>OY288278.1:16371192-21171192 GCA_958450335.1 Hibiscus tridactylites | reverse complement strand
GCTTTGATTTGGCAATGGGTCCTTCTAACATGTTTCACCATAGCATACATCACAATTGTAACATACTTACAATTCACACAACATGCTTTCATTCAACAAGCATACAAAGCATCCATACACTCATCACCCACATAACCATTCCCAATTACTCGAGAACTCAGCTCTGATACCACCAAATGTAACCCCCTTAACCCGGCCTAGACGGTTGACCCGAATTAAGAAGTTTACACGGGAAAACCAAAGTCAACCCGAAAGTCAACCTTGATTAACGACCCTTTTTTCTTTTTAATCTTATCAAAATGCATATTAACCCTAGATATGTTCATAAGATCAGCATACTCAAAGATCACCACAATCAGAAAACATTTAGGGACTCAATTGCACAAATTATGAATTTAGGGACCAAAATGCAAATTCTGAAAATTATAAAGACTTAGCCAACTTTTGAGTTACCATTATGAAATTAGTCATGTTTCATGCTTCTCTGTCAAATTTCAACTCATACGGACATCTCAAACTCATTCAATTGCATATACAAAGTTCAGGACCAAAACGCAAAGGTTTCAAAACATATAACCATCAATTTCAGTGCCCAACGGTCGCGTGTTCCGGAACAGGGAAGGACCATTCCGAAACGCGGGACCGTTCCGAAACTTGTTGCGGAACAAGGCTTGTCAGTGGAAAAACCGTTCCGCAACGGCTCTACCCGTTTCGAAACGCCAAGGCCATTTCAGGCCCTCTATTCCGAAACGGTAGCACCTGTTCCGAAACAGGCTGCCTAGATTGCAGATTTTTTTCTGGTTTATCATGCTTTCAACCGATCAAACCTATTCCAAAGACCCTCAAATCATACCAGCAAGTCATTATATACTTAAGGAACATAAAAGCATCAATCATTCTCAAACATTGCATCAATTAAGGAAAAACCCAATTATATAGGCATGCATCCTATATTGAAAACCATTCAAACACCAAAACACCAAACCAACCTCAAAAAGGCCATTAACAAGTTCCAATATCATCAAAAGCATAAAACCAACTTAGGGAGTCCAAAACATCTCCCAAAAACACACGTTAGGTTCCCATTGCCAAATGCCCAAAAGCTAATAGTGTTAGGAAAACATTCACCATACATGAGCTTAGTTCTTCACTTGGATTCTTGACCTCCTTGCTGCCCTTTATGCACTTCAATGCTCTGCATTATTGGTTTAAGAAAAGAGAGAGCGTAAGCACATAGCTTAGTGAGGAATGCTCATTTAAAACATCACAATAATGCATTAATAGAAACTCCTTTACAAAACCTTTAGTTTAAACAACATTTGATCATGCACATATGCATATAAACCAAGCATTTCATGCTTCCAAATCATTAACATGTCATATTGGCTTTCAAGTGATAATCATAACCATCTTTCCATTTAAAACACAATCGACAATCGGATACGCGGATTACAAGCGTTGTCCCATACGCTTCATACACACTACCAATATCAAGGTGGAGCAATGGTACAATCACAACCCCTCAACACCCGTGATGGAGACTATGGTACAATCACAACCCCTCCACATCACTCATTGGTAGTTGTATAACATCACTAACGAGATCACGGGACATACAACACAAGATCCACACATGGACTTTTAACCACCATTGTGATCTTACCATACACAAGGTCCTTAAATGGAATTTTAACCACCATTATGACCTTAGCACAAGACCCACCCATGGACTTTTAACCACCATGGTGTTCTTAACCATCTCGTTAGTGTACTTGGATGGAGTCTACGGTACAATCACAACCCCTCGACATCCAAGGCGACTTTATTCACGGTGCACCCAATCCTATAGCCAGCTAACTATATTCGATTCAAGCACATTTAAACCAACACATCACTTGCCAATATACATCATTTTACAACATTAATCCACTGTTTTAAAGCATTTAGTAAAGCCATTCATCATTATGCATCAAAACCACATTTATCAATGTAAAAAACAAGGATCTTTTACCTTGAGCATCCTTCATTACATGGCTTATAAAACCAGCATTAAACATGCTAAAATATGCTTTCAAAACAGAATTTAAACATGCAAACAAATCACATTGCATTCAACCAACTCATGGTTCATCAACAAGAGAGTTTTTCCGAAAACTTACTCTTGAGCTTAGCTAAGTTGTTTAGACTTAAACTAAGCTCCCAAAACCTTCAAACATTGGTTTCAAATCTGAAAACCAAACTTCACTCATCGATTCCGTTTCGCAAGCTTGTCGAAACACCAATCAAGCTTCCGGATCAACACCATAAGGATTCGATGATGTCTCCCCTATTTTAAACACATCAAAGTAGAGGATTAATACATCATCATGCATTAATATCTTCAACCAAGACACCTAAACTCGCTGCTCTCATCAACACACTCATTTCGGCTACCAAACACAACCGAAATCACATCCAAACATCTCTACAACACTACCCAGCCAAG
The DNA here is from genome assembly GCA_958450335.1 of Hibiscus tridactylites. Lineage (NCBI taxonomy): Eukaryota > Viridiplantae > Streptophyta > Magnoliopsida > Malvales > Malvaceae > Hibiscus > Hibiscus tridactylites. The sequence goes on along the minus strand of OY288278.1, from coordinate 21,168,707 downwards.
ATCCTACAATTCCAATCATTCTTAAACCTCAATCAACATCCAAAAAGGATCTAATCACGTCCTTATACCTCCAGCCATAGCAGAACATCAAGATCACTCCAAAAACCACAAAAATCTCAAGCAAAACTTAGGAAATCAACCTATTCGGGATTGCATTGATTAAACCTCAATTTCACATCAATTATACATCCAAAAATCATCAAAAACACATCTCAAAATAGTGCCCAATCATTTCATACGAATTTCATCAAAATTAAACCAAATCTTGCATTTTAAAGCCAAGATCAAGAACACAATTATAAAACCTTTAATAAAACACAAATCAAGGATTGAGAACTTGGGAATTTCAGTAAAGAACTGAGTATTTAGAGGAGAAGGACGTTCATACCTCTAAATGTGAGTTTCTCCCTTTTTGGAACCAAGATTCTTGAAAATTCAATAAGCAAATGCTAAGGTTTTGATGTAGAAATGATTAGAGATCAAATGAAGGTTGAAATCTCATCTTTAGATGTCAAAATCAGAGGGAAATGTGCTGGAGAAAAGTGTTTGGGTTGAGAGAAAAGTTGAGAGAAAAGAAATGGAAAATTTGGAGAAAAGTTAGTTATGACCACAAAATATCTTTTTCCCTCCTTTACATTTAATTAAAAATCATTAATTAAATTGATTAATATTAAGAAAAATCTGGAGAAACTCTTCTTGGGTAAATTAGCTCCTTAAAGATTCAAAGTTTCAATCCTTTTAAAACAGTCACCTAGTTTTCAAAAATTACATTTTAGTCACTAACCCAAAATGTCACACCTCCAAACCTCATTTTGTAAAATTGATTTCACCATTCACCTATATATAATAAAAGAGGATTTTAAGACATTTTTCCGTATTTTTAATGCATCCCGAACTAGGCTTTCCTAAAATCACCCTTATATATTCGAACCGCAACCCGACCGACCCGGTCCAAACCCAAAACTTCTAAGCCCAAAATTGGGGTGTTACACTAAATATAAAGTATTCATAATCTTCCTCCTCTACAACATTGCAAGGTTATCGACTATGTTTTAGACCGTTTTAGAACGAATTATAGTATTGAGAGTTCGGGTCGAGAAATTGTGATACTCGTCTGTACCTTGTGCTAAGGGAGGGTGATTCAAACAATATTGCATGCACCCTTGAATTACATCCCTATCTAGATTAAGCATTGATGAATGAAAATAATCACTCATCTAGTTTTGATCATCGTAACCAATCCATTTGCTGATTGTGTCACCATAAGTTTTGTATGTGAGAATTATCCCTTAATGATCCAAGGGTTTCCATTCCTAGCCAATTTATTGGCATTACCGATCCATGAGTTCGATGTTATACTAGGTTTGGATTGGCTCAGTCAACATTAAGCTTGGGTAGACTGCAACAAAAGGAAACTATATCTTCGAGGTCTTGATAAAGAGAGCTCGCTTTGATGAACTCAAGAAACCCTTCAGTGTATGCTTTGACATTAGAAGCTAGGTAAGAGCCTCGATTGTCAGACTTTTACATCGTGTGTGAATTTCCCGATGGTTTTCTTGATGAGCTTTCGGGTTTACCTCTAACCCGAGAAGTTGAGTTCGGTATTGAAGTACAACATGGGACTACCCTGGTTTCCTTTGCACCTTATCGAATGGCAGCAATTAAGTTAAAAGAATTAAAAGCTTAGGTTTGAGAACTGCTTGGGAAAGGCTTCATTCGACCGACTTCCTCACATTGGGGAGCTCCGGTCCTCCTTGTTAAGAAGAATGATGGTTCCATGAGGTTATGCATACATTATAGATAGTTAAATAAGGTGACCATCAAGAATAAATATCCATTGCTAAGGATAAACGACATATTCGATCAACTTAAGGATGCCTCTGTGTTTTCTAAGATCGAATTGTCAGATGAGAGTCAAAGAATGTGATGCATCAAAAACTGCTTTTCGTACGAGATACGGGCACTACAAATTTTTGGTATTGCTCTTTGGGCTAACCAATGCACTGACAGCTTTTATGGATTTGATGAATCAGGTTTTCAGGCCCTATCTTGACGAATTCGTAGTAGTATTCATTGATGACATCTTGATCTATTCTAAGAATGTTGCAGAACATCGAGAACACCTTCACATTGTGCTGCAAACCCTTCGGGAGGAACAGAGTTTGCCAAGTTCTCCAAGTGTGTAACCCCCTAGACCCGCCTATGCGTTACAACGGATCCTATGAAGTCACATTAGGGTCACAAGAGCGACCCACAGTAAAATATACATGAAAATATATTTTTTTTTCTTTCTCAAAACACTTATTAAACAGTAAAATCAACTTCTGTTTAAAATACTATTTCAGGAAAAAAAATCATTTAAACACATAACAAGAAATTTCAGAAAGTACTTTACAGACTTAATCACAAAACCATGCGTGACATACATGACATATATGACATACATGCCCACTAACTATATAGTACCGTACTCCAGAGGCAACGCCGAGGGGACTTCGAACACTGATGTCAAACATTATACCATGCTATATTCTTTTAACCTGCGATGGTAAAAACAACGTGAGCTTGGAAAAGCTCAGTAATACAGAACTACCAAAAGATGCTATAAGCTCATGCAGATATATGGTAGGCATAACATTTTCATAATGTTCCGCGCAATAACGGTCTTCATTCTTGTTCTACTATTGCGAGATTTCATCATACTCGAGAATGAAGATATTTGTTCTTTAATCATACCTCGAGAATTAGACAGGAATTATATAGACTAGTAACATACGAGGTAGGAATCAGAGAGTTTGGTGTCTAGTGTATTCCAATAAGTGCAGATCAACATACATAAGTACTTAACATCATATCATATGAGCACATAACATATTAAATGCAAATGTTCAATGTTCATACAGAAGTTTACAAGAACTACCCTCCAACCTTACACCAATATGCAGTCCCCCAGAACTGCATCCATAAGGACTTACCCTAGGCCCGATGGGCATAGGTGCCACCTAAGGGGCTGCCTTAGGTCCATAAGGACTTACCCTAGGCCCGATGGGCATAGGTGCCACTCAAGGGGAGACCTTGAGTCTATAAGGACTTACCCTAGGCCCGATGGGCATAGGTGCCACCTAAGGGGATGCCTTAGGTCCATAAGGACTTACCCTAGGCCCGATGGGTGTAGGTGCCACTCAAGGGGAGACCTTGAGTCCATAAGGATTTACCAGCTTGATCAGAGCTGTACCGATAGAGACTTCATATCATAACCCAACAGTATACCCCAGATGACAATCGGTAATCAGATTTCAGACATGAGTAACATAATACATGTAACAAACATATTCTATTCAGAGTATCAGAAACGGAAGATTCATGTTTTTGACAGATAAATGGCATACCATTGAGCATAGCAGACATTTTCATCATTCATCATGCAAACAGATTTTACCATCATAGGTCAAACTAACAGATCATACTATCGAGTTTATCGGACAATCAGACAATACCATTACAGATCAAGCAATCACATAGCAAGTATACAGATTGAGCAAACATATATCATGTAGGCAGAGAATGTCATCAAACATAATATTATTCATGATTAATTAATTATACAGTTGATTCAACATAATATAGCACACATGGAACACACTAGGTGGGACAGATCATTTCTTGGAGATACTTGGCATTTACGGAAGGGAACATATTGAACTTTTAACAACTTGAACGAATTTCTGAAACGTGGCCCCTATTAGAAGGGGTTCAAACTAACGGTTTAACCCAGATTTTCAGGATGTGATACATCAAGATCTTTGAGAGTTTAGACGCATCATGAGTTATTTAGTCATTTAAGCCTACAAGGGCATTATGGTCATTTTATCACATATGGACATTTTGGTAATTTATACCAACAAATCATAAACATTTGCTCAGAAAATTCTATTTGCTTATTAGGATTCCAATCAGACGCCCAGAGATTTCTATGTCAAGGTCTGTCACGATATCAGATACGTTCAGGGCTATTTTGATTACTTGGGCCAACGAGGGCATTTTGGTCATTTAACTATCAGAGGTGATTTTGTAATTTAGCCCAATAGTTGAAAAATGAAGATTTACAATATTTAAGATTTCCAGAAGTTTATCGAGCCTCCAAAACCATACGAACTAACATATCCCAACCTTGCATTACTAACCAACCCTTCTAATGTATCTGGTTGTATCTTATATTTGAATGGTTGCTTTCATATTTCACCACCAGACTTGTCGCGGAGTAGTCAAACTTATATTCTGTGCAGAAAAACTTCCAACCTTATTTTAATATCAGGAGTGATTATCATACATGAGTATGCTTCCTAACACTTAAGAGCGCTTTAGCCCTTAAAGTCTTATTAGAAATCTCAAAATTTCATCAAATGCATAACTGCATATTTGACTCAAGAGGACTTTTCAGTCATTTTGGAAATTTGGATAAATTCACCATTTCTTTCTGAATTACCATTTGGTTCCTCCATCATTCACGCACTCAAACGAGATTAAGTCGTCCTAACTCTCCGGCCCCTTTACAGACGATTCATTCATTACAGAACCTGAGAGCATAACGTTATTCAAATTAATCAGACATTTAGGTGCTCAAGGGCATTACCGTTTTTTTAGTCATTACGCTCATTCTCATTTAATTCACGCATTACGGTCATAAGGATCGACTTAGGATTTCAACAATATTTCCAGAGAATTCTCATTCATGTGTTATATAGAGTTTGAGGGATTATCCAAGTTTGTATCACACGTATTGCATAATGATGCCGAAGTATTTTCATTTAAACATACATCTTGGGTAATGCAAATTGCATAATCAGGTCGAATGTAGATTTTAGGTCATTTCTTTTATCAGAGGGGTAGTTTAGTCATACTTATGCTCCAAAGGCATTTTCATAATTTCATATCCAACATCTCATACTCCGCATTCTGAACATTGGTTCTTAGACACCATTGATAGAGTTTCAGATTTAACTGTATTATTATTATTATTATTTGCACTTTCAACACTCCTGGTCTATCAATATTCTTATTCGAGTATTTTGATCTTACTAACTCTCATACTTATTTTTCGTATCGAATTTGGCTTAAGCAGAGTTCACAAAACACTTCATCATAAGCATGCATGCTTTAACCAGATATCAACATGTACGTAAAGCATACAAGGGGTAGTAATGTATTACCTTAGTTCCGAGCTACAATGGTTGATTCATGACACCTCCTTCGATCGCACTCGATCACAAGATTTGACGGCTCCCAACATCTCGAATTCAAGGAAACTTTGATACCTTCAACAACATAGATTCACATTTCAGTCCTTATCCAAAGAACTTTTAACAAAATTAAACACACAAACACTTTCGGGTTCAAAGTCAGATTCGGAAGCTTTCGGATCAGAATTTTGCAAAACGGGCTTCAAAAATGAATTCAGGACGTCGAAAAACATAAAATAGGAGTTTTCAGAAAATTTGACTTTTTGGTCAACGGTCAAAGTCAACGCTGACGTCAGCAGGTCAACGGTCAACGAGATCAGAGTCAACTAGTCAAAGTCAATGCTGACGTCAGCAGTCAACTGAGTTGACTCAGGCTGACTCGGACGAGTTGACTCGGCTTGAAGGGTCAGGTCGAACGGGTCGGGTCGGACGGGTCTGACGGGCTTGACCGAGCTGACCGGTTCAGACCGGTTTGGACCCGGTTCACTCACCCAAATATTCTGGTCGCCGGAGTGGTCGCCGAAACTTCGCCGGAAAACTCCTTTCGCGTCGTTTCTGCCGGAAAAACGAAGATCATTAACTCAATAATCCAACCCATACAAGAAAAACACGAAACAGGCCAGAAAATTACTGGAAATCCCTGTGAAAAACGAAAAGTCGTCGGAATCCTACATAGCTCCGATGAGGCTCTTCCCGTCGACGAACCGACGACTACCTAGGTGGGCTTTGCTCACCGTGATGCGTCAAGCACGGTGGTGAAGTCGGCTTGACGAGCCGACGCGAGAGACGGCCGGAATCAAAGCTAGAACCCTAAGGTTCTGACGAAGCTTTGAATGGCGATTCACGGTGATCGGGGAGGGCAGCCGGCGCGTGGTCATGGGGGTTTTGGTCGAGGCTCGACGGGGAAGCCAGCGGTGGTGGCGGTGAACGCCACTGTGCGGCGGTGGCGGTGAACGGGGCGGGGTCCGGCAGGGAAGGTGTAAGGTCACCTTTAAACTTCTTAAGGATCTAATATTTTTTTTAGATCTAAGATATGCATTGGTTTCGGGTAGGTAAGGGGTCTCACTTATATTTGTTATTAGATCAGCTAATTAAAATATAGCTTAAATAAAAAGTGGAGTAAACTAAGGCCATGGATTGTCTTAGCTCAGACGGTTAAAGCTTGGGTTTACCAAGTATAGGTCACGGGTTCAAGTCTTCACAGCCACACTTCTCTTCTTTTTTTTCTTTTTTTTACTTGCTTCTCTTAAGCATCTACTCTTTATTATAGGGTGTTACAATTCTCCCTCCCTTAAAAGAAATTTCGTCCTCGAAATTTACCAGAGTCAGAGAAATGCAAAAATTGCTTTTTCATCATTCATGTACTTAAACTATTCCATCAGGGTGTCCTTATTTCTTGGGACTCGCAAACAATTCCGGATCAATCTGGGAGTGTCCTTAGTTACTCAAATTGACTTTGGACCCATTATACATCTCAGACCAACGAATCAGAATACAACATGTGAATCCATACTGAACTTATGAAGTCAAACGAACACTGGTCTCATAATTGTTATTATAATGGTCTCAACTAAGGGTCGGAATCTTTCCAACTACTACAGAAGTCAATCTTACATACTTGATGTATCTTCTCTATAATCTTAATCATTCTACTAGGTTGAATATCAATTGATGGAAGAAAAGCGGTACCTGAAATACAGACGAGTACTCAAGGCCTCAACCAAGGCCTTCCAGAATCAGGATGTGACACCAAATTTCAGTCAGCGATGATATTTATCGATATACCAAGCCACACCATGGAGAAGATTCCTTTCTTCATACTGATCGAACACAACTAAGGTCATTAATGGATATCACTTACCTTCAACGTAATATTCAGACAATTGTTTCTTTCGTGTTTAACAAAGGTACCACAGAATATACACTTTCGGCACAATCGCAAACACTTCTCACTGAAGTTCATAGAGTTTTTTTTTCACATTTTCGTTAGGGTATTTTCAAACACAATCGTTATCACCGAATAGCCTTTCATGAAATCTTACATCGGTTATCCTGTATGATCAAACATTTATTCTTAATCTGATTCACAAGTACAAACCATTTCAAGTTCCTTATCCAGATTCAAATTCAACCATTTAATTCAAAACACAAACGAACGTTATAGACATTTCCTGTAAGCAGATGTTGAGCTATGGAAGGCAGAATACTCAGATTTTGTTATTTCAGGAGAAAGGATTCAACATCAGAGTTTCGGCTCGGGGGAGTACGGTTATGATCTAGGGGCATGCACAAACCAGACACCCTATGACAGACGATCGGCCGATCTACCCAGAATGACGCAACTCTAAGCTCTGATACCACTAAATGTAACCCCCTAGACCCGCCTATGCGTTACAACGGATCCTATGAAGTCACATTAGGGTCACAAGAGCGACCCACAGTAAAATACACATGAAAATATATTTTTTTTTCTTTCTCAAAACACTTATTAAACAGTAAAATCAACTTCTGTTTAAAATACTATTTCAGAAAAAAAAAAATCATTTAAACACATAACAAGAAATTTCAGAAAGTACTTTACAGACTTAATCACAAAACCATACGTGACATACATGACATATATGACATACATGCCCACTAACTATACAGTACCGTACTCCAGAGGCAACGCCGAGGGGACTCCGAACACTGATGTCAAACATTATACCATGCTATATTCTTTTAACCTGCGTTGGTAAAAACAACGTGAGCTTGGAAAAGCTCAGTAATACAGAACTACCAAAAGATGCTATAAGCTCATGCAGATATATGGTATGCATATAATTTTCATAATGTTCCGCGCAATAACGGTCTTCATTCCTGTTCTACTATTGCGAGATTTCATCATACTCGAGAATGACGATATTTGTTCTTTAATCATACCTCGAGAATTAGACAGGAATTATATAGACTAGTAACATACGAGGTAGGAATCAGAGAGTTTGGTGTCTAGTGTATTCCAATAAGTGCATATCAACATACATAAGTACTTAACATCATATCATATGAGCACATAACATATTAAATGCAAATGTTCAATGTTCATACAGAAGTTTACAAGAACTACACTCCAACCTTACACCAATATGCAGTCCCCCAGAACTGCATCCATAAGGACTTACCCTAGGCCCGATGGGCATAGGTGCCACCTAAGGGGCTGCCTTAGGTCCATAAGGACTTACCCTAGGCCCGATGGGCATAGGTGCCACTCAAGGGGAGACCTTGAGTCCATAAGGACTTACCCTAGGCCCGATGGGCATAGGTGCCACCTAAGGGGATGCCTTAGGTCCATAAGGACTTACCCTAGGCCCGATGGGCGTAGGTGCCACTCAAGGGGAGACCTTGAGTCCATAAGGATTTACCAGCTTGATCAGGGCTGTACCGACAGAGACTTCATATCATAACCCAACAGTATACCCCAGATGACAATCGGTAATCAGATTTCAGACATGAGTAAAATAATACATGTAACAAACATATTCTATTCAGAGTATCAGAAACGGAAGATTCATGTTTTTGACAGATAAATGGCATACCATTGAGCATAGCAGACATTTTCATCATTCATCATGCAAACAGATTTTACCATCATAGGTCAAACTAACAGATCATACTATCGAGTTTATCGGACAATCAGACAATACCATTACAGATCAAGCAATCACATAGCAAGTATACAGATTGAGAAAACATATATCATGTAGGCAGAGAATGTCATCAAACATAATATTATTCATGATTAATTAATTATACAGTTGATTCAACATAATATAGCACACATGGAACACACTAGGTGGGACAGATCATTTCTTGGAGATACTTGGCATTTACGGAAGGGAACATATTGAACTTTTAACAACTTGAACGAATTTCTGAAACGTGGCCCCTATTAGAAGGGGTTCAAACTAACGGTTTAACCCAGATTTTCAGGATGTGATCCATCAAGATCTTTGAGAGTTTAGACGCATCATGAGTTATTTAGTCATTTAAGCCTACAAGGCATTATGGTCATTTTATCACATATGGACATTTTGGTAATTTAAACCAACAAATCATAAACATTTGCTCAGAAAATTCTATTTGCTTATTAGGCTTCCAATCAGACACCCAGAGATTTCTATGTCAAGGTCTGTCACGATATCATATACGTTCAGGGCTATTTTGATTACTTGGGCCAACGAGGGCATTTTGGTCATTTAACTATCAGAGGTGATTTTGTAATTTAGCCCAATAGTTGTAAAATGAAGATTTACAATATTTAAGATTTCCAGAAGTTTATCGAGCCTCCAAAACCATACGAACTAACATATCCCAACCTTGCATTACTAACCAACCCTTCTAATGTATCTGGCTATATCTTATATCTGAACGGTTGCTTTCATATTTCACCACCAGACTTGCCGCGGAGTAGTCAAACTTATATTCTGTGCGGAAAAACTTCCAACCTTATTTTAATATCAGGAGTGATTATCATACATGAGTATGCTTCCTAACACTTAAGGGCGCTTTAGCCCTTAAAGTCTTATTAGAAATCTCAAAATTTCATCAAATGCATAACTGCATATTTGACTCAAGAGGACTTTTCAGTCATTTTGGAAATTTGGATAAATTCACCATTTCTTTCTAAATTACCATTTGGTTCCTCCATCATTCACGTACTCAAACGAGATTAAGTCGTCCTAACTCTCCGGCCCCTTTACAGACGATTCATTCATTACAGAACTTGAGAGCATAACGTTATTCAAATTAATCAGACATTTAGGTGCTTAAGGGCATTACTGTCTTTTTAGTCATTACGCTCATTCTCATTTAATTCACGCATTACGGTCATAAGAATCGACTTAGGATTTCAACAATATTTCCAGAGAATTCTCATTCATGTGTTATACAGAGTTTGAGGGATTATCCAAGTTTGTATCACACGTATTGCATAATGATGCCGAAGTATTTTCATTTAAAACATACATCTTGGGTAATGCAAATTGCATAATTAGGTCGAATGTAGATTTTAGGTCATTTCTTTTATCAGAGGGGTAGTTTAGTCATACTTATGCTCCAAAGGCATTTTCGTAATTTCATATCCAACATCTCATACTCCACATTCTGAACATTGGTTCTTAGACACCATTGATAGAATTTCAGATTTAACTGTATTATTATTATTATTATTTGCACTTTCAACACTCCTGGTTTATCAATATTCTTATCCGGGTATTTTGATCTTACTAACTCTCATACTTATTTTTCGTATCGAATTTGGCTTAAGCAGAGTTCACAAAACACTTCATCATAAGCATGCATGCTTTAACCAAATATCAACATGTACGTAAAGCATACAAGGGGTAGTAATGTATTACCTTAGTTCCGAGCTACAATGGTTGATTCATGACACCTCCTTCGATCGCACTCGATCACAAGATTTGACGGCTCCCAACATCTCGAATTCAAGGATACTTTGATACCTTCAACAACATAGATTCACATTTCAGTCCTTATCCAAAGAACTTTTAACAAAATTAAACACACAAACACTTTCGGGTTCAAAGTCAAATTCGGAAGCTTTCGGATTAGAATTTTGCAAAACGGGCTTCAAAAATGAATTCAGGACGTCGAAAAACATAAAATAGGAGCTTTCGGAAAATTTGACTTTTTGGTCAACGGTCAAAGTCAACGCTGACGTCAGCAGGTCAACGGTCAACGAGATCAGAGTCAACTTGTCAAAGTCAATGCTGACGTCAGTAGTCAACTGAGTTGACTCGGGCTGACTCAGACGAGTTGACTCGGCTGACTCGGACGAGTTGACTCGGCTTGAAGGGTCAGGTCGAACGGGTCGGGTCGGACGGGTCTGACGGGCTTGACCGAGCTGACCGGTTCAGACCGGTTTGGACCCGGTTCACTCACCCAAATATTTTGGTCGCCGGAGTGGTCACCGGAACTTCACCGGAAAACTTCTTTCGTGTCGTTTCTGCCGGAAAAACGAAGATCATTAACTCAATAATCCAACCCATACAAGAAAAACACGAAACAGGCCAGAAAATTACTAGAAATCCCTGTGAAAAACGAAAAGTCGTCGGAATCCTACGTAGCTCCGATAAGGCTCTTCCCGTCGACGAACCGACGACTACCTAGGTGGGCTTTGCTCACCGTGATGCGTCAAGCACGGTGGTGAAGTCGGCTGACGAGCCGACGCGAGAGACGGCCGGAATCAAAGCTAGAACCCTAAGGTTCTGACGAAGCTTTGAATGGAGATTCACGGTGATCGGGGAGGGCAGCCGGCGCGTGGTCATGGTGGTTTTGGTTGAGGCTCGACGGGGAAGCCAGCGGTGGTGGCGGTGAACGCCACGGTGCGGCGGTGGCGGTGAACGGGGCGGGGTCCGACAGGGAAGGTGTAAGGTCACCTTTAAACTTCTTAAGGATCTGATATTTTTTGTTAGATCTAAGATATGCATTGGTTTCGGGTAGGTAAGGGGTCTCACTTTTATTTGTTATTAGATCAGCTAATTAAAATATAGCTTAAATAAAAAGTGGAGTAAACTAAGGCCATGGATTGCCTTAGCTTAGACGGTTAAAGCTTGGGTTTACCAAGCATAGGTCACGGGTTCAAGTCTTCACAGCCACACTTCTCTTCTTTTTTTTCTTTTTTTTTACTTGCTTCTCTTAAGCATCTACTCTTTATTATAGGGTGTTACAAAGTGTGAGTTTTGGCTCACTGTAGTTGGCTTCCTTGGTCATATTGTGTCAGCTTCAAGTATCCAAGTGGATCTGAAGAAAATCCAAGCCATCCTTGACTGACGCCCACCGAAGAATATTGGTGAAGTAAGGAGTTTCCTTGGACTTGTCGGTTATTATAGAAGATTCGTTAAAGGATTTTCTATGTTAGCGACTCCTTTAACTAAACTATTGAGGAAGGAAGCTCTGTTTGTTTGGAATGAGGATCAACAAAGAAGCTTCGATCAGTTAAAACAAGTCTTAACTCACGCACCAATCCTAACCCAACCCGAGTCCGGAAAAGACTACACAGTTTATAGTGATTCATGGCATCTCAGGTTAGGATGTGTATTGATTCAAGAAGGCAAAGTCATTGTTTATGCTTCCAGACAACTAAGGCCACATGAGATGAATTACCCCACTCATGACCTGGAGTTGGCTGCGGTTGTCTTTGCATTGGAAATCTGGAGACATTACCTCTACGGAGAAAAATGTTACCTTTTCACCGATCAAAAGAGTTTCAAGTGTTTTTTTTACTCAGATGGAGTTGAATCTCTGGCAACGAAGAAGGATGGAACTTCTCAAGGATTACGAGTCATTGATTATTATCCGGGCAAGGCCAATGTTGTCGTTGATGCACTTAGCCGCAAACCTCTACCCGCTCCTCGAGATATCAATGCTCACTTTTGACTTCAGAAGCATTATTGACTCATAGTTGAACTTCAATTTTAGTCTACTATTGTTTCGAGGAATAAGGCATTGCAAAGTTAAGACCCAGAACTTCAATCAATCGTTTCTAAGTTGTAAGATAATCCCGACTTCAGAATTAGTTCTAAAGAACTTTTGTGTTTTCGTGATCGGGTATGTGTACCCAATAATAAATCTCTTCCTATCGATATTCTCAAGGAAGCTCATTCGAGCTCTTTCTTAGTCACTCGGGTTCTATAAAGATTTACAAGGACCTTCGGGAACTCTATCGGTCGTCGGGCATAAAGGAAGCCATAGTTGATTTTGTGTCCAAGTGCCTTGCGTGCCAGCGTTTCAAGGCTGAGCACCGTGTCCCTACAGATTACTGCAACCCATTGATCTACCGTAGTAGAAGTGGGAGAAGATAACTATGGATTTTTTTAGTGGTTTGTCCCTAACTTCTATTAGACACGATGCTATTAGGGTTATTGTGGACCGTTTCACCAAACTAGCACAAGATGGACTACGGTCTTCCCCAAGTTAGCTGATTTGTATATCAAGGAAGTTATCCGACTCCATAGAGTACCACAATATATCATCTCCGATCGAGATCCCCAGTTTGCTTCTCGATTTTGGAGAACATTGCAAGGAGTTTTGGGCACTATAGTTAAACCTAGTACTGCTTTTCACCCTCAATTTGATGGCCAGTCAGAAAGGGTAATCTAGATTTTGGAAGACATGCTACGGGCGTGTATCATTGACTTTGGTGGATCTTGGGAGAAATCCCTACCCCTCATTGAATTTGCCTACAATAATAGTTATCAAGCTTCCATTATGATGGCACCATATGAAGCATTATACGACAGACGTTGTAGAACCTCGTTGTGTTGGTGTGGAATCGGTGAAGGCAAGATGTTGGGTCATAACTTACTTCGGAAAACTGAAGAACGGGTTATAGTCATCCATGATCGCCTGACAGCTTCCTTCGACTGACAAAAGGCCTATGCCAACTTAAAGCGAAGGAATATTCAGTACGAAGTTGGTGAGAAAACCTTCCTCAAAGTCTCACCCTGGAAGAAAGTTCTGAGGTTTGGCAAGAAGGGAAAATTTAGTCCTCATTTCATTAGACCTATTGAGGTTATTGAGAAAGTTTGCCCTGTGGCTTACCGGTTATCATTGCCCTTAAAACTGAGCAAGATTCACGATGTATTCCATGTATCGATGCTTCGTAAATATCATTCCGACCCTTCACATATTATTGAGCCAAAATCTGTAGAGATTTAACCTAATATGTCCTATGAATAGGAATCAATTCAGATTCTTTCTAGGGAAGTTAAGAGACTCTGTAACAAACCCGTTTATTTGGTCAAAGTGCTCTGGAGGAGCAACACCGTTGAGGAAGCAACCTGGGAACCATACGTCCATTGGAGCATCATCATGAAGTTATTCATCAAGCCTTATGATTTTGAGATTTGGGATATCATCGAAGATGGGTATGTGGATGCTCCTAAGAAAAGGAAGAAGCAATGGAGTGCCAACGACACGAAGGCAGATCTAAACAACAAGGTTATGCACATTCTCTTTGTGGCCTCAATGAAGACATTTCCAAGAAAGTCTCCACATGCAATAGTGCCAAAGATATATTGGAGAAACTTGAGAGGCTCTATGGCAACAAGAAAGGAGAAAAGAAAGATAATGCTAAATCTTGTGCAAACCTTCTCTCTGATCCAAAGGTGGATGGTGTTTTGGCTCTCGATGAGCCTAAGCTATCTTCAAACTCTAATGATCCAGATGCATATTCATTTGATGAGTTACAAGATGCTTTCGATGAATTATTTTTGGAATTTGAGACCATGAATTCCAAATTTAAGAAAATAATTTCTAAACTTGAAATTGAAAGTGATTTTCTTTTGAAAACAAAATTGGATTTTGAAAACCAAAATGAAATTTTGAAAAATGATTTAGAGTTTTCAAAAACAAGCAAAGATGTTTTAGAAAAAGAAAATCTCGATTTGAAGGTTAAACTTGAAAGCTTAATCAAAGAAAAAGAAATTGTTTTTAATAATTCATCTTGTCACATAATGGCAAAATGCTCACATTGCCATTATCACGGTTATTTCTTACATGCTTGTCCTATTAAGAAGATAAAATCTTATAGGGTTAGACAAGTATGGGTTCCTAAAGGAACTAAAGACATTGTGACTAACGTAAATAGATCCAAAGAAATTTGGATACCAAAAATCAAGTAAATGACTTTTGTAGGTGTGTTGGAGCAAATAGCAAGCAAAGCAAAATCATAGAAATGCTATAGTCACACAAGTGAAGAAATTGGGTAACCTCTAAGCTTAAAGCTTTTATTTTGTTTCTTCTTTAGTTATCTAATTTTCTTTTTAAAGTCTTTGGATAATTTGTTAAGCCTAATATTGATGCTTGAGTAAGGGGGAGCCAATTTTAAAATCAAAATTTTAATTGTGTCAAAAAAGTTAACCTTTCATGTTATTTTGAGCTTGATGTCTTTTAAATTCTTTTTTACATAACAAAAGGGGGAGAAATGGTTTGAAATTTTGATTTTTCAAGAGAATAAGGGGGAGCTTTAATTTCATTCAAATTTTAAAATCTCTTATTCAAATTTTTAAAAATACTAAGGGGGAGAATCTCAAACAATTTTTCAAGTTGGTTTTATTATATTAAAAGGGGGAGATTGTAGAAATATATGTTTTGATATAATAATTGAAAAATGTTTTGGACTTAATTGAAAAGAATTTAAAATATTCTCTAAGTCAAAAACAACTTGAAAATAAGTTTGAGTATGTTTAAAGAGGTTTTGGCAATGTTTGAAACGTTTTTAAGTAGCCAAATCAATGCTTTTAATGTACCTGTTTCGATACAAGCACAATCTGTATCGATACGTTTTGGAACTGACAGAACTCGTTTCGATACAGGGATTACCTGTTTCGATACGGATAGGGGTTGTTTCTAAACATCCTTTGGTGTTTCGATACGCCTACGTGGCAGACACCCCAACGGTCAACCCCCCCCCCAACGGCTATTTCCCAATGGTCTTTTGAATTACAGACGTTTCGATACGGGAACAGGCGTTTCGATATGGCGTTTTGATACAGCTTATGGTGTTTCGATACGAGATGATGAATCAGACCCAACGACTAGTTCCAAAGAAGGTAGTTCCTATACGGCTTCAAGCGTATCGAGACGGACATCACCAGAAGTGCTTTTATTGCGCAAAATAAATGCCACAACGGCTCCAAATCATCCCCAACGGTCTCCAATGGCCACAAGCTTGTTCCTAACTATATTATGAAGACTGGAACATTTGAAGATTGAGAGAGGCAACTTCCAAGAAACATGTTTAAGAGCAATTGAGTCAAACTCTTATCTCTTCATTTCTCTTGTAAAAAGTCTTTAGAGACTGAGCTTTATTGTAAATCCTTGTACTCTTGTGAGCTTAAATTAGTGTAAACACCCACCTTGTGAGGTATTAAGTTTACCAAACAAATCCCTTGTAAAAGAAGAGGATCTAGTTTCGATGTGAGATGCTGAATCAGACCCAACAACTAGTTCTAAAGAAGGGCGTTCTGATACGTCTTCGAGCGTATCGAAACGGAGATCACCGGAACTACCTTTACTGGGGAAATAAATGCCACAACGGCTCCAAATCATCCCCAACGTTCTCCAACGGCCACAAGCTTTTTCCGAACTATATTATGAAGGCTGGAGCACTTGAAGATTGAGAGAGACAACATTCAAGCAACATGTTCAAGAGAAATTGAGTCAAATTCTTATCTCTTCATTTATCTTTTAAATAGTCTTTAGAGAGTGAGCTTTATTGTAAATCATTGTACTCTTGTGAGCTTAAATTAGTGTAAACACCAACCTTGTGAGGTATTAAGTTTACCAAAATAATCCCTTGTAAAAGGAGAGGTTCTAGTTTTGATACGAGATGTCGAATCAGACCCAACGGCTAGTTCTAAAGAAGGGCGTTCCGATACAGCTTCGAGCATATCAAAACGGACATCACAAGAACTGCATTTATTGCAGGAAATAAATGCCACAATGGCTCCAAATCATCACCAACGGTCTCCAATGGCCACAAGCTTGCTCCTAACTATATATGAAGGCTGGAACACTAGAAGATTGAGAGAGACAACATCCAAGCAACATGTTCAAGAGAAATTGAGTCAAATTCTTATCTCTTCATTTCTCTTGTAAATAGTCTTTAGAGAGTGAGCTTTATTGTAAATCCTTGTACTAATGTGAGCTTAAATTAGTGTAAACACACACCTTGTGAGATATTAAGTTTACCAAACAAATCCCTTGTAAAACGAGATGTTCTAGTTTAACCTTAGACGAAAACTAGAGTGGTTCTATCTTAGCCGTATAAAAGATAGGGTTGTAAAGGTTTTCTTCCTAAGCCTTGAAAAGGGGACGAATTCTTAGTGAATTGGTAAATCCTTAGTGGTCTGCTAAGGTAGTGGATGTAGACTCGGTTGGGTAGTCGAACCACTCTAAAATGCTTGTGCAAATTGTCCATCTTTATTTCAGTTTTTAGCCAATTCATCCAATGAGCTAAATCAACCCTCTTGACGGATTTCGGTGATCGATTCGAGCGTGCCACAAACTTAACAATTCTAAAAAAGTTACATATTGGTCACTTATTTTTAATTGGCCTAATCGAATAACTAGTTGAACTTGGGATGACATGAAATTTTGCATGCCCCCTCATCCATGATGGAATCTCATGGTAATAAGGATAATTCCAGTAATGAACCTTTAAGATACTGAAATTACAGATTAGTCTCCTAAACATTGTAAAAGTTTAAAATGGGTCTTAAATTGGTAATCATGGCTTCGCATAGAGTTACCGACCTTTCCTTACTGCATAGTATTGTAACGTGTTATCGGTTATTGATTAAAAGTTGCATCGATTACTATGTTTTTCATCGGTAACATACTCCGACACGATTTCCTACCAGGCCGGGAAAGGGGTATTACAGGGGATTGGTGTTATACCTCTGCAAACACCTCCTAAAAATCCTGCCCTCAAAGAGACCACCCCTGCACTACGCTCTCATCACGAAGACCCCCACACTCGGCCAATGCGCCGCGACAAGACAACCGTCAAGATCGACTAAGCCTGCATCCTGACAGTTGAGCTACTACCTGCTAGCCCGTCAATAGCCATCACTAGGCCCGGCACGGTCCCATCAAGCATCACTCCTACTACAAGACCAAGTGGATATAAATACCCCCAAGACCAAAGACAAAGGGGTGATTCCACGACAACCTACTCTACATTGATCCCTTTCTCTGTCTCTCTCTCTCTCTCTACTCTTCGGCATGATTCTGATCACCCATTCTACATTGTTTGCGGCTCTCGGCCCCAAGTCAACCAGGGGTGAACCGCCTGACTCTACAGTTAACCACTGCCCCCGTAGCTCTCGGCCCATCCCACGACGAGTGAACCACCTAGCCTCGCTGCCAAACCTTCCTTCAACCACCATTTTCATCTCTTGTTTGGTGTTGCCCAAAACCGGCATCAAGAAGGTGTTTGGTTTATGCATCGACATTTATAGCTCCATGTTGGCTGGCGATTGAAAATGACATTTGTGGTTGAAGATGGGAAGGGAGCTGATAAATCAATTTTGGCCCCACCAATGGATTTTCCATGTTAACAATTGAATAAATTTCTAAAAGATCAACAAAGACGAAGTTTATGTATAAAAGTGTATCTTCTGCTTACATATGTATGCATGCATATATAAAGCACGTATCTTCTGCAAATGTTGCAGGACAAATTTTGAGGAAAATTTTGTTGGAAAAACGTGAGAAATATGGAACTTTGAGCCATATTTCGAATGTGTAAAGATGGAGCTTCGAATAAAGCACCACTATGGTCTTATTATACTCCATGAGACTTTTACAATGGTACATCATAAGCTCAAAATGGAGGAGTAATGAATGATAAATTAATGCTCGAAGTAGGGTCAATGAAAATGGAAAAGGAAATGACAAACCCCAATCCCACATTGATGGGATAAATGGAGTGAGAGGTGTTTATATACATACACTCACATTGTGGTCATTGAATGACTTGATTTGAACATGTGCCTCGCGCGCAGGGGGGTGCGAATCCATTCCCATTCGGGTTGGGCGCACCCGCACGACATCGGCGACCCGAATGTTCAAACCGATTAGGCCCTACGTGGACTTGCAGATATTTTACCACGTTCGGATTATTTTTTTTCATTTTGGATAGCAAATTTTATTTGAAAATTAAAGAGATAATATCGTATTTAAATTCTTGCTTGCAGCCCACTCATGTTATCCGATTAGGGGCATAATCGATATAATATTTTCTCATGTTTGCCCTAATTTTCCCCTATAAATACATGAGCAGTTTTCAGTTTTAAGACAACCAAAATTGTTTTCTTTCTTCAAAAACGGCATAGTATTTTCTGGTGATAGTCGAAGGCTAGAGATTGTTCGTGGAATCTTTAGTAGTGCTGCTGCAGAATTCCATTTTACTGTTGTATTCTGGGAGACCGACGATCAAACGACTTTAGCACCCCGGAGTGGTCGAATCTGTCTTAAGAAAACTTTGTTCGTGCATGCCTCTGTCACTCATTTTTGCATTTGTTTTCGAATCTGTTTTATTATTTCTATACTTCGTTTATTCCAAATTTATTTGATAAAATTTCATTTAATTTTATTTTATTTTATTCAATTCGGATCTAACCTTGATTTATCCAACAATCTTAAGACGGATTATTCCTACATTCTTTTCAAGGCGGTTCGATTTAATCGAAGTTCGAGATTAGCAAACAATTCATTTCAGGAATTTATTCCTGTTGTTATTAAAACGGGTTTGCATATATAAAATCTCAAAAGGGGACAAATATGTTATACATGAATTGTCAATCAAAGTAACCGGGGTTACAAGGAATAAAAGAAATAAAATTTTGGTTTATCGAAATTATTTTTTAATTCCAGGTTTTGTTTCTTTTAAGTGGAAACAAATGTTGTGGATTTTGTGAAAAATCAAAATCAGAAATAAATGAAATAATATTTCGGTTTAATGGTATGTATCATGAGGATACATGTTTGATTTAATACCTTCGGTTTTGGAAATGATTAAAATCATATGAAAAATACATAGTTGCATATATTGTAAAACTTTTACCATGTGAGTAAAAGGTTTATGGCAAGGTTATCTATTGGTGGAAACTAACGAGCCAATATGACATGGGAAAGGAATATCTTTTTCATGGGAAATAATAATTATTGAGATAATTTTTATTTGTGTTTGGAAACACTTGGGATTATTATTTAACCAATAATATTCCTTGAGAAAGTGTAGGATAACCATGAGAAAAATTTGTGATTTGTTCTGGAAACAAAGATCTTGATCAAGTTGACCGTGATATCTCTGTTTGGGTTTTTAGTACTACTAATCCCAATGTTTAAGAAGATATGATAGAAATAAATTACTAAATTTATTTCTTTATTAGAATCTTATGTTGATTCTAATGTTGCGGGGAAATAAATCGTGGAATTTATTTCTTAGGAATCAAGTATGATTCTAATTTTGGGAAAGAAAATAAATTATTGAATTTATTTTCAAGAGAGTTTTATTGATTCTAACTCTTTAAGGGAAATAAGTCGTTGGACTTAATTTCAAAAGAATCTAGAAAGATTCAATCTTGGAATAAATTAGTGAATTTATTTTGGAAAGAGAAATAACTTAAAGTTATTATTTCTTAAAGAATCAAGGATGATTCTATTCTGGAAATGAATCGGTGGATTTATTTCGGGAAGTAACATTGGTTACTAAAATCAAAACGTTGATTCCGACTAAGGTCTCAAATCAAAACATAGAAGAACTTGGTTCTCTATATCAAATTAAATTCTTAAAGCCTATTCTGATGCATGTTATGGAGTGCACAATGTTTAAAACTTCCCTAACCAATTAGGAAATCTATTCCAAAGAATGAGACATTTTTTTTTTCATTATCACATTCTTGTGAATCTATTTGTCCACAAGATTTTTAAATAGTCAATGAAAATATAGTCCATTTTTTCATTTACTTCGGTAATAGAAATATTACCTTTGCAAGTCACCCCCACATTTTTATGGAGTTGTAGGAAGGTTTAATTTCCTTCCATAACTCATATCGTCTCTTGTCTAATTGATAGAAAAGCTTCCCCCACATGTTAGGCACATTTTGAAGTTTTAATTCTTATCTTTAAAATTAGTTTACCCTTTGATATTGTGACGTTACTCACATAGAGTTTCCCCAAATTAATCAATTTATTAATTTTGGGTTTCAACATCTTACTCATAGAGAATAAGATCTCTATAGTATCCTTTGCTCTTAAGCAAGATCAATTTGTTCTATCATGAAGATAACACATCACACGATTTTAATAGAAATAGCAATAATGAACAGGGCACCAAGTAGATAACTTATGAAAGAGAGGTTGCGCACTAGGCACGTTTAAATACGAAGCCTTTCAAAGAACCAATCCTAGATATGCACTTTCATATTGTTTTCCCAATCACCATTTATGGTCCAATGACCGTCACAATTCTTTGGCTTGGAACCTTGGAGACTATCAATGATAAATAGTCCATACGTTCAACAAAAGGTTGAAACGAAAACATTACAAGATGACAAATAATAGTGTGACAAATGTGTGCATTAGGATACATGATCCTATGTCGATGACACGCTCATTTTTATGTGTGATAATGAAATGGTAAACGTATCATGACATGTTAAAATCAAATTTGACATGAAAAATATGAGAATGACATAATTGAGTATGGAGATCCAAATCAAACGGTCATCTGAAGGTCTCATATATACTCAGTCACACTATGTGAATATATTCTTAAGAATTTTGACAAAGGTCAAGGTTTTGACCAAGTGAAATATGCAAGAGTCATAGGAAGTCTAATGTACCACATGAGCTGCACTAGATCATATAATACTTTTATTGTGAGTAGTTTAAATAGATTCACAAGAAATCCAAGTGGAAATCACTGGAAAATGATCGTGAGGATATCGAGATATATTAGATATACACAAGATTATGGGTTGCATAATTCCATAGATCTTAAGGATATTGCGATGCTAGTTGGATATCTAATATTTTAGATATCAATGGCACAAGTGGAAGGAAGTCCTCAAGACGAGTGGTTATAACCAGATTCATAATGGAATCTGAATTCTAGACAAGTCTAGAAAAAAGTTGAATGGCTTAGAAATTTCATTGAGGATATTCATGAATGGTCAAAGCATGTGCACACAATATGCAAACATTGTGGTGACCAAGTTGGTAAAGCACATAGCTTTGTGAACAATGGTCAGGCTGAGACATATTGGTCGTCGACATAACACCATTAGAAAATTGATCTCAAAATGGGGTTATCTCTATTGATTTTTTAAAAGCAAAGGATAACGTTGCGGATCCGCTAACCAAAGGGTTAAACCGAGATCAAGTTGAGAAAACATCGAAAGGAATGTAACTAAAGCTCATGTAAATTTAAGGCACTGTGAAAAGGAAAACCCAACCTAGTTGACTGGAGATCCCAAGATCTAGGTTCAAAGGGACAACCTAATCACATAGACCTTGTACGGTCACTGTGGGGGGTTACTCTCCCAAGTCCATTTGTAACAACCCCTTCTCGGTCTGGTCAAGAACCGGGTCGAAAGATGATACCAATGATCAATACAGTGGTCAATGCAATAAAATTTCATTTTATTATCAACATTTAAAATAATAATATAGAATAACATATTACCACAATGTATCTTAGTCCAATTAATCCTTGTGAAGCAATAATTAATCAATTAGGGCTAATTCTTAACTATTACAAGTTTTAGGGACCAAACTGTAAATTCGATAAATTGGGGTCCTTCAATGTAATTAATCATACCACAATGAAATTCAATACTATATTAACAAGCCTGTAAAATTTCATACAATTTGGAATTCATTTACTCATTCAATTTAATCTTTCAAAATTCAGTGACTAATTTGTGAACATTGCAAACTTTCAAATTATGCCTTTATGTAACTTAACTAACCCTGTATCAAAACACCCTAGGGATGTTTCGAAACGGGTGTACGATGGTCAACCTAAGTTGACTTTGCCCTTTAAACCGTATCGATACGGGCAAGCCCTGTATCGGTACAGATTGACTACCTTTGACCTTGACTTTGACCCGTTTCGATACGCTATAGACCCGTATCGTAACAATGAATTCCAGAAGGAAAATGTTCTGATACGGCTATAGACCGTATCGATACGCCATGTTCCATAGGTTCAATTATGTTTACCCGTATCGATACGCCATCACCGGTATCGATACGGCCTGACCTATAATGACAGATTTTTGCTGGTTTTTATTCGATTTGACCTACCAAACAATGTTCAAACACAACGAAATTTTACACACAACATTTCAATTATATAAACTACTATCATGCCATATTTCATGATCATATGAATATCTTTACTATGTTTTGACCTTTAGGAGCTAAATATGCAACTCTAGACCACTTTAAGCCAAAACAAAAAGCCATTTAGGGCCATCAACCACATTACAACATAGACATCTCACAAAATATCAAAATGGGCATAAACGAATAGTTTGATTACTTTGCCACCTTCCAATAAGTTCATAAGGTCAAAAATACATTTCTCTAGGGCTTGTGGTGACTTGTCCTGCCTTGACTAACCGATATTCAACTACACGATCTTTCAACCTGGAATACATGAGATGAGATATGTTAGGCATACATTGCCTAGTGAGGTAGTCATAAACAATATGAACAACAATGTAGCGAGTACTTATATATATGTTCTCGTGCTTATCAATGTCAATACTATGCATCAATATATAATGTTTAACATATTAATTTCATCATTAACCCTTGGATTGAATCAAGATAGTGGATACGTGAATTCCTATGCTTCGCCAAATCAATGAATTCTCTAATCCCTCCTCCTTGCCAATATGACCAATATCAATACACATCCCTCCACCTCGCCAAATCAATATAGGTCATAGCCTTAGGACCGTAGTCCACTCGTACATTGAGCTCATGAATTCTACGGCATGCCAATTGTATCCATTGTCCATTCAAATCCAAGGTTTCAATGTCAGTATCCATATTTAATGTTCAATGAGAGTTTCAATGACCAGTGACTTCAATATTATCAATAGCAACCATGTTTCATTATCAATATGCCATGTTTCAATGTCAATACCAATATCAATATTCGATGATTTCTTTACCATATTTCAATAACACTAATCATATTAATAACAATGCATGATAGCGATATCAATAACTATGTCTGATATTCAATAACAACTCACTGTCACTTACCAATGAATCCAATTAACAATCCAATGCAACTTCTTCAATGATATTGCTAGTGATATGATCGAAAACATCAATAAATGGTTCGGAAAGGCTTCTCGCCTAATCCCGAGACTCTGACTACACTCACCTTTCTAATCCGATGCTTCTACGGCTCTTGGATGACAACTCCCTTGTTCCTAGCCTTCTGTGAATTTGATGGATACTCATGTTCGTTATCTTGAGCTAGGAAATCAATAGGGAGACTATTAGGATCGATAATATGATATCAAAATCAATACAACGATATCAAAATTGATATCCAAATTCAATATAAGCATCAACAATGAATTATCCATGGATGGCTAAAACCCTAGCTTGAGATTAAGCTTAATTTATCCATGGAATTCAATGTTTGTTTGAGGATTATTTCTTATTTGAACGATAGCAATGATTCGATAATAATAACTTGAAGAAAAACTAAACTTGAACCCTAGCTTCAATGGAGGTGTGTGCTTCCAAGAAGAAGAAGATGATGCAAGGATGGTGCTTGTTTATTTTTGCAATCGGGTAAGCTTGATTTTAGTTATTTCAATAGCTTTTAATTGTAATGGCTTTCCTTCAAATGAAGGAAGCTCTCCCGGCGATTCCACGTGTGGAAATCATAAAGGAAGAGGGGCTAATCACAAGATTAGTCCCTCAAATCTCAATACCTTTAAGTTTTTCTCTCAAGCTTTCTAACGGTTATAAGTTAGTCACTAAATTGTTTCCGATGCTATTCAATAAAGTCCATTGTCAATAATTTGGTTTGGTTAGGATCCACTGTCAATATTTAACTAGCCGATGATGTGTTTAGACTTTACCGATGTGAAATTTCTGATCACCGGAACCCAATTCCAACTAGACCGGATATTGGGGTGTTACAACTCTCCCCCCCCCCCTTAAGAAAAATTCATCCTCGAATTTTTGCCAGAATTGTAGAGATGTGGATATTGTTGTTTCATGGTCTCTTCAGGTTCCCAAGTGGCTTCTTCAACGGTGTGGATCCTGCAGAGCACTTTAACTAACAGTACAATTTTGTTGCGAAGCCTCTTGACTTCTCTTGTTAGAATCTGAACCGGTTCTTCCTCATAAGACAAATTTGGCTAGATTTCTACAGATTCAGGTTCCAAAATGTGCGAAGGATCAAAATGAACTTCTGAAGCATCGATACATGAAAAACATTATGAATTCTACTCAATTCAGAGGGAAACAATAATCGATATGCCATAGGGCCAACTTTCTCAATGACTTCAAAGGGTCAAATGAATCGGGGACTCAGTTTTCTCTTCTTACCAAACCTTAAAACCTTTTTCAACAGTGATACTTTGAGGAAGGCTTTTTCACCAACTTCATACTCGATGTCTCTTCTCTTAAGATCAGCATAAGCCTTTTGTTGATCAAAGGCAGCCTTTAAACGATCATCAATGATGGCAACTCGTTCTTCGGTTTCCCGAAGTAAGTCAGGGCCTAACACTTTGCCCTCACCAAGCTTTGACCAACACAATGGAGTTCTACATCGCCTACCATACAATACTTCATATGGGGCCATTTGGATTGATGCTTGGTAACTATTATTGTAGGCAAATTCAACAAGGGGTAAAGATTTCTTCCAAGTTCCACCAAAGTCTATGATGAATTCTCGAAGCATATCTTCCAAGATTTGTATAGGAAGGTTCAATAACAATACAGTTTTCTAAGGTTTCAATGGACAAGTTTTTCGATAATTACCTGGATTACCCTTTCTGACTGACCGTCAGACTGAGGGTGAAAGGTTGTGCTAAGATTAACTCTGGTGCCCAAATCTCCTTGTAAAGTTCTTCAAAACTGAGATGCAAACTGGGGATCTCGATCTGTGATAATAAACTTAGGTACTCCGTGGATTCAGATCTCTTCCTTGATGTACAAATCAGCTAATTTAGGAAGACCGTAGTCCATTCTAACCATTATGAAATGAGCTAACTTCGTGAAACGATCAACAATGACCCATATGGCATCATGCTTCGCGGAAGTTAACGGTAGACCACTAACAAAATCCATAGTGATCTTTTCCCACTTTCATTTTGATGGATCGATAGGCTGCAATAATTCGGTAGGAGCACAATGTTCCGTCTTAACACGTTGACACGTGAGACATTTGGAAATGTAATCAACTATGGTCTGCTTCATGCCTGGCCACCAATAGAGTTCACGTAGGTCCTTATACATCTTCACAGACCCGGGGGGAACGGAAAAAGAACTCAAATGAGCTTCGGAAAGAATATCAGTGCGAAGAGATTCATCATTAGGTACACAGACCCGGTCATGAAAACATAAGAGTCCTTCGGAATTAATTCTAAAGTCGAGGCTTTTCGATAGCTTAGAGACAATGGATTGAAGCTCAGAATCTTGCTCTTGCAAATCCTTGATTCGTGAAACGATAATAGACTGAACTTGAAGTTCAGCTACAAGACAACGATGCTTCCGAAGTCGGAAGTGAGCGTTAATTGCTCGATGGGCTACAACATAGCAATATTACAATGAGTTAATGTACCTCATAATACATATAATTCTATAGTCACTATCGATACTTACTAGGCAAAAGTTTGCAGTTGAGTGAATAAGCTACAACGTTGGCCTTGCCCGGATGGTAATCAATGAAAAGATCGTAATCTTTAAGAAGTTTCATCCATCTCCGTTGTCAAAGGTTCAACACCTTTTGAGCAAAAGGTACTTAAGGCTTTTATGATCAGTGAAGAGATAACATTTTTCTCCGTAGAGGTAATGTCTCCAGATTTAAAATGCAAAGACAATTGCAGCCAATTCAAGGTCATGAGTGGGACAATTCATTTCGTGAGGCTTAAGTTGTCTCGAAGCATAAGCGATGACTTTTCCTTCTTGCATCAATACACATCCTAACCCGAGGTGCGATGCATCATTGTAAACTGTGTAGTATTTTCCGGACTCGGGTTGGGTTAGGACAGGTGCATGGGTCAATACTTGCTTCAACTGATCGAAACTTCGTTGTTGAACCTCGGTCCAAACAAAAGGATCTTATTTCCTTAATAACTTAGTTAAAGGTGCGTCTATCATAGAGAACTTTTTCACAAACCTTCGATAATAGCCAGCAAGTCCAAGGAATCTTTTGACTTCACCAATGTTCTTCAGTGGGTTCCAATCTACAATAGCTTAGATTTTCTTCGGATCCACTTGAATACCCGAAGCTGACACAATATGTCCTAGAAAGGCAACTTCGGTGAGCCAAAACTCACACTTAGAGAACTTCGCGTACAACTGCTTCTCTCTTAAGATCTTAAGCACGATACAAAGATGATCTCGGTGTTTCGCTTAAATCTTGGAGTAGATCAATATGTCATCTTTAAACACCACTACGAATTTATCAAGATAGGGTCTAAAACCTGATTCATCAAATCCATAAAGGTTGTCGGTGCATTGGTTAACCCAAAAGGCATCACCAATAATTCGTAGTGTCCGTATCTTGTACGGAAAGCAGTCTTCGGTACATCACACCCCTTAACTCTCATTTGATAATAGCCCGACCTTAAATCGATATTGGAAAACACAGAGGCATCTTTTAGTTGATCGAACATGTCGTCTATTCTAGGCAATTGATATTTGTTTTTTATGGTTACTTTATTCAACTATCGGTAGTCAATACACAATCGCATAGAACCATCTTTCTTCTTAACAAACAGAGTCGGAGCTCCCCAAGGCGAAGAGCTCGGTTGAATAAAACCCTTGCTTAACAACTCTTGAATCTGAGCCTTTAATTCTTTTAATTCCACAACTGCCATGCGATATGGTGCAATAGAAACTGGAGTAGTCCCGGGTTGCACCTCGATGCCAAACTCCACTTCACGGGTTGGGGGCATTCCTAGAAGTTCATCAGGAAAGACATCCGGAAATTCCCTTACAGTGTCAATATCTCACAGCTGAGATTCACCTTTTGTTTCCAGCATCAAAGCATACAATGATGGGTTCTTCACATTCATCAATACAACCCTTTCCTTACCCAGACCCCGAAGGTACAATTTCCTCTGGCAACAATCTACCCAGGCTTGATGTTCACTAAGCCAATCTAAGCCTAGGATGACATGGAACTCATGGATCGATAAAGCCAACAAATTGGCTGGAAAAGGAACCCCATAAATCATTAAGGGGCAGTTTTTGCACACTACCCTTACGGTGACGCAATCTCCTAAGGGATTGGTTACAGAGATTCTTGATGCTATTGGTTCGGAAGACATATTATACTTCTTAACTACAATGGTACTTATAAAAGAGTGAGTAGAACCAGGGTCAATTAATGCATATAAAGGATGTGAATATAGCTCGATGGTACATGCGATGACGTCAAGTTCATCCTTTTCTTCTTTGCTCCTCACATGATACATTTGGGCAGGGGCTTTAGAATCTTGCTTATTGAATGGTTTCCCTAGACTACTCGATCTTCCATAAGTTCCCGATGATCCTTGCTTCGATCCTTTACCTCGAAAGGATTGAGTAGGAGAACCAACAGTAGTTGGTGTAGCAGTAGATTTAGTTGCATTCAAGGGACAAGTCACATATAAAGTGACCCTGCTTACCACAATAGTAACAAGCTTCAGTCTGCTTATGACATTGACCCACTGGGTGCCTATTCTGACAATAATTGCAAACTGGATGTTCGTAGACTCGATTTGAACCTTCGGTTGCTTTTAACGGACGTTACCTTAGCAAAAGACTGTGTTACAGACTGAGGCCTCTCAATGTTTCTAGAACGGGAGGGCTGTGGATAGACATTCTATTTAGGGCCTTGATATCTCCATTTCTTGTTCCATCTCGGAGGTCGAGAATCATCCCTGAACCTCTTCTCAAACTTTCCAGACCCACCAGCTTGTTGGGCTTTCTGTACAACTTCGGTGGCCTTAACTCTATTCACAAGGTCTTCGAAATCAAAAATACTTAGTGCAGTAAACATAGGGCGTAGTTCATCATTGAGCCCTGTAATGAACATCTGGCACTTCTCTTCCTCCTTCTTTATATACTCAGCACCATATCTACACTACTTGTATAAATCATGGATGTATTGTTCGACCGGTCGCCCCCTTGTTTGAGGTGGAGGAAGATACTTCGCCTCTCAGCAAGGTAGAACTCACTGACATATTTCTTGCGGGATTCTTTAAGGAAGAACTCCCAAGTCACAATGTCTTCAGAGACTGTCAATATGGTAGTTTCCCACCAGTGAAGTGCCTCATCGGCAAGGAACGTGATGGCACACTCGAGCTTGTGCTCATCCGAGCACTAAAGTTGCTTATCCAAAATTCGCAAAGTGTTGTCCAACCAGTATTCGACAACTTCAGGATTGTCGTCATCTTGTCCCGTAAAAGTGTAAGCTCGATATTGTGAGAGTTTATAAATGGGTGCTCTGGTGTGTTGGACAGCAGAAGCGATAGGTTGCATGTCTTGTTCAGCCCTCATAGTAGTCATAAACTGCTTGAACATGTCAGTCATGTTCTTGTAACATTTAGCCTGAGCGGTAGGTGCTACAGGCTCGATGTCCTGAGCAGGAGGATCCTGCGGGTGTGGTGGATTCGGAGGATTTCCTCCTCTAATCTCTTCGCCATGCGTCGAGGAGCCGGTGGCAAGCTCATCAATGTGAGCTTCATTAGTTTCAGACATATCTATACGAAAGATCGAATTAGTCGACAAGTCATAATATACGCAATATATAACTCTAATGTGGCAAAGTAACACAATAACAATGCAACAAGCTTCGGTTTAGTCCTAGAATCGACTAAACTCTAGCTCTGTTACCACAAATGTAACGCCCCATTCCCAGTCTGGTCGAGAACCGGGTCGGAAGATGATACCGATGATCAATATAGTGATCGATGCAATAAAATTTCATTTTATTATCAATAATTAAAACAATAATATACAATGACACATTACCACAATGCATCTTAGTCCAATTAATCCTTGTGAAGCAATAATTAATAAATTAGGGCTAATTCTTAACTATTATAAGTTTTAGGGATCAAACTATAAAATTGATAAATTGGGGTCCTTCAATGCAATTAATCATACCACAATGAAATTCAATACTATATTAACAAGCCTGTAAAATTTCATACAATTTGAAATTCATTTACTCATTCAATTTAATCTTTCAAAATTTAGAGACTAATCTGTGAACATTGCAAACTGTCAAATTATGTCTTTAACTAACTTAACTAACCCTGTATCGAAACACCCTAGGACTGTTTCGAAATGGGTGTACGATGGTCAAACTAAGTTGACTTTTCCCTTTAAATCGTACCGATACGGGCAAGCCATGTATCAGTACGGGTTGACTAC
Source organism: Hibiscus tridactylites (assembly GCA_958450335.1). Taxonomy (NCBI): domain Eukaryota; kingdom Viridiplantae; phylum Streptophyta; class Magnoliopsida; order Malvales; family Malvaceae; genus Hibiscus; species Hibiscus tridactylites. Next base: position 21,138,264 of record OY288278.1, on the reverse strand, counting down.
CAATGACCTTAACTTTGACCTGTTTCGATACGCTATAGACCCATATCGAAACAATGAATTCCATAAGAAAAATGTTCCGCTACGGCTATAGATTGTATCGATACGCCCTGTTCCATAGGTTCAATTATGTTTACTCGTATCGATACGCCATCACCCGCATCGATACAGCCTGGCCTGTAATGACAGATTTTTGCTGGTTTTTATTCAATTTAACCTACCAAACGATGTTCAAACACAACGAAATTTTACACACAACATTTCAATTATATAAACTACTATCACGCCAAATTTCATGATCATACGAATTCGTTTACCATGTTTTGACCTTTAGGAGCTAAATATGCAACTTTAGAACACTTTAAGCCAAAACAAAAAGGCAATTAGGGCCATCAACCACATTACAACATAGACATCTCACAACATATCAAAATGGGCATAAACGACTAGTTTGAATACTTTGCCACCTTCCTAGAAGTTCATAAGGTCAAAAATACATTACTCTAGGGCTTGTGGTGACTTGTCCTGCCTTGACTAACTGATCTTCAACTATACGATCTTTTAACCTAAAATGCATGAGATGAGATACGTTAGGCATACATTGCCTACTGAGGCAGTCATAAAAAATATGAACAACAATGTAGCAAGTACTTATATAGATGTTCTCATGCTCATCAATGTCAATATTATGCATCAATATATAATGTTTAACATATTAATTTCATCATTGACCCTTGGATTGAATCAAGATAGTGGATACGCAAATTCTTACGCCTAGCTAAATCAATGAATGGTCTAATCTCTCCGCCTCGCCAAATCAATATAGGTCGTAGCCTTAGGACCGTAGTCCACTCGTACATTGAGCCCGTGAATTCTATGGCATGCCAATTGTATCCATTGTCCATTCAAATCCAAGGTTTCAATGTCCGTATCCATATTTAATGTTCAATGAGTGTTTCAATGACCAATGACTTCAATATTATCAATAGCAACAATGTTTCATTATCAATATGCCTTGTTTCAATGTCAATATCAATATCAATATCAGATGATTTCTTTACCATATTTCAATAACACTAATCATACCAATAACAATGCATGATAGTGATATCAATAACTATGTCCGATATTCAATAACAACTCACCAACATTTACCAATGAATCCGATTAACAATCCAATGCAACTTCTTCAATGATATTGTTAGCGATATGATCGAAAATAACAATAAATGGTTCGAAAAGGCTCCTCGCCTAATCCCAAGACTCCGACTACACTCACCTTACTAATCTGATGCTTCTACGGCTCTCAGATGACAACTCCCTTGTTCCTAGCCTTCAGTGAATTTGATGGATACTCTTTTTCGTTATCTTGAGCTAGGAAATCAATAGGGAGATTATTAGGATCGATAATACGATATTAAAATCAATACAACGATATCAAAATCGATATCCAAATTCAATATAAGCGTCAACGATGAATTATCCTTGGATGGCTAAAACCTTAAATTGAGATAAAGCTTAGTTTATCCATGGAATTCAATGTTTGTTTGAGGATTATTGCTTACTCGAACGATAGCGACGATTTGAGAATAATAACAAGATGAAGATGATGTAAGGATGGTGCTTGTTTATTTTTGCAATCGGGTAGGCTTGATTTTAGCTATTTCAATAGATTTTAAATGGAATGGATTTCCTTCAAATAAAGGAAGCTCTCCCGGTGATTCCACGTGTGGAAATTATAAAGGAAGAGGGGCTAATCGCAAGATTAGTCCCTCAAATTTCAATACCTTTAAGGTTTTCTCTCAAGCTTTCTAACGGCTATAAGTTAGTCACTAAATTGTTTCCGATGCTATTCAATAAAGTCCATTTTCAATAATTTGGCTTGGTTAGGATCCACTGTCAATATTTAACTAGCCGATGCTATGTTTAGACTTTACCGATGTGAAATTTCGGATCACCGAAACTCAATTCCAACTAGACTAGATTTTGGGGTGTTACACCATTTCTATGATGTAAACAGTGACTAAAAACGGAACAAGCTAAGCATTGCTTTTAATGACCATTGTGTGCATCAGCGAGGTCGAGCAACATAAGTCACCTATGTAAGAGTGAAGTGGGGCCACTTCAAAGAGACTATTGGGGCATAGCTCTGTCAAACTCTCGCAGAACCAAGGATGTCCAGGGTCATATGGACATAACCATGAGAACTAAACTCGTGCCAGAGAGGTAGTTGTGTAGGGTACATCATCGTTTACACAAACGGCAGGACAGTTCAAGGACATCGCGTCTACTGGACAGCCAGTAAAGTAAATATACCTTCACAGGGGAAGGTTCAAGGGTGGACATCTACCTATCTTATGCAACTATCAATCGTAGAAGCTATCACCACATTGAGTCAAAATGGTTTTGATAAATGCATCAATTTCATTCATGTGGGGGATTGTTGGAAAAACGTGAGAAATACGGAACTTTGAGCCATATTTCGAATATGTAAAGATGGAGCTTCGAATAAAGCACCACTACGGTCTTATTATACTCCATGAGATCTTTACAATGGTGCCTCATAAGCTCAAAACGAACTAGTAATGAATGAGAAATTAATGCTCAAAGTAGGGTGGATGAAAATGAAAAAGGAAAGGAGAAACCCCAATCCCACATTGATAGGATAAATGGAGGGAGAGGTGTTTATATACATACACTCACATTATGGTCATTGAATGACTTGAGTTGAACTTGTGCCTTGCGCGTAGGGGGTGCAAATCCATTCCCATTCGGGTTGTGGTGCACTCGCACAACGTGGACCTGTAGATATTTTACCACGTTCGAATTATTTTTTTCTTTTGGATAGCAAATTTTATCCGAAAATTAAAGAGATAATATCAGATTTAAATTCTTGCTTGCAGCCCACTCATGTTATCCGATTAGGGGCATAATCGGTATAATATTTTCTCATGTTTGCCCTAATTTTCCCCAGTAAATACATGAGCAGTTTTCAGTTTTAATACACAACCAAAATTGCTTTCTTTCTTCAAAAACTGCATAGTATTTTCTGGTGATAGTTGAAGGCTCGAGATCGTTCGTGGAATCGTCAGTAGTGCTGCTGCAGAATTCCATTCGACTGTTGTATCTTGGGAAACTAACGATCAAACGACTCTAGCACCTCGGAGTGGTCGAATCTGTCTTAGGAAAACTGTGTTTGTGCAGGCCTTAAACTCCCGTTTTTGCGTTTATTTTCGAATTTTTTTTATTATTTTTTTATTTTCGTTTATTCCAAATTTTTTCAATAAAATTTCGCTTAATTTTATTTTAGTTTTATTCAATTAATTCGGATCTAAAATTGATTCGTCCAACAAATTTAAGGGAAAATATTGTAAATTTCTAATTGTTTTGTACTCCAACTATAAAGAACTCCAAGAAAGCTTTAATGCGTTAGTTATGTAGTTTGAGTTGCAATTAATTATTGAAAAGGGAAATAATTATTTTAATATTTTTCATATTAAAATATGGGAAAATTCTACAACGTGCGACGAACACCGATGAACACCACTAATGATGAACATTGATGAACACCATTAAATTAATTAATAAAGATTTAAAATTTTAAGTACTCATCAAATAATTAATAATTACTTTAAAAAATTTAATTAAATTATTTTTTTATATATTAAAATTTTATTTTTTAATAAGGGTAAACTATATATTTAGTACCTTATCTATTTCCGTATTTCTATTGAACCCTCATTATTTAAATATTATTTCAACTTGACCCTATTCTTTATAAAAAAATAATTTAACCCTTAACTCTTAACTTAAAACCCTAAATTATTAAACTTTAAGCCCTTAAACTCTTAAACCTATACCATAAACCATATAGCCTTAAAAATAATTTTATTTTTCTAGGAGATAGGTTTGACAATATTCGATAAGGTCACCCAACTTTTAGTTCAATTTCGATACGGCACCTCCCGTTATTTGTAACGTTAACTGATGCTGATGTGGCAGTTAAAAACTATTCCAGCAATATTCATCTTCTTCATTACCTTACCCTCCTCCACTTTAAATTCTTCTCTGCATATTTCTGCACTACTTTTAATTCGATCGAAAACTTTAAGGGTTTAAATGTTCTTCATTAGTATTTGTTTTTAATCTCACAAGCCACTAATCTGTTTCTTATGTGAGAAACTACATTGACTATCCGTTGTTATTTGAGCTTTACTGATGTCAGATGAGTTCGTAAGTGGGATTAGAAAACTTTGATGCCCTTATTCTTGTTCGTTTGCAGTATGTTGATACCCATAACAAGTGACATGTTTTTTTAGTTACAGATATGCAGTGTATGTTGTCCAAAGAGTTATTGATTTCATATTAATTTTTAGTATATCTCTAACATGACACATGGAACGCTGTCAATACATGTTCGAAAAGGGATTGAATAATAAAAATTGTGTTTTCAAATTTTTGGATGAATTGTTGTATGGCATTTGAAGGTTGGAGTTGGCTTTGTAAGAATAGTTCTGGTTTTATTGAAAAGACTAATTGTTTGATGATGCTTGTATTTGTCTTTATCGCATCTCCCAGCAACCATTGATTCAATTGCCAAAACACCATCTGAAGCCATCTCAATCCTCTACCGTGTATTAGAAAATTCTTCATCTGCGGATTAAAGAGCATGCCAATTGCCATAACAAAGTGTCAGATTTTCTCTGGCAAGAGAATCGAGCAGAGGAGCTCAGAAGTCTTCTAACCCAATTGAAGCCCCTTTTGCATTAATTCAGAAGGAAAGAACTCCCAAAATTGTTCGTGGTATAATTGATGATGTAGCTAAAATACCTGAAACATCAAATCTCCAGAATTCTTTGTGCAAAGAAATGGTGCAATAGACATGTGCCGAGAAGCAAACTTTCCTATGCCAACGAGTTGAAGTAAAGCTTGCAGCTCTTTTGATGGAGAACAAGGAGTACTATGAAGCACGTAATCTCCTTTCTGGCCTCATTAAGGAGTTGAGAAGGCTGGAGTATTTAAACCATAGTTTTACCGCTTCGAATATGCAGAGAAAAAATTAAAGTGGAGGAGAGTAAGGTGATGAAGAAGATAAATAGTGCTGGAATAGTTTTTAACTGCCACGTTAGCATCAGTTAACGGAAAATTAGCGGGAGGACCGTATCGAAATTGAACTAAAAGTTGGGTGATCTTATCGAATATTTTAAAAGTACAATGACAAAATAAATCTGTCTTAAAAGTTCGGTGACTATTTATGTACTTTACCTTAGATTTTATTTTAAATAAAATTATTTTTAACGGTATTTGGTTTAGGGTATAGGTTTAAGAGTTTAAGGGTTTAAGATTTAATAGTTTAGGGTTTTAGTTTGAGTGTTAAGGGTTAAATTATTTTTTTATAAAGAATAGGGTCAAATTGAAATAATATTTAAATAATGAGGGTTCAATAGAAATACAGAAATAGGTGAGATAGTAAATATATAGTTTACCCTTATTAAAAAATAAAATTTTAATATATAAAAAAATAATTTAATTGAAATAATTATTAATTATTTGATGGGTCCTTGAAATTTTAAATCTTTATTAATTAATTTAATGGTGTTCATCAATGTTCATCATTAGTGGTGTTCATCGGTGTTCGTCGCACGTGGTAGACCCATCCTAAAATATGACATGACAAAACAAGAATATATGAGCATATTAAAATTATCAGGTAAAATTTATTGCTTTTAAGATTGCTTTCACCTAAAAATTGGCCACCTACTTGCATTTAAACAGTGGGCTCGAATCAGGTTTAATTACTTTTAGGCTTATAAATTTCGATATTAAATGCTCCTTGCCAAAATAAAAATATTGTTAGCATTAATGTGGCTTGCAACCACTCGAGAAGCCAACCTAATTCAAGCCAAAATTTCGGCCGAACAAAAAACACAAAAGCAACTCTAAAAATCTTAATTTTCATGTTGTAGCACATAAGCTTTATGTCATAATCTCCATGTCCATGGCTACAATAAAAAAAAAATTAAGTATTTGGAGGGTTCATCTTTGTTCAACAGAAAAACATTCTTTCAAAAAATCATGAAGCTGAGATGAATACATGCTGGGAAAAGACCGATAATGGTCGACGTGCGGAGATGTGCCGAAGTTGAAGGAGAATACTTTAATCCCCTTCTTTCTTATCTCCTCAATATGCAACTCGATTGATTCATATGAAACGACCTTATCCGCTGTGCTATAAAGGTACAGCTGAGGACAGGGAGGAGGGTGCTCCATGATGGCATTGACAATTTTTCTTAAACTTCTGCAAAATGAAGAAGATAGTAGTTTGCATCAATCCATTATTCATTGCAACCACAAGATCTGATCAAATTTTTAGAGCGGCGTCTAGGCATGAAATTGTATTTCGGGTCATTTAACAATAAGGGGCAACCGATACATGGCATAAAGGGAAAACCTACCGGTTCACATTGTTCATATCTAGAACGAATGCAAAAAACTTTTCAAGGGAAGAGAGCAGCACAGCTTCGATCATCCCAGGTCCCTCTTTCTGCAATTTTGAATCAGTCGCTGCACTTTCTAATCCATTTACTAAAGAGCTCCGTTTCCTCAGTATAGCAGCAGCGAAACCGACTGCCCAGACCTGCAAAGATAAAGAGAATATGCAAATCATCAATACTTTCCAGTTTTCAGAACGAGTATACAATTACTTCTCTTCATCCAAATGAAACTACAACGTCCAAAGCCGGAACAATGAACCTATTATCTCATTTTAATGCTACAGATACTAGGTCTAATTTCACAGATCTTTTAAAGGGGCAGACAACTGAAACAACAATTCAGAGTTAATAAACATGATCATGAGAAGACATAAAATATGTCAGTGAAGCTCCGATTAAAAGACCTTGAAGCCTTCAGACGTAAAACTCCGTAGTCTTGTGAAAATCAATATAGCTATGATAGAGCTCTTAACCAACTTGGAATAAGAAAAGATATCAAAATGTTTACAGACTTATTTGAACATCCAGAAACCAGTAGCCGTACATACAATTTTTCAGAACAAATACGATAATTTCCCACAAATACACAATCTAATGTCTTTCCTATGGATAAAGGTATGGTTTCTCAATAGAGTAAGCACAGCATAACGTATGGATGTTAACTTTCATCGAATATATAGAGCTACCAGCTGCATCCAAAACCTGGAATTATCTTCATTCTCTTGGACCAAAGGCCAGATTAATCACAATCCATCATTTTGATTTAACATAAGCTCAGACGTCATTATTTCCATTGTATGCAATTTAAGACCAGATCTCGCTAGTAACATAAACTAAAGAGCTCAAGTTCATAATTTGACATAAATCATTGTTTTAAAACTCGGAGCTAACCGAGTAATCGTCTATCAATCTTAAATAAAAAATCCAAAGCTTGGACCTTGTTAATCACAATGTATGCGCTTTAACACCAGATCTTTAGCAGATATCAGCTAGAGAATTCAAGTTCATAATTGAATATAAAGCATTGTCTCAAAATCCAGATTCATGAATCAAAAACTATACTTAACATTAAAGCGTCATAATTAGAACTCAAAGGATCAACATACAAAACAAAACCTTAGGATTCAAAGGGTCAGCTGCTCCTGAATCAATAATCACTCCTTTTATCTTTTCTTTCAATCCCTCTCTTCTCTGAAAGCTATCAAGCAGTGAACCATATCTGCCACAAAACACCAAATGATACCGAATTTACTTTCAACAATCAAAATTTTAAAAAAGAACTTTATTCATTAAACTTACACGAACCAGCCAGTGTTGCTAAAAGCATGGAAAATGAAGCACCTTTCACGACCATCTTCCTCTTTCTCCATAACCCACTTGACCAACTCATTTTCCAATTCAGATATACGCTGCTCAAGCTTGACACCAACATCAAACCATAGCAATTCCTTAACATCCACGACAAAAGTAACCCCATGGATTCCTCTTAAGTTGTGCCATTCAACATATCTCTTTAAATGCTTGGTTTTAGCCCCGAGCCATCCCAAAAGAACCACCTTTACGACTTTGTCTTTGCATCCAAAAGCCTCAGCTTTTCCATCTCCATTGATGACAATCTCCGGCGCTTTGTTCGAAGCGTTGGGAGAAGAAGATTGAATGGGTTTTACAGATACTCTGAAATAGGAGTCGTTTTGGGACCTTTGAGGGAGTCTGCGAAAATGGGTTATTGTAACTTTAGTAAGAAACGGTGGGGTTGGAGCCGTTTTGGTGATAATTGAAGAGAAACAGAGAGCGTTAGAGGAAGCAGCTGTCATGGTGGAAATTTTGGGGTGAGGATTTAGAAAAGGGAAATGTTTTTTATTTATTGCCTTTTTCCACATTGAAAAAATGAAAGCTAAGAAGCTCTGGGCTATAGACTAGAGTATGAAGATAATTATGAAGAGAAATGTGATAAACCTAAGGTAGAAAAGCTTTTTTAGCATTAATGGGGACTGAACCTCGACTCTGCAAATCAACAATACAACAGAAACCTTTTTTTTTTAAAGACAACTTCAAATAACTGGTTGGGAAATCAGGAAGATTCACTGGTAAACATAAAATGGAGTAGAAAAGCATAAACTGGAGTAGGGCTTAGACTTTGCCACTTAACGCGGGGACTTGGAACCTTCAACAGTTACAACCAAAGTTGTTGGAGCCTAAACAGATCGGTCTGTTGAAACCAATTAGACCGAAAATGGGTAGTTATAGGTAGAGATGTAAAAAGCTGACCCGACCTGAAAACTCGACTGAAACCTGTTCGAGTTAGAACCTGAATTGACCTGAAAATTTAGTAACTCGAACTCGATCTGTAACCCCGACTGTTGTTGACCCGAACCTGAATTCGACCTGTTACTGTAGTGACCGAACCCGACCTGCGTCCGACTGAAAACGACCTGAACCCGAATTGGACCTGTTACTGTGGACCTGAAACCCGACCTGCGCCCGACTGAAACGAACCCGAAGCCGAAGCCGAAGCCGACCTGGCAGATAACCGATTTTACCCGACTGAATTGACCCGAGATCCGATATTACCCGACATGTTTTGTACCCGACTTGTTTTGGACCCGACCTGTTTTGAACCCGACCTGTTTTGGACCCGACCTGTTAATTGACCCGACCTGCTTTAAACCCGACCTATTTTTAACCTGAACTGACATTGATCTTACTTGATATTTACCTGATATATAATTGAACAAGTCTACGATTTGATAAATTTAAAGTGATGATAAATGTAAAGTATTAATTTATTAAATTAATTTAATACTAACTCGTTCAATATAAATTATTTGTGAGGTTTAATAAGAATTAACGTACTTGAATTTAAAAGTTTTATCAAATTAATAAGTTGTGATGGATGAATTTAAAACAAATTATTTAAAATTTAAATCAATTTATTTATTGTGATCATTAAATTTGAAAAATATTTTATTAAAAATTTTAATTATAACTACTAAAACAATAAAAAATATTTTTTTAGTTTTGATTGATAAGGAATTATTTGGGAGGAGGGATTTTGCCGCCAATTAAACAAAAGGGGGGGGGGGGGGGGGGGAGATTTTGACGCCAATTGAAAATAATTGGGAGTGGATGTGTGATTTTTTTATTTAGGGGTTAATTATTCTTTAGGTCCTTCCTTAATTAGATGGTTAGGGTTTAGGTTTTTTAGGTTTTAGTTTGTTTTTTTAGTTTTAACTTTTGATTTAGTTTCTTTAAATTTCATTTAATTAGGCCATGCTTCATAAATTAATTAATTATTAAGTTTTTAGTTTGCTTTAAATTTGATTTGGTCCTCGTATAAAGATTTGGTAAGTAATTAAATTTAATAATTTTATTCATTTGTGATTTTGGCTCTAATTAATAATTTAGTTTTAATTTATTTTTAGATTTGTCCTTTTTATGTTTCAATTTATTTTGTTTGTTAGATTTATGGGTTTATGTTTAGGGTTTAGGGGTAAATGTGTCAAGTTGATTGTTTGGGGCTATGAGATTAGTTTATGGATTATGTGATTAGGCTTGCACTCTAATTATTAGTGAATAGTGTCTGTAAGATTTAGATATTCATGTTTGGGGTTTATGGGTAAATGCGTCAACTTAATTATTTGGGGTTATGAGATTAGTTTAAGGATTATGAGACTAGGCTTGTACTCTAATTATTAGTGATTATAAGATTTAAGGGTTGAGGTTTATGGGTATTGTTTAGGGGTATACATATATACATACAAATATGTATGTTTTAGTATATATATATATATATGGAAAATACTTTGATGCACAAGCTTGTGTAAACTTTAGTTTACACAAGCCCTTTAATTTTAGGGTTTAGGGTTTAGGATTTTAGGTTAGGGTTTAGGGGTTTAGTATGTAGGGTATATAATTTAAGGTTTATGGTTAGAATTTAGAGTTTAGGGTTTAGGGCTTAGGGTTTAGGTTTTAGGTTGCTAGGGTTTATAATTTAGATTTTAAATTTTATAAAAGGATTGTGTAAAAAAAATTTACACGGCTTGTGCATCAAAATAAAACCCTATATATATATATATATACTAAAACTTACATACATACATGTATATATATACTAAAACTTAAAACACATGTATTTATACGTGTTTTAGTATGTATGTATACATGTGTGTTTTAGTATATATATATATATATATATATGTTTAATTAATTATAACAATATGTATATATATATATATGGGTTTTATTTTGATGCACAAGCTGTGTAAATTTTTTTTACACAATCCTTTTATAAAATTTAAAATTTAAATCACAAACCCTAACAACCTAAAACCTAAACCCTAAGCCCTAAACCCTAAACTCTAAATTCTACTCATAAACCTTAAGTTATATACCCTACATACTAAACCCCTAAACCCTAACCTAAAACCTAAAACCCTAAACCCTAAAATTAAAGGGCTTGTGTAAACTTTAGTTTACACAAGCTTGTGCATCAAAGTATTTTCCTATATATATATATATATATGTATATATCATAATACATGTATATGTATATTTATATGTATGTGTGTGTATATATATATAGATATAAATTTTATTCATTTTTAATATGGTGATATTTTTATTCATTTTATTCCCTAAAAATTTATTTTCCACGGAAAGTTACCCTTATTAATTTTTGTAATTTATTCTAATATTTTAGATATAAATCATTTGATGATATTTTTGTTCATTCTAGTGCCTAATATTGAGACTAAAATGTATGTGAGTATGTATGTATGTACCTATCAATGTATGCACCCTAAACCCTTAATGATTTTTCTCTTAATCCGAAACCTTAAACCCAAAAATTCATAAACCCTAAACCATAAACCCTGATGTGTGTAAGTATGTATATGTATGTACTTATCTATGTATGAACCCTGAACCCTTGATGAATTTCCCTAAACGCTACACCATAAACCATAAACTCTAATGTATGCAATTATATATGTATCTATCAATGTATGAACCCTAAACCATTAATAAAATTTTGCTAAAACCTAAACCCTTTAAAGTCTAAACCCTGAACCGTCCAATGTTTTATAATTTTAATTTGATATTTCTATTCATTATAGCCCTTAAAACTTCATTTCTATTCCAAATTGACCCCTATATACTAATTGTTTTTTTAATTAGTCCAATAATATATAATTTTACTTTGACATTTTGTTCATTTTGGTCCCTAAACTATATTTGTATTCCAAATTGACCACTTTTTATTTTTTTACTTAGTCTGATGTTTTATAATTTTAATTTGATATTTTGTTCATTTTAGTCTTTTAACTTTATTTTAATTAGTCCGATGTTTTATAATTTTAATTTGATATTTTGTTCATTCTAGTCCCCTAAACTTTAGTTTAATTCCAAATTGACCCTTATTTATTGTTTTTTTATTTCGCCTGATGTTTTATGATTTTAATTCGTACTTTGTTCATTCTAGTCCCTTTAACTTTATTTCAATTCCAAAATGACCCATATTCATTGTTTTTTTTAATTCGTCCAATGTTTTATAATTTTAATTTGATATTTTCATCTTCTAGACCCTAAAACTTTATTTTTATTCCAAATTGACCCACGTTTATTTTTTTTAATTTGTCCAATGTTTTATTATTTTAATTTGATATTTTCTTCATTCTAGTCCCTTAATTTTATTTTAATTCCATATTGACCCCTATATATATATATATATTAATTTATCACGTTTTATAATTTTAATTTGAAATTTTGTTCATTCTAGACCTTAAAACTTTATTTTTATTCTAAATTGACATCTACATATTGTTTTTTAATTACTCTAATTTTTATACTTTTAATTTGATATTTTTGTTCATTGCAGTCCCAAAATTTTATTTTTATTCTAAATCGACCCCTTTTCATTATTTTCTTTTAAATTTGTCTAATGTTTTTTAATTTTAATTTGATATTTTTGTTCATTATAATCCGTGAAACTTTATTTTTAATCCAAATTGACCCCTTTTTCAGTTCAAATTGACCCTTTTCATTATTTTTTAATTAATTCAATGTTTTATAATTTTAATTTGATATGACTTCAAATAATTAACTCCAAATCAATGACGATTGACGAAGGCTAACCTAAAGTCTATCGACTACTTATACGGTTGTACCGAACTCAAACTCAATACAAATTTCAATCCTGAAAATACCCCGACCTGAAACTACCCGACCTAAAATTACCCGACCTGAAATGCACCCGACCTGAAATGCAACCGACCTGAAATGAACCCGACCTGAAATGGACCCAACCTGAAATGGACCCGACCTGAAACGGACTCGACCTGAAATGGACCCGACCTGAAATGGACCCGACCTGAAGTGTATCCGAACCCGAATTAACCTGTCAATTATCTGCTTCGGACCCGACCCGTTTTGCCCCGACCTGAAATGAACCCGACCTGAAATGGACCCGACCTGAAATGGACCCGCACCCGACCCGAGTCGAGTCAAAATAGAAAAATGACCTGAAATGACCTGTACCCGATTTTACCCGACCTGACAGTACCCGACCTGAAACCCATCCGGTTACTTATTTTTACAACCCTAGTTATAGGGATGTAAAAAGCTGACTTGATTTGAAAACCCGACTGAAATTTGCTCGAGTTAAAATTTGGTTTGATCCGAAGATTCGATGATCCAAACCCGACCTGTATCCGACCGAGAACGATCCGAACCCGAATTGAACCTATTACTGTGGACTCAAAACCCGACCTGCACCTGACTGAAACGAACTTGAACCCGAGACTGAACTGATAGATAACCGATATTACTCGCTGAATCGACCCGAGATATGATTTTATCCGACATGTTTTGAACCCGACCTGTTAATTGACCAGACTTATTTTGAACCCGGCCTGTTGTTGACTTGAACTGATATTGACATGGTTTGATAGTTGATAATGACATCTACCTGACATTTGAGGAAGTTTATTATTTGATGAATTTAAAATTTTGATAAAAGTAAAGTGTTAAGTGTTGATGAAGGTAAACTATTACTTTTTAAATAAATTTAAAATGTTAAATAATATTTTTGTTATATATACATATATAAACAATTAAAAAATATATATATAAAAAAGATTGGATTTAGATATTTGTTTGACACAACTGAGTATAAAATTTTGTTAAATAATTTAATGCTTAGTAATAATTCAATATGCTTAGCACGAACTCATTCAATATAAAATATAAGTCAAGTTAATAAAAATTAACATACTGAAATTCATTTTTAATGACATGCTATATTATGCTCTTATTTTTACACATAAAAAAACAGTCTTTTTTTATTATCTTTTTAGTAAAGTACACCATAATTTGAACAATTTTGTCTTTTTTTCTTGTTAGTTTGTCTAAAATTTATTAGGGAAGATTGAAAACTCACTCTTTGTTGATTACTTGATTTGATAAGAACCTGTAGCGACTAAAAAATCTAAAACATCTCATTTATTATAAAAAAAACTTTGATTGAAGGTGGAATTTGAAAAAACTTATGTTTTGAAATAAAAATTAGGAGTCATCATCGGTCACTTGGCTAAGGTAGATCATACACCAAAACAAAACTGGATATTTAAATAGATTCGAGATTCAGTTACGAGTGGAGAAAGTTTCACTCACCCACCATGCCCTAAAATCGGTACCTAAGAGTTTGTGTCAGATTTACAAGCGGATACGTGGATTACAAGCGTTGTCCCAAACGCTTCATACACCCTACCGGACACTCAAGGCTCACACACGGGATTAGACCATCAACTACCGTGACACCAGTGGTGGAGTTTAACGGTACAATCACAACCCCTCAACACCACTCATCGGTAGTTGTATAATTCCACTAACAAGAGCACGTGACACAAACCACAAGATCCACACATGGGATTAAACCATCCACCGTTGTGATCTTAGCCTCAATCATTAGGTTACTTCGATGGAGTGTACGGTACAATCACAATCCCTCGACATCCAAGGCGACTTTATTCACGATGCACCCAGTCCTATAGCCGACTAACTATATCCGATTAAAGTAACCAAAAACCATTTCCATCACTTGCCAATATAATCATTTAACATCATTATTTCACTGTTTTACAAGCATAAATCACAATGCCACTTTCACAAGCATAGACATGCTTAATCTATATGCATAAATCATATAAACCCAAGGATCACTTACCATATGCATCCTTAACAAAATGACATTAAAACCAGCATCATATATGCTCAAAACATGCTTAAAAATAGTAATTAAACCACATTCATAACTAGTGCATTCCAAACCAAAACATAGCACATTCCGAGAGAGACTTTCAATTTACTTACTCTTGAGCTTAGCCAAGTGTTTCAAACTTACACTAAGCTCCAAAAACCATGTTCAAAACATTTAAAAGCTAGAAAACTCTTTTCCACTCACCAGTATGTGAAACTTCTCTTGCCGACGCGAAGATCACTCGTCGAGCCTCCAAAAATGATTCGCTTGCTTCCGGATCAAGATCCCTTATTTTTAGAGCATCAAAACAACAATCCAAATGCATTAAAATGCATTCTAACACTAGAAACTAAACACAAACTCGTTGCTTAGCAAAACTACACCAATTTACCCATCCAAAAAAACCGAAAACTCAATCGATTTCTTCCTAAACCAAGCTCAGCCAACATAGGTCACATCTAACCATTAATAAACATCCAAACACATCTTAAAACAACATAAACCCTTCCTTATACCTCCAGCAAGCAGATCACCATCAAACCACCTCAAAAACCCAACTAAAACCATCAAGAAACTCAAGGATCTCAAGGATTGCGGGATCTATATTATCAAAACTCTTTTTCAACAATATAATCAACTCAAAACTCAATTAGAATCAATCCAAAACAGAGCACATCAATAATACTCCGAAAATCAAGATTTAAATCACTATTTTGGCAAGATTTTGATATTAAATCAAATCCACAATTGAAATTCAACTAAAAACAACAATTAGGAGCCAAAGATCTTGGGAATTTCAATAAAGAACCTATATTAGAGGTTGATAATGGGATTTACCTCCAATCCTTGCCTTCCTTAAAGATTGACAAGTTTTTGCTTCACAAATCTTGAAGAACTTGAAGAAAACTCTTTGAAAAAGATGAGAAACTAAAGAGAGAGTGTTTGGGAGAAAAGAAATCTGGAGAAATGGTTGAGAAAATGGATTTTGCTGAAATGAGAGTTAGTTACGTCAAAAACTTCTCAATTATTATTTTAGTAATTTAATTAAATAAAAATCCCTTTTTATTTAATAACCTAAAAATCATTTAAAACACATGTCAATTTAAGGGAAGGTTTAATTGTACAAAAGCTCCCTAAAGATTCTAAGATTTTGACTCCTCTTTTGAAATTATCAATTTCCACAGTTTTAAACTTTACATTTTGGTCACTACCTAAAATGTACCACTTCCAAAACTCTTTTTATAAAATTGATTTGACCAACCTCTTAAACATGATTTTAGAGGATTTTAGCAATTTTTGACATATTTTTATCATTTCCCGATCCTTGATTTCCCTAAACCACCTAATACAATTCGAACCATTTTCGACTGGTCTGACCCGATGTCCATAGCGTCTAGACCCAAAACCAGGGCGTTGCAACTCTCCCCCACTTATGAAATTTGGTCCTCGAAATTTTACCTTAAGGAAAAGGGTGCGGAAACTACTTTAGCATGTCCGCCTTGCTTTCCCAAGTGGCCTCCTCAACTCCTCGGTGTCGCCACAACACCTTCACAAGTTCTATCGTCTTGCCAGGAAGAACTTTGCTACTCGAATCAAGGATCCTCACCGGTTCCTCATCATAAGATAGATCCGGATTCAACTGTATCTCCTCAACGGACATCACATGCGAAGGATCCGATCTATACCTCCGGAACATTGAAACATGAAACACATCATGAATCCTCTCTAACTTGGGAGGCAACCTCAACCGATATGCCACAGGACCAATACACTCCACAACCTTATATGGTCCAATAAACCTCGGGCTAAGCTTACCCTTACGTCCAAATCTCATCACCTTCTTCCAAGGCATTACCTTTAAGAACACACGTTCGCCAATCGCGAACTCAATCTCCTTACGCTTCAGATCCGCGTAAGATTTTTGCCGATCCGATGATGCCTTCAAGCAAGCTCTCACAAATGAGCTTCACATTCTCAGTGGTTCCTTTTAACATAGCTGACATGGAAATCAACTTTTGCTCAGCTTCTGCCCAACAAATAGGGGTTCTACACCTTCTCCTATACAAAGCATCGTATGTGGCCATTCGAATACTTGCCTGATAACTATTGTTGTAAGCAAACTCAACCAAAGGAAAGTGTTTCTCCCAAGAACCCTGAAAATCTATAACACAACACCTCAACATGTCCTTAAGCACTTGGATAACACGTTCTGACTGTCCATCTGTCTGAGGATGATAAGAAGTACTGAAATTCAACCGTGTACGCAAGGCCTGATGCAAACATTCCCAAAACCTTGATGTGAACCTCGTATATGTATCTGGAACTATAGATTTCTGCATACTGTGCAACCGCACAATCTCAACGATATAAAACTCTGCCAGCTTATCCAAGGTATACGTAGTATGCAAGGGCAAGAAATGTGCACACTTCGTAAGGCGATCTACAATCACCCAAACACAATTCTTCTTCGATGGTGACAAAGGCAACCCAGACACGAAATCCATAGTAATCCTCTCCCACTTCTATTATGGGATTCTCAAAGGTTGCAACAACCCAGATGGAACATGATGTTCATCCTTCACTCGCTAACAAACCATGCACTTGCTAACGAACTCGACAACATCCTTTTTCAACCCCACCCAATAATACTCATCCTTCAAATCACGATACATCTTCGTGCTACCGGGGTGTATAGAGAAAGGACTACTATGAGCTTCAGTTAGAATAGTGCGCCTCAACTCAACATCATTCGACACCACTATCCGATTTCCAAAACACAAAACACTATCATCATAAAACCGAAATCTGAAGGCTTACCATCCGCAATATCCTGAACATGAGGAGCAAGGGAATCATCAAGCAACTACTTATCCTTGATCATCTGAATCAGAGATGGTTTCACTTGCAACTCAGCAACAAGACCACCATCTCGCGATATGCTCAAACGAGCAAACATCGCCCTCAACTCTACAGCCACTTTCCCACTCAAAGCATCAGCCACAACATTGGCCTTTCCAGGATGATATTCGATCGTCAGATCATAATCCTTAAGCAACTCCACCCAACGACGTTGCCTAAGATTCAACTCCTTCTGAGACATAAGATAATTTAAACTCTTATGATATGTGAATACCACACGCTTCTCACCATAAAGATAATGCCTCCAAATCTTTAGGGCAAACACAACAGCTGCTAGCTCAAGATCGTGAGTAGGGTAGTTTCGCTCATGCACCTTCAATTGCCTAGATGCATACACCACTACCTTACCTTCTTGCATCAACATACAACCTAAACCGACAACAGATGCATCACTATAGACCACAAACTCCTTACCTGACTCAGGTTGAATCAGGACATGAGCTTGCTTCAATGCTTCCTCCAGCTTCTCAAAAGCTTGCTGCCTGACATCTGTCCACTCAAAGCGAACATTCTTCTGCAACAACTTGGTCAAAGGTGCAGCTATTTTCGAGAAACCCTCGACAAACCTACGGTAATATCAAGCCAAGCAAAGAAAACTTCGTACTTTTGTCGTCGACTTAGGCACCTTCCAACTCATCACTGCCTCCTTATGCAGGTCCACGCAGATACCCTCGACCGATACAACATGTCCAAGGAAGATCACCTCCCTAAGCCAAAACTCACACTTTCTCAGCTTAGTATAAAGCTGGTTCTCCAACAACACTTGCAACACTATCCTTAGGTGAACACAAGGATATCATCAATGATAACTACCATAAACCGATCCAAGAACTCATGGAATACGCGATTCATCATGTCCATGAAAGCAAGAAGTGCGTTGGTCAAACAAAACAGCATCGCCAAGAACTCATAATGTTCATACCTCATCCGAAACGTTGTCTTAGGTACATCCACATCTTTCACCTTTAACTGGTAATACCCTGATCTCAAGTCTATCTTAGAAAACATTGAAGCTCCTCGAAACTGATGAAAGAGATCATCAATTCTTGGCAATGGATACTTGCTCTTAATCGTCAACTTGTTCAGTTGCCAATAATCTATACACATCCGCATTGTCTCATCTTTCTTCCTCACAAACAACACCGGCGCAGCCCAAGGTGAAATACTCGGCCGGATTAACTCTCGATCAAGCAACTTCTGAAGTTGCGTCTTCAACTCTTTTAGCTCTTTAGGTGCCATTCGATAAGGAGAAATGGACACCGGAGTCGTATTCTCATACAACTCGATACCAAACTCAACTTCCCTGTTTGGCAAAAACCTAGGCGATTCTTCTTGAAAGACACCTGGAAAAATCACAAACGGTTTTGATGTCATACACACATATATCCTTTGTACCAGGATTCATAATATATGCAAGATAAGCATCACAACCCATCCTAAGCATACGACTTGCTTCCAAATCTGAAACAACATTAGACAAGAATTTCAGATTCTCGCCTAATATCACCACCTCATAATCATCAACAATCTTTAAGGTAACTCGCTTAACGTCAAAGTCAACCACTACTCTATGCTCAGACAACCAATCCATACCAAGGATCGCATCAAATCCATAAAAGGGTAACTCCATCAAATCTACAAGAAAAACATGACCCTGAACAGATAAGAGACACCTCCGTTACAACTTCCTAGTGACTACAGTCTCACCAAAAGAACTAGTCACTTGCATTCCTACTTCAAGCAAGTCAACAGGTATATCAAGCAAATGTGCATGCTCACTCAAGATACAAGAATGCGTGGATCCAGAATCAATCAAAGCCAACAATGATAAAGACTGTAGAACAAAGGTACTTGCGATAACATCGGTTTCGTTACGCCCCTCGCGCTGAGCATAGACCCTCGCAGGACCGCCTCCCTCAGGCTCAAATACTACCACATGAGCGATACCACGATGACCCTTATCTCTCCGCTGAAAATTTCCTCGGTCGGTCCCACGGCCTCTCTGAGGTGCAACAACAACAAGTGCATGTCCTTGACCTCCACCATCTAACAGAGGACACTCACGTCTCATTTGATCTACTGAACCACAGTTCCTGCAAGAAGTCCGTTTCACTACAACAAGAGCTTGTGCCTCTCTAGCCGCACAAGGACAATCTCGCCTTAGATGGTCCCCAGGACCACACGTCCAACATGTGTTATGTTCCGCCCTCATCATGTTTCCCTGAACCGGTGCACTATGCCCAACATTACCTCGCCTAGCAGTAGTCTGATATCTCTTATCTCGGTCTCTCTTGTTCCGGCCACCACTAAACTAAACTCAGCTACTCTCTTACTAGAGCTAGAACCACCTCTACGAGATGACAGACCCAAATTCTTCTCGATGTCCTTAGCTCGATATACAAGCACATCAAAATCCGTGTAGTCTGTACCCAACATATAGGTCTTTACTTCCTACACCTACCCATATCGGAAGTGATCACAACGATTGTAACCCCCTTAACCCGGCCCAGACGGTTGAACCGAATTAAGAAGTTTACACGGGGAAAACCAAAGTCAACCCGAAAGTCAACCTTGATTAACGACCCTTTTTTTTCTTTTTAAACTTATCTAGATGCACATTAACCTTAGACATGTTCACAAGAACAACATACTCAAAGATCATAACCATCAAAGATCATTCAGGGACTCAATTGCACAAATTACAACTTTAGGGACCAAAATGTAAATTCTGGAAATTAAAAGGACTTAACCCAATTTAATGTTACCAATATGAAATTAATCATTTTTCATGCTTCTCTGCCAAATTTCAGCTCAAACGGACATCTCGAACTCACTCAATTGCAATAACAAGGTTCGGGACTAAAACGTAACATTCCAAAACATATAACCATCAAATTCAGAGCCCAACGGTCGAGTGTTCCGAAACAGGGAGGACCTGTTCCGAAACGCGGGACCGTTCCGATACGGGTATCGGAACATGGCTTGGCAGTAGCCTTTCCGTTCCGGAACGGTTCCTCCCGTTTCGGAACGCCTCGGCCATTTCAGGCCCCTGTTCCGAAACGGTAGCACCCGTTCCGATACGACCTTCCCAGGTTGCAGAAATTTTGCTGGTTTTTCACACATCCGACCCATCAAACATGCTCCAAAGGCAACCAAAACATACCAGCAAGTCATTCAACACTCAAGGCACACAATTGCATCAAAAACCTAGATACAAACCACCCCTAGGTGCATCAACTCATTCATCACATCCAACATTCATTCATGCTTTTAAAACAAGAATCATAGCATACCAATTAATGAATAAGAAGATCCAAAGGTTGCAGGCATTAAACCACGTAGTTCTAAAACATAAACCAATCTTGTTCAACATACACAAACTTATTAAACATCAACATAAGAGATTCTCCCCCATTGCCTTTATTATCTATAGCTATTACCGAGACATACATCTCAAGTGGAGCTCTCCTTGAATCCCTTGCTTCTCGCTGTTCCAACTTCAAATATCTGCATTGATGGACAAAAAGGAGCGTAAGCATAAAATGCTTAGTGAGGAATGCTCAAAACCAAAACACCATCAATGCAGCGAATCATAAAACCACCTTTAAAAGCGAACACAAATCGATAAACCAAAGCAATGTTTGAAAACCCTTTTCAACAACATACTCCAAAATCACACATTGCTCAAACATGAAAACCAACCCTTAGCTTAGAAAGCTAAGTAATACTTTTTAAAGCACAAACTTGCAAAACCATCAATTTAACCATTCCATGCATGAACATCATATGCAAGGTTAAATTCAAGATCCTTGGAAACACTTCCACTTCATATCATACTTTTCTCATACATTGAAAACCATTTCAAAACAAAAACCTTTAAAAACCACTTACTCATTCAATTAATCACTTGCACTAAACCAATGCAACACGTGAACCACAAACTCAACATTTGCATTACATGCCCTTTAAACCAGCCTTCACAAGACTTCAATGCACTAAAGAGATTTCATGCACACATGCACCATTCTCAATAGATAATAAACACTTGTACAAGCTAACAAGTAATACATGCATTCATTAAGCATTATACACTTCTCATGCAACCATGCATCATTTCAAGCATCTCATGCTTCATTATATTCAAGAACTTTATATTGGCTTCCAAGTGATAAACCATATCCACTTTTCAACTCAACAACCAATCGGATACGCGGATCACAAGCGTTGTCCCCACGCTTCATACACACTACCAATCTCAAGGTCTCCCAAATGGAATTTTAACCACCATTTGACCTTACCATACACAAGGTCCCCATATGGAATTTTAACCACCATATGACCTTAACATTCACAAGATCCTCATATGGAATTTTAACCACCATATGACATTAACATCACCCATTGGTAGTTGTATAACATCACTAACGAGATCCGGGACATACACCACAAGATCCACACATGGACTTTACACCACCATTGTGATCTTAACAAGCACAAGGTCCCCAAATGGAATTTTAACCACCATTATAACCTTTGCTTACCCAAGGTCCTCAAATGGAATTTTAACCACCATTATGACCTTAACACAAGACCCACCCATGGAATTTTAACCACCATGGTGTTCTTAACCATCTCGTTAGTGTACTTGGATGGAGTTACCGGTTCACTCACAACCACTCCACATCCAAGGCGACTTTATTCACGGTGCACCCAATCCTATAGCCGGCTAACTATATCCGATTAAAGTAACTAAGAATCACTTACATCACTTGCCAATATAACCTTCTTACCGCATTAGTCCAATGTTTTACAAGCATAACTAAAATGCCAAAACCACCAATTATCATCATCAATTCACTGTTTTGAAGCATTAAACAAAGCCATTTAACAACATGCAACACTATGCATAAATTCCACAATTCCAATGTACAAAACCAAGGATCTCTTACCTTGAGCATCCTTCACACATGACCTTCAAAACCAGCATTAAACCATGCTATAATATGCTTTCATAAATAGAATTTAAAACATGCAAATCACATGCATTGCATCTAACAAACTCAAGTGCTTTAAAAACCATTTCATAACACAACCAAGAGAGAAATTCCATTTACTTACTCTTGGGCTTAGCTAAGTTGTTTAGACTTAAACTAAGCTCCCAAAACCTTCAAACCTTGGTTTTAAAGCCGAAAACCCAACTTCACTCACCGATACACAAAACAAGGCTAGCCAACAAGCCTTCCAAGCATCCGAAACCTTCAACGCCTCCTCTATCGCTCATCGATCAATCTCCCCTGTTTCAAGCACATAGCAACAGAGGATTAATGCATCATCATGCATTAAAACACCAACAACACAACTAAACTCGCTGCTCTTAGCAAATCCAACATTTCGGCTACCAAACACAACCGAAATCACCTCCAAACACTTCCAAAACTTAACCCAGCCAAGATCCATCACTTCTAACCATTTATAAACATCAATTAACATCCAAAATGATCCCAACCACGTCCTTATACCTCCAGCAACAGCAGATCATCAAAAACACTCCAAAAACAACTAAAAACTCAAGCAAAACTTAGGAAAATCAACCTATCCGGGATTGCATTGATTAAACCTCAACTCCTCATCAATTATACATTCATTTAACATCAAAAAGACATCTCAAAACAATGCCCAATCAGATCATACGAAAAATTCATCAAAATTAACCAAATCTTGCATTTTAAAGCCAATATCAAGAATACCTTTGCAAAACCTTTAACAAAACACAATTCAAGGATTGAGAACTTGGGAATTTCAGTAAAGAACTGAGAATTTAGAGGAGAAGGACGTTCATACCTCTAAACTTGAGTTTCTCCCTTTTTGGAACCAAGATTCTTGAAAATCCAAATAGCAAATGCAAAGGTTTTGTTGAAGAGATGATTAGAGATCAAAAGAGAATTGAAATGTGTTATTTAGATGACAAAATCAGAGGGAAAAGCTCTGGAGAAATGTGTTTGGTTTGAAAGAAAAGATGAGAGAAAATGAAAATGGAAAATGTGGAAAAGTTAGTTGGAAACTTAGGAAAATATCTTCCCTCCCTTTTCCTTTATTTTAAAACCATTAATTAATCATTTAATATTTAAGAAAAATCTGGAGAAACTCCCATTGGGTAAATAGCTCCTTAAAGATTCAAAGTTTCAATCCTTTTTAAAACAGTCACCCAGTTTTCAAAAATTACATTTTGGTCACTAACCCAAAATGTCACCCTTCCAAACCTCATTTTGCAAAATTGATTCCACCATTCTCTTATATATAATAAAAGAGGATTTCAAGACATTTTTCCATATTTTTAATGCAACCCGAACTAGGCTTTCCTAAAAATACCTTTTATATTCGAACCGCACTCTGACCGGCCCGACCCAAACCTAAAACTTCTAAGCCCAAAATTGGGGCGTTACAACGATGCCTCTCACTCGGCATCAACTTAGGCGCATATTGGCTTAGACGTACGAACTGGACCTCGTACTCAGCCACAGAAATATTTCCCTGAACAAGCGACATAAACTCACACTTCTTTTCATCCAAGTATCTCACACCAAGATACTTCTTCCTAAAGGCACTCTGAAAGAACTCCCAGTCCACCTCATTGGGTTCCATTCCAGCAGTGATAGTCGTCCACCAACTATAGGCATCACCCTGGAGCAAAGAAACTGCACATTCCAGCTTGCACACATTACTACAGCCCATCCGATACATAATGCGGATCATACTAGCTAACCATGCTTCCAATGCCTCAGGCGACATGCCATGGAACTCAACAACTCCCAAATTCCTCAGCCTTTCCAAAGGCAAACCCACATGCCCAGCTGCAGGTGCCTGAACTTGCGCTCCAGCTACCGCGGCCTGAAACGCTCGGGTGATCGCCTGAACCAGTGGCGTTAAATCACCCAAACTTGGACCAGCCTGTCCATGTTTCTCCGGCTCTCCACCTCCAGGTGGGGGTGGTAGAGGTAGAGTCTCATCAGTTGGGTTCTCAACCCCCAAATTTCCCGGATTACCCTGCTCAGACGCAGGCACGATCATATTCGATCTAAGCTCTCTCCTTGGACCCATTGTGCTATTTTAAACATGTCATAACAAACAAAAAACAAATCAAACCATGATTTAGGCCAACCTCAAGCAATGATCCAAGTTCACAAGAACATTTAACTAGTGTAACAAGGCAATGGGTACCCCGATTTCCCTCAAGCATACCATAGCATACAATAGAATATCACAATCACCATGCTTTAACTCATCCACAATCAGAAACATAGAATTATATTTAACTCTCATATGATTCATAACAACCAAGCATGGCATAAATACCACCATTCGACCAAAAACATGATTTTTCAAGCCACATGCCATTTAACATTGAATCGAACATCAAAACATACCAATTACACTTACCATCATTCCCAATTCTTTCGTAACTTGGCTCTGCTACCAACAAATGTAACCCCCTTAGCTCAGCCTAGACGCCCGACCCGAACTAAGTAGTTCACACGAGGAAAACCGAAGTCAACTCGTTAAAGTCAACCTCGATTAACAACCCTTTTTATTTAATCTTTTCTAGAAGCACATTAATATCCTATATGATCACCAAAGCATTTAGAAGAAAAGGGCTCAACGATCGGAGTTCAATTAGGGGTTCAGTTGCATATATTGGACTTTTAGGGACTAAACTATAATTTCTAAGAATCACAGGAACTCTTCAGATTTTAAAGTTACCAATCCTTAATTAGTCATGTAACATGCCATCATGTCAAATTTCGCCTCAAACGGATCATCCAAAATATAACAAATTAACCATACAACCTCTAGGGACCAAAATGCAACATTTTAGGACTTAGAAAGATTCTTTTAACTGAAATTAACGACCCGTATTGGTACACACTAGCACGTATCAATACGCGGGATGACAGTGGCAAATATTTGTAAAAGGGTATCGATATGCTATCCCCCGTATCGGTACGACATTCAAACCTTTGCCTAGGCGTATCGATACGCGGACAACTCGTATCGGTACACCTAAGCTAAAAAGCATAAAAATGTCCTTAGCGTATCGATACGTAACCCTGTGTATCGATACGCATACTAGAGTTGCACTTCCAATAGCCTTTAAATCACACTAAACATCAACTAAACATGCCCCAAACATCCATACGTGTTATAAACAACAACCCAATCACTTAGGCATCCTCAAACACTCACAACACAGGCATCGAGCATGGGAATTCATGAAGAGACATTAATTACTCAAGCATGCTTTAAAACTCAAAACATAGCATAGTTAAAATACCATAAGCAAGACCACAAACCAAAATAGAGACCATTTACAAGTCCAAAAACATTAACCACACATGCACAAGGTGTTTAACATTACCAACAAAACCATGAGTAGAAATCCCTCACATTGCCTCTTATTACACTAAAGTAAAACCAGATACACTGCTTAGCCAAAAATACTTGGAATCCCCTTGCTCTTTTGCTGCCTCAAATGTTCAATTCTTTGCATTAATGAAACAAATGAGCGTAAGCTTATAGCTTAGTCAGAACCGCTATAAAACCATACATTCATCAATGCATTTGAAAACTGTTCACCATCATTTGAAAACCTAGGCCCTCCTTTAAAACATGCACTTTAAACACCAATGCACTTTCAAAACCACATGCTCGTAGTATCATCGAATCAACAACAAAAACCATTGCTCATGCTTAAACTAAGCATCACATGCATTCTAGCATAAGTCTCAAGCATCACACGCTTAATCCATTTCTCAACAATATTATATTGGCTCGCAAGTGATTAACAACAAACCATAACAAAACAACCACAATACACACAATCGGACACTCAAGGCTCACACACGGGATTAGACCATCAACTGTTATGACACCCGTGGTGGAGTTTAACGGTATGATCACAACCCTTCAACACCACTCACTGGTAGTTTTATAATTCCACTAACGAGAGCACAAGACAAAAACCACAAGATCCACACACATGAGTAAACCATCCACCGTTGTTATCTTAGCCTCAATTGTTAGGGTACTTGGATGGAGTGTACGGTACAATCACAACCCCTCGACATCCAAGGCGACTTTATTCACGATGCACCCAATCCTATAGCCGGCTAGCTATATCTGATTAAAGTAACAAAAAACCATTTCCATCACTTGCCAATATACTCATTTAACACCAACAACTAAACACAAACTTGTTGCTCAGCAAAACTACACTAATTTACCCATCCGAAACAACCGAAAACTCAATCGATTGCTTCCTAAACCAAGCCCAGCCAACATATGTCACATCTAACCATTAATAAACATCTAGACACATCTAAAAACAACATAAACCCTTTTTTATACCTCCAGCAAGCAGATCACCATCAAACCACCTACAAAACCCAACTAAAACCATTAAGAAACTCAATGATCTCAAGGATTTCGGGATCTATATTATCAAAACTCTTTTTCAACCACATAATCAACTCAAAACTCAATTAGAATCAATCCAAAACAGAGCTCATCAATACTACTTTGAAAATTAAGATTTAAGTCAATATTTTGGCAAGATTTTGATATTAAATCTGTAGAACTAGTATTTTGATATAATAATTGAAAAATGTTTTGGACTAATTTGAAAAGAATTTAAAACTTGGTTTTTAAGTCCAAACAACTTGGAATTATGTTTGAGGTATTTTAAGAGGGTTTTGACAAAGTTTTTTCATGTTTTTAATAGCCAAACTTGTGTTTTCAAAGTACTCGTATCGATACGATTGTACCCGTACCGATACCTTTTTTGCCTCAGTTTGGTCACTGTCAAAACTCGTATCGAAACAGGCTTGGCCGTTTCGATATGGATCGAGATCGTTTTGATACGCCTGGTAAGCGTACCGATCCCCTTTCAACCAACCCCAACGGCTATTTCCCAACGACCATTCAAATGTGAACCCGTACCGATACACCCTCAAGCGTATCGATACACCCAAGCTGACAAAAGCCCAACGGCTAGTTTCTCATGAAGTCCGTACCGATATAGTTCCACGTGTATCGATATAGATAGCTGCAGAACAACATTTATGAAGGGAAATAATGTCCTCAATGGCTCCAAATCATCCCCAACGGCTACAAACTCAATTGGGAGTATAAAAGGGATCTCCAAGCATCTTGTAATGGTTAATGCTTCAATTGTTACAACATTATGATGTCAAAATTTGTCTAGAGCTTTAATTGTTCATTTCTTGCTTAGACAACACTTGTGAGCTTACATTGTTAAATTTGCTCAAGTGTTTAGGTTTTGGGTGAGAGCTTAGAATTGCAAACAAACACCTTTTAGAGGGATTTCTAGTTTGCTAAGTCTTTCTTTGTAAAGAGAGTGTTCCTTCAAGCTTTGGGTAGAAAGCTTTGAGGGTTGTAACGGTTTCCTCCTAATTCGAGAAAAGGGGACGAAATTCTTAGTGAATTTGTTGGAAATCCTTAGTGGGGAGCTAAGGTAGTGGATGTAGACCTTGGTTAGAAGGTTGAATCACTATAAATCCTTGTGTCAAATTGCCTATTTTTCACCTCCCACTAGAACACCCAATTATCCAACTTCTCCACACTTGGCGAGCAAGAACAGTTGATCGAATCGAGCCCCTAAAATCTCAAAAATTGGTATCAGAGGTTGGCTTATTCGAAGGGGATTCACATCCTATTGAGAAGATCCGGCAAGCTCGATCAACATTTCACCAACCGGCTCAATGGCACAATCAATCGACAAACCGCCTTTCTTCGACAGAAATCACTATACCCATTGGAAGACAAAGATGAAATTCTTATTGAAGTCAAGTGATTAAAAGCTATGGGACATAGTTGAAGATGGTCCGTTCGTGCCTCAAGGAAGCAAAGCAGAATGGAGTGTTGACGATCAGAAGAAGATGGAGCTAAATTGCAAAGGCTTGCACATGCTCTTTTGTGCATTTGGCCCAACCATCTATGAGAAGATGTTTTCTTGTGAGAGTGCCAAGGAGGTATGGGACAAACTTAAAGTCACATACGAGGGAAAAAATGAAGTCAAGGAGACCAAGATTGGGCTCCTAACCTTAGAGTATGAGAACTTCAAGATGGATCCAGAAGAGAACATCGAAAAGATGTTTGATAGGTTCTCCACTATCACCAATGGTCTTAAAGGTTATGGAGAAGCCATCCCGGAAGAGAAGCTTGTCCGAAAGCTCATCTACTCCCTTCCCGAGTCATGAGACTCAAAGAGGACCGCCATCATCGAAGCCAAGAATCTCAAAACCTTGAAGCTTGATGAACTCATGGGGTCTCTTCTCACTCATCAAATAATGAAGAAAAACAAAGAAGAGGAGAAGAAGAAGGAAGAGATTAGAGCGATGGGGAAGAAGAAGATCATGGAGCTAGGCATCAATACTAGTGCCGTAGCTCTCAAATCCTCCACATGCCATCATGTAGATTCAAGTGAGGAAGAAAGTGAAGATGAAGAGATAGCCCATCTCTTCAACAAATTTGCTCTGTTCATGAAGAGCAAAATGGAAAAATCCAAGCATGAATCGATGAAGAAGATGAAGGACTCCCACAAATCCAAAAAGAAGGGATCATCTTCAAAACAAGCATATGTGGCCACATGGAGTGATGAAGACTCCACCGATGATGAAGTTGCCCACCTATGCTTGATGGTCCTCAATGATGGGGAGGTAACTTCTAACTCATCTATTTAAAATTCTTATACATTTGATGAGTTACAAGATGCCTATGATGATTTGCTTTTGGAATTCAAGGCATCATTTTCCAAGAACAAAAAGTTGATATCAAAAATAAAAATTGAAAATGATTTGCTTTCCAAAACAAATCATGAACTTGAAGCAAAATTGAAAGATTTTGAACAAAAATGTGTTGATTTACA
Source organism: Hibiscus tridactylites (assembly GCA_958450335.1). NCBI lineage: Eukaryota > Viridiplantae > Streptophyta > Magnoliopsida > Malvales > Malvaceae > Hibiscus > Hibiscus tridactylites. The sequence goes on along the minus strand of OY288278.1, from coordinate 21,108,659 downwards.
AAATTTGCTTCTTAAAGTTCAAAAGGAAAAAGATTTGATTTCCAATGAACTTGAAAAGAAAAATAGTTTTGGAAAATCAAATTTTTATGTAAGACAATCTAGTGCCCCTAGATTTGTGAATGAAAAATGTTCTAGAAGTGTTTGGGTTCCAAAAGGACTAACCACTTCAACTAAAAGGGATGAAATTGAAAAATGGATTCCTAACGGGACTAAACTTTGTGCTACTAATGTCTATGGATCCAAAGAAATTTGGATACCAAAAATTACTTGATTGTCTTTTGCTAGGTGTGATGGAGAGTGATCAACAAGTCAAAAATTGAGGGGGAGCTCCATGCACACATAGGAAGAACACTTGAAGAAGGAAGGCTTCACATCCTCCCTTGAGTTCAAGTGTGATAAAATCTAGTTGTTTTAGCATTTTATTTGGTTTAATTTTAGTTTATTCAACTAGATGATCATAAATGTTGGACTAACATTTTTAATGATGCTTTGAGTGAGGGGGAGCCAATTTTAAACCAAAATTTTAAGTGTGTCATTTTTTTACCTCTATTGTTATTTTGAAACTTAATGTTTTAAATTCTTTTTGATATAACAAAAAGGGGGAGAAATGGTTTGAAAATTGAATTTTCAAATGAATAAGGGGGAGATTTATTTGATTTCATATCTTTAATTTCTTGTTCACATTTTTAAAGTTAAAGAGGGAGAATCCCAAACAAATTTTCAAGTTAGTTTTATTATATCAAAAAGGGGGAGATTGTAGAACTAGTGTTTTGATATAATAATTGAAAAATGTTTTGGACTAATTTGAAAAGAATTTAAAACTTGGTTTTTAAGTCCAAACAACTTGGAATTATGTTGAGGTATTTTAAGAGGTTTTTGGCAAAGATTTTTCATGTTTTTAATAGCCAAACTTGTGTTTTCAAAGTACCCGTATCGATACGGTTGTAACCGTACCGATACCTTTTTTGCCTTAGTATGGTCACTGTCAAAACCCGTATCGAAACAGGCTTGGCCGTTTTGATACGGATAGGGATCGTTTCGATACGCCTGGTAAGCGTACCGATCCCCTTTCAACCAACCCCAACGGCTATTTCCCAACGGCCATTCAAATGTGAACTCGTACCGATACGCCCTCAAGCGTATCGATACGCCCTCAAGCGTATCGATACGCCCAAGCTGATAAGAGCCCAACGACTAGTTTCTCATGAAGTCCGTACCGATACGGTTCCACGTGTATCGATACAGATAGCTGTAGAACAACATTTATGAAGGGAAATAATGTCCTCAACGGCTCCAAATCATCCCCAACGGCTAGTAACGGTTACAAACTCAATTGGGAGTATAAAAGGGACCTCCAAGCATCTTGTAATGGTTAATGCTTCAATTGTTACAACATTATGATGTCAAAATTTGTCTAGAGCTTTAATTGTTCATTTCTTGCTTAGACAACACTTGTGAGCTTACATTGTTAAATTTTCTCAAGTGTTTAGGTTTTGGGTGAGAGCTTTGAATTGCAAACAAACACCTTTTAGAGGGATTTCTAGTTTGCTAAGTCTTTCTTTGTAAAGAGAGTGTTCCTTCAAGCTTTGGGTAGAAAGCTTTGAGGGTTGTAACGGTTTCCTCCTAATCCGAGAAAAGGGGACGGAATTCTTAGCGAATTTGTTGAAAATCCTTAGTGGGGAGCTAAGGTAGTGGATGTAGACCTTGGTTAGAAGGTTGAACCACTATAAATCCTTGTGTCAAATTGCCTATTTTTCACCTCCCACTAAAACACCCAATTTTCCAACTTCTCCACACTTGGCGAGCAAGAACGGTTGATCGAATCGAGCCCCTAAATTCTCAACAAAATCAAATCTATAATCGAAACTCAGCTAAAAACAACAATTAGTAGCCAAATATCTTGGGAATTTCAGTATAGAATCTAGATTAGAGGTTGAGAACGAGATTTACCTCCAATCCTTGCCTTCCTTAAAGATTGACAAGTTTTTGCTTCACAAATCTTGAAGAACTTGAAGAAAACTCTTTGAAAAAGATGAGAAACTAAAGAAAGAGTGTTAGGGAGAAAAGAAATCTAAAGAAATGGTTGAGAAAATGGATTTTGCTAAAATGAGAGTTAGTTACGTCAAAAACTTCTCAATTACTATTTTAGCAATTTAATTAAATAAAAACCCCTTTTTATTTAATCACCTAAAAATCATTTAAAACACATGTCAATTTAAGGGAAGGCTTAATTGTACAAAAGCTCCTTAAAGATTCTAAGATTTTGACTCCTCTTTTGAAATTATCAATTTTCTACAGTTTTAAAACTTTACATTTTGGTCACTACCCAAAATGTACCATTTTCAAAATTCTCTTTGTAATATTGATTTGACCAACCTCTTAAATATGATTATAGAGGATTTTAGCAATTTTTTTCATATTTTTATCATTTCCCGATCCTTGATTTCCCTAAACCACCTAATACAATTTGAACCGTTTTCGACTGGTCCGACCCGATGTCCATAACGTCTAGGCCCAAAACCAAGGTGTTACATGCTTCGTAATATTGTTTAGCATGAGAAGTAAGAGGGAGCATTCCATGAACCCCCACGTTAATCCAGACATCACTAGGCTTACTCATCATACTCATACCCTATAGTTTTTAGCTTGAGAACTAAGAGGGATCATACCATGAAGCCCCAAGCTACTTATTATCTCCCAGGCAATTGAGAGTTCTATATTTTTCTTGCCTTTGGCAAAACATTGTTGCCTTATTCTTTATTTTTACTCTAGAATCATTTTTTAATATTGAGTTCAGTTTCAAGAATCCTAAGTTTGTCTTAGGAACTAGATGTATACTACGTGTTAAGTGAGACTACAATTCCCTAAACTAGAGATCGATTGCCAAGCTATCTGGCATTACTAATCTGCTAGCTCATGCTAACTAAAGATTACAATTTCATCATAGGACAGAGTATACTCTTACAAACTCTAACTATGCTAGCAGATGTTGGCAAACTTTTAGTTCAATCAAGCCTTGGCAAAAAATAGCGGTTTGGTATGCATGGTTATACCTAATCTATATGACAGCAAAATGCAAACAAAAACGTAAAAGTGAATGCATGGAATATCAATAAATGTGAGGCCACACACACCCCCAAACCAAAAGTGTGCATTTGTCTTCAATGCATGAAAACACATATACACAAATGAAATGCATGATAAAAATGAAAAATATGCAAATAAAGGAGTTAAGGGGAAAAAGACTCCCCTTCAAAATTGTTCCGGTTGTGAGACACGAGCCTTTCTCTTGATAATGCTCCCTTGATTTAGAGCCATGTGCCTCTTCATCTTTAGTTTTGGCATGGCAATGTAAGTCTTCACATTATGGAGGACTTCCTCAATTATCCTCACTGGCTCAGATGTAGCTGGGGCTACTAGAGCGGCAAATGATGTTGGTGCAACTGGTGTCGCATCAATCTTGGTAGGAACTTCTTCATCGGACCCTTGTGGAGCCTCCGTTTGAGAATATTCAACTTGGACGGAAGAAACATGGATGGTGGCATTAGATTGTTTCATCGGAGTGTGAATAGACAATGGGCTAGGCGGCATTCCATTTGGGGCAGTGAAATTGGCTGCGAACTCAGGGAATGGTGGCGATGCCCTCAAGAGTCGTCTTAAGGGCCCGATCCCTAGCTCCGATGTATTGCTAGAGCACTAAACTTTGCTCTTTAGCCTTCTCAAGTTTCTAGAGAATAAGCTCTTTTCGTTGATAAATCTGGGAAAGTAATGCCAAGGTATCAAATGGCATTGATACTTGTATTGGCGTAATAGGTTCTACCTTTGTCGTCTTAAGGGCCCTTCTCCTTTGCCTCAATGGCAATTAATTGGTTCCAAAACACAAGAGTAATCGCCCCCTTGCATTTCTGGGTGTTGTCAGGACCATGCTTGGTACCTTATGCAACCTAAAAATCTTAGAGATTAAAGAAGGAAAAGTTAAACTATCATTTCCCTTGTCGGACCATTTTTAGGTTTCGTCAATGATTTGCCTTCCTTCCCCCCATTATTGAATGCATCAATACTATTCTCTCTTTTGAAACAGTCTCGTTGTGTATGGTTGGCATAAGGTTGTCTTTTAGAAAGTGGTTACAACCCCTCGACTGTCTCTTTAGTGCAAGCCGTTTAATAGTCTTGTGTCCCTTGGGTGAGACTGTCTATTTTGTGTCAAGCTCACCAAGTCCTTCAAAATTAGCTTCCTCTTGGCATCATCTAGAGATGCAACAAACACGGAATGTTGTTCTCTTGCACCATCCAACTTAAACAAACCATTAACTATCCTTAATCAAATCTTACACTTGTACCTCACACAAATAGAAAAGGTGAATCCTTTGTAGTGAAATGAGCGTAGAACTCACGTACAATAGTGGAATGAACCTCTCCTGGTTGTTGGGAAAAGGTCTCCCATTTGTGCTTCGTTACAATGGCAATTAATTCTGGTGAGAACCCCAAGTTAGATTTGTTCTTGAATTCAAAGCCCTTCTTGTAACAGAAGGTACAAGAAGAAAAATTCTCTTTGTATTTCTTCTTGATTTCTTCATTGAAGAAAATCTAGAATGGTGCGGATGAAGATGCCATGGAAAGAAGTTGAGGGAAATCGGAAAAGATGAAATAATTTTGGTTCTTGCTTCCTTGCCGTGCGAGAGAAAATAGAGAGAGAGTAAAGATTTAGCTGAGTAAAAATGGGGTTTTAATAAGGGGAAGGGAAACGGTTGGGGTTGTTAATGGAAAAGTTAGTGGGGTTAATGATGGCTTTGGAAGTTATGCGTGTTTAGGGAATTTGGATGATGGTGGGTTTAGGCGTAAATGGAGGTGATGGCGCGGGAAATAGAAAAGGGTAAAAGGCTAGGGTAAAAATTCAAATCTCTCTCCCTTGGGCCTGATTATGCAAGGCTCCACGTGTTGTCCACTCTTGTGACTATATGTGTCCAAATGCCGACCTATCCTGGCATACTGCCCTGTCAAAATTTCTTGTACTAACACTCACAAAAGAAAAACCTTTCAAAACAGAAAAAGAAAAACAAAAATAAATAAACCAAAATACCAACAAGAAATTAATCATCTTAACTATTTACAAACATCAGATTATGATGGCAAACTTATTGAATCTCTGCCAGGAGAATAGTCTCCTTGGCATTATCTTGAGTACCTTCCAAATAGTGCTTTAATCTTTAGCCATTGACCTTGAACGATATCCCTCTTTTCAAGTCTTTGATGTCAACCGCACTGTGAGCATAGGGCTTAATGACTTCAAATGGTCCTGACCATGTAGACTTGAATTTTCCAGGAAATAACTTGAGCCTAGAGTTGAATAACAACACCTTCTGCCCGACCTTGAATTGTCTTGGAAAAATTCCACTATCATTCCATCTCTTCGTTTGTTCATTATACAACTTGACATTCTCATAAGCTTGTGCCCTGAATTCTTCCAGCTCATTTAAGTCTAGCAAATGCTTCTCACCTACGACCCTCCATTCCATGTTCAATTGTTTGGTAGCCCAATAAGCACGATGCTCTAATTCCAGTAGAAGGTGGGATGGTTTACCAAACACCAACTTGTAGGGAGAGGTTCCTAATGGTATTTTGAAGGCTGTCCTATAAGCCCATAAAGAATCATCCAACCTTAGAGACTAGTCCTTTCGAGCTAGGTTCACAGTCTTTTCTAGGATATTCTTAATCTCCTTATTCGAGATTTTAGCCTAGCCATTTGTCTAAGGGCGATAAGTCGTGGCAATTCTTTGCTGGATCTTGTACATGCATTGAGCTTTACTAATTAATTGGCATTTAAATTGAGTACCTTTATCATCAATGATAGATTTTGGGCACCGAATCTCATAAAGATATGCTTATGTAGAAACTTAGCCACATCCCTGGAATCATTTGTAGGAAGAGCAACTGCTTCAACCCACTTCGAGACATAATCTATTTCCTCAAGTATCTACAAACTTCTAAATCATTGGAGAAAGAGACCCATAAAGTCAATCCCCCACACATCAAACAATTCTAATATAATAATATTCTAGGTGGCAATTAACGTATGTTGGAAATGTTTACAGTACGCTGGCATCAGTCGTATGCCTTGGCAAAATAACGGGCGTACTTAAATAGTGCTGGCCAGAAAAATCCTGACTGTAGTACTTTATATGTCGTCTTCATTCCAACAAAGTGTCCTCCATATGGTGTTGCATGGAAAAGGTGCAAAATGTTTCATTGCTCATCCTTTGACACACATCAAAGAATGATTTGGCTGACACATTTCTTCAACAAGAATGGCTCATCCTAATAATATTGTCGAAAATCCCTCAAAAATCGCTTCCTGGCATTGCTTGCCAAGTCTGGTGGCAATATATTGCTGACTAGGTAGTTGACAATGTCAGCATACCAATGTAGTAGTGAATGCAAGCAAATATTCACCAGGTAAATTATCTCTAATGGCAGCTGTGTTGCCATCCTCATGGTGGTGCTCTAGTCGAGACAAATAATTAGCTACTTGATTCTCACTCCCCTTCTTATCTCGAATCTCTAAGTCAAACTCTTGCAACAAGAGTGTCCATCGGATCAGTCTGGTCTTGGCGCCCGTCTTGGCCAAAAATGTACTTGAGTGCCAAATGATATGTGTACACCTCAACTTTACTACCCACCAAGTATGATCTAAATTTGTCAAACACAAACACGCAAGGAACTCCTTCTCAGTTTTGGTGTAGTTAAGTTGGGCCTTATTCAATGTACGACTTGCATAGTAAATGGTATGGATAATTTTGCCATGCCTCTGTCCTAACACAACTACAATAGCTTAGTCATTGGCATCACACATGAGCTCAAATGGCTCATTCCAATCTAGTGCGACAACTATAGGGGCATTAATCAACCCATCTTTTAGTTTCTGAAAACCTTTCAAACAAGAATTATCAAACGCGAAAGTAGTATTCTGTTTCAAAAGTAAGCATAAAGGTTTAGAAATTTTTGGGAAATCTTTAATAAAGTGACGATAAAAACCTGCATGTCTCAAGAAAATCCTAATACCTTTGACACTTGTGAGTGGTGGCAATTGTTTGATTACCTCTACCATTTCTTTGTCAACTTCCAGTCCTTCTTTGATCACCTTATGTCTAAGAAATATGCCCTCTTTAAAGTGCTTAAAAGTCCTATATTTTATGCCTATTTTAGCTCATATTGTCACTGTTGTTAAGCCCATTTTAGTGCATACTAGGTTTCCAGGCATATTTTACAGTATCTTTCCTTCACTCAGCTTATTATAGTATTTACGATTATATGTGGAGAAAAGACATTGTTGTTGGTTGCATTTGCATTACAGGTTATATGAGACTGCCGCCCACACCAACCGCGACAACAGAGTATAAGAATGATCGAAAGGGAGGCGGAAACATAACGATCACATCCAGTCACGCAAGTCGAACCATCATTGCAGAGAAGAACTGTACTATGCAGTTCAAAGAATGGGCCGCCGAGACAGACTACCGACAGAACTATCGTCACGACGACGCATTAGAGATTGGCCAAAAGGGAGTGCGATATGAAGAGGGGAATTTCCTGAATCAGCAGAACCAAGCCACATGACGGATAAAGCCCGTGAGCACCAAAAGATGACGTGAGAAGATCCAAACAAGAAGAAGCTTGCAGCCCAAGAAAGCCCAAAAAAGGAGTTATTTTTGGAATAAAATACTCAAAAGTTTAATTCTAACTCAACTTCCTCCCAAAGAGAGACTTCTTTCCTAAATAGGGTTTTCACATGTAACCACCTATAAAAAGGAAGGCTTGACCGATTGGAAGACAACAAGGAGAGAGATTAGGCTCTAGAATTTATTGTTTTCTTATTTACATTATGTTCTAAACTTTCCTTAGGGTTAAGATTATTTTGTTTAGTAGTTGTGAGTACGGTTGTAATTATTTAATGTTTTTATGCAATTCAATTCAAGGTTTGTTTATCCTAGGTTCTTCATCTTTGTTTGCAATAGAATCCAGAGATCTTTGTGAGCACATCTATTTGTTTTTGTAGGACGTGTAGGTGTTCCCTTTTTGTAAGAGCGCAAGTGCACACTCTTGTCAAGTTATAGTATATAAGATGTCGAATCCCATGAGGACTAGACAGCTTGTCTCATTTCGTAGTTCCTGCATAATGGTAAAGTAAAAGCACAAGTGAATGATTGGTTGGCATCGAAGAGTAAATAAAACACGAGTAATGGAGAGAGGGGAATCGGGTTGATAGAATAGGTAGGGTTACGCTGCCACTTAGTGTTAAAACTGCGTTGCAATAGGTATGCGTTTTTTGTGATGCCACAATATGCTGCCTCGGCGGGTATGGAGGGCGGCAAACTACGACCCTGTCACGCGGCCGCAGCAGGTCACTGCCACTACACGGGTGTGTACTGTCTCGGCAGGTGGAATGGAAAGAAGTCACGACGGCAAGTCTGGCGGATACTCCAACTTCGGTAGGATAGTTGACAGTGATCCCTCCTGTAATACCCGGGTTTGGGGGTCGAGTGAATTAAATAATTAAAATAATATTCCGGGTTTTTGTTTTCAAAATAAATTGTGTTGGACATATTTTAATTTTGAACCAAATAGCCATGTGTTTCCTTCTATTGTAAATACCTTATTTCTTTAAGGGTGAAATGGTCTTTTGGCTTTTAAAAATAAAACACCCATTTTATTCACTCATCTTCTTCCTCTCTCACATTCAAAGTTCACGACAACATTCCCCCTTCCTCTTGAGCTACTATTCCATCACCATTCTTACTTGTTTTTGAAGATTTTTTAAAGGTAAACTCGATTCTATGTTGTCCTTTCCATTTCCTATCTAACTCTAGTATTCATTTTTCATAAAACTCATGTTTCTATATTTTGGGTTTTTTCAAAGATTTTGATAAAGGTGGTAGCATTATGGATTTTTAACTAAGCTTTTGGTTTATTGTTGTTAGATAAGTTGTTTGTAAACAATAAGGTCCAACATATCAAAATTTTGAATGGTTTTATAATGATTCCCAGATTTGGATTTTTGGGGGGGGGGGGTTAGAGAGTTCAAAGGTGAGTTTTTGGGGTTGTTTTATGTTAGAAATTGTTGGTTGATGGTTGGTTGATAGTTAGGGGTTATTTTAGAAGCTATTAGGTGTGCTAAAAGTGTTGGAATCAATGGTTTTTGGATGTTCTTTTGGGCTGCTCGAAAATGTGGATTTTTGGAATATCTGAGTTTGATTTTGATGCTTGGTTTGTATTCCAGGTTTCCTGCAGTGTTTTCTGGACTGAAATGTGGTTGTTTTGATTGTGTGGGATTTCTTATAATCAAGGAATTGTGTTGGTGAAGCCTCGAAAATGAATTCGGATATCTTGGTGGATTGATCGGCTAGAGTTGTTGAGCTTGGAATAGTTGGTGAGTGGTTCTACGTTTTTAAATTGGCTTTGAAACGTTGGTTCAAGCATGTGGACCTAGGTTGGGCTTGGTAAACCCACATAGAGTTGGGATTAGAGTGGTAGCCTAATCTCAAGCTTAGTTTAGGAGACCTTTGGTTGAACTTCTAAATGTATGATATGCCTCTTGATTCATATTCATTGTGATTAATGTTGTATTGTATATTGCAATATACATGTGTGTTATAGAGGCATGATGATTTGTGGATGCATTGTGATATGCATGTGGTTGATGTAATGAGTGTACATGATTGTAAATCATGGGGCTATGTGCTAGGCACGGGAAATGGTAAGAAATTGTGTTATGACATATTGTGGAATGAGTTAGCATTGGCACTAGTATGCTTGGGTACAATGATCGATCATTGGATGTTTAGTGTGCACACGAGAGTTGAAATGTGCGCGTGGTCTTGGTGATGGTAGTCATCAAGATAGAGTACGGGTACGCCCATAAACCTTCTTATATATGTTAGTCGGTGATGAGTGGAATCCCATCGACAGGGCGTGAGGATGAGTGGAATCCCCTCCGCGTGAAACGGTGATGAGTGTAATCCCACCGTAAGGTAATGGTTGAGTGTTGGATGTGACTTCCAACGGTTGTTATCCGCGTATTCGGGTCATAGCTAGGTGCCAATACGTTTGTTTAAATGTGTTTCTATATGGTTGTGTTTATTGACTTGTTGAGCATGAAATGATATTGATATTATGTTCATGCATCATTTACATTTGACTCTTGTGGCTTCAAAGGTAAGAAATCATGCATTCTTCCTTGGTTTGTTGCTCGTGCTTGGACCCTGCATTGTCGAGGTTTGTTTTATGAGCTTACCCTCACAAAGCTTTATGCTTACGCTCTCTTTTGTTCGACAATGTAGATCCTTAGTTCGTGGGTTGCTTGTGCAAGGAGAGGGCCTCCAAGTGTGGTAGCTGAGATTTGCTATCATCAAGTATGAATTTTTAAGTTAAGGATGTAATAGTAAGGCAATGGGGATTTATGTTGTTGTTTTGTGTTAAAAGCATGTTAGACTCCTTGATATGTTGATGTTATGGTATGGCTTGTTGATGCATTGTTTTAAATTGTAAACCTTGCCTATGTTGCGTATTTTGAATGCTCTTATGTTTTGTTCTAAGGCATGAACCCTTGAATGTTATATATGACTCTCTATGGTAAATGCATGATTCTTCTGAATGTATCACTTTTGTTCATTTCGAATGTCTCGTATGTTGTTCCATGGATGTTGGATGTTGTATGTATGATTGCATGTGACTAGGTGAGTCTTAATTTGCATCTAGAGTTGTGATTTGGAGTCCTTAGCTGCAAATTTGAGTATTGTAGTGAAGGGCGTATCGGTACGCCCAAGGCCCGTATCGATACGTTCCTACGCTTTGGGACTCAAGTTTGGCTTAGCGTACCGATACACGGGGGTGTATCGATACGTCAAAACCTCTCTGGAAATCTGAGATTTTGACGAGATTTTGGCTTATCGGTACGAGTCTAGGGTGTATCGGTACGGTCTTCATATCGTTGACTGTGAGAAGTTGACCAGTGAGGGCATATCGGTATGGTCAAGTCGTGTACCGATACGGTCTCCCCAGGTTGACCGTGGGCTATTGACCTAGTCAAGGCGTATCGATACGCCCTTCAAGTGTATCGATACGACCTGCTGAGAAAATTAAAATGGGATGTTTTAAGTTGTTTGTTCGTTTGTTTCGCCTCGCTTGTTGCTTCCACTGTCGTTGATTCACATAGAATATATTAAAGCATCTAGACAATATAGTAAATGAAAAAGTTTTTCGGGTTGTTAACCGATGTGGAGCCTTAACGAGTTTCGCCTCGGTTATCCCCGTGTAGCCCACTTGGGCCGGTCAGTCGCCCAGACTGGGACGAGGGGGTTAGACCTCCTATTTCTAGGTTAGGATGCTCGAGATGTTAACTTGAGGAGTAGTTTGGAACCAAGTTACCCAACTCGGTTGGTGATCCCTTTTAGCTGCTGAAACTTGTGGACTAGCGTGGGAACAAGTTAGTCACGCCTCAGCACGTTGTGACCGTACTTAACCCTTTCGTGAGCCTTGCACTTTCGTGCCCGAGAAATTGATTCTCTCAAACGACTGTTGTAGAATGATTGAAAGAATGAAGACCAATGGATTAAGTAAACTTGGAATATTTTATTGAAGAAATAACTCAAAAACCTAAAACAACCGTTTCTCACTAGCTACAACATATCCCTAACCCAAATAGAATTTAGAACATGGCGGCAGTGAAGAACACAAGAAAAGTCTATAGTAAACCTAGGATGATTTGAAATGGGAGTACAATGGGTATTTATAAACTAAAAGACTAGGTTAAGTCCTCCTTAAAGTAGAAGTCCTCTAAAGTAGCTTTCCTTCTTAAATATGACTTTAAATACCAACTTCTTTGCGTGGAATATGGACTCTTTCTCGTTTGCCTTAGCCCGCAAGTAATCTTGAGATTTTTGCTCTGGCAGCCCTGGCCGCTGCTACAGATGTTGGAAAAACACATTAACGCCGACGATAGATTCAGGAGTTTTAGCTCTACAAATTGCGCTCCGGTTCTTCCAACTTCCATAGTCAGCTGTCGTGGGTAGCAAGGTCGACAACAACTCTGCTCGGCAGGTATTTCGCAACAACTTGTCTTCAGCTGGAACTACTTCAGTACAGCTCCTAGGTAAGCTTCCTCAGCCTTGTACCCTCAGCTCCTCGGTTCCCTCTTTCAGCTGTTAGTACCTACATACAAGAATACAATAAAACAATATCTCTTATTCACCAAATAAATAATAACTCATAAAAGCAAGGCAGAACTAGAAATACTGTAAAATGTTATGCATGCACCTACTTATGTCTAAAGTGTGCTTAAAAATAGTAATAATAAGAGTTGGAATGTGCATGAAATATAGGACTTTTTGACACTTTACAATTTCAATTCGAGAGAGTTAAAACTCAAGAATGGGATAAACATGATTACCTCTAATTAAGGCGAGAATAAACTTAGCTTAGAGATAACTCTAGTTTTAAGGCGGCTAAGAAGGAACGTGGGAAGGTTGTTGTTCAATCTAGGTTTACACCGAGATGTATTGTCAAAGAGTGGGCATCAACAGTATTCAAACTTAGAGATAAGTTGGAATCGGATTAGGACGTTCTGCTGAACCTTGAAGGCCCACCGAGTTCCCCGTTGTGGCAGTGTTAATTCTATCACCCGCCGTGGCAGAGATATCGACTTTGCATCACAAGACTTTTTCGAGTTCAACACAGTTTCACACTACGACGCAGCTCAATCTGACCCATCTTTTTATTCTGAATTCTCAATCTTTTTATTATTCGTTTACTTTAAGTTAACGCAACTTTCTCAAACCAATCCAAATCAATTGCGTTTTTTACTTTAGCTTGTACAGGAATTTAATCGTGAAGTAGCATTCCAGTCCCTACAGAGACGATAATCTTTTATATTACAAATAGGCATCAGTGTACACTTGCACTTAATGCAGGACTGTTTCATACCTTAGAAGTTTTTGGCGCTGTTGCCGAGGACTGGCAATAACAACTTCGTCTTTACTTTGTTGCACTTTTCCTTTATTACATTTAATTTCTAGTTATTTTTTTTATTTTCATAAAAATCTCACAGCTTCATTGTTCTAGTTTATGACTAGAGCAAATCCATCGGCTAAAAACCTGTTTATTGACGAGATCAAACGAGAAGAAAGAAAAACCAGAAGAGAGGCACGTGAGGCATTAGCAACAGTGAAAGTAGCAGAAGCAGTAATGTATAATGATAATGATAACAATAATGCTGCTGTGGCAGACCCCGCGGTAGATGGTAGGTGGTAAGATCAACAACCACCACCTCTTCCTCCTGGCTAGCAAAGACAAGTCTGTACCACTCGACACTACATGGAGGAAGACATAGACAACCTTGACTCTACAGTCATAGAACCAACAATTGATGCCAATCATTTTGAACTCAAGCCAGTTATGTTCAATATGATCAATAAATTGGGACAGTTTGGGGGCACAACAAATGAGGATGCTAGGCAGCACATGAAGTCATTCTTAGAGATTTGCAAGTCTTTTAGAATTCATGGATTACCCCCTAATGTTCTGAAGTTGTGGATATTCCCCAATTCACTTAGGTATAGGGCGAAAATGTTGTTAAATAGCCAGACGGATGGTTCTATTGAGTCCTAGACAGACATGTGTCATGATTTTCTGGCTCGTTTCAATCCATCAAATGTCACTGATCGTATACGAAGCGAGATTACCTCTTTCTACTAGGCTGATGACGAGGCGATCTACGAAGCATATGAATGCTACTGAGAACTTCTGCACAAATCCCGCTCCATGGACTGCCGTTGTGGATGTAAGTATCTATGTTCTACAATGGTGTTAATCAACCCACCAGGATGATGCTAGATGCATCAGCAAATGACATACTCCTTGATAAGGCACCAAAGGAGGGAATAAGGATTCTGAACCAGTTGGCCGAAAATGACTACCAGTTTCAGTCTTCCCCTCGTGGTGGCATTAGACGTTAGGCCACAATGAATGAATTGGAAGCATCAGAGTCCATTACTACCCGTATAGACAAACTGACAATTTTGGTGGAAAACATGATCAAACCAACAGGAAAAGCATATGAGGTAAAAGCAGTGGAAACTTTCTACGTTGAATGCGGTGGAGACCTTGACTCTTCAGAGTGTACAAAATCAAGAAATTTCATGGGAACCTACAACTAGAATAGTACCCCCAACGCAAATACATACAATCCTGGCTGGAGGAAACATCCAAACTTCTCCTGGAGTAACCCTAACACTGCAGAAGATCCTACCAACCACAATAAAATATATCAGAGGAACCCACCTCGGTAGCAGATACAACAACAACAACCAACAAGATCTTTAGAGGACACCTTGAATACTTTTATGTCCCATGCTAGTGCTTATATTGCTAATTCTGATAAGTTTGTTAATAAGGTTAATGCTTTCATAGACAGGACTGAAGTGCGGATGCAAAACCATGAGGCAGCTTTAAAGTCACTAGAAACTCAAATAGGACAGTTCACACATGTTATGAATACTAGACCCATGGGAGGACTGCCCAACGATATTGAAGTCGCAAGGGGACCCACTTATAAGCAATGTAAAGCAATCACTACCATAAGTGGCAAACAGCTCAAGGAGACTCGTCCCCATGATCCTAAGGAGAAACAGCCAACCAAGCCCACCATCGAGGCCTGAAGCTCCATCACCTCCACAGATCATATTCCCTTGCAAGGAGCGTATAGAAGACATTTGCCTACCCCCCACCTTTCCCACAACGGCTGAAGCGGTAGAAGCAGGAATATCAGTTTAAAAAGTTCCTTGATATTATTAAATAGGTGCACATTAACATACCCTTGGTGGAAGCCATTGAACAGATGCCAAATTATGCCAAATTCCTGAAGGACATGGTCTATAAAAGAACAAGAATAGGGAAATTCGAAACTGTTGCCATGACAAAAGGATGTATGGCCATGTTGCACAATCGGGCACCGCCTAAACTAAAAGATCTCGAGAGCTTCACCATACAGTGAAAAATAGAGAATCACTACGAGGGAAAACCCTTGTGTGATCTTGGAGCAAGCATAAACTTGATGCCTAAATCAGTTTTCCTTAAATTCGGTATTGGGAAGGCAAAACCTACCACTGTCATGCTACAGCTTGTTGACAGATCATATGTGCAACCAGAGGGAAAAATTGAAGACATATTGGTAAAAGTCGATAAGTTTATTTTCCCTGTTAATTTCCTCGTTTTGGACTGTGAAGCAGATGAGAATGCACCCATCATCCTTGGGAGACCATTCTTAGCCACTGGGAGGACCTTGATAGATGTGGGAAAAGGGGAGCTAACAATGAGGGTGAATGACCAACAAACCAAGTTGAACATCCTACAAGCTTTCAAAAGAGCCGACAACCCTGAGGAATGTCAAGTCATCCATGCCTCGATAGAAATTGACCCTAAAAGAGCAACAGATCGCTTCAGCAATACCCGCCACGACGGGCATTCCAGCAATAACCCTGATTCGAAGGAACAAAAGGACCACGATAAGCTTGTGAATGAGGAAGCCAAACGGATAGCCAACCATCCAGAAATTAATGACCCATTGCCCATAGCCATCTCTTCTCAGCTGCGGCATGAAAAAGAAAAGCCAGAATGAAGGCACGTCAAGAAGCTGCCGCTTGGCAGCACCTGCCCGAGCAAGAAGTCCTCCTCTCCAATACTCTATGGAATTTGTGCCCGAGAAAGCTCAAATCAAGATGGTCCGGCCCGTTCGAAGTAGTTAGAGCCTTCACTCATGGTGCAGTCACAATTAATCCAAAAGATGGCCATGAATTCAAAGTCAATGGGCAGCGCTTGAAGCACTACACAGGAGCCATGTTATGAGGGATAAGGCCATGGTTACTTTAGGAGATGCAATTTGATGCACTCCCTTAGTAGCAGAATTTTCTTTTATTTTTTCATTCCACATCTTTAAATTATGAATGTTAGGAATTAATTTCCACAATTTTTAATTTTATGATTTTAGGATTAGATTTTTAATTTCAGCATTTATTTCATGCACATATAAATTTCATTTTTATTTTAGTTCAGTTAATTAATAATTTCTTTTTCACTTTTTTATGCTTAGGATGAGACTCGGGATTTAAGGAAGCAGTCCATTAACCCAGCCTAATAGCCGCCCAACAGCCCGCCCCAACGACCATAAAATGCTAACGGCTATAATTTGCCCATTACACCAGCACCCCGCCTATCTCTCCAACAATCAAAGGGACAACTCCACAGGTCCACCGCTCTTCGTCTAAAGACTCCTCCGATGACTCTGACGACGACTCCCAACCCATCACAGCAGCACAACCTATGACGGCTGGACCTATCTAATGACGAAGATGAAGTGGCCTAAAATTCCTCCTCTTCTTTTTAAATGTAACCTATTTCTTTTTCCTTTTATCTTTTGTTTTCTATTTTTATATTCATGTTATGTATTTTTATTTTTATTTTTATGTTGCATGATGGCAATGTCCGCCTCGAGTTTGGGGGAGGGAGAGTCCACCTTAGTATAGTTCATATGTAGTTGCATATTAGTTAACCATCTTAGTTGCATTGTACTTATCTCTTCTTTAATGAAAAGAACTTGCTAAACAACATGTGCCTATGATAGAATAGCCGACATCTTGCACCATTAAAAAGTACTTTTAATTCTTGGGTAGCATAAAAATGACTTAGAAATCTACTATAATGCTATTTATCCTTAACACAATTGTGGCAGGTTGACTGATAGAATGAAGTAGTGAACATAGATTGTTTAATTATTTGGTACTTTTAATTCACGTGCATTACAGGACACCGCCTTGGCAGCTAAAGTTGTCCATACTGCAATGAAGGATGCCGCGGCAGGTAAGAAAAAATACAATCCTAGAGGTGCCCGAAATAGGCTCTAGACGGCTGGAGGTGCCAGAAATTGGCTCTAGTCGTAATAAAAAAAAATTAATGCTATGTTGCTTAGCGCTACCCAAAATTAGCTAAGTCTTTTCTTCACTTAAAAAGTCCTTGAAGATCAACTTGTACACAACTCTGCACACACTTGATCACGCGCATTATAGTTTGTTTCTGAGAAAATTCATGCTATCATACACACTAAAATGATATAGGTGCCACGACCTTGAGGCATGAAATCAAGTTAGAGATGGGTTCCTTTTGTTGAAGTAGGGGTAAGTACTTATTAGGTTTTGCATCGCTTGAGGACAAGAAATAGTTCGAGTTTGGGGGTGTGTAAAGTGCTTAAAAGTCCTATGTTTTATGTGTAACACCCCAATTTTGGGCTTGGAAGTTTAGGGTCTGAATCGGACGGGTCTGATTTTCGGTTCGAATATAAAAGGTGGTTTTAGGGAAAGCCTAGTTCAGTTTGCATTAAAAATATGGAAAAATATCTAAAAATCCTCTTTTAATATATATAAAAGAGTGGTGAAATCAATTTTACAAAATAAGGTTTGGAAGTGTGACATTTCGAATTAGTGACTAAAATGTAATTTTTGAAAAGTTCAGTGGTGACTGTTTTGTAAGGATTGAAACTTTGAATATTTAAGGAGCTAATTTACCCAAGATTGATTTCTCCAGATTTTTCTTATATTTTAATGATTCATTTATTGTTTAATTAATTAAAAGAAAAGTGGAAAAATGATATTTTAGCTTTTCATAACTAACTTTCTTAAAAACTTTCTCATCTCATTTTCTCTTAAAATTCTCTCAGCCAAACACATTTCTAAAGCAACATTTATTTTTATTTTCACACTAAATGATGAGGTTTCAATCATCAATTGATTCCTAATCCTTTCTACATCAAATCCTCTTCATTTGCTTATTGAATTTTCAAGGATTTTGGCTCTAATCAAGGGGAAAACCAAAGTCAACCCGAAAGTCAACCTTGATTAACGACCCTTTTTTTTTCTTTTTAAACTTGTCTAGATGCACATTAACCTTACATGTGATCACACAAACACCATGCTCAAAGATCACAAACATCAGAGATCAAACAGGGACCCAATTGAACAAATTACAACTTTAGGGACCAAATTGTAATTTCTGAAAACTTTAAGGACTTAACCAGATTTTAAGTTACCAACTTGAAATTAATCATGTTTCATGCTTCTCTGCCAAATTACAGCTCAAACGGACATCCCGAACTCATACAATTGCACAAACAAGATTCAGGACCAAAATGCAAACATTTTGAAACATTTAACCGCCCATGTCAGCCCCCAACGGTCACCCGTTCCGAAACAGGCCAAGGCCGTTCCGAAACACGGGCCGTTCCGCAACGCGTTCCGCAACGGGGGTCTGGCAGAATGCCTTCCGTTTCGGAACGGTGACACCCGTTTCGGACGCCTGGGTTTATGTAGGGCACCCGTTCCGAAACGGTGTTGCCTGTTCCGAAACACCTAGCCCAGAATGTTGCATTTTGCTCACTCAAACACACAATTGATCATTCAAACATGCTCCAAAAGCCACCAAACTTTGCCAACATGCAATTCAACATAAAAGAGACATACTTGCATCAACAATTCATCATATACTCAACACATATGAAAAGCCCCAAATCTATAGGCATGCTTCCTACACAAGCAACCATTTAAGCACAAACCTTTCAAAGCAACCTCAATTAAACCAATTCATGATTCAACATCATTAACAACAGTACTTAACATTCATGATCAACATATACGATCACAAAAACAACAACAATCCGAGAGATTCTACCCCATTGCCCTTATTAACTATAGCTATTCACCGAGACATACATCTCCATTGGAGTCCACCTTGAATCCCTTGCTCCTTGCTGCCCAAACTTCAAGAATCTGCATTGATGGACAAAAAGGAGCGTAAGCACATAATGCTTAGTGAGGAATGCTCAAAACCAAAACACCATCAATGCAGCGGGTCTTTAAAACACTTTAAAACCAACCCGATTTGCTTTCCAAAACCATGTTCGAAAACTCTTTCAACATCAAGCTCAAAACATGCATAAACACCATATGCCAAGCTTAAACAAAACCATGGAAAACACATCCTTTCCACAACATACCTTTCTTTAACTTGAAAACCACATCAAGCAAGAAACCATTTAAACCATAGTTCAATCAAATCTTTTCATGCATTTAATCAAGGCAACATAAAACCATAATATCATCACATGCCTTTAACAACAAGTCATACAAGACTCCAACGCAACATAGGCAACTCATGCTCTCATACATCATTTATCAAATGATTATCAACACTTGATCAACTTACAAGTAACATGCTTTCACTAGCATCATACACATCTCATGCAACAATGCATCTTACCAAGCATCTCATGCTTCTCATGCAAACATGCATCAATTCAAGCATCTCATGCTTCACATGCAACCATGCATCATTTCAAGCAATCCCATGCTTCACATGATCAAGAACATTATATTGGCTTCCAAGAGATCAACCATAATCACTTTCCACTTTTCAACCCGATCGGATACGCGGATTACAAGCGTGTCCCAACGCTTCCTACACCCTACCCAATCCAAGGTCTTCCAAATGGGCATCAACCTCCATTTGACCTTAACAACCTAAGGTTCCCATGCATGGACTTTTAAACACCATACAACCTTAGCTTTTCCTCAAGGTTACCATGTATGGACTTCCAACCGCCATACACCCTTGACATGCACAAGGTCTTTTCCGTATGGACTTTCAACCACCATACAACCTTTGCATAACCGATTGGTAGTTGTAGACATCATCTAACGAGGAACGGGACATCACACACAAGATCCACACATGGACTTAACCATAGCCATTGTGATCTTAACAAGTACAAGGTTCTCACATAAGGACTTTTAACCACCTTATAACCTTTACTTAACCAAGGTCCTCGAATGGGCAACAACCTCCATTATGACCTTAACAACTTAGGTCCTCGAGTGGGCAACAACCTCCACTATGACCTCTTCTCGTTAGGAATACTTGAGGGGAGTCTAACCGGTCCACACTTGACCACTCCGCCTTCAAGGCGACTTTATTCACGGTGCACCCAATCCTATAGCCGGCTAATTATACCCGATCAACGAACCAAGAACCATTCACATCTCTTGCCAACATAACCATCTTACCATTATATCCAATGTTCCACATGCATAAACATAATGCAAGGCCATCACATCATTAGCTCAATGATTCACATGCATACACATAATGCAAAACCATCACATCATTAGCTCAATGATTCACATGCATAAACAATATGAACAAGGTAACAATCATCATCATTAATCATCATCAACTCACTGTTTTTAAGCATCATACAAAGCCAATGAACAACATGCATCACTATGCATCAAAATCACAATTTCCATAAACATAACCAAGGATCTCTTACCTTGAGCATCCTTTTCAATTGACTTTCAAAACCAGCATTAAACCATGCTAAAACATGCTTACAAAACAGAATTAAACCATGCAATAACACATGCACATCAATCATCAACCACAATTGATTTTAAAACCAAATCATACACAATCCAAGAGCAAAAACCTCTTCACTTACTCTTGAGCTTAGCAAAGTTGTTTAGACTTAAACTAAGCTCCCAAAAACCTTCAAACCATGTTTCAAAAGCTGAAATCCCAACTTCACTCACCGATTACCAAACAAGCATAGCCAACAAGCTTTCCAAGCTTCCGAAACCTTCCGAAAACACCTCCAAAGCTCAAGGATCAACCTCCCCTGTTTCAAGCACACAAAAACAGAACATTAATGCATCCATATGCATTAAAACACCAGCAACATCAACACAACTCGCTGCTCATCACAAAACTAGCAATTTGGCTACCAAACACAACCGAAATCATCTCCAAACACTTCCAAAACTTAACCCAGCCAAGATCCATCACTTCTAACCATTTTTATACATCAAATAACATGCAAAATGATCACAACCACGTCCTTATACCTCCAGGTATAACAGATCACCAATTACACTCCAAAAACAACCAAAAACTCAAGCCAAACTTAGGAAATTCAACCTATCCGGGATTGCATTGATTAAACCTCAACTTCTAATCATTTTAGCATTCATTTAACATCAATTTAACACCTCAAAACCCTGCTTAAACAGATCACACGAAATTTTCACCAAAATCATCAAATCTTGCATTTTAGCCAAAAATCAAGATCTCAATTGAAAAGCCATTAATAAAACATGAATCAAGGATTGAGAACTTAGGAATTTCAGTAAAGAACTGATAGTTTAGAGGAGAAGGACGTTCTTACCTCCAAACTTGAATTTCTCCATTTTAGAGCCAAAATGCTTGATGAAACAATTTGCAATTTGAGAGGTTTTGATGATGAGATGATTAGGAATCAAATGAGAGTTGAAATGAGAGATTAAGAAGTCAAAATCAGAGAAAGAAATCTGAGGAAATCTTGTTTGGGTAGAGAGAAAATGAGAGAAAAGAGAATTTGAGAGAAAATAGAAAAATTAGTTAAGAATTGGTTAAAATGATTTCCCTCCTTTTCATAACCTTTAAAATCAGATTTTTGACTTAAAATATCTTAGAAAAATCTGGAGAAATCCTTTTTGGAATAATAGCTCCTTAAAGATTCAAAGTTTCAATCCTTTATAAAACTGTCCCGCAACTTTCAAAAATTACATTTTGGTCACTAGCCAAAATGTCAACCCTCCGAACCTCATTTCCCAAAATTGATTTCACAGTTCACCTTTATATATTAAAACATGATTTTAGAACATTTTCCATATTTTTAATGCAACCCGAACTAGGCTTTCCTAATTTAACCTCTTACGATTCGAACAGCACTTTGACCAACCGATCAACGCCCAAGACTTCCAAGCCCAAAACCGGGGCGTTACAGTTCTTCTCCTCTAAATACTCAGTTCTTTACTGAAATTCCCAAGTTCTCAATCCTTAAATTAAGTTTTTATTAAAGGTTTTAATGTTGTGATCTTGATTTTGGCTTAAAACTCAAGATTTAGAATAAATCTTGAAGAAATTCGTGGTGATTGTTTGGGCTCTGTTTTGAGATGACTTTTTAATGTATTTTGGATGTTTAATGATGTGTAATTGAGGTTTAATCAATACAATCCGAATAGGTTGATTTTCCTAAGTTTTTGCTTATGAAAATGGTGGTTTTTGGGGTGATCTTGGTGTTCTGTTATACTTGGAGGTATAAGGACGAGTTTAGGCTCTTTTTTATGTTAATTGATGTTTAAGAATGTTTAGAAGTGATGGATCTTGGCTGGGTAATGTTGTGGAAGAGTTTGGAGGCGATTTCGGTTGTGTTTGGTAGCTGAAATGTTAGTTTTGGTGAGAGCAGCAAGTTTAGCTGTAATGGCTGAAGATTTTAATGCATGATGATGCATTAATCCTCTACTTTGATGTGTTTAAAACATGGGAGACATCTTCGGATCATTGTGGTGTTGATCCGGAGGCTTGAACGGCGTTTCGGCAAGCTTGCGAAACGGAATTGGTGAGTGGAGTTGGATTTCCAGCTTTGTATCGAATGTTTGAAGGTTTGGAAGCTTAGTTTAAGTCTAATCAACTTAGCTAAGCTCAAGAGTAAGTTTTCGGAAAAAACTCTCTTGGATGAGCCATGGGTTGGTTCAATGCATTTGTTGATAATTGTATGTTTAAATTTTGTTTTTGAAAGCATGTTTAGCATGGTTATGGTGGTTATGTAATCCATTTGTTGAAGGATGCTCAAGGTAAGAGATCTTTGGTTTGATTTGATAAAATTGTGGATTGGTGCATAGTGATGCATGTTGTAAATGGCTTTGTTTTAGATGCTTAAAAATAGTGGATTATTGATGATAATTGATGTATATTGGCAAGTGATGTGTTGGTTTTAAAGTACTTGAATCGGATATAGTTAGCCGGCTATAGGATTGGGTGCACCGTGAATAAAGTCGCCTTGGATGTTGAGGGGTTGTAATTGTACCGTAAACTCCATCCAAGTACAGTAACGAGATGTTTAAGATCACAATGGTGGTTTAAAGTCCATGTTCTCATTAGTGATGTTATACAACTATCGATGAGTGATGTGGAGGGGTTGTGATTGTACCGTTAAACTCAATCACAGGTGTTGAGGGGTTGTGATTGTACCGGTAAACTCCGCCTTGTGTGTTCGATAGTGTGTATGAAGCGTGTGGGACAACACTTGTAATCCGCGTATCCAATTGTGTTTTTTGATGTAAATGGTTATGGAATATCACTTGAAAGCCAATATGACATGTTAATGATATTGAAGCATGAGATGCTTGATGTGAATGCAATGTTGCATGAATAATGATGTTTAAGTGTTAAAGGCTTTATGGAAAGAGTTTTTTTAAAGTGCATTATTGTGTCGTTTCTTTAAAGCATACCTTACTAAGCATTTGTGCTTACGCTCTCTCTCTTGAACTAATAATGCAGATAATTGAGGTGTTTGTGGGCAGCAAGGAGGCTAAGAATCCAAGGGAAAGCTAAGCTCATGTATGGTGACTATTTCACAACATTATTAGATTTTGATATTTGGCAATGGGAACCTAGGTTGTGTTTTGGGAGATGTTTTGTACTCCCTAGTTGTGGCTTAATGCCTTAAATGTTTTGGATATGTAATTGGCCATTTAGGTGCTTGCTTTGATGATTTGATGGTTGTTTGCATTAGATATTAGGAAGCATGCCTATAGACTTGTGAATTTTCCTATTTGATGCAATGAATATGTTTTGATGTTGCAAACATGGGCTATATATGTGTGATGACTTGATGGCATGATTAGAAGTCATTAGGATGTGTTCGAGTGAATAATTGTATGTTAAACCAGCAAAATCTGCATTTTCTGGGCAGTCCGTAATGGAACGGGCACTACCGTTTCGAAACAGGGGCCTGTAATGGCCTTTGTGTATCGAAACGAGTAGAGGCCGTTCCGAAACGCTTTTGCCACTGCCAAGCCCTGTTTCGATACAGGTCTCGAAACGAACCCGCATTCTGGAATGGTCAACCCCCGTTCCGAAACACTAGATCGTTGGGCACTGATTTGAATGGTTTAAGGTTTGCAAGCTTTACGGTTTAGTCCCGAATTTTGTATTTGCAATTGCTTGAGTTTGAGATGTCCGTTTGAGGTGAAATTTGATAGGGAATCATGTAATATGATTAATTTGATATTGGTAGCTTAGAAATCAGCTAAGTCTTTCATCTTTCCAAAATTTACAATTTGGTCCCTAACCTTTGTATGTTGAGCAATTGAGTCCCTTACTGTTTTCCGATCGCTGTGATTTTCAAGTATGCTTTCCTCATGAGTATGCTTAAGGTTAATGAGCATCTAGATAAGATTAAAAAGATAAAAAAGGGTCGTTAATCAAGGTTGACTTTGGTTTTCCCCGTGTAATCCTCATAGTTCGAGTCAACCGTCGAGGTCGGGCTAAGGGGTTACATTATGCCCATTTTAGCTTATATTGTCACCGTTCTTAAGCCCATTTTAGGGCATATTTAGGTTTCTATGCATATTTTACTGTATCTTTCCTTCACTCAACTTATTTACATTATGTTCTAAACTTTCCTTAGGGTTAAGATTGTTTTGTTTAGTAGTTGTGAGTATGATTGTAATTAGTTAAAGTTTTTATGCAATTCAATTCAAGGTTTCTTTATCCTAGGTTCTCCATCTTTGTTTGCAATAGAATCGAGAGATCTTTGTGAGCACCTCTATTTGTTTCAATTCGAGAGAGTTAAAACTCAAGAAAGGGATAAACACGATTCCCTCCAATTAAGGCTAGAATCAACTTAGCTTAGAGATAAGTCTAGGTTTAAGGCGGCTAAGAAGGAACGTGGGAAGGTTGTTGTCCAATCTAGGTTTACGCCGAGATGTATTGTCAAAGAGTGGGCATCAACAATATTCAAACTTAGAGATAAGTTGGAATCATATTAGGGCGCTCTGTCGAACCTTAAAGGCCCATCGAGTTTCCCGTCGTGGTAGTGTTCAATATGTCACCCGCCGTGGCAGAGATATCGACTTTGCATCACAAGATTTTTTCAAGTTCAACGCAATTTCACACTACGACGCAGCTCAATCTGACCCATCTTCTTATTCTGAATCCTCAATCTTTTTATTATTCGTTTACTTTAAGTTTACGCAACTTTCTCAAACCAATCCAAATCAATTGTGTTTTTATACTTTTCCTTGTGTAGGAATTTAATCGTGAAGTAGCATTCTAGTCCTTGTGGAGACGATAATCTTTTATATTACAACTAGGCATCAGTGTACACTTCCACTTAAAGCATGACTATTTCACAACCTACACCCTCTTTCACCATGAAGTGGCACTTTTCCAGTTCAGGTCTAGGTTTTTTCAATACATCTCCGCTGAAGAAGCTCCAAACTCTGAAGGAATTCGTCAAATGTTTTGCCACATACCAATAAGTTATCCATGAATACTTCCAAGTTGTTCTCGATCATGTCTAACAAAATTGACATCATGCAATTCTTAAACGTTGCTGGGGCGTTACACAATCCAAAGGGTATCATTCTGAAAGAGAATGTCTCATATGGACAAGTGAACATAGTTTCTCCTGATCTTCTGAAGCGATGAAAATCTTATTGTAGCCTGATTAGCCGTCCAGGAAGCAATAAAATGCCTTGCCTGCCAATCTGTCCAACATCTGATCGATGAAGGACAGTGGAAAGTGATCCTTCCGCGTTACATTATTTTGCTCCATGTAATCCATGGTCACCCTCAAGCCCGTCATGGTTCTCGAGGGGATCAATTCATCTTTGTTGTCATGGACCACGATCATTCCACCCTTCTTTAGCACATAACCTACGAGGTATTAGAAATGGGATAAATTATCCTGGCATCCACCCACTTTATGACTTCTTTCTTGACTACCTCTTTCATGCTCGGGTTTAGTCTTCTCTTGGCCACGATCATTTTTCCATGGTAATCCTCCAAAATGATTTTGTGCTTGCATATTGTCGGGCTTATCCCTCGGATATCATCCAAGGTCTATACCAAGGCATGCTTGTGATTGCTTAATGTCTCCAACAATATCTCCTCTTGATCATTCATCGAATTAGCGGCAATGATCAATGGCAAACTGGAATTTTCTTCTAGGTAAGAATATTTGAGGTGGCTTGGCAAAGGTTTCAACTCCAATTCTGGTGGCTCCTCTATGGATGGTTTAGGTGCCCTGGTCTCTCTGCCACCCAATTCAAGTGGCTCACGTCCCTCGAAATAACTCATTACCTCATTCTGCATGGGTGGTTCTTCATATTCTTCACTCATCCTATCCTCATCATCCAATTCTCTGGCATGATCATTAGTGTCCCTGTTGTGCCACGTTCACAGTGAAATTAGATTCCTTCATCTCAACTTCTTGGCATTCATCAGGTTCATCTACACACTAAAGGGCTTGAAATACGTTAAATATAACTTGTTGGTCATTCATATTAATATTAAGCTCACATTTTTGTACATCAATTAAAGTTCTACCCGTGGTAAGGAATGGTCTTTCAAAAATTATGGGACATTATCATCAACCTCATATTCTAAAATGAAAAAATACACATGAAATATGAGTTTGTCTAACTTTACCAACACATCCTCAATCTTACCGTTGGGATGTGCAAATGATCAACTTGCTAGCTGAAGTGTTATTGTAATATGCCTTGATTCAATTCCAAGCTTTCTGAAAACCGACATTGGCTTCAAATTGATGTTGGCTCCCAGGTCACATAGTGCTTTACCCATGAATCTATTGCCAATTGTGAAGAGAAGAGTAAAACTTCTCCAATTGTGAAGGGAAGAGTAAAACTTCTCAGATCTTTTAGTTTCAGTGGCAATCAGTTGGTTATCATTGCACTGCATCCTTTAGTAAGAGAAACAATCTCGGAATCATTGTTAACCATGTAAAAGGTTAACATTTTATGCCTTTTTTGCTTATGTTATTGTAAAAAATCAAGCACATTTCATCTCATTTTATAGCATATAGATGCATTTAGTTCATGTAGTTGAATTTGGTGTTGCTTGTTATGTTTTCCTTGTTTATTTACTTGAATGATGCTGCTTGGAAAGGTTTGGGTTGTTTTCGTGTTGTGCAGGGAAATGAGGAGCAGAGCAGGGTAGAGGCAGAATGCTACAACATGTTGGATATCATTTCTGGGCGCCCTAGAGGACATGGAGACAAGGACACTGTGCAGCTTGGCACGTGAACCAATCAGCTAGCTGTGAGCCCACATGTGAAAGGAATATTCCATTGGAATTTAGGGCACAAGACCATAGGACCCCCAGTATATAAAGGACAATAGACCCACATTAAAGGGAGAGCAAAAAAGAGAGAGGATACTTTCGTGAGCTAAGAAAAAGAGAAAGGCAACTCCTTTCCTTCATCTTCTTTGTGTGCTGTTCTCCATTGCTAAAGCTCCAATGAGTGCTCTTGGTGGCCTTTGAGAGATACAACAAGCTTAGAGTGGTTCAGGACAGTCTAAGGCAGCTTGGGAGTTTCCTTTTCTCTAGTTGCTTTTGCTGTTTCATTTCTTATATTTCTGATGGGTTATTTTAAACGGATGAATGCGGATGATATTTTCCCAGCCATGAACTGATTTTAAGTGGCTTGGGCTTGTTATAGTTGTTTATGTTTAAGTGTGAATGAATGTTGGGTTTGCTTTCTTATCCTTTACATGGTTTGTCATTGTTTTTTGCCCTAAACTTGTAAGTGCTTTCGTGAATTAGCCTTAGTTTAGGTGTAGATAGCTTAATATTCGAGAGAGTTAGGCTTAGATCTGTAACCCTCTTAACCCGGCTTAGACGGTTGACCCGAATTAAGAAAGTCACACGGGGAAACCAAAGTCAACCCGAAAGTCAACCTTGATTAACGACCTTTTTTTTTCTTTTTAATCTTGTCTAGATGCATATTAAACCTTAGATATGATCATACAACAGCATACTCAAAGATCATAAACATCAGAGATCAAACAGGGACCTAATTGAACAAAATACAACTTTAGGGACCAAATTGTAATTTCTGATAAATATGAGGACTTAACCCAAATTAAAGTTACCAGCTTGTAATTAATCAGGTTTCATGCTTCACTGTGAAATTTCAGCTCAAAAGGACATCCCAAACTCATACAATTGCACAAACAAGATTCAGGACCAAAATGCAAATGTTTCAAAACATTTAACTGCCAATGTCAGCCCCCAACGGGCACCCGTTCCGAAACAGGCAGAGCCCGTTTCGAAACGCGAGGCCGTTCCGCAACGCGTACCGCAACACGGGCTGGCAGTAGCCAAACCATTTCGGAACGATCTCTCCCGTTTCGGACGCCTGGGCTTGTTTCAGGCACCTGTTCCGAAACGGGTGGCACTGTTCCGAAACACCCTGCACAGATTGCCCCAAAATGCAAACTTAAACATGCAATTAAACATCCAAACATGCTCCTATTGCCACCAAACTTCACCAACATGCAATTCAACATATATAAAACATACTTGCATCAACAATTCATCATAACAACATCATATACGAAAAGCCCCAAATCTATAGGCATGCTTCCTACACAAGCAAGCCATACAAGCATAAACTTCCAATTCAAGCATATAAAGGCCAAACACTAAAACCAGCATTCTCATCAACATTCAACATACTTAGGGAGTTCAAAACCTCTCCCAAAACATACACATAGGTCCCCCATTGCCAAATTACCAAAAGCTAAAAATGTACTTAAGAAACCTTCCATACTTTGAGCTTTACTTTCACTTCAATGCTTGCCCTTCTTGCTGCCCTCAAAGTACTCTAATGTTCTGCATTATTGAATTAAGAAAACGAAAGAGAGCGTAAGCAAAAGCTTAGTGAGGAAGGCTCAATAAAACCATTCAATAATGCATTTATAAAACACTTTATAAATCATGATTCAAATCAACATTTGCACATGCTCAAAAGCATACTTTAAACAAGCATCTCATGCTTCATATCATAACATGTCATATTGGCTACAAGTGATAAATTCCATTTCTTTTAAAAACAAGTTCATCAACTTTCACCCCAAGGACTTTTAAACACCTTGGCCCCAAGGACTTTTAAACACCTTGGCCCCAAGGACTTTTAAACACCTTGGCCATGGACTATTAAACACCATGAAAGAGGACCACACAAGGACTTTTAACCACCTTTGTGTCCGTATCAAGTTTCACCCCAAGGACTTTTAAACACCTTGGCCCCAAGGACTTTTAAACACCTTGGCCCCATGGACTTTTAAACACCATGGCCCCATGGACTTTTAAACACCATGGAAAGGATCACACAAGGACTTTTAACCACCTTTGTGTCCATAGCAAGAACCATCCAAGGACTTTTAACCACCTTGATGTTCTTAAGTAAACAAGGCTCACTCAAGGACTTTTAACCACCTTAGTGACCTTAACCTTTTCAAAACATCACTTGCCAATATACATCATTATCATCAATTTATCCACTGTTTTAAAGCATTAAACCAAGCCATATTCACCATGCAATTAAAAGCATCAAACCACATTTAATCAATGTACAAAAACAAGGAACTCTTACCTTGAGCTTCCTTCAACATATTGCTTACAAAAACAGCATTAACCATGCTAAATCATGCATTCAAAACAGAGTTTAAAACATGCAATAAACCACATTGCACAACAATCAAATCATGGCCACCACTAGAGAGTATTTCCGAAAACTTACACTTGAGCTTAGCAAAGTTGTTTAGACTTAAACTAAGCTCCCAAGACATTGGTTTCAAAGCCGAAAACCCAATTTCACTCACCGATTCCACTTCGCCTCTTGCCGAAGCACCAAATCAAGCTTCCGGATCAACAACTCTTGGATCCAAAGATGCCTCCCCTGTTTTAACACATCAAAGCAGAGGATTAATGCATCATCATGCATTAATTGCTTCAATGAAAGCACCTAAACTCGCTGCTCTCATCCACACTCCACTTTCGGCTACCAAACACAACCGAAAATGCATCCAAACCACTTCTCAACAAAGCCCAGCCATAAACCATCAAAACCTAACATCCTTTAACATCATTTAACATCTAAAAAGAGCCTATTAACATCCTTATACCTCCAGCAACATCAGATCCACAAGATCACCTCAAAAACAAACAAGAATCACAAGCTAAACTTAGGAAACTCAACCTATCCGGGATTGCATTAATCAAAACTCAATTCCTTATCAATTTAGAGTTCAAATATCATCAAAAACACATCTCAAATCACAGATTTAACAGATCAAACGAAAATCATCAAAAATCACCAAATCTTGCATTATAAGCCAAGATCCAATTCACAACTCAAAAGCCTTTAATAAAACATCAATTAAGGATTGAAAACTTAGGAATTTCAGTAAAGAACTGATAGTTTAGAGGAGAAGGACGTTCTTACCTCCAAACTTGAGTTTCTCCTCTTTTTGGAATCAAAAACCTTGATGAATCAAGTAGCAAATGATGAGGTTTTGTAGATATGTTGATTAGGAATCAAAAGAGAGTTGAAAGGAGAGATTTAGGTGAGAAAATCAGAAACAATTCTCTGGAAAGAAGGTGTTTGGGTTGAGAGAAAATGAGAGAAAAGAAAATAGGAAGTTAGTTATCAAAATAGCCAAAATGGCTTTCCCTCCTCTTTTGATATGTTTTAAAATCAGAATATAGCTTAAAATATCTTAGAAAAATCTGGAGAAACTACTTTTGGATTAATAGCTCCTTAAAGATTCAAAGTTTCAACCCTTTCGAAAACAGTCACCAAACTTTCAAAAATTACATTTTGGTCACTAGCCAAAATGTCACCCTTCCAAAACTCATTTTCCAAAATTGATTTCACAGTTCATTTAATTATATTAAAAGATGATTTTAGAACATTTTTCCAAATTTTTAATGCAACCCGAACTAGGCTTTCCTAATTTCGCCTCTTTAGATTCGAACAGCACTTTGACCAAACCGGTCAACGCCCAAAACTACTAAGCCCAAAACCGGGGCGTTACAACTCTCCCCCTTAAGAAATTTCGTCCTCGAAATTTACCTGAAGGAAAGAGATAAGGAAACTGCTTCAGCATGTCTTCCTTCTGCTCCCACGTGGCTTCCTCAACACCTTGATGCTTCCACAGCACCTTCACCAACTCAATGGTCTTGCCACGAAGAACCTTGCTATCCGAATCCAGAACCTTCACCGGTTACTCATAATAGGTCAAATCCGGATTCAAAACCACTTCCTCCACAGGCATCACATGCGAAGGATCAGATCTATACTTCCGGAGCATAGAAACATAGAACACATCATGAATCTTCTCCAACTCCTGAGGTAACCTCAACCGATACGCAACAGGACCCACACGCTCAAACACCTCATATGGTCCAATGTACCTAGGGCTCAACTTACCCTTCCGGCCAAACCTCATCACCTTCTTCCAAGGCGAAACCTTCAAGAACACACGGTCACCCACCGCATACTCTATCTCCTTACGCTTCAAATCCGCGTAAGACTTTTGCCGATCAGAGGCAGCCTTCAACCGCTCACAAATGAGCTTCACCTTCTCGGTGGTCCCTTTCAACAAAGCCGGCATCGAAACCAACTTTTGACCAGTTTCAGCCCAACAAAGAGGAGTCCTACACTTCCTCCCGTACAAAGCCTCATAAGGTGCCATCTGTATACTCGCCTGATAACTATTGTTATAAGCGAACTCAACCAAAGGCAGATGCTTCTCCCAAGAACCTTGGAACTCAATCACGCAGCACCTCAACATATCCTCCAAAAACTGGATAACTCGCTCAGACTGACCATCCGACTGAGGATGATAGGATGTACTGAAATGCAATCTTGTACCCAGAGCTTGATGCAAACACTGCCAGAAACGCGATGTGAACCTCGGATCCCTATCCGACACAATCGACTTAGGCATACCATGCAGCCTCACAATCTCAGCAATGTACAGCTCTGCCAGCTTATCCAAAGAAAACATAGTATGCACAGACAAGAAATGCGCACACTTCGTCAGGCGATCCACAATCACCCAAACCGAATTCTTCTTCGATGGAGACAAAGGTAAACCAGATACAAAATCCATGGTAACCCTCTCCCACTTCCATTCAGGGATTTTCAGCGGTTGCAACAACCCAGAAGGAACCTGATGTTCAGCCTTAACTCGCTGACACACCAAACACTTGCTCACAAACTCCGCAACATCCTTCTTCAAACCCACCCAATAGTACTCATCACGAAGATCACGATACATCTTAGTACTACCAGGGTGCATAGCAAAAGGACTACTATGACCTTCAGTCAGAATAGCACGCCTCAACTCAGCATCAGCAGGCACTACTATCCGACTCCCAAAACACAACACACCATCATCATTAAAGCAGAAATCCGAAGGTCTACCCTCCGCGATATCCTGAACATGAGACACCAAGGAATCATCGAGCAACTGCTTATCCTTGATCAACTGAACCAACGATGGTTTCACCTGCAACTCAGCAACAAGACCACCATCTCGCGATATGCTCAAGCTAGCAAACATAGCCCTCAGCTCAACAGCTACCTTCCTACTCAAGGCATCCGCAACAACATTAGCCTTTCCAGGATGATACTCAATCGTCATATCATAATCCTTGAGCAACTCCAACCAACGCTGTTGCCTAAGATTCAACTCCTTCTGTGACATCAGATACCTCAAGCTCTTGTGATCCGTGTACACCGTACACTTCTCACCATACAGATAATGCCTCCAGATCTTCAGAGCAAAAACCACTGCAGCCAGCTCAATATCATGCGTAGGGTAATTGCGCTCATGCACTTTCAACTGCCGCGATGCATAAGCCACCACCTTACCCTCTTGCATCAGCACACACCCCAAACCAAACATAGGATGCATCACTATAGACCACAAACTCTTTCCCTAATTCAGGCTGAACCAAGATAGGAGCTTGCGTCAAAGCCGCCTTCAGCTTCTCAAAAGCCTGCTGTCTCGCTTCCGTCCACTCATACTTAACATCTTTTTGCAACAGCTTTGTCAAAGGAGCAGCAATCTTTGAAAAACCATCCACAAACCTTCGGTAGTATCCCGCCAAACCAAGGAAACTACGGACCTCATGAACAGACTTAGGAACCTTCCAATTCATCACCGCCTCGATCTTCTGAGGATCAACACGAATCCCCTCAGCTGAGACCACATGCCCAAGAAACACCACCTCCTTAAGCCAGAACTCACACTTGCTCAGCTTAGCATAAAGCTGATTCTCCAACAAAGCTTGCAAAACAATCCTCAAGTGCTCTTCATGCTCCTCCTCAGTACGCGAGTACACAAGGATATCATCAATGAACACCACAACGAACTTGTCCAGGTATTCATGAAACACACGATTCATCATGTCCATGAAAGCAGCAGGAGCATTTGTCAAACCAAACAGCATCACAAGGAACTCATAATGCCCATACCTTGTCCTGAAAGCTGTCTTAGGGACATCCACATCTTTCACCTTCAATTGGTAATACCCTGACCTCAAGTCAATCTTAGAGAACACAGCAGCTCCCCGAAATTGATCA
This sequence comes from Hibiscus tridactylites, assembly GCA_958450335.1. Classification (NCBI taxonomy): domain Eukaryota; kingdom Viridiplantae; phylum Streptophyta; class Magnoliopsida; order Malvales; family Malvaceae; genus Hibiscus; species Hibiscus tridactylites. Next base: position 21,075,061 of record OY288278.1, on the reverse strand, counting down.
AAGAGATCATCAATCCTTGGCAAAGGATACCGATTCTTGATAGTCAACTTGTTCAGCTGACGGTAATCAATGCACATTCTCATAGTGCCATCTTTCTTCTTCACAAACAAGACCGGTGCTCCCCAAGGTGACACACTCGGCCGGATGAAACCACGATCAAGCAGCTCTTGCAACTGCGTCTTCAGCTCCTTAGGTGCCATTCTATAGGGAGTAATGGACACATGAGTTGTATTCTCATACAGCTCAATTCCAAACTCCACCTCGCGGTTAGGAGGTAAACCAGGCAACTCCTCAGGAAAAACACCAGGAAACTCCTTCACAACTCTGATATCTTGCACCCTCAACTCCTTAGAGCTAGGATTCATCACAAAAGCTAGATAAGCTTCGCAACCTTGCCTCAGCATCCTACTCGCCTCCAAGGTAGACACCACATTGGCAAGAAACTTAACATTCTCACCAACCACAACAACTTCATAATCATCCGCCAGCTTAAGCGAAACTCGCTTATTTTCACAATCCACAACAGCACGATGCTCAGCAAGCCAATCCATACCAAGGATCACATCAAAACCATAAAAGGGCAACTCCATAAGATCAACATGAAAAACATGTTCTTGAACAACCAAGGGACACCTTCTATATAGCTTTCAACAGTTTCACCAAAAGAACTAGTGACACGAACACCAACATCCAAAGACTCAACAGGCAAACCAAGCAATTCAGCATGCTCACGCAAAATGTATGAATGCGTAGATCCAAAATCAATCAAAGAAAGTAATGACAAGGATTGCAAAGTAAAGGTACCTGCAATCACATCCGCATCATTCCTTCCTTCACGCTGAGCATACACCCTAGCTTGGCCTCCACCTTCAGGCTGAATAGCCACAACATGGGCCACTCCACGACCACCTTCCTCTCTCCTCTGGAAATTACCACGGCCGCGCCCACGACCTCTCTGTGGTGCAGCAACAGCAGGTGTACGCACTTGATCACCAGCCAACCTAGGACAATCTCGCCTCAAGTGATCTGCGGATCCACAATTCCAGAATCCATTACCAGCTGCCGCAACAGGAGCTTGTACCTCCCTCACAGCACGAGGACAGTCACGCTTCATGTAACCACGTGAGCCACAGATCCAACAAGCACTAGGGTCAGCTCTAGCATTGCCTCCTCTAGCAGGTGCACCACCACCTCTCTTAGCTGAGGACTGATACTTCTGATCTCGTCCCCTCTTGTTCCGTCGACCACCGGAACTAAACTCAGCAGCTCTCTTGCCAGAACTTGCTCCAGCACCTTTCGCAGATAAACCCATGTTCATCTCTATGTCCTTGGCTCGGCCCACCAACACATCAAAATCATCATACTCGGTGGCCAGCACATACATCTTAACATCCATCACAAGACCATAGCGGAACCTCTCGCACCTTGCCCGCTCATCAGGTATCAGCTCAGGTGCATATTGACTGAGTCGCACAAACTGCACTTCATACTCAGCCACACTCATGCTCCCTTGGGTAAGAGACATGAATTCACGCTTCTTCTCATCAAGATATCTCACACCAAGATATCTCCTCTTGAACACATTCTGAAAGAATGTCCAAGTCACATCAGCTTCAACCATTCCAGCTATGGTGGTCGTCCACCACGTATACGCATCGTCCTGCAGCAAGGACACAACACAACCCAGCTTTTGCACATCCGTGCAGCTCATCTGACCCAAGATTCGCTTGGTACTCTCCAACCAAGCTTCAGAACTCTCAGCAGACATACCCCTGAACTCGGTCCCACCAAGACTGCGCAGACGCTCCAAAGGTAGTCTAACTCCAGCATCTCCCTGATGCCCAGCTCCTTGAGCTCCAGCTACTGCTGCTCGAAAAGCACCCGCAATAGCTTGTACCAACATAGACATATCAGGCATAGCTTGCCCCTGACCAACCTCTGGTCCAGCAGCTCCAGCACCAGCTGCAACTTCAGCTCTTTCTCCCTCCGCACCACCACCACCAGGTGGAGGAGGAGGTAACACCGCACTACCCGTGTTTTCCTCATTCTCATTCTCATTAGGAGCCGTAGCTCGCACATTACCTCGTAACTCTCTACGTGGTGCCATACTTTTACCATGCAATCACAATGCAAATAAAACAAAGTCAGGCCCAGCAAGGTAAGCAATCCAAGTATTCAAGCTCAATTTCATTCAAAATCAACATCATTTCATTAGCTTTTATTTGGCAATGGGTACCCACAACATGCTACATCATAGCATACAACTCAATTGCATCCAAAACACAAGCCACTAAACATGCTTTCAATCAACAAGCACACAAGGCATACATACTTCAATCATGCACACATTCATTCCTAATTACTCGAGAACTCAGCTCTGATACCACCAAATGTAACCCCCTTAACCCGGCTTAGACGGTTGACCCGAATTAAGAGAGTCACACGGGGAAAACCAAAGTCAACCCGAAAGTCAACCTTGATTAACGACTCTTTTTTTTTCTTTTTAATCTTGTCTAGATGCATATTAAACCTTAGATATGATCATACAACAGCATACTCAAAGATCATAAACATCAGAGATCAAACAGGGACCCAATTGAACAAAATACAACTTTAGGGACCAAATTGTAATTTCTGATAAATATGAGGACTTAACCCAAATTAAAGTTACAAGCTTGTAACTAATCAGGTTTCATGCTTCACTGTGAAATTTCAGCTCAAAAGGACATCCCAAACTCATACAATTGCACAAACAAGATTCAGGACCAAAATGCAAACATTTCAAAACATTTAACTGCCAATGTCAGCCCCCAACGGTCACCCGTTCCGAAACAGGCAGAGCCCGTTTCGAAACGCGGGGCCGTTCCGCAACGCGTACCGCAACACGGGCTGGCAGTAGCCAAACCGTTTCGGAACGGTCTCTCCCGTTTCGGACGCCTGGGCTTGTTTAAGGCACCTGTTCCGAAACGGGTGGCATTGTTCCGAAACACCCTGCACAGATTGCCCCAAAATGCAAACTTAAACATGCAATTAAACATCCAAACATGCTCCTATTGCCACCAAACTTCACCAACATGCAATTCAACATATATAAAACATACTTGCATCAACAATTCATCAAAACAACATCATATACGAAAAGCCCCAAATCTATAGGCATGCTTCCTACACAAGCAAGCCATACAAGCATAAACTTCCAATTCAAGCATATAAAGGCCAAACACTAAAACCAGCATTCTCATCAACATTCAACATACTTAGGGAGTTCAAAACCTCTCCCAAAACATACACATAGGTCCCCCATTGCCAAATTACCAAAAGCTAAAAATGTACTTAAGAAACCTTCCATACTTTGAGCTTTACTTTCACTTCAATGCTTGCCCTTCTTGCTGCCCTCAAAGTACTCTAATGTTCTGCATTATTGAATTAAGAAAACGAAAGAGAGCGTAAGCAAAAGCTTAGTGAGGAAGGCTCAATAAAACCATTCAATAATGCATTTATAAAACACTTTATAAATCATGATTCAAATCAACATTTGCACATGCTCAAAAGCATACTTTAAACAAGCATCTCATGCTTCATATCATAACATGTCATATTGGCTACAAGTGATAAATTCCATTTCTTTAAAAACAAGTTCATCAACTTTCACCCCAAGGACTTTTAAACACCTTGGCCCCAAGGACTTTTAAACACCTTGGCCATGGACTATTAAACACCATGAAAGAGGACCACACAAGGACTTTTAACCACCTTTGTGTCCGTATCAAGTTTCACCCCAAGGACTTTTAAACACCTTGGCCCCAAGGACTTTTAAACACCTTGGCCCCATGGACTTTTAAACACCATGGCCCCATGGACTTTTAAACACCATGGAAAGGATCACACAAGGACTTTTAACCACCTTTGTGTCCATAGCAAGAACCATCCAAGGACTTTTAACCACCTTGATGTTCTTAAGTAAACAAGGCTCACTCAAGGACTTTTAACCACCTTAGTGACCTTAACCTTTTCAAAACATCACTTGCCAATATACATCATTATCATCAATTTATCCACTGTTTTAAAGCATTAAACCAAGCCATATTCATCATGCAATTAAAAGCATCAAACCACATTTAATCAATGTACAAAAACAAGGAACTCTTACCTTGAGCTTCCTTCAACATATTGCTTACAAAAACAACATTAACCATGCTAAATCATGCTTTCAAAACAGAGTTTAAAACATGCAATAAACCACATTGCACAACAATCAAATCATGGCCACCACTAGAGAGTATTTCCGAAAACTTACACTTGAGCTTAGCAAAGTTGTTTAGACTTAAACTAAGCTCCCAGGACATTGGTTTCAAAGCTGAAAACCCAATTTCACTCACCGATTCCACTTCGCCTCTTGCCGAAGCACCAAATCAAGCTTCCGGATCAACAACTCTTGGATCCAAAGATGCCTCCCCTGTTTTAACACATCAAAGCAGAGGATTAATGCATCATCATGCATTAATTGCTTCAATGAAAGCACCTAAACTCGCTGCTCTCATCCACACTCCAGTTTCGGCTACCAAACACAACCGAAAATGCATCCAAACAACTTCTCAACAAAGCCCAGCCATAAACCATCAAAACCTAACATCCTTTAACATCATTTAACATCTAAAAAGAGCCTATTAACATCCTTATACCTCCAGCAACATCAGATCCACAAGATCACCTCAAAAACAAACAAGAATCACAAGCTAAACTTAGGAAACTCAACCTATCCGGGATTGCATTAATCAAAACTCAATTCCTTATCAATTTAGAGTTCAAATATCATCAAAAACACATCTCAAATCACAGATTTAACAGATCAAACGAAAATCATCAAAAATCACCAAATCTTGCATTATAAGCCAAGATCCAATTCACAACTCAAAAGCCTTTAATAAAACATCAATTAAGGATTGAAAACTTAGGAATTTCAGTAAAGAACTGATAGTTTAGAGGAGAAGGACGTTCTTACCTCCAAACTTGAGTTTCTCCTCCTTTTGGAATCAAAAACCTTGATGAATCAAGTAGCAAATGATGAGGTTTTGTAGATATGTTGATTAGGAATCAAAAGAGAGTTGAAAGGAGAGATTTAGGTGAGAAAATCAGAAACAATTCTCTGGAAAGAAGGTGTTTGGGTTGAGAGAAAATGAGAGAAAATAAAATAGGAAGTTAGTTATCAAAATAGCCAAAATGGCTTTCCCTCCTCTTTTGATATGTTTTAAAATCAGAATATAGCTTAAAATATCTTAGAAAAATCTGGAGAAACTACTTTTGGATTAATAGCTCCTTAAAGATTCAAAGTTTCAACCCTTTCGAAAACAGTCACCAAACTTTCAAAAATTACATTTTGGTCACTAGCCAAAATGTCACCCTTCCAAAACTCATTTTCCAAAATTGATTTCACAGTTCATTTAATTATATTAAAATATGTTTTTAGAACATTTTTCCAAATTTTTAATGCAACCCGAACTAGGCTTTCCTAATTTCGCCTCTTTAGATTCGAACAGCACTTTGACCAAACCGGTCAACGCCCAAAACTACTAAGCCCAAAATCGGGGCGTTACAAGATCCATGTGGATAGTGGGGGTTTTGATGCTGAGAGGCAAAACCCTAACTCACCCTAGAGATAAGAATATAATTTCAACAACTAAAAGGAGTGGAACTTCATCGATAAGTAGCTTCCTAGGGTTCACGCTAAGAGGTATTGCCTTAGCATTCTAGCTGTTAGTTTTCATGCTAGAGTTAGTTTAGAAACATCTTAGTAAACGCTATCGAGCATATTATGGGTAAGGTAGTTCTAGGCATTATTTAGTTTTAGACATAGAATTCCTTAGCAAGCCCAGCCTATCATTCTATTAAAGAGTTTCATACCTGTGAGAGGACCCTTGAAGTATCCTTGTTTTGGTTCAGCTTTATTTCTGTTAATTGCTATCACATTTCTTACCCTGTCCCCATTTGCTATCACATTTATTTATTGTTTTCACTTGTTATTTCATTTATATTTTAGTCTTTACTCGTGTGCTAAAACTTGACTTGAAATACCTCCAATCCCTGTGGAGAGGATACTCACTCATCACTTTACTACTTGTCTCGACGTGTATACTTGCACTATTTGCATATCATTTATAGTACACCCTTACACGCTACAAGTTTTTTGCACCGTTGCTGGGGATTGGCAATTGGTTGTTTTAAGTTTAAATTTTGCACCATTTTCTTGTTTTTGTATAGACTAACTAGCTATTTTTGTTTATTTTTTTCAGGTGTTGTGCTATTGCATGACCCGAGGAAGACCCAAAAAACCCATACTGCCATTAGTTCCTGAGATTGAACATCTTTTCCGTGAAAGGAGGCGTATACAACAAGCTTTAGAAGTCATGTATAGAGGTCGTAACCAAGAAGGTCAACAGGGTGATAATCCTGAAGACTCAGTTGTTGTAGTAAATAGAAGAGCTGTAGTCCGTCCACGAGCTATTAGAGATCATTTGAACCCCATTTTGGAAAATCTAAACCCTTGGATTGTAGCTCCTGAAATTCAGGCAGCACATTTGAAACGCAAACCAGTGATGTTCAACATGTTGAAATCGATTGGTCAATTTGGTGGATCGCCTTATGAAGATGCAAGGAAACACATTCGTGCATTCTTTGAAGTATGTGACTCCTTTAAACAACAAGGTATGCACGAAGATGTGTTGAAGCTCAAGCTATTTCCTTATTAATTGTGTGATCGAGCAAGAGAGTGGTTGGGTGGAGTACCCGCTGGTTCAATAGAGATGGGTAGATCTATGCAAAAGGTTTTTGCATCGTTACAATCCACCAAACATGAACACTAAGCTAAAGAATGACATTGTTTCCCTTCGTCAAGCTAATGACTAGTCGATGTACGAGTGTTGGGATAGATATAAGGGATTGCTTCGCATGTGTACAAATCATGGTTTTGAAGATTGGACACAAGTTGTGATGTTCTACAATGGTGTCAATGCTCCCACAAGAATGATGCTAGATGCTTCAGCAAATGGAACTTTGCTAGACAAGTCACCCAAAGAAGCATTTGATATCCTTGATAGAATAACTAACAATGACTACCAATTTTCTACTGCTAGACTTGGAACGAGGAGGAAGACTCATGGGACACTTGAGCTTGAGGTCAATGACTCCGTTTTCTCTCAGTTGTCGGTCATTACAAATATGTTGAATAATCTTCAACGTCCAAATGAGGTAAGGGAAGTGAAGGTCGCAGCAACTACATGTGTTTGTTGTGATGGAAGTCACCACGTAAGCGAGTGCCCGAAAAACAACGAGTATACCATCTATATGGAGAACTACAATCGAAACAGCAACAACCCCTACTCGAAAACCTATAACCCATGATGACGTCAACATCCAAATCTTTCATGGGGGAACCAAGGAAATAAGAATAACAGAATCTCGAATCGGCAGCAAAATCAGACTGAACCCCAAGGTTTCCAGCATAATATGCTATGACAAAATGATAACAAGGGTTCATCCTCTTCAGTGAACAACAAATCTTTGGAAGCTACTCTCTGAGACTTTACGTCATCCACGAAGACTTTACTTCATAATCATACAACATCGATCAAGAGCCAGGGTGCATTGTTTCAAAGTCATAGCTCGTCCTTGAGAGCTTTGGAAACTCAAGTAGGTCAAATAGCACAAGCTCTACAAGTTCGACCTCATGGTAGTTTTTCTAGTGATACCGAAGTCACTAAACCTCATGGCAAGGAGAAATATATTGCACTCACTTTAAGGAGTGACACCCAACTTAGAAGGAAGATAAGTTTGGGGGGAAGAAGAAGGCTGAAGATTCTGATCCTAAAATTGTCCAAGAAAAACCCAAAGTGCAAGAAGATTCATCTCTTGAGAAGGATAAGAGTGAGGGTTCGACAAGCGAACCTGATGATGGAAGTCAGACCCCTACCACCCTTCTCTCAAAGATTAAAGAAGCATAATGAAGATCTTCAGTTCAAAAAATTTGTAGATATCCTTAACCAACTGCATATTAATGTCCCACTTTTGGAAGCCATTGATCAAATGTCGACTTATACAAAGTTTCTTAAGGATATTGTCACCAAGAAGAGAAAGGTTGAGAAGTTGGAGACTTCTGCTTCAACAAAGGAATGTTATTCCGTGCTAAGCAATCTATCACCTAAAAGGAATGACCATGGCAGCTTAATCATCCCATGTTCAATAGGTAATAATTATGTGGGAAAAGCCCTATGTGATCTTGGATCTAGTGTGAATCTAATGCACAAGTCAGTGTTATGAAGTTTAGTATGGGAAATGTGAGGCCCACCACCGTTATTTTGCAACTAGCGGATCGATCACATGTTCGTTCGGAAGGAAGAATAGAAGATGTTGTGGTAAAGGTGGGAAATTTTTTCCCAACCGACTTTCTCATTCTTGATTGTGAAGCCGATGAGAATGCGCCAATTATTTTGGGGAGACCGTTCTTAGCCACTAGCAGGATATTGATTGACTATGAAAAGGGTGAACTCACCATGAGAGTGGCTGATCAAGAGGTGACCATAAATGTGTTCAATACCCTCAAATATGTGGATGAACATGAGGAGTTTGAATACATGGATGCTACAACAGAGGAGGGAGCTGCAGAATTTTGCTGCTGCAATTTTCTACAAGTTGAGGATTATATGAAGATCATTGAAGATGATAATGAGGAATTCGAAGACCTAGAGGAATTTGAGGAGCGTGAGGAGTTTCCAATGGAGGTGCAACAATCCTGCCTACTCATAGCCAAACCAGGTGCGCAATTTGAACCTTTAGATTTTTCTAAATTTACACCTCCAAAACCCTCGCTTGAGCATGCACCCACATTAGAATTAACGCCAGTACCATCACACCTTAAATATGTTTATCTGGGTTGCAATGAGACTTTTCCTGTGATAATCTCCTCTAGTCTTAGACCTAAGAAAGAGTCTAGCTTGATAAATGTGCTAGCTCAATATAAAAAAGCTTTAGGTTGGACTATGACTGACTTGAAGGGTATAAGCCCTACTATTTGTATGCACAAAATTTTGCTTGATGATTGCCACAACAATTCCATTAAACACCGAATAAGGCTTAATCCAATCATGAAGAAGATGGTGATGAAGGAGATAATCAAATGGCTTGATGCTGGAGTTATTTACCCAAAATCCAACAGTTCGTGGGTTAGCCTAGTGCAATGTGTACCAAAGAAAGGATGCATGATCGTAGTGAGCAATGAGGACAATAAACTCTTACCAACAAGGAGCGTCACAGGATGGAAAATTTTTATGGACTATCGAAAGCTTAACAAGGAAACCAAGAAAGACCATTTTCCCCTTCCATTCATCGATCAAATGCTGGATCGATTGGCGGGAAAGGACTTTTATTGTTTCCTCGATGGATATTTAGGGTACAACCAAATTTCTATAGCACCAGAGGATCAAGCGAGGAAAACCTTCACATGCCCCTATGGTACTTATGCATTTAGGAGGATGCCTTTTGGTCTTTGCAATGCTCCAGCTACTTTTTAGAGATGCATGATTGCCATCTTCTCGGTTATGGTTGAAGAGTTTTTGGAGATCTTCATGGATGATCTCTAAATCTTCGGAGATGACTTCGAGTCATGCTTGGGTAATTTAGCAAAGGTGCTCAAGATATGTGAAGAAGCGGACTTGGTCCTCAATTGAGAGAAGTGTCATTTTATGGTGGTCGAAAGGACTGTTCTAGGCCACAAGATATCACAAAAAGGAATAGAGGTGGACAAAGAAAAGGTTGAGGTGATCGAGAAGTTACCTTCTCCAACCACCATGAAAAGCATTTGAAGTTTCTTTGGCCATGTTGGCTTTTATATGAGGTTCATCAAGGACTTCTTAAAAGTTTCAAGGCCATTGTGCACTTTGCTACAACAAAACCAACCCATCGTGTTTCATGATGCTTGCCTTAGTGCATTCAAGCAACTCAAGAAAAAACTTATCTCAACACCCATAGTCGTTCCCGCAGATTGGACCTCACCATTCGAGCTGATGTGTGATGCAAGTGACTACGCAATAGGAGCAACACTTGGACAACGTTGAGGTAAACTTTTCCATGTTATTTATTATGCTAGTCATACTTTAAATGATGCACAAATCAATTGCACAACCACCGAAAAAGAACTGCTTGTTGTTGTGTTTGCCTTTGATAAGTTTAGAGCATACTTGATAGGCACTAAGATCATTGTACATACAGATCATTCCGCAATTAAGTACTTAGTGACTAAAAAGGATGCAAAGCCTAGATTTATTAGGTGGATACTTCTCTAACAAGAATTCAACTTAGAGGTTAGGCATAGAAATGGTTGTGAAACTCAAGTTGTTGATCATCTTCCTAGGCTAGAAAACAAGGTTGAAAGTAAGGATAACATAGAAATTAAGGAGGAATTCCCTGATGAGAAAATTCTATATGCTACAGCAATAGCATTGTATGCTGATATTGTTAACTTTCTTGTTAGTGGTATTTTCCCTCCTGATTTGAATAGTCAGGGCAAAAAGAAATTCAAGCATGATGTGCGATTATATTTTTGGGACGAGCCTTATTTGTTCAATCAATGTGTAGACCAAATGATTCGAAGATGTGTCCCAGAAGAAGAGCAAAGAGAGATCTTATTCCATTTCCATTCAACTTCGTGTGGAGGCCATTCTGGAGGAGCTAGGACGGCTGAAAAGGTCCGACAATCAAGATTCTATCGGTCCACACTCTTTAAAGGTGCACATGAATTTTGCAAGGCATGTGATAGATGCCAAAGAACGGGGAACATATCGCGAAGGCATGAAATGCCATTACAATGCATTTTGGAGGTGGAGCTCTTTGATGTATGTTGAATACATTTCATGGGACAATTCCCATCATCTTTTTGAGATCTTTACATCCAATTATTTTTGGATTATGTGTTTAAATGGGTTGAAGCAATACTTACACCAAGGAATGACTCCAAGACTGTTTTGAAGTTCCTTCACAAGAACATCTTCACAAGGTTTGGAGCCCCAAGAGCCATCATAAGTGATGAAGGCACCCACTTTGCAACAAACTCATTGCTAAAGCATTGCAGCGGTATGGAGTGAGGCATAAAATTGCTACGACATACCACACTCAGACCAATGGCCAAGTTGAAATCTCTAATCGTGAGATAAAACAAATTCTAGAGAGAGTGGTTAATCCTAATAGGAAGGACTGGTCTTCAAGACTCGATGAAGCACTATGGACTTATCAGACAACTTTCAAGACACCCTTGGGAATGTCCTTATTCAAGCTCGTTAATGGAAAAGCATTTCATCTTCCCGTGGAGCTAGAACATAAGTAGTATTGGACCATTAAAATGCTCAATATGGATGTTCATCTAGCTGGAGAAATGAGGTTGTTAGAGTTGAATGAGATGGATGAGTTTCGAGCACAAGCTTATGAGAATTCCCGCTTATACAAGGAAAAAAAATAAAGAAGTGGCATGAGAAGAATCTTTTGCCACATCATTTCTCTGAAGGCTAACAAGTGCTTCTTTACAACTCAAGGCTCAAGCTCTTCCCAAGCAAGCTGAAATCCCGATGGTCAGGCCCTTTCCTCACGCACAAGGTTTATCCTCATGGTGCGGTGGACATCAAGAAGCTTGATGATGACACGGTCTTCAAGGTCAATGGCCAAAGGCTAAAGGTCTACAATGGAGCTCCCATCCTGTGAGACAAATCAACCATGCTTCTTCAAGATCCTTAAAGAGTTTGAACCTCTCTACCCTTAACACTTATTCTATAGCATTTTCATGTTTGTATGTACATAAATAATTTAGTTTTTATAGTCCCTTAGCCGTTTATTTTATTCTCTTGTTTTATCTTATGCTTGTCTTTATCACCCAACATCTGAATTGTCCTCGAATTGCAGGTGGCATGCTAGGGACTTATGCATGAAAGCCAACTTTTTTCTATTAGGGTTAGGGTTTGTTTTTATCTCATTAAGGGAAGCGCAAAGAGACAAAAAAGTCCTAGGTTTGGGGGGAAGCGACATTAAAAAATCAAAAAAGGGGGAAAGTTACCTTTAATATTTTTAATACCCTAATTAATCATTACCCTCAACATTCTCTCTCCACCTTTTCATTAAATACCCCTCACTTATCTCATCTGCCCACGCCACATAACCATTCCCATCACCCTCTCTCTCCAATCACGTGTGATAGTTACCAAACCCTTCAACGCCTTTACCCATAACTTCCCTCCTCCACTATTCTCTTTCTTCAACTTCATCTTATTCACCGGCCTTTTCTTCTTCTCCTCTACAACTCCATTCGACTTCACAATTCCTTCACTGAAACCCCTAAAACTCCTCCCTAAAATTCACGTTTTCCCCCTCACAACCGTGGTCCGATGCAAGAACGCCCCTCACGAGCCCTACCCTGTCTGGTGTGTATGTGCGAGGCGACCAAGTGAAGTTCATTGCTACAACAATCAGCAAATTCTATAGCCTGAAAAATGTGGTGGATCAACACACCCCTTTTGTTGTAGTAGTCGACGCCTAAACATATAAGGAAGTCCTTGAAGACTTATGTTTCAGTGGGGCGGAACTAGACCCAGCCACTAGGTTGGTGGAGCGCAGACGCTTGAAGCCCGAGGCAAAGGTTTGGAATCACTACCTCAAAAAATGTATGATGCCCAATTCCCACACGACTATTGTGCATGTCTCGAGGCTGCTCCTTTTGCATTCCATCCTCAATGGCCGATCGATAGATGTGGGCAAAACCATCGTTGATGAAGTCTATTCCTGCCTAAAGAGGAAGTTGAGCCCTCTCACCTTCCCCAACCTCATCACAGTACTATGCCGCAAGAAACAAGTCCTCCAGAACCCTCAAGAGGACGTGATTGACGAGGGCAAGGGTCCTATAACCCCAAACCAAAGCCCTGGGATGAGGGGATTCGATGAGGATGCTCCAGCGAAAACATTGGAGGGTGAATCAAGAACTATTACTATAGCAAGAATCACAGCCCTCGTTGCCTCCACCAAGCGCATGCAAGAGGATATGAATGAGATGAATGGAAGCTTGGAAACTTATTTCATGTATGTCAAGGAAAGGGATGTGGCTCTCAAATCTTACTTTAAGGAGATGCTCCCACACATGGAAATCAACTTCATACCCTTCCCCGATGATTTGTTTCTGCTCAAGAAGGACCAGCTAGGCCCACAAACTACACCAGCTCCAAAAGGAACTGTAGCAAAACGCCCACCAACTGCTCCGTATCGAGAACCTTCTCCGCATCAAACACATGTTCATGAAGTAGAAACTGCCACTTTGAGACAAAGCCCTAAGAAAATGAGGCAAAGGAAAGGAAATGCTCCCCTGAGTACCCCACCAACATAGGAACCACCAGTCGAAGATCCTATCCATATTGACAGTGACGGTGAGGAGATAGCTGAAGATACTCCAGCAATGCAACCTACCCCTACTCCGAATTCTATAACAAACCCAAGGATTCGCCTAAAGCACACGACAGGGCGTACATGGACTGCTCCATTTTTTATGATTATGACGATGTTATCGATGACTAGCCAACTGAGGAGGAGCCGCCCAGCAAATCAAACCTACAAGATAGGTCGATGAGCCCATTGCAGTACTTAAGAAGAAACCAAAGATCAAGCACAAAGCCACCAAGATGGCAACACCGAAGTAGATTTTTAGAAGGTAACCTGTATTTTCATTTGCATTTTAGATTAGTTCATTTTATTTTTATGCATTGAGGACACTGCATTATTCAAGTTTGGGATCTTAGTGCCTGTAGGGCATGTAGGTGTTCCCTTTTTGTGAGAGCGCAAGTGCACACTCCTACCAAGTTATAGTATAAAAGATGTCAAATCCCACGAGGACTGGACAACTTATCTTGTTTTGTAGTTCTTGCACAATGGTAAAGTAAAAGCACAATTGAATGACTGGTTGAGATCAAAGAGTAAATAAAACACGAGTAATGGAGAAGATGAATCAAGTTGACAGAACAAGCATGGTTATGCTGCCACTATAGGTATGAGTTATTCTGTGATGTCATGATATGCTGCCTTGGCGGGTATGGCGGGCGGCAAACTACGACCCTGTCACGCTGCCGCAGCAGGTCACTTCCACTACAAGGGTGTGTACTGTCTCGACAGGTGAAATGGAAAGATATCCTGGAGGCAAGTCTGGCAAATACTCCGAGTTTGGCAGGACAGTCGATAGTGATCCCTTCTATTTCTAGGTTAGGATGCTCGAGATGTTAACTTAAGGACTAGTGTGGAACCAAGTTAGCCAACTCAGTTGGTGATCCCTTTTAGCCGCTGAAACTTGTGGACAAGTGTGGAACCAAGTTAGCCATGCCTCAACACATTGTGACCGTACTTAACCCTTTCACGAGCCTTGCACTTTCGTGCCCGACAAATGGATTCTCTCAAACGACTGGTGTAGAAAGATTGAAAGAATGAAAAACAATAGATTAAGTAAACTTGGAATATTTTATTGAAGAAATAACTCAAAAACCTAAAACAACTGCTTCTAACTAGTTACAACGTAACCCTAACCCAAATAGAATTTAGAACATGACGGCATTGAAGAACACAAAAAAAGTCTATAAAAACCTCCGATTATTTGAACTAGGAGTACAATGGGTATTTATAGAGTAAAAGACTAGGTTAAGTCCTCCTTAAAGTAGAAGCCCTCTATAGTAGCTTTCCTTCTTTTATATGACTTTAAATGTTGACTTCTTTGCGTGGAATGTGGACTCTTTCTCGTTTGCCTTAGCTCGCAAGTAAGCTTGAGAATTTTGCTTCGGCAGCCCTAGCTGGTACTACAGATGTCGGAAAATCATATGAACGCTGGCGATAGATTCAAGAGTATTTGCTCTACAAATTGCGCTCCAGTTCTCCCAACTTCCATAGTCAGCTCCCGAGGGCAGCAATGTCGATGGCAACTCTATTCGGCAGGTGCTCGACAGCAACTTGTCTTCAGCTGGAACTACTTCAGTACAGCTCCTGGGTTTGCTCCTCAGCATTGTGTCCTCCGTTACTCGGTTCCCTTGTTCAGTTGTTAGTACCTACAAGCAAGAATACACTAAAACAATATCTCTTGTTCTCCAAATAAATGATAAGTTATAAAGTAAGGCAGAACAATAAAATATTGTAAAATGCTATGCATGAGCCTACATATGCCTAAAATATGCTTAAAAACAGTAATAATAAGAGTTGGAAAGTTATGAAATATAGGACTTTTGGACACTTTGCACACCCCAAACTCGAACTATTGCTTGTCCTCAAGCAATGCAATCTAAAGTACTTGCTCTAATAATAATCAGAAAGAACAACTTGTTTTTAACCTGATTTTCTGCCTCAAGGCCGTGGTACCTATATATAAAATTTAATGACAGGAAATAAGCACGAAAATAACTCATAATTAAATTTCTCATGCTTGTGTGGTGTGTGCATGTCTGTAAACAAGCTGAATACGCAGAATAAGTAATTAAACAAAGATGCTGTTGTGATTTTTAAGGTTGCTGCTGAGGTAGCACAGTTAAGCACATTATTTTTAATCATGGCAGTGAAGGCTTTAGCTTCTCACAACTACTCTTCTAGGTCTGACGTTGAGATATGAGCAAACTACAGAACCTCGAACCCTTAGAGTAGAGTCTTCCCATTAAGGCTTTCATTCACTCATGCTAATTTTTCCGTCACTTTTAAGCTTTTAGATTCATGGACTTTGATAGCAGCGGAGTGTCCTCGCACATGATTCTTCCTAGAGCCTATTGCGGGCACCTCTAGGGTAACACATCATTTTTCTTTGTTTTTGATTTGATGCCTTGGCAGTTTTGCATTTTTCTGTGTCTTTTGCCTGCCTCAGCGGCTACCTGCAATTATCTTTAGAATTTTGCAAAGAATTCTAAAAAAACAAACAAGCAATGTTCATCAAATATTGTAACGCATTCAGCTAGTAACAGAGATGTTTAACATTTTCAGGAAAAAACAAGTCATAACAAACTTTTTCCCATGATGAAGTTCAATTTTTAATTACGTGCGAAAAAATTAATCGGCTATCCTATAATAGGCACAAGTCATAACAAACTTTTATTTTCCAATTATAACTAAGGCAAGTAGAATGCAACCTATATACAACTAATAATACCTACAAATGATGCGAGAGCTATCTCCCCAAACTCGAGATGAGCATTGCCCTCAATACACAAAACAGAAAAGTTATGAAAATAAAAATAACAAATAAGAAAACAAAATAAATAAAATAAAATAAAATAAAATAAATTAAATTAGAAGTTTGCTGAGGGTGAAGAGGTGGCTGGATTTTAGTTAGCTGAGGAGGAAGAGGATGTTTAGATGACGAAGCGACGACTGGCAGATGCCTCGGTGGCGGTTCTAGCAGGTGAGTTCTTTGCTTTCTGCGGCGGCTGGACTCTCTTCGGCGTATGTTGTGGCTCTTCTTGAGGTTCGACATGGGGAGCGGCGGGAGATGTGTCACTCTCTTCTTACTCGGTCTCGAGGTCCACATGTTCTTCGGCTATTATATGTCGCTTCCTCTTCCTTGTTCCTTCCTCTGTGGGTGCTGTCGGAGGGATGGATGCCATTGGGATGGCTAGTGTTGCCTCTTCCACTGTTGTTTCTTGTTCCGATGGCGGCTGCTCAATCTCCTCTGATGAGGAGTCTTCCACTATATTGGCTGTGCAGGCTAGGGAAAGACTCTGCTGGTGCCTCTCAGGTTTGTCTGCCACTATCTTTGATGGGGTGGCAGCTGAGTGATGTGGAGAATACGTAGGATAGGGCACCTAGCGGTCTGTCTGGTGGGCAGTGGTGGCTGGTGGAGTTCTTTGTGCTTGGGCTACTGTTGCAAGATCCTCAGGGTAGGGTGGCATGGTGGGCACATCACCGGGAAATTTCTACAAGAAATACGTCACAAGGGCTTCTTGGGCCTCCCCCACATAGTTCATGAAGACCAACTGTTGTTGCTCTATCCGTTTTGTATTTTCTAGGAGTGTGCGCAGTAGTGGGAGGACTTTTTTGCCTGGGTCAACATCAGTACTGTCGGGGGCTGCTGGCATTTCAAACTGTGTGGCGGTGGGTTGACTGGTATTGCTAGTTCCATCATCTAAAGATGGAAGTAAAGTAAACTAAAGTGAGTGAGTGGTTTATATAGGAGTTGTCGAGAAGTGCCGGGGCGACATTAAATGCTCAACGGTCCGGTTTTGTAGCGCACGTTACAGATTTTTCTGCCCGTTATATTCAGAGCCATTGGCGACCAACTAGCTGTTACACTTTGCTGCGCTGGCTGCTGACTCGGCAGGATGGTGGGTGGGCTTCTTGTTGGTCTTCCTTTGTAATCCCGCTCTTTTCTTCTTGATCCTAAAATAAAAATAAAAATAATTAAATGACTTTTGATAAATAAAATGCTGAAAAATAATCTAATCCTAATGCATAAAAATAAAAAATTAAAATGATAAAATTAAAATAAAATTTTAAGTTATGTTGGGAGTGCATTTGGGTGCATCTCCCAGACATAACCACTTCCTGAGGTGGTTTAGCTTTTTCTCCCCTCTTGAGGGGGTCCTCTTGTTCTTTCAGATGTTGCATTAGAAGGTCCTTCAATCTGCCCCTAGGTTTGTCGCGACAGTTGCTGCCCTGTCCTGTTTCCACACTGATCTTGGCAGCTCTTGCGTCCGGGCATTCCAGTTCTTCCTCTGAGGGTTGAAGCACGTTCATCCTTATGCTCTGATTATCTACCCTCATTGTCAGCTCCCCAAGTTCCACATCTATAAGCATTCTTCCTGTGGCCAAGAAGGGTCGCCCAAGAATGATAGGGGCTTTCTCGTTGGCCTCACAATCAAGGATGAGGAAGTCGGCGGGGAGAATTAGGTTGCCCACCTTTACCAGTATGTCTTCAATCTTTTCCTCCAGTTGCACAAATGAGTGATCAACAATTTTAAGCATAACGGAGGTTGGTTTGACGGGTCCAATACCTAGTTTGTCGAAGACGGCTTTTGGCATCAAGTTGATGATGGCTTAAAGATCACACAGGGCTCTGGTCTCGTGCTTGCTGCCTAGCTTGCATGGTATAACAAAGCTGCTCAGATCTGTCTGCTTGGGCGGCATCTTGTTATGCAGCAGAGCCATGCACTCTTCAGTGACGGCCACCGTCTCGAATTCCCCTATCCTCTTCTTCTTTGAAACCATTTCTCTGAGATGCTTAGTGTAGTTTTTCATGCTTTGTATGGCTTCTATCAGAGGAATATTAATATGCACTTGTTTTAGAATATCCATGAATTTTCTAAATTGGTGCTCCCGTTGTTGTTGCTTGAGCTTTTGGGGGAATGGTGCTGGCCAACGGATGTCCTCTATATGATCCTTGCTTAGGGGCTTAGTCCGGGGAGGATCATCCTTTTCAGGGCCACTTTCATGTTTTGCTGTTGGGGTGGCTAATATTGGTACTGTCGGGGCATGCTTACTTGTCTGTTGTGACTGAGTTCCTAGTCGTTTTACCATCCTTGGTTCATCCAGCTGCTTCCCACTTCTTGTAGATATAGTCTTGTAATGTTCATAAGTGGGCTTGGCTGCTTCTGGTGGGCTGCTGAATGATGCTCCCATAGTCCGGCTATGGTAGATTTCGGTGAACTTCCCAAATTGGGTCTCTAGGTTCTTAATGGCAGCCTCCTCGTTGTTCATCTTCATCTCTGTCCTATCCATAAAAGACTCAGTTTTCTCAATAAATTTATTTGTATAAACAATAAATTCACCAGTTTGTTTCATAAAGGTTTGTAGAGTTGCTTCTAGTGAATTATTGTGTTGCGGCTGCTGAGTCTGCTACCGGGATTGATTCTGCTGGTAGCCTTCCTGTAGCTGTTGTGGATTCATAGCTGACTTTGGGTTGCTCTAGGAGAAGTTAGGATGGTTTCTCCAGTTAGGATTATAGGTGTTCTGGGTAGGCCTGCTATTCCTCTCATATCCTCCCATGTAGTTTGTAGATTCACAACAGCTGACCGCCTTGTGCCGCCTCGGTGGGCTGTTGGGTATTTATAATCATTTTTGGTGGCTATGTTCAGAAGCGCAGTGCTTCCTCTAGAGCTTTGTCTAGGATGATCGCATTGACCAAGGCATCTATCATCATCTGAGTTGGGTAGTTAACCCCGTTGTAGAATATAGATACTTGAGTCCAAGCTAGTAGGCCATGTAGCGGGCAGTTATTCAACATTTGTTTGTATCACTCCCATGCCTCGTACATGAGCTCGTCATTCCCTTGTCTAAAGGCTATGATCTCATTCCACAGCCTATCGGTGACGTTGGACGGTCTGAATCCGTCTTGAAAGTCCTTGCAGAGCTCCGATGTAGAGTGTCCAAAAGTTCTATATTTTATGCACATTCTTGCCCTTATTATTGCTGTTCTTAAGTTTAGTTAGGCATAATTAGCTGCATGGCATGCATTATAATAGTATTCCTTCTTTTACCATACTTTTATTGAATATCTTATATTTGGTAGAGAAAGGTATTATTTTAGTTAGTTTTCTATTTCAGGTGCTAGTTGCTGATTAGAGGAAGAGAGGACATGAAATAAGGGAGAAGAAGGAGTTGTACTGAAGCAGTTCTAGTTTCCGCCAAAGACAATGCCGCTGCAGAATGCCGCCGCCAAGTACGCTACCGCTGCAGAATGCTTCCCAGACAGCAATATGCCGACATAGTTAAGATGAGTTTCATTTGATAGAGGACATTTTTCTGAGTCCATAGAGCTCAATCATGCATTGTTTTTAGTCTTGAAGCAATGTATAGAGCTGATTGAAGATCGATAAGCAAGGTGGCTTATACTTACTTGCTGAATAAGTAAACATCCAAAATAGTCCATATTTAAGTCAGAATTGAATGAAGCATTAAATGTAAAAGCTATTTTATAATCAATGAAGACTTCTACTCCAATGAGGACTTAACCTTAGGCCAAGCCCTATATATACCCATGTATGTGAGGAAATAGGGGCATAGAAATTGATAGAGAGAGATAGAGAGAGGGAGTCGGCTATGTTCTAAACTTCCTAGGGTTTAGGTTTTTGCTTGTAAAGTAGTTGTGAGAAACGGTTGTAAAGTTTGTGAGTTATTTTTCAATAAAATATTCCTATTTTACTTAATCTATTGTTCTTCATTCTTTCAATCATTCTACATCAGTCGTTTGAGAGAATTTATTAGTCGGGCACAAAACTGCAAGTCTCACGAAAGGGTTAAGTACGGTCACAACGTGCTGAGGCGTGACTAACTTGGTTCCACACCAGTCCACAAGTTTCAGCGGCTAAAAGGGATTACCAACCGAGTTGACTAACTTGGTTCAACACTAGTCTACAAGTTAGTTCTCAAGCATCCTAACCTAGAAATAGGTGGGATCACTGTCGACAATCCTACCGAACTTGGAGTATCTGCCAGACTTGCCGCCATGACTTCTTTCCATTCCACCTGCCGAGACAGTACACCCCTCCAGTGGTAGTAACCTGTTGCAGCGCAAAAATAACTTTACTTCTTCACAACGTAGTCAACACACTACTGAGTAGCAATAACCTGGCCCATCCTATCACTCTGATCTCCCATTCTTTAATTAATTGTGTTTTTAGTTTTATTTCTTTAACCAAACCTGAAATTAATTGTGCATTTAAATTTCTTGTTCAGATACACACTCGAAGGAACTATTCCAATCCTCGTGGGTTTTGACATCTTTTATACTATAACTTGGCAGGAATGTGCACTTGCGCTCTCACAAAAAGGGAACACCTACACGCCCTCAAAGTTTTTGGCGTCATTGTCGGGGATTGGCAATAACGACTTCGTTTTGTTTTCTGTACTCTTTATTTAATTGCATTTAAATTTCATGCTTTCAACTTTCTTTCTTATATATATATATAAAAACTCAGGTACGCTACAAGTTCATGGGCATCACAATGTCGAAGAAAACTATACAGGAGCTTATGTTTGAACATGAACAACAGATGCTGCAACAGCAGTTGCCACCATGACAGCAGACAAGACAACAAATTCCGCTGCCGCAACAGCAAAATTTTTCATAATCTGATCAAAATTGTCAAAACAAAAACTACCATAACAATTTTGCTGCAGAAACGAACATGCTAGGGCAAGGTCGTCAGCTTCAAGAGCAATCAAGAGAAATCACTCGAGAGCTGATGTTGGACAAGTCTTGCAATCTATGTGAGGGAAATCATGTGTTCGAAAATTTCCCCTTACTTTTCGGAGAAGACATGGATGAACCAAAATGGGACCAAGAGCAGATGCCGCCATCCGCAGCAAAAAGGACTACAAAATTTGTCGCCGCAACAAAATTTCTCATGGTACGATGAACAACCTCAAATTTTATTTACTATGATAATTTTCCCGTTGTAGCAGTACACAAGCCCTGGCAATACAGTCCTCCTCAAGAGCAATCAAATTTCGTAGAAGACATGTTTCAAGCTTTCCTCGCGCTAACTCAAGACGTGTCAACCTTTATGGAGGCAAAACTCGCCAGGATGGATGCACTTTTGAGCAACTCTGCCCCAATAAATGTCGTGTATAAACATAAAACCCATGTCGCGGAACCAATGGATCACCAACAATTGAGACCTAGGGATACTGATATCCCAAGGGAAGAGGATGCAAGGGACTACCCCATACATGATGAACACATGCAAGAAATTGACAAAGCAGGAATTGTGGAGCTTGAACAGAGCAAGGTTATGGAAACAGCTAGTGAGGCAGACATAAAAATTGATGATGTCACAACAATATCAGAAGCCTCAGTAGCAATCACAATAACCATGCCCGCCTCGACAAAAACCTCGGCAACTATGGACTACATATATTTAGAGGAGCCTGTGCTGGCAGATCTAAAGCCATCACAATCTTTATTGCTGGGGATGTTCGAGGGACCTGAGGAACACACTGTTATGGAGGATGAAGCCCTTCAATATGTCGAGTTTTTCCTTGACCTGAACCACAGTATGAGACACTACTACCCTGACAGTTGGCCGGCTGAACAGCTGCCCTGGCAACAAAAGCCATCCTCCACCATAACAAATCAGGACAAAGATAAGGTAAGTACATGGTTTGATAATGGTATAATTTTTACTAGTCACATGTTCATGCCTTCAGAAAAAGAAACAAGGTAGAGGATTCATATGGATTACAAGGGAACGAAAAAGAAAGACTTCCCCATAAGAATAGTCACTCGATGGAGGGTGCGAGTGGACTATAAGAAGTATCAGAAACAAACCCGCTGTAACATAATTTTAGTTTTTCGACATCTTTACCGTTTTCTTTAGGAATAGATCTTAATAAGATTAGGACCATATTTTATTTTAAGTTATATTATTTTTATTTAATCCGTCTCACAACTACTTATCTAGATTCAGACCCTACTATAAAAGGCAAGTCACAAAGAAAGATGAGGGGGCAGACAAAGTACAGACGGCATCAAAGGAGACAGCCCAGGCCACCAATTCCCTTGACGAGGAGGTGTCTAATTCCTCCGATAATGCAGAGTCAGCCGAGTAACAAAGAAAAGAAAAGAGGCACGTGATAGCGGCCAAACCAGAGGATGAAAGGCCAGAGACTGAGCTGAAGCAGCAACCAAAGTGACCTAATCCAATCAGAGTCCAGCCAGCTCGCGGCGAGAAGCAGAGCCTCGCCGCCAAATCACCTGACACCTGCCGCTTTGTCCTCTCATCTTCCTCCAAGTCAACCGAGTTAAAAGACAACTCGGGCAACTTCTAGGACCATTATTTTCTTTTTTTTCTTTTTCCTGCTTTATTTTATGTTTTTCTATTTAGATTTTATTTTGTCTAAGGCATTGAGGGCAACGCCCGCCTTGAGTTTGGGGGGTTAGTCCTCATGTTATTTTGTTCAGCATGTAGTTGCATATAGTTGCATTGTAAATCCTGCCTAGTACTTAATGAAAATTGGAAATCTGTGTTGAATAACTTGTGCCTATGATAGTTAGCCGATTCTATTTTCGGACCACACTTAAAATTGAACTTAATCTTGGGAAGGAGCATTAAAAACACCTTAGAATTTTTTTTTGCCAAACTTTTACTACACTTCTGTTAATTGTTTAATACTGCTTGAGTTCTAAGTGTACATTGCCTACTTAAACTTAATGAAAATTCTTATATTGGATGCAGGCATGCCGCTGCGGCAGTGCAGGGCATCAAAGTAAAATAAAAAGCAATGTTGCCACGGCCGTAAAACAAAGAAAAGGCTGAATGCCCTAGAGGTGCCCGAAACATGCTCTAGGAAGGATCATGAGCAAGGACACTCTGCTGCTATCAAAGTCCATGTATCTGAAATTATTTGAAGTGACGGACAAATTAGCATGAGTGAATGAAAGCCTTCATAGGATGACTCTTGTCAAAGGGTTCGGAGTTTTGTAGTATGCTCCTATCTTAGCTTCAGTCCTAGAGAGTAGTTGTGATGAGCTGAAGCCCTTAAAAGCCTTGATCAGAAAAAGGAAGAAAACAAGTGCTTAATTGTGTTGCCAAAGCAGCAACTCTATATCCTTTTTCTTTAACTTTTATAGCATTCTTTGTTTACTTAGTATACTCAGCATATTAAGCATGCACATAAACCTACACACACTGTATTAGCACTAAAATTAAAATCTAAGTTATTTCATGCTATCCCCTCTCACTAAACTAATATAGGTGTCACGGCCTTCAGGTATAAAAGCAAGTTAAAAACTAGGTTTTCTTTTTGATTTATGTACAAGGGCGGGTTTACTAGTTTGGTTGCATTCCTTGAGGACAAGCAAGAGTTTGGGGTGTGTAGAATGTCCAGAAGTTCTATATTTTATGCACATTCCTGCCCTTACTATTGCTGTTCTTAAGCTTAGTTAGGCATAATTAGCTGCATGTCATGCATTATAACAATATTTCTTCTTTTACCATGCTTTTACTGAATATTTTATATTTGGTAGAGAAAAGGTATTGTTTTAGTTAGTTTTCTATTTCAAATGCTAGTTGATGATCAAAGGAAGAGAGGACAGGAAAGAAGGGAGCAGAAAGAGCTGTACTGAAGTAGTTCCAGTTGCCGCCAAAGATGTTGCCACTGCAGAATGCCGCCGCCAAGGACGCCGCCGCAGAATGCCACACAAACGGCAATACGCCGACATAGTCAAGATGGGTCTCGTTTGATAAAAGACATTTTTCTGAGTTCATAGAGCCCAATCTTGCATTTTTCTGAGGCTTGGAGCTGTGTATAGAGTTGATTGAAGATCGATAAGCAAGGTGGCTTATACTTACTTGCTAAACAAATAAACATCCAAAGGAGTCCATATTTCAGTTAGAATTGAATGAAGCGTTAAATGTAAAAGCTATTTTATCATCAATGAAGACTTCTACTCCAAGGAGGACCCACCCTTAGGCCAAGCCCTATATATACCTATGTATGTGAGGATATAGGGCATAGCGATAGATAGAGAGAGGGAGTCGGCTATGTTCTAAACTTCATAGGGTTTAGGTTTTTGCTTGTAAAGTAGTTGTGAGAAACGGTTGTAAAGTTTGTGAGTTATTTTTCAATAAAATATTCCAAGTTTACTTAATCTATATTTTCTTCATTCTTTCAATCATTCTACACCAATCGTTTGGGAGAATCTATTTGTCGGGCACGAAAGTGCAAGGCTCACGAAAGGGTTAAGTACGGTCACAACGTGCTGAGGCGTGACTAACTTGGTTCCACACCAGTCCACAAGTTTCAGCGGCTAAAAGGGATTACCAACTGAGTTGACTAACTTGGTTCCACACTATTCCACAAGTTAGCTCTCGAGCATCCTAACCTATAAATAGGAGGGATCATTGTCGACTATCCTGCCGAACTTGGAGTATCTGCCAGAATTTCCGCAAGGACTTATTTCCATTCCACTTGCTAAGACAGTACACCCCTGCAGTGGCAGTAACCTGCTACGGTCGCGTGACAGGGTCGTAGCTGCCGCCTGCCATACCCGCTGAGGCATTATATCATGGCAGCACCAAAATAACTTTACTTCTTCACAACGCAGTCAAAACACTGTTGAGCAGCAATAACCTGGCCCATCCTATCACTCAAATCTCCCCTACTTTAATTAATTGTGTTTTTAGTTTTATTTCTTTAACCAAACCTTAAATTAATTGTGCATTTAAATTTCTTGTGCAGATACACACTCGAAGGAACTATTCCAATCCTCGTGGGATTCGACATCTTTTGTACTATAACTTGGCAGGAGTGTGCACTTACACTCTCACAAAAAGAGAACACCTACACACCCTACGAGCTCCGCCCATGAATTGAAAGATCCGGCTGGCTGGTTATTCAACTACTGTTTTGCCCCATCCCTCAGTGAATAGGGGAATAGCCTCAGCCGTAGTACGTCCTGGTGTACCGCATGTATTTTGAATGCCCGACAAATGTCCAGGAATCCTCGTAAATGCTGCCGAGCATCTTCTGTGGCAGTCCCTCCGAAGTTCCCTAGTGTGTTTATCATGTTGAACATGACGAGCTTCAGTTCAAAATGGTCTGCCCCTATCTCTGGTTCAGTCACCATTGGCTCGAACCTTTGGAAGTCGTGTTCTAGGTAGTCTCTAGTTGTCCGCACTTGGGGTGTATTAGGGGGATCTTGCCTCTGTTGTTCTTGTGGTCTTATAGGCGGCAAGTCATGTTGCACGCCTCTGCCATTGATGGCATCAATTGGGGGTTCCTCGTTTACCATGGTCTCTTTCTTTGCTTTGCCCTTGTCTTTGTTCTTTAAGATTTCCCTGAGCTCCCTCTTAATTCTTCTCGTTTCACGCTCGAGATCGCCGTAAATTATAAGGTTTCCCTTAGGGTTGGCCCTGGTCATACACTTGCAAAGTACACGGTAAATTTTTTCGATTAAAAATAAAATAAAAGATAAATGAAAAGTGCAGAAATTGAAAAACGAAATTCGCTGTTATCAATCCCCGGCAATGACGCCAAAAACTTGTAAGGCGTGTAGTTGTTCCCTTTTTGTAAGAGTGCAAGTGCACACTCCTGCCAAGTTATAGTATAAAAGATGTCGAATCCCACGAGGACTGGACAGCTTGTCTCGTTTCATAGTTCCCGCACAATGGTAAAGTAAAAGCACAAGTGAATGATTGGTTGAGATCAAGGAGTAAATAAAACACGAGTAATGGAGAAGATGAATCAGGTTGATATAGCAGGCAAAGTTATGCTGCCATTTAGTGTGAAAATTGCATGCCATGTTTTCCTCTGCCTCTTTGTGTTTATCTACTTATACTATCTTCTGAATATGGCAAATAGTTGAATGTTTGACCAGTGCCTCAGTCTCGCATTGTTTTCCATTCCAAAGGGTAACTGCTTTCCATTGTTCTCGACCTTTTGTCGTGCATCCTTTGTATTGCATGGAAAAGTTCCTTCGGGTACGTTACTGAGTGCATTGGCATTCTGCCCTAGATGAACCTCCAAGTTTCTCATAGATGCCCCTAAACTTTGGATAGTTTCATCTTTTCATTATATGTACTCTGTTAAAGAATTTCCCTGGGTAGATCTCTCGCATTTGTTGACTACTTTCTTGAGGTTGCTGAGGCAGCTGTCAAAGCTGATGCCGAAGACAGAGAAGTCATCCATAAATATCTCCATTAAGTCTTCTATCATGTCAGAGAAAATAGCCATCATGCGACGCTGGAATGTGGCAGGGGCGTTGCATAATCCGAATGGCATTCTTCGGAAGGCATAAATGGCATATGGGCATGTGAATATTGTTTTGGCCTGGTCCTCCAATGCAATGGCAATCTGGTTATAACCTGAATATCCATCCAAAAAACTGTAGAAAGTTTTCCCATCAAGGCGGTCAAGCATATGATCAATAAAAGGTAACGAGAAATGATCTTTTTTGTTGCTTTATTTAACTTACGGTAATCCATGCATATTCTCCAACCAGTTACTGTTGTAGTTGGAATTAACTCGTTATTGTAATTGCTTACCACAATTATGCCACCTTTCTTTGGTACACATTGTACCGGGCTTACCCATTCGCTGTCAGAGATACGATATATGATGCCAGCGTCTAACCATTTGATGATCTCCTTTTTGACAACTTCTCTCATGGGATTGTTTAATCTCCTTTGGGCATCCACGGTTGGCTTTTGATCCTGTTCGACCTGGAATTTGTGCATGCAAATGGCAGAGCTTATTCCTTTTATATCTGCAATGGTCCAACCTATTGCCTTCTTGTGTTGCCGTAGTAGTGTTATCAGTTTTTGTTCCTGTGTAGGCTACAACTTGGAGGAAATTATTACTGGCAGTGTATCATTTGATCCCAAGTAAACATACTTAAGTTGTGTAGGTAAGGCTTTTAATTTATGAGTGGGGGTTGTTCGATAGATGGTTTGAACATTTTGCCCCCTTTTTATGTGTAATTCAATGGTTCGAAGTACTTACCTGGCATGTTTGCTATCAAGTATGCTTCTTCTTGCTCCTCTAGTTCATTTTCTGTCCACTCACTGTATTGATTTTCTTTTGGGCAAGCATTTAAATGGTTGCTGAGACAGCCGTCGAGGTTGTTGCCCGAGTAATCGTGTTGTAGACAGGGTCTGTTAGCTTCAAAATTGAACTCTGAGATGGCTTTCATTAGCTGGCACTCTTCCGGATCATCAGCATGTCTCATGGTTTGGAAGATATTCAACTTTACTTGTTGAACTTTGACCCTCATTGTAAGTTCACCTTTTTTCCACATCAATCAGTGTTCTGCACGTAGCTAGGAATGGTCGCCCTAGAATTATTGGTGCCCTTTAATCTACTTCACAGTCTAGTACTAGGGAATCGGCAAGGAAAATGAATTTGTCCACCTTCACTAGGATGTCCTCAATTTTTCCTTCCGGTTGTACATATATTATGTCGGCTAGCTGTAGCATTACTGTTGTTGGGCGGGAGTCTCCTTTTCCCAGTTTCTGGAAAAAATATTTGGGCATTAAGTTGATGCTCGCCCCTAAGTCACATAGGGCTCGTACAAAGTGGTTGCTGCCTATTTTACAAGGAATTATGAAGTTGCCCGGATCTTTTTGTTTGGGTGGTGCCTTATTGTGCAGCATTGACATGCATCCCTCTGTCACTGTCATTGTCTCAAATTCCCCGATTCTTGTTATTTTCGATAACATATCCTTTAGGAACTTGGCATAGAGTGGCATCTGTTCGATTAGCTCTACCAGTGGAAGATCGATTTTAACTTGCTTCAGAACATTAGGAATTTTTTAAACTGCATATCTTGTTTCTATTTTTTCAATCTTTGTGGGAATGGTGGTGAAGGTGTGGTGTCTGCAATTTTTGCCTTGGGGGAATCTTATCTTGGGATGTAGTAACTGGTTCAGAGTCTGTCTGTTCATTCATAGTGTCATCTGTCGGCTCTTTTTCTGGTTCCACGTTGCTTTTTACAAATGATGTTGCGGCAGGGTGTCCGACGGCTTGACTGGTTTGGCAAATGTTGTTTCTCCTGCAACAGGTATGGATGGCTCTTGTAGTGTTATCCCACTTCTGGTTGTTATAGCTTTGCACTACTCATGGGATTTCCCTTTCGTGTCCACCCATTGGCCCAGTGTTAATAATCTGGGCAAACCTTCTGAATTGGGTCTCCATATTCTTTATTGATGCCTCTTGGTTATTCATCCTGATTTCAGTCCTGACCATGAAAGATTCAGTTTTGTCTGTAAATTTATTCGTATAAGCAATAAAATCATTAGTACGGGATATGAAAGTATGTAAGGTAGATTCTAATGAAGTAGTGTTCATATTCTCTTGCTGCTAAGGCAGCTGTTGTGACAGGTACTGCTGGTAGTCTCCGTGTTGCTGTTGTGGATTGGCAGCAGTTTTAGTATTTCTCTAGAAGAAGTTGGGATGACTCTTCCATCCAGGGTTGTACGTGTTCGTGGCGGGCCTGTTGTTCCTCTTGTATCCTTCCATGAAATTGGAAGATGTGGTACATTCAGTGGAGTCGTGGTTGCCCTCACACTTGTTTCAGAATGGCTCTACAACCTTGGCCTCATAGACTTTCCCAGTGGGCTTTACCATGTTCATAACCAGCTCTGTCAGCTTGTCGAGGCGGACATTGACAAATTTTGAGGCTTCCACTTCGTTCATTGTAGTTGGCTGCCTAATGCCGCCTCGACGGGATATTGGGTACTTATAATCATTTTTGGCGGGTTGGTTCACGATCCGCAGTGCCTCCTCTGGTGTTCTGTCAAGGATGATTCCGTTGGCTGAGGCGTCAATCATCATTCCATTTTGGTAGTTTACCCACATTGTAAAATATTGACACATGTGTCCAATCCGGGAAACCATGGAGCGGGCAGTTGTTAAGCATCTGTAGGTACCGCTCCCATGCTCCGTACATTAGCTCATCATGCCCTTGTCGAAAGGTTATGATCTCGTTTCGCAATCTATCTGTGACATATGATGGGATGAAATGATACATGAAATCCTTGCACAGCTCTGTCCATGTGTTGAATGACCCTGATGGCTGGTTGTTTAACCACTGCTTTGCCCTATCCCTCGGTGAATAGGGGAATAACCTCAGCCTAAGCATGTCTTGGTGGACTCTGTGTATTTTGAATGCTCTGCATTTGTCCAGGAATCCTCTTAAGTGATGTCGAGCATCTTCTATGGAAGTCCCTCCAAATTTCCCCAAAGTGTTGATCATGTTAAACATCACGGGCTTCAGCTCAAAGTGATCTGCCTCGATCTTAGGTTCTGTCACTGCAGGATCGAACCCTTTGAAGTTATGTTCGAAATAATCCCTAGTGGTTCGAATCTACTGTGGCTGCCTGGGCGAAATAGGGGGCAGCTGCCTTGGTGGAACTTGCTGCTGTTCTCAGGGCAGCGAGTCTTGCTGCCCTTCCCTGCCGTTTTGGGCATTGTTGGCAGGGTTGTCGTTTTCCATGTTTACCTCTTCTTTTATCTCTTCTTTAGCCTTCCCTAGGGCTGTTCTGATTTCCTTTTTGAGTTCTCTTGCTCTCCATTCGATATCTCAACGTAAACGATTTCACCATCTGGGTTTGCCTTGGTCATGCAATAGCAAAGGAAACTGTAAAATTCTTCCTTTTTTCTTTTTTTCGATTAAAAATAAAATTAATAAAAACAAAAAAATTAAATGCAGATAAACAAGGGTTCAAAAATTTAAAAAAATATTTTGTTGTTATCAATCCCCGACAACGACGCCAAAAACTTATAAAGCGTTTTAGTATTCTCTAAATATGAGCGCAAGTGCACACTCCTGTCAAGTAATAGTATAAAAGATATCGTCTCTCACAGAGATTGGACTACTTGACTCAATTCGTTGTTCCTTCACAAGAAAAGTAAATGCACAAATAAGTTGGTTTGTTTAAGAAGAAAATAATATAAAACACAAGTCATTAAAAGGGAAGAGTTCAGATTGATAGAATGGGCAGGGTTATGCTGCTGTTTAGTGTGAAACTGCATTGAATAGGACAAGTTGCTTTGCATTGCAAGACTCTGCTGCCTTGATGGGCGATGGTAGTTAGGCTGCTGAGACGCTCTCGCTACCTCGGTAGGGGAATGGACTTGTGTCTCTGTGGCAAACTCGGCAGAACTACAAGGCTCGACAGAATGCTTCGAAAGTGATCCCACTTATGTCTAAGTCGGAATGTTGTTGATGCCCACTGCAGATAATACCAGTCGCGGCATGAATTGTGCAAAGATAGAAAAGTTGATTCGTCCTCTTTTAGCCGCCTTAAACCCTGACCTATGTTTAGGCTGGATTGGTCAACATCGTCTATAGATGAGATCGTGCTTACTCCTTTCGGGAGTTCGACTCTCTCGATACCAGACAAATGGATAGTAATCAACTAATCTTTCGCCTTAATTGAGAACTATGAAAAACATGGAATAAGCAAACCTTGAAGCTTTATTGCAAAAACAAACTTAAAATCCTAAACGATCGTTCTCACACTAATTACAACATAACCCAAACCCAAAGAGAATTTTAGAACATAATGGCGGCAAGAAAACCTAAACTATTCCTAAGGGAAAACCTAAGTTGTTTTGAAGTAAAATCCGCAAGTAATCTTGCATTCCTCCTTCGACGGCTCTTCCTGCTGCTAAAGTCATCAGAAAATTGAGTGAACATCATCGTTAAGATCAGGATTTTCTGCTTTACAGATCGCACTCTAGTTCTCCAAGTCTTGAAATTGCTGTCTTGGGCGGTAGGTAGGGTAGCGGCAACTACTGGGCTGTTGTTGTCTCTGTCTGGAACTGCATCAGTACAGCTCCGTAGTTTTCTGCCTCAGCATCATGTCCTTAGCTCCTCTCTCCTTCTGTCAGCCTCTAGTACCTAAAACTAAAACTAAACTAAAACATTAACTTTTCCTTACCAAATAAGAGATAATCAATACAAAGCATGGCAAAGTAAAGAATATTGTAAAGTGCAATGCATGATCCTAATTATGCCTAAAATGTACTCAAAACAACAATAATATGAGATGGAATGTGTATGAAATATAGAACTTGTGGATACTTTCAGTGGTATGCTCCCTTTTACTTCTCACGCCAAACAGTGTCACAAAGCAAGCTTAAATAAATGCCAATATAAAAAAACCCTTGGAAAGAATAAAAATGAAATCTGAGTTTAGGTAGTAAAATTGACTAAGGGAGTAAAAGGATACTTGATGCATATTGCCTACACATCATGCACTCTTCATTCCCTTAGACTCGAGTTATATTGATGCACTTAAATTACTAAATGTTTGGCATTGTTGCACTGAGATACCTTAGGGCAGAAATAGAGCCAACTTCTACTTGCCAGCACTTGTTGGAAACCCGACCAAAACTTTGCCGAGGTACTATTTTCACAATTTTTTGTTTTTCTTTGCATTACTTGAGGACAAGCAATGAGCTGGGTTTCGGGGTGTGTTACCTCCTCAAAAGTACTAATTTTCATGCTTATTTCACATTGCTTTTGCTTAATTTTAAGTACATTTAGTTGCATTTAGATGTTAAAATCATGCATTTGCATAAATAGTTAGGAAGTGATGTTATTCCAGTGTGAAGAGTTGTTTTGTTGGAATTATTGCAAGTTTTTCATAGCAGGACAGGCTTGACAAAGCAGGGCATCATAGAAAAGAAGGAATGCCAGATTGAATGTTGAGTTGTCATTGGCAGAGCAAAGTAGCGCAGGAGCAAAAAGCAAGAGGGCCTTTTCCAAGCACCCTTTGAAATAGGATGCCAGAAGAGTTTTGCCAAGAACCTTTTGCAATGCCAGTCGGAGAAAATAGGACAAGATCAGGCTGGGGAAAATAGCATTTGGTCAAACTCCGAAAAAATAGGATGGAAAAAAAATCAGATGCTAAGTTATGTTGGCAAAGACATGCCAAGATTAGATGCCAAGGTAACATCATCATGCTAACGTCAGCCATAGCCTTATCAGTTTATCACCTGATCAGCTTATCACATTCAAATTCGGATAAGATCACATCTCTTATCCCTTTAGCATTTAAAATTCAAATGCAAAGGCTTATCCTATGGCTTCCTCGCATGACAAGTTTGGTTGCCAAGGCAGCGTTGGCACGATGACATCAGCCATAATCTGATCAGCTTATCACACGTCTTGATCTGCTTATCAAGGATAAGATGGTCGCATCCTTATCCCTTGGACGTTCAAATTCAAATCAAAGACTTATTTTATCCCTTCTTGCACTCCTATTTAAACACCAAGCAAGCAAGCATTTTAAAAAACAATGAATTGAAGAAGGAGAAAAGGACGATGAAAAAGATGAAGGCTTGAACTCAAGAAGCGGTTTGCAACAATGGAGAAAGAGGAATCGGAGACAACAAGATCAAAGGCTTAAAGATTCCATGCGACATCGGGAATCCATTGAAGGGTTGCATCGAGAGACCTACTTCCTTGCTTTAATTCTTGTTGATCTATTGTATTTCTTTCACGTGTTTAAGAATGATTTCAGACATATATTTGTTGTGTTTTATGTTTAGTTGTTAATAATTCAAACGCCCCTGCATTGTTCATTTATCTGGCATGCTTTACTGTTTTCTAATTGTCTTGCCAAGCGAGAGCTGGCAAAACTGTTTTCTTAAATACTTTGCCAAGCGAGAGCTGACATTGTTGGAGTATTTCTCCTTAATATCTTAACAGACTTGGGTGGCAACGATCATTTGCTGGATACTAAGGTGAGATTCTTCGAGAGAAGATGTTCAAGTAGATGAACTTACTTCGGGAGTAAGTCTACCCTTTATGAGTATAGATTGGGACTTAATTAAATTGATTTATGAAAAACATCGCTATAGAGATATAGGAGTTTTTGC
Organism: Hibiscus tridactylites; assembly: GCA_958450335.1. Taxonomy (NCBI): domain Eukaryota; kingdom Viridiplantae; phylum Streptophyta; class Magnoliopsida; order Malvales; family Malvaceae; genus Hibiscus; species Hibiscus tridactylites. The sequence continues at coordinate 21,041,701 of OY288278.1, read as the reverse complement.
GTGGTTAATTTTGGGCATTTCCATTGAGAGAGGTAATGCCAACTTTGAATCTGCTCGGCAATCAATGGCAAGGTAGGACATTATTACTAGTCGACATTACTAGCATGAAATTCAGACATTCTTTGCCAAAACTTTGTTATCATTCTTGCACCCATTGTTTGACAGACTGTTATCAATTCATCACTGTAATCTTTACTTTACTTTAGCTTATTTACTTCTAGTCTCTTACTTTATTCGTTGCCTCAATCTATTACAATAATCTTTTATTTTCTAGTTCACAAGTATTAATCATTGCAATTAATTCCTGCACAATCCCTGTGGAGACGATACTCAACTCACTACTATATTACTTGCTGACCGAGTATACTTGCACGTAAAAGACGTATTCTTGGCATTGTTTTTGCTTGCATATTTACATTGAATAAGTAATCTTTTTCCATGCAATATTTCATCAACAACTAGCTCAATATCAAACTCTTGTAGAAGTAATATCCATCTAATAAGTCAAGGTTTAGCATCATTTTATGTTACCAAGTATTTAATGGTAGAATGATCAGTATGCACAATAAACTTAGTCCCTATTAAGTATGACCTAAATTTATCAAATGCAAAGACTACCTTCAAACAATTCTTTTTCAGTTGTAGTGTAGTTTACTTGTGCCTCATTAAGTGTACAACTAGCATAATATATGACATGAAAAACCTTATTTCTTTGTTGACCAAGAACAACACCAACAATGTAGTCGCTTGCATCACACATTAGCTCGAACGGTTTTGACTAATCAGGGGGCACAACCACTGGTGCAGAAATAAGCTTCTTCCTTAGAGTTTCAAATGTGGCATGGAATTGGTCATCAAATTAGAATGCTCTAGTTTTTCCAGTAGTAGACACAAAGGCTTTGAGATTTTGGAAAAGTCGAATAAATCTTCAGTATAACCCGACATGGCCAAGGAAACTCCTAATGGCTTTAACATTGGCTGGTGGCGAAAGCTTCTCAATAACTTCAACCTTGGCCTTATCCACTTCGATGCCCTTATTAGAGATGCGGTGGCCTAAGACAATGCCCTTAGATACCCTAAAAAGGCATTTTTCTTAGTTTAATACAAGGTTAGTATCCTCACACCGTTGTAACACTTTTTGGAGATTGCCTAAGCAACGGTCAAAAGAGTCTCTGTAAACTGAGAAGTCGTCCATGAAAATCTCTAGGAAATCATCCACCATGTCGGAGAAAATAGCCATCATGCATCTTTAGAATGTTTTCGGTGTGTTGCATAGGCCAAAGGGCATCCTCCGAAAAGCATAAATGCCATATGTACATGTGAACATTGTCTTTTCTTGGTCTTCTAATGCGATAGCAATATGGTTATAGAAAGAGTAACCATTTAGGAAGCAATAGTAGGGTTTTCATGTGAGCTTATCAAGCACTTGATCAATAAACGACAATGGGAAGTGATCATTTTTCGTGGCTTTCTTTAGATTCCAATAATCATTACAGATCTGTCATCCAATAACGGGTTTATGGAGGAGTTCATCAGTATCCATCTTGATCATAGTCATTCCTCCTTTCTTTAGCACACACTAGACATGACTCGCCCATAAGCTATCAGAAATGGGGTAGATAATTCTATCGTCGAGCCACTTGATGATTTCCTTCATAACCACAGTTTTCAAGATGGGATTGAGTCTCCGTTGTGGTACTATCGAGATGCTCTAGTTATCTGCAAGCAAAATCTTATGCATACACAAAATAAGGTTGATCCCTTTTATGTCAACAATAGTTCACCCAATAGTTTTCTTATATTGTGATAAAATATTTAATAGTTTAGTTTCTTGGTCATGTTTTAAGCAAGCAGATATGACGATAGGAAATGTATCATTCTCCCCTAGGTATGCATACTTTAATTGGGGGAAAAGGTTTAAGTTCAAGTACTGGGGATGCTCAAGAGAAGGTCTGAGAGGTTTGAACTCAGCATGATCCAAAGGCTCAAAAGTCATACTTATTCGAGTGAGCACAACGTTGGATTGTTCAATCTCATCGTTACCTTCTTCTTCAGCTTCATGCAGGGCCTCGTCAAAGTCAGCTTGCTCCTCAGCAGTGAGTATGTCGCTACAACATATCTCAGGCAAACTTTCTTTTATTAACACTTCTTCAGTATCCATGAGATGGCATTCTTCATAGTCATCCATATACTTGAGTGTGCTAAAGACGTTGAATGTGATCTTTTGATCATTCATCTTCATGGTAAATTCACTTTTTTCACAGTCGATCACGATCAAGGATGATAAAGTCTGTTAGGAAGACAAACCTATCTACCTTAACTAGCATGACTTCAATTTTTCCCTCATGTCGGATTTGAGATCGATCAGCTAATTGAAGGATCACCGATGCATGCCTTGATTTACCCATCCCTAGTCTTTTGAACACAGATTTCGGCATCAAATTCACATTGGCACCGACATCACATAAGTCAGGGCTTAAGTAGTTTTAGCCTATCGAGCAAGGAATGGTGAAGTTGCCATGGTCCTTCATCTTAGGTGGAAAATCACTCAGCACGGCCACACACTCGCCCTTAGTAGTAACAGTTTCAACTTCACTCACCTTCTTTTTCTTTGTCACGATCACCTTTATAAACTTTACATCGATAGGCATCTGATCAATGGCCTCCAGAAGGGGGACATTGATGTACAACTATTTGAGCATCTTTAGGAATTTCTGTTACTAGACATCTTGTTTATGGGCTTTTAATCGTTGTGGGAATGGAGGTGGTGGTTTGGGCTTGTCACATTGCTTACTAGATGCAGGAACATCCTTTACTTCGTCTTTCTTGCCTTTAGTAGCAAGGTCACTCACTTTATCAGACACAATAGTTTGTTCCTTTGGTGCAGGAGCATCAACGAATGACTTGCTTGGAGTAGGATCTACTAGAGAGCTTCCCCTAAACTTGGCTTCTGTCCTCAGTTGTGTGCCACTAAGTAGAGTTATGGCATTGTATTACTCTGCATTAAAGGATTTAGTGACTTCAGTATCACTAGGTAATACGCTAGGTGGTCTAGTCTTTAACATCTAGACAATCTACCCAACTTGAGTCTCCAAGGACCTTATCGAGGCGGTGTTGTTTTGCATGATCGATTACTTTTTTTGCAACATGGAAGCCTGCGTTGTGAGCATGTCACTGTGGTTCTTCAAGTGGGCTGCTTGATCATGCATAGTGACTCAGGCAGTTTCCATAAATTTTTTATAAAATTCATCAAAAGAATTATGATTGAAGTTAGAAACTCTCTGGTTCTGCCTCCGAGTCTTTTGTTGGAATCCAAGAGGTTCGTTTGCTACAGTTTGTTGTGCTCCTAAATTTCCTTTGTTTCCTCCCCAACCAAAATTTGGATGTTTCCGCCACCTTGGGTTGTAGGTGTTCGAGTAGTGGTCGTTGTTACGGTTGGTGTTCCCTACATACATTTAGATTCTTGTCATTGGGGGTACTCACTTGATAGATTTTCTCCATCACAGTGCTCATAAGTGTAACACCCTGATTTTGGGCTTAGATATTTTAGAGTTTGAATCGGGCCGGTCGAGAACTGTTCGAATCTTTAAGGGAGTTTTAGGGAACACCTAGTTTGGGATATTTTAAAAATATGGAAACTATCTAAAAATCCTCATTTATTATATAAATGATTATGGTGGAAACAATTTTACAAAATATGATTTGGAAATACTACATTTCGGTGTAGTGACCAAATCGCAGTTTTTGCAAAAGTTGATTAGTGACTGTTTTGTAAAGGATTGAATCTTTAAGAAGCTAATTTTACCAAAATGTTTTTCATCAGAATTCTCTTTAATTTGGAAGTTTTTAATAATGTTTTAGTTAAGGGAATAAAGGGGAATTAAATAGGAAAATCTATTTTGACTTTTCATAAATACCTTATGTTAGTTTTCTCTCATTTCTTTTTCTCTCAACTTCCACTCAGCCAAACACATTTCCTTCATCAATTAACCTCTGATATTTATCCCTTTTGCTAAGATTTCATTCTCCTAAGGATTCTTAATCTTTGCATCATCAAAACCTCTTGTTTTTACTTTGGATTTTCAAGAAATCTTGCCCAAATTGAGGAGAAACCAGCTATTAGAGGTAAGCTTCGTCCTTCTCCTCTAATGATCAGTTCTTTACTGAAATTCCCAAGTTATCAATCCTTTGTTAATGATTTTTGAGTTTCTTTAATGTTAGAAACATGAAATTGTGATAAAACTCAAGATTCTTGGAGAGATCTTGATGATTTCCATAACTATTGGTTAGGCTCTATTTTAAGGTTGATTTCTAATGTATTTTGGATGGTAATTGATGTTATAAATGATGTTTTCTCAAACAAATCCCGAATAGGTTTGGATTCCTAAGTTATACATTCTAGTTTGGTGGTTTATAGGGTGGTTTTGGTGTCCTGTTGTTGTTGGAGATATAAGGACGAGTTTATGGTGATTTTTGGTGTTCATTGAGGTTTAGAAATGATTAGAAGTGATGGATCTTGGATGAGCTTTGTTTTGGAAGAGTTTGGAGGTGTTTTCGATTATTTCGGATAGCCGAAATGCTTGTTTTGAGTGGAGCAGCGAGTTTGAGTGAATGGTTGGTGATTTTAATGCATGGTGATGCATTAATCCTCTGCTCATATGTGCTAAAAACAGGGGAGAGTAATCTGGAAGCAATCGAGGTAGCGTTGGAGGTTTCGGACGCTTGGTTGGCTCTACGGCTAGCGTAGTGTTATGTATCGGTGAGTGAGAACGCATTTTCCAGCTTTGGAATGATTCTTAAAAGAGGTTTGGGAACTTAAATCTAGGCTTGAAATGGTGGTTTAAGTTCGGAAGTAAGTGAAGTAGATTTCTCTCTCGGTTTGTGCTATTATTGTTTTGAAAATATTAAATTGGGTTTTGATGTGCTTGGTTTGGCATTATGATTTGATTTGTTGTTTGAGCATGGTTTTAAGCATGATAGTTGGTTATCAAACTTGGTTTGGTGAAGGAAGCATGAAGCTAATGATTCTTGAGAATATGTGGTGTTAATTTGTGTTTTAAGGGTATGGTTTAGCATTTTGGCTTTGATGGTGTTGCATGCTTTGAAAACTGTAGATGTGTTAATGATTTTAATATGATATATAGGCATAAATGATGAGAAGATTACCGGATATAATTGGTCGACCAATAGGATGTAGAGTGCACTATGAACTAAAAATTCGTATGTGCTCTTAGGATTCGTTCCAAAGAGAGAGACCGATGATGATCATTCCATTGGATAGGACTTGGTGAAAGATCCAAGCTTAATAGCATTGAATGGTACCGCCATGAGAGACCGATGTGGTAGATTCCATCGGATAGGACTTGGTGAAAGACCCAATCATTATGGCAACAAGTGTTATCGCCATGAGAAACCGATGATGGGCATTCCATCGGAGTAGGATTTGGTGAAATACCCAAGCTTAGTGGCGAAGGTAGATACCGTCATGAGAGTCCGGTGGCGAGATCCCACCGGGGTAGGACTTGACCTCGAGTCAAGCTATCGGCATATCTGTGTAATATAGAATATGAGAATGCCAATATATTAGAATGAAGTGTATTTTACATGTACCAATGCTTGAAATGTTTTTATGCTATGAGAAATGCATATGATATATTGAGATTATGAAATGCTTTTGTATAACAAGCATGTGTGGCCTTGCCATGTGTTTTGCATTTATCGAATGCATGAGATAGGTAAATGGTACATGTGGTTTTCAAATGGTGTTTGGCTTCGAAATGATTTTCAAGCATGCAAAAGAAAGAGCATGATGTAGAACTGGTTTCGAAGAGAAATGGTTTGAACTTTGCATGAAGCATTTATGCATGAGAAGGGTGTAATTGGAAGTAATTACAAGAAGAATGTTTAAGATTGAAATGCATGTGGCATTTGGGTTTTAATGTTGGTTTATATGTTGGGTGATGCATGATTTAAGACAATGATGTTTTCAAACGAAGTTTTTGAACAATACATTGGTTTTTAGAAATGTGATTTCAATTAAAGGGCATTTTATGGTTTTGTTGCATTGATGGTGTTTCGGTTTTGAGCATTCCTCACTAAGAATTATGTGCTTACGCTCTTTTATGTCCATCAATGCAGATAGTTGAAGTTGAGGCAACAAGAAGCAAGGGATTCAAGAAGAACTCCATTTGGGAAGTATGTTTTGTTTCATAGCTATAAATATTAAAGGCAATGAGGAAAATCCTTTACTTTGTTGTTTGATGAGGTTGATTACCTTGAACAAGTTTAGTTTTTGGTTTGAGACTTGATTATGGCTATTATGTGGTATTTGGATCCTCATTTTGTATCCTAGTATTTCTATGCTTTATGGTTAAAAGTATGTTCATACTAGTTGTACAAGATAAATGAATTGATGAGTTGAACGCTTGTAATGTGTCTAGCTTTTGATGTAAATATGATAGAGTTGATGTTTAAACTTGTTGTGAGTATGTTGTGGTATGAGTTAGGGCATGTTTGAATGTGTTTGAAGGTGAAAAGATGTTAAAAACCAGAGAAATGAATGGTTGTAGGGCAGGGTGTATCGAAACACCCTAATGTGTTTCGGAACGGGGGCCTGAAATGGCCATAGTGTTTCGGAACGGGTAAGAGTGTTTCGGAACACTTTAGCTACTGGAGAGGCCTGTTTCGATACTGGTCTCGGGATGCACCCGAGTACCGAAACGGTCAACTTCGTTTCGATACGGTCGTTTCGAAACCAGGGTCAGCGTTCCGAAACGGTTGACCGTTGTCCTGCAAATTTCAATTGTTTCAAAGTCTCATATTTTACATTTTAGTCCTTGATGTTGTGGATGCAATTCGTTGAGCTTGGAATGGCCTTTTAAGCTAATATTTGACCGAGATGCATGTAAAATGACTAATTACATATTGGTAAGCTTAAAATCTGCAAAGTCCTTATATTTTCCATAATTTACATTTTGGTCCCTAAAAGTGTAATTCTTACAATTGAATCCCTAATTGAATTCTGATCGATGTGCCTTTCCTTCCTATGACCTTGTGGGATCACATAGGCTTAACCTTGCATTTAGAAAATATAAAAAGGTCGTTAATCAAGGTTGACTTTCGGGTTGACTTTGGTTTTCCCCGTGTAATCTTCGAAGTTCAGGTCAAGCGTCTGTGTCGGGCTAAGGGGGTTACAACAAGTTTATTACGCCGCCTTGGCCCCTCGAACATTGGATGGCCCTTGCATGTTCTTGAGAAAATTGATGATGGTGGAGAGTTGGGCAGCTACGGTCTGGGATTCATCCATTAGAGTGTTCTAGATACTTTATGGCATGACCTCAATCTCCCTCGTAGACACTGGTAGTCGGTGTTGGCTATCTGGTTAAGTATCTTGAAAGCCTCGTCAGGTTCTCTATCGAGAAAAGTACCATTAGCTGACGAACCGATCATCATCCTTATAGTTGCATTGATGCCATTGTAAAACGTCACGACTTGTAGCCAATCATGGAATCCAATGATCGAGCACATGAGAAGCATATCTTTGCACCTATCCCATGCTTCATAGATGGATTCATCATCGTATTGTTTGAAGGAGAAGATGTCACTTCTCTTTTGGTTGTGCACGTTTGGTGGATCATTTTAGTGTAGAAACTTGTTACACAAGTCAACCCAGAACGTAATAGATCATGCAGAACAAGTCTCAACCATGCTCTGGCTCAATCTTGTAGAGAGAAAGAGAATAGCTTGAGTCGCAAGGCATCGGTAGGAATTTCAGGTTGCCTGAAACAGTCACAGACTTCCAAGAAAACTTGAATGTGCTCTCGGCATCCTCTCTTGATGATCCTCCAAATTGTCCAATGGTGTTGAGCATGTTGAGCATCACGGGCTTTAGCTCAAAATGGGCCATATAAATCTGATAGGGGTGGATCCTCTTTGCCATTATTTCCCGCTCGAACTCCATGTCCATTGATTAGGCGTATGCCTTTGTTAAGTGTGTTCTCAGGGTCGTTCACAAGTGGATCCATATTCTTTTAATCTCGTAGTAGTCTGTGAAAGGTTGTTTCAATCTCTGGATTATATGGAAAAATAGGTTCTGAATTAGACCTTTTGGTCATGCACTGGAACGTACCTAAGAAAGGAAAACAAAAATTAAATGCAATAAAATTAAAGTCCTAAGAGTAATTAGAAAGTAATTATCAATTGTCAATCCACGTCAACGGTGCAAAAAACTTGATGCTTGTTGAATAGTGATGCACTTTAGAGCAAGTATACTCATCATATCAATTAATAAAGTGAGATTAGAGTGTCGAACCCACGAAGATTGGAATAATAACTACGAGGCTTTTGAACTTAGGAATGCGTTTGCAAGTAATGGTGTTTGAAGGGTAGATTAAAACTAAAACAATTAAACTAAAGATAGCTATGATTAAGACGATCAGATGTAACAAATGACAAATAATTATAGAGGTTGGGATTATTGCTAAGGATATATGTTCGATTGCTTATTATAATGTGATAGCAACTAGCAATATATGTCTGTGTAAACCATTAAAATATTTATCTACTCGACAGTATTTTCTAATGAACTTCTCACTCTTTCGATGTCTAGAAGTTAATAACATTGAGGTTAAGGTAATACATGTCTGTGTGAACCCTAACAACCCTATTATTTGTTTAAGAACTCCCTTTTAGTCGTTGAAACCCTATACATATGTCTAAGCCAGATTACAACTAAGTTAACAACTTAGCCCCATTGTTTACGTTTGTATAACCTAACTCTCTCAATATTAAGCCACAGATCAATAGTTCTTACAATAACTACGCATGAAGTACGATAAACAGAATAGATAAAGGGAAAAAACTATAGCATTATAAATGAAATCAATACATAAAATCTTTGGACGCAATAATATCAACTAAAGTATTTAACTCATGTCTTAGCGTAAAACATCCATAACAAAATTATTAAAGTAAGACACTTTATCAAGCAAGGTATGGAAAGAGTCGAGCGTCCTCAACAAACTCCCTCCAAGTCGTCCAACTGTGCTGCAGATCTCCCACTCTGTCGCCTCTCTCGATGGCTTTGTCATGAGGAGAATTCTCTCGCTTCCACTCTTGTGGTTCTCCAAAAGCTCTAGAATAGGATTGTTGCCTGTAATCGTGCTCTTCTTGAAGTAGCGTCCAAGTCTTCCTTATATAGGCGGTGAAACTAGGGTTTTAGTTCCCTAAAGTGAGCGGCTTCATTAAAGATAGCCATTGGTTTCCCGCTTCATTATTGTTGCGTATCTGGGAAAAATTCCATGTGGGCAAAAAGTAGATTCATCTCCAACTCTTTATGCCTCGTCAGCTCCAACCATGAGATATGCTTCTCTTCCACTCGAGCGAACCTCCATCATCCTACAAATGCACCACAAAACACCACATTTCTCGTGAAAACCACCAATATATATGGCATTTAAAGCACAAGCGGTGTAACTCCCTATCTACATGCAAATATGTACTATCTAACTATAACACCCTGTAATTAAAAAACAGAAATGAAGGAGGGTGACGAGGCTCGAACCCACAACCTTACCCCTCACCATTCAGTGTGCAACACATTGAGCCAAAGGTTCACTACTAATATTGCCTCCATCTTTTGCTCTTTAAGGTTAATGTGGGGTTGTTTAAATCATCATTTAATAAAAACGCGTCTGTTCACCTACCTTTTTTTGTTATCCCATCTTTTCGTATCCGAAACATCCTCCCCTTACCGAGAATATTGGTGAACCCATGGTTGCCTCACCGCCGCTCCGTGCGCGACACCGCCACCGCCGAAAGAGACGTCGTCCCACCCTGAACCTGCCGCTACCACCCACTCGCGCGGTTACGTAGTCGTCAGTCATGTTTTTTTTTAAAATTGAAGGTTCGTCAAACCAAACCTTTGAACCTTCGATATTATGCATTTTTCGACCATCCTCGATGTTTGTTCGAGGAACAACCATCGGTTACTGGCTCTCCTCGTCGAGCCGATCAAAACCCACCTGACCAATCATTGTTCTGACACCGGAAAGGGCTTTATCGGAGCACCGTGCATTTTCAACAAATTTGAACCTCTAAGGTAAGATCCAGTGATCTTTTCGGCTTGTTTCGCGTTTGTAATGTGTGAGGTGAAATCGTAGTTTAACGATCCATATTTTTCCGGTAGAATCGTTTCATTTGAGGTTTCTGGCGACCGGCCATCAAGCTTAATTTTGGTAAGTGAACCGGTCTATATTAAACTGGGTCTGAACCCATTAACCAAACCTGGTCTGAGCCCAACCAAACCAAGCCCAGTTTGGTGTCTAATTTGGCCCGCATGGGTCAGACTCGAGCAAACAAGTCGAGTCAGTGTGTCATGTAACACCTCAGTTTTGGGCTTAGAAGTTTAGGGTCTGAACCGGACCGGTCTAATTTTTGGTTCGAATATAAAAGATGGTTTTAGGGAAAGACTAGTTCGGGATTCTTTAAAAATATAGAAAAATATCTAAAAATCCTCTTTTAATATATATAAGAGAGTGGTGAAATCAATTTTACAAAATAAGGTTTGGAAATACAACATTTTGAAATAGTGACTAAAATGCAATTTTTGAAAAGTTCAGTGGTGACTGTTTTGTAAGGATTGAAACTTTGAATCTTTAAGGAGCTAATTTACCCAAGAAAGATTTCTCCAGATTTTTCTTAAATTTAAGTGATTTAATTAATTTTTTAATTAATTAGATGAGGAGAGAAATTATCTTTTGATTAAATTATAACTAACTTTTCCTAAAACTTTCTCATCTCATTTTCTCTCAAAATTCTCTCACCAAACACTTTTCTCCAGCAACTTTTCCATTGATTTTCACTCCAATTGATGAGGTTTCAATCATCAATTAATTCCTAATCCATTCTAATCAAATCCTTTTGTTTTTCTCATTGGAATTTCAAGAAAATTGGATCAAATCAAGGAGAAATCAACATTTAGAGGTAAGGTTGTTCTTCTCCTCTAAATACTCAGTTCTTTATTGAATTTCCCAAGTTATCAATCCTTAATTTAAGTTTTATAAATGGTTTTAATGATATGAACTTGATTTTGGCTTAAAACTTAAGATTTGGAGGAAATCTTGACGAATTTCGTGGTGATTGTTTGGGCTCTGTTTTGAGGTGATCATTAAATGAATTTTGGATGTCTAATGATGTGTAAATGAGGTTTTATTAATGCAATCCCAAATAGGTTGTGTTTCCTAAGTTTTTGCTTAAGAAAATGGTGGTTTTTGGGGTGATCTTGGTGTTCTGTTATAGCTGGAGGTATAAGGACGAGTTTAGGTTCATATTAGATGTTAATTGATGTCTCGAAATGGTTAGAAGTAATGGATCTTGGCTGGGTAATGTTTTGGAAGAGTTTGGAGGTGATTTCGGTTGTGTTTGGTAGCCGAAATGTTAGTTTTGGTTAGAGCAGCGTGTTTAGGTGTGATAGCTGAAGATTTTAATGCATGATGATGCATTAATCATTTGCTTTGATGTGTTTAAAATAGGGGAGACATCTTCGGATACTTGTGGTGTTGATCCGGATGCTTGATTGGCGTTTCGACAAGCTTGCAAAATGGAATTGGTGAGTGAAGTTGGATTTCCAGCTTTGTACCGAATGTTTGAAGGTTTTGGGAGCTTAGTTTAAGTCTAAGCAACTTAACTAAGCTCAAGAGTAAGTTTTCGGGAAAACTCTCTCTTGGATGAACCATGAGGTGGTTGGATGCATTGTATTTAATTTGCATGTTTAAATTCTATTTTGAAAGCATGTTTTAGCATGGTTAATGCTGGGTTTGAAAGCCATGTGTTGAAGGATGCTCAAGGTAAGAGATCCTTGGTTTGATATTTGTAAACGTGGTTTTGATGCATAGTGATTCGTGATGGTTAAATGGCTTTGATTAATGCTTTAAAACCGTGAATTATTGATGATGAATGATGTATATTGGCGAGTGATGTGTTGGTTTTAAAGTACTTGAATCGGATATAGTGTGCCGGCTATAGGATTGGGTGCACCGTGAATAAAGTCGCCTTGGATGTTGAGGGATTGAGATTGTACCGTAAACTCCATCCAAGTACACTAACGAGAAAGGTAAGATCACAATGGTGGTTAAAAGTCCATGTGTGGATCTTGTGTTGTGTGTCCCGTGTTCTCGTTAGTGGTGTTATACAACTACCGATGAGTGATGTTGAGGGGTTGTGATTGTACCGTTAATCTCCATCACGGGTGTTGAGGGGTTGTGATTGTACCGGTAAACTCCACCTTATGTGTTCGGTAGTGTGTATGAAGCGTATGGGACAACGCTTGTAATCCGCGTATCCGATTGTATTTTATGTTGTAAATGGTTATGGATGATCACTTGGAAGCCAATATGACATGTTGATTTAATTGAAGCATGAGATGCTTGTTATGTATGCAATGTTGCATGAATAATGACGATTATGTGATGAAAGCTTTGTTAAAAGTGTTTATAAAAGCATTATTGTGTTGTTTCTTTAGAGCATGCCTCACTAAGCAATTGTGCTTACACTCTCTCTCTTGAACCAATAATGCAGACATTTGAGGTGTTTGAAGGCATCAAGGAGGCTAAGAGTCCAAGGGAACACTAAGCTAAAGTATGGTGACGTTTTCATAACACTATTAGATTTTGATATTTTGGCAATGGGAACTTAGGTTGTGTTTTGGGAGGTGTTTTGGACTCCCTAATTGTGGCATGATGCCTTTGATGTTTTGGACTTGTAAATGGCCATTTGATGCTTGTTTTGGTGATTAGTTGGTTGCTTGGTTTTGGATATTAGGATGCATGCCTATAGACTTGTGGAATTCCATGATTGATGTCATGAACGTGTTTTGATGTTGCAAACGTGTACCTTTTATGTGTGATGACTTGTTGGCATGATTAGGAAGTCATTAGGATGTGTTTGAGTGGTTAAATGCATGTTAAACCAGCAAATTCTGCAGCTTCTGGGCAACACGTATCGATACACTCACAAGCGTTTCGAAACGGGGGCCTGTAATGGCCTTAGTGTTTCGAAACGGCTGGTGACTGTATCGAAACGGATTGGCCATTGGAAGGCCCTATTTCGAAACAAGTCTCGAAACGAACATGTGTTTCGGAGCGCTCAACCCCATTTCGAAACAGGTGACCGTTGGGCACTGATTTGAATGGTTTTAAGGTATGCAAGCTTTACGTTTTAGTCCTGGAAATTGTATTTACGATTGCATTAGTTCGAGATGTCCGATTAAGATGGAATTTGACAGGGAGGTATGAAATATGATTAATTTGATATTGGTAACTTAAAAATTAGTTAAGACCTTCTAATTTCTAGAATTTACAATTTGGTCCCTAATATTTGTGATTTGTGCAATTGAGTCCCTAATCGATATCTGATTGTTGTGCTGTTCATATATTTGTTTCTCCGAAATACACTTAGGGTTAATATGCATCTAGACAAGATTAAAAAGAAAAAAAGAGTCGTTAATCAAGGTTGACTTTCGGGTTGACTTTGGTTTTCCTCGTATAATCTTCGTAGTTCGGGTCAACCGTCTAGGCCGGGCTAAGGGGGTTACATGTCAACTTGCCCGAATTGACTCACCTGACCCGTCTGCCCGAGTCCGACCCGACTCGCTTGTTGAGTCGACTCAGTGAGTCAACTCGTCCGAGTCAGCTCAGTGTGTCAACTCGCCCGAATTGACTCAGTCGAGTCAACACAGTTGACCAATGACATCAGCATGACATCAGCGTTGACCTGACCGCTGACGACCACGTTGACCTACCCGATGATTGTTGACCTGCCCGTTGACTTTGACCAAAAAGTCAAAATTTTCTGAAAACTCCTATTTTATGTTTTCCGACGTCCTGAGTCCGAATTTGAAGCCTGTTTCACAAAATTCTGACCCAAAATCCTTTGAATATGACCTTGAACCTAAACTTGTTTATGTATTTAATTATTTATTTAAGGGTACTATGAATAAGAACTAAAATTGGAATTTGTGTAATTGAAGGTATTTATAGTTCATTGAATAAGAATTGTTGATGGACGTCAAATTCGGGTTCGAGTGCAACCGATGGGGTATCATGAATCAACCGATAGGGGTGAGCAAAACTCGACTCGACTCGAAAAAATTGAATAACTCGACTCGACTCGATGTAAAAATACTCGACTCGTTTTGACTCGACTCGAAATTTCATAAACTCGAATAACTCGAAAAAATTTCAAAAAAAGTTTGAGTTGTAAAATGGAAATTCGAATAACTCGAATAACTCAAAATTTTTAGTAATTAGTGGATTTATTTTTAAGTTCGAGACGAGTCCCTCTATTTTTTATGATATATACATACTGATATATAAAAATACGAAGAAATATTGTCACATGTGAAAATATATATATATGTGCATATCTTATATGATTAGAGAAATGAGTTTAAATTGGAAACAACCCCTACTATAACATGGTAAATAATTACAGTTAAATTTTTATAGGAACTCGAAAACTCGACTCGACTCGACTCGACTCGAATTTCTTAAACTCGACTCGAATCGAAAAAATTTCAAATAAAGTTTGAGTTGTAAAATATGACTTGTCAACTCGAATAACTCGAAATTTTTTGACTCGACTCGACTGGATCGAATGCTCACCCCTATCGACCGATGTAGCTCGGGGTTAAGGTAATACACTACTACCTCTTGTATGTGTTATGAAACATGTTAGTATCTGGTAATTGACTGGATGATCATGTTAAGTATATGATAAATTCAGTTAAAGTCACATTTATTTCAGAAAAAAATGTAGTACTTAGGTAAGACTAGATTACTCTGTCAGGAAGATATGGGACTTGTATGAACTTCTGATATTCAATAAAAATTAACAAGACTGCTATACTCTAAATCTGATTGTCTATTAATGATCTAACTTCCGAAATACTTCGTTACGAAATTGCGGAAACGCTCTTAAGGCGCAAGAAGGAAAAAAATACCCCTGACAGCAAAATAATTTTGGAATCTACACCAATTTTGGTAAAGTAGCTTATTCATCTAAAAACCATGATTTGCTTGAAAAGTTGAAGATCAAAGCTTAAAATCTTCGAATTGTAGAGTACTTTGATTGTATTGAACCTTGCTTAATCTCTGAAAATAACTCACAAATATATATATATATATATGTTGAGTGTGTAAAAGTTCTATTATTTACACCCTATTTAACCCATATTTCTGCTGCATTTAAGCATTAGTTACTGCATTTAGGTCAGTTTACAACAAAACATCACAAATATATTAAAAGGCATAGTTTCTACTAAAACTAGTTGTTTTTGCAGGTCGCTGCCGTAGCAGACGGAATGGGCAGGCACTGGCAGTGAAGCAGAAGAGCTGGAACTGGACGAGTAGTCAAAGAGGACGATGCTGCCAAGGTTGCCGCCGTGACAGCAGAGGACGGCAATAGTTTTGAGGAGAAGAAAGCAAAGTGGACCTCGATAGATAGAGAAAAATCAGCTCGTCTGTCGTGTGAAACCACCATATTTTTCCAAGCCCCAGTTCGAAAGGAATGTCAAGCCCAAAGTTCAAGGAGAGAAAAGCCCAAGAAAGAAAGATGACGGCTGGAAAGTAGATTCCTTGAAGATTTAGTCTTTATTAGAATTGTACTTTCAATTAAAGTTGTATTCTTGCTATTTTAGATAACTTGGACCCAAAGCCTATATAAGGGCATATATTTCGACCTAGGAGGAGAGAACCGATTACCCTAGCTTCCTTCCCAAAACTCTAGCCGTTTTCCTCCCCACAACATGTTCTAAACTTCCCCTAGGGCCACGAGTTGATTTGTAAAGTAGTTGCAAGGGTTGTTTTGTTTTAGGATTTTCAGTTCAATAAAATAAATTTCAAGTTCTCTTATTTTGGTTATTAATATCTTGCAAGAGCATCGGGAGAGCATTTTGAGGTTATCTATTTACTTAGCATCGGGAGAGTTAAGTATACGAATGAAATAAGAGCAAGTTCTCTAGTTTATAGTTGAACTATCTCGGGCCTAGGGATAGGACGAGGTTAAGTGGCTAAAGAAGAATTCATCCATATCGCTGTTCATCCTTCGATTCACGCCGGGAGGTATCATCAAAGACGTGATCATCGACAGACTTGGACCTAGGGATAGGCCAAGGCACATCTGGGATTCTTGCCAAACTTGAAGTACCGAGTTGAGTGTTCGCTGCCGCGACAAGCAACGGACTGATGCCGCGACAGGTGCTGCCGCGACGGGCACGACGACAAAACTGGATTTCCTAAACTCTGCGATACCTGCACTACTAAGCACTTCAATACCAACCCATTCTCTCTATCTTGATATCTCTACTCTAATATTTACGATTAATTTATTATTTTTGTGACAACTTCTCAATTATTTTCTTTACTTTCGTGTAGTTAATAAAGGTGAAGCTATTAGCCCATCCCTGTGGAGACGATATCCGATACTTCGTATCACTTTACTACTTGCGTCATGTATACTTGCACTACCATTGCGATAGACTATTTTACATGCAACAAGTTTTTGGCGCCGTTGCTGGGGATTGGCAACATAACTCTACCTTTTCTTTTACTGCACTTTTTGTTTTTATTTTTATTTTCATTTTTCTGTTTTTCTTGGGTGTGTTCAACTCTTGCTTTTCACAAGGTGCCTTGTTTATGTGCAGATCGAAACGAGGTGAAGATCCTGAGTATCCATTAGATCTGGAAATCGAACGTTCATTCAATCTCAAGAACCGACTTCGTCACTTACTAGCCAGGAACAGGTACCTTGAGGAACAGTTAGAGACGATGGCACACCAAGGAGACGACCCTCCTGTTGGAGATGGAGAGGGTAGATAGCCTGTCGTCGACGCTGCTGCCACTACCGAACGACGGTCCTGTCGTGACTACATGCTGAACGATCATGTAGAACTGGAAACTACGCTGCCGGACATTGATGTTGACAACTTCGAACTGAAACCTGTTATGTTTAGTATGATCAACAATGGCGGTCAATTCAGTGGTGCTGTTACAGAGGATGCTAGGGAGCATCTCAAAACTTTCTAGGAGATCTGTGGTTCGTTTAGACTGCCAGGAGTTAATCCGGAGATACCGAGGCTTCGTTTATTCCCCCATTCATTAAGGGACAGAGCAAAAACTTGGTGGAATAAACTTACGCCGGGTTCAATTAGAACTTGGGCAGATTTATCTCGTGAATTTTTATCTCGTTTTAATCCTTCGCATTTATCTGAGCGATGCCGTAATGAAATTGCTACTTTTCAACAGGAAGATGACGAGCCGATGCACGAGGCCTGGGACAGATTTACCACTCTTCTATGGAACTGCCCAATGCATGGATTCCCTGTCTGGAATCAGGTAACTAAGTTTTATAATGCTGTCAACTTACAAACTCCTATTCGAATTGATTCAGCAGCAAACAAACTATTATTGGACAAAGACCCAGATGAGGCAATGCAAGTATTGAAAAATCTGGCCAAGAATGAGGAGCAGTTTCCGACAGCAAGAAGAGGGGGTAAACGGGTACTAGCTGTTAAGGATTATGAGGCCGACAGCACAATGAAATCACAAGTGGCATTCCTTACTAAGGCAATGAAAAAGCTATTGAATGATGATGCACAACATGACTTTGTTGTTGAGGAGGTATGTAAAATCTGTAAGGGAAATCATAGCTCGGATGAGTGTCCTATACAGTTAGAAGAGGGAAAGTATGTTGGAAACTATAAGTCGAATTACAACTCTAACAACTACAATCCCAACTGGAGAAAGGATCCCAAGTTTTCTTGGAGTAATCCTAATAATGCCCTGAATCCTCAAGCACACAATAATCAGAATTAGGGAGGATCTAGACTGCTGACGCGACAACAACTGCAGCCGCCGCAGTAGTAACAACAACCACCAGCTGCCACTAACAGTATACTGGAACAGACTCTGGCTATGTTTATGTCTCAGACATGTACTTATATTGAGAACATGAATCAGTTTGTCAAAAAGACAAAGACGTTCATGGATAAAACAGAGATGCGTATGACAAATAATGAAGCTACTCTGAAATCTTTGGAGACACAAATGGGTCAGGTTTCATAGCATATCAACCCAAGGCAGACAGGAGGATTTCCTAGCAATATTGAAATGCTAGGCAGCCCACACATGAGCAGTGTAAAGCTATTACTACTAGGAGTGGGAAGAAACTACAAGGGCCAGAGAAGGAAGCTGAAACAGTGAAGAAACCAGCCTTGGACAGACCTGCCGAGGAAGCTTCCCCAACAAGTAACAAAGAGACTGCTACCGATAAACTTGTTACGACAACAGAAGCGACAGAGGTGAAAAATGATGAACCCAAACCTCCTCAGATTCGTATGCAGTGGGAAGGACGTATTGCTGATTATCGTCCCTCACCTCCTTTTCCTCAACGGTTACAACAAGCGAAACAAGAATCTCAGCTCAAAAAGATTTATGATATTTTTAAGCAGGTTCACATTAATATTCTGTTGTTGGATGTCGTGAGGGAGATGCCCGGTTACGCCAATTTTCTCAAGGATGTTATGTCGAAGAAATCTAAACTTAGGGAATTTGAAACAGTTAAGATGACAGAAGGATGCATGAGTATTCTTCATAGGCAGCCACCCATAAAAAGAAGGAACTGGAGAGCTTCATCATACCTTGTGTAATCGGAGATAAATATGTGGGTAAGGCACTTTGTGATCTTGGTGCTAGTATTAATTTAATGCCAAAATCTGTTTTTCAGAAATTAGGTATTGGAAAAGGTCGGCCCACGATAGTAATTCTGCAGCTAGCAGACCGCTCTTATGTTCATCCGGAAGGAAAAATCGAAGATATTCTGGTAAGAGTGGATAAATTTATTTTTCCTGCTGACTTTCTTGTTTTAGATTGTGAAGTAGATGAAAACGCACCAATCATCCTGGGGAGACCCTTCTTAGCCACGGGAAGATCACTGATTGATGTGGAAAAAGGAGAACTCACCATGAGAGTGAACGATCAAGAGATTAAGTTAAATGTTCTCCAAGCTATGAAGCATGCCGATGCAGAAGAGGAATGCAAGGCTATCACTGAAGTTATCCTTGATCAACCCTGCATCAGGTCGGGCTGTCACGACATCGACATTGGCCACTACCTCGGCAGCCACTTATAGGACTGTCACGACAGCACCGACGACAGCAACTCCTCAAACTCCGATACATTTGATACTGAATACCAGGAGGAGGTAAACTGGATAGGTGATCGTCCAGGTAAGTTATTCGAACCTTTGAATTATACTTCAGATAACCATGCAATCCAAAAGCCATCTACTGTTGAGCCCCCTGTTTTAGAACTGAAGCCCTTGCCAGGGCAGCTAAAATATGCTTTTCTTGGTTCAAATGATACGTTGCCCATAATCATCTCTTCCAAGTTAATGCAGGAACAGGAACAACAGTTAATAGGGATGATGCGGCAGCACAAAAAGGCAATTTGATGGACGATAGCTGATATTCAAGGCATTAGTTCGGCGTTATGTATGCATAAAATCCTTCTAGAGGAAGATCATAAGCCGACTATAGATGCTCAAAGGAGGCTAAACCATGCGATGAAGGAGGTGGTGCATAAAGAGATAATCAAATGGTTAGATGCTGGGATAATTTACGCCATATCCGACAGCAAATGGGTGAGCCCGGTGCAATGCGTTCCCAAGAAAGGAGGAATGATCGTGGTGACCAATGAAAACAATGAGTTAATCCCAACCAGGACTGTGATCGGTTGGAGGGTTTGTATGGACTATCGGAAGCTTAACAAAGCTACCCGAAAGGACCACTTCCCTTTACCCTTTATTGAACAAATGCTTGATAGACTAGCGGGTAAGCCTTACTATTGTTTTCCTGATGGTTATTCAGGTTATAATCAGATAGCTATCACACCGGAAGATCAAGAAAAGACGACTTTCACATGCCCCTACGGAACATATACTTTTAGGAGGATGCTGTTTGAATTATGAAATGCACCTGCCACCTTTCAAAGGTGCATGATTGCCATATTCTCCAATATGGTGGAGGACTTCCTTGAATTTTTTATAGATGATTTTTCAGTCTTTGGGGACGATTTTGAGAGCTGCCTAGGCAATCTACAAAAGGTACTTGAAAGATGTGAAAAAGCAAATATGGTCTTAAATTGGGAAAAATGACACTTTATGGTAGACGAAGGGATAGTCCTTGGCCATAAGATTAGCTGTCGTGGGATAAAAGTCGATAGGGCCAAGATAGAAGTGATTGAAAAGCTGCCGCCGCCGACCACAGTCAAGGGTATTAGAAGTTTCTTGGGACATGCTGGTTTTTATCGGAGATTCATTGCTAATTTCTCAAAAATTACCAAGCCCCTATGTCATCTTTTAGAGCAGAATCGACCCTTTGACTTTAATGAGGAATGTACTGAAGCATTCAAGGTTCTGAAAGAAAAACTGGTAACAGCCCCAATAGTACAGCCACCAGACTGGACACAGCCATTTGAGATCATGTATGATGCTAGTGACTATGCTGTCGGGGCATCACTTGGGCAGCGGAGAGACAAATTATTTCATGTCATATATTATGCCAGCAAGACACTGAATGACGTCGAAGTCAACTACACCACCACAGAAAATGAGTTACTAGTTGTGGTGTTCACCATTGACAAGTTTCGTTCTTACATACTTGGAACGAAGGTAATAGTGCACACAGACCATTCTGCCCTGAAGTATCTATTCGCGAAAAAGGATGCAAAGCCTCGATTGATACGGTGGATCCTGCTATTGCAAGAATTCGACCTTGAAATCAAGGACAAAAAAGGGACAGAAAATCAGGTGGCAGATCACTTGTCAAGGTTGGAGAAGGGACACAGTCTACCAATAGATGAAACAAACATACTGGAGACCTTCCCAACGAGCAGCTCTTTGCTGCCGCAATCACTGCCGCGACAGCCATGGCGGCAGGTAAGTCTTCTGAACTCCCCTGGTATGCTGATTTCGTTAATTTCTTAGTTAGCGGAATAATTCCTTCTTGTCTTAATTATCAAGCCATGAAGAGGTTTCAAAATGATGCTAAGCATTATTATTGGGACGAACCTCTTCTTTTCAAAATATGTGCATATCAGGTTATAATGAGGTGTGTACCACAAGAAGAGCAAGAAGACATACTTCATCAATGCCATGCTTCACAGTATGGAGGTCACTTAGGAGGTAACAAAACTGCTGCCAAGGTGCTGCAGTCAGGGTTTTATTGGTCGTCACTGAATAAAGATACGCAAATCTTCTACAAGAGTTGTGACAGGTGCCAAAGGACAGGAAACATCTCAAGGAGAAACGAGATGCAACTGCAGAACATTCTTGAAGTCGAAATCTTTGACCTGTGGGGGATTGATTTTATGGGACCCTTTCCATCTTCATGTGGGAATCTATATATCCTCCTGGCAGTAGATTATGTCTCTAAGTGGGTTGAAGCTATCGCCACTCAAAAGAATGATGCCAAGACAGTCCAAAGGTTTTTACACAAAAATATCTTTTCTAGGTTTGGCATCCCTAAGGTAATTATCAGTGATGAAGGGAGACATTTCGACAACAGGGTTATAGCTGCTGCCTTGTAGAAATACGGTGTTAAGCATCGGATCGCGACAGCATATCACCTACAGACCAATGGACAAGCTGAAATATCTAACAGGTAAGTTAAGAACATTCTTGAGAAGATGGTTAAGCCAACTAGGAAAGACTGGTCTTTACTCCTCAATGATGCGTTATGGGCATATAGGACAGCTTTTAAGACTCCATTGGGCATGTCTCTGTACCGATTGATTTATGGGAAAACATGTCATCTTCATGTCGAGATAGAGCACAGAGCATACTAGGCGATCAAGGTAGTGAATATGGACTTGGACAGGGCAGGGCAGAAAAGGTTGTTAGATCTGAATGAAATTGAAGAAATCCGGACTATGGCCTATGAAAATGCAAGAATCTACAAGGAGAAAACTAAGAAGTGGCATGACAAGAAGTTGTTGCCACGACAGTTTTGCTCAGGGCAGCTTGTATTGTTATTCAATTCTAGACTGAAACTCTTCCCAGGGAAGCTAAAATCTAGATGATCGGGCCCGTTCCAAGTCGTACATGTTTTTCCCCATGGTGCCATAACAATCCGATCATTAAAAGACGAGCACCAAATCAAAGTCAACGGACGGCACTTGAAGCACTATCAGGGGACTGAAGCCTCAGGATTACAAGAAGTGGTTACCTTAGGAGATGCCCCACCTGGCATTCCTAATTTAACCTAATTTTTATTCTTTTTATTTTATTTTATTACTTAATATTTATTAGGAATAAGTTTTATTTTATTTAAATAATTTTTTTGTTGTTTTTATTGTTTTTTAGGAAATAAAGGAGTCAAGAAGAACAAGAGAAGTGAACTCAGCCCACCATCCATCCATCAGCCCAACAAAGCCCAAATGTTGAAGCCTATCGTTACAGCTACCGCGATAGACGCAGGAAATACAAGCTGTCATTTTGCTGTCACGACAGACGCAGAAACACGTAACAAACGTAGAAACGCGTGACAAACGCGTCAGGCACGCTAACGCAGAACAGCTGGCCCCGTTATTCGCGCCTGCCGTTACAGTTTCAACGGGCAGCAAATTCCTCTCTATATAACCCCGTTTCATTTTCATTTTCACTCACTTCTGCCTTTCTTACTTGCTCTCTCTCTTTAGTTTTCATTTGCTTTCATTTTGTTTTTCACAACCCTTGCACAAATATGTCTTCTAGGAAAACCCGACGACATGTTGCCTCCACTTCCACACCAACAACAACTCCGCCACGTTCCTTTTCTAGCAGAGACATGTGGGAAGAGAGAGGCTTCATCTACACACCGACGGAGGAAAATCTGGGCCTCACACCATTCATAGCCCGGAAGATTAAAGCATTACAGTGGCAAACCTTTGCGGAGCAGCCAGAGGAAATGAATGTTACGCTGGTTCGAGAGTTCTATGTTGCCATTAGCAGCAGAACAGCGACAACAGTGTTCGTTAGAGGGAAGGAGGTGCCATTTGAAGCAGAATACATTAATACCCTCTGTGGCTTCTACATCGGTATCAATGACGACGCCCACCATCAATTCCTGAATACATTAGACACTGCTGCCTACGACGATGTCATGGCAGAATTGACTAGTGCCGGGACTCAATGGAACTCCAACAGGAAGAATCCAAGGACAGTGAAGAGAACCCAGTTGCTGCCGGAGGCAAAGTTGTGGAATGCCTTCATAAAGAAGAGGATCATGCCGTCATCCCACAACACCACCATCGACCAACCAAGGTTAGCGTTGATACACTCTATTCTACATGAACGACCTATTAATGTGGGAAACTTTATTCAAGAAAGTATTTTGGAGTGTGCGCATAGACCGACGGGTCCCCTCTACCTGTCGTACCTCATCACCTCGCTCTGTCG
Organism: Hibiscus tridactylites; assembly: GCA_958450335.1. Taxonomy (NCBI): domain Eukaryota; kingdom Viridiplantae; phylum Streptophyta; class Magnoliopsida; order Malvales; family Malvaceae; genus Hibiscus; species Hibiscus tridactylites. Next base: position 21,018,211 of record OY288278.1, on the reverse strand, counting down.
CGGCCATAATGTCCCCGAAGTGCACACTGATTTGATAGTCGAAGGAAGAGGTTGGACTGAAAAGAACATCCTCGGCCTTATGGAGCTGAATGCTGCCACCCCACTGTCATCATTTGACCCCGCTTCTGCCACAACCGAAACGACAGAGCATCAACACACTGAACCAGTTGCCACAGCAGCTGCCCCGACAGACTGCTCCGCCCGAATATTAGCGGCCATTCAGAAACTGGAGGAAAGACAGATGGGCTTAATAACTTTCATCAGGAACTTTGCTGCCTCTACGGTAACTTTTATTCAAAATTCTTTAAATTTCCCCGATGCTGCATTCCCTACTTTTCTTGCCCATTACTTTATTGTTCCTACACCTGCCCACACCCCTACACCCGCTGCTACCCCACGAACACCTTCTGCCACCTCAACGCCATCGCCTGCCCCGACAGCAGCAGGCAGCACCCACGCTGAACCATCTGCCCGAGGCACGAAACACCGAATGGCGTCGGAGGATCTAGATGCCTTTGTTGCTGGGTTCTCCTCCTCTTCTGTTTGGGCCGCAAGTGATAATGAACCCTCGATCCAGAGGAATCTGTCAAAAGAGTTCTCACCGATGAAGAGGTAAAAGCGGATGGCAGACAAAGGTAACATGCCAAAAGCCAGCAGCAGGGACGGTGACGGCAACAACGGAAAAGATAGCAGCAGCAGCTCTGAAATTCAGGTTGTGGAGCAACCCCCTCACATCTCCCCAACCAGAGTCCAGCCACCAAGGGAGGCCAAGTCAAAGAACACATCTGCCTCCCCCGTACCCCAGCCCGCTCCGAAAGCTAGAGCCCGCCGCCAGATCCGCCTCAGCAGCAGCAGCGAAGACATCGACTAAATTTAAGTTTCTTATCTTATATTTTGATGTCTGCTATATATTTTGTGATGTACTTCCTTATCTTTTGTTTTTAATTGTCATTTGCATTGAGGGCAATACAACCCTCGAGTTTGGGGGTGGCAACCCTTCATTAATGGAGTGCATCTTAGTAAAAAAAATTGTGTCTTTACTTAGTTTATTTTTGTCAAAAAAATGAAAATATTGAAAACTTTGGCTGAAAATTTTGAACTGAATTTACCTGCCGTGACAGCTCTGTCGTGGCAGTGACTTTAGGATAGTTTTTAGGAAAAGTTTAGAGCCTTTCTATAATTCTGAAAAACTTAAACACCATTGTGATTGTTATACTGCTTAGACTTCTTTTAGCCAAACTAGAATAGAAAGCTTAGCACTTAGAGTAGAAAAAAGACTAGAATCTCAGGAAACCTAGAGGTGCCTCCCACTGGCTCTAGGCAGATAACCAGAGAAAAACTTCTAGAGGTGCCTATCACCGGCTCTAGACAGTTAACTAGAGGTTCCTGAAATACTAGCTCTAGTAGAAAAGAGAAGAAATTAGAGAAAAAAGTGAAATAACTAGAGGTGCCCGATTCTGGCTCTAGTAAAAAGAAAAAATGAGTCTCGTAAGAAAGAAAACTCGAGACAAGCTAAAGTATAATATTCTAGTGAAACTAAGAGAGTCTTGGAATATAATTGTTCACAAGCATGCACACACTCCACGAGGACTATAGAGAGATTCCGGACAGATCCTAGATTATCCGACATGGTGCTGCCGTCACAGGGAACGAACGACAGGTAAGGGAAAGTTCACTGTTTGAAAGCCAAAACAAAAATATTTCATTTTTCTTTTAGGTCTTAGTTGCTTGAGGGCAAGCAAAAACTTGAGTTTGGGGGTGTGTTGAGTGCGTAAAAGTTCTATTATTTAGACCCTATTTAACCCATATTTCTGCTGCATTCAAGCATTAGTTACTGCATTTAGGTCAGTTTACAACAAAACATCACAAATATATTAAAAGGCACAGTTTCTACTAAAAATAGCTGTTTTTGCAGGTTGCTACCGGAGCAGACGGAATGGGCAGGCAATGGGCAGTGAAGCAGAAGAGCTGGAACTGGACGAGCAGTCAAAGAGGACGATGCTGCCAAGGTTGCCGCCGTGACAGCAAAGGACGACAATAGTTTTGAGGAGAAGAAAGCAAAGTGGACCTCGACATATAGAGAAAATTCAGCCCGTCTGTCGTGTCAAACCACCATATTTTTCCAAGCCCCAGTTCGAAAGGAATGTCAAGCCCAAAGTTCAAGGAGAGAAAAGCCCAAGCAAGAAAGATGACGGCTGGAAAGTAGATTCCTTGAAGATTTAGTCTTTATTAGAATTGTACTTTCAATTAAAGTTTTATTCTTGCTATTTTAGATAACTTGGACCCAAAGCCTATATAAGGGCATATATTTCGACCTAGGAGGAGAGAACCGATTACCCTAGCTTCCTTCCCAAAACTCTAGTCGTTTTCCTCCCCACAACATGTTCTAAACTTCCCCTACGGCCACGGGTTGATTTATAAAGTAGTTGCAAGGGTTGTTTTGTTTTAGGATTTTCAGTTCAATAAAATAAATTTCAAGTTCTCTTATTTTGGTTATTAATATCTTGCAAGAGCATCGGGAGAGCATTGTGAGGTTGTCTATTTACTTAACATCGGGATAGTTAAGTATACGAAAGAAATAAGAGCAAGTTCTCTAGTTTATAGTTGAACTATCTCGGGCATAGGGATAGGATGAGGTTAAGTGGCTAAAGAAGAATTCATCCATATCGGTGTTCATTCTTCGATTCACGCTGAGAGGTATCATAAAGACGTGATCATCGACAGACTTGGATCTAGGGAAAGGCCAAGGCACATCTGGGATTCTTGCCAAACTTGAAGTACCGAGTTGAGTGTTCGCTACCGCAACAAGCAACGGACTGCTGCCGCGACGGGCGCGACAACAGAACTGGATTTCCTAAACTCTGTGATACATGCACTACTAAGCATTCAATACCAGCCCATTCTCTCTATCTTGATATCTCTACTCTTTTATTTACGATTACTTTATTATTTTTGTGACAACTTCTCAATTATTTTCTTTACTTTCGTGCAGTTAATAAAGGTGAAGCTATTAGCCCAACCCATATGGAGACGATATCCGATACTTCGTATCATTTTACTACTTGCTTCGTGTATACTTGCACTACCATTGCGATAGACTATTTTACACGCAACATATGTACATTCGTATATATGTACTAGACAAAGTGGCGTAAAATATCGGACTGGACGGCTTGACCAAAGAGGATTGAAAACATCGAAAAGGCTAAATTGATCGGACTGAATGTAATGACTAAAAGACCAAAATATCCCCAGGTACTAACTGTCAACTATCTGAAATGATGGATATACCATCGAGATATGAAATGAATGAATAGTTGGAAGAACCAAGAGGCTCAGAATAATTGAAACACCTTCGGACATCGAGGTGACTGAAAATGCCTCTAAGACTTGGAATGAGAATTATCAATAAAGCCAAGCAAAGGCAATAATCCTGGAAGAGGTAATACATGACCATTGTTGGTTGGTCATTTCGAGAACTGTTTTGATGTTGGAAGAATACCATATAAAGGCATGTTCAACTTATTTGGAGAAGTACCGAGGTCTATGGTAAGAGCAACATGTTCTTCGTGTATATTCGATGTTATGGATCAAGTTCCGACGCATTACATATTTCCGATTACTTGGGAGTTACCATTTGAATACATGTTCAATTTCTCATTGTATGTTCAGTGGGAGAAGACGAGCTTTGTAACCCCCTCGTCCCGGTCTGGCCGGATGACCGGTCCGAGTGGGCCACACGGGGAAAACCGAAGCGAAACCCGTTAAGGTTCCCCCTCAGTTAGCAACCCTATTTTTTTTTCCTTTAAACTTAATCTTTTCTAAAGTTCATTTAAGTCCTATGTGATCAAACAGCGGAATAAAATACATGAGACAAACATTCGAACCCAAAACAGCACTTAAACAGCCCAATTTTAATCTTTTAAACAGGCCGTTTCGAAACGCCCTTGAGGCGTATCGAAACGCCTTGACCAGGTCAACTGTCCTAGAGCCTTTACAAGGGGTCGTATCGAAACGGTGGTCAACCGTTTCGAAACGCCCACGACGGTCAATATCTCGTGGTCAACGAGATTTTGACCGTTTCGAAACCTTTACACCCGTTTCGAAACACCTTCATCTCGTGAATTTCTCAGAATTCCAGTAGCCAAAACGTTCCGATACGCGTTTCGGAATAGGGGTTCCAAAGGCCATACCGTATCGAAACGCGTTCCGATACGGGGTCCCTGAAGCCTACCCGTTCCGAAACGATCCCTCCCGTTTTGAAACGCTGGCAGTCTGTAACCTTTGAAATACAGATTTAGGGGTGTTTTGACAAGTCTAAAGGTCCCATAAGACCCCTAAAGGCACACAAAACCATCAAACAAGGTCTAGAGGCATACATCCTAGATTTAACATACTCAAACACATACAAGCATGGATTTGGACAATCTTTCATACATAGCAAATTACACATTAAGAGCCTTTGATACAAGCATGCTTGAAGACATTAAAAGAGAACCAATAAGCATCATACATATCAAATAAGTTTACATGTCATTCAAGCAACTTAAGCATTCATAAGCCATCAATCATACAAACATTTGGCAAGATATAACATGCTTACAAACCAAGTCAACCATAGACATACATCAAACTCAAATCAACAATTCCTATCCCATTGCTTAACTATTACATTCTATTACTTAAAATTCATACATTGAGCTCACCCAAAAGCAACACTTGGAGACCTTCCCTTGCCTTTGCCACCCTCAAGCTATTGATCTGCATTGTCGAACAAAAGAGAGTGTAAGCATAAAAGCTTAGTGAGGGTAAGCTCATAAATCAAACCTTCGACAATGCAGGGTCCAAGCACGAGCTACAACCAAGATAAAATGCATGATCTTACCTCCGATCCACGCGAGCCATAAATATAGATGATGCATGAACATATATTCAATATCATGTCATGCTCAACATGTTTTGTAACGCCCCGGTTTTGGGCTCAGAAGTTTTGGGTGTTGACCGGTTCGGTCAAAGTGCTGATCGAATATATAAGAGTGAATTTAGGAAAGCCTAGTTCGGGTTGCATTAAAAATATGGAAAAATGTTCTAAAATCATATTTTAATATATATAAGTGAGCTGTGAAATCAATTTTGGAAAATGAGGTTCGGAAGGTTGACATTTTGGCTAGTGACCAAAATGTAATTTTTGAAAGTTGCGGGACAGTTTTATAAAGGATTGAAACTTTGAATCTTTAAGGAGCTATTATTCCAAAAAGGATTTCTCCAGATTTTTCTAAGATATTTTATGACTCAAATCTGATTTTAAAGATTTAGAAAATGAGGGAAAATCATTTGTAACTAAATTTCCAACTAATTTTCCATTTTCTCTCAAATTCTCTTTTCTCTCATTTTCTCTCTACCCAAACAAGATTCTCCAGATTTCTTTCTCTGATTTTGACATCTAAATCTCTCATTTCAATTCTCAATTGATTCCTAATCATCTCATCATCAAAACCTCTCAATTTACAAGTTGGTTCATCAAGCTTTTTGGCTCTAAAATGGAGAAATTCAAGTTTGGAGGTAAGAACGTCCTTCTCCTCTAAACGATCAGTTCTTTACTGAAATTCCTAAGTTCTCAATCCTTGATTTATGTTTTATTAAAGGCTTTTCAATTGAGATCTTGATTTTTGGCTAAAATGAAAGATTTGGTGATTTTGGTGAAAATTTCGTGTGATCTGTTTAAGCAGGGTTTTGAGGTGTTAAATTGATGTTAAATGAATGCTAAAATGATTAGAAGTTGAGGTTTAATCAATGCAATCCCGGATAGGTTGAATTTCCTAAGTTTGGCTTGAGTTTTTGGTTGTTTTTGGAGTGTTTTGGTGATCTATTATACCTGGAGGTATAAGGACGTGGTTGTGATCATTTTGCATGTTATTTGATGTATAAAAATGGTTAGAAGTGATGGATCTTGGCTGGGTTAAGTTTTGGAAGTGTTTGGAGATGATTTCGGTTGTGTTTGGTAGCCAAATTGTTAGATTTGTGATGAGCAGCGAGTTGTGTTGATGTTGCTGGTGTTTTAATGCATAAGGATGCATTAATGTTCTGTTTTTGTGTGCTTGAAACAGGGGAGGTTGATCTTTGAGCTTTGGAGGTGTTTTCGGAAGGTTTCGGAAGCTTGGAAAGCTTGTTGGCTAGGCTTGTTTGGTAATCGGTGAGTGAAGTTGGGATTTCAGCTTTTGAAACAAGGTTTGAAGGTTTTTGGGAGCTTAGTTTAAGTCTAAACAACTTTGCTAAGCTCAAGAGTAAGTGGATGAGTTTTTGCTCTTGGATTGGGTATGTTTTGGCTTTAAAAATCAAAAGTGGATGATGATTGATATGCATGTGATTTGCATGGTTAAATTCTGTTTTGTAAGCATGTTTTAGCATGGTTTAATGCTGGTTTTGAAAGTCAATTGAAAAGGATGCTCAAGGTAAGAGATCCTTGGTTTAGTGCATTGAAAATGTGGTTTTGATGCATAGTGTTGTATGTTGTTCATTGGCTTTGTATTATGCTTAAAAACAGTGAGTTGATGATGATTAATGATGATAATTGTGCCTTTTGCATATTGTTTATGCATGTGAATCATTGAGCTAATGATGAGATGGTTTTGCATTATGTGTATGCATGTGAATCATTGAGCTAATGATGTGATGGCCTTGCATTATGTTTATGCATGTGGAACATTGGATATTATGGTAAGATGGTTATGTTGGCAAGAGATGTGAATGGTTCTTGGTTCGTTGATCGGGTATAATTAGCCGGCTATAGGATTGGGTGCACCGTGAATAAAGTCGCCTTGATGGCGGAGTGGTCAAGTGTGGACCGGGTAAACTCCCCTCAAGTATTCCTAACGAGATGAGGTCAGTGGAGGGTGTGCCCACGGGAGGACCTCGGTTGCTTAAGGTCGTAGTGGAGGTTGTTGCCCACGGTAGACCTTGGTTGAGTAAAGGTTATAAGGTGGTTAAAAGTCCTTATGTGAGAACCTTGTACTTGTTAAGATCACAATGGCAATGGTTAAGTCCATGTGTGGATCTTGTGTGTGATGTCCCGGATCTCGTTAGATGATGTCTACAACTACCAATCGGTTATGCAAAGGTTGTATGGTGGTTGAAAGTCCATACGGAAAAGACCTTGTGCATGTCAAGGGTGTATGGCGGTTGAAAGTCCATACATGGTAACCTTGAGGAAAAGCTAAGGTTGTATGGTGTTTAAAAGTCCATACATGGGAACCTTAGGTTGTTAAGGTCAAATGGAGGTTGTTGCCCATTTGGAAGACCTTGGATTGGGTAGTGTGTAGGAAGCGTTGGGACACGCTTGTAATCCGCGTATCCGATCGGGTTGAAAAGTGGAAAGTGATTATGGTTGATCTCTTGGAAGCCAATATAATGTTCTTGATCATGTTGAGCATGGGATTGCTTGAAATGATGCATGTTTGCATGTGAAGCATGAGATGCTTGAATTGATGCATGTTTGCATGAGAAGCATGAGATGCTTGGTAAGATGCATTGTTGCATGAGATGTGTATGATGCTAGTGAAAGCATGTTACTTGTATGTTGAACAAGTGTTGGTTATCATTTGATAAATGATGCATGAGAGCATGGATCACCTATGTTGCATTGGAGTCATGTATGACTTGATGTTAAAGGCATGTGATGATGATGCTATGGTTTTATGTTGCCTTGATTAAATGCATGAAATGGTTTGATTGAATTATGGTTTTAAGTGGTTTCTTGCTTGATGTGGTTTCCAAGTTAAAGAAAGGTATGTTGTGGAAAGGATGTGTTTTCCATGGTTTTATTTAAAGCTTGGCATATGGTGTTTATGCATGATTTGAACTTGATGTTGAAAAGAGTTTTCGAACATGGTTTTGGAAAGCAAATCGGGTTGGTTTTAATGTGTTTTAAAGACCCGCTGCATTGATGGTGTTTTGGTTTTGAGCATTCCTCACTAAGCATTATGTGCTTACGCTCCTTTTGTCCATCAATGCAGATTCTTGAAGCTTGGACAGCAAGGAGCAAGGGATTCAAGGTGGACTCCAATGGAGATGTATGTCTCGGTGAATAGCTATAGTTAATAAGGGCAATGGGGTAGAATCTCTCGGATTGTTGTTATTGTGATCGTATATGTTGATCATGTATGTTAAATGTTGTTGTTAATGTTGTTGAACATGAATTGGCTTAATTGTGGTTGCTTTGGAAAGTTTATGCTTAAATGGATAGCTTGAGTAGGAAGTATGCTTTTGAATTTGGGGCTTTCCATATGTGTTGGTTATTTGTTGAATTGATGATGCATTTATGGTCTCTGCATGTTGTTCATCTTTGAGGTATGATTTGGTGATGTTAATTTGATGTTTGAAGCATGTTTGATGCTGTTTTCGAGTTGTTTTCAGGCAGGGGTATCGATACTCGGGCTTGGGTATCGATACACCTGAACCAAATATGCAAGTTTCAGGCCAGGGGTATCGATACTGATGAACAAGTATCGATACCTTATGAGTGGAGTATCGATACTGGGGGAAGGGTATCGATACCCTTGCTAGAATTTGGTTACTGCCTTCCCCGAGTATCGATACGACACGTGGCGTATCGATACCGAACCGTTAAAATCAGTTAAAAGTATCTTTTATGTTTTGAAATGTTTGTGTTTTGGTCCTGAATCTTGTTTGTGCAATTGTGTGAGTTCGGGATGTCCGTTTGAGCTGAAATTTGGCAGGGAAGTATGAAACATGACTAATTTTAAGTTGGTAACTTGAAATCTGGTTAAGTCCTTAAAGTTTTCAGAAATTACAATTTGGTCCCTAAAGTTGTAATTTGTTCAATTGGGTCCCTGTTTGATCTCTGATGTTTGTGATCTTTGAGCATGGTGTTTGTGTGATCACATCTAAGGTTAATGTGCATCTAGACAAGATTAAAAAGAAAAAAAAAGGGTCGTTAATCAAGGTTGACTTTCGGGTTGACTTTGGTTTTCCCCGTGTAATCTTCGTAGTTCGGGTCAACCGTCCAGACCGGGCTACGGGGGTTACATTTGGTGGTATCAGAGCTGAGTTGCGAAGGTTGGGGAAAACGGTAAGTTGTTGTGGTAAGTGTGTTTGATGTTTACCTTGTTGTATGGTTGAAAGCTGGTTGAAGCATGTGTTTCTGAGTATGCTGTTGATGTTTTTGAGCATGTTGCTGATGTATGCAAGCATGATTTGTGGTTATGAATCTTGGTTGAGTTCATGTGGATATGTGTTGATGCTATGAGCTGATGCTATGCATGATGAATGTGTTTTGAGCATGTTATGTTGCTAATGTGCTGGTGCTGTTGGATGTTGTTGGTGTAAGCATGATCAAGGCATGTTGTTGATATGCTTGATGTTGTGATATTCATGTTGTGTTGACTGTTATGTCATGTAAAGGGGGGAGGATTCGGGATACCCATTGCCTTATTAATATAGCTATTGTGTTATTTTGGAGTTGGAGTTTGAATCCTTGCTTAATGCTGGTCTAACAGGTTTTGTTTGTTTGTTGTGATTGTATGTTGTTTGTTGTTAGTGGTATGGCAAAGATGATGAAAGAATGGAGGATGAGTGAAATGGTTGCTGCCTTGGGGCAGGTTGTTAAGTCAAAGGATTCACCCTTTTGTAGAGGTGTTTTGTCTCAGTCTTCTGTGACTGAAGTTGAGATGGTAAGGCAAGGGAAAGAAGCTGGTTCCGGGATGGAAAGTTCTTTATCTGTTGTTCAGGAGGTGTTGGGAACATCTCAGGCTGCGGTTGAGGTAAAGTCAGTGGATGCGCTGGCTAAATGTGTGGGTTTGCCGAAGCAGCATTTGCTTGATTTGGGTGCTGTAGAGTACCATGGTTCTTCCCCGGAGATGTTTGAGGCCTGGTTGGCCAATGTAGTTCTGATTTTGGATCAGGAAGGCTGTGATTATGCCTGTAAGCTGGGGAGTGTTGTTTCTCTGATGCTGGAGGATGCTTGTTCTTGGTGGACATCTGTGGCTGTGGCGTCACATATCCTTGATATTGATTAGGATTTCTTCGTGTCTGCTTTCTATGAAAGGTATCTTGGAGGGGAATTTCCAAGGTTTAAGCAAGGTGCGGCTAATGCTGTTGGTGAGCAAGTGTTGCTTGAGCAAGGAGTGGGAGCTCAGTCATCTGTGTGTGACCGTTGTAAAAGGCAACATGTTGGAAAATGTTGGGACACAAGTGTTTGCTGGAGATGTGGTTCTAAGTTGCATGTTAGGCGTGATTGTCCTCATGGAGTGAAGTCAGCTTTGGTGTTAGCCAAAGGATCTTTGAAAGGTCGTGGGCATGGCCGAGGCGAGGTTCGGAAGTGGCAGAAAAAGCCGAAGGTTGTGAAGAGTTTAGGGAATGAAGTTTGCTGGAAATGTGGGTCTGCTGGACACATGAAGCGTGATTGTTCGATGTTGGCTCGGAATAGCCAAGGTTCCTTATTGCAAGGAGTTGGTGGTGACCCTGGTGTGTTAGCTGGTGCTGCAGGGGTGCGACAGAAGGATGTTGGTTCCGCAAGGAAGAGAGCTCGTTCGATGAAGCTTCAGGGTGGTGTTGTGTTTTCAGGTAACCTTGTTAAGTGATCTATGCTTTAGTTGCCTTAGTTTGGTTTCTGTTGGTTTTTCCTTGCGTGGTAAGTCTAGTCTTGTTGCTAGCATGTTTGGGGTAATGATAGTTGTGGTTTGGTGATATCTTTGGTGTGTAGAAGGCTTTAGTGAATATCTTGTGGTTAATGGTTGTTGGTATGATGGAGTTAGATAAGTTAAAGGTGAGTAAGGGGTTGTTCTTAGACAGATTTTGAGGATGTCATTGGAGGGTGTGAACTGGCATTCATGCACAGTTTAAAATCATTGTTATATACTATATTATATATGTTGGTCCATGCATACATGTGTCATGACATTAGAGGTTTTGCATACATGTACATCAGGCATTGATAGGGCATGTAGGTGATCATGCATACGATGTTCACACTCGCTAATAACTAATCGAATCTGTTAGTGTTGTGGTTGGATTAAGTGGAATGATGGGTTTGTAGAGGTTGTTTGGTGCTGAGTGAGAGTGGAATGGCTTGTTGGTATAAGGATAGTGTTTGATGCTCTGAGAGTTTAGTGGTTTGGTGGTGAAGGGTATCTGTTTGAGGTTAGTATCTGCTAAGTGGTTTGTTTAGTTTAAAGGAAGTGGTAGTTCCTTGGTGTTAAGTGTTGTTGCAGCTGAGGTTGTTTAGCTTTTAAGTTGTTGTGAAGGGTTGTGTTGTTTCTTAGCAATCTTTGAAGAGTTCTGAAGCTGTTGTGTGTGTTTTGGTTCAGTGATGTTCTGGTAATGCAAGTGTTCTGGTTGAGTATGTAGTGAAAGGGCTGTGAAAGATCGAAGGTTTTTGTTGGTTGTTTGGGTTCTTGTGAGAAGTGGTCGGCTAGTTGTGGTTAAGAAAGTTCTGTTTGAAGTCTGTTGATGGTATGTGAAATGGCTGAAGGTTTCAAGTTGGGGTTGTGATGTAATTTTTGGTTTTTGTGTAAATAGTGCTGGTGAGCTGTTGTGGTAATGTAGTTGACAGATGTGAGGGATTGTCAGCTTCGTTGGAGAGTTTGTGTAAACAGTTGATGTTAAGGATTTCTGCTTGTTGGGAAAATCTTTGGAAAAAGGTTTGGGAATCGCAAGAGTTTTAGAGGTTGAGGGGTTTGCCTAGTGTGGCTAAGTTGGTTTAGTTGTTGTTTCTGTGTAAACCAGTTATGGAAGTTATGTGCTACAGTGTTATCTGCTGTAAGAGCTGAGGTTCTTCAGGTTGATGTGGGATTGTGTATAATCCGGTTGTGTGGAAGGTTAAGTTGTGGTTACCCTTGAGAGTGTGGATTTGTGGACAGTGTGTGGTGGAAGTTTTGTATGGGAAGTGATCAGTGTTATTGGTTGAGGCTTTTGTGTTGCCTTGTGTATTGCTTTGAGAAGGTTGTTGTTCTCTTTTCGCCGGTTGAAATTTCGAGGACGAAATTTCCTAAGGGGGGGAGAGTTGTAACGCCCCGGTTTTGGGCTCAGAAGTTTTGGGTGTTGACCGGTTCGGTCAAAGTGCTGATCGAATATATAAGAGTGAATTTAGGAAAGCCTAGTTCGGGTTGCATTAAAAATATGGAAAAATGTTCTAAAATCATATTTTAATATATATAAGTGAGCTGTGAAATCAATTTTGGAAAATGAGGTTCGGAAGGTTGACATTTTGGCTAGTGACCAAAATGTAATTTTTGAAAGTTGCGGGACAGTTTTATAAAGGATTGAAACTTTGAATCTTTAAGGAGCTATTATTCCAAAAAGGATTTCTCCAGATTTTTCTAAGATATTTTATGACTCAAATCTGATTTTAAAGATTTAGAAAATGAGGGAAAATCATTTGTAACTAAATTTCCAACTAATTTTCCATTTTCTCTCAAATTCTCTTTTCTCTCATTTTCTCTCTACCCAAACAAGATTCTCCAGATTTCTTTCTCTGATTTTGACATCTAAATCTCTCATTTCAATTCTCAATTGATTCCTAATCATCTCATCATCAAAACCTCTCAATTTACAAGTTGGTTCATCAAGCTTTTTGGCTCTAAAATGGAGAAATTCAAGTTTGGAGGTAAGAACGTCCTTCTCCTCTAAACGATCAGTTCTTTACTGAAATTCCTAAGTTCTCAATCCTTGATTTACGTTTTATTAAAGGCTTTTCAATTGAGATCTTGATTTTTGGCTAAAATGCAAGATTTGGTGATTTTGGTGAAAATTTCGTGTGATCTGTTTAAGCAGGGTTTTGAGGTGTTAAATTGATGTTAAATGAATGCTAAAATGATTAGAAGTTGAGGTTTAATCAATGCAATCCCGGATAGGTTGAATTTCCTAAGTTTGGCTTGAGTTTTTGGTTGTTTTTGGAGTGTTTTGGTGATCTGTTATACCTGGAGGTATAAGGACGTGGTTGTGATCATTTTGCATGTTATTTGATGTATAAAAATGGTTAGAAGTGATGGATCTTGGCTGGGTTAAGTTTTGGAAGTGTTTGGAGATGATTTCGGTTGTGTTTGGTAGCCAAATTGTTAGATTTGTGATGAGCAGCGAGTTGTGTTGATGTTGCTGGTGTTTTAATGCATAAGGATGCATTAATGTTCTGTTTTTGTGTGCTTGAAACAGGGGAGGTTGATCCTTGAGCTTTGGAGGTGTTTTCGGAAGGTTTCGGAAGCTTGGAAAGCTTGTTGGCTAGGCTTGTTTGGTAATCGGTGAGTGAAGTTGGGATTTCAGCTTTTGAAACAAGGTTTGAAGGTTTTTGGGAGCTTAGTTTAAGTCTAAACAACTTTGCTAAGCTCAAGAGTAAGTGGATGAGTTTTTGCTCTTGGATTGGGTATGTTTTGGCTTTAAAAATCAAAAGTGGATGATGATTGATATGCATGTGATTTGCATGGTTAAATTCTGTTTTGTAAGCATGTTTTAGCATGGTTTAATGCTGGTTTTGAAAGTCAATTGAAAAGGATGCTCAAGGTAAGAGATCCTTGGTTTAGTGCATTGAAAATGTGGTTTTGATGCATAGTGTTGTATGTTGTTCATTGGCTTTGTATTATGCTTAAAAACAGTGAGTTGATGATGATTAATGATGATAATTGTGCCTTTTGCATATTGTTTATGCATGTGAATCATTGAGCTAATGATGAGATGGTTTTGCATTATGTGTATGCATGTGAATCATTGAGCTAATGATGTGATGGCCTTGCATTATGTTTATGCATGTGGAACATTGGATATTATGGTAAGATGGTTATGTTGGCAAGAGATGTGAATGGTTCTTGGTTCGTTGATCGGGTATAATTAGCCGGCTATAGGATTGGGTGCACCGTGAATAAAGTCGCCTTGATGGCGGAGTGGTCAAGTGTGGACCGGGTAAACTCCCCTCAAGTATTCCTAACGAGATGAGGTCAGTGGAGGGTGTGCCCACGGGAGGACCTCGGTTGCTTAAGGTCGTAGTGGAGGTTGTTGCCCACGGTAGACCTTGGTTGAGTAAAGGTTATAAGGTGGTTAAAAGTCCTTATGTGAGAACCTTGTACTTGTTAAGATCACAATGGCAATGGTTAAGTCCATGTGTGGATCTTGTGTGTGATGTCCCGGATCTCGTTAGATGATGTCTACAACTACCAATCGGTTATGCAAAGGTTGTATGGTGGTTGAAAGTCCATACGGAAAAGACCTTGTGCATGTCAAGGGTGTATGGCGGTTGAAAGTCCATACATGGTAACCTTGAGGAAAAGCTAAGGTTGTATGGTGTTTAAAAGTCCATACATGGGAACCTTAGGTTGTTAAGGTCAAATGGAGGTTGTTGCCCATTTGGAAGACCTTGGATTGGGTAGTGTGTAGGAAGCGTTGGGACACGCTTGTAATCCGCGTATCCGATCGGGTTGAAAAGTGGAAAGTGATTATGGTTGATCTCTTGGAAGCCAATATAATGTTCTTGATCATGTTGAGCATGGGATTGCTTGAAATGATGCATGTTTGCATGTGAAGCATGAGATGCTTGAATTGATGCATGTTTGCATGAGAAGCATGAGATGCTTGGTAAGATGCATTGTTGCATGAGATGTGTATGATGCTAGTGAAAGCATGTTACTTGTATGTTGAACAAGTGTTGGTTATCATTTGATAAATGATGCATGAGAGCATGGATCACCTATGTTGCATTGGAGTCATGTATGACTTGATGTTAAAGGCATGTGATGATGATGCTATGGTTTTATGTTGCCTTGATTAAATGCATGAAATGGTTTGATTGAATTATGGTTTTAAGTGGTTTCTTGCTTGATGTGGTTTCCAAGTTAAAGAAAGGTATGTTGTGGAAAGGATGTGTTTTCCATGGTTTTATTTAAAGCTTGGCATATGGTGTTTATGCATGATTTGAACTTGATGTTGAAAAGAGTTTTCGAACATGGTTTTGGAAAGCAAATCGGGTTGGTTTTAATGTGTTTTAAAGACCCGCTGCATTGATGGTGTTTTGGTTTTGAGCATTCCTCACTAAGCATTATGTGCTTACGCTCCTTTTGTCCATCAATGCAGATTCTTGAAGCTTGGACAGCAAGGAGCAAGGGATTCAAGGTGGACTCCAATGGAGATGTATGTCTCGGTGAATAGCTATAGTTAATAAGGGCAATGGGGTAGAATCTCTCGGATTGTTGTTATTGTGATCGTATATGTTGATCATGTATGTTAAATGTTGTTGTTAATGTTGTTGAACATGAATTGGCTTAATTGTGGTTGCTTTGGAAAGTTTATGCTTAAATGGATAGCTTGAGTAGGAAGTATGCTTTTGAATTTGGGGCTTTCCATATGTGTTGGTTATTTGTTGAATTGATGATGCATTTATGGTCTCTGCATGTTGTTCATCTTTGAGGTATGATTTGGTGATGTTAATTTGATGTTTGAAGCATGTTTGATGCTGTTTTCGAGTTGTTTTCAGGCAGGGGTATCGATACTCGGGCTTGGGTATCGATACACCTGAACCAAATATGCAAGTTTCAGGCCAGGGGTATCGATACTGATGAACAAGTATCGATACCTTATGAGTGGAGTATCGATACTGGGGGAAGGGTATCGATACCCTTGCTAGAATTTGGTTACTGCCTTCCCCGAGTATCGATACGACACGTGGCGTATCGATACCGAACCGTTAAAATCAGTTAAAAGTATCTTTTATGTTTTGAAATGTTTGTGTTTTGGTCCTGAATCTTGTTTGTGCAATTGTGTGAGTTCGGGATGTCCGTTTGAGCTGAAATTTGGCAGGGAAGTATGAAACATGACTAATTTTAAGTTGGTAACTTGAAATCTGGTTAAGTCCTTAAAGTTTTCAGAAATTACAATTTGGTCCCTAAAGTTGTAATTTGTTCAATTGGGTCCCTGTTTGATCTCTGATGTTTGTGATCTTTGAGCATGGTGTTTGTGTGATCACATCTAAGGTTAATGTGCATCTAGACAAGATTAAAAAGAAAAAAAAAAGGGTCGTTAATCAAGGTTGACTTTCGGGTTGACTTTGGTTTTCCCCGTGTAATCTTCGTAGTTCGGGTCAACCGTCCAGACCGGGCTACGGGGGTTACATGTTTAAATCCACAACATATGAAATCACATATATTAAACCATGTTAGCAACACATCCCAAAACACATTGGCTCACAATTAACCACATATTGGCAACATAAACTACAATCTGTATTGGCACCTAGCTATGACTCGAATACACGGATAACCGTTGGAACTCACATCCAACAACTCAACCATTACCTGACGGTGGGATTGCACTCATCACCGTTCGCGCGGAGGGGGATTCCACTCATCCTCACGCCCCGTCGATGGGATTCCACTCATCACCGACTAATATAAATACAATTTCCGGGCGAACCCGTACTCCTCCTTGGTGACTCAACGCCACCAAGGCCACGCGCGACTTTTGACTCATGTGTACACACTAACATCCTAATGATCGATCATTTGTACCCAAGCATACTAGTGCCAATACTACACATTTCATTAATCATTCATAATATCAATTCATAACACTTTCGTGCTTAGCACGTACTCACCATGACTTACCGTCATGCACAAACCACGTTTCCATGCCTAGCATGTACTCACCATGATCCTCGGATCATGAAACCACCTCATAATATCATTTCACATGTCAACACCACATGTACATCATTAACAACCATATCACATTATATTTTACACAGGTGTATAACCATATCATATCTATCATCAACATGCATATAACAATACATCAAACATGCCCCAACATACATGTATACAACATATACATAATCAACACCATCCCAATTTAATACGAGGCATATACAACCATTCAAAAGTGCAACCAAAGTCTCTAATCAAAGCTTGGGATTAGGCTACCACTCCAATCCCAACTCTAGGTGGGTTTACCAAGCCCATCCTAGGTTCACATGCTTGAACCAAATACTCAAACCATTTTAAAAACATTTAACCACTCACCTAAGCTTCCAAGCTCCAAGCCAAGCAAGCAACCTCCCTCAAATTTCCGGATTTCTTCCCGAAGCTTCCCCAACACAAATTCCCGCTTCTTAACAACCTCAAACACATTTCAAACAATTCCAAATCAGCCCAACATCAAAATACCAACCCGGAATACAATTCAAATGCAATTTACCATGTTGAAAACCATGAACAAATCCCATTTTTATCAAATTCGGGCAGCCCCTAAACCATGTCCAAAAACCATGTTTCCAACATCCATAGCACCCACAAACAATCCCAAATCAACCCCTAACCATAGTACTACCATTGGGCTATCAATTTCCACCTAAAACAATCCCCAAAACTCACCCAAAACCCTCCAAAAAACCCATTTTTACCCAATTTCGGGAATTCACTTAAAATACTCTAAAATTTATATATGTTGGACTATTTGATTCACAAACAACATATCTAACATAAATAAACCAAGAGCCTTGATAAAAACTCATAAAGCTCCATCCTTTAACCTAAACTTTCAAAAACCCAATTTCTAAAACATTGATGAAAATGAAATCTACTTGTACTTCCAAGTAGAGGAAGATGAGAGCAAGTCGGAAATGTAATTACCTTTCAAAACCGAGCCAAAATGGAGGAGAAATGAGATGGAAAAGTGAAAGAGATGGGAGAGCTCTTTTCACGTTGGTATTTGGTTGAGGAAGAGGATGAATAGTGAAAGTGTTGGATGAAGGGGATTTAAAATCAAAGTTGGGCTATTTACAAAATGGCCATTAATGAATGGCTCTCTTCTTTATTCTTTAAAAATTCTTCACTTTGCAATTTCTTCAATTTGGTCCAACATAAATTATTTGTTTTTGAAACCCGAAACTTAAAAGATTATTTTAATTGTAAAACCGAGCCCAAAATAATATTAAAATATTATTTTCACCCAACCCCTAAACCCGAGTGTTACAACTCTCCCCCACTTAAGGAAATTTCGTCCCCGAAATTTATCGAACATGAGGAGCCACTAAAACATGTTACTCCACACTTTCCTTGTCTTCTCAACACCATATTAACCAACTCGAATGACTTACCACACAACATTTGCTATCCGACACTAAGATCTCAACTGATTCTTCAAGGCATGTCAATTTAAAACTCAACTCAATCTCTTCAACAAACATAGCACGGAACAGATCTGACTCACACTCCCGAATCATAGATACACAGACACATCACAAACTTCTTCCTAACTCTGGTGGTAACCGTGACAAACGAACAACGGAACTAGTCTGACTCACAATCTCATGTAGCACTGTATGAATACTTGGCTCATAACCTTCTCTAACTGAACATCTGCCTTCAACAGATAACCAGACACTATGCAAACGTCTTCAAAATAATCTAGCAGAAATTTCGGATCTCTATTACCCACTTCCATTAAGAACCTTCCACGAATGTAACAAACTAGAAGAAAAATGACGCTCGGTCTCGACATGCTGGCAATTTATACACTTACTCTCATACTGAACAACATTATTCATCCACTCAATCCAGAAGTACTCAATCTTGAGATCACAGTCTTCAAGCAATTCTAACTACTCATGTTGTTCAAGTTTCAACCCTTCCTAAGTGGTCTAACAACCCAAGTTCTGATAATATGTACGTACACACTGTGCATTTCTTACTTTACAAGCTTTGTCTCTAAGTCTTCGAAGCAAATACAACTGTAATTAACTCTATGTCTCATATCGAATAACTCTTCTCACGGTCTTCCAACTATCTTGATGAACAAGCCACAATCTTCTGTCTTGCATAAGCACACAGCCTAACTCTACATGTAATGCATCACTGTGGTTCACAACTCTTTCTCTGACATAAGTTGATTCAAGGTCGAAGTTCTCTTCAAAGTTTCTTTTAGTTTCTCAAGGGCTCATTGTCTCGCATCTAACCACACAACTGAACATTCTTATGTAGCAATCTATCAATGGAGCAACTATCTTCAAAAGACTATTTACAATTCTCTGAAAGTGACAATGCTAGACATAGGGACTATAAATACCTGTCACAGTCTTCAACTTCTTCCAACTCATATCTTCTTTTGCCTACTTTGGATTTACTCTAATGTACTCGGCTGATCTACATGTCCTAGGAGAACATCTTCATAAACTCGAAGTTCACATTGCACCACTTGGCATACAACTGATTCTCTAATAGAATCTACAATACTAACTCTAAAGCCTGTCATGACCTTCTTCGGTACGTGAATATACTCATGTATCATCTATGAGGACTACTACAAACTGATCAGGAAACTTAGGAAAATATTCTGTTCAACATCTCTATAAAAGTAACCAACACACTAGTCCAACAAAACAGCATAACTCGGAACTCAAAACGGTCACATCTTGCCTCAAAAGTTGTCTTCGGTAGTTCAAATTTTCTCACTTTCAACTGGTAGTAAACGGATCTCAAATTAATCTTCGAAAGACTGAAGCACACACTACTGACCAACTAATCACTGACACTCAGAAACGGATGTTAATCATTCACTGTCACTTGTTTCAACTATCTGAAATCTAAACACATCCTCGTACTGTCACTCTTCCCTCTTCACAAATTACACTGTAGAACTCTGAGATGATGCATTAGGCCTAATGAGTCTAAGGTCTAACAAATCTCGAAGTTGATTCTTCAACATTCTCAATTCTTCCGGAAATCATAAGATATGGAGCAATCAAAACAGGAGTAAACTCGAAGACGATCTCAGTATCAAACTCTTCCTCTCTAGACAAGAGATAAGCCGACAATTCTTCCAAACACTTCTAGGAAAAGAAAACACAAACTATCCTAACATTATACGGTCTAGTCTTCATTCAAAATCAAATTCATCACAATTACTAAGCAAGCCTGTCAACTAAACTCAATCAATCTTTGACCTCTAAATCTGGATCAACATTCAACAAGAAGTTCACCTTCTCACCTACCACTACAGTCACACATAAATCTTGTAACTTCAAGTAAACTCTTTCTTTGTCTCAACGTATACACTAACTATTTGCTCTTCAAGCCGAGCCTTGGAAAAAGGCACACCGAAACTGTAGGAAGACAATCACTTCACATCTACTAGAAACTAGTAACTCTGAACCACCAACAAACATCTTCTGTACATCTTTCCGATCACTACTATCTCCCAAAAGGTCTAGTCACACGCGTCCCTAC
The DNA here is from genome assembly GCA_958450335.1 of Hibiscus tridactylites. NCBI lineage: Eukaryota > Viridiplantae > Streptophyta > Magnoliopsida > Malvales > Malvaceae > Hibiscus > Hibiscus tridactylites. The sequence continues at coordinate 20,997,995 of OY288278.1, read as the reverse complement.
GTCAAAAATCTCAACAGAGATACGTCAAAATCTTTGCACGCTCACACAACGGACGATTCTGCAAAAATTGTAACTTCACAAGTACACAACTGATAGTCTTCGGTCCTCTTGTTTTCAGACTGATTCTTCAACAAAATCCGGCTCTTCTAGACTATTCGTAGAGCATTTCAAAACTTCAAAAATGCAGTTCTGGGCACACACAGACAACCATACTGGAAAACCACCCCGACGCACACTGGCCCCAAACACACAAATCGGTTCCCATTCACGAATACTGATCGGCTGTCTTGCATCGAAATCATAGGCTGAACCCCAACGGTCACCACTAACACTTCTGAAATTCAGGTTACTCACACGAGACCCCTACCTAGATCTCGCCAAAAGAACTAAGGTACCCATACCTACCTCATCGAGCACATTCAAACTTGCATGCTTGTTAACAACATACGGAAGTACGAACTCAGAACCAATCAGAAGAGACAAACTCAAAACTGTACCAAGGGCTTATCCACTATAACATAGATACCACCTGACTCCCACTCATAGGTCTTCACTTCTTTTCACCAACTAATACCAGAATCGGTCTCGTCATCTCCCACCAACAAGAATCAACTCACGTGCACGCGGACTCGAGCAAACAAATTGTTCCTCAACTCCGGTACAACTATACTCCCCTAACTATAGCAAAGAACTTCCTCTACATCATCCCCATTTTCAAAACCACAACTTCCACTTACCGATTCACGGCCCACACACTGGCCCTAAACTTACTAAAAGCAATAAATCAATCAACAATTTAACATACAAGTTGGGTGAGCAAAGGAAAGGTCCAAATGGCTCAAGTATGATTTCCCTCACTTAAAATCCTTTTTTCGATGTAATAGAAGCAATGGGACTCTACTAAACATGTTTCAACCAAATCAGCACACATACATGCTCAACCAAGCATATAACAAGGCATACTTGCTAAACAAGCAAACAAATGCGTACGATCAAACAACATGCATTCTCAATCAAACAATCACACATCACAGCATACACGGGTAACGAGCAACATGCTTTTAAACAAACAATCAACATACTTGTCATACAAGCAATCATACTTACAAAGCAAGCAAACACCGTACATATCAATTCAAAACTTAAACTTACCTCACTTACCTGCCAAGGTCTCGGAAACCTTAGGCTCTGATACCAACAAATGTAACCCCCTCGTCCCGGTCTGGCCGGATGACCGGTCCGAGTGGGCCACACGGGGAAAACCAAAGCGAAACCCGTTAAGGTTCCCCCTCGGTTAGCAACCCTATTTTTTTTCCTTTAAACTTAATCTTTTCTAAAGTTCATTTAAGTCCTATGTGATCAAACAGCGGAATAAAATACATGAGACAAACATTCGAACCCAAAACAGCACTTAAACAGCCCAATTTTAATCTTTTAAACAGGCCATTTCGAAACGCCCTTGAGGCGTATCGAAACGCCTTGACCAGGTCAACTGTCCTAGAGCCTTTACAAGGGGTCGTATCGAAACGGTGGTCAACCGTTTCGAAACGCCCACGACGGTCAATATCTCGTGGTCAACGAGATTTTGACCGTTTCGAAACCTTTACACCCGTTTCGAAACACCTTCATCTCGTGAATTTCTCAGAATTCCAGTAGCCAAAACGTTCCGATACGCGTTTCGGAACAGGGGTTCCAAAGGCCATACCGTATCGAAACGCGTTCCGATACGGGGTCCCTGAAGCCTACCCGTTCCGAAAAGATCCCTCCCGTTTTGAAACGCTGGCAGTCTGTAACCTTTGAAATACAGATTTAGGGGTGTTTTGACAAGTCTAAAGGTTCCATAAGACCCCTAAAGGCACACAAAACCATCAAACAAGGTCTAGAGGCATACATCCTAGATTTAACATACTCAAACACATACAAGCATGGATTTGGACAATCTTTCATACATAGCAAATTACACATTAAGAGCCTTTCATACAAGCATGCTTGAAGACATTAAAAGAGAACCAATAAGCATCATACATATCAAATAAGTTTACATGCCATTCAAGCAACTTAAGCATTCATAAGCCATCAATCATACAAACATTTGGCAAGATATAACATGCTTACAAACCAAGTCAACCATAGACATACATCAAACTCAAATCAACAATTCCTATCCCATTGCTTAACTATTACATTCTATTACTTAAAATTCATACATTGAGCTCACCCAAAAGCAACACTTGGAGACCTTCCCTTGCCTTTGCCACCCTCAAGCTATTGATCTGCATTGTCGAACAAAAGAGAGCGTAAGCATAAAAGCTTAGTGAGGGTAAGCTCATAAATCAAACCTTCGACAATGTAGGGTCCAAGCACGAGATACAACCAAGATAAAATGCATGATCTTACCTCCGATCCACGCGAGCCATAAATATAGATGATGCATGAACATATATTCAATATCATGTCATGCTCAACATGTTTAAATCCACAACATATGAAATCACATATATTAAACCATGTTAGCAACACATCCCAAAACACATTGGCTCACAATTAACCACATATTGGCAACATAAACTACAATCTGTATTGGCACCTAGCTATGACTCGAATACGCGGATAACCGTTGGAACTCACATCCAACAACTCAACCATTACCTGACGATGGGATTGCACTCATCACCGTTCACGCGGAGGGGGATTCCACTCATCCTCACGCCCCGTCGATGGGATTCCACTCATCACCGACTAATATAAATACAATTTCCGGGCGAACCCGTACTCCTCCTTGGTGACACAACGCCACCAAGGCCACGCGCGACTTTTGACTCATGTGTACACACTAACATCCTAATGATCGATCATTTGTACCCAAGCATACTAGTGCCAATACTACACATTTCATTAATCATTTATAATATCAATTCATAACACTTTCGTGCTTAGCACGTACTCACCATGACTTACCGTCATGCACAAACCATGTTTCCATGCCTAGCATGTACTCACCATGATCCTCGGATCATGAAACCACCTCATAATATCATTTCACATGTCAACACCACATGTACATCATTAACAACCATATCACACTATATTTTACACAGGTGTATAACCATATCATATCTATCATCAACATGCATATAACAATACATCAAACATGCCCCAACATACATGTATACAACATATACATAATCAACACCATTCCAGTTTAATACGAGGCATATACAACCATTCAAAAGTGCAACCAAAGTCTCTAATCAAAGCTTGGGATTAGGCTACCACTCCAATCCCAACTCTAGGTGGGTTTACCAAGCCCATCCTAGGTTCACATGCTTGAACCAAATACTCAAACCATTTTAAAAACATTTAACCACTCACCTAAGCTTCCAAGCTCCAAGCCAAGCAAGCAACCTCCCTCAAATTTCCGGATTTCTTCCCGAAGCTTCCCCAACACAAATTCCCGCTTCTTAACAACCTCAAACACATTTCAAACAATTCCAAATCAGCCCAACATCAAAATACCAACCCGAAATACAATTCAAATGCAATTTACCATGTTGCAAACCATGAACAAATCCCATTTTTATCAAATTCGGGCAGCCCCTAAACCATGTCCAAAAACCATGTTTCCAACATCCATAGCACCCACAAACAATCCCAAATCAACCCCTAACCATAGTACTACCATTGGGCTATCAATTTCCACCTAAAACAATCCCCAAAACTCACCCAAAACCCTCCAAAAAACCCATTTTTACCCAATTTCGGGAATTCACTTAAAATACTCTAAAATTTATATATGTTGGACTATTTGATTCACAAACAACATATCTAACATAAATAAACCAAGAGCCTTGATAAAAACTCATAAAGCTCCATCCTTTAACCTAAACTTTCAAAAACCCAATTTCTAAAACATTGATGAAAATGAAATCTACTTGTACTTCCAAGTAGAGGAAGATGAGAGCAAGTCGGAAATGTAATTACCTTTCAAAACCGAGCCAAAATGGAGGAGAAATGAGATGGAAAAGTGAAAGAGATGGGAGAGCTCTTTTCACGTTGGTATTTGGTTGAGGAAGAGGATGAATAGTGAAAGTGTTGGATGAAGGGGATTTAAAATCAAAGTTGGGCTATTTACAAATGGCCATTAATGAATGGCTCTCTTTTTTATTCTTTAAAAATTCTTCACTTTGCAATTTCTTCAATTTGGTCCAACATAAATTATTTGTTTTTGAAACCCGAAACTTAAAAGATTATTTTAATTGTAAAACCGAGCCCAAAATAATATTAAAATATTATTTTCACCCAACCCCTAAACCCGGGTGTTACAAGCTTTTGTTATACAATGTAGTCAGTTATGAGAAGTGAGTACTTACGGTGTACTGATCTAGTTAAATAATAAACACGGCAATGATAAGCAACTAGAAATCTCTTAACTCCGTACTACTTATACCTTGTTGATCTAATTACTAGACTACCTTCGAAGATCAAAATACCCTCATAGACTTTAATGATCGAATCACTCTCGATATATCTAAATTCTCAATGATTCTAATGCATCAACTTCTGATGTTGATTCAATCCATCTTATCGAACTCCCTTATTCGTAGGGACCTCGTTCTGAAATCAGTCAAAAATTATCAAATGTCATCTTTCTAATATCTATCAAGTACCTCCTAGAAATGAATTGGGTCATGAAGCGCGTATCATGTATCTGTAAATACTTTCTATTCTAAACCAAGACCATATACTTAAAATTTAAAAGTATGACATTGTAATACGAAAGGAAAGCAATTCCCTGGTTTCTGACCTCTAATATGAAAAATATATCTGATACATGACATTGAATACGAAATAATAATAAAATAAATTTGACATATGTCTTCTGGTATAAAAATAGATCTAATATCTATTTTCTGTAATATTGTCTTCTTAATATAAACTGAAATCATCTAGGTATATTATCTAGGATATGAATGAAGATCTGTATGCTCAGCGCTGGTAAGTCCTTCTGAACCTAGGATCTTACGCCCAATGGGCCTATGGTAAGCCTTTCTGAAAGCTCCTACGCCCGACGGGCCTAGAGCAAGTCTTTCTAGATCCTATTATAGATTTCTGCATATTGGCGTATGGTTGGAGGGTAGTTAAGTAAATTAATACAATTTTCTGACCTCTTCTGAAACATACCCTAATAAATTAATGTATCAAAGTTGAACTCTCAGTAAACTTACAATTCGCGCTCAATGAACCACTCTGAACTCCTTGATTCTACTTCTAGAATCTGAATCTCTTTTGAATCTCAGGCTTTAGACTCATCTCTTAAGGCTCTGGTGAGCAAATAAAGAATAACTTTGTTATCTTCTAATATAATGCTCCACTGAAATATCGAATCGTAATTTGAGCTTACCATTGCCCAGTTCATCATGACAGTGTTAAGCTTACCATATACTTGTTTGTGCTTTTAGCATCTCCTAGTAGTTTGTATTACTGAGCTTTTCGAAGCTCGCGATGTTTTTACCATCACAGGTTAAAAGATCGACCATGTTGCAGATATCAACATCAGTATGAGAGTTTCTTTGGCTTGCGTGCGGGATATGTCATATCTTGATTTACATTTGAGTTTGAAACTTGTTTTAGCAATTTGTATCATAGTTTCTATTTTGTTGTCTGAATGTTTTCTGAAATTGTATTTCAATTCAAAACTTGATTTATGATTTTAAATGGTTTAACAATTTGTTTATTTGAAACATTAACGTGGGTCACTCAGGTGACCCTAATGTGACTTCCTAGGATCTGTATTAACGCATAGGCGGATCTAGAAGGTTACATTTAGTGGTATCAAAGCTTAGAGTTGTGTCATTCTAGGTAGACCGGTCGATTGTCTGTCATAGGGTGTCTGGTCTGTGCATGCCCCTGACAAAACCGTACTCCTTCGAGTCAGAACTTTAATGTCGAATCCTTTTTCCTGAAATAACTAAATCTAAGTATTCTGCCTTCTATAGCTCAACTTGTACTTGCAGGAGATGTTTATAACGTTTGTCTGTGTTTTGAATTAAATTGTTGGATTTGAATCTGGATAAAAAACTTGAGATGGTTTATGTATGTGAAGTTGGAGATCTGAATCAGATTAAGAATAAATGTTTGATCACGTGAGGTAACTGATATAAGATTTCATGAAAAGCTATTTGGTGATAATGATCATTTTTGAGAATACCCTAATGGAAATGTGATAAAAAATCTATGAACTTAAAAAGAAAAGTGTTTGTGATTGTGCCAAAAGTGTATATTCTGTGGTACCTCTATTATAGACGAGGAAAACAGTTGCTTGAATACTATGTTGAAGGTAAGAGATATCCATTCAAGACCTCGATTATGTTTGGTTGATATAAAGAAAGACATATCTTTGAAATATGAGGCATGGTAGACCGTTATGAATCATTTCTGACTGAAATTTAATGTTTACATCTTGATTCTGGAAAGCCTTACGGGAGGCCTTGGGTACTTGTTTGAATTACAGTTAAAGTTCTTTATCCGTAAACTGATGCTCAACTTGGAAGAGCAATTCAGATTCTAGAAGATGTACCTTTGGGTTGTATGATTGACTTCTAAGGTAGTTTGGAGTGTCTCTTATCCTTGATTGAGACTGTTTATAATAAAAGTTATGAGACAAATGTTTGTTTTGCATTATATGAAGTTCGGTATGGATTCAAATGTTATATTCTGATTAATTGGTCCAAAATGTATGACTTGATGATTATGGGTCCAAATTCGATTTGAGTAATTGAAGACACTGCTATATTGATCTGTGGTTGTCTGTGGGTCCTGAGAAACAATGATGCTCTGATGGAAAGTCATAATAGACGGATAGATGAGAGGGCGGTTTATGTATTTCTCCTACTTTAGTAAATTTCGAGGAAAAAAATTTCTTAAAGGGGGGAGAATTGTAACACCTTGGAATTCAAAAAATGAAATGAAGGTGAGGGTGTGAAGGCTCGAACCCGCAACCTCACCCCTCACCATTAAGTGTGCAAGCCATTGAACCAAAGGCTCACTTCTGATATTGCCTCCCACTTTTGCTCTTTAAGGTTAACGCGGGGTTGTTTAAATCACATCTGTCCACTTACCTCTTTTTGTTAGCCCGTCTTTTCGTATCTTAAACATCCTCCCCTTACCGAGAATTCCGGCAAACCCATGGTTGCCTCACCACCGCTCCGTGTGCGGCACTGCCACCATCGGAAGAGTAGTCGTCCCACCCCGAACCTGCCGCCACCACCCACTCGCGCGGTTATGTAGCCGTCAGCCGTGTTGTTTTCCAAATCGAAGGTTCGTCGAACCAAACCCTCGTCCCTTCGGTATTCTACGTTTTCCGGCCATCCTCGACGTTCGTTCTAAGAATGACCATCGGTTACTGGCTCCCCTCGTCGAGTCGATCAAAACCCACCCGACTGATCATCGTTCCGACACCGGGAAAGGCTTCATCAGAGCACTGTGCTTTTCCGGGAAATTCGAACCTTTAAGGAAAGATCCGGCGATCTTTTCGGCTTGTTTCGCATTTGTAATGTGTGAGTTGAAATCGTGATTTAACGATCTATATTTTTCTGGCAGAATCGCGTCATTTGAGGTCTCTCGCGACCATTTTCCGGCGACCGGCCGTCAAGCTTAATAAAGCCCAGTTTAGTGTCTGATCTGGCCCGCATGAGATCAACCCAACTTGTCTGCCTGAGTCCAACCTGGCCCGCTTACCGAGTCGACTCAATGAGTCAACTCATTTGACCTGTGACGTCGGTATGACATCGGTGTTGACCTGACCGCTGACATCAGCGTTGACCTGCCCATTGACTTTGACCAAAAAGTCAAAATTTTCTGAAAACTTCTATCGTATGTTTTTTGACGTCTTAAGTCCGATTTTAAAGCCCGTTTCGCCAAATTTTGACCCGAATCTGACCTTGAACCTGAACTTGTTTATGTATTTAATTATTTAGTTAAGGTTACTATGAATAAGGACTGAAATGAGAATTTGTGTAATTGAAGGTATTCATAGTTCCTTGAATACGAATTGTTGATGGACGTCAAATTCGGGTTCGAGTGCAATCGAATGCGGTATCATGAATCGATCGATGTAGCTCGGAGTTAAGGTAATAGACTACTACCTCTTGTATATGTTATGGAACATGTTAGTATTCGATAATTGACTGCATTATCATGTTAAGTATATGACAAATTCTATTAAAGTCACATTTATTTCAGAAAAGTGTAGTACTTATGTAAAACTGGATTACTCGGTTAGGAAGATATGGGACTTGTAAGAACTTCTAATATTCAAGAAAAAATAACAAGACTGTTATACTCTAAATTTCATTGTCTGTTAAAGGTCTAACTTCCAAAATGCTTCATTACGAAATTGCAGAAATGCCCTTGAGGCGCAAGAAGGACAAAAATACCCCTGATAGCAAAATAATCTGGGAATTTACACTAAATTTTGTAAAGTAGCTTATTCATCAAAAAACTATGATTTGCTTGAAAAGTTGTGGATCAAAGCTTAAATCTTCGAATTGTAGAGTACTTGGGTTGTATTAAACCTTGTTAAATCTCTGAAAATAACTCACAAATATATATATATATATATATATATATGTTTATTCGTATATCTGTACTAATCAAAGTGGCGAAAAATATCAAACTGGTCGGCTTGACCAAAGAGGATTGAAAACATCGAAAAGGCTGAATTGATCAGACTGAACGTAATGACTAAAAGACCAAAATATCCTCGGGTACTAACTGTCAACTAGCTGAAATGATGGATATACCATCGAGATCTGAAGTGAATGAATAGTTGGAAGAACCGAGAGGCTAAGAATAATTGAAACACCTTCAGACATCGAGGTGACTGAAAATACCTCTAAGACTTGGAATGAGAATTATCAATAAAGCCAAGCAAAGACAATAGTCCTGAAAGTTGTAATACACGACCCTTGTTGGTTGGTCATTTCGAGAACTGTTGTGATGTTGGAAGAATACCATATAAAGGCATGTTCAAGTTATTTTGAGAAGTAATGAGGTATATGGTAAGAGCAACATGTTCTTCGTGTGTATTCAATGTTATGGATCAAGTTCTGATGCATTACACATTTTCGATTACTTTAGAATTACCATTTGAATACCTGTTCGATTTCTCATTGTATGTTCAATGGTTGTTTAGCGAAGACGAGCTTTTGTTATACAATGTAGTCAGTTTTGAGAAGTGAGTACTTACGGTGTACTGATCCGGTTAAATAATAAACAAGAATGATGGTTTGTGATTAGTTCGAAGGGACTCGAAAACTTGATAAGCAACTAGAAATCTCTTAACTCTGTACTGCTTATACCTTGTTGATCTAATTACCAGACTACCTCCGAAGGTCAAAACACCCTCATAGACTTTAATGATCGAATCACTCTCGATATATCTGAATTCTCAATGATTCTGATGCATGAACTTCCGATGTTGATTCGATCCGTCTTATATTACTCCATTATTCGTAGGGACCTCATTCTGAAATCAGTCCAAAATTATCAAATGTCATATTTCTGATATCTATCAAGTACCTCTAAGAAATGAATTGGGTCATTAAGCACGTATCATGTATCTATAAATACTTTATGTTCTAAACCAAGACCATATACTTAAATTTTAAAAGTATGACATTGTAATTAATACAAAAGGAAAGCAATTCCCTGATTTCTGACCTCTAATATGAAAAATATATTTGATACATGACATTGGATACGAAATAATAATAAAATAAATTTGACATATGTCTTCTGGTATAAAATTAGATCCGATATCTATTTTCTGTAATACTGTCTTCTTAATATAAACCAAAATCATCTGGGTATATTATCTAGGATATGAATGAAGATCTGTAGGCTCGGTGCTGGTAAGTCCTTCTAGACCTAAGCTCCTACACCCAATGGCCCTAGGGTAATCCTTTCTGTAAGCTCCTACGCCCGACGGGTCTAGGGTAAGTCTTTCTGGATACTATTCTGGGTTTCTGCATATTGTCGTATGGTTGAAGGGTAGTTAAGTAAATTACTAAAATTTTCTAACCTCTTCTGAAACATACCCTAATAAATTAATGTATCAAAGTTGAACTCTCAGTAAACTTATAATTTGCGCCTAATGAACCACTCTAAACTCCTTGATTCTACTTCTGGAATTTGAATCTCTTTTGGATCTCTGGCTTTAGACTCATCTCTTAAGGCTATGGTGATCAAATAAAGAACAACTTTGTTATCTTCTAATATAATTCTCCACTAAAATATCGAATCGTAATTTGAGCTTACCGTTGCCCAGTTCATCATGACAATGTTAAGCTTATCATATACTTGTTTATGCTTTTAGCATCTCCTGGTAGTTTGTATTACTGAGCTTTTCGAAGCTCACGTTGTTTTTACCACTACAGGTTAAAAGATCGACCATGTTGCAGCTATCAACATCGGTATGAGAGTTTCTTCGGCTTGCTCGTGGGGTATGGTATATGTGTAATTAGGGGGCATGTATGTCATATCTTGATTTACATTCGAGTCTAAAACTTGTTTTAGCAATTTGTATCATAGTTTCTATTTTGTTGTCTGAATGTTTTCTGAAATTGTATTTTAATTCAAAACTTGATTTATGATTTTAAACTGTTTAACAATTTATTTGTTTGAAACTTTAATGTGGGTCGCTTCGGTGACCCTAATGTGACTTCCTAGGATCCGTATTAGTGCATAGGCAAGTCTAGGAGGTTACACTAACCTAAATGCAAATTATATGAGCTTGAAAACATGCAAAAGTCAAGGAAATGGGGCACATAAAATAGATCGTTTGCACACTCATCACTACACATGAGCTAAATAAATTTATGGCATGCCAATTGTATCCAATGATTATGTATCCAATGATTTCATGGATTATTTTTAAAGGTGATCATATCTATTCAAATTTACATTTCCTTAGCATATTTCGTAGTTGAGCTTCAAGCTCCCTAACTTATCGATGATCAAAGTCACACTTGAGCTAGAAGCTCCATGATATCAAATTTATTTATCACGTCATAGACAATTATTTCACGAAGTACATAAGATAAAATCAAGCTTACCGTATCTAATTGAGCTTTCATGCCAAACATTAATCATAAATAATAAAAACAAAACAAATGTGTTATGGATGGCACTGAGCCAATCCCTAGACTCAAACTACACTCATCGAGATTTTTGAAGTTAGAATTGCTCAATGAGATGATTTGAACTAAGGATTGATGACTAAATCGAATAAAATTTGAAGTTTAAGGTGGAATGTTCTTCAAGCACTCATCAATTGTTGTTATGGAATTAAATAAGATGAACGCATGTATAGTGATTCACCAACTAAGGTTCTAAATAAAAACCTAGCCATTGAACTTTACACCTTTTTCTCCAATGTCACCAAGTTTTACTTTCTTTCATTTTGCTCACTAATTCTTAATACCTTGAAATTGAATTTGATACTCCAAAATTACTCTAACCAATGGTTCAATGACTAATCTTAGTTACCAGAAAATAAGTTTCGATCATCGGAAATACGGTTAACTACAAAATTGGTTTTAGGGATGTTACACCTTTTACACCTAGCGATACAAGAAAGCCAAAATGGTTGATCCTCAACTATACTGTCTAGCTTTCCAAAAAAATCCATAAATGGTAGGTACTGCGTGTGAACCATATTACTAGATTTATTCGGCATTAATATCCCATCGATAAGTTGCGTAATATAAGAGCGAGCAACATATTCAATATTGCCATGGGTGGAATCGTCTGTGATCTGAAACTCACCCTCCAACAAAGTAATTCTTCGACGCAAGCCATCAACCACACCTTTAGGCGGCACCTTCTCTGGGTACTTAAGGCAAAGTGCATCAACATTATAATTATTTTGTGCCACCACTGACATATCGTGGACTAGGACACTTATAACCACCCCTGCAGTTGTGTCACCACATTTATCATGCATTCTCCAATGAAACGTATGTGTCTCGGGTCTCTATCGTTCTATCAACCCACTAATCAACTTTAAGACAAACTTATAACCACAAAGTAACGACGCATTATAAAACCCAGCTTGCCACAAAAATGAGATTATTTGTTATTATGGCTCTACACTTCTCATCCCTCGATGATGAAAGGAACACTCCACCTTCTGCAAAAGCATTCAATTTTTTAATAATGCTACAAATACCATAATTTATCTAAAAATAATTACATAATTACAAATTTATGACAATTTTTTCATGTCCCTCCTAATATGATTATCTGGATATGACATCTTCAAACAACACTACAAAAGTACTTGGTTTACAATAATATTTTTAAATATTTAAAAGGGTAAACTACTGCAGGGGTCACTTTCGTTTATCGTTTGTACAGAGTTAGTCACCACTTTTGAAAAGTGCCAATTAATAGTCCTCTACGTTTTCGATGTGTAAAGACTTGGTCACTCCGACGTTATAGTCCGTTAGTCCCCTAACGGATTGCTGATGTGGTGGAATTAAAATAAGGATAAATTACTGCAATAGCCATTCAAATTTATCTCATGTACATTTTTTTCTCCTCAATTTAAAAAAGTAAACATTATAGTCACTAATAAAAATGTTTCTTTATAATTTCACCCTTAAATTTTTAAAAATTCATTTTTCAATCCTAAAACTTTACAATCAATTAACACAATAATATTATAAATGCTTAGATGAAAAATAGGTGCCCAAAGTATACCCTTTGAAACTTAGGTGCCCAAATTGCTCCTATTTAATAACTCAAACTTAAAATTTTAGTCCACTAACTACTAAAAAATTTGAGTTATTGGAATTTCTATTTGGGCGTCACATCGTCGCGATCTCATCCATGGCCACCACGCGCGTCGTCGGGCCGCCTTCCGCCAGCAAATCTCGATTGAAGCTCTGGCAAGAAACCAATCGACGCCACTATTTCTCGCATTTTCCGGCATCGGTTGCCGTCCATTCGCGAGACGGACACCAGATCCGGGCTCCTGACGTGGTGGCGAGCAAAACCCCTAAGATTTCGAGTCCAACCGACGTCGGCGGAGCCTCTATCGGAGCTACGTAAGTTCCAACGACGACGACGACGACCAAAGTTTTTCTTGGGACAAACACGGATTAAAATTAAAAATTATATGTAGGGAAGTGCAACACTCGGCTTGATTCGAAAAAATTAAATTTTTAGGTTTGATGTGAAAATACTCGACTCATAATTTCATAAACTCGACTCAAAAATTCAAAATAAAGTTTGAATTATAAAATAGAAATTCCAATAACTCGACTTGACTCGAAAAAATTAAATTTTTAGGTTTGATGTGAAAATACTCGACTCATAATTTCATAAACTCGACTCAAAAATTCAAAATAAAGTTTGAATTATAAAATAGAAATTCTAATAACTCGACTTAACTCGAAAAAATTAAATTTTTTGGTTTGATGTGAAAATACTCGACTCATAATTTCATAAACTCGACTCAAAAATTCAAAATAAAGTTTGAATTATAAAATAGATATTCCAATAACTCGAATTTTTTAGTAGTTAGTGGACTAAATTTTTAAGTTTGAGTTATTAAATAGGAGCAATTTGGGCACCTAAGTTTCAAAGGGTATACTTCGGGCACCTATTTTTCATCTAAGCATTTATAATATTATTGTGTTAATTGATTGTAAAGTTTTAGGATTGAAAAATGAATTTTTAAAAATTTAAGGGTGAAATTATAAAAAAACATTTTTATTAGTGACTATAATGTTTACTTTTTTAAATTGAGGAGAAAAAATGTACATGAGATAAATTTTAATGGCTATTGCAGTAATTTATCCTTATTTTAATTCCGCCACATTAGCAATTCGTTAGGAGACTAACGGAGTATAACGTCGGAGTGACCAAGTATTTACACATCGAAAACGTAGAGGACTACTAATTGGCACTTTTCAAAAGTGGTGACTAACTCTGTACAAACGCTAAACGAAAGTGACCCCTGCAGTAGTTTACCCCATTTAAAAACATAAGTTAAACCAACCAATTCAACTACTAATAGTATGTTACATACAAATATTTTTAAATATTATACTACTAATAAATAATATTTTTAATAATTCTCTTAAAATAATTATACTAATGCTAATGAGGGCCTTGCTGGATTTGTTAAAGGGAAAAGGGAGAAAAGTAGGGAGATCCCCTCTCTCTCCCTACATCTTTGTTTGTTTTATGAATGTCATGTCTAAGTTGTTGAACCTTGCTGCAGAAATATGAGTATTTCAAAATCATTCTAAGTGCAAAAAAGTTAAGTTGGCCCATCTATGTTTTGCAGACGACTTGATGATATTTTCTAAGAAGAACATGAAGTTCATTATTGGCATTTAATGTGGTTTAGATGAATTCTACAAGATGTCTGGTTTGCAGCTTAATGTATCTAAGAGTAAATTTTTCTCTTTTGCTATTTCTACTAAAAAATTCGATATGATCTCTTTGGCCACTGGGCTTAAGCATGGAAACTTCCAGTCTAGTACCAAGGAGTGCCTCTTATGATCAGAAAACTCTCTATGAACGGAAAAAATTATTAAATAAACTTGGTTCATTATGTTATTCGTGTTTCCAGCCATTAAGGTCCATCCATCTCATTTTTTTCAAGTTGAATCTTTACCTCTTTCCTACATGTAAATAAAGAGGGATAGTTATTTGAAAGTTACTTTGAGATGAATGAATCTTATTGGCTAGGGCCACAGATAACGTGGTGAGTCGGGTCCATCTAATAATTTTTCTTATGAAGGACTGTCAACCCTTAGTGGTCAAGATTAAGGACAAAATCCAGCAATGGTCCCTACTTAGGTTGAGTTTTGCTGGTCAGCTAGCTTGTTAGATCCATAATATGGACTTCAAAAAAAATTGGTGCAGACAATTCAGTTTGCATGAGAGGGTGCTGAAAATGATAAACCAATTGTGCATGAGATTTTTTGGAAAGGTAGTGAGGTTGGTGTTGCAGGTGCAAGAGTTAAGTAAGACTTTGTCTATTTATTAAGATCTTAGGGGGCGAGATTTTCAAGTTGGGTTGTAATGACCTTTCATCCATTGTTCATGTCATTAAAGATGCTGTACATACTCGACTGAGTAGGCGAGCTATACATAGGGATGATTCTATTAATTCACTATTGTGTCATAGATGGGGTATACATGTATAAGGTTTTACGGTTGTTTTAGATTTTATTGATTGGATTTGTGCAGGATGTTTTGATGTATCTTGTAGCAGCTTGTTGCTATTTGGGCAATAAAAATTAATTATACTATATAATTATTACATATTCAAATTAATTTCCCAAATAATCTAAACCATATCAATTCAAAAACTACCATGCTATTAAAAAAATTAATATTGTAGACACCGTTTTTGGTCCGGGTCGAAATTGGTTGGGCCTTCATAGGCTCGTCATTGTTTAGAGTCGCCATCGGTCATTTTGGATTGGGTATGACCAAAAACCTATGGAACCGGTCTGCGTCTGTACCAGAGTCAGGTTGGGCTCGGGAGTCGATTACGTGTGGGGAAGATTATATCACCCCACAACGCCCAAGATCGGTACCTAAAGGGATTGTGTTGTCTAAAAGGCTTCAAATATAGGGTTAATAGCACTATTATACACGATGAGAATAAATCGAATAAATTAAAAAAACTAAGCATGCTAAAAAATGATATATATAAAAAACAAATGGAAAATTTATATTTTGATTGAAGACCATAACCTTAAGGCAAATCATAATTTATCTCAAATTAAGCGAATTATTAATCAAACATGTTTTAAGACCAAGCCGCATTATTCGTAAAATTTTAACACCAATTTATAATTAAACTAAATTTTAAATCCAATTAAAAAATTAATCATTCACTTTAAAAAAGGAAAGAAAAAAATAACCAGGACAACCTAAGTGAATTATTCATTATTTAATAATCTAATTAATTATGAGAATTAAGGGCCTAATTAAAAGAATCTAAATATTGAAGTTTAAAAAAAAGAAACTAACTAAACTTAAAATATAAAGAACCTAAAGTAAAAGAGGGACCTAGGGCATAATTAACCCCTAAACTTACAAAAGTGAAATCATCAGCCAATTTATGTGTGATTCAGCTTCCAAAAAATATAGGTTTTCAATGCGTGAGCTGTCATAATTAATGGAATTTTAAATTATTTAATTAAAAATGAAATCACTTCAAACATGCCATATTCGATTTCCGTGCACTGTGAGCTGCCATAATTAATGGGGTTTTAATTCTTTTTATTTGTTCCATTGCCATAAAAATGCATTAGAACTATTTTCTTTTATCCCTGCTTCTATTCTCTCTCGACCCACACCGTCGCCGTCGCCGGTGTAGCTCCGATGACGGTAAGTATTTCAAAAACAATACCTCTTTTTATTTTTTCCCCTGAACTCAAATCCGGTATTAATTTTCTAAAAAAACGAATATATTTAAATAGATCTAAAATTTTTGGTTTTACCTCTCGATTTCGAAATCCCACCGTTGGATTGTGTTGATTCTCGAATATGTTGGTCTACTAATGTCTGCGAACCTTTTCACTGTTCGGATCTTTCAACTGTTGCTTCTTGCGCCGGCAATCGAAGGTAGGTGGTTCAACTTCTCTCTCTTTTTTAGATTTCAATCTAACTGCTTTTCTTTGTATTTTTATGTTGGTAGATTCGAATATTTATCTCTGATTTTCTCCCCCCTTTGTTGTTTGGTGTACTCGGTATTTATAAGGGAATATGAACAGTTCTCCAAGCCGTTTACAAGTCCGATAAATCCGGGGTCCCGTGGCGTGCAGCGCAAAGAGCGGGCTGTTGGGTGAGTGACGTGCAAGGCTGCCAAGAACATTCCCGAAGAAGTAGAGATAGCGGCAGTGTAGTAGAGTTTCATTAGGTTAGTGTTTCTTCAGATTTTTTTTTATTTTTTTTATTTTTTTGGGCTTTTGTATCATTTATTATTATTTTGATATCTATTGGGGTTTGGACCCAGAATGTAGCCCAATCACAAAATTGATGTGTACAGCTACCTCTCTTTGCTCATTGCTTGAACGAGAGAAATAGAGTAAAGACTATAAGCACCAATTTTGTCTTATGAATTTTAAACTTATGGTAACGACGCTCCGTCTTTGAGGTTTGGTAGCACTCTATCTTGGAGGCAAGTCATGACACTCCATCTTGGATGTAAATCGTGGCACTCCATCTTAGAGGCGAATAGTGACTCTTCATCTTGAAGGCAAATCACGACACTCCCATTTTCAAGGCGATTAACAGTATTTCTTCTTGAAAGGATATAACGACATTTCATCTTGAAAGCAATTGGTGGCACTTCATCTTGAAGGCGATTGGTGGCACTTCATCTTGAAGGCAATTGATGGCACTTCATCTTGAAGACGGTTCCTGTCAATCTGTCCTGACAAAAAAATGCACATGTTTCTAATGTAATTATCTTACATGAAAAATGCTCTACTATTCTAAATGCATGAAAATTGAATGTATTTTAAGTTCTGGGTTTGTTTTCATTGAGATCAAAGTCCTTGTACTTTTTCTGTCCGCCTTGTATCGCGCCTCTTGAATTCATTCCTTTCCATTTATCAAAGAATAGTGTTTGTGAGCATTTTCTAGCCGTATTGTGTTCTAAAATCTCTTTTTGATTAATACATCGAACATTAAAATATATTGTAAACCCCCTTAGGTGGAGCAACGAGATTACCAATTAACAAAAGAATGCACAAATGTCCAAATGACAAGTACAAGGAAATGTAAGGTACTAAAAAAATTTATTGAACGAAAATGGTCTGAGCCTTGACAGATGATAATCAATCGTCTAAGACAACAAATGGTCAAAGTGAAACAAAAACAAAAGAAAGAGGGGGAAAAGAAAAAAGAAAATGCCCCTAAATATCAATTGCGATGACTCAATTGCTACTTCGCTCAAGGATCTTTTTGAATATGACCTCTGCCCAATAAAGTTTGAGTTCTTGGACAACATCTGAAGGCATGTAGATTTTCCCTTGATCATACTTGGACTATTCTTGAGCTTCTGACCCTTGAATCTTCTATCGATTCTCAAACGCCCTTTCGGGTTTTCACCTCTATTTTTTTACCAACGGGGCTCTTTCGGGTTTTTACCTCTAGGCTTTTCTTTTCCTTTTTTTTACCAACATGGTTCTTTCGGGTTTTCACCTCTTGGCCTTTATTTCTTTTATTTCTTTTTTTCTTTTCTTTTTTACCAACAGGGCCCCTTCGGGTTTTCACCTCTTGGTATGTCATGAATTCAAGCATAATATTTCTTCACTGAGTTAGAATTCACAAGATTGGATAACTCGTTCCCATCCATCTCGGTTAGGATTAATGCCCCACCAGAAAAAGCTTTTTTCACAACAAACGGCCCTTCCCAATTTGACATCCATTTTCCTCGAAAATCCATCTGCGTAGGCAACCTCTTTTTTAGAATCAAATCCCCTTTTCGAAACGTTCTTGGTCAGACTTTCTTATCGTGAGCTCGAATCATTCGCTTTTGGTACATCTGCCCATGACAAATTGCTTTCAATCTTTTTTCTTCTATCATATTCAACTGGTCATATCTAACTCGAATCCATTCAGCTTCGTCCAACTTAAGTTCCATTAAGACCCAAAGAGATGGAATCTCAACATCAATTGGTAATATTGCCTCTGTTCCGTAAACTAAAGAATACAGAGTTGCCCCCGTAGACGTTCGCACTGATGTACGATACGCTAGCAAGGCAAAAGGTAATTTCTCATGCCAATCCTTATATGTTATTGCCATTTTCTCCACAATTCATTTGATATTTTTATTGGCTGCTTCTACGGCCCCATTCATTTTTGGGCGATAAGGTGCTGATTTATGATGCTTTATCTTAAACTACTCACACACTTCCTTCATCATTTGGTTGTTCAGATTTAAAGCATTGTCAGAGATAATTTTGTCTGGTAGACCATATCGACAAATGATTTCCTTTTTTAGGAATTTGCATACTGTCGACCTGGTTACATTGGCATATGAAGCACCTTCCATCCACTTGGTAAAATAATCAATCATCACAAAAATGAAACGATGTCCATTTGATGCTTTTGGCGTAATCGGTCCGATCACATCCATGCCCCACGCTACAAATGGCCACGGAGCCGTTATAACATGAAAAGGTGAAGATGCCGCATGAATTTTATCTCCATAAATCTGACATTTATGGCATCTCTGAGCGAAGTTGACGCAATCTTCTACCATAGATACCCAGTAATAACCCAACCTCATAATCTACCTAGACATACTAAGGCCATTTGCATGAATTCCGCAAATTCCCTCATAAACTTCCTCAATAATATTTTTTGTCTCATGATTTTCTACACATCTGAGCACCGTTTGGTCGCTCCCTTTTTCTGTATAGAATTTCTCCGTCAAGGACGTACCTTGCAGCCATTCTTCAAATTGTTCTTTTATTCACATCATTTTCCCCCTCAGGGTATTTTTGATACTTGATATATTGTAGAACATCGTAATACCAAGGGTGATCATCTACCTCATCTTCGATGGTATAACAACTAGCGGGTGAATCATAAATACTCATTTGTATTGGCATTATATCATCTTCTTTATTTGCTTTAAACATAAAAGCCAATGTTGCCAATGCATAAGCCATTTGGTTATCTTATCGGGGAAGGTAATGGAAAGATATCTCCTCGAACTCTTTTATTAATTTAAGGACGAGCTTTCGGTACTCAATCAATTTTTCATCTTTAGTTTCCCAGTATCCGTGAAGTTGATAAACCACTAACGACGAATCGTCGTATGCTTTTAGGACTTTAATTTTTCGCTAGATTGCCGCACGAAGTCCCATTATACACGTTTCATATTCCGCCATATTGTTGGTACACTCAAAATTCAGTCGACCCTTAAATGGATAATGATTCCCTTTGGGAGACACTAAAACTGCCCCAATTCCATGCCCAAATGCGTTTGAAGCTCCGTCAAAAATTCATTTTCCAAGGTTTCCTACCAGTTGGTTCCTCTTCACTAGCAGTTAAGCACATTAGGTCTTCGTCAGGAAACTCAAAACTCAAAGGTTCATACTTAGAAGTAGCACGACTAGCTAAAGAGTCCGCAATGGCGCTACCTTTGATGGCTTTTTGATTTACATACTCAATATCGTATTCAGAAAGTAAAATTTTCCATCGAGCCATCCTTCCTGATATGCCTGGCGATTCCATCATGTATTTTATTGGATCTAGTTTTGCAATCAACCATGTTGTGTGGTATAGCATGTATTGACGAAGCTTGCGAGCCGTCCAGACTAATGTGCAACATAATATCTCGATAGAAGAGTATCTCGATTCACAATCGGTAATTTTTTTGCTGAGGTAGTAGATAGCACGCTCTTTTCTCCCAGTTTCATCGTGTTGGCCCAATACACAACCCATAGAGTTCTCGAATACAGCTGGATACAAAACCAAAGGCTTGCTTGATACAGGAGGAACTAATACAGAAGGATTTGACAAATATTGCTTAATTTTATCAAAGGCCTCCTGACATGCTCAGTCCCATACGCTTGTATTGTGCTTCCTTAAGAGTCGGAAAATGGGATCACATTTATCGGTTAATTGAGAGGTGAACCGAGAAATATAATTTAAACGACCTAAGAAGCCTCGAATTTCCTTTTGAGTACATGGAGGCGGAAGCTCTTGGATAGCCTTGATATTATTAGGATCTACCTCAATACCTCGCTTGCTAACAATAAAACCTAACAATTTTTTCTGAAGCAACTCCAAAGGTGCATTTTGCCGGATTTAGCTTCAATTGAAATTTCCTCAAACGTTCGAAGAGTTTTCTGAGATTTGTGATGTGTTCTTCTTTTGTTCGAGACTTGGCGATCATATCATTCACATAAACTTCTATTTCTTTATGCATCATGTCATGGAACAATGTCACCATGGCCCTTTGATATGTTGCCCCAGCATTTTTCAAACCGATAGGCATCACTTTGTAGCAAAATGTGCCCATTTCTGTTACAAACGTTGTTTTCTCCATGTCGTCAGGATACATTTTGATTTGATTATAGCCGGAGAAACCATCCAGATATGAGAACAAGTGGTGTCTTGCTGTATTGTCTACCAACGTGCCTATATGTGGTAGAGGAAAGTTATCCTTAGGACTAGCACGATTAAGATCTCGGTAGTCAACACACATTCACACCTTTCCATTTTTCTTTGGTACCGGAACAATGTTAGCTACCCATTCTGGATATTTGGCCACTTGCAAAAATCCAGCATCATATTGTTTCTTTACTTCCTCTCGTATCTGAAGTAACATCTCTGGCTTCATTCTTCTGAGCTTTTGTTGTACAGGCTTGCATTCTGGCTTCAACGGAAGTTCGTGTGTTACAATATATGTATTTAATCCGGACATATCCTGGTAGGACCAGGCAAACACATCCTTGAATTCTTGAAGTAGGGAGATGAGTTTGTCTCTTGTATCTGAAGATATGAAAGTACCAATCTTTATCTCTCTCTTGTCGTCCTGAGTTCCCAAGTTCACTGTGTCTATTGTTTCTTGGTGAGGAAGAATTTGTTTATTCTCATGCTCAATTAGTCTAAGTAGATCATGAGACAATTCATGTTCCTCATAGTTGTCTTCAGACTCATACTCTCCTAAGCATATAGTCTGTTCAAAGTTGACTTTTGAGCTCGAAGCAATGTCATTCGTGCAATTGATATCTAAAGGCCTGCAAATGTGTAAGAGGAATATATATATATATATATATATATATATATATATATATATATATATATATATATATATATATATATATATATATATATATATATATATATATAATGTTCTAATGAAATGGGACAAGTGAACAAAAGAAAAGAATGTACAAACAATGAGACCAGATTGAAAGGGAAAATGCATTCATTTATTGATTTGATAAACTGATGCCTAAATGGGGGCCCTTACAATAAATCCCCACTACTTTCGGGCTTAAGTAGTGGGGCAAGTTTCGAGCATTACTCTGATAAAGATTTAAAAACAATGGGGAGTTCAACAACGGTCCAGTTATCCAAGACACAACCCGGAGGACACGGGCGAATCTTTGACCGATTTTCTGCGATTTCTTCCTCTTCCCCTATAGCATTTATGCTCAATTTTTCAAACCTCTCTGGAGGTACCACTAGGATTTCCTTTTCAGAATGAATGTGTCCCCCGGACACAAAGGTTTCAGAAATGTGGGGAAATACCATCAATTCCCCTTCGATATCCTGGCCAATCAGTCTGGCCCTTCTCTTTGCTCTTATTTTCAAAATTTGCTTTATCTTTTGACGTGGATTTGGTTGGAATCCAACGCCGCTTCGATCATATTTCAGAAATGGTTGTATCGCCGTATGCATCCCTTGCAAATATTTCCCAAGTCCTTTTCCTGATTTGGCTCATTTCCCAACAGTGAGCTGTATTCCCATCACAGTATTCTTTGAGAGTTTGAGTTTTGGGATCTTATTTCCCTCGGCAACAAAAGTAGAATTCACGAATTCGAGTGATCAAAATGTACACTCGACTGCATTTTCATCCACATCAATGTATGGAGCTTCCGTTGATGCAGATGCAATGATATCGTCTTCAGCGCTAACGCTTACAAGGCGCCCGTCAATTGCAAACTTAACTTTCTGGTGAAGCGTTGAAGGTACTGCTCCGGCTGCGTGAATCCAGGGTCGTTCCAATAGACAATTATAAGCAAGTGCGATGTCCATAACAATAAATTCTATGTTATACGTAGCTAAACCAATAAGAAGTGGAATGTCAATCTTCCCCACGACTTCTCTCCTGGTTCTGTCAAATGCCCTTACGGTTGTATGACAAGGTCTCATGTGAGCCTTATCCATTGGAAGCCTATTTAATATGGTCATGGGCATGACATTTAAAGCAAATCCATTGTCGACCAGAACATGAGGTAGTATATGTCCATTGCAATAGGTAGTTATGTGCAATGCTTTGACGGACCCCGTACCTTCAAGAGGAATTTCGTCCTCACTAAAAGAGATGAAACTGTCGGCATGTAGATTATTTACCAATCTATCCAATTTATCCACTGAAACATCATTTGGGACAAATGTTTGGTTCAACACTTTTAGCAAAGCATTTTTGTGGGGCTCCGAACTCAGCAGAAAGATAACACAGATATACGACCTGGTTCTTTGTGTAATTGTTCAACCACATTGTATTCGCTATGTTTGATGAACTTCAGGAATTCATGTGCTTCTTCCTCTTTTACAGGTTCATTAATTTCTAGTTTTCCTCCAATTAGTGGGAACTTGCCCTTTTGCTCAACATCTCTTATCTCCACCGATTTTGCAATTTCAGGGGAGTAACATCTTCCACTTCGAGTGAAGTTCCCAACTCCACTAATTCATGCAGCCGCAATTTCAGAATCCTCTTTCCCTGTAACAGTCATGTTACAACCATAAATCCATGGCACTTGTTGATTACTCTTGTATGGGAAATGAGAAGGAGTCTCAATCACCAATCGTGGTAGAGGCTTCTCTAATTCCTCTTCGTCCATTCTAGGTCAATTAATCACAAAAGGTCGTCTGGCTTCATCACTCTTTTTGGACGATTGTCCATCCACAGTAAAAACATCCCTAACTTCTTGACTCTTTTCGAAGAACTCTATTTCTTTATTGCCCATCAGTTTCTGGACAATCTTTCTAAACTCATCACAATGTTGAATCTCATGATCCACATCATCGTGAAATTCACATAAATCACCCTTACTAGTCATAACAACTCCACGGTTAGAACTCACCAATCCTCTTTCTGCAAGTTTCTTCCAAACCCACTTTAACGGTGATTGTACTTCAAATAGCCGTGTCTTAATCTTAAACTCACCACCTCTCATCACAGCGTATACCTTTGGTTCTTCATGTGTTGGCAGAGGGTTATTAGCGACACTTCGCCCCTCTGGTGTGTTGAATTGAAGGATATTTTGATTAATCAAGCTCTGAACCCTTCATTTGAGAGCTGGAAAATTTTCGATTGTATGACTAGGGATTCCAGCATGGAATTCACAATGTGGAGAAGGATCGTACCATTTTAGGTATGGTGGTTGCAACGGTGTGAGAAAGACAGGGGATATCAATCGTTCTTCCAATAATTTAGCATACAACTCTTTGTAAGAAATTGGAATAGGCGTGAAAGATTGTCTCTCTGTATTAGTCCTTGGTGGCTTGGGCCCTCCTTGCGGTTGTTTTTCTTGATTTGGAGAGGTTGTAGTGGGTTTTGAATATCCCGTACGATACACAAATTGTGGTGATGATTGATATTTGGGGTATGGATGTCCATTATCTCCAACAACATTAATTTCGTTCTCTTTCTTTTGGGTATACGATTTTTTTGAAGTCTCGAAAGTGCTAAGTTTCTTGCTTTTAATAGCACGCTCAATTGCTTCACTTGTTGTCACTAGATCAGCAAAGTCTCTAGTGGTATTACCAACAAGCTTCTCATGATATATTGACTCCAAAGAATCAATGAAGAGGGTCGTTATCTCTTTCTCAAGTAATGGTGGTTGGACTTGTGCAGCCATGTCCCTCCAACGTTGAGCATATTTTCGGAACGTTTCATTGTGCTTTTTTCCATGTTTTGGAGTGTCAAACGATCAGGTACCATGTCCAGGACATGCTTGTATTGTTCTTTGAAAGCACGTGCTAAGTCCCTTCATGTGCTTATTTGGGCCCTATTCAACTGATTATACCACCGCATGGCGGACCCAGTTAAACTGTCCTGAAAGCAATGAATTAACAACTTGTCATCGTTCCCGTACCCCGTCATTTTACGGCAAAATATAGTAAGGTGGGCATTAGGACAGCTCGTGCCATCAAATTTCTCGAATTCTGACACATTGAATTTTTGGGGTAAAATCAGATCAGGGACCAAGCTCAGCACCATTACATCTGTCCCAATGAAGGCATCAGTATCTTCTATAGCTTTGATTCTTTCTTCCAAGCACTTGAACTTGTCATCATTTATACCAAAAAGTTTGGGTTGCACTTTCTTCAATTTTTCCAACTCATCTGGGTCATCAAAATTTGGGATTTCTGGTTTGATTGGGCTTGCCCACATGTTTGAACCAGAAGCGCCTTGAATATTTGTTTGGTTATAGACATTTGATTTTAGCCCGCCAGCAGAGAACACAAACCGAGGATGTGTTTCTTTTGATCCAAAAGGTAAAGATGATGAGTCTTCCTCGTGAACTTCGTGAGTTTTTCCATTTTCAGTGTTTTTTTGCTTTGGATAACAACTGTGACAGCTTATCCTCTAACTTACTTAGAAGAGTCTCTTGACTTTTTCCTATGTCGTCTCTCAAGCCCTTTACATCCTGAATGACTTGTTCTTGAAATTTTTCTAGCTTCTGGAGCCTCTCTTCCATTTTTCTAGCCTTGAATCGCGTGTAGTGAGGATGGTCGCTTTGATCGTCCTTCGTTTCCAGTATCACTAATATTGAACTCCCATGGATTAGTGTTTTATTTAATGTTAATGCATATGAAACATATTGTATAAATGTAATGTGTAATGATGAATGCAAGAATGAATACAACTAGGTGTTGGTTAGAAAATTAATAGGATAGAAGAATATTTGCACAAACCGAGAAAAAAAACTTTTATTAAATAACTGAAAAGAAAAATCTAATCCATCCACCAAAATAAGAAAAAAATCATCCACTAACATCCACAGATAAAATATAATATCCCAAAAAACATAAAGAAAGAAAAAAATCTCCAATCAATGTTTTTAATGACAAGAAAAAAACAAATTAACACCAAACTCGACGGGTATGGCTTAGCTTGATCTCCCAACTTCTCAACTTTTCCCAAAAACTTCTTACATTCATTTGCAAAGTGTGTCGAGGAATTGATCCAAAACTTCAACAACGATGCTTCCTTGGCCAAATCGGTGATGTGCTCAGTTGTCTTCCGAATCTGAATGAGCGCTTCCCTCATCAAGTCTTCTCTCACCTTGATATCACCCCTTGCAAACCGAAGTCGTAGGTCCCATTGTTCCTCGCTAAGTTTAGAATCCCTTTCCATATCATCTATCAAGTCCCTTTGTTGTTGCAGTGAACTTTCTAATGTTGTTACCAACTCCTTCAAATTCTCATTTTTCAACTTGCGCCTTTTCAAGCTCAATCACCGAGTCTTGTTGTTGGTAGATTTGAAGAATCCCTTGCAGAGATGCAAGATGTTCTTGCAGTTCTTGGTTCTAAGCGCGACTAGCCATGAGATCATTAAGGGTTGTTGTATTTGTCTGTTGGGCTTCTTGCAAATTATTTGTAAGTTCTTCCACTCGATTTTCTTTGGTTTTCAATAGCTTCATACAACGCTTCATATCGTTCTCCAGATCACAAATCTCTTGCTCCCATTCTTGTGGAGTTTTGTGCAAGTTGGCGTTCCTTATCTTCTCCTGAAGTCCCCTATAGTCCCCTTGCAGGTCTTTTAAATCTGCACTCACAATGCTCGGCTGCTTCTCAAACCCCTTTGATTGATTTTTAAAATATGTAGCATTGTACTCTAGCTCTTCGTTTTTGGCATCTAGCTCAGCAATCCTTTTATTCAGCGCCTTCTTCTCATCCTCACACTCTTGTCTAACTATATCAGCTTCAGTAGGTATTTCTCTGAACCGTTCCTCTAAAGTTGGAGCATTCCCTTGGCTAGGTGGTGGGATGTTGCAATTTTTCCTCCTTGTCCTCCAAATTTGGTAATCCGAAGTAAGCCTTAGAGGTCCAAACCTTGCTTGATATGGGTGAGCCCAAGCTCTGGCTATCTTAAGAATTTGCTTTTTAGACTTCTCACACTTGAAGACGAACTCACATAACCCTAATCCTCTCGTGGCTGGGACAAATTGTAATAACCCATATTGCCCCGATACCAATAGAGGAGCATATCCAGTTGCACCACAGATACCGAGAATAGGGACCCAATCAAAGGCACTACACTTGTACAAGATATAATTGTAATCCAACCAATAAACCCGCCAAGTAATGTCCTCCAACCTTAGCTCTCACAAGATTGATTCCCATTCTCTCGACGTTTTTTCCCTTTTTGGCTCCTCTGTTAAGAACTCCCGTAATGGTGAATATTGTGGAGTATGTACGCGTCTGGACAACTTCCTCTTGGCCCCCAAGTGACTGTGCATCCATACGGCGAGGAGTTGTCACATCCTATAAAATATACGCCTTCATGCCTTTTGAGGAAATTAAGGGATCGAAAGGTCTCCGCCAAGATAGTCGAAAATGGATTAAGGCTTGAATCGAGCTCTCCATAAATCCCTAAGGCGAATATATCTACCTGCTTTCTTGGATCAGGGTGAGAATGGATCAATCCCCGAAGTCTATCCCAGGCGATGGCTTCACTTCCCTCTTTGCCTTGAAACTGCGCTTCCACCCATGACATGCTAGTCCCAGTCAAAGTCATAAGCTTCTCCTTGTATGTCTTAGGTTGAGCCCCTTTCACATAAATTACGAACTCATGCACCTTCCTTAGATGGAGCCGCGCAAAATACTCTTCTATCGTCGGGGTCATGTCTTCCCCATTGAATGTGAAGTAGTTGTATAAAGGGTTCCAAAATTGCGTCATAGCCCGTATCAGCCCTTTATCTGCATGTACTTGCAGCAAATAGGCTATGTCTCCATATGCGTCATACATCATCTGCCTCTAATCAGTCTTCCACTGGCCCTAAATCTCCGCTAATTCTTGAGTGTTGTTCTGCTTAAGCTGAAGGTGAACGTATCCTGAGAATTGTTCATCTGGTCTTGCTAGTATACTATCATCTCTCCTTCTTTGGGTGTTTTCTGACCATTTTCGAACATCATCATTTTTCTCTGATAAGCACTGAACTCTTTTGGCCATGACGAAGTTTTTTCTATCAAATTAATTTAATAACCAACACCATTTTATGATGATGATGCATGTGTACATAAACAATAAACAATCCAAAGAAATTTGATTAGTGTCGCACAAATATAACAAATAATTAAATACAAAAAAAAACATAATATGAATAGTAAAAAAACAAAACAAAACAAAACACATGTTCATATATCAATGGGTGACACCTTAAGGTTTGACTTCAGCATGGCTCTAACATGGGTGGGTTTCTACGGTTTGTTATATGAGGTTACGGTTCTAGACAGGGTACCCGAATTGTCCTCACTGACGCCTGCTAAGGCTAGTATGGTCCCTAGTCCTCCCCCATTATAGGTTCTCAAGACCAGGTTCAACTCGAGGGGATGCACTTCCCTATGACCATACGGAGGTTACCCTCACGAAGACATAGATCATATGCATCCTGGAGGCGACTACTATCCATACAGAGGTTAATCTCACGAAGGAGCAGCGTTTTGCCCCCACTTAAACGGGACTGAGCTCGGGTAGAAAGCTCATGAAAGGATGCAACACAACATGTACCCCTTTTTGTGTGGCCTGACTCTCTTGAATATTCCCCAGCGGAGTCGCCAAGCTGTAGACACCGTTTTTGGTCCGGGTCGAAATTGGTGGGGCCTTCATAGGCTCGTCATTGTTTGGAGTTGACATCGGTCATTTTGGATTGGGTATGACCGAAATTGTAACACCCGTATTTTGGGGCTAGGAGTTAGTCGGGTTTGTAGTCCGAGTCATTAAAATTAAATAAAAATAAATTCAACCCAAAGTGTGACCTAATTGGGTTTTAAAATAAAAAGGAGGGACCAATGCGGTGATTTAACCCAAATGTTTTAAAAAGCTAGACCACTTTTTGAAAGTTAAATAAAACAAAAAAAAAGAAGAAGAAAAGAAAATGTGTAGTCATCTTTCCCATTCTCCTTTCTTCACCATGGAAACCCTACCAAACCCTCCCAAATCCCAAATTTGTACTTCCATCAAATCGCTCCATCAATTCAAGGGCGTTTTTAAAGGTAAGCACATGTTTGAACTCTCCTCTTCATTTCCTATTCATACATGGTCTTAGATTTTAAAAATATAAACTTTTGGAAATTAGGGTTTGATTTAAAAGTTTTGGTTTTTATGGGTTTTTTTTCATCTTGTTTTGTTAAATTGAGTTGGGGTTTTGTTTAATCAAGTTGAAGTACACATTATATGTTAATTTGGTTAATTTTTAATGAATTTCCGAAGTGGGTTCTTAAACCCATTTTTGAGTTGTCAAAAATACCATTTTTGGTGGGATTTAGGGTGTAATTAGAGGGTTGATGGTATATGTATGCTAGGGGGATGTTTTAGGACCATTTAGATGTCATTTGGGTGTTTGAAAATGGAATTTTCTGCTAGGTAAGATTGGAGTACGAAAATGGGAATTTTGGTGATTGTTTGGGTTGGAAAGTGTTGGAGCTTGGCTTGCACCTATGGGTTGATGTTGTGGCTGAATTTAGCAATCATTTGTGAGTATAAAATGTGTTGGAAACTTGAGTTTTGGTCAAGGATTATGGGCTGCTTGAAATAGATAAAGTTGGGGTTTGGTCATGACTTGAAACGTGGAGTTGATATTTGAATTTATATTCCGGGTTAGCTACCTTGATGTTTGAGTTGATTTGTGGTTGTTTTACTTGTGTTGAGATGTTTAGAAGCTTGGTTTTGGGTTGGTGAAGCCTTAGGAGCAAATCCGGAAATTGAAGACCATGGTTGCTTAGTACTTGAGCTTGGAGGTAGAGGTGAGTGGTTATTGTTTTTAAATGGTTTTAAACATTGGTTCAAGCATGTGGACCTAGGTTGGGCTTGGTAAACCCACCTAGAGTTGAGGTTAGGGTGGTAGCCTAATCTCAAGCTTAAGTTTAGGAAACTTTGGTTGAACTCCTAATTGCTTGTTATGCCTCTTGTTTATATGTGTTTACGATAGTTATGTATATTGTGTTTTACATGTTGTTGAGGCATGGTTTGATGCATTGCTATGCATGTGGTTTGAATTGTGAATTGTTCATGATGATGATCATGGTGAGTACATGCTAGGCATGGAAGTGGGTTGTGAAATACATGTATGTGAGACATGATATTTGATGCATTGTTATATGCATGTAGCTACGAAAAATGGATTGCGTTTAATATTGGCACTAGTATGCTTGGGTACAATGATCGATCATTAGGATGAGTGTGCACACAAATTGAGTCAAAACGTACGTGGCCTTGGTGGCGTTAAGGCACCAAGGAGGAGTACGGTGATGTAATATTCCACCGGAAGCTTTTATATATTTCTACGTGATGATGAGTGGAATCCCATCCGTAGGGCATGTGGCGATGAGTGGAATCCCGCCCATGCAAGGACCGGTGATGAGTGGAATCCCACCGAGGTAATGTTGTTGTTGGAAATGCGTTCCAACGGGTTATCCGCGTATTCGGGTCATAGCTAGGTGCCAATATGAGGTTGTATGAATATACCAATATGAGATTATGTATACATGCTTATATGATACGAATGTGATGCCCTTATGAATTGATATATGATGTGGTTAATGCTTGAATTATGTATCGTGGTAAGTTGAGCTTATGAGTTGTTGAGCATGACATAAGGTTGACTATATGTTCATGCATCATGTTCATTTTGGCTTTGCGGACCGGAGGTAAGATCATGCATTTCATTATGGAAATAGCTCGTGCTTGGACCCTGCATTGTCAAAGGTTTGTTTTATGAGCTACCCTCAATAAGCTTTTATGCTTACGCTCTCTTTTGTTCGACAATGCAGATAATTAGATTGTGGGTGGCAAGGGAAAGGAAAGGTCTCCAAGTGTTGCTTACGGTTAGCTCAAGTATGATAGTTAAATTTAAAGATTGTAATAGTAAAGCAATGGGATAGGTGTTGTTGTTTTGTGCTATTGTTGGTTGTTTATGAGCATGTTTAGACTCCTTAATCATGGTGTTTTTTATTGGCTTAATGATGCTATGTTTGGATTGTAACCCTGTCTAAATTGTTTACCTTGTGTGTTGGTCATGTGCCTTTGAGGTTGCTTTCATGTTAGAATTTTGAAGTATGAGCTTTGGATGCTTGAATGCCATCTTGGGTCTATTGCATGATTTCTTTGATGTTAATACATGTTGGGTGCTTGTATGGCTATATAGTGGTATGTAAATGTTGTGTGAATGTTTGGTTGGGGCTAGGGAAGTCTTAAATTGCATTTAGATTCGAGTCTTGATCGTTTTTGCTGAGTTTGGGAGGTTTTGCAGTGCAGGGGTATCGATACGGTTGGTACGGTATCGATACCACCTTCTTATTTCAGGCTTAGTGTATCGATACACTTGAGAGGTGTATCGATACCATTTTGGTCACTGGAGCTACTGTCCAGTTCGGTATCGATACCAGCCTCAGGCGTATCGATACAGTCATCTTAGCGTTGACCGTGGGAGGTCAACTGTTGGGGAGGGTATCGATACACTCCGTGGGTGTATCGATACGGTCTCTATGAGTTGACTTTGACCAGTTGATCTAGTCAAGGGGGTATCGATACACCCCTTAAGTGTATCGATACCGCCTGCAGTTAAAGCCTAAATCTAGTGAAGGGGTATCGATACTCCCCTTAAGTGTATCGATGCCGCCTGTAGTTTAAGCTTAAAAATTGGACTGTAATATGTTAGGTTGAGTTCGTTTGTTTGCCTCGTGAACGTTGTTCCGCTGTATGACCACATAGGATTAAATACTCATCTAGACAAGATTTAAAAGAAAAAAAATAGGGTTGCTGACCGAGGGGGAATTCCTTAGGGAGTTTTCACTCGGTTTTCCCCGTGTAGCCCACTCGGACCGGTCATTCGGCCAGACCGGGACGAGGGGGTTACATTTGTTGGTATCAGAGCCTAAGGTTTCCGAGACCTTGGGCAGGTAAGTGAGGTAAGTTGTGTTTTATGTTAAAATGCACGGTGGTTTCTTGCTTGTCAAGTATGCTTGATGTATGTTCGCTTGTTTATCAAGTATGCCCTGTTGTATGCCCGTGTATGCTGTGATGTATAATTGTTTGACTGAGAGTGTATGTTGTTTGATTGTACGCATATGTTTGCTTGTTTAGCAAGTAAGCCTTGTTATATGCTTGGTTGAGCATGTATGTGTGTTGATTTGTTTGAAGCATGTTTAGTAGAGTCCCATTGCTACTATTACATCGAAAAAGAGATTTTAAGTGAGGGAAACATACTTGAGCCACTTGGAAGCCTTGCCTTGCTAACCCAATCTTGTATGTTTTACTGTTGATGTTGTTGTTGATTTAATTGCTTTTCGGTAAGTAGGAGTCGTAGTTTCTGAAAAGGTGGACTATGTTGAGGAAGTTCATCACCTCAGTTAGGGAGGTATGGTTGTACCGGGATTGAGGTACAATTTGTCCGTTTGAGACGGTGTGTATGTGGGTTGACTCTTGTGGATGAGGGATGATGTGATCAACTCTGACATTAGTTGGTAAGAAGAATTGAAGGCCTATGAGTGGGAGTCAGAGTGGTGTCGATGTTTTAACAGATGAGCCCTTGGGATAGTATTAAGTTGGATTCCTCTAGTGATTCTAAGTTCGTGCTTTTGTATATCGTTAGCAAGTATGCAAGTTTGAATATACCTAGTGAAGTGTTAGAGGTAGGCGTGAATACCTTGGTTCTTTTAGCAAGATCAAGGTAGGGGTCTCGTGCGATTGATCTGAAATTTAGAAGTGTTAGTTGGTGACCGTTGGGGTTCAGCCTATGATTTTGATACAAGACAGCCGATCAGTATCCGTGAATGGGAACCGATTTGTGTGTTTGGGGCCAGTGTGCGTCTGGGTGGTTTTCCAGCATGGTTGTCTGTGTGTGCTCAGAACTGCGTTTTTGAAGTCTTGAAATGCTCTAAGAACAGTCTAGAAGAGTAAGATTTTGTTGAAGAACCAAACTGAAAACAAGAGGACCGAAGACTATCAGTTGTGTACATGTGAAGTTGCAAATTTCTGCGAATACCTCCTTTTATGTGAGCATGTAAGAAATTAGATATCTCTGTTGAGATTTTAGACTTAGGGACACTTGTGACTAGCCTTTTTGGGGGATATTAGTGATCGGAAAGATGTACAGAAGATGTTGGTTGGTGGTTCAGAGTTACTAGTTTCTAGTAGATGTGAAGTGATTGTCCTCTACGGCTTTGATGTACCTTTTGACAAGGTTCGGCTTGAAGAGCACAGGGTTAGTGTATACGTTGAGACAAAGAGAGAGTTGCCTTGAAGTTGCAAATTTCTGTGTGACTGTAGTAGTAGGTGAGTATGTGAACTTCTTATTGAATGATTGATTCAGCTTTAGAGGTCAAGGATTGGTTGAGTTTAGTCAACATGCTTACTTAGAAATTGTGACGGATTTGATTCTGAATGAAGGTTAAACCACAGAATGTTAGAATAGTTGTGTTTTCTTTTCCTAGAAGTGTTTGGAAGAATTGCTGGTTTACCTCTTGTTAGAGGAGAAGAGTTTGTTATTGAGACCGTTTTCGAGGTTGCTTCTGTTTTGTTTGCTCTGTAACTTATGAATCCAAGAAGAATTGAGCATGTTAAAGAATTAACTTCGAGACTTGTTAGATCTTAGATTCATTAGGCCTAGTGCATCATCTCAGAGTTCTACAGTGTAATTTGTGAAGAAGAAGAAGACAATACGAGAATGTGTTTAGATTCAGACAATTGAAACAAGTGGCAGTGATTAATTAGTAACCGTTTCCGAGTGTCAGTGATTTGTTGGTCAGTTAGTGTGTGCTTCAGTCTATTTGAAGATTAATTTGAGATCCGATTACTACCAGTTGAAAGTGAGAAAAGTTGAAGTACCGAAGACAGCTTTAGGGGCAAGATGTGATCACCTTGAGCTCTGAGTTATGCCGTTTTGTTTGACTAGTGTATTAGTTACCTTCATAGAGATGTTGAGCAGAATATTTTCCTGAGTTTCTTGATCAGTTGTAGTAGCTCTTCTGGATGTCACATGAGTATATTCAAGTACCGAGGAAGATCATGACAAGCTTTGAAGTCAGTGTGGTAGATTCTATTAAAAAATTAATTGTATACCAAGTTATGCAACGTGAACTTCGAGTTAATGAAGATGCTCTCCTAGAACATACAGATCATCCGAGTGTATTAGGGTAAATCCCAAGTAGGCAAAAGAAGACATGAGTTGGAAGAAATTGAAGACTGTGACAGATACCTATAGTTCCTAGGTCTAGCATTGTTACTTTCAGAGAATTGTAAATAGTCTTTTGAAGATAGTTGCTCCATTGATAGATTGCTACAGAAGAATGTTCAGTTGTGTGGTTAGATGCGAGACAATGAGCCCTTGAGAAACTGAAAGAAACCTTGATGAAATCTTCGACTTTGATCCAGCCAATATCAGAGAAAGAATTTGTGAACCATAGTGATGTGTTACATATAGAGTTAGGTTGTGTGCTTATGCAAGACAGAAGATTTGTGGCTTGATCATCAAGATAGTTGAAAGACTGTGAGAAGAGTTATCTGATATGAGATATAGAGTTAATTACAGTTGTATTTGCTTCGAAGACTTAGAGACAAAGCTTGTATAGTAAGAAATGCACAGTGTATATGTACGTATCATTAGAGCTTGAAATATTTGAAGACTTAGGAATGGTTGGAACTTGAACAACATGAGTAGTTAGAACTGCTTGAAGATTGTGACCTCAAGATTGAGTATTGTCTGAAGGGAGTCTACGTAGCAACCGATGTTCCGAGTTGTATTTGCTGTTAGATTAGTAGTTGAGTTACGAGTTGCAATTGCCGAATTCCGTATATCAAATGATAGTAGTTTTGTGGCCGAGTTTCGGGTTGAGACTACTTTGAGTTAGAATGTTTGATGAGAAGCAGTTGCAAGACAGATTCTTGGCACCTCACGTGCGAGGCATAGTAGAAGGAAGACCTTTAGAATACAGTTTCAGAGATGGTAGAGTTTTGCATTTCAGAGACAAAATAGTTGTACCGATTGACCTAGTGTTTTGAGATGTATTGTTTTGGCCGAAGCGCACGGTAGTTCATTTGTATTGCATCTGAGTAGTATGAAGACGTATTTTGGGTTGAAGATGAATGCTTCTGAATTGAATGAATGAATAATGCGGTTCAGTATGAGAGTAAGTATGTAAATTGCCAGCGTGTGAAGACCGAGCTTCAGTTTCTTCTAGTTTGTTACATCTGTGGAAGGTTCATAATGGAAGTGGGAAATAGAGACCTGAGATTTCAATTAGATTGTTTTTGGAGACGTCTGCATAGTGTTTGGTTAATTGATGAAGTCAGATGATCGGTCAGAGAAAGTTAAGAGTCAAGCGTTCAAGAAGTGTTGTATGAGTTGCGAATCGGGCTAGATTTGTTGTTTATCTGTTGCGGTTACCACTAGAGTTAGAAAAGGGGTTGGTGATGTGATTTGTGTATCTATGATTCGGGAGAGTGAGTCAGATCTGTTCCGTGCTGTGTTTGTTGAAGAGATTGAGTTGAGTTTGAAGTTGTCATGCCTTGAAGAATCAGTTGAGATCTTAGTGTCAGATAGCAAATGTTGTGTGTTGAGTCTACTGGGTTGGTTAGTATGTTGTGGTAAGAGAGGAATGTGTGAAGGAGCATGTTTCAGTGGCCCTCCGTGTTCGAGGAATCTTGGGGACGAAATTTCCTTAAGTGGGGAAGAGTTGTAACACCCGTATTTTGGGGCTAGGAGTTAGTCGGGTTTGTAGTCCGAGTCAATAAAATTAAATAAAAATAAATTCAACTCAAAGTGTGACCTAATTGGATTTTAAAATAAAAAGGAGGGACCAATGCGGTGATTTAACCCAAATGTTTTAAAAAGCTAGACCACTTTTTGAAAGTTAAATAAAACAAAAAAAGAAGAAGAAAAGAAAATGTGTAGTCATCTTTCCCATTCTCCTATCTTCACCATGGAAACCCTCCCAAATCCCAAATTTGTACTTCCATCAAATTGCTCCATCAATTCAAGGGCGTTTTTAAAGGTAAGCACATGTTTGAACTCTCCTCTTCATTTCCTATTCATACATGGTCTTAGATTTTAAAAATATGAACTTTTGGAAATTAGGGTTTGATTTAAAAGTTTGGGGTTTTATGGGTTTTTCATCTTGTTTTGTTAAATTGAGTTGGGGTTTTGTTTAATCAAGTTGAAGTACACATTATATGTTAATTTGATTAATTTTTAATGAATTTCCGAAGTGGGTTCTTAAACCCATTTTTGAGTTGTCAAAATACCATTTTTGGTGGGTTTAGGGTGTAATTAGAGGGCTGATGGTATATGTATGCTAGGGGGATGTTTTGGGACCATTTAGATGTCATTTGGGTGTTTGAAAATGGAATTTTCTGCTGGGTAAGATTGGAGTACGAAAATGAGAATTTTGGTGATTGTTTGGGTTGGAAAGTGTTGGAGCTTGGCTTGCACCTATGGGTTGATGTTGTGGCTGAATTTAGCAATCATTTGTGAGTATAAAATGTGTTGGAAACTTGAGTTTTGGTCAAGGATTATGGGCTGCTTGAATTAGATAAAGTTGGGGTTTGGTCATGACTTGAAACGTGGAGTTGATATTTGAATTTATATTCCGGGTTAGCTACCTTGATGTTTGAGTTGATTTGTGGTTGTTTTACTTGTGTTGAGATGTTTAGAAGCTTGGTTTTGGGTTGGTGAAGCCTTGGGAGCAAATCCGGAAATTGAAGACCATGGTTGCTTAGTACTTGAGCTTGGAGGTAGAGGTGAGTGGTTATTGTTTTTAAATGGTTTTAAACATTGGTTCAAGCATGTGGACCTAGGTTGGGCTTGGTAAACCCACCTAGAGTTGAGGTTAGGGTGGTAGCCTAATCTCAAGCTTAAGTTTAGGAAACTTTGGTTGAACTCCTAATTGCTTGTTATGCCTCTTGTTTATATGTGTTTACGGTAGTTATGTATATTGTGTTTTACATGTTGTTGAGGCATGGTTTGATGCATTACTATGCATGTGGTTTGAATTGTGAATTGTGCATGATGATGATCATGGTGAGTACATGCTAGGCATGGAAATGGGTTGTGAAATACATGTATGTGAGACATGATATTTGATGCATTGTTATATGCATGTAGCTACGAAAAATGGATTGCGTTTAATATTGGCACTAGTATGCTTGGGTACAATGATCGATCATTAGGATGAGTGTGCACACAAATTGAGTCAAAACATACATGGCCTTGGTGGCGTTAAGGCACCAAGGAGGAGTACGGTGATGTAATATTCCACCGGAAGCTTTTATATATTTCTACGTGATGATGAGTGGAATCCCATCCGTAGGGCATGTGGCGATGAGTGGAATCCCGCCCATGC
Source organism: Hibiscus tridactylites (assembly GCA_958450335.1). Lineage (NCBI taxonomy): Eukaryota > Viridiplantae > Streptophyta > Magnoliopsida > Malvales > Malvaceae > Hibiscus > Hibiscus tridactylites. The sequence goes on along the minus strand of OY288278.1, from coordinate 20,960,642 downwards.
AAGGACCGGTGATGAGTGGAATCCCACCGAGGTAATGTTGTTGTTGGAAATGCGTTCCAACGGGTTATCCGCGTATTCGGGTCATAGCTAGGTGCCAATATGAGGTTGTATGAATATACCAATATGAGATTATGTATACATGCTTATATGATACGAATGTGATGCCCTTATGAATTGATATATGATGTGGTTAATGCTTGAATTATGTATCGTGGTAAGTTGAGCTTATGAGTTGTTGAGCATGACATAAGGTTGACTATATGTTCATGCATCATGTTCATTTTGGCTTTGCAGACCGGAGGTAAGATCATGCATTTCATTATGGAAATAGCTCGTGCTTGGACCCTGCATTGTCGAAGGTTTGTTTTATGAGCTACCCTCACTAAGCTTTTATGCTTACGCTCTCTTTTGTTCGACAATGCAGATAATTAGCTTGTGGGTGGCAAGGGCAAGGAAAGGTCTCCAAGTGTTGCTTACGGTTAGCTCAAGTATGATAGTTACATTTAAAGATTGTAATAGTAAAGCAATGGGATAGGTGTTGTTGTTTTGTGCTATTGTTGGTTGTTTATGAGTGTGTTTAGACTCCTTAATCATGGTGTTTTTGATTGGCTTAATGATGCTATGTTTGGATTGTAACCTTGTCTAAATTGTTTACCTTGTGTGTTGGTCATGTGCCTTTGAGGTTGCTTTCATGTTAGAATTTTGAAGTATGAGCTTTGGATGCTTGAATGACATCTTGGGTCTATTGCATGATTTCCTTGATGTTAATACATGTTGGGTGCTTGTATGGCTATATAGTGGTATGTAAATGTTGTGTGAATGTTTGGTTGGGGCTAGGGAAGTCTTAAATTGCATTTAGATTCGAGTCTTGATCGTTTTTGCTGAGTTTGGGAGGTTTTGCAGTGCAGGGGTATCGATACGGTTGGTACGGTATCGATACCACCTTCTTATTTCAGGCTTAGTGTATCGATACACTTGAGAGGTGTATCGATACCATTTTTGTCACTGGAGCTACCGTCATCTTAGTGTTGACCGTGGGAGGTCAACCGTTGGGGAGGGTATCGATACACTCCGTGGGTGTATCGATACGGTCTCTATGAGTTGACTTTGACCAGTTGACCTAGTCAAGGGGGTATCGATACACCCCTTAAGTGTATCGATACCGCCTGCAGTTAAAGCCTAAATCTAGTGAAGGGGTATCGATACTCCCCTTAAGTGTATCGATACCGCCTGTAGTTTAAGCTTAAAAATTGGACTGTAATATGTTAGGTTGAGTTCGTTTGTTTTCCTCGTGAACGATATTCCGCTGTATGACCACATAGGATTAAATACTCATCTAGACAAGATTTAATAGAAAAAAATAGGGTTGCTGACCGAGGGGGAATTCCTTAGGGAGTTTTCACTCGGTTTTCCCCGTGTGGCCCACTCGGACCGGACATTCGGCCAGACCGGGACGAGGGGGTTACAGAAATCCCGTGGAACTGGTCTGCGTCTGTACCAGAATTAGGTTGGGCTCGGGAGTCGATTACGTGTAGGGAAGGTTATAGCACCCCCACAACGCCCAAGATTGGTACCTAAAGGGATTGTGTTGTCTAAAAGGCTTCAAAGATAGGGTTAATAGCACTATTATACACGATAAGAATAAATTAAAAAAAAAACTAAGCATGCTAAAAAAATGATATACATATATATATATATATATATATATATATATATATATAAACAAATGGAAAATTTATATTTTGATTGAAGACCATACATAACCTTAAGTCAAATCATAATTTATCTCAAATTAAGCGAATTATTAATCAAACATATTTTAAGACCAAACCGCATTATTCGCAAAATTTTAAGTCCAATTTATAATTAAACTCAATTTTAAATCCAATTAAAAAATTAAACATCCACTTTAAAAAAAGGAAAGAAAAAATAACCAGGACAACCTAAGTGAATTATTCGTTATTTAATCATCTAATTAATTATGAGAATTAAGGGCCTAATTAAAAGAATCTAAATATTGAAGTTCAAAAAAAATTAACAAAACCTAAAATATAAAAAACCTAAAGTAAAGGAGGGACCTAGGGCATAATTAACCCTTAAACTTACAAAAGTGAAATCATCAACCAACTTATGCGTGATTCAGCTTCCAAAAACTATAGGTTTCCAATGCGTGAGCTGTCATTATTAATGGAATTTTAAATTACTTAATTAAAAATGAAATCACTTTGAACATGCCATATTCGATTTTCGTGCACTGTGAGTTGCCATAATTAAATGGGTTCTAATTCTTTTTATTTGTTCCATTGCCATAACAATACATTAGAACTATTTTCTTTTATCCCTGCTTCTATTCTCTCTCGACCCACACCGCCGCCGTCGTCGGTGTAGCTCCGACGACGGTAAGTATTTCAAAAACAATACCCCTTTTTATTTTTTTTCCTGAACTCAAATTCGGTATTAATTTTCTCAAAAAAACGAATATATTCAAATAGATCTAAAATTTTTAGTTTTACCTCCCGATTTCGAAATCCCACCGTTGGATTGCGTTGATTCTCGAATATGTTGGTCTACTAATGTCTGCGAACCTCTTCACCGTTCGGATCTCTCAATTGTTGCTTCTTGCGCCGGCAATCGAAGGTAGGTGGTTCAACTTCTCTCTCTTTTTCAAATTTCAATCTAACTGCTTTTCTTTGTTTTTTTATGCTGGTAGATTCGAAAACTTCTCTCTGATTTTCTCCCCCTTTGTTGTTTGGTGTACTCGGTATTTATAAGGGAATACGAACAGTTCTTCAAGCCGTTTACAACTCCGACAAATCCGGGGTCCCGTTGCGTGCGGCGCAAAGAGCGGGCCGTTGGGTGAGTGACGTGCAAGGCTGCCAAGAACATTTCCGAAGAAGTAGAGACAGCGGCAGTGCAGTAGAGTTTCATTAGGTTAGGGTTTCTTTGGATTTTTTTATTTTATTTATTTTATTTTTTTGGGCTTTTGTATCATTTATTATTATTTTGATATCTATTGGGTTTTGGACCCAGAATGTAGCCTAATCACAAAATTGATGCGTACAAATATCATATACACTAGCGGTGAAAATTAAAAGTTTCTAGAAGCGCCTTAATTTTAGGGTATAGGGAGTTAGTTTAGGGTATAAGGTTTAGGGGTTTAGATGTAGGAGTTTAGAATTTAAGGATAGTTGTTTCAGTTTAAGGTTTAGGGTTATAATTTAGGGTTTATAGGTTAGGGTTTAATTTTTAGGGTAATATGGTGAGGATTTAGGTTTTAACCTATAAACCCTAAATTATAACCCTAAACCTTAAATTGAAACAACTATTCCTAAATTCTAACCCCCTAAACCCTTTACCCTAAACTAACTTCCTATACCCTAAAACTAAGGCACTTGTGAAAACTTTCAATTTCCACTTGTGTATAGAATATTTATCCTTAAAAAACTAAACTACCATAACATAAACATCTAAATGTATGGACGAGTCTACCACGTGCGGCGAACATTGTTGAACACCACTAACGATGAACACCGATGAACACCATTAATTTTTTTTAAAATTTTTAAAATTCTAAAGGACTAAAATTATAATTAAAATTATCTCTTAAAAAATAAAAATCAAATTTAATGATTACTTTATAATATTTTTTAATAGGTTAGAATCAAATATACCCAATTCTCTCAAATCAAATCCCAATCAAACCCTAATTTTAATTTTCCCCAATTTCGAATTTGTTAGGGTTTAGGTTTAGGAGATTTGAGTATATTTGATTCGAATCTATTACAAAATTATAAATTGATTTCCATTTTTTTAAGAGGTTGATTTTATTAGGGTTTATGAGAATTATGTATATTTGATTCTAACCTATTAAAAAATATTATAAAGTAACTATTAAATTTGATTTTTAATTTTTTAAGAGATAATTTTAACTATAATTTTAGTCCTTTAAATTTTTAAAATTTTAAAAAAATTAATGGTGCTCATCGGTGTTTATCGTTAGTGGTGTTAATCAATGTTCCTCGCCCGTTGTAAAATTTTCCCTAAAGGTATTAACTCTTATCAACTATAACGATTAAACAATGCACATAAAAATAAATATAATTATTTCAAACTCACTTCAAACTTTTATAAAAAAAATTAAAAATTTATCCTTCACGGGATTTAATTCAACCCAAATACCTATAAAATTAATTTCAACTATAACAATTACATCAAATATAACATTAATCTAAAACGAAATATTAACCAAAAAATATAAAAAAACAATGAAATCTATCTTTTCTTCAAAAATTTCTTTATAGTTATTCTTAACCATTTGACATGCACCGTTGATAGCTGTGACTAATCCCCTCGACGCGGGTGCTCTCACTGAGAGGTAAACGACTAGCTATAAAATGTATTCTATTCTCATTGGTAGGAATCGAACTCCTGACCTCATAATTAAAGGATGAGATGAGCAACCACCACACAACATTTCATAGTTAAAAATACTTATTTATTTATATAAAACAATATAATTACACAACTGCAAAATTAATATAATAATTAGGACATCAATTTTATATAGGATTAATATCCTATACACTGGCGGTGGAAATTTTTTATTTCCACAAGCGCCTCAATTATAGGGTTTAGGGTTAGGGCTTAGGGTTTAGAGTTGAGAGGTTTTAGTGTAAATGTTTAGAATTTAGGATTCATGTTTAGAATTTAGAATTTAGGGTTAGAATTTAGGGTTTAGGGTTAGGGTTTAGTTTTAGAGTAATATGTGTAGGGATTTAGGTTTTAACCTATAAACCCTAAATTTTAACCCTAAACCCTAAATTTCATCAACAATCCCTAAATTCAAAACTACTACACTTATACCCCTAAATTTTAAACCCTAAACGAAGTCTCTAACCCCTAAAATTAAGACGCTTGTGTAAAAAAGTTTCCACAAGCGCTTGTGTATAGAACAATTACCCTTTTATATAAGGATTAATATCCTATACACTAGTGGTGGAAACTTAAAGTTTCCACAAGCGCCTTAGTTTTAGGGTTTAGAGAGTTAGTTTAGGGTATAGAGTTTAGGGGTTTAGGTGTAGGGGTTTAGAATTTAGAGATAGTTGTTTCAATTTAAGGTTTAGGGCTATAATTTAGGGTTTATAGGTTAGGGTTTAGTTTTTAGGATAATATGGTGAGGATTTAGGTTTTAACCTATAAACCCTAAATTATAACCCTAAACCTTAAATTGAAACAACTATCCCTAAATTCTAACCCTCCACACCTAAACCCCTAAACCATATACCCTAAACTAACTACCTACACCCTAGAATTAAGGCGCTTGTGGAAACTTTCAGTTTCGACCGCCTGTGTATAGAAAATTTATCCTTTATATAAAGGTTTTTTAATTTATATATCCATCACTTAATATAGAATTATATGTTTAGCATTTGATTTTGGGTAAACTACATAAATGGTTCTCCGACTATGCTCTAATTTTTTTTGCGTCTTTCGACTGTCAAAAATTACAAATTGACCCCCAACTTAAAAAGTAACAAATTGGTTTGACGACGTTAAAAAATTTAACGGCTGATGATGTGGAAGTTAATATAAATTGATATAATTACATAATTAATTCTCAAGTTCTACACTTATTTTAATTTGACCCTAATTCTAAAAAATTAATCCAAATAATTTTAATAATCTATCAATTTAGTCCATCTTCTTTTCTATTTTTCCTCTCCTTTAATTCTTCAATTCATTTTCACCCCAAATTAACTAACGCAGTCGCTATAATTTCCTTTAATTTACCATTTTCAAGGCATTGGTCCACAATTTGTGGCAAAGCTATACTTGATCAAATAAAATGCTCATTCAGCTCTCCAAAATTTTTTAGAGTAGAACCAGTATTGTTGTCTGCATCTTTTGCCCAAGAATTGATTTTGATTTGAACAACCTCATCCCCAAAAGGAGGTTTTATTTTTGTGTCACTTCCCATGAATGAATGTTTCAAGAAGTGGGGTATTTCTTTGAGGAGAATCAATAGACAAAGTCACATTTGAATTAGAGAAGTCTTTAGTAGTCACACTAACAAGCAAATTCGTTCCAGCATCATCCCAAACTGGCATGCACTCGCTTGCTTCGGAGTACTTGACACTATCAATTAAAGCATTTATAGAGCAAAAAGAAGCTTCTTGCAGTTTCCCTGATTTAAGTTCATTTCTAGATGACAAGGAAGCAGTTTTTGTAACTTCAGTCGTTCTCCTACCATCTTCTCCATTCTTACAGTTTTCGTCACCAAGAATAGCTGCAGGTGAACCATCCCCCTCGTCTGACCCAGTCAGCACATTTTTGAAGTCATTGTTCTGCCAAAATGTAGTATTCACATCGCTAATAACATTTACCCATTAACTATCACTTTTCTCTTTCATGTTACAATCTAATTGCTCATTTTTCTATGAAATCACAGGAGAAGATGCTCTGTTATTCATGACCGAATGCTCTTCAAGTGATCCTCCGCTGGCAATTTGTGCAGTATTAAATTGATAGATTATTAAAATTATGTGAGTTAATATTTTAGAATTAGGGTTAAATTTAAATAAGTGTAGAATTTTAGGGCTAATTATGTAATTGTATCAATTTATATTAACTGTCACATCATCAGTCGTTAAATTTTTAAAGGTGTCAGACCAATTTGTTATTTTTTTAAGTCGAAAGACCAGTTTGTAATTTCTAATAGTCGGAGACGTAAAAATAATTAGAGCATAATCAGAGGACCATTTATGTAGTTTACCCTTTAATTTTTAAATTGAAATGAATGTACTAAAAACAATATTGATAATGGAAGGAAAAGAAATGTTAAAAGGGAAAATCAGGGACGCCCAAATCTCTCGGAGTTTCAAAGGAAAAATAGGAATAAGAAGCGGACAATCCTTGGAGATGTGAAGAAACAAAAACACCCATTCACACGTCCACCTTGTATTGCATATCCAAAGTGTGTGAGAGTAGAGCCTTCCAATTCCAATTCCAATAGAATGCAAAAATCTTTTGTGAACGTGTCGCCATCTCTTTAATCCACCCTTGTCTAGCCATGTGTTCCCTTGTGCATGCACCTCTCTCCTTCACTCTCTTCGTTTCATAACACATCCCTCCCCTCTTACGACTCTTTCCAATTCTACCACCATTCTTTTTTGGAACAAAAATGTTTAGCCTTGTCATTTTCCATTCAATGTAGAAACCAAGACAAAACCCTTGGCAGTCTTTTGCTTTTTATTTTGTTGTTGAAGAAAATCCCTTGTAGCTGAAGCCCGAAACACAAGGGGTTGTGTGGTTATGTTTTGATATTGAAACACTGTGGAGAAAGTGAAAGAAGAGAATGGCAGCGAACGAGTGGATAAATGGGTACTTGGAAGCAATATTGGACAGTGGAGCAGCAGCAATCGAGGAGCAGCACAAGCCAGCGGTGGATTTGAGAGAAGGGGGTCATTTCAATCCAACCAAGTACTTTGTTGAAGAGGTGGTGACAGGCGTTGACGAAACCGATCTACACAGGACATGGATCAAGGTTGTCGCCACCCGGAATGCCAGGGAACGTAGTTCTAGGCTCGAGAACATGTGCTGGCGGATTTGGCACCTTACCCGTAAAAAGAAGCAGGTCCCTCCTCTTTCTATTCTTTATATATACATATATGCAATGCATGCATCATGCATCCTGAGCTTCTGCCTACGCATATAAATGATGATATTAGAGGACTCAAATCACAATCTTATAATGTAAATAGTTGGAATGGGAGCAACTGCAACGATTGGCAAAGCGGAAATGGGAACGTGAGCTTGTGCGCAAGGATGCCACTGAGGACTTGGCCGAAGACTTGTCAGAAGGAGAGAAGGGAGATGCTGTTAGTGAGTTGATGAATCCTGAGACCCCGAGGAAAATATTCCAAAGAAACTCTTCCCACTTGGAAGTGTGGTCAGAGGACAAGAAGGAAAAGAAACTATACATTATCCTTATCAGGTATGCATCAATCATGAATTCATCTTAAGATTTCTCTATCATTTTAAGCCTACTACATCACTTTGTTTGTGTGCATATATTCTATTTTTGCACTTGATAAAACCATTTTTGTGGTTGTATTTTATTTGGTTCTTCAAGTAAACCAATGATTTGTTATTGAAGCAGGTGGCAACAACCATCATCTGTATTTCTTATTTTTCCCAATGGAGATAGCACAGTTCATTAATGGAAATTTTTTATGCATGTATTTCTTGAATTTCTTCATTTAATTATCCATAGAAGCAAAAAGAATGTAATTCAAATAACTGTACCTGAAAGTTACCATCATGATTTTACTCCAAGTGGCATGACTTGCTTGCATTTTAATGAAAGAGCAACTTCAGAAATTCTGTAAGGAATTCTGCATTAACAGTTCAATTGAAGCACTGTTACATTTCTTCTCTGTAAACCAGTTTGCATGGCTTAGTCCGAGGAGAAAACATGGAGCTTGGTCGAGATTCTGACACTGGTGGACAGGTAAATGATGTATTCTACAAGGAAAAGAAAACATTGCTTGCATTTTGGCCTCATTTCATTTATTTCATGTTTTTGTAATAATAAAATGGTACTCAGGTCAAATATGTGGTAGAGCTTTCTAGGGCTCTTGCAAAGATGCCAGGAGTGTATAGAGTAGATCTTTTTACTCGACAAGTCTTATCACCCGAAGTTGATTGGAGCTATGGTGAGCCTACAGAAATGCTAACGACCGCCAGTGAAGATGCAGATGGAAATGATGTTGGAGAGAGTAGCGGAGCGTACATTATAAGGATCCCTTTTGGTCCGCGTGATAAGTACCTTCATAAAGAATTATTGTGGCCTTATATTCCGGAATTTGTAGATGGTGCCCTGGCTCACGTTCTTAATATGTCAAAAGTTCTCAGTGAACAAATTGGTGGAGGCCAACCTGTATGGCCATATGTTATTCATGGTCATTATGCTGATGCAGGGGACAGTACTGCTCTTCTATCAGGTGCTTTAAACGTCCCCATGGTTTTAACAGGACACTCTCTTGGGAGGAACAAGCTTGAGCAGCTGCTTAAACAAGGGCGACAGTCAAAGGAAGACATCAATTCGACATACAAGATTATGAGAAGAATTGAAGCAGAAGAACTTTCCCTTGATGTTGCAGAACTAGTTATCACTAGTACCCAGCAAGAGATTGAAGAACAGTGGGGGCTTTATGATGGGTTTGATGTGAAGCTTGAAAAAGTTTTACGTGCCCGTGCTAGACGTGGGGTAAACTGTCATGGTCGATACATGCCAAGGATGGTGGTAACAATATTTCTCCCTTTTCCTTTCTCTTTTCCACTATTTCGAGATGTTGTATTGATCACTGCTTCCTTCATATGAGCGTTACAGATAATGTGAAAAGAGATTTACCAAGAAGTATATTTTTCCTTGTTCCTCACTCTGAAACATACTCCATGTGCTTCATTTCTCTTGTTCTCAAACATATTGTTAACTCCACATAGAACTTGATTTTCTAAGCGAACTAACCCATGGATCAGATTAACTCGGAGACTACCATAATGAATTCACATTTTGTAAAAAATTTGAAAAGATCAATGAGACAATATTGAACTATTTTGTTTGCACCTCTTATTTTAGCTTTGAAGTACAATTTATTTGCAGGTTATTCCCCCTGGCATGGACTTCAGCAATGTTGTAGTTCAAGAAGATGCCCCTGAGATTGATGGAGAACTTGTCTCGGTCCTTGGAGGTACTGATGGGTCTTCTCCCAAGGCAATTCCAACAATATGGTCCGAAGTAAGTAGGTCAGCTATGTTATACACTCATCGTTTAACAGATCTGGTATTGATTCTTCCTAACGTTAGCAGGTGATGAGATTTCTTACAAATCCCCACAAGCCAATGATCTTGGCCTTATCTAGACCTGATCCAAAGAAGAACATAACTACTCTTTTGAAAGCCTTTGGAGAATGCCGTCCTTTACGAGAGCTTGCTAATCTTGTAAGTTAGTTTGTGCAACAATTTTCATTTACAGAGTGGAAGGACGACTACTAATACTACTTTTCTTTGCAGACACTTATAATGGGCAACAGGGATGATATTGATGGAATGAGTGGTCCAAGTGCTAGTGTACTCGTAACAGTATTGAAACTTATTGACAAGTATGACCTCTATGGGCAGGTTGCCTATCCAAAGCATCACAAACAGACTGATGTTCCCGATATTTATCGACTCGCAGCAAAAACAAAGGTTAATTAGAGTTCATTTTTGTTGGAGCTAGTTCATGTGCTATTGTTTTTATATTAACTGGATTCAAATGTCGCAGGGAGTTTTCATAAATCCGGCTCTGGTTGAGCCTTTTGGACTTACGTTGATAGAGGTTGGTTTTATTGATTGAATTTTGTTTCGATGTCATCCTATCAAGTTCAGTGAGATACAATTTTTATCTCTATTTATTTGATACAATGCAGGCAGCAGCCCATGGGCTGCCGATGGTGGCAACAAAAAATGGTGGACCCGTTGACATCCAGCGGGTAAGAACACTGAATATATCTCTCAATCATTAGATATTGCTGGTGGACTTTCCAGAGCTTTCAAATATAAACTCTGGCCGGGAAAGTTGAGCAGATGGGACTAAAAACTTAACGGGAACTATTTGTTGAAATGTTAAAGATTCTGAACATCCCCATTGTCGTCTATACTCTTCTACAAAATGTTAACAACAGTTCCAATTGTTGACATTACTTTTTTTTCCCTTTTTTAATGAATTTTAGGCACTAAATAATGGCCTTCTGGTGGATCCCCATGATCAGAAATCAATTGCTGATGCCCTGTTGAAGTTGGTATCAGAGAAAAACTTATGGCATGACTGCAGGAAGAATGGTTGGAAGAATATACATCTGTACTCATGGCCTGAACACTGCCGTACTTACTTGACGAAGGTTGCAGCTTGTCGAATGAGACATCCTCAGTGGCAAACAGATACACCAGGGGATGAAGTCTCTGCTGAAGTATCATCTTTAAATGACTCACTTAAAGACGTGCAAGACATGTCCCTTAGGCTCTCAGTTGATGGAGATAAATCTTCACTTACTGGATCCCTTGACCCTGTAGCTTCATCTTCTGGTGAACCTGAGCTGCAAGACCAAGTAAAACGAGTCCTAAGCAAGATGAATAAGCCAGAAACAAACCCGAAAGAAACTGAAGGAGTGAAGCTTGAAAATGTGGCAAGCAAGTATCCTATTTTGAGGCGGCGACGTAGATTAGTTGTTTTGTCACTCGACTGCTATGACAACAAGGGGTTACTTGACAAGAAGATGGTTCAAATTATACAAGACATATTTAAGGCCGTTCGGCTGGACACTCAATCTGCAAAATTCACGGGGTTTGCTATATCAACAGCTTTGCCAGTCTCGGAAACAGTAGAGTTCTTGAAATCAGCAAAGATTCAAGTAAATGATTTTGATGCTCTGATCTGTGGCAGTGGCAGTGAAGTGTATTACCCTGGAACTTACACGGCAGAAGATGGAAAGCTTTTTGCCGATCCTGATTATGCGTCTCATATTGCCTTTCATTGGGGCTATGAGGGTCTAAAGAAGACAATTTGGAAGTTGATGAACGCTGAAGGTGATCAAAATTCTCCATGTGTCGAGGAAGATGTGAAATCGAGCAATGCCCACTGTGTTGCATACTTTGTAAAGGATCTGAGTAAGGTATATATATATACCCAATGGTAACATTAAATTTATAGTATTTCTTGCTTGGATCTTATGGTGGCTGCTTTTACAGGCAAAGAAAGTGGATGATTTGAGGCAGAAGCTTAGGATGCGAGGTCTCCGTTGCCATCCGATGTATTGCAGGAACTCAACTAGAATACAGGTTGTTCCCCTCCTTGCATCTCGAGCACAGGCACTCAGGTAGGGTTCTATACAGTTATGTGGACCGATTCTTTATATTAAGATGGATCTTGATTCTTAGACAGGAACTTTAACAACCTTGGTGTTTAAATCTATGTCACTCCGACTGTTTGTTTCTCTTAAGGTACATGTCTGACACCCGTATTCATAAAGGGCATTGGGATATGATCCTCCCTCCAAAACATGGGAAACATTAGTAAACAATGAACATACCTGTATTTCACACTCGCACTCGATTCCGAGTATTATAGGTTTAAATGCTTTAAAGAATGAGAAAATCTAAGGTGAATATGGACATATCTATAACATGTAAAATGAGTCCATGTCAATCTCCAGACAACTGATATCTAGATGTTCTATTTCATCTGATAAGAAGCTTTCTTTCATAAGATATTTCATGCATGATAAAAATTAATTAATGCTGATTTGTTAAGTTGATGTCATGAGTGGTTATTCAATCAGTGGTATTCTCTTTTCGCATGCTCCTCATTGTACCAGGACTCGATTATAATGATAACTTATTGATTGGATTAACCTGTTCGTTCTGATTATTAGGTACCTTTTTGTGCGTTGGAGACTGAATGTCGCAAACATGTTTGTCATCGTCGGAGAAACTGGAGACACCGATTACGAGGAACTGATAGCCGGGGCTCATAAGACTTTGATCATAAAGGAAGTGGTGACAAAAGGTTCCGAAGCATTGCTCCGAACAATGGACTTGAGAGACGACATCGTCCCTTCGAACAGCCCCTTGATCAGCTGTATTAAAGGTGGAGCAACGGCAGAGGAGATTTCTGAAGCTTTAAAAGCACTGTCCAAAGCAAGCCTCTGAGTTGGTGTTTAGAGCATGAAATGGTAGTTTGATTTCCATATTCCAAATAAAAATTATTGTTAAATACGTTTTATGAAGCTATAAAGGAAAGGGAATTTTGCATGTCTTATAGTATTCCATAATGTTTATGCCAAATGTAGATAGATAAGTTTCGAATGGTTTTTTCTTTCAGGTTTAACATGTGCAAACTGGTCTATAATGGCCACTGCAGATTTCTATCATCTATTTCATGTAGATAATTTTTTAACTTACCATTGCTGAAGTTAGCACTTTATGTTATTGAAACTGATCGAACATCGAATTGATATGGTTTTTAATTTTTAATTTAACCAATTCTAGTTCAGCTAGAGATGGTTCAAAAATTAGGATTGGATAGGTTGACTTTTTTTTCAAAAGAAAATGAGTTTAACATAAATTTGTTTTTACCATTTATTTGTAATTAAGCGCAGAAGTGTCCACAGATATCTCGACATTAATCGGCTTACAAGTTAACTGGGGTGGTTTAATGTTCTGCTCCTCTTCTGATGAAATTAGTGTGTCCTGCTGGATAAATGGTACAAAAGTATTTACAGATGTCTTTTTTTTTTTTTTCAAAAGTGACTTTCATTCCATAAAAAACGACACGTACAAGATCATCACATGGGGCCTACCCACGTAGCCTCCATGCACACGACCAAGAGTTACTGGGTAGGGCATGCAACCAGCCGAAACGAGAAACCAGTTTTCTAAGGGAATATTGTCTCGACAGAAAAAGAACACCCACAACATCAAAGGGTGATAAGCAATCCTAAAACAAACTGAAAAACCGCAAAGACAATCAAGAGAGGTAGAAACACCCCAATAAACACAGCCGATGACTAAACCACGGATCGTGTTGACCAAATCAAGCTTGCTAGGATGATTCTGGGCGAAACTAAAACATGAGAACCTTAGACGCTTCCCTGGGCTTTGGACGATGACAGTGCCTGAGAGCTCTATCCAGAGACAGGCTTCTGGCGCGTGCGCGTTGGTCCTTATCAAGGCAGCAGCCACCGTAACCCGGTTGAAAGGAAGCAAGGTGATCATCGAGTCCCACCCCAATCCTAGCTTCTTGACACCGAAAGCAAAAGAGTCAAACAACAGAGAAACCAAAATAATCTTAGTCCATAGATCATCTGAGATCTTCGTAGTCCCAATGATCCGGGGGGAAGAAGCTGGTCGATTGCTTAGCTTGTGTCCCTTCCATCCACAAGCTTCGACAGGAAGACAAATCATGGTGAATCCGGATAACTCCCCATGGAGTTATCCGATTCCAAAGCTGATTCATTAAAAGGGTTGACATAGTGCATTGTTGGAGCTTGGGATATCAGATCTTCACCATCACTAACCTGTATCTCCTCGTTCAAAGAGAAATTGTCGTCGATGCACATGGACGGGACCCGAGTAATGTTCTTCCCGAAAGGGTCAATTCCGAGTTAAACCAAACCTGCTTCATCGATCATGACTCTCGTACACTCCATAGCATACTTGCGCCTAGCCGCTTTCTTAATAAGAGTGAGCCTTCGTATGCCAAAAGTTCTTCCCCGTTTCTTGCGCTTAATGCTTTGAATGATTGAGGAGGAATTGAAGATAGAGGAAGGGAAAAGAGCTGCAGTAAGGAACTCCTCCCTTGCAGCCGAATTTTTCTCCGAGAGAACCCAATTTTGAAGTCCGACTTGAACGATGGCTTGAGATACTTCGTTCCACAACTCCCTTCGTTTGGCAGGTCCAAAATAGATATCCTCTTCTGGTTCACGTTTCCTTTTCCGGTTTGAGGAAACTTCATCATATCGAGTCCCATAGCAAGCAAATTCCCCCCACGAACAAGTCTTGTTCAATTCATCTCCAATGGGATACTGGCCAGATTTGGTTCCCGAAGCGGTGATTTTTCCTACATCACTCTTCAAGAAATCTTTACCTGCAGTACCCTTTTCCACGTTAAGCTCCAGGGCAGGCTTGAGGAAATTATCTTCTGCAGACTGTAAAACCATGTTAAAGTCTACATTTGGCTTTATTAGGCTAGGGTCACCAGGTTCCACAAAAGGAATGAAATAGTTGACTTTTCCTAAACTTGACGTGACATCTCTGGTAACCTTAACCTGCTTGCCTTTCTCCTGTAGATTTGGAGTAGATTTTGGTTGGACATCGAGCCATTGTAATTTGTCTTTTCTTGCATCGGCAGATAGACCAGATTTTTCCGATTTTGCCAGTTTTGCCAATCTATGCTTGTCTCGGACGGGGGCTCGCAACCACGGTCCGAATTTTCTGGTTAGCTTCGTCATGACCAGATTACAGTTACATTCTCGCTCTACATGACCCAACCGGCCACACCGAAAACAGAATTTCAGGAGCCCCTCGTATTTGAACCCAATTTCCAGAGGTTTATCCCTCTTCCTATTTAGAATGAACCCCGTCTTCAACGGATCTTCTACCCGGATGGCCACACGGATGCTAATAGGACCATACCATAAAGGTTTGCTCTCCTTATCCATCGTGGAGCCAAAATAGACCGGAAAAAGACTTCCGATTCGCCGGACATTATCAGGGGTAACCAGACCTATAGGGTGGTTGTGGATTTGCACCCAGAATTTCTTCGTCGAGAAGTCGACTTCTTCCAACACTTTGTCCGGCTGCCACTCCTTCAGGATCAGCAACGCATCTTGCACTGACCATGGTTTACAGCCCAAAATTCGGTGTCGTTCTTCTGTGGTCTTGAACAGGAATAGGAAGAAGTTTCTCGCCAGATTATGGCACTCCGAATCTTCGCTTTTCCATGCCTTACGTAGGATGGCAGTAATGGTCAAAGTCTTAATCGGTGTGGGCGAGAGAAGCTTCCCTAGCAGTGCCAAGTTTTTCAGGGAAAAATTAACCTCATTGTCTTCATTTAGTTCCACTTCATCAATAAACTCCTGGTTTGGCAGCTTTGGGTCAGAGGGGTTGGTGGGAAATTCGTTGTCAACCACCCCATATTGAGAAATGGACCACCCGACATAAGAATTAAATGCTGGAATACTTAAGAGAGTGAAAGGGGAGAAGGCGGTAAAGTGCCGTTAGTTAGGATGCTTAGGGTAGTTGGAAGAGAATGAAAAAGGAAAAGAGTGCAAGAACAATGAAACTTTTGGGCCAAGAGCAATAACCCCCTAAGAAAACCAAAAGAAAAATGATATAAAAGAAACGAGGAAGAACAATTTTTCAGTGGCTCCGAACCACCACCCTCCGGCGAAGACCACACCTACCAGACTACGCCCTACCACTGGAAACCAGTTAGGGTATTTACAGATGTCTCGATATCTGTCATTACATCGTTTTGAATTAACAACAAAATTAACATAATATTTTCATTTTTTTCTCTTATTTCTCTTCTAATGAATTGGTCAAATAAATCAAAGAAAAAACTAAACAAGGCTTTCTGAGTTAATCTCAGACCCTTGCAAAATGGATCTAACACATAACCATCTAAATTAGGCACCAACATAATTAAAATTCATCACAATTTGTATTTAAATTAAGAAAATACTTTGATACATAAGCTTGTATATGTTGATAGATTGAGTGTTGTATTGGATATCAATTTTTTACTTTGTGTGTGTCGGTAGTTTTGATAATTAGTAGCTACTATCTATACTTTTATTAGTCTATTTATTTTAGTAAGTAGACAACTATCATTTTAGACTTTTGTAATCCTTTTAAATGGGTTGTAATGAAGTAGATAGGAATGTTTTTGCTGCATCTTTTTTTCCACGCTCTATTTTTCTCTCTAAAACTGATTTTCTGTTGAAAACTGATTTTTTTTAACACCAACTAGTTTTCTTGGTCACCAACTGGTTTTTTTGGTCACCAACTGATTTTCTGATTTTTCAGTAAAATACTAGCAGTGGTAATTAGAGCTTCTTCTTGAGGGTTGTGAGTCTTCATTGCTATTTTTTGTGTAAGTGATACACTGTAAGTTTGACTGCTTGAGAGTTTTTTGTGAGTTTGAGAGCTTGAGGGTTTCTTGAGTTATTTTTTAAATGGCTTCTTCTAATGTTCCTTCAACATGTGTTCCTATTTTCCCAGGAACTCGTTATCATGTGGAAGGTTGTTGAAACTGGTGAAGAACCACCAGCGTTGAGAATAAATTTCACTCTTGTTCAGCTCAAAGCTTACGATGAAGAAATATTGAAGAAGGATAGAGCTTTAACATGCATTGACTTCAGGTTAGCAGGTTACATTTTTACTAGCATTACGGATCTTGAAACTCCAAAGGGTGTTTGACATAAACTCAAAGAAATACATGAGGGAGGTGATAGAGTAAAGAAAACAAAGCTTTTAACTATGAAAAGGGAAATTGTTATGTTGCAAATGAAGGAGGATGAGTTGATTAAATGTTGAGTTTTTAGGGGCTCGATTCGATCAACTAATTTTGCTCACCAAGTGGTGGAGAGGTGGATATTTGGGTGGAAGGGTTAAGGAAGCTAAAGTAAATGTGACACAATGAATTATAGTGGTTCAACCTTCTAACCAAGGTCTACATCCACTACCTTAGCTCCCCACTAAGGATTTCTCAATCAATCTACTATTGATTCGTCCCCTTTTCTAGGCTTAGGAGGAAACCCTTACAACCAATCAAGCTTTCTACCCAAAGCCTTGATTGAAACCCTCTTTACAAAGAGACAATAGAAGCAAACTTAAAACCCTCTAATAGGTGTTTGTTTGCACAATTAAGCACTCACCCAAAACCTAAAACACTTGAGCAAATTTGACAATTTTGGCTCACTAGTGTTTGTCTATACAAGAATTGACAATTTAAGCTCTAAGACAATCTTTGATCATTTGATGTTTGACAATATGAGCATTAGCCTTTACTTGATGCTTGGAGGTCCCTTTTATACTCCCAAATGAGTTTGTAGTTGTTACTAGCCGTTGGGATCAAATTGGAGCCGTTGAGGACTTTATTTCTGTAACCCCCGTAGCCCGGCCTAGACGGTTGACCCGAACTACGAAGATTACACGGGGAAAACCAAAGTCAACCCGAAAGTCAACCTTGATTAACGACCCTTTTTTTTCTTTTTAAACTTATCTAGATGCACATTAACCCTAGACATGTTCACAAGAACAGCATACTCAAAGATCATAACCATCAAAGATCATTCAGGGACTCAATTGCACAAATTACAACTTTAGGGACCAAATTGTAAATTCTGAAAATTATAAGGACTTAACCCAAATTAAAGTTACCAATATGAAATTAATTATCTTTCATGCTTCTCTGCCAAATTTCAGCTCAAACGGATAACTTGAACTCACTCAATTGCAATAACAAGGTTCGGGACCAAAACGCAAGGTTTTCAAAACATTTAACCAACAAATTCAGTGCCCAACGGTCGGGTGTTTCGGAACAGGGAGGACCTGTTCTGAAACGCGGGACCGTTCCGAAACAGAGCCTGGCAGTGGTAAAACTGTTCCGGAACGGTTCTACCCGTTTCGGAACGCCTAAGCCATTTCAGGCCCCCGTTCCGATACAGTAGCTCCTGTTCCGAAACAGGCTACCCAGATTGCAGAAATTTTGCTGGTTTATCACACATTCGACCCGACAAACATGCTCCAAAGGCAACCAAATCACACCAGCAAGTCAATCAACCATCAAGGAACATAATTGCATCAAAAACTAGGTATAAAACCACCCTAGGTGCACCAACTCATTCAACACATTTATCATTCATTCATGCTTTTAGAACAAGAAGCATATCATATCAACTTAAGAATAAGAAGATTCAAAGGTTGCAAGCATCAAGCCACATAGTACAAAATCATAAACCAAGCTTGTCCAACATACACAATCTCACTAAACATCAACCTAAGAGATTCTTCCCCCCATTGCCTTTATTATCTATAGCTATTTACCGAGACATACATCTCAAGTGGAGCTTCCCTTGAATCCCTTGCTACTCGCTGTTCCAACTTCAAATATCTGCATTGATGGACAAAAAGGAGCGTAAGCACATAATGCTTAGTGAGGAATGCTCAAAAACCAAAACACCATCAATGCAGCGAGTCACAAAACCACTTTAAAAAGCAACATAATTCGACAAACCAAAGCAATGTTTGAAAACCCTTTAGACAACATGCTTTAAACCATGCTTTGCTCAAACATGAAAACCAACCCTTAGCTTAGAAAAGCTAAGATACTCACTTCGAAGCACAACTTGCAAAACCATCAATATAACCTTCCCATGCATGAACATCATATGCAAAGTTAAATACAAGATCCTTGGAAAACACTTCCACTTCACATTATACTTTACTCATTCTTGAAAATCATTTTCAAAGTAAGAAACCCTTGGAAACCACTTACTCCTTCAATTAATCACATGCATTAAACAAATGCAACATATGAACCACAAACTTAACATTTGCATTACATGCCTTTTAAACAAGCCTTCACAAGACTTCAATGCATTAAAGAGATTCCATGCACACAATGCAACATTCTCAATAGAAGATAAACACTTGTTCAAGCTAACAAGTAAAACATGCATTCATAGAACATTACACACTTCTCATGCAACCATGCATCATTCCAAGCATTTCATGCTTCATTACATTCAAGACCATTATATTGGCTTCCAAGTGATAAACCATAACCATTTTTCAACTCAACAACCAATCGGATACGCGGATCACAAGCGTTGTCCCCACGTTTCATACACACTACCAATCTCAAGGTCCCCAAATGGAATTTTAACCACCATTTGACCTTACCATACTCAAGGTCCTCATATGGAATTTTAACCACCATATGATCTTAACATTCACAAGGTCCCCATATGGAATTTTAACCACCATATGACCTTAGCATCACCCATTGGTAGTTGTATAACATCACTAACGAGATCCGGGACATACAACACAAGATCCACACATGGACTTTACACCACCATTGTGATCTTAACAAGCACAAGGTCCTCAAATGGAATTTTAACCACCATTATAACCTTTGCTTACACAAGGTCCTCAAATGGAATTTTAACCACCATTATGACCTTAACACAAGACCCACCCATGGAATTTTAACCACCATGGTGTTCTTAACCATCTCGTTAGTGTACTTGGATGGAGTTACCGGTTCACACACAACCACTCCACATCCAAGGCGACTTTATTCACGGTGCACCCAATCCTATAGCCGGCTAACTATATCCGATTAAAGTAACCAAGAACCACTTACATCACTTGCCAATATAACCTTCTTACCACATTAATCCAATGTTTTACAAGCATAATCAAAATGCCAAAACCACCATTTACCATCATCAATCCACTGTTTTTGAAGCATTACACAAAGCCATTAAACAACATGCAACACTATGCATCAATTCCACAATTCCAATGTACAAAACCAAGGATCTCTTACCTTGAGCATCCTTCACACATGGCTTTCAAAACCAGCATTAAACCATGCTAAAATATGCTTTCAAAACAGAATTTAAAACATGCAAATCACATGCATTGCATCCAACAATCACAAGTGCTTTAAAAACCAATTCATAACACAACCAAGAGAGAAATTCCATTTACTTACTCTTGAGCTTAGCTAAGTTGTTTAGACTTAAACTAAGCTCCCAAAACCTTCAAACCTTGATTTTAAAGCTGAAAACCCAACTTCACTCACCGATACACAAAACAAGGCTAGCCAACAAGCCTTCCAAGCATCCGAAACCTTCAACGCCACCTCTATTGCTCACGGATCATTCTCCCATGTTTCAAGCACATAACAATAGAGGATTAATGCATCATTATGCATTAAAAACACCAGCAACACACCTAAACTCGCTGCTCTTTGCAAATCCAACATTTCGGCTACCAAACACAACCGAAATCACCTCCAAACACCTCCAAAACTTAACCCAGCCAAGATCCATCACTTCTAACCATTTACAAACATCAATTAACATCCAAAATGATCCCAACCACGTCCTTATACCTCCAGCAATAACAGATCATCAAAGACACTCCAAAAACAACCAAAAACTCAAGCAAAACTTAGGAAAATCAACCTATCCGGGATTGCATTGATCAAACCTCAATTTCTCATCAATTATACATTCATTTAACATCAAAAAGACATCTCCAAACAATGCCCAATCAGATCATACGAAAATTCATCAAAATTAACCAAATCTTGCATTTTAAAGCCAAGATCAAGAATACATTTGCAAAACCTTTAACAAAACATAATTCAAGGATTGAGAACTTGGGAATTTCAGTAAATAACTGAGAATTTAGAGGAGAAGGACGTTCATACCTCTAAACTTGAGTTTCTCCCTTTTTGGAACCAAGATTCTTGAAAATCCAAATAGCAAATGCAAAGGTTTTGTTGAAGAGATGATTAGAGATCAAAAGAGGATTGAAATGTATTATTTAGATGACAAAATCAGAGGGAAAATGTGCTGGAGAAAGTGTTTGGTTTGAGAGAAAAAGATGAGAGAAAAGGAAAATGGGAATTTGGAAAAGTTAGTTGGAAAATGCCAAAATATCTTCCCTCCCTTTTCTTTTATTTTAAAACCATTAATTAAACCTTTATTATTTAGGAAAAATCTGGAGAAACTCCTTTTGGGTAAATAGCTCCTTAAAGATTCAAAGTTTCAATCCTTTTTAAAACAGTCACACAGTTTTCAAAAATTACATTTTGGTCACTAACCCAAAATGTCACACTTCCAAACCTTATTTTGCAAAATTGATTTCACCTTTCTCTTATATATAATAAAAGAGGATTTTAAGACATTTTTCCATATTTTTAATGCAACCCGAACTAGGCTTTCCTAAAAATCACCTTTTATATTCGAACCGAAAATCCGACCGATCCGGTTCAACCCAAAACTTCTAAGCCCAAAATTGGGGTGTTACAATTTCCCTTCATTAATGCTATTCTGCACCCTTCCGTATCGATACGCTTGGATCCGTATCGGTACGACCTTCATCAGAAACTAGCCATTGGGCTCTTGCCAGCCTGGGCGTATCGATACGCTTGAGGGCGTATCGGTACGAGTTCACTTTTAAATGACCGTTGGGAAATAGCCGTTGGGGTTGTTGGAAAGGGGATCGGTACGCTTACCAGACATATCGAAACGATCCCGATCCGTATCGAAACGACCAAGCCTGTTTCGATACGGGTTTTGGTAGTGACCAAACTGAGGCAAAAAGGTATCGGTACGGGTACAACCGTATCGATACGGGTAGCTTGAAAACTTAAGTTTGGCTATTTAAAATCAATAAAAACCTTGCGAAAAACCTTTTAAAATATCTCAAACATAATTTCAAGTTGTTTGGACTTAAAACAAAATTTTAAATTCTTTTCAAATTAGTCCAAAACATTTTTCAATTATTATATCAAAACATTAGTTCTACAATCTCCCCCTTTTTGATATAATAAAACTCACTTGAAAAATTGTTTGGGATTCTCCCCCTTTAACTTTAAAAATGTGAATAAGAGATTGAAGATATGAAATCAAATAAAGCTCCCCCTTATTCATTTGAAAATTCAATTTTTCAAACCATTTCTCCCCTTTTTTGTTATATCAAAAAGAATTTAAAACATTAAGTTCAAAATAACAATAGAGGTAAAAAAATGACAAAAATAAGAATTTGGTTTTAAAATGGCTCCCCCTTACTCAAAGCATCATCAAAAATGTTAGTCTAACATATATGATCATCTAGTTGAATTTAAAATAAAATAAACAAATGAAATCAGAAACAACTAGAATTTTTACCAACACTTGAACCCAAGGGAGGATGTGAAGCCTTCCTTCTTCAAGTGTTCTTCCTTGTGTGTATGGAGCTCCCCCTTAATGTTTGACTTGTTCAACATCTCCATCACACCTAGCAAAAGACAATCAAGTGATTTTTGGTATCCAAATTGCTTTGGATCCATAAACGTTAGTAGCACAAATTTTAGTCCCCTTAGGAATCCATTTTTCAATGTCATCCTTTTTAATTGAAGTGCTAAGTCCTTTTGGGACCCAAACACTTCTAAAACATTTTCCTTTAATGAATCTAGGGGCACTAGATTGTTTAACATAGAAATTTGATTTTCCAAAATTATTTTTCTTTTCAAGTTCTTTGGAAATCAAATCATTTTCTTCTTGAACTTTTTGAAGCAAATTTTGCAAATCAAAACATTTTAATTCAAGCTCTTCGAGTTTTGCTTCAAGTTCAAGTTTGGTTTTAGAAATCAAATCATTTTGAATTTTCAACTTTGAAATCAATTTATTGTTTTTCAAAATGTGATTTTTAAACTCTAAAACCAAATCATCATAGGCATCTTGTAATTCATCAAAAGAATAAGAACATGAAGTAGATGAATTAGAAGTTACCCTTGAATCTTCTTCGATGGCTATAAGGCAAAGGTTGGCTTGTTCATTGTCGGTGGAGTCCTCATCACTCCATGTAGCCACATATTCCTTCTTCTTATGGCTTGAAGTGCTTGCCCTCTCCTTTCTCTTAGGTTCTCGTTCAAGCTCTCTCAAGGCTTTCTTCATGAACGGGGCACACTTCTTGAAGAGATGAACTATCTCTTCATCTTCATCCTCCTCTTCACTTGAGTAGGCATGATGGCAAGTGGAGGATTTGAGAGCCATGGAACTTGCATTGATGCCAAGCCCATTGATTTTCTTCTCTCCCATAGCTCTAATTTCTTCCCTCTTCTTCTCATCCTCTTTGTTCTTCTTCATGATTTGATGAGTAAGGAGTGACCCCATGAGTTCATCAAGCTTCAAAGTCTTCAAATTCTTTGCTTCGATGATGGCGGTCCTCTTTGAGTCCCAAGACTCGGGAAGTGAGTAGATGAGCTTTCGAACAAGCTTTTCCTCCGGGATGGCTTCTCCATAGCCTTTGAGACCATTTGTGATAGTGGAGAACCTATCAAACATCTTCTCGATGCTCTCTTCCGGATCCATTTTGAAGTTCTCATACTCTAAGGTTAGGAGCCCAATCTTGGTCTCCTTGACTTCATTGGTTCCCTCGTATGTGACTTAAAGCTTGTCCCATACCTCCTTGGCACTCTCACAAGAAGACATCTTCTCATAGATGGTTGGGCCAAAAGCACAAAACAAGATGTGCAAGGTTTTGCAATTAAGCCCCATCTTCTTACGATCGTCGGCACTCCACTCCGCTTTGCTTCTTTGAGGCACGAACGGACCATCTTCAACTATATCCCATAGCTTGTAATATCTTGATTTGATGAAGAACTTCATCTTTGTCTTCCAATGGGCATAGTGGGTTCCGTCAAAGAAGGGTGGTTTGTCGATTGAATGTGCCATTTGAGCCGGTTGAAGAAATAGTGATCGAGCTTGCCGGATCTTCTCAATAGGATGTGAATCCCCTTCGATTGAGCCAAACTCTGATACCAATTGTTGAGTTTTTAGGGGCTCGATTCGATCAACCAATTTTGCTCACCAAGTGGTGGAGAGGTGGATATTTGGGTGGAAGGGTTAAGGAAGCTAAAGTAAATGTGACACAATGAATTATAGTGGTTCAACCTTCTAACCAAGGTCTACAACCACTACCTTAGCTCCCCACTAAGGATTTCTCAATCAATCCACTATTGATTCGTCCCCTTTTCTAGGCTTAGGAGGAAACCCTTACAACCAATCAAGCTTTCTACCCAAAGCCTTGATTGAAACCCTCTTTACAAAGAGACAATAAAAGCAAACTTAAAACCCTCTAACAGGTGTTTGTTTGCACAATTAAGAACTCACCCAAAATCTAAAACACTTGCGCAAATTTGACAATTTTGGCTCACTAGTGTTTGTCTATACAAGAATTGACAATTTAAGCTCTAAGACAATCTTTGATCATTTGATGTTTGACAATATGAGTATTAGCCTTTACTTGATGCTTGGAGGTCCCTTTTATACTCCCAAATGAGTTTGTAGCCGCTACTAGCCGTTGGGATCAAATTGGAGCCGTTGAGGACTTTATTTCCCTTCATTAATGCTGTTCTACAACCTTCCATATCGATACGCTTGGATCCGTATCGGTACGACCTTCATCAGAAACTAGCCGTTGGGCTCTTGCTAGCCTGGGCGTATCGATACGCTTGAGGGCGTATCGGTACGGGTTCACTTTTAAATGACCGTTGGGAAATAGCCGTTGGGGTTGTTGGAAAGGGGATCGGTACGCTTACCATGCGTATCGAAATGATCCTGATCCGTATCGAAACGACCAAGCCTGTTTCGATACGGGTTTTGGCAGTGACCAAACTGAGGCAAAAAGGTATCTGTACGGGTACAACCGTATCGATACGTATAGCTTGAAAACTTAAGTTTGGCTATTTAAAATCAATAAAAACCTTGCCAAAAACCTTTTAAAATATCTCAAACATAATTTCAAGTTGTTTGGACTTAAAACAAAGTTTTAAATTCTTTTCAAATTAGTCAAAACATTTTTCAATTATTATATCAAAACATTAGTTCTACATTAAAGATTTTTCAAAAAGGCTGATGGATATAGTGAATCAAATTCGACTTTATGGTGAAGACTTACATGATGAAAAGGTGGTTGAAAAGTCACGATCAGTGTTTCTCAAAGATTTGCAGCAAAAATTTTAATTATTGAGGAATCTTGTGACATGACGAGCCTAACCATTGCTGATCATTTTAGAAAGTTAGAAGCACAAGAACAAAGAGTTTCTATGAGAGCTCTTGAAGCAAGTGAAGGTGATTGTTTTTCTGCTCATAAAAGAGTAAAGTTCAACAACTCCGTAAAGAAAGTTGAAAGCTCAAATAAGAGCATAACCTTTCTTTCTTTTTCTAGTGGTCCAAATAGAAAGTTTCTGCCATGTCCTGTCTGTAAGAAAACAAATCATGTTGAAAAGGATTATCGATTCAAGAAAAAAGTTTAGTCTAAATTTCAGTGTACTTTTGTAGAAAGATAAGATTTTCTCTCTTATTCTCATTGAGAAATACAATAGAGATATATATACACAATCAATACCTTGTAATCAAGGTAATAAGATATTATGTAATAATGATAGAATATTTTGCTATAAAGAATCCCTAAATAACAGTCTATCTAAAAAATACATACACTCTAAAAGATACATGTAATATCTATACATGATAATCCAGTATATACAAATTTACTAACCAACACTCATCCTCAAGTTGTTTTATATACTCCCAGATTGGATGTAAAATCATCAAATACTGTCCTTGGCAGTGCTTTAGTTAGAGTGTCTGCAAGTTGTTGTTTTGTTGGAACATAGTGCAGCTTGACAATACCATCATTCACTTTCTCATAGATGAAATGTATGTCAATCTCAACATGCTTAGTTCGGTCATGTTGTACGGGATTCTTAGCAATACTCATGGCTGATTGGCTATCACTAAGTAGATCAAAGCCTTGACTCTCATCAAGCTCCAGTTCTATAAGTATCATTTTCAACCACATTCCCTCGCAGATTCCTAAAGCCATAGCCCTATACTTCGATTCTGCACTGCTTCGAGACACCACTGTTTGTTTTTTACTTCTCCAAGTTACTAAGTTTCCCCATACAAACGAGTAGTATCCACTTGTGGATTTCCTGTCAGTAAGCTCACCTGCCCAGCTAGAATCTGTATAAATCTTCACTAATCTATATGAGCTTTTCCTGAATATGAGGTTGAATCCCGGAGAGAACTTCAAGTATCTCAAAATTCTGTTAACAGCTTCCATATGTTCTTACCTAGGGTTACTCATGTACTGACTCACAATGCTAATCGAATAAGCTATGTCAGGCCGAGTGAGGGAAAGATAAATCAGCTTCCCAACGAGTCTCTGGAAGGTTTCTTTGCTCACTGGACTCCCTAGTTCATCTTTTCTAAGCTTCAAATTCGGATCCAAGGGAGTATTTGTTGGTCTACAGCCAAGCATACCCATTTCAGAGAGTAAATCAAGAACATACTTTCTCTGGTTGATAACAATTCTTTCCTTGGATCTTGTCACTTATATTCCCAGAAAATACCTGAGACTCCCTAGGTCTTTTGTTTCGAATTCCATTGCTATGTAAGTCTTTAATCTCTCAATTTCTTCTACATTATCACCAGTGATAATTATGTCATCAACATAGACAATTAGAAGAGTTTTCTTACCATTAGGAGCAGTTTTTCTGAACAAAGTGTGATCTATCAGGCTTTGTTTGAAAAGCATTCTTTAAAATGGTCTTTGGAAATCTGTCAAACCATGCTCTAGGAGACTGTTTCAGTCTATATAAGGACTTGTTCAGCTTGCACACCTTATGGATTGTCGAGGGTCCTTCTAAACCTGGTAGAATTTCCATGTAGACCTCTTCTTCAAGATTCCCATTCAAAAAGGCGTTCTTAATATCCAGTTGGTGCAACTTCCATTCTTTGTTGGCAGCTAGTGATAACAACACTCTCAAAGTGTTTAATTTGGCAACTGGTGCAAAGGTCTCTTGGTAGTCCACTCCATAGGACTGAGTGAACCCCTTGGCTACTAATTTGACCTTGAACCTTTCAATGCTACCATTAGAGTGGTATTTAACTGCAAACTATAATGCCCTGATTTTGGGCCTAGAAGTCTTTAAGGTTGACTCAAGGTTCGTAGGAGCCAGATTAGAGATACGGTTAGTTTGAGAGTGGTTCAGGGAAAACAAGGTTCGGGATATGCTAAAATTATGGGAAAATTCCAAAAATCTTCTAAAAATATATATAAAGTTTTGGTGGAGTCAATTTTGGAAAATGGCTTTTGGAAGATTTATATTTCGGTTTAGTGGCTAAATATTTTCTTACGTAACTACTTTTGTCCTAAACTTTTCTCTCAAATTTCCATCAGCCAAACTATCTTTCCATCACTAATATCAGCAGAGATTTATCTCTTTTCATCCACTTTTGATTTCTAAATGATTCTCATTGATTTCTACATCAACTAGCTATGGATTTCTTGAAGGACTTCTTCTAAATCATTATAAATCAAGAGGAAAAGCTTGTGTTAGAGGTGATCTTTCTTTTCTCTCATCTAATCAAGGTTCTTTATTGAAATTTCCAATTCTTTGGCTCTCTAATTGTGTTTAATAACAAGGTTTAATAATCTATTTGATGAAAATGGCTAAATCAAGTTTTGAAAGATGATTTCTCAAGATTTTCGTAATGGTACTATTTTGATTGATTTGTGGTTGATTTTAATCAAGATTTGGATGTTAAATGATGTTGAAATAAAGGTTTTATAATAGTAATCTCGAAATGATTTGGATCTCTAATTGTTAGAATGTTTGATTTGGGGTTTTGTGGTGTTAATGTGGATCTGGTGTTGCTGGAGGTATAAGAATGTAATTAGATTGTTTTGGGGGGTTAATTAATGAGTAAAAATGGATGGAAGTGATAGGTTTTGGCTGGGCTGAGTTTGTAGAGTAATCGAATATGTTTTCGGTTGTTTCAGATAGACATTTTGGTGTTTTTTAGCAGAGCAACGAGGTAGCTTTGTTTGCTGGAGATTTTAATGCATTGTGATGCATCAATCCTCTGTTTTTGTGTGGTATAAATAGGGGAGAACGTATAGGAAGCAATCGGTGATGGTTCGTGAACTTTGATTGCATGGATTCGCGTCGGCTAGTCGAGTTTGCGTGTGTCGGTGAGTGAGAACGTGAATTTTAGTTTTGAAAGCTTTAAAAGATGATTGGGAACTTAGTGGTAAGCTTGAAACGCTTAACTAAGTTTGGAAGTAAGTGAAAGGAATTTCTCCCTCGGGTTGTGCTATTATGTGATGATTTATGCATTGTTTTGAATTAAAGGTTTTACATACTGTTAAAGCATGTTTAAAAGAGTATGGTTAATGTTTTTAATGATGTGATGCGGAAGGATGCTCATGGTAAGTGATCCTTGTAAGTATATGATTTATACTTGTGATTTTAAGCATGATTTAATGCTTGGAAAAGTGATTTATTGATGATGCTTTGAAAACAGTGAGGTATGTATTAAAATGTGAATTATATTGGCAAGTGATGTTATAGAAATGGTTTGTAAATGATGTCTGATACAGTTAGTCGGCTATAGGATTGAGTGCACTATAAAAATTCGCCTCGGATGTCGAGGGGTTGGTGTCTTGTGTCTCCGTCCAAGTACCCTAACAATCGAGGAGGTTGATGTTTCGTCTCTCGTTAGTGGTTAAACATCTAATCAAAGATAGGGTTCGTGTCCTTATGGGTTGTAATTATACCCGGTTAATAGAGTACCTTTGATTGTGTATGTACCAAT
Source organism: Hibiscus tridactylites (assembly GCA_958450335.1). Lineage (NCBI taxonomy): Eukaryota > Viridiplantae > Streptophyta > Magnoliopsida > Malvales > Malvaceae > Hibiscus > Hibiscus tridactylites. The sequence continues at coordinate 20,931,645 of OY288278.1, read as the reverse complement.
TCCGGTTAAGATGGCTTGAAGTGTCGAGTACACACTTGTTGTAATCCATGTATCCGATATGTGGTTTTAAGTTATGAACTTGTTAATGATCACTTGTAAGCCAATATAATTGAGGATGTATCATGGAATGATTTATGTTGCATAATATGGTTTATGCATGTTTTACACTTTAAGCTTTGCATATGATAGCTATGCATGGGAAGGCTTAATTAGTGTGTGGATTTAGAATGTGTTGATGATTCATGATACATGTGGTTCGATGTTCAACATGCTGATTTTGGTTAAGGAAAGTGCATGGTTTTAAAAAGGGCATGATGGTTTTCAAGTGATGTTTTAGTAGATTGAAATGAGATTTCAATGTTGACATGAAAAATGATTTTAATGCATTGATGGTGTTTTTCTTATGAGCCTCCTCACTAAGCCTTGTGTGCTTATGCTCTCATTTTTTCCATCAATGCAGATAATTGAGGATTTGGAGGAAGCAAGTAGCAACGGATCTCAAGACTTCGTTTAAGAAAATATGTTTCGGTTTAGACTAAAGTAATAAAGGCAATGGGGGATCTGTTGTGTTGTTGGGAGATTTATATAAACTCCCTTTTGCGCAAGTTTGGTTTGATGTTTTAGACTTATAAATGGCAATTAGTATTTTGCTTGGTTTTACAATAGGTTGTATGCCTATAGTTTACCTTGGATGCAATTGCTTATGTTATGTTGATGAGTATGCCATGGTTGTTCGAGGATTGATATTTAAATATGTTGTATGCATGTTGGAAGCATGTTGAAATGTTTATGAATAGATTAGAGTGTGAAAACTAGCAAAAGTGTCATTACAGGCCAAGGTGTTTCGGTACACTCGAGCTTGTACCGAAACAGGGTGCCTGAAATGGCCCTGGGGTTTCGAAACAGGGAGGGGCATTTCGGTACGTTTGGCTACTGGAAGGTTGAGTTCTGAAACTAGTTTGAGGTTGTATTGGAATAGCCTTGTGTACCGAAGCAAACAATCCTGTTCCGAAACGGGTGTTTCGATACAGGGCAATCTGTACCGAAACACCCTAAAGTTAAGTTGGTTAGTGGAATTTTCTTAAGTTTTGATTCTTTACGTTTTGGTCCCTGAATGTTGTGGATGCAATTAAATGAGCATGGTTGATTATTTTGAGCTGAGGTTTGACAAAGATGCATGTAATGTGACTAATTAAAGGTTGGTAATGTAAAAAGTGAAGAAGTCCTGGTATTCTAGTAAATTATCAAAATGGTCCCTAAAATGTGGTTGCATGCAATTGAGTTCTTAATTGTTTTCGGATCAAGTTGCAAATTGTTCCGCTGCGATGTTTATCACATAGGATGTTTAAGGGTATTTAGAAAAGATAAAATAAAAATAGGGACGTTTATTGAGGTAAACTTTTCGGTTTACTTCAATATTCCCTATGTGACCTGCTCGGTTCGGTCTTCCGGTCAGACCGGGTCGAGGGGGTTACATTTGGTGGTATCAAAGCCAGGTTTCGAAAGAATGGGTTAATGGTAAGTCTTTGGTAAGTTGATGTGATGTGATTCCAAGTGAATGTTGATGTTTGCTTTGCACGGTGATTGTTATAATCATGTTGTTGATGAATAAATGATATTGATGCCATGTATGATGGTTGTGATATATGTGTAAATTTTTATATACATGATGATGTTATGGGCTGGATCTGATTGATTACTGTGCACGATGCTTGTGATACGTGTGTTGTATGCCTTATGTTATGCTTGGGGGAAATTGGGATACCCATTGCCTTATTACTATAGTTAAAGTGTTTTAAATTGAATTGGAAGTTTTGGATCCTTGCTTGAAGCTGGTCTGATTTCTTTGTTTTGTTTTATTATCATGCCTTAATTATTAATAGCATAATAGGACCAATGAGAGAGTTACGTTCGGGTGTAATTGTTGCTGCTAAAGAGCAGGGAAATCAGGAGAACGAGGTTCTTCCTGGTGGAAATTTACCTCCTCCACCTGGGGGTAAGGAGCAAGGATAGCGTGAGCAAGCTGGTCCTATGTTGAGTGATTTGACACCTTTAGTTCAGGCGATGACTAGAGCATTCTAGGCTGTTGTTGCCGGAGTGCAAGTGCAAGCACCTGTTGCTAAGCAAATTGGGTTGTTGTTAGAACACTTGCGTAGTTTGGGTGGAGTTGAGTACTGTGGTTTGTCACCCGAGGCATCCAAGTCTTGGATGGTCAGTACGATCTGGATTCTGGATCAAATGGGGTGCAATGATGAACGTAAGCTGGGATGTGTTGTTTTGTTGTTACAAGGTGATGCTTACAGTTGGTGAATGACTGTGACTATGGGTATGGAGCCTAATGAGGTGGATTAGGAGTTCTTCCAAGTTGCCTTTAAGAAGAAGTATCTAGGAGTTAGATACTTGGATGACAAGAACATGAGTTTATGTCTTTGGCTCAGGGTAGCATGAGTGTGGATGAGTATGAGGTTCATTTTGTACGTTTGAGCCAGTATGCCCCTGAGTTGGTGCTAAGTGATAGGCATCGTTGTGACTGTTTCCATTATGGATTGGTGCAAGAAGTGAAGACTTTTATGTTGGCCTCTGATTACACAGATTTTGAAGTGTTGGTGGCACGAGCCAAGGATATCGAGGTGAGTCTGGGTTAGACTCCTCGTATAGATGGTTCTACATCGGGTAAGAGAGTTGCAGATTTTGGTCCTAGAAGAGGACAAAATAGGAGGCGCCGTGATAAGAAGTTTCACTCTAACGTGAAACGAGGCGGAGGAAGGCCTGGATGTGGAACTTATGGTCAGGGTGCTTAGGCTAGATTGGCTTTTAACTCTTGTTGGGTATGTGGATCACGTGAGCATATGAGGCGAGATTGTCCTCGTTTGGCTCGAGAGGTGCAGGCTCCTGCAGCTGTAGCAGCCAATGCTTGTTGGAGTTGTGGTTCGGCTGATCATTTGAGACGTGATTGTCCTTTGTTGGCTGGGGGTGGTCAGGTTAGAGCACCGATTGTTGCACCACAGCGAGGCCGTGGGCGCGGTCGTGGTAACTTCCAGCGTAGGGAGGATGGTCAGCGAGCTGTAGCACATGTTGTAGTTGTCCAACTTGAGGGTGGTGGTCCTGCGAGAGTGTACGCACATCGCGAGGGACGCAATGACACCGATGTGATTGCAGGTACTTTCACTTTGCAATCCTTGTCGTTATTATCTTTGATTGATTCATGTTCTACGCATTCTTATATCTTGAGTAAGCATGCGCATTTGCTTGATATCCCTGTTGAGATGTTAGATGTGGGAATGCAAGTAACTAGTTCTTTTGGTGAAACTGTTGTTACGAGAAGGATTGGTTAATCGAGTTCAAGTTCATGTGTTTGCGGTTGATTTAATGGAATTGCATTTCTATGGTTTTGATGTAATCCTTGGAATGGATTGGTTAATCGAGCATAGGGTTGTGGTCGATTTTGATGCTAAGCGAGTTACTTTGAAACTTACTGATGATTACGAAGTGGTAATCATGAGTGAGAATGTGAAATTCTTGTCCAATGCTATTTCGGCTCTTGAAGTGAGTCGTTTGATGGAGTTGGATTGTGAAGCTTTCTTAGCTTATGTGATGAATCCAGGATCGAAGAAAGTGCGTGTGCAGGACATACGTACGGTATGTCAGTTTCCGGGTGTATTTTCGAAAGAATTGCTCAGGTTGTCGTCGAATAGAGAGGTTGAATTTGGCATAGACTTGTATGAAAATATGACTCCAGTGTCTATTGCTCCCTATCAAATGGCACCGAAAGAGTTGAAGGAGATGAAGACGCAACTTCAGAAATTGCTAGAACGAGGGTTCATTAGGCCTAGTGTTTCAACTTGGGGTGCACCGGTCTTGTTTGTGAAGAAGAAAGATGGCACGATGCGTATGCGTATAGATTATAGGCAACTGAACAAGTTGATGATTAAGAATGTAACACCCCAATTTTTGGGCTTGGAAGTTTGGGTTTGAATCGGACCGGACGGATTTTCGGTTCGAATATAAAAGGTGGTTTTAGGGAAAGCTTAGTTCGGGATGCATTAAAAATATGGAAAAATATCTAAAAATCCTCTTTTAATATATATAAGAGAGTGGTGAAATCAATTTTACAAAATAAGGCTTGGAAGTATGACATTTCGAATTACTGACTAAAATGTAATTTTTGAAAAGTTCGTGACTGTTTTGTAAGGATTGAAACTTTGAATCTTTAAGGAGCTAATTTACCCAAGATTGATTTCTCCAGATTTTTCTTGATTTTTAAAGACTCATTTAATGTTTAATTAATAAAAAGAAAAGAGGGAAAAACCATATTTTAGTTTCATAACTAACTTTTGCTAAAATTTTCCCATTTCATTTTCTCTCAAAATTCCCTCAGCCAAACACATTTCCACAGCAACTTTTCTTTTGATTTTCACACCTAATGATGAGATTTCAATCCCCAAATGATTCCTAATCCTTTCTACATCAAATCCTCTTCATTTGCTTATTGAATTTTCAAGGATTTTGGCTCTAAACAAGGAGAAATCTACATTTAGAAGTATGAACGTCCTTCTCCTCTAAATACTCAGTTCTTTACTGAAATTCCCAAGTTCTCAATCCTTAAATTGAGTTTTATTAAAGGTTTTAATGTTGTGATCTTGATTTTTGGCTTAAAATTCAAGATTTGGATTTAATTTTGAAGAAATTCGTATTGGATGTTTGGGCTCTGTTTTGAGATGTCTTTTTGATGTATTTTGGATGTTTAAATGATTTGAAATGGAGGTTTAATCAATGCAATCCCGAATAGGTTGATTTTCCTAAGTTTATACTTGTGAAAATGGTGGTTTTGGGGGTGATTTTGGTGTTCTATTAATGCTGGAGGTATAAGGACGAGTTTGGGATCATTTTGGATGTTAATTGATGTTTAGAAATGGTTGGAAGTGATGGATCTTGGCTGGGTTATGTTTTGGAAGAGTTTGGAGGTGTTTTTGGTTGTGTTTGGTAGCCGAAATGTTAGATTTATGTAGAGCAGCGAGTTTAGGTGTGTTGCTGGTGATTTTAATGCATAATGATGCATTAATCCTCTGTTGTTATGTGTTTAAAACAGGGGAGAATGATCTGGAGGCAATAGAGGTGGCGTTGGAGGTTTCGGATGCTTGGAAGGCTTGTCGGCTAGCATAGTTTGTGTATCAGTGAGTGGTAAAGAGTTTTCCAGCTTTGAAACATTTTGGATGAGGCTTTGGGAGCTTAGTTTAAGTCTAAACAACTTAGCTAAGCTCAAGAGTAAGTAAATGGAATTTTTCTCTTAGTTGGGCTATGCTTTGGTTTTTAAATGCACTTGGGATGATTGTGTTTAAATTACTGTTTTAAGCATGTTTGGACATGGTTTAATGTTGGTTATTAATGTCATTATGTTAAAGATGCATAAGGTAAGTTATCCTTGACTTGCATGTGTTGGGTGCATATGATTAAAGCATGTGATGCTTGTGGATTTGGCATTTTGGTTATGCTTGTAAAAACAGTGGATTAATGTGGTAAAATGGTTATATTGGCAAGTGATGTAAGTGGTTCTTGGTTACTTTGATCGGATATAGTTAGCCGGCTATAGGATTGCGTGCACCGTGAATTGAGTCGCCTTGGATGTTGAGGGGTTGTGATTGTACCGTAAACTCCATCCAAGTACCCTAGCGATTGAGGAAAATTAGTGTCATCACGATGGAGGATGGCTCTCGTGGGTGGACTTTGTTTACTGTCACCGCGATGGAGGATGGCTCTCGTGGGTGGACCTTGTTAAGCGTCACGACGGTGGAGGGTTGCTCCCGTGTGTGAGCTTGGTTAAGGTGATTACAATGGTTGAGGTACCTCCCATGTGTATGCCTTGTGGTGTGTCCCGGCTCTCGCTAGTGAGTTATACAACTTCCGATGAGTGATGTTGAGGGGTTGTGATTGTACCGCTAAACTCCATCACGGGTGTTGAGGGGTTGAGATTGTACCGGTAAACTCCACCTTGTGTTGTTCGGTAGTGTGTATGAAGCGTGTGGGACAACGCTTGTAATTCGCGTATCCGATTGTGTCTTGGGTTGAAATGGTTTGAGAATTATCACTTGAAAGCCAATGTAATGTTCCCGAATGTAATGAAGCGAGAGATGCTTGGAATGATGCAAGGATGCATGGGAAGTGTGTAATGGTTTAAGAGTGCATGTATTACTTGTTAAGCTTGAACAAGCGTTTATCTTCTTTTGTGAATGGTGTATATGCGCTTGGAATCTCTTTAATGCATTGAAGTCTTGTGAAGACTTGTCTAGAAAGGCATGAAATGTAAATGTTGCTTTTGGTAGTTCATGTGTTGTGCATTTGTTGAATGCATGAGATAGTTAGAGGGAACAAATGGTTTTCCAAAGATTTTGCTTTGAAATGATCATTAAGCATGAGAAAAGTATGTTATGAAGAGGAAATGTTTTTCAAGGAATTTGAGTTTAACTTAGCATAAGGTGTTCATGCTTGGAAAGGTTTTAATTGATGGTTTTGCAAGAATGTGCTTTGAAGTGAGTTATTTAGCTTTTCTAAACTAAGGGTTGGTTTTCATGATTGAGCAATGCATGATTTAAAGCATGTTGTTTAAAAAGGGGTTTTCAAACAATGCTTTGGTTTATCGAATTGCACTTACTTTTGAAGAGGGTTTTATGATTTACTGCATTAATGGTGTTTTGGTTTTGAGCATTCCTCACTAAGCATTATGTGCTTACGCTCCTTTGTGTCCATCAATGCAGATAATTGTAGTTGGGGCAGCGAGAAGCAAGGGATTCAAGGAGAGCTCCACTTGAGAAGTATGTCTCGGTTAATAGCTATAGATAATAAAGGCAATGGGGGAGAGTCTTTTATATTGATGTGTATTGAGATTGAGTATGTTGACCATATTTGGTTTGTGGTTTGAATCTTGTTGTTTATCGCTTTGCAACATTTGAATCTTCTTATTCCTAAGTTGTTATGCTATGCTTCTTGTTTTAAAAGCATGATCAAGAGTTGGATGTGTTGAAAGAGTTGGTGCACCTAAGGTTTGTTTTGCATCTAGATTTTAATGCAATTTGGTAGTTATGATGCTTGGCATGTTGTTGATATGTTGAGGATTGATTTAAAGTATGTTTGATGGTGTTTGGATGTGTTAAATCAGGTTTTTCTGTTGTTTCTGGGTAGGGTGTATCGAAACACCCTTGCCTGTTTCGAAACGAGTGCATGAATTGGCCTGGGCGTTTCGAAACGGGTAGAGGTGTTTCAAAACACTTTTGCTACTGCCAAGCCGTGTTTCGGAACAGGTTTCGAAATGGTCCCGCGTTTCGGAACGGCCAATTTCCGTATCGAAACACTTGATCGTTGGGCACTTATTTGTATGGTTTGTGTTTTGCAATCTTTACATTTTAGTCCTGAACTTTGTATTTGCAATTGCTTGAGTTTGGGCTGTCCGTTTGAGGTGAAATTTGTCAGAGAAGCATATAACCTGACTAATTTCATAATGGTATCTTAAAAATTGGTAAAGTCCTCTAAATTTCCAGATTTTACATTTAGGTCCCTAAATTCGTATGTTGTGCAATTGAGTCCCTTATTGCTTTCCGATTGCTGTGATTTTTGAGTATGCATATCTCAAGAGTATGCCTAGGATTAATGTGCATCTAGACAAGTTTAAAAAGAAAAAAAGGGTCGTTAATCAAGGTTGACTTTTGGGTTGACTTTGGTTTTCCCCGTATAATCTTCGTAGTTCGGGTCAACCGTCTAGGCCGGGCTAAGGGGGTCACATTTGGTGGTATCAGAGCTGAGTTGTGAATGCTTGGGGAAATGGTAAATTGTTATAATAAGTGTTTGATGTTTATTCTGATGTGTGGTTGAAAGTCGGTTGAAAAGTGTGTCTTTGAGCGAATTGCTGATTTTTTTATCATGCTTTTTGATTATGAATCTTCATTGAGTTAATGTGAATTTGTACTGATGATATGCTGGTGTTGTGAGCTGATTTTATGAATGATGAAAGTGTGATGGGTATGATATGTTGATATTATGCTGTTGCGGGTGAATGTTGTTTGAATGAGAGCATGATCGAAGTATGTTGATTGATATGCTCGATGTTGTGATAACCATGTTTTTATTAATTGATTATGTCGTGTAAAAGGGGGAAATTCGGGATACCCATTGCCTTATTATTATAGCTATTGTGTTATGTTGGAGTTGGAGTCTTGAATCCTTGCTTGAAGTTGGCCTGATCGTTTTGTTTGTTTTGTTATGATTGCTTTTTGTTATTAGCACGATGGAATCGATGAGAGAATGGCAGTTGGGTGAGATGGTTGCTGCTTTAGAGCGGGTTGTTAAGGCGTGGAATTCACCTTTTGGTGGAGGTGTTTCGTTTCAGCCTACAATGCCTGGAGTTGAGGTAGTAGGGCGGGAGGAGAAAGTTGGTTATGTGATGAAGAGTTCATCACCTATAGTTCAAGGGGTGTCGGGAACATCTCAGGCCATGGTGAAAGCGAGGCCTGAAGACGTGCCGATTGAAGGACACGCGAGTCTGTCAAAACAGCGCTTATATGATTTGGGAGCTGTGGAGTATCGTGGTTCGACACCTGAGGCGTTCGAGGCTTGGTTAGCCAGTATAATTCTGATTTTGGATCAGGAAGTGTGTGACTACGCCTGTAAGCTGGGAAGTGTTGTCTCATTGATGTTGGAGGACACTTGTGCCTGGTGGACATCTGTGGCGGTGGCAACGCATATCCACGATATAGATTGGGACTTCTTTGTGTCCGCCTTTTATGAAAGGTACCTTGGAGAGAAATTTCCAAGGGTTAAGCAAGATGGGTGTGTGGCTTCAGATTATGAAGGTGAGAAAAGTTTAAACAAGAGAGCTGTGGATATTGACCTCGGGAGCGGTCAGCGTAAGAGGTTACGTGAAAGAAGGTTTTGCTTGAATCGAAGACTGGGTGGTAGTGCATATGTGGGGCAAGTGCTACATGATCAAGGAGAGGTAGCTCGGTTGCCGATGTGCGGCCGCTGTGAAAGGTGTCATGTTGGAGGTTGTTGGGGCGCGAGAGTTTGTTGGAACTGTGGTTCTAAGGAGCATGTGAAGCGAAATTGTCCTCAAGTGGTGAGATCAGCTTCAGTGGAGGCAAAAGGGTCTCAGAAGGGTCGTGAGCGCGACCGAGACAAGGTTCGAAAGTGGTAGGAAGGGCAGAAAGGTGTGAGGAGCTTGGGGAAAGAATCTTGTTGGAATTGTGGGTCTGTTGGACATTTGAGACGTAATTGTTTAAAGTTGGCTCGGGGTAGTCAGGGTTCTTTACCGCAGGAAGATGGTGATGACCTTAAGGTGTTGGCTAATGCTGCGGCGGTGCGGCTAGAGAATGATGGTTCTGCGAAGAAGAGAGTTTGTCTGTTGGAGCTCCGGGGCAGTGAGATGATTACAGGTAACCTTGTTAAGTAACCTTTACCCTAGTTATCTTTTTTTGGTTTCAGTTTGGTTTTCCCTTGCGTAGTGGGTATGGTCTTATAGCTAGCAGGTTGGGGTAGTAGTTGGTGTTGTTTTGAAAACAACTTTAGTGTGAAGAGGGCATTAGTGGGTATTTTGTAGTTAGCAGATTGTTAGAGTGGTGGAGTTGGACAAGTTAGAAGTGAGGTAAGAGGTTGTTCTTAGACGGACTCTGAGGATGTATTGGTGGGTGTGAACTGACATACATGCACAGTTAAAACCATTTGTTATATAATATATCATATATGTGTGTTGATACATGCATACATGCACATGACATTAGAGGTTTTGCATACATGTACACAGGCATTGATAGGGCATATTGGTGACCATGCATACGAACGTTCACACTTGCTAATAGTTAATCGGGTCTGTTAGTATTGTGGTAGGATTAGGTTGTATGGTGGGTTTTAAGAGTTGTTACGGTGCTAGGAGAATGTTAGAAGTAATGGAGGGCAGTAGGCGAGTTGTCAGTAATAGTGGCTGCAATCTTGCAAAATTAATAGGAGGGGACTGTTTTGGTGCTTAAAGAGTTTAGCGGTATGGTGGTGAGGAGATTACCGGTTGGAGTTAGAATCGGTCAGGTGGTTATGAATAGCTGATAGATGTGGTAGTTCTCTGTGTTAGTGATGTTGTAGGATAGTGGATGTGTCTCCAGAGTGCTGAGGTGACTTGGCATTGATGTTGTAATAGAAGGGTTGTTTATGTAGGTGATGGCTCGTAGCAACCTTTGAGGAGTTGAGAAGAGGTTGTGTTAAGGGTTGTAGAAAAGGTTTGGCCTGGGAATAGAAGTTTCGTAATCTTAATATGTATGTATAGAATGGGCGGTGTCCTGGTAAGGCTAGTGTTGTAGTCAAAGCTTGAAGTGGAAAGGCAATGTAAGTTCAAGGGCCATTGTTGGTTGGCCGGGTTCTTGTGAGAGGTGGTTTGCTTATCATGTATAAGTAATCCTTTCTTAAGTCAGCTAGGGGTGCGTGGAACAGCTGACAGAGTTAAGGTTGGAGTTTTGCAGTGTGGATTTCGAGTGATGGGTGAGTAGTTTTGGTGAGTCGCTATGGTAATGATAGTGGCGGATGTGAAGGAATGTCATCAATATGTTGAGAAGTTTGAGTAAGTAGTTGTTGATTAAAATTTTGCTTGATGTGGTAATCTTTGGAAGAGGTTGAGCAATTTTGCAAGGGGTTTTAGAAGCAGTGAAGGTTGTGGGTCACATGGTGGCTGAAACTGGATGGGTTGGAGTCACCGTGTGTGCGAGTTTTGGGAGTTATGAGTTAAGGTGGAGTATGTTGTAAAAATTTGGAGGTTCCTCGGGTTGTTGGGGCTATGCGCAGTTCGGAAGTCTGAAAGGTTAAGCTGTGGTTAACATCTGAGTGTTCTGGAAATTGTGAACAGTGTGTAGTGGTGTTGGGTTTGGTTATAGTGTAAGTTGATTTGTGGAGGAGTTGGTTTTGTAGAGTTTTGTGTGGAGAGTGTTCAGTGGTGGTTAAGTCTCTTGTGTTACCTTGTGGGTTGCTTTGAGAAGTTTGGTTGTGCTCTGTTCGCCGGTTGAAATTTTGAGGACGAAATTTCCTAAGAGGGGGAGAGTTGTAACACCCCAATTTTTGGGCTTGGAAGTTTGGGTTTGAATCGGACCGGACGGATTTTCGGTTCGAATATAAAAGGTGGTTTTAGGGAAAGCTTAGTTCGGGATGCATTAAAAATATCTAAAAATCCTCTTTTAATATATATAAGAGAGTGGTGAAATCAATTTTACAAAATAAGGCTTGGAAGTATGACATTTCGAATTAGTGACTAAAATGTAATTTTTGAAAAGTTCGTGACTGTTTTGTAAGGATTGAAACTTTAAATCTTTAAGGAGCTAATTTACCCAATATTGATTTCTCTAGATTTTTCTTGATTTTTAAAGACTCAATTAATGTTTAATTAATAAAAAGAAAAGAGGGAAAAACCATATTTTAGTTTCATAACTAACTTTTGCTAAAATTTTCCCATTTCATTTTCTCTCAAAATTCCCTCAGCCAAACACATTTTCACAGCAACTTTTCTTTTGATTTTCACACCTAATGATGAGATTTCAATCCCCAAATGATTCCTAATCCTTTCTACATCAAATCTGTTTCATTTGCTTATTGAATTTTCAAGGATTTTGGCTCTAAACAAGGAGAAATCTAAATTTAGAGGTATGAACGTCCTTCTCCTCTAAATACTCAGTTCTTTACTAAAATTCCCAAGTTCTCAATCCTTAAATTGAATTTTATTAAAGATTTTAATGTTGTGATCTTGATTTTTGGCTTAAAATTCAAGATTTGGATTTAATTTTGACGATATTCATATTGGATGTTTGGGCTCTATTTTGAGATGTCTTTTTGATGTATTTTGGATGTTTAAATGATTTGAAATGGAGGTTTAATCAATGCAATCCCGAATAGGTTGATTTTCCTAAGTTTTTACTTGTGAAAATGGTGGTTTTGGGGGTGATTTTGGTGTTCTGTTAATGCTGGAGGTATAAGGACGAGTTTGGGATCATTTTGGATGTTAATTGATTTTTAGAAATGGTTGGAAGTGATGGATCTTGGCTGGGTTATGTTTTGGAAGAGTTTGGAGGTGTTTTCGGTTGTGTTTGGTAGCCGAAATGTTGGATTTATGTAGAGCAGCGAGTTTAGGTGTGTTGCTGGTGATTTTAATGCATAATGATGCATTAATCCTCTGTTGTTATGTGTTTAAAACAGGGGAGAATGATCCGGAGGCAATAGAGGTGGCGTTGGAGGTTTCGAATGCTTGGAAGGCTTGTCGGCTAGCATAGTTTGTGTATCAGTGAGTGGTAAAGAGTTTTCCAGCTTTGAAACATTTTGGATGAGGCTTTGGGAGCTTAGTTTAAGTCTAAACAACTTAGCTAAGCTCAAGAGTAAGTAAATGGAATTTTTCTCTTAGTTGGGCTATGCTTTGGTTTTTAAATGCACTTGCGATGATTGTGTTTAAATTACTGTTTTTAAGCATGTTTGGACATGGTTTAATGTTGGTTATTAATGCCATTATGTTAAAGATGCATAAGGTAAGTTATCCTTGACTTGCATGTGTTGGGTGCATATGATTAAAGCATGTGATGCTTGTGGATTTGGCATTTTGGTTATGCTTGTAAAAACAGTGGATTAATGTGGTAAAATGGTTATATTGGCAAGTGATGTAAGTGGTTCTTGGTTACTTTGATCGGATATAGTTAGCCAGCTATAGGATTGCGTGCACCGTGAATTGAGTCGCCTTGGATGTTGAGAGGTTGTGATTGTACCGTAAACTCCATCCAAGTACCCTAGCGATTGAGGAAAATTAGTGTCATAACGATGGAGGATGGCTCTCGTGGGTGGACTTTGTTTAGTGTCACCGCGATGGAGGATGGCTCTCGTGGGTGGACCTTGTTAAGCGTCACGACGGTGGAGGGTTGCTCCCGTGTGTGAGCTTGGTTAAGGTGATTACAATGGTTGAGGTACCTCCCATGTGTATGCCTTGTGGTGTGTCGCGGCTCTCGCTAGTGAGTTATACAACTTCCGATGAGTGATGTTGAGGGGTTGTGATTGTACCGTTAAACTCCATCACGGGTGTTGAGGGGTTGAGATTGTACCGGTAAACTCCACCTTGTGTTGTTCGGTAGTGTGTATGAAGCGTGTGGGACAACACTTGTAATCCGCGTATCCGATTGTGTCTTGGGTTGAAATGGTTTGAGAATTATCACTTGAAAGCCAATGTAATGTTCTTGAATGTAATGAAGCGAGAGATGCTTGGAATGATGCAAGGATGCATGGGAAGTGTGTAATGGTTTAAGAGTGCATGTATTACTTGTTAAGCTTGAACAAGTGTTTATCTTCTTTTGTGAATGGTGTATATGCACATGGAATCTCTTTAATGCATTGAAGTCTTGTGAAGACTTGTCTAGAAAGGCATGAAATGTAAATGTTGCTTTTGGTAGTTCATGTGTTGTGCATTTGTTGAATGCATGAGATAGTTAGAGGGAACAAATGGTTTTCTAAAGATTTTGCTTTGAAATGATCATTAAGCATGAGAAAAGTATGTTATGAAGAGGAAATGTTTTCAAGGAATTTGAGTTTAACTTAGCATAAGGTGTTCATGCTTGGAAAGGTTTTAATTGATGGTTTTGCAAGAATGTGCTTTGAAGTGAGTTATTTAGCTTTTCTAAACTAAGGGTTGGTTTTCATGATTGAGCAATGCATGATTTAAAGCGTGTTGTTTAAAAAGGGGTTTTCAAACAATGCTTTGGTTTATCGAATTGCACTTACTTTTGAAGAGGGTTTTATGATTTACTGCATTGATGGTGTTTTGGTTTTTAGCATTCCTCACTAAGCATTATGTGCTTACGCTCCTTTGTGTCCATCAATGCAGATAATTGAAGTTGGGGCAGCGAGAAGCAAGGGATTCAAGGAGAGCTCCACTTGAGAAGTATGTCTTGGTTAATAGCTATAGATAATAAAGGCAATGGGGGAGAGTCTTTTATATTGATGTGTATTGAGATTGAGTATGTTGACCATATTTGGTTTGTGGTTTGAATCTTGTTGTTTATCGCTTTGTAACATTTGAATCTTCTTATTCCTAAGTTGTTAAGCTATGCTTCTTGTTTTAAAAGCATGATCAAGAGTTGGATGTGTTGAAAGAGTTGGTGCACCTAAGATTTGTTTTGCATCTAGATTTTAATGCAATTTGGTAGTTATGATGCTTGGCCTGTTGTTGATATGTTGAGGATTGATTTAAAGTATGTTTGATGGTGTTTGGATGTGTTAAATTAGGTTTTTCTGCTGTTTCTGGGCAGGGTGTATCGAAACACCCTTGCCTGTTTCGAAACGGGTGCATGAATTGGCCTGGGCGTTTCGAAACGGGTAGAGGTGTTTCGAAACACTTTTGCTACTGCCAAGCCGTGTTTCGGAATAGTTCGAAACGGTCCCGCGTTTCGGAACAGCCAATTTCCGTTTCGAAACACTTGACCGTTGGGCACTGATTTGTATGGTTTGTGTTTTGCAATCTTTACGTTTTAGTCCTGAACTTTGTATTTGCAATTGCTTGAGTTTGGGCTGTCCGTTTGAGGTGAAATTTGTCAGAGAAGCATATAACCTGACTAATTTCATAATGGTATCTTAAAAATTGGTAAAGTCCTCTAAATTTCCAGATTTTACATTTAGGTCCCTAAATTCTTATGTTGTGCAATTGAGTCCCTTATTGCTTTCCGATTGCTGTGATTTTTGAGTATGCATATCTCAAGAGTATGCCTAGGATTAATGTGCATCTAGACAAGTTTAAAAAGAAAAAAAGGGTCGTTAATCAAGGTTGACTTTCGGGTTGACTTTGGTTTTCCCCGTGTAATCTTCGTAGTTCGGGCCAACCGTCTAGGCCGGGCTAAGGGGGTTACAAAGAATAAGTATCCTTTGCCAAGAATTGATTATTTCTTTGATCAGTTTCGAGGTGCTTCGGTGTTTTCTAAGATTGATTTGAGATCCGGATATTATCAATTGACGGTAAAAGATGTGGATGTGCCTAAGACGGCTTTTCGTACAAGGTACGGGCATTATGAGTTTTTGGTGATGTCGTTTAGTTTGACGAATGCACTGGTTGCATTCATGGACATGATGAATCGTGTGTTCCATTTGTGTTTATTGATGATATTCTCGTGTAGTCTTGTACTGAGGAGGATCATGATAAGCGTTTACGGATTGTGTTACAAGTGTTGTTGGAAAACCAGCTTTATGCCAAGTTAAGTAAGTATGAGTTTTGGCTTAGAGAAGGTGTCTTTCTTGGACATGTGGTGTCGACCGAGGGTATTCGGGTTGATCCACATAAGATAGAGGCGGTGATGAATTGGAAGATGCCTAAATCTGTGACCGAAGTCCGTAGTTTCCTTGGTTTGGCGGGTTACTATCGAAGGTTTGTGGATGGTTTCTCTAAGGTTGTTGCTCCATTAACCAAGTTGTTGCAAAAGATGGTTCGCTTCGAGTGGATAGATGCTAGGCACTAAGCTTTCGAGAAGTTGAAAGAAGCCTTAACACAAGCTCCTATCTTGATTCAACCTGAATCGGGTAAGGAGTTTGTAGTTTATAGTGATGCATCGTATGTTGGCTTAGGTTGTGTGTTGATGCAAGATGGGAAGGTTGTGGCGTATGCATCTAGACAATTGAAGGTGCATGAGCGCAACTATCCTACCCATGATCTTGAGCTTGCCGTTGTTGTGTTTGCTTTGAAAATTTGGAGGCATTACCTTTATGGTGAGAAGTGTGTGGTTTATACGGATCATAAGAGTTTGAAGTATCTAATGTCTCAGAAAGAGTTGAATCTTAGGCAACGAAGATGGTTGGAGTTTCTTACGGATTACGACTTGACGATAGAGTATCAACATGGGAAGGCCAATGTTGTGGTCGATGCTTTGAGTATGAAGGTGGTTGTAGAGTTGAGGGCGATGTTTGCTCGGTTGAGAATATTGCGAGATAGTGGATTGATAGCTGAGTTGCAAGTGAAACCTTCCTTGGTTGATTTGATTAAGGAGAAGTAGTTGCTTGATGATTCGTTGGTATCGCATGTTCAGGATATTGCAGATGGTAATGCAACAGACTTTTGTTTCAATGATGATGGTGTCTTGTGTTTTAAGAGTTGGATAGTGGTGCCAGATGATGTTGAGTTAAGGCGCATTATTCTAACTGAGGCACATAGCAGCCCTTTTGCTATGCATTCTAGTAGTACTAAGATGTATCGTGGATTGAAGAATAAGTACTATTGGGTTGGATTGAAGAAGGATGTTGCTTAATTTGTGAGTAAGTGTATGGTTTGTCAGTGTGTGAAAGCTGAGCATCAATTTCCTTCCGGGATATTGCAACCCATGAAGATACCAGAATTGAAATGGGAGAGGGTTACGATGGACTTCATGTCTGGTTTTCCTTTGACCTCGGCCAATAAGAACTCTATTTGTGTGATTGTGGATCGTCTTACAAAGTGTGCGCATTTCATAGCTGTGCATACTACGTATATGTTGGATAAGCTGGCAGAGTTGTACATTACTGAGATAGTGTTTTTGCATGGAGTGCCCAAGTCCATAGTTTCATAGTTGTGCCCAACTCTATTTGGGTGATTGTGGATCATCATACGAAGTGTGCGCATTTCATAGTTGTGCATACTACGTATACATTGGATAAGCTGGCAGAGTTGTACATTGCTGAGATAGTGCGTTTGCATGGAGTGCCCAAGTCCATAGTTTCATATAGAGATCCAAGGTTTACGGCAAGGTTTTGGGAGTGCTTGCATAGAGCTTTGGGTACACAACTTAATTTTAGTACCTCGTATCATCCTCAGACGGATGGTCAGTTTGAGCGAGTTATCTAAATTCTTGAGGATATGTTGAGGTGATGTGTTATAGATTTCCAAGGTTCTTAGGAGAAACAGTTGCCTTTGGTGGAGTTTACTTATAATAATAGCTATCAAGCAAGTATACAAATGACTCCGTATAAAGCCTTGTATGGTAGAAAGTGTAGGACGCCTCTTTGTTGGACAAAGGCGGTGCAAAAGTTGGTTTCCATGCCGGATTTGCTTAAGGGAACGGCAAAGAAGGTAAAGCTTGTTTGTGATCGGTTGAAGGCAGAATCGGATTGTCAAAAGTCTTACGCAGATTTAAAGCGTAAGAAAATTGAGTTTGCGGTTGGTGATCACGTTTATTGAAAGTTTCCCCTTGGAAGAAGGTGATGAGATTTGGACGTAAGGGTAAGCTTAGTCCAAGGTTTATTGGACCATATTAAGTGGTGGAGCGTGTTGGTCCTGTTGCATATTGGTTGAGGTTGCCCCCGAGTTGGAGAAAATTCATGATGTGTTTCATGTTTCGATGTTGCGAAGGTATAGATCTGATCTGTCTCATGTTATTTCTGATGAGGAGATCGAGTTGAATTCGGATTTGTCGTATAATGAATAACCAATTGAGATCTTAGATTCAGATAGCAAGGTTCTGCGTGGTAAGACTACTGAGTTGGTCAAGGTTTTGTAGCGACATCGAGGTGTTGAGGAAGTCACGTGAGAAAAGAAGGATGACATGAAGAAGCAGTTTCCTTACCTTTTTCCATCAGGTAAAATTTTGAAGACGAAATTTCTTAAGTGGGGGAGATTTGTAACGCTCTGATTTTGGGCCTAGGAGTCTTTAAGGATGACTCGAGGTTCGTAGGGGCTAGATTAGAGATCCGAGTTAGTTCGTGAGTGGTTCAGGGAAAACAAAGTTCAGGATATGCTAAAATTATGGGAAAATTCCTAAAATATTCTAAAAATATATATAAATGTTTGGTGGAGTCAATTTTAGAAAATGACTTTTGGAAGATTTACATTTCAGTTTGGTGGCTAAATATTTTCTTACCTAACTACTTTTCTCCTAAAATTTTCTCTCAACTTTCCATCATCCAAACTATATTTCCATCACTAAAATCAGCAGAGATTTATCTCTTTTCATCCACTTTTGATTTCTAAATGATTCTCATGGATTTCAACATCAACTAGCTATGGATTTATCGAAGGGTTTCTTCTAAATCATTGTAAATCAAGGGGAAAAGCTTGTGTTAGAGGTGATCTTTCTTTTCTCTCCTCTAATCAAGGTTCTTTACTGAAATTTCCAAGTCTTTGGCTCTCTAATTGTGTTTAATAACAAGGTTTTATAATTTATTTGATGAAAATTGCTAAATCAAGCTTTGAAAGATGATTTCTCAAGATTTTCATAATGGTACTGTTTTGATTGATTTGAGGTTGGTTTTAATCAAGATTTGGATGTTAAATGATGTTGAAATAAAGGTTTTATGAGAGTAATCCCGAAATGACTTGGATCTCTAATTGTTAAATTGTTAGATTTGGGGGTTTTGTGGTGTTAATGTGGATCTGGTGTTGCTGGAGGTATAAGGATGTAATTAGATTGTTTTGGGGGTTAATTGATGAGTAAAAATGGAAGGAAGTGATAAGTTTTGGCTATGTTGAGTTTGTAGTGTAATCGAAGGTGTTTTCGGTTGTCTCGGATAGGCGTTTTGGTGTTTTTGGGCAAAGCAACGGGGTAGCTTTGTTTGCTGCAGATTTTAATGCATTGTGATGCATTAATCCTCTATTTTTGTGTGGTATAAACAGGGGAGAATGTATATGAAGCAATCGGTGAAGGTTCGTGAACTTTGATTGCTTGGATTCGCGTCAGCTAGTCGAGTTTGCGCATGTCAGTGAGTGAGAATGTGAATTTCAATTTTAAAAGCTTTAAAAGATGATTTAGGAACTTAGCGGTAAGCTTGAAACGCTTAACTAAGTTCGGAAGTAAGTGAAAGGAATTTCTCTCTCGAATTGTGCTATTATGTGATGATTTATGCACTATTTTGAATTAATGGTTTTATCTACTGTTAAAGCATGTTTAAAAGATTGTGGTTAATATTTTAATGATGTGATGTTGAAGGATGTTCATGGTAAGTGATCCTTGTAAGTATATGTTTTATACTTGTGATTTTAAGCATGGTTTAATGCTTGGAAAAGTGATTTATTGATGATGCTTTGAAAACAGTGAGGTATGTGTTAAAATGTGAATTATATTGGCAAGTGATTTTGTGGAAATGGTTTGTAAATGATATCGGATATAGTTAGCCGGCAATAGGATTGAGTGCACTGTAAAAAGTCGCCTTGGATGTCGAGGGGTTGGTGTCCCGTGTCTCCTTCCAAGTACCCCTAACGATCGAAGTGGTTGGTGTCTCGTCTCTCGTTAGTGGTTAAGCATCTAACCGAATATAGGTTTGGTGTCCCTATGGGTTGTAATTGTACCCGGTTGATAGAGTACATTTGGTTGTGTATGTACCAATTTCAGTTAAGATGGCTTGAAGTGTCGAGTAGACACTTGTTGTAATCCGTGTATCCGATATGTGGTTTTAAGTTGTGAACTTGTTAATGATCACTTGTAAGCCAATATAATTGAGGATGTATCATGGAATGATTTATGTTGCATAATATGGTTTATGCATGTTTTACACTTTAAGCTTTGCATATGATAGCTATGCATGGGAAGGCTTAATTAGTGTGTGGATTTAGAATGTGTTGATGATTCATGATACATGTGGTTCGATGTTCAACATGCTGATTTTGGTTAAGGAAAGTGCATGGTTTTAAAAAGGGCATGATGGTTTTCAAGTGATGTTTTAGTAAATTGAAATGAGATTTCAATGTGGACATGAAAAATGATTTTAATGCATTGATGGTGTTTTGCTTATGAGCCTCCTTACTAAGCCTTGTGTGCTTACACTCTCATTTGTCCATCAATGCAGATAATTAAAGATTTGGAGGCAGCAAGTAGCATGGGATCTCAAGAGACTTCGTTTAAGAAAGTATGTTTCGGTTTAGACTAAAGTAATAAGGGCAATGGGGGATTTGTTGTGTTGTTGGGAGATTTATGTAAACTCCATTTTGTGCAAGTTTGGTTTGCTATTTTAGACTTGTAAATGGTCATTGGTATTTGGTTTATGTTTTGCTTTACATTTTGGTATTTTGCTTGGTTTGACAATAGGTTGCATGTCTATAGTTTACCTTGGATGCTATTGCTTATGTTATGTTGATGAATATGCCATGGTTGTTCGAGGATTGATGTTTAAATATGTTGTATGCATGTTGGAAGCATGTTGGAATGTTTATGAATGGATTAAAGTGTGAAAAACCAGCAAAAGTGTCATTATTGGCCTAGGTGTTTCGGTATACTAGAGCCTGTACCGAAACAGGGTGCCTGAAATGGCCTTGGGGTTTCGAAACAGGGTGGGGTGTTTCGATACGGTTTGCTTTTAGAAGGTTGAGTTCCGAAACTGATTTGAGGTTGTATTAGAACAACCTCGTGTACTGAAGCAAAAAGTCCTGTTCTGAAATGGGTGTTTCGATATAGGGAAATCTCTACTGAAACACCCTACAGTTAAGTTGGTTAGTGGAATTTTCTTAAGTTCTGATTCTTTACGTTTTGGTCCATGAATGTTGTGGATGGAATTAAATGAGCATGGATCATTATTTTGAGCTGAGGTTTGACATAGATGCATAAAATGTGACTAATTAAAGGCTGGTAATGTAAAACGTGAAGAAGTCCTGGTATTCTTGTAAAATTACAAAATGGTCCCTAAAATGTGGTTGCATGCAATTGAGTCCTTAATTGTTGCGGGATCAAGTTGCAAATCGTTCCGCTACGATGTTTATCACATAGGATGTTTAAGGGCATTTAGAAAAGATAAAATAAAAAATAGGGTCGTTTATTGAGGAAAACTTTTCGGTTTACTTCAATATTCCCCATGTGACCCGCTCGGTTCGATCTTCCAGCCAGACCAGGTCGAGGGGGTTACACAAACACCCACTTGTAGCCTACCACCTCCTATCCTTTAGGCAACTCTACCAAGCTCCATGTATGATATTTCTCCAAAGCTTTGATTTCCTCTTCAACCGCCTTTCTCCGAGCAAAATTCTCAAATGCTTCTTTCACATTTTTTGGAATTTGCACACTATCAAGCTTAGCTGCAAAGGCTTTAAAATCAGACATCAACTTTCCATATGCAACAAACCTCTAAATAGGATGGCTAGTACATTTCGTAACTCCTTTTCTCAAAGCAATGGGAAGATAATCAATTTCAACTGTAGGAGTAGAAACCAGAGAGATATCATTACTTACTTCATCCTCCAAGGCAGCAGGAGTTAGTTCCAGCTTTCGGCAAGTATCAGGCTGAATAATGGACTTTTTCCTCCTTTTATAAACATTGAGTGGTTTTCCTTCAAGTTGTGGAGTAGGGTTTGTCTGAGAAGTATTAGGTGTTTGACGGTGTGGAGTTTTAGGCTCTGGAGAGGGTAAGTTAGCAGATTCTTAAAGTTCTTCATGATGTATTGTAATCGGATCATATATTTCTTCAAGGATAGGTAATGAAGCCTGAGGTGAAGGTAAGGTAGGGGAAGAAGAGGGCTTAAAAGTATGTAAAGGTTGAAATTCTTCAAGAGCCTCCCCCTGAATTGAAGGCGTAGAATAGTAAGGTTGATGCTCAAAGAAAGTAACATCAAGGGAATTATAAAACTTACAGGTAAGAGGTGAGTAACACTTTAAGCCCTTCTTACTCGAGGAATACCCTATAAACACACATTTCAGGGAACGAGGATCAAGCTTACCCCGGAGGTGAGCATGCACATGAACAAACACTGTGCAGCTAAAAACCTGAAAAGGAAGTGCAGAAGAGAGAGATATGAAATTAGGAAAAACAGATAAAAGGACATTTTTGAGCTCGATGGTCACAACCGAGATGGTTTCCAAGTGTGGAGAAGAGTGAATTTTTGGGTGTTTTGTGGAAGCTAAAAATGTAAGATTTGAACACAAAGATTTAGAGTTGTTCAGCTTTCTAACCCAAAGCCTACATCCACTAACGTAGCTTCCTACTAAGGTTTTCAACCAAATTCACTAAGAATGCCGTCCCCTTTTCTCGGATAAGGAGGAAACTGTTACAACGATCAAGCTTTCTACCCAAAGCTTGATCGAGCACTCTCTTACAAGAGAAACTCAAAGCAAACTAGAAATCTCTCTAATAGGTATATGTTTGCAATTCTAAGCACTCACCCAAAACCTAAACACTTGAGCAAATTGACAATGTAAAGCTCACAAGTGTTGTCTATACAAGAATTGTACAATTAAGCTCTAAAGATAATTCGACATCATAATGTTGTTACAATTGAAGCATTAACCATCTCTTGATGCTTGGAGGTCCCTTTTATACTACTAATTGAGTTTGTAGTCGTTGAGGACCGTTGGGGTTGAATTAGAGCCGTTGGAGCCTTTATTTCCCACCATAAATGCAGTTCTGCAGCTTGGCGTATCGATACCCTTGAATCCGTATCGATACGATCCCGATACCCTTTTATACTCTCTTTGTATGCATAGAGCTCCCCCTCAAATTTGGACTTGTTGAACACTCTCCATCACACCTAACAAAAGACAATCAAGTGATTTTTGATATCCAATTTGCTTTGGATCCATCGACGTTAGTGTCACATAGTTTAGTCCCCTTGGGAATCTATTTTTCAATTTCTTCCTTTTTTGGTTAAAGTACTTAGTCCTTTTGGGACCTACATACTTCTAAATCATTTACTGTTCAAAAATCTAGGGGCACTAGATTGTCTTTGATAAAATTTTGATTTTCCAAAATTATTTTTCTTTTCTAGTTCCTTGGAAATCAAAATCTTTTCTTTCTTAAGATCATCAACTTCTTTTTGATGAACTTTTTCCATTGTTTGAAGCCAATTTTGTAAATCTACAATTTTAAGTTCAAAATCTTTAAGTTTTGCTTCAAATTCTAAATTGGTTTTAGAAAGCAAATCATTTTCGTATTTTTACTTTGAAATCAATTTCTTGTTTTTCGAAAAGAAGCCTTGAATTAAAAAACCAATTCATCATAGGCTTCTTGTAACTCATCAAATGCATATGAATTTAAAATAGATGAGTTAAAAGTTACCTCCCTCTCATTGAGGGCCATGAAGCATAGGTGTGCTACCTCATCATCGGTGGAGTCTTCATCACTCCATGTCGCCACATATGCTTTCTTTGAAGATGATCCCTTTTTATTGGACTTGTGGGAATCCTTCATCTTCTTATTTGATTTATGCTTGGATTTATCCATCTCGCTCTTCATGAATCGGGTGAATTTCTTGAAGAGATAGGTCATCTCTTCATCTTCGCTTTCCTCTTCACTTAGTTCTACATGATCGCATGTGAAGGATTTGAGAGCAACGGCACTCGCGTTGATGCCTAGCTCAATTATTTTCTTCTTCCCCATCTTCCTTATCTCTTCCTTCTTTTTCTCATCTTTTTTGTTTTTCTTCATGATTTGGTGAGTGAGAAGTGACCCCATGAGTTCATCAAGCTTCAAGGTCTTGAGATTTTTGGCTTGGAGGTCCCTTTTATACTCCTAATTGAGTTTGTAGCCGTTGAGGATCGTTGGGGTTGAATTAGAGTCGTTGGAGCCTTTATTTCCTACCATAAATGTAGTTCTGCAGCTTGGCGTATCGATACCCTTAAATCCATATCAATACGGTCCCGATAAGAAAATAGTCGTTGAGCACTTCAAGCTGGTGTGCATCGATACGCTTGGCTAGTGTATCGGTACGGTCTTGCAATTTAAAAGACCATTGGGAAAATGACCGTTGCGCGAAGTTAGGCGTATCGGTACGCGATACAACCGTATCGGTACGCGATACAACCGTATCGGTACGCGATACAACCGTATCGGTACGCGATACAACCGTATCGGTACGCGATACAACCGTATCGGTACACGAACTAGTCGTTGGGTATTTTAAAGCACGCCGTATTGATACGGTAAAGCATATCGGTACGGGTTTTGGCTATTGAAAAATCACTGGAGTTAAAACCCTAAAGGGTGTCGATACGGTTCCACACCGTATCGGTACGGTTACATTTAAAGCATGGTTTTGACTACTTTAAATACACTTTAAATCATTCCAAAGCCTTGTAAAACCCTTAAACATATTTTCAAGTTGTTTTTGACTAAAAACATATTTTAAATTCTTTTCAATTTAGTCCAAAACATTTTTCAATTATTATATCAAAACAATTAGTTCTAGAGACATCTCGGGAAACCTGAAGATAGAGTTTTATTAGGTATGCGATTGAAAAGGTAGGTGGCAGTGAGAAGAGCATCTCCCCAAAGATAGGTATGAACATTAGCAGAAAAAAAAAGATCTAGTCACTTTCAGCAAGTGCCGATTTTTCCTTTCAGCTACCCTGTTCTGTTGAGGGGTGTTGACACAAGAAGAAATATGGAGAATTCCATGTTTAGCAAAGAAAGAACCAAGGGTTTTTGTAAAGTACTCACTGACATTGTCACTTTTAAGCATTTGGGTTATTTTTTCAAATTGAGTAGTAATCATAAAGTAAAAGGTTTGAAAGATATTGCATGCTTCAGATTTGTCTCTTATAACATAGGTCCAAGTTGTGCGGGAATAATCATCGATAAATGTGATAAACCATCTATATCTAGACACATATTTAACTTTAAAAGGGCCCCAAATGTCACTATGAATAAGGTGAAAAGGAAAATGAGTTTAAATGGAGAGGATGGATATGGAGTGTGGGTATGTTTAGCCAATTGACAAATTTCACTAGAGAAAGAAGTTGGATTTTTATTTTTGAATAATTGAGGAATTAATTTGGCAAGATAATGAAAATTGGGGTGGCCTAACCTATAGTGCCAAAGCATAATATCATCAGAAAATAACGTTTTGGAAAATAAACAAATTGAAACAACTTGTTTCCTGGGAGGTAATCCAGCTAAAATATAAAGTCCATTATGCAACCTAGCATTACCAACCACCAACCACAAATCCCATGCCTGTAAAACACAACCAAGAATCCCAAAGTGAGCTTCACAAGATAAGTCAATCACAAGTTTATGAATGGACAAAAGATTGCAGGAAAGATTAGGTACAAAGAGCACATTAGATAACACCAATTTATCATTTATGCGAATAGAGCCACTGCCTTTGACTTGAGAAAGAACACTATTTGTTGTCCGATTGGAGGAATGAGAATGTAAAGGTGTATATTCAGTAAAAAAGCCAAGGTCTCCTATCATATGGTTAGAAGCACACGAGTCCACAATCCAACAGCAAGTATTAATAGAAGCCAAACATGAAATACTACCTTTAGTAACAGTTAAGGTTGTATTTTTTGGTGGAGGATCAGATTCTTCAAAAATTTTGGTGGATTCCGAGAGATAGACAGCTTTGCGTCTGCCAGTTATAAACAACCGTACAGACTCAGAGATAGTAGACTGAACCATAATAGTTTGCAGAGGAAGAAGAAATTTTGAAGAAAGGTTGAATCGAACCTAAACTGATACCATGCAGAAAGATAAGATTTTCTCTTTTATTCCCATTGAGAAATACAATGGAAATATATACACACAGTCAATACCTTGTAATCAAGGTAATAAGATATTTGGTAATAATGACAGAATATTCTGCTCTAAAGAATCCCTAAATAACAGTCTATCTAAAAGATACGAACACTCTAAAAGATACTTGTAATATCTACACATGATAATTTGGTATATACAAATTTACTAACCAACAGTTTGTTGTGGTAAGCCTAGACATACGTATAAGTTTTGTTAGACTAAAAAGAAGCAAGCAAAGAAGCAACCACAACAACAAGCAAATGCAAGTGAAGAGAACCAAGAGCGGGATGAGCATTTGTTCGTGATTTCTCATGTTGTTGAACCATCTCATAACTATGTTTGGCTTGTAGATAGTGGGTGTACCGGTCACATGAAATAAGTGGTTGCATACTTGATAAATCTTTTAAAACAAGTGTGAAGTTACGAAATGGTGCTACAGCTTAGGTTCAAGGAAAAGGCTCAATTTCTACGATACACTACAAGGTAAAAGGACTATCTACAATGTTTTTTTTATTCTTGATTTAGATCAAAGTCTTCTGAGAATTCTTCAAATGGTTAAAATGGTTTTAGCGTTTAGATTAAGGGTGATGTTTGTGGTTTAAAGTTAATGCTTCAATTAATTTATCTCAAAATATATAATATAAATATACCGATAAGATTTAAGTTTTTAAATTAACTCAAAATAAGGTTGTCTGAATGGGGCTGACAGAAATCGAAAAACTTAAATCTTTGACTGTTTTTTAAAAAATGTCTTAAACATTAAACATGCATTTACCAAAATCAAAGTGAATTCAAAACGTTAAATGTTTAACTAAAATAAAAAAATAGAAGTATTATACAAATGAGTAATTCATATAATGATCACATGAAACCTTATAATATCCATAATAACCTAATATCAGAATAGAAATTCTTGATCAAACTGAATAGGATATGAACCTCACAAGATTAATGACATGCTTCCAAGACCAAAACCAAATGTATATTCCGTAGATAATATTATTGGAAAAATTAAGCATAATGTGAAACAAATTTAAGCAAAAATGTTTTTTACAAAACTAAGCATGATTCAACAAAATTCAATCATAATTTATTAGACATAAACTGAATATAAAGCTTCAAGAGCTAACATGATTATAAAATTTTCAAGTCACGATAAATTTACCACGACAAAACCTGGGTCAACTTTATTTATATTTTAACTACTAACGATCAAAACTAAATGTTTGATTAAACTAAATTAAATATATATTTTAAATAAAATATATATACCCCTTGTTGCATGCATATAATATTCTGCCGATTAAGACCAAACCTAAAATCAAGATATGCATACAACTCATCTCTAAAACATGTTAATGCGCATTGGATTGCTAAACTTAATCCATTATTAACTAATATATTCTGATCAATTATAATAACCGATAAAATTGAAAACGTGATATGAATGATCGTACCCGACGCGCATAAAAAAAAGTCTACAAAACTTAGAAATTCAGTTGAATCTGTAAGCATTAAATTCTTTAATGTTTCTTAAAGAAATTAATAATCCTGATGAATTATGGAGCAAGCATCGCCGGCATGTTTCCCAATAACATCAATGTATACGTATACGATGAACTTTAGAGGAGGGTTAATAACTGTAATCGGAAATTTTGGAAACATAACATTTTGATCGAACCCTAGCCCTAAAGTAACAAATTGTAAATCATACGAAACATAAAAAACTAAAGTCTTCATAATTAATCAATTGAGAAAATAAAAAATATCAAATGATTCTGAATGTGTCGACATAAATCTGTAATCGAAACATTGGATCAAACTATTAAATCCATAAAGCCATGTGAACGAATCTAACTGAAGACGAAGCGTTGATGCAACTTGTTAGAACTAAACTATAACTAAATATGAAATCTAACTCAGGATCTATCATATCAAATCATCAAGAACAATAAACCGAATAAACTAAATGTAGAAGTGTACCTGAATATATATGTAAACTAAAAAACCTAGAATCTTTTAATGAAGATCGCCTAAAGGCTCTAACGGGGACGAGAGTAATACAAGTTAACCTATTTTTTTGGGACCACTACCTTTTTATATAGTTGATTTAATAAATCAATTATTAAATCTTTATAATTCTGCCCCTCATTGAATTATAAATATATCTTATGATATCAACACTTTTATTTTCATGACACTTTAATATTCATGACACGACTAATATAATTGGTCACTTAATTTTGTGTCACAATTTATAATAACATCATATATTTTACGTATGTGCCCATAATTACGGATATTAATCCAACAACATTCATTTACAATCTTCAAGCTTTCATCCAATGGAATGGAGTGCAAAGAGATATAGCGACATGATAGTTTGCCTTTACTCAATTCTCTACAAAGTACAAACCATACAATATGTATATATTGTTTATTATATATATACACACTACAAATGTCGGCTTGAAATTTCCTGCAACATCACCAGCTGCTTCGAGGCAATCTTCTTTGCCTACTGATATCCCTTCGGTCTCCAACTCGACACAACCGGGAATGACACCCACGACTAATAGGATAACAAAACCAGTTGTATTCCTAGCTGGAAAGATTAGGTTGTAAGATTAGTTAGACGGTTAATCTAGATGGCAAGATTAATTAATCTTTATTTTATTAGTATAAATATGTACATATTAAATGTAAATACATTATTGGAAAATATATGAAAAGTCAAATTCGTTTTATTCTCTTTTCTTTCTTCATCGAATTTACCAAAATAAATTTTTCTTCTTCCATTGTTTCTCATGTTTACCAGAAGATAAACATTCAATAACGACCTCTCGACCATCATTGTCAAACTCAAGGTCGATATCATGTTTGGTACTGTCGACAATATCACCTTCCACAACGGTTCAACCATCTCTGCCTACTAATAGTTTATCATTTCATTATTTTAAGGCTTTAAGGGTCACTTTTGCCCTTATAGTAGTTTTAATTTATCGATTTTATCTTTATAGTATTTTCGCATCAATTTAGCCTTTGAAGTAGTCAAATTGCATCACCGTTTGTCTCTTAACTGACGGAAGCCAACGTTAATCATTACAGTGTTGAGGAGGATGTCAACAGTGCTAATGTGGCGGTCAACGGTGCTGATGTGGCAGTCCACGTGTGATGACGTGACAGTTCAAGAGTGAAGATGGTGTGGAAGAGGGGCAAAATTGATTTTTTGGTTGAGTACAAGGGTAAAATTGATATTTAGGAAAAAATACGAATTTAAGAAAATATTAAAATACTGAAATGATGTAAAAGTTAATAAAAAATTTATTAATATATGACTAAAAAAAACTAAAAATAAGTAAAAACTATAAAATTAAAATATCAAAAGCTATTAAATTATAAATTATTAAAAAAATCAAAACTTAAAAATAAATTCTACACTCTAATCTTAATTTTCAAATTCAAACTCTAAAAATCTCAAACTCTAAATTGCGAACCTTAAATCCTAAACCCTAATTAAAAATTTTATGAATATAAAGTGATTATGAATCATAAAAGTATGTGTATAAATTTAATCAAGTAAAGGATTTAAATTTTAGGGTTTAAGGTGTGTCATTTAAAAATTAGACTTAGAGTGGAGAATTTAATATTTTGTATTGAGAGATAGAGGCACTAAAAAAATAGTTGATTTTTGTTCGGTTAGAGAATCAATTAACTCTATTTTAGGATCTTTTTTCCTCATATTCTTTGAAGAGAAAGGAAACCAAAATCATCCAAAAAGAAATTTTATGAAAAATTTTATATTTTTTTAATACTTTATAAATATTTTAAATTTTAATTGTTAAATAATTTATAATTTATTAGCTTATGATATTTTAATTTTATAATTTATACTTATTTTTAGATTATTTATTTCATTTTTAGTCATATATTAATAATTTATTTTAAATTTTTTTTATTAATTTTTATGTTATTTTAATATTTTAGTATTTTACTCTTTTTTCCCTAAAAATCAATTTTGCCCTAGTACTCAACCATAACATTAATTTTGCTCTCAAACTCGTTTGAAAAATTAATTTTGCCCTTCTGCCATGTCATCTTTACACATTGACTACCACGTTAGCACCGTAACGATCAACGTTGGCTTCTATCAGTTAAGGGGTAAATGGTGATAAAATCCGACTACTTCAACGACTAAATTAATACAAAAATATCATATGGGTGAAATTGATGAATTCCAACTACTACATAAATAAAAGTGACACTTAAACCTCATTTTAATGTTCCCGCACAATCATCCATTGCTTTAGTGGGAAACCCTTTATAATCATCTTGGTAAGTGGGGGTTCTCATAGCTGTGATCAACTTCTGCTTGCAATCCTAAAGCTTAGTCGTCGAACAGATGAGGACTAGTCTCCGGGAGGTGTTCTAGGAGGTAAAAACGATTCTTCAAATTTTATTATTTTCTAAATATGGTGTGGAAAAGGGAAAATGAGGTGGAAAAAAAGTATGATGTGGCAAGCAAGTCACCTTGCCATTGAGTTTAACTTCCGAGTTATTATTTTGTTACAAAACACAAAATTTAATTGTTATTTTATAACATTTAAAAATTTGATTAGCGGAATTTAATAAGTGTCACAATGAAAAAACAGATGATATTTATTTAAGGAGACACGAGTTCAATCACAATGTCTGCAAAGTGAATGTGCTTTCTTAAATGTTTATAGATTGTATTCGTTGCAACATCAAATGTGATTAGTTTTTAAAGGTTAGCGCCCATTTCACTTTCCTTTCATTCTCTCTTTTTATATCTTCCTTTCACCATTTTTTCATAAAATATGTGGTCAAATTTTGACATTTAAACCATTTCTTTTTGTTTTTAAGGAATTATGTCAAAAAAAAGAATGTTTATTTGGGCCTAGGGTTTTGGAGGGTAATACATTATGATTTATGGATATGGTATTTTAAAGAAATGTTATGGCGTTTGAATAGGGGATTTAAGTGCTATAATTGTAGGGTATCTTTCCCGAAAATAAGCTTGGATTTTGGGATGAGAGATTTCACTGTGCTTATGCTATTTTCAAGGTATGAAGGAACTTAGATTGTTAAAGATGGATGGAGTTTTGAAGTGCTGAATTCAAGAAGATAGTTTCCTTCAGATTATTTCAAGGTTATGAAAATGGGATTCTGGTAGTTAATTGATTGAATTCGTTAGTCAAAGAGAAATGAAGTGTTTTTGGTTATTTAGTGAAGATTTAATGCCATCTTCGAGTTGAAATTTTTAATAGAAAGATCTGAATAGAACTGAAGTAGTATGCAGTTGCAACTTGCAATTGCTGCTGTAGTAGCAAACTTACACTAAAATTTGATAAGATTGGTGCCCTTGCAGGCGTATAGAGGTCTGATTATGGATGCATTGTTTAGATTGCATGGGATGTGTGCTATGTAGCTTTTTGCTGTGTGGTATCACTATTCTTTTTGATGCCGATGTCAGGAAGGAGTGGAAGTAGAATGATTTCAACAATGATTAGGTATAAAAGAATTAGCACTTGCTTTTAGTTTGGTTTTTATTTAGAGAACTGTTTTGAAGTTGTCTTTTCCTGCATACATATGAGTGGAACTAAATATAGATGGAACGGCTAAAAACTGAGTTTAAAAGATTCCTGATTGAAACTCACGATGTGGCAAGGAGGTCTTAGTCTTACATGCGTTAAAGGTAGTAATTGTGGGTTTTTCTATTATTAACTTACTTGTCTAGATTTATACTTGTCTTTAGATGCCTAGTTCGTCTGTGATGGTGATCTGAAAAGAAAAGAGGTTGCCATTGAATGGGTTGAAAATGGTTTGGTAGGCAAGAATAACGTAAGTATTGCATCAAATATATGCAGGAATCCTAATACAGCTGGCGTAAAGGATTTTGTAATTTTCTCAATGTGGAGTTCTGCATAAACTGATGTTGAATTTTTTTTTCCTTCTATTGAGAGTTCTGTGAGAACACTTTATGAGCTAGAACATCAGTTCTTGATTCTTTCCTATTCTAATTTCCCTTCTATACTATGCCCCATGGCTCTTTTTGGTTTGATTTAGTAATATGTGTATCTAAATTGGTGTACACGTGCTAGTTTAATACGTTGTGGCATTTGTTTTTCAGTTAGCCTACTTATTTGCCTCTTCTTGATAAAAGAGTACTTGGCTAAAGACGGTACTTTTTGTTTAATTGGTTGTCGTGCTTTATTGATCATATAATCTCAACTCTTATGGACTTAAAGTTCAGGTTTTATGACATTTACAGCATTATCAGTTGAAGAATTATAAACCATCGGTATATTCAGTATAGAATGGAAGGCGGATTGTCAAGCTTCTGGGGTCCTGTCACTGCAGCTGAGTGGTGTGAGAAAAACTATGTTTACTCATCTTACATTGCTGAGTTTTTCAACACAATATCCATTGTCCCAGGCATTATTTTGGCACTCATTGGCCTTATAAACGCATTAAGACAACGCTTTGAGAAGAGCTTTAGTGTCCTTCACATATCTAACTTGATACTTGCCATTGGGAGCATGCTATACCACTCCACACTGCAGCGTATGTAAGTATTCTTTTCAATTCTTACGTTTGCATTTCTATTCCCTCAAATGCTTCAGGTATTAGATTAACGTCTTACCAACAGAGATCTAATGTTCATAAGCATTGTTTTTATATTTCAGATTGGAAAATCATTTTCTTCTTGTTTGATTGGTTTAAGGTGTTCTCTATCTGAGTGATAGACTGACTCCATAAGTAGCAAATACTACAGTTACTCAAGTTTTTATTTTTGTTTCTACCTTCTGAAATGGACATTCCTTCTGTTGTCATAAATAAATATACTTGGAATCGGACAGACACAATGTTTGACTGATTGACTCATGTCTTTGGTTCAAAAGCTTCGTTGGAGGAATAAGGAAAAGTTGTTATGCCTAAAGCTCCTTTTTTTTTGTCTGCACCTTAGTGAATGTCTCCTTTTGTTCTGTGATTCCTTTAGCACATTTTCCAGATGTCAATATTTTCCTTTTCTTCTCTTTTTTTTTCTTCCTAGTGCTCAAGGTTCAAGGAAATTTGGAGGGAAAATGGGCTCATATGGGAAATGAATTCAAGAAAACATTCATTTCTCATGTTACATAGCTTTACGAACCAAGAGCTTAAACTTGGTTAATCAGCTATTAATTTGGCAAGTTGGTTTTGAAATGTGAAGATTTTTAAATGTTTTTCAGGCAACAGCAGGGTGGTGTGGGAAATGCTTCTCTACTTTTACATCCTCTACTCACCGGATTGGCACTATCGAAGTACAAAGCCTATTTTCCTGTTGTTTTATGGTGTTGGATTTGCAGTCGTCCATGTTGGCTTCAAGGTGCATTATGTCATTCCCTGCCTTCTCTGCATGTACAAATACTACATCTACACTACAGACGTCTCTGCAAAGTTATATGTGGCAACATTGTTCTTGGGGAGTATTTGTTGGCTTGCCTACAGGGTGTACTGTGAGGAGGTTTCAACCTGTGCATAGACCAGATACACTCTTCCAATCATGTATAGGTTGGAAAAAATAAATTGAATGAGTCCGGTTGCTTTCAACCTGTGCATAGACCAGATACACTCTGTTTTGTCTTCAACCCTCAACCCAGCTTCGAATCAAACTCCCTTGAATTGGTGGTTTAGGTTTAGAGATTAGAACTATATTGTCTAGTGTTGGCTTCTCCTGTTAAACTCCCTCGGGTGTACTAATTAGGAGGTACATTCAAGACAGAACCGTGTAGGTGGGGGGATCTCTCCTCCATTGCCAAACAAGATGGGGAGCTGATTTTCAAGCTGTGGGAAGATCCAACTGCACCTTGAAAAGATGCCACCAAGATGAACTTTGTGTTTGCCAAATCTAAAACAAGTGGAAAAACTCAAACGGTGAAGCTCTCAAGCATTCATCATTCTGTTCAACAAGTTCACCTAGAAACTTCAAGCTCTCTTCCCCACATTTTATAACATAGCTGTCCGGAACGGTAATATGTTGTTATCTTCCAAATATACAAGCAGAAAAGCTTTAAAAAGTTAGCATAATCATATCCAACACTCATCACGACTTCAGGTAACATAGCTTGAAAAAGGGTTTATGCAACCAAAGAGATTGCATTGTTAGCTCAGTAGGTTTGAGAGCTACAATTGATCTGTTTGTAGAAGAAGAGAGTAAAACATTGGACAATGGGATAAAAGGCAAGGGTGAGACACATGCTGATTCACTTCAAAACTTGAACATTCAGCCGAATAAAATACTAGTATAAATCTTCAACGAAGCTGTTACCAACAAATCACATGGAAGCAGGTTTCAACAAATAAAGACAGACAGTGCACAAACATTTCCATTAGTCACCAGATTCATGTAAAATCCTTATTTTATGTTCGTTGAAAATAAAGGGTAAAATCAGTCATGCACATTCATCACGACCTCAAGGAGCTTTTTCTCCAATTCATTCTCTTCAATCCAGATGGAACTTCTTCTACGCAGCAGCTCATTCGCCTCTGTCTTCTTATTCTCATGTAGCTTTTGTTTCATTCTCCAATTTTCAAGCTTTTCTGCTCTTTCTTTCAACTGCATGATAGAAATAGAATCTTGACCACATGATAGAGAGCAAAAATCGAAAGATCACATAACTTAATTGAAAATTAGAAATAAGGCCACAAAGATGAGGTAAGACTAGGAGTTTAATTGGGCCGAGCTGTGACTTTTATAGCTCAAACTTAATTAGAGATAAAAATCAAGTTGCTTGAGCTCACTTGATTAGGTTAATTTATCTAGTAAAAAAAGAGTTTGATTCTCACGCTCAACAACAAACTTGATAATTTATGATCTGAGTTTGAGTTTCGATAGAGATTTTTTATACCAATTAAAAATGAAAATCTCCATTAGACTTATAAACTACTTGAGTTAAATATTAGAATACTTGAATTTAGCTAACTCAATAGCTCAAGCTGAATTTGAGCTCTTTTTTGGGCTGAACCCGAGCAGCTTATGAGCACAAATGTCTTGTTTACACCTCTGGGTCAGACAAAGTTAAGGTACACATAAATAGATTGAACAGATAGCAGCAATATGCAGTGTTTAAAAAGGCGCTACTGAGGCGCGCCTAGGCGCTAAGGCGAGGCGAGGCGAGGGTGAAACGCCTAATTAGGTCTAGGCGAGGCGACTTCAATGAGGCGCAGCAAGGCGCGCCTAAGGCGCACAAGGCGCTGAGGCGTCGAGGCGCAGAAAGGCGCCGCCTGTTCACTTTTTTTTGTTCTTTTTGACTTTTTTATTATTTTTTACATACTAACTTGGGCCAAAAGTGAGACTAAACAAAAATAACATTAATCAAATGAAACTTAAATTAATTTGGTTGAGTTAATGTGTAATTTGAACTTAAAGCATAACACACTATATATATAAAAATTAATTAAATTGGATCAAATTTAAATTCAAATGAATTTTGTTGAGTTTTAAAAATTGAACTAAATTTAATTGAGTTTAGGGGATTTAGTGTAGGGGTTTAGAATTTAGGGTTTATGGCTAGAATTTAGGGGTTAGGGTTAGGGTTAGAAATTAGGGTTTAGGTTTTAGGATAATATAGTTAGTGATTTAGATTTTAACCTACAAACCTTAAATTTTAACCCTAAATCCTAAATTCTATCAACAACCAATAAATTCAAAACTACTAAACTTAAACCCACAAACCCTAAATAAACTCCCTAAACCCTAAACTAAGACATTGTGTAAACAAAGTTTCTACAAGCGCTTGTGCATGGAATAATTACTCATATCATATATCCTTTTGAGATTATTATATAACTAGCTTTGTGTATTTACAGTATAAAAGATTTCATATTGCATGATAAAATGCAATGTCATATGCTTTTTGATTGAAAAGTTAAAGGTAAATAAAAGGAAGAGCTTTTGTTGAACTTAAATTCCTTTTTAAAGTACTAATTTTCTTTCTTGTTTTGTACTAAAATGCAATGTCATGTGCATTTATACATTCTCCTTGATTTTTCATGTTGAAGTTGAACATTTCAAAGAATCTTATTATTCTTATTACCCAAAATTTTATTGAATGTAAAGAATTTTCAAGTGATAGTTTTATGTAACTTGTATATCTTTTATTTTCAAAATGTGCGCCTTACTTCAATAAGGCGTGCGCCTCTCGCCTCTCGCCTTGCGCCTCGGATATAAAACCCCCTATCGCCTTAAGGCGCCTTTTGCCTTTTTTAACACTGGCAATATGTACTTTACTTCCCATTTAAATGATCTGACATTCTATACAACCGCAAACTGGAGTAAAGAGAATTTACACCCCACAGCATAAAGAAAAACAGAAAACAAAAACATATCTACTGTTCAGAAAGTCAAGCAACCAATTGTACAAATTATGAAACAAAAGTTCAGCATTACAAGATTGAGAATCAGAAAGTAAGTTCCTATCCAGATCCACACACAATTAACCATACTCAAATTATTAACAAGCCCTAAACAATGAGTATTGCATTTTGAAAATGTTCTGCAATAAGTACTAGATTTTACAATTCTCTGTTTCCTTCATGCTAGAAAGTTCCTCTAAACTGAAATATCATCTTCCTCAAATAAATTATGTAAATCCTAACAAGCACATGAATGAATTGAGTTTGCTACAGATTGCACTAAAAAGGACTCGGAGAGGGGAAAGATCTATGATCTATGGTTCTACATCTGTGGAAAAATTTTCAGATGGAAGTGTGAAATTTATCATTCGAAACCACTTTGTTACCTTACTTCACATAAACCTAAGAGTATAGCAATAACAAGTCTATTATAACTCGAAAGTTTGAATTTTGGAAGCAATTTTTGGAACCCCAATGGCAAGAGTGATATATGGATAGCCAATCTTGATACAGCTTATGGTCATTTGTTTCTATGTCACACCCACGAGTTTGTAAAAAGCAAAAGTCAAACATCATTTTTACCTTCAGTGTCAGTTCTCCTAGCTGTTGCAAACTGCGAATTAACCATATCTATCAAGGTATTCGAGGGAACAACTACTATAATATTGGACATCAATGCACCTAAATTCCATTTATTTTCTCCATTTTCTCAACATTCAATTTCAAAGTGTAAATGCTAGTATAATATGAATTCTTCAATACAATGGAAAAGACAGATAGGCTATGGAGATTCTCTTACTCAATTTAAACTAACAAATATAGGGTAACAATAAGTTTCAATTTCTTAACTGCAAATTAACTCTATTGTATCTACAAACTAACAGAACCGATATTTGTTCTTTATCTGACATCAGAAGATAAGCAAAAGGAACATTAGTTCTGAGTTCCGTGTTCCACTTTAAAAAACCTTTAAATCCTAACTTCCAAACCTCTATTGCTGGAAACCAATACCTCCCCAGCAAATTTCGAACTGGTTCGCACGATCTCAACCAGGGATCGCTAGCGATCCAACCTAGAAAAGCTCACTATCCCATTAACATATAGTTTGTTATAAAACTATTGGGTAAAACAAACAATTTACAAACTTCATAATTTATCCATTCAGAACTATGTAATTACGTAAGCACAAAACTTATACATATTAGTTCAAAAAAAAAAGTTTTAGTTCCTCGTCATCGTATTTCAAGCTGGTTAAATAAACCCTATTGAATTAGATTTCATACAAATATTGAAGCCAACCCGCATTGCTGGTAACAATGTTCCAAACCGCATTCTTGTTAATACCCAGGTCAGCAACTATTTCCATTAATCAATTCTTATTTCATGACTAAAATAAAAAGAAATTGGGGTAAAGAGATTACCAGGGTTTGTCGAAACTCTTCTTGAGCAACCATACGCTCTTGAGCTCTAACCTTAGCAGCCTCAGCCTTAAGCCTCTTGCGCTCCTCATTAGCAACTCTAATTGCCTCTTTCCGAGCCTCTTCTTTCCTCAGCTTCTCAAGACGCAACAATTCCATCTCGTGGATGTATTCCTTGCGAACATTTTTTACCTGTTTGGCGTAGTCTCGTCGCAACTGGGCAAGCTTCTTCTCGGCCTCTTTGGGGTCGGTGGGGCTCTTCCAGCTGCCCAAGAAGGAGTTGGGATCTAAATATTTGTGAGTTGTTTGGTGGTTGTTGTGGTGGGATGCTTTTGTGGAGAACGGGCGGATGAGGGTTTTGGAGAGGGTTTTGGAGAGGGTTTTGAAAGAGTTTGCCATTGCTGTTTCTGGGAGGATGGTGATGGAGAAAGTGGAGGGTTTTGTTTGGGTTGTTTTATTTAAAAGAAATTTGGGGAATGATCGGCCATTAATGGAGTCCAAGCCCAATAAACAGTTACAATTACCCAGCAACCGCCTAATCCATCGTTCGCCCCTCTCCACAACTACAACTTTCGGTTGATTATTATTATTATTTTACTAAACTAAATTGGAGGTATTTTTGTTTGAGTCGCGTCTGCAAACCAGCCGTTTGAAAATTTAACATATCTACTTAAACTTGACCCGACTCGATCTAAATAAAAAATTATTATTTTTATTATTATTCGATAAAATTTATAGTCAACTGAAAAAATACAAATAAAGAGGAAAAATTATAATGATTATTCTATTTTTATTAGACAAAATAGGGAGATAATTAATATATATATATACAAAAAGAGGGACATTATAAAAATTATACCTAAATGTTTAAAATAAAATAAAAAATCTATTATTTCGGGTCGAGTGGGGTAGGGTATTTTTCACCTAAATTCAAACCCGGCCCGAACCCAAAACTTTCTTTAAAAAATCAGACCCTATAGGATCGGGTCAGGTCGGAACCCGTAAGATTTGGGTCAAATGGGCATCCCTACTCACAAGCTTAAAATTATCAAGCTCGATTGAAGCTTAAACTCAAACTTATCAAGCTGAAGCCAACTTGAAAACAAAAATTGGAGCTCGAGCTCAAAAAGCTCAAACTAAACCCTAATTTGCAAACATTTACCCCAAAAATCTATTAACCATTGTTAACCTTACCTAACGTTAAATCTTAAATCAGACTCTAAACTCAAAAATTAAACCATGTAATGTAATATATTGTATATTCGAGTAGCTCACAAGTTTTTTGAGTAGGGTACTGAGGAGCTCGTCTCGGCTCGTTAAGAGCTCGAGTCAAGTCCAATCGAGTCAAATTTTATCGAGCTTTGACCGAGTCGAACTCAAGTAGCTCACGATATGTCTCGTTTCATTTAGATCCCTAGTCGTGTCCTATTTTGATTCTCGAATTTTTAAAAGTTATATTTTAATTACTTGTATCATTAATTTGTTATATTTTTGTCATTGAGTTGTTAACTTTTGTTATATTAATGATGTGATATATTAACAAAAATGATTAATTTCTAATTTGACTATTAAATTTTAGACAAAATATCATTTTAACCCCTAAATTCTCTAAACTTTTCTTTTAACCCACATTATCGCTACTTATTTTTGACTATCTCTACCTTCTTTTCCGCTTATTTTGCCTCTATATTGTGTAGCTATCTCACATTTTCAATTCCACCGACACATCATCACTCACAAAAGCCGAACCTGTAACATCCTCAAACTTAATTTGTCTAAAAAAAAACCCCTTAATGTAAGGCTAATATGAGAGCATTTATTTTAAACCCTTAAATTCAAGTGATTTAATAATAACCGTTGAATTAAATTAAAATAAGATGACCCTGTTAACTAGTTAGGGTAAAAATAAAGCCTAAAAAACAAGGGTAAATGGCGAGGGTGAGCGGGAAAATAAAATTTATTTTGTTCTCTGCGTTTGGAAGCATCTGAAGCGGCTGAGGAAGACAAAAGAGGGTTTAGGGTAGTTTTTGAGAAGGTTCGAAAGAAGAAGAAACGGGGGAAAACAACCGTTGCGCGTTTTAGTCGGTGAAAAATTGGAAAGTTCGGGTAAGTGTTTCTTCCATTGCGTGTTTTGTTGAAGGCTATAATCCTCCGATTTACAGGTGGTTTTTTTAGATATTTAAAAGTTCGGGTAAGTGTTATGGTTTTGAAAGTTACATTTGTAAATGAAGTAAAAATTTGAATATGATGTTATATTCTTAAGCTCGTAACTTAATTGAATAGTTGATGAAGTTTTACAAATGTTAATATTGCTCACAAATGGATTTTAGCCTCTCCGCTTACGGTTTCGACTGTGATTTTCACTACAAGGGAAGAAATGAGAATTTTTTTTCTTGTTACTATATCATCACTATCAGGGAAGTTGTAAGTGATTTTCAGAAATATGAAAACATTGAGTTTATTTTTTTGGAGTTTTATCAAGTGTTAGTTTTGGTTAAAGGTTGATATAAAATTTTTATAAATTTGATATATTAGTTAATGTTTTGCACATGTTCTAAATGATGCAGTAGGACGAGAATAGGTTGTTTATTATGCTTTACTTATATTCTTGAGTTTAGTCAACTTGAAAGAAAGTTGTACACATATTTTCTCGAATTTTGAATATGTATGTATAAGTATATATGTGAATTAGGATTGTTTTGAGCTTCTAGTAAATTGTATGGATTGTTTGAACATGTATATGTTAGTATATATGTTTATATAAGATCCATGTGTAACTTATGAAACATGTCTTAGTATTTAAAAAATCAATAATCAGTTATGTTTATATTATGTGAATTAAGATCTTAGAGTGCTAACTTGTTATGAAATAAACATGAAATTTATATTAGCTTAGTTTGAATAGTAGTAGAATGTATGATGTTTGAACAAACTTTACGTATTTGTTAAAAGACTTTTATGTTTTGGTTGAATGGTTACGTAGTAGATCACGCATATTGTTTTTATGATAAATCAACATAAAAGCGATGAAGTAAGTATAATTTTGAATGTATTAGGATCATGTGAATATTTGTTATTTGAATTGATGTATAATTGTGGGTTTAGTATATCGATGTGTCTAGATAATTTGGGTGATCACCCTATTGCTTAGATTTGATTTAATTTTAGGCTTGCGGTTCATATGGATTGTCATATTCTCTCTTGTTTTGTTTGTATTTTTATCATTGTTTACTGGTTGTTGGTTCTTGTTTGGTTGAAATGTTTTTTTAATGAAGTAATTATTCATTTGTATCCTTGATTTGTTTCCTCTTTCCTTCATTTATTATTTGATGTGAATTATTTTTGTTTGGAAGTTGTTAGGAATAGTTGTCTTTAATTGATATAAGTGGTAAGAAAATTGAATTTGTTTTGGTGTACTACTATATGATGTTGAGTATTTAGCCAATTAATAAAAACTAATGTCATGTTTATTTTAGATAGAAGTAGTTGGTAATGGATGCACCTATCAAAGGCGACACGGTCGGGGTAAATGATGACATAGTTGGGGACGATGAGGCACATAAATCATTGTGTGCATATTTTAACTTCTAGTAAGTTAAAGCTTAATCAATAGAGCATTCTTAAAAGTCTTACTTGGTTAGCGATATGTATTGCATATTCATAACTTTTTAATGATGTATTTATAGTATAAGTGAATGTAAAGGTCTGAAGTGAGGAAGAAAGAAAATGACCAATGCGGTAAGTGAGAAATTTAAAATGCTATTATGTGTTATGTATTGACTTGTAAAGTGTACTTATTAAAAAAAATTAACAATATTTGAAGGAGTGATACAGGCGAGAAAAACACTAGGATTGAAATGGGCAAAAATGTCTGATGTAGAAAAGAAGTCTTACTTTGATATGCAAGTGGAACAGAAGCAGGCCTATATGAAATGGATAGCAAAAGAGAAAGTGAAGACGAAAATTAAGAAGGTAAACGTAAGTGTATTTTTGTAGTTAGAGAAAGTGTTTAGTGTTAAAAAAATTTGGTACATAAAACATTTATGCATCTCGTTGAAGTAATTATTGTTATATTATACGTCGTAGGAGATGACATCAAGATGTAGCATGAAAAATGTGTCTATTTTGTCTGAAGAGATGCAAATAAGGAAGATTGACGGTGTTGTTGGGGAATCATGGTTTAGCCATTTGCTTGGAATAAAAAATAGAGCAATTCATCGCAAGTTGTACAAACTCTATAATAATTTAGATTATTTGTTTAGGCTTCTTATGCACTTTGGATTAATAATTTGGTTTTAGTTGCAACTCTAAAATAATTTTTATATTTGGATTTATATGTTGCATTTATGATGATGAATTATTTTATTGGTAGGGAATTCGATACCAACAATTTTTATTAAAAATTGTTTAACACATTACGTACAAGGTGTATAAATTAAATACAAACTCAATTTCTTAAAATTTTTGTAACAAATTGAGTTTTCATGTAACAAACTATGTACATACATAGTTTGTTACCCTTGGTTGAGATAATTTTGGTTTTGGTGATCTCGCGTAAAGATTTCGGTACATACCATTTTCATTACACTTTCTGTAACAAATTACGTACAACATGTAATAAATTAAGTACATACTTAATTTCTCATACTTTTGTAACAAAATAGGTTTTCATGTAAGAAACTTTGTATGTATATAGTTTGTTACCCTTGGTTTAGGTACTTTTGGTGATCTCGTGTAATAATTTCGGTACATATCGTTTTCATTACAAAATCTGTAACAAATTACATACACACTACAACAATTTAGACTTTTAGTGACAATTTGACAGTGACTAGAAGTAATTTTGTCACAAATATTAAATTTTTGTGACAAATTTTTGGTGCGACACTATTAGTATAAGTTATTGTGATGTATTTTTATTTGGTCACTATTATAGTAATAATTGTGACGGTTACATTTTTCATAATTAAATTCTCACTATAAGTCTATAATTGTGACACATATCTTATTGTCACTAAAATTTTGACACATAATAGTGACAATATATAAAGTGGTCACTATTATTTGATATCTCTTGTGACAATGAAATTGTTTGTCACTTAAAATCTTACTTTTTGTTGTGATAAGTTTTGTCGCCAATGGAAAAATAAAATAAATGACAAATTAGATATTATCACAATAATAAATTTATTTTTATAATAATCGTAATAATTACAATTATAAAAAATTAAAGTTACCATAAACTAGTTTGTCAAAAGGTAAAATAATTCTATTAGTCTCTATACTATGTGTAAATTGTTGTTTTAGTCATTCTATTTCGATCAATTTTAGTCCATATATTTTTTTAAAATTTAAAATTTCAATCCTAATGCAAATGGACCACGACAATATGACTAAATTACAATGACTAAAAATGACAAAGTAAAAGAACAAAAATCAAATATGCAACTTATGTATAACAAATAAGCTAAAAAACAAATTTTTACTTAACATATTTAAAGACCATCATTAATGTCAAGATAGAAATTTCAAAATTTAAAAAGTACAGAAACCTAAAGTGACCAAATTAATGTAAAAATACTAATATGTAATCTTGCCATAATATGTGATAGCAAAATTGTATCTTGTGAAAAATTTTACGCTTATATTTGTCTTAACTTTGCTTATGAGGTTAAAATTTGCATTATTAGTATACAAAGTAATTAT
This sequence comes from Hibiscus tridactylites, assembly GCA_958450335.1. Classification (NCBI taxonomy): domain Eukaryota; kingdom Viridiplantae; phylum Streptophyta; class Magnoliopsida; order Malvales; family Malvaceae; genus Hibiscus; species Hibiscus tridactylites. The sequence goes on along the minus strand of OY288278.1, from coordinate 20,888,668 downwards.
TGCATAAATGATAAATCTATCAATAATTTGAATTAAATTAATACATGTAATTAATGAAAATATAATATATAATATTTTAAGTGTAAAATTTAATAAAAATATGTTTATATTTTAAAACCAACGGAATTAGTTTTATATATATTTTTCGATAAACCTATTTCATAGAAAATTAATTAAATTATTATTATAATAATTAGTGTTATAATTAATGCATATTTTTAAAATAAATAAAATTAATTTCAATTAAAATTCAACCTAAATATTATTTTTCTTTCAAAATAATATTAAATTTCTTGCCTAGCTTAGTGGATAGACATTGCACTCTCCCCCTAAAGGTTCTATGTTCAATCCTCCCTAAAGTCATGCATTGTATTTATTTATTACAAATTGGCATATAAAGGTGTCACATCATCTATAATTAAAACTTCAGTGACCTGACCTAATGAAAGGTTAAAAGTGTTTGTTGACTACAATGCAAATGACCCATTAAATTTCAGGGACATAAATAAGATGTTTACATCCAAAAATATAATTAATTTTTTATAATTAAAAGTGACAACATATATTAAACACTATTTCAATATGTATTTGTGATAAAAATATCCGTCACTAATAAGAATAACATTAGTGTCTAAATTTTAGTCACTGTTATTAATCTTTTGTGTCAAAAATGTAGTCACAAATAATATAACTAATTGTGACGAAATGCATAAAATTTGTCACTAATATAATAGTGACGGAGTTATTAGTGACGAGTGGTGACGACTCAGAAAAAAGATCACTGTGAATTTTAGTGACTAAATTTAATACTTTTAGTGACCATTTTCAATGTCACTAAAAATGCATTTCCTTGTAGCGATAACTTTTAATAAATTAAGTACATAATTAATTTCTCATACCTTTTGTAATAAATTAGGTTTTCATGTAACAAACAGTGTATGTACATAATTTCTTACCCTTGGTTCAGGTACTTTTGGTTTTGGTGATATTATGTAATAATTTCGGTACATAATGTTTTCATTACAAAATCTGTAACAAATTACGTACAATGTATAATAAATTAAGTACATACTTAATTTTTCATACTTTTTGTTAAAAAATAGGTTTTCATGTAACAAAATATGTATGTACATAGTTTGTTACCCTTGGTTTAGGTACTTTTGGTTTTGGTGATCTCGTGTAATAATTCCGGCACATAACGTTTTCCTTACAAATTGTGTAACAAATTAAGTATAATGTGTAATAAATTAAGCACATAATTAATTTCTCATACTTTTTGTAATATATTAGGTTTTCATGTAACAAACAATGTATGTACATAATTTCTTACCCTTGGTTTAGGTACTTTAGCTTTTGGTGATCTCATGTAATAAATTCGGTACATACCAATTTCATTACAAAATCTGTAACAAATTACGTACAACTTGTAATAAATTAAGTACATACTTAATTTCTCATACTTTTTGTAACAAAAGAGTTTTTCATGTAACAAACTATGTATGTACATAGTTTGTTACCCTTGGTTGGGGTACTTTTGAATTTTGATGATCTCATGTAATAATTTCGGTACATACCGTTTTCATTACAAAATCTGTAACAAATTATGGTGTGTATTTTCGAACGAAAATAATAGAATTAAGTATGGAGCGGCAAGAAGTCAGAGAGCTGCGCAAGCAGAGTGGAGGAGTCAATGACAAGAACCATGCTACTGGCGTTTCCATGGATCCTAGTACGGAACGGCGTAAACTTGAAGAAGATGGATGGGTGACTTTCATCGATAATCTCAGCAAGAGAGTATCTAGAGGTGCTCTTTGGGAACTTTTCAATTATCATGGGAAGGTCACAAGGGTTTATATCTCGCTGATGAATAAGAAACCCAAGTACAGAAATAGTACGTTTGCGTTTGTCCATTTTGCAAGTAAGGAAGACATGACGAAGGCCATATCAAGAGTCGATAGTACTTGGATTGACAGGAGGAAGGTTGTTGTATCTAAAGCGAGTTTGCAAAACCTAACGGAATTCCTGGTCACCATAGGCAGTCTGGAGCGCTGGAGGCGAAGAAGAAGGTCAGTAAAACGGTCGATGCCAAAACTAGTAATATAGACGGTCGGTCTTTCAAAGAAGTGTTGTTAAACAGAAAGCCTGAAGAAATTAGAAACTCCCCAGTGATAGAGGAAAATTTAAAGGGAGGCTCCTCTAAGAACCTGATGGATATCCTCATTCCTTCGGAGATGGTGGAGTGGGTATCAGCCTCGTCAACTGGTGTAGTCAAAAACAATTTCGAAATTGAATTTGTTCAGAAAGCTCTAGCTAGTGATGGTATTGCAGCAAAGGTGGCAAGATGGGGTACTGCGGCGAATGCTGTTTTGATTAGCTTTACATCGAAATCGGCAAAGGACGAAGTATGGAGAAACAAGAAAGAAGAACTGGCGTTTTGGTTCGAATTTTTGGAGGAGGGTGTTTGTTTTAATGGTGTTCCTCATTGTTATTGTTTAGTGTCTTTGGTTGGTATTCCACTACTATGCTGGTATGATGATTTCTTTATTCAGTTAGTAAAGAGGTGGGGAAAACTCATTCACATCAGTGAAGAAACAAGTTCGAAGAGTGACCTATCGGCTACCAAGTTCTACTTAGGGTTCACAGTCAGTTTGTTGTTCCCCGTTCGTTAAAGATTCAAGTTAACGGAATTTCGTACTTTGTATCAGTAAGAACTGGTGGTGTTTTTTCGGCAACGCCACAAGGTGTGGGTGTTAGTGATGATGATGCATTGGCAGATGGTTCTCCGACCGGTGGCTGGAACGACTGTGAGGATGAAGATGACCGTTTGGGACTCGAAAGGTCTTCTATGGCGGCTGAGATCCCTTCAAAGACAAATGCGCTTAGAGAACAATGCAATCAAGCTCAATTAATGTTGCAGGTGGTTTTAATCTTCCCGAGATGTCGGATCGACAAGCACATACTCCTAATAATGCGGGGTCCACAAATGCTGATTTGGATAGACTGATTCATGTACCTGCTCATGCGATGGAAAACCCTGATCTCTCCCTGATAGCTATTGTGGGCCACCCACATGTCTTATCTCAACATCGGGGAAAAGAGAATATGGAGGTTGGGCTTTCTCCTCAGGCCCCTCTGGCCCTTCAAGGGGCTAATGAAAAAGAAGATATGGGCTTGGAAATATCGGTGGGCTCTACTTTTATATTTGAGGCTAACCCTTTACTGTAGGAAATTATTCCAGACAGTTTAGGGAACAGTTTAGGACCGATTAACGATATTGAAGGCCCCTCTTCTTCGATAGACAGAAGCGTCAACAAAAACCTTACCCGTCAACCTTCTCCTCAAATTATAATCTCAGCCACGGCAAAAAATAATGGGAATTTCTTCAACTCAGAGGTAAGAAGAGCAATCAGAAGTTCAACTAGGGACTCTATCGAAAACATTGTTCTGGGCCATTCTATGGCAAAGTCGGGTTCCCCCTCTAACTCGGATCATATTAGTTGCAGAGAAGAAGCTCTTACTGTATGGGGAGTTAACAATATTTTGGGGATTTCTTTTGTAGGGGGAAAAGAAACCATGGTGGCGAAAGTAATGGAGATCGAAATGGAGAGTAAGGGAGGTAAGCCCTAATCTACAGATCCTTTTCGGTTTAACAGGTTCCTTTTTTAATTTGTTATGGAGTGGTCAATTATTTCGTGGAATATCAGGGGACTTGGAAGGTTTGAAAAGGCAAGTGTTGTTAGAACGCTCGTTTTGCAAAAGAAACCAAAAATGCTATTTCTGCAGGAAACCAAAATGCATGAATTCAATGTATCTTTGTTCAGATGGATGGGTGTTAAACAAGATTTAGAAAAAGTGTTTTCGCTGTCAGAAGGGTCTGCAGGAGGTCTCTTATGTGCGTGGGATAAGGATTTTTTTTTCCGCATCTAACATAATTGTAGCTAAAAGATTCATTGCTATGCTTAGACAAATTAAAGGTAGTCAGTTGTCCTATGGGTTTCTGAACATCTACAGTCCTTCAGTGGAATCCGAGAAATGTGCGTTTTTTGCATAATTGAAGACTTTACTGGGGAACTATCAGGTTATATGGTGTCTAGGGTGAGACTTTAATGCCTATTTGAGTGCAGAAGATAAGATCGGCACTTCCTTAAACAGAGCTTCTATCGAGATGTTTAGAAGTTTTATTCAGGATCTTTATTTGGTTGATCTCCCATTATCAGGTGGATCTTTTACGTGGTCAAATAATCGTGAGCCTCCGACATTCATTAGGCTTGACCGGTTCTTGGTGGGAGATAAATTTTTGACAGAGTTTTCAACGCTCTCTCAAATCTTGTTACCCAAGTCTATCTCGGATCATAACTCTATTGGGTTGGAAGTTGTCGGTACAGTGGGGGGCCCTCGTCCATTCAGACTCTACAATTACTTGATGGAAGAAGAGGGCTTCTCGGACTTAGTTGTTTCAGCCCTCTCGAATCCAAGAAAAGGCCAGAAGAACGTTGGTCTTTTTAGGATCTTAAAGGATCTCAAATGTGATATTAAGAAGTGGTCCAAGGATAAGCAAGGTGGTATGAAAAATCAAATCCAGTGGCTGGAAAGTCAAATTGCAGACGAATAGCGCAAACAACAGCAGGGGCAGATTAGTTCAAATATCGGGAATCTTAGGAAGGAACTTTGGGCTTGTATTCGGAAGGAAGAAAGCATTTGGTTACAAAACTCTCGGCTAAAATGGTTCTCAGAAGGAGATAGGAATACCCATTATTTTCAATTGATTGCATCTAATCGGAGACGCTCTAACGTGATCAAGTCTATTGATTTCGAAAGAAGAAATATTACTGGCCAGCAGCAAATTAAAGATTGCTTTTTTGAATTCTTTTATAAAGCTTACAGAAATAAGAACATTATTGAAGTTGATACTATGTTACTGGACTTCATAAAACTCTCGAATACACAACAATCTGAGCTGGAGAAAGCTTTCACCGCGGAAGAAGTTTGGGAAGCTATCTCCGATATGCATACTTCACGTGCTCCTGGCCCCAATGGATATAATATGGGCTTTTTTAAAAAAGTTTGGGCCGATATTAAGGATGAGTTGATGTCAGTCTTTTCGGACCTATTTGGAGATCGAGACTGGGATCCAAGTATAAACCATGCTTTTATTACCTTAATTCCAAAAAACTTAGGTCTGTCCTGTCCAGAGGATTATCGCCCGATCAGTTTAGTTGGCGGTATCTATAAAATTGTTTCTAAAGTTCTTTCTCGGAGGCTTCGACAATGTATTAATTCAGTGGTAAGCAAGGCTCAGTTTGCTTTTATCCCAGGCCGCAGTATTCTGGAATGCGCATTAATCGCGAATGAAGGTATAGACTATATTCCTAAAATGGGACTGCATGGTTCACTCTTCAAAATTGATTTTAAAAGAGCGTATGATTCGGTGGACTGGAATTTCTTAATGAGAATTATGAAGGAGATGGGTTTTGGTAAACTTTGGTGTCAGTGGATCTACAGATGCATATCTATTGCCTCGATATCGGTTCTAGTTAATGGCAGTCCTACTCCTAGTTTCTCGTTAGCTAGAGGGCTTCGACAGGGATGCCCTTTGTCTCCTCTACTGTTCAATTTAATAGGAGAAGCTTTACATCTAATGTTAGAGAAAGCTACTGGGGCTGGTCTGTTTAAGGGGTTTCTCATCGGCCGTGGCGAAAATACCTATAATCTGTCTCACCTGCAGTATGCCGACAACCTGATTATTTTCTGCAACGCCGCCCTGGGGGAAATTTTGAATGTCAAACGTATACTAAGGATCTTTGAAATTGCCTCAAGGTTACAACTCAACTTAAGTAAAAGCAGACTGTTCGGAGTTAATGTGGATGACGAAGTGATCTTCAATTGGGCCAAAATGATGGGCTGTTTGAGCGATAAGCTACCTTCGGAATACTTGGGTCTCCCTTTAGGCCCAAATAGAAATTCGAAAGTTTTATGGGAACCGGTAATAGACAAGTTCTATAAAGCACTGGCTTCATGGAAGAGTAAGCATCTATCCTATAGTGGGAGGCTAGTACTTATAAAATCTGTTTTAACATCGCTTCTAATCTATTTTCTCTCAATTTTCAATATGCCCACAGTAGTATCCATTAAGCTTAACAGAATAATGGCGAATTTCTTGTGGGGAGATTTGGAGACCCATAGGTCGATACACTAGGTGAAATGGTCAGATATGTGTCTCCCTGTGGATTTTGGAGGCCTTGGAATTCACAACTTAACCTTACAGAATCAGGCGTTGCTCGGGAAATGGGTGTGGAACTTTGCAAATTCAAGAGATAGTGAATGGAGGAAGGTGATATGTTGTAAACTTAATTGGGATCCAAACTCACTTTTTTAGGCGATACAAAACACAGACTTAATTCATGGGTATGGAAAGGAAATGCGAATTCTATTTATAGTAAGGACTCTTCGGGTTCGCTATTGGACGAGCAACTAACTCTCCATGTAGGTGACGGCAAGTCAATACTTTTTTGGTCCAATAAATGGATTGGTGATGCACCACTTCAGGTAAATTTTCCTAGGATCTTTGCCCTTTCCATTAACAAATCCAGGAAAATTGCGGAGTATGGTGAAAGATAAGTCTCGAAGTGGGCCTGGAACATCCCCTTAAGACGAGAGCCATTTGACTGGGAAATAGAGCAAATGAATTCTTTTATGACTTGTTTAAATTCCTTCAAGCATGAAGGTTTCGACAGGGATTGTTTCACCTGGAAAGGCTCGGGAGATGGGATCTACTCAGTGAAGTCTTGCTACAAGATTCTAAATCTGCATGGAAGTTTCAATAACTTGTGGAAGGAAATGGTTTGGTCGGGGCTGGCTCCACCTCGTACTGAGTTTTTCATTTGGTAGACTGCCCGAAACAAAATTCCAGTTCGAGCATTACTCATTTGCAAAGGTCTGCCTCATGACTTCTATATCTGCTGTCCTTTGTGCAAGGAGTCGGTCGAAACCACTTCTCACCTTCTTCTCCATTGTAAGTTTGCTTGGGAACTATGGTTGCATTTAGTGTCTCACTGGAATATCTTTCTTACCATGCCTGAGGATATTCCCTCTTTACTGCTTATGTGGAAGGAACTCCCCCCGTTGCTGAATTATAACTCTTCTTGGCACTACATACCTGATGTTATTCTATGGTTTGTTTGGTTATATAGGAACGAGATAATGTTTCAAGGGAAGCCACTTGATATGTGCAACCTTAGATTTGTTGCACGTTTTCAACTTGTAACATGGTTCAAGGCCAAAAACCCAGATTGTACGGTTAGTTTCGATGACCTTATGGCTAACCCTGCTTGTAATGATTTAATAAGGACAAATTACAGGAAAAGGAATGTTACCATTAGGTGGCAACCACCACCGTTGGGATTCCTTAAACTCAACGTGGATGGGGCTATGCCCAGGATCGGTAACTCCGGAGGTATCGGTGGGGTGCTTCGTAATTACCAGGGTACAAGGATTTTTTCTTTCTCTGAAGCAATCAGCTACGGCCCGGCTATATTGGGAGAGCTGCATGCAATCAAGTTTGGCCTATTCAAGCTTATCTCCAATGAGGACAATTGCAAGCATAGGATCATTGTGGAAAGTGATTCAACCCTGGCAATTGACTGGATCAAGTTCCCTCTCCAATGTCCGGAACTGTACGGTTGTTTAGTAAAGGAAATAATTGCGTTAGGTTGCACCTTAAACTGTATTTTCATATTCACTCCAAGGGTATGCAATATAGAGGCAGATCGTCTTGCGAAAGAAGGTATTGGGTAAAGTTAGGGAAAGGAATATAGGTCTTTCGAAACAATATTTTTATCTATTTCAGTTCTATGTAAGGTGGCTTTCATATGATGTAATTTAATCAAGCAGCAATAAAGAGGTACTCTTTCCCTCCTTCCGCTTTTACCGTTCCTCTGCTGGGGATGGCTAAAATGAAGGGGGGTTTTAACGATGCCTAATTTCTTATCAAAAAAACTTGTAATAAATTAAGTACATACTTAATTTCTCATACTTTTTGTAACAAAATAGGTTTTCATGTAACAAACTATGTATGTACATAGTTTGTTACCCTTGGTTGGGATACTTTTGGTTTTGGTGATCTCGTGTAATAATTTTGGTACATACCGTTTTTCTTACAAATTATGTAAAGAATTACGTACAACGTCTAATAAATTAAGTACATACTTAATTACTCATAATTTTTGTAACAAAAAAGGTTTTTATGTAACAATATGTATGTACATAGTTTCTTACCCTTGGTTGAGGTAATTTTGGTTTTGGTGATCTCATCTAATGATTTCGGTACATACCGTTTTCATTACATTTTCTATAACAAATTACGTACAACATGCAATAAATTAAGTACATACTTAATTTCTCATACTTTTTGTAACAAAATAGGTTTTCATGTAACAAACTATGTATGTACATAGTTTGTTACCCTTGGTTGGGGTACTTTTGGTTTTTATGATCTCGTGTAATAATTTCGGTACATACCGTTTTCCTTACAAATTGTGTAACAAATTACGTACAACATGTAATAAATTAAGTACATACTTAATTACTCATAATTTTTGTAACAAAATAGGTTTTCATGTAAGAAACTATGTATGTACATAGTTTCTTACCCTTGGTTGAGGTACTTTTGATTTTGGTGATCTCGTGTAATGATTTCGGTACATACCGTTTTCATTACACTTTCTGTAACAAATTACGTACAACATGTAATAAATTAAGTACATACTTAATTTCTCATACTTTTTGAACAAAATAGGTTTTCATGTAAAAAACTATGTATGTACATAGTTTGTTACCCTTGGTTTAGGTACTTTTGTTTTGGTGATCTCCTGTAATAATTTCGATACATACCGTTTTTTTTACAAAATCTGTAACAACTTACGTACAACCTGTAATAAATTAAGTACATACTTAATTTCTCATACTTTTTGTAATAAAATAGGTTTTCATGTAACAAACTACGTATGTACATAGTTTCTTACCGTTTGTTTCGGTACTTTTGATTTTGGTGATCTCGTGTATTGATTTCGTTGCATACCATTTTTATTACAAAATCTGTAACAAATTGCGTACATCTTGTAATAAATTAAGTACATACTTAATTTCTCATATTTTTTTGTAACAAAATAGGTTTTCATGTAACAAACTATGTATGTACATAGTTTCTTACCCTTAGTTGGGTACTTTTGGTTTTGGTGATCTCGTATACTGATTTCGGTACATACCGTTTTCATTATACTTTCTGTAACAAATTACGTACAACATGTAATAAATTAAGTACATACTTAATTTCTCATACTTTTTGTAACAAAATAGGTTTTCACGTAACAAACTATGTATGTAGATAGTTTGTTACCCTTGGTTGGGGTACTTTTGGTTTTGGTGATCTCGTGTAATAATTTCGGTACATACTGTTTTCCTTATAAGTTGTGTAACAAATTACGTACAACGTGTAATAAATTAAGTACATACTTAATTACTCATAATTTTTGTAACAAAATAGGTTTTCATGTAACAAACTATGTATGTACATAGTTAATTACCCTTGGTTTAGGTACTTTTGGCTTTGGTGATGTCTTGTAAAAATTTCAGTACATACCGTTTTCATTACAAAATCTGTAACAAATTATGTACAACTTGTAATAAATTAAGTACATACTTAAGTTCTTATACTTTTTGTAACAAAATAGGTTTTCATGTAACAAACTATGTACATACATAGTGATGACGAAAAGTACAATTTCGTCCCGGAGTTCGACCCAAAAATGCAATTTCGCCCCTCTCCGAAAAGTGCACTCAATGTGATCCTCCAGTCCTTGAAATCGATCAAATTGACCCTTTGACCGACGTTGATCGTTACGGTGCTGACGTGACAGTTAACGATGATGACGTGGTAGTCCATGATGCTGACGTGGTGGTCAACGGTGCTGACGTGACAGTACACGTGGGATGATGACGTGGCAGGAGGGGCTGAATTGATTATTTTAACCGAATTCGAGGGCATAATTGATTTTTTCCTGAGTTTAGGGACATAATTGATTTTAATTAAAAGTTCGATAACTTATTTAATATTTAAGTTAAAAAATAAAAATTTATGAAATTATTAAAATTTTAAAATATTAAAACTAGATAAATAAGTTTATTAAGGGAGGATAATTAAAAAAACAAAGTGAGAATCTCACAGAAGATTAAAAATTCTTCAATTTATTTTGTAAAAATTCATAAAGTTAATAAAAATAAATAAAATATTCTAAAAGTTACTGAAAATAAAAATTATATAAAAAATTAAAATATATTATAAATTAAAAATGATAAAATTTAATGAAAAAACTTAATAATTTTTTTATAAAGTATTAAAAAATTAAACACTTTTATAGAAAAAAATTTTACTTCGTCACTTTGAGTATTACTATTCGTTAAAAAAATTTAGTGGAATCAACATTGTACTAGAGTAACAATAGAATTCAATTTTTTTTCGCTTTTTTACATTAAATTGATGCTCATTAATATTTGATGTAGAGAAATGAAAGAGAATTTTGACTTTATTAATACTTTAATACAAGGATGTCTCAATTGAAAATATGTTCAAAGAACATTAGTGCGCGTAGCATAACAAGAAACAATCGAAAGATTCTCCAATAGTTTATAAAAAAAATTAATTTTTTATATTTATAACTTTAATGTTTCTACTTATATTAAATTCATTATGGTGTTTTATATATTTTTAATATTTTATGAATATTTAAATATTAATAGTTTTTATTTTTTAGCTTAAAGATTAAATAAGTTATTGAACTTTTAATTACGCCCCTAAACTCGGGGAAAAAAATCAATTATGCTCTCGAATTCAGTTAAAATAATCAATTCAACCCCTTCTGCCACGTCATCATCACACGTGTACTGCCATGTCAGCATTGTTGTCCACCACGTCATCACCGTTAACTACCACGTTAGCACCGTAACGGTCAACGTCGGTCAAAGGGTCAATTTGATCGCTTTCATGGACTGGAGGGCCACATTGAGTGCACTTTTCAGCGAGGGGCGAAATTGCATTTTTGGGTCGAACTCAAGGGCAAAATTACCCCTTTAGCCTATGAGAAATTAAGTATGTACTTAATTTATTACATGTTGTACGTAATTTGTTACACGAGATCACCAAAATCAAAAGTACTCAACCAAGGGTAAGAAACTATGTACATACATAGTTTGTTACATGAAAACCTATTTTGTTACAAAAAGTATGAGAAATTATGTATGTACTTAATTTATTGCAAGATGTACGTAATTTGTTATAGATTTTGTAATAAAAACGGTATGTACCGAAATCATTACACGAGATCACCAAAACTAAAAGTACCGAAATCAAGGGTAAGAAACTATGTACATACATAGTTTGTTACCCTTGGTTGGGGTACTTTTGGTTTTGGTGATCTCGTGTAATAATTTCGGTACATATCGTTTTTCGTACAAATTGTGTAACAAATTACGTACAACGTGTAATAAATTAAGTATATATCTAATTTTTCGTACTTTTTGTAACACATTAGGTTTTCATGTAACAAACTATGCATGTACATAGTTTCTTACCCTTGGTTTAGGTAATTTTAGTTTTGTAATCTCATGTAATAAACTATGTATGTACCATTTGTATAACACTTTGTGTAATCAATTATGTACAAACACCGTAATAAATTATGTACAAACTTATAACCTGAAGAACCAGTCAGCCTTAAATTAAAGGTTTCACCCTAGAATCGCTCCTCAAACTTTGAACCATGAATAAAACTAAAATCGACAACCAAAAATATCATAAACAATTTTATATATATATATATAATGCCCGGGATTCATACCACGTTAATTTTGGTTCATCAAATTGTTCAATAGTATGTTTTGAGAATTTATTTAGTAATCAAATGAATTAAGTGGTAACGAGTGTGCTAAATTGAAAAGAGTGAGTTGACAAGTAAATGGACTCAATTGGAAAGTATTAAAAGATAGAACCTCAACATTGATATTAGACCTTAATCATTAAATAGTGTGTTTTAGTGGAAAGAAAATATGTCATTTGTTTATTTTATATATGTTACCATTTATTTAAGTTTTTATATTCTTAAATCCCACCGTCACTTTATTTTGTATTATCTTTTCTCTTTAAACTTTTCATGAGAGAGAAGAAAAAGAAAAACTAACCGTTAGAAATTAGAGTCCGATTGATTCTAAAAAATACTTTTTATTTTATTTTTACTTTTAAAAAATGATTTTTATTTTCAGTTTTTTAAAAATTAGAAAATATGTTTAATTAATAGAAAACTTGTTTTCAAAAATAAAAATAGAAAATGTGTTTATATCTACTTTTTCAAAATAAAAATAAACAAATAGTGAATAATTAAATTAAAATATTATCATTAGAAAAATATTATTATAGTAAAAAATAAACCTTGTTTTCATCTTTTTCACTTTTCTAAACCAATTTCAATGAAAAATAGTGAGAACATTTTCAAAATTTCACTATTTTTTTTTCATTTTCTAAAAATTATTTTTAAAATTTACAATCAAACATGTTTTCTTCAACGTTTTTTTAAGAAAATAAAAATGACCTATATTTTCTGGAACCAAACGCACTCTAAATTTATTGGCATCCGAAAGCTAGGAATTTGGGTGAGTATAGTCCTAAATGGTTTAATTCGATGTTTGCTTTATTATATGTGTTTGATTGTAGGGTTTCAACCCCTTTTGTGCCTCAAATATTATTTGTATGGATATTTTACATAAAATTGAGCTTTTGAGCAAATGCTCATAATGTGCAAGGTATGAGAATTGATTTCGAATGGTCCTTGATGTGTTATTAATATGGATACTCTGTGAATATGAATTGATATATAATTGGATAAGTTGTGTTCTAAATTGTGATAAATGATTAAATTTAAGCTATGATTATCTTAGCAGTATTATGGATATAGTTGACATGTCATAGGATTATTTTTTATTTTTTTTTCAGTACGGGTTAATATGAATGATGGTGTTTTACGGGAGATGTGTTATGTGATACGGATGTGAAAAATGTGTTTGGGGTTGCCAACGGGGGTTGTTTTCTCTATAAGCCTTATCGGTGTTGCCATTAGAGGTGGTGAATCCAAGTATCCATATAAGCCAAGGTAACCATTGGACTAAACTCATGAAATTCCATGAAATGTAAATCCGTAACGTGCATGATGGATTTAAATTGCGGTCGCAATTATTTTTGATCACGGTGTTTTATCGTGGTTGCGGACATAACGAATGCTATTATAATCATTGTAGACCATTATTTTGATGCTTTGTTTTGATGCAAGTTTGTATGTTATGAGACGGATATTGGGTGATGAGCATATAGAAGCACTCGTTAGTGCGATAGAAATTCATAAGATGCATGATGTGCTGTGAAATACTAGCATCATGAGAAAATGGTGAATATGATCTGAGATTGTGCATTAAAAATAGTAAATAAACATGGTTAGAATACTGGTATATTGACCTTTTGTCTTACTGAAATCATTTGACATAGTTGAGATTGGGATGTAAAAATAGGTAATCGGATGGGTTTCAGGTCGGGTACTATTAGGTCGAGTAAAATCGGGTACAGGTCATTTCAGGTCATTTTTCTGTTTTGACTCGACTCAGGTCGGGTGCGGGTCCATTTCAGGTCGGGTCCATTTCAGATCGGGTCCATTTCAGGTCGGGTCCATTTCAGGTCGGGTCAAAACGGGTCGGGTCCGAAGCAGATAATTGACAGGTTAATTCGGGTTCGGATACACTTCAGGTCGGGTCCATTTCAGGTCGGGTCCGTTTCAGGTCGGGTCCGTTTCAGGTCGGGTCCATTTCAGGTCGGGTGCATTTCAGGTCGGGTAATTTTAGGTAAGGTAGTTTCAGGTCGGGTAATTCAGGTCGGAGTATTTTCAGGATTGAAATTTGTATTGAGTTTGAGTTCGGTACAACCGTATAAGTAGTCGATAGACTTTAGGTTGGCCTTCGTCAATCGTCATTGATTTGGAGTTAATTATTTAAAGCCATATCAAATTAAAATTATAAAACATTGAATTAATTAAAAATAATGAAAAGTGGTCATTTTGAACTGAAAAGGGGTAAATTTGGATTAAAAATAAAGTTTCACTGATTATAATGAACAAAAATATCAAATTAAAATTATAAAACATTAGATAAAATTATAAAACATTAGACAAATTTAAAAGAAAACAATGAAAAGGGGTAAATTTGGAATAAAAATAAATTTTTGGGGAGTATAATGAACAAAAATATCAAATTAAAAGTATAAAAATTAGAGTAATTAAAAAATAATATGTAGATGTCAATTTAGAATAAAAATAAAGTTTTAGGGTCTAGAATGAACAAAATTTCAAATTAAAATTATAAAACATGATGAATTAATATATATATATATATATGGGTCGATATGAAATTAAAATAAAGTTAAGGGGCTAGAATGAAGAAAATATCAAATTAATATAATAAAACATTGGACAAATTAAAAAAATAAATGTGGGTCAATTTGGAATAAAAATAAAGTTTTAGGGTCTAGAAGATGAAAATATCAAATTAAAATTATAAAACATTGGACGAATTAAAAAAACAATGAATATGAGTCAATTTGGAATTGAAATAAAGTTAAAGGGACTAGAATGAACAAAGTACAAATTAAAATTATAAAACATCAGACGAAATAAAAAAAAACAATAAATAAGGGTTAATTTGGAATTAAACTAAAGTTTAGGGGACTAGAATGAACAAAATATCAAATTAAAATTATAAAACATCGGACTAATTAAAATAAAGTTAAGAGACTAAAATAAACAAAAATATCAAATTAAAATTATAAAACATTGGACTAATTAAAAAATAAAAAGTGGTCAATTTGGAAACAAATACAGTTTAGGGACTAAAATGAACAAAATGTCAAAGTAAAATTATATATTATTGGACTAATTAAAAAACAATTAGTATATAGGGGTCAATTTGGAATAGAAATGAAGTTTTAAGGGCTATAATGAACAAAAATATCAAATTAAAATTATAAAACATTAGACGATTCAGGGTTTAGAGTTTAAAGGGTTTAGGTTTTAGGGAAAATTTATTAATGGTTTGGGGTTCATACATTGATAGATACATACATACTTGCATACATTAGGGTTTAGGGTTTATGGTGTAGGGTTTAGGGAAATTCATCAAGGGTTCAGGGTTCATATATAGATAAGTACATACATACATACTTACACACATTAGGGTTTAGTGTTTATGGTTTATGAATTTTAGGGTTTAAGGTTTCGGGTTAAGAGAAAATTCATTAAGAGTTTAGGGTTCATACATTGATAGGTACATACATACATAATTACATACATTTTAGTCTCAATATTACGCACTAGAATGAAGAAAAATATCATCAAATGATTTATATCTAAAATATTGGAGTAAATTACAAAAATTAAAAATTAATGAGGATAACTTTCTGTGGAAAATAAAATTTTAGGGAATAAAATGAATAAAAATATCATCATATTAAAAATGAATAAAATTTATGTCTACATATATATATACACACATATACATATAAATATACATATACATATATATATGTATTGCTATAATTATATATATATATATATATATATATATATATATATATATATATATATATATATATATATATATATATATACTAAAACAGACACATGTATACATACATACTAAAACACGTATATATGCATGTATTTAAGTTTTAGTATATATATATATATATATATATATATATATATATATGTAAGTTTTAGTATATATATATTGTTATAATTATACATATATATATATATATATATATGTATGTATGTATGTAAATTTTAGTATGTATATATTGTAATATATATACTAGAACATACATATTTGTATGTATATATATATACCCCTAAACTATACCCATAAACCTCAACTATTAAATCTTATAATCACTAATAATTAGAGTACAAGCCTAGTTCCCTAATCCTTAAATTAATCTCATAACCCTAAATAATTAAGTTGACACATTTACCCCTAAACCCCAAACATGAATATCTAAATCTTACAGACACTATTCACTAATAATTAGAGTGCAAGCATAATTACATAATCCCTAAACTAATCTCATAGCCCCAAACAATTAACTTGACACATTTACCCCTAAACATAAACCCATAAATCTAACAAACAAAATAAATTGAAACATAAAAAGGACAAATCTAAAACTAAATTAAAACTAAATTATTAATTAGAGCCAAAATCGAAATGAATAAAATTATTAAATTTAATTACTTACCAAATCTTATACGAGGACCAAATCAAATTTAAAGCAAACGAAAAAGTTTAATAGTTAATTAATTTATGAAGCATGTTCTAATTAAATGAAATTTAAAGAAATTAAACCAAAAGTTAGGACTAAAAAAATAAACTAAAACCTAAAAAACCTAAACCCTAACCATCTAATTAAGAAAGGACCTAAAAAATAATTAACCCTTAAATAAAAAAAATCACACCACCACTGCCAATGTTGTTTGATATGACGCAACCCCCCATTTTGTTTGATTTTGATTGGCAGCACCCCCCCCTCCCCCCCCCATTTTGTTTAATTGGCGGCAAAATCTCCCCCACCCCCGGTTTTGTTTGATTGGCGGCAAAATCTCCCCCTCCCCCATAATTCCCCATCAATCAAAACTTTCCACTCATTAATTCAAAAAAAAACTTCTCCTAAATTAAAAAAATATTTTTTATTGTTTAAATAGTTATAATTAAAATTTTAAATAAAATATTTTTTAAATTTAATTATCACAATTAATAAATTAATTTAAATTTTAAATAATTTATTTTAAATTCATCCATCACAACTTATTAATTTGATAAAACTTTTAAATTTTGAATATTTTTAATAAAATAAATTTAAGTATGTTAATTCTTATTAAACTTCAGAAATAATTTATATTGAACGAGTTAGTATTAAATTAATTTAATAAATTAATACTTTACATCTATCATCACTTTAAATTTATCAAATCGTAGACCTCTTCAACTATATATCAGGTAAATAACAAGTCAGATCAATATCAGTTCAGGTTCAAAATAGGCCGGGTTCAAAGCAGGTCGGGTTCAAAACAGGTCGGGTCCAAAACAGGTCGGGTTCAAAACAGGTCGGGTCCAAAACAGGTCGGGTTCAAAACAGGTCGGGTAATATCGGATCTCGGGTCAATTCAGTCGGGTAAAATCAGTTATCTGCCAGGTCGGCTTCGGCTTCGTTTCAGTCGGGCGCAGGTCAGGTTTCAGGTCCACAGTAACAGGTCCAATTCAGGTTCGGGTCGTTTTCAGTCGAACGCAGGTCGGGTTCAGACACTACAGTAACAAGTCGAATTCAGGTTCGGGTCAACAACAGTCGGTTACAAATTGGGTTCGGGTCACTAAATTTTCAGGTCAAATCAAGTTTTAACTCAAGCAGGTTTCAGTCGAGTTTTTAGGTCGGGTCAGCTTTTTACATCCCTAGTTGAGATTGCACATTATGATCTCAAATACTATTTGTATCGATGTTTGCTTTATTATATGTGTTTGATTGTAGGGTTTCAACCCCTTTTGTGCCTCAAGTTTAATTCAATTTTTTAATTAATATTGTAAAATCTTCAATTTTCTTTCGGGCGGACACTTTTTTTAGATTTTAAAGTTTAAAAAACACTAGAAACAATCAAAATTTTAGAATCTGCAGATCAATCGAGGCTGATGTGGGGTTCATTGAAGGGCCCAATATTTACGATCAGAATACCGACGAGAATACAAGAGGATAAAAAAAAATAAAAAAATTCAACCAAAATTTAGATGATGTTTTAAATTAATGGATTTGGACTAAATTGATAATATATACAAGTGTTTTGGACTAAATTGTGGTTATACCAAAATAATAGTTGGGATACCAAAACAGTAGGCATTGTTGGGTTACTAAATGTGTAGCTTTCACTTTATGACCTTGAAACCTTGGAGATTCATTATCTAGCTAGTTGACATGGATTAATTGTTTTCAATTAACAATTGATAAATCAGATGCAAAGGGCACGCAAATAACCGAACTATAATCCAAATACCTAATTTATTGTACAATTTTCATGTTTTATGACATGCCATAAGGGAAATGAAAAACCCGTTTTGACAGATTATTTGGTGCAAATGGCTAGTACCTCATTAGAAAATACAGTTACTTGGACTCAAGTGTGCTCAAATATAGGTATAAACACAATAAGAGTGTTAAATTTTGTAAAAGTTTTACCACATTTTGAAAGATCATTTCCATATCAATTTTTGGGGCAAGGGTGTAGGACACAGCCATACCCATTTCTGGGGCACTGGTGTTGGACATACCAAAAAAGAAAATGGATATCAAGGAAAAAAAGAAACTCGTGTATATGTGTAATGTACAGAATCGTCCATGATTCCTTATAAACATGAAGTTTTAACCAAAAATTTTGAGTAATTTCTAACTGCCTAAACTTTGACAGAAAACATCCTTGTAAGAACTATTCCTATCTAACTAATTAGAAAAATTCCGAACATTGCCCTGGCTCAAGAATCCAAGTAAAATATTTACCTCAACATGTTGCAGTAGTTTGCTCTGGCTTCGTACCTTTCAACAATGGTGGATATCAGAGTTGCAACGCCATAAATAGACATTTCAGGTTGAGCAATTGCCAAAACCTGAAACAAATGTAATGGCCACATCATCATCGTTCTCTTTTACCATCTAGCAAGTATGAATTGAAAATCAATCACATAACTGTATTCTCCCTTTTCCCTTTTCCTTGACTAGCAAAATCAAGTTAAGACATGAGTTGAGCCTCAAGCCATTTTAAAGTTCATAGAACCAGGATATAGCATAAACAAATTTTCAACTGAAGTCGATGATAAGTTTTAACAGCGGAAGGATCAAGAGAAGTGCTAGCCAGTTATTAACAACCACATGCAATCAACTCAATACAAGAAACTTAACAGTTTTTGAATAAAAATGGTGTATATTTAGTTTATATAAGTTGACCTGAGTTCCAATTTTTAACAAGGAATAATTTGTTAACTTTATGCTCGTTGTAATTAGAGATGCTAAGAAACAGATCTACTAACCAAGGAGAAATATGTAGATGTTCCTGGGATACATTTGTCAGGAAAAATATAATATGCACAATCCGGCCAAGAGTCCCAGAAGTTATCACCACTGCATTCATGTGGTAGTATTATTTTGTCCGAAAAATGGACCACCTTCCACGGAACTTGTCTTGCAGCCAACTAAAAAACATCAATTTAACGAAGAAAGCAATAATAAATCAACAATTGGAAAGAATTTAGCTTAGCATTTTCCTGTTATCCTGGAAGAGTAAACTTGTATTTTCACAGTAGAAAATGCAATGGAAAAAAAGAAAACATGAACTGTAAACTCTCTATTCTAGCAACAAAAGGAGCACATAGTCTTAACATTAGGTAATACTAAGTATTAGTTTACCAGAAAATCAACAAATTTCACAACACTAATTTTCACTCACTTCAATGACAAAGATAAAGTTTTCTATTCATAATAATTGGAGGGGAGAGAGAGAGATGAAATGTTTCCAGTTGTGATTCATTAACCAACAAGTATAAAAGGTATTTAGTACCTAATGACGCAACTTCCCCAGTCTCAAGCTGGCCTCCAACAATTAATGGCAGACATGCCTGGTTGACATGGAAACACACCATGAGCTGCAGAATACAACAATGAAATCATTTTCTGGTTTAATACATGACTGATTATTTAACTGGAAAAAAGAAGAAAATTGCAAGCAGATCAAGACAGCAATAAACAAAATTACGATACCTGAATTTGGATCTCCAGTTGGTAAATTGTTGGTGGAATTGAGGGGGAAACCCATATTATTTGAGGATGGTCTTTCAACAGGTGGTCTAAAGTAACCTGCTGTAGAATTAACATGGTGTCATCGATAGCTAGAGACTATAGCTCAAATTTACAACAGATGGAAGATCCTAAAGGCTACAATCTAAAAATCACAGGCTTTTGAAATAGATGCATACTGGAAAAGAAATCAAAGGAACTCTGACAACAGTTCAAAGCAAGAAATTAAGTGCATACTACCAGAGTATTCAGATATCATGTAAGCATGCCTTCCATGTTAAAGGGCATATATTTCTTTGCATGTAACAACTAACAATAATAAGAATTGAATCAAAACTGAAATTATGCCCCCAAAATCCACCTTTTACTCATGCAAGCAGGAACGGTTTGTATTTCATTTAAGTAAATTTAAAACAAGTAAACCCAAAATTTTGATTGAAGGACAATGTGTATACCTTCCCGAACAAAAATTGGACCGCAAGGTGATGGATTTCTTCCTGCTACCCACGCACCATGCTGATTCTCAGTGTTGTATTCTCCTGCAGGCATTCTCCACTGCTCATCAGCAACAAATGGCCTCCGACCATCATGTTGTGACGGCAGTGGGAATTGAGGATATGAATGCTGAGGATGTGGTAGCAAGACAGGCTTTTTGAATGAGAAATGGCTAGATGAGGTTTGTGGCAGACTTGGGGGTAAAGGCCTTTGCACAAAGGCTGTAGTACCAGATTGAAGCTGTTGACTTGGTTGAGATGATTGAGCATTTAAGTACATTTCATTACGTCCAAATTCCATTTGCCTTGAAGAAACAAACCCAGAAGGCTCTCTAGAATTGCACATGCCTGTTACAAAGCAAGGTGACAGCTGTGGAAACAATTCACTTTTCACAGCAGCGTCAATATGCCCCCCATGAGGAGTATTTCCAGCCATTTGAACTATCTGATTACCCTGTGCATAAGAAGGCACAGGTATAATAAACAACACATCACTAACATACTGAGTAACAAGCAAAGAAAATGTCCAAGAATCTTACATTTGGTGTGGCCCGGAAATCGTGAGGTACAGGTGGTTGATATGCCAACTGCGGTGAAGACTGTATTGATGATTGGGGCGGTATCATAGGCTGAGGTAGCAGTGATGGTTGAGTCGGCACAGATGGTTGAGGTATGAAGGATGTAGGAGGGCATGAAGGAGGCACAAGAGGAGGTAGTTGTGCTGGTATAGGTGGAGGTGGAGGTTGCGATGGAGATGTTGGAAGTGGGGGTGGGGATGGGGGTGGAGAAGGTGGCAAAGGAGGTGGGGGTGGAGGAGAATCAGGAGGCAAAGGCGGGGAACCCTCTGGTAGAGGAGGTAATTCATTGGAGCTATTTGAGGCCCGTTCTGTACTCCCCTGCTGCTGCCAATCCATTTCAAGACCACCATTTGTGGATGGTCGGTCATTCTTCAGATGTCCAGAAACATCTTCCATTTCAAGCTCACCATCTACATCTTCTAAGATGTGATGAGGCCTGTCACTTGGTGTGACTGCACATGTTTCTAGCTCTCCTAAAGCAGGAGCTGCTTCCTGTGGTGATGCATCAGCAGCTTCTCTACAAGGACTGCTTGAAAGACCATCTTCCTCTTCATCTTCAAATACATTACAAGACAAAAAACCAGGGAGCTGAAATGTAGCATTACTGGTCTCAAGAAGCAACAAAATTGCTGTCAGAAAGTTGTTATTCCTCTCAAGTGACAAATAGTAGAAAACGAAACTGGGACACAAATGCAACAGCAAAAGCTGGAAAAATTTCATAATAGTTATTTAAGAAAAAAACAGTGTAGTAATTTGGTCATAGTTTGGCTTCAGATGTATTTGAAACCAAACTGAATAAAATATCAAACCTAAATCATAATTTAGCAAATATTATATTCATTTATCATTATAATAATTTGGTTTAGATGGTTGAAAGAGTTTTTTTACCTGCCATACTCGTCAACGAGCATGCCTTCCATTTCTCTTATAGGATCATCTATGGCACGCTCAGATCGAGACGGGCGCCTTAGGGAAAATCCTGAAATTGTATCATCATTTGAAACTCCAATGTTGTCCATATAGCGTCGCAGAATAGATTCGGGTAAAATTTTCCTCTCAAGCCACAACCTTAAAACCTGGTAGACAATAGATCCCTGAATCCTCCAGATAGAAGGGGTAAAGGAATAAACATAAGAATAGTTTCCTGCAACTAAAATGCAAAAATATACCTTGAGACATTGACGACGATTTTCACGAGCACTTGCTCCTGGTGGAGCAGCTGCACCAAGGAGACGGGGCAACGCTGATTGAACCATAGGGATATAAGAAGCACCAGCTATTCCTAAATAAACATTAACCACAACCATTTACACAAATAGCTGCATTAATTGATCACATTTGACTAGTTCAGCATGTGTGCACACAATTTAAAGAGCAACTAAAAGGCAGTGTTCTTGAAATAACCATGCAATCAAGCAAATAGTCTACTGGAGACAACCTAGTACGAATACTCAACAAATAAAAAGAAAATTGATGCAAGACCAGCAAGGAAAAAGATAATCTAAAGGTTCTTTTCTTAATTGCCTGTATCAAAGAAATTCAGTATTAGAGAGAGTAACTGAAAACATTCCTAATAAAGATAGCAAACCAACCTTTCTGATTATGTGAACATTGGGTGATTGAGTCAACAAGAAAGAACAAGTCAACTCTGCGATGAAAACTGGGCTCACTTTCCAGCTTCCTGATGAGAAGTTCAACAACCTGTGGAAGATAATGTATTTCAAACTCTTCCCCAAAAGTCATCTTCAATCATGAACATATCACATCAATAATCATAACATATAAATTTGGTATTGAACAAGCTCATCTTGATTTTGTTAAACCCACATCAAAAATAAATAAAGCATATTATTCAACTTACTTCATTCGCTATGCCATACTTTGCACAATCAATAGCAAGCCGAGTTGCACGTCCTATACTTTCTTTAGTCCTCGATAAAGTCTCTATCATTCCTTCAAAAGCATCCCGTGCAACAGCTGCTTCAGTGCCACCACTAAGAGAGTTTCCTATAGCCACGCGTCCTGAACCAGCTCTTCTTTCTTCAGTCTCTTCAGCATCCTGTTGATCACAGGATTCTGACTGGTGACCAAGAGTTGATGGAGAAACTAGATTTGTCTGATGAGCAACTCCCTGCACATCAACCTGCATTACATTGTCAATTGCAGATGGGAAAGGCTGAACTGCAGGGCTGGGGCTTGCCCCCTGAACATCAGACATCAATACAAAAACAGAACTGGGATTTCCAAGAGAATATTCTTGAGAGTGAGCTTGTCTTCTCTTTGCCTGGGCAGCTGCAATAAGATGCTTCATAGACGTCGCAGAATCTGGAGTCTTGGCATCAGTCAACATACCACTCTTATCTTCTCTAAAGACATCAAATCTGCTCATGAAAAGAACAGTCTACATTATACAATGAAAAATAATAATACATTTAAAAAAAGATTAACTAAATATGTTAACAATAACAAGAAGGATAGTGCAGAGCCATACTCCACTGAAGTTTCAGTAACAAAAGCAGCATCATTTACACCAGAAATTGCTTTCAGAACATATTCACTGTTCATTCTGTCTATAGAAAAAAATGGTCTATACCTTTGACTCGAAAACTGATCCTGAGAAGACTTCAAAGCATCAGAAACCACACCCAACCTCTTAACCGAGCCAGATAGAGCCTTTTTCTGTGTTCTGTTACTGGAAACCTTAACAGTAGCTTTAGAAGTTCTGTTCTGTTCAACTTGTTTGGTAGTAGAAACCAGATGAGGGGACTTCCTTGGGGAAATCAAGACAGGTTTAGCCTCTTTGAAAGACAACTCCTCCGCTTCTGATCTTTCAGGAGTGATGGAGGCATGCATGGAAGTCGTCCTTTCAGCAGTTTGTGATTGAAGAGGTGACACAACATCATTTGCTAATTGTGAAGAAGCCTCCACAGGACCACTATTCTCATAACGGTTGGAATTTCGAACACTACATTGAGCATTGACAGGAGCTGCGTGATTTACGTCAATGCTCTGTGAAGCATCAGAACCAACAGAAGTTACCTTAACATTCTGAGCAAATCCTCCATAAACTGGAGTTTCAGAATCTTCGTCTTCATCATCAACAAAAAGGCAAACAGCTCTCCGCCTTTTTGGCAATCGGGTAGCTGAATTTTTCACGTTGGAACTTGGAGTACCACTCTTCGATTCAACAGGGTTTATTCCCATTTTAACATCAGAATTAAGAGCGGCAGAATCAGACATAGCCTCCAAAGCCTGCTGACGACACTTCGGTAAGGGCATCATAGCTTCATCATCAGAAACATCAAAACTAGTTGTCGTTGGGGATCTCAATGTTACAACATGAGATGTGGATTTTTTCAACTTCGATTTTTTAACTTCTTTGTCCCTGACATTGTTAGAAATTGAAGAACTACTCTTCATGTTCTTGCCAAGAGATCCCTTGGACGCATCAGTTTTCATATCTACAAACTTTGACTTTTTAGCAGGATGTAGAATTTCTTCTGTTCCTAATTTATGTTTTTCAAGTCCGGGTTCACACCTTTTTTTACCAGCTGTTTCAGCTTTAGCATTGCTGTCCTGTTCATCATCAGTGGCCTTGAAGTTGCTTTTGGTTTTCAGCAATTCCTTTACCTTTTTACCACCAGTATAATTAGAATCTGCTTTGGGAGTAACTTGTGAGAATTTCCGCGTACGACTTCCAGAGACTTTGCATTTTTGCCTATCATTCAATCGCTCCTCAGACTCGGACAGATCAAGACAACCTTCAGATGTGTCATCCCTCAACAATTTTACAGCTGAGCTGCTGCTTTGCTGTCCTTGCTCAGTTCTTTTCTTTGGCCGAGGAGTCATATTCTTTGATTTCTCATCTTCTCTCAATGTTTTCTTAGTACAATTGACAGTAGCAATTTTATCATCAGAGAATTCCTCCTTTCTATGAGAAGGGTCATCTAAAGATGATGGAGATAACGCCTCCTTTTTAGGTTGTTTACCATTAGATAATTTTTGTTTCCCCACTGGGTATGAGCTATAATCCACATCACCTGAAACTGATTGCTTTTTATCTTCACTATTATTCTCATCTCTGCGTGAACGGCACCCCGTATTAGAAGCAAGATCAGTTTTTCCCTCACTACTGAGATTTTCAACAGGTGCAACTGTAGCTGTTCCATTTTTTAAGTTGGCCTCTATACCATCAACCTCAACCCCATCACCAGATGAAGCCTCACAGCCAGGTTTTGATCCATCAGTTTCATCTATCAAGCCTCCGTTCTTCTCTTCATGTAATTCATCATATTCCACACAGATTTCCTTCACAGCTTGGACAAAGTACTTTGTTTTAATTTGACACTTGGTAGACAATTTAGTCTTTGTCTCACTAGTAAATGCCTGAATATCAGCAGGGGGCACAAAAGCTCTACAAAAGAATAAACATGTGGGTAGGTTTGGGAGGAGTAATAGTGAGCAAATAGAAGATAAGTGAAAAGTGTATTGTAAAGACAATAATGACACATGCATGCATCTCTTGGCTGTAATGAACAGCATTACTCCTTTCTACATCCCAATGCAGTCTGAAAATCCCAATTACATAAGTAACAAAAGACAGCAAGAGAGGATTCTTGTTTTCAACAAAAGAGACCTCCAATCCTAACCGACCACATAAATACCAATATTCCTAACCACAACATCCAAACAAGTCTCGTCAAATAACATAAGCAGCTTAGCTAACAACCAATACAAAAATGAGGAAAGATATCTTCCATAATGCCAAAAGAAAGAATAGCTATATTTATAAGCTACCAAAAAGAAGATTAAGGCAACATGAAATGCACATACTACTTCAAGAACCTGTATAAATATCAATGCTTGGTTTTCTTCATCCTAAATGAAAAGCTTAGTTGGATTGAGGACGTCTCAACCAATCTCAAATTACCACACAGAGAAACCATGATACAGAATTCCCAGATAATCAGCATTAGAATGGGGAGTTTATACAACTAATCTAAAGCTAAATGGCAGAGATGTCTACATTTTAGTACAGCATCAAACGGACACCAAGCATTGAGCCCTTCATATTAGAACATACATCTTATCAAAAAAAAATATTAGAACATACATCCTATAATCTCAACCAGAAGAGCTGCATTGAAGGAAAAAGATATACAGAAAGCATAATGGATAGAATAAGTGATGTCAATCTCATTGCATCATCTATTAAGCAATGACAAGAAACAAAAGAATTCAATCAGCAGTGTAAACACTACAAAGTTCTTCTGCTTGGATAGTCATATGTAACGCATCATTCAGAAAGCAACAAATTAATATTTCTAGGATTTACATTGCATGATCTTTCATGTATTTTTCATGTTCATTCTTATGGTAATATGTGTATGCCCTCCTACCAGAAAGTAAATGCAAAACCTAAAACAGACGCATCACCTATCTTTATCTTTATCCACCATGTTGCCATCTCCCTGATTCACTAAACATTTACCAATTGATAGCGCAAAACTTACATTTCTTGTGTTCCAAAGAACTGGACAAAATATTTCTTAGGGTCAGGTTCTTGCTTCCAATCTTCAGGCCGGCTAATCTGAAATTCATAACCCACAGAATCTACCTCAAAGTCAAAACCGTTCCTAAATAACAAAATAACAAAAACTAAAACATAAATCAAAATCCCTCAATAAATTTCTGATGCACTTCTTATGTTCAAATCAATCTAGCACACAACCCAAGAAACATAGTTGCTGTATTTTCTTCAGTCCCAAAATAAAGAACTTGCATATAGTTGCATTCAGTAACCAAATTCAGAAACAATGAAGTCCCAAACCTGAAACGCTAAAACTGGAACAATCAGAAGAATTTGGCCGTTCATAAAGAAAAAATAATAATTTCCAAAGAAATAGATTGTGTATAAAACCAACAAGCATACTACAAAGTAATGCAATGTAGGCGTAAAATAAACTCCAACATCATTCAAAACTTAAACACACACACATACATCATGGGTTTATTCAAATTTCATAAGTTGACATAAGCATTTAAGAAATAAAAATATAATCATCAAAATGTAAAATCCATGATTTTGGAAGAGACCTTGGCAGGCCAAGCAGGGAAACCCTTGATTTTGGCAAGAACAAGATCGCCTAAACGTAAGTCCTTAACTTTTGCTTTCCTCCCTCCCTTTTTACGACTACCAGCCATCCAGACTAAACCCTAAGAGATCCTTCGACGCCTTCGTTTTCGTCGTCCTTGTTATTCCTTTTTTTTTTTGCGTGATCAAATCCAATCGAAACAAACCAAAATCTAGAGAAAGAAGATGAAGATTTGAATGTTTGGTGCCACAGATATCGCCGGCGGCGGCGACGCGCCCTGGGGGTTTCCGGCGAGGGACGGTGGCTAGGGCATCGAGAGAAATGGTAAAATAAGTAAAGAAGAAAATGCTTTCTTTTTTTGGGTGGGGGACAAAGAAGAAGAAAAATGAAAAGGGATATCGAGACGCGGTGGTGGAGATGCTGGATAGAGAGGAGAATGATTGTTTTCTTTAGGGGTAAATTTTGGTTTTTCGTTTTGGTGTAAAGTCGGCGTTTCAATAAATCACTTCTAATGTAGATTTTTATTTGTTTATTGAAAACTTAAATATGGTAAAATAAAATATTATGAATTTTAATTCATTTTTTTAAGAAAAATCATTGTTAATGTTTTTTTTTGACAAATTTTAATTCTAATCTTAATTGGAAAGGAGTCAGAGGCAGGGAATGAAGGTTCTCCTAGACCTAAAGAAATACGAGATAATAAAAATGTGCAGCTTGGTCAAACAACTAAATGTATTTGATGTGATCCTATTCCACTAGCTACTATTGTTCACTATACTTTTATCCTTGTTCACATGAATGAAAGGCAAGAGAGTTTCTACTTACATTCTTTATGATTACACATTACTATTATTATTAGTTATGCATGCACGCATCATAGTTACTCATATCATCCATACTCATAATGTGACTATGCTTGACTTCATGCCTTGTGTATTTGGATATTATAATGCATTTCCATACATCATACCTTACATTTTGTATATCAAGTAATGTCATGTCTGCATATCCTATATGACCAAATCTTTACATTCTATTATGCATAACATTAAGTTAGCCACATTTTTACTTAAGTTTTCATTTCGTTTTCTATCATAGGTAATCATTTAATTTGCTTATGTTATTTTTGATTTCCTTTATAGGTCATATAACATACTCAAGGGGATGAAAAGGCAACTCAACTTTAGCCTCAAGCTCAAAACAGCTCATTCTAGCTCAACCATTCGGATCAAGCTTAAACAAGCTCCAATCAACTCGAGGCAACTCAAAGGCATTTAAGGGAAGCTCACATAGCTCAAGGGCAGCTCATAGAAGCTCAATAAGCTCAAATGAAGGAGTGCAAGTTCGGTCAGCTCAAACCAGCTCAATTCAGCTCAAGGCTAGCTCGACCAGCTCATCTCAACTCAAACTTCATATGCCAGCTCGACACCTCAAGGGACATGTTCCCTCCCAAGAGACATGTATATCCCCCTTGGAGAAAACACCAAAATGGCGCCAATTCCTTGGAGGGAAATCTGTTAGGCTCGATTTCCTTCAATCGATTCAGCTTGCCAAGTGGTGGAGAAGTTGGATTTTGGGTGATTTTGTGGGAAGAAAAATTTAGACAATAAACACAAGGATTTATAGTTGTTCGGCCTTCGAACAAGCACCTACATCCACTACCTTAGCTCCCACTAAGGATTTCCCAATCAATTCACTAATTGATTCGTCCCCTCTTCTAGGCTTAGGAGGAAACCCTTACAAACGATTAAAGCTTTCTAACCCAAAGCTTGATCAAACCCTCTATACAAGAGATGAATAAAAGCAAACTAAACTCCCTCTTACAAGGTTGATGTTTTCACTCTTTAGCACTCATCCAAACCTAAACACTTGAGCAAATTTGACAGTTTTGGCTCACAAGTGTTGTCTATACAAAGAATTAACAATTAAAGCCCTAAGATAAATTTCTCATCATATAGTTGTTGACAATTGAAGCATTAGTCTCCTCTTGATGCTTGGAGGTCCCTTTTATACTCCTAATTGAGTTTATAGCCGTTGAGGGCCGTTGGGATTGAATTGGAGCCGTTGGAGACTTTATTTCCCACCATAAATGCAGTTCTGGTGATGTCTGTTTCGATACATGAGTAGTTGTATCGAAACGCCCTTCTTTAGAACTACTCGTTGGATCTAATTCAGAATCACGTTTCGAAACACCATAGGCTGTATCGAAACACCCGTTTTGGAATGCCTGGTCCCGTATTGAAATGCCTACAATTCAAAAGACCGTTGGGAAATAACCGTTAGGGGGTTTGACCGTTGGGGTGTCTGCCACGTAGGCGTATCGAAACACCAAAGGGTGTTTCGAAACAACCCATATCCATATCGAAACATGCAAGCTCTGTATCGAAACAGATTTTGGCAGTTTCAAAATGTATCAATACATATTATGCATGTATCGAAACAGGTACATTAAAAGCACCGGTTTGGCTACTTAAAAACATTTCAAACATTGCCAAAACCTTTTTAAACATCCTCAAACTTATTTTCAAGTTGTTTTTGACTTAGAGAATATTTTAAATTCTTTTTAGATTAGTCCAAAACATTTTTCAATTATTATATCAAAACATATATTTCTACAAAATTTGATTTTGGGCGCCAAAATGCACTTGGAGGGAGGCACCACTTTAGCCGAGTCATCAAAGCACCCTTATGAGAAGACACCATGACTATTCAGTCACCTTTTCACCCTTGTGTCATGCCTATTCGACCACCCCTAGGAAAACTATAAATTTAACACCCTGGTTTTGGGCCTAGATGTTTTGGACATTGGACCGGACCGGTCGAAAACGGTTCGAATCGCGTTAGGAGGTTTAAGGAAATCAAGGATCGGGATAGGATAAAAATATGATAAAAATTGATAAAATCCTCTATAATCATGTTTAAGAGGTTTGTGAAATCAATTTTACAAAAAAGTTTCGGAAGTAGTACATTTTGGGTAGTGACTAAAATGTAAAGTTTCAAAACTATGGAAAATGCAATTTTAAAAAAAATGAGCCAAAATCTTAGAATATTTAGAGAGCTTTATGGCAATTTAGCATTTCCTTAATATGATATGTGTTTTAAAAGGATTTTAAAGTGATTAAATAAAAGGGTTTTTATATAATTAAAATTAATAAAATAAGAAAATGAGATTTCTTTTGACGCAACTACCTTTCTCTTCTCTTTTTCAGCCAAACACAATTCTAACTCATTTTCTCCAGAATTCTTTTCTCCAAAACACTCTCTCATTATTTTCCAAATCAATTTCAAGATTTCTTTTCAAGATTTTCAAGTTTTGTGAAGCTAAAACTTGTCATTCATTGAGGAAAGCAAGGATTGGAGGTAAATCCTATTCTCAACCTTCAATCTAGGTTCTTTATTGAAATTCCCAAGATCTTTGGCTTCTAATTAATGTTTTTGGTTGAGTTTTCATTATATTTTTTATTTGAGATCAAAATATTACAAAAATATGATTAAAATCTTGATTTTCGGATTTGTTTTGATAGACTCTGTTTTGGATTGATTTTAATTGAGTTTTGTGTTGATTAATATGTTGAAAAGAGGTTTTGTTGATATAGATCTCGAAATCCTTGAGTTTCTTAATGGTTTTAGTTGGGTTTTTGAGGTGAAGTGATGTAATAATGCTTGTTGGAGGTATAAGGATGGCTTCAGGTTGTTTTTAGATGTGTTTTGATGTTTATAAATGGTCGAGAGTGATGTATGTTGGCTGGGCTTGGTTTAGGAAGCAATCGATTGAGTTTTCGGTTGTTTCGGATGGGTAAATTGGTGTAGTTTGGGTGAGCAACAAGTTTGTGTTTAGTTGCTGGAGTTGAAATGCATTTTAATGCATTTGGATCTCTGTTTTGATGATGTGAAAACAAGGGATCTTGATCCAGGAGCAAACGAGACGATTTTGGAGGCTCTAGAAGGGTGATTTTCGTGTCGGCGAGCAAGGCTTCGCGTATCGGTGAGTGGAAATCGATTTTCCAGCTTTGTAACGCTTTGAGCGTGGTCTTGGGAGCTTAGTGTAATTTTGAAACACTCAGCTAAGCTTAAGAGTAAGTGATTCGAAAGTTTCTCTCGAAAATGTGCTATGTTTTCGAAGGTGGATAGTTGAGTAAAACCAACAAATTGAGAAATTGCAGGGCAAGGCGTTTCGGAACGCCCTTACCTGTTTCGGAACGATGGCCTGGAATGGTCATGGTTTTTCGAAACGGGTAGGCATGTTCCAGAACATTTTGCCACTGGAATGCATTGTATCGAAACAGGTTTCGGAACGCACCCGCGTATCGAAACGGTCAACCTGGTTTCGAAATGTCTGTTCCGATACGCGGTCTTGTGTTTCGAAACACTTGACCGTTGGATGTTGAATTTGAATTGTTTCAGGTTTCAGTTTCTTACAATTTGGTCCTTGTATGTTGAATGTTTAATTAAATGAGTTTGGATGATCCGTTTGAGATCAAACTTGACATGCTGACATGTTATATGACTAATTTTGGATTGGTAAATTTAAAATTTGAATAGACCTTTTAATTTTGGAAATTTATAATTTAGTCCCTAAAGGTCGTTTGTATGCAATTGAACCCCTAATTGAACTCCCTTCGCTGTGTCGCTTTCGCTAAATCAAATTGCTAATCATATAAGATAATAATGTGCATGTAGAAAAGATAAAAGGAAAAAAGGGTCGCTAATCGGGGTTGACTTTAACGAGTTGACTTTGGTTTTCCCCGTGTAATCTTCCTAGTTCGGGTCGGGCGTCTAGGCCGGGCTAAGGGGGTTACATTTGTTGGTATCAGAGCCAGATTTCGAAAGAATTGGGGATGTGTTGAGTTATAAGGGTGCTCGATTCCTTCAACCGATCTTGCTCACCAAGTGGTGGAGAGGTGGAATTTGGGTGGATGAGGTGTGGAAGCTAAAATATAAATGACACAATGATTTTAGAGTGGTTCAACCTTCTAACCAAGGTCTACATCCACTACCTTAGCTTCCCACTAAGGATTTCCAATCAATCCACTATTGATTCGTCCCCTTTTCTAGGCTTAGGAGGAAACATTTATACACCGATCAAGCTTTCTACCCAAAGCCTTGATCAAACCCTCTTTACAAAAGAGAAGATAAGCAAACTTAAATCCCTCTAACAGGTGATTGTTTGCACAAATAAGCTCTCACCCAAAACCTAAAACACTTGAGCAAATTTGACAATTTTGGCTCACTAGTGTTTGTCTATACAAGGAATTGTCAATTTAAGTACAAAGACACTTTTTGATCATTTGTTGATTGACAATTGAAGCATTAACCATATCTTGATGCTTGGAGGTCTCTTTTATACTCCTTGATGAGTTTATAGCCGTTACTAGCCGTTGGGGTTGAATTGGAGCCGTTGAGGACTTTATTTCCCATTATAAATGCAGTTCTGCTGCTACCCGTATCGAAACGCTCAAACCCGTTTCGATACGCTCTTCGAGTAGAAAGAGCCGTTGCAGTCTGATGAGCATCTGTATTGAAACGCCATGGGCCGTATCGAAACGCCTGTATCGGAACGCTAGGTACCGTATCGAAATGCTCTGCATTTAAATGTTAGTTGGAAAATAGCTGTTGGGGTTTATGACCGTTATAGTCGATGCCACATAGGCATATCGAAACGACATAGCCCGTATCGAAACGCTGGGCAAAAACCTCATCCAGAAAAGACCCGTTTCGATACCCGTATCGAAACGTTTTGACACTGGAAGACACCGTATCGAAATGCCTAAGGGTGTTTCGATACACCTGGATGGTTTTGTTTAATTTGGCTTTGAAAAACATGTAAAAACCTTTAAGAACATCCCTTAAACATAGTTTCAAGTTATTTGGACTTTGGAAATAGTTTTGAATTCTTTTTAAATTAATCCAAAACATTTTTCAATTATTATATCAAAACATTAGTTCTACAGGATGATGGTAAGTGAAATTGGTATGTTTGGTGTAAGAATGTGTGAAAAAGCATGATTTGATTGTATGTTGGAGTTTATACCATGCTTGACTAAAGTAAATCATATGCGAGATGAACATGATTGTATGTCGATGATGTGATATTGATATGTGTTGATTTTGGATGATGGAAAGCATGATGAGCATGATATGTTATTGTATGTTATGTTATGTTTGAGGGAAATCGGGGTGCCCATTGCCTTATTACACTGATTAAATGTTTTTGTGAACTTGGATTCTTGCTTGAGGCTGGTATAAATGGTTTGTTTTGTTTTATTGTTATGCCTTGTTAAAAATAGCACTATGGGTCCGAGGAGAGAGCTAAGGTCGAACACAGTAGTGCCTGCGGCTGAGTAGGGCGACCAGGGGAATCAAGGGGCTGATGTCCCTCATGGTGGAAACTTACCTCCTCCGCCACCACCTGAAGGTGGGGAGCAGGAGAAACAAGGACACGCTGGTCCGAGATTGGGTGATCTAACACCGTTGGTTCAGGTGATCACCGGGGCGTTTCAGGTTGCAGTAGCCGGAGCGCATGTACAAGCCCTTGCAGTTGGGAAGACGGGTTTACCATTGGAGAGGTTGAGGAGTCTAGGAGCTGTTGAGTTCTTTGGAATGTCTCCTGAGGCGTCAGAAGCTTGGTTAGAGAGCACGACACGTATCATAGATCAAATGGGGTGCAACAATGTGCTAAGCTGTAATGCGCAGTTTCCTTGCTTCAAGGCAACGCATATAGTTGGTGAACGACTACCATTGCTCGAATGGAACCCAACGAAGTAGATTGGGGGTTTTTTAAGGGTGCCTTTAAGAGGAAGTATCTGGGAGTGAGATACTTGGATGAAAAGAAATGCGAATTCATATCGCTGGTTCAGGGAAACCTTTCTGTGGCTGAGTACGAGGTCCAGTTCGTACGTCTGAGCCAGTACGCCCCTGAGTTAATACCGAGTGAGAGGCACCGTTGTAATCGCTTCTGGTACGGGTTGGTGCAGGAAGTCAAGATATACATGTTGGCTGCGGATTACACTAATTTCGATGTGTTTGTGTGTCGAGCCAAAGACATTGATTGGGTCTGACATCCCGAGGAGTTGGTTTTAGCTCTAGAAAGAGAGCAAATGAGTCTAGTTCCGGTGGTGGACGGAACAAGAGAGGCCGAGATAAGAGATATCAGCCTGCTGCGAGGCGAGGCAATGTTGGACATGGTGCACCGGCTTAGGGAGATCGGATGAGAGCGGAACAAAACACGTGCTGGACGTGTGGATCTCGGGGTCATTTGAGGCAAGATTGTCCTTGAGCGGCTAGGGAGCTTCAG
The DNA here is from genome assembly GCA_958450335.1 of Hibiscus tridactylites. Classification (NCBI taxonomy): domain Eukaryota; kingdom Viridiplantae; phylum Streptophyta; class Magnoliopsida; order Malvales; family Malvaceae; genus Hibiscus; species Hibiscus tridactylites. The sequence goes on along the minus strand of OY288278.1, from coordinate 20,854,235 downwards.
GCTCCAGTGGTGGTAACAGGGAATTCATTCTGGAACTATGGTTCAGCGGATCACATGAGGCAAAAGTGTCCTTTGTTGGCTGGTGGAGGCCAAGGACGTGCACCTGCTGTGGCTGCACCTCAGAGAGGCCATGGGCGCGACCGAGGGAACTTTCAGAGGAGAGATGAGGGGCAGCAGAGCGTTGCTCATGTTGTAGCAGTTCGACCAGAGGGAGGCGGTCCTACGAGGGTCTATGCTCAGCGAGAGGAACGCAACGATACATATGTTATCGTAGGTACCTTTGTTCTTCAGTCTTTATCATTGCTGGCTTTGATTGATTCTGGATCTACGCATTCTTATATCTTGAGTGAGCATGCGCATTTGCTTGATATACATGTTGAGTTGCTCGAAGTAGGATGCAAGTGACTAGTTCTTTTGGTGAGACTGTAGTCACTAGGAAGTTGTATAGGAGATGCCCTTTGTCTGTGCAAGGTCATGTTTTTCTTGTGTATTTGATATAGTTACCCTTTTACAGTTTTGATGTGATCCTTGGTATGGATTGGTTGACTGAGCATATGATATTGATGTCAAGCGGGTCATCTTAAAGCTTGCCGATGATTATGAAGTGGTGATAGTAGGCGAGAATGTGAAATTCTTGTCGAATGTGATTTCAGCTTTGGAAGCGAACCGTATACTGAGGTTGGGTTGTGAGGCTTACCTTGCTTATGTAATGAATCCTGGCACAAAGGATATTCGTGTGCAGGACATCAGAACTGTTTGTGATTTTTCGGGTGTCTTTTCGGAAGAATTGCCGGGGTTGCCACCAAATAGAGAAGTTGAGTTTGGTATCGAGTTGTATGAGAATACGACTCCGGTGTCCATTGCTTCTTATCGCATGGCACCTAAAGAGCTGAAGGAGTTGAAAACACAATTTCAGGAGTTGCTGGATCGAGGGTTCATCTGGCCGAGTGTGTCACCTTAGGGTGCATCGGTCTTGTTTGTTAAGAAGAAAGATGGGACAATGCGGATGTGTATATATTATCGGCAACTGAACAAGTTGACGATCAACAACAAGTATCCCTTGCTTAGGATTGATGATCTCTTTGATTAGTTTCAAGGAGCCTCGATGTTTTCTAAGATAGATTTGAGGTCAGGATATTATCAGTTGAAAGTGAAGGATGTGGATGTACCTAAGACATCTTTTCGGACAAGGTACGTGCATTACGAGTTCTTAGTGATGCCGTTGGGTTTGACCAACACACTTGCCGCTTTCATGGACATGATGAATCGTGTGTTCCACGAGTTCTTGGATCAATTTGTGGTGGTGTTCATCGATGACATCCTTGTGTATTCATGTACCGAAGAGGATCATGATAGACACTTGAGAACCGTTCTCCAAGCGTTGTTGGAGAACCAGTTGTATGCCAAGCTAAGTAAGTGTGAGTTTTGGCATAAGGAGGTGGTCTTCCTTGGGCATGTTGTGTCAGCTGAGGGTATTCGTGTTGATCCACATAAAGTAGAGGCTGTGATGAGTTGGAAGGTGCCTAAGTTGGTAATAGAAGTGCGAAGTTTCCTTGGTTTAGCTAGGTATTACTGTAGGTTTGTCGAGGGTTTCTTGAAGATTGCTGCACCTTTGACCAAGTTGTTACAGAAGAATGTTCGCGTTGAGATGACAGATGCGAGATAACAAGCTTTTGAGAAGTTGAAGGAAGCTTTAACGCATGCTCTTGTCCTGATTCAACCTGAGTCTGGTAAGGAGTTTGTGGTCAATAACGATGCGTCCATTGTCGGTTTGGGCTGTGTGTTGATGCAGGAGGGTAAGGTGGTAGCCTATGCATCTAGACAGTAGAAGGTGCATGAGCGTAACTACCCTACTCATGATCTTGAGCTTGCGACTGTTGTGTTTGCTTTGAAGATCTAGAGGCATTACCTGTACGGCGAGAAGTGTGTTATGTTCACGGATCATATGAGCTTGAAGTATCTTATGTCTCAGAAGGAGTTAAATCTTAGGCAACGTCGTTGGGTGGAGTTGCTTAAGGATTATGATCTGTCGATCGAGTATCACCTGGTTAAAGCTAATGTTGTAACCGATGCTTTGAGCAGGAAAGTGGTTGTGGAGTTGAGGGCGATGTTTGCTCGCTTGAGCATATCGCGCGATGGTGGTCTTATCGCTGAATTGCAAGTGAAGCCATATCTGATTCGGTTGATCAAGGATAAGCAGTTGCTTGATGATTCCCTTGTTCCTCATGTTCATGACATTGCGGAGGGTAAGCCTTCAGATTTCAATTTTAATGATGATGGTGTTCTGTGTTTTGGAAGGCGAATAGTGGTGCCAAATGATGTTGAGTTGAGGCGCACTATTCTGACAGAAGCTCATAGTAGTCCTTTCGCTATGCACCCTGGTAGTACGAAGATGTATCGTGATTTGAAGGATGAGTACTACTGGGTGGGGTTGAAGAAGGATGTTGCTGAGTTTGTTAGTAAATGCATGGTGTGTCAGCGAGTGAAAGCTGAACATCAGGTTCTTTCGGGGTTGTTGCAGCCTTTGAGAATCCTAGAGTGGAAGTCGGAAAGGATTACCATGGATTTTGTGTCTGGGTTGCCGTTGTCACCGTCAAAGAAGAATTCGGTTTGGGTGATTGTTGATCGCCTTATGAAGTGTGCACATTTATTGCCTGTGCATACTACGTATACATTGGATAAGTTGGCAGAGCTTTATATTGCTAAGATTGTGCGGTTGCACGGTGTGCCAAAGTCCATTGTGTCGGATAGAGATATGAGGTTTACATTGCGATTTGGGAATGTTTGCATCAAGCCTTGGGTACACGATTGAATTTCAATACTTCGTATCATCCTCAGACGGATGGACAGTCAGAACATGTGATCCAGGTGCTTGAGGACATGTTGAGGTGATGCGTAATAGATTTCCTGGGTTCTTGGGAGAAGCACTTGTCGTTGGTTGAGTTTGCGTATAACAATAGTTACCAGGCGAGTATTCAAATGGCTCCATACGAGGCTTTGTATGGGAGAAGATGTAGAACCCCTCTCTGTTGGGTAGAAGCTGGGCAAAAGTTGATTTCGATACCTGCTATATTAAAGGGAACCACCGAGAAGGTGAAGCTCATTTGTGAGCGTTTAAAGGGAACACCATATCGGAAAAAGTCTTACGCGGACCTGAAGCGTAAGGAGATTGAGTTCACGGTGGGAGAACGTGTGTTTTTGAAAGTATCGCCTTGGAAGAAGGTGATGAGATTTGGGCGTAAGGGTAAGCTTAGCCCAAGGTTCATTGGACCTTATGAGGTTGTGAAGCGTATTGGTCCTGTGGCATATCGGTTGAGATTGCCTTCAGAGTTGGAAAAGATACACGATGTGTTCCATGTATCGATGTTGCGGAGGTACAAGTCGGATCCTTCACATGTGATGCCTGTTGTGGAGATAGAGTTGAATCCGGATCTGTCACATGATGAGGAACCAATGAGGATTTTGGATGTGTGCAACAAGGTTCTTCGTGGTAAGACGATAGAACTTGTGAAGGTGTTGTGGCGACACCGAGGAGTTGATGAGGCCACGTCGGAAAGCAAGGCGGACATTCTGAAGCAGTTTCTGTACCTTTTTCCTTCAGGTAAAATTTCGAGGATGAAATTTCCTAAGTGGGGGAGAGTTGTAACACCCTGGTTTTGGGCCTAGATGTTTTGGACATCGGATCGGACCGGTCGGAAACGGTTCGAATTGCGTTAGGAGTCTTAAAGAAATCAAGGATCAGGATATAGTAAATATTGCTAAAATCCTCTAAAATCATGTTTAAGAGGTTTGTCAAATCAATTTGACATAAAGAGTTTCGGAAGTAGTGTATTTTGGGTAATGACCAAAATGTAAAGTTTCAAAACTGTGGAAAAATGCAATTTTAAAAAGAGGAGCCAAAATCTTAGAATATTTAGGGAGCTTTATGGCAATTTAGCCTTTCCTTAATATGACATGTGTTTTAAAAGGATTTTAAAGTGATTAAATAAAATGGTTTTTATTTAATTAAAATTAATAAAATAAGAAAAGTGAGATTTCATTTGACGTAACTACCTTTCTCTTCTCATTTTCAGCCAAACACAATTCTAACTCTTTTTCTCCAGAATTCTTTTCTCCCAAACACTCTCTCATTATTTTCCAAATCAATTTCAAGATTTCTCTTCAAGATTTTCAAGTTTTGTGAAGCTAAAACTTGTCATTCATTGAGGAAAGCAAGGAATGGAGGTAAATCCCGTTCTCAACCTTCAATCTAGGTTCTTTATTGAAATTCCCAAGATCTTTGGCTTCTAATTAATATTTTTGGTTGAGTTTTCATTATAGTTTTGATTTGAGATCAAAATATTACAAAAATATGATTAAAATCTTGATTTTCAAATTTGTTTTGATAGGCTCTGTTTTGGATTGATTTTAATTGAGTTTTGTGATGATTAATATGTTGAAAAGAGGTTTTGTTGATATAGATCTCGAAATCCTTGAGATCCTTGAGTTTCTTGATGATTTTAGTTGGGTTTTTGAGGTGAAATGATGTAATAATGCTTGCTGGAGGTATAAGGATGGGTTTAGTTTTTTTAGATGTGTTTTGATGTTTATAAGTGGTTGAGAGTGATGTATGTTGGCTGGGCTTGGTTTAGGAAGCAATCGATTGAGTTTTCGGTTGTTTCGGATGGGTAAATTGGTGTAGTTTGGGTAAGCAACGAGTTTGTGTTTAGTTGCTGGTGTTGAAATGCATTTTAATGCATTTGGATCTCTATTTTGATGATGTGAAAACATGGGATCTTTGTAACGCCATGGTTTTGGGCCTAGATGTTTTAGACGTCGGATTGGACCGGTCGAGAACGGTTCGAATCGCGTAAGGTGATTTAAGGAAATCGAGGATCGGGATAGGATAAAATTGTGGTAAAAATTGCTAAAATCCTCTAAAATATTTTTAAGAGGTTGGTCCAGTCAATTTTACAAAATGAATTTTGGAAATGCGACATTTTGAGTAGTGACTAAATTGTAAAGTTTCAAAACTAGGAAAAATGTGATTTTTAATATGGAAGCCAAAATCTTAGAATCTTTAGGGGGCTTTAAGTCAATTTGACCTTTCCTCAATATGACATGTGTTTTAAAAGGCTTTTAATTAAATGGATTTAATTGGGTTTATATTAATTAATTGATAAAGTTAGTTAATGTGAGATTTTCAATTACGTAACCACCAACTCTTTCTCCTTTTCAGCTAAACACTAATTCACTTAATTTTTACCATAATTCTTTCTCCCAAAGACTCTCTCAACATTTTCTAAACCATTTTCAAGAAATCTTTTATAATCTTTCAAGATTTTGCTAAGGAAAACTTGTCATTCATTGAGGGAAGCAAAGTTTGGAGGTAAATCCCGTTCTCAACCTCTAATCTAAGTTCTTTATTGAAATTACCAAGATATTTAGCTTCTAAATACCATTTTTGGTTGAGTTTTCATTATAGTTTTGGTTGGAGATCAAAATCTTGTGAAATTATGGTTGAAATCTTAATTTTCGGACTCGTTGAGTTAAACTCTGCTTTGTGTTGATTTTGATTGAGTTTTGAGTTGATTTATATGTTAAAATGAGGTGTTGATAACATAGATCCCGAAACCCTTGAGATCCTTGAAGTTATTGATAGTTTTAAGTGAGATTTTGGGGTTAAATGGTGGAATCTTGCTTGCTGGAGGTACAAGGATGAGTTAGGATGTTTATTAGATGTGTTTTGATGTTGATAATTGTTTGGAAGTGATGTATGATGGCTGGGCTTGGTTTAGGAAGCAATCGATTGAGTTTTCGGTTGTTTTGGAATGGTATTTTGGTGTAATTTGGGTGAGCAACGAGTTTGTGAATTGTTGCTGGTGTTGGAATGCATTTTAATGAATTTAGATCTCTGTTTTGATAATGTGAAAATAGGGGATCTTGATCCGGAAGCAAGCAAGGTGTTGTTGGAGGCTCTGGAAGGGTAAATTCCGTGTCGGCGAGCAAGGCTTCGCGTATCGGTGAGTGGAAATGCAATTTCCTGCTTTGTAATGCTTTTGGACGTGGTCTTGGGAGCTTAGCGTAAGTTTGAAACACTTAGCTAAGCTCAAGAGTAAGTAGTTCGAATGTTCTCTCTTGGAAATGTTTTATGTTTGATGAAAATGCACTTGGGATAAATGCGGTTTGGTTTACTGTTTTTAAGCATGTTTAAGCATGATTTAATGCTGGATTTTAATGCCATTATGTTAAGGATGCACTAGGTAAGTGATCCTTGGTTTTCATGAGTGGATGCATGTGATGTTAAGCATATTATGCTTGTAGAAATGGCATTGTGGTTATGCTTGTAAAATAGTGGATTAATGTGGTTAAATGATTATATTGGCAAGTGATGTAAATGGTTTTTGATTACTTTAATCGGATATAGTTAGCCGGTTATAGGATTGGGTGCACCGTGAATAAAGTCACCTTGGATGTCGAGGGGTATTGATTGTACCGTATACTCCATCCAAGTACCCTAACGATTGAGGTTAAGATCACAATGGTGGTTGTTAATCTCGTGTGTGGATCTTGTATTATATGTCCCGTGCTCTCGTTAGTGGAATTATACAACTACCGATGAGTGGTGTTGAGGGGTTGAGATTGTACCGTTATACTCCACCACGGGTGTCACAATGATGGAGGGTTGCTCTCGTGTGCGAGCCTTCTGTAGTCCGGTAGTTTGTATGAAGCGTATGGGACAACGCTTGTAATTTGCGTATCCGATCGTGTCTTGTGTTGAAATTTTTTATGGATTATCCCTTGCGAGCCAATAGAATGTAAGTGAATAATGTGAAGCAAGAGATGCTTGTAAATGATGCAAGGATGCATGAGATGCTTGGTAAAGCATGAGCAAAGGTTTATTTGCTGTTTTAGAGTGATGTATATGAACAATTGTTTATAAAGTGCATTGATGTCTTGTGAAGACATGTTTTATGAAAAAGGCATAAGTTGTAAAATGGTGGTTTTGTCAATAGTGTGAAATGTATTGACGAATGTTGCATAGCGGTCCTCACTAAGCTTTGTGCTTACGCTCTTTTGTTTCATCAATGCAAAAAATTAGGCATTCAAGGTAGCAAGTAAGCAAGAAGAATCCAAGCTCTTGATCTTGCAAAATATGTGGCTTTACTCCGGTGTAATAAAAGGCAATGGGTGGGATTTATACTTTTGAATGATTGAGGATGTTTCCCTTTACTTTGAGCATGTTAGATTGCTTATACTTGAGTTGTAAATGGCCTTTGATGTTTGGATTTTGGTTTGAATGTTGTTTTAGCTTGTTGTGGTATTGGTGGACTAGGGAGTATGCCTTTAGTACCTACGATTGCATGATTGATTCTATGTTTTAGTTTATGTTTCATAGATATGGTCCTTGATGCATAAATGAGCTGTATGTATGTTGTGGCATGTCTCGGAGATGTTTCCGATACGAAAAGACATGAAAAACCAGCAAAATCTGCTGTTGCAGGGCAAGGCGTATAGGAACGCCCTTTCCTGTTTCGAAACAGAAGCCTGAAATGGCTAAGAGGTTTCGAAACGGGTGGGGACGTATCGAAATAGTTTTGCTACTGGAGGAGGGTGTTTCGATACGGGTCTCGGAATGCACCCGAGTATCGAAACAGTTAACCCTGTTTCGAAACGACCGTTTCGGTATAGAGCCATCCGTACTGGAACACCTGACCATTGGGTTTGAATTTTGAACTGTTTTAAGTTTTTGTTTCTTACGTTTTGGTCCATGATTTTGGAATGCTTAATTGAATGAGTTTGGATTATCCGTTTGAGTTGAAACTTGGCTGGATGGCATGTTACATGACTAATTAAAGTTTGGTAACCTTAAAATCTTGAAAGTCTCTGTATTTTATGGAAATTACAGTTTATCCCTAAAAGTCAAATGTATGCAATTAAACCCCCTATTTGAACCCCGATCGGTGTGCCGTTTTCTTACGAGTGTCTTGCTGAACACATATATTAATAATGAGTATCTAGATAAGATAAAAAGAAAAAAAACGGTCGTAAATCAAGGTTGGCTTTCGGGTTGACTTTTGTTTTCTCGTCTAATCTTCGTAGTTCGAGTTATGCGTTTAGACCGGGCTAAGAGGGTTACATTTGTTGGTATCAGAGCATGGTTACGAAAGAATTAGGAATGTTGGCATGTGAAATTGTCATGTGTTGAAGTATGATGTTTGAAAAGCATGCGGTTGGTTGAATTTTGAAGTTTATGCTATGCTTGATCTATATGAATCGCATGTGGAATGAATGTGATTGCGTGGCGATGATGCAATGCTGTTATGTGCTGATTTTGGATGATGAAAAGCATGTTGAGCATGATGTTTCATGTATGCTATGCTATGTTGAGGGGAATTGGGGTACCCATTACCTTATTACACTAATCAAATGTTTTGTAAACTTGGATTCTTGCTTGCAGCTGGCCTAAATGGTTTGACTTCTTTTGTTGTTATGCTTTGTTAAAATAGCACTATGGGTCCAAGAAGAGAATTGAGGTCGTATATGATAGTGCATGCGGCTGAGCAGGGTGACCAGGGTGAACAAGGGGCTGATGTCCCTCATGGTGGAAATATACCTCCTCCGCCACCACCTGGAGGTGGGGAGCAGGTGCAACAAGGACTTGCTGGTCCTGGTTTGGGTGATTTGGTGCCACTGGTTCAGGCGATCACCGAAGCATTTCAGGCTGTTCTTGCCGGAGCGCATGTGAAGGCCCCTGCAGTTGGGCAGGCGGGCTTACCATTGGAGAGGTTGAGGAGCCTAGGAGCTGTGGAGTTCTTTGGTATGTCTCCTTAGGCGTCCGAGGCCTGGTTAGTGAGCACGATCCGTATCATGGATCAGATGGGCTGCAATGATGTGCGCAAGCTGGGATGCGCAGTTTCTTTGTTGCAAGGCGATGCTTACAGCTGGTGGACGACTACCACGGCTGGTATGGAACCCAATGAGGTTGATTGGGTGTTTTTCAGAGGTGCCTTTAGGAGAAAGTATCTTGGGGTGAGATACTTGGATGAGAAGAAACGAGAGTTTATGTCGCTTGTTCAGGGCAACCTGTTTGTGGCTGAGTACGAGGTCCAGTTCATGCGTTTGAGCCAATATACTCCTAAGTTGGTACCTAGTGAGAGGCACCGATGTGATCGCTTCCGGTACGAGTTGGTACAGGAAGTTCAGACGTATATGCTGGCTGCAGAGTATACTGATTTTGATGTGCTTGTTTGTCGAGCGAAGGATATCGAGCAGAATTTGGGTTTATCCTCTCGAGGTGTTGGTTCTAGCTCTGGGAAGAGAGCAGCTGAGTCTAGTTCCGGTGGTGGATGGAACAAGAGGGGACGAGATAGAAGGTACCAGCCTACTGCTAGGCGGGGTAATGGTGGACTTGGTGCACCTGCTCAGGGAGATAGGATGAGGCCTGAACAGAACACGTGCTGGACGTGTGGTTCTCGTGGTCATTTGAGGCGAGTTTATCCTCGGGCAGCTAGAGAGGTTCAGGCTCCTGTTGTGGTGATAGGGAATTCGTGTTGGAATTGTGGTTCGGTGGATCACATGAGGAGGGGGTGTCCTTTGTTGGCTGGTGGTGGCCAAGGACGTGCTCCTGTGGTAGCTGTACCTCAGAGAGGCCGTAGGCGCGGCCGTCGAAACTTTTAGAGGAGAGACGAGGGGCAGCGGGGTATTGCTCATGTAGTAGCTGTTCGACCCGAGGGAGGTGGACCAGCGAGGGTTTATGCTCAGCGCGAGGAGCGCAATGATACTGATGTCATCGCATGTACCTTTGCTCTCCAGTCTTTATCTTTGTTGGCTTTGATTGATTCCGGATCCATGCATTCTTATATTTTGAGTGAGCATGCACATTTTCTTGATATACCTGTTGAGTTGCTTGAAGTAGAAATGCAAGTGACTAGTTCTTTTGGTGAGATTGTAGTCACTAGGAAGTTGTATAAGAGATGCCCTTTGTCTGTACAAGGACATGTTTTCCTTGCGGATCTGATGGAGTTACCTTTCTACGGATTTGATGTAATCCTTGGCATGGATTGGTTGTCGGAGCATAGGGTGGTGGTTGACTTTGATGTCAAAAGGGTGACCTTAAAGCTGGGTGATGATTATGAGGTAGTAGTAGTAGGCGAGAATGTGAAATTCTTGTCGAATGTGGTTTCAGCTTTGGAAGAAAACCGAATGACGAGGTTGGGTTGTGAGGCTTACCTGGCCTATGTGATGAATTCTGGCACCAAGGATGTGCGTGTACAGGACATCCGAACTGTTTGCAATTTTCCGGGTGTCTTTCCGGAAGAATTGTCTGGTTTGCCACCAAACAGGGAAGTGGAGTTTGGTATAGAGTTGTACGAGAATACAACTCCGGTGTCTATTGCTCCTTAACGCATGACACCTAAGGAGTTAAAAGAGTTGAAAACGCAATTGCAGGAGTTGTTGGATCGAGGGTTCATTCGGCCGAGTGTGTCACCTTGGGGGTGCATCGGTCTTGTTTGTAAAGAAGAAAGATGGGACAATGAGAATGTGCATAGATTATCGGCAACTGAACAAGTTGACGATCAAGAACAAGTATCCCTTGCCTAGAATTGATGATCTCTTTGATCAGTTCCGGGGAGCCTCAGTGTTTTTAAAGATAGATTTTAGATCGGGGTATTATCAGCTGAAGGTGAAGGATATGGACGTACCTAAGATAGCTTTTCGGACGAGATACATACATTATGAATTCTTAGTGTTGCCATTTGGTTTGACCAACGCACCTGCTGCTTTTATGGACATGATGAATTGTGTATTCCATGAATTCCTGGATCAATTTGTTGTGGTGATCATCGATGATATCCTTGTGTATTCGCGAACCGAGGAGGATCATGATAGACATTTAAGAATTGTTTTGCAAGCGTTGCTAGAAAATCAGTTGTATGCCAAGCTGAGTAAGTGTGAATTTTGGCTTCGGGAGGTGGTCTTTCTTGGGCATGTTGTGTCAACTGAGGGTATCCGCGTCGATCCGCACAAGGTAGATGTTGTGATGGGTTGGAAAGTACCTAAGTCACTGACGGAGGTGCGGAGTTTTCTTGGATTAGCTGGGTACTACTGTAGATTTGTCAAGGGTTTCTCGAAGTTAGCAGCACCTTTGACCAAGTTGTTGCAAAAGAATGTTCGCTTTGAATGGACTGATGCGAGACAACAAGCTTTTGAGAAGCTGAAAGAAGCCTTGATGTAAGCTCCTGTTCTGATTCAACCTGAGTCTGGTAAGGAGTTTGTGGTTTATAGTGATGCGCCCATTGTTGGTTTGGGCTGCGTGTTGATGCATGAGGGTAAGGTAGTGGCCTATGCATCTAGGCAGTTGAAGGTGCATGAGCGCAACTACCCTACTCATGATCTTGAGCTTGCGGCTGTAGTGTTTGCCTTGAAAATTTTGAGGCATTACCAGTATGGTGAGAAGTGTATTGTGTTTATAGATTATAAGAGCTTGAAATATCTCATGTCTCAAAAAGAGTTGAATCTTAGGCAACGTCGATGGGTAGAGTTGCTTAAAGATTATGACCTGACGATTGAGTATCACCCGGGTAAGGCTAATGTTGTAGCCGATGCTTTGAGTCAGAAAGTGGCGGTGGAGTTGAGAGCGATGTTCGCTCGCTTGAGCATATCACGTGATGGTGGTCTTATTGCAGAATTACAAGTGAAACCCTCTCTGTTACAGTTGATCAATAATAAGCAATTGCTTGATGATTCTCTTGTTTCGCATGTTTAGGACATTGCGGAGGGTATACCTTCGGATTTCAACTTTAGTGAAGATGGTGTTTTATGCTTTGGGAGTGGAATAGTGGTGCCAGATGATGTTGAGTTAAGGCGTACTATTTTGACTGAAGATCATAGTAGTCCTTTGCTATGCATCCTGGTAGTACAAAGATGTATCATGATTTAAAAGATGAGTACTACTGGGTGGAGTTGAAGAAGGACGTGGCTAAGTTCGTTAGTAAGTGCATGGTGTGTCAGCGAGTGAAGGCTTAACATCAGGTTCCTTCTGGGTTGTTGCAACCTTTGAGAATCCCGGAATGGAAGTGGGAGAGAATCACCATGGATTTTGTGTCTGGACTGCCTTTATCGCCGTAAAAGAAGAATTCAGTTTGGGTGATTGTAGATCGACTCACGAAGTGTGCACATTTTCTGCCTGTGCATACTACGTATACCTTGGATAAGTTGGCCGAGCTGTACATGACTGAGATTGTGCGGTTGCACGGTGTGCCAAAGTCCATTGTGTCGGATAGAGATCCGAGGTTTACATCGCAATTTTGGGAATGTTTACATCAAGCCTTGGGTACACGATTAAATTTCAGTACTTCTTATCATCCTCAGACGGATGGACAGTCAGAACATGTTATCCAAGTGCTTGAGGACATGTTACGGTGCTGCGTGATAGATTTTCAGAGTTCTTGGGAGAAGCACTTGCTGTTGGTTGAGTTTGCATATAATAACAGTTATCAGTCAAGTATTCAAATGGCTCCATACGAGGCTTTGTATGGGAGAAGGTGTAGAACCCCTCTTTGTTGGGCAGAAGCCGGGCAAAAGTTGATTTCGATGCCGGCTATGTTAAAGGGAACCACCGAGAAGGTGAAGCTCATTTGTGAGCGTTTAAAAGCAGTATCGGATAGGCAAAAGTCTTACGCGGACTTGAAGCGTAAGGAAATCGAGTTCGCGGTTGGCGAACGTGTGTTTTTGAAGGTGTTACCTTGCAAGAAGGTGATGAGGTTTGGGCGTAAGGGTAAGCTTAGCCCAAAGTTCATTGGACCTTATGAGATTGTGGAGCGTATTAGTCCTGTGGCATATCGGTTGAGATTGCTTGCAGAGTTGGAGAAGATACATGATGTGTTCCATGTCTCCATGATACATAAATATAGATCAGATCCTTCGCATGTGATGCCTGTTGAGGAGATAGAGTTGAATCTGGATCTATCGTATGATGAGGAACCGGTGAAGGTTCTGGATGTGAGTAGCAAAGTTCTTCGTGGCAAGACAATAGAGCTTGTGAAGGTGTTGTGGCGAGACCGAGGAGTTGAGGAGGCCACGTGAGAAAGCAAGGCGGACATGCTGAAGCAGTTTCCGCATCTCTTTCCATCAGGTAAGAATTTTAGGGACAGAATTTCCTAAGTGGGGCAGAGTTGTAACGCCCTGGTTTTGGGCCTAGATGTTTTAGACGTCGGATTGGACCGGTCGAGAACGGTTCGAATCGTTAAGGTGATTTAAGGAAATCGAGGATCGGGAAAGGATAAAATTATGGTAAAAATTGCTAAAATCCTCTAAAAATATGTTTAAGAGGTTGGTCAAGTCAATTTTACAAAATGAATTTCGGAAATGGGACATTTTGAGTAGTGACTAAATTGTAAAGTTTCAAAACTGAGAAAAATGTGAATTTTAATATGGAAGACAAAATCTTAGAATCCGTAGGGGGCTTTAAGTCAATTTGACCTTTCCTCAATATGACATGTGTTTTAAAAGGCTTTTAATTAAATGGATTTAATTAGGTTTATATTAATTATTTAAAAAAGTTAGTTAATGTGAGATTTTCAATTACGTAACTACCAACTCTTTCTCATTTTCAGTCAAACACTAATTCACTCATCTTTTTCCAGAATTCTTTCTCCCAAAAACTCTCTCAACATTTTCTAAACCATTTTCAAGAAATCTTTTCTAATCTTTCAAGATTTTTCTAAGGAAAACTTGTCATTCATTGAGGGAAGCAAGGATTGGAGGTAAATCCCGTTCTCAACCTCTAATCTAAGTTCTTTATTGAAATTCCCATGATATCTGGCTTCTAAATACTATTTTTGGTTGGAGATCAAAATCTTGTGAAATTATGGTTGAAATCTTAATTTTCGGACTTGTTGAGTTAGGCTCTGTTTTGTGTTGATTTTGATTGAGTTTTGAGTTGATTTGTATGTTAAAATGAGGCGTTGATAACATAGATCCCGAAATCCTTGAGATCCTTGAAGTTCTTGATAGTTTTAAGTGAGATTTTGGGGTGAAATGGTGGAATCTTGCTTGCTGGAGGTATAAAGATGAGTTAGGTTGTTTATTAGATGTGTTTTGATGTTGATAATTGTTTGGAAGTGATGTATGATGGCTGGGCTTGGTTTAGGAAGCAATTGATTGAGGTTTTAGTTGTTTTGGAAGGGTATTTTGGTGTAATTTGGGTGAGCAACAAGTTTGTGAATTGTTGCTGGTGTTGGAATGCATTTTAATGCATTTAGATCTCTGTTTTGATGATGTGAAAACAGGGGATCTTGATCTTGAAGCAAGTGAGGTATTGTTGGAGGCTCCGGAAGGGTAATTTCTATACCGGCGAGCAAGGCTTCGCGTATCGGTGAGTTGAAATGCAATTTCCTGCTTTGTAACGCTTTTGGGTGTGGTCTTGGGAGCTTAGCGTAAGTTTGGAACACTTAGCTAAGCTCAAGAGTAAGTAGTTCGAATGTTCTATCTTGGAAATGTGCTATGTTTGATGAAAATGCACTTGAGATAAATGCGATTTGGTTTACTGTTTTTAAGCATGTTTAAGCATGGTTTAATGCTGGATATTAAAGCCATTATGTTAAGGATGCACTAGGTAACTGATCCTTGGTTTTTATGAGTTGGATGCATGTGATGTTAAGCATGTTATGCTTGTAGAAATGGCATTGTGGTTATGCTTGTAAAACAATGGATTAATGTGGTTAAATGATTTTATTGGCAAGTGATGTAAATTGTTTTTGATTACTTTAATCAGATATAGTTAGCCGACTATAGGATTGGGTGCACCGTGAATAAAGTCGCCTTGGATGTCGAGGGGTTGTGATTGTACCGTATACTTCATCCAAGTACCCTAACGATTGAGGTTAAGATCACAACGGTGGTTGTTAATCCCGTGTGTGGATCTTGTATTAGGTGTCCCGTGCTCTCGTTAGTGGAATTATACAAATACCGATGAGTGGTGTTGAGGGGTTGAGATTGTACCGTTATACTCCACCACGGGTGTCACAATGATGGAGGGTTGCTCTCGTGTGTGAGCCTTGTGTAGTCTGGTAGTGTGTATGAAGCGTGTGGGATAACGTTTGTAATCCGCGTATCCGATTGTGTCTTGTGTTGAAATGGTTTATGGATTATCACTTGCGAGCCAATATAATGTAAATGAATAATGTGAAGCATGAGATGCTTGTAAATGATGCAAGGATCCATGAGATGCTTGGTAAAGCATGAGCAAATGTTTATTTGCTGTTTTAGAGTGATGCATATGAACAAGTGTTTATATAGTGCATTGATGTCTTGTGAAGACATGTTTTATGAAAAGGCATAAGTTGTAAAATGGTGGTTTTGTCAATAGTGTGAAATGTATTATTGAATGTTGCATAGCGGTCCTCACTAAGCTTTGTGCTTACGCTATTTTGTTTCATCAATGCAGAAAATTAGGCTTTCAAGGCAGCAAGTAAGCAAGAAGAATCCAAGCTCTTGATCTTGTAAAGTATGTGGCTTTACTCCGGTGTAATAAAAGGCAATGGGTGGGATTTATACTTTTGAATGATTGAGGATGTTTCCCTTTACTTTGAGCATGTTAGATTGCTTATACTTGAGTTGTAAATGACCTTTGATGTTTGGATTTTGGTTTGAATGTTGTTTTAGCTTGTTGTGGTTTTGGTGGACTAGGGAGCATGCCTTTAGTACCTACGATTGCATGATTGATGCTATGTTTTAGTTTATGTTTCATAGATATGGTCCTTGATGCATAAATGAGCTGTATATGTGTTGTGGCATGTCTCGGAGATGTTTCGGATACGAAAAGACATGAAAAACCAGCAAAATCTGCTGTTGCAGGGCAAGGCGTATCGGAACGCCCTTTCCTGTTTCGGAACAGAAGCCTGAAATGGATAAGAGGTTTCGGAACGGGTGGGGACGTATCGAAACAATTTTGCTACTAGAGGAGGGTGTTTCGATACGGGTCTCGAAACACACCCGAGTATCGAAACGGTTAACCCTGTTTCGAAACGACCGTTTCGGTACAGGGCCATCCATACCGGAACACCTGACCATTGGGTTTGAATTTTGAACTGTTTTAAGTTTCTGTTTCTTACGTTTTGGTCCATGATTTTGGAATGCTTAATTGAATGAGTTTGGATGATCCGTTTGAGTATAAACTTGGCTAGATGGCATGTTACATGTTGTTGGGTTGTGTGGTGCTCGATTCGATCAACCAATTTAGCTCACCAAGTGGTGGAGAGGTGGAAATTTGGGTGGAAGGGTTTAGGAAGCTAGAAAGAATAAAGACACAAATATTTATAGTGGTTCGGCCTTCTAACAAGCACCTACATCCACTACCTTAGCTCCCCACTAAGGATTTCACAATCAATCAACTAATTGATTCGTCCCCTTTTCTAGGATTAGGAGGAAACCCTTACAACCGATCAAGCTTCTACCCAAGCCTTGATCAAAACCCTCTTTTACAAAGAGATAATAAAAAGCAAACTTAAACCCTCTAATAGGTGTTTGTTTGCACAATGAAGCACTCACCCAAAACCTAAAACACTTGAGCAAATTTGACAATTTTGGCTCACTAGTGTTTGTCTATACAAGAAATGACAATTTAAGCACTAAGACAATTTCTTGATCATTTGATGTTTGACAATATGAGCATTAGCCTTCTCTTGATGCTTGGAGGTCCCTTTTATACTCCCAATTGAGTTTGTAGCCGTTACTAGCCGTTGGGATCAAATTGGAGCCGTTGAGGACTTTATTTCCCTTCATAAATGCACTTCTGCAGCTACCAGTATCGATACACGTGGAACGGTATCGATACGGCCTTCATAGGAACTAGCCGTTGAGCTCTTGCCAGCTGAGGTGTATCGATACGCTTGAGTGCGTATCGGTACGGGTGCACATTTAAATGGTCGTTGGGAAATAGCCGTTGGGGTAGTTGAAATGGGATCGGTACGCTTACCTGGCGTATCGAAACGATCCCGACCGTATCGATACGGCAAAGGCCTGTATCGGTACGGGGTTTGACAGTGGCCAAACAGAGGAAAAATGGTATCGGTACGGGTACAACCGTATCGATACTTGTGACGTGAAAACACAAGTTTGGCTGTTTAAAACATGAAAAATCTTTGCCAAAAACCTCTTAAAATACCTCAAACATAAATTCAAGTTGTTTGGACTTAAAACTAAGTTTTAAATTCTTTTCAAATTAGTCCAAAACATTTTTCAATTATTATATCAAAACATAGGTTCTACAATCTCCCCCTTTTTGATATAATAAAACTAACTTGAATAATTGTTTGGGATTCTCCCCCTTTAAACTTTAAAAATTTGAATAAGAGATTAAATGTATGAAATCAAATAAAGCTCCCCCTTATTCATTTGAAAATTCAATTTTTCAAATCATACCATTTCTCCCCCTTTTTGTTATATCAAAAAGAATTTAAGACATTTAAGTTCAAAATAACAATAGAGGTAAAAAGTTTTGACACAAATAAGAATTTGGTTTAAAATGGCTCCCCCTTACTCAAAGCATCATCAAAAAAGTTAGTCCAACATATATGATCATCTAGTTGAATTTAAACTAAAATAAACAAATGAAATAAAAAACAACTAGAATTTTTACCCACACTTAAACCCAAGGGAGGATGTGAAGCCTTCCTTCTTCAAGTGTTCTTCCTTGTGTGCATGGAGCTCCCCCTCAATGTTTGACTTGTTGAACATCTCCATCACACCTACAATAGACAATTAAGTAATTTTTGGTATCCAAATTGCTTTGGATCCATAAACGTTAGTTGCTCAAAATTTAGTCCCCTTAGGAATCCATTTTTCAATTTCATCCTTTTTAGTTGAAGTGGTTAGTCCTTTTGGGACCCAAACACTTCTAAAGCATTTTCCTTTAATAAATCTAGGGGCACTAGATTGTCTAACATAAAAAATTGATTTTCCAAAATTGTTTTTCTTTTCAAGCTCTTTGGAAATCAAATCTTTCTCTTCTTGAACTTTTTGAAGCAATTTTTGTAAATCAAAACATTTTAATTCAAACTCTTCAAGTTTTGCTTCAAGTTCAAGTTTGGTTTTAGAAAGCAAATCATTTTGAATTTTTAACTTTGAAATCAATTTATTGTTTTTCAAAATGTGGCTTTTAAAATCTAAAACCAAATCATCATAGGCATCTTGTAATTCATCAAAAGTGTAAGAACATGAAGTAGATGAATTAGAAGTTACCCTTGAATCTTCTTCGATGGCCATAAGGCAAAGGTTGGCTTGTTCATCGTCGGTGGAGTCTTCATCACTCCAAGTAGCCAATTGTGCCTTCTTCTTATGGCTTGAAGTGCTTGCCCTCTCCTTTCTTTTAGGTTCTCGTTCAAGCTCTCTCAAGGCTTTCTTCATGAAAGGGGCACACTTCTTGAAGAGATGAACTATCTCTTCATCTTCATCCTCCTCTTCACTTGAGTAGACATGATGGCAAGTGGAGGATTTGAGAGCCATGGCACTAGCATTGATGCCAAGCCCTTTGATTTTCTTCTCTCCCATAGCTCTAATTTCTTCCCTCTTCTTCTCATCCTCTTTGTTCTTCTTCATGATTTGATGAGTAAGGAGAGACCCCATGAGTTCATCAAGCTTCAAAGTCTTCAAATTTTTGGCTTCGATGATGGCGGTCCTCTTTGAGTCCCAAGACTCGGGAAGTGAGTAGATGAGCTTTCGAACAAGCTTTTCTTCCGGGATGGCTTCTCCATAGCCTTTGAGACCATTGGTGATGGTGGAGAACCTATCAAACATCTTCTCGATGTTCTCTTCCGGATCCATTTTGAAGTTCTCATACTCCAAGGTTAGGAGCCCAATCTTGGTCTCCTTGACTTCATTTGTCCCCTCGTATGTGACTTCAAGCTTGTCCCATACCTCCTTGGCACTCTCACAAGAAGACATCTTCTCATAGATGGATGGACCAAATGCACAAAATAGAATGTGCAAGGCTTTGCAATTTAGCTCCATCTTCTTGCGATCGTCGGCACTCCACTCCGCTTTACTTCTTTGAGGCACGAACGAGCCATCTTCAACTACATCCCATAGCTTGTAATCTCTTGATTTGATGAAGAACTTCATCTTTTTCTTCCAATGGGCGTAGTGGTCTCCGTCAAAGAAAGGCGGTTTGTCGATTGATTGTGCCATTTGAGCCGGTTGATGAACTAGTGATCGAGCTTGCCGGATCTTCTCAATAGGATGTTAATCCTCACCGATTGAGCCAAGCTCTGATACCAATTGTTGGGTTGTGTGGTGCTCGATTCGATCAACCAATTTAGCTCACCAAGTGGTGGAGAGGTGGAAATTTGGGTGGAAGGGTTTAGGAAGCTAGAAAGAATAAAGACACAGAGATTTATAGTGGTTCGACCTTCTAACAAGCACCTACATCCACTACCTTAGCTCCCCACTAAGGATTTCACAATCAATCCACTAATTGATTCGTCCCCTTTTCTAGGATTAGGAGGAAACCCTTACAACCGGTCAAGCTTCTACCCAAGCCTTGATCAAAACCCTCTTTTACAAAGAGATAATAAAAAGCAAACTTAAACCCTCTAATAGGTGTTTGTTTGCACAATGAAGCACTCACCCAAAACCTAAAACACTTGAGCAAATTTGACAATTTTGGCTCACTAGTGTTTGTCTATACAAGAAATGACAATTTAAGCACTAAGACAATTTCTTGATCATTTGATGTTTGACAATATGAGCATTAGCCTTCTCTTGATGCTTGGAGGTCCCTTTTATACTCCCAATTGAGTTTGTAGCCGTTACTAGCCGTTGGGATCAAATTGGAGCCGTTGAGGACTTTATTTCCCTTCATAAATGCACTTCTGCAGCTACCAGTATCGATACACGTGGAACGGTATCGATACGGCCTTCATAAGAACTAGCCGTTGAGCTCTTGCCAGCTGAGGTGTATCGATACGCTTGAGTGTGTATCGGTACGGGTGCACATTTAAATGGTCGTTGGGAAATAGCCGTTGGGGTAGTTGAAATGGGATCGGTACGCTTACCTGGCGTATTGAAACGATCCCGACCGTATCGATACGGCAAAGGCCTGTATCGGTACGGGGTTTGACAGTGGCCAAACAGAGGCAAAATGGTATCGGTACGGGTACAACCGTATCGATACTTGTGACGTGAAAACACAAGTTTGGCTGTTTAAAACATGAAAAATCTTTGCCAAAAACCTCTTAAAATACCTCAAACATAAATTCAAGTTGTTTGGACTTAAAACTAAGTTTTAAATTCTTTTCAAATTAGTCCAAAACATTTTTCAATTATTATATCAAAACATAGGTTCTACACATGTCTAATTAAAGTTTGGTAACCTTAAAATCTTGAAAGTCCCTGTATTTTATGGAAATTACAGTTTAGTCCCTAAAAGTCAAATGTATGCAATTGAACCCCTATTTGAACCCCCATTGCTGTGCCGTTTCCTTCTGAGTGTCTTGCTGAACACATAGGTTAATAATGAGTATCTAAATAAGATAAAAAGGAAAAAAGGGTCGTAAATCAAGGTTGGCTTTCGGGTTGACTTTGGTTTTCCATGTGTAATATTTGTAGTTCGAGTTAAGCGTCTAGACCGGGCTAAGGGGGTTACAATCTTGATTCGGGAGCAAACGAGACGATTTTGGAGGCTCCAGAAGGGTGATTTTCGTGTCGGCGAACAAGGCTTCACGTATCGGTGAGTGGAAATGGATTTTCCAGCTTTGTAACGCTTTGAGCGTGGTCTTGGGAGCTTAGTGTAAGTTTGAAACACTTAGCTAAGCTCAAGAGTAAGTGATTTGAAAGTCTCTCTCGGAAATGTGTTATGTTTTGTTGGAAATGCACTTGAGTTGAATGTGATTTAATTACTGTTTTAAAGCATGTTTTAGAGCATTGAGGTTGCTGGTTTTAATGTCATTTTGTTAAGGATGCACATGGTAAGTGATCCTTGGAATTATGTGATTAGTACATTTGATATTAAACATGTTTATGCTTGTGAAAATGGCATTATGTTTATGCTTGTAAAACAATGGAATATTGATGCTAAATGATTATATTGGCAAGTGATGGAAATTGTTTTTGGTTACTTTAATTGAATATAGTTAGCCAACTATAGGATTGGGTGCACCGTGAATAAAGTCGCCTTGGATGTCGAGGGGTTGTAATTGTACCGTATACTCCATCCAAGTACCCTAACGATTGAGGCTAAGATCACAACGGTGGATGTTTAACCCCGTGTGTGGATCTTGTGGTATGTGTCCCGTACTCTCGTTAGTGGAATTATACAACTACCGATAAGTGGCGTTGAGGGGTTGTGATTGTACTGTTATACTCCACCACGAGTGTCACAACGATAGAGGGTTTCTCTCGTGTGTGAGCCTTGTGTAGTCTGGTAGTGTGTATGAAGCATGTGGGACAACACTTGTAATCCGCGTATCTGATTGTGTCATTTGTGTTGCTTTTGGTATGTATTGAGAATTAATCACTTGCGAGCCAATATAATGTTGTTGATTAATGATTTAAGCATGAGATGCTTGTGGTTTACGCTAGAATGCATGTGATGCTTGATTAAGCATTAGCAAAAGATTATTTGCTGTTATTTTGATGATGCAATGAGCATTCGGTTCAAAAAGTGCATTGATGCTTTTAAGAGCATGTTTTAAGGAAAGACATGAGATGACAATTGATGATATTTCCGGCTTATAAAATGCATTGGTGAATGTTTGGTTTTAGCGATTCTCACTAAGCTTCATGCTTACGCTCATTTGTTTCATCAATGTAGAGAATTAGACTTTTGAGGCAGCAAGAAGCAAGGCAAATCCAAGCTCTTTTTGACTAAACAAAGTATGTGGTTTTACCTAAGTGTAATAAGAGGCAATGGGTGGGATTTCTACTCTAGGGTTTATTTGGTGATGTTGTACACCTTGATCATGTTTGGTTTGCCTATTTTGGGTTGTAAATGGCCTTTGAATGTTGGTTTGAACTTGAACGTGGTTAAGCCTTTTTATGGTTTTTTCATCTAGGAAGCATGCCTATAGTTCTTAAGCTTGCAAGTTTGATGCTATGTGTTAACTTGTGCTTCCTATTGGTGATCTTTGATGTGTTTTCATATTGTATGTATGATGTGGCATGTATTGGGATGTTTTCGGAGGTGGATAGTTGAGTAAAACCAACAAATTGGGAAATTGCAGGGCAAGGTGTTTCGGAACGCCCTAACCTGTTTCGGAATGATGGCCTGGAATGGTCACGGTTTTTCGGAACGAGTAAGAAGGTTCCGAAACATTTTGCCACAGGAATGCATTGTATCGAAACATGTTTTGGAACGCACCCACGTATCGAAACGGTCAACCTAGTTTCGAAACGGCTGTTCCGATACGAGGTCTTGTGTTTCGAAACACTTGACCGTTGGATGTTGAATTTGAATTGTTTCAGGTTTCAGTTTCTTACAGTTTGGTCCCTATATGTTGAATGTTTAATTAAATGAGTTTGGATGATTCATTTGAGATGAAACTTGACATGCTGGCATGTTATATGACTAAATTTTGATTGGTAACTTTAAAATCTGAATAGACCTTTTAATTTTAGAAATTTACAATTTAGTCCCTAAAAGACGCTTGTATGCAATTGAACCCCTAATTGAACTCCGTTCGCCGTGTCTCTTTCGCTAAATCAAATTGCTAATCATATAGGATAATAATGTGCATATAAAAAAGATAAAAGAAAAAAGGGTCGCTAATCGGGGTTGACTTTAACGGGTTGACTTCGGTTTTCCCCGTGTAATCTTCCTAGTTCGGGTCGGGCATCTAGGCCGGGCTAAGGGGGTTACAATAAATAGGCCCTCATATTTCATTTTGTAAATAACAATTGCTCTATCAATATAATTCCGTTTGTGAGTTTTCTCTCAAACTTGTTCTTTTTAGAACTTTCTTGACTTATCAAATCTTTCTAAGGTTTGTGGCATCTCCTATCTTCATTTTGATACTTCAAATTGTTTGGTTCTTCTTACCATTCAGTCTAAGTCACCCAACCACCCTCAAAGCCTTTCTTTAAGAACAAGTTTGTGCTTTCATAGCATAAGTTCTTTTGAAACTTTGAATACCATCTCTTTCATTTCCATCACTTTTCCTTCACCATCCGAGCCACCATCCTAAACACTTCACTATCTATCCTTATTCATCCATTTTCTTTCTTCAAATACAAACACCACGCTACCATCTTCCGCACCATACTCAACCTTCATCATTTCATCCAAGAAGACGTTTGAAGGCAGAAGCTTGCTTGCATTCACGGTCGGGACAATCAAAGCTTCTCTCAACAACTACAATTGGAGAGTTGGAGCGTATCCTATGGTAATTAGAGCAAAGGAAGAATCAAGCAAGCTCTATTTTTGTGAATTCAATTTCTAATAAAAAAATTCTTTCTTTTTCGAAATATACAAAAAAAAAACAAGAAGCAAAATCAAAATTCTTTGTGCTAATACTTAAGGAATTCAAATAGTATAAAAAAAGAAAGAGAAAGAAAAATCAGAAGCACAAAAGGGTGAAGGCAAATGACAAACGAGCAAGCAACCGACTCGGAGAAGTTCCTCAAGTTTGATTGTTCATGATCGGTTTGTAAGTAAGTGTTGAGTTGATCACACAATTGCAAATGGCCAAGAGGGTGAATTGGCGATAAAAATGTTGGTGGGTGAAAATATGGAAAAATTAAAATGTGACACAAGGCAATTAGAGCGGTTCAAGTTCTCCAAACGAACTCTACATCCACTACCTTAGTTCCCACTAAGGATTTTCAACCAATTCACTACTTGAATTCTTCCCCTTTTCTTGGATGAGGAGGGAACCTTACAATTTGATTAAGCTTTCTACCCAAAGGTTAATCCACTCACTTTTACAAAGAGAAGTATTTGGTAAACTCTAAAAGTTCCTCTCAAAGGGTGATTGTTTACCCAATTACAATTTCATATTCCCCAAACTCACAATAAAAGATTACAATGAGAATACAAGAGTTGGGTACAAGAATTTGACTCTAAAGGTACAAAGTTTGGAATTGAGTGCTTTGATGTTGCTTGTAGGTTCAATAGTTGTTGCTTGTTCAATTGAGACTTGTTTTTATACCATTGCATTGAATTCTAGCCATTTGGGTAGTTGGGATCATCAATAGAGCCGTTGGGATGCAATTTCTCGCAATAAATGTAGCTCAGCTGCCTACTGTATCGGTACGGCTAAGGGGAGTATCGGTACCTGTATCAAAGAAGAAAGAGCCGTTGTGACTAAAAGCATCGCGTATCGATATGCTTAGAGGGCGTATCGATACGGTTTTTAAGGGGCGTATCGATACGGAATGTGCTCACTGGAATCCCAACTTTGGTTTTGATAAAAGCGTATCGATACAGATACTTAGCATATCGGTACAGTATAACAGTCATTTAAATTTTGGGATACCAACTAACTGACAAGCCAACGGTCGAAAATTAAATGCAAAGATTTTGCAAAGATAAGCAAATCGCATCGATACGGTTGCAAAGCGTATCGGTACGGTATCGTTTAAAGTCTTACCCAGATAAATATCGTATCGATACAGGGTAATACTGTATCGATACACTATGGTCTATTAAAATTCCAGTGACTAAAAACCGTATCGATACGCCTAGGGGTATCGATACGCTTGGACGTTTTGTTGAAGTTTGGCTTGAAAATACATAAAAAGACTTAGTAGACTTTGAACATTTAAGAGAGTTTTGTCTTGAAGTATAGTTTGGTTCAAAAAGACTTGTCAATAGTGAGACTTTGAAGAGTACTTAAAAATTTATTGTTTTGCAAATTAGTCCATAAGTCTAGGTGTTATATCAAAATCAATTTTGGTTTCACAATCTCCCATTTTTGATATAACAAAACCACATATAAATTTTTAAGTTTTTGAAACTTTTGAAAAGCTTTCTCCCCCTTAATTTAAGATGGATTTTCAAAATCAATTTTAAGTTTTCAAAAAATTTGCTCTATAATCCTTCTCCCCCTTTTTGTTAGATCAAACATAAGCACAAGGATAATAACAACAATAATATGATAAACTTCAAATTAAAAGCAACTTAATAGTTCAAAGCAAACTTCAAAATGAAAAGCAACATAATAGTCCAAACTTAGATCCTAAAACATAAATAAAAGGCATAAAGTACTAAACATAGGTGAAAAAGCTAAAGAAACTAAATGACATGAGATGATATGCAAAAAACTACTCGTCCGCATCATCATCATCTTCTTCGTCCTCTTCATCCTCATCGTCTTGAGTAGGTTGATTCCTCCTATTTTGGTTAAGCCAAGCACCATGGAAGGCGGTGAGAGATACATCCATAGAGTTTTTTTTTGAAGAGCGATGGCTTTCATTTGATCCTCCAACGATGTGAAACGAATGTCAAAGCCCTTGACTTGATCTTCCAAAAAGGTTAACCGAGTGTTAATGGCGGCAAACCCGGCTTCCATGTTTGTGAACTTCTCATTGAGGAATGTCATTAAGTTGTCCATAGAGGAAGACACAATTGGAGCTCGTTGAGAGCTTGAAGGAGCATGTGGAGCCTCATCTGGAGCATCTTGTTGAGGAGCATGAGGGACACGAACCCATTCGTTGTTAACTTAGGAGAAATGAGCACGAGATAGCACTACAGCAAAACATGTCTTTAGCGGTGTTTTTAGCCCTATGGCGACGTTTTCTAGCGTCGCTAAAAACTCCCCCGGCGCTTAAGAAAGCGCCGCTTAAACCAGCGCCGCAATAGTTCGCGGCGTTTTTGGGGAAAAAACACCGCCAATAACTGGTCTTTAGTGGCGTTTGCCAAAAGAAACGCCGCAAAAAGTTACAAACGCTGCGAATAACTGGTCTTTAGTGGCGTTTATTTTATAAACGCCGCAAAAAGTCAAGATCTGTAGCGGCGTTTGTAAACATAAACGCCGCGAATAACTGGTCTTTAGTGGCGTTTGTTTTATAAACGCCGCAAAAAGTCATGATATATAGCAGCATTTTAGAACTTAAACGCCGCGAATAATTGGTCTTCAGTGGCGTTTATTTGTACAAACGCCGCGAATAACACCATGTTTCAAAAAAATTCAAATAAAAGCATATATACTATATAATAATCTAAAATGCATTACATTTAAACAAAAAAAGACGTTATGAAAAAGTCATTTTTCAAACAAAGTAAAGGCGAATAACACCATGGTCCAAAACAAATCTATCCACATTCTTATAATTTCAACTTCTAGTGGGGGAAAGAAAGAACTTGGCTCTCTTCATTGTTGCACCTGAACATTAGCCTGAAGACCTTCATTGTAGCCAGGGGGACTCTTCTGTACATGGAACCTCCTTCGGCCAACCATAAACAGTAGCAGACGATGAAAACACAAGCTGAAATGTATTAAATTAGAAGATTGATCAAGTTATAAAACTAAAATTGACAATCCTATTCATTTGTGGAAAGTTCAACGTAAAGGTAGTATTAACTAAAATGAAGTGTGGTATTCACATTATCGTTCAATCAAAAATCCATTTATCAAACAAAATTGCTATATGAATCACTACTGTTCATTGCCCTTCATCTCTGTTTCTTTGGATCATATGAGTTTACTTGATTGTTCTGGATGATCATTCGGACTAGGACAAAACAGTATGTCCTGCATTATGAAGTCCAGAAGTTAGCCATATTTTTGGATTGTGAACAGATGTGATCCACGTCAAAGATATATAATAGCCAAGGGCGACATTGTTGAGTCAAACTGCAAAACTCACCTCTTCCATACGTTGAGAGACATTACGGACTGCCTCTGCAGAAATAAACAAGTAAAATTCTTATTTTTGAAGAAGTAAACCCTTTGACATAGACCCGGAAGAAAAGGATGCAAAGAAATATAATACATGATAAAAGTTGCAATAAACAGAAACTTATCCATAAAAGTCATGTAAATGGACCTCCTAAACAATGATGTTTTTATTGGATATTAAAATCGGATAACCATTAATGCTGACATAGTTTTAAAATGTAACATTGAAAAGCATATTTAGTCAATATAGAACTACACGGCTTGCAGAGTGATTAATGTAAAGGTGAGTACCGTGACAGTCCACAGAAACTGATGTCGACTCATCTTTAAAATATAAGATCAAGGTGGCTGCATAATTTGGCCGGATTGAGTCTAACTCATTACTTTCAATCACAACATTCTGCAACATTAGTAAAAGCCAAGAAAGAGAAAAATGATCACAAAATTGCTTGAAAAAAATTCGGCAAGGAACATAGTGTTAGAGAGGAGTGGAAAACAAGATCTCATTTCAAACTTATATAATGCAGTTCTAAAAATGAAAGTTTATTGATATATACATTTTACTTCATTTTCTAAGGAAGTCGATAAACACCCAAATCCAAAAGTCATTTCCTCAAGATTTCGTACCTTACAGTATCATCAATTCAGCACCCAGAATCATCAATGAAGTAAAATGGCTCCCAACAGATGACACTATTCTGCATTCAGCAATTCAATTCTTGAGGGAGTCTTCTGAATTTGTTTCTTAAGTTGGAGCTCCCAACCAGAATCATCAATGGGGATGCACTGCAAATGGATCAGAATTCAGCGTGTTACTCAACCATATGAAACAGCTGCAAACATGTTTCAGATTACTATAAGGATTTACAATAAAAGCTAATCTTTCTAGAATCAAGCACGCTAATTGGAAGCGATAATGAGTACTGAATATCCAAACTGGTATTTTCACCCTTTACAGAAAGCCTAACTTAATTTTTTGAAAACTGTTAATCAAATAAACAAAAAGCATAAAACTGTTAATCACAAACCTTCACCCTTTAAGCTTCAACAACAACAACAAACATCGAAAGGAGAAAAGAAAGGGAAATAGAAGAGGAGCTTATCCATTCGGCCATGGCGGCTTCTAGTGGCTGGAGTCTCTGACCGACAATCCAAACAGTCAAAACGTGGTCCGTGCATCGGAGAGTGACATACCTCGGAACTAAGACCATCCAACGGTGGACAACGCAGATCCGACCCCTGCAACGTCTGGGCCATTGGGCTCTTTTGCGCGTCATTTCGAGCCCCTTCTTTGCAAACCAAACCGTTAGAAACGGAGAAGAGGACGAGGGCTTCATCTTGGTGGCTTTGGCTTGCCGGAGCGATCACCGGAGCGATGTCGGTGACGTGGAGAATAACGACGACGCTATGGTTTGAGATAAAATAGGGCTTGGCATTTGAATGGGTTTTGAAATCCCGTGATTTTAACTTTCTTTCACTGCTTAGGGTGTTTTACCTATAGCTGCGTTTGTAATATCAAACGCCACTAAATCTAAACTTATTGCGGCTTTTTTATAAAACGCCACAAAAAATAAATCTATTGTGACGTTTGTAAAATCAAACGCCACTAAAACTAGACTTATTGCGGTGTTTTTCAATCAAGCGCCGCTATATGTTCTTTTTAGCGGCGTTTACACTAAAAATGCCGCAAATTTTGTCATTTTGTGGCGTTTGTGCTGAAAACGTTGTGATAAGTACAATATTCGCGGCTTTTTTTTTTTCAAAAACGCCACGAAAAATGCCGTTATATACCAAATCTGGTGTAGTGTAGGGAACGTTCATTGATAGGTTGGCCAAGGGATTCAGGAAAATCATGTGAACAATTAATTTCAAGGGAATAGAATAAGGAACTCAACACCGTAGAATAGTAAATGGATTTGACTTGGTCGGTGTGACGGTGTTGAACGAGATAGACAAGATCAACAAACATAATTTGACAAAGTTTTGGACGGTGACCCTCCCTAAAGCACCTAAGCCAAAAATCATCGACTTGACGAATTGTGGAAAATTTCCCTCCCGATGGACGCAAAAACCAAGTAATAATAAGATGAAGAATACGGTCATAAGCATTTAAAACTTTGACGGAACCTAAGGGACCTTGACCTAAGGACTTTTCATCATCAACTCCTACGTTTTCAAAACCAAAGCCTTGTAAAGAACATCTTGATCAATTTTAATGGTTTTGCCCATTAATATGACTCGATTGCAATGACATGTTCTCTAGCCTTATCATGAATACATGTAGCATTTGAAAAGAAGATGATGACCAAATTCCTATAGAGAATGAGAGGAAGATTTCAAAAGTTGACAAGTTTCCATTTCCTAATCAAAGGGAGGTATTGAAATTTAAAACGGGCAGAGTTTAAAACCGGTAAAGACACAATACGTTCTTCCCTAAGAGTGAAACCTTAAAAGAGTTTGTAACGAGACATATCCGAAGGGTTAGGAAAACTACATTGGAGAATATAAGGGAGATTTGGTTTAGGGTTACCCTCTTCGTCATCAATAGGATCGGAAGTGGCAAGGTGACGTCTAGCTCTCTTTTTCGGTGCCATAACCCTGAAAACACATCAAAACGATTCGAATATGTATGCAATTAACTTCTTATCCAAACTAATAAATTCTAATAGTTCAAGGTAATTTTAAAAGACAATTTTATTGTTAAATATATATATATATATATATATACATATGCTAGAAAGGATTTGTAAAAAAATTGAAAAAAAGACAGATTAAACAAAATACGATGAGAAAATATATTCGAATGAATTTTTTTTTGATTTTGAAAAATTTTGGTAAAAAGTTTGAAACCCATGTTATAAAAGTATGTTTTGTACAAAAACTAAGTTGAAACAATTATAAAAATCAAACGAAAATAAAAAATAAAAGAGAAAAAGTTTATACCTTGAATTGCTAGATTGGATGAATGTGTTGATGTGAATGCACTTAGATTGTTGACAAAGCTTAGCTTTGATGTGGAGATCAAAAACCCTCAACGAATTTTTAAGTTTGATGGAAAAATTGAAGGATTGAGGGAGTTTTTATAGAGAGGTGCGGCTAGGGTTTGTAGAGAAAAGAGGGGTTTTTAATTTTTGAAGTGTTTTGTAAAAGCAGCCCTAAATAAACTCTTCGTCGAGACTGTATCAGTACGCTTGTAGAGCGTACCGATACATGTTTTGCCCTAATTTTTAATTCGATATTATTACCGTATCGATACGCGAGACCGTATTGGTACGTTTTGACATGGATTACTTCTCTTGACTTTACCGTATCGATACGTGGGGTCGTATCGATATGCATTTAGCTTTTAAGATTTCCCTTTGATGAACCCGTATCGATACATCTTTACCAGATGAGGCATTTTTGACAGTTTTAAGATCAAAAATCCAACTTTAAACGTTTCTAAATGTATGTATATGACATAAGACCAAGTTTCAATGGCTATAATTAATGCATTCTCCCCCTAGCAACATGCATAGAAGCAAAAAGAAACAATTCAACATAATCATGTATATCAATCAATTTCAAGCAAATTTTTGACCATTTGGACCTAAAAAGAGTTAAGAAAGGCTAGTTAAACCTAACTCTCTCCTAAGGGTCCAAAAATGCTCTTTATGAATATATCCGCTAATTGGTTCAAGGTATCAACATACTCTAGAACAACATCATTTTTCAACACATGGTCTCAAGTGAAGTGATGTCTAATTTCTATGTGTTTGGTTCTAGAGTGTTGGATGAGATTTTTAGTGAGACAAATGGCACTAGTGTTGTCACACCTAAGGGATATAGTTTCTACTTCAACACCATAATCTAAGAGTTGTTGTTTCATCCAAAGGACTTGAGCACAACAACTCCCTAAGGATATGTACTCTGCTTCGGTGGTAGATAAGGCTACGCTATTTTGTTTCTTAGAGAACCAAGATACGAGCATACTACCTAAAAATTGGCATGTCCCGAAGGTACTTTTCCTATCTATCTTACACCCCCATAATCTGCATCCGAATAAGCATGAAGGCTAAAGGAAGAATCCTTGGGATACCAAAGGCCTAAGTTAGGTGTGTCTCTAAGGTATCTAAAAATTCTCTTAATGGCAACTAAGTGTGATTCTCTAGGACTAGCTTGAAACCTAGCACACAAGCAAACACTAAACATGATATCCGGTCTACTTGCGGTAAGGTAAAGCAAAGAACCTATCATGGATCTATAAAGCTTAGAATCAACACACTTACATCCTTCATCTTTGTCCAGCTTTATGGAAGAGCTCATAGGTGTGGCTTGAGGCTTTACATTCTCCAAGCTGAACTTTTTGAGCATATCGTTCACGTACTTAGCTTGATTTATGAAGGTGCCATCATTCCTTTGTTTGATTTGGAGTCCCAAAAAGAATGAGAGCTCCCCCATCATGCTCATCTCGAACTCACCTTGCATTAGCTTAGAAAATTCTCTGCAAATAACATTCATTAGTAGAACAAAAAATGATATCATCAACATAGATTTGTACTACTAAGATGTCATTATTATATCTTTTTATGAAAAGTGTAGTGTCCACCTTACCTTTTTCAAAACCCTTTTCAATTAAAAAGTTCGAAAGTCTTTCATACCAAGCTCTAGGAGCTTGTTTTAAACCATAAAGTGCTTTAGTTAGTTTGAACACATGATTTGGAAATTTTGAATCCTCAAAACCCGGTGGTTGTTCAACATACACTTCTTCATTTATAAAACCGTTTAGAAAGGCACTTTTCACATCCATTTGAAAAAGCTTGAAATCATGGTAACATGCAAATGCCAAAAGCATCTTAATGGCTTCCATCCTAGCTATGGGTGCATATGTTTCATCAAAATCAATTCCCTCTTCTTGAGTGTAGACTTGAGCAACAAGCCTAGCCTTGTTTCTCACTATATTACCATTTTCATCTAGTTTATTCCTAAAGATCCATTTAGTTCCTATAGTAGATTGATTACGAGGCCTTTCAACTAATGTCCAAACTTTACTTCTCTCAATTTGATTTATTTCCTCTTGCATGGCCAAAATCCAAAAATCATCTTTTAATGCTTCTTTGATATTTTTAGGCTCAATGCATGAAAGAAATGCAACATGGTTCATTAATTTGAGAGAGGATCTAGTAGTTACCCCCATTGGATGGATCACCCAAGATTTCGCCACCTTTGACATAGTTGAACTCCTTTGGGTAAGATACCTCCTTTTCCCCAAGAGCCAAATCCTTCAAGGCTTCAAGAGGTGGATCATGTGCATCTTCATCTTTAGTTGGAATCTCATCCACCTTTGACGTTTGTCCTCTACCAATGGCATCACGAATCCCTATATCATCATCATCACAAGATTCCTTCCTCGGAAGGAGGTTATCATCGAAAACAACATGTATAGACTCTTCTACTACTAAAGTTATTTTATTAAATACACGATAGGCTTTAGAGTTTAAAGAATACCCCAAGAAAATAGCTTCATCACTTTTAGCATCAAATTTGCCTAAGTTGTCTTTTCCATTATTTAAAACAAAATACTTGCAACCAAATGGATGGAAATAACTAATGTTAGACTTTTTAGATTTTAAAATCTCATATGGTGTTTTCTTCAAAATTGGCCTAATCATTACTCGATTTATAATGTAGCAAGCGGTATTTGTGGCTTCCGCCAAAAAATATTTAGGTAAATTATTTTCACAAAGCATGGTTCTAGCCATTTCTTCTAAAGTTCGATTTTTCCTCTCAACTATCCCATTTTGTTGAGGAGTGCGAGGTGCGGAAAAATTATGGCTAATCCCATTTTCATTTAAAAACTCTTCAAAACCTAGATTTTGAAACTCAGTTCCATGATCACTTCTAATGTGAGAAATTTTAAGTTCAAGATTATTTTGAGTTATTTTAGAAAATGTGATGAATTTTTCTAAAGCCTCATCTTTTGTACTTAGGAATAGAACCCAAGTAAACCTAGAATAGTCATCAACAAGTACAAAAGCATACGATTTACCACCCAAGCTCATAGTTCTAATAGGCCCAAAAAGATCCATATGAATCAATTGTAAACATCTACTAGTAGAGACATCATTAATGGATTTAAATGAGGTTCTATGTTGTTTACCCTTAGAGCATGCATCACAAATTTTATCATTAGAGAACTTAAGTTTAGGTAAACCTCTAACTAGATTAAGGGAAATCAATTTTTCTAAAACACTCATGCTAGCATGTCCTAATTTTCTATGCCAAAGCCATGAGTCATGTTCATCATGTGCAACTAAACATGTATGAGATGTATGGATGTCATCTAAATGAACCATGTAAATATTGCCTATTCGATGCCCTATGAGCATTAATTGATTTGTTTTAATGTTCACAATTTTGCAACCACTTTTATCAAATAAAACATTAAAACTCTTATCACACAATTGACTAATGCTCAATAAATTGTGTTTAAGACCGTTGACATACAAAACATTTTCAATGAAAATAGAAGAGTGATTACTAATGGAGCCCATTCCTTCAATGTGGCCTTTGGAGTTGTCACCGAAAGTTACCACTCCACTACTCTTTGGCTTTAGTTCCACGAATCTACTCTTATCACCGGTCATATGTATTGAGCATCCACTATCAAGGTACCATGAGTTTTGGCTTGAAGCTTTGGTCTTGTAGCAATGCTCCCCCTACAAACAAAGAAATTAGGCTTTGATTTTTGGTACCCAAATCATTTTGGGTCCATGTGTGTTAGCCCTAAAAAACTTGGTTCCCTTAGGAATCCAAGAAGCAATAACATTCATGTTATTAGAAATAATGAGTTCCTTAGGAACCTAAACACTCCTAATCCTTAGACCTCTAGATTGCTTAGGAAAATTTCTTTGTTTAGGAACAAAAGTTTTTCTTTTTACATATTGGGATTTTGAAGACTTTTCCTTTTCAAAATTGTTTTTTCCAATAGCAATAAATGTTTTAAGATTATCCACTTCCTTTATGTGATAATCTTGAAAATCGGAAAGAACATTTTCAAGATCAAAGATTTTCTTTTTAAGATCATTTGAGAGATTTACTAAGTACAAAACCTTCTTTTCCAATTCTGAGTTAGTTTTTGAAATAGATTCATTTTGAGTTTTTAAATCGGAAATATTTTTCTTGTTTCTCATCTTAAACCTCTTGTAATTCATCATAAGCATCTTGAAGTTCATCATAGGTAAAATCAAAATTAGATGAGTTAAGGTTTACCTTTGGTTCATCATCAATGGCCATGAGACAAAGATTAGCCACTTCATTCTCCTCCTCAAATGACTCCTCGTCACTCCAAGTTGCTACTTGAGCTTTGAGCTTGTTCTTCTTCCCAAAACTCTTCCTCTTCAATTGAGGACACTCAGAACGGATATGGCCGGATTTTTTTGTACTCATAGCAAATGATTTGGTCCTTCTCCTCTTCTTTACTCTTGCTCTTGAAGTCTCCTTTTCTAATGAACTTTCTTCCATGGTTGGACTTCATAAAGCGAGTGAATCGTTTGGCCAAAATGGTCATCTCCTCATCTCCATCTTCACTAGAATCGCTTTCATGATATGAAGCTTTAAGAGCGATTCCAATATTCTTCTTCTCAACCTTCTTCTCCTCCATTTTATTTTATTCTTCTCTCCCCTTCTTCATGATTTCATGGGTGAGTAGAGATCCAACATGAGCATCTAGCTTGAGAGTCTTCAAATCTTGAGCTTCAATAATAACATTTCTCTTGCTATCCCTTGATTCCGGAAGGGAGTACAATAATTTCCTCACTAGCTTGTCTTCGGGGATGATCTCACCGAAACCCTTCAATCCATTGATGATGACCGAGAATCGATCAAACATCTTGGAAACACTCTCATCGAGATCCATTTTGAAATTTTCATAGCTTAGATTGAGTAGCCCGATTTTTGTTTCTTGGACGTCACTAGTTCCCTCATATGTTGTATCGAGGGTGTCCCAAAATTCCTTGGCATTCTCAATCGAAGACACATTGGAGTAGATATCCGGACCAAGCGCACAAAAGTTGACATGAAGAGCTTTATCATTTACTTGCATCCTTCTTCGATCATCTTCGGTCATTTCGGCCTTGGCCTTTGGAACAAGTCTTCCTTCACCTTCTCTCTTCATCGGTATGAATGAACCTTCTTCAACCACATCCCACACCATGTAGTCAGTAGACTTGATGAAGAGCCTCATCCTATTCTTCTAATATGGGTAGTTATCCCCATTGAAGAATGGTGGCTTGGTGGTAGATTGAGACTCGTAGAGGTTGGAATTGGAGGTGGATGCCATTTCTTGACTAGTTGTTGATCAAACTATCCTAGAATCGACTCAAGAGGGTTGCAATCCTTCCAATGAGTGCAGTTCTGATACCAATTGTTGAGTTGATCACACAATTGTAAATGGCCAAGAGGGGGGTGAATTGGAAATAAAAATTTTGGTGGGGGAAATATGGAAAAATTAAAATGTGACACAAGGGAATTAGAGTGGTTCAAGTTCTCCAAACGAACTCTACATCCACTACCTTAGTTCCCACTAAGGATTTTCAACCAATTCACTACTTGAATTCTTCCCCTTTTCTTGGATGATGAGGGAACCTTACAATTTGATTAAGCTTTCTACCCAAAGCTTAATCCACTCACTTTTAAAAAGAGAAGTATTTGGTAAACTCTAGAAGTTTCACTCAAAGGATGATTGTTTACCCAATTACAATTTCACACTTTCCAAACTCACAATAAAAGATTACAATGAGAATACAAGAGTTGGGTACAAGAATTTGACTCTAAAGGTACAAAGTTTGGATTTGAGTGCTTTGATGTTGCTTGTAGGTTCAATAGTTGTTGCTTGTTCAATTGAGACTTGTTTTTATACCCTTGCATTGAATTCTATCCGTTTGGGTAGTTGGGACATCAATAGAGCCGTTGGGATGCAATTTCTCGCAATAAATGTAGCTCAGCTGCCTACCGTATTGGTATGGCTAGGGGCGTATCGGTACCTGTATCAAAGAAGAAAGAGCCGTTATGACTGAAAACATCGCATATCGATACGCTTAGAGGGCGTATAGGTACGGTTTTTAAGGGGCATATCGATACGAAATGGCGTATCGATATGGAATTTGCTAATTAGAATCCCAACTTTGGTTTTGATAAAAGCGTATCGATACAGATACTTAGCGTATCGGTACGGTATAACGGTCATTTAAATTTTGGGATACCAACTAACAGATAAGCCAACGGTCGAAAATTAAATGCAAAGATTTTGCAAAGATAAGAAAATCATATCGATACGGTTGCAAAGCGTATTGGTAGGATATCATTTAAAGTTTTTCCCAGATGAATATCGTATCGATACAGGGTAATACCGTATCGGTACACTATGGTCTATTAAAATTCCAGTGACTAAAAACCGTATCGATACGCCTAGGGGTATCGATACGATTGGGCGTTTTGTTGAAGTTTAGCTTGAAAATACATAAAAAGACTTAGTAGATTTTGAACATTTAAGAGAGTTTTATCTTGAAGTATAGTTTGGTTCAAAAAGACTTGTCAATAGTGAGACTTTGAAGAGTACTTAAAAATTTACTGTTTTGCAAATTAGTCCATAAGTCTAGGTGTTATATCAAAATCAATTCTGGTTTCACAATAAGTTTTGTGGTAACGAATCTGTTTCCTTTTTCTTTTCATTTCTTCTATTCATATTCTTATTTCTTTCATTTCTGCCCCTTAAATTTTAATCTCATTCTTTTAACCTTATTTTCTTTTCAAATCCTAGCCTAACCTTTATTTTACAACCCAAACGCCATATAATCGTAGAAAGTTTGACATGTTTAAGTTAGTTCTTTTAAGAATTTGTGTCGAGATATTGATCGTTAAAAGGCAAGAGAGTTTTGAGCACAGAAGGGGAAGTAAAAGCCTGAATTCCTAGAGTGGAACACGAGTGAATTGAGTGACATAATCTCTTCCTTGGAGTGACTGTGAGGTTTTTCTGTGTGTGTGTTGGTGATATCCAATTTACTATTTTTCTTTTATTCTAACCATGTCATCAGATTCCTTTGTTTTTCTATCTACATCAGGGAGAGTCCTTGTTGTTAAAAGAACTTTTGAACATGTAGTAAATAGAGGATGACCAGAAAAGAGAGAATATTTTTCGTACCCGATGCCATGTGAATGGTAAAGTTTGCTTCATGATCATCGACGGAGGAAGTTGCACCAATGTTGCAAGCATGTTGCACGTATTCAGTGTCACAATTTTAGTGCAAGTTTACACGTTGCCAAGTTATAGTATAAAAGATGTCGTCTCCACAGGGATTGATGCTACTACCAGAGATTATCGTCTCGCACAGTAGAAAACTAAAAACACAAGTAATGGTTTGGTAGAGAAAAGAAATAAAATAAAGAAACAAGTAAATTAAGAGATTGAGTAAATATGATGATAGAGCAGGTCAAATTATGTTGCGTTGTAGTGTGGAGGTTGGATGAAACTGTCTCGGTTTTAATGCAAATGTCAACTTGATTGCCTCGGCAAGTAAACTATTGTACAACAAAGAACACGACTTACTGCTTGGGTAATTGAGTGATAGCTTCAAGGTTTGGCAAAGCTTCCTTCAATGGTTCCTTCTTATCCCTAAGTTGAAACTTTATTGTTGTGCATGCCTTGGCAATACCTCCCAGCGTGAACCAAAGGTGAACACCAACCAATCTTGTGCTTCTCTTAGCCGTTGAAATTCATACTTATCCTTAAGTCGAATTAGTCTTCACCGATTGGGATAAAGACCATGCTTACTCGTTTTGTGAGTCTAAATCTCCCAATATTAGACAAATAGATGCAATCGCAATATCCTCTCCCGATTCAATTGCAAGAAAAAGTAAACACCAAGAATAAGCAAACCTTGAACTTAATTGCATTAACAAAAACCTAAACAAATTACAATGGTCTTATCACAACTACTAAACAAAATAACCCTAGCCTAAAGAAGATTTAGTTTATAATGGCGATAAGAAAACACTCTAAAATCTCTATCGAATCTCTCTCCCTCTTCGATGTCTCTTTGTGGCGGCTAGGCCTTGGCTTTTATAGAACATGGCCTTGTTGAATTCTTTTTGGAATAGGAGGATAAGTTGAAGATGGAAATAACTTCATAAAACAAATAAATCTCTTTTAATTCATTATTTTATTCCTCTTTATCAATTCCTTGTCCTTGACCTTCCTTTGACTTTTTCATGGACTTCCCCAGCTCCGATCTTCATGCAAAGTATCTATAAAAATTCAGCGTTTTATGCTCTTCAAGTCGCCTACCACTTTGCATATTTTTTCCCTTGTCGGCAAATATCTGGGCATTGCCTCGGTAGTGACTTAGTCAATGCCTCGACAATGGTCTGTCAGTCTTTTCCGCTCGACAGGGCTCGTTCTCTTGGTTCAGCGTCCCTCAATAAGGCTTGACATCAAAGAATGGCTCAGTCTGGATCGTCAAGTGATGGTTCCGCACCGTTATTTCTCCATCCTTCACTGCCACGACAATACTTGCCCGGGTAGTGGGTCATGCATAAAACACATACCAAGGCAGTACCTTTTCCACCAATTATATTCAAATAACGACGATCAAGCATGGCAATGATAAGAACAATGAAATTGTGTATGTCTGGCTAGTAGTACATCTAAAATGAACTTAAGTATGATAATAATTGAGTTATAAAGGGTCCTAAAATGAATACTTTTACACACCTAACACATCCCCAAACTTGAACTATTGCTTGTCCTCAAGCAATGCAAAACTAACAGTCAATTGTCAAAGATTTAATCTTCATGAAATCAGCCCTCGAACTTAATTTTTCTTCCCTTCTCTAAACTGTGAATATGAATGTGCTTGGCCCTCAGTTCTTCGGATATCGAGGATTTCCTTGGAATCAAACTATAAGACTCGTGAGTGTGTGCATGATTGTGAACAAGATGATTTTCCGGGTTCTATGTAAACACTTAAACAATTAACTTACTTTCCTTGGGTTTTCTATTTCAACTAGAGCCAATTTCGGGCACCTCTAGTATTTTCTTTTTTTTTTAATGATCTAATCGACTAGAGCCAATTTCGGTCACCTCTAGTTTTTCCTTTTCCTTAAGCTAGAGTCGGTTTTAGGCACCTCTAACTTAATTTTTTTACCCAATTTTTCTAAGTAAGTAATTGTCCTAAGTGTCCTAGAACTCCTTCAATCATTCAAGTCACAAAAGATTACTTTTTCATTTTCATCCTCATAGTGTGATTGTAAGTATTCTTCCATGGACATCCTAAAATTGAAAGGTCACTAGAAAATTTTTAAGGGTACTGTAAGAGAGAGACATCTATTACTGAGGCAGAATTTTTTCATTAGATTAAATACTAAGGCAATTGATAAGCATGTATTCCTATAGTAGATATGACAAAAAGAACTAACAACTACTCCCCCCAAACTCAAGAGAAGCATTGCCCTCAATGCATGCACATACACAAAATATAGAGAAGGCAAGAGAATAAAATTACAACGACGGGGACATTGATGAATCATCGTTTCCGTCTTGGATGATTAGTTTCCTTCTTGCCATTTGCTTGATCCGTTTGGTTTCCTGTGGTGGTTTGTGACGTGTTGAAGGTTTCGGTTCAGCTCTCTTGGTCACCTCTTCCTCATCATCAGTGTCAAGGTATATTTCTTCGGTGGTAGAGGTTTTATGCTTCTTGGTGTCTGAAACTGGGACGACTTTGGCTTGTGGAGCAATTGATTCGATGGAGTCAAAGAAATCAGACCATGTCTCAGTTTGGGTTGGCTCGATTGTTGGTGCTTTAGCCTTGTCTGCTCGGGTTGGTGGGGCATCATCAGTCTTCGTTACCACGACAGAGGCAATTAGAATTGCCGAGGCAGTGTCTCCATGGGTTGCCGAGGCATTGGCTGTCTTCATGGCTGAGGCAGAATCTCCGTGCGTTGCCGCGGTAGAGGCTTTGGGCGTTGTCGAGGCAATGATGTCAGCTGGGAAGATCGAGAATTGCACCGTGTTTTCTAAGAACTTTTCTAGGATTACTTGAACGATTGAGTTGTTGAAGTCCCTAATATATTGCATGAACTGGTGCTGCCGTTTGTCCATTGTGTCTATTTTTTGTACAAGGCACTAAAGTGTTGTTGCCGCGACATCAGTCTGTGAAGTTGCTGGGGCATTGCCCAACGAGGTTGTCGCGACAATGCCTTATACTAGAGTGGACTCTGGCTCGGCTTTCGTGATCTGTATTATTTTGTAGTATTGAGCCTTTGACCATCCTTTTCTCATTGGTGTTTGCTCATCAACTGGATCGATAGGTACGTTCTTTTGCTTGCATAACCTGGTGATGAGACTTGGGAAGTAGAGGCTTCCCTTATCCTTTTGGCTACACATGAATATCTAATTGCATATGATAGATCCAACATTAATAAATCTATTATGCAAGATGGAGTGAATAAGTGCAAGCCTTGGTTTATCTATGGTTGTATTATGTGATGTGGGCATTAAACATCTTTTAACAAAGGTGTTCCAAAGTTTAGCCTCGGGCCGAAGCCTTCGGTGATTTATCGTTCCCTTGTGCGCTCTTTTGTTCCATGCCGCACCGACAATGCATAACTCCTTGAGCATATCTTTATAGTCGTCCGCTGTGAGTTTGTCAACGTACTCCTTATGTTCATCTTTGGCCACATGAATGCCGTAGTAGAGATTGATGGAATCGGCGTCCACTAGAATGGTTTTTCCTCGAACATTCACGTATAGATTGTTGGGATTTGAAGAGTGGGCGTAGAATTCCCTTACCCAAGTTACGTTGGTCGGCTCCGGTTGGTGGCAAAGGATTTGCCATTTTTGATGCTCGATCTTGTTGAAGATGAAAGGCTCCAATCCGAAATCGTTGTGTGATGATGAGTATTGGAAGCCTTGCTCTTCCCACACTTGTCGGTCGACAAATTTTGCAAGGTATCTCCGTTCTACTTCTGACGGGGGGAACCGTTTGAAGGACGATTCCTCAGTTGCTTGAGAGTGCTTGCCTCTTCATAGCTTCAAGGCCATGGTTGATTGTTTTTTTGGTTCTAAGAAGTCGAGAACTAGAGAGAAAATAAAAGAAAAAACTTTTGAGTTTCAAGAATGAAGAAGAGAATGGGTGTGATGGTTAAGTGTTTAGAAGGGGGGTTTTATAACGGTCACAAGCATTCAAATTTTGAATGCCAATGGTTGCGTGCACGACAAGGGTTGTCTTGGGAAGAGTTTCCAACGGTTGTGTTGTGGGCGAAAATAAAGGAGGGAATGGGAAAGGTTGCCATATTTTTTGGGGGGAATGGGAAAGGTTGCCGAGTTTTGGGTTGGGCTTGGAATCAACCTATCTTCTTCACATACTTGAACTCTTTCTTAAAAATAAAATATAAAGAACATTATTTAAAAAAATAACATTGTTATCCTAAAAATTAAATAATTTAAAGATGTGGCAAAATTAAAAAAAGAAAAATTGAAATAAAAATTAAGATACTAAAGGAGTGCATGAGGATGCATCTCCTAAAGTAATCACTTCCTTTTCCCTCACGACATGGGTGCCAGTGTAGTGCTTCAGTCTTTGCCCATTAACTTTAAATTCATGACCGTCTTTTGTGGACTTGATTGTTACAACACCATGGGGGAATGCTTTGACAACCTCGAAAGGTCCAGACTATCTCGATCGTAGTTTCCCTAGGAATAGCTTCAGTCGAGAATTGAAGAGGAGGACTAATTGCCCGGGCAAGAATTGTCGCATCAATAGTCTCTTGTCATGCCACCGTTTGGTTTTTTCTTTGTAGATCTTGGCGTTATCGTAGGCTAAGGCACGAAACTCCTCTATGTCATTGGGTACAAGTAACCGTTTTTTCCAGCACTCTCCCAATCCATGTTCACGGTCTTGATTGCCCTATAAGCCCAAAGTGCATCATCGAGTCGAAGAGATCAGTCCTTGCGGGAGGGGCTGCCTACCTTCTCAAGGATATTCTTCAACTCTCTGTTTGAGATCTCGACTTGTCCATTGGTTTGTGGATGGTATGCTGTGGCAATTTTATGTGTCGCTCCAAATTTCTGCAATGCCTTGGCAATGAGTTTGTTGTCGAAGTGCTTGCCTTCGTCACTTATGATTGCCATTGGCACTTCGAATCGTGTAAATATGTTTTTCTATGGGAATCTTTGCACTGCTTTGGAGTCATTGTTTGGTGTTGCACTTGCCTTCACCCATTTGGACACGTAGTCAACGACAAGTAGGATGTAGAGATACCCACATGAAGATGGGAAGGCCCCCATGAAATTGATTCCCCAAACATCGAACAACTCTACTTCAAGGATGTTCTGCAAGGGCATCACGTTTCGTCTTGAAATATTTCCGGTCCGTTGACAACGGTCGCATTACTTGTAGAAATCTTGGGCATCCTTGTAAAGAGTCGACCAATATAGTCCTGATTGTAAGACTTTGGCCGCCGTACGTGTCCCTCCAAAGTGTCCTCCATAGGGTGAAGAATGACCTTTTTTGAGTACATCTTGTTGTTCTTCTTCTAGAACATATCTTCTTATAACCTGATCTACACATTGTTTAAACAAAAGAGGCTCGTTCCAAAAATAATGCTTAGCATCATGTCAGAACCGCTTCTTTCCTTGGTGAGTAAGGTTATAAGGTAAAATACCACTAACTAAGAAATTCACAATATCGGCATACCATGGTGTCGATGAAAGTGCAGCAGCAGTTGCCAAAGCTATTGTCGAGGTAATGTTATCAATAATTGTCGAGGCAGTGCCCATCTGTGTTGTCGAGGCAGTGCCTATCTAGGTTGTCGAGGCAGTGCCTATCTAGGTTGTCGAGGCAGTGCTTTCTGGGGTTGCCGAGGCAATGAGCAACTGCTCGTCTGGGAATGCTTCTTGGATTTCTGTGGGAGTTGTCTCTTTCTCTCTTTGTTCTAATCGTGATAAGTGATCAACAACTTGGTTCTCAGTACCT
Source organism: Hibiscus tridactylites (assembly GCA_958450335.1). NCBI lineage: Eukaryota > Viridiplantae > Streptophyta > Magnoliopsida > Malvales > Malvaceae > Hibiscus > Hibiscus tridactylites. The sequence goes on along the minus strand of OY288278.1, from coordinate 20,811,409 downwards.
TTTTTGTCCTTGATTTCAATGTCAAACTCTTGTAGCAGTAGAATCCAACGAATCAAGAGAGGATTGGCATCTTTCTTGGAAAACATGTACTTGATTGCTAAGTGGTTAGTGTGAACAGTCACCTTTGTTCCGATTAGGTATGGCCGAAACTTGTCAAAAGCAAATACTACTGCCTGTAATTCCTTCTCTGTGGTTGTGTAGTTTACTTGAGCCTCGTTGAAAGTTTTACTAGCATAGTAGATCACATGGAAGATCTTGCCTTTTCTTTGACCAAGGACTACTTCTATTGCAAAACCACTTGTGTCGCACATGAGTTCGAAGGGCATCGTCCAGTCTGGTGGAGTCACTATGGGTGCGGTCACAAGATTATGTTTCAGTGTCTCGAATGCTTCAGTGCATGAGTCATTAAAGTTAAAGGCTCTATCCTGTTCGAGCAGGTTACACAAAGGTTTAGTCATTTTAGAAAAAATTTTCAATGAATCTCCTATAAAAACCTGTGTGTCCCAAAAAGCTTCGGATTCCTTTGACTGAAGTTGGTGGGGGTAGTTTCTCGATCACTTCAATCTTTGCTTTGTCAACTTCAATTCCCTTGGCGGAGATCTTGTGGCCGAGAACTATGCCTTCATCCACCATAAAGTGGCACTTCTCCCAATTTAGGACCAAGTCGGATTCCTCGCATCGTTTTAGTACTTTCTGCAAATTGCCTAGGCAATTGTCGAAATCATCCTCAAATACCGTCCATGAAGATTTCCAAGAAATCTTCTACCATGTTAGAGAAAATTGCCATCATGCATCGTTGGAAGGTTGCCGGGGCATTGCATAGTGCGAAAGGCATCCTTCAAAAGGCATAAGTGTCGTATGGGCATGTGAAGGTGGTCTTCTCTTGATCTTCTAGTGCTATGACAATTTGGTGATACCGGACTTACCCATTGCAATTTCGTGCCACAATTATACCTCCCTTTTTCGGTACACATTGCATCAGACTTACCCATGTACTATCAAAGATAGGATATATGATACCGGTGTCAAGCTATTTGATTATTTCTTTCCTTACTACCTCTTTCATGACTCGGTTAAGTTTCCTTTGTGCCTCAATGGTTGGTTTATGATCATCCTCTAAAAGGATTTTGTGCATACAAACTGCTGGGCTAATTCCCTTCAAATCAGCAATTGTCCATCCTATTGCCTTTTTGTGCAGTTTTAGCATGTCGATCAATTTTTTTTCCTGCTCAAGATGCAACTTAGAAGAGATGATTACGATCAACATGTTGTTGGTTCCCAAATAAACATATTTCAATTGTTCTGGCAAAGGTTTCAATTCAAGAACTGGTGGTTGCTCGATGGAGGGCTTTTCGATCTTTCTTACCTCCACTGAGTAATCTAATGGTTCGAAATACTTACCTGGATGACTAGCTATCCAGTTGGCTTCTTCCTGCTCAACGTTGTTCTGCTCTTCAGGGTCAGGGCAGTTGTCAAAGTAATTGCCGAGGCAGTCGTCACATGCATTGCCGAGGTAATTTTCTCGGTCATTGTCGAGGCAATTGTTGAGGCACTCTGTATTCAGGTCGAACTCAGTTATGGCATGAATGACTTGACATTCTTCTAGATCATTGGGTTGCTTAAGGGTGTGAAAAGCATTCAACTTGATGTGGTGATCATTCACCCTCATGGTGAGTTCTCCTCTCTCAACGTCGATCAAGGTTCTTCTTGTAGCTAGGAATGGCCTCCAAAGGATAATAGGTGCGAACTCATCTGCTTCACGGTCCAAAACAATAAAGTCAACATTCACTACAAAAAATTATAATATTGCAACAAAATTATTTATCACTAAAAGTACTAAATTTGTCTCAATATTTTTATTTTGACAATTTTTTTTGTTACCATGTTTGTTAGAACAACCCCGTCATGTAAAGTATATTGTGACGAAATTGTGTTAGTTACCATTTTATACTATTTATCGTAAAAATGAAATTTCGTTACTACAATTAACTTATCATGAAGAAATATTTATTACAATAAATTAATTATTTCATCACGAAAAGTACGTTTTGTCACTACTATCTTGTTTTTTTAACATTAAATATAAAGAGCTTTTATGACAAAAATACATGTTGCAACAAAAATTAATTTCTCAATGCTTCTATTTCAATAGTAATTCTAACTTAAAGACACAAAATATTTGTTAGAATAAATATTTATTTCGTCTCAAAAAGTAAATACGAAATAAATATTTGTCACAATTAACTTAAATTTTAACATCGAGCAAAAAAATTCGTGACAAAAATACATTTTACAGCAAAATTTAATTTCTCACTACTTTATTTCGTCACTAAATATTACTTATAAGAAAAAAATTATTTGTTGAAATAAAATATTTATTTCATCATAGAAATTACAATTTGTCACAATTAGTTTAGATTTTAACATCGAAAAAAATATTTTTGTGACAACACTCCTAAAGTAGTTTTTATAGAAAACATGAGTAATAACTAGCATCCACTCACTTACAAGGTCATTCTTAAGACTCTAAAGCCAATATCTATGAACTATGGATAGTCAGTTCCCACTTCTCCTCGATTTGAATGTTATCGCCCCCTTTGCAATTGTCACACCGGAAGAGTGTAATCTTCGACTACACTCGAAATCACCCATGGCTCATTTTTGTTCTATGAGAAATATAAAATCTTAGTTTTATGGCCTCCATGAATGAAGAAGAAAGAATGGTCCAAAGCTGTAAATGGCAAGAAAAGGACAGAAAGTAGTTGTGTTATTCACAAGATTATAAAATATGTATATGAACTTGAAACAAACTATGCACCAAAAGGTGACCTAAAATTTACACCATACACAATTTTTTTTATTGACTTGCATCATAAATAATAGTTTTAATTTTTATTTTTTATTTGGCCAACAACAACAATAGTTATAAGATATCTCAAATTCATTTCTAACTCAGACAAACAAAAGCTAGACATATACTCATTACCGGTAAGTATTAGCCATATACAAGATACTCCATCAAAGCAAGTTCCCGATATATTAAAATGCATATTCTAAGCACTAGATAGTTCTTAAAATGAACACATATCGGCATATTTCAATTAAGGTTACAAGTTGACTTTTGCAGCATAAATCCAACCTTAATTCCAGCATACAATGAGGTTGAACAAGCTTGAAAATATGGACAAAATTTTAGTTTGTAAATGTATATATGTTAATCATTTATTTAATTTTAAAATGAACACATGACCACACAATCTATTTACACATAGGTTTTTTCCTTTTTATTCACGATCAACATTAAATTTTAGATAAATAATTCGAACACTATAATACCAAAACTGGGCAGCTTTGTGTTGTTAATTTCAGCACTATCCAAGTGCATAACAAAGTACATTTAAGCATATTTGACCTTATCAAAATATGACAATTAGTTACTACTAATTCTTGCAACTCCATGTGCATTAGGTAGCCATTTACAATCCTACATCAAGCACTAGCCAAGAAAAACACACCTTAAACATGACAATAGATTTATTTTTAAATGATTAACAATAATATTTTTCTCTCTAACCCTCACTCCCATGACCAAATTAATTAGTAGGCATTAGTGTTTAAAATGATATTACCCACATTTTAAATGACTAAAAGGCAAAAGCTTTCAATAAAGTGAAGTCTGATTCTAAATTTGAAGGGTACCCATTTCTCATCTCTAACTTGTAAATTTAAAAGGAAAATCCATTTAAAGGAGTTCAAGAATTTTTACACAAAACTCTTTAAACTTGAAGAATTGTAGTGAATGCTTTGAAGTAAAGAGAGATTTACCCAAGACAACATTAACAAGTTGAGTGAAGTTATCAACGATCTTGATTTCCACTCTTTGATCAAAAAAAGATATTGATTTCCACTCTCTGCGTCATAGTTTTTTTTTCCGCTTCTGCTGTAGATGTCGTAGCGGCCCAACTCCCACTCATGTTCATTTGGTCATTGATGCAAAGAAATAAGACCCTTTATAACATACATAAACAAAATAGTAGCAAAAATTAAATATCAAACAAAAATGAAAAACCGAGAAAAAATAGAGAATGAAAGCATTTTTAAAAAGGATTTACAAGACAAATTTCAACTTTTCTTCTATAACCATAAGGAGGAAGCTACTGTAAAAGTAAAAATAATCAGTTAAACATTTTATTTGAGATTATTGAAGAAGAAAGAAAGAACAAGAAAAATCAGATCTTTAACATTTGTACGAAAAAAAGCGATTGGTAGAAGAAATTAAAAAACATATATGTGGTGAAAGAGTTCGAGACTGCAGACAAGAGAGATCGAGAGTGCCGGTGAGAGAAAAGTGATTGACAGAGGAACGGTGAGGTTTAGGGGAAAAGGGACCTACATTTCAATTAAAGCGTAAAGTGACTTAAGATTAGGTCTTAAAATGACTTAATTTTAATTTGATTGATTTTCAGGCACGTGGGTTTAATTTTTTTCAATTAGGTCCTAAATATTAGTTTATTAGTTGTTAATTGAACCTTAAATTTAGTTTCTTTTGCATTTAGGTCACTATTTTGCACGCTTGTTTAATAAATTGACCATATGATTAAATTCATTCAATTAGGTCATTTTCAATAAATTGACTAGTAATTAAGTCCTTTTCGATTTGATTCTTAGTAATTTCAATTGAGGTAATTGTTTTTATTAAAAAATATGTTACTTATTTCAAGCAATTATAATTGTTTGTATGCTTCTAAATGAAATTGCTTTTGATTTGTTCAATTGTACATATTGATAGATTTTCTAATATTGTGAGCCCTGTGAAGTATGTGAGAAATGCATGAATCGTTTTTATCATCACTATAGAGGAAAACATTTGTGACAATATATTTTATTACAGTAATTAAAATATATAACTACAAACATAATTTATAACAAAAAACGTGAATTGTATTATTTATTGTGGCAATTATTTTGTAACAATAACTAAATTTATAGTTACAAAACTTATCACTATATATAAATTTTTTGGCACCAAGAAATGGAAGGAAACCTTTGTGACAATATATATTTTTTAACTATAATTAAAATATATTACTACAAAAATAATTTGTCAAAAAAACTTAGTCTCGTTATTTGTAGTGACAATTTTTTCTGTAACAATAATTATAACTTATAGTTACAAAACTTGTCACTATATGACTTTTTTGCGCCAAAAAAGGAGGGAAATATTAGTGACTATACATTTTGTCACTATAATTAAAATATGTAACTACAAACATAATTTGTCACAAAAACTTTGAAAATCATTATTTGTTGTGACAATTTTTCTGTAATTATTATTAAAACTTATAGTTACAAAACTTGTCACTATGACTTTTTTTAGCGCCAAAAATGGTGGGAAACATTTTGTGACAAAAAATGTTAACAAAAAACATCTTGTCACCATATGTTACACAAGTTTACTAATTGTGACAAAATATTACGAAGATTTTGGTTTTTGTCACAATTGTAGATGCCTTTCTAATTTAAAGTGATGTTTATTTATTTTGTCACAATAAAGCTACTATTAGTGATAAAAATAATTTTGTCAAAATTAAATTTGTCACAACAATAGAAATTTCTTGTAGTAAGGAAAGTAAATTTATCAACTCTTACCAGGATATCCTCAAATTTTCCCTTTGGATGAACATAAGATCTATCAGAAAGCTGCAACATCACTGTAGTAGGTCTCGCCTTCTCTATTCCCAGTCATTGGAAGACTGATTTCAGCATAAGGTTTATACTTGCTCCAAGATCACATAGTGCCTTCCCGACATAGTGATTCCCAATCGCACATGGTATGGTGAAACTGCCGGGGTCTTTCAGCTTTGGTGGCATTCAGTTGTGCAGCATGGCCATACATCCCTCCGTTACAGCAACAGTTTTAAATTCCCCTATTCTTGTTCTCTTAGAGACAATGTCTTTAAGAAACTTGGCGTAGTTTGGCATTTGCTCAATTGCTTCTACCAAAGGCAAGTTGATGTGAACTTGCTTCAAGATGTCGAGAAACTTCTTTAATTGGTATTCTTGTTTCTGTCGTTTCAACCTTTGTGCGAACGGTGGTGGAAGTCGAATGTCTTCAATACGTTACTTGTATGGGAATTTGATTTGAGGCATTGAATCAGGACCTTCAGATGCCTTCTTGTTTTCCTCGGTGTCTTTGTCGGGTATTGCCGAGGCAATGTTGTTGTGCATTGCCGAGGCAATCAGCTCTTTTGATTCTGTCTCCTCTGTTTCACTAACTTGGGGTTCCTTGAGTTGTTTACCACTTCGTGTGGTGATTGCTTTGCATTGCTCATGAGTTGTTCCTCTCGCGGACTCAGTATCGCTAGGAAAACCGCCCATTGGTCTCGAGTTGTGGGTTTGAGCAAATTGCCCAACTTGAGTTTCCAATGATTTCAACGTTGCTTCATGGTTCTGCATTCTCATCTCAGTCCTGTCCATAAAAGCATCTGTTTTCTTTATGAATTTATCAGTATTAGCCATATATGCACTAGTTTGAGACATGAAAGCATTTAGGGAGTTTTGCAAAGATCTGAATGGCATGGATTGTTGCTGCGACAATTGTTGCTGCATTGATTGCTGAGGCATTGGTTGCCGAGGCATGTTCTGTTGGAATCCAGTGCTGGAGCATTTTGACTGTTCTGATTGAGGGCATTGTTAGGGTTGCTCCATGAGAAGTTTGGATGTTTCTTCCAGGCCAAGTTGTAAGTGTTGGACACCACGTTATTGTTTCGGTTGTAGTTTCCAACATAAAAACTGGACTCTAGATTCTGTGGACATTCAGAAGAATCATGGTTACCATTACATAAATCACATAATGAACCTACTACCTTGACCTCCTGTGTATTGCTTGGTCGTTGCATGTTCTTAACCAAATTGGTTAAGGTGGCCAATTGTGAGAGAATTGAATCTGATGACTCAAGTTTGTTTATGGTGGCATGACGTCTAGCTCCTCCTTTTCTCGGCTGTTGGGAACTGATAGTCATTTTTAGCAAGCCTATTCAGGATCTCCATTGCTTCTTCCGGTGGCTTGTCTAGGAGTATGCCATTTGCCGAGGCATCTAGCATCATCATTGTTGGTGTGTTTACTACATTATAAAACATTGTCACTTGTGTCCACAATGGGAATCCATGTAAGGGACATTTGTGTAAAAGCTCTATGTATCGCTCCCAAGCCTCGTACATGGATTCATCATCTGCCTGCCGAAAAGAAGTGATTTCATTACGTAACTTATCAGTCAAATTTGTAGGATTAAATCGAGCAAGGAAATCACGACATAAGTCATTCTAAGATCCTATAGATCCGGCTGGAATGCTATTCAACCAAGTTTTTCCCTATCCCTCAGTGAATAGGGGAATAATTTTAGTCTCAAAAATATCCTCATGGACTCCTTGTATTTTGAATGAATTGCAAATCTCCAAGAAGGATTTGAGGTGTTGTCTGGCATCTTCAGTTGCTAAGCCGCCAAATTGACCAATTGTATTGATCATATTGAACATTACAGGCTTTAATTCAAAGTGGGCAACTTTGATTGTAAGTGTGACAACTCATGGGTTTAGTCCGTTGAAATGATTATAAAACAGTAGAATGTTGTTGTTAAATGATTATATTGGCAAGTGATGGAAATTGTTTTGGTTACTTTAATCGGATATAGTTATCCAACTATAGGATTGGGTGCACCGTGAATAAAGTCGCCTTGGATGTCGAAGGGTTGTGATTGTACCGTATACTACATCCAAGTACCCTAACGGTTGAGGTTAAGATCACAACGGTGGATGTTAATTTCGTGTGTGGATCTTGTGCTATGTGTCTCGTGCTCTCGTTAGTGGAATTATAAAACTACCGATGAGTGGTGTTGAGGGGTTTTGATTGTACCGTTATACTCCACCACGGGTATCACAACGATGGAGGGTTACTCTCGTGTGTGAGCCTTGTGTAGTTCGGTAGTGTGTACGAAGCGTATGGGACAACACTTGTAATTCGCATATTCGATTGTGTCATTTGAGTTGGTTTTTGTATGGTTTGAGAATTGATCACTTGTAAGCCAATATAATGTTGTTGAGTAATGGTTTAAGCATGAGATGCTTGTGAATTATGCTAGAATGCATGTTATGCTTGGTAAAGCATGAGCAAAGGTTTATTTGTTGTTTTTAAGTTATGCATTCGAGCATGTGTTTTAAAAAGTGCATTGATGCCTTGAGAGGACATGTTTTAAGTAAAGGCATGTGTTGATAAATGGTGATTTTCCGGTTGTGTGAAATGCATTGATGAATGTTGTTTTAGCGATCCTCACTAAGCTTTGTGCTTACGCTCATTTGTTTCATCAATGCAGATAATTAGGCTTTTGAGGCAGCAAGAAAGCAAGGGGAATCCAAGCACTTTGGTCTAGCAAAGTATGTGGTTTTACTTTGGTGTAATAAGAGGCAATGGGTGCAATTTCTACTCTTGGATGTTTGAAGATTATGTTAATTACTTTGTTCATGTTTGGTTTGATATTTTGGGTTGTAATTGGCCTTTGAGGATTGATTTGTGCTTGAATGTGGTTTTTTTAGCTTTGTATGGTTTTGAAGACTAGGAAGCATGCCTATAGTTCTAATGCTTGCATGAATGATGCTATGCTTAGCTTGCGCTTCTTGATTGTGGTCGTTATTGTGTATGCAAGTTGTATGTGGGTTGTAACATGTGTGGGAATGTTTTCGAATGTGGAGAGTTGGTAAAAACCAGAAAAATCTGTTGTTGCAGGGCAGGACGTTTCGGAACGCCCTCATCTGTATCGAAACGATGGCATGTATTGGCCAGGGGGTTTCAGAACGGGTGCGGTCGTTCCGGAACATTTTGCTACTGTGAAGCCTAGTTTTGAAACTGGTTTCGGAACGCACCCCCGTATCGAAACAGTCAACATGGTTTCAAAACGGCCATTCCGATACGGGGTAAAACGTTCCGGAACAGGTGACCGTTGGAATTGTATTTGAATTGTTTCAGGTTTCTATTTTCTTACGTTTTGGTCCCTAAGTCTTGAATTCTTAATTAAATGAGTTTGGATGATCCGTTTAAGATAATTACTCCCTATAGTTCCTGACATGTTGGCATGTTACGTAATTAATTCTGGATTGGTAACTTTAAAACATGATTAGTCCTTATAATTCTGGAAATTTACAAATTAGTCCCTAAAAGTCGTTTGTTTACAATTGAACCCCTAAATGAGTTCCATTCACTGTGTCGCTTCCACTAAATTGAACTGCTATTCACATAGATTAATAATGTGCTACTAGAAAAGTTAAAAAGAAAAAAAAGGTCGTTAATCAAGGTTGACTTTCACGAGTTGACTTTGGTTTTCCCCGTGTAATCTTCTTAGTTCGGGTCGGGCGTCTAAGCCGGGCAAAGGGGGTTACAAAGCAAGTAAAAGTAGAGTAATCAAGATGAGAGAATGGGCCGAATTAGATTGCGACATAGTGTGGATATCAATTGACTTGTCTCTGTCTTTGAATGTAATAAACACCAAACTGCCTCCGCAATGACCTATGTCCCTACCGCAGCAATAAGTTGTGCTGCCTCGGCAATCCCTTGCTGGTTGGCAGACGATGTCAAGGTTCCGCAAAGCTTCCTTTGATGGCTCCTACTTATCCCTAAGTCCAGCTCATTTGATGAATGGGCCTTGATAATACCTCTCAGCGTAAACCAAGGATGAACACCAACCAATCTCACGCTTCTTTTAGTCGTTGACACTCTAACTTATCCTTAAGCCGAGTTAGCTTCCACCCTTGAGATGAAAACCAAGCTTATTCGTTTCTTGAGTTCAATTCTTCCGATATTAAACAAATGAATAATCTCACAATACTCTCTCTCGATAAGATTGTAAGAATAGAATCAATGCCAAGAGTAAGCAAACCTTGAACTAAATTGCATTAACAAAAACTTAAACGATGTACAATAATTTTCTCACAACTACTCAACAAAATAATCCTAACCCTAAGAGAATTTAGAACATGATGAACATGAAGAATACAAAACTAAACATCTCAAGCTCTCAATACTCGACTCCCTTGATGTGTTCATCTAGCCTTATTTAACTAGGAAAAGGAGTAGGGCAAACTCCTTCTTGGATAGGAAGTTAAGATGGAATTGGACTTGGCTTCATTAAAGAGTTGAATCTCATTAATTTTAATGCCTTTATCCACTTTGACCAAATTCAATCTTTAACCTTCCTTCTATGTTTTCACCATCTTTTCGTGCTCTGATTGCCATGCAAAGCATGAAGAAAAATCCAGCATTTTATGCTCTTCAAATCGGCTATCACTTTGCATGTTTTGCCCTCTGGCAGGTTGGTCTGTGCACTGCCTCGGCAGAGGATATCTGCTGCCTCAGCACTGGTCTGTCACTAGATCTACTCTGTACGGCTTCATCTTCATAATTTAGCTTCCTTCAGTAGAAACTGCCGTCTTTGGCTTAGCTTGATCTGGACCTGTCACGAGCTCGTTCTGCACCATCTTTCCTTTTCCTCATTGCCCGCTCGGCATCACCTGCCCCGACAGCGAGTAAATTTGCGCAAGCACCAAACATGCATTAAAATTGTACTTTTCTCATTAAATACACCAAATATTAGGATCAAAGGTAAAACTAGTGTAATTAATGCATATAAGGCCATCATGTTACTCAAATGGGTGTAGGTTAAGCAATAATTACCATGTAAAAATGGTGAAAATATAGGACTTTTGGGCACTTATCGCACCCCCAAACTTGAACTATTGCTTGTCCTCAAGCAATGCAAACCATCAATTGCCAAAACATTAATCTTCATGAAATTTCTCCTTGGTCTTACTTTTCCTTCTTCTCTCCAAACCATGACAATAAATGTCAGGTCCTTAAGTTTTCGGATGCCTTAGGAATTCCTTGGAATCAAACTATAAGATTTGTGAGTGTGTGCATGAATTAAGAACAATATGATTATTAGGGTTCTAAGTAAACACTTAAGCATTAACCTACTTAACTTGGGTAATAGTTTTTTTAAGCAATCTAACCTACTAGTGCCAAATTCGGGCAACTCTAGTGATTAGCCTAGAGCCGGTTTTGGGCACCTCTAGGGCTTCCTTAAGCTAGAGCCGGTGTTAGGCACCTCTAACTTTTTACCCAAAATTTTCTTTCTAAGCAAGTCTATGTCCTAAGTGTCCTAGAACTCCTTTAATCATGCAAGTCACAAAAGTGTATTAAAGTTCTAATCTCATAGTATGATTCTAAGTTATCTTCCTTATAAATCCTAAAATTAAAGGCTCTAAACAGTTCAAAGCTATGGTAAAAAGAGAGATATCTATTGTCAAGGTAGAAAATTCAATCAATTAAAACGAAGGCAATTGAGGAGAATTATTGTTGAGTCATAAGCTTCATTCGGCTAAGCTAATATGTCTAGTAAAAAAATTGACAAGTATTAGACAAAACAGAATTGCATTGCAATATATTGATATGCCACGGAAGTGAACTTCCTCGGCAGCAAAACCTACACCCCCCAAACTCAAGACAAGCATTACCCTCAATGCATTAACAACAGATACAAAATATGAAAGAAAAATAAGCACAAAAATTAAGGGCGGGAAAATGAAGGTGAAAGAGATAGAAAAGTTTAGATTGACTCGGATGAGTCGTCGCTTTGTAGAATTAGTTTTCTCCCTTTGCAAGTCATATGCTTGACTTTCTTGGTTTCTCTTGGCGGTTGGATGCGTGTGGATGGTTGGCTTGGCTGGAGCGGTTACTTCTTCCTCTCCATAGGTGTCAAGGTGGAGCTCCTTTGTTTCCTTTATGGGTGATGCCTTGCATTTTGCAGTTTCAAATGTTCGAAGAATGGATTGGGTAGTTTCAGTCCAATTGCAGAAGCATTCTGTCCCGATCGGTGAACCCATAGGAGTGTCTAGAGGTGCTTTGCCCTTGGCCTTCCTGGCCGCAGAAGGGGAAGTTGTGGTTGCAGCGGCAGAGTGCCTTGGTGAGGCCTGGGCAGTAGCGGCGGTAGGTGTGGCTCCGGTATTGGGTTCTGGGGTAGCTGCGGCAGAGATGGTGGTAGGGAACTGAGGAAATTGGATGGTATGGTCAGAGAACTTCTTGTGAATCAGTTGGATAATGGACAAAGTGAAGTCCCTTGTGAAGGCCATAAAAAGACGTTGATGCATGTTCATATCCTCTAGCTTCTGGGCAATTTGCTGGAGGGTGGTTGTCGGGGCAGTGGTTTGTGGAGTTTCCGAAACATCTATCAAGAATGCTGCCGCAGCATGGCCCTACATCGGTGTATATTGCCAAGGTTTGGCCTTCGTGATCTGCATCAACCTATAGTATGCTTCTCTGTCCCATCCTTTCTTTGGAGGTGTATGCTCATCGGCTTCATTGGTTGGTACCTCCTGTTTGGTGAATAATCCGGTGATGAGTGATGGGAAGTAGAGGGGGCCGCGTTCCTTTTGGCTGCATTGGTGAATCTCGTAACATATAATGTTACCAACATTAATGATACGATTATTTAAAATAGAGTGTATGAGTGCAAGGTGGGCCGATCGACAGTGTTGTTATTCGAGGAGGGCATGAGGCAGCGTTTGACAAATGTGTTCCATAGCTTGGCTTCGGGCCGCAACTGTCACTAATTGACTGAGCCCTTGTGAGCCCCGACATTCCATGTTGTGTCGGCATATCAGAGTTCTTCCTTTATTTGTTCGTAGTCTTCCTCTGTTAGTGACTCGACAAATTCTACATGCTCGTCCCTCTCTACGTGGATGCCATAAAAGAGATTTATGACATCAGCATCCACCTTGATTGCTTTTCCTCGAACGTGAATAAAGAGTGTGGTCAGGCTTGGGTTGTGGGCGTAAAACTCCTGTACCACTGTTATGTTGGCATGTTCGGGTTAGAGGCAAAATGTTTGCCACTTTTGGTGATCCACCTTGTTGAAGAGATAATGGTCGAGGCTGAAATTTGGCTCATCGGAGCATTGGAATCCTTGCTCCTCGCATACTTGGCGGGCTATGAAGTGCTTGTTGAAACACTTCTCTACCTCCAGCGGTGCAAAGCGTTTGTAGGTAGGTGCCTTGGCCGAGCGTGAGCTTTCTCCTTTCTTTAATGTGAGGGCCATCTTAAAAAAATAGGAGTGAGTTGTGAGAGATAAAAAGAAAATACTAAACTTTGGAGAATGCAAGAGAGTAGAAGAGACTGTTTAAGTGATGAACGGTTTAGAGAGGAGTGGCCTTTATATAGGGTTTGGCAAGCCATGTTGTTGCGACAATAAATGCGGGAGTGGCGTCGCTAGCCGTTTCTGCCCGTTACGGCCTTCTGCCCATTACATATAGTCGTTGCAGCTTTTTCGGTCCGTTGGCAGATTATGTTGTTGCGGTTTTCTGCCCGTTGGCAGATTATGCCGTTGCGACAGAGGTTTCTCCACACCTAGTTGTTGGTTCATCTCTTCTTTCTTTCTTGATCTCTATCTAGGGTGTTGTTGCAGCAAACAATATAGTCAAGGGCAATGCTGTGGCAATGCAGTTTGAGAGTGTCGAGGCAAGGGTCTCCGTCACTGCCGCGGCAGACACTGTCACAGTGGCTAAGAGCCGCTCATCTGGGAATGCATCTTGTATGTCTGGGCATGTAGTGTCTTCTTATCATTGTTCCAGTCTTGATAGGTGATCATCAACTTGGTTCTCTGTTTCATTTCTATCTTTGATATCAATGTCGAATTCTTTTAGTAAAAGGATCCATCGAATCAACTGAGGCTTTGCATCTTTCTTGGAGAAAAAGTATTTGATCACCGAGTGATCCGTGTGAATAGTTACCTTGGTTTTAATTAGGTATGATCAGACTTGTCAAAGGCAAAGACTACTGCTAGCAACTCCTTCTCAGTGGTAGTATAGTTGACTTGGGCCTCGTTGAGTGTTTTGCTAGCATAATAGATCACATGGAAAATTATGTCTTTCCTTTGTCCAAGGACTACCCCGACGGCATAGTCGCTTGCATCGCACATAAGCTCGAAGGGCAGCATCAAGTCTGGTGGGACTACTATTGGTACGGTCACAAGCTTTTGTTTTAGTATCTTGAATGCTTCAATACATTCGGCATTGAAGTCAAAGGTCTTATCATGTTCAAGCAGAGAACACAAGGGTTTAGTAATCTTAGAAAAATTTGCAATAAATCTTCTGTAAAACATGTGTGTTCTAAAAATCTCTGGATTCCTTTGACTGAGGTTGGTGGGGGCAGCTTCTCGATCACATCTATCTTGGCTTTATCTACCTCAATTCCCTTTGATGAGATCTTGTGGCCAAGTACGATGCCCTCATCCACCATGAAGTGGCATTTCTCCTAATTAAGCACTAGATTGGATTCCTCACATCGTTCGAGTACCCTTTCCATTTTGCCGAGGCAATTGTCAAAGTCATCACCAAATACTGAGAAATCATCCATGAAGATCTCCAAAAAGTCTTCTACCATGTCGGAGAATATTGCCATCATGCATCGTTGGAATGTTGTCGGGGCATTGCAAAGCACGAATGGCATCCTTCTAAATGCATATATGTCATATGGGCATGTGAAGGTGGTTTTTGCCTAGTCATCTGGTGCGATGGCAATCTGATTATAACCCGAGCAACCATCAAGAAAACAGTAAAATGGTTTTCTAGCAAGTCTATCAAGCATTTGATCAATGAAGGGCAAAGGGAAGTGATCCTTTCTAGTTGCTTTATTCAACTTGCGATAGTCCATACAAACTCTCCAACCAATCACAGTCCTGGTTGGGATTAACTCATTGTTCTCGTTGGTTATCATTGTTATTCCACCTTTCTTTGGTACGCATTGTACCGGGCTTACCCATGTGCTGTCAGAGATGGGATAGATAATTCCAGCATCATGCCACTAAATGATCTCTTTCCTTACCACCCCCTTCACGGCATGGTTAAGCCTTCTTTGAGCCTCAATGGTAGGTTTATGCTCATCTTCCAAGAGGATTTTGTGCATACATACCGCTGGGCTTATCCCTTTCAAATCGACAATCGTCCACCCTAATGCCCGCTTATGCCGTTGCAGCATGTTGATCAAACTTTGTTCCTGTTTTGGCTGCAACTTATAAAAAATAATTACGGGCAACATGTCGTTGGTTCCCAGATAAACATATTTTAATTTATCAGGAAATTTTTTTAATTCAAGAACCGATGGTTGCTCGATTGAGGGTTTTTCAATCTTTCGTTCCTCTCTAGAATAATTGAGGGGTTTGAAATACTTACATAGACGAGAGACCGTCCAGTGGGCTTCTTCAATTTCTTCCTCTTCATTTTCTTCAGTGTCGGGAAGGTTGTCCAGTATACTGCTGAGGCAGCTATAAGAGTGCATGTCGAGGCAGTGGTTACCGAGGCAGGGTGCATCAATGTCAAAGTTGAATTCAATCGTGGCTTGTATTATTTGACATTCCTCTGGATCTTCAGCACATTTGAGGGTTTGGAACACATTGAGCTTGACTTTTTGGTCATTTACCCTCATTGTTAGCTCACCTTTTTCCATATCAATCAATGTCCTCCCAGTGGCCAAGAATGGTCGCCCAAGTATAACGGGTACATGTTCATCTGCCTCACAATCAAGAATAAGGAAGTCAGCGGGAAAAATAAACTTATCGACTCTTACCAGTATATCTTCATTTTTTCCCCTCTGGTTGCACATAAGAGCAATCGGTCAGCTGAAGCATAACGTGGTTGGTCTTGCCTTTCCAATTCCTAACTTCTAGAAAACCGATTTGGGAATCAAGTTTATGCTTGCCCCTAAGTCACGCAATGCCTTCCCAACATAATAACTCCCGATTGCACATGGTATTGTGAAGCTTCTAGGATCCTTAAGCTTAGGTGGTGTTAGGTTGTGTAACATGGCCATACACCCCTCTATTGCGGCAACTATTTTGAACTACCCTATTCTTGTTCGTCTTGAGACCATGTCTTTGAGGAACTTGGCATAATTCGACATTTGCTCTATTGCTTCCATGAAGGGTATGTTGATGTGGACCTGCTTCAAGATGTCCAAGAACTTCTTGAACTGGTACTCGTGCTTCTGCCGTTTAAGCCTTTGTAGGAATAGTGGTGGGGGTCGAATGTCATCGATCCGTTCTTTATATGGAAATTTAATTTGGGGCATCGGATCTGGTTTTTCAGCGTCCTTCTGATTTCCCTCAGTATTTTTGTTTGCTACCGCAGTTTGGTTAGGTTCTGCTGCGGTAGTGGAATCGTGAAATGCCGAGGCGAGCTCTTCCGCAGCAGAGGCTTCCTTTTCTTTGGCCTCTTCTTTTCCACTAGCTTGGGGTTCTTTCAGTTGTTTGCCACTCCTAGTGCTGATGGCTTTGCACTGTTCATGACTCGATACCTTAGCGACTTCAGTATCGCTTGGAAATCCTCCCATTGGTCTGGAGTTTAGGATTTGTGAAATTGCCCGACTTGAGTTTCCAGGGATTTCAATGTTACCTCATGATTTTGCATCCGCATCTCCGTCATGTCTATAAAAGTGTCATTTTTCTTTATGAACTTTTCAGTATTAGCCATGTATGCACTAGTCTGAGACATGAAAGCATTAAGTGAGTTTTCTAAAGAACTAGTTGGCATAGACTGCTGCGGCAGCAGGGCCTGCTGTTGCGACATGTTCTGTCGAGGCATGTTCTGTTAAAATCCCACAGGTGGAGCATTATGATTGTTCGGATTGAGTGCGTTGTTGGGGTTGCTCCAAGAGAAATACGGGTGCTTCTTCCAAGCCGGGTTGTAGTTTTTGGACATAGTGTTACTGTTACGATTGTAGTTTCCAACGAAACAGCTCGACTCTGTATTCTGTGGACATTCATAGGAAACATGGTTACCCCCACAGTTTTCACAAAATAAATCCATTACCTTGACCTCCTGGTGATTATTCTGTGGTTACATGTTCATGACCAACTTTGTCAAGGTGGCAATTTGGGATGAAATTGAGTCTGAGGACCCTATTTTGTTTACTGTGGGTTGACGTCGGATTCCTCCTCTTCTGGTTGTTGGGAACTGATAGTCATTCTTGGTCGTCCTATTCGGAATATCCATCGCTTCCTCTGGTTCTTTGTATAGGAGTATGCCATTTGCCGAGGCATCAAGCATCATCCTAGTTGCTGTGTTGACATCATTATAAAACATCGTCACATGTGTCCATAATGGGAATCCGCGCAATGGGCATTTATGTAACAGCTCTCTGTATCGTCCCACGCCTCGTGCATGGATTCGTCATCAGCCTATCAAAAAGAAGTGATTTCATTACGCAATTTATCAGTTAAATTCGTAGGATTAAATCGTGCTAGGAAATCACGACATAAATCACTCCAAGATCCAATTGATCCTGCTGGAATGCTATTTTGCCAGGTTTTTGCCCTATCTCTCATTGAATAGGGGAACAATTTCAGTCTCAAAATATCCTCATGTACTCTTTGTATTTTAAATGAATTGCAAATCCGCAAGAAGGATTTTAGGTGTTGTTTGGCATCTTCAGTTGCCGAGCCGCCAAATTGCCCCATAGTATTGATCATGTTGAACATCACGAGCTTTAGTTCAAAGTGGGTGACTTCTATCTCAGGTGTGACAACTCCCGAATTTAGTACGTTCAGATCTTCTTCGAGGTAGTCTCGGACAGTTAGGTTTCGAACTGGTGCAAATTGAAATCGTAGATTTTCACCTCCTACCGGGACATCTTGTTACCCGTCGGCAACTTGCTGCCCATTGGCATTTTGATTGTTATAGGAATTGTTATCGCCAACACGATGTGCCATCTTTCGTCTTATTTGGTTCTTGAGTCTTTGACAACTTCGATCGATTTCTTGATCAAGGTCGTAGAATGGATACTTCAGGTTCGCCCTGGTCATACACCAATGCAGAACCAAAGTTAATTAGTGCTCGAAAACTTAAGCAAATAAAAGTGCAAGAAAAATAAAATTGAAAGTCGCTATTGCCAATCCCCGACAACGGCGCCAAAAACTTATTGCGTGTAAAAGGTGCTCTGCAATTAGTGCAAGTTTACACGTCTCAAGTAATATAGTGATGAGTATTAGAGTATAGTCACCACAGGGATTGGGATGGCTTCCTACATTTTTCTTCTCGCACTGAAAGAGTAAAGTAAAAGTAAAAACACAAGTGGAGGAGTTTTGGGGTTTAATTAAACTAATAATCATAAACTAAAGCAAGCAAGTAAAAGTAGAGTAATCAATATGAGAGAATGGGCAGGATTAGATTGCGTCGTAATGTGGAAATCAATTGACTTGTCTCAGTCTTTGAATGCAATAAACACAAAACTGCCTCGGCAATGACCTAAGTCCCTGCCGCGACAATAAGTTGTGTTGCCTCGGCAATCCCTTGCTGGTCAGCAGACGATGTCAAAGTTCGGTAAAACGTCATTTGATGGCTTCTTCTTATCCCTAAGTCGAGCTATGTTGATGAATGGGCCTTAATAATACCTCCCGGCGTAAACCAAGGATGAACACCAACCAATCTCACGCTTCTTTTAGTTGTTGAAACTCTAACTTATCCCTAAGCCGAGTTAGCTTCCACCGTTGGGATAAAAACCATGCTTATTCATTTCTTGAGTTTAATTCTTCTGATATTAAACAAATGAATAACCTCACAATACTCCCTCTCGATAAGATTGTAAGAATAGAATCAATGCCAAGAATAAGCAAACCTTGAACTTAATTGTATTAACAAAAACTTAAACGAAGTACAATAGTTTTCTCACAACTACTCAACAAAATAATTCTAACCCTAAGAGAATTTAGAACATGATGAACATGGAGAATACACAACTAAGCCTAATCTCAAGCTCTCAATACTCGACTCCCTTGATGTGTTCGTCAAGCCTTGTTTAAATAGGAAAAGGAGTAGGGCAAAGTCCTTCTTAGATAGGAAGTTAAATTGAACTCAGACTTGGCTTAATAATACCTCCCGGCGTAAACCAAGGATGAACACCAACCAATCTCACGCTTCTTTTAGTTGTTGAAACTCTAACTTATCCCTAAGCCGAGTTAGCTTCCACTGTTGGGATAAAAACCATGCTTATTCATTTCTTGAGTTTAATTCTTCTGATATTAAACAAATGAATAACCTCACAATACTCCCTCTCGATAAGATTGTAAGAATAGAATCAATGCCAAGAATAAGCAAACCTTGAACTTAATTGCATTAACAAAAACTTAAACGAAGTACAATAGTTTTCTCACAACTACTCAACAAAATAATTCTAACCCTAAGAGAATTTAGAACATGATGAACATGGAGAATACACAACTAAGCCTAATCTCAAGCTCTCAATACTCGACTCCCTTGATGTGTTTGTCAAGCCTTGTTTAAATAGGAAAAGGAGTAGGGCAAAGTCCTTCTTGGATAGGAAGTAAAATTGAACTCGGACTTGGGTTCATTAAAGAGGTCAATCTCTTTAATTTTAATGTCTTTATCCATTTTGACCAAATTCCATCTTTAACCTTCCTTCTATTTTTCCACCATCTTCTCGTGTTCTGATTACCATGCAAAGTATGTGAAAAATCCATCATTTTATTTTCTTCAAATCGGCTATCGCTTTGCATGTTTTGCTCTTCGGCAGGTTGGTATGTGCACTGCCTCGGCAGAGGATATCTGCTGCCTCGGCAGTGGTCAGTCACTAGATCTACTCCGTAAGGCTTCATCTTCATAATTCAGCTTCCTTCAATAGAAATTGACGTCTTTAGCTTAGCTTGATCTGGACCTGTCATGAGCTCGTTCAGCACCATCTTTCCTTTTCTTCATTGCCCGCTCGGCATCACCGGCCCCGGCAGTGAGTAAATCTGCACAAACGCCAAACATGCATTAAAATAGTACATTTTTCATTAAATACACCAAATATCAGGATCATAGGTAAAAGCAGTGTAATTAATACATATAAGGCCATAATGCTACTCAAATGGGTGTAGGTTAAGCAATAATTGCCATGTAAAAAGGGTGAAAACATAGGACTTTTGGGCACTTATCAAATTTCTTCCCTTTTTCTAGGTTCAAGATGAAACATTTACAACCTCAAAGCTTATACCCCAAAGCTTTAATAAAAACCCTCTCTTACAAGAGAAAAACAAATAGCAAACTAGAAAACCCTCACAAGGTACAATGTTTGCACAGTTAAGCTCTCACCCAAAACCTAACACTTGAGCATATATGACAATTAAGATCACAAGTGTGAGTGTGTTCTACAAAGAAATTAACTATTAAAAGCACAAAACACTTTTCTTAATCATAGAATTTTTGCTTGTTGTTTTCTTGATGTTCCATGGATGCTTTGAGAGGTCTTTTAAACTCTCTAATGACTTCATGGCCGTTACTAGCCGTTGGGGGGGTTTTAAGAGCCGTTGGAGACATAAATTCTAGCCATAAATTCAGTTCTGGGCACTTCAATATCGGTACTCGAGACTTCGATATCAATACATGCCTTAAATAGAAAGAGCCATTGGACAATTAATGCTCTAGCTACTGATATACAATACTTGGTATCAGTACGACCCCTTTTGTATCGATACGGCTAGACTTGTAACGGTACAGAAATTGGCTACTGGAATTTGAAAAACATAGGGACAAAGGATCGTATCGGTACTCTCAAAATTGTACCGATACAGGGTCCTCTAAGTAACTGTACGGGTCAAACCATACTGGTACTCAGGACCAGTTTTTGACGCTTTGGCTATTTACAAACATTTAAAACATGTCAAAAACCCTTTGAAAACATTTAAAACATATTTTTCAAGTTTATGGACTTTTGAAATATTTTTGCAAATTAGTTTAAGTCCAAAACACTTTTCTTTAAAGTTATATCAAAATCAAATAGGTTTATCAATGTCCCCCTTTTTGATATAACGAAACCACTTGAAAAAAAAATTTGTGAAAACTCCCCCTTTGAAAAATATTTTTAGAAAAGAGAATAATAAAAAAATATTTAAAGCTCCCTTTTCTTTTTAAAATTTAAATTTTCAAACATATCTCTCCCCTTTTTGTTATATCAAAAATAGTTTCAAAACCAAGTTTGAAGTCACTAGGGATGTAAAAACAGGTAATCGGACAAGTTTCAGGTCGGGTAAAATCAGATACAAGTCATTTCAGGTAAAAAAATTTTTGACTCGGGTCGGGTGCGGGTCCATTGCAGTCGGGTAATTTGCAGGTCGGGTCCATTTCAGGTCGGGTCAGTTTTCAAGTCGGGTCCATTTCAGGTCAAACTCTTTGCAGGTCGGGTAAAAACAGGTCGGGTAAAAATCAGTTAATTGGCAGGTAAATTACAGGTCGGGTTCATTTCAGTTCGGGTTCATTTCAGGTCGGTTTCATTTCAGGTCGGGTTCATTTCAGGTCGGGTAATTTCAGATCGTCGGGTTCATTTCAGTTCGGGTTAATTCAGGTTCACCAGAAATGAACAATTTTGAATAAAAACAAAGTTTTATGGACTATAGTGAAAAAAATAATAATAAATAAGAGCTAATTTGGACTAAAATAAAGTTTTATGGACTATAATAGGCTCAATTTTGAATAAAAACAAAGTTTTATGGACTATAGTGAAAAAAAATAATAAATAAGAGTTAATTTGAAGTAAAAATAAAGTTTTAAGGACTCGATTGAATTGAATTAAAACTTAATGGACTTGAATAAAAAACTTATATAATATAAAGGGCTTTATTTATAATTTACCCCAAATTGAAATTCAATTTGGGAATTGGGCGGTTTCAAAATAAATTTTCCCGCCCATATATATTATAATTTAATATTATTTATTAATTATTATAATATAACTTATTAATTATTATAATAACTTTATAAGTATAAATATATGTGATTATGTGTGTATATATATATGTATTTTTTTGTATTCACATGTATATAAATTACAATATATAATTATATATTATACAAACATGTATGTATTTATGTATATGTAATGTATTATACATAATACATGTATATGTATATACATAATACATACTATGATACTAACAACATACATGTATATATTAATATATGTATATATGTGTGTATATATGCATATAAATACATAAATATACATATAAAATATATGTATATACATATAAAATATATGTATATATATAAATATATGTATTTATAAAATTATAAAATATATGTATTTATATATGTATTTAAATACATAAATTGAATTGAACTCAATTGAATTGAACTAAAACTTAAAGAACTTAAATGAAAAACATCTATAATTTAAAGGGCCACAAAATATTTAGCTCATCTAAAATTCAAAGGGCTACAAAATATTTAGCTCATCTAAAATTTTTAGCCCAAAGCCCAACAATTAATAATTATTATTAATTATTATATTTAGCCCATCTAAAATATTTAGTCCAAAGCCCAACAATTAATAATTATTATTTATTATTGACATTATTAATTATTATAAATGGGTGGTGGGATATGAGCCCAAAGGTCCAAGGCCCAAACTATTACTATTTATTATTTATTATTAATTATTATATTATAAATACATTATATAACTTATAAGTTATAAGTTTATATATATATATATATATATATATATATTTATACATTATAGGTTTTAGGGCCCATCTAAAATAAATGGGTGGTGGGATATGAGCCCAAAGGCCTAAGGCCCAAACTATTACTAATTATTATTTATTATTAATTATTATATTATAAATACATTATATAACTTATAAGTTATAAGTTTATATATATATATATATATATATACATTATAGATTTTAGGGGCCATCTCAAATAAATGGGTGGTGGGATATGAGCCCAAAGGCCCAAGGCCCAAACTATTACTAATTATTATTTATTATTAATTATTATATTATAAATACATTATATAACTTATAAGTTATAAGTTTATAACTTTATATATATATATATATATATATATATATATATATATATATATATATATACATTATAGGTTTTAGGGGCCCATCTCAAATAAATGGGTGGTGGGATATGAGCCCAAAGGCCCAAGGCCCACACTATTACTAATTATTATTTATTATTATATTATAAATACATTTTATAACTTATAAGTTATAAGTATATATATATATATATATATATATATTATTTATACATTATAGGTTTTAGGGGCTCATCTAAAATAAATGGGTGGTGGGATATGAGCCCAAAGGCTCAAGGCCCAAACTATTACTAATTATTATTTATTATTAATTATTATATTATAAATACATTATATAAATTATAAGTTATAAGTTTATATATATATATTATATTTATACATTATAAGTTTTAGGGTTTAGGGTGTTGCATTAGGGTTTATGAGTTATATTAGGGTTTATGAGTTACCATCATTGTTTGTGGTTTAGGGTGATGTGTTAGGGTTTCTGAGTTATCATCATTGTTATGGGTTAGGATTTATGGTTTAGGGTTTAGGGTTTAAGAGTTAGTGTTTATATTCGATGGTTTATGGTTTAGTGTGTTGTGTTAGGATCATGAGCTATCATTGTTGTTTATGGTTTAGAGTTGAAGGGTTTAGGGTGTAGGGTTTATGATTTAAGAGATATGGTTTATATTCGAGGGTTTATGGTTCATATTAGAGTGTTTAGGGTGTTGCATTAGGGTTTATGATTTATTAATTCATCATTGTTTATGGTTTAAGGTGTTGCATTAGGGTTTATGAGTTATCATCATTGTTTACGGTCTAGGATGTAATGTTTAGGGTTTAGGGTTTGAGAGTTAGTGTTTATATTCGATGGTTTAGGGTTTAGGGTGTTGTGTTAGGATTACGAGTTATCATTATTGTTTATGGTTTAGAGTTTACGGGTTTAGGGTTTATGGCTCATATTAAAGTGTTTAGGGTTTATGATTTTAGAGTTAGGGGTTATATCCGAGGGTTTATGATCTAGGGTTTGAGAGTTATCATCATTGTTTATGGTTTAGGGGCTAGGGGTTATGCTTTAAGGCTTTAGGGTTTATGGTTTAGTGTTTTGCGTGAATGATTTAGGGTTTAGGGTTTAAAGATTAAGGGTTAGGGATTGATACATAAAATCAAAAGTCAAAACCATGAACCCTAAATAAAAAAGGCTTCCTAACCCTAAATCAATAACCATAAACCCTAAACCATAAATATTAAAACCTTAAACCCCAAAATCCAAACACTAATTGAAACAATAGCACTAAACCTTAAACCTAACCCCTAAATTAGGGACGAGATTGGTTAAAACTGACTTAGGGACGAGATTGGTTAAAATTGACTTAGGGACGAGATTGGAAATTCTTAAAAACTTTGAGGGACCTGGGGCGTGATTTCAGAATGCGGAAACCCCTAAAAAGAAACTCAAAAACACGGGAGGACTCTTTGGGTGATTAAACCATTTTTAAAATGCAAAAACACTATAAAAACATTTATACCCTTTTAGCCAATTTTTCGAGCTCAGACCTAAAAAAAACTCTCCCTCCCTTTTTTTAAAAAACCCTAAAGTCGGCCTCCTTCACCCCTGTGCCGGCCACCGATAGTCGGTGCCGGCGAGACTCCACTCAGTCCCAAGAAAGGAAACTTCGACTCAGTTAAAGGAAACAAACCTTTTCTAAAAACAAAACTGAAAAAGCCCCCCTTTCTTTGAAACTCGAATCGGAGCCCTAAAAAATTTCCCGGTTGAGATCTCGATGGCTCACCCCGACGAACTTCCCGACGGAAGCCAAGGGTTTATTGCCGGCACGATCCGAAGCAAAAAAAGATGGAATCAGCTACCGAAAGGTAAAATCGAAAAAGTCTTTCTTTTTATTTATTTTTTTGGAATTGATTTTTGTTTGCATGCAATTGAATCGAAACCAAATACTACCTCGGAAGGCTCTGTATGTTATTGATTTCTCTCTGTAATTTTTTTTTACCTTTGAACTGTTTTTTGTTATTGATTTCTATGGAAAAATCCCGAATGATTTTTTTGTTTACAATATTATGCTCACTGATCTCTCGTGTTAAATGCTCTCTGATTTTTCTTTGCGTTGATGCTCACTGATATGTTTTCGATGCTCTCTGTTTTTTTCTCTCGTGTTCTTGATTTCTTATATAACTGAAGAATCATAAAAAGAGACATGCTTAGAAATAATTCCTCTGATCTCTCTAAGCTTTTGTCTGGTTGACCTTTGCATCTTGATTTAATTTTTTGTTTTTTCTTGCTACTTCGGGTATTCTGATACTCTGTCTTTTGTCTGAGGTATGCCGGAGAAGCCCAAATCGGAAGGTGAGACACGGTTGGTGGAGATGGCAGACGGCGTGGGCGCGTCGGGAGGAGAGGTCGTGGCTCGACACGCGCGCGTCGTGCAACGAAGGGTCGCGCGTGGGGCGTGGGGGATCTGAAACGTTCGTCATCTCGTTCGGGGACCGTTAGATCGACTCGATCTAACGATCGACGTTGTGCGGCGCTGAGGCTCGATGACACCCTCATTAGGGTTTTGGTCTGAGGTCGCATCTAGACCGTCAGATCTACAATAGATCCGACGGTTGTGAGAGCTTGCAGCGCGAGGAGGGTAGGGGGCTCATCTAGGGTTTCTCCTTTGGGCTTCATCTGGACCGTCGGATCTGTCTCAGATCTGACGGTAGATATTTGGCTGCGCGTAAGGAAAAGGGGATTAGGGTTTTTTTTATTTGGTTGGGCTATGTATTTTATTTTAGGTTATGTAAACGGGTTGTTTTTGGGCTGAATATTATTATTATTATTTTTGGGTTTTGTATATGGACTCTATTATTTATTCTTAATCAATGTTATTTGGGCTTTTTATTTATTATGTTCAATTCTTATTTTCATAATAATAATAATAATAAAGATAAATATAATAATAAATATAATAACAATAATAATGAATAATAATAAGTATAATATCAATAATAAATATAATAATAATAATAAAAACATACTACTAATAGAAATAACAAATGATATAAATAATAATATGATAGTAATAATAAAAATGATATAACAATATGTAATAATAATAAACAATAATAATAATAATAATAGTAAATATAGCAATAATAATCACTAATAGTAATTAATAATAGTAATAACTATATACAAATAATCATACTAACATAATAATAATGAAAAGATAATAGTTGTAAATAGTAATAATCAATGTAGTAATAATAATAATAATAATAATGCTATATAATAATAATGAATGATAGTCATGATGATGATAATATTTATAATAGTAATAATACTGACAGAGTAGTAATAATGTAAGGTAATAGTAGTATTATTTACCTACATACATATATATGTGTATATATATTTTTTCTTTTTTCCATTTTCTTTTTTTAATTACCTAATAAGCCCAAGGTAAACACAAATTAAAGTGGGTTCAATGTTCGGATAAAATTAGTGATTACATGTTCGATGTGATTAATAATTTTATCTTTTTTTAACTGAATCACAAATAATGAAGTTAACAAAATATATAAGTTAACATATTGAATTAAACAAAATATAAGTTAACAAAATAAAGAAGTTAACCAGATTAACCCAAGTCAGTTATCCAGATTAAGTTAACAAAATAAAGAATAAGTTAACAAAATAAAGTAGTTAACCAAATTAAATAACAAACTATATGTTACATAAATTTTATGATTTTACTAATTATATATATTGACAAATATTATTTACTAATATAAGCATAATAAAATTAATTTTATGTTAAACATAATACTAATGTATATTATGTATTTGTGTTAATTTTATTATACTTATTAAAGCATAATAAGTTTATAATGAACATAATAAAGTTAACATAATATATATTATATAATAAAGCATAATAGGTTTAATATATTACATTAACTATATAATACTAATATATTATATACTAAGTAAAAATTTAGACAAACTTTTAAGTATATAATATTATTTAATATAATGAAGTTAACAAATTTCTAAGTATATAATTTTATTATACATAATATATATTATCATACTTAAACAAATTTCTAAGTATATAATTTTATTATACATAATGAAGTTTACAAATTAAGACAAATTTCTAAGTATAATGTATGATAAAAAATTTCTAAGTATAATGAAATTAACATAATCTATTAAAAAATTATTAAGTTTATAATGAACAGTTTACACTTTAAATTATTTAACATTTTTAGCAAGGTCTACCTTAGTTCAGGTCAACAACAGTTCAGGTTCAAAACAGGTCGGGTCCATTAACAGGTCGGGTTCAAAATAGGTCGGGTAAAATCGGATCTCGGGTCGATTCAGTCGGATAATATCAGGTAATTTGCCAGGTCGGTCTCGGGTTCGGGTTCGTTTCAGTCGGATGCAGGTCGGGTTTCAGGTCAAAATTAACAGGTCAGATTCGGGTTCAGGTTGTTTTCAGTCGGTCGCAGAT
This sequence comes from Hibiscus tridactylites, assembly GCA_958450335.1. Classification (NCBI taxonomy): domain Eukaryota; kingdom Viridiplantae; phylum Streptophyta; class Magnoliopsida; order Malvales; family Malvaceae; genus Hibiscus; species Hibiscus tridactylites. Next base: position 20,783,989 of record OY288278.1, on the reverse strand, counting down.
CGAGTTCAGTTGCTATAGTTACAGGTTCAACTCGGGTTCGGGTCAGCAACAGTCAGTTACAGTTCGGGTTCGGGTCATCGAATTCTCGAGTCAAATCAGGTTCTGACTCGAGTAGGTTTCAGGCAGGTTTTCAGGTTCTGACTTGTTTTTACAACCCTATAAGTCACGTTTAAGTTTAAAAATGCCAATTGTTGAAAAAATTAGTACCAATTGATTGGAGATATCAATTGTTGGTGTAAGATAATATTTGGAGAAGAGAGACCAAAAAAATTTATCATGAAAAGAATTTTAAAATGACTCTCCTTAATCAAGCATCAAAAAATTATTAGTCCAACAATTGAATATAAAATATTAAATTTCAAATAAATAAAGCAAATAAACGAAGAAAATTCAATTAAAACATGGCATATATCAAGATACTCATATAAGCATATAAGCCATGGCAAAAAGGGTCAAAACAGTACCTTGTTGACTGTGCATACCGGTACAGAGGAGACCATATCGGTATTGGTTGAAGGTCGTATCAGTACGGTATGAGTTGTACTAATACCGAAGACACGAAATCTGGTGAAAATGTAGCAAAATCAACTTTAAATGCCTTACAACTTAATTAAAAGTTCATACAAAATCTCTATAATGTCTAAGATATGCATTTTGATCATTTTTATAATTCGACTTGTAACGTGAAATTTAACTCCCATGAAGAGAAAGAAGCACAAGACGAAATGCAGTGCAAACATAAAAAATATAAGCATAATTCGAACTTCATAATTTATTCACCAAAGGAAAGACGATATGTTATTAACTATAAATGAACCAGTGTCTACAGTCACAAGTGGATACACACGAATATTTAATTATTCATCAAAGAACTACAACTCCAAGGCTGCGAGCATACAAAGTCGTTTCGCGGCCTACAATCCCACATCAGTTTTCAGGTTCGCAAAGGTCACTTTATAACCTTCCTTCACATGGGAGCAATTGTTGGTACCTACGAATACTAACTGCCACGTGACAGGACCAAACGACCCGCGGCAAATGAACAAGACTACGAACATTATAACAAAAAAGACATCTGACGATCGATGAAACAACGCATGCGATCGTTGCGAACTACAATGCGTGAGGTCGCCCGCGAATCGTGCGACACCATGCGCAACATGCGGCGAACTAGCAAGACTACAAGCAACATCGCATCCAGCGATCATGTGACTGCGCACGTGATCGCTACGTATGATATAGTGAACCTAAGACATGACGATACAGGTGATCCACACCGACATTGAGTCACAACTACTCACTAAAACACATGTCCCCTCGATTGACACGTGCCTCACTCCATCTAACCCCTTTATAAGGGGCCATGCACCCTCAAATAGAGGTCATACTCCCCATAACACACACACATAAGCTCCCACGACCAAAATCCGAGCTCTCCAAGATTCTTAAGAACTCCCCATTCCGGGCACCACAACCACAAGAAAAACAAAAGTCACACACGAGCTCTAACCCAGAACAACCATCCCGGCCACCATCTCCGGTCTCTTACCATTTTGACCATCAACAACAATAATGATAAATTTACCCTGTTAAAGACTTAACACATTACATTGAAGATCAGGTCTGAACTTATGTTCATATTTGAAACACAAATTATGGCTTCTCTTGTATTCCAAGAGCGTTTGTTTGTTGGCCGAGGGGTTTGGAGTAGTTTTGAACAGTGTTTGGGTTATAGGATTTTTTTAGTGGAATGGTGTGGGAAAGATTCATGATAATAGTAAGTTTCAGCCTTTTTGTTTTAAACTCCAAAGATAACTTATACAGTTTTGCTTGCCTATAAGCTTCATATAAGTTCTTTTGTACCAACTTATCCAATTCGTCCGCAATATCAGTATATGTTTTATACATAATTTGTGACGAAGATCAGCTGTAAACTCATGCCAAATTGTTTTATATTTTTATATTATATACCCATCAAATCAAGTTCCAACGCTTCCCATTAAATACATAGAGATCGTTTTTAGTTTTTTATTTTCAAAAATGGTAAAAATATTAGAATACTCCACAATTCATCAAAGGTTGGAGCTCAATTTTTTATCTTGGAACATAAGTCCCTGCACTATTGGAAGGGTTATCCTGAGAACTCTTTTCATTCATGTTGAATTTCTCTATGACATGGTTTTTATAAGGGGGTGGATTTCATTAATGTATGGTTTTGAGCAAAAAATGGCTATGGTTTCGAAGCCAGTATACCTGTTTCTCCATGATTAAATGAATATATTTCATAATCACCGATAACAGTAACATGTGCAGATTGTTTACCTTCAAGTGTCGGTTCTTCATCCTCTTTAACCTTATCATTCAATATTCTCAAGATCTCTCTAGATAGCCATGATTTTCATTGCTTCTATACTCCAACTTGCTCATTCTTCATCCTTCTCTTGTTTTTATTGTTCCCACAACACAGAAAATTGAGTTTCATCGTTGTTCCCTAACTTGCTCTATATCTCTTGCACTTGTTATTAGCCATGGATTGAGCCTTCTTTGACTTATCCAGCTTGCAAAGGAGGATTTTTAGATCCCTTAAATAAGATCAGTGGTTCGAGCCTTAACATTGTGAATGAAGAAAATTGAGTTGAAATTGTCTTTACAGTATCCGATCTGAATAAGTCGACCAATGGATTAGACACCGATAGGCAATGGTTAAACTAAAAAAAGAGAATTCCTAATTAGCTCAGATCCCAAATTGTCACGATTCAGCCGTGAAAGAAGAGAATTTTTGCAGAAAATAAAGAAGCTTAGGTTCTAAAAAAAAAAAAGATAAATTAGATTTCAGTGAAGATAAGTTTTCATTCAATTTTCAGATAATTCATTTTTGTACCAAATGCTATATATATATTCTCTTTCTTAGTACTAACAGGTTATTTTTCAACAATTGGACATGTCCTTGTCAAACGAACCAACACTATTGGGCTTCACAATTGGTTTTGATTCAGGCCCAATCCTCCAACAGACTTGTCTGATCCATCATCATCAGAACACTTTGGTCCAATCTTCCAATCCAACTCGGTTTCATTTAGTTTGCCCGATCCACCGTTCTTACCCTTTTTCAGCTTCAGACCATTTTCTTCCATCAAAATCCCTAACTTTTCCCCCAATTCCTCCATGACCATGACAATGATTTAAAATTTACAAGAAAAACCTGCAACTTAGTCTTATTCATTCTAATTTTAGCTGTCTGTATATCCAATATAATTTTTTTTTACACGAATGATCTTCTAATGTACAAAAACATAAAAAAAAAAAAACATATATGCCTCATATCACACAGCCCTACCCTGAATTAGGGTAACAATATCTAATCAGAATCGAGTCTATATTCATTTTTACAGCACAGCTTGTAATTCCATGAAAAAGGGTTAAAAACCAAGCAAAAGACCCAACATTTTCTTTTATACATGTACACGAGTGTGATGATCAGCACGCGCATTGCAAGGCGGAATTTCCGAAGCACCCTGCTTTATTTGCAATTTTTCTGACTCCTGTTTCAGGGAGAGACAACGAAAATGTTGCCGGAGAAATTAGGATTCTGTCCATCATATTTATTTTAGGGGCCTCAAGTATTGCTTTAGGTATAGATAATGCCCATTGCATACTCCATATCGCAAGAGGCCTCATATATATAAGAGATCGGAAATGCCCATCGATTGTCCACCCCTCTGGAGTCTGGAACCAGTATCTGTTCACAAAACACCACAATCAAATTAAGAAGCATTCTCAAAAGGAAGATAACTTCCAAATAATTTTAATGAGAGAGCAGCATTGAAATTAAGAAGTTATCAAAAGTCATGTAAGATCCTCAAATTTCATGTTGGTATTGGTGTCAACGGTTATGTAAGAAGCTCAAATTTCGAGTTGGTATTGCTCTGATTGCAAAACCATGTTAGACTGATAGAAGGTTTAACATATAAAAACATTTTGGTTAGAATATCATTGTAATCATTGCTCAACCTAATCAACAGTGATTCACTGGAAAATCTTGAAAACTTTTCCTATCATCAGGGATTCATATAGTCCAGATGAGCTATCTGTCAAGCATTGGTCAGTTCAGAAGGGTACTTTTTATCTTTCCCCGTGCGATACAATATGGGTGTCGTAGAACTATGTAAACCACTGTTTCTAATGTCATGAAATTGACTTTCATTATTCTTTTGCATAAATATTGGCAACTTTTGCACCTAAAACAGCATGTGGAAAAAAGAAGGAAAGAAGAGAGAATAAAAATCATGTTAAACACTTACCCAAAGCCCTCTTCTGACCAGCCAGCAATGAAAATACCTTCAGCTGTAGTGAAAGCTTCTTCCTCCATTCCGGCGAGAAGCATATTTGCTGCCACAGCATAGGTAACACCAGTCCATATTTCCCGTGACTGCATACAGGATTCATCCACCTTTCCATTGGGATGCATTCCATTTACAGCACCCATCCTGCCTCCTTCAACTTTCATCACATTGAAATCATATATTTTCTGAAGAGCGCTTCTTGTTTTGAACTCATCAAAAAGTGGTGCCAAGCCTGAAGATAATGTGTACCATTGCCCTGCCAGTTGGTCTGCTTGTATCGACTTACTATTACTACTTGACCCAGAGTCATAGTTGAAATAAGAACCATTCCACAATTTCTTCTCAAATGCTATTTTGGCACTAAAAAATTTACTTTTGCACGTTTCAGCAAAGAACTTGTCACCTACCTGTTGGGCCATTGCAGCAGCAGATTGGAGCGCAGCAAGCCATAAACAACCACAGTAAGCACTTACACCATGAACAGTCCAAGCATCATATGTCTGATCAGGAAATCCATCATTTTCAATGAGGCCATCATCATCTCTATCAAATTGTTCCATGTATTCCATTGCAGTTCGTACAGCAGGCCAAACATCAATTCCAAATGCCATATCTCCCGTGGCAGCAAAATCTCTGTACACTTGAAGCACAAACTTGGGATTCAGATCCTTCCATTTGCTAGTATCATGTATATTATATGCATTCAGTTCATTCCAAGGATCGTGAGTCCCTAGATCATGAGGAACAGCTCCTCTAGCCTTACGAATTCCATAGTTACCCTCTGCAAGAAACTTTACTTTCCTTCCATCCTCGGATAAAACAGCTTTGGCAAAGTCACGTTGAATATTGAGTTCAATCTTGGGAAAAAGCTCAAGAAGGGCAAAAGATGCATAGAAGTGTACATCATAAGTGCACCACATGATATATTCAACTCCTTCCAAGTACAGGAACCTACCAACATCTTCATCACCATCAAGTTGATCCTGCGATTTCAAGTGATTTGAGAACTGCTTGCTGGTTCTTTTTTTCCGAGGAATAGTTGAATCACCATTCTGTTTTATCCCAACACCTGCAGAACCATTACTGCAACTGGTACTAGTATGTTCAAACACTGTACTATGCCTAAAACTCACTCCAGCTTCATTTACTTCTGCATCTTTTATTTCTATTTTCACTGGTGGATCTTGGTCATTTTTCACATCTGAAGATGGCAAGGAAGAATCTGCAAAATGTTTAAATAAGTTTTCTAGCTTTACTGACCAAGAGGATGTCATAGGTTTTCTCAGGTACACAGAGACAAGAAGCTACAGCAGGCTAAAATTAATATAAGCTAACCCAACATGCAAAGGACTGGGCAATTAGTATGTGTACCTATCCAAACTGTTCCACCAGCAACCAAAAAGTAGAGCTCATTAAAAAGTGTAAATTTGTACCTGCAAATGAAAGATAAATATTAGCTAATTAACATGATAAATTAATATATCTGTGACTAAACACACTTTTTCCCCTTTTCTGGTGTTCATAAGAATCAAATGACAATAACAGATAAAGAAAACAATAAATAATGTGTTTCAGAGACAGAATCTGCAGAACAATGATTATGAGGCTTCAAAGATGATCAATTTGACTAAAGGGAAGCAAGCTCTAAGCAAGAGTAAAAGATGAATGATCTTCAATGGTTCCACCTTCACCTCCACTTCCACCTCCCAATTTCCCTCTACAGAACAGGGAGAGAGAAACTTGTGCTCATGAATAATTCACTGCTCTATTTTAGCATAAGCATAGCATCACGGAAGGAATTATATAACCCATTTACAATAAGTATTACATGCATTTCACGCATCCTTCTCCATACATCGAGTTTCCATGAGCAAGAGGAAAGTTTTTTTTGCATGCAAAGATTTATCCTTGATGGACAAACATTAAACTAAAAGGTAAACTAGACCATTGGTCACCACTCTTTTCTACTTTGGTAACCGAACTATTTTTTCTACAAATTTGGTCACCTAACATTAAACTATATTTTCTACAAATTATTTTTCTATTTTGGTCACCGCTAGTTAAAAAATTAATAGAGATGGTGATTAGACCTGGTATAATAAAAGATTTAGTTCTAAAACTTATGCATGATATCAATTCAGTCCTAACTCAAAAAAATCAATAAATTTAACCCTCATTATTAAAAAATCCTATAAATTTGGTCCTCATTCTAATTCTAAATAATTAAATATATTTAAACATCAAACTACTTAACTGTTATATGGTTGACAAAAATAATTTTTAGATTAAATTGTGGTTGAAACTAATTTCTAAGGAAAACACGAATGGGTTTGGGGGGGGGGGGGGGGGGGGTTGAATTGGGACTAGGGATGACTCAACACTTAACCACTAGGACAAGCTATGTAATTGTTATATACTTGACAAAAATAATATTCAATTGTAGACAATTCAAGATTTTTTATATTTTAACCTAAATTTATTTTTTTTCTTTACCACTTTTTGTTTTTATAATTACATCATTGAAATTATTTTTTAAACCTAATTAAAGCTATCAGTAGTACCATAAAGGAAACAATATGTTCATACTCCCTTTGTTCCACTAAAACTGTCACATGTTGACATTGGTATATTATTAATAACTTTAATATTTATAATGTTTAAAATATTTAGATTTTATATAAAATTGATATCTTAATAATTCATACTCCCTTTGTCCTACTAAAACTGTCACATGTTGACATTTTTTGGTCAAATTTTTCCAAGTTTGACTTCTTATAATTTATTATTTATTATTGGTAAAAATATGAATAAATATATTTAAAAACCCTCAATCTAGTTTTTAAATATATATTTTATAAATTTTAATTTATAAAAATATTTAAATAAATTATAGTCGAGGTTGAAAAAATTTGACCAGAAAAATGTACATGTGACAGTTTTAGTGGGACAAAGGGAGTATTATATTAATTTGAGATTTTTTTTAAAAAAATCATTAGATATTACCTTCAAAATCATTATAGTAATGATTTAATTATTGAATATAAAATATGAGAATTTTAATTTAATATATTGTTTTCTTTGTTATTTATTAAAATAGTTTTTTATAATTCACCCAAATATGTAATTAGTTTCAACAGTAGTTTAAATAGTAAATAGTATTTCTGTCAATTATGTACGAATATATAGCTTGGTCTAGTGGTCAAGTGTTGAGCTATCTCAGGTCCTAAGTTTTGATTCCTTTTGCCCAATGGTTATGTGTTAGCCTTAGCTTAGGCCCTGAATTTGATCCCCCAAACTCATTCATATTTCCTTAATTTTCACCAATAAGATGATGACATGTGCCGTTATCTTATTAGAGGGTTAAATTTATTGAATTATTTAGAATTAAAATGAGAACCAAATTGACAGGATTTTTAAATAGAGGGTTAACTTTATTAAATATTTTTCGAATTAGGACCAAATTTATAGAATACAAGTTTTGGAGATTAAAACTATTATCATACCAGGTCATGTCACCATCTTCATTAATTTTTTAACGACCAATGACTAAAATAGAAAAAAAAAGAAACATGACGTTAGTGGCCAAAATTACGGAAAAATAGTTAGGTGACCAAAGTAGTAAGGGGTAATAGTTTAGTGTCAATGGTGTAGTTTACTCTAAACTAAAATAATAGAATGAAATATAAGGTTGATGTGAAAAATAAAAGGTTGCACTGGATGTTACCATTCTGGCAGCTTTTTGTCCTCGAGGATAGGACTTTGCCATTTCTCAATCTCTTCTTCCCAACACTTGTAATCTAAGAGAAATCAGAATACTATAGGTCTTAGGTACAAAATAAAGCTAATAGAAATTTAGTATCACTAAGGAAGTTATGAAAAGAAAAACAGAAATCTATTATGGAAAGCATGATTCCAAAATTGATTTGTAAAAACTAAAAAGGAATAATGCAAGAAAATAAAAGATATTCAAACCAGATCCATACTTGTCAGTGCATCATGAACCAACTCCTGAGCTGCTCTTTCAGACGTGCCGTAGAATTTTGTATATCTCCTGTGAGAGAAGGAAAAAGTTTTAAGAGATGATTACCGAAGTGTTAATACAACTGTCACTTAAAATTGCCACAGAAAACAAACATTGCTAAATATAAAAACATCAGACGTGCAGTAGAATTTTGGTTTTTCTTTGCTTTTGGTTGTACTTATTTGGACCATGTTTTGGTGAAATCTCCAGATGTTTTGGTGAAATCTCCACATATTAGCTATCTTTCACAGAAAACATCCTGATGTAAAAGGAAAAGTAATAAAGACGGCATGCATGGTAGAAACTGGACAATAATAACTGTTGTTTCTCACAGCTGAAAGTTTTAAATTTCTCATGACCTTAGATTAAGGTTGGCCTTAGCTGCTTTAAAGACACAATACCACAGACATCCAGTCCAAGGTCTCAATTGAACACAGCAAACGAAATAATGACCGTGCACTAATGCGTGACGGGAAAAAGCACGTTGTAAATATACCGGTGGTATGAGCTCCCTTTTAAAAATTTTATTTTTGGAGAAGACCAAGCAAGAGAAAATGCAATGGTGCACTTTCCATGGGGTTCCACCCAGGCAGAGGCTGAAACTGCCGCACAAAGTGTCTCTCCAGGTGATGAAGGCATGCTTGGTCCACAACTGAAATTTTCACGATCGAATTGTCCATCCTTCATATAGTAAACAGCAATTTAATCTCAGACGGTCAGCAAATGCATATTCTAATATCACGTGCACTAGGGTGTTAGTGTCAGATACTAGTATGTATCTGACACGAGTATGGTCAGATTATACTTAGTTTTTTCATGTATTCATAGGACCCTTAGAGCATATCTCTATATCCACGTCTCAGGCACAAATGTAGGACAAGGGTACTTATGCAAAAATGAGAAGTTGGAATTACATAGCATAGAATAGCCTTAATGGGTGGCAAACACAAAAGTGTGCAGTAATTCTATTAAAAATTCATGAAGGAAGATTTTTTCTTTTTAAATTGAGGATAAGCATCCACGGCCACTGAATTCCATAATTAAAAACACAGGTAAGAAGATTGATGAAATGAAAAGAAATGCAGACAGCCTTTTACACAAATCATTACCTCCATCATTTTGCCCCACATCTTCTTTGCTGTTATAAAGCTTCCATCAGTAAGACCAAAACAGGGTAGAACTGTTACACTGACATTCTGTGTTTCAGAAGCAGCGACCGCAAAGGTAACAGGAGGGTTCCCATTAGCAGTCCTGTGAAATGGCCCACAATTCTTAGAAATATTTGAAATCTAATAATTATGTAAGCAATAATACAAATAATTTAAGCACATATATTAAGCATCAAAGCAAAATACCAATAAAGCAGGAGATAATAGAGGGATGGTTCAGGTGATACTGTTAGAATTATATCTAAATGTCTACCGCCTTATTTTAGGGTATATTTTAAGAATTATGATGGAGATATATTTTGTATTAAATCAGGGTCAACTTAGAGTTATTTTCTTCATTGAATACTCTTTCTATTAATATAAATACCCAACAAGCTTTTTCCAAAGCCCTATTTCTTCTTTTCTTTTTCCTTCTCTTGTAATTGTCAAGCTTTTAAAATATATGTTAATGTCTAACAGATACCTATACTTTAAATAGGAGCAGTGTCATACAATCAGTTTTGTTTACAAATATCATCCACTCCACCCAACATTGTTAACTCGGAATGGCAATATCGTTGACCAATTATATAACCTATGGCATAATACCATCTCATCAAACATAATTAGTTCCATTATCCTACTTGGCATGGCATTGACCTGAAAAACTTAAAGACAAACATGAAATTTATAATATTTCCTCAGAGAGGAACGAAAAACTTGACAAAAATGGAGTTAAGCAATCCAAAAGTCTTTTCTTTTGATATTTTAATGTCCTCCAAAATTTAAGGTCTCGGGGAATGGTATTAGGAAGACAAGATGTTTCAGGTGCCACGATATGAATATTCACAAGGAATCCTTCAGAGTAATCTAATCTTTCTATAAAGTAAAAATAAGCTAAAGATGATCTGCCAAATACTATACAAACTGCTTAGAATTTTTGGTTGTTAAAAGAAAAAGGCTCCTATATTTCTTTAAAGCACCTGAATGGCCTTCAGAATAATATGCAAAAAAGAATTGTGTCACGAGACAAGAAAAATTGAATGGTAATAATCAGGCCTACATATATCAATTGCATACTAGTGACTTCTGAATAAATCATGCATACTAGTGACTTCTCACCAACACTTTAGGAAAGTAATAATCAGGCCTACATATATCAATTGCATTTCTCGTTGACGTTTCCTAGAAATGAATCATGTCCCCAACTTTTAACAGAAAAGAGAGAATTGTATTTTATATCTCATACCCAAAATGATTTGAGCACCGGGTTTGTGCAGCGTGTAACATGACAATGTACAACTGACTAGTTCTTAGTTCTTTTCATTTCCCCCACCTACCAGCACAAATATGTTCTTAACCCGCAAAGAGAGTTGCCCAAATTGAATTGGATCATTATCCCTATCCACCGACACCAACACTAATACTGGAAAATTTTAAGTACACAAGCACAATTAAAGTTCCAACACATTTTTATATTAATTAGTTTTTTATTTTTTTAAAATATATATAATCATTTGTACACTAATGGTAAAATTATTTTATTTCATTAAAAGCCATCATACATGCTTAATTGATATTTAAAATAAGACTTAATTGATATTTAAAATGTAAGAATACGCATAGTAATCCTAATTTGTATAAGAGTTAATTTATTAGTTTAATTGTTGTAGTAGTACTCTAAGTCTTTTAGGTAGAGTAGGAAGGCTAAACCTAGTAGGACTCCTTATCTAACTTAAAGTCCTAGCCTATATAAGGCTGTAAGTAACTTTGTATTGAATCAAAGATTTCGATCATCTAATAAACAGAAGAGTTTTCTGTTTATCTTCATGGTATCAGCCTAAATTCGATCTAATCGATTTTTTTTCTTTCTCTGATGGCAAATTCCGATTCAAAGTGATTTGCGGTCTTTATCCTCTACATCTGCTTCCTCGATGGCAGATTTGTTGGAACCTTCAGGTTTGACTTCTTTGTGCCATAGGTTCACAGGCACAAATTATGTTCAATGGTCCCAATCCGTTAAACTCTTCCTTATCTGGAGAGAAACTCTAGGATATGTGTAAAACTAATGTTTTGATATAATAATTGAAAAGAGTTTTGGACCTATTTGAAAAGAATTTAAAACATGTCTTTAAGTCCAAACAACTTGAAAATAAGTTTGAGGAATCTTAAAAGTTTTTTGGCAAAGTTTGTATGCTTTAAAATAGTCAAACTTGTTTTTCAGCAAGCCCGTACCGATACGGTATACCCCATATCGATACCCTTTTGCCCAAGTTTTGAATCTGCCAAAACCCGTATCGAAACGGGTGAGACCGTATTGATATAGAAAGGGATCGTTTCGATACACCCACCCCTTAAGCGTACCGATCACTGTTTTAACAACCCCAACGGTCTTTTAAATGACATACCGTACCGATACGCCCTCAAGCGTATCGATACGCTTAGGCTGGCAAGAGCCCAACGACTAGTTTCTGAAGAAGAGCGTATCGATACACGAGGAAATAAAGTCTCCAAAACTGCAAAACTGCAAAACTGCATTTAATATGGGAAATAAAGTCTCCAACGACTACAATTCAACCCCAACGGCTAGTAACGGCTACAAACTCAATTAGGAGTATAAAAGGGACCTCCAAGCATCAAGAGAAGGCTAATGCTTCAATTGTAATACAACATATGATCAAAATGTGTCTTAGTGCTTAAGTGTCAATTCTTTGTATAGACAAACACTAGTGAGCCAAAATTGTTAAATTTGCTCAAGTGTTTTAGGATTGGGTGAGAGTTTAATTGTGCAAACAAATACCTATTAGGGGATTTAAGTTTGCTTATTTTTATCTCTTTGTAAAGATTTGATCAAAGCTTTGGGTAGAAAGCTTGATCGGTTTGTAAGGGTTTCCTCCTAAGCCTAAAAAAGGACGAAACAATTAGTAGATTGATTGGAAATCCTTAGTGGGAAGCTAAGATAGTGGATGTAGATCATGGTTAGAAGGTTGAACCACTATAAATCATCTTGTCTTTATTCATTTTAGCTTCCACACCTCTATCACCCAAAATTCCACTTCCCCACCACTTGGCGAGCAAGAACGGTTGAAGGAATCGAACACCACATAACTCAACAATATGTCACTCGGAAAACTTCAAAACCTGCTGCAACTGATGAAGGTCTGGAAAAGTGGATCCAAGAGAATAGTCGGATCATGTCTTGGCCCATCAATACCATGGTCCCTGAAGTTGGTTCTCAATTTCTTCTCTATGAGACTGCCAAGGAGATTTGGGATGCTGCTCGGGATACTTTCTTCAGCACAAACAACAACTCAGAGTTGTTTGGGATCGAAAGCACTGCTATTGCACTAAAACAGGATGGGATGACTGCTACTCAATACTACACAACTCTCGCCAATTTGTGGCAGCAAATTGGCATGTATGAAGCCCATGAATGGAAAACCCCAACTGATGCTGCACTGTTTCGAAAGATTAATGAACATAGAAGAATTTTCTAGTTCCTCAATGGCTTAAATAGGGATTTTGATCCAGTCAAATCTAGGATCCTTGGCCTTAATCACCTTCCTTCACTGAGAGAGGTCTTTTCTGAGATTCGAAGAGAGGAAAGCCGCCGCCTCTACATGATTCCAGAAGTCCCTGTTCCTGACAGCTCTGCCATGGTCACACAATCTACTTCCGCCGCCTCATTACTTGTGGGGTGAGGCATAATGTCTACCTATCTTATTAATCGTATGCCTAGTAAAGTATTGAATTTTCAAACACCCAGGGATGTATTCATGTCTTTCTTTCCATCCTTACTTAAGTTCCAGAAACCTCTACTTATCTTATTAATCGTATGCCTAGTAAAGTATTGAATTTTCAAACACCCAGGGATGTATTCTTGTCTTTCTTTCCATCCTTCAAACCTATGAACTCTAATCTTCCCTTGCGTATCTTTGGCTGCACTGTGTTTGTACAGAATTCCAGTCTTACGAGATCTAAATTTGATCCCAAGTCTTTGAAATGTGTCTTAGTTGGATATTCTTCACTCAAGAAAGGCTACAAATGTTATCATCCCCTTCTAAAAAATTCTTTCTTACTATGGATCTAACCTTTTTTGAGCAGGAACCTTATTTCTCCAGGACTGAAATTAAGGGGGAGACATTTGGTAATAATTTTCAGTTTGTTCCTACACAAGTTCCTCTCTCTTCACCTTCTCATTATCCTCCCTTACTTGAGTCTCAAACTTCTTCCCATATAACTCATCACCTAACCTATGCCTTTCTCATGTTACTTCTCCTGCATCAAAACAGTTAACTCAAACTTCTTCACAGCCTCCAAAACAAGTGCATGTCTATGCCCGGAAAAGGAAGATTATTCCAGAAACTGTTCTGCAATCTAGTACTCGTCAAGAATTAAATTTCAGTCCAGTTACCTGTGAAGAAAGTGAAGGTAATGAATCTGTTAATATACCTTCTCATCTTCTTTAAGATTATGAACCTATTGCTAAGAGAAAAGGGGTGAGACAATGTACCAAGTACCCTATCCAAAAGTATGTTACCTATGGAAGTTTAATGCCTTCATTCAAAGCTTTTACAGCTTGTTTAGACAAGGAATAGATTCCAAAGAGCTATGAAGAAGCAGTTCAGAATCCTAAATGGAAAAAGGCTATAGAGGAAGAAATTGAAGCACTTCAAATGAATGGAACTTGGACTATTACAAACCTACCCCAGGGCAAGAGGACTGTTGGCTGTAAATGGATATTTACCATCAAATATAATTCTGATGGGACTATTCAAAAACACAAGGCAAGGTTGGTCGCAAAAGGGTTTACTCAAACCTATGGGATCGACTTCAAAGAAACTTTTGCTCCAGTGGCTAAATTGAATTCAGTTCGAATTCTTCTTAGTTTGGCAGTAAACTGTGACTGGAAACTACACCAACTAGATATCAAGAATGCATTCCTAAATGGAAATCTTGAGGAGGAAGTTTACATGGAAATTCCTTTAGGGGTAAAAGATGCAGGACAGCCTCAAAAAGTTTGCAAACTAGCAAAACCACTTTATTGACTTAAACAATCTCCTAGAGCCTGGTTTAAGAGATTCACCAAGGTTATATTGAAGAATGCGTTCAAGCAATCCTCGGCCGATCACACCTTGTTCAGTAAGGTAACATCTTCCAATAAAAGAGTAATCTTTATTGTGTACGTGGATGACATAATTATGACTGGAGATGATGAAGAAGAAGTAGCAAGGACCAACAAAGGGTTAATTTTCAACCAACGAAAGTATATCCTGGATCTTCTTAAAGAAACAAGTTTACTTGGTTGCAAACCTGCAGACACACCAATGGAGGCAGGCTTAAAATTCAACAAACCAGGAACTGGTCTTGCGGCTGACAAAGGACTCTACCAAAGATTAGTAGGTAAATTGATTTACCTGTCCCTCACCAGACCCGACATCTCCTTTCCAGTAAATGTCATAAGTCAATTTATGACAGACCCTAGACAAGAACACATGGATGCAGCAAAGAGGATCTTGAGGTATTTAAAAGGGACACCATGACACGGCCTATTTTTTAAGAAAAATCAAGACAGAACTGTGAAAATCTACACTGATGCAAGCTGGGCAAGAGAGCTCACTGACAGGAGATCAACCAGTGGATATTGTTCCTTTGTTTGGGGAAATTTGGTGACTTGGAAGAGTAAAAAACAAACGGTGGTTTCAAGAAGCAGTGCTGAGGCCGAATTCAGGGCCCTAGCCTTGGGAATATGCGAAGGAATTTGGCTATTGAAATTTCTTAGAGAGTTGGAAATGGCACAAGATGAAAGTTTTGAAATTTTTGTGATAACCAATCCACTATTCAGATAGCCAAGAATCATGTACAACATGACAGGACAAAGCACATTGAAATCGACAGACACTTCATTGCTGAGAAGTTGGCTAAAGGGACAGTCTCTCTCAACTACATTCCTACAGAAGAACAAGTGGCAGACACTCTCACAAAGCCTCTGCCAAAAGCTCTTTTCAGCAAATTTTTGTCCAAACTGAGATTATACAACGTATATTCACCAGTTTGAGGGGGAGTGTAAGAATACGCATAGTAATCCTAATTTGTATAGGAGTTAATTTATTAGTTTAATTGTTGTAGTAGTACTCTAAGTCTTTTAGGTAGAGTAGGAAGGCTAAACCTAGTAGGACTCCTTATCTAACTTAAAGTCCTAGCCTATATAAGGTTGTAAGTAACTTTGTATTGAATCAAAGATTTCGATCATCTAATAAACAGAAGAGTTTTCTGTTTATCTTCATAAAATAATTGATGCATTGAGCACAGAGCTTCTTTCAACTCTACAAGCAACGTTGAAATTATCATCTCATTTATTTTTACTTTAATTTAAATATCTATTGAAGATGGGTGACGACTTCTTAATTCATTTATTTTAATTTTTAGTGAATACCAATTAAAAACATTTTCTTAACTTGTTTGTGAAATTAAAAATAATTCTTAAAATGATCTTTTAAAAAAAATCCACTAGAAGATATATATTTTAAGAAAACTAAGTATTTTAATTCACTAATTGTCACAACGGTAACATACTCTCTTATAGATTTTCATTCTTCCCCAAGGTCCAGTGTTGTCAACTATATATTAACACGAGATACTATCTAGTATTATAGTAGGCAACTTATTCAAGTCTCGCATAATCTTTTGCTAGTTTTCCATTTCTTTGTGTTACCATTATCTGTGAGTTATCTTTGGCTCTATTAGTCTATTTCCATTTCTTTTTGTTCCAATTATTTAGGAGTGTGTGTTATTGAAGGGGCTGAGACTTTGGATGGAACTACCAAGAGAAAACTGCAAACCAACCGTCATATATAGCTATAAGGGTTTGATGACTTGCTTGTGATGAAGTAGTACGCCAGAAACTCCATCTTCACCTCTGTCAAATAAAAGGGAAGAAAGTTAATATAGCTTCACAGTGCAAAGTTAAAATGGAAAGAACAAACACAAACGATACTCACATGAATGGTTCATTGACATGATCTCCTGATAAGTGTGAAATTCCACCGATTGAATTCTACACAAACAAACATTGATTGCTTAACATCCAAGGACCTGTCTTACTATAGATTTGAGTAAAACTAGACAAATTTGGAAAGAGAGAATGAACTACCGCCCATGAAAAGAGTAGGCTGACTTTTGCCCTTTCTTTTCCAGTGTTCACCAACTGCAATAGATCAAGCAATGGCAATATAGGAAGTGAACCCATGAAATAATCTCAGAAATAACCAATTACAGATAAGTCACCAAGTTCTTAAAATTGGATGTTGAATAAACATACTGTGTAGACAAAAACAGCTGTTGGAAGACTACTATCCCTATAATTATGTGGTATGAATGGCGATATCTGTCGACAGGACACTTTTAGGTCAGGATCTGGTTCACCTGAAAAAGTAACAGATTGTTCAAAACAAGATTCAAGGAAAAGTACACAGATTTGCAAAAACAAAGAAAGTTTGATTAGTACCATCATATATTGTCCATGCTCTAGGAAACAAAGCATGGTATGTAGAATGCTGGCCATTCAGATTCCATCCCCATGATGAAATACCCTCATCACTAGTTTTCCTGTGAAAGCATACTGCAAACATTACACTTACACTCTACACTATCTCTAGTAATAAATTTCGTTGAAAACTTCAAAAAGAGAATGAAAGATAATTTTTTTCTTATATCTAGGCAAGCTCCAGAAAGTTCGCAGGAAGCTTTGTAGCTTTTTAATAAATAAATAAATAAAAAGACACTTCAGATACACAAATACACCTGCATGGATACTCCCTAGCTAACAGTGAATTTAACTACCCCCTCACATCCCACCCTCTCCTTTCCCTTCTTCCCCTGAAAGTGTATCTCTGAGAATTCAATCCCATCTCCAAAAAAATTGCTTGTCAACCATGTAATATTAAGCATTTTCTCACAAGATAAGTTTCAAGTTCCAATAGAATTTTCCGAAGTACTCAACTTTCATTATTATCAAAGCCTGCAGTTTTGGCTTCTGATCAAGGATATTACGACTAGAATTAATGACACACACTTTGTAGTTAGTTAAGTAGGTATCAACTACTGCCCTGTGATATGATGTAGAAGTGAAATAAACAAGAAAGAACAGAATGACAAAAGGACATAATAAACAAAGAAGACAGTTGTACACCCGATGAAGGTTAATCTCATATATCAGCCAGTTAATAAAAACATGAAAATATTTGTTTCTTTTAGCTAATAAAAGATGTACAAATATCAAATTTCTATTGAAGTGATTGTATATTTGCTTTGCAGGATTTTCTTCTTACCCTAATCCTTTATGCTGTCCCGGCGCCAAAACAGATGCATATTTCTTTTTTCCTCCATCACGGGATATGAATATCTACAGTATCAGAAATAAAGCAAACCATCAAGAAGAAGAAAATTATGGTTTAACATTTCTAAACATCTAATGTTTTATTTTTAATCCGTTATCTTGGGGGTGGTCAAATTTGTTTCAAGAAATTAAGTTGGAAAAATGCATCAGAAATCTATTAATAAAATAATATTGAATAATTAAATGGTGCAGCACAACAATACTGGTTGCCGCTAGATTTAAAATGAAAAAGAATATTGTCTTATAAAATTCAAAAATAGCCTTGAAAGCTCTTTTAATGGAAATGTCAATTTGTCTTAATGAAACACAAATTCAAGTTTAATATACATACTTTGGTTTTAGATCATTCTCTAGAAATAAATCAATTAATCTAATACAGAGTATAACACAAACAAGCATATTAGTTGAAGGGCAGAGCTTTACAGAAAATTGATTAGCCATGACAGGTGAAGTGTTACAAGTTCCAGGAACAATTTGCCATTGCCTGAACTCGCCTCTGAAACCCCTGGATATACTGCCACTCCTGAAACATGATTTGCTACCATCAGGGTACATAAAAATTTATAGCACTAAGAACTGAGTATAGCTAAGTTGGATTGAATACCCCATTCCTCCCAGTGGAACTCCTTGAGATGCAGATGGCTTACAACTTTCTCGGGTGAAAGGGTCAATAGGTGCTTTCTGCACATGATCATGCGATAATTTCAAAAAATACTCAGAGAAGATCTTCATCCAGAACCTATGCTGTCAAGGAAATTAATAGCCTAGCCTAATTCTAGAAACTAGAAAATAGAAAAGAATATCAAACGAGTTCAAACTAATTTAGACAAGAGAATTACCCTTCCATGAGAAGCCTCTTCCCTGACATAGGACCATAGACGTATACCTAATCGCACCTAAGATTTCAATGCCGTATCAATTCAAAGAGGTGAGCGGGACAAGAATCATGCATTCTTGCTATACAGTAGTTAAGTTATCTGTATCTTGAATCAGTCAAGCAGGATTTTCTATCGCTTACCATCTTTATTGCTTCCATAAATGTAACACTAAATTCTTTAAGAATATTAGCATGGCTGTTTAATCTTCTTCTCCATGCATGCTTCGGTGGGGCAGCACTATCAAAATCGAACTATAGAGGAGTAGCAAACCAACAAATCAATACAGAAGCAAGTTTAGAGTTAATCTGAAATTTAAAAAAAAAACACTATCAAGTCAAATAAAATAAAATAGTTCTCAGATGAAGGTAATGTGACATTTAAGACCGAAACTTGAATAAAAATGTCTCACTCCTCATATCAATGCAAACCAGATAATAGCAATATCAGGAAGAAGTAATTGTATTAACTTGGGACAAATGATTGTCAGTCTCTTCTCTAGAGTCGATAACATAGGCATCAAGTTTATGTTATCAGAAATCGCTATCTTCCCAGGCTTTTCAAATTATAAAATATTAAATAAAACAAACAATTCACAAACTTCAAATTTTATTTATTTAAAATTATGTATTATATATGCACAAACTATATGTATAAGATCAAAAAACGTTTTACATTAAACTACCTATAAAATTTACATGTCATTTAAGTAACGATTTCTGTTATAATTTTTGTACCTCGGGGACAGAACAATCCACCTTCATTATAACATTGAGTTAATCACATTTCTTTTTTCTATTGCTTTTAAAGAATTGCAGGATTGAAACAATTGAGTGGCTCCTAATGAGTCTCAAACCCATGACTTATTCCACGAGAATACGAGGTAACAAAGATAAGCCGCCGGCCAAATGAGCTTGTCATTTCCTAATTTTAAGTAAAACATATTAAGTAAATATTTCATAAAGCACATCTTTTACGCTATCTACAAAATCACGCCGGATGATTGAATAAGATAAAAGGACTATTTTTCTTTAAAATAAATTTCAAACCTTATTACTTTAGGAAAGAACTAATTCCGTGGGAAAACAAACCTTACTGCTCTTAATTTTTATAAAAGTACTATTTTTTCCTCCTCTTTTACACATTTTCTCAGGAGCCAAACAGAATCAAATCAACCTAGAAAAGGACAACACAGAAAAACTTACCAATTGTAAAGTATTACGGCTGACATAATCCTCAGGCGGCCATGAATGCTTTCTGTGCTGAAATATATTACCAGTAATCATGTTGACTAATCAAAATTCAAATTTCCTTTTGTTTTATTTTATTTTCTCTCCTTTTTAGCTATCTCTCTCCAAACTCAAGCGGTCCATAAAGGGGGGTTATGTCAACAACTTGGGAAGGAAAACAAGCGCTAAATCAGAGAATCGCCGGATCAGATATATAGGAGACTTTATATTTTGGTGAAGGAAAAAAGGTAAATTGATTAGATACTCATTTGACTATAGCA
Organism: Hibiscus tridactylites; assembly: GCA_958450335.1. Classification (NCBI taxonomy): domain Eukaryota; kingdom Viridiplantae; phylum Streptophyta; class Magnoliopsida; order Malvales; family Malvaceae; genus Hibiscus; species Hibiscus tridactylites. The sequence goes on along the minus strand of OY288278.1, from coordinate 20,763,694 downwards.
CAATATTTAATTGTGTCTTTTAATTATAAAAGGTTATAAAATGATCCCTTGAAATAGAATTATATAACAAATTATTCTAACATGAAAGCTAATAATATTGGGGAGGTTCTGCTGTGAGGCGGTTAATATACGGCTAATATACGGCGTGACCGGTTAAAAGCGCGACTAGATATGTTATATGTTTCCACCGGAAAGATTACTTGTGCTGGTAATATTATCAACATATTAGGCAGCGCCTATTATGTTATTAAAGTTTAAGCTGACGGGGCCTTGGAAATCCGACGATAACAAAATAGGTAAATTACTTATTTTGTTGATAATGTTATCAACATATTAGGTAGCGCCTTTTATGTTATTAAAGTTTAGCTGATGGGGCCTTGGAAATCCGACGATAACAAAATAGGTAAATTACTTATTTTGTTGATAAGAGTATCAACATATTAGGTAGCACTTATTATGTTATTAAAGTTTAGCTGATGGGGCCTTGGAAATCCGACGATGACAAAATAGGTAATTACTTATTTTGTTGATAATATTATCAACATATTAGATAGCACCTATTATGTTATTAAAGTTTAGCTGATGGGGCCATGGAAATCCGACGATAACAAAATAGATAAATTACTTATTTTGTTGATAAGAGTATCAACATATTACGTAGCGTCTATTATGTTATTAAAGTTTAGCTGATGGGGCCTTGGAAATCCGACGATAACAAAATAGGTAAATTACTTATTTTGTTGATAAGAGTATCAACATATTAGGTAGCACCTATTATGTTATTAAAGTTTAAGTTGATGGGGCCTTGGAAATCCGACGATAACAAAATAGGTAAATTACTTATTTTGTTCATAAGAGTATCAACATATTAGGTAGCGCCTAATTTGTATACATTTTATCGTTTACATTAATATTATAACTTTAAACAAACCGGTTACTAGTGTAACGTAATAGGTAGCGACTAAGTATCGATAATCTTTTACAAAAGTATCGATACTTTTCAACGCAAATTTATTAAAAGCATTGTAACTGGTTGAAATGTGGCTCGAAAGTATCCATACTTATATTAAAAGTATCGATACTTTCGAGCCATGTTTCAACCGGTTACATTGCTTTTATAAAAGTATGGATACTTCCATAAAAAGTTTCGATACTTAAAATTAAGGTATTGGTATTTACTTTAATAGTATCGATATTTTACTATAATTTATTGCACAACTAATTTTGTCCTAAGAAATAAATGTTGTGCCCAGACATCAACCACCACCACCTAATGAAATTGAAAGCAACACACAACTCATGTTTGGACCACTTCCACCGACGGTGTTTACCAATGTACGATACTCCATCCAACGTTGTTGTTGAGTTGAGAGGTGCTCGATTCGATCAACCGATGTTACTCACCAAGTGGTGGACAGGTGGATTTTTGGGTGGATGTGGTGTGGAAGCTTTAAAAGATAATTGACACAATGATTTATAATGGTTCAACCTTCTAACCAAGGTCTACATCCACTACCTTAGCTTCCCACTAAGGATTTCCAATCAATCCACTATTGATTCGTCCCCTTTTCTAGGCTTAGGAGGAAACCCTTTACACCGATCAAGCTTTCTACCCAAAGCCTTGATCAAACCCTCTTTTACAAAGAGAAAGATAAGCAAACTTAAATCCCTCTAATAGGTATTTGTTTGCACAATTTAGCACTCACCCAAAGCCTAAAACACTTGAGCAAATTTGACAATTATGGCTCACTAGTGTTTGTCTATACAAGAATTGACAATTTAAGCACTAAGACAATATTTGATCATTTGTTGATTGACAATATGAGCATTAACCATATCTTGATGCTTGGAGGTCCCTTTTATACTTCTTGATGAGTTTGTAGCCGCTACTAGCCGTTGGGGTTGTATTGGAGCCGTTGGAGACTTAATTTTCCACCAAAAATACAGTTTTGCAGCTCACCGTTTCAAAACACTCGTGCCCGTTTTGAAACACCCTTTAAGTAGAAAGAGTCGTTGCAGTCTGATGCAACACCCGTATCGAAACGCCCTTGGCCATTTCGAAACACCCGTATCGAAACGCCTACATTCGTATCGAAACGATATGCATTTAAATGTTAGTTGGGAAATAGCCGTTGGGGGTTATGACAGTTGAGGTCGATGCCACATAGGCGTATCGAAACGGCATAGCCCGTTTCGGAATGCTGGGCAAAAATCTCATCCAGGGAATGCCCGTTTCGATATACGTATTGAAACGATTTTGCTACTGGAATCCCTCGTATCGAAACGCCCTAAGGTGTTTCGAAACGCCTGTAAGGTTTTGTGTATTTTGGCTTTTGAAAACAAGCAAAACCCTTTAGAAAATATCCCTAAACATAGTTTCAAGTTATTTGGACTTTTGAAATAGTTTTGAATTCTTTTTAAATAAGTCCAAAACATTTTTCAATTATTACATCAAAACATTAGTTCTACAATCTCCCCCTTTTTGATATAATAAAACTACCTTGAAAAATTATTTGGGATTCTCCCCCTTTAACTTTAAAAATGTGAATAAGAGATTAAGGATATAAAATCAAATAAAGCTCCCTCTTATTCATTTGAGAATTCAATTTTTTTCAAACCATTTCTCCCCCTTTTTGTTATATCAAAAAGAATTTAAAACATTAAGTTCAAAATAACAATAGAGGTAAAAATTGACAAAAATAAGAATTTGGTTTTAAAATGGCTCCCCCTTACTCAAAGCATCATTAAAAATGTTAGTCCAACATAAATGATCATCTAGTTGACATAAATGAAAAATAAATCAATTAAAATCAAAAGCAACTAGTTTTTACCACACTTGAACTCAAGGGAGGATGTGAAGCCTTCCTTCTTCAAGTGTTCTTCCTTGTGTGCATGGAGCTCCCCTCAATGTTTGACTTGTTGAACATCTACATCACACCTAGCAAAAGACAATCAAGTAGTTTGTGGTATCCAAATTGCTTTGGATCCATAGAAATTAGTAGCACAAACTTTAATCCCCTTAGGAATCCATTTTTCAATTTCATCCTTTTTAGTTGAAGTGGTTAGTCCTTTTGGGACCCAAACACTTATAAAACATTTACCATTTTTGAATCTAGGGGGTACTAGATTGTCTCATATAAAAATTTGATTTTCCAAAATTGTTTTTCTTTTCAAACTCTTTGGAAATCAAATCCTTTTCTTCTTGAACTTTTTGAAGCAATTTTTGTAAATCAAAACATTTTAGTTCAAACTCCTTGAGTTTTGCTTCAAGTTCAAGTTTGGTTTTAGAAATCAAATCATTTTGAATTTTCAACTTTGAAATCACTTTATTGTTTTTCAAAATGTGATTTTTAAAGTCTAAAACCATATCATCATAGGCATCTTGTGTAACCCCCGTAGCCCGGTCTGGACGGTTGGCCCGAACTACGAAGATTACACGGGGAAAACCAAAGTCAACCCGAAAGTCAACCTTGATTAACGACCCTTTTTTTTCCTTTTTAAACTTGTCTAGATGCTCATTAACCTTACATGTGATCACACAAACACCATGCTCAAAGATCACAAACATCAGAGATCAAACAGGGACCCAATTGAACAAATTACAACTTTAGGGACCAAAATGTAATTTCTGAAAACTTTAAGGACTTAACCAGATTTTAAGTTACCAACTTGAAATTAATCATGTTTCATGCTTCTCTGCCAAATTTCAGCTCAAACGGACTTCCCGAACTCATACAATTGCACAAACAAGATTCAGGACCAAAATGCAAACATTTTGAAACATTTAACCGCCCATGTCAGCCCCCAACGGTCACCCGTTCCGAAACAGGCCAAGGCCGTTCCGAAACACGGGCCGTTCCGCAACGCGTTCCGCAACGGGGGTCTGGCAGAATGCTTTCCGTTTCGGAACGGTGACACCCGTTTCGGACGCCTGGGTTCATGCAGGGCACCCGTTCCGAAACGGTGTTGCCTGTTCCGAAACACCTAGCCCAGAATGTTGCATTTTGCTCACTCAAACACACAATTGATCATTCAAACATGCTCCAAAAGCCACCAAACTTTGCCAACATGCAATTCAACATAAAAGAGACATACTTGCATCAACAATTCAACAAATAACCATCACATACGGAAAGCCCCAAATCTATAGGCATGCTTCCTACACAAGCAACCATTTAAGCACAAACCTTTCAATTCAACCTCAATTAAGCCAATTCATGTTTCAACAACATTAACAACAGTATTTAAACATTCATGATCAACACATACGATTATAAAAACAACAATCCGAGAGATTCTACCCCATTGCCCTTATTAACTATAGCTATTCACCGAGACATACATCTCCATTGGAGTCCACCTTGAATCTCTTGCTCCTTGCTGCCCCAAACCTCAAGAATCTGCATTGATGGACAAAAAGGAGCGTAAGCACATAATGCTTAGTGAGGAATGCTCAAAACCAAAACACCATCAATGCAGCGGGTCTTTAAAACACTTTAAAACCAACCCGATTTGCTTTCCAAAACCATGTTTGAAAACTCTTTCAACATCAAGCTCAAAACCATGCATAAACACTATATGCCAAGCTTAATCAAAACCATGGAAAACACTTCCAATTTGCAACATACCTTTCTTTAGCTTGGAAACCACATCAAGCAAGAAACCATTTAAAACCATAGTTCAACCAAACCATTTCATGCATTTAATCAAGGCTACATAAAACCATATCATCATCATCACATGCCTTTAACAACAAGTCATACATGACTCCAATGCAACATAGGTAATCCATGCTCACATGCATCATTTATCAAATGATAACCAACACCTGTTCAACATACAAGTAACATGCTTCCACTAGCATTATACACATCTCATGCAACAATGCATCTTACCAAGCATCCCATGCTTCTCATGCAAACATGCATCAATTCAAGCATCTCATGCTTCACATGCAACCATGCATCATTTCAAGCAATCTCATGCTTCACATGCAACCATGCATCATTTCAAGCAATCCCATGCTTAACATGATCAAGAACATTATATTGGCTTCCAAGAGATCAACCATATTCACTTTCCAACTTTACAACCCGATCGGACACGCGGATCACAAGCGTGTCCCAACGCTTCCTACACACTACCCAATCCAAGGTCTTCCCGTGGGCAACAACCTCCACTGACCTCAATCTCCTAAGGTTCCCATGCATGGACTTTTAAACACCATACAACCTTAGCTTTTCCTCAAGGTTACCATGTATGAACATACACCCTTGACATGCACAAGGTCTTCCCGTATGGACTTTCAACCACCATACAACCTTTGCATAACCGATTGGTAGTTGTAGACATCATCTAACGAGATCCGGGACATCACACACAAGATCCACACATGGACTTAACCATAGCCATTGTGATCTTAACAAGTACAAGGTTCTCACATAAGGACTTTAAACCACCTTATAACCTTTACTCAACCAAGGTCTACCGTGGGCAACAACCTCCACTACGACCTTAAGCAACCGAGGTCCTCCCGTGGGCACACCCTCCACTGACCTCATCTCGTTAGGAATACTTGAGGGGAGTTTACCCGGTCCACACTTGACCACTCCGCCATCAAGGCGACTTTATTCACGGTGCACCCAATCCTATAGCCGGCTAATTATACCCGATCAACGAACCAAGAACCATTCACATCTCTTGCCAACATAACCACCTTACCATAATATCCAATGTTCCACATGCATAAACATAATGCAAGGCCATCACATCATTAGCTCAATGATTCACATGCATACACATAAAGCAAAACCATCACATCATTAGCTCAATGATTCACATGCATAAACAATATGCAAAAGGCACAATTATCACCATTAATCATCATCAACTCACTGTTTTTAAGCATAATACAAAACCAATGAACAACATGCATCACTATGCATCAAAATCACAATTTCCATAAACATAACCAAGGATCTCTTACCTTGAGCATCCTTTTCAATTGACTTTCAAAACCAGCATTAAACCATGCTAAAACATGCTTACAAAACAGAATCAAACCATGCAATAACACATGCACATCAATCATCAACCACAATTGATTTTAAAACCAAATCATACACAATCCAAGAGCAAAAACCTCTTCACTTACTCTTGAGCTTAGCAAAGTTGTTTAGACTTAAACTAAGCTCCCAAAAACCTTCAAACCATGTTTCAAAAGCTGAAATCCCAACTTCACTCACCGATTACCAAACAAGCCTAGCCAACAAGCTTTCCAAGCTTCCGAAACCTTCCGAAAACACCTCCAAAGCTCAAGGATCAACCTCCCCTGTTTCAAGCACACAAAAACAGAACATTAATGCATCCATATGCATTAAAACACCAGCAACATCAACACAACTCGCTGCTCATCACAAAACTAGCAATTTGGCTACCAAACACAACCGAAATCACCTCCAAACACTTCCAAAACTTAACCCAGCCAAGATCCATCACTTCTAACCATTTTTATACATCAAATAACATGCAAAATGATCACAACCACGTCCTTATACCTCCAGGTATAACAGATCACCAAAAATACTCCAAAAACAACCAAAAACTCAAGCCAAACTTAAGAAATTCAACCTATCCGGGATTGCATTGATTAAACCTCAACTTCTAATCATTTTAGCATTCATTTAACATCATTTTAACACCTCAAAACCCTGCTTAAACAGATCACACGAAATTTTCACCAAAATCATCAAATCTTGCATTTTAGCCAAAAATCAAGATCTCAATTGAAAAGCCATTAATAAAACATGAATCAAGGATTGAGAACTTAGGAATTTCAGTAAAGAACTGATAGTTTAGAGGAGAAGGACGTTCTTACCTCCAAACTTGAATTTCTCCATTTTAGAGCCAAAATGCTTGATGAAACAATTTGTAAATTGAGAGGTTTTGATGATGAGATGATTAGGAATCAAATAAGAATTGAAATGAGAGTTTAGGATGTCAAAATCAGAGAAAGAAATCTGAGGAAATCTTGTTTGGGTAGAGAGAAAATGAGAGAAAAGAGAATTTGAGAGAAAATGGAAAATTAGTTGGAAATTGGTTAAGAATGATTTCCCTCCTTTTCATAACCTTTAAAATCAGAATTTAGACTTAAAATATCTTAGAAAAATCTGGAGAAATCCTTTTTGGAATAATAGCTCCTTAAAGATTCAAAGTTTCAATCCTTTAAAAACTGTCCCGCAACTTTCAAAAATTACATTTTGGTCACTAGCCAAAATGTCAACCTTCCGAACCTCATTTTCCAAAATTGATTTCACAGTTCACTTTTATATATTAAAAGATGATTTTAGAATATTTTTCCATATTTTTAATGCAACCCGAACTAGGCTTTCCTAAATTCACTCTTATATATTCGATCAGCACTTTGACCGAACCGGTCAACGCCAAAACTTCTGAGCCCAAAACCGGGGCGTTACATCTTGTAATTCATCAAAAGAGTAAGAACATGAAGTAGATGAATTAGAAGTTACCCTTGAATCTTCTTCGATGGCTATAAGGCAAAGGTTGGCTTGTTCATCGTCAGTGGAGTCCTCATCACTCCAAGTAGCCACATGTGCCTTCTTCTTACGGCTTGAAGTGCTTGCCCTCTCCTTTTTCATGGATTCTCGTTCAAGCTCTCTTAAGGCTTTCTTCATGAATGGGGCACACTTCTTGAAGAGATGAACTATCTCTTCTTCTTCATCCTCCTCTTCACTTGAATCAACGTGATGGCAAATGGAGGACTTGAGAGCCATGAAATTGATGTTGATGCCAAGCCCCTTGAGCTTCTTCTCTCCCATAGCTCTAATTTCTTCCCTCTTCTTCTCATCCTCTTTGTTCTTCTTCATGATTTGATGAGTAAGGAGTGACCCCATGAGTTCATCAAGCTTCAAAGTCTTCAAATTCTTGGCTTCGATGATGGCGGTCCTCTTTGAGTCCCATGACTCGGGAAGTGAGTAGATGAGCTTTCGGACAAGCTTTTCATCCGGGATGGCTTCTCCATATCCTTTGAGACCATTAGTGATAGTGAAGAACCTATCAAACATCTTCTCGATGTTCTCTTCCGGATCCATCCTGAAGTTCTCATACTCTAAGGTGAGGAGCCCAATCTTGGTCTCCTTGACTTCATTGGTTCCCTCGTATGTGACTTTAAGCTTGTCTCATACCTCCTTGGCACTCTCACAAGAAGACATCTTCTAATAGATGGTTGGGCCAAATGTACAAAAGAGAATGTGCAAGGCTTTTCAATTTAGCTCCATCTTCTTGCGATCGTCGGCACTCCATTTCGCTTTGCTTCGTTGAGGCACGAACAGACCATCTTCAACTATGTCCTATAACTTGTAATCTCTTGACTTAATGAAGAACTTCATCTTTGTCTTCCAATGGTCATAGTGGGTTCCGTCAAAGAAAGGCGGTTTGTCGATGGATTGCGCCATTGAGCCGGTTGTGTGAAATGATGATCGAGCTTGTCGGATCTTCAAAATAAGATGTGAACCCTCTTCGATTGAGCCAAGATTTGATACCAATTTTTGAGTTGAGAGGTGCTCGATTCGATCAACAGATGTTGCTCACCAAGTGGTGGAGAGGTAGATTTTTGGGTGGATGTGGTGTGGAAGCTTTAAAAGATAATTGACACAATGATTTATAGTGGTTCAACCTTCTAACCAAGGTCTACATCCACTACCTTAGCTTCCCACTAAGGATTTCCAATCAATCCAATATTGATTCGTCCCCTTTTCTAGGCTTAGGAGAAAACCCTTTACACCGATCAAGATTTCTACCCAAAGACTTGATCAATCCCTCTTTTATAAAGAGAAAGATAAGCAAACTTAAATCCCTCTAATAGGTATTTGTTTGCACAATTTAGCACTCACCCAAAGCCTAAAACACTTGAGCAAATTTGACAATTATGGCTCACTAGTGTTTGTCTATACAAGAATTGACAATTTAAGCACTAAGACAATATTTGATCATTTATTGATTGACAATATGAGCATTAACCATATCTTGATGCTTGGAGGTCCCTTTTATACTTCTTGATGAGTTTGTAGCCGTTACTAGCTGTTGGGGTTGTATTGGAGCCGTTGGACACTTAATTTCCCACCATAAATGCAGTTTTGCAGCTCACCGTTTCAAAACACTCGTGCCTGTTTTGAAACACCCTTTAAGTAGAAAGAGCCGTTGCAGTCTGATGCAGCACCCGTATCGAAACGATCTGCATTTAAATGTTAGTTGGGAAATAGCCGTTAGGGGTTATGACCATTGAGGTCGATGCCACGTAGGCGTATCGAAACGACATAGCCCGTTTCAGAACGTTGGGCAAAAATCTCATCCAGGGAATGCCCGTTTCGATACACGTATCGAAACGATTTTGCTACTGGAATCCCTCATATCGAAACGCCCTAAGGTGTTTCGAAACGCCTGGAAGGTTTTGTGTATTTTGGCTTTTGAAAACAAGCAAAACCCTTTAGAAAATATCCCTAAACATAGTTTCAAGTTATTTGGACTTTTGAAATAGTTTTGAATTCTTTTTAAATAAGTCCAAAACATTTTTCAATTATTACATCAAAACATTAGTTCTACAATCTCCCCCTTTTTGATATAATAAAACTACCTTGAAAATTTGTTTGGGATTCTCCCCATTTAACTTTAAAAATGTGAATAAGAGATTAAGGATATGAAATCAAATAAAGCTCCCCCTTACTCATTTGAGAATTCAATTTTTTCAAACCATTTCTCCCCCTTTTTGTTATATAAAAAAGAATTTAAAACATTAAGTTCAAAATAACAATAGAGGTAAAAATTGACAAAAATAAGAATTTAGTTTTAAAATGGCTCCCCCTTACTCAAAGCATCATTAAAAATGTTAGTCCAACATAAATGATCATCTAGTTGACATAAATGAAAAATAAATCAATTAAAATCAAAAGCAACAAGTTTTTTTACCACACTTGAACTCAAGGGAGGATGTGAAGCCTTCCTTCTTCAAGTGTTCTTCCTTGTGTGCATGGAGCTCCCCCTCAATGTTTGACTTGTTGAACATCTCCATCACACCTAGAAAAAGACAATCAAGTAGTTTTTGGTATCCAAATTGCTTTGGATCCATAGACATTAGTAGCACAAACTTTAGTCCCCTTAGGAATCCATTTTTCAATTTCATCCTTTTTAGTTGAAGTAGATGAATTCGAAGTTACCCTTGAATCTTCTTCGATGGCCATAAGGCAAAGGTTGGCTTGTTCATCGTCAGTGGAGTCCTAATCACTCCAAGTAGCCACATGTGCCTTCTTCTTACGGCTTGAAGTGCTTGCCCTCTCCTTTTTCATAGATTCTCGTTCAAGCTCTCTTAAGGCTTTCTTCATGAATGGGGCACACTTCTTGAAGAGATGAACTATCTCTTCTTCTTCTTCATCCTCCTCTTCACTTGAATCAACGTGATGGCAAATGGAGGACTTGAGAGCCATGGTATTGGTGTTGATGCCAAGCCCCTTGAGCTTCTTCTCTCCCATATCTCTAATTTCTTCCCTCTTCTTCTCATCCTCTTTGTTCTTCTTCATGATTTGATGAGTAAGGAGTGACCCCATGAGTTCATCAAGCTTCAAAGTCTTCAAATTCTTGGCTTCGATGATGGCGGTCCTCTTTGAGTCCCATGACTCGGGAAGTGAGTAGATGAGCTTTCGGACAAGCTTTTCCTCCGGGATGGCTTCTCCATATCCTTTGAGACCATTGGGGATAGTGGAGAACCTATCAAACATCTTCTTGATGTTCTCTTCCGGATCCATCCTGAAGTTCTCATCCTCTAAGGTGAGGAGCCCAATCTTGGTCTCCTTAACTTCATTGGTTCCCTCGTATGTGACTTCAAGCTTGTCTCATACCTCCTTGGCACTCTCACAAGAAGACATCTTCTAATAGATGGTTGGGCCAAATGCACAAAAGAGAATGTGCAAGGCTTTGCAATTTAGCTCCATCTTCTTACGATCGTCGGCACTCCATTCCGCTTTGCTTCGTTGAGGCACGAACAGACCATCTTCAACTATGTCCCATAGCTTGTAATCTCTTGACTTAATGAAGAACTTCATCTTTGTCTTCCAATGGTCATAGTGGGTTCCGTCAAAGAAAGACGGTTTGTCGATGGATTGCGCCATTGAGCCGGATGTGTGAAATGATGATCGAGCTTGCCGGATCTTCTCAATAGGATGTGAACCCTCTTCAATTGAGCCAAGATTTGATACCAATTTTTGAGTCGAGAGGTGCTCGATTCGATCAACAGATGTTGCTCACCAAGTGGTGGAGAGGTGGATTTTTGGGTGGATGTGGTGTGGAAGCTTTAAAAGATAATTGACACAATGATTTATAGTGGTTCAACCTTCTAACCAAGGTCTACAGCCACTACCTTAGCTTCCCACTAAGGATTTCCAATCAATCCACTATTGATTCGTCCACTTTTTTAGGCTTAGGAGGAAACCCTTTACACCGATCAAGCTTTCTACCCAAAGCCTTGATCAAACCCTCTTTTACAAAGAGAAAGATAAGCAAACATAAATCCATCTAATAGGTATTTGTTTGCACAATTTAGCAGTCACCCAAAGCCTAAAACACTTGAGCAAATTTGACAATTATGGCTCACTAGTGTTTGTCTATACAAGAATTGACAATTTAAGCACTAAGACAATATTTGATCATTTGTTGATTGACAATATGAGCATTAACCATATCTTGATGCTTGGAGGTCCCTTTTATACTTCTTGATGAGTTTGTAGCCGTTACTAGCCGTTGGGGTTGTATTGGAGCCGTTGGAGACTTAATTTCCCACCATAAATGTAGTTCTGCAGCTCACCGTTTCAAAACCCTCGTGCCCGTTTTGAAACACCCTTTAAGTAGAAAGAGTCGTTGCAGTCTGGTGCAGCACCCGTATCGAAACGCCCTTGGCCGTTTCGAAACACCCGTATCGAAACGCCTACCTCCGTATCGAAACGATCTGCATTTAAGTGTTAGTTGGGAATTAGCCGTTGGGGGTTATGACCGTTGAGGTCAATGCCACGTAGGCGTATCGAAACGGTATAGCCCTAAATATAGTTTCAAGTTATTTGGACTTTTGAAATAGTTTTGAATTCTTTTTAAATAAGTCCAAAACATTTTTCAATTATTATATCAAAATATTAGTTCTACAGATGTTCATTCATGCGGGGAGGGGCATGAAATATTTACCGTTGATGAGTCGAAACAGTTGCTCGGTCAGCTCTTTTCTTCACGTGGGGAAGCTTGGGATTTTTACAAGGAATACGCTAGGAAACATGGTTTTAGTGCACATCGAGGAACATCATGGCTGGATACGGAAGGGAATGTGAAGACACAAGAATTTTGTTGTTCAAAAGAAGGGTTTCGGTCATCCAAAGTCCATATTGTTTATCGTCAACGTGCTCATATGCCAGCCACAAGAATAGGATGCAAGGAGAAAATTGTGGTCACAACAACAAATACAAACGATCAGTGGGTTATAAGTAAGTCTTTTCATGAACATAACCATGCATTGTGCACACCTGTTATAACACCATTTATGCGTTCAAATAGAGCTGTGAGTGAGGCTGATGTGGATGAGGCAACATCATTGAAAGATGTTGGTGTTGGGATATCACAAGTAATTAATTATTTCACGAATCAGGAAAGGGGTTATCAGAATGTTGGATTTACAAGTAAAGACCTCTACAATGCACTTGAAAGAGGTAAAACAAAGGAAATCATCAATGGGGATGTGAATGCACTAATTGCTTACTTTGATTATAAGAAAGAAGATGATCTGGGGGGGGGGGTTATGACATACTCAACATATGAATCAGGGGCATTGCATAATCTTATTTGGGCTGATTCAACATTGAGATCAGATTACACTTGCTTTGGTGATGTAATTGCGTTCGACACAACGTACAAAGGTAATTTGTATGGACGACCAATTATGCCTATTGTCGGTGTCAATCATCACCATAGCACAATAGTATTTGCTACTGCAATCATCGCTGACGAAACGACTCAATCATTCAAGTGGGTGTTGCGTAATTTTTTACAAGCCATGATGAATAAATCGCCTCTTTCAATTGTCACCGATGGGGATAGGACAATGTAGAGGGCTATCAAATGTGTTATCCCTTTTGCTAAGCACAGATTATGTTCTTGGCATCTTTCTCGCAATGCACAAGCTAACATTGATGACAACAAATTTAGCACAACATTTTCTAGATGTATGGGTTCCTGGTGGACAACAGAAGAATTTGATATTCAATGGTCTGCAATGATTTCATAATTCAGTGTCGGAAAGCATCCATGGGTGATTGAGAAGAAAAATACTCGGAACTTATGGGCTCAAGCATATCTAACCGGTCATTTCTTTGCCAATATTCGCTCCACACAAAGGTGCGAGTCCCTCAATGCTTCACTCGCAATTGCACTGAAAAAGAAGAAGACATATGTCGACGTTGTTCGTGCAATTGAACAAGGTATTAGTAAAATGCGTATCAACAAGTTGAAAGCGGATTACTTAAGTTCCCAGACAAAGCCCTTATTAGATGAATCTCAAAAATATGTTTTGTCAAAGTACAAGGAAAAGAGCAAGAGATTTCACATATGTTTTGACATCGTTACAGAAATCGTCACATGCTCGTGTAGGAAATTCGAGACCGTAGGAATTCCATGTTGCCATCAACTACATGTTTTGAAGCACTTGGATTACACATCTCTTCCTAAGTCTTTGATTATAAGTAGGTGGACTATGGATGCGAAGACTTCTGCACCAAGTTTCATTGACTTCAATGTACCACCAGAAGTTATGCAAATGGCAGGGTTCGCTTCCCTATGTGCAATGTCAAGTTGTTTATGCTACATTGCATCAAAGACTGATGCATCTTTCATAACCGAAAGAGATGAGATGAAAAGACTAACTACCGAATTTGAACACTCGTTCGGTTTGAAAGATTCAAGCAACCGAAGAAATGTTGTAAATGGCGTTCGCGACCCTAAATGAAGACAAGAAAAGCGAAATGAAGTCCAAAACAATAAGGTTTAGAAAAAAAGTAAGCGATGTGGGTTCTGCAACAGTGAGGGACATAACAAAGTAACATGTCCTAAATTAAAGCTCAGTTTGGAATCGATTACACAACCTAAATCAACATAATTTTTTGATAACGTAACGGAATGGTCGTACGGGCTCGCAGATGATGATTATGATGTGAGTTATTATGACTATTCTACAATTATGTCTTAAATTGTTAATGATTATTTATAATTTTAATATATCCATTACGTCTCAGGGCAACAAGGACATTTGGAATACTGCAAGTACCGATCAACATACATTGTAACTATCATAACATATGGTATGTATCCGACACATCTAACAAAATATTTGCTAACATTGGTAATAACATACACAAATATATAAATCAAGAATGTTCAATATATAAATCAAATCAAATTCAAATTTGTAAAGGGTTATTTCTGACGAATTCCTAAACATTAGGCTCCTTCGCCAACTTTTCCAAATATTCTCAGATGCTTCCGCCCTTTTCTGAGGAGATATATAAATAAGTGAAATTAGCAAACAAAACATGTTCAATATATTAATAAACCAATCAAATAAGTGACATATGTAACTGTCATACCTAAAGCATTGTCGTTCAAAGATGAACCGTCATAGGGATGCAGACATATGTAACTATATTGCTATACATAAATTATCAATTAACAAATGTATGAACATATACCTTAACAAAGAAAATGCATGGCAAAAATATATATAACTCACTGGATTCTATATATATCTCTTCCCCCATGACATAAGTATTAATTCCTAATATTTCGTCTGTATTAGGCTGGCGATCTAATGTAGCATTACTGTAGAAAACTCTAACAAGATTGGGGTAATATTTTGGTTCTACACCAAGCAATTCAAGCCATCCCCAATCTATAAATGTTTGTTTAAAACCAATTTTGTTTTTCTCATTGAAGAAGAAGTCTATGTCAATAACACGTTCTGGACGAATCTTTCTTGTTTTGAAAATGCCATCATATTTCATTTCTCTTCATTGCTTCTAAAGTTTTGTGTATCAAACGAATTACTTGCTTCAAAAGAACTTACTTGAGCAACAGACCTTGAATTAGAAGAATAAGACTTTAACTGAGAAGAACTACGTCTCCGACGTTTGGGCACCATTTTTTTGCTTGAGAAGAACTGTTATATTCAAAAGAATAACGGTTACTCACAAAAAGTTCAAATCCCTAACCCTAAATTACACAAAAATACCATTAAATTACCTGCAAATCTGATCGTAGTAATCGTCAGAGTGGATTTTATAAGCATCTTGAACGGTGCAATTTCTCTGAGCGGTGGTAATCGTTGGAGTGGAAGAGATATTTGCCAGGGTATCGTATCAATAAAAGTAGGAAAAGGAAGATTTAAGTTTAGGGCTGGGTTAAAGAGAAATCGCGCCTAAAATTCAAAGTTAGAGCGCTACCTATCACTTTAACAAGTATATCGGTTTGTTTGTATAGTCAATAATAAAAACGGTAACATTGCAACCGGTAACATTGATTTTAAAAAAAAGTATCGATAATTTTATACATATTGGGAAAAAAGTATCGACACTTTGTTTCTAGTAAGCTATGTCAATCCATTTGCTTTCAAAAGTATCGATAATTTTATACATAGTGGGAAGAAAGAATCGATAATTTCGAGCCAAATTGCATCCGGTAACATTGATTTTTAAAAAATTATCGATAATTTTATACATAGTGGGAAAAAAGTATAGATAATTTCGAGCCAAATTGCATCCGGTGACATTGGTTTTTAAAAAAAGTATCGATAATTTTATACAATGTGGAAAAAAATGTATCAACACTTTGTTTCCAGTAAGCTATGACAATACATTTACTTTCAAAAGTATCGATAATTTTATACATAGTGGGAAGAAAGTATGTAACGCCCTGGTTTTGGGCCTAGAAGTTTTAGAGTTTGAATCGAGCCGGTCGAGGACGGTTCGAACCTTTAAGGGGGATTTAGGGAACACCTAGTTCGGGATGCTTTAAAATTATGGAAAATATCTAAAAATCCTCATTTATTATATGAATGATTATGGTGAAAACAATTTTACAAAATAATGTTTGGAAATACTATATTTCGGTGTAGTGACCAAATCGTAGTTTTTGCAAAAGTTGAATAGTGACTGTTTTGTAAATGATTGAAAATTTGAATATTTAAGGAGCTAATTTTACCAAAATGTTTTTATTCAGATTTCTCTTTATTTTGGGCGTTTTTAAAAATGTTTTAATTAAGGTAAATAAGGATTATTAAAAAGAAAATCTATCTTTGACTTTTCATAACTACCTTACGTTAGTTTTCTCTCATTTCATTTCCTCTCAATTTCCACTCAGCCAAACACATTTCCTCCATCAATTAACCTCTGATTTTCATTCCTTTTGATGAGATTTCAATCTCCTTTTAATTCCTAATCTTTTCCTCACCAAATCCTCTTGTTTTCACTTTGGATTTTCAAGAAAACTTGCCCAAATCAAGGAGAAATCAGCCATTAGAGGAAAGCTTCGTCCTTCTCCTCTAATGATCAGTTCTTTACTGAAATTCCCAAGTTATCAATCCTTTGTTAATGAATTTTGAGTCGCTTTAATGTTAGAAACATGAAATTGTGTCAAAACTCAAGATTCTTGGAGAGATCTTGATGATTTTCGTAACTATTGCTTAGGCTCTGATTTGAGGTTGATTTCTAATTTATTTTGGATGATAATTGATGTTATAAATGTAACCCCCTTAACCCGGCCTAGACGGTTGACCCGAATTAAGAAAGTCACACGGGGAAAACCAAAGTCAACCCGAAAGTCAACCTTGATTAACGACCCTTTTTTTTTCTTTTTAATCTTGTCTAGATGCACGTTAGCCCTAATTGTGACCACACAAACATCATACTCAAAGATCACAAACATCAGAGATCAAACAGGGACCCAATTGAACAAATTACAACTTTAGGGACCAAATTGTAATTTCTGATAAATATGAGGACTTAACCCAAATTAAAGTTACCAGCTTGTAATTAGTCAGGTTTCATGCTTCACTGTGAAATTTCAGCTCAAAAGGACATCCCAAGCTCATACAATTGCACAAACAAGATTCAGGACCAAAATGCAAACATTACAAAACATTTAACTGCCAATGTCAGCCCCTAACGGTCACCCGTTCCGAAACAGGCACAGCCCGTTTCGAAACGCGGGGCCGTTCCGCAACGCGTACCGCAACACGGGCTGGCAGTAGCCAAACCGTTTCGGAACGGTCCCTCCCGTTTCGGACGCCTGGGCTTGTTTAAGGCACCTGTTCCGAAACGGGTGATACTGTTCCGAAACGCCCTGCACAGATTGCCCCAAAATGCATTCTTAAACTTGCAATTAAACATCCAATCACACTCCAAATGCTACCAAACTTTACCAGCATGCAATTCAGCATATAAAAGACATACTTGCATCTACAATTCATCAAAACAACATCACATATGAAAAGCCCCAAATCTATAGGCATGCTTCCTACACAAGCAAGCCATACAAGCATAAACTTCCAAATCAAGCATATAAAGGTCAAACACAAAATCCAGCATTCTCAACATCATTCAACATACTTAGGGAGTTCCAAACATCTCCCAAAACATACACATTGGTCCCCCATTGCCAAATTACCAAAAGCTAGAAATGTACTTATGAAACCTTCCATACTTTGAGCTTTACTTTCACTTGATTGCTTGCCCTTCTTGCTGCCCTCAAGGTACTCTAATGTTCTGCATTATTGAATTAAGAAAACGAAAGAGAGCGTAAGCAAAAGCTTAGTGAGGAATGCTCATAAAACCATTCAATAATGCATTTATAAAACATTTATAAATCATGCTTCAAATCAACATTTGCACATGCTCAAAAGCATACTTAAAACAAGCATCTCATGCTTCACATCATAACATGTCATATTGGCCACAAGTGATAAGTTCCATTTCTTTAAAAACAAGTTCATCAACTTTCACCCCAAGGACTTTTAAACACCTTGGCCCCAAGGACTTTTAAACACCTTGGCCCATGGACTTTTAAACACCATGGAAGAGGACCACACAAGGACTTTTAACCACCTTTGTGTCCATATCAAGTATCACCCCAAGGACTTTTAAACACCTTGGCCCCAAGGACTTTTAAACACCTTGGCCCCATGGACTTTTAAACACCATGGAAAGGATCACACAAGGACTTTTAACCACCTTTGTGTCCATAGCAAGAACCATCCAAGGACTTTTAACCACCTTGATGTTCTTAAGTAAACAAGGATCACTCAAGGACTTTTAACCACCTTAGTGACCTTAATCTTTTCAAAACATCACTTGCCAATATACATCATTATCATCAATTTATCCACTGTTTTAAAGCATTAAACCAAGCCATATACATCATGCATATTAAAGCATCAAACCACATTTAATCAATGTACAAAAACAAGGAACTCTTACCTTGAGCTTCCTTCAACATATGGCTTATAAAAACAGCAAATACCATGCTAAATCATGCTTTCAAAACAGTATTTAAATCATGCAATAAACCACATTGCATCACAACAAAATCATGGCCACCACTAGAGAGTACTTTCCGAAAACTTACACTTGAGCTTAGCAAAGTTGTTTAGACTTAAACTAAGCTCCCAAGACATTGGTTTCAAAGCCGAAAACCATTTTCACTCACTCACCGATTCCACTTCGCCTCTTGCCGAAGCACCAAAATCAAGCTTCCGGATCAACAATTCTTGGATCCAAAGATGCCTCCCCTGTTTTAACACATCAAAGCAGAGGATTAATGCATCATCATGCATTAATTGCTTCAATGAAAGCACCTAAACTCGCTGCTCTCATCCACACTCCATTTTCGGCTACCAAACACAACCGAAAATGCATCCAAACCACTTCTCAACAAAGCCCAGCCATAAAACATCAAAACCTAACATCCTTTAACATCATTTAACATCTAAAAAGAGCCTATTAACATCCTTATACCTCCAGCAACAACAGATCCACAAGATCACCTAAAAAACAACCAAGAAACACAAGCTAAACTTAGGAAACTCAACCTATCCGGGATTGCATTAATCAAAACTCAATTCCTTATCAATTTAGTGTTCAATTAACATCAAAAACACATCTCAAATCACAGATTAATCAGATCAAACGAAAATCACCAAAAATCACCAAATCTTGCATTATAAGCCAAGATCCATTTCACATCTTAAAAGCCTTTAATAAAACATCAATTAAGGATTGAAAACTTAGGAATTTCAGTAAAGAACTGATAGTTTAGAGGAGAAGGACGTTCTTACCTCCAAACTTGAGTTTCTCCTCTTTTTGGAATCAAAAACCTTGATGAATCAAGTAGCAAATGATGAGGTTTTGTAGATATGTTGATTAGTAATCAAAAGAGAGTTGAAAGGAGAGATTTAGGTGAGAAAATCAGAAACAATTCTCTGGAAAGGAAGTGTTTGGGTTGAGAGAAAATGAGAGAAAGAAAATTGGAAAGTTAGTTATCAAAATAGCCAAAATGGCTTTCCCTCCTCTTTTAATAAGTTTAAAATCAGAATATAGCTTAAAATATCTTAGAAAAATCTGGAGAAACTACTTTTGGAATAATAGCTCCTTAAAGATTCAAAGTTTCAACCCTTTCGAAAACAGTCACCAAACTTTCAAAAATTACATTTTGGTCACTAGCCAAAATGTCACCCTTCCAAAACTCATTTTCCAAAATTGATTTCACAGTTCACTTAATTATATTAAAAGATGATTTTAGAACATTTTTCCATATTTTTAATGCAACCCGAACTAGGCTTTCCTAATTTCACCTCTTTAGATTCGAACAACACTTTGACCAAACCGGTCAACGCCCAAAACTACTAAGCCCAAAACCGGGGCGTTACAACTCTCCCCCCCCTTAAGAAATTTCGTCCTCGAAATTTACCTGAAGGAAAGAGATAAGGAAACTGCTTCAGCATGTCTTCCTTCCGCTTCCACGTGGCTTCCTCAACACCTCGATGCTTCCACAGCACCTTCACCAACTCAATGGTCTTGCCACGAAGAACCTTGCTATCCGAATCCAAAACCTTCACCGGTTCCTCATCGTAGGTCAAATCCGGATTCAAAACCACTTCCTCCACAGGCATCACATGCGAAGGATTAGATCTATACTTCCGGAGTATAGAAACATGGAACACATCATGAATCTTCTCCAACTCTTGAGGTAACCTCAACCGATACGCAACAGGACCCACACGCTCAACAACCTCATATGGTCCAATGTACCTAGGGCTCAACTTACCCTTCCGGCCAAACCTCATCACCTTCTTCCAAGGCGAAACCTTCAAGAACACACGGTCACTCACCGCATACTCTATCTCCTTACGCTTCAAATCCGCGTAAGACTTTTGCCGATCAGAGGCAGCCTTCAACCGCTCACAAATGAGCTTCACCTTCTCGGTGGTCCCTTTCAACAAAGCCGGCATCGAAACCAACTTTTGACCAGTTTCAGCCCAACAAAGAGGAGTCCTACACTTCCTCCCGTACAAAGCCTCATAAGGTGCCATCTGTATACTCGCCTGATAACTATTGTTATAAGCGAACTCAACCAAAGGCAGATGCTTCTCCCAAGAACCTTGAAACTCAATCACGCAACATCTCAACATATCCTCCAAAATCTGAATAACTCTCTCAGACTGACCATCCGACTGAGGATGATAGGATGTACTGAAATGCAACCTTGTACCCAGAGCTTGATGCAAACACTGCCAGAAACGCGATGTGAACCTCGGATCCCTATCCGACACAATCGACTTAGGCACACCATGCAGCCTCACAATCTCAGCAATGTACAGCTCTGCCAGCTTATCCAAAGAGAACGTAGTATGCACAGGCAAGAAATGCGCACACTTCGTCAGGCGATCCACAATCACCCAAACAGAATTCTTCTTCGAAGGAGACAAAGGTAAACTAGATACAAAATCCATGGTAACCCTTTCCCACTCCCATTCAGGGATTTTCAACGGTTGCAACAACCCAAAAGGAACCTGATGTTCAGCCTTAACTCGCTGACACACCAAACACTTGCTCACAAACTCCGCAACATCCTTCTTCAAACCCACCCAATAGTACTCATCACGAAGATCACGGTACATCTTAGTACTACCAGGGTGCATAGCAAAAGGACTACTATGGCCTTCAGTCAGAATAGCACGCCTCAACTCAGCATCAGCAGGCACTACTATCCGACTCCCAACACACAACACACCATCATCATTAAAACAGAAATTCGAAGGTCTACCCTTCGCGATATCCTGAACATGAGACACCAAGGAATCATCCAGCAACTGCTTATCCTTGATCAACTGAACCAAAGACGGCTTCACTTGCAACTCAGCCACAAGGCCACCATCTCGCGATATGCTCAAGCTAGCAAACATAGCCCTCAGCTCAACAACTACCTTCCTACTCAAGGCATCCGCAACAACATTAGCCTTTCCAGGATGATACTCAATCGTCAGATCATAATCCTTGAGCAACTCCAACCAACGCCGCTGCCTAAGATTCAACTCCTTCTGTGACATCAGATACCTCAAACTCTTGTGATCCGTGTACACCGTACACTTCTCACCATACAGATAATGCCTCCAGATCTTTAGAGCAAAAACCACTGCAGCCAGCTCAATATCATGCGTAGGGTAGTTGCGCTCATGCACTTTCAACTGCCGCGATGCATAAGCCACCACCTTACCCTCTTGCATCAGCACACATCCCAAACCAACATAGGATGCATCACTATAGACCACAAACTCTTTCCCTGATTCAGGCTGAACCAAGATAGGAGCTTGCGTCAAAGCCGCCTTCAACTTCTCAAAAGCCTGCTGTCTCGCTTCCGTCCACTCATACTTAACATCCTTTTGCAACAGCTTCGTCAAAGGAGCAGCAATCTTGGAAAAACCATCCACAAACCTTCGGTAGTATCCCGCCAAACCAAGGAAACTACGGACCTCATGAACAGACTTAGGAACCTTCCAGTTCATCACCGCCTCAATCTTCTGAGGATCAACACGAAACCCCTCAGCTGAGACCACATGCCCAAGAAACACCACCTCCTTAAGCCAGAACTCACACTTGCTCAGCTTAGCATAAAGCTGATTCTCCAACAAAGCTTGCAGCACCACCCTCAAATGCTCTTCATGCTCCTCCTCAGTACGCGAGTACACGAGGATATCATCAATGAACACCACAACGAACTTGTCCAGGTATTCATGAAACACACGGTTCATCATGTCCATGAAAGCAGCAGGAGCATTTGTCAAACCAAACGGCACCACAAGGAACTCATAATGCCCATACCTTGTCCTGAAAGCTATCTTAGGCACATCCACATCCTTTACCTTCAACTGATAATACCCTGACCTCAAGTCAATCTTAGAGAACACAACAGCTCCCCGAAATTGATCAAAGAGATCATCAATCCTCGGCAAAGGATACCGATTCTTGATAGTCAACTTGTTCAGCTGACGGTAATCAATGCACATCCTCATAGTGCCATCTTTCTTCTTCACAAACAAGACCGGTGCTCCCCAAGGTGACACACTCGGCCGGATGAAACCACGATCAAGCAGCTCTTGCAACTGCGTCTTCAGCTCCTTCAGCTCCTTAGGTGCCATTCTATAGGGAGTAATGGACACAGGAGTTGTATTCTCATACAGCTCAATTCCAAACTCCACCTCGCGATTAGGAGGTAAACCAGGCAACTCCTTAGGAAAAACACCAGGAAACTCCTTCACAACTCTGATATCTTGCACCCTCAACTCCTTAGAACTAGGATTTATCACAAAAGCTAGATAAGCTTCGCAACCTTGCCTCAGCATCCTACTCGCCTCCAAGGTAGAAACAACATTGGCAAGAAACTTCACATTCTCACCAACCACAACAACTTCATAATCATCCGCAAGCTTAAGCGAAACACGCTTATTTTCACAATCCACAACAGCACGATGCTCAGCAAGCCAATCCATACCAAGGATCACATCAAAACCATAAAAGGGCAGCTCCATAAGATCAACATGAAAAACATGCTCTTGAACAACCAAGGGACACCTTCTATAAAGCTTTCGAGTCACAACAGTTTCACCAAAAGAACTAGTGACACGAACACCAACATCCAAAGACTCAACAGGCAAACCAAGCAATTCAGCATGCTCACACAAAATGTATGAATGCGTAGATCCAGAATCAATCAAAGAAAGCAATGACAAGGATTGCAAAGTAAAGGTACCTGCAATCACATCTGCATCATTCCTCCCTTCACGCTGAGCATACACCCTCGCTTGACCTCCACCTTCAGGCTGAATAGCCACAACATGGGCTACTCCACGACCACCTTCCTCACGCCTCTGGAAATTACCACGGCCGCGCCCACGACCTCTCTGTGGTGCAGCAACAACAGGAGCACGCATCTGATCACCAGCCAACCTAGGACAATCTCGCCTCAAGTGGTCTACAGAACCACAATTCCAGCACCCATAACCAGCTGCCGCAACATGAGCTTGCACCTCCCTCACAGCACGAGGACAGTCACGCTTCAAGTGACCACGTGAACCACAGATCCAACAAGCACTAGGGTCAGCTCTAGCATTCCCCCTCTAGCAGGTGCACCACCACCTCTCTTAGCTGAGGACTGATACTTCTGATCGCGTCCCCTCTTGTTCCGTCCACCTCCGGAACTATACTCAGCAGCTCTCTTACCAGAACTTGCTCCAGCACCTTTCGCAGATAAACCCAAGTTCATCTCTATGTCCTTGGCTCGGCCCACCAACACATCAAAATCATCATATTCAGTGGCCAGCACATACATCTTCACCTCCGTTACAAGACCATAACGAAACCTTTCGCACCTCTCCCGTTCATCAGGAATAAGCTCAGGTGCATACTGACTGAGTCGCACAAACTGTACTTCATACTCAGCCACACTCATGCTCCCCTGGGTAAGAGTCATGAATTCACGCTTCTTCTCATCAAGATATCTCACACCAAGATATCTCCGCTTGAACACATTCTGAAAGAATGTCCAAGTCACATCAGCTTCAGCCATCCCAGAGATTGTGGTCGTCCACCATGTATATGCATCATCCTGAAGCAAGGATACCACACAGCCCAACTTTTGCACATCCGTGCAACTCATCTGTCCCAATATTCGCTTGGTACTCTCTAACCAAGCTTCCGAACTCTCAGCAGACATACCCCTGAACTCAGTCCCACCAAGACTGCGCAGACGCTCCAAAGGTAGTCTAACTCCAGCATCTCCCTGATGCCCAGCTCCTTGAGCTCCAGCTACTGCTGCTCGAAAAGCACCCACAATAGCTTGTACTAACACCGACATATCAGGCATAGCTTGCCCCTGACCAACCTCTGGTCCAGCAGCTCCAGCACCAGCTGCTGCAGCTCCAGCTCTTTCCCTCTCCGCACCACCACCACCAGGTGGAGGAGGAGGTAACACAGCACTACCCGCATTCTCTTTGTTCTCATTCCCATCCGGGGTCGTAGCTCTCACGCTACTTCTTAACTCTCTACGTGGTGCCATACTTTTACCATGCAATAACAATACAAATAAAACAAAGTCAGGCCCAACAAGGTAAGCAATCCAAGTATTCAAGCTCAATTTCTTTCAAAATCAACATCATTTCATTAGCTTTGATTTGGCAATGGGTACCCACAACATGCTACATCATAGCATACAACTCAATTGCATCCAAATCACAAGCCACTAAACATGCTTTCAAACAACAAGCATACAAGGTATACATACTTCAATCATGCACACATTCATTCCCAATTACTCGAGAACTCAGCTCTGATACCACCAAATGTAACCCCCTTAACCCGGCCTAGACGATTGACCCGAATTAAGAAAGTCACACGGGGAAAACCAAAGTCAACCCAAAAGTCAACCTTGATTAACGACCCTTTTTTTCTTTTTAATCTTGTCTAGATGCACGTTAGCCCTAATTGTGACCACACAAACATCATACTCAAAGATCACAAACATCAGAGATCAAACAGGGACCCAATTGAACAAATTACAACTTTAGGGACCAAATTGTAATTTCAGATAAATATGAGGACTTAACCCAAATTAAAGTTACCAGCTTGTAATTAGTCAGGTTTCATGCTTCACTGTGAAATTTCAGCTCAAAAGGACATCCCAAGCTCATACAATTGCACAAACAAGATTCAGGACCAAAATGCAAACATTACAAAACATTTAACTGCCAATGTCAGCCCCTAACGGTCACCCGTTCCGAAACAGGCACAGCCCGTTTCGAAACGCGGGGCCGTTCCGCAACGCGTACCGCAACACGGGCTGGCAGTAGCCAAACCGTTTCGGAACGGTCCCTCCCGTTTCGGACGCCTGGGCTTGTTTAAGGCACCTGTTCCGAAACGGGTGATACTGTTCCGAAACGCCCTACACAGATTGCCCCAAAATGCATTCTTAAACTTGCAATTAAACATCCAATCACGCTCCAAATGCTACCAAACTTTACCAGCATGCAATTCAACATATAAAAGACATACTTGCATCTACAATTCATCAAAACAACATCACATATGAAAAGCCCCAAATCTATAGGCATGCTTCCTACACAAGCAAGCCATACAAGCATAAACTTCCAAATCAAGCATATAAAGGTCAAACACAAAATCCAGCATTCTCAACATCATTCAACATACTTAGGGAGTTCCAAACATCTCCCAAAACATACACATTGGTCCCCCATTGCCAAATTACCAAAAGCTAGAAATGTACTTATGAAACCTTCCATACTTTGAGCTTTACTTTCACTTGATTGCTTGCCCTTCTTGCTGCCCTCAAGGTACTCTAATGTTCTGCATTATTGAATTAAGAAAACGAAAGAGAGCGTAAGCAAAAGCTTAGTGAGGAATGCTCATAAAACCATTCAATAATGCATTTATAAAACATTTATAAATCATGCTTCAAATCAACATTTGCACATGCTCAAAAGCATACTTAAAACAAGCATCTCATGCTTCACATCATAACATGTCATATTGGCCACAAGTGATAAGTTCCATTTCTTTAAAAACAAGTTCATCAACTTTCACCCCAAGGACTTTTAAACACCTTGCCCCCAAGGACTTTTAAACACCTTGGCCCATGGACTTTTAAACACCATGGAAGAGGACCACACAAGGACTTTTAACCACCTTTGTGTCCATATCAAGTATCACCCCAAGGACTTTTAAACACCTTGGCCCCAAGGACTTTTAAACACCTTGGCCCCATGGACTTTTAAACACCATGGAAAGGATCACACAAGGACTTTTAACCACCTTTGTGTCCATAGCAAGAACCATCCAAGGACTTTTAACCACCTTGATGTTCTTAAGTAAACAAGGCTCACTCAAGGACTTTTAACCACCTTAGTGACCTTAATCTTTTCAAAACATCACTTGCCAATATACATCATTATCATCAATTTATCCACTGTTTTAAAGCATTAAACCAAGCCATATACATCATGCATATTAAAGCATCAAACCACATTTAATCAATGTACAAAAACAAGGAACTCTTAC
Source organism: Hibiscus tridactylites (assembly GCA_958450335.1). Classification (NCBI taxonomy): domain Eukaryota; kingdom Viridiplantae; phylum Streptophyta; class Magnoliopsida; order Malvales; family Malvaceae; genus Hibiscus; species Hibiscus tridactylites. The sequence continues at coordinate 20,736,977 of OY288278.1, read as the reverse complement.
CTTGAGCTTCCTTCAACATATGGCTTATAAAAACAGCAAATACCATGCTAAATCATGCTTTCAAAACAGTATTTAAATCATGCAATAAACCACATTGCATCACAACAAAATCATGGCCACCACTAGAGAGTACTTTCCGAAAACTTACACTTGAGCTTAGCAAAGTTGTTTAGACTTAAACTAAGCTCCCAAGACATTGGTTTCAAAGCCGAAAACCATTTTCACTCACTCACCGATTCCACTTCGCCTCTTGCCGAAGCACCAAAATCAAGCTTCCGGATCAACAATTCTTGGATCCAAATATGCCTCCCCTGTTTTAACACATCAAAGCAGAGGATTAATGCATCATCATGCATTAATTGCTTCAATGAAAGCACCTAAACTCGCTGCTCTCATCCACACTCCATTTTCGGCTACCAAACACAACCGAAAATGCATCCAAACCACTTCTCAACAAAGCCCAGCCATAAAACATCAAAACCTAACATCCTTTAACATCATTTAACATCTAAAAAGAGCCTATTAACATCCTTATACCTCCAGCAACAACAGATCCACAAGATCACCTAAAAAACAACCAAGAAACACAAGCTAAACTTAGGAAACTCAACCTATCCGGGATTGCATTAATCAAAACTCAATTCCTTATCAATTTAGTGTTCAATTAACATCAAAAACACATCTCAAATCACAGATTAATCAGATCAAACGAAAATCACCAAAAATCACCAAATCTTGCATTATAAGCCAAGATCCATTTCACATCTTAAAAGCCTTTAATAAAACATCAATTAAGGATTGAAAACTTAGGAATTTCAGTAAAGAACTGATAGTTTAGAGGAGAAGGACGTTCTTACCTCCAAACTTGAGTTTCTCCTCTTTTTGGAATCAAAAACCTTGATGAATCAAGTAGCAAATGATGAGGTTTTGTAGATATGTTGATTAGGAATCAAAAGAGAGTTGAAAGGAGAGATTTAGGTGAGAAAATCAGAAACAATTCTCTGGAAAGGAAGTGTTTGGGTTGAGAGAAAATGAGAGAAAGAAAATTGGAAAGTTAGTTATCAAAATAGCCAAAATGGCTTTCCCTCCTCTTTTAATAAGTTTAAAATCAGAATATAGCTTAAAATATCTTAGAAAAATCTGGAGAAACTACTTTTGGAATAATAGCTCCTTAAAGATTCAAAGTTTCAACCCTTTCGAAAACAGTCACCAAACTTTCAAAAATTACATTTTGGTCACTAGCCAAAATGTCACCCTTCCAAAACTCATTTTTCAAAATTGATTTCACAGTTCACTTAATTATATTAAAAGATGATTTTAGAACATTTTTCCATATTTTTAATGCAACCCGAACTAGGCTTTCCTAATTTCACCTCTTTGGATTCGAACAACACTTTGACCAAACCGGTCAACGCCCAAAACTACTAAGCCCAAAACCGGGGCGTTACAATAAATGAGGTTTTATCAAACAAATCCCGAATATGTTTGGATTCCTAAGTCTTGTATGCTAGAATTGTGTTTTTGGGGTGGTTTTGGTGTTCTGTTATAGCTGGAGGTATAAGGACGAGTTTATGGTGATTTTTGGTGTTGATTGATGTTTAGAAATGTTTAGAAGTGATAGATCTTGGCTGGGTTTTGTTTTGGAAGAGTTTGAAGATGATTTCAGTTGTTTTTGGTGGCCGAAATGAGGCTTTTGAGTAGAGAAGCGGGTTTAGGTGTGTGGCTGATGATTTCAATGCATGATGATGCATTAATCCTCTGCCCTTATGTGTTATAAACATGGGAGACATCTTCGGACGCCTTTGGTGTTGATCCGGAAGTGCCGAGAGCTTAGACAGCGTTTCGGCGAGCAAACAAAATGTAATCGGTGAGTGCGATTGGTTTAGAAGTCCTTGAGAGACAAAGAAACAAGGTTTGGGGATTTAGGATTGGTTTTGAACACCATCCTAAGTCCGGAAGTAAGTATGGCTAGATTTGCTCTCAAATATGTGGTTGTTGCCTCTAAAATGCTTTTACATGCTCTTGTTTTGAGATAGACAAATTCCTACTGTTTTATACATGTTTTGTAGCATGAGATGATGCTTGAAAGAGATTTCATGAGATAGCATGTTGCATTGATGAGTTTTGAGATTTTGATTTAATGCAAATCATATGTTATGATTTTGAAATGAGATGAGAAAGTTTTGAGAATTATTGCATTAAAACAGTAGGTGAGATGATGTTTCTGACATAATATATTGGCATAGAAGATGAGATAGTTACCGGATATAATTGATCGATCAATAGGATGAGAGTGCACTATAATCTAATAATTCGTATGTGCTCTTTGGAGTTGGGCAATGGGGGTAGTGCCATCCCAATCCAAAGTGAGAATCCGATGATGAGTGATAGCATCGGGGTAGGACTTGGTGAAATACCCAAGCTTTGTGGCGATGAGAGATACTGCCATGAGAGTCCGGTGATGAGAGATTCCACCGGGGTAGGACTTGACCTTGACTCAAGCTAATCCGCATATCCGAGTAGTGATGAAATGTGAAATGCCAATAAAATAAATGAAAATGTATTTGATTCACATGTACCTAGTGTTGAGATGATTTATGCTATGAGAAATGCATATGAGATATGAATACGAAATGCTTTAGTTTTCACAAGCATGAGTATGGTTTTGCCATGAGATTTGCATTGGTTTAAATGCATGAGATAAAATAAGGGTACATGTGTTTTCAAATGGAGATTTGTTTGAAATGGTTTTCAAGCATGAGATAGAATGAACATGTAGTTGAAAATGGCTTTTGAGAAAGTGTTTGAACAATGCATTGTTATGTTGGTTTTTCTTTAGAGCTTGCCTCACTAAGCAAATGTGCTTACGCTCTCTTTTACCAACAATGCAGATCATTGAAGTGTTTTTGGGCAGCAAGAAGGTTAAGAACATCCAAGGAAGTGTAAAGCTCATGTATGATGATGTTTTTACATACTTTAGTATTGATAATTGGCAATGAGGTTTCAAGGTTGTATTTGGGAGATGTGTTTTGAACTCCCTATGTTTGCAACAAGTTTGTTGAGGCTTTTGTGGTTTGTAAAGGGTCTTAAATGGTTGGTTTGATGTTTGAGGACCATACTTGGTTCATGTGATTAGGAAGCATGCTTATAGACTAAATGTTCATGTGTTTGATGCCATGTTCTAGCTTAAGTCCCTTTTATATGTTCCTTGGTGTTTAATCTTGTTGCCGGTATGTTGTGATATGATTTGGAACTTGTTTGATTGAGTTATGATGTGTAAAACCAGAAAATTCTGCTGTTGCAGGGCAGGGTGTATCGAAACACCCCTATTTGTTTCGAAACAGGGGCCTGAAATGGCCATAGTGTTTCGGAACGGGTGAAGGTGTTTCGAAACACTTTGGCTACTGGAGAGGCCTGTTCTGATACTGGTCTCGGAACGCACCCGAGTATCGGAACGGTTAACACCGTTTTGATACGGGTGTTTCCGTACGAAGGCCAGCGTTCTGGAACGGTTGACCGTTGGTCTGTGCATTTGAATTGTTTCAAGTTCTCATGTTTTACACTTTAGTCCTGAATGTTGTGGATGCAATTGCTTGAGCTTGGAATGTCCTTTTAAGCTGAAATTTTGACAGAGAGGCATGTAATATGACTAATTATACTTTGGTAAGCTTAAAACTTGCAAAGTCCTTATATTTTCCAAAATTTACATTTTGGTCCCTAAAAGTGTATTTCTTACAATTGTGTCCTTAAATGTTTTCCGATCGCTGTGCTTTTCTCTCCCATGATTCGTGAGTAATCACATAGGCCTAATGTGCATCTAGAAAAGATAAAAATAAAAAAGGGTCGTTAATCAAAGTTGACTTTGGTTTTCCCCGTGTAATCTTCGTAGTTTGGGTTAAGCGTCTAGGCCGGGCTAAAGGGGTTACAAAGTATCGATAATTTCGAGCCAAATTGCATCCGGTAACATTGATTTTTAAAAATGTATCGATAATTTTATACATTGCGGGGAAAAAGTATCGACACTTTGTTTCCAATAAGCTATGCCAATCCATTTTTTTCAAAAGTATCGATGATTTTTTACACAATGGGAAAAAAGTATCGATAATTTCAAGTAAAATTGCAACCGGTAACATTACTTTTTAAAAAAGTATCGATAATTTTATACATTGTGGGAAAAAAGTATCGTCACTTTTTTTCCAGTAAGCTATGTCAATCCATTTGCATTCCAAAGTATCAATAATTTTATGCTAACATTTATAGTTTCATAACATTTATACTTTGTTCCCGGTATGCAAATGGCATTTATAGTTTCATAACATCTAGTATGTATCCCACACATCTAACAAAATATTTGCTAAATAAGTACATACAAAATTATTTTAACATAATTTACAACAACCTAACTGTGATAAATAAGTACATAAAAAATTATGTTAATTCAACAATTATCAGACCGTTTCATAACAATTATGAAATTTATAGTTTCAAAACAATTACTTTTTCATATGTTTCACACAACCATTTGTCAACTGATATCTTCTTTTATTACTTTCGTGATTTATGAGATCGTTTAAAATTCTCATACGATCCCATTCTCCAACAACCTACATTCACATTAGAACATTTTGTTACCACATCATTCAATGTAAGAGTAGCCAAATTTTATTTTAAAAGTCCTTTTTAAGACCACTTACCAAATCATCCGTTGACCTCACAAATGCAATCGCTTCCATCCACATAATCACATACATTCCGCAATCATATCTGTTATAACAATTGATTACCGCAAATGTCAAATAGTTAACCATGATAAATATTTGACTTATTAAATACTCAAATTTTATACCCTTTTGTTTACTCCTTCGTCTTACGGTCCACTAATTTTAAATCCCTCACTGGGACCTTCATCTTCCCAATTACATCAACAAACCCCGCGTCCTTATTATATTTATCTAAACATCTCTTTTGCGTCAAAAATATTAAATTAGATTACGAAGAAATTATGCATTATAAATTACAAAATGTATCGATACATACCAATTCCATGCAATTTTGCACTCTTGTCTTATGCCGGTGAGATAAATATAGACTATCATAAACCATTGCTACACGCTCAACCATATCCAACACCAAGAGATACCAATGAGTGTTGTTATCGTTTATTGCAAAGAAGATCTACAATAAATGTCACACCCATGATAAGAAATTAGAACATTTATTGTAATTATTTAAATACAAAATAACATTTACGCAAAAATATATTACCATGTCACAATCGGTTATTTTCTTATAGTTTAATATTATGCTACTCCAAAAGCTTACAAGTTCGTTTACATCTGGACTGTACTCTAACACCGATGTCTGCATTTCCAAAAACAATCACTATTAATTGACCAGCCATAACACAACTTTTCAACATGTATAAATTTAACTTACCACAAAGTTGTATGGAATATAGCAAATCTTCCGGTTCCCTGATCTCTTCTTCATCGAATTTTTAGCCAACACCCAGCCGGCCAAATCAATAACCTGATCAAGAACCCATTTAGTATGTTTTAACGTTGCAACGTCGGCTACTGTGGCATGTTGGTTTCCGAATTCTATGACAACATCCCTGTATAAGCAATTTTTTGGATTAATTTTTTCACATAAATATTTAAATATCACTCACAAAGCAATATATATTACTTACCTCTCTTCTAACCCACTATTCCATACATACTCACACATTGCAGCCTCCATTGAACCAATTTCTTTTGGTATTTTGACCTTTTCAACCTACGATATTGATTATAGATATTAGCCACAACACGATAATCAAAATGGATGTCAATTTCTTTTATTCATTTTACCTTCTGCTTCTTCTTTGGTGCACGACATTCTGGATTTATATATGCATCTATGACATTATCCGGTGTCCTCATATTTGGATCAGAATAATCAATATTTTCCTTCCTCCTACTCAATTCTTCCACATTTTCTTCATCATATTTTTTAAGTTCATCCTATTTTTGCTCAACATAACTCCTTATTTATTTCATTTAAGAACTTAAAATTTTCCCCTCATCCATTTTTCTACCACTCCCATCACCCCCTTCAACTCACTCCTCAATTCCACCACTTCTTTCACCACTCCATCAACATTTTCCCCCACTCCCCCCTTAATGCTCTCAATTGCCTCTTCGATTCTGAATTGTCTTTACAAACAATTAGAAACGACTTTTTTCAGCTCCGCCAACTCAGACATCAAAATGTCAAATTTATTTCTACCGACCTCACTAAAATCCCCCTTCTTCCTTCCGTTTCACCTTCTCCTCTTCCTCCTTGCCAATAACCTTCAAAATAAATTACAATATTAGAGCATCTTTTTAAGTCCTTACTAATATATAAATACTTTTATTACCCTTACTTTCTTTTTCGGTCTTTCCAACTTTAACTTTGCCATCACTCGAACGACTTCTTCCTTGCCCCATGCAATGATGCGTGCCACTCCGGTTCTTTGGAAGGTCAGCACACTTGTAGAATCAGGCCAAAAATCAAACAATACAACCTGCATTTATAACAAACTTTATCATTTTCTATAATAACTATACTTACAAAGTTTTCTAAACCAACACATCCTTCAACTCATTTACCTCTAAGACAACTATGCACCCTTTGAGGTATTTGGGGTTTCCGGCCTTTTGAAAGCTCTTGATTGCATCAAATAATTTCTCATTGACAAATTCAGCCCAATTTAATTCACCTTTCAACCCTTCGTCGCAAATCAACTTCATATATTCCTTGCTTGGGGATGTATCACCCGTTGAACAAAGAAATACTCCGACAAGGTACAATAGTACCCGGGCCTTCAGATGATCCCCATCATACTTGCCGCTTTTAATATCGTCCTCGAGTGCAGCATATGTCACCTTGGACTTTAAGCCATACTTGTTCACAAGTTTTTTTCCAGACCCCCCTCTTTATTACTTCTTGCACACTCTTGCCTTTATTTTCTAGCCCCAATACGGCTTCAACACATCGAACCCCAAAATGAAAAGAATATTTACCGTAGCGAACTTCACACTTTTCCAAATCAAATTCTCCCATCAACAATCGACACAATTCCCTTTGAATTGATCGGTCCTTCAATCCAATTAGAGATCCAAACCCCATTTCTTCCAACATTTTGGCTTTATCCTTCTCTTTCAAGTGTTCTATTATGTGGTGAACTCGTTTTATGCTACACCTTGTCGACACTTCCTAAATCATTTACAAATAATGTTAGAGTTTTTATATATCATTTATCATAGTATTTACATGTTTAACGAATACCTTCTTTTCAATGTTTTCATGTGCTTTCCTCGAAGCCGAATATTCTGCTCTCGCCTTTTTGGACAATTTCATAAATGGTTCCTTCTCAGTATCACCCATCGACTGCCATTTCTTCAACACCTCTTTTATCACCTGAAACTTATGCATAAACGTCTCTTAATCAAAATATTAAAGCTACATAATACTCATTATAAATTCAGTTTACATATCGAACCCATTTTGTAAGTACCACATTCCTTCATCCTTTGCACTTCATTCACACTATCATGATAGAAAATTTTAAATGTTCTTAAATACTTTAATCCAATTACCATTTCAAGAACCAGTACACAAATACATTGATACTTACTAGAAGTACATATATCGACCCATTGGTTGTTTTCGATTCTCTCCAGTTTCGATACTCTCCAGCTCTATTTCAATGTCATATTCACGAACAACATTTCCAAGATCCATTGACATCGTTTTATCCTTCGTATGTATATCAGATTATGAACATTCAAAATTAAATTAAATCAAATGGGTGGATATATATATATATATATATATATATATATATATATATATATATATATATATATATATATATATATATATATATATATATATACATTTTATCCAATTTACAAATCGACAAATAACTAATCTTATAGTAACCGCTTGCGTTCTCTGAACAAAGTATCGGTATTCATTTTCTACCTACAATATCAATTTCTACCCATAAGTTCTTTGAATAAAGTACTGATATTTATTTTCTACCTAGAATTACAATTTCTATCTATAATCGATCCGAAATCCTTCTTTACTTCAAAATCCTTAAACCCAAAACCCTAACCCCAATTTCTAAGTACTATATTACCAAAAAAACTAGGGTTTCGACAACATACCTTTCGTTTCGATTCTGATACACCACGACTCTAAAAACGCCTCGCTTCTATTTCGCAGCAACCAAAATCGGTTCGATTTCAAATACTAAGAGCATTTTGTGTAAATGCAATGCAATCCTTGTATTAGAGTAGATACTTTTTAACCGGTTATATCGATTATATTTAATCGATACAATTCCCCAAGTGTCGATACTTTTTTGAATTGTGTCGATTCTTTCGACCCCTTTTCTGTTTCAAAATCCTTTTAAATTACTAATGTGCCGATACTTTTGTACATGTTCTTACAAAAGTATCGACACCAAACAAACAATCTGATACCGATTTACTGGTTACATTATATGTATTAATAATGTAACCGGTTTGGACTTTTTTTACCGGTTATGTCAAATTTGCTTCTAAAGGATAAATACTTTTTATTAGTACTGTGGAAAAAGAATCGATACTTTCGAGCCATTTGTATCGATAAAATTGTACATTTACTTACAAAAGTATCGATACAATGTTTCCGGAATGCTATGTCAATCAAATTGCTTTTAAAAGTATCGACACTTTTTACAAATACTGTGGAAAAAGTATCGGTACTTTCGAGACTTTTTCAACTAGTTACATTGCTTTTAAAAAAGTTTCGATACAATTGGTAAATTACTTACAAAAGTATCGATACTTATAGTCTCACATTTTTTAACCGGTTACCAAATGCCAACCTACCTCAAATATTAAAATTTTCACTCGTTTGTTTAAATTCCAACATGTTTTCTTCTCATTAACTCATATTCCGATACTTGTATATGTTTGTATCGATGCCTACCGATAACTAAAGTTTACCGGTTACCAAATTTTATTAATATTTTTTCATGTTTTCTACCGGCTACATTATATTATGTCAACATATCTGGTTGCACTTTACCGACTTTGTTACTTATCTTATTATATTTCCGGTCACACCGTTTCTTAGCCTATATCAGTCTGCCTTTCCTTAATTTCCCATAATATTGACATATACAACAAATTTAGTCATTGATTTTCATATATTATTATAATTTGATCCTAATTCTAAAAATTTAATCCTTAATAATTAAATATATTTCATTTTAATCCCAACTTTTCCATTTCTTCAACACTATTTCTGTCATTCTCTGCCTCAAAAATACGTCACCATTGTCATTATCTTATGGCAACATGAAACTTTATCACCCAGCTCTTATTCATTCACTTTGAACTATTACTTATTGGAACTGGGTAATTTTGAAATCAGATATGTCAAATTTCAAAACCCCATTTTTTCTGTTTATTCTCAATGCTTTGGACTAAGATGGTGAATTCAGTTTGGTACTAACGGATAAAAATCTTCTTCCCCTTTTCAGTGCCTTTTTATATGTCTCAACCCTAATCTTAAATTCTAAATATCAAATCATAAACTTAAAACCCTAACAAATACACCCTATCCCTTATTCCCTAAGCCTCAACTTTAATCCAAAACCTTAAAGTTATTTTTTTAGTGTAGGTCATACACAGGGTACAGAAAAGGAGTTGAAGAGTTTTATTCCGTATTAACAATCTACATTTAAAACAAAACATTATCACTTTTCAATTAATCCTTTTTTTATTAATAGGAAAGGGAATACTATCGTAGGCCTCGTTAAAAACCTCCATAACCTAAATGGAGAAAAAGAGTACCCGCGATAGTATTGCAAAGCAAGCGGGGAATCAAAGAACAACAAAAAAAATCATCTACCATAATCCTCGTGCAAAAGAGTAAGAACCTCATCTGGAGGAAACATATAAATACTTGTCGCAAAACTATGTCTCGACGCCAATTTTGCCAAAAGCATCCGCAACCCGATTCCCCTCACAGTAAATATGTTGAAAATCACCACGCCTTTGAGTATGAACCAAGCTCCTTGTCGAGCCAATCAAAGAAGAATGCAAATCCCTCCTATCATTAGTTCGCATTGCTCGAATCACATCTAAACTATCAGATTCCATAACAATGCTTCCAGCATTCATCTGCAAAGCACATTCAAGACCCTCATGAACCGCCCAAAATTAAACTTCCAAACTCGAACACTTACCAATAAACTTGGAGAAGCCAGCAATCCAAAGACCAGTCGAATCACGAATGAAACCACCACATGAGGCGCTGCCATCAACGTGGTCATACGCGCCATCCACATTCACTTTCCAGCAACCCGGCGCTAGTGGAATCCATTGTGCAGAATGCTGTCGCGCGCTCCTGGGGTGCGTTTGTCGTGCCCCACCTCCCTCGACTGTGCGTTGAAACTCACTGACCAAGCGACGACTCCTATCCAGCACCGAGTTTCCCACCTCGTCACCACTATCAAACACAATACCAATGAGTTATCATTAATAACCATAGCTAACAGTTCAATATCCTTAATCCAAGTGTCATACCAAAAATCAATAGTCTCGCCATTGCCAACTGTCCAAACTAGACTATTCCGAACGTTCAGCCAGAAAGAACTCAAGCCTCGCCATAGATGGGAGCAAGTTCGCCGAAATAAAGAATCTGGTACCAACTCAGTGCAATTATACTTGTCGCGAACAAAGCGGACCCAAAGCCAATCCTTTTTATCCACAAGACTAAATGCCAACTTCATTAGAAAAGCATCATTTTGTAAACTAATATGTCTAAATCTGAGGCCCCTTGTAATATAGGTTTACAAACGTCATTCCAATTTACCAAATGAACACTCCTACCACCATCAGAGTGACACCAAATGAACCCGCGAATTATACATTCAATTTCCTCGCAAGTTCCAATAGGCAGACGTGTGGTTTGCATCACATAATAGGGAATTGCAGATAACATTGCTTTTGCAAGAGTAACTCATCCAACAAAAGGTAAGCATTTAGCCTTCCAACTAGTCAGACGATCCCTCACCTTTTGCACCAAATAAGCATACAAAGACATGCTCACTCTCCTATGTAACATCAAAACCCCCAAATACCTCCCAAGATCCGCAACCTCAGAGAAACTGAAGGCCCTATTAATAGTTGTACGCGAAGTAGTTGATACATTCTTGGAATAAAAAATACTGGTCTTTTGGATATTAACCTTTATACCAGAAGTATTACAAAAATCCTCAAGCACAGTTTGAATGACATGTAATTGCTCCATTGACGCTTCGGCAAAAAGCACCATATCATCTGCAAACATGAGATGAGAGATAACAGGACTCAACTTGGATGTACAAAAACCTTTCCACTGATTTAGCTCAACACGTTGTCTGATAGCCTGACCAAGGCGTTCCTTACACAGAACAAACAAATACAGAGATAAAGGATCGCCTTGGCGAATACCTCGAGTAGGAGAAAAAGATACTGTCCTTCCGCAACATTGTCCATCTGTTGCCCATTATTATCCAGAATAGGTGAATGAACCTGCAACGAGGGAGTTTCTTGATCCAACTGATTCGACAAGGTTTGGATCCATTCATTAAGAACCGTGCGAGGTGGGGCACGTGGCTCATCCCTCTTTGTCACCTTCAAAGGCTTCTTTTTAATCACATTAATAGTGGTACAACTCTTTCCCATACCCGTCGAGCTACGTAACCTTGCCGTAGACCTATTCTCCATATTCCCTTCCTCAATAGAGACTGCCCGATGAGACCCGGTTGCAATAATCAGAGTATGTGATCGCACTTGGGCATCTGTTCCCCCCACCGTAGGAATTACACTCACGATCCCTTAGCATTCGTGATAGCATCCTTCTTACCCTTGGCAATCGCAAAATCCCCCTTAATATGTCGTTCCGAACTAGCCTGCTTTGGTTGTACCTCCCTCGCCACCAGCACCTGCTTCCCTTTATTTGCCCCATGTTTTACACGATCACGAGGCAGTGCATCATCCATGCACATCTCCTCCTCATCATCTACACTAAGCACTCAAAACCTAGAACCACCCCTTTCCTTTTGTAATGTATCCTCTTTAGCAGTCTGTCCTTTAGACATGGGTCGTCGACGACATTCAAGAATCATCCATGACCCATAAATATTATTCTCGGTAACCTCCAAATCACCACCATTCTTGCGAGCATTCATTCCAGATTCATGTCCAAGTCCATCATGAGAGCTAGGTGCCAAATCCCCATAAACATCCTGCGAATGACCATACTTACCACACTTGAAACAAATCTGCTGAAGGCCCTCGTATTCAAGCTTTTGAACAAAACCGTCAATGCCAATACAAGATAGAAGAGGCTTGTTAAGATTCACAACCACCGCTAGTCTTGCAAATCGACCCCGCTCACCCATATTAGTATTGTAATCAATTTTGACAACTCTCCTAATGGCCTCTACAATCTTACGAAAAAGCGCCTTGGAATAATATCGATACAGAAGCCTCAAGAGCCTAACACAGAACACAACCTGAGACAGGTGTTTTTCTGACGTTGAAAACTCCCTAGGCCACGGCTGTACAGTTAAGTAATTACCAAAGATAGTCCAGAGACCACCCATTAAAACCTTGGTATAATCATCCACCGATTCAAACTTAACCAAAAATAGTTATTGTCCAAGTCCACAATTTGAAAATTCCCTACCAGTTAACACATAGTATGGACTCTCGAAACCAAGGTTTTATATCCAATCGATCGACCAAGAAGATGAACAATAACCGCCCATTGCAGACTCCTATCGATCAACTCGCTCAGAAAACTGAATTCTAAGAAAAGCACCGCTACGATCAATTGAAACATCTGAATCCTGCACCTCAATGCTCACAACAGAAGTGGAAAAACAAAAGAGCCCTCCCCCCATGGAGTTAGAAGCTGCCATAGCAGCATAAGATATCTGATCCCCATTAGCCTTCCTAGCAACATCATTGGGATGCCTGACATCTACTGCTTGCCCAAGCGAACTACCCGAATCAAGAACTTTAATACCATCCATCTCCACCACCTCTGAATCATCCCTCACCAATCCGCCAGAACCAGCTTGACCTTGTTCCTTTCACCTCTTCACGTCCGGCTGAACATCCGCAGCCACCGGAGACCCTGGACGTTTGAGAGATTGAAGGACAACAATCAGAAACACCCCTCCCGGCAGCTGGCAGCTAGAATCATTGTACAAAGGCGTACTAGGGTTGCCGTCATAATTTTCGTGCCTTATAGAGAATTCCAAAATTTCCGGAGCCGTCATGATTTCCCCTTTGGTTTAGTTTGTCCTTTCACTTTTTTAAAATTTAAGTTTGTCTTTCAATCTTAAATACCTTTCAATTAATCCTAACTAACACTCATTTACATATATATCAAAACCTTCCAAGTTCCGATTTTTATCATTGATTGACCATTTTGTATAGATAAATAAATTATCTAAAATTTTTAGAATATCCAAGTAAAAATTAAAAAGAAAAAAATTGTTGCAACAAGTTATGGTTTTGTCCTATTTTTTCTCTATTGTTATGTTCTTCATAGTTTTAATTGTCGGAGAAAGTCAATACAAATTGAGCTTTGCCTCCCTCTTTCGTGTTCACTATTGTCGTTGTAAGATTTTAAAGAGAGGTAATTAAGGTATCACCGTCGTCGAGGTAGTGCCACTGGCAGACAAGGTTGGGAAAGATGGAGATTTAGTTGATGGGAGAAAATTGAGTGGGTGAGATCAAATTGGTATAATATTGAAATGTTGAGCCTATTTTTTAAATCATGACCAAAATATAAACAATATGTAAAGATTAAAAACTAAGTTTATTACTATGTCAATATTATTGACCGTTACATCATCCCTACTAATAAAATAATGGAAAAAGGATACTTTCTTTTAATTCGGGTGATCATTTTATAGTTTTTCATAATAATAAACACAACTAGAATCATGTTAAAGTCGATGGGGAGTCTCAGGTTTCCCATCCTAATTCATTTTGATTCTATCCACCGAAAAAGTAATACTTTAAAATCATGAATTTAAATTGTGGTTCCACATATATACATGTTGTAGCCGCTCTCCATAGTTTTCCCTAATCTTTTCCCTAACCGCTCGACAATTCTTCCCCTTAGCGCCTCAAGTTTTGTTTTGTAGCCGGCGGCGACATCGAATTTTTTGCCGGGACGTTACAACTGCTTTAACAAGTCTGCTTTGCTTTCCCACGTGGCCTCCTCAACTCCTCTATGACGCCATAACACCTTTACAAGTTCAATCGTCTTACCACGAAGAACTTTGCTACTAGAATCAAGAATCTCAGCAGGTTCCTCATCAAAAGACAAATCCGGTCGTAACTCAATATCCTCAACTGGCATAACATGCGACAGATCCGACCTAAACCTCCACAACATCGACCCACGAAACACATCATGAATTTCCTCCAACTCGGGAGGCAACCTCAATCGATACGCAACAGGACCAACATGCTCCACAACTTCATATGGTCTAGTAAACCTTGGACTAAGCTTACCCTGACGTCCAAACCTCATCACCTTCTTCCAAGGTAACACTTTCAGAAACACGAGATCACCAACCACAAACTCAATCTCCCTATGCTTCAAATCCGTGTTAGACTTTTGACGATCCGAAGCCGCCTTCAACCGATCACAAACAAGCTTTACCTTCTCTGTCGTTCCTTTAAGAAAATTCGGCAAAGAAACTAACCGTTTTCCCGCTTCCGCGCAACAAAGAGGCGTCCTACACTTCCTACCATACAAGGCTTCATGTGGAGCCATTTGTATACTTGCTTGATAGCTATTATTATAAGCAAACTCCACCAAAGGCAACTGTTTCTCCCAAGAACCTTGGAAATCTATAACACAACACCGCAACATAACCTCAAGCACTTGGATAACTCACTTAGACTGACCATCTGTCTGAGGATGATACGAGGTACTGAAATTGAGCCGTGTACCCAAAGCTTTATACAAACACTCCCAAAACCTCACTGTGAACCTCAGATCTCTATCCAAAACTATGGATTTAGGTACACAATGCAACCTCACAACTTCCGCAATGTACAACTCTGCCAACTTATCCAACGTATACGTAGTATGCACAGCTATGAAATGCGCACACTTCGTAAGACGGTCTAGAATAACCCAAATAGAGTTCTTCTTTGATGGGGTTAAAGGCAAACCCGACACAAAAGCCATCGTAATCCTCTCCCATTTCCATTCCGGTATCTTCAAAGGTTACAACAGCCCGAAAGAAAGCTAATGCTCAGCTTTCACGCGTTGACAAACCATACACTTACTCACAAAATTAGCAACATAATTTTTCAACCCAACACAATAGTACTCATCCTTCAATCCATGATACATCTTAATACTACAATGATGCATAGCAAAAGGACTACTATGCGCCTCAGTTAGAATAGTGCACCTCAACTCAACATCATCCGTCACAACTATTCGACTCTTAAAACACAAAACACCATCATCATTAAAACAAGAGTATGTCGAATTACCATTCGCTATATCCTGAAAATGTGGTACCAACGAATCATCGAGCAACTGCTTCTCCTTAATCAATTGAGCAAAGGAAGCTTTCACTTGTAACTCATCTATCAATCCACCATCCCGTGACTCACTCAATCGCGCAAACATGGCTCTCAACTCAACCGCTACCTTCCTACTCAAAGCATCGACCACCACATTAGCTTTCCCTGAATGATACTCAATCGTCAAATCATAATCCTTAAGCAACTCCTACCATCTACGTTACGTAAGATTCAAGTCCTTTTGCGTCATCAAATACTTCAAACTCTTATGATCCGTATAAACAACACACTTCTCACCATAAAGGTAATGCCTCCAAAATTTCAATGCAAACACAATCGCGACAAGCTCAAGATCATGAGTAGGATAGTTGCACTCGTGCACCTTCAATTGTCTAGATACATACGCCACAACCTTCCCACCTTGCATCAACACACAACCTAAACCAACATACGATGCATCACTAAAAACCACAAACTTCCTACCCAACTCGAGTTGAATCAAGATAGGAGCTTGCGTCCAAGCTTCCTTCAACCTCTCGAAAGCTTGTTTTCTAACACCCGTCCACTCAAAGCGAACATTCTTTTGCAACAACTTGGTTAACGGAGCAACAATCTTTGAAAAACCATCCACAAACCTACGGTAATAACCCATCAATCCAAGGAAAATATGAACTTCCGTCACAAACTTAGGCGTCTTCCAACTCATCACCACCTCGATCTTATGTGAATCAACTCGGATACCCTCGACTGACACCACATGTCCAAGAAAGACCACTTCTTTAAGCCAAAACTCACTCTTACTCAACTTGGCGTAAAGCTGATTATCCAACAAAACTTGCAACACAATCCGCAAGTGCTTATCATGATCCTCTTCAGTATGAGAGTACACGAGAATATCGTCAATAAACACAACCACAAACTGATCCAAGAATTCATGAAACACAGAATTCATCATGTCCATAAATGCAAGAGGTGCATTTGTTAAACCGAATGACATCACCAAAAACTCATAATGCTCGTACCTCGTACGAAAAGTTGTCTTAGGCACATCCAAATCCTTTACCTTCAACTGATAATACTCAGATCTCAAATCGATATTAGAAAACACTAAAGCACCTCGAAATTGATTAAACAAATCATCAATTCTTGGCAAATGATACTTATTCTTAATCGTCAACTTGTTCAATTGCCGATAATCTATACACATTTGCATCGTCCCATCATTCTTTTTCACAAACAACACCGGCGCACCCTAGGGTGAAACACTAGGCCTAATAAACCCTCGATCAAGCAACTCCTGAAGTTGCGTCTTTAACTCCTTTAACTCTTTCGGAGTCCATCGATATGAGCAATAGACACTGGAGTCGTATTTTCATACAACTCAATGCCAAACTCAACCCCTCTATTTGGCAGCAACTCAGACAACTCTTCCGAAAATACACCCGGAAACTCACATATCGTACGTATGTCCTGCACACGCACTCCCTTCGATACCAGATTCATAATATAAGCTAAGAAAGTCCGACAACCCAATTTCATCAAACGACTCGCTTCTAGAGCTGAAATAGCATTGGACAAGAATTTAACATTCTCACATGCGATTACCACTTCGTAAGTATCATCAAGTTTTAGGGTAACTCGCTTGGTATCAAAATCAACCACAACCCTATGCTCGATCAACCAATCCATCCCAAGGATTACATCAAAACCATAGAAAGACAATTCCATTAAATCAACTGCAAATACATGACCTTGAACAGATAAATGACATCTCCTATACACCCTTCTGGTAACAACTATTTCACAAAAAGAACTACTTACTTGCATTCTCACGTCTAACACTTCTGAAATGATTGTTCAAGCCACAACTCCAAAAAGCATTATCAACAACAGGCGGAGAAAACTATACCCCACAGATCAAATGTGGTCAATCTCGCCTCATGTGATAATACGATCCACATATCTAATAGGTATCAAATGCTACTCAATCCCAGACACACTGACCCTATGGTCCTCGCCCAACATTACCACCACCTCGCCTCAACTCAAGCGATACCTTTTATCATGACTATTCTCACACTGACTACTGTTAAAACTAGAGTCCGCAACTCTCTTTCCAGTGCTAGAACCTCTCACATGAATTGATAAACCTAGGTTCTACTCAGTGCACTTCGCCCGTGTAACCAACACGTCGAACACATTGTAGCCAAAAGCCAACATATATAGCCTAACATCATGTACCAATCTGTAACATAATCAATCACATCGATGTCTCACATCCAATTCTGATTCAGGAGCATACCCACTCAGCTAAATAATATGTACCTTAAACTCGGCCACAAACATATTTTCTTGAACCCAAGCCATGAATTCACATTTCTTGTCATCCAAGTATCTAACCCTTAGATACTTCTTCTTAAAGACAGTTCGAAAGAACTCCCAAGTCACAACATCGGGTTCCACGCTAACAACCGCACTCATATCCTTAAAACTAAGATACAACTCATTTCCAATCTTTGGGCATCATTACACTCTATTTGTTCCATAATCCCATTAGTACAAACCATCCACTCCACGGATACCTCGGGTATCAACCCTCGAAACTCAACTTCTCCCAAACTAAGGAGGCATTTTTAACAGTAACTCACAGTTGTCCAATAGTTAGTGCAGTCCCATGTACTCCAACAATAACAACTTCATAAGCTTCGGACATCGCCTATATCCCAGGTGCCATGTCACCCAACATTAGCCCAACCGACGCAGGTTGTACTTACTTCGTGGCGTCAAACCCCAGGAGACATTACACACTCCTCTACTCTTTCCCCAAAGGTAACAACAATCATACTAGATCGCAACTTCCTCCTCAGTTTATTTTGCTAAAAGAAATATTTAAGGTATGATAATAAACTAACAAAACAAAACATTCCGGCCAGTTTCAAGAATCGATCCAAGACTTCATTATAAATCAAAATATTTCAGACTATAGTAATAAGGCAATTAGTTTCCCATTTTCCCCCAATCATGGCGTGAAACAATCTACACACATATCACAAACATTGTGCATAACAAACAACAGATTTCGTTTCACAACATCACCATACCAACTTGCCAAAATTCCAATCTTTCAAATACTGACCCCATATAGCTTATCTCAACCAACATCCATATATCAATCACCGTGCGTAACAACCAACAAGATCCAACCCACATCAACATGTATATAGCAGTTAACACATATATCACAACCATCATGCATAGCATCAACAAAATTCAATCTACATTAACATGTATGTAACAATCACCATGCAAAACAAACAACATCATACAATTTGAATTTGTGTCACATCAACTTACCAACAACTTGCCAATATCCCATTCTTTCGAAACCTGTCTCTGATACCATCAAATGTAACCCCCTCAACCGGGCTTAGACGCCCGACCGAATCGAACGAGTCATACGGAGAATATTGAAGTAAACCGGGAAATTTACCTTAATAGACGGCCCTATTTTTTCTTTTTATCTTCTCTAGATGCACTTTGTTACCCTAAGTGTTAAGAATCGCAACGAAAGAATCATCGACTCAAACAGACACCGATTAGGATTTAATTGATTACAAACACGCGTTAGGGACCAATAAATAACTTTAGCAAATTACAAAGGCTTCTTCAAATTTTAAGTTACCATCCTTTAATTAGTCATGTTACATGCCATTGTGTCAAATCTCAGCTCAAATCGATCATCCAAGCTTATTTAATTGCATTCCCAATAATAAAGGACTAAAACGTAAAGGAATAGAACTTCAAAAGAATCTGATTAACTAACTTAACATCTTTGTGTATTAATAAACTTAGCCCTGTATCGATACACCATGTTTCGAAACAACTCTGGGTGTTTTGGAACACGAGCCTGTTTCGATACACATAATTCCAGTAGCCAACTTAACCGAGCCTGTTTTGATACACCCTTTCCTGTTTCAAAACCCCATGCCCATTTCAAGCTCACCGTTTTGATACAACCTTAGGCGTATCGAAAAACCGGGGTCTATAATGTCACATTTTGCTGGTTTTTCACACTTTAATGCACCCATAACCAATCAAGCATGCTTCTAACATATATATAACATATCCAAACATCATACCTCAATCATTCATGACATATTCAACATCATATCATGGAAATTTGCATCAAAGGTAAACTATAGGCATGCAACCTAGTAAACAAGCCAAGCAAGGTACCAAAACGCATAGCAAAGCACAAACCAATAACCAAAGGCCATTTACAAGTCTAAAACATCAATGAACACATGCTCAAATAGGGAGTTTGCACAATCTCCCAAAAACACAATGGATCCCCCATTGGCCTTATTACTCATAGCCTAAACCAAAATATACTTTCAAGAATGAAGTCTCTTTTGATCCCTTGCTCCATGCTGCCTTTTCGAGCCTCAATTTTCTGCATTAATGGACAAAATAGAGCGTAAGCACACAAGGCTTAGTGAGAAGTGCTCAAAAACAAAACACCGTCAATGCATTAAAACCATTTTCCTGTAACCCCCGTAGCCCGGCCTAGACGGTTGACCCGAACTACGAAGATTACACGGGGAAAACCAAAGTCAACCCGAAAGTCAACCTTAATTAACGACCCTTTTTTTTCTTTTAAAACTTGTCTAGATGCACATTTAACCTAGGCATACTCTTGAGATAAGCATACTCAAAAATCATAGCAATCGGAAAACAATAAGGGACCCAATTGCACAAAATACGAATTTAGGGACCAATTTGTAAATTCTGAAAATTAAAAGGACTTTACCAATTTTTAAGTTACCATAATGAAATTAGTCATGTTTCATGCCTCTCTGCCAAATTTCAACTCAAACGGACATCTCAAACTCAAGCAATTGCACATACAAGAATCAGGACTAAAACGTAAAGCTTGCAAACCTCAAAACAATTCAAATTTTATGCCCAACGGTCAGGTGTTCCGAAACGGGTCTAGGCCGTTCAGGAACACCCCTTGGCAGTAGCCAAAGTGTTCAGAAACGGGCTAGGCCGTTCAGGAACATCCAAGCTAAAACAAGGGCCTGTTTCGAAACAGGCAAGGGTGTTTCGAAACACCCTGCCCAGAAACAGCAGATAGGCCTGTTTAAACACCTTTAAACCCCCATCAAACATGCTCCAAACCATTCCACATTAAATCAACAACATGCCAAGCATCATACCTACCAATTTGCATCAAAATCTAAATACAAAACCACCCCTAGGTGCACCCACTCATTCAACACATCCAACACTCAATCATGCTTTTAAAACAAGAAGCATAACATAACGATTTAAGAATAAGAAGATTCAAACGTTGCAAGCGTTAAACCTCAAAGTTCAAAATCATAAACCAAACTTGTCCAACATACACAATCTCATTAAACATCAACATAAGAGATTCTCCCCCATTGCCTTTATTATCTATAGCTACTAACCGAGACATACATCTCAAATGGAGCTCTCCTTGAATCCCTTGCTTCTCGCTGACCCAACTTCAAATATCTGCATTGATGGACAAAAAGGAGCGTAAGCACATAATGCTTAGTGAGGAATGCTCAAAACCAAAACACCATCAATGCAGCGAGTCATAAAACCTCTTTTAAAAGCAACATAATTCGATAAACCAAAGCAATGTTTGAAAACCTTTTTTAACAACATGCTTTAAATCATGCATTGCTCAAACATGAAAACCAACCCTTAGCTTAGGAAAGCTAAGTAATTCACTTCAAAGCATAGCCTTGCAAAACCTTCAATTTAACCATTCCATGCATGAACATCATATGCAAAGTTAAATACAAGATCCTTTGAAAACACTTCCACTTCACGTCATGCCTTTCTCATACATTGAAAATCATTTCAAAGCAAGAAACCTTTTAAAACCACTTACTCATTCAATCTAACACGTGCATTAAACAAATGCAACATATGAACCACAAAATCAATATTTGCAACACATGCCTTTAAAAACAAGTCTTCGCAAGACTTCAATGCACTAAAGAGATTTCATGCACACATGCACCATTCTCAATAGATAATAAACACTTGTTCAAGCTAACAAGTAAACATGCATTCATAAAACCTTACACACTTCTCATGCAACCATGCATCATTTCAAGCATCACATGCTTCATCATATTCAAGAACATTATATTGGCTTCCAAGTGATAATCCACAAACCATCATAACGCAAGACACAATCGGATACGCGGATTACAAGCGTTGTCCCCACGCTTCATACACACTACCAATCTCAAGGTCCCCAAATGGAATTTTAACCACCATTATGACCTTACCATACACAAGGTCCTCATATGGACTTTTAACCACCATATGACCTTAACATTCACAAGGTCCTCAAATGGAATTTTAACCACCATTACGACCTTACCATCACCCATTGGTAGTTGTATAACATCACTAACGAGATCACGGGACACAAGATCCACACATGGACTTTACACCACCATTGTGATCTTAACAAACACAAGGTCCTCAAATGGAATTTTAACCACCATTATGACCTTAACATACACAAGGTCCTCAAATGGAATTTTAACCACCATTATGACCTTAACACAAGACCCACCCATGGAATTTTAACCACCATGGTGTTCTTAACCATCTCGTTAGTGTACTTGGATGGAGTTACCGGTTCACACACAACCACTCCACATCCAAGGCGACTTTATTCACGGTGCACCCAATCCTATAGCCGGCTAACTATATCCGATTAAAGTAACCAAGAACCACTTACATCACTTGCCAATATAACCATCTTACAACATTAATCCATTGTTTTACAAGCATAACCAAAATGCCAAAACCACCAATTATCATCATCAATCCACTGTTTTTGAAGCATTACACAAAGCCATTAAACAACATGCAACACTATGCGTCAATTCCACAATTCCAATGTACAAAACCAAGGATCTCTTACCTTGAGCATCCTTCACACATGGCTTTCAAAACCAGCATTAAACCATGCTAAAATATGCTTTCAAAACAGAATTTAAAACATGCAAATCACATGCATTGCATCCAACAATCACAAGTGCTTTAAAAACCGATTCATACACAAACCAAGAGAGAAATTCCATTTACTTACTCTTGAGCTTAGCTAAGTTGTTTAGACTTAAACTAAGCTCCCGAAACCTTCAAACCTTGATTTTAAAGCTGAAAACCCAACTTCACTCACCGATACACAAACTAGGCTAGCCAACAAGCCTTCCAAGCATCCGAAACCTTCAACGTCACCTCTATTGCTCACAGATCATTCTCCCCTGTTTCAAGCACATAACAACAGAGGATTAATGCATCATAATGCATTAAAAACACCAGCAACACACCTAAACTCGCTGCTCTTTGCAAATCCAACATTTCGGCTACCAAACACAACCGAAATCACCTCCAAACACTCCCAAGACTTAACCCAGCCAAGATCCATCACTTCTAACCATTTTAAACATCAATTAACATCCAAAATGATCCCAACCACGTTCTTATACCACCAGCATTAACAAAACACCAAGATCACCCCAAAAACCACCATTTTCACAAGTAAAAACTTAGGAAAATCAACCTATTCGGGATTGCATTGATCAAACCTCAATTATACATCATTTAGACATCCAAATTACATCAAAAAGACATCTCAAAACAGAGCCCAATCAATTATTACGAATTTCTTCAAAATTAACCAAATCTTGCATTTTAAAGCCAAGATCAAGAACACAATTGTAAAACCTTTAATAAAACACAAATCAAGGATTGAGAACTTGGGAATTTCAGTAAAGAACTGAGAATTTAGAGGAGAAGGACGTTCATACCTCTAAACTTGAGTTTCTCCCTTTTTGGAACCAAGATTCTTGAAAATTCAATAAGCTAATGCCAAGGTTTTGCTGTAGAATTGATTAGAGATCAAATGAGGATTAAAATCTCATCTTTAGTTATCAAAATCAGAGGAAATTTTGCTGGAGAAATGTGTTTGGGTTGAGAGAAAAGTTGAGAAAAGAAAATGAAAATTTAGAGAAAAGTTAGTTACAAATGCCAAAATATCTTTTCCCTCCTTTTTACACTTAATTAAAACCATTAATTAAATTGATTAATATTAAGAAAAATCTGGAGAAACTCTTTTGAGTAAATAGCTCCTTAAAGATTCAAAGTTTCAATCCTTTTTAAAACAGTCACCCAGTTTTCAAAAATTACATTTTGGTCACTAACCCAAAATGTCACTCTTCCAAACCTCATTTTGTAAAATTGATTTCACCTTTCTCTTATATATAATAAAAGAGGATTTTAAGACATTTTCCATATTTTTAATGCAACCCGAACTAGGCTTTCCTAAAAACCACCTTTTATATTCGAACCGAAAATCCGACCGGTCCAGTTCAAACCCAAAACTTCTAAGCCCAAAATTGAGGTGTTACAACTCTCCCCATCTTAGGAAATTTCGTCCTCGAAATTTCAACCGGCGAAAAGAGCACAACCAAACTTCTCAAAGCAACACACAAGGCAACACAGGAGACTTAACCACCACTGAACACTCTCCTCACAAAACTCCACCCAAACACAACACCACCACATACTGTTCACAAATTCCAGAACACTCAAATGTTAACCACATCTTAACCTTCACACTTCCGAACTGCACATAGCCCCAACAACAACCTCAAGAACCTCCAAGCTTTTACAGCATACACCACCTTAACTCATAACTCCCAAAATTCGTACACACGGTGACACCAACCAATCCAGTCCAGCCACCGTGTGACCCACAACCTTCACTGCTTCTAAAAACCCCTTACACAACTGCTCAACCTCTTCCAAAGGTTACCACATCAAGCAAAAATTCTTAAGCATCAACTGCTTACTCAAACTTCTCAACGTATTGCTGTCATTCCTTCACATCCACCGCTATCATTACCATAACGATTCACCAGAACTACTCACCTATCATCCGGAAATCACATCACAAAGCCCCAACCTTGACTCCGCCAGCCGTTCCACACACTGCCAACTGTCTTCAGACGGAATTTACTTAATCACAACCAACCAACCACTTCTCACAAGAACCCGTCCAACCAGCAATGGCCTTTGAACTTACATTGCCTTTCCACTTCAAGTTGACTACAACACTTGCCTTACTAGAACATCGCCCAACCTATACATACGTATTTAGGTTACGAAACTCCTATTCTCCCAGGCTAACCCTTTTCTACAACTCACAACAAAACCTTTTCTCAATTCCTCAAAGGTTGCTAAGAACCATCACCTACAAAAACAACCCTTCTACTACAACATCAATGCCAAGTTACCTCAGCACTTTGGAACACATCCACTAACTTACCACATCACTTAACACCAAGAAACTACCACTTCTACCAGCTATTCACAACCACTTTGACTGATTCTAACTCAAACGGTAATCTCCTCACCACCATACCGCTAAACTCACTATTACTGGCAACTCGCTTAATACCCTCCATTACTTCTAACATTCTCCTAGCACCAACACAACTTTAAAACCCCCATCCAATCTAACCCTATCACAACACTAACGGACCCGATTAACTATCAGCGAGTGTGAACGCTCGTATGCATGGTCACCAATATGCCCTATCAATGCCTGATGTACATGCATGCAAAACCTCTAATGTCATGTCACATGTATGCATAGACCAGTACATATATAATATAGCATATAACAAATGATTTTAACTGTGCATGTATGTCGGTTCACACCCACCAATAACATCCTCAGAGTCCGCCTAAAAACAACCTCCTACCTCACTTCCAACTTGACCAACTTCATCATTCTAACTACCCATTATCCACAAGATACTCACTAATGCCCTCCTCACACTAAAGTTGTTTTCAAAACAACACCAACTACTACCCCAAACATGCTAGCAACGAGACTATACCCACTACACAAGGAAATACCAATTGAAACCAAACTAAGATACTAGAGCAAAGGTTACTTAACAAGGTTACCTGTAAACACCTCACTGCCCTGGAACTTCAACAGACAAGCTCTCTTCCTCGCAGAACCATCATTCTCCAGCCGCACCGCTGCAGCATCAACTAACACATTGAAATCTCATTTCAATTATCTTAAGTCTGGTAACAAATGGGTTGAAAGGCTGGTAACAAATGTTAAGTGGACTTCAAATTGAATTTTGGGCTTTGTAAATGGACTCCCTTATGTAATGGACATTTTATATTGTATATATGGACATTAAGGGATTTTTGTATTGTTATTTAAAGATTATATTTATTATACATGAACCTTGTTTATTTACTTTTGGTCTTATTTACAGTGAATTATATATATATATATATGGGTACCCGGATAAAATACGGGTATTACACCTACGTCGGACGAACCTCACTATATGTAGAACGCGAGGTCATAGCTCGCTTCTTCCAGAATGCAAGGTCGCCTTACGTGGATGTAACTCCCTAGTTTTTGGGCTTAGGAGTTTTTAGGTTGGGTTCGGGGTTCGTTGGAGCGGGACTAGAGATCCGGGTTAGTTCGGGATTAGATCAAGGAAAACCAAGTTTGGAAGGTGATAAAAATATGAGATCTTTTAAGCATATTTTGACATAACTTCCATTTCTCTCTATTTTCTCATCATCCAACTACCTATTATCTTTCAAAACTTCTAGAGATCTTTTCCTTTTCATTTCACTTTGATTTCCAAATGATTTCCATGGAGTTTGCTCAACTAGTTTCAATGGTTTCTTGAAGATTTTCAATCAAATCTTCTCAATTGAAGGAATAGCAAGGGATTAGAGGTAATTTGTGTGCTTCTACTCTAGTCAAGGTTCTTTAATGAAATTCCCAAGTATTTGGATCTTTAATTATGTTTCTTAACAAGGTTTCATGATTGGTTTGAAGAAAATGGCTAAATCAAGCTTTAAATGATGGTTTTCTGTAGTTTTCGTAATTAGATATGTTTTGGTTGGGTTATGATTGATTTTAATCATTTTTTGAAAGTTTGTTAATGTTGAGATTGAGGTTTAAGCACGGTAATCCCAAAACTATTTGGATCTCTAGTTGATTAGGTTGTTAGAATTTAGTTTTTGTGGTGTTGATATGATTTTGGGAATCCTGGAGGTATAATGTTGATAATTGGATGATTTTTGGATGTTAATCAATGACTATAAATGGTTGGAAGTGTTAGGTTTTGGCTGGGTTGAGTTTGTAGAGTAATCGATGATGTTTTCGGTTGTTTCAGATGAGTGTTTTGGTGGTTTTGGGCAAGGCAACGTGGTAGGATTGCTTGCTGGAGTTTTGAATGCATTGAGATGCATTAATCCTCTGTTCTTATGTGGTTAAAATAGGGGAGACCGTTTCGGAAGCAACCAGTGAGATTTCGGGAGCTTCAAACGCTTAGTTTCGCGTCGGCTAATCAAGGTTTCGCGTGTCAGTGAGTGAGAATGTGGATTTCATCTTTGAAATGTTATAAAGGTGGTTTTGGGAACTTAGATGTATGCTTGAAACACTTGTCTAAGTTTGGAAGTAAGTATAAGGAATTTCTCTCTCGGTTGTGCTATTATGAAATGGTTTTTTTGCACTTGGTTTTGAGTTCATGTTACCTACTGTTAAACCATGTTTAAAGCATATGGTTTGTTGTTCTTAATGATGTGTTGATGAAGGATGCGCATGGTAAGCGATCCTTGCAAGTATACGTTTTTTATACTTGTGATTTAAAGCATGGTTTAATGCTTTGGAAAATAATTTAATAATGCTTGAAAACAATGAGGTGTGTTGTGAAATGTGAATTATATTGGCAAGTGATGTTATGAAAATGGTTTATAAATGTTATCGGATTAGTTAGCCGGCTATAGGATTGAGTGCGCTATAACAAGTCGCCTTGGATGTCGAGGGGTTTATAGTATAAACTTTATACGGGGTACCGAATACTCTATCCAAGTACCCTAACGATTGAGGTATGTATGTGTGTGCGTGGTGTCCCGTCTCTCGTTAGTAGGGTTATACATCTACCGGTGAGTGGTGTTGAAAGGTTTATACGGTGTACCAAATACTCCAACACAGGTGTCACAATGGTAGAGGGTAGCTCCCGTGTGTGAACCTTCAGATGCTAGTGAGAATGTGTGAAGTGTTGGGACAACACTTGTGAATCCGTGTATCCGATAAGTTGTCTTGAGAAATTAACTTGCCTAATGATCACTTGTAAGCTAATATAATTGATGATGTATCATGATATAATTTATGTTGAGTATTGTAAAGTGTCCATAAGTTCTATATTTCATGCACGTTCCATCTCATATTATTGCTGTTTTTAGTACATTTTAGGCATAATTAGATTCATGCATTGCATTTTACAGTATTCTTTACTTTGCCATGCTTTTTATTAATTATCTTTTATTTGGTAAGGAAAATGTACTGTTTTAGTTTAATTTTAGTTTCAAGTACTAAAGGTTGACAGAAGAAGAGAGGAGCTAAGGACATGATACTGAGGCAGCAAACTGAGGAGCTGTACTGATGCAGTTCCAAACAGAGACAGTAGCTGCCGCTGCCCTACCTGTCACTCAAGACAACAAGATAAGAAATTGGAGAATTGGAGTGCGATCTGTAGAGCAAAAAATCTTGATCTTAACGATGTTGTCCACTCAATTTTCCGATGATTGTAGCAGCAGGCAGAGCCGCCGAAGGAGGAACTCGAGCTTACTTGCGGAGCAAGCCAACGTGATTAAAGTCCACATTCAACTCAAAGAAGTCATCATTTAGAGTTGCATTTAATGCAAAAAGCTACTTTGAAGACTTCTACTCCAAGAAGGACTAGACCTAACTAATGTCTATATATACTCATTGTAATTGTACTTCAAAAGAACGGAGGTTTTCCCTTCGGCATAGTTTAGGTTTTCTTACCCCCATTATGTTCTAAAACTCTCTTTGGGTTTGGGTTATGTTGTAATTAGTGTGAGAACGATTGTTTAGGATTTTAAGTTTGTTTTTGCAATAAAGCTTCAAGGTTCGCTTATTCCATGTGCTTCATAGTTTTCAATTAAGGCAAAAGATTAGTTGATTACTATCAATTTGTTCGGCATCGAGAGAGTCGAACTCACGAAAAGAGTAAGTATTATCTCATCTATAGACGGTGTGATCAATCCAGTGTAGACATAGGTTAGGGTTTAAGGCGGTTAAAAGAGGAAGAATTAGCATTAATTTCTTTGCACGATTCATACTGTGACTGGTATTATTTGCAGTGGGCATCAACAACATTTTCACTTAGACATAAGTGGGATCACTTTCAAAGCGTTTTTCCGTGTTTGCCATCGAGACACAAGTCCATTCCCCTGCCGAGGCAGCGAGAGCGTCTCAGCAACCTAACTGCCATCCCCCTCTGAGGCAGCAGAGTTTGGCAGCGTAAAGCAACATGTCCTATTCAACGCAGTTTCACACTAAGAAACAACATAATCCTGCCCATTCTATCAACTTGATTTCTTCCCTTTTATTTACTTGTGTTTTATTTTATTTTCTTCTTAAACAAACCAACTTATTTGTGCATTTACTTTTCTTGTGTAGGAACAACAAATCAAGTTAAGCTGTCCAATCCTTGTGGGAGACGATATCTTTTATACTATTACTTGACAGGAGTGTGCACTTGCGCTCATATTTAGAGAACACTAAAACGCTCTACAAGTTTTTTGCACCGTTGCCGGGGATTTGTAACATCGAAATTCATTTTTAAAGTTCTGCACCTTTATTTATTTGCATTTAATTTTCAATTTTATTAATTTTATTTTTAATCGAAAAAAAGAAAGAGAATTTTACAGTTCCTTTGCTAAGTGCATGACCAGGGCAAACCCAAAAGGCAAAATCATTTACATTGACGATATCGAACGAAGAGCAAGAGAACTCAACAAGGAGATCAGAACAACCCTTCAGAAAACTAAAGAAGAGAGAAAAGCAGAGGAATGAATGGCAGTAATAAACAAAAACCTTGCCAACAATGCTCAGAATGGCAGGGATGGGCAGCAAGACCCGCCGCCCAGAGAACAGCAGCAAGTTCCACCTAGGCAGCACCCTCAAAATCCGCCCATGCAGATGCAGTACGTTCGAACCACCATGGATTACTTGGAACATGACTTTTAGAGGGTTCAATTCGACAATGAAAGAACCTGAGATTGAGGCGGATCACTTTGAGCTGAAGCTCGTAATGTTCAACATGATCAACACATTGGGGGCAATTTGGTGGGACTGCCACGGAAGATGCTCGACAACACTTAAGAGGTTTCCTGGACATATGCAGAGCATTCAAAATCACGGAGTCCACCAAGATGTGCTAAGGCTGAGATTATTCCCCTATTCACCGAGGGATAGGGCAAAGCAGTGGTTGAACAACCTGCCAGCAGGGTCATTCAACACATGGACAGAGCTGTGTAAGGATTTCCTGGATCGTTTCAACCCATCCAATGTCACAGACAGATTGAAAAACGAGATCACAGCCTTCCGACAAGGGGATGATGAGCCAATGTATGAAGCATAAGAGCGGTACCAATAGATGCCTAACAACTGCTCGCTCCATGGTTTCCCAGCTTGGACACAGGTGTCAATGTTCTACAACGGGGTGAACTACCCAACTCGAATGATGATTGATGCCTCAGCCAACAGAATCATCCTTGACAGACCACCAGATGAGGAACTCCGGATCCTGAACCAAGCCACCAAGAACAATTATAAGTACCCACAGCTCGCCGAGGCGTCGTTAGGCAACCAGCAGTTGTGAACGAAGTGGAAGCCTCAGAGTCTGTCAATGCCCGCCTAGACAAACTGATAGAGCTGGTCATGAACATGGTGAAACCACTGGTAAAGTCTATGAGGCCAAGGCTGTAGAGCCATTCTGTGATGAGTGTGGGGGCAATAATGATTCCTCTAAATGTACTGCATCTTCCAATTTCATGGGAGGATACAAGAGGAACAACATGCCCAACACGAGTACGTACAACCCTGGTTGGAAGAATCACCCAAACTTCTCATAGAACAACCCTAAAACTACTGCCAATCCACAATAGCAGTAGGGAGGTTACCAGCAAAACCAGTCCAGACGACAAGTTCAGCAGTCACAAAACAATAATTCACTAGAAGCAACTCTTCAAACTTTTATGTTTAACACTAGTGATTTTAATGTTCTTACTAATAAATTAATCGATAAAACTGAGTCGTTTATGGATAGGACAGAGATGAGGATGAAAAATCAAGAGGCTGCGATAAAGAACCTAGAGATCCAGTTTGGGCAGTTCACTACGATTTATAGCAACATGACAATAGGTGCAACATCCAATAGTCCAGAGGCAGTAGCTAAGCCCACATATGAGCAATGTCCAGGAAACCAGGAGTGGGAAACAGTTGAATGAGCCCCGAGTGGAAAATCCAGAAGAGAAACAACCAGCACAAAAAGAACTACCTATCATGACAACATCTACATCAGCCGCCCCGGCAACTGAGCCTGATAACAGTCCTGAAACGGATGAACCTCCACATATAAAGTTTCCATGCAAAGAACGTATAGAGGACATCTGCCTGCCAGCAGCTTTCCCCCAAAGGTTAAAGCAACAGAAACAAGAGCATCCGTTCAGGAAATTCTTGGATATTCTAAAGCAGGTGCACATAAACATACCTCTCATAGAAGCCATTCAGAACATGCCCAACTATGCCAAATACCTCAGGGACATGGTTTCTAAGAGAAAAAGAATTGGGGAGTTTGAAACAGTTGTTGTAACAGAGGATTGCATGGTTATATTGCACAACAAACTGCCGCCCAAGCAAACAGATCCAGACAGCTTTGTTATACCATGCAGAATAGGCAGCAACCACGAAACAAAAGCCATGCGCGACTTAGGAGCCATCATAAACTTGATGCCCAAGGCAGTCTTTCACAAACTAGGAATTGGGAAAGCCAAACCTACCTCCATTATGTTGAAACTTGCTGACCATTCCTTTGTATAACCGGAGGGCAAGATCGAAGACATCATAGTTCGAGTGGGCAACCTTATTCTTCCAGCTGATTTCCTCATCTTAGACTGTGAGGCTGATGAAAACGCCCCCATCATCCTTGGGCGACCATTTTTGTAACCCCCTTAACCCGGCCTAGACGGTTGACCCGAATTAAGAAGTTTACACGGGTAAAACCAAAGTCAACCCGAAAGTCAACCTTGATTAACGACCCTTTTTTTCTTTTTAATCTTGTCTAGATGCACATTTACCCTAGATATGTTCACAAGATCAGCATACTCAAAGATCATAACAATCAGAGAACATTCAGGGACTCAATTGCACAAATTACAACTTTAGGGACCAAATTGTAAATTCTGAAAATTATAAGGGCTTAACCCAATTAAAAGTTACCATCTTGAAATTAATCATCTTTCATGCTTCTCTGCCAAATTTCAGCTCAAACGGACATCCCAAACTCATTCAATTGCAATAACAAGTTTCAGGACCAAAACGCAAACATTTCAGAACATATAAACATCAAATTCAGAGCCCAACGGTCGAGTGTTCCGAAACAGGGAAGACCTGTTCCGAAACGCGGGACCGTTCCGAAACGGGTTCCGAAACAGGGCTTGGCAGTAGCATTTCCGTTCCGGAACGGTTCCTCCCGTTTCGGAACAGCTAGGCCATTTCAGGCCCCTGTTCCGAAACGGTAGCACCCGTTCCGATACGGCCTGCCCAGATTTGCAGATTTTTGCCATTTAAACACTTAATTGACCCATCAAACATGCTCCTAAAGCCACCAAATTATACCAGCAAGACATTCAACAATCAAGGAACATAATTGCATCAACCAAACATCAACATGGCATCAATTATGAAAACCCCCAATTCTATAGGCATGCATCCTACTTAGAAAACCATTCCAGCATCAATGTACCAAAACAACCTCACAAAGGCCAATTACATGTTCCAACAACATTAACAACATAAAACCAACTTAGGGAGTCCAAAACATCTCCCAAAACAACAACATAGGTCCCCCATTGCCAAATACCTAAAAGCTAATAGTTTTAGGAAAATGTTCACCATACATGAGCTTTAAGCCTCCACTTGGATTCTTGGCTTCCTTGCTGCCCCAAAATGCACTTCAATGCTCTGCATTATTGGTTTAAGAAAAGAGAGAGCGTAAGCAATAGCTTAGTGAGGAATGCTCATTTAAAACCATACATTAATGCCCTTATAAATCACATGTATAAACCTTAGTTCAAACATCATTTGTACATGCACACAAGCATTAAAACAAGCATCTCATGCTTCAAGTTCATAACATGTCATATTTGCCACAAGTGATACATTCAACATAAGACTCACATATGGACTTTTAAACACCATTGTGATCTTATAATTCACAAGGACCACACAAGGACTTTTAACCACCTTTGTGTCCTTAACAAGAATCATCCATGGACTTTTAAACACCATGATATTCTTACAATTCACAAGGACCACACAAGGACTTTTAAACACCTTTGTGTCCTTAACAAGAATCACCCAAGGACTTTTAAACACCTTGGTGTTCTTAAATAACAAGGCTTACACAAGGAATTTTAACCACCTTTGTAACCTTAACCAAGAACCAACCATGGACTTTTAAACACCATGTTGTTCTTAAAATACACAAGCCTCACACAAGGAATTTTAACCACCTTGGTGATCTTAACCAAGAACCAACCATGGACTTTTAACCACCATGTTGTTCTTAAATAAACAAGGCTCACACAAGGAATTTTAACCACCTTGGTGACCTTAACCATCACTTGCCAATATGCATCATTAACAACAATATTCCACTGTTTTAAAGCATTTAACAAAGCCATAATCATCATGCATCACTATGCATCAATACCACATTTGACAATGTTCAAAAACAAGAATCTCTTACCTTGAGCATTCTTCAACACATGGCTTATAAAATCAGCAACTAAACATGCTAAATATGCTTTCAAAACAGGATTTAAAACATGAAAACAAATCACATTGCATACAACCAATCCATGGTTCATCATCAAGAGAGTTTTTCCGAAAACTTACTCTTGAGCTTAGCTAAGTTGCTTAGACTTAAACTAAGCTCCCAAACCTTCAAAACATTGGTTTCAAAGCTGAAAACCAAAATCCACTCACCGATTCCGTTTCGCCACTTGCCGAAACACCAATCAAGCTTCCGGATCACCACCTCAAGGATCCAAAGATGACTCCCCTGTTTTAAACACATCAAAGTAGAGGATTAATGCATCATCATGCATTAATAGCTTCAATGAAAGCACCTAAACTCGCTGCTCTCATCCTCACTCCATTTTCGGCTACCAAACACAACCGAAAATGCATCCAAACAACTCCACAACACTACCCAGCCAAGATCCATCAAATCTAAACATCCTTAAACATCAATTAACATCCAAAAAGGATCTAACCACGTCCTTATACCTCCAGCTATAGCAGATCATCAAGATCACTCCAAAAACCATCAAGAACTCAAGCAAAACTTAGGAAATTCAACCTATCCGGGATTGCATTGATTAAACCTCAAATTCTCATCAATTAAACAATCAATTAACATCAAAAAGACACCTCAAAACACTGCCCAAACAGATCATACGAATTTTATCAAAAATCAACCAAATCTTGCATTTTAAAGCCAAGATCAAGAGTTCAATTGTAAAACCTTTAATAAAACATAAATCAAGGATTGAGAACTTGGGAATTTCAGTAAAGAACTGAGAATTTAGAGGAGAAGGACGTTCATACCTCTAAACTTGAGTTTCTCCCTTTTTGGAACCAAAATTCTTGAAGATCCAAATAGCAAATGCAAAGGTTTTGTTGAAGAGATGATTGGAGATCAAAAGAGGATTGAAATGTGTTATTTAGATGACAAAATCAGAGGAAAAAGCTCTGGAGAAATGTGTTTGGTTTGAGAGAAAAGATGAGAGAAAATGAAAATGGGATTTAGGAAAAGTTAGTTGGAAAATGCCAAAATATCTTCCCTCCCTTTTTCTTTTATTTAAAAACCATTTATTAAATCTTTAATATTTAGGAAAAATCTGGAGAAACTCCCATTGGGTAAATAGCTCCTTAAAGATTCAAAGTTTCAATCCTTTTTAAAACAGTCACACAGTTTTCAAAAGTTACATTTTGGTCACTAACCAAAATGTCACCCTTCCAAACCTTATTTTGTAAAATTGATTCCACCATTCTCTTATATATAATAAAAGAGAATTTTAAGACATTTTTCCATATTTTTAATGCAACCCGAACTAGGCTTTCCTAATTTCACTCTTTTATATTCGAACCGCTCTCCGACCGAACCGGTCCAAACCCAAAACTTCTAAGCCCAAAATTGGGGCGTTACAACTCTCCCCCCCTTAAGAAATTTCTTCCTCAAAATTTACTTGAAGGAAAGAGGTACGGAAACTGCTTCAGCATGTCATCCTTCCGTTCCCACGTGGCTTCTTCAACACCACGATGCTTCCACAACACCTTCACCAACTCAATGGTCTTGCCTCGAAGAACCTTGCTATCCGAATCCAGAACCTTCACCTGTTCCTCATCATAGGTCAAATCCGGATTCAATTCCACTTCTTCCACAGGCATCACATGTGAAGGATCCGATCTATACTTCCGAAGCATAGAAACATGAAACACATCATGAATCTTCTCCAACTCCTGAGGTAACCTCAACTTGTACGCAACAGGACCCATACGCTCAATCACCTCGTATGGTCCAATGTACCTAGGGCTTAACTTACCCTTACGGCCAAACCTCATCACCTTTTTCCAAGGAGAAACCTTCAAAAACACACGGTCACCCACCGCATACTCAATTTCCTTACACTTCAAATCCGTGTAAGACTTTTGCCGATCAGAAGCTGCCTTCAAACGCTCACAAATGAGCTTCACATTCTCGGTGGTTCCTTTCAACAAAGCCGGCATCGAAACCAACTTCTGACCCGTTTCAGCCCAACAAAGAGGGGTCCTACACTTCCTCTCGTACAAAGCTTCATAAGGTGCCATTTGAATACTTGCCTGATAACTATTATTATAGGCAAACTCCACCAAGGGCAAATGTTTCTCCCAAGAGCCCTGGAACTCAATCACACAACACCTCAACATATGCTCCAAAATCTGGATAACACGCTCGGACTGACCATCCGACTGAGGATGATAAGATGTACTGAAATTCAACCGTGTACCCAAAGCTTGATGCAAACACTACCAGAAACGCGATGTAAACCTCAGATCCCTATCCGACACAATCGACTTAGGCACACCATGCAGCCGCACAATCTCAGCAATGTACAGCTCCGCAAGCTTATCCAAAGAATACGTAGCATGCACAGGAAAGAAATGCGCACACTTCGTCAGGCGATCCACAATCACCCACACCGAATTCTTCTTTGATGGTGACAAAGGCAAACCAGATACAAAATCCATGGTAATCCTTTCCCACTTCCATTCAGGGATTCTCAACGGTTGCAACAACCCTGAAGGAACCTGATGCTCAGCCTTAACTCGCTGACACACCATACACTTGCTGACAAACTCAGCAACATCCTTCTTTAAACCCACCCAATAGTACTCATCACGAAGATCACGATACATCTTAGTACTACCAGGGTGCATAGCAAAAGGACTACTATGACCTTCAGTCAGAATAGCACGCCTCAATTCAGCATCATTGGGCACTACTATCCGACTCCCAAAACACAACACTCCATCATCATTAAAACAGAAATCCGAAGGCCTACCCTCCGCGATATCCTGAACATGCGGTACCAAGGAATCATCCAACAACTGTTTTTCCTTGATCAGCTGAACCAAAGATGGTTTCACCTGCAACTCAGCCACAAGACCACCATCGTGCGAAATACTCAAACTGGCAAACATAGCCCTCAGCTCAACAGCTACCTTCCTACTCAAGGCATCCGCTACAACATTAGCTTTTCTAGGGTGATACTCAATCGTCAAATCATAATCCTTGAGCAACTCCACCCAACGTCGCTGTCTAAGATTCAACTCCTTCTGAGACATCAGATACTTCAAACTCTTGTGATCTGTGTACACAGTACACCTCTCACCATACAGATAATGTCTCTAGATCTTTAAAGCAAAAACCACCGTAGCCAACTCGATATCATGCGTAGGATAATTGCGCTCATGCACTTTCAACTGCCGCGATGCATAAGCCACCACCTTACCCTCTTGCATCAACACTCATCCCAAACCAACATAGGACGCATCACTGTAGACCACAAACTCTTTCCCTGATTCAGGTTGAACCAAGATAGGAGCTTGCGTCAAAGCTGCCTTAAGCTTCTCAAAAGCCTGCTGTCTCGCTTCCGCCCACTCATACTTAACATCCTTCTGCAACAACTTTGTCAAAGGTGCAGCAATCTTAGAAAACCCATCCACAAACCTCCGGTAGTATCCCGCCAAACCAAGGAAACTACGGACCTCATGAACAGACTTAGGAACCTTCCAATTCATCACCACCTCAATCTTCCGAGGATCAACACGAATCCCTTCCGCAGAAACCACATGCCCAAGAAACACCACTTCACTTAACCAGAACTCACACTTGCTCAGCTTGGCATAAAGCTGATTTTCCAACAAAGCTTGCAGCACAACTCTCAAATGCTCTTCATGCTCCTCCTCAGTACGCGAGTACACGAGGATATCATCAATGAACACCACAACAAACTTATCCAAGTATTCATGAAACACACGATTCATCATGTCCATGAAAGTCGCAGGAGCATTTGTCAAATCAAACGACATCACAAGGAACTCATAATGCCCATACCTCGTCCTGAAAGCTGTCTTAGGCACATCCACATCCTTTACCCTCAACTGGTAATACCCTGACCTCAAGTCAATCTTAGAGAACACAGTTGCTCCCCGAAATTGATCAAAGAGATCATCGATTCTCGGCAAAGGATATCGATTCTTGATAGTCAACTTGTTCAGCTGACAATAATCAATGCACATTCTCATAGTGCCATCCTTCTTCTTCACAAACAAGACCGGTGCACCCCAAGGTGACACACTTGGCCGAATGAACCCACGATCAAGCAACTCTTGCAATTGCGTCTTCAGCTCCTTCAACTCTTTAGGTGCCATTCTATAAGGGGTAATGGACACAGAAGTTGTATTCTCATACAGCTCAATCCCAAATTCCACTTCACGATTATGAGGCAATCCAGGCAACTCCTCAGGAAACACACCAGGAAACTCTTTCACAATCCTGATATCCTGCACACGCAACTCCTTAGAACTAGGATTCATCACAAAAGCTAGGTAAGCTTCACAACCTTGCCTCAGCATCCGGCTCGCCTCCAATGTAGACACCACATTGGCAAGAAACTTCACATTCTCACCAACCACAACTACCTCATAATCATCCGCAAGCTTCAACGAAACTCGCTTATTCTCACAATCCACTACAGCATGATGCTCAACAAGCCAATCCATACCAAGGATTACATCAAAACCATAGAAAGGCAACTCCATAAGATCAACAGGAAAAACATGACCTTGCACAACCAAGGGACATCTTCTATATAGCTTTCGAGTCACAACAGCCTCACCAAAAGAACTAGTGACACGCACACCAACATCCAAAGACTCAACAGGCAAACCAAGCAATTCAGCATGCCCACGCAATATGTATGAGTGCGTAGATCCAGAATCAATCAAGGAAAGTAATGACAAGGATTGCAAAGTAAAAGTACCTGCGATCACATCCGCGTCATTCCTCCCCTCCCGCTGAGCATACACCCTGGCTTGGCCGCCACCCTCAGGCTGAATAGCCACAACATGGGCCACACCCCGACCACCTTCCTCTCTCCGCTGAAAGTTACCACGGCCGCGCCCACGACCTTTCTGTGGTGCAACAGCAACAGGAGCACGCACTTGGCCACCAGCCAACATAGGACACTCTCTCCTCAAGTGATCCGTAGATCCACAGTTCCAGCACGAATTACCAGCTGCCACAACAGGAGCCTGCACCTCCCTCACAGCTCGAGGACAGTCACGTTTCATATGGCCACGCGAACCACATGTCCAACATGCACTCAGATCAACTCTAGTGTTGCCTCCCCGAGCAGGCGCACCACCACCTCGCTTAGCTGAGGACTGATACTTCTGATCATGTCCCCTCTTGTTCCGTCCACCACCAGAACTATACTCCGCAGCTCGCTTACCAGCACTTGACCCAACACTTCTAGCAGATAAACCAAAGTTCATCTCAATATCCTTGGCTCGGCCCACCAGCACATCAAAATCAATATACTCGGAAGCCAGCACATACATCTTCACATCCATCACTAACCCATAACGGAACCTTTCACACCTCTCCCGCTCATCCGGAACAAGCTCAGGTGCGTACTGACTGAGTCGGACAAACTGGACCTCATACTCAGCCACAGACATGCTCCCCTGGGTAAGAGACATGAACTCCCTCTTCTTTTCATCTAGGTACCTCACACCTAGATACCTTCTCTTGAACGCATTCTGAAAGAACGTCCAAGTTACATCAGCCTCTGCCATCCCAGAGATAGTGGTTGTCCACCATGTATATGCATCATCTTGCAGCAATGATACCACACACCCCAGCTTCTGCACATCAGTGCAACTCATCTGCCCCAAGATTCTCTTGGTACTCTCTAACCAAGATTTAGAACCTTCCACAGACAAACCCCTGAACTCAGTCCCTCCCAGACTGGGCAAATGTTCCAAGGGTAGTCTAACTCCAGCATCTTCCTGATGCCCAGCTCCTTGAACTCCAGCTACCGCTGCTCGAAAAGCACCAGCAATAGCTTGCACCAACATCGTCATGTCAGGAACAGCTTGCCCCTGACCAGCTTCAGGTCCAGCGACCCCAGCACCAGCTGCAACTCCAGCTCCTTCACCCTCAGCAACACCACCACCAGGCGGAGGAGGTAAATCCATAGCATTCTCAGCGTTCTCTTGATTTTCACTTTGAGCCATAGCTCGCGTATTAACCCTTACTTCTCTACGAGGTGCCATACTCTAACAACACAATCACAATGCAATAAAACAAATCAGGCTCAGCAAGGTAAGCAATCCAAGTACTCAAGCTCATTTCCACTTAAAACAACATCAGTACATTAGCTTTGATTTGGCAATGGGTACCCACAACATGCTTCACCACAGCATACACCACAATTGCAACATATTTACAATTCACTCAACATGCTTTCACTCAACAAGCATACAAAGCATACATACTTTAATCATTCACATAATCATTCCCAATTACTCGAGAACTCAGCTCTGATACCACCAAATGTAACCCCCTTAACCCGGCCTAGACGGTTGACCCAAATTAAGAAGTTTACACGGGGAAAACCAAAGTCAACCCGAAAGTCAACCTTGATTAACGACCCCTTTTTTTTTCTTTTTAATCTTGTCTAGATGCACATTTACCCTAGATATGTTCACAAGATCAGCATACTCAAAGATCATAACAATCAGAGAACATTCAGGGACTCAATTGCACAAATTACAACTTTAGGGACCAAATTGTAAATTCTGAAAATTATAAGGGCTTAACCCAATTAAAAGTTACCATCTTGAAATTAATCATCTTTCATGCTTCTCTGCCAAATTTCAGCTCAAACGGACATCTCAAACTCATTCAATTGCAATAACAAGTTTCAGGACCAAAACGCAAACATTTCAGAACATATAAACATCAAATTCAGAGCCCAACGGTCGAGTGTTCCTAAACAGGGAAGACCTGTTCCGAAACGCGGGACCGTTCCGAAACGGGTTCCGAAACAGGGCTTGGTAGTAGCATTTCCGTTCCGGAACGGTTCCTCCCGTTTCGGAACGCCTAGGCCATTTCAGGCCCCTGTTCTGAAACGGTAGCACCCGTTCCGATACGGCCTGCCCAGATTTGCAGATTTTTGCTGTTTAAACACTTAATTGACCCATCAAACATGCTCCAAAAGCCACCAAATTATACCAGCAAGACATTCAACAATCAAGGAACATAATTGCATCAACCAAACATCAACATGGTATCAATTATGAAAACCCCCAATTCTATAGGCATGCATCCTACTTAGAAAACCATTCCAGCATCAATGTACCAAAACAACCTCACAAAGGCTAATTACATGTTCCAACAACATTAACAACATAAAACCAACTTAGGGAGTCCAAAACATCTCCCAAAACAACAACATAGGTCCCCCATTGCCAAATACCCAAAAGCTAATAGTTTTAGGAAAATGTTCCATACATGAGCTTTAAGCCTCCACTTGGATTCTTGGCTTCCTTGCTGCCCCAAAATGCACTTCAATGCTCTGCATTATTGGTTTAAGAAAAGAGAGAGCGTATGCAATAGCTTAGCGAGGAATGCTCATTTAAAACCATACAATAATGCACTTATAAATCACATGTATAAACCTTAGTTCAAACATCATTTGTACATACACACAAGCATTAAAACAAGCATCT
Source organism: Hibiscus tridactylites (assembly GCA_958450335.1). Lineage (NCBI taxonomy): Eukaryota > Viridiplantae > Streptophyta > Magnoliopsida > Malvales > Malvaceae > Hibiscus > Hibiscus tridactylites. The sequence goes on along the minus strand of OY288278.1, from coordinate 20,695,787 downwards.
CATGCTTCAAGTTCATAACATGTCATATTGGCCACAAGTGATACATTCAACATAAGACTCACATATGGACTTTTAAACACCATTGTGATCTTATAATTCACAAGGACCACACAAGGACTTTTAACCACCTTTGTGTCCTTAACAAGAATCATCCATGGACTTTTAAACACCATGATATTCTTACAATTCACAAGGACCACACAAGGACTTTTAAACACCTTTGTGTCCTTAACAAGAATCACCCAAGGACTTTTAAACACCTTGGTGTTCTTAAATAACAAGGCTTACACAAGGAATTTTAACCACCTTTGTAACCTTAACCTAGAACCAACCATGGACTTTTAAACACCATGTTGTTCTTAAAATACACAAGCCTCACACAAGGAATTTTAACCACCTTGGTGATCTTAACCAAGAACCAACCATGGACTTTTAACCACCATGTTGTTCTTAAATAAACAAGGCTCACACAAGGAATTTTAACCACCTTGGTGACCTTAACCATCACTTGCCAATATGCATCGTTAACAACAATATTCCACTATTTTAAAGCATTTAACAAAGCCATAATCATCATGCATCACTATGCATCAATACCACATTTGACAATGATCAAAAACAAGAATCTCTTACCTTGAGCATTCTTCAACACATGGCTTATAAAATCAGCAACTAAACATGCTAAATATGCTTTCAAAACAGGATTTAAAACATGCAAACAAATCACATTGCATACAACCAATCCATGGTTCATCATCAAGAGAGTTTTTCCGAAAACTTACTCTTGAGCTTAGCTAAGTTGCTTAGACTTAAACTAAGCTCCCAAACCTTCTAAACATTGGTTTCAAAGTTGAAAACCAAAATCCACTCACCGATTCTGTTTCGCCACTTGCCGAAACACCAATCAAGCTTCCGGATCACCACCTCAAGGATCCAAAGATGACTCCCCTATTTTAAACACATCAAAGCAGAGGATTAATGCATCATCATGCATTAATAGCTTCAATGAAAGCACCTAAACTCACTGCTCTCATCCTCACTCCATTTTCGGCTACCAAACACAACCGAAAATGCATCCAAACAACTCCACAACACTACCCAGCCAAGATCCATCAAATCTAAACATCCTTAAACATCAATTAACATCCAAAAAGGATCTAACCGCGTCCTTATACCTCCAGCTATAGCAGATCATCAAGATCACTCCAAAAACCATCAAGAACTCAAGCAAAACTTAGGAAATTCAACCTATCCAGGATTGCATTGATTAAACCTCAATTTCTCATCAATTAAACAATCAATTAACATCAAAAAGACACCTCAAAACACTGCCCAAACAGATCATACGAATTTTATCAAAAATCAACCAAATCTTGCATTTTAAAGCCAAGATCAAGAGTTCAATTGTAAAACCTTTAATAAAACATAAATCAAGGATTGAGAACTTGGGAATTTCAGTAAAGAACTGAGAATTTAGAGGAGAAGGACGTTCATACCTCTAAACTTGAGTTTCTCCCTTTTTGGAACCAAAATTCTTGAAGATCCAAATAGCAATTGCAAAGGTTTTGTTGAAGAGATGATTGGAGATCAAAAGAGGATTGAAATGTGTTATTTAGATGACAAAATCAGAGGAAAAAGCTCTGGAGAAATGTGCTTGGTTTGAGATAAAAGATGAGAGAAAATGAAAATGGGATTTAGGAAAAGTTAGTTGGAAAATGCCAAAATATCTTCCCTCCCTTTTTCTTTTATTTAAAAACCATTTATTAAATCTTTAATATTTAGGAAAAATCTGGAGAAACTCCCATTGGGTAAATAGCTCCTTAAAGATTCAAAGTTTCAATCCTTTTTAAAACAGTCACACGGTTTTCAAAAATTACATTTTGGTCACTAACCAAAATGTCACCCTTCCAAACCTTATTTTGTAAAATTGATTCCACCATTCTCTTATATATAATAAAAGAGAATTTTAAGACATTTTTCCATATTTTTAATGCAACCCGAACTAGGCTTTCCTAATTTCACTCTTTTATATTCGAACCGCTCTCCGACCGAACCGGTCCAAACCCAAAACTTCTAAGCCCAAAATTGGGGTGTTACAATTTTTGGCCACAGGCAGAACTCTAATAGATGTGGAACATGGGGAGCTGACCATGATGGTAAACAATCAGAGCATCAAGTTAAATGTGTTACAACCCTCATAAAAGGAAAAGGAAGGATGCCCTGATGCTTATGCAATCAAAATCAGCATAGAGACATGTCAAGGCAGCGACTGTCACGACAGACCGAAGGGCATGCTGAAGGACTCAGTAGCACACCATCTTAAAGAATATGTCTGGGAGATGCACCCAAATACACTCCCAACACAACTTAATTATTTTTTCTTTATTTTCTTTATTTTTATTTTTATGTTTTAGAAATAGAATTTAATTTATTGCAATTATTAAAATTAGATTTTAAACTAGTTAAATTTATTTTTCACATTTTTATTTTTCAGAATTTATTTTTAGAATTTAATTATCATATTTTTATTTCAGGCTTTAGGAATAAAAGAGCTGGAGCAAGAAGGAGGCGCAACATGGAGCCCGCCCACCATCCCGCCAAGAGAGCCAAGGGTGGCCCAGCGTAGACAGCGCGTAACGGCTAGTTGCCCGCTAACGGCTAGCTGCCAACGGCTACAAAAATAACGGGCAAAAATCCCGTAACGTGCACGAGACAACTTGACCGTTGGACATTTAATGCTGCCTCAGCATCTCTTGGCAGCCTCTATTTAAACCTTGCTCACCTCATTCATTCACTTTACTTTCACCTCCTTGCTATCTTATTCTTGCATCCACTGCTCTCTAGCTAATTACCATCTTTTTCAAGTTTCAGCATAATAAACCTTATACACTTTAACATCAGCACCTAAACCCACCTTCCAACGCTTCTGCTCTAGGGCAGATGAGAAGAGATATAAAGATCAGTTTGCCTAGCAAGTAGTTTAGGAGGAGCAAGGTTTCCACTACACAAAGCAAACATGAGACCTTTGCTTAGAGCCCGCCTTGTTCGAGACCATCCACAGAAAGGGATGGGAAATATTTGCAGGGCAGCCGGAGATGGCCAACATCACCATGGTCAGAGAGTTTTATGCCCATCACCCCTGCCTAGAGCTGTAGTTCGTCTACGTCCGAGGGGAGCCTGTCAAGCTGAACGTCGACGTGATCAACAACTTCTACGGCCTAGAGATGGACGACAACCCTCACGAAGAGTGGAGGCAGTCACTGACGGTTGCCGACTACGATAGACTCAAGGCCAAGCTGTGCAAGCCCAACATGCCGTGGTTGGCAGGAAAGCATGGCGGCGCTGTCCAATGCCGCCACCTGCTGCTTGAGCCTATGCTGTGGATTACCTTCATCAAAAGGCGTTTGCTGCCCACCTCTCACAACTCCACTGTCGACGGCCGTGCCTCACCCTCATCCACAACATCATGGTGAATCGGCCCATCAATGTTGGGGAGATCATATGCAAGGAGATCCACAACTGCTTCCACAAGACGAAGGGCAGGCTATACTTCCCGTCACTCATCACCAGCCTTTGTGCCAAATTCAACGTCCCAACCGACCCCGTCGATGAGATGATGACTGCTAAAGAAGGGTGGACCAGGAAAGTCTGCCTGCAGATGATGCAGGCCCCGGAGACAGAGCCCATCACCCCCAGCCAACCCTCTGCCGTCCAACCAGCCACTCCAGGCGCCCCGGGCAGTACTGAAGCTGCCCCAACAAATGAAGTCCTCACTCTGCTGCATACCCTCAACTGCAGCTGCCCGCCACGTCGCCTTCCACCGCAGATGCCGTCTCTGACGCACTACCCATCGTATTTTGCCACATCCGCTTCCAACACGGTGGCAGACTCCCCAGAGCGGCACCAACAACATCATTCCCCCATCTGCACAATGGCAACAGTGGCAAACACCTCCTCATCAGAAGAGGTTGAGCAGCAGCCACCAGCAACGGAAGCAGTAGCAATAGAAGTAGAAGCCCCAATGGCGATTGACCCTCCGGCAGCACCAACGGAGGAAGGAACAAGGAAGAGGAAGCATCACATCATAGCCACCGAGCCAGAGGACGAGGAAAAAGAATTAGAAGAGAGCGAAGCCCCTTCTGCCGCTCCTCCTGTAGAACAACAAGAAGATCCTCGCCCTACTCCCAAGAGAGTCCAGCCACCGCGGACAACAAAGATCTCACCAGCCAAGTCTGCCATCTGTGCATCTACCGGCCGCTGCCTTATCATCCAATCCTTCTCCTTAGCAGCAAAGACGCAAGCCTCCTCCCAACCATCTGCCAAATTCTACTTTTTCTTTTCTTTTCTTCTCTTTACTTTATTTTTCTGGTTTTGTATCAATTGTATTTTTTTCTCTGTTTTATTTTTATATTTTTATTTTGTGCATTGAGGGCAATGCCTATCTCGAGTTTGGGGGGGGGGGGGTTAGTACTCATCATGTTTAGGCATACTTTAGTGCATATTTGATTTTATAATGTACTTGCCTTAGAAAAATTAATTGAATAGAAAAAAAAATTTGTTAGAAATTGTGCCTGTGATAGGATAGCCAACTTAAATTTTTGTACCAAGTTAAAAAGAACTTAATTTTGGGAAAAAGCATGAAGCAAACTTAGGATTTTTTTTCTATAGTTGCCAAAAATTAAAAACACTATTGTTACTTGCTGAATTTGTTAAAATTTCTGGTAAACTTTGCCTGCTTGAATTATTTGTAAAATTCTAACATGGTTGCAGGAAGCTGCTGCGACAGGCAACAAACAAAAAAAATCAAAAACAAAAGCACTGCCAAGACAGGCAAAAGAAAAATTTTATGCTGTCTATCCCTAGAGGTGCGCAAAACCGGCTCTAGGAAGAATCGTGTGCGAGGACACTCTGCTGCTATCAAAGTCCAAGAATCTTAAAATTTTGAAGTGACAGACAAATTAGTATGAGTGAATGAAAGTCTTCAAGGGATGACTCTACTCCATGGGTTCGGGGTTTTGTAGTTTGCTACTATCTTAATTTCAGACCTAAAAGAGTAGTTGTGATTAGCTGAAGCCCTCATTGCCATGATTATTTAAATTGTGCTTGAATATGCTGTCACGACAGCAACCTTGTATATCATGACAACATCTCTGTTTACTTAGGATGTTCTTCATATTCAGCTTGTTCACAATTTCTGCATACACTTCACTGGCATATTATTGTTTAATTTTGAGGTAATTCATGTTATTTTCCTCTCACTAATCTAATGACAGGTGCCATGACCTTGAGGTGTTAAATCAAGTTTAAAACAAAATTTTTTCTTTCTTTTTGATAAGTTTAAAGGGCAAGTATGTTTAGGTTGTATTGCTTGAGGACAAGCAATAGTTCAAGTTTAGGGGCGTGTAAAGTGTCCATAAGTTCTATATTTCATGCACATTCCATCTCATAGTATTGTTTTTAGTACATTTTAGGCATAATTAGGTTCATGCATTACATTTTACAATATTCTTTACTTTGTCATGCTTTTTATTGATTATCTTTTATTTGGTAAGGAAAAGGTACTGTTTTAGTTTAGTTTAGTTTTAGTTTCAGGTACTAGAGGCTGACAGAAAGAGAGAGGAGCTAAGGACATGATGTTGAGGCAACAAACTAAGGAGCTGTACTGATGTAGTTCCAGATAGAGACAATAGCTGTCGAGTAGCTACCGCCGCCCTACCTGTCGCCCAAGACAGCAATATAAGAAATTAGAGAACTGGAGTGCGATCTATAGAGTAGAAAATCTTGATCTTAACGTTGTTGTCCACTCAATTTTCTGATGATTGTAGTAGCAAACAGAGCCGCCGAAGGAGGAACTCGAGCTTACTTGCGGAGTAAGCCAACGTGATTAAAGTCCACATTCAACTCAAAGAAGTCAGCATTTAATGCAAAACCTACTTTGAAGACTTCTAATCCAAGAAGGACTAGACCTAGCTAATGCCTATATATACTCATTGTAATTGTACTTCAAAAGAACGAAGGTTTTCCCTTAGGCATAGTTTAGGTTCTTACCTCCATTATGTTCTAAAACTCTCTTTGGGTTTGGGTTATGTTGTAATTAGTGTGAGAGCGGTTTTAGGATTTTAAGTTTGTTTTTGCAATAAGCTTCAATGCTTGCTTATTCCATGTGCTTTATAGTTTTCAATTAAGGTGAAAGATTAGTTGATTACTATTCATTTGTTCGGTATCGAGAGAGTCGAACTCACGAAAAGAGTAAGTACGATCTCATCTATAGACGGTGTGATCAATCCAGCCTGGACATAGGTTAGGGGTTAAGGCGGCTAAAAGAGGACGAATTAGCATTGCTATCTTTGCACGATTCACGCTGCGACTAGTATTATTTGCAGTGGACATCAACAAAATTCCGACTTACACATAAGCGGGATCACTTTCGAAGCATTCTGTCGAGCCTTGTAGTTCTGCTGAGTTTGCCACCGAGACACAAGTCCATTCCCCTGCCGAGGCAGCGAGAGCGTCTCATCAGCCTAACTGCCATCCCTTGCCGAGGAAGCAGAGTCTGGCAGCGCAAAGCAACTTGTCATATTTAACGCAGTTTCACGCTAAGCAACAACATAACCCTGCCCATTCTATCAACCAGATTTCTTCTCTTTTATTTCCTTGTGTTTTATTTTATTTTCTTCTTAAACAAACCAATTTATTTGTGCATTTACTTTTCTTGTGCAGGAAAACTGAATCGAGTTAAGTTGTCCAATCCCTGTGGGAGATGATATCTTTTATACTATTACTTGACAGGAGTGAGCACCTGCGCTCATATTTAGAGAACACTATAACATTCTACAAGTATTGTGATTTATACATGTTTTACTCTTTAAGCTTTGCATATGGTAGTCATGCATGAGATGGCTTAAATTGAGTGTTAGCAATGAGACTTATTGTTGGTTCATGATACATGTTGCATAAGGTTTATTATGCTGATTTTTTATTATGAAAAGTGCATGGTTTTAAAGGCATGATGATTTTTAAATGATACAATTTGAAGTCCACTTAACATTTGTTACCAGCCTTTCAACCCAAACTCGGTAACAAATAGACACGTGGCAACCTATCATTGGCCCTTATGCTCTTCACTCGGGTCATAGTTTTCTCCAGCCAATAGTTGGATCTAGCTAGCCCGTATGACGTCATCATTGATGTCAAATCCTACTAACTATAAATAAAGAGAGAGAAAATATCAGATTCAATTAAGGCACCAATTAATAGATACCATAAATATAATAAAAATTGAGAGAGAGAAAAAGTAGAAAAGAGAATTTACCTACTATTTTGGGAACCGAGCTGCCGTTTGGAAGAGAAGAGGACGCAAATGCAACCGTTACAGAGCCAGATCCTTGCCAGAAAGCTCATCAGCCGCCGTGAAAACTGTCAGGATTACACCAAGAGGTATATTTCGCTTTTTGTCATTCTTTTCCTACAAAAAATGAGAAAATCAGTATAGATCTAAGTTCAAATAATAAGAAAAAAATTAAAAAAAGAACTGAAGTTTACGATCAAAGAAGGTCAAGCATCCCTAGAGTGATTTTGAGGGCGGTGGGAGTTGAAAATTGTTGGAGTATTCCTAAAGACCAATCATGAGATGATTGTAAAAGACATACTTATTTTATCTTGTTTATTAATAAAGCCATTATTATTATTTTAGTCTTATTCCGTGCATCTATAAATAAACTGAATTATAGTAAAGTTCTTAGAATAATATAGTTATTCTTGAATGTCCTTAGTCGAGAATTATTGTGGGCGTGGACAATAATAATATATTAAGGCCAATATGTAGTTGATTGATAACAAAGTGTTGTTATTGACATAGAGATGTTAAAATCAATACATAAGCATGAGTTAGAGAACGACATACTGGGCTGACCCGCTATGAGCACGTTTCTTGGATTATAATGTGACAGTCACAACATTGCTCATGGTGATAAGTGTATGATCCTCAGTCTTGAGATCATCATTATTTCAATATCGAGAGTGACATATTTTGATGCAGTCCAACATGTATTGTAAGAGACTACAATATAAAGACTGATATTGGATATGTCACACTCTATATAGCGAAATATGGTTGATCAAGATACGATTTGTCCCTCCTACATAATAGGGGTAATATCATAGGCCACTTAATTGAGTGAGACTAGAAAATGCATGGCCATGCTTGAATAAATTGATATGAGATATCATAGTTATTCGTTTACCATAGTCTACTCAAGATATCATGAAATATTAGATGGACTATACAAGTGTGACTAATCCGTGACTTGTGTTCGATCTAGATATAAGGACAAAAATGATGTAATACATAAAAGAAGTTAATCACGGAAAAAGGTAAAGTCGAACCACAACTTCATGTAAATTAGGTAGCAATGATGTATTGCTAGATGCCACTCATTGTTTGTAATATTAGAATTGTTCTACATATTACTACTAACGTTACATGGACCTACAAGGGTCACACCCTATGATTGAAACAAACAAATATCGACTAGATAGCATGTGTACAAACTCGTTGTACACGTAATAATTATTAAAGACGAAACTATTATAATGATTGTAATTATAGATAATCTCGTTTATATATATTAATAATTAGATAATTATTGTAATTATCAAACACTATTAATATATATATATATATATATATATATATATATCCCTAAAGAAACCTATTTAAAGTAGAATCAGATTCTACATATTTAATTGTATTCGGTTAAATATATTGTATATTTAATGAATTCGAATTAAAGAAGAATTAGATTCTACATATGTAACCCCCTTAACCCGGTCTAGACGGTTGACCCGAATTATGAAAGTCACACGGGGAAAACCAAAGTCAACCCGAAAGTCAACCTTGATTAACGACCCTTTTTTTTTTCTTTTTAGACTTGTCTAGATGCACATTAACCTTAATTGTGATCATACAAACAACATATCAAAAGATCACAAACATCAGAGATCAAACAGGGACCCAATTGAACAAATTACAACTTTAGGGACCAAATTGTAAATTCTGATAAATTAAGGGACTTAACCCAAATTAAAGTTACCATCTTGAAATTAGTCAGGTTTCATGCTTCTCTGTGAAATTTCAGCTCAAACGGACATTCCAAACTCATACAATTGATCAAACATGATTCAGGACCAAAACGTAAACAAAACGAAACATCCAAAGATACTTTTAACTGATTTTAACGGTCGGGTATCGATACGCCACGTGTCGTATCGATACTCGGGGAAGGCAGAAACCAAACTCTAGCAAAGGTATCGATACCTTCCCCCTGGTATCGATACTCCATTCATATGGTATCGATACTTGTTCAGAGGTATCGATACCCCTGGGCAGAAACATGCATATTTGGCTCAGGTGTATTGATACCCAAGCCCGAGTATCGATACCCCTGCCTGGAAACAACTCGAAAACAGCATCAAACATGCATTAAGCACCAAATTAACATCACCAAACCATATCACTTAATCATACAACATGCAAGGACCTCAATTGCATCAACAATTCAACATTTAAACATCACATGTGAAAAGCCCCAATTCATATAGCATGCTTCCTACTTAAGCTATCATTCAAGCAATAAACCTTCATAAGCAAGCAATAGAAATTCAATCCAAAAACCAGCAATTCAAACAATCAATTAACATCCATAGGGAGTCTCAAACACCTCCCAAAACATACACATTGGTCCCCCATTGCCAAATCAACCAAAAGCTAAAATGTTTAACAAAACCTTCCATACATTGAGCTTTACTTGAACTTGTATGCTTGCCTTCTCTTGCTGCCCTCAATGTACTCTAATGCTCTGCATTATTGAATCAAGAAAACGAGAGAGCGTAAGCCAAAGCTTAGTGAGGAGTGCTCTTTTAAAACAATTCAATAATGCTTTAAAAACAATTTATAAAACATGCTTATAATCAACCATTGTACATGCTCAAAGCATACTTTAGATCAAGCAATTCCATGCTTCAAATAACATTTAAACAAGCATCTCATGCTTCAACATAAACATTAAAACATGCATCTCATGCATCTCAATGTACTATACATGTCATATTGGCTCAAGTGATACATTTCATTTATGAAATCAAGTTCAACAACTTTCCCCAAGGACTTTTAAACACCTTGGCCCCAAGGACTTTTAAACACCTTGGCCATGGACTTTTAAACACCATGAAAGGACCACACAAGGACTTTTAACCACCTTTGTGTCCGTAGCTTGAATTACCCCAAGGACTTTTAAACACCTTGGCCCCAAGGACTTTTAAACACCTTGGCCCCATGGACTTTTAAACACCATGGAAAGGAGCACCTAAGGACTTTTAACCACCTTAGTGTCCGCAACAAGATTCATCCAAGGACTTTTAACCACCTTGATGATCTTAGGTAACAAGGCTCACTCAAGGACTTTTAACCACCTTAGTGACCTTCACTTTTACAAACCATCACTTGCCAATATACACTTTATACATCATATAATCCACTGTCTTAAAGCATTATACCAAGCCATTTCATCTTGCATCTCAAAGCATTAAATCATCATTTGAACAATGCATAAAAACAAGGTACTCCTACCTAGAGTTACCTTCAACACATGGCTTTAAACATCAGCATAAATCATGCTAAAACATCAGCAATTATCATGCTTAAACATGCTTTCAAAACAGAAATCAAATCATGCAAAATCATCATTTTACATTACACCAAAACATGGCCACCACTTAAAGAGAGTAATCCGAAAACTTACACTTGAGCTTAGCAAAGTTGTTTAGACTTAAACTAAGCTCCCAAAACCTTCAATACTTGGTTTTAAGGCTGTAAATCCATTTTCACTCACCGATTTCCGCTTTGCTTCAAGCCAAAGCACCAAATCAAGCCTCCGGATCAACAATTCTTGGATCCAAGGATGCCTCCCCTGTTTCAACACATTAAAGCAGAGGATTAATGCATCATCATGCATTAATTGCTTCAATGAAAGCATCTAAACTCGCTGCTCTCACAAAACCTCCATTTTCGGCCACCAAACACAACCGAAAATGCATCCGAAACACTTCTAAACAAAGCCCAGCCATAAACTAGCAAAACCTTACTTCCATTAACATCATTTAACATCTAAAAACAACCTACAACCATCCTTATACCTCCAGCAACACCAGATCCACAAGATCACCACAAAAGCTACCTTAAAACACAAGCTAAAATTAGGAAACCCAACCTATCCGGGATTGCATCAATCAAGACTCATTTCCACATCAATTTAATGATCATTTAACATCAAAAACACTCCTCAAAACACAGATTAAACAGATCAAACGAAAATCATGTGAAATCATCAAAATCTTGCATAATTAGCCAAGATCCATAAATCAACTTTAAAACCTTTAATCAATTATCAAATTAGGATTGAAAACTTTAGGAATTTCATTAAAGAACTTGAAGTTCAGAGGAGAAGGACATTCTTACCTCCAAACTTGAGTTTCTCCTCTTTTTGGAATAGAAAAGCTTGATGAAACTTGAAGCAATTGAAGAGGATTTGAAGACACAATGATTTGCAATCAATTGAGAGTTGAAAGGAGGATTTTAGGTGAGAAAATCAGAATGAGATCTCTGGAAATTGAGTGTTTGGGTTGAGAGAAAAAGATAGAAAGAAAATTGGAAGTTAGATGAGAAAATACCAAAAATGAGTTTCCCTCCTTTTTGATTTCTTTAAAAATCAGAATTATGTGTTAAAATATCTTAGAAAAATCTGGAGAAACTCCCTTTGGGTAAATAGCTCCTTAAAGATTTAAAGTTTCAACCCTTTATAAAATAGCCACCAAACTTTCAAAAATTACATTTTGGTCACTAGCCAAAATGTCACCCTTCCAAAACTCATTTTCCAAAATTGATTTCACAGTTCACTTAATTATAATAAAAGATGATTTTAGAACATTTTTCCATATTTTTAATGCAACCCGAACTAGGCTTTCCTAATTTAACCTCTTACGATCCGAACAACACTTTGACCAACCGGTCAACGTCCAAGACTTCCAAGCCCAAAACCGGGGTGTTACAACATATTTATTTATATTCAGTTAAATATATTATATATTTAATGAATCTGAATTTAATTAGAATTAGGTTTTTGAATGCTACATAAAGGCATAAGGTCTAGTAGCCAAAGTATGCTTTTTTCGGAAAACCTCTCTAATAGTTAGAGAAGAGAAAATATTGTTTGCTTCATTTGGGTGGACTGTGTAGAGGTCAGAGCGCTATTGTGACGACTCGGATTCGATTTAGTTTATCCTAACTCCTTAAGGATATCAAGATACCAGATTTATTAAGGTAATATTTCATCCCTACTCACCCCGAATTCGTCCCTTGTACATGGATCATTGGCGGAATTCGCCGAATAAATTTTCCCTGCGCCATGGGGTGTACCGGCGTTTTCTAATAGTGGTATCAGAGCCACTTGTATTATACGAATTTGGACTTAAATACTTGGATGATGCTTTTGTCTGAGATGCATGTTATTAGATTAGGGTTTATTCAATTTTTGACAAATATATGATATTTTCACACATTAGATCTTTTTACGCCTAATATGAATAAATTAAATTGATTTTTCCAAGTGATTAAAAAGTTAGTCAAAGATATGTTAGGGTTTTCGGATATTAAGCGTTAACATATATGGGTAACAATTATATTAAGACTAATGGTTAGTCTATAGATAACGTGCGGGGAAAGTAACAAAGAGTTGTTCAAGTAAAAACCTCGTGGATTTTGAAATCTTGAGAAAAGCGATAATGTTGATAAAAGTTATCAAATAGTGAGATTTTTCCACATCAATTAAGATGATGATCTTTAAAAGTTTCACCGCTGCTTACCGGGCAGCGGCACCCCCCCCAGGCGGCCCCGTAGCCACCGGACCTCCGTAAGGGGCTTTGCCCCTTGACCCCTGCGTAGGTACAATCTGTCATGTAACCCCCTTAACCCGGCCTAGACGGTTGACCCGAATCAAGGAAGTCACACGGGGAAAACCAAAGTCAACCCGAAAGTCAACCTTGATTAACGACCTTTTTTTTTAATCTTGTCTAGATGCACATTAGGCCTAATTGTGATCACACAAACAACATACTCAAAGATCACAAACATCAGAGATCAAACAGGGACCCAATTGAACAAATTACAACTTTAGGGACCAAATTGTAATTTTTGATAATTAAAAGGACTTAACCCAAATTAATCTTACCAACTTGAAATTAGTCAGGTTTCATGCTTCTCTGTGAAATTTCAGCTCAAAAGGACTTCCCAAACTCATACAATTTCACAAACAAGTTTCAGGACCAAAACGCAAACAATTCAAAACATTTAACCGCCAATGTCAGCCCCCAACGGTCACCCGTTCCGAAACAGGCAAAACCCGTTTCGAAACACGGGCCGTTCCGCAACACGTACCGCAACGGGGGTCTGGCAGAGGCCAAACCGTTTCGAAACGGTGCATACCGTTTCGGACCCCTGGGTTCATTCAAGGCACCCGTTCCGAAACGGTGCACACTATTCCGAAACGCCCTGCACAGATTGCAGCAAAATGCATTCCAAAACTTGCAATTGATCATTCAAACATGCCCCAATTGCTACCAAACTTTACCAGCATGCAATTCAACATATATAGGACATACTTGCATCAACAATTCATCAAAACAACATCATATGCAAAAAGCCCCAATTCTATAGGCATGCTTCCTACACAAGCTAGCTATTCGAGCACAAACTTCCACAACAAGCATATAATGATCCAATCCAAAAACCAACATTCATAACATCATCCAACATACTCAGGGAGTTCTAAACACCTCCCAAAACATACACCTCGGTCCCCCATTGCCAAATTACACAAAAGCTAAAAAAATACTTATAAAACCATCCATACATTGAGCTTTACTTGAACTTGAATGCTTGCCCTCCTTGCTGCCCCTCAAGGTTCTCTAATGCTCTGCATTATTGAATTAAGAAAACGAAGAGAGCGTAAGCAAAAGCTTAGTGAGGAATGCTCTTAAAAACCATTCAATAATGCAATTAAATCCATTTATAAACATGCTGAAAATCAACCTTTGCACATGCTCAAAAGCATACTTTAAACAAGCAATCTCATGCTTCAACATAAACATAACATGTCATATTGGCTCAAGTGACAATTTCCATTTCTTAAAACAAGTTCATCAACTTCCCAAGGACTTTTAAACACCTTGGCCCCAAGGACTTTTAAACACCTTGGCCATGGACTTTTAAACACCATGAATGAGGACCACACAAGGACTTTTAACCACCTTTGTGTCCATAGCTTGAATCACCCCAAGGACTTTTAAACACCTTGGCCCCAAGGACTTTTAAACACCTTGGCCCCAAGGACTTTTAAACACCTTGGCCCCATGGACTTTTAAACACCATGGAAAGGATCACCTAAGGACTTTTAACCACCTTAGTGTCCGCAACAAGAATCATCCAAGGACTTTTAACCACCTTGATGATCTTAAGAATACAAGGCTCACTCAAGGACTTTTAACCACCTTAGTGACCTTAACATTTTCAACACATCACTTGCCAATATACATCTTTTTCATCATATATTCCACTGTTTTAAAGCATTATACCAAGCCATTTTCATCATGCATTTCAAAGCATCAAACCACATTATTTCAATGTATAAAATCAAGGAACTCCTACCTAGAGTTACCTTCAACATATGGCTTACAACATCAGCAAAAACCACGCTAAAACATGCTTTCAAAACAGTAAATAAAACATGCAAATAACCATTTTGCATCACAACAAAATCATGGCCACCACTAGAGAGAAATTCCGAAAACCTACACTTGAGCTTAGCAAAGTTGTTTAGACTTAGACTAAGCTCCCAAACCTTCAAACCTTGGTTTTAAAATTTGAAAACCCAACTTCACTCACCGATTTCCACTTTGCTTCAAGCCAAAACACCAAATCAAGCTTCCGGATCAACAACTCTTGGATCCAAAGATGCCTCCCCTGTTTCAACACATCAAAGCAGAGGATTAATGCATCATCATGCATTAATTGCTTCAATGAAAGCACCTAAACTCGCTACTCTCATTCAACCTCCATTTTCGGCCACCAAACACAACCGAAAATGCATCCAAACCACTTCTAAACAAAGCCCAGCCATAAACCAGCAAAACCACACATCCATAAACATCATAAAACATCTAAAAACAACCTATTAACATCCTTATACCTCCAGCAACATCAGAACACCAAGATCACCTCAAAAACAACCTTGAAACACAAGCTAAACTTAGGAAACTCAACCTATCCGGGATTGCATCAATCAAAACTCAATTCCTTATCAATTTAGAGTTCATTTAACACCAAAAACACATCTCAAATCACAGATTAATCAGATCTAATGAAAATCATCAAAAATCATCAAAATCTTGCATTATAAGCCAAGATCCATTTCACCACTTAAAAACCTTTAATTAAACTTCAATTAAGGATTGAAAACTTAGGAATTTCAGTAAAGAACTGATAGTTTAGAGGAGAAGGACGTTCTTACCTCCAAACTTGAGTTTCTCCTCTTTTTGGAATCAAAATCCTTGTTGAAACAAGTAGCAATTGAAGAGGTTTTGAAGATATGTTGATTAGGAATCAAATGAGAGTTGAAAGGAGGGATTTAGGTGAAGAAATCAGATCCAATTCTCTGGAAAAGAAGTGTTTGGGTTGAGAGAAAATGAGAGAAAGAAAATTAGGAAAAGTTGGTTACAAAATCCAAAAATAGCCAAATGGCTTTCCCTCCACTTTTAATATCCTTTAAAATCAGATTTTAGACTTAAAATATCTTAGAAAAATCTGGAGAAACTCCCTTTGGGTAAATAGCTCCTTAAAGATTCAAAGTTTCAACCCTTTATAAAACAGCCACCAAACTTTCGAAAATTACATTTTGGTCACTAGCCAAAATGTCACCCTTCCGAAACTCATTTTCCAAAATTGATTTCACAGTTCACTTAATTATATTAAAAGATGATTTTAGAACATTTTTCCATATTTTTAATGCAACCCGAACTAGGCTTTCCTAAATTCACCCTTTTAGATTCGAACAGCACTTTGACTGAACCGGTCAACGCTCAAACTTCTAAGCCCAAAACCGGGGCGTTACAACTCTCCCCCCCTTAAGAAATTTCGTCCTCGAAATTTACCTGAAGGAAAGAGATAAGGAAACTGCTTCAGCATGTCTTCCTTCCGCTCCCACGTGGCTTCCTCAACACCTCGATGCTTCCACAGCACCTTCACCAACTCAATGGTCTTGCCACGAAGAACCTTGCTATCCGAATCCAGAACCTTCACCGGCTCCTCATCGTAGGTCAAATCCGGATTCAAATCCACTTCCTCCACAGGCATCACATGCGAAGGATCAGATCTATACCTCCGGAGCATAGAAACATGGAACACATCATGAATCTTCTCCAGCTCTTGAGGTAACCTCAACCGATACGCAACAGGACCCACACGCTCAACAACCTCATATGGTCCAATGTATCTAGGGCTCAACTTACCCTTCCGACCAAACCTCATCACCTTCTTCCAAGGCGAAACCTTCAAGAACACACAGTCACCCACCGCATACTCTATCTCCTTACGCTTCAAATCCGCGTAAGACTTTTGCCGATCAGAGGCAGCCTTCAACCGCTCACAGATGAGCTTCACCTTCTCGGTGGTCCCTTTCAACAAAGCTGGCATCGAAACCAACTTTTGACCAGTTTCAGCCCAACAAAGAGGAGTCCTACACTTCCTCCCATACAGAGCCTCATAAGGTGCCATCTGTATACTCGCCTGATAACTATTGTTATAAGCGAACTCAACCAAAGGCAGATGCTTCTCCCAAGAACCTTGGAACTCAATCACACAGCATCTCAACATATCCTCCAAGATCTGAATAACTCGCTCAGACTGACCATCCGACTAAGGATGATAGGATGTACTGAAATGCAACCTTGTACCCAAAGCTTGGTGCAAACACTGCCAGAAACGCGATGTGAACCTCGGATCCCTATCCGACACAATCGACTTAGGCACACCATGCAGCCGCACAATCTCAGCAATGTACAGCTCTGCCAGCTTATCCAAAGAGAACGTAGTATGCACAGGCAAGAAATGCGCACACTTCGTCAGGCGATCCACAATCACCCAAACAGAATTCTTCTTTGATGGAGACAAAGGTAAACCAGATACAAAATCCATGGTAACCCTCTCCCACTTCCATTCAGGGATTTTCAACGGTTGCAACAACCCAGAAGGAACCTGATGTTCAGCCTTAACTCGCTGACACACCAAACACTTGCTCACAAACTCTGCAACATCCTTCTTCAAACCCACCCAATAGTACTCATCACGAAGATCACGATACATCTTAGTACTACCAGGGTGCATAGCAAAAGGACTACTATGACCTTCAGTCAGAATAGCACGCCTCAACTCAGCATCAGCAGGCACTACTATTCGACTCCCAAAACACAACACTCCATCATCATTAAAACAGAAATCTGAAGGCCTACCCTCCGCGATATCCTGAACATGAGACACCAAGGAATCATCCAACAACTGCTTATCCTTGATCAACTGAACCAACGATGGTTTCACCTGCAACTCAGCAACAAGACCACCATCTCGCGATATGCTCAAGCTAGCAAACATAGCTCTCAGCTCAACAGCTACCTTCCTACTCAAGGCATCCGCAACAACATTAGCCTTTCCAGGATGATACTCAATCGTCAGATCATAATCCTTGAGCAACTCCAACCAACGCCGCTGCCTAAGATTCAACTCCTTCTGAGACATCAAATACCTCAAACTCTTGTGATCCGTGTACACCGTACACTTCTCACCATACAGATAATGCCTCCAGATCTTCAGAGCAAAGACCACTGCAGCCAACTCAATATCATGCGTAGGATAATTGCGCTCATGCACTTTCAACTGCCGCGATGCATAAGCCACCACCTTACCCTCTTGCATCAGCACACACCCCAAACCAACATAGGATGCATCACTGTAGACCACAAACTCTTTCCCTGATTCAGGCTGAACCAAGATAGGAGCCTGCGTCAAAGCCGCCTTCAGCTTCTCAAAAGCCCGTTGTCTCGCCTCTGTCCACTCATACTTAACATCTTTCTGCAACAACTTCGTCAAAGGAGCAGCAATCTTGGAAAAACCATCCACAAACCTCCGGTAGTATCCCGCCAAACCAAGGAAACTACGGACCTCATGAACAAACTTAGGAACCTTCCAGTTCATCACAGCCTCAATCTTCTGAGGATCAACACGAATCCCCTCAGCTGAGACCACATGCCCAAGAAACACCACCTCCTTAAGCCAGAACTCACACTTGCTCAGCTTAGCATAAAGCTGATTCTCCAACAAAGCTTGCAGCACAATCCTCAAGTGCTCTTCGTGCTCCTCCTCAGTACGCGAGTACACGAGGATATCATCAATGAACACCACAACGAACTTGTCCATGTATTCATGAAACACACGATTCATCATGTCCATGAAAGCAGCAGGAGCATTTGTCAAACCAAACGGCATCACAAGGAACTCATAATGCCCATACCTTGTCCTGAAAGCTGTCTTAGGCACATCCACATCCTTCACCTTCAACTGGTAATACCCTGACCTCAAGTCAATCTTAGAGAACACAGCAGCTCCCCGAAATTGATCAAAGAGATCATCAATCCTCGGCAAAGGATACCGATTCTTGATAGTCAACTTGTTCAGCTGACGGTAATCAATGGACATCCTCATAGTGCCATCTTTCTTCTTCACAAACAAGACCGGTGCTCCCCAAGGTGACACACTCAGCCGGATGAAACCACGATCAAGCAGCTCTTGCAACTGCGTCTTCAGCTCCTTCAGCTCCTTAGGTGCCATTCTATAGGGAGTAATGGACACAGGAGTCGTATTCTCATACAGCTCAATTCCAAACTCCACCTCGCGATTAGGAGGTAAACCAGGCAACTCCTCAGGAAAAACACCAGGAAACTCCTTCACAACCCTGATATCTTGCACCCTCAACTCCTTAGAGCTAGGATTCATCACAAAAGCTAGATAAGCTTCACAACCTTGCCTCAGCATCCTGCTCGCCTCCAAGGTAGAAACAACATTGGCAAGAAACTTCACATTCTCACCAACTACAACCACTTCATAATCATCCGCAAGCTTAAGCGAAACACGCTTATTCTCACAATCCACAACAGCACGATGCTCAGCAAGCCAATCCATACCAAGGATTACATCAAAACCATAAAAGGGCAGCTCCATAAGATCAACATGAAAGACATGTTCTTGAACAACCAAGGGATACCTTCTATACAGCTTTCGAGTCACAACAGTTTCACCAAAAGAACTAGTGACACGAACACCAACATCCAAAGACTCAACAGGCAAACCAAGCAATTCAGCATGCTCACGCAAAATGTATGAATGCGTATATCCAGAATCAATCAAAGAAAGCAATGACAAGGATTGAAAAGTAAAGGTACCTGCAATCACATCTGCATCATTCCTCCCTTCACGCTGAGCATACACCCTCGCTTGGCCTCCACCCTCAGGCTGAATAGCCACAACATGGGCTACTCCACGACCACCTTCCTCACGCCTCTGGAAATTACCACGGCCGCGCCCACGACCTCTCTGTGGTGCAGCAACACCAGGAGCACGCATCTGATCACCAGCCAACCTCGGACAATCTCGCCTCAAGTGGTCTGCAGAACCACAATTCCAGCATCCAAAACCAGCTGCCGCAACAGGAGCTTGCACCTCCCTCACAGCACGAGGACAGTCACGCTTCAAGTGACCACGTGAACCACAGATCCAACAAGCACTAGGGTCAGCTCTAGCATTGCCACCCCTAGCAGGTGCACCACCACCTCTCTTAACTGAGGACTGATACCTCTGATCGCGTCCCCTCTTGTTCCGTCCTCCTCCGGAACTATACTCAGCAGCTCTCTTACCAGAACTTGCTCCAGCACCTTTCGCAGACAAACTCAAATTCATCTCTATGTCCTTGGCTCGGCCCACTAACACATCAAAATCATCATACTCAGTGGCCAGCACATACATCTTTACCTCCGTTATAAGACCATAACGAAACCTCTCGCACCTCTCCCGTTCATTAGGAATAAGCTCAGGTGCATACTGACTGAGTCGCACAAACTGCACTTCATACTCAGCCACACTCATGCTCCCTTGGGTAAGAGTCATGAATTCACGCTTCTTCTCATCAAGATATCTTACACCAAGATATCTCCGCTTGAACACATTCTGAAAGAATGTCCAAGTCACATCAGCTTCAGCCATCCCAGAGATTGTGGTCGTCCACCATGTATAAGCATCGTCCTGCAGCAAGGACACAACACATCCCAACTTTTGCACATCCGTGCAACTCATCTGTCCCAAAACTCGCTTGGTACTCTCTAGCCAAGCTTCCGAACTCTCAGCAGACATACCCCTAAACTCAGTCCCACCAGGACTGCGCAGACGCTCCAAGGGTAGTCTAACACTAGCATCTCCCTGATGCCCAGCTCCTTGAGCTCCAGCTACTGCTGCTCGAAAAGCACCCGCAATAGCTTGTACCAGCATCGTCATATTAGGCATAGCTTGCCCCTGACCAACCTCTGGTCCTGCAGCTCTAGCACCAGCTGCTGCAGCTTCAGCTCTCCCTCCTTCAGCACCACCACCACCAGGTGGAGGAGGAGGTAACACTGCACTACCCGCATTCTCTTCGTTCTGATTCCCATCCGGGGTCGTAGCTCTCACGCTACTCCTTAACTCTCTACGTGGTGCCATACTTTTACCATGCATATCAATACAAATAAAACATAGTCAGGCCCAGCAAGGTAAGCAATCCAAGTATTCAAGCTCAATTTCTTTCAAAATCAACATCATTTCATTAGCTTTTGTTTGGCAATGGGTACCCTCATCATGCTACATCACAGCATACAACTCAATTGCATCCAAAACACAAGCCACTAAACATGCTTTCATACAACAAGCATACATAGCTCATACACTTCAATCATGCATACAAACATTCCCAATTACTCGAGAACCTGGCTCTGATACCACCAAATGTAACCCCCTTAACCCGGCCTAGACGGTTGACCCGAATCAAGGAAGTCACACGGGGAAAACCAAAGTCAACCCGAAAGTCAACCTTGATTAACGACCCTTTTTTTTAATCTTGTCTAGATGCACATTAGGCCTAATTGTGATCACAAAAACAACATACTCAAAGATCACAAACATCAGAGATCAAATAGGGACCCAATTGAACAAATTACAACTTTAGGGACCAAATTGTAATTTTTGATAATTAAAAGGACTTAACCCAAATTAATCTTACCAACTTGAAATTAGTCAGGTTTCATGCTTCTCTCTGAAATTTCAGCTCAAAAGGACTTCCCAAACTCATACAATTGCACAAACAAGTTTCAGGATCAAAACGCAAACAATTCAAAACATTTAACCGCCAATGTCAGCCCCCAACGGTCACCCGTTCCGAAACAGGCAAAACCCGTTTCGAAACACGGGCCGTTCCGCAACACGTACCGCAACGGGGGTCTGGCAGAGGCCAAACCGTTTCGAAACGGTGCATACCGTTTCGGACCCCTGGGCTCATTCAAGGCACCCGTTCCGAAACGGTGCACACTGTTCCGAAACGCCCTGCACAGATTGCAGCAAAATGCATTCCAAAACTTGCAATTGATCATTCAAACATGCCCCAATTGCTACCAAACTTTACCAGCATGCAATTCAACATATATAGGACATACTTGCATCAACAATTCATCAAAACAACATCATATGCAAAAAGCCCCAATTCTATAGGCATGCTTCCTACACAAGCTAGCTATTCGAGCACAAACTTCCACAACAAGCATATAATGATCCAATCCAAAAACCAACATTCATAACATCATCCAACATACTCAGGGAGTTCTAAACACCTCCCAAAACATACACCTCGGTCCCCCATTGCCAAATTACCCAAAAGCTAAAAAAATACTTATAAAACCTTCCATACATTGAGCTTTACTTGAACTTGAATGCTTGCCCTCCTTGCTGCCCCTCAAGGTTCTCTAATGCTCTGCATTATTGAATTAAGAAAACGAAGAGAGCGTAAGCAAAAGCTTAGTGAGGAATGCTCTTAAAAACCATTCAATAATGCAATTAAATCCATTTATAAACATGCTTAAAATCAACCTTTGCACATGCTCAAAAGCATACTTTAAACAAGCAATCTCATGCTTCAACATAAACATAACATGTCATATTGGCTCAAGTGACAATTTCCATTTCTTAAAACAAGTTCATCAACTTCCCAAGGACTTTTAAACACCTTGGCCCCAAGGACTTTTAAACACCTTGGCCATGGACTTTTAAACACCATGAATGAGGACCACACAAGGACTTTTAACCACCTTTGTGTCCATAGCTTGAATCACCCCAAGGACTTTTAAACACCTTGGCCCCAAGGACTTTTAAACACCTTGGCCCCATGGACTTTTAAACACCATGGAAAGGATCACCTAAGGACTTTTAACCACCTTAGTGTCCGCAACAAGAATCATCCAAGGACTTTTAACCACCTTGATGATCTTAAGAACACAAGGCTCACTCAAGGACTTTTAACCACCTTAGTGACCTTAACATTTTCAAAACATCACTTGCCAATATACATCTTTTTCATCATATATTCCACTGTTTTAAAGCATTATACCAAGCCATTTTCATCATGCATTTCAAAGCATCAAACCACATTATTTCAATGTATAAAATCAAGGAACTCCTACCTAGAGTTACCTTCAACATATGGCTTACAACATCAGCAAAAACCATGCTAAAACATGCTTTCAAAACAGTAAATAAAACATGCAAATAACCATTTTGCATCACAACAAAATCATGGCCACCACTAGAGAGAAATTCCGAAAACTTACACTTGAGCTTAGCAAAGTTGTTTAGACTTAGACTAAGCTCCCAAACCTTCAAACCTTGGTTTTAAAATTTGAAAACCCAACTTCACTCACCGATTTCCACTTTGCTTCAAGCCAAAACACCAAATCAAGCTTCCGGATCAACAACTCTTGGATCCAAAGATGCCTCCCCTGTTTCAACACATCAAAGCAGAGGATTAATGCATCATCATGCATTAATTGCTTCAATGAAAGCACCTAAACTCGCTGCTCTCATTCAACCTCCATTTTCGGCCACCAAACACAACCGAAAATGCATCCAAACCACTTCTAAACAAAGCCCAGCCATAAACCAGCAAAACCACACTTCCATAAACATCATAAAACATCTAAAAACAACCTATTAACATCCTTATACCTCCAGCAACATCAGAACACCAAGATCACCTCAAAAACAACCTTGAAACACAAGCTAAACTTAGGAAACTCAACCTATCCGGGATTGCATCAATCAAAACTCAATTCCTTATCAATTTAGAGTTCATTTAACACCAAAAACACATCTCAAATCATAGATTAATCAGATCTAACGAAAATCATCAAAAATCATCAAAATCTTGCATTATAAGCCAAGATCCATTTCACCACTTAAAAACCTTTAATTAAACTTCAATTAAGGATTGAAAACTTAGGAATTTCAGTAAAGAACTGATAGTTTAGAGGAGAAGGGCGTTCTTACCTCCAAACTTGAGTTTCTCCTCTTTTTGGAATCAAAATCCTTGTTGAAACAAGTAGCAATTGAAGAGGTTTTGAAGATATATTGATTAGGAATCAAATGAGAGTTGAAAGGAGGGATTTAGGTGAAGAAATCAGATCCAATTCTCTGGAAAAGAAGTGTTTGGGTTGAGAGAAAATGAGAGAAAGAAAATTAGGAAAAGTTGGTTACAAAATCCAAAAATAGCCAAATGGCTTTCCCTCCACTTTTAATATCCTTTAAAATCAGATTTTAGACTTAAAATATCTTAGAAAAATCTGGAGAAACTCCCTTTGGGTAAATAGCTCCTTAAAGATTCAAAGTTTCAACCCTTTATAAAACAGCCACCAAACTTTCGAAAATTACATTTTGGTCACTAGCCAAAATGTCACCCTTCCGAAACTCATTTTCCAAAATTGATTTCACAGTTCACTTAATTATATTAAAAGATGATTTTAGAACATTTTTCCATATTTTTAATGCAACCCGAACTAGGCTTTCCTAAATTCACCCTTTTAGATTCGAACAGCACTTTGACCGAACCGGTCAACGCTCAAACTTCTAAGCCCAAAACCGGGGCGTTACATGTCAAGACCTCAATAATAAACCGCTCGATGTTTTGTTTGATATGCACGGTGTTTGAAATGCATGGTTATAGCCCAATAGCCCTTTTATTTTGGTTTTTAATAAATACGGCATGCGTGTTGTATCTTTCTTTCTTCTATTGTAATTATGAAAAACGAGTTTCTGAAAAATTGTAAAATTTGCGGAGAAAAGCATGGACCAAATGAGCAGCTTGATGGACCGAGCAAAGGTGGATTAGGTGCTTGAGAAGCAAGTTCTATCTCTAGTAATTTTGGTTCTCCCATTGGCTTGGGATGGGCCACCTTAGCTTTAAGGGCTATAACCATTGCATTTATATTTACTACTTTACATGTATGTGATACAATGTATTTTTTAGCATGATGATAATTGTTTAAATCATAATTGAATGGTGAGATTAATATAACAAAAACCCTCCATATTTAATAAAATTAGTCATCCAGTATTAACCGTCGTTAAAAACCTCGATCGGTACTATATATGTTTTACCAAAGCAAAATACTTAGATCTATCTTGGTTAAACGCGAAGAATAAGCAAGTGATATTCAATGGTAGTTATATTGGTTAAACTAGGTTGTTCTAATAAGATTAGAAACCTAAAGACTAATGATTGTTCAAGGACTTTGGTAATTGAAATACAATACAAAAGTGCATGTCTATGATTGGTTCTTTGAAAGACTTGGTATTTAAGCGTGCCCAATATACCACATATCTTCTCATAAGTTACCTACATGGTGCATTGTTCATTATTGTGCTTTCTATTAGACCATATGAACTTTTGTTTTGGACAAATAGTTATTCATCAAAAATAGGAATTACATAAGATGTAATTAGCAAGTGTTGCTTACCTAAATAATTGGATTCTAAGAGTAAAGCCAACGCTAACTTGGAATAAAATGAAATATGGATCCTTACCTACTAGAAATACTTTTAGTAAGTTTTTCGATTTTGAGGGTTTTTATTAATGGGAATGTAGTTTATGTAAGTTTTTCAATTTTGAGGGTTTTTATTAATGGGAATGTAGTTTTTTGTAAACATGATAAAATGTACTTATAAATCATATTTTCTCATTGTAGATTTTATGGCAAACTCAAACACATTATCATCGTGATCCGTCCTTGAGAAGGACAAATTGAATGGCTTGAACTTCCTTGATTGGTTCCGTAATTTAAAGATTGTCCTTAAGCAAGAACGGAAATTGCAAATCATCGAAGAACCTGTCCCTAAATAGCGAGCGGATGATGCCTCCAAAGATGAAACAGAAGCCTTTGAGAAATACTTAAATGACATGGTAGATGTTGGATGCTTGATTCTTGCGACCATGACCCCTGAGCTTCAGAAGCAACATGTAGACATGGTTCTCTATGAGATGGTTAAAAATATCAAAGAATTATATGAGGGGCAAGCTCGTCAAGAGAGGTATGAGGCCTCTAAGGCTTTGTTTCGATGCAAAATGTTGGATGGAACTCCAGTGGGAACTCATGTTCTCAAAATGATAGGGTATATTCAGACCCTTGAAAAATTGGGTTTCCCTCTAAGTGTTGAATTAGCTACTGATGTCATCCTACAATCGTTGCCGAATAGTTTTAATCAGTTTGTTCTTAATTTCAATATGAATGAAATTAACAAATCGTTGCCCCAGTTGCTAGGTCTGTTAAAAACAACATAAAACAACATGAAAAGTGTTGGTTGTAAACCTATTCTGATGGTCCGAAAGGATAACAGAAAAGGAAAGCCCAACACCAAGGCAAAGCCAAAGCCCAACAAAGGAAAAGCTGCATTGAAACCTAAATGAGCAGTTTCAAAAGAAGGAAAGTGTTTCCATTGCAACAATGTTGGACATTGGAAGAGATACTGCCCTGTCTATCTTGAGGACATCAAGAAGGCAAGAGAAAATGGACAGTCCGACATTAGCTGTACATGGACTAAAAAGGAGTAGAAAATTGGTAAAAGGAGATGTGGACATACGAGTGGGAAATGGAGCAAGAGTTGATGCATTAGTTATATAAACATATACTTTGTCATTACCTAGTCAACTTGTTTTAGATTTAGAGGATTGTTATTTCGTACCTAGTTTGACTAAAAACATTATTTCAATTTCTTGTTTGGACAAGATTGGTTTTGAGATTATCATTAAGAATTATAGTTTTTCTTTTTTATCTCAATAATGTTTTTTATGGTACATCTCAATTAATCAATGGCCTCTATATCTTAGACCAAGACAACTCCATATATAACATAAATACGGAAAAATCAAAAACAAATGACTCTAATCAAATTTATCTCTAGCATTATCGCTTGGGTCATATAAGTGAGAAAGACATATCAAAACTTCATAAAGATGGTTTTTTGGATTTTTTTCTAACAATTAGATATATGTGATACTTGCTTAATGGGAAAAATGACCAAATCACCATTTGACAGTAAAAATGAGCGAGCAAGTGATTTATTAGGCCTAATACATAGGGATGTATGTGAACCGATGAATACGCAAGCCAGAGGAGGGTTTCAATAATTCATTCCTT
This sequence comes from Hibiscus tridactylites, assembly GCA_958450335.1. Lineage (NCBI taxonomy): Eukaryota > Viridiplantae > Streptophyta > Magnoliopsida > Malvales > Malvaceae > Hibiscus > Hibiscus tridactylites. The sequence continues at coordinate 20,668,871 of OY288278.1, read as the reverse complement.
TCACTGACGACTTTAGTAGATATGGGTATGTTTACCTAATGCATCATAAATCTGAAGCCCTTGAAAAGTTCAAGGAATTTAAGAATGAAGTACAAAACCAGTTAGGAAAGAGAATCAAAGCTCTTCGATCAGATCGAGAAGGAGAATACTTAAGCCTAGAGTTTGATGAACTCCTTAAAGGATGTGGAATTGCCTCACAACTTACACCTCCGTACTTCACAACACAATGGAGTCTCTGAAAGGAAAAATCGAACATTGTTAGACATGGTTCAATCAATGATGAGTCATGCTGATCTTCCAACTTCTTTTTAGGGACATGCACTAGAAACAGCTGCAATCACACTAAATCGTGTTCCGTCTAAATCGGTTCAAAAGACACCATATGAGATGTGGACTGGGAAGCGTCCCAGTATGTCTTTTATGAAAACTTGGGGATGCGAAGTTTATGTTAAACATCAGATGTCTACAAAACTCGAACCCAAATCTCATAAATGTAATTTTGTAGGGTATCCTAAAGAAACTAAAGTATACTATTTCTTTAATCCATCTGAGAACAAAGTGTTTGTTGCTCGAACATGAGTCTTCCTCGATAGAGAATTTATTCTCGGAAAGGGAAGTGGGAGAAATATTGAACTTGAAGAAATTCAAGATCAACCATAGATTACTGAACCGGAGATTGAACAACCACTAGTTCCATAAATAGTTGAGGAACATCCAACCGTTCTTAAAGTACAACCACTGCGGAGATCTATGAGAGAACGCAATGCGCCTGAGATATAGATTTCTTGTCACATTGCATGGAGACGTTCTTCTCATAGACCAAGATAGATTCCATGTCAGAAAACCAAGTATGGACTTTGGTCGACCCAGTCTTTGAGAAATGTCTAGAAGCCATGAAATTCGAGATGGATTCCATGTCAGAAAACTAAGTATGGACTTTGGTCGACCCACTAGAAGGGGTTAAGGCCATAGGGTGCAATGTGTTTTCAAAAAGAAAACCGACATGGATGGCAATGTACAAACATACAAAGGGCGATTGGTCGCTAAAGGATTTCGTCAAATTCATGGTATAGACTATGATGAAACTTTTCCCCTGTTGCTATGTTTAAATCTATCCAGATATTGTTTGCAATAGCTGCATATTACGATTATGAAATCTAGAAAATGGATGTCAAAGCCGCTTTCCTTAATGGAAAATTAGATGAGGATGTGTACATGACACAACTTGAGGGTTTTGTCGATCCAAAAAATGCCCTAAAATTATGCAAACTACAAAGATCCATTTATGGGTTGAAGCAAGCTTCTTGAAGTTGGAATCTTCGTTTTAATGAGGCAATCAAAGAGTTTGGTTTCATTAAAAATTAAGATGAGCCGTATGTTTTCAAGAAAACTAGTGGGAGCACTGTTACATTCTTGGTATTGTATGTTGATGACATACTAATAATAGGAAATGACATACCTACCTTACAGTATGTAAAGACTTGGTTAGGAAAATGTTTTTCTATGAAAAATTTGGGTGAAACAACCTACATATTAGGAGTCAAGATTTATAGAGATAGATCAAGACGACTCCTAGGACTATGTCAAAATACATACATAGACAAAGTACTAAAAAGATTCAGTATGAAAGAATCTAAAAGAGGATTCTTACCTATGAGACATGGTATTTCGCTCTCAAAGGAAACGTGTCCTTCAACGCCTCAAGAGAGAGAACGCATGAGTAAGATTCCATATGCTTCGGCCATTGGTTCTATCATGTATGTCATGCTATGTACACGTCCGGATGTATCATATGCACTAAGTATGACAAGTCGATACCAAGTAGATCCTGGTGAAGGTCATTGGGTTGGAGTAAAAAACATTCTTAAGTACTTAAGAAGAACTAAGGTTACATTCCTTATGTATGGAGGTGAGGAAGAACTAAGTATAAAAGGTTATTCTGACGCAAGCTTCCAAACTAAAAAGGATGATTCTCGATCGCAATCGGATTTTGTGTTTTTCCTTAATGGAGGTGCTGTAAGCTGGAAAAGTTCAAAGCAAGATATAATAGCAGATTCTAAAATAGAAGCCGGGTATATTGCAGCAAGAGATGCTGCAAAAGAGGCTGTTTGGATCAAAAAGTTCATATCTGAACTAGGAGTCGGGCCTAGCAAATCAAATGCTACAGATCTACATTGTGACAACAAATAAGCCATTGTACAAGAAAAAGAACCCAGATCTCACCAATGATCCAAATACATACATAGGCGTTACCATCTTATTCGTGAAATCATTGGTCGAGGAGATGTAGAAATATGCAGAGTACCAACGGATGACAATGTCGCCGATCCACTAACAAAGCCTTTGACACAGCAGAAGCATGAACGTCACAATAAGTCTCTTTGTGTTAGATACATGAGTGATCGATCTTAGTGCTAGTGGGAGATTGTTGGAGTATGCCCAAAGACCAATCATGAGATGATTGTAAAAGACATATTTATTTTATCTTGTTTATTAATAAAGTCATTATTATTATTATTATTTCAGTCTTATTCCGTGCATCTATAAATAAACTGAATTACAACAAAGTCCTCAGAATAATATAGCTATTCTTGAATGTCCTTAGTCGAGAATTATTGTGGGCGAGAACAACAATAATATATTTAGACTAATATGTAGTTGATTGATGACAAATTGTTGTTATTGACATAGAGATGTCAAAATCAATACATAAGTATGTGTTAGAGAACGACATACTGGACTGACTCGCTATGAGCATGTTTCTTGGATTATTATGTGACAGTCACAACATTGTTCATGGTGATAACTAAGTGTATGATCCTCAGACTTGAGATCATCATTATTTCAATATCGAGAGTGCTATATTTTGATGTAGTCAAACGTGTGTTGTAACAAACTACACTATAAAGACTGACATTGGATATGTCACACTCTATATAACGAAATATGGTTAATCAAGATAGGATTTGTCCCTCCTACATAATATGAGTAATATCGTAGGCTACTTGATTGAGTGAGACTAGAAAATGCATGGCCATGCTCGAATAAATTGATATGAGATATCATAGTTATTCGTTTATCATAGTCTACTCAAGATATCAAGAAATATTCGATGGACTATACAAGTGTGACTAATCCATGACTTGTGTTCGATCTAGATATAAGGACAAAAAGATATAATACATAAAAGAAGTTAATCACGGAAAAAATGTAAAGTAGAATCTTATTCTACATATTTAATTGTATTCAGTTAAATATATTATATATTTAATGAATTCGAATTAAAGTAGAATTAGATTCTACATATTTAATTATATTCGGTTAAATATATTGTATATTTAATGAATCAAAATTTAATTAGAATTAGGTTTTTAAATGCTATATAAAGGCATAAGGTCTACCAGCCAAAGTATGCTTTTTCAAAAAGCCTCTCTAACAGTTAGAGAAGAGAAAATATTGTTCGTTTCATTCGGGTGGACTGCGTAGAAGACGAAGCGCTATTGTGACGACTCAGATTCGATTTGGTTTATCCTAACTCCCTAAGGATATCAAGATACCAGATTTATTAAGGTAATATTTCATCCATACTCACCCTAAATTTGCCACATATACATGGATCAATGGCGGAATTCGTCGGATAAATTTTCGCTGCACCATGGGGTGTACCGGTGTTTCCCAACAAAAATGAGCGTTGAGATAGGTAGATTAGGTTTTAGGCCGGGGAAGAAGGGTAGTTCTAACTAACCGGGGTTAGATTAGGTGATTTAAGGTTCGAAATTGGAAAAAGGGAAATTTTTAGGGTTAAGGGTCTAACAAGCGGTGGCTAGAAATCGCCTTATGACGACCGACGCCGACTTGCGCAGTGGTCAGAGTTAGGATGGTGGTCAGGAAATACATAAGTATGACCGGGGTTAGGGTTTTTTGGATCAAACAATGAAGTTTGGATGAACTCGCGATGAACATAGAGAAAAAATGGATTTTTGATCCATTTTGGTTCAAAAAGCTGGGTTGTTGGGTGTTAGTAGAGAAAGTAGGAGAGTTCAACGGGAAGAGAGAGTGGGAGCTCGCGCAAATGGTCGAGTTAGACTCTGATTGTGGCTTTATATATCCCGAATCAAATGGCACCGTTTTTGCGCCGAGATGACTCAACCCCCACAATCCGAGTCGGGTCGGACTCTAGGATTCGCGCCCTTGTTTCCCCCACTTCATAATTTGGGATTTTTATTTTGCCTTTGTTTCAATTTGGTCCTATATCCTTGTAATTTAGCTCTCCAAGTTTGAATTGAATTCAATTTAGTCCCTTTAGTTTTGTTTCAAGTTCAAATTCCTTTTAATTTAGTCATTTTCAGCTTTAGTAATTTAATTCTAATTGCTTAAATTATATGTATGTTTGCATATTCTTTAAATTGGGCATATAGTATACTTGTTTAGGGGATTAATCACTTAGCATAAACAATTAGAGCTTCTTAGTTTAAGTACTTTCATTGATTAAATAATTTAAATAGGAAAGTGTAAAACCTTTGCTTGATTTTGATATAACAAATAGTCTAAGGACCCAATTGCAAAGTGAATAAATTTTTAAGTACTCACAAGACTCACATTTGACAAGTATATTTTAGTCTTAAAATGTTTTAAAGTCAAAACTTAAACCCCATAAAATTTTCTAAGTGTTTTGAAGTCAAATTTCACAAAATCGCCCAGGCATTTTGATACGCCCCAGGCGTTTCGATACAGCTTGAGCTTAAGAGTTTATTGGAAATTTCTGTTTCGATACAGAAGTTCCCGTTTTGAGACTATCGTTTCGATACGACCTTCATCTTGTCTTTAATATTTTAAATAGCATTTCATTACGACCTTACCTGTATCGATACGGGGGTTAAGATTTTCAAATCTGAGCATTTAATGATTGAGCCGTTACTTGTCAATTATTAGAATTTGAAAAATATTTGAATTTTTGTTACTCGTTTCGATACACCCATTAGGTGTTTCGATACATGTTTTCGTAAATTCATTTGTGAGCAACACCGTTTCGATACGGCCTATATTCGTTTCGATACGGCCCCTAACTGTTTCGATACGCCTTCGAGCATTTCGATACACCCTTTTTATTACACACAACAACTCTTTCTATTTTGAGATAGGTACCGATACGAGCCCGAGTGTTTCAAAACAAGAAGTTCTAGAACTGCATTTATGGTGGAAAAAAGGGGTATAAACAAGTGAACAACAACAAAGCAAAAATATAATCCATTCTTGAGCTATTAGAGACAAACCCTTGTACCCAATTGAGTGTTTGTTATTGTATTCATCTTTTATAAATTTGGGTTGAGAGAACTTGTAATTTAGGGCAAATGTTCTACCTTGTGAGGTTTATTTTTCATTTGCCAACAATCTTTGTATTAGAGAGTCTTGGTTAATCTTTGGGTAGAAAGATTAATCGATTGTAAGGTTTCCTCCTAATTTGAGAAAAGAGGACAAATTTCTAGTGAAATCGGTTGAAAAACCTTAGTGGGAGCTAAGGTAGTAGATGTAGAGCTTGTTCGAAGCTTGAACAACTATAAATTGTCTTGTCTTCATTTTCCAAATTTTCAATTTGTTCCTTTCAATTTTAAAAAGCCAATTCACGCCCTCTTGGCCATTTTCGATTCGATTGATCCTCTCAAATAATTGGTATCAGAGCTTCACTCTCTAAGGGACTCACATCCACAAGAAAAGGTCATAGAAGAAGATCAATCAACCTTTGAATCAAGTCATGGCATCTATGTCCGGCCAAAACTTCCTTGAATCACAATCGAGCACCAAGCTGCCATTTTTCAAACAAGAGAGATGAAGAAGGAAGGCTAGTCCCGTAAACAAGAGCAGAAATGACCGATGAAGATCGAAGAAGACTTCAAGTAAATGACAAGGCTCTTCATATCATCTTTTGTGCACTTGGAACCGATATGTATGCAAAGATGTCATCTTGCACAAGTTCAAAGGAAGTGTGCGACAAGCTATAGACCACCAACGAGAGCACCAACGATGTAAAGGAGACCAAGATTGGGATCCTGTTGAGATGTTTGTTTTGATATAATAATAGAAAACTAGTTTTGGACTAAATTGAAAAGGTTTCAAAATGTTAGTAAGTCCAAGAAACTTGAAAATAAGTTTGATGAATTTTACAAGGCTTTGCAATAATTTAAAATGTCTTTAAAGTAGCCAAACCATTATTTTTCAAATCACCATACCGATACGGTATACCCTGTTGTTGCGCTATGTGGTGTACTATAAATAATACGCAAATAGTGCAAGTATACACGTCGGACAAGTAATAAAGTGGTACGTGAGATCGTCTCCACATGGATTGGAGGTAAATTAGGTCAAGTTTAAGCACACAAAATACAAACTGAATATGAATGTGATGGCAAGTGGGAAGATATCAGAAATGTTGTAGCAAAAGCAATTAAATAAAACTGAAGTGAACTGAATAAGCTGCAAGGTCCTCAATTGTACGTGAAAATCTCTATTGGGAATGATAGGCTGGGTTTGTTAAGGACTCATATGTTTAGTTCTAATGTTTATCGAACACCTTCCAGCTCAAACTATGCTCGACAGGGTTTCCTATGGTGTTTCTACACTATCTGTAGCAAGAAACCTGACAGCCATAATGCTATGGCAATACCTATCAGCGTGAACCCTAACAAACTACTTATCATTTACGTGCAACCCTTTTTAGTTGTTGAAAATATATCCTTATCGCTAAGGTGAGTTAAAGTTATGCCTTTTAGCATCCAACCCCTTGTCTACATGGATCTGAACTTAGCTCTCTCGACCACTAAGATAATCTAACACTTGAGTAAAGGCTAACTCTCAAAAGCTCTTATAAACTTAAGGCAATAAAATAGTAGACAGAGAATATAAAACTGGAAACATGCTAAACATCCATTAAAAACTAAAACAAAATCATCCAAAATAAACCCAACCCATCTAAAGTTAGTTCATGGCTAGGTGTAAATCATCCATCATCATTCGTCTTAAACAACCCATTTACAAAATAAAAGAGTTAAAGCAAACAACAAAGAAAAGGAAAATCTCCCGTGCTGCCTTGGACTGCCACGAACCACCCTAGACTTGCTGCTTCTCTCAAAGGCCAGCAAGGTCACCCCTTGGAGCTTCGAGAATGGAGGACACCAAATTGAGGAAGAAGATGGGAAGTAGCCGCCTTTTTTCCTCACTCTTAGCACCCAAAAGTAACTTCTTCCAGCTCTCCCCTTTATGTGGGTATCTTGTCCTTTATATAGTGGGAGCTTCTAGGGTTTTGTGCCCTAAACATTCCTTGTGTGTCCGAGGGAATATTCCCTAGGATATATTAGGCACAACAGAAAAATAGGGGTTCTCTCACATGGGCTGTAAAATATCTTCATTGTTTTGTCCTTTTCTGTGCCCAGAATTGTCGTCCAAAATGCCATAACATATCTTATCTTAGCTACACTCCCTTGCATACCTGGACATCACCATACTAGAATAACCCTTTCTCAAGCAGCACCCATTTCTTAATTAAATCAAAACAACCAAGCTAACAACACTAAATGCAGCTAAATGCAAATAAAATGAGATTAAAGACAAGCAATTAACTAAGTAAAAAGGCTTGAAATGCATGCTTTTTACGAGGTTATCACACCCCCAAACTTAAGCTATTGCTTGTCCTCAAGCAATGAGTAGAGAAAATGGAGAGAATGTTATGGAAAAGTTTAGTTCAAGATAGTGTTTTGCAAAATTTCAGTCCTCGAAAAATATAGGCTTCAACATACTAGACAAATAAAGATTTTAAGAACTTTTCCCTAGGACAAGATCCTTTTCATGTGTGTGTGTTGCATGCAATCTATGCTTAACAGAGTTAGAAAAACTTTTGGGTAAGATCTCCATTGCAACCTAGTATGCATTAATCAATTAAGAACATTTTTACTCCCTCGATTCTAAGTTTTTTTTAGAGTGGTGCCAACTCATCACAACTATTGTCCTTAGCTCTATATGAGTATGGAGCAAACATCTCACCCTCGAGCCAGTAAGCAGAGTCATCTCGTGACAACTTTCATTCACTCATTTGATGTTGCTGTCATTTATTTAAGTATGGTTTCCAGACAACACAACACAAAGCGGAGTGTCCCTCTACAGATATACAATAGCATTTATTCTCAGTTTAACATACTTATTAAGCACATGGGAGTTTAAGAAAGCCTTTACTACTTTCATTTACCATTCAAGTTCATCAGGTTCATTCATACTAAGGCATGCAAGAGTTCTTCGAAATCCTCTAACAATCTTAAGCATAAAGAGCATACATTGTGTAAGTTTTAATCTAAAAAGCATCAAGTCCTAAAGTCAGTTCTACCAATCTTAACAATCATAAACATTCAATCAATCCAAAGCCATAAAAAATTACACATCATTGGACATCCTCAATTTATTCATAAAACAGTCTTTAAACTAAACAATATGCCATAGCAAAATTCTATTTCTAACTACAAATGCAAATGACTAATTATGAACACTACTCCCCCAAACTTGAAAGATGCAGTGTCCCCAATGCATGAAAAGTAAATGAAATGAAACTAACCTAAATGCATGTAGAGGTACCTCGTTGGAGTCCTACTTTGGTGGTGTTGTTCTGGTTGCCTTGTTCTTGATGCCCTTCTTCTTCAGCGAAGCAATGGGTGGGTGAGTGGCATCTATTTTGGTGGTGTGGCTACTTCTTTCTGGGCTTCCTGGGAAGGCTGCTCAGGCTGGTCATCATCATCATCTGTTTTAGAAGAATCACTCTTCTCGGTATGGGTGTTCCACACACGACATGTCGTGCGCTTCTAGTGAGGTTTAGTCTTTGCCGCATCATCTAGAGTCGGGGTAGGTGATGGTATAGGAGTGTGGTCCATCAAATCCTCGTCAACGCTCTCGATGGTGACCAGGTCATCGACAGGGTTTTCAGTCGGTGGGGCCTGCATTGGTTCCTTTTCTCTTTCTCTTCTTACCTTGGCTCGTGGTGGTATCAGTGGGGGCTGTGAACGGTCTTTGTTTGCAGTTGGGGTTTCTTTTGTAGTTGTCTCTCTTTAGGCAGGTTTCGAACACGATGTAGTGCTTTTCTTTGCAGCAGGAGTTGAACGAGATGTGCTATCTCTCATGGTGGTAGGAGGATCCTTTGGGGGCAAAAAATAAGTCCTCGGGGAAGGTAGGGAAGTCCACTTCCATATGCGTTAGCATCTCCTTCAGATAAGCATTGAGTACATCATCTCTCTCTTTGACATACCTAAACAAGGTTGTCAAGTTGTTGTGTATCTCTTCTATGTCTGTGCGCAGGCGTTATGTTGAGGCTACCAACGAAGTAATTCTTGTTGCAACAAAAGTCTTAGCCCCTCTAGTAATTGTCTCTGTTGGGGCATCTTCATCAAAGCCCCTTAACCCTAGAATTTGGTTTGGAGTGAGGGGGTTCTTCCCTACTCTTATCTCGTCTACTTTGGGGTCTTCAAAAACTTCCTTTTTCCAGCATAATGCTGTCATCAAGTTAGGGAAAATCAAGGGGCTTGATTTTCATGCAAGAATATACCTCATCCACTATTGTCTTCCCAACATCGATCGGATGCCCATTGAAGATGGAGTGCAACATGAGGAGTCTGGTTATGTGCACAGTGGTGTGGTGGGATGCGGACATCAACCAGGTCTTGGCGTAGTGGATCCATACCCTGGCCTCAGGTTTGAGGCGTTCTTGTTCCACAAACTTGTTTGAGGGGTCCAACTGAGTTCCATTAAAGCATAGGTCCTCTAGGACTTCTTGAATAGTTTGAACATCGACATTTTCAGTGAAAGAGGTGTGTTGGTCCACCATACTCTGCAGGCCATAAAACTTGTTGATTGCGGCGGTAGTGAACTTAATTTGGTCACCCTCACGTACACACCAGATTGTGTAGGGCTTGATGAGTGCGCATAAAACGCTTCACAAGGGGCACACATATATATTGCCTGGGTGTTTACAAAGGGTTCCCAATTGTGCTTGGAGATGGCGTCCATTACATCCTTGTCAAAACCCTCTTCCCCTTCAGTAGGGAATTTGAAACCTTGTTCCGGAAAGACAATCATTTCCTTGAGAAGTTGAAAGCACGCCTTGGCCGCTTCATCGAAGAACTTTTTGATCTCCACGACAAATTGGGTCTGAGCACTACTTGAAGCACCAGTAACAGTCTTGCAGCGGGCCATGTTTGGAAAAAAAAGGTGCGGATTTTTTTCAGTTTTGTTTGGAGATTTTCTTGTGGGTTGAAGGCTATGAAGGAGATGAAAGATTAAGAGGTTTTGTTTTACTGGGGGTTTCGGTTGTCGAAGAAGATGAAGGGAGAGGAAGTTATGGTTTAAGGTAGGAAAGAGGTAAAATAAACAAAAGCAATTATGAGGAGGGAAGTTGAGTGGAAAGAAACTAACACAAGCAAAGGAGAGAGAGAAGGTGATGTGGTGGTTGTGAGGCGTGGGAAACGATGTGATATGATGGGGGAGTTAATGTAGGGTAAAAAAGAGGTGAGAGAATCTGAAAAAGTGATGATTGACTAGGGTTTTAAGGTTTTAAAAGGAATAAAAATCCCTCCCTTTTTACTTCTTTAATGTTGCCCCCAAACATGGGAAAAATATTTGGCATTATTCCACTTTCCCTCAAATAGGATAAAACAAAACCCTAACCCTAATGTGAAAAATCTTGTCTCCTTAAATCAAGCCTTAGCGTGCCACTTGCAACTCTGGGGGTAGTTTTGACATGGGATAACAACATAAAATAAAATAAAATAAAAAACAATTAAAATAAAGGATGAAAGTACGACTAATAAAAAGACAAACTAAATTATTTATAAACATAAAAAATTTAAATGTTGTAGCATAATTAAAAAGAGTGGGGGTGCAAACTCTCAAGGGTCATGGAGGAGCAAGGACGACTTGTCTCATAGGATAGGAGCTCCATTGTAGACCTTCAGTCTTTGGCCATTGACCTTGAAGACGGTCATGGAGGAGCAAGGACGACTTGTCTCAAGGGTCATGGAGGAGCAAGGACGACTTGGCTCTGATACCACCAAATGTAACCCCCTTAACCCGGCCTAGACGGTCGACCCGAATTAAGAAGATCACACGGGGAAAACCAAAGTCAACCCGAAAGTCAACCTTGATTAACGACCCTTTTTTTTGTTTTACTCTTGTCTAGATGCACATTAACCCTAGTTATGATCATTCAAACAGCATGCTCAAAGATCATAAACATCAGAGATCAAACAGGGACCCAATTGAACAATTTACAACTTTAGGGACCAAAATGTAAATTCTGCAAATTATAAGGTCTTAACCCAAATTAGAGTTACCAACTTGTAATTAGTCATGTTTCATGCTTCTCTGCAAATTTCCAGCTCAAACGGACTTCCCAAGCTCATACAATTGCACATACAAGATTCAGGACCAATACGCAAACATTTCAAAACATATAACTGCCAATGTCAGCCCCCAACGGTCAGGTGTTCCGAAACAGGGAGAACCTGTTTCGAAACGCGGGGCCGTTCCGCAACGAGTTCCGAAACGAGGGCTGGCAGAGGGCTTTCCGTTTCGGAACAGTGTCTTCCGTTTCGGACGCCTGGGCTACTACAAGGCACCCGTTCCGAAACGGCAGCTACTGTTCCGATACGGCCTGCACAGAATGCAGAAATTTGCTCGCTTAAACACACGATTGACCAACCAATCATGCTCCAAATGCCACCAAACTTTACCAGCAAGACATACAACATATAAGAGACATATTTGCATCGACAATTCAACATTTAAGCATCAAATATAAAAAGCCCCAAATCTAAGGCATACTTCCTACTTAGCAACCATTCAAGCATTAAACCTTCAAACCAAACACATAATGGCCAAATACAAAATCCAGCATTATTAACAACATTAGACAAACTTAGGAAGTTCAAAACACCTCCCAAAACATCCACATAGGTCCCCCATTGCCAAATGCCATAAGCTAAGAGTGTTTAAGAAAACCTTCCCATACTTGAGCTTAACTTCCACTTGATTGCTTGCCTTCCTTGCTGCCCTCAATGCACCTTAATGCTCTGCATTATTGATTTAAGAAAAAGAGAGAGAGCGTAAGCAAAAGCTTAGTGAGGAATGCTCATTTAAACCATTCAATAATGCATTTATAAAACTCATTTAAAAACCATGCTTCAAGCAACATTAGACATGTTCTTAAACATATTAAAACAAGCATCTCATGCTTCAAGTAACATTAAACATGCTCTTGAACACATTAACAAGCATCTCATGCTTCAAGTTCATAATAAGTCATATTGGTAACAAGTGACACATTTCACATAAGATCCACACATGGACTTTTAAACACCATTGTGATCTTATCCCCATGGACTTTTAAACACCATGGACCCATGGACTTTTAAACACCATGGCAAGGACCACACAAGGACTTTTAACCACCTTTGTGTCCTTAACAAGAATCTCCCAAGGACTTTTAACCACCTTGGAGTTCTTAAGTAACCAAGGCTTTCCAAGGAATTTTAACCACCTTGAGCCTTAACCAAGAACCAACCATGGACTTTTAAACACCATGTTGTTCTTAAACTTTCCAAGATCCACATAAGGACTTTTAACCACCTTTGTGATCTTAACCAAGAACCATCCAAGGACTTTTAACCACCTTGATGTTCTTAAATATACAAGGCTCACACAAGGACTTTTAACCACCTTTGTGACCTTAACATCACTTGCCAATATGCATCATTATCATCAATATATCCACTGTTTTAAAGCATTAAACCAAGCCATAAACATCATGCATCTTTAAGCATTAAACAACATTTAAACAATGTTCAAACACAAGGAACTCTTACCTTGAGCTTCCTTCAACACATGGCTTAAAATCTCAGCAAATAAACATGCTAGATATGCTTTCAAAACAGATTTAAAATCATGCAAACAACACATTGCATGCAACCAAAACCATGGCCATCACCAAGAGAGTTTCCCGAAAACTTACTCTTGAGTTTAGTTAAGTTGCTTAGACTTAAACTAAACTCCCAAACCTCCAAAACACTGGTTTCAAAGCCGAAAACCACATTCCACTCACCGATTCCGTTTCGCCTCTTTGCCGAAACACAAATCAAGCTTCCGGATCACCACCACTTGGATCCAAAGATGACTCCCCTGTTTTAAACACATTAAAGCAGAGGATTAATGCATCATCATGCATTAATAGCTTCAATGAAAGCACCTAAACTCGCTGCTCTCCTCCACACTCCATTTTTGACCACCAAACACAACCGAAAATGCATCCAAACAACTCCTCAACAAAGCCCAGCCAAAAACCATCAAAACTAAACATCCTTTAACATCATTTAACATCTAAAAAGGACCTAACAACATCCTTATAGCTCCAGCAACAACAGATCCACAAGATCACTCCAAAACAACCAAGAATCACAAGCTAAACTTAGGAAATTCAACCTATCCGGGTTTGCATTAATTAAAACTCAATTCCTTATCAAATTATCACTCCAAAACAACCAAGAATCACCAAATCTTGCATTTAAAGCCAAGATCCACCACACAACTTTAAAACCACTTATAAATCATCAATTAAGGATTGAGAACTTAGGAATTTCAGTAAAGAACTGAGAGTTTAGAGGAGAAGGACGTTCTTACCTCCAAACTTGAGTTTCTCCTCTTTTAGAACCAAAAAGCTTGAAGAATCAACTAGCAAATGGTGAGGTTTTGTTGATGAGATGATTAGCAATCAAAAGAGAATTGAAAAGAGAGATTTAAGTGAATAAATCAGAAGAAAAACTCTGGAGAAAAGGTGTTTGGGTTGAGAGAAAATGAAAGAAAGGAAAATGAGATTTTAGGATAATTAGTTAGAAATAACTTCCCTCCACTTTTCCTTTTGTTTAAAAATCAGAATTAAAACATTAAATATCTTAGAAAAATCTGGAGAAACTCCCTTTGGGTAAATAGCTCCTTAAAGATTCAAAGTTTCAATCCTTTTTAAAACAGTCACGCAGTTTTCAAAAATTACATTTTGGTCACTAGCCAAAATGTCACCCTTCCAAACCTCATTTTGTAAAATTGATTTCACAGTTCACTTATATATATTAAAAGAGGATTTTAGAACATTTTTCCATATTTTTAATGCAACCCGAACTAGGCTTTCCTAATTTCACCTTTTATATTGGAACAGCACTTTGACCGAACCGGTCAACGCCCAAAACTTCTAAGCCCAAAACCGGGGCGTTACAATCATCGTCTAAGTTCTTGATTTCCACTGCACCGTGGGGATAGACTTTGTGCACTAAAAAGGGGCCTAACCATCGAGATTTCAGCTTGCAAGGAAAGAGCTTGAGCCTTGAGTTATGGAGAATCACTTGTTGACCTTCCAAAAAATTCCATGGCAAAAGATGTTTATCATGCCACTTCTTTGTCTTCTCCTTGTACAACAGTGCGTTTTCATAAGCATGGGCTCTAAACTCTTCCATCTCGTTAAGGTCCAACAACCTCATTTCTCCAGTTAGATGGGCATCGATGTTGAGCTTCCTGATGGACCAATAAGCCTTGTGTTCAAGCTCGACGAGAAGATGGCATGCCTTGCCATAAACAAGCTTGAACGGGGACATTCCCAAGGGTGTCTTGAAAGCTGTGCAATAGGTCCATAGAGCCTCATCAAGCCTTGGAGACATTCCCAAGGGTTTCTTGAATGGGGACATTCCCAAGGGTGATATGTCGTAGAAATTTTGTGTCTCACCCCATATCTTTGTAATGCCTTGGCAATTAGCTTATTGTCAAAGTTAGTTCCCTCATCACTTATGATGGCTCATGGTGCTCCAAACCTTGTGAAAGAACTTCAAAATGGTCTTGGAGTCATTCTTTGGTGTGGGCACTGCTTCAACCTATTTTGACACATAGTCCACTCCCAAAAGGATGTAGAGATCCCCAAATGATGAAGGGAATGGTCCAATGATATCTTTTCCCCGTAAATCAAAGAGTTCCACTTCCAAGATGCCTTGCAATGACATTTTGTGCCTTCGAGGAATATTTCCTATCCGTTGGCATCTATAGTAAGTTTTGCAATATTCATGTGCATCCTTGAAAAGTGTGGGCCAATAAAACCCTAATTGGAGGACTTTTGCAGCAATTCTATCTCCTCCAAAATGGCCTCCACACGATGATGTGTGGCAATGGAATATGATCTCCTTTTGCTCCTCTTTAGGGACACATCTTCTTATCATTTGGTCAGCGCATTTCTTGAATAAATAAGGTTCGTCCCAAAAGTAGAATCTCACATCATGTTTGAACTTCTTCCTACCTTCGCTATTCAAATCAGGAGGCAAAATATCACTAACGGGAAAGTTAACAATATCAGCATACCACAAAATTCCTGTAGCATATAATATTTTCTCATCAGGGAATTCCTCCTTAATTTCTTGTTTATCACTGTTTTTAGCCTTTTTCTAGCCTAGAGAGATGGTCAACCACTTGGTTTTCACAACCTTTACTATCTCTAACTTCAAAGTCAAATTCTTGTAAGAGAAGTATCCACCTAATAAGTCTAAGTTTAGCATCCTTTTTAGTCACTGGGTACTTAATGGCTGAGTGATCGGTGTGAATAATGACCTCAGTGACTATCAAGTATGCTCTAAACTTATCAAAGGAAAACACAACAACCAACAATTCTTTTTCGGTGGTGGTATAGTTGATTTGTGCATCATTTAAGGTGCGACTAGTATAGTAAATAACATGAAAGATTTTACCTCAGCATTGCCCTAGTGCTGCTCTCACTGCGTAGTCATTTGTGTAACACATCAGCTCAAATGGTGAGGACCAATCTGGTGGAACAACAATGGTTGCCGAGATAAGTTTCTCCTTCGGTTCGTTGAACGCGTTGTGGCAATCGTCATCAAATAAGAAGGGCTAGTTTTGCTATAGCAGAGTGCATAATTGGTTGGAGATCTTGGAGAAGTCCTTGATGAACCTCTAATAGAAGCATGCATGGCCCAAGAAGCTCTTATTGCCCTTCACAATGGTAGGGGGGATGCTTCTCGATCACCTCAACCTTTACCTTGTCCACCTATATGCCTTTGTTCGATATTTTGTGCTGCAAAATAGTCCCTTCGGTCACCATAAAATGGAACTTCTCCCAATTGAGAACCAAGTCGGCTTCTTCACACCTCTCGAGTATCTTTTCCAAGTTGCCCAAACATGACTCAAAGTCATCTTTGGAGACTGAGAAGTCATCCATGAAAATCTCCAAGAACTCTTCAACCAAGTCCGAGAAAATGGCTAGCATGCATCTATGAAAAGTGGCTGGAGCGCTGCAAAGTCCAAAGGTCATCCTCTTAAAAGCCTAAGTACCGTAGGGGCATGTGAAAGTTGTCTTCTCTTGATCTTCTAGTGCTATGGCAATCTAGTTGTACCCTTAGTATCCATCGAGGAAACAATAAAGGAATTATCTTCCAATCGATCTAGCATTTGGTCGATGAATGGGAGGGGGAAATGGTCCTTCTTGGTTGCTTTATTGAGCTTATGATAGTCCATGCATATCCTCCACCCCGTTATTGTTCTTATTGGCAAAAATCCATTGTCCTCATTGCTTACCACTGTTATGCCTCCCTTCTTGGGTACACATTGTACTAGGCTGACCCACAAACAGTTGGATATTGGGTAAATAACAGCAGCATCGAGCCACTTGATTATCTCCTTCATCACCACCTTCTTCATGAATGGATTAAGCCTTCTTTGGGGTTCAATTCAGAGTCTGTGACATTAATCAAGCAAAATTTTGTGCATGCAAATAGTAGGGCTTATGCCTTTCAAGTCAGCCATAGTCCAACCTAGAGTTTTTTATGTTGAGCTAACATATTTATCAAGCTAGATTCTTGCTTAGGTGTAAGACTAGAAGAAATTATCGCATGTAAAGTCTCATTACTACCCAAATAAGCATATTTAAGGTGTGATGATAAAGGCTTCAATTCTAATGTAGATGCGTGCTCAAATGAAGGTTTTGGAGTAAATTTAGAAAAATCTAAAGGCTAAAAGTGTGTACCCGGTCTGGCTATGAGCAGGCTAGATTGCTTCACCTCCATTGGGAACTCTTCAAGTTCCTCAAACTCTTCAAGCTCCTTGACCCCTTCATTGTCATCTTCCTTGAGCTTCATATAATCTTCAATTTGCAAGAAATTGCTACAACAAAATTTTGCATCTTCTTCTTCTACCATAGCATCTATGTATTGACATTCCTTATGTTCATCCACATATCTTTGGGTGTCGAAGACATTTATAGTCACCCTCTGATCGGCAACCCTCATGGTAAATTCTCTCTTTTCACAGTCAATCAAGATATGGCCAGTGGCTAAGAACGGCCGCCCCAAGATTATGGGCGCATTGTCATCCGCTTCACAATCAAGAATGAGGAAGTCAACTGGGGAGACAAATCTGTCAACTTTCACCACAACATCTTCAATCCTTCCTTCTGGACGGACATGAGATTGATCGACTAGTTGTAAAATAAATGTTGTAGGACTTGCTTCTCCCATACCAAGCTTCATAAAAATAGACTTAGGAATTAGATTAACACTAGACCCAAGATCGCATAAGGTTCTTCCCACATAATTGTTACCAATGGAGCATGGGATGATAAAGCTGCCCAGATCCTTCTATTTGGGTGGCAACTTACTCCACACAGAATAACATTCTTTTTCTGTAGAAACAGTCTCATACCTTTCAACCTTCCTCTTCTTGGTAACAATATCCTTCAGGAATTTAGCATAAGTGGGCATTTGATCAACACCCTCCAAAAAGGGAACCTTGATATGCAGCTGGTCAAAAACATCCACAAATTTCTTGAATTGAAGATCATCATTCTACTTCTTCAATATTTGAGGGAAGAGTGGTGGGGGGTCTGACTTGTTCCTCTACTGGTGGGAATCTTTCCTTTGTTGTAGCATTCGGTCTTCCATGAACAGTTTCATTAGTCAATTCCTTCTCCTTCTCCTTCTCACAAGCTGATCTCGTTTGCTCATCAGATTTTTTATGCACAGTTTTGGGGTTAGAATCCTTCTTCTTATTTACCTCAAACTTATCTTCTTTGTTGAGTTGGGTGCCACTCCTTAAAGTGAGTGCACTACACTGCTCCTTGCCATGACTTTTAGTGACTTCAGTATCACTAGGCAGATTTCGTTGAGTTCTAACATGCAAAGCTTGAGCGATTTGACCTACTTGGGTTTCCAAAGCTCTGAAGGAAGAGCTATGGCTTTGTTGCAGTGCTCCTTGGCTTCTGATAGAAGTAGAGTGTTCTTCAAGTAGAGCTCTCATTGTTGTCATGAAGTCCTTCGAAGTTGTCATAAAATCCTTGAAAGTAGCTTCCAAAAAATTGTTGGTTGATGAAAATGCTAAACCCTTGTTGTTTTGCCATGGCATATTTTACTGGAAACCTGAAAGTTTAGTCAGATTTGTTGCTGTTTCGAGCCACTAGAATTGTTGTTTCCTTGATTTCCCCAAGAAAGGTTAGGATGCTAACACCATTCTGGGTTGTAGGTGTTCGAGTAGGGGTGGTTGTTCCTACTATAATTCCCCACATAGTTGGTAGACTCGTTGTTTTCTGGGCACTCGCTGAATTGATGGTTTCCGTCAAAACGAAGACAAGTAAATGCAGCCTTCACTTCCTTCACCTCGTTGGGACGTTGGAGATTCTTTAGCATATTCTTTATGGCTGATAATTTAGTTGCAACTAAACCATCTACATCAAGATCATGTGTTCCTTGAGTCTTCCTCCCTATTCCTAATAGCTCGTGGACGAACCACAAGTCCGCCACTTGCTGCAGCATCAGGATCTGCCTGAATATCAGCTGGCAATCCTTGGTTCTGAGCTCCATTCATGATTCTAAGAGCTTCTTGTATACGCCTTCTTTGTCAGAAAAGATGTTAAATTTCAAGAATGATCGATAGTATGGGTTCGTTGGGTCTTTCTCGGGTCATGCACCAGCACACTTGAAGAAGACAAACCAAAAAACAACAAATAAATCTATACAAACATAGAAAATAAAATGATGCAAAGACTAAACCTAAAATGACCAATTGTCAATCCCCGACAACGGCGCCAAAAACTTGTTGCGATGTGTGGTGCACTATAAATGGTATGCAAATATTGCAAGTATACACGTCGAACAAGTAATAAAGTAGTAAGTGAGATTGTCTCCACAGGGATTGGAGGTAAATTAGGTCAAGTTTAAGGACACAAAATACAAACTGAATATGAATGTGATAGCACGTGGGAAGATATCGGAAATGTTGTAGCAAAAGCAATTAAATAAAACTGAAGTGAACTGAATAAGCTGCAAGGTCCTCAATTGTATGTGAAACTCTTTATTGGGAATGACAAGCTGGGTTTGCTAAGGACTCCTATTTCTAGTCCAAATGTTTATCGAACACCTTCTAACTCAAACTATGCTTGATACGGTTTCCTATGGTGTTTCTACACTATCTCTAGCAAGAAACCTGACAACCAGAATGCTACGGCAATACCTCTCAACGTGAACCCTAGCAAACTACTTATCATTTACGTGCTACCCTTTTTAGTCGTTGAAATTCTATCCTTATCTCTAAGGTGAGTTAGAGTTGTGCCTCTCAACAGCCAACCCCCTTGTCTACGTGGATCTAAGCTTAGCTCTCTCGACCACTAAGCTAATCTAACACTTAAGTAAATGCTAACTCTCAAAAGCTCTTACAAATTTAAGGCAATAAAAATAGTAGACAAAGCATATAAAACTAGAAACATACTAAACATCCATTAAAAATTAAAACAAAATCATCCAAAACAAACCCAAGCCATCTAAAGTTAGTTCATGACTGGGTTTAAATCATCCATCATCATTCGTCTTTGACAATGGAGGACACCAAGTTAAGGAAGAAGATGGGAAATATCCGCCTTTTCTCCTCACTCATAGCACCCAAAAGTAACTTTTTCCAGCTCTCCTCTTTATGTGGGTATCTTGTTCTTTATATAGTGGGAGATCCTAGGTTTTTGTGCCCTAAACATTCCTTGTGTGTCCTAGGGAATATTCCTAGGATATACTAGGAACGACAAACAAATAAGTGTTCTCTCACATGGGCTGTAAAATATCATTGTTGCTTTGTCTTTTTCTGCGCCCAGAATTGCCATCCAAAATGCCACAACAGTTCTTTGCTCAGCCACACTCCCTTGAATACCTGCACCTCACCATGCCAGAACAATTGTTGGGTTTTATGTGATCGATTTCCTTTAACCGTTCTAGCTCGCCAAGTGTGGAGAAGTTGGATTTTTGGGTGTTTTAGTGGGAGGTGAAAGATAGACAATAGACACAAGGATTTATAGTGGTTCGGTCTTCTAACAAGCGCCTACATCCACTACCTTAGCTCCCCACTAAGGATTTCAATAAATTCACTCTTGAATTTCTTCCCCTTTGTAAAACCTATGTTTGATTTTGATATAATTAAGTTATTAAGGATTAAATTGAAAAATTGAAATTGATTTCTAAGTCCCTTTAATAATTTATAAATCACCAACACTTTAAACTGATTTGAAAAACTCAAACTCCAAATATTTTCTAAGTGTTCCAAGGCCAAAGTATTAAAAATGGTCCAGGTGTATCGATACGCCTCCAGCCGTATCGATACTTTTTTTACAAAGTTGGCTAATGGAAAGACGCATTTCGATACACTCTTTACCGCATCGAAACATCGTATCGAAACAAATTCAATCTGTATCGATACGCCCCTCTGCAAAAACTAAAGGAGTTTGAATGGTGTACCGATACGGCTTAACCCATATCTATACGGTTTTAACTGATTTTTTAATTCGAAGTGTTTTAAATGTTTTCGACCATTGGTGTCAGTCGTTAGGTAACTAACATTTAAAGTGGCAATTGCCCTGTATCGATACGATGTACCCTCGTACCGAAACGGAGACTTCCAGTGAGCTAAGTTGAGAAAAAGGTATCAATACGGTCTCTTCCGTATCGAAACGGTCCATGTCCCGTACCGATACGCTTATGAGCATTTCGATACGCCCTCTTTAATATGTACAACGACTCTTTCTGTTTTGAGACAGGTATCGATACGGCTCCCTGTGTACCGATACGGATAGCTACACAAGTGCATTTATGATGGAAAGAGAGGGTCCCAATGGCTATAATCAATACCCTAACCAC
The DNA here is from genome assembly GCA_958450335.1 of Hibiscus tridactylites. Taxonomy (NCBI): domain Eukaryota; kingdom Viridiplantae; phylum Streptophyta; class Magnoliopsida; order Malvales; family Malvaceae; genus Hibiscus; species Hibiscus tridactylites. The sequence continues at coordinate 20,647,638 of OY288278.1, read as the reverse complement.
CCAAACGACTAGAATTGATAGAGAAGGTATTAATTGAAGCTCATTGAAGACCAACAATAACTATTGCATTAAAGACAAACATCCAAGCAAAAATCCAACCTCAAGTGTGCCTATTTTCCAATTTCTTGTAAACCCCAAATTGAGTTGTATTCAATTCTTATTCTATCTTCAAATTTGGGTTGAGTGTTGTACTTCAAGGGACAATATTGTATTTGAGAGATATATTTCTTGTCCAATTTCTTCTTTGTTTATTTGTGAGGGTTTGGTCAAATTTTGGGTAGAAAATTTGACCGGTTGTGTAAAGGTTACCTCCTAAGCCTTGAAAAGGGGAAGAACAAATTAGTGAATTGTTGCAAATCCTTAGTGGTAGCTAAGGTAGTGGATGTAGAGTTCATTTGGAACTTGAACCATTCTAAAATCATTTGTTCTTCATTTTTAGTTGTCCATTCACTCCAACAAAGTTTTAAAATCCCAATTCACCCTCTCTTTGTCTTGATCAATCCATCGATCCACTCAACAATTGGTATCAGAGCCTACCTCTTTGAAGGATTAACAACCACAAGAGGAGTTAATAGGAAGAGTGTGATCATCCAAAAATCAAGGCATGACATCTACCTCCGGATCTAGCATGTTCGACTCGCATTCTACTCTATCATCCTGCACACAAACATCCAAAAACTACCTTTCACGCAGCACCAACTCCACACGAGCAATAAATTAAAAAGCACCCATAATATACTAAAAATGCAGCCTACATGCAATGTAATGCACTTGAAAACAGGCAATTGCTATAGCAAAGAGGCATAAATATAAAGGTAATAGCATAACTATCAAGTATCAATGTTCTACAACGGGGTGAACTACCCAACACGGATGATGATTGATGCCTCAACCAATGGAATCATCCTTGATAGACCACCAGAGGAGGCACTGCAGATTCTAAACCAAGCCGCAAAGAATGACTACAAGTATCCAACAACCCACTGAGGCGGCGTTAGGCGGCCAGCTACTGTGAATGAAGTACAAGCCTCAGAGTCTTTCAATTCCCGCCTTGACTAGCTGATAGAGTTGGTCATGAGCATAGTAAAACTGACTGGGCAAGTCTATGAGACCAAGGCTGTGGAGCTGTTTTGTGATGAGTGTGGGGGCAACCACGATTCCTCTGACTACACCGCATCTTCCAACTTTATGGGATGATACGAGAGGAATAGCAGACCTGCCCAGAACACCTACAACCCTGGATGGAAGAACCATCCCAACTTCTCCTGGAGCAACCCAAAGACTGCAGCAAACCCTCAACAACAACATGGAGGCTACCAACAAAACCTGTCCAGACAGCAGGCTCAGCAGCCGCAAAACAATAATTCACTAGAAGCAACTCTTCATACTTTTTTGTCTAGAACTAGTGATTTTATTGTTCACACTAATAAATTTATTGATAAAACTGAGTCTTTCATAGACAAGATGGAAAACAAGATGAACAAACAAGAGGCAACGATAAAAAAGCTAGAGACCCAGTTCGAAAAGTTTACTCAGGTCATCAGTACTAGGCCAATGGATGGATTAACTAGTGACACTGAAATCACGAGAGGGAAATCCCATGAATAGTGCAAAGCTATAACAACCAGAAGTGAGATAAAACTACAAAACCCATCCATGCCTACCGCACGAGAGACATCACCTGCTGAATCAGTGCAAGCCGCTGGGCAACCTGACGCGGCAGCCCCGGAAGAAAATAACAAGGAACTAGAAGGATATGCAGTATAAAAAATTCTTGGACGTGCTGAAACAAGTAAAAATCAATCTCCCATTTGTAGAGTTGATCGAACAGATGCCTAGCTATGCCAAGTTCTTAAAAGATATGGTATCCAAGAGAACAAGGATGGGGGAATTTGAAACAGTGGCAGCAACAGAAGGATACATGGTCATGTTGCACAATAAGGCACCACCCAAAAAGAAAGATCCGGGCAGTTTCATAATTTCGTGCAAAATAGGCAACAACCACTCCGTACGAGCCCTATGTGATTTAGGGGCAAGCATCTACCTAATGCCCAAATCTGTCTTCTAGAAAATAGGAATAGGAGACACCTGCCCAACAATAGTAATGCTCCAGCTGGCCGACAGAACATACGTACAACCGAAAGGAAAATTGAGGACATCTTGGTGAAGGTGGACAAATTTATTTTCCCTGCCGATTTTCTGGCACTATACTGTGAAGCAGATGAAAAGGCACCAATAATCCTAGGTCGACCATTCCTTGTTACGAGCAGAACATTGATTGATGTGGAAGAAGGTGAACTTACGATGAGTGTAAACGACCAACAAGTAAAATTGAATGTCTTCTAAACCATGAAGTAGGCTGATGATCCAGAAGAATACCAGCTAATGGAAGCCATCTCAAAGTTCAACTTTGTAGCCTACAGACCATGCCTACAGCAAGACTGTCCGGGCAGAGACCTCGACAACTGTTTCGGCAGCCATTTAGAAACCTACCCAGTAGAGGAGCAACAAAGTGAGTGGACAGAACAAGAATTGGAGGAACAGGAAGAAGCATACTTGATAGCAAACAGGTCAGGTAAGTACTTCGAACTCATGAATTACACAGAAAAGGAGGTAAAATGTTCAAACCATCTATTGAACAACCTCCCACTCTTGAGTCAAAAAGCCTTACCTGCACAACTTAAGTATGTTTTCTTGGGACCTGATGATACACTGCCAGTAATAATTTCTTCAAAGTTGCAGCCTAGACAGGAACAACAACTGACAGCACTGTTGCGGTAGCACAAGAAGGCAATAGGCTAGACCATTGCATACATAAAGGGAATAAGCCCATCCATTTGTATGCACAATATACATCTCGAGCAGGACCAAAAGCCAACTGTAGATTCCTAGAGGAGATTAAACAATGCCATGAGAGAAGTTGTCAAAAAGGAAATTATCAAATGGTTAGACGCTGGTATCATATATCCTATCTCAGATAATGAATGGGTAAGCCTGGTACAATGTGTACCAAAGAAAGGTGGCATAATTGTGGTAAGCAATGACAATAATGAGTTAATACCAACTAGAACAGTAACTGGTTGGAGAATATGCATGGATTATCGCAAGCTAAAAAAAGCAACAAAAAAGTATCATTTTCTGTTACCTTTTATTGATCAAATGCTTGACGGCCTTGCTGGCAAACCTTTCTACTGTTTTTTGGATGGATATTCAGGTTATAACCAGATCGCCATCGTACCGAAGGACCAGGCCAAAACAACATTCACTTGCCCCTATGGCATTTATGCTTTTCGATGAATGCCATTCAGATTATGCAACGCCCCGGCCACATTCCAGCGATGCATGATGGCTATTTTCTCCGACATGATAGAAGACTTCATGAAAATATTTATGGATGACTTCTATGTCTTCGGCAGCAGCTTCGACAGCTGCCTCGACAACCTTGAAAAAGTGCTCACCATATGCGAGGAAACAGACCTGGTACTTAATTGGGAAAATGCCATTTTATGGTCGATGAAGGCATAGTCCTGGGGCATAAAATTTCTACACAGGGAATAGAGGTAGACAAGGCCAAGATCGAAGTAATTGCCAACTTGCCGCCACCGACCGCTGTCAAGGGCATTCGGAGTTTCCAGGGACACGCATGATTCTATCGTAGATTCATAGAGAACTTTTCCAAAATTTTCTAAACCGATGTGTACTTTGCTGGAACAGGACAAACCGTTCAACTTCGATGAGGAGTACTAGGAGGCATTCAGAACATTAAAGGAAAAGCTGGTGACAACACTTGTGGTAGTTCCTCGTGATTGGAGTCAACCCTTTGAACTCATGTGTGATGTCAGTGATACTACCGTCGGCGCCGCCTTAGGACAGCGCAGAGACAAAATCTTTCATGTAATCTACTACGCCAGCAAAACATTAAATCCTACCCAAACCAACTACACCACTACAGAGAAAGAGTTACTGGCAGTAGTGTTCGCCTTCGATAAGTTCCGGCCCTACCTTATTGGTACAAAGGTGATAGTCCACACAGATCATTCTGCTTTGAGGTACTTGTTCGAAAAGAAGGATCCAAAGCCCCGTATGATCCATTGGATCCTCCTACTGCAAGAGTTTGACCTAGAAATTTGAGACATGAAGGGTACAGAGAATCAAGTAGCAGACCATCTCTTTCGGGTTTAGAATGGGCAAGAAAAGACCTCCAACAACGAAATTCAGGATGCATTCCCTAATGAACAGTTACTACTAGCCTCTACGCTAGTAGCTGCCCTAGAAGCTGAAGGCATCTCACTTGTCGCCCATGAAGAGGCCGCGGCAGCAGCATCGATAGACACACCCTGGTACGCAGATATTGTGAATTATTGAGTATCTGGTGTTTTACCCTATGAACTTAACTTTCAAGGAAAGAAACGATTCCAACATGATGCTAAGCATTATTTTTGGGACGAGCCTTTCTTGTTTAAAAACTGTGCAGACTAGGATATCCGACAGTGTGTCCCAAAGAATGAACAACAAGCCATACTATCGCAGTGTCACACAGCACCATGTGGAGGCCACTTTGGAGGGCGGCGCACGGCAGCAAAAGTACTCCAATCATGTTTCTTTTGGCCGACATTGTATAAAGACGCCCAAGCATTCTACAAATAGTGTGACAGCTGCCAGAGAACAGGAAACATATTGAGAAGGAACGAAATGCCCCTACAAACCATCTTGGAGGTTGAGTTATTCGATGTTTGGGGAATAGATTTTATGGGACCATTCCCATCTTCATGTGGTAATATGTAGATCCTTCTAGCAGTGGACTATGTTTCCAAGTGGGTAGAAGCCATTGCCACCCCTCACAATGATGCAAATACCATCCATAGGTTTTTAAGAAAGAACATATTCACAAGGTTCGAAGTTCCAAGAGCAATCATTAGTGACAAGGGCACCCATTTCGATAACAAACTGATTGCCAAGCACTCCTAAAAGTTGGTGTCAAGCACAAGATTGCCACGGCATATAATCCACAAACAAATGGGCAGGCAGAGATTTCGAACAGGGAAATTAAGACCATCTTGGTGAAAGTTGTAAACCCAAGTAGGAAAGATTGGTTGTTAAAATTAGACGATGCTCTTTGGGCATACCGAACATCATACAAAACACCACTCGGGATGTCCCCATATCGTCTAGTATACGGAAAGGCCTGCCACCTCCCTGTCCAAATAGAACACAAAGCGTATTGGGCAGTCAAGACAGTAAACATGGACTAGAAACAGGCTGGCGAAAAGAGACTACTGAATCTGACAGAAATGGAAGAATTTCGGCGCGAGGCATACGAGAACGCAAAGTTGTACAAGGAAAAAGTCAAAAAATGGCACCACAGCAAGATTCAACAACGATAGTTCCTGCTCAGGCAGCAGGTCCTGCTATTCAATTCTTGCCTCATGCTGTTTCTTAGGAAGTTAAAATCCAGATGGTCGGGACCATTCGAAGTAGTCCAAACCTTCCCACATGGCGTCATAATAGTAAAACCAGTAAATGAAGGGACAGCATTCAAAGTTAATGGGCAGCGATTAAAGCATTATATAGGAGATTTTGTCCAGGAAGAAAAGGAAGCATTCACATTGGGGAACGCCCACCCCAATGTGACATAATTTTATCTTTTCAAATCTTTACTGCTTTAGTAGGAGTATAATTTTTTTGTTTTTTTAGGACTAGAGTTCATCATTTTCATTTTCTTTATTCCTGTCCCACAATTAAATATGCAGGTCCAAACCCTGAAAAATCAAGACAGCTAAGCACAGAAGGGCAGCACTGCTAAGCCCGTTGTTGTAACCTGCAGCAGACGGCAGAAAACTCCTCAAAATCCTCTACACCATCTGACTAAGCCTAAGTTTTCTTCTTTATTTCTTGTATTTATTTTTCTGTTATTATTTTCTATTTTATTTTGTGTATTGAGGGCAGTGCCCATCTCGAGTTTGGGGGGAATATCTCTCACATCTTTTGTCCAGGCATACTTAGTAGCATATAGGTTGCATTGTACTTGCCTTAGTGTTAATCGTAATAGAAAAATTGTTATATAAAGTGTGCCTATGATAGTTAGCGGATTACTTATTTTCGCACCAATAATAAATTGAACTTAATATGGGAAAAGCATGCAAAATGACTTAGAATTGTTTTTATTTTGCCAAAATTGTCAATCACTTATGTTACTTGCTGAATTTGCTAGAATATCTAATGAACACTGCCTACTTTGCTTTTTGAATTCTTTGCAAAGTTCTAACAATGGTTGCAAGTAGCCGCCGAGGCAGAAAACAGAAATAGAAAAAATACAGCATGAGCGAGGACACTCCGCTGCTATCAAAGTCCATGGATCTGAAAGTTTTGAAGTGACGGACAAATTAGCATGAGCGAATGAAAGTCTTCACAGGAGGACTCTACTCCATGGGTTCCGGGTTTTGTAGTTTTCTACTATCTTAATTTCAGACATAGAAGAGTAGTTGTGATAAGTTGAAGCCCTCATTACCATGATTAAATATTGTGCTTAACTGTGATGTCTCGGCAACAACCTTATATATCATAACAACATCTTTGTTTATCTAGTTATTCTGCATAATTCAGCATGTATACAGTCCTGCACACACTGCACTGGCATTAGAAATTAATTCTAATTTATTTTCTTGCTAAGTTCCCTTCACTAATCCAATATAGGTGCCACGGCCTTGAGGTATGAATTCAAGTTGAAAACAAGTTTTTTTTTTCTTTCTGGTCAATATAAGGGCAAGTATGTTTAGGTTGCATTGCTTGAGGACAAGCAATAGTTCGAGTTTGGGGGTGTGTAAAGTGTTCAAAAGTTCTATTTTTCATGCACAATCCATCTCATATTATTGTTGTTTTGAGTACATTTTAGGCATAATTAGGATCATGCATTGCATTTTATAGTATTTCTTTACTTTTCCATGTTTTTCTAAATTATCCTTTATTTGGTAAAGAAAGGTGTTGTTTTAGTGTACTTTTGGTTTTATGTACTAAAGGATGACAGAGGGAAAGAGGAGCTGAGGATACGATGCTGAGGCAACGAACTAAGGAGATATACTGATGCAGTTCCAGACAGAGACAGCAGCTGTCGAGTAGCTGTCACCGCCCACCGTGTCACCCAAGACAGCAGACTATGGATTTGGAGAACCGGAGTGCGATTTGTATAGCAGAAAATCCTAATTCTATCGATGATGTCCACTCAATTTTCCAACGTCTGTAGCAGCCGGCAGAGCCACCGAATGTGAGTCTCGAGATTGCTTGTGAAACAAGGTAACATGATAAAGTCTACATTCAACTCAAAGAAGTTAGAGTTTAAAGTCACATTTAATGTGGAAAGCTACTTTGAAGACTTCTACCTCAAGAAGGACTAGACCTAGTTAATGCCTATATATACCCATTTTAATACTAATTCAAAATAGCTTAGGTTTTCCTTAGGCATAGTTTATGTTTTCTTACCGCCGACATGTTCTAATTCTCTCCTTGGGTTTGGGTTATGTTGTAATTAGTTGTGAGAACGGTTGTTTAGGATTTCAAGTTTGATTTTGCAAATAAAATTACAAGGTTTACTTATTCCATGTTCTTCATAGTTTTCAATTAAGGCGAAAGATTAGTTGAATTCTATCCATTTGTTCGGTATCGAGAGAGTCGAACTCACGAAATGAGTAAGTACGATTTCATCTATAGACTGTGTGATCAATCCGGCCTAGACATAGGTTAAGGGTTTAAGGCGGCTAAAAGAGGACGAATCAACATTGTTGTCTTTGCATGATTCACGACGTGACTGGTATTATCTACAGTGGGCATCAACAGAACTCTGACTTAGACATAAGCGGGGTCACTTTCGAAGCGTTCTGTCGAGCCTTGTAGTTTTGTCGAGTTTGCCGCCGAGACATAATTCCATTCCCCTGCCGAGGCAGCGAGAGGGTCGCAGCAATCTACCTGCCATCCACCGCCGAGGCAACAGAGTCTGGCAGCGCAAAACAACTTGACCTATTCAACGCAGTTTCACACTAAGCAGCAGCATAACCCTGCCCTCTCTATCACTCTGATCTCTTCCTTTTAATTACTTGTGTTTTTATTTTACTTTTCTTATCAACATCCACCTTACTTGTGCATTTACATTTCTTGTGCAGGATCAATAATTCGAATCAAGTTGTCCATCTTTGTGGGAGACGATATCTTTTATACTATAACTTGACAGGAGTGTGCACTTGTGCTCATAAATAGAGAACATCCAAACGTTCTACAGTTTCGAAACTGTCGTTCTGATACGGGGCATTCTGTTTCAAAACATATGACCGTTGAACTTGTTTTGAATTGTTCTAAGTTTCTGCTTCTTACGTTTTGGTCCCTATTTGCCTTGTATGCAATTGGAAGGGTTTTAAAGGTTGTTTTGATCTAAGATTTCACCGAGAAGCATGTAACGAATCTAATTAATTGGTAACCTGAATTTGCTGGTAAACCTTAATCGACTATAATTAATAGGCAATTGTGTGGGTGTTTTATTTGCCAAGAAAAAAGAGACAAGATAAAAGAGAAAAAAAGGTCATTTATTGAGGTAAACCTTCCCGGTTTAATTCAATATTTTCTGTGTAATCCGTACGGTTCGGTCTATCAGTCAGGCCGGGTCGAGGGAGTTACATACTTCCTAAATAAAAAGCAACATTTGTTCCTCCACAAAAGCCTATTAGCCTATTCATACATGCCGATCAAAATCCCTCTCTTTACCTTATTGCCCTAGAATATGACCAACAAACATAACAACAACTTGATCCAAAAACTCATGGAACACCCGATTCAACACATCCCTGAACGCACTAATGCTTTGGTCAAACCAAACGACATCACAAAGAACTCACAATGCTCAAACTTCGTACGAAAGGCAATTCTAGGCACAACCACATCTTTTACCCTCAACTGATAATACCTGAAATTAAAATAAATCTTAGAAGACACTGAAGCACCACAAAACTGACCAAACAAATCTTCAATCCTCGGCAAAGGATACTTATTCTTATTCGTCAACTTTTTCAGTTGTCGATGATCAATGCACATTCGCATCGTGCCATCTTTCTTTTTCACAAACAACATCGGTGCACCCCCAAGGTGAAACACTAGGACTAATAAACCCTCGATCAAGCAACTCCTGAAGTTGCGTCTTCAACTCCTTCGAAGTCATATGATAGGGAGCAATAGACACGAGAGTTGTATTTTCATACAACTCGATGCCAAACTCAACCTCTCCATTCGGCGACAAACAAGGCAATTCCTCCAGAAACTCACATATCGTACGTATGTCCTGAACATGCACCTCCTTCAATCCCAGATTCATAACATAGGCCACAAAAGCCTCACAACCTGATTCCATCAAACGACTCACTTTCATAGCTGAAATAGCATTGGACTATAATTTAACATTCTCACCCATGATTACTACTTCGTAATCATCAGCAAGTTTTAAGGTAACTCGCTTGGTTTCAAAATCAACCACAACCCTATGTTCTAACAACCAATCAATACCTAGGATTACATCAAAACCATGAAACAGCAACTCCATCAAACCAACCAAAAATGCGTGACCTTGAACAGTCAAAGAACATCTCCTAAAAAACCTTACTGTAATAATCATTTCACCAAGGGAACTAGTTACTTGCATTCCAAAATCTAACACTTCTGAGACGATCGTTCAAAACACAATTCCCTCAAGCATTGGCAACAACAGACGCAGAAGTCTATACCCCTTGGACCAAACATGGACAATCCCCCTCATGTGATCACACGATCCACATACCTAACGGGTATTAAATGCTACTATGGCCTGGATACACTGACCTTACGGTCCTCGCCCAACACTACCACCCCCTCTCCTCAACTCAGGCAATACCATTTGTCATGATTCTTCTTAAACTGACTACCATCAAACCAGAGTCTGCAACCCTCTTGTTAGAGCCAGAACCTCCCACACGAGAAGATAAACCCAAGTTTCGCTCAATAGCCTTTTTCCCGTGTAACCAACATGTTGAAAACAGTGTAGCCAAAAGCCAACATGTATATCATAACATCCTCAAACTTGACCTGAAACATTCTGCCTTGAACTAAAGCCTTGAATTCACATTCCTTGTCATCCAAATATCTAACTCTCATATACTTCTTCTTAAACACAGTTCGAAAGAACTCCCAAGTCACAACACCGGGTTCTACGCCCACAACCACTTTTTTCCACCAACTATACACATCTCCTTGCAACTGAGATACGACACATCTTCAACCTACGGGCATCATTACACCCTATTTTTCAATAATCCCAATAATACAGGCCATCAACTCCACGGATGCCTCGGGTGTCAACTCTTGAAACTCAACTTCTTCCAAACTACGAAAGCGCACTAACAACAACTTAGAGTTGTCCAACAGTTGGAGCAGTCTCATACATTCCAACAATAATAGCTTCACAAGCTTCGCACATCTCCTATATCCCAGTCGCCATGTCACCCAACACTGGCCCAACTTACGTAGGTTGTACTTACTTTGGGGCGACAAACCTGTAACCCCCTTAGCCCGGCCTAGACGCTTGACCCGAACTATGAAGATTACACGGGGAAAACCAAAGTCAACCCGAAAGTCAACCTTGATTAACGACCCTTTTTTTCTTTTTAATCTTTTCTAGATGCACATTAAGCCTATGTGAACACTCGAGAAGAATGGGAGAGAAAAGTACAGCGATCGGAAAACATTTAGGGACTCAATTACATGAATTTCACTTTTAGGGACCAAAATGTAATTTTTAGAAATTATAAGGACTTTGCAGGTTTAAGGTTTACCAATATGTAATTAGTCATGTTACATGCTCCTCTGTCAAATTTCAGCTTAAAAGGACATTCCAAGCTCAAGCAGTTGCATCCACAACATTCAGGATTGAAATGTAAAGAATGGAAACTTAAACAATTCAAATTCATCACCCAACGGTCAACTGTATCAGAACACCCACCCTTCGTACCGAAACACCCATATCGAAACGGTGTTGACCGTTTCGGTACTCGGGTATGTTCTGAGACCGATATCAAAACAGGCTTCATCGGTAGCCAAACCATTCCAAAACAGCTTCAACCGTTCCGAAACATTATGGCCATTACAGGCCTCCGTTTTGAAACAGTTGAGGGTGTATCGATACAATTTGCCCAGTGACAGAAGAAATTGATGGTTTTTCACCTTTTAAACCAATCAAACATGTCTCAAAGAGCATCAAATCATACCAACAACTCATTTTGATACTGATGAACATATTTAGGACCCTTAAGCTAAAGCATGGCATCAATCACGAAAACATACAATCTAAAGGCATGCTCCCTAGTCTCAAAACCAATATAAGCAACCAAACCTCAAACCAAACCTTTAGGACCATTTACAACCCATAAATGCCAACACAAATATGCCACAAACTTAGGGAGTTCGAACACATCTCCCAATTACAACCTTGGTTTCCCATTGCCCAATATCAAAATTAAAGTGTATGAAAACATCACCATACATGAGCTTTGCACTTCCTTGGATGTTCTTAACCTTCTTGCTGCCCGAAAACACTTCAATTATCTACATTATTGGTAAAAGAGAGCGTAAGCACAATTGCGTAGTGATGCATGCTCTAAAGAAAACCAACACAATAATGCATTTCTTGAAAACACTTTCTCAAAAGCTTTTTCTACAACATGCTCATTCTATCTCATGCTTGAAAACCATTTCAAATCAAAACCTCATTGAAAACACATGTACCTCAATTCTATCTCACGCATTTAAACCGATGCAAATCTCATGGCAAGGCCACATACATGTTTGTAAAACCAAAGCATTTCATATACAAATCTCATATGCATTTCTCATAGCATAAATCATCTCATCAATAGGTACATGTGATTCAAAAGCATTTTCATATATTATATTGGCATTTCACATCTCATTATTACTCGGATATGCGGACAACATTCTCAAACCACTAGACGCTTCCGGTGGAATCTCACATCATCGTACTCACTTGTCTAGTAACATAGTTTCCAGTGGAATCTCACATCACCGTACTCACATGGCGGAATCTCTCATCGCCACAAAGCTTGGGTATTTCACCAAGTCCTGTCTGATGGAATGCCCATCATCGGTTCTCTCCCTTTGGATTAAACCAAAGAGCACGTACGAATTTTTAGTTTATAGTGCACTCTTATCCTATTGATCGATCAATTATATACGGTAAATATCTCATCTTCAATGCCAATATAGTATGTCAAAATATCATCTCACGTACTGTTTTTCATGCAACATTTCTCAAATCTTTCGCATCTCGTTTCAAACCATAACATTTGCCATGCTATAAAACGAAAGCTCAAATCTCAACAATGCAACATGTTATTTCATGAAATCATTTCAAGGATCATATCATGCTACAAATCATGCATAAAAATAGTTGGAATTTATCTATCTCAAACCATGAGCATGTAAAAGCATTTTAGGGGCAACCACCACATATAAGAGAGCAATCTAGCAAATACATACTTCCGGACTTAGGAAGGTGTTTCAAACTGTTCCTAAATCCCCAAACCTTGATTTTTTGTCCCTCAAGGACTTCTAAAACCATACGCACTCACCGATTACGTTTCGTTTGCTTGCCAAAACGCTAATTAAACTTCTGGATCAACACCAAAGGCGTCCGAAGATGTCTTCCATGTTTATAACACATAAGAGCAGAGGATTAATGCATCATCATGCATTGAAATCATCAGCCACACACCTAAACTCGTTGCTCTATACAAAAACCTCATTTCGGGTACCAAACACAACCGAAATCACCTCCAAACTCTTTTAAAACAAATCCCAGCTAAGATCTACCACTTCTAACCATTTCTAAACATCAATCAACATCAAAAATCACCACAAACTCGTCCTTATACCTCCAGCTATGATAGAACACCAAAACCACCATTCTAGCATACAAAACTTAGGAATCCAAGCCTATTCGGGATTTGTTTGATAAAACCTCATTTATAACATCAATTAACACCCAAAATACATTAGAGAACAACCTCAAAACAGAGCAACCATCAACCACGAAAATCATCAAGATCTCTCCAAAAACCTTGAGTTTTAATACAATTTCTTGTTTATAACATTAAAGCAACTCAAAAATCATTAACAAAGGATTGATAACTTGGAAATTTCAGTAAAGAACTGATCATTAGAGGAGAAGGATGAAGCTTACCCTAATGGCTTATTTCTCCTTGATTTGAGCAAGTTTTCTTGAAAATCCATTGTAAAAACAAGAGAAGTTGATGAGGAAAAGATTAGGAATCAAAAGGAGATTGAAATCTCATCAAAAGAATGAAAATCAAAGGATAATTGCTGGAGGAAATGTGTTTGGCTGAAAAGAAATTGAGAGAAAATGAAATGAGAGAAAATTGATGAAAGGTAGTTATGAAAAGTCAAAGGTAGTTTTCCTTCTAATTAATCTTTATTTCCTTTAATTAAAACATTAATAAAATCACCCAAATTAAGAAGAAGTCTGATTAAAAACATTTTGGTAAAATTAGCTCCTTAAAGATTCAAAGTTTCAATCCTTTACAAAACAGTCACGATTTAACTTTTGCAAAAACTGCAATTTGGTCACTACACCGAAATGTAGTATTTCCAAACCTTATTTTGTAAAATTGATTGCATCATATTCATTCATATAATAAATGAGGAATTTTAGATATTTTCCATATTTTTAAAGCATCCCAAACTAGGTGTTCCCTAAATATCCCTTTTAAGATTCGAACCGTTCCCGACCGGTCCGATTCAAACTCTAAAACATCTAGGCCCAAATTTGGGGTGTTGCAACTCTCCCCCTCTTAAGAAATTTCATCCTCAAAATTTACCTGGAGGAAAAAGGTAAGGAAATTGCTTCTTCATGTCTTCCTTCCTTTCCCACGTGGCTTCAACAACACCACGATGTCTCCACAACACTTTGACCAGCTCAATGGTCTTACCACGAAGAACCTTACTGTCCGAATCCAAAATCTCAATCGGTTCCTCATCATAGGTCAAATCCGGATTCAACTCAACTTCCTCCACATGCATAACATGCGAAGGATCTGATCTATACCTCTGAAGCATGGATACATGAAACACATTATACATCTTTTCTAACTCTTGAGGTAGTCTCAGCTTATAAGCAACAGGACCCACAAGTTCTATCACCTCGTATGGTCCAATGTATCTTGGGCTCAACTTGCCCTTCCGGCCAAATCTCATCACCTTCTTCCAAGGTGAAACTTTCAAGAACACACGGTCACCCACTGCAAATTCTATCTCCTTACACTTCAAATCCGCGTAAGACTTTTTCCGATCCGATGCTTCCTTCAACCGCTCACAAATGAGCTTCACCTTCTTGGTGGTTCCTTTCAACAAAGCCGGCATCAAGACCAACTTTTGTCTTGTTTCAGCCCAACAAAGAGGAGTTCTGCACTTCCTTCCGTACAAAGCTTCATAAGGTGCCATTTGAATACTCGTCTGGTAACTATTATTATAAGCAAACTCCACCAAAGGCAAGTGCTTCTCCCAAGAGCCTTGAAACTCGATAACACAGCACCTCAACATATCCTCAAGCACTTGAATAACACGCTCAGACTGTCCATCCGTCTGCAGATGATAAGAAGTACTGAAATTCAGCCGCATCCCAAAGCTTGATGCAAACACTCCCAAAACCTTGCGGTGAACCTCGGATCTCTATCCGACACTATAGATTTTGGTACACCATGCAAACATACAATCTCAGCAATGTACAACTCCGCAAGCTTAAGAGTGTACGTAGTATGCATAGGAAAGAAATGGGCACACTTCGTAAGGCGATCCACAATCACCCAAACAGAATTCTTCTTTGATGGCGATAAAGGCAAACCAGACACGAAGTCCATGTTGATCCTCTCCCATTTCCATTCAGGGATCCTCAACGGCTGCAACAACCCTGAAGGAAACTGATGTTCAGCCTTAACCAGCTGACAAACTATACACTTGCTCACATACTCCGCGACATCTTTCTTCAATCCCACCCAATAGTACTCATCCTTCAGATCACGATACATCTTTGTACTACCAAGGTGCATAGCAAACGGACTACTATGAGCTTCGGTCAGAATAGTGCGCCTCAATTCAACATCATTTGGCACCACTATCCGACTTCCAAAACATAAAACACCATCATCATTAAAACAGAAATCCGATGGCCTATCCTCAGCAATATCCTGAACATGTGGCACCAAAGAATCATCCAAAAACTGTTTATCCTTTATCAACTGAACCAGAGATGATTTCACTTGCAATTCAGCAACAAGACCACCATCTCGCGATATGCTCAAGCTAGCAAACATCGCTCTTAACTCCACCGCCACTTTCCTACTGAAAGCATCAGCCACAACATTGGCCTTCCCCGGATTATACTCGATCGTTAGATCGTAATCCTTAAGCAACTCCACCCATCGTCGTTGCCTAAGGTTTAACTCCTTCTGAGACATCAAATACTTCAAACTCTTATGATCTGTGTACACAGTACACTTCTCACCATAGAGATAATGTCTTCAGATCTTTAAAGCAAAAACCACTGCAGCCAACTCAATATCATGCGTAGGATAATTGCGCTCATGCACTTTCAACTGTCGTGATGCATAAGCCACCACCTTACCTTCTTGCATTAACACACACCCCAACCCAACATATGATGCGTCACTATACACCACAAACTCTTTCCTTGATTCAGTTTGAACCAAGATAGGAGCTTGCGTCAAAACTGCTTTTAGCTTCTCAAATGCTTGATGTCTCGCTTCCGTCCACTCATACTTAACATCTTTTTGCAACAACTTCATCAACGGGGCAGTAATCTTAGAAAATCTATCCACAAACCTCATATAGTATCCTGTCAACCCAAGGAAACTATAGACTTCTTGAACAGACTTAGGAGGCTTCCAATTCATCACCGCCTCAACCTTCTGGGGATCAACTTGAATCCCTTCGGCCGAAACCACATGACCAAGGAAAACAACTTCCTTCAGCCAGAACTCACATTTGCTCAGCTTAGCATAAAGTTGATTTTCCAGCAACGCTTGTAAAACAATCCTCAAATGACCTTCATGCTCCTCCTCAGTACGAGAGTACACAAGGATATTGTCGATGAACACCACAACGAACTTGTCCAAGAATTCATGGAACACCCTATTCATCATATTCATGAAAGCGGCAGGAGCATTCGTCAACCCAAACGGCATCAGAAGGAACTCATAATGCCCATATCTCGTTCTAAAGGCTATTTTCGGCACATCCACATCCTTCACCTTTAACTAATAGTACCCTAACCTCTAATCAATCTTTGAAAACACAGCCGCTCCCCAAAATTGATCAAAAAGATCATCAATTCTCGGCAAAGGATACTTGTTCTTGACGGTCAACTTATTCAGCTGACGATAATCGATGCACATTCTCATCGTGCCATCTTTCTTTTTCACAAACAAGACTGGTGCACCCCAAGGTGACACACTAGGCCGAATGAAGCCACGGTCAAGCAACTTCTGAAGTTGCATCTTCAACTCCTTCAACTCTTTGGGTGCCATGCGATAGGGAGCAATGGACATCGGTGTTGTGTTCTCATACAACTCAATTCCAAACTCAACCTCTCGACTAGGCGGCAAACCAGGTAATTCCTCTGGAAACACTCCAGGGAACTCACACACGGTCCTTATATCCTGAACGCGCACCTCCTTCGAACTGGGATTCATAACAAAGTCTAGATAAGCCTCACATCCTTGCCGCAACATCCAGCTTGCTTCCAACGTAGACACCATGTTGGCAAGAAATTTAACATTTTCTCCCACCACCACCACCTCATAATCATCCGCAAGTTTCAACGAAACTCGCTTGCTTTCAAAATCCACAATGGCTCTATGCTCAACAAGCCAATCGATGCCAAGAATTACATCAAAACCATAGAATGGCAATTCCATAAGATCAACAAGAAACACATGATCTTGCTCCTTTAAGGGGATCTTCTATACAACTTTCTTGTTACAACCGTCTCACCAAAGGAACTAGTCACACGTATACCAACATCCAAAGACTCAATAGGCAAACAAAGCATTTGAGCATGTTCACGCAATATGTACGAGTGTGTAGATCCAGAATCAATCAAAGAAAGTAATGACAAGGATTGCAAAGTAAAGGTACCTACTATTACGTTCGTTTCATTCCTTCCCTCACGATGGGCATACACTCGAGCTTAACCACCACCCTCAGGTTGGACAGACACAACATGCGCCGCATTCCTTCCACCCTCATCTCTACATTGAAAATTACCACGGCCGCGTCCACGACCTCTCTGTAGCTCAGCTGCTCTCACCGGAGCCAGTCCTTCTCTCAGCGGCTGAGGACAATCTTTCTTCATATGCCCTCGGTTTCCACAATTCCAGCATGTCCCAAGGTTACCCCAACTCTCACCAGCATGTCTCCTACCACACGGTTACACTCAGGAGTCCTCAAGAAAGCATTAGGTCCCTGCTGACCTCTACCAGGGTTACCACCCCCGCGCCTAGCATCATAGTGCGGCTTCCTATCCTTATGCCTCTTGTTGCGATCTCTACCATAATTGTGTTCTGCAGCTCGCTTCCCCGAGCCAGAACCTCCTACTCGACTCACTAAGCCAATATTCAACTCAATGTCCTTGGCTCTAGTGACCAAGACATCGAAATCAGTGTAATCGGATGCAAGCATATAGGTTTTTACATCTGCCACCAATCCATAACGGAACCGCTCACACCTTTCCCTCTCGTTAGGAATCAGCTCATGTGCATATTGGCTAAGGTGAACAAATTGAATCTCATATTCAGCCACAGACATACTCCCTTGCATAAGAGACATAAACTCACTCTTCTTCTCGTCGAGGTAACAAACTCCCAAATACTTTCTCTTGAACGAATTCAAAAAGAATGTCCAAGTCAATTCATCTTCCTCCAATCCAAAGATAGTGGTCGTCCACCACGTATATGCATCACCATGCAGTAGTGACACAATGCATCATAGGTTTTGAACATTATTGCAGTTCAGCTGTCCAAGTATTCTCTTGGTACTCTCTAACCAAGACTCAGATCCTTCCGGTGACAATCCTCTAAACTCAATCCCTCCCAGACTGCGGAGACGCTCCAATGGCAATCTCACATTAGCATCATCCTTAGGTGCAACTCTATGTGCTCCAGCTATCGCTGCCTGAAAAGCTCCAGCAATAGCCTGTATCAGCACTGTCATATCAGGAACAGCTTGCCCCTGAACACCCTCGGGTCCAGCAACCCCAGCACCAACTCCAGCAGCACCAGCCCCAGCTCCACCACCACCAGGTGGTCCACCAAAGGGAGGAGGAGGTAAATCCTCAGCATTCTCTACATTCTGATTCTCAGCCGTAGATCTAGTATTGATTCTCAGCTCTCTACGTGGCCCCATAATTAAAACAATGCACTGACAAAAATGCAACAAACTCAATTAGGCATAATAAGGTAAGTAATCCAAGTACTCAAGCTCATTTTGAAACCATTTCTTCTCATTAGTAATGATATGACAATGGGATCCTCAACCATACTCCAAACATAACATAGCATCACAAATTCACCTCAATTGAATCCCACATCAATGTTCAGACATCATACTTTCACCGAAAAGACATAATCATACATAACCACATACAATAACCACATACCAAGCCCCAATTATTCGATAACCTGGCTTTGATACCAACAAATATAACCCCCTTAGCTCGGCCTAGACGCTTGACCCGAACTATGAAGATTACACGGGGAAAACCAAAGTCAACCCAAAAGTCAACCTTGATTAACGACCCTTTTTTCTTTTTAAT
Source organism: Hibiscus tridactylites (assembly GCA_958450335.1). Lineage (NCBI taxonomy): Eukaryota > Viridiplantae > Streptophyta > Magnoliopsida > Malvales > Malvaceae > Hibiscus > Hibiscus tridactylites. The sequence continues at coordinate 20,628,710 of OY288278.1, read as the reverse complement.
CTTTTATAGATGCACATTAGGCCTATGTGAACACTCAAGAAGCATGGCAGAGAAAAGCACAACGATCGGAAAACATTTAGGGACTCAATTGCATGAATTTCACTTTTAGGGACCAAAATGTAATTTTTAGAAATTATAAGGACTTTGCAGGTTTAAGGTTTACCAATATGTAATTAGTCATGTTACATGCTCCTCTATCAAATTTCAGCTTAAAAGTACATTCCAAGCTCAAGCAGTTGCATCCACAACATTCAGGACTGAAATGTAAAACATGGAAACTTAAACAATTCAAATTCATCACCCAACGTTCAACTGTATCGGAACACCCACCCTTCGTACCGAAACATCCGTATCAAAACGGTGTTGACTGTTTCGGTACTCGGGTATGTTCTGAGACCGGTATCAAAACAGGCTTCATCAGTAGCAAAATCGTTCCCAAACAGCTTTAACCGTTCTGAAACACTATGGCCATTACAGGCCTCCGTTTCAAAACAGTTGAGGGTGTTTCGATTCACTTTGCCCAGTGACAGTAGAAATTGCTGGTTTTCACTTTTTAAACCAATCAAACATGTCTCAAAGAGCATCAAATCATACCAGCAACTCATTTTGATACTAAGGAACATATTTAGGACCCTTAAGCTAGAACATGGCATCAATCACGAAAACATACAATCTAAAGGCATGCTCCCTAGTCTCAAAACCAATATAAGCAACCAAACCTTTAGGACCATTTACAACCCATAAATACCAACACAAACATGCCACAAACTTAGGGAGTTCAAAACACATCTCCCAATTACAACCTTGGTTTCCAATTGCCCAATATCAAAACTAAAGTGTATGAAAACATCACCATACATGAGCTTTGCACTTCCTTGGATGTTCTTAACCTTCTTACTGCCCAAAAACACCTCAATTTTCTGCATTATTGGTAAAAGAGAGCGTAAGCACAATTGCTTAGAGAGGCATACTCTAAAGAAAACCAACACAATAATGCATTTCTTGAAAACACTTTCTCAAAAGCTTTTTCTACAACATGCTCATTCTATCTCATTCTTGAAAACCATTTCAAAGCAAAACCTCATTCAAAACACATGTACCTCAATTCTATCTCATGCATTTAAACCAATGCAAATCTCATGGCAAGGCCACATACATGCTTGTAAAACCAAAGCATTTCATATACAAATCTCATAAGCATTTCTCATAGCATAAATCATCTCATCAATAGGTACATGTGATTCAAAAGCATTTTCATATATTATATTGGCATTTCACATCTTATTATTACTCGGATATGCGGACAACATTCTCAAACCACTAGACGCTTCCGGTGGAATCTCACATCATCGTACTCACTTGTCTAGTAACATAGTTTCCGGTGGAATCTCACATCACCGTACTCACATGGCAAAATCTCTAATCGCCACAAAGCTTGGGTATTTCACCAAGTCCTACCCGATGGAATGCCCATCATCGGTTCTCTCCCTTTGGATTAAACCAAAGAGCACATACGAATTTTTAGTTTATAGTGCACTCTCATCCTATTGATCGATCAATTATAACCGGTAAATACCTCATCTTCTATGCCAATATAGTATGTCAAAATATCATCTCACGTACTGTTTTTCATGCAACATTTCTCAAATCTTTCACATCTCATTTCAAACCAGAACATTTGCCATGCTATAAAACAAAAGCTCAAATCTCAACAATGCAACATGTTATTTCATGAAATCATTTCAAGCATCATCTCATGCTACAAATCATGCATAAAAACAGTAGGAATTTATCTATCTCAAACCATGAGCATGTAAAAGCATTTTAGGGGCAACCATCAAATATAAGAGAGCAAACTAGCCAATACTTACTTCCGGACTTAGGAAGGTGTTTCAAACCTTTCCTAAATCCCCAAACCTTGATTCTTTGTCCCTCAAGGACTTCTAAAACCATATGCACTATACAAAAAAGAGCAGAGGATTAATGCATCATCATGCATTGAAATCATCAGCAACACACCTAAACTCGTTGCTCTATACAAAAACCTCATTTCGGCTACCAAACACAACCGAAATCACCTCCAAACTCTTCCAAAACAAAGCCCAGCCAAGATCTACCACTTCTAATCATTTCTAAACATCAATCAACATCAAAAATCACCACAAACTCGTCCTTATACCTCCAGCTATGACAGAACATCAAAACCACCCAAAAACCACCATTCTATCATACAAAACTTAGGAATCCAAGCCTATTCGGGATTTGTTTGATAAAACCTCATTTATAACATCAATTAACACCCAAAATACATTTGAAAACAACCTCAAAATAAAGCCTAACCATCAACCACGAAAATCATCAAGAACTTTCCAAAAACCTTGAGTTTTAAAACAATTTCTTGTTTCTAACATTAAAGCAACTCAAAATTCCTTAACAAAGGATTGATAACTTGGAAATTTCAGTAAAGAACTGATCATTAGAGGATAAGGACGAAGCTTACCTCTAATGGTTGATTTCTCCTTGATTTGGGCAAGTTTTCTTGAAAATTCAATGTAAAAACAAGAGGATTTGATGAGGAAAAGATTAGGAATCAAAAGGAGATTGAAATCTCATCAAAAGGAATGAAAATCAAAGGATAATTGTTGGAGGAAATGTGTTTGGCTGAAAAGAAATTGAGAGAAAATGAAATGAGAGAAAATTGATGAAAGGTAGTTATGAAAAGTCAAAGGTAGTTTTCCTTCTAATTAATCTTTATTTCCTTTAATTAAAACATTAATAAAATCACCCAAATTAAGAAGAAGTCTGATTAAAAACATTTTGGTAAAATTAGCTCCTTAAAGATTCAAAGTTTCAATCCTTTACAAAACAGTCACTATTTAACTTTTGCAAAAACTACAATTTGGTCACTACACCAATATGTAGTATTTCCAAACCTTATTTTGTAAAATTGATTGCACCATAATCATTCATATAATAAATGAGAATTTTTAGATATTTTTCCATATTTTTAAAGCATCCCAAACTAGGTGTTCCCTAAATCTCCCTTTTAAGATTCGAACAGTTCCCGACCAGTCCGATTCGAACTCTAAAACATCTTGGCCCAAATTTGGGGTGTTTCAAAACCCCAAGAGATATAACATTCTCCTCAACTCCTTGCCCAAAGGCAACAAAACTACGCTAGTTCTAACTTCATATCTCGGTCGTGACATAACACAATTCTAAGGCATGATAATTTTACCAAATCAAAAACAATTAGGCCAACTTCAAGCAAGGATCCAGGACTGCAATTATAAATCAAAACATTTCAGATTATAGTAATAAGGCAATGTTTTCCCCAAAACATTCCCCACATGCCTATCATAAACAGCATACATATAACATTCACTGTGCATTGCAAACATCAGCATTCAACCAATATCAGTATCCCATTTTATCAAAAACTTGGTTTAAGCAATCAACAACAACATTAATCATTCACAACTTACCTCCCAATTATCGCAAACCTGGATCTGATACCAAAAAGTGTAACCCCCTCAACCCGGCCTAGATGCGAGACCGAACCGAACGAATCTTACAAGGAATATTGAATTAAACCAGTGAAGATTTACCTCAACAAATGACCCTATTTTTTTTCTTTTTATCTTATCTAGATGCACATTATCATCCTATGTGACTTGAACACGTAGCGAAAGAAACCTCAACGCAAACATACATCGATTTGACATTCAACTTATTATGAACATGAATTAGGGACCGATTTGTAATTTTAGCAAATTACATGGGCTTTAGCCAAATTAAGGTTACCATCCTTTAATTACTTATAATTCATGCCACAGTCAGATTTCAGCTAAATTTGATTATCCAACCACACTTAATTGATGCATAATATTTAGGGACCAAAATGGAAGAAACCATAAACATTTAACATTGAAACTAACCAACTTATCTACCAACCGTATTGAAACGGCTCCACAGTGTATCGATACACGGGGGCGTATCGATACGATTTCGATAACGTATGGATACGAGATTTTCTAGAACCATTTAAACCAATGGGGCATATCGATACACCATCATTCGTATCGATATGGGGTCCAAAAATACTTACGCCTGTATCGATACACCTTTGACTGTATCGAAACACTTATGCCTGAAATGCCCAAAAATGCTGGTTTTTCATGCTTAAACCCATCTGAAGCCATTCCAACATGTTACCAAGACATAATCAACCACTTAGCACATATATCCAAATGCATTAAACACAAAAGCATGCTTCCAACATCAACTCATCAAGATTATGAAACTATAGGCATGTTTCCTATGTGAAAAGACCATTTGAACACCAAAACACAAATCAAACTAAATACCAACAAGTAAAGGCCATTTACAAGTTCAAAACAATAATATAAACTTGCTCAAAACAAGGAGTTTAACCAACACACTCCCAAAACAACAATGAACCTCAGTGCCTTTATTACTAAAATTCTAGTTTGAAACCATACTTTCAAAGAACGAAGTCCTTGGATCATCCTTGCTCACTTGCTGCATCCACTCCTTTAATTCTTAGCATTGATGGACAAAGAGAGCGTAAACACACTAGGCTTAGTGAGGAGTACTCAAGACAAAACACCATCAATGCAATTTAAAACCAATTTCTCAAAACAATTGAAAACATCATTTCAATCCCTTTGCAAAACATCATGCCTTGAAAACCATGCACTTAAACCTTTCCATAACCAGCGTATCAAATCATATGCATCATGTATCATAGTTAAACAGCAAGTCTCATTGCTAAGCCTTAATTTAAGCCTTCCCATGCATAACAACCCATATGGAAAGCTTAAAGACTAAACATGTATAAATCAACGTTATACAACAACATCATTAACATGATACATCAACAATTATATTGACTTACAAGTGACCATTAACCAAGTTCTATTCCCAAAATAGCTCATCAGATACACGGATTCAACAAGTGTTCACACAACACTTCAAGCCATCTTAACCGGAATAATAGTACATTCACAACTAACGGGGACAACAACCCCAATCATCGGTTAGATGCTTAACCCACTAACGAGAGACGGGACACCAACCTCTTCGATCATTGGCATACTGGGATGGAGATAGGACACCAAACTCCTCGACATCCAATGCAACTTATTTACAGTGCACTCAACCCTATGGCCGACCAACTATATCCGCTTTGGTACGTGAGAGGAGTATCAGTACGATGTTCAACCAGTATAGGTACGCAATTTAAGGTAGTATCGGTACAGGTGGACCCATATTAGTACGCGAAGGCTTGTAGAAATTCTAGTAAGTCGCTTTGGTATGGTACGCATGTGAGTACCGATACTCGAGGCCTAAGTACCGGTACAATCAATCCAGTACAGGTACCAATAGCCTTCGAGGAATTCTAGTGAGCAATTTTGGTATCGTTACGCCTATGAGTACCGATACTCGTGGGTAGCATACCGGTACTCGTGGGCCAATACCAGTACTCGTTGGGCAATTTGCCCAAAAATATCAATTTGAGCCTGAGGGGCTAGAAAATTACGGGCTAGGCCCAGTAGACTTCTATTGAGACAATAGAGCATACAAAACTGAGAAATTAAGAGTTTACTCCTAAATAAAAGCATAACGTGTAATAACTCAATAATTGTAAAAGAGAAATATTGTGTTAGCAATCCTAGAAGATGCTTTGTATCATGTTTTCCATATGTGTCGGGTGGGCACTTAATGAACTGATAATTATGAATCAGGAGATAACCATGTTGGTGGGTATTATGCCTTGGGGGTATTTGTTGATAGCTTGGCTTGGTGCCACTTACCTCTTGGTAAGGGTGTATGAATGCTCAGGGAGCATGTCTTATCTTATGGTTGTTGTAAAGTAATTTGGATGTCCTAGAGTCACTACTACGGTACTTTTATAAGGGGATGTGTACTCAGGGTTGTGTGATCAAGTACATCTGATGTACCTGATGGCTGAGTGATTAGGGTCGGTTAGAATATACTAAATAGTCTAAGTGAGCTTAAGTAATCTGATAGGCTAAATGACCTCAGGTAAGGAAGACTTGTGGATAATGTGATCCAAGTACGTTCAGGACATGTCTGTGGCTATGGTGATCCGGATATGGTCCATTCAACCTGATGGTTGTGTGAGCACGAGTAACCCGACAGCTGTGTGAGCACGTGTAAAATAGGGCTTCGTTGGCCATCATATAGTGATGTATGGATTTATTTATGTATGATGTGTGGGTGCTATGGATGATAGCTTATGAATGTATTAACTCGATAGGCTGAGTGAGCTCGAGTAACTCGATAGGCTAAGTGAGCTAGAGTAACTCGATAGACTAAGTGACCTCGTGATTAGAGAACCATTGTAGAACATGTAAGACTTCTTGTAGACTTATTGATGCCTTGATATAGGTGATCTAAGAACTCTAACTAGTCTAAGCTAGATGATAATTGTTGAGTGGATCAATCGAATCGAAAATGGCCAAGAGGGGGTGAATTGGCTTTTTAAAATTGAATGGAGCAAATTGAAAATGTGAAAATTTACAACAAGGCAATTTATAGTGGTTCAAGCTTAGAACAACCTCTACATCCACTACCTTATCTCATACTAAGGATTTTCAACCAATTTCACTAGAAATTCATCCCCTTTTCTCGGATTAGGAGGAAACCTTACAAATCGGTTAATCTTTCTACCTAAAGATTAACCAAGATTCTCTCAATACAAAGAAGGTTTTGGTCAATCTAAAAAACACCTCTCACTAGGTTCATGTATTGCGCAATTGCACTTAAACACTCCCCAAACTTGAAAGAAAATAATACAATGAGAATTGCACAAGTTGGGTTACAAGAATTTGACTCTAATAGCTCAAGTGTTTGGATATATGCTTGGATTGTTGCAAATAGGTTCAATAGTTGTTGTTGTAGCTTTTGGGGCTTGTTTATCTACCCTTACATTGATTCCTAGTCGTTCTAGTGGTTGAGATCATCAATAGAGTCGTTGGGCTCCATTTTCTGCAATAAATACACTTCTGCAACCTATCGTATTGTCACAACCCTTTTTAGGAGGCTTCGACTTTTTGAAAACTTTAAAAACACGAAGTCGCAACCAATTTGAAAACTGTGATTGGATCACTTTAAAATAGGGTTATTTTAATAAAACGTTTTGTTTTAATAAAATAATGGTTTTGGTTTACGAAAATTAGAAGAAAACAAGTTCGGGGTCGGTTACGCGTGGGGAAGGGTTAGCACCCCACGACGCGGAAAATTGGTACATAATTGATTTTAAAATCGTTTTTAAAACTAGAATTTGCAAGTTCACGAAAGTTCGATTTTATTCATCCATTTAATGAATATCAAATTATTTTAACGGCCTTATCGCCCGGGAGATGAACTTTAATCACCGGCAACATTTCTGGCGCTAACCCGTCATTCCCGTTTGATAAGACACCGCATTAAATTAATTTTACTTTTTCAATTGTTGAGTATTTAGGGGCTCGATTCGATCAACCAATTTAGCTCACCAAGTGGTGGAGAGATGGATTTTTGGGTGGAAGGTTTGTGGAAGCTAGAAAGTAAATAGACACAATGATTTATAGTGGTTCGGCCTTCTAACAAGCACCTACATCCACTACCTTAGCTCCCCACTAAGGATTTCACAATCAATCCACTAATTGATTCGTCCCCTTTTCTAGGATTAGGAGGAAACCCTTACAACCGATCAAGCTTCTACCCAAAGCCTTGATCAAAACCCTCTTTACAAAGAGACAAAGAAAGCAAACTTAAAACCCTCTAATAGGTGTTTGTTTGCACAATTAAGCACTCACCCAAAACCTAAAACACTTGAGCAAATTTGACAATTTTGGCTCACTAGTGTTTGTCTATACAAGAATTGACAATTTAAGCTCTAAGACAATCTTTGATCATTTGATGTTTGACAATATGAGCATTAGCCTTCTCTTGATGCTTGGAGGTCCCTTTTATACTCCCAAATGAGTTTGTAGTCGTTACTAGCCGTTGGGGATGAATTGGAGCCGTTGAGGACTTTATTTCCCTTCATAAATGCTGTTCTGCAGCTACCAGTATCGATACACGTGGAACGGTATCGATACGGCCTTCTTGAGGAAATAGCCGTTGGGCTCTTGCCAGCATAGTGGTATCGATACACGTGGAACGGTATCGATACAGCTTGATATTTAAATGGCCGTTGGGAAGTAGCCATTGGGGTAGTTGAAATGGGATCGGTACGCTGACGTGGCGTATCGAAACGACCCCACTCTGTATCGATACTCTAAACCCTTGTATCGATACGGGTTTTAACAGTGGCCAAACTGAGGCAAAATGGTATCGGTACGGGTACAACCGTATCGATACTGGTCACGTGAAAATACAAGTTTGGCTGTTTAAAACATGAAAAATCTTTGCCAAAAACCTTTTAAAATATCTCAAACATAATTTCAAGTTGTTTGGACTTAACACAAGTTTTAAATTCTTTTCAAATTAGTCCAAAACATTTTTCAATTATTATATCAAAGCATTAGTTCTACAATCTCCCCCTTTTTGATATAATAAAACTAACTTGAAAAATTGTTTGGGATTCTCCCCCTTAAACTTTAAAAATGTGAATAAGAGATTAAATGTATGAAATCAAATAAAGCTCCCCCTTATTCATTTGAAAATTCAATTTTTCAAACCATACCATTTCTCCCCCTTTTTGTTATATCAAAAAGAATTTAAGACATTTAAGTTCAAAATAACAATAGAGGTAAAAAGTTTTGACACAAATAAGAATTTGGTTTAAGAATGGCTCCCCCTTACTCAAAGCATCATCAAAAAAAGTTAGTTCATCAAATATGATCATCTAGTTGAATAAACTAAAAATAAGACAAATTAAATCAAAACAACTAGAAATTTTACCAACACTTGAACCCAAGGGAGGATGTGAAGCCTTCCTTCTTCAAGTGTTCTTCCTTGTGTGTATGGAGCTCCCCTCAATGTTTGACTTGTTGATCATCTCCATCGCACCTACAATAGACAATCAAGTAATTTTTGGTATCCAAATTGCTTTGGATCCATAAACGTTAGTTGCACAAATTTTAGTCCCCTTAGGAATCCATTTTTCAATGTCATCCTTTTTAATTGAAGTACTAAGTCCTTTTGGGACCCAAATACTTCTAAAACATTTTCCTTTAATAAATCTAGGGGCACTAGATTGTCTAACATAAAATTTTGATTTTCCAAGATTGTTTTTCTTTTCAAGCTCTTTGGAAATCAAATCTTTTTCTTCTTGAACTCTTTGAAGCAATTTTTGTAAATCAAAACATTTTAATTCAAACTCTTCGAGTTTTGCTTCAAGTTCAAGTTTGGTTTTAGAAAGCAAATCATTTTGAATTTTTAACTTTGAAATCACTTTATTGTTTTTCAAAATGTGGCTTTTAAAATCTAGAACCAAATCATCATAGGCATCTTGTAATTCATCAAAAGAATAAGAACATGAAGTAGATGAATTAGAAGTTACCCTTGAATATTCTTCGATGGCCATAAGGCAAAGGTTGGCTTGTTCATCATCGGTGGAGTCCTCATCACTCCAAGTAGCCAAATGTGCCTTCTTCTTATGGCTTGAAGTGCTTGCCCTCTCCTTTCTTTTAGGTTCTCGTTCAAGCTCTCTCAAGGCTTTCTTCATGAACGGGGCACACTTCTTGAAGAGATGAACTATCTCTTCATCTTCATCCTCCTCTTCACTTGAGTAGACATGATGGCAAGTGGAGGATTTGAGAGCCATGGCACTTGCATTGATGCCAAGCCCTTTGATTTTCTTCTCTCCCATAGCTCTAATTTCTTCCCTCTTTTTCTCATCCTCTTTGTTCTTCTTCATGATTTGATGAGTAAGGAGAGACCCCATGAGTTTATCAAGCTTCAAAGTCTTCAAATTTTTGGCTTCGATGATGGCGGTCCTCTTTGAGTCCCAAGACTCGGGAAGTGAGTAGATGAGCTTTCGAACAAGCTTTTCTTCCGGGATGGCTTCTCCATAGCCTTTGAGACCATTGGTGATGGTGGAGAACCTATCAAACATCTTTTCGATGTTCTCTTCCGGATCCATTTTGAAGTTTTCATACTCAAGGGTTAGGAGCCCAATCTTGGTCTCCTTGACTTCATTTGTCCCCTCGTATGTGACTTCAAGCTTGTCCCATACCTCCTTGGCACTCTCACAAGAAGACATCTTCTCATAGATGGTTGGGCCAAATGCACAAAACAAGATGTGCAAGGCTTTGCAATTAAGCTCCATCTTCTTGCGATCGTCGGCACTCCACTCCACTTTACTTCTTTGAGGCACGAACGGACCATCTTCAATTACATCCCAAAGCTTGTAATCTCTTGATTTGATGAAGAACTTCATCTTTGTCTTCCAATGGGCATAATGAGTTCCGTCGAAGAAGGGTGGTTTGTCGATAGAATGTGCCATTGAGCCGGTTGATGAAAAAAATGATCGAGCTTGCCGGATCTTCTCAATAGGATGTGAATCCCCTTCGATTGAGCCAAGCTCTGATACCAATTGTTGAGTATTTAGGGGCTCGATTTGATCAACCAATTTAGCTCACCAAGTGGTGGAGAGATGGATTTTTGGGTGGAAGGTTTGTGGAAGCTGGAAAGTAAATAGACATAATGATTTATAGTGGTTCGGCCTTCTAACAAGCACCTACATCCACTACCTTAGCTCCCCACTAAGGATTTCACAATCAATCCACTAATTGATTCGTCCTCTTTTCTAGGATTAGGAGGAAACCCTTACAACCGATCAAGCTTCTACCCAAAGCCTTGATCAAAACCCTCTTTACAAAGAGACAAAGAAAGCAAACTTAAAACCCTCTAATAGGTGTTTGTTTGCACAATTAAGCACTCACCCAAAACCTAAAACACTTGAGCAAATTTGACAATTTTGGCTCACTAGTGTTTGTCTATACAAGAATTGACAATTTAAGCTCTAAGACAATCTTTGATCATTTGATGTTTGACAATATGAGCATTAGCCTTCTCTTGATGCTTGGAGGTCCCTTTATACTCCCAAATGAGTTTGTAGCCGTTACTAGCCGTTGGGGATGAATTGGAGCCGTTGAGGACTTTATTTCCCTTCATAAATGCTGTTCTGCAGCTACCAATATCGATACACGTGGAACGGTATCGATACGGCCTTCTTGAGGAAATAGCCGTTGGGCTCTTGCCAGCATAGTGGTATCGATACACGTGGAACGGTATCGATACGGCTTGATATTTAAATGGCCGTTGGGAAGTAGCCGTTGGGGTAGTTGAAATGGGATCGGTACGCTGACGTGGCGTATCGAAACGACCCCACTCCGTATCGATACACTAAACCCTTGTATCGATACGGGTTTTGACAGTGGCCAAACTGAGGCAAAATAGTATCGGTACGGGTACAACCGTATCAATACTGGTCACGTGAAAATACAAGTTTGGCTGTTTAAAACATGAAAAATCTTTGCCAAAAACCTTTTAAAATATCTCAAACATAATTTCAAGTTGTTTGGACTTAACACAAGTTTTAAATTCTTTTCAAATTAGTCCAAAACATTTTTCAATTATTATATCAAAACATTAGTTCTACATCAAACAACATGGAAATTTAATGTGTAGAGCATTTTTTTATTTTTTCTAGGTTTGATTATTTAAAAATCCTAAAAAGTCTACATCTTTTATTCCTAATTAAAGGTTTAAGTTTGCTTAAGTGTATTTTATTTTTGTAAAGTAAATTTTCAACAAACACGTCCCTATCTAAGCTTTAGAACGTAGTCTTAAGTTTTAACCTATTTCTAAAAAAACAAACAAGAAACTAGATTTTTTGTGTTTTTTCTTTTTTATTATTTCATTTAAAAAATCTTTATTCCTTCTTTTTTTACTTCTTAAAATCAAGACTCTTCTTTTTCCCCTTTTTACATTTTTTAGCTTTTTTCATTTTTATGTTTTTTACCTTTTTTATATTTTTTTCTTTCAAAAAGAATTTTTCCTTAAAAAAACTATTTTTCATTCTTTTTTAAAAACTTTTCTTTAAAATATGACTTTTTAATAAACCTTATTTTTTAAAAAATTTCTCTTTAAGCTTTTTTTCAAAATTTTATTTTTCCTAAAACCCTAAACTTTTATTTAAAACCCTTTTTAAAAATTTATTTTCTTGTTTTCTTGAAAACTTATTACTTATTTCCTTTTACTTTTTCATTTTCAATAACTTAACCTACTTTTTATTAAAACTAAATTTCAAGAAAAAACATTTTATTATTTTTTATAAATCAAGCCTCTTTCATTATTTCCTCCCATGCATTTTTATTTTTCCCTAATTAGATCCCTAACTTTAAGTTTTTTAATAAAACCACATTAACTCAATTTTATTCTTGCATTTAAATAGAAACACTTTTAAAAATTATTATTTTTATTTCTAAAGATCAAAGCACTCCCAAACAAAATTTTTAAAGCATGAAAATTTTTTAAAGATCAAACTAAAAAATTAAACAAAAATTTAAAATGAAAATATTACCGGAATCGCGAAATAATTTTTCGACTTCAAAAACTCAACCTAAAATCCACAAAAAAAACACAAACACAAAAATTCAACCAAGAACAAGCATGAAAATTAATAAAAAAATAAAAAAAGATAGAAATTTTATCGAAGCGACGAACGAAGAACTCGAATATGAACTTCTGGAAATGCTTCTAATTGCTTCCAGAAAATTGCCCCCAAGCTCGAACTTCAACTCAAAATTTCCAGCAACTCTTGAGAATTTTTTTAAAAAAAATCGAAATTCTTTCCTAAGCTTTTTGCTTTTTCAAGTGTGTTTTTTCTCTTTTAATTGGGTGTGATGAACAATGGAGAAAAGAGGGGTATTTATACTATCTTTTGAGCTTGAGGATCAAGCACAATTCGGATTTCAATCCCCAAATTGAAGCTAAAATCAGACAAGGAACTTGATTCTCGGCAAAACCCCTCAAACTCTATCCGATTTGGTTCAGATTTGAAGCTGAATTTTCTCTTTGATTCAAGCCTAGGGTTTGACCATTTGTTTCAGTTTTTGCATATTTTGGCGACCACGGGCGGCGGTGACGAGCGGCGTTGGTGTCGTTGGGTCACCGACGGCAGTCGTGGCCGGTGGATGCATGTTGGTTCCCCCTTTTTATTATTATTTTATTTATTTATTATTGATGTTTTTTTCTTTTTGTGTTTTTTTTATTGTTCTCTTTGCTGTTTCTTTCATTTATTATTTTTTTGTTGTAATTTTATTTCCTTTTTTCCTACATTTATTACCACCATTATTATTTATTTTTACTATTATCACATTTTTTTCTTTTTTCTTTTAAAAATGATGGGCTTGTATTTCAAGGTGGGCTTTGGTTTTTTTTCCTTTTGAAATGGGCTTTACAAAAATGGGTTTTTGAGATGGGTTTTTTGTTATTGTTTCTTTATATATTTTAGAAAGGGTAGGCCTTTTATTAATTTAAGGAAAAAATAGGATTTCTCTTTTGTTCTAATTATTTTATACTGGTGGGGTGAAAATATAGTGACAACAGCTGTCCCTCTTTTCTTATCTTTGTGCAACAAAGATAAAGCAAAGACCAAAAGGCACTAATTTTTACCAATTTTCTGGTTGGCTTCATTCTCCAAATGCCGAACGGATAAGCGTGCTCTATTCTCCTTATGCTCGAATAGCTAAGCTTGGTTCCATTCTCCAAATGCTTGAACGGATAGGCTGGTTCTATTCTCCTTATGCTCGAATAGCTGAACTGGGTTCCATTCTCCAAATGCCCGAACGGATAGGCTAATTTTATTCTCCTTATGCTCGAATAGTTGAGCTGGGTTCTATTCTCCCAAATGCCTGAATAGCTGAGCTGGGCGCTATCCTCCCAAATGCTCAAATAGGCAGATTCTTCTGAAAAATTTCATCCTCCTTATGCTTGGATGAATAGGCAAACTCCATTCTCCTTATGCCTGAACGGATAGGCAAATCTTCTGAAAAAATTCATCCTCTTTATGCTTGTATGAATAAGCAAACTCTCATTTGAATAGGTCTTCCATGTACCTAAAAAAACAAAATGCGACATGCAATGAAATTATGATGTGCATGCCCCTAGGGATGTCTAAAGCATGAATGCATGACAAGCTTTTTCTTTTTAAAACTTCCTTTGCTTAGACTATTTTCTTAACTCTGATGAAATTCTGGTTATCAATGCCAACTCGATTCACATGAACTCCCTCCTAACCTTGCGTAGATAAGAAGGCAAGCTTCACTTCTCTTTCAATTATTCCTGGCTTTCCTACTTCGTCCATCATTCCTTGGGATAGGACCCTCTCCCTTGCCTTAGTATTCACCCTTGAGTTATGAATAACTATGGCTTTTGCTTCGTTTTTGATCTTTTGCCTACTAAAATTCGCATTCTTATCTAATGGCTTGATCTTTATATCTTACTCTCACTTCATTGGAGACACTTAATCCTCATCTGCCTTCTTAGTCAATATTCAAGGATGAGCTTCCTAAGTCAAGCTTAGACATTGTAAGACTGCTCTCATTATCATGTAAGGAAGGCAGTGATTAAGAAACACTATTTAAGTGCCCAGACATTTATATCGCTTTTTCTTCCTTTTTGAGAATTTTGCAACATGGCTTTATTTCTACTTCAAACATTTTAACGTCATATGCCCTAAACAATAATTATGGAACACTTCATTGTCCCTGTATTTCCAAAACATTCTCAAAGTAATGCTCAAAAATCTTTTGCATATCTAAATGATTGTCAAATCCGTTGATCCTTATTTCAAAGCAACATGCTAATAATGATAGGGAAGGAAACAAGAAAGAAAGAAAAATTCATGAAACTAATTTTATTAATGATGTGGCAAACACAAAAAAGGTTTATAGAAAGAAAGGGAAACTAGTATTCAAATATCAATAGTCCAGACTCCTATCAAACGCCAGGACTAATCTTGAATGCCACCATTGTCGAGGAAACTTTGAGTATAATGCATAATCTGTGGAGCCACGAAAATTGTCTTACGAATTATCTAAGCCGCCCTTTACGGGTTTTCAACTCAGTCTCTCTTTTGGTTTCAAAACGCCTTTTGCGGGTTTTCATTTAGAACCCTCCTTTTCTTTTTCTTTTTTTCTTTGTTTTTCTTTTCTTTTTTCTTTTTTTCTTTTTCTTTTCGTTTTTCTTTTTTTTCTTTTATCTTTTTCTTCTCTTTTTTTTCTTCAAGCGTAATACTTCTTAACAATATCTGAATTCACCGGGTTTTGAAACTCATCTCCAACCATCTCAGCTAAAATCAATGCTCCACCTGAAAGAACCTTTGTCACAATGTACGGTCCTTCCCAATTAGGCGCCCACTTTCCTCGGGGATCACTTTGAATTGGCAGCTTCTTTTTTAATACCATACCACCTTCTTGGAATTCTCTAGGGTGAACCTTCTTTTCATAAGCTCTTATCATTCTCCTTTGGTACATTTGACCATGACATACAGCTTTCAACCTCTTTTCCTCAATTAAATTCAATTGGTCATACCTTGCCTGAACCCATTCTGCTTTGTCTAACTTAGCCTCCATCGAGACACGCAACGATGGTATCTCAACCTCAATTAGTAGCACGACTTCTACACCATATACTAAGGAGAACGGAGTTGCCCCAGTAGATGTTCGTACTGTTGTTCGATATGCATACAGAGCAAATGGTAACTTTTCATGCCAATCTTTATAAGTATCGATCATCTTTGCAACTATCTTCTTCATATTATTATTGGCCGCTTCTACTTCTCCGTTCATATTCAGACGATACACTACTGAGATGCAGTGCTTAATGTTAAACTGCTCACAGACCCTCGCAATCATTCGATTGTTCAAGTTAGAGGCATTATCGGTGATTATGCTTTCTGGTAGACCATATCGACAAATGATCTCCTTCTTTAAGAAATTGCAAATAGTGGACCTAGTTACATTTGCATATGAGGCCACTTTCACCCACTTTGTAAAGTAATCAATAGCTACCAAAATAAAGTGATGACCATTTGACGCCTTCAGATGAATCTGCCCAATGACATCTATGCCCCACATAGAGAATGGTCATAGAGACGATATGACATGAAGAGACTGAGGAGGCGCATGAACCTTCTCAGCGTAAACCTAGCACTTGTGACATTTGCGGGAATAGTTTATACAATTCCCTTCCATCGTTGACCAGTAATATCTGAAACGCATAATTCTTCTTGCCATAGTGAAACCACTAGGTTGAGTTCCAAAAATTCCCTCATGGACCTCTTCCAAAATCAATTGTGCTTCTTTTGCATCCACACATCTTAGTAGCACCTGGTCTCGACTTCGTTTGTAAAGGATTCCTCCATCAAGAATGTATCATGATGCCATTTTCCTGATCATTTTCTTTTCATTTTCTAAAGCACGTGTTGGGTATTGCTAAAGCTTTATGTACTGCAAGATATCACGGTACCACGGCAAACCATCTACCTCTTCTTCTACATTGTAACAATGTGTTGGGGACTCCATCATTTGTAACTTAATGGGCATCATCTCAGAACCTTCGCTTGCTTTAAACATGGCAGCCAAAGTAGCTAACGCATCAGCCATCTGATTATCTTCTCTTGGGAGATGCCTAAAAGTGATCACATCGAATTCTTTAGTTAATTCAAGGACCAACTTGTGATACTATATCAATTTTGCGTCTTTTGTTTCCCATCCGCCACGTATTTGGTAGATGATCAACGTTGAATCCCCACAGACTTTCAAATTTCAGATTTTTCTGTCAATGGCTTCCCTTAGGCCCAATATGCACGCCTCGTATTTTGCCATATTATTAGTGCAGAAGAATTTCAGACGGCAAGTGAAAGGATAATGATCACCTTCCGATGAAGCCAAAACTGCTCCAATACCTCGTCCCAGAGCATTTACTACACCGTCAAAATGCATGACCCAGGATTCTGTTAGTGACTCTTCATCTTCCATAATACACATCAATTCCTCATTGGGGAAACTGAAATCTAATGCCTCGTAATCATCTTGTGCATGACATGCAAGAAAATCCGCTATGGCGCTTCCTTTCACTGCTTTCTGATTCACATACTGAATATCATACTCTGAGAGCAACATTTGCCATCGCGCTATTCTTCCTTATAGGGCTGGAGCTTCCATCATAAACTTTAACGGATCTAACCGTGAGATCAACCATGTGGTATGATATAACATATAATGCCTAAGCCTTTTAGTGGCCAATACCAAAGCGCAACATACTTTTTCAATCAGAGTATATCTTGCTTCACAGTCAGTAAACTTCTTGCTTTTATAATATATTGCTCTTTCCTCCCTTCTAGTTTCGTCATATTGCCCTAATACACAGCCCATTTAATTTTCATACACCTTTAGATAGAGTATTAATGGTTTCCCTGAAACATGTGGCACTAATACTGGAGGATTAGTTAACCGCTCCTTGATCTTTTCTAAGGCTACTTGGCATTCTTCATTCCATGTCCCCGTGTTGTTCTTTCTAAGAAACCTGAATATTAGATCACATTTATTCGTTAGTTGGGAGATGAAATGGGCTATGTAATTCAACCTTCCCAAGAATCCTCAAACTTGCTTTTGTGTTTGGGGTGGTGAAAGCTCTTGTATGCCTTTATCTTGTTTGGATCAATTTCCATTCCTCTTCTGCTTACTACAAAGCCTAACAACTTCCCAGAAGTAACCCCAATTGTGCACTTGGCAGGATTAAGCATTAACTGGAATTTTCTCAATCTTTGGAAAAGCTTCCTCAGGTTCGCTAGATGCTCTTCCTCAGTTCTGGACTTGGCAATCATATCATTCATATAAACTTCTATTTCTTTATGCATCATATCATGGAAAAGAGTGACCATGGCTCTCTGATAAGTTGCCCATGCGTTCTTCAATCCAAAAGGCATTACTTTATAACAAAAGGTTCCCCAAAGTGTTACAAAAGTAGTTTTTCCATGTCCTCTGGGCACATCTTTATTTGATTATATCTAGAAAATCCATCCATGAATGAGAAAAGAGAGTGCCTGGCTGTATTGTCTACCAAGGTGTCAATATGTGGGAGGAGAAAATTGTCTTTAGGGCTTGCTCTATTAAGATCCATGTAGTCGACGCACATTTTTACTTTTCCATCCTTCTTAGGCACTAAGACAATGTTTGCCACCCATTTTGGATATTTAGCTACCTCGAGGAATCATGCATTATACTGCTTCTTAACCTCGTCTATGATTTTCAAAAGTGTATCAGCCTTCATTCTTCTGAGCTTTTTCTTTACTAGCTCCCATCCTTCCCTTATAGGTAGCATATGCATGGCTATATTTGTATCAAGACTAGGCATTTCCTGATACAACCAGGCAAAAATGTCTTTATATTCTTGCAGAAGCTCTACCAAAGATTGTTGTGTCTTAACTGAGATGGTGGTACTGATCTTCACTTCACGCTTCTCTTCTTTGGTTCCAAGATTCAAATCCTCTAACTCCTCTTTGTGAGGCAGAATTTGCTTTTCCTCTCCTTCTACCATTCTAAGTAGGTCATCTGGCAAGACATACTCTTCTTCATCATTAATACTCCCAACTTTCTCTAAACATAGTGGTAACTCAAAATTGACTTTGGAATCTGACTCGGAGTCGTTTTGACCATTGATATCTAAAAACCTGCAAATAAAAAAGACAAAAATATATACCAAGAAAGAAAGAATGGACAAAATAATATGATTTGTAATGTTTTTTAAGGGTTTGTTTTTTTGTTTTTGGTTTTTAGGTTTTTATGATCTTTTGGTTTTACATTGCGAAAGAAAGTTTGCCACACGATATTATTGGGAAAATATGCATCTTTTATTGAAATCAGAATCATGGTTTGGACATAGACCCTTTTTACATAAGATCTCTAATTACCTCATGGCCTAAGGGTAAAAGAGTTGGTTTTGAGAATTACTCTGAGGTAGTCTTAAAAACTTTAGGAAATACTTCAGCGATCCAGTTCTTCAGCTCAGCGCAGGGGCAAATCTTGGACATATATTTGTTTTCTCCTCCCTCCTCATCTGTGATGGCTTTAATGCTTAAATTCTCAAAAACCTCGCATAGTTCATCCTTTCCTTTCTCTTCCTTATCAAAGCGGGCATTTGGGTCTAGGAGCCCTCCAGCCCTGAAAGTGTCACTTAGGGGTAGGTACATCATTGGCTCCCACTCAACCTCAACTTCCTTCTTTCTTGTTGTTTTCTAAATTTTGCTTTCCTTTGCCATTTGGTGGGCTTGAAGCCCAAACCGAAACAGTCCTTCTTTATTTGGATCTCCATTGGGTAAAGCCTTCACTGATGGTTCCTTCCAAATCCCAATCCAACTTTGGCTCCTTTTGCAAGTGTTTGCTTCACTTGCATCTTTGTGCAACTTGACAGGTCTGGTTATGGCACTTTACTCCCTTCAGTGACGAAGTTTGCATTGACTATCTCCAACATTCTGAAATGACACTCAAGTGCCCCCTCATCTACTTTAATGTACGGTGTATCAGTGATTACCGAAGTAATGATTTCTTCTTCCGCACCAACCGTGATTAATTTTACATCGATAACAAACTTCAATTTCTGATGAAGAGTAGAAGGTACTGCACATGTTGTGTGAATCCACGGGCGCCCGAGCAAACAACTATAACTAGGGTTTATATCCATAACCACGAAGTCTACTGTAAAGTTTCTAGAAGTTCTATTTTATCTCCACATTCATGTTCATATTGTCGATGTTCTTGAGCTTATTTAGGCATAATTAGGTGCATTCATGCATATTTACAATATTCTTTACTTTACCATGACTTTATAGAATATATTATGTTTTGATGAGAAAAAGATATTTTTTAGTTTAGTTTTGTGTTTTCAGGTGCTGGGAGCTGATCAGAGGAAGAGAGGATGTGAAAGAAGAGAGAAGAAGGAGTTGTACTAAAGTAGTTCAGGTGTCGCTGCCGCTGCAGAGTGCCGCCAAGGACGCCGCTGCCGCCAAATGCCACCCAGGCAGCATTACACTGACATAGTCAAGATGTGTTACGATTAATAGAGGACGTTTTCTGAGTCCAACAAGCCCAGTCTTGCATTTTTCTGAGGCCCAGAGCAGTACATAGAGCTGATTGAAGATTGATAAGCAATATAGTTTATCTTTACTTGCTGAACAAGGCAACGTCGAAGGAGTCCATAATCAAGTCAAGAAGGATTTCTACTCCAAGAAGGATTTCTACTCCAATAAAGACTTAGACTAGATATTTTCCTATATAAAACTCATGTATTTAGCAAATCAAGCATAGAGAAAGAGAGAGATAGAGAGAGGGAGTCAGCTATGTTCTAAACTTCTTAGGGTTTAGGTTTTTGCTTGTAAAGTAGTTGTGAGAAATAATTGTAAAGTTTGTGAGTTTATTTTTGCAATAAATATTCCAAGTTTTCTTAATTTATGCTCTTCATTCTTTAAATTAGTTCACGCGAGTCAGTTGACAGAATCCATTTGTCGAGCACGAAAGTGTAAGGCTCACGAAAGGGTTAAGAATGGTCACAACATGTTGAGGCGTGACTAACTTGGTTCCACACCAGTCCACAAGTTTCAGAGGCTAAGAGGGATCACCTATCGAATGGACTTGCCTGTGTTAGGTTT
Organism: Hibiscus tridactylites; assembly: GCA_958450335.1. Classification (NCBI taxonomy): domain Eukaryota; kingdom Viridiplantae; phylum Streptophyta; class Magnoliopsida; order Malvales; family Malvaceae; genus Hibiscus; species Hibiscus tridactylites. The sequence continues at coordinate 20,608,015 of OY288278.1, read as the reverse complement.
ACGCTGAGATTGCTAGGTATTGCCTACATCACGTGAGTGTTCGAGCATCCTTGCCTAGAAATAGGAAGGATCATTGTCGACTATCTCGCCGAACTTGGAATATCTGCCAAACTTTCTGCCATGACTTATTTTCGTCCCACCTGCCGAGACAGCGAAAGTTGTAGGGGTAGTGACCTATTCCATACCCACCGAGGCCACAATCGAGGCAGTGCAAAAATAACTTTACTTCTTCACACGCAGTCAACACACTATTGTGCAGCAATAACCTGGCCCATTCTATCACTATGATCTCCCCTTCTTTAATTAATTGTGTTTTTAGTTTTATTCCTTTAACCAAACCTGAAATTAATTGTGCATTTAAATTTCTTGTGCAGATACACACTCGAAGGAACTATTCCAATCCTCATGGGATTCGACATCTTTTATACTATAACCTGACAGGAGTGTGCACTTGCGCTCATAAAAAGAGAACACCTAAACACCCTACATGTTTTTGGCACCTTTGCTGGGGATTGGAAATAGCGACTTCATTTTTTTATGCACTCTTTATTTAATTGCGTTTAAATTTCAAGTTTTTAACTTTTTTCCTTTGTATATATATATATATATATATATATATATATATATATATATATATATATATATAATTTAGGTACGCTACAAGTCTAAGGGCATCACAATGTCGAGGAAAACTATACGAGAGCTGATGTTGGAAAATCTTTGCAATCTATGTGAGGGAAATCATGTGTTCGAAAATTGCCCTTTACTTATCAGAGAAGACATATGGGATGTAACCCCCTTAGCCCGGCCTAGACGCTTAACCCGAACTACTAAGATTACACGGGGAAAACCAAAGTTAACCCGAGAGTCAACCTTGATTAACGACCCTTTTTTCTTTTTAATCTTTTCTAGATGCTCATTAAGCCTATTTGAACACTAAAGAATCATGGGCGAGAAAGGCACAGCGATCGGAAATCATTTAGGGACTCAATTGCATAAAATATACTTTTAAGGACCAAAATGTAATTTTTAGAAATTATAAGGACTTCGCAAGTTTTAGGTTTACCAATATGTGATTAGTCTTGTTACATGCTCCTCTGTCAAATTTCAGCTTAAAAAGATGTCTAAAGCTCAAGCAATTGCATCCACAACATTCAGGACTAAAATGTAAATCGTAGAAACTTAAAACAATTCAAATCAACAACCAACGGTCATCCGTTTCGGAACACCAATCCCTTGTACTGAAACGCCGTATCAAAATGGTGTTGACCGTTTCGGTACTCGGGTGTGTTCCGAGACCGGTAATGAAACAGGCCTCACCAGTAGCCAAATTGTTTCGAAACAGCTTCAATCATTCCGAAACACTATGGCCATTACAGGCCCCAATTTCGAAACAGTTGAGGGTGTTTCGATACACTTTGCCCAATGACAGTAGAAATTGTTGGTTTTTCAACTTTTAAACCATTCAAACATGCTTCAAAGAGCATCAAATCACACCAACAACTCATTTTGGTATTAAGGAACATATTTAAGACCTTTAAGCTAGAGCATGGCATCAAACACAAAAACATTCATTCTAGGGCATGCTACTTAGTCACCAAACCAATATAACCAAACCTCAAACCAATCAACTAGGACCATTTACAACCCATAAATACCAACACAAACATGCCACAAACTTAGGGAGTTCAAAACACATCTCCCAAATACAACCTTGAAGTCCCATTGCCTGGTGAGGCATGCTCTAAAGAAAACCAACACAATAATGCACTCTTTAAAATACTTTCTCGAAAGCCTTTTTCTACAACATGCTCATTCTGTCTCATGCTTGAAAACCATTTCATGATGCTTTTGTTCCATCCCTTGCAAGACCAAACGAGTTGGAACCATGTCTGAAATATGCTTGTATTGTTCACTAAAGGCTCTAGACAGATCCTTCCATGATTTGATGCTCACTCGACTTAATTGCGAATACCAACATGCAGCGGAACCTACTAAGTTGTCCTGGAAGCAATGAATGAGCAACTTCTCATTGTCGATGTACATTGACATCTTTCTACAGTACATAGTTAGATGTGCCGATGGGCATGTGGTCCCATTATATTTCTCAAAGTCTGGGATCTTGAATTTTGGTGGTGCAACTAAATCAGTTACCAAGCTCAGATCCTTGGCATCCATTCTACCATGAGCAACGCCATCCTGAAAGGATTTGATCATTCCCTCCAGCTTTTCATACTTATCCTCCCACTTCTTCTCAATTCGAACTTTATCAGCGATTTCATCGAGGTCAGGTACCTCGTAATTATTAGCCTCTCCATTTGGAACATGAGTGGAAGATTCAGCAACATGGATGGGTGTTTTGGCTTTAGCAACAGTCTCCTTCCTAGAGGTCACTCCTGGGAATCGTGGAATGGCAGTAGTGTTTCCTCCTTCTTAAACTGCATTTGGATCATTGAACCCTAGCATGGCAGCTATTGAACTGACTGTCTTTTGATGAACTGCCTCAATTTGTTGTTTCAGGTCGATCTTCATTTTCTCCAACTTATCTTGAGTGCTCTTTTGGTTTGCCTCCAAAGCTGTCCACCTTTCCTCAGAGTTCATGGCTTGGGTTTGGGCTCGTGTACCATATTTATGAGTTGTCTTAGCAATTTTGGATATTCTGTCGTTTTTATATTAAGTTAGTTTTTGTCATGAATGAATGTATACACAAATGAATTCACACAGGCAAACAACAAAGCAAACAAAACAATACAAATGCATGAATGCAGTCGAAGGGCCATTAATTCCATTGAAAATTTGTTCATAAAAGGAAACTCTTTATTGAATACAAAAGCTTTTCATTACATCATTTTCTTATTTTTCAAATTACAAATATTTTTAGGCTTGAACACCTAATTCCTTGATTTCTTCTACTAGCCACATGGGCCTCGGTCCAACTTTTCATTACAACATGCTTGATGTACTGACGAAGAGTTGCAGCTTCAGTCACCAATATTATCACGTGCTTGGTTCTCCTCAATTTTAAGAGCTTTCCGTTCATAATTTGAACAATTTTCTAGAATCAACCCCTTTTAAATATGGAATGATATACATGCAAAACAAACAAGATAGGGAACAGAGATTAATAAAGCAAACAAAGTGAAATGAAATAGTCAAAAACTAATTAAATGCACGATAATTCTGGGCCGGCATTCCAACATTTCAGGACAAGTCTCCACGGACTATTCTTGCGATTCAACACCCTAGGCTTTCCGCATGGCTCTATTAGGGGTAGGCTCTAGATTCTCAAACTTGGTTTGGTTCTAAAAAGGTACCCAAGTTATCCTTGTTGTCCTCTACTAAGGGTAATAAGGCCCTTGATTCTCACCCATTACAGGCTTAAAACGAATCAAGTTCAACTCAGGAGGACTCGCCACCGATGCCTTCTCGAAGAAACAATATCCTTACGAAGGCAAGGGAATGAGTCTCGAACGTACTTGCTAGGCTTATAAGAAGAATCAATATTCTTGCATCAGCAAAGCGTATTTCCCCTCACTTAAACGAACAGGACAAAGCTCATGTATAGAGCTTGGAATTAAATCTTAAATGCGTAAGATAGAATTATATTCATTTAAACGGACAAATAAATTGAACCTACTGTGAACTTGCAAATTCCATATTTTAAAAAAACCTTTTTTGAAAACCATTTAAAACCAATTTATGGACTGGCCCTCTTTTGTTTTTATTTTAAAAACAAAAACACATCCCCAGTAGAGTCGCCAAGCTGTTGCAACCATTTTTAGGACGCTTCGACTTTTTGAAAATTTTAAAAACACAGAGTCGCCACCAATCTTTTTGAAAAGTGTGATTGAATCTCTTTAAAACATGGTTATTTTAATAAAATATTTTGTTTTAATAAAACAACGATTTTGGTCTACGAAAATCAGAAAAAATAGGTTCGGGGGTCGATTACGCGTGGGGAAGGGTTAGCACCCCCACGACGCCGAAAATTGGTACCTAATTGATTTTAAAATCGTTTTCAAAACTGGAATTTGCAAGTTCATGAAGGTTCGATTTTATTTGTCCATTTAATGAATATCAAACTATTTTAACGGCCTTATCGCATGGGAGATGAACTTTAATCATCGGCAACATTTCTGATGCTAACCCGTCATTCTCGTTTGATAAGAAACCGCATTAAATTAATTTCACTTTTTCAAACAACATGGAAATTTAATGTGTTGAGCATTTTTTTATTTTTTTTAGGTTTGATTATTGAAAATTCCTAAAAAGTCTACATCTTTTATTCCTAATTAAAGGTTTAAGTTTACTTAAGTGTATTTTATTTTTGTGAAGTAAATTTTCAACAAACACATCCCTATCTAAGCTTTAGAACCTAGTCCTAAGTTTTAACCTATTTCTAAAAAACAAACAAGAAACTCATTTTTTTTTGGGTAATGTTCACAAACAGTCCCTTTCGTTTGGTGTTTGTTCTAGTTTGGTCACCAGATTTCAAAACAGCTTATTGTGGTCCCTTACGTTTATAATCTGTTTTATTTTAGTCACTTTGCCGTCATTCTCCGTTAGAGGAGTAACGGCCGGCTGACATGGCAATTTTAAAATTAAAAAAATTCCACGTGTAGATTAAGGTTAAGAAATTAAAGGATTGGATCTGGTGTTAGCAAATTTGAATATTTGCAGTTCATCTTTTCCTTTTGCTCCCCCTGAATTTGATTGTAATTTGACATTCTCAACTGCAGCTACCGGTGGCTCTCCGCCTAAACCATGGGAGCAAGCCTGGGGATCGTCTGGTTCCGGACCCTTTAAGCCACCATCACCTGGAAGCACCAATGATGTGGTCGAGGCATCCGGAACAGCAAGACCAGGTGAAATCGTTTCAACTGCTGATGCGACTAGTGCATGACATATACTTACGAATCTACACCTTTGTGTTGCATTTCCACTGCATCATAGTGATAATTGCTTCCTTCACTGATTGCAGATGCAAGGTGTTGTTAACTGCTTTGGCCGGATATCTATTCTGATAGACCAGAATACACAAGCATTCCACATGTTTATGACTGCCCTTCTTCAGGTGTTGTTTTTGCTATGCTTACCTCCCCATCTGTCCAACTTGACATGGAGTCATCAAATTGGAGTTGATTTTCTTAAGTAACACTAGCTGAAAGAACGAATATTGTGTTTTGGTGTGAAATTTGTTACTTGTTGACTCATGGCATCATTATTTGCAGCTTTTCGATCGTGGGGGACTATTGTATGGAGAGCTGGCTAGATTTGTGTTAAGACTGCTGGGAATCAAAATAAAACCGCGAAAGCTTAATCAACCAGGTCCTCCTGGACTCCCAGGAACCCATAATACCCGTGGGAATCAAAACTTTATTGAGGGGCCGAAGGCTGCTCCGAGTGGTGCCTGGGACAATGTATGAGGAGAAAATTAGTTCGACTATCAACAATTTGAGATTGACCTAAAACTCGAAAAGGCTTGGCCAGAGCACAGATGAGACTAATACAGTTACTTGCACCAGTTACTGATTATGGCTATGTGGGACTCATCTGAAGCATGTGACGACCAAAGTGTTTTTTACTCCACTAGTGTTAAAAGAAATTCAGACATAATAATAGCCATTAAATGTGCTTGTAGGCATCTTGAATGCTAAGTCAATAAAAGTATGATGATTTTTTTTAAGAAGTCACAATGATTTCGTTTTCACAGCATACCATTTGCCTTGATCTGTTCTTTCTTTAGATAGAGAATGCAGCACATAAAAAATGGATTTTTGGCAAACACAATCTTCCAAAAACCAGAATGATTGAAGAATAATGGAAGTGTGGCAGTCTCGGATAGACCAAACACAAGTGAGGTAGCATAAAGTTATTCAGTAAGGTGTTTTTTTTTAATCTTGTCCTAACAGAATACAAGAGATTGCAATTCCAATAATAATAAAACGTAGGAAATGTCCCATGCTGTCTGAAAATTGCCTCAAATTAACAGGTAGACATATAGCACCAAAAGCTTCTATTTCATCCCAAGGAGAATAATCTTTTACTCATCGTCATCTAAGTTGTCCCAGTTAGGCCCTATCGACATTACTTCTTCGAACTTAATCTTGACATTGCATCTATACAGTTTAAACAACTCCACGGCTGTGTCTGATATCCAGCCATTCCGGTTCATGTACAAAACGGAGAGTCGTTTGCAGCCTTCTCTTAGAGCTTGCAACCCTTGATCACATAAATTCCGGCACCGATTCACATGGAGTTTCTCCAAATTATGGCAGTTTGATCCGATGGAAGCCCATCCCAGAATCCTAACCTCATGACACAATGCCAGGTTCCACTCCCGAAGTTGTGGACACCCTTTTGCAATTGCAACAATGGAAGCATCGGTAACACTTCTACACATTCGAAGACTAAGGATTTTAAGCCTCGCTGCAAATATATTCCAAATTGCTTCCATCCCATTTCTGAAGTTTGAGCAACTTAAACCAGCAATGTTCAAAAACTTAAGCCCACCTCCACTAACAATGGCCATTATTCCTTCGGGTTCAAGATTACAGCACTCAGCATCGATGTAAACCAGAGTTGACGAACAACTTCTTAAGCCAACACCACTTACACCCCTGCAACTGGATATCTTAATTGCTTGAAGCTCACAGCACCCTTGAGAAAGAGCTCTCAACCCGGTGTCAGAAATATGCGGGCAATAAGCAAGATTCACACGTGAGGGTATTATACACGTGAGGGTGCAGTCCATGTGTATAAACATAATACACGTGTATTATACACGTGGAATTTTTTTAATTTTAAAATTGCCATGTCAGCCGGTCGTTATTCCTCTAACGGAGAATGACGGCAAAGTGACTAAAATAAAACAGATTATAAACGTAAGGGACCACAATAAGTTGTTTTGAAATCTGGTGACCAAACTAAAACAAACACCAAACGAAAGGGATTATTTGTGAACATTACCCTTTTTTTTCTTTTGTGTTTTTTTTCTTTTTATTATTTCTTTTAAAAAACCCTTTATTCTTTATTGTTTTACTTTTTAAAACCAAGACCCTTCTTTTCCCCTTTTTTACATTTTTTATCTTTTTTTTTTTCATTTTTTTATGTTTTTTTACTTTTTTATATTTTTTCTTTCAAAAAGAATTCTTCCTTAAAAAACCTTTTTTAATCTTTTTTTAAAGCTTTTCTTTGAAATATGACTTTTTAATAAACCTTATTTAAAAAAAAAAGATTTCGCTTTAAGCTTTTTTTCAAAACTTTATTTTTCCTAAAACCCTAAACTTTTATTTAAAACTCTTTTTTAAAATTTTATTTTCATGTTTTCTTGAAAACTTATTAATTATTTCCTTTTTACTTTTTCTTTTTAAATCACTTAACCTACTCTATTATTAAAACTAAATTTTAAGAAAAAAACCCTTTTTATTATTTTTTATAAATCAACCCCCTTTCATTATTTTCACTCATGCATTTTTATTTTTCCCTAATTAGATCCCTAACTTTAAGTTTTTTAATAAAACTACATTAACTCAATTTTATTCTTGCATTTAAATAGAAATATTTTTAAAAAAAATTATTTCTAAATATCAAAACACTCTCAAACAAAATTTTTAAAGGATGCAAATTTTTTAAAGATCAAACTAAAAAATTAAACAAAATTTTAAAATGAAAACATTACCGGAATCGCGAAACAATTTTCCAACTTCAAGAACTCAACCTAAAATCTACAAAAAACACAAACACAAACACAAAAAATTCAACCAAGAACAAGCATGAAAAATACTAAAAAAACTAAAAGAAAATATAGAAATGTTACAGAAACGACGAACGAAGAGCTCAAATATGAACTTCTCGAAACGCTCTTAATTGCTTCGGGAAAATTGCTCCCAAGCTCGAACATCAACTCAAAATTTACCAGCAACTCTTGAGAATTTTTAAAGGATTTTTCAAAATTCTTTCCTAAGCTTTTTGCTTTTTCAAGTGTGTTTTTTTTCTCTTGAAATTGGGTGTGATGAACAATGGAGAAAAGAGGGGTATTTATACTAGCTTTTGAGCTTGAGGATCAAGAATAATTCGGATTTCAATCCCCAAACTGAAGTCAAAATCAGACAAGAAACTTGATTCTCGACAAAACCCCTCAAACTCAATCCGATTTATTTTTTATTGTTGTTTTTTTTCCTTTTTTGTGTTGTTTTTGCTGTTTTTTTTTACATTTATTATTTTTTTGTTGTCATCTTATTTCCTTTTTTCCTACATTTATTAGCACCATTATTATTTATTTTTATTATTATCACATTTTTTCTTTTTTTCTTTGAAAAAGGATGGGCTTGTATTTCAAGGTGGGCTTTGGGTTTTTTTCTTTTGAAATGGGCTTTACAAAAATGGGATTTTGAGATGGGTTTTTTGTTGTCGTTTCTTTATATTTTTTAGAAAGGGTGGGCCTTTTATTAATTTAAGGAAAAAAGATTTCTCTTTTTTTTCTAATTATTTAATATTGGTGGGGTGAAAATCTAGTGACAACGCGTATCAGTACTCGAACAACTGTATTGATACACGTCTCAAAACAGAAAGAGTCATTGTGCACATTTAATAGGGGCATATCGATACGCATATAGGCGTATCAGTACGGGTATAGTGTAAAAACAAGGCCGTATCGATACTGTAAGACCGTATCGATACGATTTTTGCTCACTGAAATCATAAGAAAAACTTTAGCAAAAAGGGTATCGATATGCTAAATGGGCGTATCGATACGGTCCAACGACCGTTTGAAATTTACTGAAATCATAACCGATAATCAATGGTCGAGAACTTTAAATTGGGTGAAGTTCCTGTATTTTGAGAAATTTACAAATTGGTCCTTATCATATGTTGTAATCAATTGAATGCTAAATCGATGTCTGATTGAGTTGATGTATCTTCCTTTGGGAGTCTAAACACTCAGGGTAACAATGTGTATCTAGACAAGATAAAAATAAAAAATAGGGTCATCTATTGAGGTAAACTTCTTGGTTTACTTCAATATTCCCCGTGTGTCCCATTCAGTTCAGTCCGGCGTCTAGGTCGGGTCAAGGGGGTTAAATTTTGTGGTATCAGAGTCAGGTTTCGAAATAATGGGATTTTGGTAAGTTGATGGTAAGTTGATATGATGTGATTGCAAATTGTACGTTGATGTTTGCTTTACACGGTGATTGTTTATATTCATGTTGATGAAGAATGAATATTGTTGATGACATGCATTATGGTTATGATGTATGTGTTAACTGATATATACATGTTGTGAGTTGAATCTTGTTGATTGTTGTGCACGGTGCTTGCGATATGTATGTTGTTTGCCTTATGCTATGCTTGGGGGTAATTGGGATACCCATTGACTTATTACTATAGTTGAAGTGTTTAAATTGAACTGGAAGTCTTGTATCCTTGCTTGAAGCTGGCCTGATTATTTTTGTTTTGTTTTATTATCATACCTTAATTATAATAGCACAATGGGACCAAGAAGAGAGTTGTTATCTGGTACGGTTGCCGCTGCTGTAGGGCAGGGAAATCAAGAGAACAAGGTACCTCCTAGAGGGAATCTACCTCCTCCACCGCCTCCACCTAGGGGTGAGGAGCAAGGACAACATGAGCAAGCTGGACCTGTGTTGGGTGATTTGATGCCTTTAGTTCAGGCAATGACTGGAGCATTCTAGGTTGTTGTTGCTGGAGTGCAGTTGCAAGCACTAGCTGCTGGGCAAACGGGGTTGTCGTTAGAACGTTTGTGAAGTTTGAGCAGTGTTGAGTATCGTGGCTTGTCGCCTGAGGCATCCGAGGCTTGGATGGCCAGTACGATTCAGATTTTGGAACAAATGGGGTGCAATGGTGCACATATGCTGGGATGTGTTGTTTTGCTGTTGCAAAGCGATGTTTACAGTTGGTGGACGACTGTAACTGCGGCTATAGAGCCTAATCATGTGAACTGGGAGTTTTTCCAAGCTTCCTTCAAGAAGAAGTATCTAGGAGTTAGATACTTGTATGATAAGAAACGTGAATTCATGTCTTTAGTTCAGGGTAGCATGACTGTAGCTGAGTATGAGGTTCAGTTTGTACGTTTGAGCTAGTATACCCCTAAGTTGGTGTCGAGTGATAGGCATCGTTGCGACTGCTTCCGTTATGGTTTGGTGGAGGATAATCAAACGCCATTATGTCTATCTTGGTTAAAAACCAACCAGCGCGACTAAACAGGAAATAGTGGCATTTGAAAGCAAAACGCCGCCATATGTCTACCTTTGGTGGCATTTTCTGCTAAAACTCCGCAAAAGGTATTTAAATTTTAGTGGAGCTTTTGAATAAAATGGCATTAGTGTAAAAATTTAGTAGCATTTTTTGAAAACTACGCAATTGGTTATTCTATGGTGGCATTTTTATGCTAAAACGTCGTAAAAGGTATTTTCTTTTTAGTGGCGTTTTGTATAAACGCCGCGAGAGATGTTTGTTATTAAACGTCGTTTGTGTAAACATTTAGTGGCGTTTTTTTGTAAAACACCGCAATAGATGAAGTACATCATTTAGTTAATTATATCACAGTTTTAGACCCTTTTTCACCCTCCCCCAATCAATCGTGAAAAATCCCTATCTGCTCTTGCTCCTCCTCATTGTTCTCCCCATCGCCGTACACCCTCCTCGTCGCTCTCCCCGTCGTTATACTCATCACTGTCGATCGTCCCTCGGGCCGCGCGGTCGCACCAACAAGACGAAGGTTAGTCTTTTTTTCTCAACTTGTATCATTCGCAATTGGTCTTTCTATGGTGCCATCATTGCTAATGGCCAGTTCTCATTGTGCTTTCAAAATTGCAGTTTCCCTTCACGTTCGGTGCCATCTAATTTCTTATTTTCTAGTAAGAACAAGTTGAATGTTTTGCCTATAAGCCAACACTCGTTCCTCCCGCTCCGCCACCGAGTCGCCTCGATTCCTGCTCTTAAATCAAACGTTCCTCACCCACTTCACAAGGTAGATAACCAGCTTCCTAAAATTCTCTCCTTTGTTATCGACACTGACATTTCATTTATAATAAGTTTTATGTTTTTGTTAGATTAGAAGAGATGATGCGTAGTCATAATACTTTATAGGGTTTCTATTTTGTGTTTTTATTAATAATTAGGATTAGAAAAATATTTTTATCTTTATTTTGTGTAATTCAGCTACTAGATGTTTAAGCAATGGCTTTCGCCATTTCAAAATCAAAATTTATTGAACATTTCAATCTGAATTCGATGGTTGCTCGTGTTTCGTCTTCTTATTCTTTTTTTCCTCCATCAAGTCCTCCTTCTCTCGATGCTTCCTTCCTGGACCTTGTGATGTTTTCTATTTCATACCTTGAACCTCACTTACTTTTTCATACCTTGGTTCATTTTATGGTCATCTTTCTCCAATTTAAATCTATTCCTAATTAATTAATGATCTAGTTGCCTTGGTACAAAAATGTTTGAGGGTAAAAGTTTAGCTTGTCATTTGGTTGCAAGTATCACTATAATGTGGCAGATGGAAGGCTTACGCAGCACATCGAAAAAAGAAATGAAGATGGCCTATTTATTAGGTGTGCAGCTTCTTGTAAAATTCTATGGGCCCTTGTAATGGATGTTGGCATTGTATTCTCTGCACACATGTTTATAAATCTCATCTATTTTCTTCATAAGGTACATATTTTTATATTTTCTATTGATATGGTTCAATTCTCTAGCTTTATTGTGTTTGTTTTGTTTTTTGTCATCTGACCTTTGTATTCCGGTAGTTAAAGCTGCTTCTGAATTTAGATTCTAGTAGTGATCGATTTGATTGTTTTGTTGTGTCTGAAGGAATGGATAATGGAGCAGTGGGAGAAAACTATTATATCAGTGCAGTAGTAGGGGCTACAAATGGGGGCTCTTTAGTAGTAATTTCAAAAGGTTAGTTTGCAGTTTTCCAATATCTGATTTTTTGACCAGGTGCTCATGTTGGCATTTTTTTCAACTGTATTCTGTAAAAGAAGTGTGCATAACCAAGTGTTTTTGTTTTTTTATTCCACAGGTTGTGGAACTAGACTTTCTTTATCCTAGCGAAGGGATCCCTAGACGGTGGGATTGTGGGTATCGTATAATAGCTACTATTGTAACTTGGGATCATGTTGCTTTAGTTCTTAGTGTACCAAGAAGGAGGCCTTCAGATGAGATGCAAAAAACTCTTAGAACTTCAGCATTTCCTAGCACACATGTAAAGGTGAACCATTTATAAAATTCACAAATTTGGCTGCCATGTCACTCTATTTTCAACATCTCTAAGTTTCTCATTTGATCTTGCAGGAGAAGTGGGTAAAAAATCTATATGTTGCTTCTGTCTGTTACGTATGAACAGTTTCCTGAGCTTTCCCATTCTTTCCTCGTGGTCTCCTAGGAGACACAACTGTCGATATGGTAAAAGCTGGAACTCTCGTCCCTTTGAATTTACTCTCTTTAGGTTTAGAGCAATTTTAATCAGTACTAGTAGTCTTTGTTTTTTTAAATTTATTGTAACTACAATATAGAAAGCTTCTAGTTGTACTTGGCCTCCATTCATTTGTATGGAATGTTCTTCAATTGATGCATTGTAAAATAAGAAATAGTAATTTGTAAAAAAAAAATCAAAAAGGCAAATTTGCGGCGTTTGTGGAAAAAATGCCACTAAATATTGCAATATCCATTCACATTTAGCAACGTTTTGGCGAAGAGCGCCACTATAACTCAACATTAGTGGCATTTTGAAAGACAAACGCCACTACAAATAGGGTATTTTTAGCGGCGTTTGAAAATTTAAGCGCCACTAAAAATGGAGTATTAGCGGCATTTTGAAATACAAATGTCACTAAAGATATGGTATTAGCGGCGTTTTTAAATAAAAACACCACTATAGACATGGTATTTTTAGGCGTTTGTTGTTCAAAAATGCCGCTAACAATTGCAACGCAGGATCTGGCGGCACTTTTTGCGGTGCTTTTCCTAGCGCCGGGAAGGTTTTTAGAGGCACTTGAAAACGCTGCTATAGAATAAAAAGACGTCGTAAAAAACATGTTTTGTTGTAGTGTTGCTAGTATTGCTTTCCTCTTGAAAGCAATTCCTAGCTTCTTCTTCTCTACCTCTTGCTTCTCCACTCTTTTCTTTTCTCTCTTCTTTTCTTCTTCCCTTCTTTGCTTCATGATCTCATTAGTAAGGAGGGACTCCACCAACTCATTGAGCTGCAATGCCTTCAAGTTCTTGGCCTTGATGATAGTGGTTCTCTTCCCATCCCATGATTCGGGAAGAGAGTAAAGAAGCTTCCGGACAAGCTTGTCTTCGGGAATGTGTAGAACTAATGTTTTGATATGATAATTGAAAAAATGTTTTGGACTAATTTAAAAAAAAAAATCAAAACTATTTCCTAAGTCCAAATAACTTGAAACTATGTTTAGGGATGTTTTCAAAAGGTTTTTACATGTTTTCGAAAGCCAAACTACACAAAACCTTCCAGGCGTTTCGATACGGTGTATTCCAATAGCAAAAACGTTTTGATACGGGTATCGAAACGGGCCTTCCCTGGATGAGATTTTTGCCCAGCATTTTGATACGGGCTATGCCGTTTCGATACGCCTACGTGGCATCGACCACAACTATCATAAACCCCAACGGCTATTTTCCAACTAACTTTTAAATACAGAGCATTTCGATACGGTGCCTAGCGTTTCAATACGGGCGTTTTGATACGGCCCATGGCATTTCGATACGGCTTCTCGTCAGACTGCAACAGCTCTTTCTACTTCAAGAGTGTATCGAAACGACTTCGAGCGTTTTGATACGGGTGGCAGCAGAACTACATTTATGGTGGGAAATAAAGTCCTTAACGGCTCCAAAACATCCCCAACGGCTAGTAACGGCTATAAACTCATCAAGGAGTATAAAAGGGACCTTCAAGCATCAAGATATGGTTAATGCTTCAATTGTCAATCAACAAATGATCAAAAAGTATCTTTGTACTTAAATTGTCAATTCTTGTATAGACAAACACTAGTGAGCCAAAATTGTCAAATTTGCTCAAGTCTTTTAGGTTTTGGGTGAGTGCATTATTGAGCAAACAAATACCTATTAGAGGGATTTAAGTTTGCATTTATCTTTTCTCTTTTAAAGAGGGTTTGATCAAGGCTTTGGGTAGAAAGCTTGATCGGTGTATAAGGGTTTCCTCTTAAGCCTAGAAAATGGGACGAATCAATAGTGGATTGATTGGAAATCCTTAGTGGGAAGCTAAGATAGTGGATGTAGACCTTGGTTAGAAGGTTGAACCACTCTAAAATCATTGTGTCATTAACATTTTAGCTTTCACACCACATCCACCCAAAATTCCACCTCTCCACCACTTAGTGAGCAACATCGGTTGAAGGAATCGAGCTCCTAACAACTCAACAGTTGGTATCAGAGCTTGGCTCAATCTAAGAGGCTTAACATCCTATTGAGAAGCTCCGGCAAGCTCGATCATCATTTTACCAACCGGCTCAAACGGCGCAATCCATCGACAAACTGCCTTTCTTCGGCGGAACCTACTATGCCCATTAGAAGACCAAGATGAAGTTTTTCATAAAGTCAAGAGACTACAAACTATGGGACATAGTTGAAGATGGTCCGTTCGTGCCTCAACGAAGCAAAGCAGAGTGGAGTGCCGACGATCACAAGAAGATGGAGCTAAATTGCAAAGCCTTGCACATTCTCTTTTGTGCATTTGGCCCAACCATCTATGAGAAGATGTCTTCTTGTGAGAGTGCCAAGGAGGTATGAAACAAGCTTGAAGTCACATACGAGGGAACCAATGAAGTTAAGGAGACCAAGATTGGGCTCCTCACCTTAGAGTATGAGAACTTCAAGATGGATCCGAAAGAGAACATCGAGAAGATGTTTGATATGTTCTCCACTATCACCAATGGTCTTAAAGGCTATGGAGAAGCCATCCCGAAGGAAAAGCTTGTCCGAAAGCTCATCTACTCTACTTCCCGAGTCTTGGGACTCAAAGAGGACCGCCATCATCGAAGCAAAGAATTTGAAGACCTTGAAACTTGATGAACTCATGGGGTCACTCCTTACTCATCAAATCATGAAGATGAACAAAGAGGATGAGAAGAAGAGGGAGAAATTAGAGCTATGGGAGAGAAGAAGCTCAAGGGGCTTGGCATCAACACCAATGTCATTGCTCTTAAGTTCTCCACTTGCCATCATGTCTATTCAAGTGAAGAGAAGGATGAAGAAGAAGAGATAGTTCATCTCTTCAAGAAGTGTGCCCCGTTCATGAAGAAAGCCTTGAGAGAGCTTGAACGAGAATCCAAGAAAAAGGAGAGGGCAAGCACTTCAAGCCATAAGAAGAAGGCATATGTGGCTACTTGGAGTGATGAGGACTCCACCGACGATGAAAAAGCCAACCTTTGCCTTATGGCCATCGAAGAAGATTCAAGGGTAACTTCTAATTCATCTACTTCATTTTCTTACTCTTTTGATGAATTACAAGATGCCTACGATGATTTGGTTTTAGAGTTTAAAAATCACATTTTGAAAAACAATAAATTGATTTCAAAGTTAAAAATTCAAAATAATTTGATTTCTAAAACCAAACTTGAACTTGAAGCAAAACTCGAAGAGTTTGAACAAAAATGTTTTGATTTACAAAATTTGCTTCATAAAGTTCAAGAAGAAAAGATTTGATTTCCAAAGCGCTAGAAAAGAAAATCAATTTTGGAAAATCAATTTTTTATGTAAGACAATCTAGTGCCCCTAGATTTGTAAAAGGAAAATGTTTTAGAAGTGTTTGGATCCCAAAAGGACTTAGCACTTCAATTAAAAAGGATGACATTGAAAAATGGATTCCTAAGGGGACTAAAATTTGTGCTACTAATGTTCATGGATCCAAAGCAATTTGGATACCAAAAATTACTTGATTGTCTTTTGCTAGGTGTGATGGAGAGTGATCAACAAGTCTAATTAATGAGGGGGAGATCCATGCACACTAAGGAAGAATACTTGAAGAAGGAAGGCTTCACATCCTCCCTTGAGTTCAAGTGTGGTAAAATCTAGTTGCTTTTTTTTATTTGATCTATTTTTATTTATGTCAACTAGATGATCATAAATGTTGGACTAACATTTTTAATGATGCTTTGAGTAAGGGGGAGCCATTTTAAAACTAAATTCTTATTTTTGTCAAAATATTCCTCTATAGTTATTTTGAACTTAATGTTTTAAATTCTTTTTGATATAACAAAAAGGGGAAGAAATGGTTTGAAAAATTGAATTTTCAAATGAATAAGGGGGAGCTTTAATTGATTTCATATCTTCATCTCTTATTCACATTTTTAAAGTTAAAGGGGGAGAATCTCAAACAATTTTTCAAGTTGGTTTTATTATATCAAAAAGGGGGAGATTGTAGAACTAATGTTTTGATATAATAATTGAAAAAATGTTTTGGACTAATTTAAAAAGAATTCAAAACTATTTCCCAAGTCCAAATAACTTGAAACTATGTTTAGGGATGTTTTCAAAAGGTTTTTACATGTTTTCAAGAGCCAAACTACACAAAACCTTCCAGTCATTTCGAAACACCTTTGGGCATTTCTATACGGTGTATTCCAGTAGCAAAAACGTTTCGATACGGGTATCGAAACGGGCCTTCCCTGGATGAGATTTTTGCCCAGCATTTCGATACGGGTTATGTCGTTTCAATACGCTTACGTGGCATCGACCATAACGGTCATAAACCCCAACGGCTATTTTCGAACTAACTTTTAAATGCAGAGCGTTTCGATACGGTGCCTAGCATTTCGATACGGGTGTTTCGATATGGCCCATGGCATTTCGATACGGCTTCTCGTCAGACTGCAACGACTCTTTCTACTTGAAGAGCGTATCGAAACGGCTTCGAGCGTTTCGATACGGGTAGCAACAGAACTGCATTTATGGTGGGAAATAAAGTCCTCAATGGATCCAAAACATCCCCAACGGCTAGTAATGGCTATAAACTCGTCAAGGAGTATAAAAGGGACCTTCAAGCATCAAGATATGGTTAATGCTTCAATTGTCAATCAACAAATGATCAAAAAGTGTCTTTGTACTTAAATTGTCAATTCTTGTATAGACAAACACTAGTGAGCCAAAATTGTCAAATTTCTCAAGTGTTTTAGGTTTTGGGTGAGTGCATTATTGAGCAAACAAATACCTATTAGAGGGATTTAAGTTTGCATTTATCTTTTCTCTTGTAAAGAGGGTTTGATCAAGGCTTTGGGTAGAAAGCTTGATCGGTGTATAAGGGTTTCCTCCTAAGCCTAGAAAAAGGGACGAATCAATAGTGGATTGATTGGAAATCCTTAGTGGGAAGCTAAGGTAGTGGATGTAGACCTTGTTTAGAAGGTTGAACCACTCTAAAATCATTGTGTCATTAACATTTTAGCTTTCACACCACATCCACCCAAAATTCCACCTCTCCACCACTTGGTGAGCAACATCGGTTGAAGAAATCGAGCTCCTAACAACTCAACAGAATGATCTCACCGAAGCCATTGAGACCATTTACAATGACGGAGAACCGATCAAACATTTTGGAGATGCTCTCATCCGGCTCCATCTTAAAGTTCTTGTAACTCAAATTAAGGATCCCAATCTTGGTCTCCTTTACATCGTTGGTGCCCTCGTAGGTGGTCTCTAGGTTGTCGCACACTTCCTTTGCACTTGTGCATGATGACATCTTTACATACATGCCGGGTCCAAGTGCACAAAAGATGATGTGAAGAGCCTTGTCATTAACTTGAATCCTCATTCGATCTTCATTGGTCATTTTCGCTCTTGTTTTCAGAACGAGCCTTCCTTCTTCATCTCTCTTCATTGGAATAGTTGGTCCATCTTCCACCACATCCCAAAGGACGTAGTCATTTGACTTGATGAAGAGCATCAATCTATTTTTCCAATAAGGATAGTTATCCCCATTGAAAAAAGAAGGCTTGGTGATCGATTGTGACTCGAAGATATTTTGGCCGAAGATAGATGCCATGGCTTGATTCGAAGGTTCATTAATCTTCTTCTAGGATCTTCTCTTGTGGATGTGAGTCCCTCAAAGAGTTAGGTTCTGATACCAATTGTTGAGTGGATCAAAAGAATTGAAAGTGGCCAAGAGGGGGTGAATTAGCTTTTTAAAATTGAAGGGAGCAAATTGAAAATGTGAAAATTGAAGACAAGGAAATTTATAGTGGTTCAAGCTTAGAACAAGCTCTACATCCACTACCTTAGCTCCCACTAAGGATTTTCAACCAATTTCACTAGAAATTTGTCCCCTTTTCTCGGATTAGGAGGAAACCTTACAAATCGGTTAATCTTTCTATCCAAAGATTAACCAAGACTCTCTAAATAAAAAGAAAGTTTTGGCAATCTAAAAAACACCTCTCACTAGGTTAATGTATTGCCCAATTACACTTAAACACTCCCCAAACTTGAAAGAAAATAATACAATGAGAATTACACAAGTTGGGTTACAAGAATTTGACTCTAATAGCTCAAGGGTTTGGATATATGCTTGGATTGTTGAAAATAGGTTCAATAGTTGTTGTTGTTGTAGCTTTTGAGGCTTGTTTATATACCCTTGCATTGATTTCTTGTCGTTCTAGTGGTTGAGATCATCAAAAGAGCTGTTGGGCTCCATTTTTCCAGTAATAAATGCACTTTTGCAACCTATTGTATCGGTACTCAAACAACTGTATCGATACCTTTCTCAAATCAAAAAGAGTCGTTGTGCACATTTAAGAGGGGTGTATCGATACGGGTATAGTTTAAAAACAGGGGCATATCGATACTCTAAGACTGTATCGATACAATTTTTGCTCACTGGAATCCTGAGGAAAACTTTAGCAAAAAGTGTATCGATACGGTCCAACGACCGTTTAAAATTTTGCTGAAATCATAACTGACAAGCAACGGTCGAAAACTTTAAATGCAAAGATTTATCGAATCAAGTCAAACCGTATCAATACGGGTATAACCCTATCGATACGCTTTTATCAATTAAAATTCCAGAACCATAAAACTATATCGATACGACTAGAGCGTATCGGTATGCCTTAGCGTACAAGGTTTGGGCTTGAACACTTAGAAAATTTTTGTTTGAAAAATTTATTTGACTTAGAAACAGTTTTGGTTCAAGTTTGCTTGTCAATTTGTGATACTTTGAAATACTTAAAAATTTATTTACTTTTACAAATAGGTCCTTAGACAATTTGTTATATCAAAATAAAATTAGGTTTTACAATAACTTATAGATAGTGGAGTCATATATATGTTTTCTAGACTGTATTTATCTCGCATGCTTATTTTATGATAATTGCGAATTATGGAAGAGTAGAAATGTAGCGCCGAGCTTTGTAAGCTCAGTGTTCAGAATCGTTGTTTCTGTTCACAGGTTGGTAGGTTGATCGTGATCGAGGAGCACATCATTGAGGCATTTCCCAACATTGCATCGCTTTAGAAGCTCCTGTTTTGTAAACTTATTTATAATGCTTATTTAATTTCATGGAATTATGGATGATTTGATGTTTTAAAAATGGCTAATTCTAAGGTTTTAAATTGAAAATTTTTTGGGTGACCCAAATGTGACACTTTGGATCTGGTTTGGGATCGGGGTGCTACAATCTGGTAAGACCCATAATATATAGGGTTTGTGGTTATTTTGTGGTTGTTGGTTAGTCGCCTCAAACTGACTTTGAGATGAAGAGCGGTAGTCACAGCACCAATTGTTAATGTTGAACTGACGAGGCACCAAACAAGGGATGTGGAGAGGAGGACCAAGATGGTTGATGGCGATTTCAGGCAGTTCACCCCCTGTAAGTTTGGGAGGGTGAGCTGAAATCATTACGGTGGTCGAAATGAAAGAGAGGAGAAGGAATAGATACTTGAGGGTCTTCTTGAGTAGATTGCTAATTGAGTCGAGATAAAAACTCTCTCTTTCATTTGCCTCCTCCATTTATATCCACAAGGTGTCAGGTAGTGTCTTGTAGCAGATCTTAGGAGTTACACTTGTGATGATTACACTGATATTTTACCTCGTTGATAGGTCGAAATATTCATTAGATGTCAATGTAGTTAGGTTGAGAGCTCTGATCAAGGTCACATCATAAGATGTTATCGAGATCTCAAATGAGTTCAACTGATAACACGTGCTTATCCGAGGATAAGTTCAGAGGGTAGTGCTTACTGAATTCCGAAGTCACCAGGTTCTGAAGGTATAACATGAATTATAACACAACATTGAAGAGGGAACAATTGATCACAATTTTTACTGTTGAACTTAATGTCAGTTAGGATTAAGCAACAATGGTCGTGTAATAGTAAGTAGGGGTGAGCGTTCGATCGAGTCGAGTCGAGTCGAGTCAAGAAATTTCGAGTTATTCGAGTTGACGAGTCATATTTTACTACTCAAATTTTATTTGAAATTTTTTCGATTTGAGTCGAGTTTAAGAAATTCGAGTCGAGTTATCGAGTTCCTATAAAAATTTAACTGTAATTATTTATCATGTTTGTTGAGTGGATCGAAAGATCGATATTTACCAAGAGGGGGGTGAATTGGAAATTTTAAGGATTGTAGTGGAAATTGGCAAATTAAAATTGAAGGACAAGGAATTTAGAGTGGTTCAAGTTCCAAATGAACTCTACATCCACTACCTTAGTCTCACTAAGGATTTGCAACAATTTCACTAAATTGATCTTCCCCTTTTCTAGGACAAGGAGGCAACCCTTTACAATATCGGTTGATTTTTCTACCCAAAAATCAACCCAACCCTCACACAAGAGAACAAAGGAATTTGTAGGCTAAATAGGTATCTCTCAATACAAATGATAGCCCCAATACAAGCACTCAACCCAATTTTACAAAATATGAATGAAGAACACAAATTGGGATTTTACACAAATTTGGGATTTTTTGCTCTAATGCTTGAATTTGATGTTTGGATGTTTGATTGAAGTTCAATAGTTGTTGCTGATGCTTTTGGATGTCCCTTTTATACCTTCTCATTGATTTCTAGCCGTTTGAGTGGTTGGAGAAGTAATTGGAGCCGTTGGAACCCTCTCTTACCACCATAAATGCTGTCTGCACCAACCCGTTTCGGAACACGGGAAACCTGTTTCGGAACGGACTAAAATAGAAAGAGCCGTTGGGGTGCATTTAAGAGCCCGTTTCGAAACGCCTTAGGGCCGTTTCGGAACGGTTTTGCCACTGTAAAAGGGTCGTTTCGGAACGGTCCTAGACCGTTTCGAAACGCCTTAACGGTTTTGATAAAATCAGTTAAGACATACAACGGTCATATTTTTCAAACTGAAACCTAGCCCCTGTTTCGGAACGGTATTGATCCGTTTCGAAACGGAATGGCTACTGTCAAAGGGTCGTTTCGGAACGGGCATTAGCCGTTTCGAAACACCCCTTATATATTAAAAAAAATCTGAAATATTTGAATTAATTTAACCCTTTTTTAATCCAACATGAAGAACAGTTTCGAAACGAGGTGAGCCGTTTCGAAACGCTTCCAGGTGTTTCGATACCCGTATCGGAACGGTGGTCGACAGTGGTGAAACTGTTTCGAAACGCCTTGAGGCCGTTTCGGAACGGGTACATGGAAACCACTGTTTTGACTTGAAACACTTAGAAAAATAATTGGAAAAGTATGTTTTTAACTTAGGCATATTATAAAAATTATATGGGGATATTTTTAGGACTTAAAATTCGTTTAGACTTTTAATTTAGTCCTTAGGTTTTTAGTTATATCAAAATTAAAATATTTGTTTCACAATCTCCCCCTTTTTGATATAACAAAACCAAAGTTAGAATTTTTGAGAATTTGGAAAGTTTTGAACATATTCTAACTCCCCCTTAATTTAAGATAGGTTTTTTAAAAAATTTTGATTTGAAGTTTAAACCTTTTAAAAATTAAAAACGAATTTTAGTGTTGTGGCTCTTAAATTTCTTCTCCCCCTTTTTGTTAGATCAAAAAGAATAACGTAAGCTCATAGAGAAGATAAAAGATTAGTACCAATAAGCAATAATAAGCAACCATAAATTCATAACCAAAATATCCAAAACATAATTCAAAACGTTAAGTTCAATATAATTCAAACAACAAAATCCCAAAATAAAATAGCCATAAGCATAGGTCTTAAAACATGATAAAACACAAGATGCAATCTAAATCCTAAAAAGCATAAATAATATGATATGAAATGAAGATCCTAAGCCTCGTCATCATCATCCTCGTCATCCTCATCGTCATCGTCCTTGGCTTGAGAACGTTGAAACTTCGTCCATTGCCCATAGAGAGTGGAGAAGGAGAGATCCAAATTGGAATGAGAAGTTTCAAGAGAACTAAGACGATTCTCGACATTCGACAAACGATTGCCCATTGTTTCAAAGCCCGAAGTAATGCGAGTGTCCAAAGCATCGAACCGAGAGTCCAAGGCATTGAAACGCTCGGTAAGGAAAGCCGTGAGGGCATCATTGTTCGCGGCTTGAACTTGCGGTGGAGGAGCAACAAGAGGAGGATCCGCTTCTCTATCAACTCTTTCCCAAATACCATTCACATAATGGAACCCGGACTTGCGAAGGGAAGATTCACCTATCTTGGTCTTGCGAGGTTCCGGAGAGTCGTAGGTACAATCAATACCGAGATGGTGAAATAGGGCGCTCAAGACAATGCCATAAGTGAAGGATGTCAACTCATTTGTGTCAATAAGCTTGATGTTATTGACAATCTCGGCAAAGATGATCTTAGGGACATTTGGGCGCTCACCCGTACGGAAACACTCTAACCAAAAATAATCTCGTTGACGGATATGGGAATATTTACCGCCGGAAGGGCGAATAAACCAAGAGACCATTAAGTGAAGGACACGATCATGCACATCAAGGTTAAGAGCTTTCCCGGTAAAAGTGCCAAAGTGGCGTTCATCCTCAAGACCCTCATTTTTCAGTTTAAGAGCAGACTCTAAAAGTTTAACATTTATAACAACCTTTTTGCCTAGCAAGGATGACTCAATCCCTATGATCTCGGTTTTGGACTCATCATAAAGGAAGTGAGCATTGGAGTAAAAGATGAGTACCATATTTTTGTAGCAAACATCCGGAAGGCTCAAGAAATCCATGAGATTCCACTCATCCAAACGAGGAAGATAACGAAAAAGGAATCGCTCGGAATTGAGGAATTCAAGATCGATAACACGTTCCTTACGAACCGCGAAATCCTTGACATAAGCAAAGCGAGCACGTGCTTCCGAAGTTTTGAAGGATTTCTGAAAAAGCTGAGTGAGATTCGGACGAATGCTCGATTCACCGGATTGAACGGCCTTGCGCTTTTTGTTCGATTGATCCGCCATCTAAAAACATTAAGCAAGTGTTTTAAAATTGAGTGTATGCATTGATAATTAAAATCAATCCAATAAGAAATCCCACTTAGGTTTTTGAAAACAAAATTAAAATAAAACAGTGTTTAAAAAAAAGACGATTGAAAAATTTTATATTCGAATCAAAAATTTTGGGATTTGAAAAAATTTTCACAAGATTTTGAAAACCCACAACAAAAACGTATAATTTATACAAAAATAAGATTTTCTATCCTATGATTCGAACATGAATTGAAAGAAAAGAGAAAAATTGAAAAATTACCTTAGTTTGGGATTTTGAATGATTTTGAAGAAATCCTTGCACAAGATTGATGAAACTTGCTTAGACTTGAGTTGAAGATTAAAACCCCTCACAATTTGGTGAAAATCAAGGAGTTTGAGAGGGTATTTATAGAGAGGGAGGCGGTTTAGGGTTTTAGAGTTTGATAAAAAAAGTAAATTTGTATCATTAAAAGCCCTAGATATAGCAATCCGCGATGCCGTTTCGGAACGGTCAAGACCGTTTCGGAACGGGCGGCTAGGGTTTTGACCATTTTAAAACCATAAACAGAACGTTTCGATACGCAGTTGACCGTATCGAAACTCCCTTTGACCCGTATCGGAACGCGTTCTGATACACCCCCTTGGCAGAATCAAAAACGTTTCGGAACGCTATTAGGCGTTTCGAAACGCCCTCTTCTCAGAACGTGATTTAAGGTACCCGTATCGAAACGGGTTCACCTGTTTCGATACACCTGGGCCTGGAAGTGCAGATGAGGCTCTAAAAATGCAGAAAAATGATCTTATAAGAGGCCTAACATGCATAAATGTCATGAATGAGCAGGCAAAACATATGTAGGCATAAACATACTCCCCCTAACTATAAGCATGGATGAAATTAGGAGTTTAAACACATCAACATGGCATTTCACAAAATCAAGCATATTTAAGCACAAAAGAGGTCCTAAAAGGTCAAGATAGGCTAGCTAGACCTAACTCTCTCCTAAGGGACCAAAAACGCTCTTTGTCTAAAGGTTTTGTAAAAATGTCCGCTAATTGATTCAAGGTGTCTACATACTCTATAACCACATCTTCCTTAAGGACATGATCTCTAATGAAATGATGCCTTATTTCTATATGTTTGGTTCTAGAGTGTTGGATGGGATTTTTAGTTAAGCAGATTGCACTAGTGTTGTCACATTTTAGGGGTATGGTTCCAACTTTAATTCCATAATCTAAGAGTTGTTGCTTCATCCAAAGGACTTGAGCACAACAACTCCCTAAGGATATGTACTCGGCTTCGGTGGTAGATAAGGCTACACTATTTTGTTTCTTAGAGAACCAAGATATGAGCATACTACCTAAGAATTGGCAAGTTCCCGAAGTACTTTTCCTATCAATTTTGCAACCCCCATAATCCGCATCCGAATAAGCATGTAGGTTGAAGGTAGAGTCTCTAGGATACCAAAGGCCTAAACAAGGAGTGTCTCTAAGGTATCTAAAGATTCTCTTAACGGCTATAAGGTGAGACTCTCTAGGACTAGCTTGAAACCTAGCACACAAGCAAACACTAAACAAGATATCCGGTCTACTTGCGGTAAGGTAAAGCAAGGATCCAATCATAGAACGATAAAGTTTAGAGTCAACACACTTACCTCCTTCATCTTTGTCAAGCTTTGTAGATGAGCTCATAGGAGTGGCTTGAGGCTTTGCATTCTCCAAGCCAAATTTCTTGAGCATATCCTTTATGTATTTTGCTTGGTTGATGAAGGTGCCATCCTTCTTTTGCTTGATTTGGAGTCCCAAAAAGAATGAGAGCTCCCCCATCATGCTCATCTCAAATTCACCTTGCATTAGCTTAGCAAACTCTTGACAATGACATTCATTAGTAGAACCAAAAATTATATCATCAACATAAATTTGAACTACTAAAATGTCATTTTTATACATTTTTATGAAAAGTGTAGTGTCCACCTTACCTTTTTCAAAACCTTTTTCAATTAAAAAGTTTGAAAGCCTTTCATACCAAGCTCTAGGAGCTTGTTTTAAACCATAAAGAGCTTTGGTAAGTTTGAAAACATGATTTGGAAATTTTGAATCTTCAAAACCCGGTGGTTGTTCCACATACACTTCTTCATTTATAAAACCATTTAAAAATGCGCTTTTAACATCCATTTGAAAAAGCTTGAAATTATGATAACATGCATATGCAAGCAACATCCTAATGGCTTCCATTCTAGCTACGGGTGCATAGGTTTCATCAAAATCTATTCCCTCTTCTTGAGTGTAACCTTGTGCTACAAGTCTAGCTTTATTTCTCACAATGTTACCACTCTCATCTAGTTTGTTCCTAAAGACCCATTTAGTTCCTATTGTAGATTGATTACTAGGCCTATCAACTAATGTCCATACATTACTTCTCTCAAATTGATTTAACTCTTCTTGCATAGCCATAATCCAAAAGTCATCTTTCAATGCTTCTTTTATGTTTTTAGGCTCTATGCATGAGATAAATGCAACATGGTTCATTAATTTAAGAGAAGAACGAGTGGTTACCCCCTTGGATGGATCACCCAAGATTTCACCATCTTTGACATAGTTCAACTCCCTTGGGTAGCTCACTTCCTTTTCCTCAATAGCCAAGTCCTTCAAGGCTTCAAGAGGTGGATCTTGTGTGTCTTCTTCTTTTGGTTGAATCTCATCCTCCTTTGAAGTTTGACCTCCATCAAAGGCATTTATGATTCCTACATCATCATCATCACAAGAATCCTTCCTAGGAAGGAGGTTATCATCGAATACAACATGAATGGATTCTTCTACTACTAAAGTTCTTTTGTTAAATACTCGATAGGCTTTAGAGGTTAAAGAGTAACCTATAAAAATAGCTTCATCACTTTTTGCATCAAATTTACCTAAGTTATCTTTTCCATTATTTAAAACAAAACACTTACACCCAAAAGGGTGAAAATAGCTAATGTTAGGCTTTTTAGATTTTAAAATCTCATAAGGTGTTTTCTTTAAAATTGGCCTAATCATTACTCGATTTACAATATAACAAGCGGTGTTTGTGGCTTCCGCCCAAAAATATTTAGGTAAATTATTTTCACAAAGCATAGTTCTAGCCATTTCTTGTAAAGTTCTATTTTTCCTCTCAACTACCCCATTTTGTTGAGGAGTTCGAGGAGCCGAAAAATTATGGCTAATACCATTTTCATTCAAAAATTCTTCAAACCCTAAATTTTGAAACTCGGTTCCATGATCACTTCTAATGTGTGAAATTCTAAGTTCAAGATCATTTTGGGTTAATTTTGAAAATGTGATGAATTTTTCCAAAGCCTCATCTTTAGTACTTAAAAAGAGAACCCAAGTAAATCTAGAAAAATCATCAACTAACACGAATGCATAAGATTTACCACCCAAGCTCATAGTCCTAATTGGCCCAAATAAATCCATGTGAATTAATTGTAAGCATCTACTAGTAGAAACATCATTAATGGATTTAAAGGAAGACTTATGTTGTTTACCCTTAGAGCATGCATCACAAATTTTGTCATTTGAAAATTTAATTTTGGGCAAACCTCTAACTAGATTTAGAGAGACTAGTTTTTCCAAAACACTAATGCTAGCATGTCCTAGCTTCCTATGCCACAACCATGTATCATTTTCATTTTGAGCAACTAAACATGCATGAGATGTATGTATGTCATCTAAATGCACCATGTATATATTTCCTATGCGATGACCTATGAGCATAATACTATTTGATTTAATGTCTACAATTTTACATCCATTTTTATCAAAAAGAACATTAAATCCTTTATCACACAATTGACTTATGCTCAATAAATTATGTTTAAGACCATCAACATACAAGACATTTTCAATGAGAATGGTAGAGTGATTACCTATGGAGCCAATACCTTTAATGTGGCCTTTGGAGTTGTCACCAAATGTTACAACTCCTCCACTTTTTGGCTTTAAATCCATGAATCGACTCTTGTCTCCGGTCATGTGTCTCGAGCATCCACTATCAAGGTACCATGAGTTTTGACTTTGTGCTTTGGCCTTGTAGCAATGCTCCCCCTACAAACAAAGATATTAAACCTTGATTTTTGGTACCCAAATCATTTTGGGTCCATGAGTGTTAGCTCCCAAAACCTTGGTTCCCTTAGGAATCCAAGATGACATAGCAATAATATTATTAGATTTTACAAGTTCCTTAGGAACCCATACACTTCTAATTCTTTTAGCTCTACTATGTCTAGGGTAGCTACCTTGTTTGTAGTAATTAGTCCTTTTCTTAGGTTGGTGTGTTCTAGAGGATTCTCCTACTTCATGTTTGACACTACCAACATTTTTTAAGGACTTTTTGAGCTCATTTAGCTCACCTAACACCTTTTGGTGTTCACTATTGCATTGAGACAAAAGATTATTAAGATCAACATTTTCATCTTGAAAGAATTTAAGTTCATCTTTTAATCCTAAAATCTTTTTCTCAAATTTAGAATTAGCTTGAGTGAGTGAGTCATTTTTCTCATTTAGCTCTAAAATGATTTTCTTGTTTTTAATGACCGACTCTTTAAATTTCTCAACTAATTCATCATATACCTCTTGCAACTCATCATATGCATCATTTAATTCTTCATATGAAAAATCTAAAGTAGATGAGTTAGAGGTTACCAAGGAGGAATCTTCCTCAAGTGCCATGAGACAAAGGTTGGCCACTTCTTGTTCGTCATCCTCCGATGACTCCTCATCACTCCAAGTAGCAAGTTTGGCTTTGAGTTTCTTCTTCTTCTCAAAGCTCTTCTTCTTGAGTTGAGGGCACTCCGAACGGATGTGACCGGATTGTTTGCACTCATAGCAAATGATGGGATCCTTCCCTTCTTCTTTGTTCCTTCCTTTGAAGTCCATCTTTCTTTGGATTTTTCTTCCCCGGTTGGACCTCATGAAGCGTGAGAATCGTTTGGCTATCATAGCCAATTCTTCAAGTTCATCCTCCTCACAAGATGAGCTCTCATCATGTTGTGAAGCTTTTGCCTTGAGAGCTATTCCCATCTTCTTCTTCTTTTCGACTTCAAGCTTCTCTACTCTTTTCTCTTCTTTCTTTTTCTCATCTTCCCTTCCTTGCTTCATGATCTCATGAGTAAGGAGAGAACCCACAAGCTCATCAAGCTTTAATGTTTTCAAGTTCTTTGCTTCTATGATGGCGGTTCTCTTCCCATCCCAAGCTTCGGGAAGTGAATAGAGTAGCTTCCGGACAAGCTTGTCTTCCGGTATGATCTCTCCATAGCCCTTTAGCCCGTTGACAATTGTGGAGAATCGATCAAACATCTTTGACACCGTCTCATCGGGCTCCATCTTGAAATTTTCATAACTAAGATTGAGAAGACCAATCTTAGTTTCCTTGACATCATTGGTGCCTTCATAAGTAGTCTCAAGTGTGTCCCACACTTCTTTGGCATTTTCAATGGAAGAGACCTTTGAATAGATGTCCGGACCGAAAGCACAAAAAAGCATGTGGAGAGCTTTATCGTTGACTTGAATCTTCTTCCTCTCCTCTTCACTCATTTCGGCTTTCTTCTTCAACACCATCTTGCCTTCACCATCTTGCTTCAATGGAATGTATGGCCCATCCTCAATGACATCCCATACAAGGTAGTCACTTGACTTGATGAATAGCCTCATTTTGTTCTTCCAAAAGGAGTAGTTGTCACCATTGAAGAAAGGAGGCTTGGTGGTTGATTGTGACTCGTACATGCCGGAACCGGAGGTTGAAGTCATCTCTTGATATTTTGATGATCACACTCTTCCAAGGATCTCCTCTTGTGGTTGTTAATCCTCAAAGAGTTAAGCTCTGATACCAATTGTTGAGTGGATCGAAAGATCGATATTTACCAAGAGGGGGGGTGAATTGGAAATTTTAAGGATTGTAGTGGAAATTGGCAAATTAAAATTGAAGGACAAGGAATTTAGAGTGGTTCAAGTTCCAAATGAACTCTACATCCACTACCTTAGTCTCACTAAGGATTTGCAACAATTTCACTAAATTGATCTTCCCCTTTTCTAGGACAAGGAGGCAACCCTTTACAATATCGGTTGATTTTTCTACCCAAAAATCAACCCAACCCTCACACAAGAGAACAAAGGAATTTGTAGGCTAAATAGGTATCTCTCAATACAAATGATAGCCCCAATACAAGCACTCAACCCAATTTTACAAAATATGAATGAAGAACACAAATTGGGATTTTACACAAATTTGGGATTTTTTGCTCTAATGCTTGAATTTGATGTTTGGATGTTTGCTTGAAGTTCAATAGTTGTTGCTGATGCTTTTGGATGTCCCTTTTATACCTTCTCATTGATTTCTAGCCGTTTGAGTGGTTGGAGAAGTAATTGGAGCCGTTGGAACCCTCTCTTACCACCATAAATGCTGTCTGCACCAACCCGTTTCGGAACACGGGAAACCTGTTTCGGAACGGACTAAAATAGAAAGAGCCGTTGGGGTGCATTTAAGAGCCCGTTTCGAAACGCCTTAGGGCCGTTTCGGAACGGTTTTGCCACTGTAAAAGGGTCGTTTCGGAACGGTCCTAGACCGTTTCGAAACGCCTTAACGGTTTTGATAAAATCAGTTAAGACATACAACGGTCATATTTTTCAAACTGAAACCTAGCCCCTGTTTCGGAACGGTATTGATCCGTTTCGAAACGGAATGGCTACTGTCAAAGGGTCGTTTCGGAACGGGCATTAGCCGTTTCGAAACACCCCTTATATATTAAAAAAAATCTGAAATATTTGAATTAATTTAACCCTTTTTTAATCCAACATGAAGAACAGTTTCGAAACGAGGTGAGCCGTTTCGAAACGCTTCCAGGTGTTTCGATACCCGTATCGGAACGGTGGTCGACAGTGGTGAAACTGTTTCGAAACGCCTTGAGGCCGTTTCGGAACGGGTACATGGAAACCACTGTTTTGACTTGAAACACTTAGAAAAATAATTGGAAAAGTATGTTTTTAACTTAGGCATATTATAAAAATTATATGGGGATATTTTTAGGACTTAAAATTCGTTTAGACTTTTAATTTAGTCCTTAGGTTTTTAGTTATATCAAAATTAAAATATTTGTTTCACAATGTTATAGTAGGGTTTGATTCTAATTTAAACTTCTTTCTCTAATCATATAAGATATGCACATATATATTTTTTCACATGTGACAATATTTCTTCATATTTTTATATATCAGTATGTATATATCATAAAAAATAGAGGGACTCGTCTCGAACTTAAAAATAAATCCACTAATTACTAAAAATTTCGAGTTATTCGAGTTATTCGAATTTCCATTTTATAACTCAAACTTTATTTGAAATTTTTTCGAGTTATTCGAGTTTATGAAATTTCGAGTCGAGTCAAGACGAGTCGAGTATTTTTGCCTCGAGTCGAGTTATTCAGTTTTTTCGAGTCGAGTCGAGTCGAGTTTTGTTCACCCTAATAGTAGGGCTTTAATTTTTAGGGTTCTGGTAAATTTAGTTCAGGGCTGTATTTATGTGGGCTTGATAGACTACCTTATGATCTAAGGTTGGCCCGATTTCAGGTTGTTGGTTATTAAGTTTTGTGGGTCAATTAGACAAATTTGGTGCTGACGAATATAACATGCAGGAGTAGGAGAATCTAAAACGAATGTCTTTAGGATGCAAGGTGGGTAGGAACTATCGGGGAGGTGTGTGCATTTTGGATACTCGATTCTATTCGATCTAAAATTTCAGATATCCAAAATTTTTGGATAGGCAATCTAGTGATTCGTATATGATCCGAAAAAATCGGATACCCAATTTTCGGATATTTGAAATTTCAGATTCGGGTATTCGAATATCCGAATTTATGACTTGATTTAATTTTTTTTTTAATTTGGCTGTTCTATCCATGAAAATTTTAGATTTTCGAATATAATAAACAAATTATTGAATATAACAAGATTTGTATCCGTGAAAATTTCAATTTTTCATATATAACAAGTAAAAGTATCAAATATAACAAGATTCATATTTATAAAAAATTGAATTTTCGGATATCGAATAATCGGATATACGACCCGAATATGAAATAACTATTCGTATCCTATCCGAAATTTTCAAATATTCAATCCAAATTATCCAAAAAATAAAAAAAAACGGATAGGATGTCCAACATTTCAGATCAAATCAGCAGATAAACAGATCGGATCAATTGGATCAGATTTTTTGCACACCCTAGTACTGGATATATAGTCTTTTACAAGAACCAAATATGATTTAAACTAAAACATGAACCACATTCGATGTTGGGAGTAAGCAGTTTCTCTAGATAATAAACCGCTTTCCCAAACATGGTGCCTGAAAAAGATTACTAATTAGACGTCTAAAACTTGTACTGTCCGCAGGACGTTATTCAGTGTGGTTGTGGAGTAATGGGTATCAAGTTAGTTGATAATATTTTCAGACTCGGCTCTCTTTCTTGGGATTGTGACAACCTAAAATGTCAAGTTGCGGTTTTCCTTGGTTTGGAGAGTAAACTATTCCCGTACTTGCTCTACCCATCACAATGTCTGCTGTAATGTATTGAGATATGTACGAAATTCCGACCATGTTCCTCTAAGAATCATAACTGATAACGATGGTCAATCCACAAAATAGTTTGTTTCTTTTACAATCAAGAAAGAAATCTCCCCAATCACAACCACATTAATGGAACGACTAGACTCGGTAGTCTAACACTTACGGTAACCTCAACCTGCAATCACCAGAACAAAAGACCCAAAATCCATGTAGGAAGACAAAATCCAAGTATGAGACCAGTTACCAAGTACTACTAGCTAGACTCTCAAACTCGGCCTCTACAATTTGAATGTCTTTATTAGTAACATCTACACATGCATGAAGTGAGGTGATTTGAGATGTATTACTCGTCTCCCTCGACAACAATGATGCTTGCTTTTCTTTTAGTTCTCTTAGCATCTTGGTGTTCACATCAATCTCTTCATTTATTTTGGTTAACTCATCAGAACACTGCTTGAGTTGCAGTTCAACATCTTTTGAACAGTGTTGAAGATGTTCATGTTTATCTTTCATCAACAGCAACTCGCTTGCACGGTCCCTTACTGCCTTCACATCAAATCCTAGAATTCTGAAATCAGGAAGAGCATCCAAAATGGTCGTAAAAAGATTCTCAGGATCAGCAACTGTCAACTTGGAAGTCTTCTCCACCAAAGATGCAAAGTTTAACATATGACCAACAGCTAAACCTTCACGGAGAATTTCTTTCGATTCTACTAGGGGGTGAAAATGTGGGCTTTGAGGCATGACTTTGAAAATTTCCATGGATTCAACTATTTTCCAGAGTTGTAGGGTCTTTACAAAAGGTAAGTTTGGACCCTCATCTGGCTCATTGTCACCTGTCAAGCCAACTAAAGGAGCCTGCACCATTAATTCAAGTGGTTTCTCCTTTGGATCATTCCGTGGGTTTTCATATCCTGGAGGAAAATCTCCTAGATACATATAGTATTAGAATCAGAAAATTTTAATGAAAAGTGAACATGAATCATGATAATGTCACATTACTTACCGGAGTCATTTTCATAACATATTAATTGAGATGATATTAGCATCAGAAAATTTTATTGAAAAAGGGAACATGAATCATGATAATGTCACATTACTTACCTGTGTCATTTTCACAGCATATTAACTGAGATTGTTCTTCATTTTTATGAAGAGTTCTGCCAGACTCTCCGGCCACCTTGATTATCTTTCTCGAACAATCTGTTCTATCTGTTGACATAGTTTGAGAACATATAAAATCAGGAAGAACTAGCAGCACATGAGTCAAAACAAAAGGAAATATAGAGCACATGGAAATTACATCCTTCTTTTACCATGTTCCTTCTTATTGTATGCACTTCACATCAGTTATCAGTTCGAATAAGTCATGACTATCATACGCAAGTTAGTACCATTGACAACAGTTTAATTTGCAGCTGATATTCTACTGTTTCTCGAGCTAAACTATCCTAATTCTAGTCATATAAGTGACCAGTTCTCTAATAAACACGAAAAGAACACCACTTTTCAGTGGTGCCCAACAGCCCCAACCTGATATCATGGATAACTCAACTTCTGTGGCTTTGTATTTTTCAGGAACCATTTCTTCAAGAATACCAGCAGCATCATTTATATCTAGCACAAAATAAGGCAGTAGAAGTAAGTTCATCAGAAATTAGATTATAGTAGACACTGCCAGATTTATGTTATCATGTACCAGCAGATGGAGATCTAGGGATCGGATGCACAGATGTTAGTTGCTCGTTCTTGGTCTCATGCAAACCATCTTCTTTCTGAGGTCTGCCCATGCCATGTTCCTTGTGCAGAATTATCTCCTGCACGGATAAGAAAACAAGTTTTGAAAGCAATTCCTTTACATTCAGCAATGAACCTAAAGAATAAATTCACTTTGCTGAACTCTATTATGTCAAATTTCAAGGCAAGAAATTTAAGACATGTTCTTTATTAGCTGAGACTCCTATGGAGTTCAATCTCAAACTAGAGAAGGATGTTCTTGGAAGTCCAATTAATAAGGGATTGTATCAAAGGTTAGTTGGGAAATTAATTTATCTTTCTCTTACTAGACCTGATATATCTTTTCCTGTGAGCATTGTTAGTCAATATTTGAGTGACCCTCGAGAGGAGCATCTTGAAGCTGTCAACAGAATACTAAAATACCTAAAGATGACACCTGGCCATGGGCTAATTTTCAAGAAAACCAATGACAGATCAATAAAAGTCTTCACTGATGCTAGCTAGGCTGGAGAACTGACAGATAGAAGATCCATCAGTGGGTACTGCACTTTTGTTTGGGGCAATTTGGTAACTTGGAGGAGCAAAAAGCAGTATGTTGTGTCTCGGAGCAGTGCTGAAGCTGAGTATAGAGCTATTGCACTTGGAATGTGTGAGGGAATATGGTTACAAAGGTTACTTGTTAAATTGGGCTTCAGTGACTCTAAAGAGTTCGACCTATACAGTGATAGTCAATCTGCCATCAATATAGTGAGAAATCCAATCCATCATGATAAACTAAACATGTGGAAATTGATAGACAGTTCATTTCAGAGAAAGTCAGTAGTGGTCTGGTAAAACTGAACTTTGTTTCTTCTAAAGATCAACTTGCAGACATACTCACCAAGGCACTTCCTAGAGTAACCTTTGATGAGTTTACATGCAAGCTGAGACTATATAATATATACTCTCCAGCTTGAGGGGAGTGTGGATTGTGTGATTGCAGAAAATTAGGGATATAAATTCCCTAATATCAAGTTGCTATTAGTTAGCAATTATCTTCCTAATATCTTGTTAATAGTTGTAAATAAAGAATCAGATTCTTGTAATTTATTTGTAATTCCTTTTTCCTAGTTTAGGCTTTCTCTTGTAATCTACAAATATGTTCTTTCTTTATCAAATAAAAGACAGAAATTAGAGTACTCAAACTGAGACTCTTTTCAGTACCTTTCTACAAACTTCCTTTGTCACTTTCTGAATTTCTGTAGCTGCTGCCACCTTTAAATTATCCATCTTTTCTGTGAGCCATTCTCGTACATCTCAGTAAATTATTAGACAGAATGCAGAGAAAATTGAAGTTTTTCAAGCTAATTTAGAGAATGCATACCTGCATCTAGATGCTTTGGACCTCCAACATGACATTTGAGCTTCCTTCCATACTTTTTACACAAACCTGCATCTTCGTGCATACTTTCAAACTTCGGTTGGTCGTTGTCCTAAATGGGAAGGGGAGAAAATCGATTAGAAACTGACTTTTGGAAGGAGAAATGCGGAGAGTAATGGATGGTGAGCAGAGCAGAGACATTCAATTAAATGTAAACAGAAAAGAATAAAAAAATATTGAGCATTCCTATACCCCCAAAGGGATGTATCCAGCATCTTTCAGAAGTAAAATGGAGAGAGAGGATCTTTTTCAGGTCATGATCAATTGGTACATAATGGAAACTCATAGACCATGAACAAAGCCACATAAATACATTAGTGGATAAATCATTTGGGTTTTATCATATTGCTTGCAGCCATACGCAAGTCTTTTACTTAGAAATGCACAGTTAGGAGGAGCTTTAGCAAACCTACACATGTATAAAAGAAAATTAGTCGACATTATTTGAACTTTAATTTTTTAACCAGACTATGGATTTGAAGCAGAGTAGGCTACAATAATAATCTCATATTTTAATCCTTTCCTTATTGAATTTAGTCCCCGCAAATTTACCTCAATAGAGTAATTTTATATTGAGATACAATGCTAATAGCACATATAATACAACTACTCTACTTTCCTCTAAAGTTCAAAACAAGGAAGAGCTGTTAGGAAAAACCTTCATTCCAGATTCTAGGTGTGATGCGATTGCTAAGCTTTCGTGTTTGAACTTCTTGGAAGGATGTAAAGATGTAGCATCGCCTTCAAGTGTTGCTCGCTTTACTTGCTTACTCTTTGCAGGTTCTTTAGATGCTTCCTGAAAATAACAAGGTCCAAATAAGTAGACAGAAAGCAACTGAAGCGCCTTAAAGTTTGCATGCTACTATTTTGTTTATTAAATGTCTCAAAACATGAGCCAAGGCATTGGTAAACCAGAGCAATGAAAAATTCCTTGACATGATTGGTCATCCTAAAGGCAACAGAAACACAAGAGTAAAAAAAAAAACAAAACATGGGCATTGCAAATGGAGCCATACACATGAAATCAGTTGATAAATTTGAAGCCTAGAAAGCAAATGCACATT
This sequence comes from Hibiscus tridactylites, assembly GCA_958450335.1. NCBI lineage: Eukaryota > Viridiplantae > Streptophyta > Magnoliopsida > Malvales > Malvaceae > Hibiscus > Hibiscus tridactylites. Next base: position 20,571,789 of record OY288278.1, on the reverse strand, counting down.
ATTATTAATTTTTTTTTGGATAAGAGCAAATGCACATTAGAAGAGCGAAAAACTTTTAAAACCTGAAATTGGGAGGGTTTAACCCATTTGCCATCAATCCATTTCCAGTGAGGTCTCAAACTAGAAGAAGAAAACTCAATCTCCTCAGGTGGTTCTGCAAAAGACACAATGTACCGATTTGGGTTGTCAAGAACTTGAGAAACAGAACCAGTCCACCACCCATCTAGGTGAAACGCATCCACGACCTCTTTCACTTGAAAACAGTGGTCACCAGGGAATACTGGTTCTGGAGGTAAAGGCCTAATGAAGGAAAGCTCGACATTTTCGGTGAGTGGCGTTTGATTATCCTCTTCGAGTAAGGTCTTGTACTGAACCAAGGCCTTGCCTTTAGTTTTGTTCTCTGGGAGTTTGAGAATGATACAAGTATACCATGCTCCTTTAAACCCTTCTTCATCAGAGGTTGCTTCAACTTCTCTGCCAACGGCAATCTCTCCCTCCATTCTTTGGGCGGTTTTGGGTTTCACTTACAGCGTTTTCCCTTTCCGAAACGTTTATTGTTAACTTAAGCAACAAGGCATTCTCTTGGCCTTGGGACCCGTGAGGGACTCTTGGGTTTTATTCTCAGTGTATCCTGCAGCTTGTTTTCTTGTTTCTAATAGTAATAAGGCAAACTATACCATTGACCACCGAACTAATTGGGGATTCCTATTTTGACCACCGAACTAACGAACTCGTCAATCAGACCACCGAACTTATTAAATTAACCTATTTTGGCCACCGCCGTTAAAAAAATAACAGAGGACTGACGGAGTGATGACGTGGCAGTTAACAAACTTTTATAAAATTACACATTTAATCCTTGATATTTACACATTCTTTCAATTTAGTCCTAATTTTAAATTAATAAAATAAATTAATTATTTAATTAAGTGATGACACGTGTCAACACCTTATTGGAGGAATTTAATTATTTATATTTGATTTTATAAATTTATTTTCCTCCCCCAATCAAGTGGTGACACGTGTCACCACTTGGTTGAATGAAAATAAAGGAAATATGAAAGGATGGGGCTATGGTGGTTCAAACCTACGTCATGTGGGTTCCAAACCCACATCTTTACCACTGCACCAAGCTTCTCTCAATAACATGAGTTGTGTCATTTAATATATATGTTATAATGCAGTAAATGTTAGGGGGAAAAAAGTAAAAATGATTGAAAGGGTATTTAAACCTAGACCACTTGGGATGTTTAGGATGTGTATAATTACACAAACATTCGATTCAAATATTCGAATATTTTTCTTTTTCATATTTAAATTAATTTAAATACTTGATTTAAATATTTTAAATCGAATATTTTAAAAACAACATGGCTTGGACCCATCATCTCATCCCATTTCTGTTTCTTCAAAGAGAAGGCATAGGTCAAAACTTCAAATCTAGCTTCCAGGTAATCTATATGTTTCATTTTGCATCTGTCCATGCAATGTTTTACTATATGTTTTGTTTAATGACGCAAACTGATTTTGTATGAATATGCAGGAAAAGGTGCGAAGAAGATGTGAAGAAAGAGATGGAACTGCTGAACTTGAAGCTGTATTTGGAGAACCGAAGCATAATCGTAGAGAATGAGAAGTTGAGAAAGAAAGCCAGTGTTCTACATCAAGAGAATTTAGCCTAAATGTGTGAGCTTCAGAACAAGTTTCCTCATTTGGATCGTTTTTCCACCACCCTTTTGCTGCTTCTGCAAAAGCACTGATCAAAGTCTGCAGAAACAATAATCTGAGCCCTTCTAAAGCAAGCAGCCTCCTATCTTTTCTTATTCAATGTATGTTTGCAATCTGGGAATTGTTGCATATAATGTTTTGCTTTAACTCCTAAATTAAATGGTGGAGAATTCAAACAAGTTTCACCAAGTTTTACATATATTCGAATTAATTTAAATATGAAAAAGAAAAATATTCGAATATTTTAAATCGAATGTTTGTGTGATTATATACATCCCAAACATCCTAAGTGGTCTAGGTTCGAATCCCCTTTCAATCATTTTTACTTTTTTCCCCTAACATTTACTGCATTAAAAAATATATATTAAATGGCACCACTCATGTCATTTAGAGAAGCTTGGTGCAATGGTAAAGATGTGGGCTTGGAACCCACATGACGCAGGTTCGAACCACCACACAGCCCCATCCTTTCATATTTGCTTTATTTTCATTCAACCAAGTGGTGACACGTGTCACCACTTAATTAAATAATTAATTTATTTTATTAATTTAAAATTAGGACTAAATTGAAAGAATGTGTAAATAGCAAGGATTAAATGTGTAATTTTATAAAAATTTGTTAACTGCCACGTCATCACTCCGTCAGTCCTCTGTTATTTTTTTAACGGCGGTGGCCAAAATAGGTTAATTTAATAAGTTCGGTGGTCTGATTGACGAGTTCGTTAGTTCGGTGGTTAAAATAGGAATCCTCAATTAGTTCGGTGGTCAATGATATAGTTTACCCTAGTAATAATTAAGGGAAATCACTCTCCTTTATTTGGCTGATTATTAATGTTCAATGATCTAGTGGTTTAGGTCTTACACTGGTTCCTTAATGATGTACCTATCTTCATGCCGCAACTTGGCTCAAAAATCTGACCCTCTAATATTTTTTTCAATTTGTTTAGTTTACATAAGCTTGTTAGATTTAAGATTTGGAGGGTAAGGGTTCAAACGGTAGAATTTAAAATTTAGGTTTTTAGATTTAGTAATTTAAAATTAAGATTTTAGAGAAAGTGTTATATTTTGATTTTTGATACACAGTCTATGTAAAAATAATAGGCAAAATGACAAAAGATGCCCCCAACATTTGTATGTTTTGTCATTTGGCCCCCCTATTCTTTTTTTGGAGCAAACAACCACCAACGTTTCAATTTGGTCCAAATATGCCCATGTTGGATGAAAACTGTCAGTCAACTGACGATCAACGACTGATTTTGACTGGACTTGCCACGCGTTAACATCGGTTTACGTGGCATATGCCACAACAGATATTTTTTAAAAAAAATATATATTTTTATACCCTTCTTTATAGTGACATGTGGCTGACTATCATGCTGACACGTGCTGAAAATGATGTTGACACGTCAGCAGATCTTAATACGTGGCAAGTCTAGTCAACATCATCCGTTGACCGTTAGTTGATTGACAGTTTTCATCCAACATGGGAATATTTGGACCAAATTGAAACGTTGGAGTTGTTTGCTCCAAAAAAAAAGAATAGGGGACCAAATGACAAAACATGCAAATGTTGGGGCATCTTTTGTCATTTTGCCAAAAACATTACACAACCCTTCTTTAATATCTAGATTTAAATTTTTAGAGTTTAGGTTTAAGATTTAGATTATAGAGTTAATAATTTAGTATCTAAAATTAGAGTTTAGGATTTAGTGTTCATATTTTAGAGTTTTAATTTGGCTAAACTGTGAAACCTATGTTTGATTTTGATATAATTAAATCTTTAAGGATCAATTTGAAAAACTTAAAATTGTTTTATAAGTCCTTTAATAAGTTTTAAATCACCAACACTTTAAAACTGATTTGAAAAACTCAAACTCAAAATATTTTCTAAATGTTCCAAGGCGAAACTATTGAAAACCGTCCAGGTGTATCGATACGCTTCCAACCGTATCGATACCTTATTTACAAAGTTAGCTACTGCCGGAACTCGTTTCGATACGCACTTGACCGTATCGAAACACCGTATCGAAACAGATTCAATCTGTATCGATATGCTCCTTCGTAAAAGTCTAAAAGAGTTTGAATGGCGTACCGATACGACTTCACTTGTATCGATACGGTTTTAATGAATTTTAAAATCAAGTCGTTTTAAATATTTCAACTGTTGGTGTCAGTTGTTAGGTAACCATATTTTAAATTGGTAGTTGACCCGTGTCGATACGGTAAACCTTCGTATCGAAACAGAAATCGACAGTGAGCTCAGTTGAGAAAAAAGTATCGATACGGTCTTAGCCGTTTCGATACCCTGTATCGATATGCCTACGCGCGTTTCGATACCCCTATTAATTGTGCACAACGGCTCTTTCTTTTCTGAGACAGGTATCGATACGGCTCCCCGAGTACCGATACGGGTAGCTGTAGAAGTGCATTTATGGTGGTAAGAGATGGTTCCAATGGCTCTATTCAAGTTCCCAACCACCCAAACGGCTAGAATTAATAGAGAAGGTATAAATCGAAGTCCTTTGAAGGTTAGCAACAACTATTCAACCTACAAGCATCATCAAAGCAAAAATCCAAACCCTTGAGCTATTCAAAGTCAAATTCTTGTACCCAACTCTAGTGTCTTTCAATTGTCATTTTGTATTGTGAGTTTGGGGTGATTAAAATTGTAATTGGGTAGACAATTATCCTTTGAGAGGAATCATTTGAGTTTACCACAACTTCTCTTTGTAATTTGAGTGGATTAAGCTTTGGGTAGAAAACTTAATCAAATTTGTAAGGTTACCTCCTCATCCAAGAAAAGGGGAAGAATTCAAGTAGTGAATTAGTTGAAAATACTTAGTGGGAACTAAGGTAGTGGATGTAGAGTTCATTTGGAGAACTTGAACCACTTTAACCACTTGTGTTAATTTTATTTTTCACTCATTCTTCCCACCAAAATTTTAATTGCCAATTCACCCTCCTCTTGGCCATTTGCAATTGTTTGATCAACTCAACAATTGGTATCAGAGCTACACTCATTGGAAGGATTACAACCCTCTTGAGTCGATTCTAGGAGAGTTTGATCAACAACTAGTCAAGCAATGGCATCCACCTCCAACTATGAGTCTCAATCCACCACCAAGCCACCATTCTTTAATATTGGAAGAATAGGATGAGGCTTTTCATCAAGTCTACCGACTACATGGTGTGGGATGTGGTTGAAGAAGGTCCATACATTCCCATGAAGAGAGATGGAGAAAGACTCGTCCCAAAGGTAAAAGCCGAGATGACGGATGATGAAAGAAGAAGGATGCAAGTGAATGACAAAGCTCTCCATGTTATATTTTGTGCACTTGGTCCGGATATCTACTCCAAGGTGTCTTCAATCAAAAATGCCAAGGAGGTTTGGGACACCCTCGAGACAACATATGAGGGAACTAGTGATGTCAAGGAGACAAAGATTGGGCTACTCAATCTAAGCTATGAAAACTTCAAGATGGATCCCGATGAAAGTGTCTCCAAGATGTTTGATCGATTCTCGGTCATTGTCAACGGATTGAAGGGGTTCAGAGAGATCATCCCCGAAGACAAACTAGTGAGAAAATTGTTGTACTCTCTTCCGGAGTCATGGGATGGCAAGAGAACGTCTAGTATTGAAGCTAGAGATTTGAAGACTCTCAAGCTTGATGCTCTTGTTGGATCTCTACTCACCCATGAGATTATGAGGAAGGGAAGAGAACAAGAGAAGAAAATAGTTGAGAAGAAGGAGGTTGAGAAGAAGAAAGTGGGAATCGCTCTAAAAGCTTCACATCAAGAAAGCGATTCAAGTGAGGATGAAGATGAGGAGATGGCCATGTTGGCCAAACAGTTTACTCGGTTCATGAAGTCAAATCGTGGAAGAAAGTTCATTAGAAAGGGAGACTTCAAGAGTAAGAGCAAGGAAGAGGAGAAGGATCAAATCACTTGTTATGAATGCAAGAAACCAGGTCACATCCGTTCCGAATGTCCTCAATTGAAGAGGAAGAGCTTTGGGAAGAAGAACAAGCTCAAAGCTCAAATAGCCACTTGGAGTGACGATGAGTCATCCGAGGAAGAGGAGGAAGTGGCCAATCTATGTCTCATGGCCATTGATGTTGAACCAAAGGTAAATTCCAACTTATCCAATTTAGATTTTACTTTTGATGAACTTCAAGATGCTTATGATGAATTGCAAGAGGTTTATGATGAGTTAGTAGAAAAATACAAAGAATCCATTTTGAAAAACAAGAAAACTATTTCCGACTTGAAAAATCAAAATGAGACATTTTCTAAAGCTAACTCCGAATTGGAAAAGAAAGTTTTGTTTTTAGTAAATCTTTCAAATGATCTTAAAACAAAAAATCTTGAACTTGAAAAACTTCTTTCCGATTTTCAAGATTATCACACAAAGGAAGTGGATAATCTTAAAACATCTATTGCTATTGGGAAAAATAATTTTGAAAAAGGAAATCATTCTAAATCCCAATATGTAAAAAGAAAACCTTTTATTCCTAAACAAAGAAATTTTAATAAGCAATCTAGAGGTCAAAGAGTTAGGAGTGTTTGGGTTCCTAAGGAACTCATTATTTCTAATAATATGAATGATATTGCTTCTTGGATTCCTAAGGGAACCAAAATGTTGAAGGCTAACACTCATGGACCCAAAATGATTTGGGTACCAAAAATCAAGGCCTAATTTCTTTGTTTGTAGGGGGAGCATTGCTACAAGGCTAACGCTTCAAGCAAAAATTCTTGGTACCTTGATAGTGGATGCTCAAGACACATGACCGGTGACAAGAGTAGATTTGTGGAACTAAAGCCAAAGAGTGGTGGAGTGGTAACTTTCAGTGACAACTCCAAAGGCCACATTGAAGGAATAGGCTCCATTGGTAATCACTCTTCTATTTTCATTGAAAATGTTTTGTATGTCAACGGTCTTAAGCATAACTTATTGAGTATTAGTCAATTATGTGACAAGGGTTTTAATGTTTTATTTGATAAAAGTGGTTGCAAAATTGTAAACATTAAAACAAATCAACTAATGCTCATTGGTCATCGCATAGGAAACATATACATGGTGCATCTAGATGACATTCATTCATCTCATACATGCTTAGTTGCACATGATGAACATGACTCATGGCTTTGGCATAGAAAATTAGGACATGCTAGCATGAGTGTCTTAGAAAAATTAATTTCCCTTAATCTAGTTAGAGGTTTACCCAAACTTAAATTTTCTAATGATAAAATTTGTGATGCATGCTCAAAGGGTAAACAACATAGAACTTCTTTTAAATCCATAAATGATGTCTCTACTAGTAGATGTTTACAATTGATTCATATGGATCCTTTTGGGCCTATTAGAACAATGAGCTTGGGTGGAAAATCATATGCTTTTGTGCTTGTAGATGACTATTCTAGGTTTACTTGGGTTCTATTCTTAAGTACAAAGGATGAGGCTTTAGAAAAATTCATCACATTTTCTAAAATAACTCAAAATGATCTTGAACTTAAAATTTCTCACATTAGAAGTGATCATGGAACCGAATTTCAAAATCTAGGTTTCGACGAGTTTTTAAATGAAAATGGGATTAGCCACAATTTTTCTGCACCTCGCACTCCTCAACAAAATGGGGTAGTTGAGAGGAAAAATCGAACTTTAGAAGAAATGGCTAGAACCATGCTTTGCGAAAATAATTTACCTAAATATTTTTGGGCGGAAGCCACAAATACCGCTTGCTATATTATAAATCAAGTAATGATTAGGCCAATTTTGAAGAAAACACCTTATGAGATTTTAAAATCTAAGAAGCCTAACATTAGCTATTTTCATCCTTTTGGTTGCAAGTGTTTTGTTTTGAATAATGGTAAAGAAAACTTAGGTAAATTTGATGCTAAAAGTGATGAAGCTATTTTCTTAGGGTACTCTTTAAACTCTAAATCCTATCGTGTATTTAATAAGAGAACTTTAGTAGTTGACGAGTCTATACATGTTGTTTTTTATTATAACCTCCTTCCGAGGAAGGAATCTTGTGATGATGATGATGTAGGAATCCTTGATGACATTGATGGAGGACAAACGTCAAGGGTGGATGAGATTCCAACTAAAGATGAGGATACACAAGATCCACCTCTTGAAGCCTTGAAGGACTTGGCTCTTGAGGAAAGGGAGGTGTCTTACCCAAGGGAGTTAAACTATGTCAAAGGTGGTGAAATCTTGGGTGATCCATCCAAGGGGGTAACTACTAGATCCTCTCTCAAATTAATATCATGTTGCATTTCTTTCATGCATTGAGCCTAAAAATATTAAAGAAGCTTTAAAAGATGATTTTTGGATTTTGGCCATGCAACAGGAATTAAATCAATTTGAGAGGAGTAAAGTTTAGACATTAGTTGAAAGGCCTAATGATCAATCTACTATAGGAACAAAATGGGTTTTTAGGAATAAATTAGATGAAAGTGGTAATATAGTGAGAAACAATGCTAGGCTTGTTGCTCAAGGCTATACACAAGAAGAGGGAATTGATTTTGATGAGACTTATGCACCCGTAGCTAGAATGGAAGCTATTAGGATGTTGCTTGCATTTGCATGTTATCATAATTTCAAGCTTTTTCAAATGGATGTGAAAAGTGCCTTTTTAAATGGTTTTATAAATGAAGAAGTGTATGTTGAACAACCACTGGGTTTCGAGGATTCAAAATTTCCAAACCATGTGTTTAAACTTACAAAAGCTCTCTATGGTTTAAAACAAGCTTCTAGAGCTTGGTATGGGAGACTTTCAAATTTCTTAATTGAAAAGGGTTTTGAAAAGGGAAAGGTGGATACTACACTATTCATAAAAAGATATAACAATGACATCTTAGTAGTTCAAATTTATGTTGATGATATCATTTTTGGTTCTACTAATGAGTGTTATTGTAAAGAATTTTCTAAGCTAATGCAAGGTGAGTTCGAGATGAGCATGATGGGGGAGCTCTCATTCTTTTTGGGACTCCAAATCAAACAAAGGAAAGATGGCACCTTCATAAATCAAGCTTAGTACGTGAATGATATACTCAAAAAGTTTGGCTTGGAGAATGCAAAACCTCAAGCCACTCCTATGAGTTCTTCCATAAAGCTTGACAAAGATGAAGGAGGTAAGTGTGTTGATTCTAAGCTTTATAGATCCATGATAGGTTCTTTGCTTTACCTTACCGCAAGTAGACCGGATATTATGTTTAGTGTTTGCTTGTGTGCTAGGTTTCAAGCTAGTCCTAAAGAATCACACTTAGTTGCCATTAAGAGAATTTTTAGATACCTTAGAGACACACCTACTTTAGGCCTTTGGTATCCTAAAGATTCTTCCTTTAGCCTTCATGCTTATTCGGATGCGGATTATGGGGGATTTAAGATAGATAGGAAAAGTACTTCCGGGACATGCCAATTCTTAGGTAGTATGCTCGTATCTTGGTTTTCTAAGAAACAAAATAGCGTAGCCTTATCTACCACCGAAGCGGAGTACATATCCTTAGGGAGTTGTTGTGCTCAAGTCCTTTGGATGAAGCAACAACTCTTAGATTATGGTGTTGAAGTAGAAACCATACCCCTTAAGTGTGACAACACTAGTGCCATTTGTCTCACTAAGAATCCCATCCAACATTCTAGAACTAAACACATAGAAATTCGACATCATTTCATTAGAGATCATGTTTTGAAAAATGATGTTGTTATAGAACATGTTGACACCTTGAACCAATTAGCAGATATATTTACAAAACCTTTAGATAAAGAGCGTTTTTGGTCCCTTAGGAGAGAGTTAGGTCTAGCTAGCCTATCTTGACCTTTTAGGACCTCTTTGTGCTTAAAATTGCTTGATCTTGTGAAATTGCATGTTTTGTGTGTTGCAACTCTTGAAAATATTCATGCCTATAGTTAGGGGGAGTATGATTCTATTAAAATATGTTTAGAACTGTTCATTCATCAGTTGCATACCTTTAGGAGATGTTAAAATCGAGCCTATGGTTGTTCTTTAGTCTAAAGATCTATTTCTGGGCATAAAGTATCGATACGGATATACGCGTATCGATACGAGCACTTCATTAAGCTTCTCAAACCTCTTTTTGCCTTAAACGGGTATCGATACGGTTAAACTCGTATCGATACGAGCTTCAATCGTTTCGATACGGATTGCCTCCGTTTCGATACGAGTCTCCAACGGGCATTTTTAAGGAAATGACGTTTCTACCCCCGTATCGATACACCCTCAGGCGTATCGATACTCGATTGCGCAGACAACTTTTAATTTGGCATTTAAAGTCTTAAACTTTTACCAAAACTAAAATTCTTCAAACCCTAAAAACCCTAGCCGTTTTTGCCTATAAAAGGGTTGTTCCTCCCTCATATTTTTACACCACAACTCAAAAATCTTAAAGAGGTTTTCCATCAAGCAAAGCTCTAAGATCTTTCTCATCAAATTTGGGGCTAGATTTTTCTTCATTCTCTCAAATCCCTATCAAGGTAAAACTCTTTCTTTTTCTTTTTCAATTTTTTTTGTTTTGTTTTGTTTTTTTTTTGTTCATCTTCTTAACAAAAATTTTGTTTTTCCAAAATCTTTTCTTCAAATTTTATTTTAATTTTTTTACCTTGATTCTTAACTTAAATGAAGGAATCTAAATACATGATTTTTCTCTTAGTTCATGGCACCCAAGGAATCTAGGAAGAGATCGAGGGTTTCTCAAACCGGTGAATCATCAAATCTCGGAGTGGTTGCACGTCCAAACTACACCCAAATCTATGAACATTCCTTTGAATCTCTCGGATCTCTCGCATATTTTCGACAATTCGAAAACTACAAAATTCGTGCGGAAAGGGTAATATCTACTCCTTTTCTTAACTCGGAGCGGTTCAAATTTGAATATCTTCCTTTGTTTCAACGTTGGAATTTTATGGATTTTCTCTCTATTCCCGGTTTTTATTACCGTCTTTTAGTTTTGATCTTTTACACTAATGCCAAATGTGTTTCGAATCGCAATAGGGTTGTTACCGCCATTAGTTCTTATCTCATGGGCAAGAAAATTCTCCTTGATGTCAAATCTATATGTGAAGTTTTTAACTTGGAGGATGAAGGCCTTGAAGATGAGAATGCTTTAGGCCATGTTCTTAGTGGCTCCGTCACCGCCCTAAATGCTCAAGATCGGATCCTCCATTTGATGGTGTCTTGGTGGTTTCGGCCTTCCGGAGGAAAATACTCTACCATCCGTCAAGTGGATGATTTTTGGATCCGTTGCTTCCGTGAGCGAAAGCGTCCCAACCTTGCTCGAATCATGTTTGCGGAGAATCTCTATCTTGTGCAACATCGCCACACCTCTCTCGTCACCTCTTTTACCTATGGTACAACCTTAAGCTATTTCTTTATAAAAAAGGATATTGATTGCTCGTTTGACTATCCCACTCCCCCCACCGATCCTATCAATGAGCGCTCTCTTGCACGAGGTAAGTTCCATTACTTTAATGGTAATTGGGTACGTCTTTCCGAGCTACCACCCGAGGCCGCGACACAATTTGAAGAACCTCAAGGTGATCAAGCTCCTCAAGCTCCTCCCCCTCCTCCTCAACCCTCCATGGATGCTCTTATGAAATTCCTCAATGAGCAATTTGCCGGGTTGCGCACGGATATGAGAAATCGTCTTACCGCTCTTGAAACAACTTTTGACACAAGAATGACGAGCATGGAAAATCGCCTAACCTCTCTTGAAAGCGGTCATCACTCTTTGAATATTTCCCTCTCCGCCTTTCATGATGAGTGGCGAAATAGCATGAGGAATGAAGCTCCAATTGTCGATGACGAGGAAGATGATGAAGAAGGCGATGATGATGCCTAGAAGCTTCTCCTTGCATCTCATGCATATCATCTAGGATATTTCTATTTTATGCATCTTTGATTTATGTTCTTAGGTCTAAGTTTGATTTTCTTTTGAACCTATGCTTTGATTTTATGTTTTTTGTTGGATTTTTACGATTGATGATATGCTTAATAATATTTATGTTGCTTATTTATACCTTTGCCTATGATATGCACTTATATATATTATCTCAATATTTTTGATCTAACAAAAAGGGGGAGAGAAGCTAGCTCACAAACACTTTAAAAATTTCGATTTCAACTTAAAAGTTACCTAGCTTATATTAAGGGGGAGTTAAATTTGCAAAGTTTTTCAAAGTGTCAAAAATTTTAAGTTTTAGTTTTGTTATATCAAAAAGGGGGAGATTGTGAAACCTATGTTTGATTTTGATATAATTAAATCTTTAAGGATCAATTTGAAAAACTTAAAATTGTTTTATAAGTCCCTTAATAAGTTTTAAATCACCAACACTTTAAAACTGATTTGAAAAAATCAAACTCAAAATATTTTCTAAGTGTTCCAAGGCCAAACTATTGAAAACCGTCCAGGTGTATCGATACGCTTCCAGCCGTATCGATACCTTTTTTACAAAGTTGGCTACTGTCGGAACTCGTTTCGATACGCACTTGACCGTACCGAAACACCGTATCGAAACAGATTCAATCTGTATCGATACGCTCCTTCGTAAAAGTCTAAAAGAGTTTGAATGGCGTACCGATACGACTTCACCCGTATCGATACGGTTTTAATGAATTTTAAAATCAAGTCGTTTTAAATATTTCGACCGTTAGTGTTAGTTGTTAGGTAACCATATTTTAAATTGGTAGTTGACCCGTATCGATACGGTAAACCCTCGTATCGAAACGGAAATCGACAGTGAGCTAAGTTGAGAAAAAGGTATCGATACGGTCTTAGTCGTTTCGATATCCCGTATCGATACGCCTACGCGCGTTTCGATACCCCCTATTAATTGTGCACAACGACTCTTTCTTTTCTGAGACAGGTATCGATACGGCTCCCCGAGTACCGATACAGGTAGCTGCAGAAGTGCATTTATGGTGGTGAGAGAGGGTTCCAACGGCTCTATTCGAGTTCCTAACCACCCAAACGGCTAGAATTAATAGAGAATGTATAAATTGAAGTCCTTTGAAGGTCAGCAACAACTATTCAACCTACAAGCATCATCAAAGCAAAAATCCAAACCCTTGAGCTATTCAAAGTCAAATTCTTGTACCCAACTCTAATGTCTTTCAATTGTCATTTTGTATTGTGAGTTTTTGGGTGATTAAAATTGTAATTTGGTAGACAATTATCCTTTGAGAGGAATCATTTGAGTTTACCACAACTTCTCTTTGTAATTTGAGTGGATTAAGCTTTGGGTAGAAAGCTTAATCGAATTTGTAAGGTTACCTCCTCATCCAAGAAAAGAGGAAGAATTCAAGTAGTGAACTGGTTGAAAATCCTTAGTGGGAACTAAGGTAGTGGATGTAGAGTTCATTTGGAGAACTTGAACCACTCTAACCACTTGTGTCAATTTTATTTTTCACTCATTCTTCCCACAAAAATTTTAATTGCCAATTTACCCCCTCTTGGCCATTTGCAATTGTTTGATCAACTCAACATAAACTATAAAATAAGCGCCTAAACTATGTCTCTTTTTTTAAATAGGTGCCTAAACTATTTTTTGGCTAAAATAGATGCCTTGGCACTTATTTGGGCACCTATTTCAACTAAAAATAAAAGTTTAGACACTAATTTAGTTTAGGCACCTATTTCAGCCGGACACCTATTTTAGCTAAAAAAATATTTTAGGCACCTATTGCAAAAAAGAGGCATAATTTGAACACTTAATTTTAGTTAATTCTTTTAGGTTTAATAATTTAGATTTTAAAAATATTACTCCCTCCGTCCCATTAATTTTGTCCATTATTGACTTTTTTGGGGTCAAATTTTTTAAACTTTAACCTATTATTATATAAAATTTATTATTGAAAAAAATATAAAAAAATATATTTTATAAACTTTTAATCAAGTAGTTTTAAAATATATATTTTATAAAATTTAATTGTTTAAAATATTAAAAATAATTATGGTCAAAGTTTAAAAATTTTGACTTTTAAAAAGTCAATAAGGGACAAAATTAATGGGACGGAGGGAGTATTATATTTTAATACACAATCTACGTAAAAAAAAATTATTATACATTTCTTTTTTGAAATCTAAATTTAGGGTTTAATACTTAGGCTTATGATTTAGAGTTTAGAAATTTAAATTGTAGAGTTTAGAATTTAGGTTCTATGATTAGAGGTTAAGGTTTAAGGTTTAAGTTTAGTAATTTAGAGTCTGTAAAAGAACATTATGGAGTCAACCTGCCTTTATTCCCCCTTTTTCAACACAAGTAGAGGTATACTTCAAAGGATATCATTGAAACGGAAAATACAGAATGTATACAAAATCTGCAATTTTTAACTGCTGTTTCAACTTCCAGCATTTGAAGTCCTCACAATGAACTATCAGTGTTTAACCTTTTTTTTCTTCAGTTTAATAACAGGGACTACAAATTCAATGTAACTCTAGATTCTCCAAAATTGTCCGCAGCAAATTCTTTGCTTGTTGCAGTTCATACGATATAATGTTTGCAATCACTTTACACTGTACGTGAATCCGGCTCAATAATCGATCGTAATCCCCAACGAACCATCATTTGCGGATAGAATTCAGCATGCTCCTGGAAATTAAGACAAATGACATATTAATTTATCCATATCAATATATTTATATAACAGGCATGCCAGGCATTAACTCAACACTTGCAAAACAATATATAGAGTTGGTGAGTCAATGTTATCACACAATTATCGTATTTCAAAAGTTCAAGCATGCATATCATCCCCATATACAATAATAGGACATAACTTTATGACGTAACTTCGGTAGAAAGAAATAGTGTGTAAATAGTTCTTAAAGATATTAGATAGGTATTTTTCGATGTACCCCAATCAGACACTACTGATGCAAGCAAAACAACCAGTTATTAATTCATAAATTTTGAAACCACATTTCAGGGCTTTCTGTGCACCTAAAGAGTGTAATTTATCAAGTTACACGGATCTTATTTATCATAGACTATAATTCTTCTGTTGGTAATATATTCAGGACATCAAATAAGAATGGTGATCATAGAAAAGATCAATTTCTCTTTGTCAAAACCTTACAACAGGACCATCACTGGTTTCAATGAGCTTGATCTATCACCATTAGCATACAAAATGATGACAAGCAATTTTTAAATCTTAACAACACAGACAGCCACTTATGACTTAAATATGCAAATCATCTGTGCAACAAATATAGATTACATAAGAGACGAGAAAAATCCGTATTCAAAAACAATTGACAATGTTTGTATGAGGAAATAAAAGTGTGAGTAAGGGTGCAGAAGCTTTGCTAGCTTAGTGCATTTTAAAACTGAATATTTATGGTAGGATCTCCCTAAAATGATGAACTAGCACACTGTTTAAAACATTTTTACTTTGTCCTGATTGCGGTTAATATGGTTTTAAAAGAAGAAGTCATAACATGTGAAATTAGAAAATTGGAGAATAGGGTTAAGGACGTAAGCAGACAATTCGTTCATGTTAGAATTTAGACTCACATTTCAGCTATGCTTAAAGGCAAGAGCGATAATATATGCTGCATCCTAAACTTGATCACAGACTACGTATACCCATTTGAGAAATTCAGCAAATGCTAAAAATGAAACAAGTTGAAAAACAAACATATATCCAGACAAATAATTCTTGATGCCAGCAAATAAACATACCTTAACCGTGACTACTACAACTGCCACCCCATTTTCACGCGATTCATGGAACAGTTTTCTTGCATCATCAGGTGTAACAGATGGAACAGCTTGGGGCAAAACCTTGGCAACTGCAAGAAAATAACAGACGCAAGTACAAGATGAATTTTTTTTGTTAAATACACATAATAGAACACAAATTAGTTGAAAAGTTATAACAACGTAGTTTGTTTGATAGCCTAGTGAATTTCCGCATAACTGGAGCATTAAAAGCTGCTTACAGATGAATCAGACATTAGCTTCTAGACATTATATTTTCAGTTAAAGTAACTAGACAGTCCTTGTACTATATTTCATTTTAGTCCTGCACCATTGGAGCTGAATAACTTATCCTTGTATGTTTCATACAAACTGCAAACAAACAAAATTGATAACAGCACTAATTGAAACCATCCAAATGCTGACGTTAACTTCTAAATTTTGAAAATACAAACCTGCTAATAAAAGCAGCAAAAAAATTTCTTTTATTAAAGAACACTGAACATACACATTTTCATATTTCAACTCATACGTAACCTATATTTTGAGGTATGCTTGATGCTATGCAAATGAATTACCTAATTCTTCTGAATGGCGAGCATCGTCGACCAGCAAAACTCTATAACTGTCTCCACTGCCAGTACCTTTCCTATCTGTCGAGCGCCCAATATCACCACCTGTGATTGTCAGATAAACATCCTGGAAAAATGAGTTGCTTTTTTGTATTTATAAACATCCTTTTTTTAATTTAATCCAAGAAAATTCAGATGAGTTACACCATTAATTGCAGAAGAAGTGTATCAGCATTTGATCCAACTCACATAAACATTAAATAAACACAGCCATACACGTATATAGAAATACCCATGCACAGCAAACAAGTGCTATTTACTTGGATATAAC
Source organism: Hibiscus tridactylites (assembly GCA_958450335.1). NCBI lineage: Eukaryota > Viridiplantae > Streptophyta > Magnoliopsida > Malvales > Malvaceae > Hibiscus > Hibiscus tridactylites. The sequence goes on along the minus strand of OY288278.1, from coordinate 20,555,435 downwards.
TAAACACTCAATCTCTGTAGGCTTTAACCAAGCTATATTATCTAAGCCCTTCATTTATCTAACTAAAGTAACAGTGCCTGCCATATTCAAACATGGACATTAGGTATAATCATCCAAATATACTGAAAACTAAGAAATGATATGTTCATCTACATCAACCAAGTAAGGTGGTACAATTTTGCTCAACCATGGTCTATTTTTGAAGTTTTGATATGTTAATCTACATCATTTCGCAATACACACGTTGAAATTTAGAAGCAACTCAGCCTAACACAAGTCACTGATCAACAAGGCAAGAAAGTTGTCAACTAAAATGAAACACAGATAATGTTAGACATCCATGCTTAAATCAGAAAGTAAATTGATGGAAAACTGAAGCAAGAAACAAAAATGGAACCAAGTAATTATAAAGAAAACATCAAAGAATCATTCATTTCACTTTCATCAAATATATAGATACTGCGAAAGGATCAACCCAATCTTTCGTTTTGTCTTTCTTGTCAATCATTTAAACAATTACTTGATTAAAAGAACAATAGTTTTCCATTCAAGAAAAAAAACGAAGATTCACATCAAAAACCCATGGAATTTCACATTTTATAGCTTATTCTAACAAAAAAAAAATCAAGAACAAAACTGGAAAAAGCTTAAAAGCATGAAACACAAGAAATCGAACCCGACCTTGAAGAACTTGAGTAGAAGGGTCAAACTGGGATTGATCGAAACTGGGTCGTTCCAAAACACCAGCACCACCGGTCTTGAAAGAACCAAGTCTCGTTTTCACGCCCCTAAGTTTCGAACCAATTTTCGCACCCCAGAGTTTCCCCGTAGCTGGAGCCGAAGGGTTGCGCTCAAACTTCACCAGAGCAAACGACGCCGTCGTTGGGAGTCCTGCAACAACCGCCATAACCAGAAAAGTCGCCTTTCTTCTCTCAACCCTTGCGTTTTTCCTTTTCGCTAACAAATTGCAACGATAAATCTGTTTGTAAGTAATGGAAGAGGGACTGGGTGCTCAAACAGTTAATATTGTGGTTTTTTTCCCAATTTAATTGTGTTGTTGGGTCCCACCAAATCGCAGGCTTGATTGGAAACAAGTGGATGTGATGCGCCAATGTAAAGTTGGTTCTCTCATGAAGTTTCTGGAATCATTTGGTTTACCAGAGATTTTTTTTTCTTTTCATTTTATTATTGGTAAATAACACCTGTGGTCACCATTTTTTTCAGTTTATTTAATTTGTCACTCGTTTTGAAAAAGTTACCAGCTAATTTTGTTAGTTTTATTGCAAATCATTTTGAGCTCAATATCTCTAACCATGGGTGTTTGTATATGTTTTGAATTGTATACATTCCATTATGCAAGGGCAACTTTCAAATATATTTTTTGTACTTATTTGAGCTTCATGGATATTGAAGAGTCTTCTAAAGTTCAGTAAAGATAGAAAGCTTGAAAATGCTGGAAGGGAGACATTTTCTTGTTGATTTGATTAATGGTAATACTCTATTTTTGATCCGAGCAACATGATTCATTTATCTGATGATTCGATCCAAAAATATGAATATTTAATTTATTTTTTTTAATTTTTAGATATTTTAGATTTAATATCAGATCATTAAATAAGATAGGAATATGAATCATTTTTATTTCGAATATTCTAAAAATTCGAAGAAAAATAGGTCAACGACCCAAGCCCTAGCCTGAATGTTGAAGCATGTCTCAAATCTAAAATCTGATTCTCCAAACACCTTTATTTGGTCTAAAATTTTAGCATCATATGGGACCTTTACCACCACAACCGTGACATAATGAATTACCACAGCTTTGTGTGATGTGATTAACTCTATTATAGAAAATTTTTGGTGGAACAACTCGAATAAAAATTGTAAAGGGATACACTGGTTGAACTGGAAATATGTGTAAATCTAAAGATGAAGTACATCTCAAGTTAAGAGATCTTAAAACTTTTAACAAAGCTCTTGTCACTAAATAATCTTAGAAGATTATTATGAACCCGAACTCATTATTGGCTCGTATTTTTAAAGGAATTTACTTTTCCACCGATAATATTTTTCGGCACGTTAGGAATAGCATTTTTAGATGAAATTAACTCTATTATTGTGAAATAATCGAATCAGATAAGAATATGATTAATCTTTATTTCGAATTTTCTAAAAATTCGAAAAAATGGGTCATTAGCCCAAGCCCTAGCCTGAATGTTGAAGCAGGTCTCAAATCTGAAATATGATTCTCCAAACACCTCTGTTGGTCTAAAATTTCAGCATCACATGGGCCCTTTACCACAATAGTCACAACATAATGAATTGGTTTAAAGTTAGGGTTAGGGTTCAAAGTTAGTGTTTATGATTTAGGGTATGGGGTATGGCGTTTAGAGTAGCCCCTATTTTTGAACACTTTAACCCCTAACGTTTTATATTGGGTCAAAATGGACCTCTATCGATGAAATTGTTAGCCAAATGGCATGAAAAACTTACATGGCAATGCACGTCGCGATGGCAGTGTCATATAGGTAAATATACTAACTTTACAGAATGACACATGAGTCAAAAAAATAATTTAAAAAAATTGTATAAAATATAAAATATTTTTTTCTTCTGACGTGTCATTATGTCAAGTCATTTCAAGTTGTTTATTGTCAGTTGACTAACAGTTTTCATCCGCAAAAGGATAACTTTAACCCAAAATAAAACGTTTAGGGTTAAATTGTTTAAAAAAAAAAGAGTCAAAGTGACTATTCAGTCAAAATTATAAAATTTTTTGTAGCATTATGCCTAATAAATTTTCACAACTTTGTGTGATGGGATTAACTCTATTATCTTTGATAAAAAAGAATTAAATATGTTATTGAGAATTTATGGTGGAACAACTAGAATAAAAGTTATAAAAGAATACATTGGTTGAGCAGGAAAAAATGTGTAAGTCTAAAGATGAAGGGGTCTAGGGTTTAATTATGCTCTAGTCGCGAAATAATCTTAGAGTATTATTAAGGGCTAGTTTAGTATTATTTTTGAAAAATAATTTTTAAAAGTGTTGTTAAAAATGAATTTTAAAAAAAGAATTTAAAAAAATTAGTTGTACTGTCAAAAAATACTTTTAAGAAGATAAATAACCATTTTAGACATGATATTGTAAGTTATATATATATATATATATATATGATATTTAAATTCTCTAATGTTATATAATATATGAAATATATCAGCTTAAATTATTATAAAAATATAAAAATATTTTTATTAATAAATATATTTTTTAACAATTATACATGTTTCATGAAAATATAATGAATTTGAAATATTTTATTTATAAAACTTACATTAATAAATATATATCATTATAAAATTTAAAAATAATTATTAATTATATAATTATATCTTCTTAAAGAATTATAAATTTATAAATTATAAATAAACACAATAGTAAATAAAGATAAAAATTGTAATTTGGCTCTCAAAACCACTTTTACAACCGCAAAGCGTTTGGATTGAAAATTATTTTTTAAAAGTAGTTTTTTACTCTAAAAGCTAGTTGTCTAACACAACTTTTGGTCTCAAACCAACTTTTAGAATTAAAAGCTAATTTAAAAAATAATGCTAAATAAAGCCTAATAACCCAAACTCATTGTTGGAGAGGAATTTACTTTCCCAACGACACTATTTTTTCGACACCTAAGCGACATAATCCTATGAAGGATTGGGTTAGTATCAGTGAAGGGATTGATACTATATTTAAAATCTTTTCTCTGGAGAATTGAAAATAAAAAGAAAATTGCTATTTGGAGCGACCACTGGATTTCAAAGTTATCATTCTTCTCTCGACCTACTGAATGTCGAAATTTCTTGGTATCGAGCCTTATTAAGGCAGAGAAGCGAGAATGGAAGCTTGGAAAATTATTTGAGTTGTTGTTGAAGTTGAAGTTGAGTCCATAATTTGTATTCCCATCGGAGGACCAATGATTAATGGCAAATTTATATGGCATGGTAATAAAACGAAGAATATTCTGAGAAATTTGGTTACCATTATATCTCTAAAAGTGTTATTCCAAGTCATTCTCCAGGAACCAGTGATGATCATTCGATTAATCCTCGACTTTGCCGATCCATCTGGAGTCTTGAGGTCCCTCCAAAATTAAAGAACTTCTAGTGAAAAAGCTTGTTTCTAGAATTAGTATTGTGCAATTTGAAAATATGTAAATTTTTAATCAAAAAATGTGTGCGAAAGCCATAAAATTTAAATCTGAAATATTTTGTTAAGCTAAGTCATGTTTGGATTAGATAACTGAATATTAAACTTGGAAATTTTAATATTTAAAATTTCAGATCGTATTATATTAGATACTTATATTATTTTAAATGTTAAACATTGTTCAATTTATTTATATTCATTGATTGTCTAAAATTAATTAAAAAATGTTAAAATGAAATAATTTTATTTTTTAAGAAAAATTTGAAAAATACCCTTTATATAAAATTTCAGAATTAATTGTCATATATTTTAAATATTAGTCAATTATCATTACAAATAATCTAATAATATCATTTTTAAAATTATATATATATTTTTTTGAATATTTTATCTTTTCGCACCATATTTTTGATGTAGCCGTAACACTTTCTCAAAACACTTTTTTTCAGAACACTTTTTTTCTTTCTAAAATGAACATTTTCTAAACACAAAATTAATGCTAAACTTAAATATTACTCCAGTAAATTTATAAATTAAAGAATATTATTAAAGATGTTTCTTTCAAATTTATATGACAAAATTCACTTACAAAGTATCTTCGCGGCATTCTATTCATGTTAGAATAAATAAAAGGAAAGAGCTAAACTCCCTGCCCAGTATGGTAGAAAACCAAGTCGAAGATATAACCGGAATTCAAATCGGAGAGTTTAAACAAACAATTCGATATCAAACACATTCAAATTCAATAAAAATTAATCATTATTAAAGTTATAGACTTACTAAATTCTGATTTAATCCTTAAGGACTGGAATGTAAGATTCTTAAAATGGAAACAATGCATAACTAATTTAACTACCTTTGATACCGTTACTTGAGGGGTCGTTTTGGTACACCAATTTAATTAGAATTTCAGTAGCTCATTTTCATACCGATACTTAAGTATTGTATTAATACAAAACCATACGTATCGGTACTCAGCAGTACCGTACCGGTACGCTCAGCTCAATACTGTAACTTTCCACTGCAACAATATTTTTTTTTTGAAAGAAAAAGACGAACCTCATTAAAAACCTACTAAAGTCAGTACCATTCGAAAATCGTACTGGCGCCTAAGAGGGGGAAAGAGTGCCCATAAATATATTACTAAAAAAATATGACAAGTCATAACCTATAACGGTAGAGATAATCTCGAGACAAACCGAGTCAAAATACAAGGGAGAAGAGGACCAGAGGGCCGAAGAAGCTAAGCTATGTGCAACAACATTCGCAGAACGCGGAACATAAGGAAAAATATAGCTACTACCATAGAGGGATAAAAGGCAGGGGTTAGACCGAGGTGACTTCCCAGGACAGAGATATCCTCTAAAGTCTGATGTAATTTATTAACAACAACCGCCGCATCAGATTCCAAAGAAACATGAGTCCGACCATTTTCATGAGCTAGGCGCAGACCAACCATAAAAGCATAAGCTTCCACAAGAGAGGCATCGGAGCAACCATAGACCTGTTGGTCTAGACCGCCAACAACCGAGCCATTCTCCTCCTGTGCAACGACGCCAATAGCAGTAGAACGGGAAAGGGAATCAAAGGCTCCATCCACATTCACCTTAACACAGCCAGCGAAAGGAAGACACTACCTTTGTACCGATAGAGCTGTGGGAGAGGCCGAGCGCACGAGAGAGGGGACTGCATCGTGGTAGTCACAATGGAGGTAGACAACAGTAGAAATAGAACCCAGATAGGCCTCAGGTACAATTCATGGACCCAGTCATTCCGCCAAAGCTAGAGGTACCACAGAACAATGAGAAAGAGCGCAAAAAAGTCCAAGGAAAGAGATGCAGTGGCTTCTTCCAACCAAGAAATCAGAGAGGACGCCAAGCTGTTGACAAGCGGTCGAGGGAAGCCTAGGAGGAGAAGGGCTTCAGCCGAGGATGTGCAATCTCAAAGAGCATGGAGGGAAATTTTAGAGGCATAGGAGCAAAGGGGACATGTGCTGGGAGAAAGCCCCAACACATGGAGTCGACTTCCACAGGGGAGGGTATCCCGCCCGAGACGTCAACCGAAAGTACGAACCTTTGGAATGACCAACAACTTCGATAGGAGCTTCCAGAAATGAGAGGTCTACCAGCGGAGGGGATCAGCCGTTGAAAATATAAATAGCCAGACCTCATGGTGTAAATCCCTGAATCGTGGTCACCCTAGAGGAGGGTGTCCGGCCGGGTGTCAGAAATAGGCACATGGAGGATCGTTCCTGCATCATCTGGCGGAAAAGCATTGCGAACAAGACGATCGTTCCATAGAGATTGACCCCAAATCATGAAATCACGATAGTGGATTAGTAACTCTTCATTATCCATATAGGTGTCTAGGAGAGAGACAATAGAAGTCCCTCCCCAGCGCTCATGATGTATACGAACTGAACTGTCTATGCCTAAGGTCCAGAAGAAACCATCCCACAATAAAAAAAAGCTTTGTAAATCCCCTTCCACTCAAAGGAAGAATTCTTCGAGGAAGAGGCTTCAAAAATATTCCTGAAAGTGAAGTATTTGGCCTTGAACACACGAGAAAGAAGATCATCTAGCTCCGAGATAAAGCGCCAAGCTGCTTCCCAATAAGGGCAACATTGAAGAGATGCATATCTTAGAAACCAACGCCGCTTTTAGACTTTAGAGTACACATGTTAGCCCAAGAGACAAGAGGCCAGCCGCTCTTATTGTTCTGGCCAGACCACTAGTAACTACGCATCGACTGGGTCATATCATCAACAAGGTTCTGGGGCAGAAGGTAGCATGACATCACATATTGAGGCAGGGTCTGAGCCACAGACTTAAGGAAGATCTCCCGCCCACTATAGGAAAGAAGATGTTTAGTCTAACTTGTAACACAAGCACCCACTTTATCACGCACGAAACCAAGAGCCCCCGTCTTATTTCATTCGATGAGAAGGGGAATGCCCAGATAGATTCTTGGGTCGTCCACTTCCCGAACTCCAAGAATATCGTGAACTACAACTTTGTAATCCTGAGAGGTGCCAGGGCTGAAAAAACGATAGACTTTTCAAAATTGACACATTGACCGGAGGAAGCCCCATAAGAGAGAAGAATATTCTTGAGGTAACATACTTCACTGAGGTAGTTGCAGAGGAAGATGAGGCTGTCATCCACATAAAGTAAATGGTTCACAAAAGGCCTATAACGACTAGCGCGGAGTTCATAAAGACAATCATGGCATTACGTCACTGACAGGGAAGCATAAAGGCCATACGTATAGATGAGGAAGAGAAAATGGGAGAGAGGGTCCCCTTGTCGTAGTTTTCGTTGAAATCAGAACATATCCAACAAGGCCCCATTCACTTGTGCAGAGAAAGTAACCGAAGAGACACACTGCATGATGATATCCACCCAGAATGGAGCAAAGCCCAATTTAAGCATAACTGCACAGAGGAACGACCATTACACCCGGTCAAAGGCCTTTTCCAAATCAAGCTTGAAAGTAGTACCCCTGGTAGCAGCGGAGCGCAGAGCATGCAAGGAGTGAACAAGTTCATGTGCCACGAGGATATTATCCGAGATCAAGCGTCCTTTAAGAAAAGTAACATGTGTCTCGCTGATACAGAAAGGAATAATAGGCTTCATTATATTGACAAGGACCTTCACCACCGTCTTATAGATAACGGTGCAAAGGTTGATGAGCCGAAGATGCTTCATAGTCGTAGCGGTGGGAACCTTCGAAATGAGAACAATGAAAGTTTTATTGGCGGAGGCCATATCGGCTTCGCCTCGAAGAAGGTCCAGGTATAAATTAGTAAAATCTGCACTGACAATGTCCAGTGTTACCGGAAGAAACCACTTGGCAGGTAATCAATTCAAGGAGCCTTTGAAGGATTGATGTCTCGAAAGGCCCCAACGACCTCCTCAGCAGTGAAAGCCATAGTTAGCTTGTCATTCATCGCTTGAGAAACAGAGGGGGAGATGTTGTCTAAGAGCCATGGATCCGCCGATGGCGAGGAAGAAGCAAAGAACAATCGAAAATAGCCAGAAACCACATCCATAATACCCTCAGCATTGTCTTGCCACTGTCCATCCGCATTGTACACGCCTTTAATAAGGTTCTTTCGCTGGTGACTAGAGGCTCTGGCTTGGAAATAGGAGATGTTACGACCCCCCTTTGCAAGACACGTCGCCTTAGATCGTTGGGCCTAATAGGCTTTCTTTTGGTCCAACAAGTGTCAGAGCTCACATTCTGTAGTAAGAAAAAATTCCATGTCAGAATCAAAAAGTCGACGGTTGAGATAATAATTGATCTGATCCTGAAGATCCTTGATGTGCTTCCACGAGTTATCGTAGTAATCATCTTGCTACGATTTGAAAGCATCGCTTATCGCAGCAAGCTTGTCCACAACTGAACTGGCCGTGTGGCTCCAAGTAGCCTGAACCGTGAAATACAACCCTCCTCCTATGCCCATCAAGACTCGAAGCGGAAAAAAATCCCTACGAGCCCTAGGTCCCGGTGGTGGCCGACTCCTAATAGTGTCCAAGATGATGAAGCAATGGTCAGAGTTGCCACTATACTCTGAGTAGGTTCAAAAATTCAGAAACGTGGAGTGCCAAACACCATCAACAACGAACGGTCCAAACGCTCGTGGATGGGAGTCACCCATGGGCCCAACTTAGTCCTTGTGAACCATCCTTTAGAAGGCTTGTAATCAAATAGGTCATTTCGCACAAGGCAACCACAGAAGCTCTACATGTGGTTACGAATCTTACGTCGGTCGTCTTGTTTTTCATTTTCGTGTAAGATTTCGTTGAAGTCTCCCCCAACCAACTAGGAAAGGGGAGAAGAAGTGCGAAGTCGGTCTAACAAATCCCAAGTCTTATGCTTATCACTTGGCTCAAAACTGCTATGTAAACTAGATAAGTGAAATTGATTAGAGTCACAACTAATGACAACATCAATGTGGATATTCGAGTAAGAAAGTGTGATAAGGTTTTTTCTTAGGAAACCGCTAGTTGGTAGCCTTATCACTATTTTCTTTTTGAAAAGGGGGTTTATTTAAAAAAAGGGAGAAATTCATGTTTTGGAAAACTTGTGAAAATTTGGAGTCGCCACCGGCCACTGAGGTAGGCCAGACACCATAAAACCAGAGATTCATTTTAAAACGGGTTCGGGAGTTGGTTACGCGTGGGGTAGGATTAGCACCCCCATCACGCCTGGAAATCGGTACCAAATTGCTTGTTGCCTTTTGATCGATAGGAATTATTTAAAAATCGAAGTGAATTTAATAATTGTTCTCAAATGAAAATATGACTTAAATAACACGGGCTTTATCGAATAGTGGCATTGGAATTAATTAATCATTTAATTAAAAAGGATGACGGTACACCGGACCATAGACTAAACCGACATCAAATAAGGCTGACTGCCGTGTTAGTTTAGGGTTCGGATCCCGTACGTCACCTTTATGCATGATGCGAGCATATAAGAGATGATGCGTGTTATTTCAATTTTTATGCTTTCGCTTACCTAGAGGCGGTGAAAATTAACCTAAGTATCCGATAGATATCCATTAAGCTAGGACTGTAGTTTTCAGATACCGAGGTTAATTAATACCCCTCTCGGGGTTGATTTTTAGATCCGATTATCATGCTTACATATTGGGCCATATGAATGACAAATATGTACACATGCATACCATAAAAATATTCAAAATAGCCACATAAGGGAAAGGCCCAAAATTGATAAAGAGCAAGCCCAAACACATATGAACCAAAAAAACCTTAAGGCCCAAAGGCCCAAACTAACAAAACACATTAAAATACAAGGCCTAAACTAACAAAACACATTAAAATACAAGGCCTAAACTAACATGTCAAAGCTACCCATTAGTTAATTAAATTAATTAATTTTAGCATGTAAAATTATCAAGATCTAACAACATAAACATTTTAATCACATACAAGCAGGGTATATTCGATATAAAAACAAACCATGTGGGACCCACCATAGAAAGACAACTAAGTATATATATATCCGATTCATAAAGACAAGATAAACACATAGATAAAAACACACAATTTCATGCATATAGGAAAAACATTAAAACATTAAATTTAAAGACATTCGAAATGGGACTAAATTGAAAGAAAGGTAAAAACAGAGGCTGAAAACAGAAAAAAAAACTACACTGTGGGGACTCAATCGAACACGGGGTAAAAGGGAGGGGACTGGACACATAAATAACCCCTAAAAGACTCGATTTGGGACCGAAAGATGAACCGACTCAAACTACGAGGGACCTAGGACGCGATTTACCCATGCGGAGACCCTTAAGACGTTAATAGCTCGACACGGAGGGACTAAACCTGACATTTACCTAAAAACAAAACCTAAAACGTCTATAAACCCCCCTAAGCGAACCAGACACCCCTTTTGCCTAAAAGAAACCCTAGCCGCCAACGCTCTAAGACTCTCTCTCTTTTCTCCCTCGACCATGAACGCCGGCCGGTGCTAGTCACCGTCCGACGGACTCTAAATACACCCCGACCAAAAAAAACGACCCCTTAAACGTAAAAACGACTCCCCAAAAGAAACCTACGACGCTAAACCTTTCGGAAACCAAAACCTCCCCTTTTGTTCCCGAAAAAAAGAACCTAAAGACCCCTAAGAACCTTTTTTAGACCCCGAGTATGGTTACGAAAAGAAGGGGCTTCGTGCTTCTCCTTCGACTCACCCTTCGAAGCATGGAAAGGCTGGGATTGTCGTCGATGAGAAAGTAGAAGCCGGTTCAAAGGGAGGAGACAAAAGAGGTAAAAAACGAAACCTTTTATTTTTTACTTTTTTTCTTTACATGCAACAATGGAGGTGATATTACCTGAAAACTCTGGAATTGATATTGGCTTTTCGTGCTTTCTTTACGGGAGTTTCACGAATCTCTTTTACAGTGGTTGTGCATTTGGCTTTATTGCCGGAATTTCGATGCTTTTTACATTTTGATTAATGCAATGGAAAATACTCATTGGTTCGTATCTGTTTTGGCCGGATTCATGCGCGGCTCTGCTCTGTCATTCCTCTGCCATTCTGTTGCACATTTCACTCCGTATTTCGTTTTTTTCGATTTTGTTTTTCTTTCTTCATTTGGGCGTTGCTGACTCTTTTCTTTTTTGCATGGTTGTACGGCGATCGACGTGGCCGACGGATCGGCCGTTGGAACGGGCGGGGGCGACGTGGCGAGCACTCGAGGGAATCTGGAAGGACAGGCGTGGGCTTCACGCGCGCGAGTGGTGAGCTGAGGCGTCGCGCGTAAGCACGTGTAGTGTCTTATGGCATCCAGACCGTCAAATCACACTCTGATCTAACGGCTCAGCTTCATGGTGGCGCGAGATGGTTCTGGAAAGCCCTAGGGTTTCTGTCGAGAGGCGATCTGAAGCGTCGGATCATTTCCTGATCCAAGGGTCCTGATCGCGCGGCGCGGCCTGATCCAGCTCTGTTGTCCTAGGGTTTTTCTCGTGGCTCTCATCTGGACCGTTGATCTGGCGCTCAGATCCAACGGTCAGATCCAGTGGCGGCTGCAACATAAGAGAAACACATTAGGTTTTTTATTGTATCAGATTAGGGCTTGTTTGTTTGGGCCGAATAGGCCTTGTACCATTAATAAATTTCTCTTCTTTTTTTGTTGGGTTTTGTAATGGACTGTAAAATTAGACTTCAGGGCCTTGCTTATTTACTAATGAATGTTGGTTTTTTATTATATTAATGTGTTGGGCTCTTATTATATTTATATATCTTTGTTTTCTGACTTCCAATTTCAATAATAACTAATAATAATAAAATGGGTAATAATAAAAATAATATACAGTAATAACAATGATTAACATAATAATGGATGATATTAATATAGATAATATTATAAGTTATAGTGATAAATGATGATAGTAAATAATAATAATACTAACAACATGATATCTAGGTGTTAATTAGACCAAGCCCATCATGCATGGACAAAGCCCAAGAAAGCCCAATATACACATACAAGACCCAATCTTATTTAAGCAGATTTAAAAGGGGCTAATCAGCCCGGACAAAATTAGTGATTACAGTTGCCCCTCTTTGCTTGTATTTGTGAAACAAGAACAAAGCAAAGACTATAAGCACTAATTTTGTCCAACTTCCCTGTTTGGGTGGTTTGCTCCTCCGAAGCGGCAGGAACAAGGTCGGTAGTGTTGGTATGTCCCCCTGAACGGCGAGGGACATAGTTGATTCATTCTCCCTGAGCGGCAAAGAACGAACTTCTAAAAGTAACTGATCAACGTTGGCATGTCCTCCCTGAGCGGTAAAGGACGTAGCTGATTCATTCTCCCTGAGCGGCAAAGAATAAACTTCCAATAGCAACTGGACAACGTTGGTATGTCCTCCCTGAGCGGCAAAGGACGTGGCTGATTCATTCTCCCAGAGCGGCAAAGAATAAACCTTCAATAGCTTAGACAACGCTGGCATGTCCTCCCTGAGCGGCAAAGGACGTAGCTGATTCATTCTCCCTGAGCGGCAAAGAATAAACCTCCAATAGCAACTGGACAACGTTGGTATGTCCCCCCTGAGCGGCAAAAGACGTGGCTGATTCATTCTCCCTGAGCGGCAAAAAATAAACCTTCAATAGCTTAGACAACGCTGGCATGTCCTCCCTGAGCGGCAAAGGACGTAGCTGATTCATTCTCCCTGAGCGGCAAAGAATAAACCTCCAATAGCAACTGGACAACGTTGGTATGTCCTCCCTGAGCGGCAAAGGACGTGGCTAATTCATTCTCCCTGAGCGGCAAAGAATAAACCTTCAATAGCTTAGACAACGCTGGCATGTCCTCCATGAGCGGCAAAGGACGTAGCTGATTCATTCTCCCTGAGCGGCAAAGAATAAACCTCCAATAGCAACTGGACAACGTTGGCATGTCCTCCCTGAACGGCAAAGGACGTGGCTGATTCATTCTCCCTGAGCGGCAAAGAATAAACCTTCAATAGCTTAGACAACGCTGACAGGAAATAAATTGAGCAGGCCTTCTGGCTCTTCTGCTCGGAAATCCTTGAGCTCTTTTGCTCTTAGATTCTGATGCGGTAATTCTGAAATTTCTCGCATGAAGCACGTTTGTTTCTTTTTGACGACGAAATGCCTCGGTGTACCTGTAAAGTAAGAATGTCATGATGATATGTGTTAGTATGAACCTAGCACATGTATGCCTATGATGATGTACCCATTGCAACATCACAGCATACATCTCAAATGCATCAACATCTCAAGCCACTGAACATGCTTTCATACAACAAGCATACAAGCCAAACATACTTCAATCATGCATACAAACATTCCCAATTACTCGAGAACCTGGCTCTGATACCACCAAATGTAACCCCCTTAACCCGGCCTAGACGGTTGACCCGAATTAAGAAAGTCACACGGGGAAAACCAAGGTCAACCCGAAAGTCAACCTTGATTAACGACCCTTTTTTTTCTTTTTAATCTTATCTAGATGCACATTAACCCTAATGGTGATCACACAAACACCATACTCAAAGATCACAAACATCAGAGATCAAACAGGGACCCAATTGAACAAATTAAAACTTTAGGGACCAAAAATGTAATTTCTGAAAATTAAAAGGACTTAACCAAAATTAATCTTACCAACTTGAAATTAGTCAGGTTTCATGCTTCTCTGTAATTTCAGCTCAAAAGGACTTCCCAAACACATACAATTTGAACAAACAAGATTCAGGACCAAAACGCAAACAATTCAAAACATATAACCGCCCATGTCAGCCCCCAACGGTCGACCGTTCCGAAACAGGTTGACCCTGTTTCGAAACACGGGCCGTTCCGCAACCAGTACCGCAACGGGGGTCTCGCAGAGGCCAAACCGTTTCGAAACAGTGCATACCGTTTCAGACCCCTGGGTTCATTCCAGGCACCCGTTCCGAAACGGTGCACACTGTTCCGAAACGCCCTGCACAGATTTGCTCCAAATGCATTCCAAAACATGCAATTGATCATTCAAACATGCTCCAAATGCTACCAAACTTTACCAGCATGCAATTCAACATATGTAGGACATACTTGCATCAACAATTCATCAAAATAACATCATATGCAAAAAGCCCCAAATCTATAGGCATGCTTCCTACACAAGCTAGCTGTTCAAGCACAAACTTCCACAACAAGCATATAATGATCCAATCCAAAAACCAGCATTCAAATCATCATTCAACATACTTAGGGAGTTCCAAACACCTCCCAAAACATACACATTGGTCCCCCATTGCCAAATTACCCAAAAGCTAAAAGATACTTATAAAACCTTCCATACATTGAGCTTTACTTGAACTTGTTTGCTTGCCCTCCTTGCTGCCCCTCAAGGTTCTTTAATGCTCTGCATTATTGAATTAAGAAAATGAAGAGAGCGTAAGCAAAAGCTTAGTGAGGAATGCTCTTAAAAACCATTCAATAATGCAATTAAAAACATTTACAAATCATGCTTATAATCAACCTTTGCACATGCTCAAAAGCATAATTTAAACAAGCAATCTCATGCTTCAACATAAACATAACATGTCATATTGGCTCAAGTGACAATTTCCATTTTCTTAAAACAAGTTCATCAACTTCCCAAGGACTTTTAAACACCTTGGCCCCAAGGACTTTTAAACACCTTGGCCATGGACTTTTAAGCACCATGAATGAGGACCACACAAGGACTTTTAACCACCTTTGTGTCTATAGCTTGAATCACCCCAAGGACTTTTAAACACCTTGGCCCCAAGGACTTTTAAACACCTTGGCCCCATGGACTTTTAAACACCATGGAAAGGATCACCTAAGGACTTTTAACCACCTTAGTGTCCGCAACAAGAATCATCCAAGGACTTTTAACCACCTTGATGTTCTTAAGTAACAAGGCTCACTCAAGGACTTTTAACCACCTTAGTGACCTTAACATTTTCAAAACATCACTTGCCAATATACATCTTTTTCATCATATAATCCACTGTTTTAAAGCATTAAACCAAGCCATATTCAACATGCATTTCAAAGCATCAAACCACATTATTTCAATGTATAAAATCAAGGAACTCCTACCTAGAGTTACCTTCAACATATGGCTTAAAACATCAGCAAATACCATGCTAAAACATGCTTTCAAAACAGTAATTAAAACATGCAAATCACCATTTTGCATCACAACAAAATCATGGCCACCACTAGAGAGAAAATTCGAAAACTTACACTTGAGCTTAGCAAAGTTGTTTAGACTTAGACTAAGCTCCCAAAACCTTCAAACCTTGGTTTTAAAATCTGAAAACCCAACTTCACTCACCGATTTCCACTTTGCTTCAAGCCAAAGCACCAAATCAAGCTTCCGGATCAACAACTCTTGGATCCAAGGATGCCTCCCCTGTTTCAACACATCAAAGCAGAGGATTAATGCATCATCATGCATTAATTGCTTCAATGAAAGCACCTAAACTCGCTGCTCTCATCCAACCTCCATTTTCGGCCACCAAACACAACCGAAAATGCATCCAAACCACTTCTAAACAAAGCCCAGCCATAAACCAGCAAAACCACACTTCCATAAACATCATATAACATCTAAAAACAACCTATAAACATCCTTATACCTCCAGCAACATCAGATCACCAAGATCACCTCAAAAACAACCTTGAAACACAAGCTAAACTTAGGAAACTCAACCTATCCGGAATTGCATCAATCAAAACTCAATTCCTTATCAATTTAGAGTTCATTTAACATCAAAAACACATCTCAAATCACAGATTAATCAGATCTAACGAAAATCATGAAAAATCATCAAATCTTGCATTATAAGCCAAGATCCATTTCACCACTTTAAAACCTTTAATTAAACACCAATTTAGGATTGAAAACTTAGGAATTTCAGTAAAGAACTGATAGTTTAGAGGAGAAGGACGTTCTTACCTCCAAACTTGAGTTTCTCCTCTTTTTGGAATCAAAATCCTTGTTGAAACAAGTAGCAATTGAAGAGGTTTTGAAGATATGTTGATTAGGAATCAAATGAGAGTTGAAAGGAGGGATTTAGGTGAAGAGATCAGAAGCAATTCTCTGGAAATGGAGTGTTTGGGTTGAGAGAAAAAGAGAGAAAGAAAAATTAGGAAAAGTTGGTTACAAAAATCTAAAATAGCCAAATGGCTTTCCCTCCACTTTTAATATCATTTAAAATCAGATTTTAGACTTAAAATATCTTAGAAAAATCTGGAGAAACTCCCTTTGGGTAAATAGCTCCTTAAAGATTCAAAGTTTCAACCCTTTATAAAACAGCCACCAAACTTGCGAAAATTACATTTTGGTCACTAGCCAAAATGTCACCTTTCCAAAACTCATTTTCCAAAATTGATTTCACAGTTCACTTAATTATATTAAAAGATGATTTTAGAACATTTTCCCATATTTTTAATGCAATCCGAACTAGGCTTTCCTAAATTCACCTCTTAAGATTCGAACAGCACTTTGACCGACCGGTCAACGCCCAAGACTTCTAAGCCCAAAACCGGGGCGTTACAACTCTCCTCCCCTTAAGAAATTTCGTCCTCGAAATTTACCTGAAGGAAAGAGATAAGGAAACTACTTCAGCATGTCTTCCTTCCGCTCCCACGTGGCTTCCTCAACACCTCGATGCTTCCACAACACCTTCACCAACTCAATGGTCTTGCCACGAAGAACCTTGCTATCTGAATCCAGAACCTTCACCGGTTCCTCATCATAGGTCAAATCCGGATTCAAAACCACTTCCTCCACAGGCATCACATGCGAAGGATCAGATCTATACTTCCGGAGCATAGAAACATGGAACACATCATGAATCTTCTCTAGCTCCTGAGGTAACCTCAACCGATACGCAACAGGACCCACTCGCTCAACAACCTCATACGGTCCAATGTATCTAGGGCTCAACTTACCCTTCCGACCAAACCTCATCACCTTCTTCCAAGGCGAAACCTTCAAGAACACACGGTCACCCACCGCATACTCTATCTCCTTACGCTTCAAATCCGCGTAAGATTTCTGCCGGTCAGAAGCAGCCTTCAACCGCTCACAAATGAGCTTCACCTTCTCAGTGGTCCCTTTCAACAAAGCTGGCATCGAAACCAACTTTTGACCAGTTTCAGCCCAACAAAGAGGAGTCCTACACTTCCTCCCATACAGAGCCTCATAAGGTGCCATCTGTATACTTGCCTGATAACTATTGTTATAAGCGAACTCAACCA
Organism: Hibiscus tridactylites; assembly: GCA_958450335.1. Lineage (NCBI taxonomy): Eukaryota > Viridiplantae > Streptophyta > Magnoliopsida > Malvales > Malvaceae > Hibiscus > Hibiscus tridactylites. Next base: position 20,537,946 of record OY288278.1, on the reverse strand, counting down.
AAGACAGATGCTTCTCCCAAGAACCTTGGAACTCAATCACACAGCATCTCAACATATCCTCCAAGATCTGAATAACTCGCTCAGACTGACCATCCGACTGAGGATGATAGGATGTACTGAAATGCAACCTTGTACCCAGAGCTTGATGCAAACACTGCCAGAAACGCGATGTGAACCTCGGATCCCTATCCGACACAATCGACTTAGGCACACCATGCAGCCGCACAATCTCAGCAATGTACAGCTCTACCAGCTTATCCAAAGAGAACGTAGTATGCACAGGCAAGAAATGCGCACACTTCGTCAGGCGATCCACAATCACCCAAACAGAATTCTTCTTTGATGGAGACAAAGGTAAACTAGATACAAAATCCATGGTAACCCTCTCCCACTTCCATTCAGGGATTTTCAACGGTTGCAACAAACCAGAAGGAACCTGATGTTCAGCCTTAACTCGCTGACACACCAAACACTTGCTCACAAACTCTGCAACATCCTTCTTCAAACCCACCCAATAGTACTCATCACGAAGATCACGATACATCTTAGTACTACCAGGGTGCATAGAAAAAGGACTACTATGACCTTCAGTCAGAATAGCACGCCTCAACTCAGCATCAGCAGGCACTACTATTTGACTCCCAAAACACAACACTCCATCATCATTAAAACAGAAATCCGAAGGCCTACCCTCCGCGATATCCTGAACATGAGACACCAAGGAATCATCCAGCAACTGCTTATCCTTGATCAACTGAACCAAAGATTGTTTCACCTGCAACTCAGCAACAAGACCACCATCACGCGATATACTCAAGCTAGCAAACATAGCTCTCAGCTCAACAGCTACCTTACTACTCAAAGCATCCGCAACAACATTAGCCTTTCCAGGATGGTACTCTATCGTCAGATCATAATCCTTGAGCAACTCCAACCAACGCCGCTGCCTAAGATTCAACTCCTTCTGCGACATCAGATACCTCAAACTCTTGTGATCCGTGTACACCGTACACTTCTCACCATACAGATAATGCCTCCAGATCTTCAGAGCAAAAACCACTGCAGCCAGCTCAATATCATGCGTAGGATAATTGCGCTCATGCACCTTCAACTGTCGCGATGCATAAGCCACCACCTTACCCTCTTGCATCAGTACACACCCCAAACCAACATAGGATGCATCACTGTAGACCACAAACTCTCTCCCTGATTCAGGCTGAACCAAGATAGGAGCCTGCGTCAAAGCCATCTTCAGCTTCTCAAAAGCCTGCTGTCTCGCTTCTGTCCACTCATACTTAACATCTTTCTGCAACAACTTTGCCAAAGGAGCAGCAATCTTGGAAAAACCATCCACAAACCTTCGGTAGTATCCCGCCAAACCAAGGAAACTACGGACCTCATGAACAGACTTAGGAACCTTCCAGTTCATCACCGCCTCAATCTTCTGAGGATCAACACGAATCCCCTCAGCTGAGACCACATGCCCAAGAAACACCACCTCCCTAAGCCAGAACTCATACTTGCTCAGCTTAGCATAAAGCTGATTCTCCAACAAAGCTTGCAGCACAACCCTCAAATGCTCTTCGTGCTCCTCCTCAGTACGCGAGTACACGAGGATATCATCAATGAACACCACAACGAACTTGTCCAGGTATTCATGAAACACACGATTCATCATGTCCATGAAAGCAGCAGGAGCATTTGTCAAACCAAACGGCATCACAAGGAACTCATAATGTCCATACCTTGTCCTGAAAGCTTTCTTAGGCACATCCACATCCTTCACCTTCAACTGGTAATACCCTGACCTCAAGTCAATCTTAGAGAACACAACAGCTCCCCGAAATTGATCAAAGAGATCATCAATCCTCGGCAAAGGATACCGATTCTTGATAGTCAACTTGTTCAGCTGACGGTAATCAATGCACATCCTCATAGTGCCATCTTTCTTCTTCACAAACAAGACCGGTGCTCCCCAAGGTGACACACTCGGCCGGATGAAACCACGATCAAGCAGCTCTTGCAACTGCGTCTTCAGCTCCTTCAGCTCCTTAGGTGCCATTCTATAGGGAGTAATGGACACAAGAGTTGTATTCTCATACAGCTCAATTCCAAACTCCACCTCGCGATTAGGAGGTAAACCAGGCAACTCCTCAGGAAAAACACCAGGAAACTCCTTCACAACCCTGATATCTTGCACCCTCAGCTACTTGGAACTAGGATTCATCACAAAGGCTAGATAAGCTTCACAACCTTGCCTCAGCATCCTACTCGCCTCCAAGGTAGAAACAACATTGGCAAGAAACTTCACATTCTCACCAACCACCACCACTTCATAATCATCCGCAAGCTTAAGCGAAACCCGCTTATTCTCACAATCCACAACAGCACGGTGCTCAGCAAGCCAATCCATACCAAGGATTACATCAAAACCATAAAAGGGCAGCTCCATAAGATCAACATGAAAGACATGCTCTTGAACAACCAAAGGACACCTTCTATAAAGCTTTCGAGTCACAACAGTTTCACCAAAAGAACTAGTGACGCGAACACCAACATCCAAAGACTCAACAGGCAAACCAAGCAATTCAGCATGCTCACGCAAAATGTATGAATGCGTAGATCCAGAATCAATCAAAGAAAGCAATGACAAGGATTGCAAAGTAAAGGTACCTGCAATCACATCTGCATCATTCCTTCCCTCGCGCTGAGCATACACCCTCGCCTGACCTCCACCTTTAGGCTGAATAGCCACAACATGGGCTACTCCACGACCACCTTCCTCACGCCTCTGGAAATTACCACGGCCGCGCCCACGACCTCTCTGCGGTGCAGCAACAACAAGAGCACGCTCTTGGCCACCAGCCAACCTCGGACAATCTCGCCTCAAGTGGTCAGCAGAACCACAATTCCAGCATCCAAAACCAGCTGCCGCAACAGGAGCTTGCACCTCCCTCACAGCACGAGGACAGTCACGCTTCAAGTGACCACGTGAACCACAAATCCAACAAGCACTAGGGTCAGCTCTAGCATTGCCACCCCTAGCAGGTGCACCTCCACCTCTCTTAGCTGAGGACTGATACCTCTGATCGCGTCCCCTCTTGTTCCGTCCACCTCCGGAACTATACTCAGCAGCTCTCTTACCAGAACTTGCTCCAGCACCTTTCGCAGACAAACTCAAATTCATCTCTATGTCCTTGGCTCGAACCACTAACACATCAAAATCATCATACTCAGTGGCCAGCACATACATCTTTACCTCCGTTATAAGACCATAACGAAACCTCTCGCACCTCTCCCGCTCATCAGGAATCAGCTCCGGTGCATACTGACTGAGTCGCACAAACTGCACCTCATACTCAGCCACACTCATGCTCCCTTGGGTAAGAGTCATGAATTCACGCTTTTTCTCATCCAGATATCTCACTCCCAGATATCTCCTCTTGAACGCATTCTGAAAGAATGTCCAAGTGATGTCAGCTTCAGCCATTCCAGAGATTGTGGTCGTCCACCATGTATAAGCATCGTCCTGCAGCAAGGACACAACACATCCCAACTTTTGCACATCCGTGCAGCTCATCTGTCCCAAGATACGCTTGGTACTCTCTAGCCAAGCTTCCGAACTCTCAGCAGACATACCCCTAAACTCAGTCCCACCAAGACTGCGCAGACGCTCTAAGGGTAGTCTAACACCAGCATCTCCCTGATGCCCAGCTCCTTGAGCTCCAGCTACTGCTGCTCGAAAAGCACCCACAATAGCTTGTACCAGCATCGACATATCAGGCATAGCTTGCCCCTGACCAACCTCAGGTCCTGCAGCTCTAGCACCAGCTGCTTCAGCTCCAGCTCTTTCCCTCTCCGCACCACCACCACCAGGTGGAGGAGGAGGTAACACAGCACTACCCGCATTTTCCTCGTTTTCATTCCCATCCGGGGTCGTAGCTCTCACGCTACTCCTTAACTCTCTACGTGGTGCCATACTTTTACCATGCATATCAATACAAATAAAACAAAGTCAGGCCCAGCAAGGTAAGCAATCCAAGTATTCAAGCTCAATTTCTTTCAAAATCAACATCATTTCTTTAGCTTTTGTTTGGCAATGGGTACCCACAACATGCAACATCACAGCATACATCTCAAATGCATCAACATCTCAAGCCACTGAACATGCTTTCATACAACAAGCATACAAGCCAAACATACTTCAATCATGCATACAAACATTCCCAATTACTCGAGAACCTGGCTCTGATACCACCAAATGTAACCCCCTTAACCCGGCCTAGACGGTTGACCCGAATTAAGAAAGTCACACGGGGAAAACCAAGGTCAACCCGAAAGTCAACCTTGATTAACGACCCTTTTTTTTCTTTTTAATCTTATCTAGATGCACATTAACCCTAATGGTGATCACACAAACACCATACTCAAAGATCACAAACATCAGAGATCAAACAGGGACCCAATTGAACAAATTAAAACTTTAGGGACCAAAAATGTAATTTCTGAAAATTAAAAGGACTTAACCAAAATTAATCTTACCAACTTGAAATTAGTCAGGTTTCATGCTTCTCTGTGAAATTTCAGCTCAAAAGGACTTCCCAAACACATACAATTTGAACAAACAAGATTCAGGACCAAAACGCAAACAATTCAAAACATATAACCGCCCATGTCAGCCCCCAACGGTCGACCGTTCCGAAACAGGTTGACCCTGTTTCGAAACACGGGCCGTTCCGCAACCAGTACCGCAACGGGGGTCTCGCAGAGGCCAAACCGTTTCGAAACAGTGCATACCGTTTCGGACCTCTGGGTTCATTCCAGGCACCCGTTCCGAAACGGTGCACACTGTTCCGAAACGCCCTGCACAGATTTGCTCCAAATGCATTCCAAAACATGCAATTGATCATTCAAACATGCTCCAAATGCTACCAAACTTTACCAGCATGCAATTCAACATATGTAGGACATACTTGCATCAACAATTCATCAAAATAACATCATATGCAAAAAGCCCCAAATCTATAGGCATGCTTCCTACACAAGCTAGCTGTTCAAGCACAAACTTCCACAACAAGCATATAATGATCCAATCCAAAAACCAGCATTCAAATCATCATTCAACATACTTAGGGAGTTCCAAACACCTCCAAAAACATACACATTGGTCCCCCATTGCCAAATTACCCAAAAGCTAAAAGATACTTATAAAACCTTCCATACATTGAGCTTTACTTGAACTTGTTTGCTTGCCCTCCTTGCTGCCCCTCAAGGTTCTTTAATGCTCTGCATTATTGAATTAAGAAAACGAAGAGAGCGTAAGCAAAAGCTTAGTGAGGAATGCTCTTAAAAACCATTCAATAATGCAATTAAAAACATTTACAAATCATGCTTATAATCAACCTTTGCACATGCTCAAAAGCATAATTTAAACAAGCAATCTCATGCTTCAACATAAACATAACATGTCATATTGGCTCAAGTGACAATTTCCATTTTCTTAAAACAAGTTCATCAACTTCCCAAGGACTTTTAAACACCTTGGCCCCAAGGACTTTTAAACACCTTGGCCATGGACTTTTAAACACCATGAATGAGGACCACACAAGGACTTTTAACCACCTTTGTGTCTATAGCTTGAATCACCCCAAGGACTTTTAAACACCTTGGCCCCAAGGACTTTTAAACACCTTGGCCCCATGGACTTTTAAACACCATGGAAAGGATCACCTAAGGACTTTTAACCACCTTAGTGTCCGCAACAAGAATCATCCAAGGACTTTTAACCACCTTGATGTTCTTAAGTAACAAGGCTCACTCAAGGACTTTTAACCACCTTAGTGACCTTAACATTTTCAAAACATCACTTGCCAATATACATCTTTTTCATCATATAATCCACTGTTTTAAAGCATTAAACCAAGCCATATTCAACATGCATTTCAAAGCATCAAACCACATTATTTCAATGTATAAAATCAAGGAACTCCTACCTAGAGTTACCTTCAACATATGGCTTAAAACATCAGCAAATACCATGCTAAAACATGCTTTCAAAACAGTAATTAAAACATGCAAATCACCATTTTGCATCACAACAAAATCATGACCACCACTAGAGAGAAAATCCGAAAACTTACACTTGAGCTTAGAAAAGTTGTTTAGACTTAGACTAAGCTCCCAAAACCTTCAAACCTTGGTTTTAAAATCTGAAAACCCAACTTCACTCACCGATTTCCACTTTGCTTCAAGCCAAAGCACCAAATCAAGCTTCCGGATCAACAACTCTTGGATCCAAGGATGCCTCCCCTGTTTCAACACATCAAAGCAGAGGATTAATGCATCATCATGCATTAATTGCTTCAATGAAAGCACCTAAACTCGCTGCTCTCATCCAACCTCCATTTTCGGCCACCAAACACAACCGAAAATGCATCCAAACCACTTCTAAACAAAGCCCAGCCATAAACCAGCAAAACCACACTTCCATAAACATCATATAACATCTAAAAACAACCTATAAACATCCTTATACCTCCAGCAACATCAGATCACCAAGATCACCTCAAAAACAACCTTGAAACACAAGCTAAACTTAGGAAACTCAACCTATCCGGAATTGCATCAATCAAAACTCAATTCCTTATCAATTTAGAGTTCATTTAACATCAAAAACACATCTCAAATTACAGATTAATCAGATCTAACGAAAATCATGAAAAATCATCAAATCTTGCATTATAAGCCAAGATCCATTTCACCACTTTAAAACCTTTAATTAAACACCAATTTAGGATTGAAAACTTAGGAATTTCAGTAAAGAACTGATAGTTTAGAGGAGAAGGACGTTCTTACCTCCAAACTTGAGTTTCTCCTCTTTTTGGAATCAAAATCCTTGTTGAAACAAGTAGCAATTGAAGAGGTTTTGAAGATATGTTGATTAGGAATCAAATGAGAGTTGAAAGGAGGGATTTAGGTGAAGAGATCAGAAGCAATTCTCTGGAAATGGAGTGTTTGGGTTGAGAGAAAAAGAGAGAAAGAAAAATTAGGAAAAGTTGGTTACAAAAATCTAAAATAGCCAAATGGCTTTCCCTCCACTTTTAATATCATTTAAAATCAGATTTTAGACTTAAAATATCTTAGAAAAATCTGGAGAAACTCCCTTTGGGTAAATAGCTCCTTAAAGATTCAAAGTTTCAACCCTTTATAAAACAGCCACCAAACTTGCGAAAATTACATTTTGGTCACTAGCCAAAATGTCACCCTTCCAAAACTCATTTTCCAAAATTGATTTCACAGTTCACTTAATTATATTAAAAGATGATTTTAGAACATTTTTCCATATTTTTAATGCAACCCGAACTAGGCTTTCCTAAATTCACCTCTTAAGATTCGAACAGCACTTTGACCGACCGGTCAACGCCCAAGACTTCTAAGCCCAAAACCGGGGCGTTACAATGCATGAGTGAGTATGCCTCATACGGGTGCCACAACTTCGGTTGCTGCTCTCTTCTTGCTCTTCTGTTTTATCTTCCAAGCTGACGTTTGTCTCACACTCGGGTCTAAACACTAGCTCCTCTGGGCAGCCCTTTCGTGGATTACAGTTCCTGATTTCTTCCTTCCCTAAAGTGCCTTTTCAGGTTTTCACTTGGGTTTTTTTATGAAGCGCCCTTTCGGGTTTTCACTCCATTTCTTTTGTTCTGTTTCTTATGAAGCGCCCTTTCGGGTTTTCACTCCATTTTTCTTATTTCTGTTTTTTTTTGTTTTTTTGTTTTTTTTGTTTTTTTTTTGTTTTTTTTTCTCTCTTTTCTTAGTCTGAGCGACACTTATCTCATCAAAGCCTAGTCGCGGTCAGCTGTTTGGAATTTTCCTCGGTCCTTGTCACTCGTCCGGCCTTGGGCCAGATTAGCTGTCTCTTGTTCACCTGCATTCAAAAGATCAAACCATAGAAATACCAAGAAATCTTTTGCTTCATAAGTCTATTTCAAACTGCTCGAGTAATTCTTTGAAAAGAGGTGAATGAAGACGCTAGATAATATTTACTAATATATTTGAAGTTCATGAAAAGTTCATATGTCATGCATGGAGGGTACATTTGATGCAATAGCCTAAGCATTTTCCTTGTGAATGATGTGGGAATCCATCAACCATAGGCAGACCCTTTGCTAGCATTATTCTGCCTGTTTCTGGACCTTGAGAGATTTTGCTTTCCGAACGCGTACTTATCGGTACTCTGTTGCGGACATCGCCCTTCAATTCTTAACTCCCCCTTTTTATCGAAAGATGCCCTTTTCGGGTTTTCGCCCTTTGATTCCTCCTTTTCTCCATTTTTTTTTTGTTTTTTTTGTTTTTTTTGATGTTTGTGAAGCGCCCTTTCGGGTTTTCACTCCACTTTTGTTCTGTTGCGAAGCGCCTTCTCAGGTTTTCACCCCGTTTTTTTTAGCGCCCTTTCGGGTTTTCACTCCACCTTGTCTTTTATGCATAGTACTTCTTGACTGAATCTGAATTGACTGGATTGCCCAACTCTTTCCCATCCATTTCTGTCAGAATCAGTGCCCCTCCAGAGAAAGCTTTCTTAACCACGTATGGCCCTTCCCAATTAGGCATCCACTTTCCCCGAGAATCTCTCTGGGTGGATAGTATCCTTCTTAATACCAAGTCTCCTTCCTGAAACTCTCTTGGATGAACCTTCTTGTCATAGGCTCTCATCATTCTTTTCTGGTACATTTGACCATGGCAAATGGCCTTCAGTCGCTTTTCTTCAATTAGATTTAACTGGTCAAATCGAGCCTGTATCCATTCAGCCTCCTCTAGTCTCACCTCGTTTAGTATTCTGAGGGATGGAATCTCTACCTCCATGGGTAACACTGCTTCTGTACCGTAAACTAGGGAGTATGGCGTTGCCCCAGTTGAGGTGCGTATAGATGTCCGGTATGCGAAAAGGGCAAATGGCAACTTCTCATGCCAGTCCTTGAACGTATCCGTGGTCTTGGCTATAATATTCTTGATGTTCTTATTTGCAGCCTCTACTGCTCCATTCATCTTTGGGCGGTACACCGTGGAATTGTGGTGTTTTATTTTGAACTGACTGCACACTCCGTCCATCATCTTATTATTTAGGTTCGAGCCATTATCAGTGATGATCCTTTCTGGCATCCTGTATCGACAAATGATTTCCCCTTTCAGGAACTTGCAAACCGTTTTCCTAGTAACATTGGCATAGGAGGCGGCTTCTACCCACTTTGTGAAGTAGTCAATGGCAACAAGGATGAAGCGGTGTCCATTAGAAGCCTTGGGGTGGATCTGGCCGATCACGTCCATTCCCCACATAGCGAAGGGCCATGGTGCATTCATGGTATGCAGTGGCACCAGCGGTGCATGTATTTTGTCCGCATATATCTGACATTTGTGACACCTCCTGGAGTAGTCAACACATTCCCCTTCCATGGTCAACCAAAAGTAACCATACCTCATGATCTTTCGGGCCATTGAGAAACTGTTTGCATGGGTCCCGCATAAACCATCGTGAACTTCTGCCAGAATACTCTTGGCTTCCCGAGCATCAACGCACCTCATCAGTACTTGGTCTTTTCCCTTTTTATACAAGATTTCCCCGTCCAAGACATAACTGGCTGCCATTCTCCTAATGGTCCTCTTATCGTTCTCATTAACTTCTGCGGGGTATGTCTGGTATCTGATGTACTGCAGAATGTCGTGATACCATGGATTACCGTATGCCTCTTCTTCTATGCTGTAGCAGTGAGCTGGTACTTCCAACATTCGCATCTTAAATGATTTCATCTCTGCACCTACGCTTGCCTTGAATGTAGCTGCTAAAGTTGCTAAGGCGTCTGCCATCTGATTATCCTCTCTGGGGTGGTGAGTGAAACTGATCTTCTCAAAATTCTTGACCAGTGCCTGGACCAGGTCATAGTACTTAACCAACTTTGGATCCCTGGTCTCCCATTCACCCTTGAGCTGATATATCACCAAGGAAGAATCTCCAAACACATGGAGCTTCTTTATCCTTCTTTCAATGGCTGCACGCAACCCCATAACGCATGCCTCATATTCAGCCATGTTGTTGGTACAGAAAAAGTCCAATCTACTGGTGAAAGGGTAATATATTTCTTCCGGGGAAATTAAGACTGGCCCGATCCCATGGCCTAAGGCGTTAGATGCTCCATCAAAGTATAGCCTCCATGAACCTTCTTTATTGGCATCATCTTCCCCCAAAGTTATACACATCAGGTCTTCATCCGGGAAGTCGAAGTCTAATGGTACGTAATCATCTGAAGCTCGGCTTGCTAAGAAATCGGCTATAGCGTTCCCCTTTACTGCCTTCTGACTTACATATATGATATCAAATTCAGACAACAACATTTGCCACCGGGCTAACTTTCCTGTGAGCGCTGGCATCTCCATCAGAAATTTTAGAGGGTCCAGTTTGGATATCAACCACGTGGTGTGATACAATATGTATTGTCCGAGTCTCTTGGTTGCCCACACCAAGGCACAACATAACTTCTGGATTTGCGGGTATCGAGCCTCGCACTCGGTAAACTTCTTACTCAAGTAATAGACTGCCCTTTCTTTCTTGCTTGTCTCGTCACGCTTCCCTAGGACACACCCCATCGAATTCTCAAAAACTGTCAAGTACAAGATCAGGGGCCTTTCTGGTACCGGGGGTACTAAGATTGGGGCGTTGGTCAAGTACTTCTTGATCTTGTCTAAAGCCTTTTGGCATTTTTCGTTCCAGACCCCGGGGCCATTCTTCCGAAGTAGTCTGAAGACAGGGTCGCATTTATCGGTTAATTGGGATATGAATCGGGATATGTAATTCAACCTTCCTAAGAATCCCCGGACTTCCTTTTGGGTCTGAGGCAGCGGGAGGTTTTGGATAGCTTTTACCTTGTCTGGATCGATCTCAATTCCCTTCTTGCTAACCACAAAGCCTAGAAGTTTTCTGGATGTGACGGCGAAAGTGCACTTTGCTGGGTTGAGTTTCAACTGATACTTTCTCAACCTCTGGAACAATTTCTTCAAGTTCTGAATGTGCCCCCCTTCGGTCTGGGACTTTGCTATCATGTCGTCCACGTAGACCTCGATTTCTTTGTGCATCATGTCATTGAAGAGTGATGCCATGGCTCGTTGATATGTTGCCCCGACATTTTTTAGACCAAAGGGCATTACCTTATAACAAAAGGTTCCCCACATCGTCACAAATGTCGTCTTGGTCATGTCATCAGGATCCATCTTTATTTGGTTGTACCCCGAGAAATCGTCCATGAAGGAGAACCAAGAATGGCCGGCTGTGTTGTCTACTAGGGTATCGATATGGGGTAGAGGAAAGTTATCTTTCGGACTTGCCTTGTTAAGATCTCTGTAGTCCACACACATGCGAACCTTCCCATCTTTTTTGGGGACAAGCACTATGTTGGCTACCCATTCTGAGTACTCGACCACTTTTAAGAAACCTGCCTGATACTGCTTCTGTACTTCATCCTGGATTTTCAACAAAGTGTCTGTTCTCATCCTCCTCAATTTCTGTTGGACTGGCTTGCATTCTAGTCTAATCGGTAACTTGTGTACCACAATGCTTGTGTCTAGGCCCGACATATCTTGGTAAGCCCATGCAAAGATGTCCTTGAATTTTATTAACATACTTATTAGCTCCATTCTTGTCGAGGGCGAGAGAGTTGTGCCAATCTTGACTTCCTTCCGATCCTCACCTTCATTCCCCAAATTCAAGATTTCTATCTCCTCTTGGTGAGGGACTATCTGTTTATTCTCTCTCTCCATCAATCTGAGGAATTCCTCGGGGATTTCATACTCCTCCTCTTCTTCGCCAATCTCGGCTAGATACAATGGTTGCTCGAAATCCACCTTGGGATTAGATTCAGCATCATTCACAAGGTTAATAATAGGGGTCCTGCAACATTTATGAAAAGAATGCGTATTGGGGGACGAATATACATATTATTTACGGAGTAGGTATAATAATAAACATAGAATGAATAATGAATGAAATGCTTGCAATTTTGGAAAAAACGTCTTTTTATTGAATTTGAAACGAGCAGAATTAACATAGATGCCCTTTACAAAAGATCCCTATTGCTCACGGGCACAAGCGAATAGGGTGGGTTCTGAGTATTACTCTGGCTCAGACCTAAAGATTATAGGCACATCATGAGCAGTCCAATTGCCAAGAGTTTCTCCGGGAAGGCAAGGGCGGATTCCAGTCATGTAGGTCGAACTCCCATCATCTTCCGATATCACATTAATGACCATGTCCTCTAGTGCCTCGCTGAGTTTTTCTTCCTCACAAAGTTTGGCGTTTTCTATGTTGGCCTCGTGCACCATTTGTTCGGGGTTGATGATCCCTCATGACACAAAAGTCTTTTTCATATCAGTATAGACGATGGGCTCCCATGGCATATCTCCCCCTCGCAGTCTAGCCATTCTTCGCTCAGCTTTCCTCCTCCATTCCAATTTCCTTTGCTGAAAGGCGGGTTTATGTCCAAGCCCGAATCTATCTTTCTTGTTAATGACACCTCTGACACGTAGGCATCCTTGCAGATCTCTCCCGAATCCTCTTCCTTTCTTCGCCCCCCATCCCAAAGTCTGCCATACCTGCATCTTGGCACACTTAGACAGCTTTGGACACGGGATCTTGCTTCCTTTGTCCACGAATGTTGCATTTATAAATTCAAGGGCTCTAAAGGCACATTCAACTGCCCCCTCGTCAATTTGTACGTACGAAGCATCGGTAGTTACGGACGCTATAATATCCTGTTCCGCGGATACACTCACCAACTTTCCCTCAATGATGAACTTCATCTTCTGATGCAAAGAGGAAGGTACAACCCCCGCTGAGTGAATCCAAGGCCTCCCTAATAGACAATTGTAGGTCGGCTTGATGTCCATCACCACAAACTCAACTATGTACTCAATAGGTCCGATTAGCAATGGCACCTCAATCTTCCCCGCAGCTTCCCTCTGGGTTCCGTCAAAAGCTCTGACTGAATTTAGGCAAGGTTTTATGTGTGAGCTGTCAATGGGCAGCCTTTGCAAGGTCACCATTGGCATTACATTCAAAGCTGAGCCATTATCCACAAGGACCCCTGGTAGAACATACCCCTTGCAATGCGCGGTTATGTTTAAGGCCTTCGTTGACCCCATTCCTCCATCCGGGATCTCATCGTCACTGAAGGTGATAAAGTTATCCGCAGCAATGTGACCTACAATCCGGTCCATCTTGTCAACCGAAATGTTGTCCGGGACAAATGTCTGGTTCAGTACCTTGAGAAGTGCATCATGGTACTTCTCCGAGCTTAGCAACAGTTCCAATACTGAAATCCGGGCTTGCTGCTTCCTGAGCTGATCGACAATGCTGTACTCACTATGTTTCAGAAATTTCAAAAACTCTTGAGCCTGGGTCTCTGTTACTGGTTCATTGATCTTAGGAGGAGGGTCCTCTCCAAACAACTTTTTGGTTTCAGGGTCGGGCAGCTCCCCTTTTCCCTTCGGATCCGCCTCTTTGGGAGTATCTGGTGAGTAGCATCTCCCACTCCTTGTTAGATTCCCTACCTCATTCTCTACTTCCATTTCTGATTCCTTCTGGTTACCTTCTTCCTTTGTCTTTTCCTTGCTAGACAAACCATTCCCTTTCATCGGATTTTCTGGCACTGAAACATGGGCGGTGTAGTTCCATGGAACCTTTCTCTCGTCATTGAAAGGAAATGTCTTAGGGCGAGATATTCTTAATTTCGGGGTTAACCTGGGGCTTTCTTCTTCGAACGAACTACCCTCCTTTACTTTGCGAGGTATAACAAAGGGTCGGTCTAAACCAAACTTGACTTTAGTGTCATCGGACGCGCATACCTCGAGGCTCCTCCTTTCTTCTTCCCCTCGAAGAATTCAATTTCTTTACGATCCATCAACCCTTGGACCACCTGTCTAAACTCTTCGCAACACTGAATATCATGCCCCTCTCGCTGGTGATATTCACAGTAGGGTCCACACCCCTTCAACACAATCTCCATTCCACGATCAATTAGTCGTGCCATACATAGCTGTTGAAATACCCATCGTAGCGGGGACCTAACTTCAGATACACTGACCTTAGCCTTCCTGAAACACTGTTCCTCAATCGCATTGACTCCCCGACCCGTATGATTAGGTAAGGGGTTGGTGGTGGTATTCAGCTCATCTAGCTGTAGTACCCCAGTGTTGATCAGATGTTGTACAAACTTCTTAAAAGCGAGGCAATTCTCAATTGAATGTCCCGGGACACCACCATGATACACACAGTTAGCTTTCTCGTCGTACCATGCAGGGAACGGTGGCTTGAAGAGAGTGACGTGGTAGGGTTGGACCAACTTTTTGGGGCCGTGTAGGTGTTTACAGTATTCACCTCACTTTCCTTCTTCTTATAACTCTTACGGTGACTTTCCCCACTATCTATCCTTCCGCTTTTGATGGCCACCTCAATCGATTCCCCAGTCTTTACCAAATCCGCAAAGCTTTGAGTGGTGCTACTTATCAATCGGTCGAACAGTGTCCCTTTCAAGGTGTTGATGAACATTGGGGTGATCTCATGTTCCGGGATAGCAGGCTGAATTTGGGCTGCCACTTCTCGCCACCTCTGAGCGTATTGGCGCAGACTCTCATTTGCCCTCTGTTCCATTCCCTCCAACATGATCCGATTCGGAGTCATATCCGTCACGTGCTTATGTTGATCTATGAAGGCCCTTGAAAGATCCTTCCAGTTCTTGATGTTTGCTCGGCTGAGCGAAGTGTACCATCTGATGGCAGAGCCAGTTAAGCTGTCCTGGAAACAATGGATGAGCAGCTTCTCATCCTTGACAAATGCGGCCATCTTCCGATAGTACATTGTAACGTGTGCCGACGGGCAAGTGGTGCCATCATACCTATCAAAGTCTGGGACTTTGAATTTAGGTGGGAGCACTAGGTCTGCCACCAAACTCAAATCACTGGCACTGTTCCCTTCTTCATCCCCTTGCTGGATGTTCTTTAGCCTCTCTTCGAATAGCCGGAACTTCTCCTCATACTTCTTCTCTAACTCAACTCTGACCCTTCCCACTTCTTCCATTAAACTCAGGTCCGGGACCTCATTCTCCTGATCAGCTTCTATGTCAACAGGCTGACTTGCTGTCATTCCTCCGAGGCGACTGGTAGATGCCCCACCAAGGTTGACGAATATTTTCTTTCCCGTCTCTAGCCCTTCTGGATTGACCTTCGCGTGAGACGAAACCCCTCGTGGTCTTCGACGTGCGAACTATCAGCAGAAACTCCCTCTTTTCCCTTTGCCTTGGCTAACAGAGCTGTTATCTGAGCAATGATAGATTCCTGTGACTGTGCTATCTGATCACTGATGTTCCGGTTAACCCCATCTAAGCGACTTTCCAGGTCCTTCTGGCCTTGCTCTACTTTGGCTAATCTTTCATCCATGATCCGATACTGTGAACATGTACCGTATGAGTGCGGAATGGTTGGTAATTTTTAATGCAGCAAAATGCAATGTTTATCTGAAATTGAGAAATCTTTTAGTTAAGTTCAAATTATTAAATGACATGTACTAATGTATAGTGCATGAATGTTCAAATGAATGTGTATGCATAATGTATGGATATGGAGAGTGACACTGGGTTTGGCAAATATCCTCCTCAAACAGCTTATACTTACTGGAACATTGTTTGGTTACAATTTTCTGGGAAGTTAATTACATCAAAAGTTCTAAGTTAAAACTACTAGAAGTCTAAACATCCTGACACTTCTCCTTCTTTCTTCTAGTCTCTTTCCTCCATGAACTGATCTAGCTTGGCACCCAAGTCCACATTCTCTCTAAGGATCCACACGACCGTCTCCCCCGCTTTGTTTGAGTCATCCACCTTGTCATGGAGCTCGGCAGCATCTTCAGCTAAAAACTGTACTTTCCCGGCGATATAGCGTACTCGAGCATCCCATTGGGCCAACTCTTGCTCTTGCCTCCAAATAGTGTAGGCGGCAAAGCGTAACTGTTCTAGAGTAGGTACCGGGCGCACTTGGATTGCCCCTCTCATGCTCTCGATGCGGTCATTTAATTCTTGTACCTTGGTCTCCAAGTCGTCGATGCGATCCCTTAGGGCTTGGTTTTCAGATTCACTTGCCTTGAGCTTACTAGTAGAGCCCTTGTGTTTGAAGAGGGATCTTTCAAGATTCTTCACCTTGTCTTTCAAGGTTCCATTCTCATTTACCTCCCTCTCAAGCTGCGCGGAATATTCGGTGCGAAGGCCCTTCATTTCTTGGGTTAATGCGAGCACCCGGTCCTTAAACTCATGATACCCCCTCTTGTAATTTTCTGTCCTCGCTCTTTCTTCCTTGAGTCTGAGTTCGGCACCTTGACTCGCTCCTCCCTCACTAGCTCTTTTACCTTTACCCATCCTTTGTAGCTTTTGTATCTCTTCCTTCTCCATTCCTAGCTCGAGTTGCAATTCATCATTCTTCTTTTGTAGCACCCTAAGGCTCCCTTCATATCGTACCTTCTCAAGCTCAAAATTGAACTTCTCTCTACTCGCCCTTTCTTCGAGCCGTGCGTACTTCCTCCGCTCCCCTTCTAACTGTTCCCTCATTAAATCAGCTTCAGTGGGAAGTGATGCCAACCTCTCCCTCGCGACTCTCCTCTTATCCGGGTTTAACTGAGGAACATTATCGTCGACACGATTAAACCTCCATACTTCGTACTCCGGAGTGACCATATAAGGGGCATTCAAGATCCTTACCCGTCTGGCATTATTCCAAGCTGAAGATGCGGCATACACATTTCCCTTATAGCCTTTGTCTTTCTGATAATCCACGTGGAAGTCATTCAAACCATCGGTGGCTGGTACAAATTACTTTGACCCGTATTGTCTTAGGACCATCAATGGTGCATAGGCCGTGTGTCCCCACAATCCTAATAGAGGCACCCATGAGTACATTCCGCATCTATATCGAATGTTCCTAACTGACAACCACGAGGCTCTCCAAACTATATCCTCGGCGTTCAAATTCTGAAGCAAATCAAGCCAGACTTCCGCGGTCCGCTTAGCAGGCCAATTCCCTTTCTTCAGAAACTCTTCCAAAGCTGAGAACTTACTATCGTAGACCGGTCTTGAGAAACTGGCATCATTCCAGAAATGACTGTAAAACCATACCGTCAGGAGTTGAGGGCATCCCAAGAAGCGACCACCACCATGCTTCCTACAGAATCTTAAAGATCGGAAAGTCTCTGACAGAATGACTGGAGCTGGATTACCTCCCTCGACCAACTTGTCGAATAAATCAAGCACCGTCGGGTGTATGAAGCCTAAGGCTTTGGGAAAGATAACCAACCCATAAATTACCAACGCGAATAAGTTCCGCTGAACCGTTCCGGCCGGGAGTACTGATGCTAAGGCCAAGATTCCTTCAACCTTCAAATATTCCTTGTTGTTCCAAGTCCCGACTTGTTGGTCTACCCATGACACCAAAGTACCGGAAAGTTTTCCAAGCTTTGCTCGGAATGGTTTGTATTTACTATTCTTCGAATAAACCCAGTCATCTTTTACTTTCTTGCAATTGATAAGGTCTTGGTACTCCTCAATAGTGGGTGTTAAGTCTAAATCTCCGATCGTGAAACAACTGTAAGCGGGGTTCCAGAATCCAACTAAAGCTTGAAGTAATGCCTGATCAACTAGGACGTATAGTAGATATGCTATGTCCGCAAACTCGTCTCTGAAAGCAGTCCTGGCTTCCAAATCCCAACTGTCCCATACCCGCTTCAATCCGGACACGTCGTTAATTTCTGTGTTCATGAAAGTTTGGTTCATCATCTCTGACTTGAACCCGATGGTAACACTGTCACCCTCATGTTGTTGCTCTCCTTCTGACCAAACTTGAACTTCTGAATTCTTCTCCTCCATGCTCCTCACAATTTCCGCCATAACTCTCGCCTTCAATTTAGACTATCCCCAAACCAATGTGCTCTCTAAAACATGATGGTATGCAAAATAAGAGAAAAAAAAGGAAAAGGGGAGGGGGAGAAAAACGAAAGTGTTAGTCATATGATAAACATAAATCAATAGGCAAGCAATGAAAATCAAGCATTAACGAAAAAGAAGCGTAGAAACAAGCAATTAACAAGAAAGACCTAGACACTCTAAGCTCTAAGGTTATCCGCATGGCTCTAATGGGGTAGGTTTCTTATATTCTCACTCATGAGTTCGGTTCTAGCAAAGGGTACCCGAACCTATCTCATCACCTACTAAGGCAATAAGAACCCCAATTCTGGCCCATTACAGGCTTGCGAATTGGTTTCGGCTCGAGGGAAAGCACGACCTAATGACGTGGAGGGCTCCTCACGTGTCAAGAGGCGTGGATTCCGAAAGTGAATTACCGACCCGTGGAGGGATACTCACGTGGGTATGAGCGTTTCACTCTCACTTAAAAAGGGTAGCTCGGGTATAGAGCTTGATGATCATGATGCAACACGTGTCGGTGACTTCCTTAATAACTAAATGAGGAATTAATTCGAACGCCACAAATTTTCAAAAGCCCATTCAACTTAAGTCAAATTTTCATAAAAGAACAACCTTATTAACTTCACTTTGAACTTTAAATATTTTCTATCGATTAAAGGCAATGAGTATTTTATTGGCTTAACTCTCTTTTTTGTTTTGTAAAAACAAAAATAATTTCCCCAGCAGAGTCGCCAAACTGCGATAAGGTTTTTTCTTAGGAAACCGCTAGTTGGTAGCCTTATCACTATTTTCTTTTTGAAAAGGGGGTTTATTTAAAAAAGGGAGAAATTCATGTTTTGGAAAACTTGTGAAAATTTGGAGTCGCCACCGGCCACTGAGGTAGGCCGGACACCATAAAACCAGAGATTCATTTTAAAACGGGTTCGGGTGTTGGTTACGCGTGGGGTAGGATTAGCACCCCCATCACGCCCGGAAATCGGTACCAAATTGCTTGTTGCCTTTTGATCGATAGGAATTATTTAAAAATCGAAGTGAATTTAATAATTGTTCTTAAATGAAAATATGACTTAAATAACACGGGCTTTATCGAATAGTGGCGTTGGAATTAATTAATCATTTAATTAAAAAGGATGACGGTACACCGGACCATAGACTAAACCAACATCAAATAAGGCTGGCTGCCGTGTTAGTTTAGGGTTCGGATCCCGTACGTCACCTTTATGCATGATGCGAGCATATAAGAGATGATGCGTGTTATTTCAATTTTTATGCTTTCGCTTACCTAGAGGCGGTGAAAATTAACCTAAGTATCCGATAGACATCCATTAAGCTAGGACTGTCGTTTTCGGATACCGAGGTTAATTAATACCCCTCTCGGGGTTGATTTTTAGATCCGATTATCATGCTTACATATTGGGCCATATGAATGACAAATATGTACACATGCATGCCATAAAAATATTCAAAATAAGCACATAAGGGAAAGGCCCAAAATTGATAAAGAGCAAGCCCAAACACATATGAACCAAAAAAACCTTAAGGCCCAAAGGCCCAAACTAACAAAACACATTAAAATACAAGGCCTAAACTAACAAAACACATTAAAATACAAGGCCTAAACTAACATGTCAAAGCTACCCATTAGTTAATTAAATTAATTAATTTTAGCATGTAAAATTATCAAGATCTAACAACATAAACATTTTAATCACATACAAGCAGGGCATATTCGATATAAAAACAAACCATGTGGGACCCACCATAGAAAGACAACTAAGCATATATATATCCGATTCATAAAGACAAGATAAACACATAGATAAAAGCACACAATTTCATGCATATAGGAAAAACATTAAAACATTAAATTTAAAGACATTCGAAATGGGACTAAATTGAAAGAAAGGTAAAAACAGAGGCTGAAAACAGAAAAAAATTACACTGTGGGGACTCAATCGAACACGGGGTAAAAGGGAGGGGACTGGACACATAAATAACCCCTAAAAGACTCGATTTGGGACCGAAAGATGAACCGACTCAAACTACGAGGGACCTAGGACGCGATTTACCCATGCGGAGACCGTTAAGACGTTAATAGCTCGACACGGAGGGACTAAACCTGACATTTACCCAAAAACAAAACCTAAAACGTCAATAAAACCCCCTAAGCGAACCAGACATCCCTTTTTCCTAAAAGAAACCCTAGCCGCCAACGCTCTAAGACTCTCTCTCTTTTCTCCCTCGACCACGAACGCCGGCCGGTGCTAGTCACCGTCCGACGGACTCTAAATACACCCCGACAAAAAAAAAACGACCCCCTAAACGTAAAAACGACTCCCCAAAAGAAACCTACGACGCTAAACCTTTCGAAAACCAAAACCTCCCCCTTTGTTCCCGAAAAAAAGAACCTAAAGACCCCTAAGAACCTTTTTCAGACCCCGAGTATGGTTACGAAAAGAAGGGGCTTCGTGCTTCTCCTTCGACTCACCCTTCGAAGCCATGGAAAGGCTGGGATTGTCATCGATGAGAAGTAGAAGCCGGTTCAAAGGGAGGAGACAAAAGAGGTAAAAAACGAAACCTTTTCTTTTTTACTTTTTTTCTTTACATGCAACAATGGAGGTGATGTTACTTGAAAACTCTGGAATTGATATTGGCTTTTCGTGCTTTCTTTACGGGAGTTTCACGAATCCCTTTTACAGTGGTTGTGCATCTGGCTTTATAGTCGAAATTTCGATGCTTTTTACATTTTGATTAATGCAATGGAAAATACTCATTGGTTCGTATCTGTTTTGGCCGGATTCATACGCGGCTCTGCTCTGTCATTCCTCTACCATTCTGTTGCACATTTCACTCCGTATTTCTTTTTTTCGATTTTGTTTTTCTTTCTTCATTTGGGCGTTGCTGACTCTTTTCTTTTTTGCATGGTTGTACGGCGATCGACGTGGCCGACGGATCGGCCGTTGGAACGGGCAAGGGCGACGCGGCGAGCACTTGAGGGAATCTGGAAGGACGGGCGTGGGCTTCACGCGCGCGAGTGGCTAGCTAAGGCGTCGCGCGTGAGCACGTGCAGTGTCTTGTGGCATCCGGACCGTCATATCACACTCTGATCTAACGGCTCAGCTTCATGGCGGCGCGAGATGGTTCTGGAAAGCCCTAGGGTTTCTGTCGAGAGGCGATCCGAAGCGTCAGATCATTTCCTTATCCAAGGGTCCCGATCGCGCGGCGCGGCCTGATCCAGCTCTGTTGTCCTAGGGTTTTTCTCGTGGCTCTCATCTGGACCGTTGATCTGGCGCTCAGATCCAACGGTCAGATCCAGTGGCGGCTGCAACATAAGAGAAACACATTAGGTTTTTTTATTGTATCAGATTAGGGCTTGTTTGTTTGGGCCGAATAGGCCTTGTACCATTAATAAATTTCTCTTCTTTTTTTGTTGGGTTTTGTAATGGATTGTAAAATTAGACTTCAAGTCCTTGCTTATTTACTAATGAATGTTGGTTTTTTATTATATTAATGTGTTGGGCTCTTATTATATTTATATATCTTTGTTTTCTGACTTCCAATTTCAATAATAACTAATAATAATAAAATGGGTAATAATAAAAATAATATACGATAATAACAATGATTAACATAATAATGGATGATATTAATATAGATAATATTATAAGTAATAGTGATAAATGATGATAGTAAATAATAATAATACTAACAACATGATATCTAGGTGTTAATTAGACCAAGCCCATCATGCATGGACAAAGCCCAAGAAAGCCCAATATGCACATACAAGACCCAATCTTATTTAAGCAGATTTAAAAGGGGCTAATCAGCCCGGACAAAATTAGTGATTACAGAAAGAAAATCAACCGTTATTTTATTATTCCATAAACATAAGCCCATAATTACTAGGGCCAGAATAAAAAACAAAACATCCTTCCATGCCTAAAGTAAACTTAATCCTATCCTTATTATGCGCACGTAGATACGTTTCACATATAAAAGAACATCATGAGCTAAATAGGCCACATCTTGCCCAAGCAAACAAACTGCCTGTGGTTTACCCAGCCCACGACAGTTCCAGCAAAGGATCCTCATTTCTCTCGACGGGGCTACTACCTAGCTACCTCCGCCGAAGAGTTGTTTGCGTTGCTCATCCTAGCTTTAGAAGTAGTCGAGTTTTTGTGAGTCGAGGTAGTAGATGGCTACAATCGCTTAACTGTTTCCGCCTAAGAGAAGGTCGAGCTCCGTTTAGGAATACGAGAGAAGGTGGATTCAAGCTTGGCTCGATGGGAAGACGGAGCCGATTTGGGTTGAGGGCCAACCAAGTCTTAAAATCCGAGGGAATCTATAGTGGGCTTGGCAAAGGGGCCTCCCACTCACGAGCTGCCGCCGTCTTAGGCTCAGATGAGACAAGGATTTTTTTTGGAGGACCAGAGATCACTAAACTTGGAAAGAACATAGGTGGAGGTCAAAGGCAAAATCAGACCATCTGAATTATCATCAGCTAAAGTAGAGGCCTTCACGGGCAAAGCTTCTTTACACCTAACACTATTAGTAGGGACACGAGCGGCACGAGACCTTGGGCGCCCAGGACCGGGAACATTATGAACAACATTCTACCCAGTCTTACTAGCCACAACGGTAGCATCCGTAGCACGGAGGCCCTCTTCAGCAGCTGTGGTCACAACATCAACCACAAAATTAGATATGTTCAAGGTCTCTCCAATGTGATCGGATGCAAGAGCATCAGCCTTACCTGATACGGGATCAGACTCCTCGGTCATGCATGCCTCAGTCTCCTCGGTCACAAGCAGCCCGTCTGTTGCGGTTCGCTCGGTCACATGGGCCATGTCTGCTACGGTTCGCTCAATCACGGGGGCCCGTTTTCTCTGGTACAGTCTATTACATGCGGCTCATCAACAACGTCTTCCATTCAGTCATCACGGTCCTGCTCATCCATACCATCGACGACTTGCTCATTCGACCCCTTCGCGTCACTCATAATTGCATGCTCCAAGCTAGACTCAGACATAGCATCCCCTAATCGAGTAGGCACCGTAGTTGGGGAAACATTGGTCAGGACTTTAGGGGAAACATCTGAGGCTGATGGCGTAACAGTTTCCAACGGGGCCATTGTAGTCCCTGTTTCTTTAGACGAGGGGCACGAAGCCAGTCACCATATTATAGTTTCGTGTTAGCATCCATCGTAATAGAGCGACACTCTAGAACCGAATAACCTATGATGCCACATCTGTGGCAAAAAAGAGGGAGCCGCTCATACTGCAAGGGGCACATTAGAGGCTTGTTCTCAGACCTCCCAAGAGCGATGCAACATCTCAAGGGTTTCAGGACATCCAACAACACACGAACACACAAAAATTCTCCCATGTTACCATCTTCCAACCGTGAATTTGTCATAACAACTTTCCCAATACAAGTGTCGAGCGAGCGGGAGAGTTCAACGTTCATCAAGATGAGCGGGATGTTGTGGATTGCACCCAAATTCTCATGTGCAAGAAGGAGTATTCATGGATAGTAACCTTCGGATCTGCAGGCTCGAGAGCGAACTAGTGCTTGTTGAACTCCCAAGGACCACATGTTAGGACACTATCTCTAGTTGCGACAACAAAAAACTTGATAAGAAAAAAATAGAATATAGTTATAATATGAATTGTACATTGTCATCTCTCTAAATATACCGAAACACACATATTAGACTAGCCCCATCCACAGGTTTTGTGGAGATGACTTTACCCATCAAGGAGCATGCAAATTCCTCCGGAGGTAGTTCCATCCCGATAGTCGGTGTAAAGACAACATCTTGTTCCTCAACAGTAAAGCTTAAGTCTCCTAGCTTAGCAAGAATAGAATCGACCATGATGAAGGAAAAAGAATGGATGCTGGAATAGAGGAAGCAATTGTGGGAGAGAATAAAACGTGGAAAACCCAGAGGGGAACCAATATATAAATAAAGAGATATAATATAGGAAGAGTTGAAAGAGTTATAATTCAAGTTAAAACAAAATAGAAATTTAGAAATAATAAGAGATATAGGATAGATAAGAGACATATAGATTAAAATAAAGAGGAGATAAGGGAAAAGATGGAATTGAATAAGAGATAAAGTGGATATAAAAATTGTATAAGTCAAGATAAAATTGAGAAAAAGAAGGAAATCAGAATTGATAAGACTTATAGGATAGATAAAAGACATAAATTAAAAGAAAATAAGAATAAAGGAAAAGATTGAGTTGAAGAGGAGATAAGGAAAGTATAGAAAATATATAATTCAAATTAGAAGTGAGAAAAAAGAGGAATACAAAGGTGATAAGAGATATGGATGGTATAAAAGTCATGAAAAATAAAAAATATGAGATCAAAGTAGAAGGCATATAAGTTAAGATACTTAGAAAATAAGAACCCAAATCAAATTGAATAAAGGATAAATAAGATACAAAATATATATAAATCATACTAAAGAGGAGATAAAATAGGCATTTAAAAGTTAAAATTGAAAGGGAGAGATAAATATGTGATAAAAAATAAAATAAAAGATGCATATAAAATAAAATAATGATAAGATAATGTAAAGAAATAAAATTAAAATTCTATATGATAGAATCCATGTCGAACACAACAACTGAAGTGATGTGGCCTAGCCGAGCATGGCACGCGAGCTAGCTGCCCACATGACCAGGCAACCTACACAACCAGGGCGATGACCAACCTTGCATCTCGGTCACAGAGCCGAGAAGTGGCATAGCATTTCTGTAACGCCCCGATTTTGGGCTTAGAAGTTAGTCGGGTTCAGCTAAGAGGTTCAGGTGAATCGGTTCGAGTGAGTTATGCTAGTTTCGAGATTAATTTGAAATAAATGGTTTTTGAGGAAGATAAAATATGGAAAAATATTTTATAATCTTAAAATAATGTTTTCAAAGTTTTGGCGAGTTCAATTTGGTGAAATTGGACTAATTTTATTGGAATTGTGAAAATGGTGACTAATTTATAAAAATTACAAAATGCTTTTTAATGACTAAATTGAAGAGGGCCAAAACTTAGAATCCTTAGGGAGCTATTACACCAAGGTGTTATAAGCTATTCCCTTGATTTTGTGTTTTAAAATGATTTAATTAATTGATTTTTTAAATGTGAAGTGATAAAAAGGATTTTTAAAAGGCTAAACATTTTATTATGTAACTACTTTTCTTCTAAACTTTTCTCTCAAATTTTCCACCAACCAAACTATCTTTTCATCACTAAAATCTCTAGATATTTATCTCATTTCATCTACTTTTGATTTCTAAATGATGCCCATGGATTTCTACATCAACTAGCTAAAGTTTTCTTGAAGGATTTCTTCAAAATCATTGCAAATCAAGGGGAAAGATTATATTAGAGATGATTTTTCTTTTATCTCCTCTAATCAAGGTTCTTTATTGAAATTTAAAAGCATTTGGCTCTCTAATTATGTTTAATAACAAGATTTTATAATTTAATTGATGAAAATGGCTAAATCAAGTTTTGGAAGATGATTTCTCAAGATTTTCGTTATGGCACTGCTTTGATTAATTTTAGATTGATTTTAATCATGATTTGGATGTTAAATGATGTTAAAAATAAAGGTTCTACAATGGTAATCTCGAAATGAGTTGGATCTATAATTCTTAGATTGTTGGATTTGGGGTTTTTGTGGTGTTTGGGTGAAATCTAAGTTGATGGAGGTATAAAGATGTAATTAGGTTAATTTTGGTTGTTTATTGGTGTTTGAAAGTGGATGAAAGAGTTTTGTTTTGGTTGGGTTAAGGTTGTAGTGTAATTGAATGAGTTTTCGGTTGTTTCAGATAACCGATTTGGTGTTTTCGGGTAGAGTAGCTAGTTAGCTTAGGTTGCTGGTGGTTTTTAATGCATGATGATGCATTAATCCTCTTTTCTTGTGTGGTATAAACAAGGGAAAACTTATTAGAAGCAATCGGTGAAGGTTCGTGAGTTTCAGTTGCTTGGATTCGCGTCGGCTAATCAAGTTTACGCGTCTTGGTGAGTGAGAACGTGATTTTTAGTTTTGAAAGTTTTAAAAAGGTGATTTGGGAACTTAGTGGTAAGCTTGAAACGCTTAACTAAGTTCAAAAGTAAGTAAAAGGGTTTTCTCTCTCGGTTGTGCTATTATGTGATGATTTATGCACTATTTTGAATTAATGGTTTTACCTACTGTTAAAGCATGTTTTTATGAATGTGGTTACTATTTTTAATGATGTAAAGTTGAAGGATGCACGAGGTAAGTGATCCTTGAAGTATATGAATTATACTTGTGATTTAAGCATGGTTTAATGCTTGGAAATGTGATTTATTGATGATGCTTTGAAAACAGTGAGGTATGAGCTAAATGTGAATTATATATGCAAGTAATGTTGTGAAAATGGTTTATAAATGATATCAGATATAGTTAGCCAGCTATAGGATTGAGTGCACTATAAACAAGTCACCTTGGATGTTGAAGGGTTTATACGGTGTACCGAATACTCTATCCAAGTATCCTAACGATTGAGGAAAGTATATGGTGTCCCGTCTCTCGCTAGTGGTGTTATACATCTACCGATGAGTGGTGTTGAGGGGTTTATACGGTGTACCGAATACTCCACCACAGGTGTCACAGCAGTGGAGGGTAGCTCCCGTGTGTGAACCTTGAGATGGCTATGAGAATGTATGAAGTGTTGGGACAACACTTGTGAATACGTGTATCCGATGTGGTTTTGAGAAATGAACATGTTGATGTTGTAAGCCAATATAATTGATGATGTGTTATGATATGGTTTATGATGCATAAAAATGAAAATGCATGTTTTACTCTTTAAGCTTTGCATATGGTAGCTATGCATGGGAAGGCTTAAGTTGAGTGTTAGCAATGGATTTGCTGTTGGGTTTATAACATATGTTGCATGATGTTTAACATGCTGATTTGTTAAAGGAAAGTGCATGGTTTTAAAAAGGGCATGATGGTTTTTAAATGATGTTTTAGCAAATTGAAATGAGCTTTCAATGTGGACATTGAAATGGTTTTAATGTATTGATGGTGTTTTGCTTATGAGCCTCCTCACTAAGTCTTGTGTGCTTACGCTCTCATTTTTCCATCATTGCAGATAATTGAGGCTTTGGAGGCATCAAGAGGCAAGGGATTCCAAGAGACTTCGCTTTAGAATGTATGTTTCGGTTTAGACTAAAGTAATAAGGGCAATGGGGGATCCGTGGAATTGTTGGGAGATTTGTATAAACTCCCTTTTGTGCCAGTTTGGTTTTCTGTTTTAGACTTGTAATTGGCCTTTACTTGTTGGTTTATGCCTTGGTTTGTGTTTTGACTCTTGAGTGGCTTATTTGCATATGAAGTATGCCTATAGATTTAAATGTTGCATATCTCTATGCCAAGTTGATGATATTGATATGTTTGATTGAGGATTGATGTTTAAATATGTTATATGCATGCTCGAAGTACATTGGAATGCATTAGAGTGGATTAAAGTATTGAAAACTAGCAAATGAATGCATATTTGGTACAATCATACCGATACTCGAGGAATCATATTGGTACGGGTAAGCCATTTTTGGCTTGGCGTACTGGTACGGTTGGGAAGAGTACCGATACGATCTCCACGAAAAAGAAGGGGTGTATCGATACACGGGGGCGTACCGATACGTGTTTTAGCTACTGGTTTTTGGTGTATCGGTACGGTTTGAGAGGGTATCGATACATGCCTTTAATCTTTGAATCTTGGTGATGTGTTGTCGTGGGCGTATCAGTATTGGCTCTAACGGTATCGATACAACCAGCTGGTAAGTTAGTTAAAAGTATCTCTGAACATTCCATTTCTTTGCGACATGCTCTTCATAGTTTTCAATTAAGTTCGAAAGATTAGTTGCCAACTATCTATTTGTTCGGTATCGAGAGAGTCGAGCTCACAAAAGGAAAAGTACGATCCTCATCATAATCAGGTGTTGATCAATTCGACCTAGACATATGTACGTGTTTAAGGCGACTAAAAGAGGACGAACCAAGGATGATGTCTTTGCCAGATTCACGCCGTGACGGGTATCATCTGTAGTGGGCAACAATAGTATTCTGACTTAGACATAAGCGGGATCAATATCGAAGCATTCTGCCGAGCCTTGAAGGTCTGCCAAGTTTGCCGCCGAGCCTTCCCGTTCCCCTGCTGAGGCAGCGAAAACGTCAAAGCAGCCAATCTGCCATCCTCCGCCGAGGTAGCAAAGTCTGGCAGCACAAAGCATCTTAACATATTTAACGCAGTTTCCCACTAGGGAGAAACATAATCTGACCCATCCTATCACCCTGATCTTTTCTTCAATTACTTGTGTTTTATTTACTTTTTATTCTTTTACAAACTAAAATTCATTTGTGCATTTAATTTTCTTTGTGCAGGAATTACAACTCGAATAAGCTGTTCAATCCTATGGGAGACGATATATTTTATACTATATCTTGACAGAAGTGTGCACTTGCGCTCATATTTAGAGAACATCCAAACGCTCTACAAGTTTTTGGTGCCGTTGCTGGGGATTGGCAATAGTAAATTCGTTTTTATATTTCTGCACTTTTATTTTAATTTTAATTTGCATTTAGTTTTTAGTTTTTATTTTTCTATTATATTTGAAAAATAGAATTTTACAGTTTCCTTTGCTAGTGCATGACCAGAGCAAATCCAAAGGGCGAAATCGTTTTCTTTGAAGATATTGAAGGAAGAGTAAGAGAACTTAAAAAAGAAGTCAAAGAAGCCCTAGGAAAAGCAAACGAAGAGGGAAAAGCAAAAGCAATAATGGTTAATGGCCAAGACGATAACCCTGCCATCGATGCCCGTATTAGAAGGGATGGGTAGCAAGATCTACCGCCAAGACATCAGTAGCAAGTCCCACCTAGACATCAACCCCTAATTCCGCCCAGGCAGCAACAATATGTACGAACCACTAGGGACTACTTGGAGCATGACTTCAGGGGATTTGACCCAAATGTTGCAGAGCCTGAAATCGAGGGGGACCATTTTGAGTTAAAGCTCGTGATGTTCAACATGATCAACACATTGGGGTAATTTGGAGGAACTTCCACAGAAGACGCTCGGCAACACTTGAGAGGATTCCTAAACATATGCAGAGCATTCAAGATATATGGAGTCCACCAAGATGTGCTAAAGTTGAGGTTATTCCCTTATTCACTGAGGGATAGGGCGAAGCAGTGGTTGAACAACCAACCGACAGGTTCATTCAGCATATGGACGAAGTTGTGCAAAGACTGCTTGGATCGTTCCAGTCATCTAATGTCATAGACATGATACAAAACTAGATCACAGCTTTCCGACAAGGGGATGACGAGCCAATGTATGAAGCATGGGAACAGTACCAACAAATGCTTAATAACTGCTCGCTTCATGGTTTTTCGGCGTGGACCCAGGTGTCGATGTTTTACAATGGAGTGAACTACCCAACTCGAATGATGCTCGACGTGTCCGCCAACGGGATAATCCTCGATAGACCACCTGAGGAGGCATTGCAGATTCTAAACAGAATTGCTAAAAACGACTACAATTTCCCTACAGCCCGCCATGACAACATAAGGTGGCCAACTATTGTGAATGAGGTAGAGGCAATAGAATCTGTTAATGCCCGCCTGGATAAACTGACCGAGCTGGTGATGAATATGGCCAAAGGAAAGA
The DNA here is from genome assembly GCA_958450335.1 of Hibiscus tridactylites. NCBI lineage: Eukaryota > Viridiplantae > Streptophyta > Magnoliopsida > Malvales > Malvaceae > Hibiscus > Hibiscus tridactylites. The sequence continues at coordinate 20,508,233 of OY288278.1, read as the reverse complement.
CATATGAGGCCAAGGCTATGGAGCCTTTTTGCGATGAGTGTGGGGGTAATCATTAAAATAACTCACTCGAAAATACTTTACATACTTTTATGTATCGAACTAGTGATTTTATTGTTCGTACTAACAAATTTATTGATAACATTGAGTCATTTATGTACAATACTAAGATGAGGATGAATAATCAAGAGGCTGCGATAAAGAACCTGGAGACCCTGTTTGGGAAATTCATGGAGATCATAAGCAACATGACAAAGGGTGCAACGTCTAGCAGCACAAAGGTAGCAGCAAAACCCACTTATGAACAGTTGAAAGCCATATCAACCAGAAGTGGGAAACAGTTGGATGAACCCAGAATGGAAAAGCAGCAGATGAACAACCAAAACAAAAAGAACTGTCTACCACGGCAACATCAATACCAACTGCCCTGGCAGATGAGACTGACAGCAGCCCCGAGGCAGATGATCCTCCACAGATCAAGTTCCCATGCAAGGAGCGTATAGAGGACATCCGCCTGCCGCCACCTTTCCCCAGAGGCATAAGCAACAAAAGTAAGAGCACCAATTATGGAAATTTTTGGATATTTTAAAATAGGTGCACATATATATCCCTCTCATCGAAGCCATCCAGAACATGCCCAATTATGCAAAATACTTAAGGGACATGGTTTCTAAAAGGAAGAGAATTGGGGAGTTCGAAACAGTTGCTGTCACAGAGGAATGTATGACAATGTTACACAACAAGCTGCCACCCAAGCAAACAGATCCGGGCAATTTCGTTATACCATGCAGAATCGACAACAACCATGCAACGAGAGTCCTGTGCGACTTAGGAGCCAGCATCAACCTGATGCCCAAGGCAGTCTTCGACAAGCTAGGTATTGGGCAAGCCAAACCTACCTCCATTATGTTGAAACTTACTGATCACTCATTCATACAACCGGAGGGGAAGATCGAAGACATCTTAGTTCGAGTGGGCAACCTTATTTTTCTAGCAGACTTCCTCATCCTAGACTGCGAGGCCGATGAAAACGCCCCTATCATCCTTGGGCGACCATTCTTGGCCACGGGCAGAACGGTAATAGATGTACAGATGATAATGAGGGTAGACAATCAAAGCATCAAGCTAAATGTTCTACATCCCTCAGGAAAGGAAAAAGTAGGTTGCCTAGATGCACAAGTTTTTAAGGTCAGCACTGAGACAGGGCAAAACAGTAGCTGCCAGGGCAGACAGTAGGATAGACATAAAAACCCCAAAGAACAAGAGGACCCCAGGAGGGAGAACAACATATCACCTCAAGAAGTGGCTATGTCTGGGAGATGCACCCCAATTCACTCCCAACATAACTTAATTAATTTTATCTTTTATTTTCTTTATTTTTATGTTTTAGGAATAGAATTTAATTTATTGTAATTTATTTTCTTTTAGGATTAGATTTTAAATTAGTTAAATTTATTCTCCACATTTTTATTAATTTTAGTATTTAAGTATTTTTATTTTTATTTTTATTTCATGTTTTAGGAATAAAAGAGCTGGACCAAGAAGAAGGCCCAACAAGGAGCCCGCCCACCATCCCGCCAAGATAGTTGAGGGCGGCCCAGCGCAGAAATCGCGTAACGGCTAGTTGACCGCTAATGGCTAACTGCCAACGGCTACAAAAGTAACGGGCAAAAATCTTGTAACGTGCTTGAAGCAATCTGCCTGTTGGACATTTAATGCCGCCACGACATCTCTCGGCACCATCTATATATACTCCACTTCTCCCATTCATTTACATTACTTTCATCTCCTTGTTATCCTATTCTTGAATCCACTGCTCTCTTTCTCATAATCTTCTTTTTAGTTTCAATTTACAACAAAAAACCCGTCTCACACATGGCATCAACATCACAATCCAAACCCACCTTCCAAATGTTCTTCTCCCATGAAGACGCAAAACGGTATCGAACCCAGTTCACAAAGCAAGCAATATGGGAGGAACAAGGGTTCCATTACTCCCAGCAGACAGGGGACCTCGGCCTTGAGCCCGACTTATTTGAGAAGATCCACAACAAGGATTGGGAAATATTTGCGTGGTAGCCGGAGGCGGCAAACATCACGATGGTCAGAGAATTCTATGCCCACCACCCCCGCCCTGAGCTGTCATTCGTGTTTGTTCGAGGGGAACCAGTCAAGCTCAACCCGATAGTGATCAACAGCTTCTATGGGCTCGAGATGGACGATAACCCACATGAAAAAAACGGAGGCAGTCACTGATGGCTGCCGACTATGACAAAATCAAAGCCAGGCTGTGCGAACCCAACACTCCTTGGTTGGCAAGCATGTTTGGTGGCTTAGTGCAACGCCGCCGCATGCTGCCCGAGTCAATGTTGTGGAACACCTTCATTAAAAGGTGTCTGCTGCCCACCTCCCATACCTCGACTGTGGATCGGCCGTGACTCGCACTCATGCACTCCATCATGGTGAACATGCCAATAAACGTTGGAGAAATAATCTGCAAGGAGATCCACAACTGCTTCCGGAAGTCAAAGGGCCAGCTGTACTTCCCATCCCTCATCACAGACCTATGTGCCAATTTCAACGTCCCGTCGGATCCAAACGATGAGATGATAGCCTCCAAGGAGGGCTAGACCAGAAAGGTCCGCCTGCAGATGATGCAGGCCCAAGAGACTGAACCAATCACTCTAAGCCAGCCCTCCGCTGCCCAGCCAGCTACAGCGGTAGCCCCAGGCAGTACTGACGTTGCCCAGAACAATGAAGTCATTTCCCTGCTCTGCACTCTCATCGACATAAAAAAATGTATAGAATTGCGATAATTGTGTTGCCCAAAACAAAGATTTCACGTGCCAAGTCTGCCGCCCGGAGACCTGCCAGTCGCCGCCTTGTCATCCAGTCTTCATCCTCTTCCTCATCTGCTGAGAAGACCCCAACTTCTTCTCAACCCTCCACCAACTTCTAGCGTTACTTCTTTTCTTTATTTTCTTGCTTATTTTTATGTTTTAATTATCTTATTTATATTTTTTTCTTCTTTTTCTATTTTTCTTTTGTAATTTATTTTGTGCATTGAGGGTAATGCCCATCTCGAGTTGGGGGGGGGGGTAGCACTCATTTTGTTTAGGCAGAACTAGTGCATATTAGGTTGCATAATGTACTTGCCTTAAAAAATTAATCGAAAAAGAAAATTTTTGTTAGAACTTGTGCCTATGATAGGATAGCCAACTTTAAAATTTTGCACCAATTAAAAAGACCTTAAATTTGGGGAAATCATGAAGTAAACTTAGAATTTTTCTATTAATGCCAAAAATTAAAAAAACTCTATTGTTACTTGCTGAATTTGTTGGAATTTCTGGTAAACATTGCCTTCTTGAATTATTTGTAAAATTCTAACACTGGTTGCAAGAAGCTGCCGCGGCGGCAGGAAAGAAATTTTTATGCTGTCTTTCCCTAGAGGTTTGGAAATGCTACATTTCGATGTAGTGACCAAATCGTAGTTTTTGCAAAAGTTAAACAGTGACTGTTTTGTAAAGGATTGAAACTTTGAATCTTTAAGGAGCTAATTTTACCAAAATGTTTTTAATCAGATTTCTTCTTAATTTGGGTGATTTTAATAATGTTTTAGTTAAAGGAAACAAAGATTAACTAAAAGGAAACTATCTTTGACTTTTCATAACTACTTTACCTCAATTTTGTCTCATTTCATTTTCTCTCAATTTTCTTTTAGCCAAACACATTTCCTCCATCAATTAGCCTTTGATTTTCATTCCTTTTGATGAGATTTCCATCTCCTTTTGATTCCTAATCTTTTCCTCACCAAATCCTCTTGTTTTTACATTGGATTTTTCAAGAAAACTTGCCCAATTCAAGGAGAAATCAGCCATTAGAGGTAAGCTTTGTCCTTCTCCTCTAATGATCAGTTCTTTACTGAAATTCCCAAGTTATAAATCATTTGTTAATGATTTTTGAGTTGCTTTTATGTTAGAAACAAGAAATTGTATTAAAACTCAAGGTTTTTGGAAAGATCTTGATGATTTTCGTGGTTGATGGTTAGGCTCTGTTTTGAGGTTGTTTTCTAATATATTTTGGATGTTAATTGATGTTATAAATGAGGTTTTATCAAACAAATCCCGAATAGCCTTGGATTCCTAAGTTGTGTATGCTAGAATGATGGTTTTTGGGGTGGTTTTGGTGTTCTGTCATAGCTGGAGGTATAAGGATGTGTTTGTGGTGATTTTTTATGTTGATTGATGTCTAGAAATGTTTAGAAGTGGTAGATCTTGGCTGAGCTTTGTTTCGAAAGAGTTTGGAGATGATTTCAGTTGTTTTTAGTAGCCGAAATGAGGTTCTTGAGTAGAGCAACGAGTTTAGGTGTGTGGCTGATGATTTCAATGCATGATGATGCATTAATCCTCTGCTCTTATGTGTTATAAATAGGGGAGACATCTTCGGACACCTTTGGTGTTGATCCGGGAGCTTAGATAGTGTTTTGTCAAGCAAGCGAAACGTAATCGGTGAGTGCGAATGGTTTTAGAAGTTCTTGAGGGACAAAGAAACAAGGTTTGGGGATTTAGGAAAGGTTTGAAACACCTTCCTAAGTCCGGAAGTAAGTATTGACTAGATTGCTCTCTTATATGTGGTGATTGCCCCTAAAATGCTTTTACATGCTCATGGTTTGAGGTAGATAAATTCCTACAGTATTTATGCATTATTTGTTGCATGAGATGATGCTTGAGATGATTTCATTAAATAACATGTTGCATTGATGAGTTTTGAGCTTTTGTTTTAAAGCATGGCAAATGTTATGGTTTTGAAATGAGATGCGAAAGATTTGAGAAATGTTGCATGAAAAACAGTAGGTGAGATGATGTTTTAACATAATATATTGGCATAGAAGATGAGATACTTACCAGATATAATTGATCGATCAATAGGATGAGAGTACACTATAAACTAAAAATTCGTACGTGCTCTTTGGTTTAATCCAAAGGGAGAGACCGATGATGGGCATTCCATCGGGTAAGACTTGGTGAAATACCCAAGCTTTGTGGCGATGAGAGATTCTGCCATGTGTGTACGGTGATGTGAGATTCCACCGGAAATTATGTTACTAGACAAGTGAGTACGGTGATGTGAGATTCCACCGGAAGCGTCTAGTGGTTTGAGAATGTTGTCTGCATATCTGAGTAATAATGAGATGTGAAATGCCAATATAATATATGAACATGCTTTTGATTCACATGTACCTATTGTTGAGATGATTTATGCTTTGAGATATGCCTATGAGATTTGTATATGAAATGCTTTGGCTTTCACAAGCATGAGTATGGCTTTGCCATGAGATTTGCATTGATTTAAATGCATGATATAGAATTGAGGTACATGTGGTTTCAATGAGGTTTTGCTTTTAAATGGTTTTCAAGCATGAGATAATATGAGCATGTTGTAGAAAAAAGCTTTTGAGAAAGTGTTTTAAAGAATGCATTATTGTGTTGGTTTTCTTTAGAGCATGCCTCACTAAGCAATTGCGCTTACGCTCTCTAATACCAATAATGCAGATAATTGAGGTGTTTTGGGCAGCAAGAAGGTTAAGAACATCCAAGGAAGTGCAAAGCTCATGTATGGTGATGTTTTTATACACTTTAGTTTTGATATTTGGCAATGGGACTTCAAGGTTGTATTTGGGAGATGTGTTTTGAACTCCCTAAGTTTGTGATTTGTTTGTGACGACTTTTATGAGTTGTAAATGGTCCTATTGGTTGGTTTCTGGTTTGAGAGCTTATATTTGGATTTGTGACTAGGAAGCATGCCTTTAGATTGAATGTTTTTGTGTTTGATGCCATGCTCTAGCTTAAAGACCTTAAATATGTTCCTTAGTATCAAAATGAGTTGCTGGTATGATTTGATGCTCTTTGAAGTATGTTTGAATTATTTTAAAGGTGAAAAACCAGCAATTTCTGCTGTCACTGGGCAAAGTGTATCGAAACACCCTCAATAGTTTCGAAATGGGGGCCTATAATGGCCATAGTGTTTCGGAACGGTTGAAGCTGTTTCGAAACAGTTTGGCTACGGGTGAGGCTTGTTTCGATACCGGTCTCGAAACACACCCGAGTACCGAAACGGTCAACACCGTTTCGATACGGCGTTTTGGTACGAGGGATTGGTGTTTCGAAACTGATGAGCCTTGGTTGAGGTTTTTGAATTGTTTTAAGTTTCCATGTTTTACGTTTTAGTCCTGAATGTTGTGAATGCAATTGCTTGAACTTGGGATGTCTTTTTAAGCTGAATTTTGCCAGAGGAGCATGTAACATGACTAATTTCATGTTGGTAAACCTAAAATCTGCAAATTTTTTATAATTTATAAAAATTATATTTTGGTCCCTAAACTTGTAATTTATACAATTGAGTCCCTAAATGTTTTTCGATCCCTGCACCTTTCCCCAAGTGAATTTTGAGTGTTCACATAGGTATAATGTGCATCTAGAAAAGATTAAAAAGAAAAAAAGGGTCATTAATCAAGGTTGACTTTCAGATTGACTTTGGTTTTCCCCGTGTAATCTTTGTAGTTCGGGTCAAACGTCTAGGCCAGGCTAAGGGGGTTACATCTTTGACGGTGACAATGGCAATCCAGACACAAAATCCATAGCAATTCTTTCCCACTTCCATTCTGGGATTCTCAAAGTTTGCAACAACCCAGAAGGAACTTGATGTTCAGCCTTCACTCGATGACACACCATGCACTTACTAACGAATTCAGCCACTTCCTTTTTCAACCCCAACCAGTAGTACTCATCTTTTAAATCACGGTACATCTTTGTACTACCAGGATGCATAGCGAAAGGACTACTATGAGCTTCCGTCAGAATAGTGCGCCTCAACTCAACATCATCTGGCACCACTATTTGACTCCCAAAGCACAAAACACCATCGTCATTAAAGCTGAAATCCGAAGGTTTACTCCTCGCAATGTCCTGAACATGCGAAACACGGGAATCATCAAGAAACTACTTATCTTTAATCATCTGAAACAGAGATGGTTTCACTTGCATTTCTGCAATAAGACCACCATCACGCGATATGCTCAAGCGAGAAAACATCGCTCTCAACTCCACGACCACTTTCCTGCTCAAAGCATCGGCTACAATATTAGACTTGCCCAGATGGTACTCGATCGTCAAATCATAATCCTTAAACAACTCCACCCAACGTTGTTGCCTAAGATTCAACTTCTTCTGAGACATGAGATACTTCAAACTCTTATGATCCGTGAACACAACGCATTTCTCACCATACGGGTAATGCCTCCAAATCTTCAAAGCAAAAACAAAAGCCGCGAGCTCAAGATCATGAGTAGGGTAGTTACGCTCATGCACCTTCAATTGCCTAGATGCATAAGCTACTACCTTACCTTCCTTCATCAACACGAAACCCAAACCAACAATGGACACATTACTATAAACCACAAACTCCTTACTAGACTCAGGCTGAATCAGAACATGAGCTTGCGTCAAAGCTTCCTTCAGCTTCTCAAAAGCTTGCTATCTCGCATCTGTCCACTCAAAACGAACATTCTTTTGCAATAACTTGGTCAAAGGTGCATCTATCTTTGAGAAACCCTCGACAAACCTACGGTAGTACCCAGCTAGACCAATAAAACTTCGTACCTCTGTTACTAACTTAGGCACTTTCCAACTCATCACAACCTCTACTTTGCGCGGATCAACACGAATACCCTCAGCTGACACAACATGTCCAAGGAAGACCACCTCCCTAAGCCAAAACTCACACTTACTTAGCTTGGCATACAACTGGTTTTCCAACAACGTTTGCAAAACGATTCTTAAGTGTCTATCATGATCCTCCTTGGTACGCGAATACACCGGGATATCATCGATGAACACCACTACAAACTGATCCAAGAATTCATGGAATACACGATTCATCATGTCCATGAAAGCCGCAGGCACGTTAGTCAAACCAAACGGCATCAATAAGAACTCATAATGCCTGTACCTTGTCCGAAAAGCTGTCTTAGGTACGTCCACATCCTTCACCTTCAACTGGTAATATCCTGACCTCAAGTTTATCTTAGAAAACATCGAGGCTCCACGGAACTGATCAAAGAGATCATCAATTCTAGGTAAGGGATACTTGTTCTTGATCGTCAACTTGTTCAGTTACCGATAATCCATGCACATTCGTATTGTCCCATCTTTCTTCTTTACAAACAAGACCGGTGCACCCCAAGGTGACACACTCGGCCGGATGAAACCTCGATCCAACAACTCCTACAGTTGCGTTTTCAACTCTTTAGGTGCCATGCGATAAGGAGCAATGGACACCAGAATCGTATTCTCGTACAACTCGATACCAAACTCGACTTCCCTGTTTTGGGGCAATCCAGGCAATTCTTCTAGAAAGACACCCGGAAAATCGTGAACGGTTCAGATATCCTGCACACGCACATCCTTGGTGCCAGGATTCATCACATAGGCAAGATAAGCATCACAACCAAACCTCATCATACGATTTGCTTCCAAAACCGAAATCACATTCGACAAGAATTTCACATTCTCGCCTACTACCATTACATCATAATCATCAGCCAACTTTAAGGTAACCCGCTTGACATCAAAGTCAACCACCGCTCTATGCTCCGTCAACCAATCCGTGCCAAGGATCACATCGAATCCGTAGAAGGGTAACTCCATCAAATCCACTAGAAAAACATGTCCTTGCATAGATAAAGGGTATCTCATATACAACTTCCTAGTGACTACAGTCTCACCAAAAGAACTAGTCACTTGCATTCCTACTTCAAGCAACTCAACAGGTATATCAAGCAAATGTGCATGCTCACTCAAGATATAAGAATGCGTAGATCCAGAATCAATCAAAGCCATCAATGATAAAGACTGAAGAGCAAAGGTACATGCGATAACATCGGTATCATTGCGCTCCTCGCGCTGAGCATAGACCTTGGCAGGATCGCCTCCCTCAGGCCGAACTGCAACCACATGAGCAACGCCTCTCTGACCCTCATCTCTCCTCTGGAAGTTTCCTCGGCCGCGCCCACAGCCTCTCTGAGGTGCAACCATAGTAGGTGCACGTCCTTGGCCTCCACCAGCCAATAGAGGACACTCCCGTCTCATGTGATCTGCCGAGCCACAATTCCAACATGAATTCCCTATCACTACAACCGGAGCCTGAACCTCTCTAACTGCACGAGGACAATCTCGCCTCAGATGGTCCCTTGACCCACATGTCCAACACGTGTGCTGCTCAGACCTCACTTGGCCTCCCTGAACCTGACCACCCTGACCCGGAGCACCTCGCCTCCCTTCAGGCTGATGTCTCCTGTCTCGACCTCTTTTGTTCCGTCCACCCTCGGAACTATACTCAGCTGCTCTCTCCCCAGAGCTAGAACCAACACCTCGAGATGACAAACCCAAATTCTGTTTGATGTCTTTGGCTCGACACACAAGCATATCAAAGTCGGTATAATCTGCAGCCAACATATACGTCTTGACTTTCTGTACCAGCCCGTACCGGAAGCGATCACATCAGTGCCTCTCACTAGGTATCAGCTCAAGGGCATACTGGCTTAGGCGTACGGACTGGACCACGTACTCAGCCACAAAAAGATTGCCCTAAACCAGCGACATAAACTCGCGTTTCTTCTCATCCAAGTATCTCACCCCCAGATACTTCCTCTTGAAGGCACCTATGAAAAACTCCCAATCAACCTCTTTTGGTTCCAAACCAGCAATGGTAGACGTCCACCAGCTGTAGGCATCACCTTGCAACAAAGAAACTACACATCCCAGCTTGCGCACATCGTTGCATCCCGTTTGATCCATGATACGGATCGTACTCGCTAACCAGGCCTCAAACGCCTCAAGAGACATACCAAAGAACTCCACAGCTCCTAGGCTCCTCAACCTCTCCAATGGTAAGTCTGCCTGCCCAGCTGCAGGGGCCTGTACATGCGCTCCGGCAACAACAGCCTAAAACACCTCGACGATCGCCTGAACTAACAGCGTTAGATCACCCAAACCCGGACCAACAGGTCCTTGCTGCACCTGCTCTCCACCTCCAGGTGGTGGCGGAGGAGGTAGATTTCCACCAGGAGAGACATCAGCCCCTTGCTCACCCTGGTCACCCTGAGGTACTATTGTATTTGACCTCAGCTCTCTCCTCGGACCTATAGTGCTATTTCAAACAAGCATAAAAACAAAAACAAATCAAACCATTTAGGCCAGCTTCAAGCAAGGATCCAAGTTTATAAAAACATTTATTTAGTGTAATAAGGCAATGGGCACCCCGATTTCCCTCAACATAGCATAGCATACAATGAAACATCATGCTCAACATGCTTTCCATCATCCAAAATCAGTACATATCAACATTGCATCATCATCACGTAATCATATTTATTTCATATGCGATTCACATCAATTCAGCATAACATAAGCTTCAAAATTCAACCAATTGTATGCTTTTCAATCAACATAAGTCAATACATATCAATTCCACATACCAACACTCCCAATTCTTTTGTAACCTGACTTTGATACCAATAAATGTAACCCTCTTAGCCCGACCTAGACATCCGACCCGAATTAAGAAGATTACACGGGGAAAACCAAGGTCAACTCGTGAAAGTCAACCTTGATTGACGACTCTTTTTTTTCTTTTTAACTTTTCTAGATGCACATTATTAACCTATATGAATAGAAAAACACTTTAGTGGAAGCGACACAGCGAACGAAGCTCATTTAAGGGTTCAAATGCATACGATCATATTTTAGGGACTAATTTGTAAATTTCTAGAAATTTGAGGACTAAACAAGTTTTAAAGTTATCAGACCAAAAGTAATCATATAACAAGTCAGCATGCCAAATTTCATCTTAAACAGGTCATCCAAACGCATTTAATTAAGCATTCAAGACTCAAGGACTAAAACGTGAGAAACAGAAACCTGAAGCAATTCAAAATCAAGCTCAACGGTCGGGTGTTTCGAAACCCAAGACCTTGTATCGGAACGGTCGTTTCGAAACCAGGTTGACTATTTCGATACCCGGGTGCGTTCTGAAACCCGTACCGAAACACCCCTTTCTGGTAGCAAAAACATTCCTGAACGTTCCTACCCGTTCTGAAACCTTATGGCCATTTCAGGCCTCTGTTCCGAAACAGGTCAGGGCGTTCCGATACGCCTTGCCCTGCAACAGCAGATTTTGCTGGGTTTTCACTCATAAACTCCCCCGAAAACATTCCAATTCATGCCACAACATACATACAACATTTTTAGGCATCAAAGATCAACATTGCAAAGTACGAGCTAAAACATAGCATCATGCAAGCAAGCATTGGTTCTATAGGCATGCTTCCTAGTCTTTAAAACCAAACAAAAGCTAAAAGCCACAATCATGCATCAGTCAAACTCAAAGGGCAATTACAACTCAAAAATACCAAACCAAAAATAAACAAAGTAATAATCAACATCTTCAATCATCCAAGAGTAGAAATCCCACCCATTGCCTCTTATTACACCAAAGAAAAACCACATACTTTGCTAGACCAAAGTGCTTGGATTCCCCTTGCTTACTCGCTGCCTCGAATGCCTAATTCTCTGCATTGATGAAACAAATGAGCGTAAGCACAAAGCTTAGTGAGGATCGCTAAACAACATTCATCAATGCTTCTCACACAAATGGCAAAACACTATTATAATCACATGCCTTTACATAAAACATGTCCTTTTAAGACATCATTGCACTTTCTAAAACACAGGCTCTTATGCATCCTTTTAAAACAACAAATAAACCTTTTCTCATGCTTTACCAAGCATCACATGCATTCTAGCATTAATCACAAGCATCTCATGCTTAAACCATTAATCACAACATTATATTGGCTTACAAGTGATCATTTCTCAAACCATACCAAAATCAATTCAAGACACAATCGGATACGCGGATTACAAGTGTTATCCCACATGCTTCATACATACTACCGGACTACACAAGGTGGAGATACATGGCACAATCAAAACCCCTCAACATCACTCATCAGTAGTTGTATAATTCCACTAACAAGAGTAATGGACACGACCACAAGATTCACACACGAGACTAAATCATCCACCGTTGTGATCTTAGCCTCAATCGTTAGGGTACTTGGATGGACATTACGACACAATCACAACCCCTCGACATCCAAGGCGACTTTATTCATGGTGCACCCAATCCTATAGCCGGCTAACTATATCCGATTACAAGTAACCAAAAACCACTTTCATCACTTGCCAATATAATCAATCAACATCAATAATCCACTGTTTTACAAGAATAAATACAATGCCATTTCCACAAGCACATCATGCTTAACATCACATGCATTTATTGCATAAAACCAAGGATCACTTACCTAGTGCATCCTTTACACAAATGGCATTAAATTCCAGCATTAACCATGCTTCTAACATGCTTTAAAACAACAATCAAAACCACATCAAACTCAAGTGCATTTTCATCAAAACATAGCACATTTCCGAGAGAGACTTTCGAATCACTTACTCTTGAGCTTAGCTAAGTGTTACAAACTTACACTAAGCTTGTAACACCCCAATTTTGGGCTTAGAAGTTTAGGGTCTGAATCGGACCGGTCTGAGAAACGATTCGATTATAAAAGGAGGTTTTAGGAACGCCTAGTTCGGGATGCTTCAAAAATATAGAAAAATACCTTAAAATCCTCATTTAATATATATAAGAGAGTGGTGAAATCAATTTTACAAAATAAGGTTTGGAAATACTACATTTCGGTGTAGTGACCAAATTGCGATTTTTGTAAAGTTTAGTAGTGACTATTTTGTAAAGGATTGAAACTTTAAATCTTTAAGGAGCTAATTTACTTAAAATGTTTTTCTCCAGATTTTTCCTTAATTTGAGTGATTTAATTAATGATTTAATTAAACAAAAGAAAGGTGAAAACTACTTTTTGATTTTCATAACTACCTTTCTCTAATTTTCTCTCATTCCTTTTCCTCTCAAAATCCTATCATCCAAACATCTTTTCTCCAGCAAAATTCACATTGATTTTTACTTCCATTGATGAGATTTCCATCACTCATTGGTTCCTAATCAATCTTGCAACAAATCCTTTTGATTTCCACATTGCATTTTCAAGGAATTTTGCCCAAGTCAAGGAGAAATCATCTTTTAGAGGTAAGATTGTTCTTCTCCTCTAAATACTTAGTTCTTTACTGAAATTCCCAAGTTGTCAATCCTTTATTAAAGTTTTATAAATGGTTTTGATGTTAGAAACAAGATTTTGGCTTAAAACTCAAGATTTTGGAAGAGATCTTGAAGATTTTCATTGTAATTGATTGGGCTCTGTTTTGAGATAGTTCTCTAATGTATTTTGGATGTTAAATGATGTTAGAAATGAGTTTTTATCAATCCAATCCCGAATAGGTTGTGTTTCCTAAGTTTTTGCTTATGAAAATGGTGGTTTTTGAGGTGTTTTTGGTGTTCTGTTATAGCTGGAGGTATAAGGACGAGTTTAGAGTTGTTTTTGATGTTAATTGATGTTTAGAAATGTTTGGAAGTGATGGATCTTGGCTGGGTTAGGTTTTGGAAGAGTTTGGAGGTGATTTCGGTTGTGTTTGGTAGCCGAAATGTTGGGTTTAGGTAGAGCAGCGAGTTTTGGAGTGTTGGCTGAAGAATTCAATGCATGATGATGCATTAATCCTCTACTTTTATGTGTCTAAAACAGGGGAGACATCTTCAGACACTTTTGGAATTGAATCGAAGGCTTAATCGGCGTTTCGGCCAGCAAGCGAAACGAAATCGGTGAGTGCGATTTGGTTTGAAGTCCATGAGGACAAAAATACAAGGTTTGGGGATTTAGGAGAGGTTTGAAATACCTTCCTAAGTCCGAGAGTAAGTCTGGTTTGATTTGGTCTCTCTAAAGTGGTGTTGCCCCTAAGATGCTTTTACATGCTCATGGTTTGTGATGGTTAAATTCCTACTGTCTTTATGCATGTTTTAGAGCATGAGATTATGCTTGTAGAGATGTCATGAGATGGCATGTTGCATTGAATAGATTTGAGCTTTTGATTTGATGCAAAGTATGATTTATGATTTGAAATGTGGTGAGAAAACCTTTGAGTAAAATTGCAAGAAAAACAGTAGGTGTGATGATGTTTTAACATATTATATTGGCATAGATGTTGAGAAACTTAACGGATATAATTGATCGATCAATAGGATGACAGTGCACTATAAACTAAATATTCGTACATGCTCTTTGGTTAAGCCAAAGGGAGATATTCCGATGATGGGTATTCCATCGGGTAGGACTTGGTGAAATACCTAAGCTTTGTGGCGATGAGAGATTCCGCCATGTGAGTACGGTGATGAGAGATTCCACCGGAAGTTGTGTTGCTAGACAAGTGAGTACGGTGATGTGAGATTCCACCAGAAGAGTCTAGTGTAGAAATGTGTCCGCATATCCGAGTATTAATGAGATGCTAAATGCCAATATAAATGATGAAATGGTTTTTGTTACACATGTACCTTTGATGAAATGATTTATGCTTTGAGATATGCATATGTGTTTTGTTTAGAAATGCTTTGGCAATACAAGCATGTGAATGGCCTTGCCATGGGATTTGCATTGGTTTTAATGCATGAGATAGAATGAAGGTACATGTGATTTCAATGAGCTTTGCTTTGAAAGTTTTCCAAGCATGAGAAAGAGATGAACATGTGGTTTAAAGGCTTTGATGAAAGTGTTTTCTAAAATTGCATTATTGTGTTGGTTTCTTTAGAGCAAGCCTCACTATGCAATTGTGCTTACGCTCTCTTTTACCAATAATGCAGATAACTGAGGTGTTAAAAGGCATCAAGGAAGCTAAGTTCATCCAAGGAAATCCAAGCTCACGTATGGTGAAGTTTTTAGACACTATTAGTTTTGATAAATTGGCAATGGGAAACTAAGATTTGTTTTGGGGGACGTGTTAAACTCCCTAAGGTTGTGGCATGTTTGCCTTGATTGGTTTGAATTGTAAATGACCTTAATAACTTGTTTTGAGATTGGATTGTCTATTAGTGATTTGATATTAGGAAGCATGCCTATAGATTTGTGAGTTTACATGTTTGATGCTATGAAGGTGTTTAGGAGTTCTAAATATGTACCTTATATGTTTGATGACTTGTTGGTGTGTTAGGAGGGTCCTTTGGATGTGTTTGAATGAGTTTATGTATGAAAAACCAGCAATTGATGCAGTTTCTGGGCAAACCGTATCGAAACACCCTCTAGTGTTTCGAAACGGGGGCCTGAAATGGCCTCCGTGTTTCGAAACGCTAAAGGATGCTTCGAAACGATTTGGCTACTGGAATGCCTCGTTTCAGAAGTGGTCTCGGAACCAACCCGCGTATCGAAACGGTCAACGCCGTTTCGATCCAGTGTTTCGATACAACAGGTGGGTGTTTCGAAACGGGTGACCGTTGGGCACAGATTTGAATGGTGCTGAAGTTTGCAAGCTTTACATTTTAGTCCCAAATGTTGAAGTTGAAATTGCTTGAGTTTGAGATGTTCAATTAAGATGAAATTTGGCAGAGAAGTATGTAACCTGATTAATTTCATATTGGTAACCTTAAAATCAGTAAAGACCTTCAATTTACAAAAATTACATTTTGGTCCCTAAACTTGTATTAAGTGCAATCGAATCCCCATTTGTTATCCGATCGCTGTGCCTTTCTCGAATATGTTTAATGAGTACTCACTTAGGGTTAATTTGTATCTAGACAAGATTAAAAGAAAAAAAGGGTTGTGAATCAAGGTTGACTTTTGGGTTGACTTTGGTTTACCCCGTGTAATCTTCGTAGTTCGCGTCAATCGTCTAGGCCGGGCTGAGGGGGTTACAAAGCTCCCAAGACCACGCTCAAAGCGTTACAAAGCTGGAAAATCCATTCCCACTCACCGATACACGAAGCCTTGCTCGCCGACGCGAAAATTACTCTTTCGGAGCCTTCAACAACGCCTCGATTGTGCCTGGATCAAGATCCCCTGTTTTCACAACATCCAAACAGAGATCTAACTGCATTAAAATGCATTTCAACTCCAGCAACAATTCACAAACTCGTTGCTCACCCAAACTACACCAATTTACCCATCCGAAACAACCAAAAACTCAATCGATTGCTTCCTAAACCAAACCCAACCAACATACATCACTTCCAATCCATTATAAACATCAAAACACATCTAATAAACAACCTAACCCATCCTTATACCTCCAGCAAGCAAGATTCCACCATTTCACCACAAAAACTCACTTAAAACTAACAAGAATCTCAAGAATCTCAAGGACTTCGGGATCTATGTTATCAAAACTTCATTTCAACAAATTAACCAACTTAAAACTTCAATTAAAACCAATCCATAACAGAGCTTCACAAAACAAGTTCGAAAATTAAGATTTCAACCACATTTTTACAAGATTTTGATCTCCAATCAAAACTATAGTGGAAACTCAACCAAAAACATTAATTAGAAGCCAAAGATCTTGGGAATTTCAATAAAGAACTTTGATTGGAGGTTGAGAATGAGGTTTACCTCCAATCCTTGCTTTCCTCAATGAATGGCAAGTTTTCCTTAGCAAAATCTTGAAGAACTAGAAATGATTTCTTGAAAATTGGTTAGGAAATATTAAGAGAGTGTTTGGGAGAAAAATATTATGGGGAGAAATGAATGAAAATAGTGTTTGGCTGAAAATGAAGAGAAGATGGTTGTTAAGTGATGGAATCTCACATTAACCACCCATTTTAATTAATTAAAATAAAACCAATTAAAGCCATTTAATTAAAAGCCATTTTAAACACATGTCATATTAAGGAGATGTTAAATTTCCATAAAGCCCCCTAAAGATTCTAAGAATTTGGCTTCTCCTTTAAAAAATCAAATTTTCAACAATTATGAAACTTTACAATTTGGTCACTACTCGAAATGTCCCATTTCCGAAACTCTTTTTGTGAAATTGATTTGACCAACCTCTTAAACATATTTTTAGAGGTTTTTAGCAATTTTTACCACATTTTTATCCTATCCCGATCCTTTATTTCCTTAAATCTCATTTATAAAACACTTTATTCAACATCACTTGCCAATATAACTCATACCTCATGCATAACTCACCGTTTTTACAAAACATTCATGATAAGCCATAAATCAAGCATGAAACCATGCTTCAAATCTCATGCATCAACACATGCATACAAGGATCACCTACCTAGTGCATCCTTAAATCACATGGCATTATCATACACATTTTATACATTCAAAACATGCTTTAAAACAATAGGTAATTGCAATTAAAATCAAGTGTAACTATTGACTCAAAACTAGCACAATCCGAGAGTAAAATTCACTTTACTTACTTCCGAACTTAGTAAAGCGTTTCAAGCTCTTACTAAGTTCCCAAAACCTTTTCTAAAACGTTTCCACGCTGGAAAACCAAGTTCCACTCACCAACTCGTGAAACCACGCTTGCCGACGCAACTATCGATTGTCCGAAGCCTCCAAAACCACTTTGTTTGCTTCCAGAATAATATCCCCTATTTTCAAAACACCAAAACAGAGGTTCAACGCATTAAAATGCATCCAAAACACCAGGACTCACAAGAAATCTCGCAACCCTGCTCTAAAGCATCAAAACACCCATCCGAAACAACCGAAAACTCAATCAAAAGCCCTCTAACCTCAGCCCAGCCATTACCCAACTCGTCCAACACATTTTAGGTATTAATCAACATCCAAAAACAACCTAAAACCGTCCTTATTCCTCCAACAACTAGAATCCCTCAAGAACACCCTAAAAACTTAACGAAAAACACCTCAAAAATCAAGAAACTCAAGGATTTCGGGATCTTTATGATTAAGACTCCACTTCAACACAAAAAACCTTTTAAAACTCATTTAGAAACAACCTAAAACCAGCCAAATCAAACAAAATCCGAAAATCACATTAAAATCCATTTTTCTAACAAGATTTCAATAGTTTATCAAACTAACAACAAAACTTCAATCAAATCACTAATAAAGAGTCAAATATCTTTGGAATTTCATTAAAAAACATATATTAGAGGGTTAACACGAAATTTACCTCCAATCCTTGCTTCTCCTCTAATTTGGCAAGATTGGCTTAAAGAAATTTGAAGGAAAATGGAAGAAATCAACAAGGAAAAGATGGGAATCAAAAGGGGATTTACGAGAAAAGAATTTCTGCAAAATTGAGAGAAAATGGAGAGTGTTTGGCTGAAGTGAAAGTGAGAAATGAAAAGCTCGTCAAAAATTTTGTTAACCGATTAACTACCTTTTTAATTAAATCAATTAAAAGCATTTTTAATTATTTAATAAACATTTAAAGCACATGATAAATTAGGGAAAAGGCATAATTGCCAAGTAGCTCTCTAAAGATTCTAAGATTTTGACTCTTATTGAAAAACACATTTTTCCAACTTTTAAATCTTTACATTTTGTTCACTACCCAAAATGTATACTTTTAAAAACTCGTTTTGTAAAATTGATTTAACCAAAATCTTAAATATAATTTTAGAGGATTTTAAGAATTTTTACCATATTTTTATCCCATCCTAAACCTTGATTTCCCTAAACCACCTTTTAACAGATCGAACAACCGACACCGATTCCACCGGCCCAACCGACTCGCCAAAACATCTAAGCCCAAAACTGGGGTGTTACAAAAGCTAAAGAATATGAAAGAAGGGTCTTCAACCTATGCTCCTACTCCTCAAAGCAATTATCTGCCGAGACATCAATCAGTGAACAAGCTTGTTGTCCATGTTGTTTCTATTAACAGCACGGGAAACACCGAGAAAGTTCCAACTTGCAAGCATTGTCAGAAATAACATTTTGTCCAATGCCGACTCCAGTCTAATCTATCTTTTGCGTGTGGTGGCGATGACCACTACATTAAGGATTGTCCGAGGAAGTCCAACAAGGCACCTACACGGAATTCGGCAAATTTGAGCCCTGCACTATCCAACCAAAATAAGAACCTGAAGCAATCTCAGTCGAGGAACCAAAGGAGGGGAAGAAGTACCCATTCGAGAGCTTTGACCCATCAAGAATCCCAAGCCCCAGCTCTTGTCTATCATATCTGAGGCAAGGAGGAAGAAGGATCTCTCGATGTAATCACGGGTATGGTTGAACTAAACTTTCATCTTATTTATGCTTTGATAGATTCGAGATCAACCCATTCTTTTATATGTTCATCCATGTTAGAAAAAGTTAATTTGAAACCCGAAATAGTGAAAACAAGCCTTGTGGTATCTAACCCGATAGGGGGAAACTTGCCTATTAATCTAATCTGTAGGGATTGCCATGTGACTATTCGAAACATACCCTTCCTTTGTGATCTCTTTGTGTTACCCGAATATGAGTTTAATCTAGTGTTAGGCTTAGATTGGTTGGGTAGACATCAAGCCTGGATTGATTGCCAAAACTGATGATTATATCTTCGAGGTTTAGGAAAGGAATCCATTATGTTAATTGATCAAAAACCGATTTCAATCTTTGCTGCTATGTTGTTACAAGATGAGTATGATTTCAGCTTACCCTATATTCTTGTTGTTTCTGAATTCATCGACGTCTTTCCCTAAGATCTCCCTGGTCTTCCTCCAACTCGTGAAGTAGTGTTCAGGATCGACATTCAACCCAGAACCAATCCGTTATCTATCACACCATATCGAATGGCTCTAATTGAACTGAAGGAGTTAAAGAAGCAATTGCAAGAATTGCAAGACAAGGGATTTATACGACTGAGCACGTCTCCCTGGTGTGCTCAGGTGTTATTTGTAAAGAAAAAGGATGGCTCGATGCGGCTCTACATTGACTATCCTCAATTGTATCGGGTGACCATAAAAAACAAGTATCCCTTGCCGAGAATCGATGAACTTTTTGATCAACTCCGGGAAGCATCAGTTTCCTCCAAGATCGATCTTCGATCGGGTTACTATCAGTTGAAAGTGAAAGATGATGATGCTCCTAGGACTGCTTTTCAAATGAGATACAACCACTTTGAATTTCTTGTTATGCCTTTCGGATTGACGAACGCTCCTGCCGCATTCATGGACACGATGAACAGAGTGTTCAAACCCTATCTCAACAACGTTGTGGTTGTTTTCATCGATGATATTCTTGTCTATTCCCAGATTAAGGAAGAACATGTTGAACACCTCTGAATAGTGCTACAAACTCTCGGAGAGTGCCAATTATTCGCCAAATTTTCCAAATGTGAGTTTTGGTTATCGAAAGTTGCTTTCCTTGGTCACGTTATATCTGCCGAAGGGATCAAAGTTGATCCTGAGAAGATACAAACAATTATTTAATGGTGATCTCTAAAAAATATTGGCGAGGTCCGCAGTTTTCTCGGTTTAGCTAGTTACTACAAGAGATTCGTTAAAGGTTTCTCTATGACTGCCTTACCGCTAACTAAACTTCTTCGCAAGGATCAACCATTTGATTGGTCTGAAAATCAGCAAAGGAGCTTTGACCAATTGAAGCAAGTGTTGACTCATGCCTCGGTTTTAATCAAACCCGAGTCGGGCAAAGAATTCACGGTCAATAGTGACACCTCTCATTGGGATTAGGTTGTGTCTTGATGCAAGGAGAAAATGTCATGGCATACAAATCTCGACAAATGACGCCACATGAACTCAATTACCTGACACACGATCTTGAACTAGCCGCCATCGTGTTCGCTCTTAAAATCTAGAGACACTATCTCTACGGTGAAAAGTACCTCCTTACTCATAAGGATCTTAATCTAAGACAATATAGATGGATGTAATTGTTGAAAGATTATGATCTAATTATCGACTATCATCTCGGGAAAGCCAATGTGGTTGCGAATGTTCTTAGTCGAAAATCGACCCTCAGTAAGACATCCTAGCCTTAAATCATTCGGAATATTCATCTTGTTTCCAAATAGAACCTATTCAAATTCTGCCTTGCTCAATAAGCAATAGTTTGAAATCTTTCTTGCTAAAGAAGAAAACATTCGAATTTGCCTTGTCATCTAAGTAACTTACTTGAATTGTTGTTTCGTAGCTTCCTTGGCTATCAATGCTCATTTTCTACTCTATAAAGCTAAAAAATATCTATCTGAATTGCAAGTTCAATCTAGTATCATCTCCAAGATTAAAAAACTCCATAAAGTTGACCCGGAACTCCATAAAATTGCTTCTAAGCTTGAGTTTAATTCCGACTTCTCGGTTAAATCAAATGATCTCCTCTATTTTAAAGGTAGAGTTTGTGTTCCCGACAACAAGGAATTACAAGAAGAGATATTAAGTGAAACACATCAAAGTTCTTTCTCGATCCACCCTGTATCGGTTAAGATGTACAAGGATCTCAAGCCCTTTTATTGGTGGCCTGGAATGAAAGCAGCTATCAATGATTATGTGTCGAAGTTTCTGAATTGTCAATGGGTAAAAGCCGAGTACCGAGTCCCTACCGGAGTGCTCCAACCTCTTAAATTTCCACAATGGAAATGGGAAAGAATCACTATGGATTTCATATCTGGTCTTCCTTGCATGCCAAGAAAGTGTGACGCTATCTAGGTGATTGATGATCGCTTCACCAAATCCGCACATTTCATCCTGGTGCGTATGAATTACAGTTTGGAAGCCTTGGCTGAATTATATATTCGGGAAGTTATCTGTTTGCACAGAGTTCCTATCTCAATTGTCTCCGATCGAGACCCTCAATTCATAGCTTGTTTTTTGAGAACTCTTCAACAAGCTCTCAGCACCAAGTTGCATCCGAGTACGGCTTTCCATCCGCAAAGTGATGGGCAATCCGAACTAGTGATTCAAGTTCTTGAAGATATGATTCGAGCTTGTATCACCGATTTCGAAAAGAATTGGGAGAAATCTCTACCACTCGTAGAATTTGCTTATAACAACAGCTTCCAATCCTCGATTAAAATGGCCCCTTTTGAAGCATTGTATGGTAGAAGATGCCAAACATCTCTGTGTTGGTCTGAACTCGGCGATAACAAGGTGTTAGGACCACAATTGCTTCAGGAAACCGAAGAACAAGTCCAAATCATCCACTCTCGATTGAAACAAGCATTTGATAGACAAAAATATTACGGCGATCAAAAGCGTAGAGACGTTCAACATGCGATTGGAGACAAGGTGTTCCTCAAAGTTTCCCCGTGGAAGAAAGTATTCCGAATTGGAAAAAGAGGGAAACTAAGTCCTCGTTTTATTGCACCATTCGAAGTGATTGAAAGAATAGGTCTGGTGGCTTATCGACTCGCACTTCCTCCCGAGTTTGATAAAATCCACAATGTCTTTCATGTTTCGATGCTAAGACGATATCGGTTTGATCCGTCCTATATACTTGAGCCTGAAGTTGTTGAATTGAATCCCAACCTTTCCTATGAAGAAGAACATCTCCAAATACTTGATTGGGAAGTAAAGAGACTTCGAAATAAGAACGTACCACTTGTAAAAGTCCTTTGGAGAAATCATAAGGTCGAAGAAGCAACATGGGAACCCGATGATACAATGCGGAAGCAATATCCTCATCTGTTCAGTTTAGGTAAGAATTCAAGGACAAATTCTTTCTTTTAAGGAGGGGGAGTTGTAACACCCTCAACTATACCCTAAAAGTCATTTCAACTAATTAGCTAAGTGATTAAATTTATTAAACAAAATTAAACTTTAAATTCGGTTAATAAGGATTAAATTAAAAGAAATGCACTAACCGAAGTGTTTAATTGGGGTGATTAAATTAAGAATTGTGTAAAACACCAATGGTTGCATGGTAATATAAGTGAGTTCCCTAATTCACCTTTGGCTAAAAATTCCTTAAAAGCTAACTTAGGGGCAAAATGACAAAACCTAATTCTAGTGTCTTACACAAATCCACTAAGTTAAGAGAGTGTCTTTTCCTTGCCCACCTTTCTTCTCTTCAGCCGAAAGAGAGAGAGAGCTTAGAGGGAATTTATTGCTGGAGAGAACTCAAGGAGAGCTGAAAATTTACTTGCATGTTGGTCATCTTGCTATAGAAATCAAATTAGAAAGCTAAATAAGTGTTCCTACTCAACTAGTTCATAAAACTATCATGTTAGATTGTTTGTATAATCTGAAATATTAAACTTTCTTGTGGTAAATGATGATTTTAATTCTGGAAATTTGTTGTAAGATGATAAGAAACATGTATTTAGTTGGGTTATATGATAAGAATCAAAATCGGTCACATGTTAAGACAAGATAGTTAAGGGACTGTTGTGGAGATGTTGAAAAGGCAAAGCCTAAATTGATCCATAATAAATCGAGAAATTTTTGTTTAAAAGTGTTAAATATGATAATGAGAAAATGTAGAAGTAGCTGGTAAAATAAGATTAGGTGGTGAAGCCATGAATATAAATTGTAAAGAGCCTAAGTTAGAAATTAGTGTAATCTGCCCAGCACTGCCCTGTTTTGGACAGTGACCTTCAAAAATTCACCAAAATTAAAATACATGGAATTTAGACCTGAAATTTTGATAGGACATACTTCTGGATGTCTATATTAACTAGAAACAAACATCAATAAAATTTGATCTCTATAGAAAAATCTGGAACCGAAATTGTGGAGGTGCTACAAACTGTCCAGAACCGCAAAATGACCTATGTTTAAATAATAAACTGTATTGATTCAGAAATGAGAAAAATATGTGCCATACATGGTTGAAAATTTGTGTGAATAATCTTTCTATAATGGTAAAGTTATCGAAATTTGGATATGTGTGTAAAAAGATATGCCTAGATTAGTAGCTTATATGTTTGTATTAACTTCTAATATGTTTTGTATATGTTTGTACATGAATGTTAAGACCGAGAATTTGAGGAAATCTTGGAGGAGTCAAGAGCTGGTCCAACTTGTAAGAATAATAAGGGGATAATCATCAAGGATCAAGACTAGCTAAGCTTGGAGTATTGTTAGTGTAGTTAATCCTTAGGTTTTAGACTAGTGTCCTAACCAATGTTTTCGTTTTAATATATGATGACATGAAAGCATGAAATGAACCTAATTAATATTTGGTAAATGTTTTAAGAGAAGAAGGTTAAATGGAAAGACAATTGCTTATGTTTGCTACTAGTTTGGTGCTAATGTGTGATACATGGTATAAGCTCATGATTGATTGATTATATGAGTATTATATGATTGTTATGCTACTGCCCTCGAATGTTACATGTTGTATTAATGATATATGTGACTTATACATGTTGGAAACAATGAGACTCTGACCAAAGATAGACCTTATATGCTCGCAACAAGCTATGTGCTACATGATTGATATGTTGGCTTGTTAAGGACTTGCCTTGTGATTGTTTGAATTAAAAGACACTATAAGCCCTTGGTTAACTAGTTGGGATGTAACATCCTAGTTTAGGGTCTAGAAGGTCCAATGAAATTTCAAGGTCCGAAAGACCGATGTTGGGAGTTGTGAGTGAGTTCAGGGAAAGTGGTCCTCTAATATTGGGAAAAATATGAAATAAATCTCTAAAATTCTTAATAAATATGTTTAAGGTTTTGGTAAACACAATTTTGAAAAAACGTTTTCCGAGCCGTGACATTATGGTTTAGTGCCCAAATCATAAAGTTTGCAAAATCTATTTTTAGTGACCATTTTGTATAAGAGTCAAAACATTGAATCTTTAAGGAGCTAAATTGGCTGGGCCAATATGGTTATTATCCCCTTTATTTTGACTATTCAAATATTTTAAGATAGGTTTTATAATTAAAATTAAAATAGTTTTCCTTATTTCCTCATTTTACGTTAAAATCCATTTTAAGCTTCCTCATCTTCTCTCTTCAGCCAAACAACCTTTGAGCTTGATTTTCTCAAGGTAAAAGTTATTTCCTACTTATCTAATATTGCCAAATGATTTTCCTACTTTGGTTTTCTAAAACCCAAGCCTATTTCATTGTTTTTCTTAAGGAATTTTGCCAAACAAGGGGAAATAGCTAACATTGGGGGTGAGCAACGAATTTCTCCTCTAATGTAAGGTTCTTTACTGATATTCCCATGCTTTGATAATTTTAAATGCTAAAGATATGTTTTCTTGAATTAATCTTAATGAAAATTGGCTAAAATGGACTTTTGGGTAAGATCATGTGTATGATCCGTTATTGCTGGGTTTGATGATGATTTTATCTTTGTTGTAATTTGGTTTTTGAGTTGAGATGTTGGGTGGATGATAGGAATCCAAAAATTTGGTTTGGTGTTGAAGTGGAAAAAGTGGGTTTTTGAGTGAGTTTTGAGGTATATCGATTGCTGGTGATAATCTGATGTTGGGCTGATGTTTTTAGATGTTTATCCATGTATTTTGATGATATCTTATGCTGGGTTTTGCTAGAGATTTTCCGAATTGGGTTTTTCGTTGTTTACGGCTTGTATATGAAATGTTTCGATAGGTGTTTTGACTGGGTTATTAAATCTCTGTTTTCCAGCAAGTTAGAGTGCATAAATTATCTCTAATTCTCTATTTTGGGTTGGTTAAAGGTAAGGATTGAAGATTTAGATTTGTTGATTTCTTTTGTGGGCGAACCAGAACGGTAGAAAGGGAGTTTCGGCTTGATTTTGGAAATCGCTGGTGAGTGGAAACGATTTTGATGTTTTATTAAGGTTGAAGAAGTGTTTTAAGGGTTTGGGTTGAGCCGTTAGGCCAAACCAAGCTCAAGAGTATGTTTTGTATTGTTTCAGCTTTTTTGCCATTTTACATTTGATCTTGCTTGATCATGAGCATGTGTTTCTAAATGATGTTTATTTTGTTGTTATGAATTAAATGCATGATGTTTTTGTCCCATGAGAATGCCATGTGAGATATTAAAATGTTGTTGAGTTCATGCTATGCTTGAGCTTGTGATTATGGCTTTTGGGATATGTTTGGGGAGGTGTTCATCCCCGGTGAAATTTGTAGATTGTGATGCTGCGATGAGTATATTGACACATGGGTTATATCAAATAGATTGATCGATCAATAGGATATGAAGTGCCCTATAATTATAAAATTCGCATGTAAGAAATTCATCGGTTTCATAATAGGGGTTGTGCTATTGTGATGCGAGTGGTAGGGGTTGTGCTATCACCAACGGGCAATGCGGATAGTGGTAAACTCATATCTGAGCAACGTGTCAATGATGCCGGTATACTCATTCGCTTATGGTGTCGTATGAGCTTGGTAAACTCATATGGTTATGCTTTGTGCTTGAAGCATGTGGAATATTATGGAGCCGATAGGCTTGGTTTGCATATGTGGTTTGCATATGGTTCTTGCATGTTGGATGCATGTTGTGCCTTTAGCATGTGTTTTTGCTATTGCTTAATCTTGTTACAAGTTAACATGTTGAAAAGGAAATGATTTGTGAAAGTGGTTTTCAAGAAATGGTTTTGGTTTCCAAAATGAAGATTTTTTTTAAAACTGCATTGTTGTAGTTTGGTTTTGAGCTCTACTCATTAAGCTTTATAGCTTACGCTCTCTTTTCCAACAATGCAGATTCGTAGATCTTTTGGAAGGCAACGGTGCAAGGGAAATGATCCAAATGTCCGTCTCTAGCTCAAGTATGACCTTGCTTAGAGAATAACGTGTGTGGCAATGAGGGTGAACCTTGTTTTTGTTGTTAGGAGCATTTGTAAACTCTTTGAGTTAAGAGCATGTTGGTTGCCCTTGTTGGCATGTTTATACCTTGTTTATATATGTTGGATCATAAAGTATTTCCTTTAATCATATGTTGAGCGTGTTTTAGTTTCTCTTGTTCTTGATCATGTATGATGGCTGATTTTGGTGAATGTATGTTGTTCTTGTTGTTTCCTTGATGTGTGTGAAGATTGGAACCAAGGAAAACAACCTTGGAGATGCTTGTGTTGCAGTTCTGTTGTTTTTGCAGTAGGGTGTTTTGAAACGGGCACGAACTTTTTGGAACAGCCCTCATTTTGGCCTTGGCGTTCCAGAACGCGTATTGAAACGAGCTAAGCAGGGCTGGAACGGGTCCAAGCCATTTCAGAATGTTTGCTCACTCTGAAGCTCTGTTCTGATACGACCTTAAGCGTTCCGAAACAGGGGTCGTTGGAAGTTTATTGGAGGCATCTTTAAAGTTATTTTTCTTGCGTTTTGGTCTTAGTTTGTGGTGTTTTCATGTTTGGATGATTTTTGTGCATGCTTTGTGTTGCATTCCATCATGAAATCTTGAAATGGGTTTAATTGTAAAGAGGTCACCTTAATTACATCATAGGTCTTTATATTATGCTAGTTTTGCATTTTGGTCCCTGGTTACTCTTTTGTTCGAATCGGTGCTCATTTTGTTGTTCATTCTTTCGCTGCGTGTTCTTAAACATAAGGTTAATTTGAGCATCTAGAAAAGATAATAATCAATGCGTTTAGGGTTGCTAATTGGAGGGAAATATTCGGATCTTTCTTCGATTAGTCCCGTGTGACCCACTCGATACGGTCTGGTGGCTAGGCCGGGTCAATGGGGTTATATCTATTGGTGTCAGAGCCTAGGTTTTCTTTGGAAAGGCTTGCGTTGGTTGTTGTGCAACAGGAAAGGTAAGTGAGGTAAGTGTGTTGTTGTGGTGTTTTCTTGTTTGTTGGAGTTGCTTGTTGTGTAAGGTACCCATTGGCACATACTATTATTGGGAAAATCTATGTATGATACTTGGGCACCTTGGACCCTTGACGTTGCTGACCCGAATCATTTCCTTTTGTCTTACATGTTGTTGTTGTAGAATTGCTTTTGTTGTTATGGCTAGACCTAGAAGAGGTCGGGTGGGTGGTGAGCCACGGGAGGACCCGGTTGAGGGTGCTGGGCATCCGCAAGAGGGAAAGTTACCTCCTCCTCCTCTTCCAGGTGGTGAGGCTGATGTGCGAAGTGAGGAGCCTCGTGGTGGCCAAGGACAGGCTGGAGCTGATATGAGCCCGTTGATTCAGGCTATTGCTGGGGCTTTTCAGTCTGCTTTGGCTGGGTTGCAGGCGGCTGCACCACAACATGGTCAGAGGGAAGGGTTACCCCTCGAGAGGCTCCGTAGTCTAGGTGGAGTAGAGTATCGTGGGTTATCGCTAGAGGGAGCTGAGGCATGGTTAGCGAGTACTACCAGGATTTTGGGTCAGATGGAGTGCAGTGATGCATGGAAACTTGGTTGTGTAGAATTTTTGCTTCAGGGTGATGCGTATGTCTGGTGGACTACGATCACCGCGAGTAAGGCTACTACTGATATCACTTGGGATTTCTTCCGTTCTGCCTTCCGGAAGAAGTATTTGGGTCTGAGGTTTCAAGATGAGAAGAAACGTGAGTTCATGGCTTTGGTTCAGTGGGGCATGATCGTTTCGGAGTATGAGGTTCAGTTTGTTAGACTGAGTCAATATGCTTCCGAGCTAGTTTCCACTAAGAGGGAACATTGTGAGAGGTTTCGGTATGGTTTGACCGAGGGAGTTAAGACCTATATGTTGGCTGTTGATTATACACATTTCGATGTGCTAGTAGCTCGAGCCAAAGATATACAGCTTAGTCTTGGTTTATTTGCTAGGTGAGGTGGGTCTAGTTCAGAGAAACGACATACAGAGTGAAATTGCGATCGTGCCAAGGGGTACAAAGACAAGAGGCAACATTTTGATCATAGACGTGGGGGTGGTAATCCCGAACGTGGCCATCAAGGCCAAGGTTTTGCTCACCGTGAACCTGAGTGCACCAAGTGTGGAAGGTCTCATCCTGGAGAGTGTTGGGGAACCTATGGTACGTGTTGGCAGTGTGGATCGAAGGATCATCTCAAGCGAGATTGTCCTCAGCTAGCTAGAGGTGGTCAGGTATCGGCACGAGCTGTCGAGTACAAGCGAGGCCGTGGGCACGGCCGAGGGAATTTCCAACCACGGAACGAAGGTAAGAGGAATGTGGCACACGTAGTCGTAGTTCAGCTAGAGGGAGGTGGACCAGCGAGAGTGTATGCACATAGAGAGGACAAGAACAACACTGATGCTATCGCAGGTAATTTCATGTTACAGTCTTTGACATTGCTGTCGTTGATTGATTCTGGCTCTATGCACTTATATTCTGCGTGAGCATGCTAAGAGGTTGGACATACCGTGTGAAATTCTTGATGTGGGTATGAATGTGACTAGTTTGTTTGGTGACACAATTGTGGTCAGAAAAATGTATCGTAGATGTCCGTTGATGGTTCAGGGTCACGTGTTTCCAGTGAACATGATGGAACTACCGTTCTACGAGTTTGATGTGATTCTGGGAATGGACTGGTTGGTAGAACACAAGGCAAAGGTAGATTTCAAAATTAAGCGAGTGAGTTTGAGTTTATCAGATGATTATGAAGTAATAGTGGTTGGTGAGAACGTTAAGTTCTTATCCAACGTAGTTTCTGCTTTAGAAGCTCAAAAGATGTTGGATCATGGATGTCAAGTGTACCTAGCTTATGTGATAAACCAGATATGAGTAAGGTCCGACTAAAAGACATTAGAACAGTTTGTGACTTTCC
Organism: Hibiscus tridactylites; assembly: GCA_958450335.1. Lineage (NCBI taxonomy): Eukaryota > Viridiplantae > Streptophyta > Magnoliopsida > Malvales > Malvaceae > Hibiscus > Hibiscus tridactylites. Next base: position 20,478,673 of record OY288278.1, on the reverse strand, counting down.
TGAGGTGTTTCCAGAAGAATTGCCTGGTTTGCCACCAGATAGAGAAGTCGAGTTTGCTATTAGTTGTGTTCTTATTTAGCTCCTGTATCGATTGTTGCGTATCGGATGGCTCTGAAAGAGTTGAAAGAACTGAAGACTCAGCTTCATGAATTATTAGATCGTGGTTTTATCCGTCCGAGTATATCACCTTGTGGTGCACCAGTGTTGTTTGTTAAGAAGAAAGATGAAAGTATGCGTATCTGTATTGATTACCGTCAGTTGAATAAGTTAACTGTGAAGAACAAGTATCCGTTGCCGAGAATAGATGATTTGTTTGATCAGTTGCAGGATGCATCAGTGTTTTTAAAGATAGACTTGAGATCTGGGTGCTATTAGTTGAAAGTGAAGGAACAAGACATACCGAAGGCCGCCTTCCGTACACGTTATGGCCATTATGAGTTTTTGGTAATGCCGTTTGGGTTAACTAATGCACCAGCCGCGTTTATGGATATGATGAACCGTGTGTTTCATGGAGTTCTTGGATCAGTTTGTTGTGGTGTTCATTGATGATATATTGATTTATTCGCGCACCGAGGAAGACCATGATAGACATTTGCGACTTGTGTTGAAAACTTTGCTAGATAATCAGTTGTATGCGATGTTGAGTAAATGCGAGTTTTAGATTAGAGAGGTAGTCTTTCTAGGGCATGTTTTATCAGCGGATGGCATTAGAGTTGATCCTAAGAAAGTGGAAGTTGTTGTGAATTGGAAGCAACTAAAGTCTGTGACTGAGGTTCATAGTTTCCTAGGCTTAGCGGGCTACTATTGTCGATTCGTAGAAGGATTTTCAAAGATAGCTCTGGTGACAAAATTATTAAAAAAGGATGTTAGATACGAGCGGACAGAAGCGAGGCAGATGGATTTTGAACGTTTGAAAGATGCTTTGACTAGAGCACGTGTGCTAGTGTAACCGGTAAGGAGGAAGGATTACGTGATTTACAATGATGCTTCGTATATAGGCCTAGGTTGTGTATTGATACAAGATGGGAGAGTTGTAGCATATGTTTCGAGATAGTTGAAGACTCATGAAAAGAACTACCCCACGCATGATATTGAGTTGGCCGCTGTTGTGTTTGCTATGAAAGTGTGGAGACACTACTTGTATGGTGAGAAATGCACAATGTATACCGATCACAAGAGTCTGAAGTATTTGATGTCTCAGAAGGATTTGAATCTCTGACAACGTAGATGGATTGAGTTATTGAAGGACCATGATCTTACTATTGAGTACCATCCAGGTAAAGCCAATGTGGTAGCTGATGCGTTGAGTAGGAAAGTGGCAGTTGAACTTCGAGCGATGTTTGCTAGGTTGAGCTTGTCGCATGATGGTGGATTGATCACAGAATTACAGGTGAGACCATCTCTTGAACAGTTGATCCGTGAGAAACAGTTGCAAGATAGTTCTTTGGCTTCACATGTTCAGGAAATTACGGAAGGTAAACCGACCAAGTACAATTTCAGTAATAGTAATGTTTTGTGTTTCGAAGTTTGAGTTGTTGTGCCTATAGATGCTGATTTGAGACGCACCATTTTGAATGAAGCACATACTAGTCCATTTGTTATGCATCCAAGTAGCACGAATATGTACCGAGATTTGAAGAACGATTATTTCTGGGTTGGTTTGAAAAAGGATGTGGCCGAATTCGTAAGTAAATGTATGGTTTGTCAGCGAATGAAGGCCGAACATCAGTTTTCGTCAGGATTGCTACAACCTTTAAGGATTCCAGAATGGAAATGGGAGAGGATAACCATGGATTTTGTATCAGGTTTACCGTTGACTTCTTCGCGAAAGAATTTGGTTTGGGTGATAGTTGATCGAATCACTAAGTGTGCATATTTCCTAGCTATTAACACGACTGATTCCTTGGATAAATTGGCTGATTTGTATATCCGTGAGATAGTGAGATTGCATGGTGTACCAAAGTCGATTGTATCGGATAGCGATCCGAGGTTCACATCGAGGTTTTGGAATTGCTTGCATAGTGCTTTGGGTAGCCGATTGAATTTCAATACCTTGTATCATCCTCAGTCAGAAGGTCAGTCAGAGTGAGTAATACAAGTGCTTGAGGATATGTTGCGTTGTTGTATTATTGATTTTCAGGGTTCGTGGGAGAAACACATGCCTTTAGTTGAGTTTGCTTATAACAACATCTATCAGGCTAGTATTTAGATGGCACCATTTGAGGCTTTGTATGGTAGGAGGTGTAGAACTCCTGTTTGTTGGGCAGAAACTAGTCAGAAATTAGTATCATTACCTGCTATGCTTAAGGGCACTACTGAGAAGGTGAAGATGATATGTGATCGCTTGAAAGCAGCAACCGATCGACATAAATCTTATGCAGATTTGAAGCACCGTGAAATTGAGTATGCCATGGGTGAGAAAGTCTTTTTGAAAGTATCGCCATGGAAGAAAGTGATGAGATTCAATAGAAAAGGTAAATTGAGTCCGAGATTCATTGGCCCGTATGAGATCATTGAACGAGTTGGTCCTGTGGCTTATAGATTGAGTTTGCCTCCGAAATTAGAGAAGATACATGACGTATTCCATTTTCTATGCTTCGAAAGTACAGGTCAGATCCATCGCATGTAATTCCTGTTGAAGAAATTGAATTGAAACCAGATTTGTCGTATGATGAGGAAACAATTGAGATATTAGCTTCAGACAACAAGGTTTTGCATGGTAGATCTATTGAGTTAGTCAAAGTAAAGTGGCGACGCTGAGGTGTTGAGGAAGCCAATTGGGAGAGGAAAGACGACATGAAGCGTCCGTTTCTGCATCTTTTTCCATCAGGTAAATTTCTAGGACGAAATTTATTAAGTGGGGGAGAGTTGTAACATCCCGGTTTAAGGTCTAGAAGATCCGGTGAAGTTTCGAGGTCCAGAAGAGCGATGTTGGGAGTTGTGAGTGAGTTCAGGGAAAGTGGTCCTCAGAAGTTTGGAAAAATATGAAATAAATCTCTGAAATCCTTAATAAATTTGTTTAAGGTTTTGGTAAAAACAATTTTGGAAAAACGTTTTTCGAGTCGTGACATTTTGGTTTAGTGACCAAATCTTAAAGTTTGCAAAATCTGTTTTTAGTGACCATTTTGTAAAAGAGTCAAAACATTGAATCTTTAAGGAGCTAAATTGGCTGGGACAATATGGTTATTATCCCCTTTATTTTGACTATTCAAATATTTTAAGATAGGTTTTATAATTAAAATTAAAAGATTTTTCCTTATTTCCTCATTTTACGTTAAAATTCATTTTTAAGTTTCATCATCTTCCCTCTTCAGCCAAACAACCTTTGAGCTTGATTTTCTCAAAGTAAAAGTGATTTCCTACTTATCTAATATTGCCAAATGATTTTCCTACTTTGGTTTTCTAAAACCCAATCTTATTTCATTATTTTTCTTGAATTAATCTTAATGAAAATTAGCTAAAATGTGCTAAAATTGGCTTTTGGGTAAGATCATGAGTAGGATCTGTTATTGCTGGGTTTGATGATGATTTTATCTTTGTTGTATTGTGGTTTTTGAGTTGAGATGTTGGGTGGATGATAGAAATCCCAAAATTTGGTTTGGTGTTGATGTTTGAAGTGGAAAAATGGATTTTTGAGTGAGTTTTGAGGTAAATCGATAGCTAGTGATAATCTGATGTTGGGTTGATGTTTTTAGATGTTTATCCATGTATTTTGATGATATCTTATGTTAGGTTTTAACGCCTTGATTTTGTGTAACGCCCCGGTTTTGGGCTCAGAAGTTTTGGGTGTTGACCGGTTCGGTCAAAGTGCTGATCGAATATATAAGAGTGAATTTAGGAAAGCCTAGTTCGGGTTGCATTAAAAATATGGAAAAATGTTCTAAAATCATATTTTAATATATATAAGTGAACTGTGAAATCAATTTTGGAAAATGAGGTTCGGAAGGTTGACATTTTGGCTAGTGACCAAAATGTAATTTTTGAAAGTTGCGGGACAGTTTTATAAAGGATTGAAACTTTGAATCTTTAAGGAGCTATTATTCCAAAAAGGATTTCTCCAGATTTTTCTAAGATATTTTATGACTCAAATCTGATTTTAAAGATTTAGAAAAGGAGGGAAAATCATTTGTAACAAAATTTCCAACTAATTTTCCATTTTCTCTCAAATTCTCTTTTCTCTCATTTTCTCTCTACCCAAACAAGATTCTCCAGATTTCTTTCTCTGATTTTGACATCTAAATCTCTCATTTCAATTCTCAATTGATTCCTAATCATCTCATCATCAAAACCTCTCAATTTACAAGTTGGTTCATCAAGTTTTTGGCTCTAAAATGGAGAAATTCAAGTTTGGAGGTAAGAACGTCCTTCTCCTCTAAACTATCAGTTCTTTACTGAAATTCCTAAGTTCTCAATCCTTGATTTATGTTTTATTAAAGGCTTTTCAATTGAGATCTTGATTTTTGGCTAAAATGCAAGATTTGGTGATTTTGGTGAAAATTTCGTGTGATCTGTTTAAGCAGGGTTTTGAGGTGTTAAATTGATGTTAAATGAATGCTAAAATGATTAGAAGTTGAGGTTTAATCAATGCAATCCCGGATAGGTTGAATTTCCTAAGTTTGGCTTGAGTTTTTGGTTGTTTTTGGAGTGTTTTTGGTGATATGTTATACCTGGAGGTATAAGGATGTGGTTGTGATCATTTTGCATGTTATTTGATGTATAAAAACGGTTAGAAGTGATGGATCTTGGCTGGGTTAAGTTTTGGAAGTGTTTGGAGATGATTTCGGTTGTGTTTGGTAGCCAAATTGTTAGATTTGTGATGAGCAGCGAGTTGTGTTGATGTTGCTGGTGTTTTAATGCATAAGGATGCATTAATGTTCTGTTTTTGTGTGCTTGAAATAGGGGAGGTTGATCCTTGAGCTTTGGAGGTATTTTCGGAAGGTTTCGGAAGCTTGGAAAGCTTGTTGGCTAGGCTTGTTTGGTAATCGGTGAGTGAAGTTGGGATTTCAGCTTTTGAAACAAGGTTTGAAGGTTTTTGGGAGCTTAGTTTAAGTCTAAACAACTTTGCTAAGCTCAAGAGTAAGTGGATGAGTTTTTGCTCTTGGATTGTGTATGTTTTGGCTTTAAAAATCAAAAGTGGATGATGATTGATATGCATGTGATTTGCATGGTTAAATTCTGTTTTGTAAGCATGTTTTAGCATGGTTTAAAGCTGGTTTTGAAAGTCAATTGAAAAGGATGCTCAAGGTAAGAGATCCTTTGTTTAGTGCATTGAAAATGTGGTTTTGATGCATAGTGTTGCATGTTGTTCATTGGCTTTGTATTATGCTTAAAAACAGTGAGTTGATGATGATTAATGATGATAATTGTGCCTTTTGCATATTGTTTATGCATGTGAATCATTGAGCTAATGATGTGATGGTTTTGCATTATGTGTATGCATGTGAATCATTGAGCTAATGATGTGATGGCCTTGCATTATGTTTATGCATGTGGAACATTGGATATTATGGTAAGATGGTTATGTTGGCAAGAGATGTGAATGGTTCTTGGTTCGTTGATCGGGTATAATTAGCCGGCTATAGGATTGGGTGCACCGTGAATAAAGTCGCCTTGATGGCGGAGTGGTCAAGTGTGGACCGGGTAAACTCCCCCTCAAGTATTCCTAACGAGATGAGGTCAGTGGAGGGTGTGCCCACGGGAGGACCTCGGTTGCTTAAGGTCGTAGTGGAGGTTGTTGCCCACGGTAGACCTTGGTTGAGTAAAGGTTATAAGGTGGTTAAAAGTCCTTATGTGAGAACCTTGTACTTGTTAAGATCACAATGGCAATGGTTAAGTCCATGTGTGGATCTTGTGTGTGATGTCCCGGATCTCGTTAGATGATGTCTACAACTACCAATCGGTTATGCAAAGGTTGTATGGTGGTTGAAAGTCCATACGGAAAAGACCTTGTGCATGTCAAGGGTGTATGGCGGTTGAAAGTCCATACATGGTAACCTTGAGGAAAAGCTAAGGTTGTATGGTGTTTAAAAGTCCATACATGGGAACCTTAGGTTGTTAAGGTCAAATGGAGGTTGTTGCCCATTTGGAAGACCTTGGATTGGGTAGTGTGTAGGAAGCGTTGGGACACGCTTGTAATCCGCGTATCCGATCAGGTTGAAAAGTGGAAAGTGATTATGGTTGATCTCTTGGAAGCCAATATAATGTTCTTGATCATGTTGAGCATGGGATTGCTTGAAATGATGCATAGTTGCATGTGAAGCATGGGATTGCTTGAAATGATGCATGGTTGCATGTGAAGCATGAGATGCTTGAATTGATGCATGTTTGCATGAGAAGCATGAGATGCTTGGTAAGATGCATTGTTGCATGAGATGTGTATGATGCTAGTGAAAGCATGTTACTTGTATGTTGAACAAGTGTTGGTTATCATTTGATAAATGATGCATGAGAGCATGGATCACCTATGTTGCATTGGAGTCATGTATGACTTGATGTTAAAGGCATGTGATGATGATGCTTTGGTTTTATGTTGCCTTGATTAAATGCATGAAATGGTTTGATTGAATTATGGTTTTAAGTGGTTTCTTGCTTGATGTGGTTTCCAAGTTAAAGAAAGGTATGTTGTGGAAAGGATGTGTTTTCCATGGTTTTATTTAAAGCTTGGCATATGGTGTTTATGCATGATTTGAACTTGATGTTGAAAAGAGTTTTCGAACATGGTTTTGGAAAGCAAATCGGGTTGGTTTTAATGTGTTTTAAAGACCCGCTGCATTGATGGTGTTTTGGTTTTGAGCATTCCTCACTAAGCATTATGTGCTTACGCTCCTTTTGTCCATCAATGCAAATTCCTGAAGCTTGGACAGCAAGGAGCAAGGGATTCAAGGTGGACTCCAATGGAGATGTATGTCTCGGTGAATAGCTATAGTTAATAAGGGCAATGGGGTAGAATCTCTCGGATTGTTGTTATTGTGATCGTATATGTTGATCATGTATGTTAAATGCTGTTGTTAATGTTGTTGAACATGAATTGGCTAAATTGAGGTTGCTTTGGTAGTTTATGTTTAAATGGATAGCTTGAGTAGGAAGCATGTTAATGAATTTGGGGCTTTCCATATGTGTTGGTTACATGTTGAATTGATGATGCATTTATGGTCTCTGCATGTTGTTTATCTTTGAGGAATGATTTGGTGATGTTAATTTGATGTTTGAAGCATGTTTGATGCTGTTTTCGAGTTGTTTTCAGTCAGGGGTATCGATACTCGGGCTTGGGGTATCGATACACCTGAGCCAAATATGCAAGTTTCAGGCCAGGGGTATCGATACTGATGAACAAGTATCGATACCATATGAGTGGAGTATCGATACTGGGGGGAAGGTATCGATACCCTTGCTTGAATTTGGTTACTGCCTTCCCCGAGTATCGATACGACACGTGGCGTATCGATACCGAACCGTTAAAATCAGTTAAAAGTATCTTTTATGTTTTGAAATGTTTGCATTTTGGTCCTGAATCTTGTTTGTGCAATTGTGTGAGTTCGGGATGTCCGTTTGAGCTGAAATTTGGCAGGGAAGTATGAAACATGACTAATTTTAAGTTGGTAACTTGAAATCTGGTTAAGTCCTTAAAATTTTCAGAAATTACAATTTGGTCCCTAAAGTTGTAATTTGTTCAATTGGGTCCCTATTTGATCTCTGATGTTTGTGATCTTTGAGCATGGTGTTTGTGTGATCACATCTAAGGTTAATGTGCATCTAGACAAGTTTAAAAAGAAAAAAAAGGGTCGTTAATCAAGGTTGACTTTCGGGTTGACTTTGGTTTTCCCCGTGTAATCTTCGTAGTTCGGGTCAACCGTCCAGGCCGGGCTACGGGGGTTACATTTGGTGGTATCAGAGCTGAGTTGCGAAGGTTGGGGAAAACGGTAAGTTGTTGTGGTAAGTGTGTTTGATGTTTACCTTGTTGTATGGTTGAAAGTTGGTTGAAGCATGTGTTTCCGAGTATGCTGTTGATGTTTTTGAGCATGTTGCTGATGTATGCAAGCATGATTTGTGGTTATGAATCTTGGTTGAGTTCATGTGGATATGTGTTGATGCTATGAGCTGATGCTATGCATGATGAATGTGTTTTGAGCATGTTATGCTGCTAATGTGCTGGTGCTGTTGGATGTTGTTTGGTGTAAGCATGATCGAAGTATGTTGTTGATATGCTTGATGTTGTGATATTCATGTTGTGTTGGCTGTTATGTCATGTAAAGGGGGGAGGATTCGGGATACCCATTGCCTTATTAATATAGCTATTGTGTTATTTTGGAGTTGGAGTTTGAATCCTTGCTTAATGCTGGTCTAACAGGTTTTGTTTGTTTGTTGTGATTGTATGTTATTTGTTGTTAGTGGTGTGGCAAAGATGATGAAAGAGTGGAGGATGAGTGAGATGGTTGCTGCCTTGGGGCAGGTTGTTAAGGCAAAGAATTCACCCTTTTGTAAAGGTGTTTTGTTTCAGTCTTCTGTGACTGGAGTTGAGATGGTAAGGCAAGGGGAGGAAGCTGGTTCCGAGATGGAAAGTTCTTTATCTGTTGTTTAGGAGGTGTTGGAAACATCTCAGGCTACGGTTGAGGTAGAATCAGTGGATATGCTGGCTAAATGTGTGGGTTTGCCGAAGCAGCATTTGCTTGATTTGGGTGCTGTAGAGTACCATGGTTCTTCCCCGGAGATGTTTGAGGCCTGGTTGGCCAATGTGATTCTGATTTTGGATCAGGAAGGCTGTGATTATGCCTGTAAGCTGGGGAGTGTTGTTTCTCTGATGCTGGAGGATGTTTGTTCTTGGTGGACATCTGTGGCTGTGGCGTCACATATCCTTGATATTGATTGGGATTTCTTCGTGTCTGCTTTCTATGAAAGGTATCTTGGAAGGGAATTTCCAAGGGTTAAGCAAGGTGCGGCTAATGCTGTTGGTGAACAAGTGTTGCTTGAGCACAGAGTGGAAGCTCAACCATCTGTGTGTGACCGTTGTGAAAGGCAACATGTTGGAAATTGTTGGGGCGCATGTGTTTGTTGGAATTGTGGTTCCAAGTTGCATGTTAAGCGTGATTGCCCTCATGGAGTGAAGTCAGCTTTGATGTTGGGCAAAGGATCTTTGAAAGGTCGTGGGCACGGCCGAAGCGAGGTTCAGAGATGGCAGAAAAAGCAGAAGGTTGAGAAGAGTTTAGGGAATGAAGTTTGCTGGAAATGTGGGTCTGCTGGACACATGAAGCGTGATTGCTTGATGTTGGCTCGGAACAGCCAAGGTTCTTTACCACAAGGAGTTGGTGGTGACCCTGGTGTGTTTGTTGGTGCTGCAGTTGTGCCGCGGAAGGATGTTGGTTCCGCAAGGAAGAGAGCTCGTTCGATGAAGCTTCAGGGTAGTGATGTGTTTTCAGGTAACCTTGTTAAGTGATCTTTGCTTTAGTTGCCTTAGTTTGGTTTCTGTTGGTTTTTCCTTGTGTGGTAAGTCTAGTCTTGTTGCTAGCATGTTTGGGGTAATGGTAGTTGTGGTTTGGTAATATCTTTGGTGTGAAGAAGGTTTGGGTGAGTATCTGGTGGTTAGCAGTTGTTGGTATGATGGAGTTAGTTAAGTTAAAGGTGAGTAAGGAGGTTGTTCTTAGACAGATTTTGAGGATGTTATTGGAGGGTGTGAACTGGCATTCATGCACAGTTTAAAATCATTGTTATATGCTATATTATATATGTTGGTCCATGCATACATGTGGCATGACATTAGAGGTTTTGCATACATGTACATCAGACATTGATAGGGCATGTAGGTGATCATGCATACGATGTTCACACTCGCTAATAACTAATCGAATCTGTTAGTGTTGTGGTTGGATTAGGTGGGATGATGGGTTTTTAGAGGTTGTTTGGTGCTAAGAGTGGGAGTTAGAAGTGCTGGAGTTTGTTATCTAGTTGCTAGTGATAGTGAGAGTGGAATGGCTTGTTGGTAGAAGGATAGTATTTGATGCTCTGAGAGTTTAGTAGCGTGGTGGTGAAGGGTATTGTTGAGGTTAGTATCGGTTGAGTGGTTTGTTTAGCTAAAAGGAAGTGGTAGTTCCTTGGTGTTAAGTGTTGTCGCGGTTTGAGGTTGAGTTTCCATGTGCTGAAGTGGTTTAGCTTTTAGGTTGTGGTGAAAGGGTTGTGTTTGTTCTTGGCAATCTTTGAAGAGTTCTGAAGCTGTTGTGTGTGTTTTGGTTCAGTGATGTTCTGGTAATGCAAGTGTTCTGGTTGAGTATGTAGTGAAAGGGCTGTGAAAGATCGAAGGTTTTTGTTGGTTGTTTGGGTTCTTGTGAGAAGTGGTCGACTAGTTGTGGTTAAGAAAGTTCTGTTTGAAGTCTGTTGATGGTATGTAGAACGGCTGAAGGTTTCAAGTTGGGGTTGTGATGTAATTTTTGGTATTTGGGTAAATAGTGCTGGTGAGCTGTTATGGCAATGTTGTGACTGATGTGAAGGGCGGACAGCTTCGTTGAAGAGCTTATGTAAACAGTTGATGTTTAAGGATTTCTGCTTGTTGGGAAAATCTTTGGGAAAGGTTTGGGAATCGCAAGAGTTTTAGAGGCTGAGAGGTTGCCTAGTGGCTGAGTTGGTTTGGTGGTTGTCTTTGTGTGGACAAGTCTTGGGAGTTGTGTGCTACAGTGTTGTCTGCTAAAAGAGCTGAAGTTCTTCAGGTTGATGTTGGGGTTGTGTACAATCCGGTTATGTGAAAGGTTGAGTCGTGGTTACCTTTGAGAGTTTGGTTTTGTGAACGGTATGTGGTGGAGGTTTGTGTGGAAAGTGATCAGTGGTGTTGGTTGAAGCTTTTGTGTTGTCTTGTGTGTTGCTTTGAGAAGGTTGTGGTTCTCTTTCGCCGGTTGAAATTTCGAGGACGAAATTTCCTAAGGGGGGGAGAGTTGTAACGCCCCGGTTTTGGGCTCAGAAGTTTTGGGTGTTGACCGGTTCGGTCAAAGTGCTGATCGAATATATAAGAGTGAATTTAGGAAAGCCTAGTTCGGGTTGCATTAAAAATATGGAAAAATGTTCTAAAATCATATTTTAATATATATAAGTGAACTGTGAAATCAATTTTGGAAAATGAGGTTCGGAAGGTTGACATTTTGGCTAGTGACCAAAATGTAATTTTTGAAAGTTGCGGGACAGTTTTATAAAGGATTGAAACTTTGAATCTTTAAGGAGCTATTATTCCAAAAAGGATTTCTCCAGATTTTTCTAAGATATTTTATGACTCAAATCTGATTTTAAAGATTTAGAAAAGGAGGGAAAATCATTTGTAACTAAATTTCCAACTAATTTTCCATTTTCTCTCAAATTCTCTTTTCTCTCATTTTCTCTCTACCCAAACAAGATTCTCTAGATTTCTTTCTCTGATTTTGACATCTAAATCTCTCATTTCAATTCTCAATTGATTCCTAATCATCTCATCATCAAAACCTCTCAATTTACAAGTTGGTTCATCAAGTTTTTGGCTCTAAAATGGAGAAATTCAAGTTTGGAGGTAAGAACGTCCTTCTCCTCTAAACTATCAGTTCTTTACTGAAATTCCTAAGTTCTCAATCCTTGATTTATGTTTTATTAAAGGCTTTTCAATTGAGATCTTGATTTTTGGCTAAAATGCAAGATTTGGTGATTTTGGTGAAAAATTCGTGTGATCTGTTTAAGCAGGGTTTTGAGGTGTTAAATTGATGTTAAATGAATGCTAAAATGATTAGAAGTTGAGGTTTAATCAATGCAATCCCGGATAGGTTGAATTTCCTAAGTTTGGCTTGAGTTTTTGGTTGTTTTTGGAGTGTTTTTGGTGATCTGTTATACCTGGAGGTATAAGGATGTGGTTGTGATCATTTTGCATGTTATTTGATGTATAAAAACGGTTAGAAGTGATGGATCTTGGCTGGGTTAAGTTTTGGAAGTGTTTGGAGATGATTTCGGTTGTGTTTGGTAGCCAAATTGTTAGATTTGTGATGAGCAGCGAGTTGTGTTGATGTTGCTGGTGTTTTAATGCATAAGGATGCATTAATGTTCTGTTTTTGTGTGCTTGAAACAGGGGAGGTTGATCCTTGAGCTTTGGAGGTATTTTCGGAAGGTTTCGGAAGCTTGGAAAGCTTGTTGGCTAGGCTTGTTTGGTAATCGGTGAGTGAAGTTGGGATTTCAGCTTTTGAAACAAGGTTTGAAGGTTTTTGGGAGCTTAGTTTAAGTCTAAACAACTTTGCTAAGCTCAAGAGTAAGTGGATGAGTTTTTGCTCTTGGATTGTGTATGTTTTGGCTTTAAAAATCAAAAGTGGATGATGATTGATATGCATGTGATTTGCATGGTTAAATTATGTTTTGTAAGCATGTTTTAGCATGGTTTAATGCTGGTTTTGAAAGTCAATTGAAAAGGATGCTCAAGGTAAGAGATCCTTTGTTTAGTGCATTGAAAATGTGGTTTTGATGCATAGTGTTGCATGTTGTTCATTGGCTTTGTATTATGCTTAAAAACAGTGAGTTGATGATGATTAATGATGATAATTGTGCCTTTTGCATATTGTTTATGCATGTGAATCATTGAGCTAATGATGTGATGGTTTTGCATTATGTGTATGCATGTGAATCATTGAGCTAATGATGTGATGGCCTTGCATTATGTTTATGCATGTGGAACATTGGATATTATGGTAAGATGGTTATGTTGGCAAGAGATGTGAATGGTTCTTGGTTCGTTGATCGGGTATAATTAGCCGGCTATAGGATTGGGTGCACCGTGAATAAAGTCGCCTTGATGGCGGAGTGGTCAAGTGTGGACCGGGTAAACTCCCCCTCAAGTATTCCTAACGAGATGAGGTCAGTGGAGGGTGTGCCCACGGGAGGACCTCGGTTGCTTAAGGTCGTAGTGGAGGTTGTTGCCCACGGTAGACCTTGGTTGAGTAAAGGTTATAAGGTGGTTAAAAGTCCTTATGTGAGAACCTTGTACTTGTTAAGATCACAATGGCAATGGTTAAGTCCATGTGTGGATCTTGTGTGTGGTGTCCCGGATCTCGTTAGATGATGTCTACAACTACCAATCGGTTATGCAAAGGTTGTATGGTGGTTGAAAGTCCATACGGAAAAGACCTTGTGCATGTCAAGGGTGTATGGCGGTTGAAAGTCCATACATGGTAACCTTGAGGAAAAGCTAAGGTTGTATGGTGTTTAAAAGTCCATACATGGGAACCTTAGGTTGTTAAGGTCAAATGGAGGTTGTTGCCCATTTGGAAGACCTTGGATTGGGTAGTGTGTAGGAAGCGTTGGGACACGCTTGTAATCCGCGTATCCGATCGGGTTGAAAAGTGGAAAGTGATTATGGTTGATCTCTTGGAAGCCAATATAATGTTCTTGATCATGTTGAGCATGGGATTGCTTGAAATGATGCATAGTTGCATGTGAAGCATGGGATTGCTTGAAATGATGCATGGTTGCATGTGAAGCATGAGATGCTTGAATTGATGCATGTTTGCATGAGAAGCATGAGATGCTTGGTAAGATGCATTGTTGCATGAGATGTGTATGATGCTAGTGAAAGCATGTTACTTGTATGTTGAACAAGTGTTGGTTATCATTTGATAAATGATGCATGAGAGCATGGATCACCTATGTTGCATTGGAGTCATGTATGACTTGATGTTAAAGGCATGTGATGATGATGCTTTGGTTTTATGTTGCCTTGATTAAATGCATGAAATGGTTTGATTGAATTATAGTTTTAAGTGGTTTCTTGCTTGATGTGGTTTCCAAGTTAAAGAAAGGTATGTTGTGGAAAGGATGTGTTTTCCATGGTTTTATTTAAAGCTTGGCATATGGTGTTTATGCATGATTTGAACTTGATGTTGAAAAGAGTTTTCGAACATGGTTTTGGAAAGCAAATCGGGTTGGTTTTAATGTGTTTTAAAGACCCGCTGCATTCATGGTGTTTTGGTTTTGAGCATTCCTCACTAAGCATTATGTGCTTACGCTCCTTTTGTCCAGCAATGGGGTAGAATCTCTCGGATTGTTGTTATTGTGATCGTATATGTTGATCATGTATGTTAAATGCTGTTGTTAATGTTGTTGAACATGAATTGGCTAAATTGAGGTTGCTTTGGTAGTTTATGTTTAAATGGATAGCTTGAGTAGGAAGCATGTTAATGAATTTGGGGCTTTCCATATGTGTTGGTTACATGTTGAATTGATGATGCATTTATGGTCTCTGCATGTTGTTTATCTTTGAGGAATGATTTGGTGATGTTAATTTGATGTTTGAAGCATGTTTGATGCTGTTTTCGAGTTGTTTTCAGTCAGGGGTATCGATACTCGGGCTTGGGGTATCGATACACCTGAGCCAAATATGCAAGTTTCAGGCCAGGGGTATCGATACTGATGAACAAGTATCGATACCATATGAGTGGAGTATCGATACTGGGGGGAAGGTATCGATACCCTTGCTTGAATTTGGTTACTGCCTTCCCCGAGTATCGATACGACACGTGGCGTATCGATACCGAACCGTTAAAATCAGTTAAAAGTATCTTTTATGTTTTGAAATGTTTGCATTTTGGTCCTGAATCTTGTTTGTGCAATTGTGTGAGTTCGGGATGTCCGTTTGAGCTGAAATTTGGCAGGGAAGTATGAAACATGACTAATTTTAAGTTGGTAACTTGAAATCTGGTTAAGTCCTTAAAATTTTTAGAAATTACAATTTGGTTCCTAAAGTTGTAATTTGTTCAATTGGGTCCCTGTTTGATCTCTGATGTTTGTGATCTTTGAGCATGGTGTTTGTGTGATCACATCTAAGGTTAATGTGCATCTAGACAAGTTTAAAAAGAAAAAAAAAGGGTCGTTAATCAAGGTTGACTTTCGGGTTGACTTTGGTTTTCCCCGTGTAATCTTCGTAGTTCGGGTCAACCGTCCAGGCCGGGCTACGGGGGTTACATTTTGGGCCTAGATGTTTTAGACATCGAATCGGACCGGTCGAGAATGGTTTGAATCATGTAGGTGATTTTACAAGGATCGGGATAGGATAAAGTTGTGATTAAAATTGCTAAAATCCTCTAAAAATATAATTAAGAGGTTGGTCAAGTCAATTTTACAAAAGGGTTTTGGAAAATGGACATTTTGAGTAGTGACCAAATTCTAAAGTTTCAAAATTGGAAAAAATGTGATTTTTAAGGTGGAAGCCAAAATCTTAGAATCTTTAGGGGACTTTAAGTCAATTTGACCTTTCTTCAATATGACA
Organism: Hibiscus tridactylites; assembly: GCA_958450335.1. Taxonomy (NCBI): domain Eukaryota; kingdom Viridiplantae; phylum Streptophyta; class Magnoliopsida; order Malvales; family Malvaceae; genus Hibiscus; species Hibiscus tridactylites. Next base: position 20,463,426 of record OY288278.1, on the reverse strand, counting down.
TGTGATTTAAAAGGGTTTTAATTAAATGATTTTTAATTGGATTTTTATACTAATTAATTAAAAAGTAGTTAATGTGATTTTCATTTACGTAACTACCAATTCCCTCTCATTTTCAACCAAACACCATTTTTTCTCATCTTTTTCCAGAATTCTTCCTCCCAAAAACTCTCTCAACATTTCCTACATCATTTTCAAGAGATATTCCTTAATTATTCAAGATGTTTGCAAGGAAAACTTGTCATCTATTGAAGGAAGCAAAGATTGGAGGTAAATCCCGTTCTCAACCTCTAATCTAAGTTCTTTATTGAAATTCCCAAGATATTTGGCTTCTAAATACTACTTTTGAGTGAGTTTTCAATATAGTTTTGATTTGAGATCAAAATTTTGTGAAATTGTGGTTGAAATCTTAATTTTCGGACTTGATGAGTTGGACTCTGTTTTGTGTTGATTTTAATTGATTTCTAAATTGGTTCATATGTTTAAATGATGTGTTAATAACATAGATACTGAAATCCTTAAGATCCTTGAGTGTCTTGGTAGTTGTAACTGAGATTTTGGGGTGAAATGGTGGAATCTTGCTTGTTTGAGGTATAAGGATGAGTTAGGATGTTTATTAGATGTTTTTTGATGTTGATAATTGTTTGGAAGTGATGTGTGATGGCTGGGCTTGGTTTAAGAGGCAATCGATTGAGTTTTCGGTTGTTTTGGAAGGGTATTTTGGTGTAGTTTGAGTGGGCAACGAGTTTGCGAGTTGTTGCTGGTGTTAGAATGCATTTTAATGCATTTAGATCTCTGTTTTGATGATGTGAAAATAGGGGATCTTGATCCGGGAGCAAACGAGTTGATTTTGGAGGCACCAAAGGTGTAATTTTTGTGTCGGCGAACAAGGCTTCGCGTTTCGGTGAGTGGAAATGCAATTTTCTGCTTCGTAACGCTTTGAGCGTGATCTTGGGAGCTTAGTGTAAGTTTGATACACTTAACTAAGCTTAGTGTAAGTGTTTGATGAAATTGCACTTAATGTAAGAGTGGATTTGTTTACTATTTTTAAGCATGTTTAAGCATGGTTTAATGCTGGATTTTATTGCCATTATGTTAAGGATGCACTAGGTAAGTGATCCTTGGTTTTCATGTGTTGAATGCATATGATATTAAGCATGTGATGCTTGTGGAAATGGCATTGTGGTTATGCTTGTTAAAACAGTGGATTAATGTGGTAAAATGATTATATTGGCAAGTGATGGAAATGATTTTTGGTTACTTTAATCGGATATAGTTAGCCGGTTATAGGATTGGGTGCACCGTGAATAAAGTCACCTTGGATGTCGAGGGGTTGTGATTTTGTCGTAATCTCCATCCAAGTACCCTAACGATTGAGGTTAAAATCACAACGGTGAATGGTTAGTCTCGTGTGTGAGTCTTGTGTATGTGTCCCATACTCTCGTTAGTGGAATTATACAACTACAGATGAGTAATGTTGAGGGGTTGTGATTGTGCCATTAATCTCCATCACGGGTGTTGAGGGGCTGTGATTGTGCCATTTATCTCCACCTTGTGTAGTCCGGTAGTTTGTATGAAGCGTGAGGGAAAACGCTTGTAATCCGCGTATCTGATTGTGTCTTGTGTTGAAATGGTTTATGGATTATCACTTGAAAGCCAATATAATGTAAATGAATAAAGTGAAGCATGAGATGCGTGTATATGATGCAAGGTTGCATGAGATATTTGGGTATGATGCAAGAGTGCATGTGATGCTTGTTAAAGCATGAGCAAAGATTTATTAGATGTTTTAAAATGATGCATATGAGCATGTGGTTATAAAGTGCATTGAGGTCTTGAGAAGACATATTTTATAAATGGCATGAGATGTAAAGTGTTGGTTTTACAAAACATGAAACATGCATTGATGAATGTTGATTAGCGATCCTCATTAAGCTTTATGCTTACCCTCTTTTGTTTCATCAATGCAGAGAATTGAACTTTTGAAGGCAGCCCAAAAGCAAGAGAAATCCAAGGCTTTGTTAAAGAGATGTATGTGGTTCACTCTTAGTGTAATAAGTGGCAATGGGTGGGATTTATACTTTGGAATGTTTGAGGATGTTTCCCTTTACTTTGAGCATGTTAGATTGCCTATACTTGAGTTGTAAATGGCCTTTGGTGTTTGGATTTTGGTTTGTAAGATGTTATAGCTTGTTATGGTTTTGGTGAATTAGGGAGCATGCCTTTAGTGCCTTTGCTTATATGTTGGTTGCCATGTTTAAGCTATTGCCTCGGTATGATGATTGTTGATATGTATCCATGTTGTATGCATGTTGTGGCATGTCTCGGGAATGATTTGAATGTGTTTAAGCATGAAAAACAAGCAAAGTCTGCTGTTGCAGGGCAAGGCGTATTGGAAAGCCTTTGCCTGTTTCGGAACAGGGGCCCGAAATGGCCTTATGGTTTTAGAACGGATAAAGGCGTATCGAAACGCTTTGGCTACTGGAAGTGGGTGTTTCGTTACGAGCCTCAGAGCGCTCCTGAGTATTGAAACGGTCAACCCTGTTTCGAAACGACCGTTTCGGTACAGGGCAATCCGTATCGAAACACTTGGCCGTTGGATTTGAATTTTGAGTTGTTCTGAGTTTCTGTTTCTTATATTTTGGTCCTTAAGTGTTGTCTGCTTAAATTAATGAGTTTGAATGATTCGTTTAAGTTGATTTTTGACATTATGGCATGTTATGTGCTTAATTGAGGTTTGGTAACTTTAAAATCATGAAAGTCCCTGTAATTGATGGAATTTATAGTTTAGTCCCTAAAAGTCAAATGTATGCAATTGAAACCCTAATTGAACTCCGATCGCTATGCCGTTTTCTCCTAATTGCTTTGCTGAGCTCATAGGTTAATAATACGCATACAGAGAAGATAAAAAGAAAAAAGGGGTCGTCAATCAAGGTTGACTTTCGGGTTGACTTTGGTTTTCCCCGTATAATCTTCGTAGTTTGTGTTTAACGTCTAAACCGGGCTAAGGGGTTGCATTTGTTGGTATCAGAGCATGGTTACAAAAGAATTGGGAATGTCGATTTGTGAAATTGATATGTATTGAAGTATTATGTTTGAAAAGCATGCTATTAGGTAAATTTTGCACCCTATGCCATGTTTGTTTGATGTGCATTGCATGAGGAATGAATATGATTGTATGATGACGATGTTATGTGGATATGTGCTGATTTTGGGATGATGAAAAGTATTTGAGCATGATGTTTCATGTATGCTATGCTCTATGGGGAAAATTGGGTGCCCATTGCCTTATTACACTAATCAAATGTTTTGTAAACTTGGATTCTTGCTTGTAGCTGGCCTAAATGGTTTGATTTTTTGTTGTTGTTGTGTTTGGTTAAAATAGCACAATGAGACCTAGAAGGGAGTTGAGGTCCAATACGATAGTGCCTGCAGCTGAGAATCGTAACCAGGCTGAGCAAGGGGCTAATGTCTCTCATGGTGGAGATCTACCTCCTCCGCCACCACCCGAAGGTGGGAAGAAGGTGCAACAAGGACAAGCTGGTCCTGGGTTGGGTGATTTGGCGCCTCTGGTTCAGGCGATCACTGGAGCGTTTCAGGCTGCTGTTGCCGAAGCGCATGTGCAGGCCTCTGCAGCTAGGCAGATGGGCTTACCTTTGGAAAGGTTGAGGAGCTTAGGAGTCGTGGAGTTTTATGGCATGTCATCTGAGGCGTCTGAGGCCTGGTTAGCTAGCACGATCCGCATTATGGATCAGATGGGCTGTAATAAGGTGTGAAAGCTCGGATGCGCAGTTTCTTTGCTACAAGGCGATGCCTATAGCTGGTGGACGACTACCACGACTGGTATGGAACCCACTGAAGTTGATTGGGAGTTTTTCAGAGGTGCCTTAATGAGAAAGTATCTAGGTGTGAGATACTTGGATGAAAAGAAACGGAGTTTATGTCGCTTGTTCAGGGCAATCTATCTGTGGCTGAGTACGAGGTCCAGTTCGTACGCTTGAGCCAGTATGATCCTGAATTGGTACCTAGTGAGAGGCATCAATGTGATCACTTCTGGTACGGTTTGGTACAAGAAGTTAAGACATACATGCTAGCTGCAGATTACACTGATTTTGACGTGCTTATTTGTCTGGCAAAGGACATCAAGCAGAACCTGGGTTTGTCTTCTAGAAGTGTTGGTTCTAGCTCTGGGAAGAGAGATGCTGAGTATAGTTCCAGTGGTGGACAGAACAAAAAAGGCCGTGATAGGAGACATCAGCCTGAGGGAAGGCGTGGTGTTTCGGGTCGAGGTGGACAGGCTCAGGGAGGTCGTGTGAGATCTGAGCATCATACATGTTGGACATGTGGTTCGAGGGACCACTTAAGGCGAGATTGTCCTCGAGCAGCTAGGGAGGTTCAGGCTCCTGTTGTGGTGACAGGGAACGCTTGTTGGAATTGTGGTTCGGCAGATAATGTGAGGAGGGAGTGTCCTTTGTTGGCTGGAGGTGGCCAAGGACGTGCTCTTGTGGTACCTGCACCTTAAAGAGGCCGTGGGCGCGGCCGTGGAAACTTTTATAGGAGAGATGAGGGGCAGCGAGGTATTGCTCACGTTGTAGCCGTTCGACCTGAGGGAGGTGGACTAGTGAGGGTGTATGCTCAGCGCGAGGAGCGCAACGATACTGATGTGATCGCAGGTACCTTTGCTCTCCAGTCTTTGTCTTTGCTGGCTTTGATTGATTTTGGATCCATGCATTCTTATATCTTTGATGAGCATGCACATTTGCTTGATATACTTGTTGAGTTGCTTGAGGTAGGAATGCAAGTGACTAATTCTTTTGGTGAGACTGTAGTCACTAGGAAGTTGTATAGGAGATGCCCTTTGACTGTGCAAGGTCATGTTTTCCTTGTGGATCTGACGGAGTTACCTTTCTACAGATTTGATGTAATCATTGGTATGGATTGGTTGACGGGGCATAGAGTAGTGGTTGACTTTGACGTTAAGCGGGTCACCTCAAAGTTGGTCGATGATTACGAGGTTGTAGTAGTAGGCGAGAATGTGTAATTCTTGTCGAATGTGATTTCGGCTTTGGAAGTAAAACATATGATGAGGTTGGGTTGCGAGGCTTACCTTACTTACATGATGAATCCTGGCACCAAGTATGTGCGTGTGCAGGACATCCGAACTGTTCGTGATTTTTCGAGTGCCTTTTCGGAAGAATTGCATGGATTGCCACCAAACAGGGAAGTTGAGTTTGGTATAGAGTTGTACGAGAATACAACTCCAGTGTCCATTGCTCCTTATTGCATGACACCCAAAGAGTTAAAAGAGTTGAAGACGCAATTGCAGGAGTTGTTGGATCGAGGTTTCATTCGGCCGAGTGTGTCACCTTGGGATGCACCGGTCTTGTTTGTGAAGAAGAAAGATGGGACGATGAGAATGTGTATAGATTATCGACAACTGAACAAGTTGACGATCAAGAACAAGTATCCCTTCCCTAGAATTGATGATCTCTTTGATCAGTTCCGGGGAGCCTCAATGTTTTCTAAGATAGATTTGAGATCGGGGTACTATCAGCTAAAGGTGAAGGATGTGGACGTACCTAAAATTGCTTTTCGGACAAGGTACGTGCATTATGTATTTTGGTGATGCTGTTTGGTTTGACCAACGTTCCTGCTGCTTTCATGGACATGATGAATGGTGTATTCCATGAATTCTTAGATCGGTTTGTGGTGGTGTTCATTGATGATATCCTTGTGTATACGCGTACTGAGAAGGATCATGATAGGTATTTGAGAATTGTTTTGCAAGCGTTATTGGAAAATCAGTTGTATGCCAAGCTGAGTAAGTGTGAGTTTTGGCTTAGGGAAGTGGTCTTCCTTGGACATGTTGTATCGGCGGAGGGTATTCGCGTTGATCCGCACAAGGTAGAGGCTGTGATGAGTTGGAAAGTGCCTAAGTCAGTGACAGAGGTACAAAGTTTCCTTGGATTGGCTGGGTACTACCGTAGGTTTGTCGAGGGTTTCTCGAAGATAGCAGCGCCTTTGACCAAGTTGTTGCAAAAGAATGTTCGCTTTGAGTGGACGGAGGCGAGACAACAAGATTTTGAGAAGCTGAAGGAAGCTTTGATGCAAGCTCCTGTTTTGATTCAACCTGAGTCTGGTAAGGAGTTTGTGGTTTATAGTGATGCGTCCATTGTTGGTTTGGGCCGCGTGTTGATGCAGGAGGGTAAGCCTATGCATCTAGGCAGTTGAAGGTGCATGAGCGCAACTACCCTACTCATGTTCTTGAACTTGCAGCTGTGGTGTTGCCTTGAAAATTTGGAGGCATTACATGTATGGTGAGAAGTGTGTTGTGTTTACAGACCACAAGAGCTTGAAATACCTTATGTCTCAGAAGGAGTTGAATCTTAGGCAACGAAGTTGGGTGGAGTTGCTTAAGGATTATGATTTCACGATCGAGTATCACCAGGAGAAGGCTAATGTTGTAGCTGATGCTTTGAGCAGGAAAGTAGTTGTGGAGTTGAGAGCGATGTTTGCTCGTTTGAGCATATCGCGTGATGGTGGTCTTGTGGCGGAGTTGCAAGTGAAACCATCCTTGATACAGTTGATTAAAGATAAGAAATTGCTTGATGATTCTCTTGTTTCGCATGTTCAGGACATTGCGGAAGGTTGACCTTCGGATTTCAGCTTTAGTGATGATGGTGTTCTGTGCTTTGGGAGTCGAATAGTGGTGCCAGATGATGCTGAGTTAAGGCACACTATTCTGACTGAAGCTCATAGTAGTCCTTTTGCTATGCACCCTGGTAGTACCAAGATGTATCGTGACCTGAAAGATGAGTACTACAGGGTGGGGTTGAAAAAGGATGCGGCTGAGTTCGTTAGTAAGTGCATGGTGTGTCAGTGAGTGAAGGCTAAGCATCATGTTCCTTCTGGATTGTTGCAGCCTTTTAGAATTCTAGAATGGAAGTGGGAGAGAATCACCATGGATTTTGTGTCTGGTTTGCCTTTGTCACCGACAAAGAAGAATTTAGTTTGGGTGATTGTGGATCGACTTACGAAGTGTGCGCATTTTCTACCTGTGCATACTACATACACCTTGGATAAGTTGGCCGAACTGTACATAGCTGAGATTGTGCGGTTGCACGGTGTGCCAAAGTCTATTGTGTCGGATAGGGATCCGAGGTTCACATCATGATTTTGGGAATGTTTGCATCAAGCTTTGGGTACATGGTTGAATTTCAGTACTTCTTATCATCCGCAGATGAATGGACAGTCAGAACGTGTGATTCAAGTGCTTGAGGACATGTTGAGATGATGTGTGATAGATTTTTAGGGTTCTTGGGAGAAGCACTTGTCGTTGGTTGAGTTTGCATATAAGAACAGTTATCGGGCAAGTATCCAAATGGCTCTATACGAGGCTTTGTATGGGAGAAGATGTAGAACCCCTCTCTGTTGGGCAGAAGCTGGGCAAAAGTTGATTTCAATGCCAGCTATGCTTAAGGGAACCACCAAGAAGGTAAAGCTCATTTATGAGCGGTTAAAAGTGGCATCGGATATGCAAAAGTCTTACGCGGACTTGAAGCGTAAGGAAATTGAGTTCGCGGTTGGCGAATGTGTCTTCTTGAAAGTATCGCCTTGGAAGAAGGTGATGAGATTTGGGCGTAGGGGTAAGCTTAGCCCAAGGTTTATTGGACCTTACGAGATTGTGGAGCGTATTGGTCCTGTGGCAGATCGGTTGAGATTGCCTGCAGAGTTGGAGAAGATACATGACGTGTTTCATGTCTCCATGTTACGGAAGTACAGATCGGATCCTTCCCATGTGATGCATGTTGATGAGATAGAGTTGAATCCAGATCTGTCTTATGATGAGGAACCAGTGAAGGTTATGGATGTGAGTAGCAAAGTTCTTTGTGGAAAGACGATAGAGCTTGAGAAGGTGTTGTGGTGACACCGAGGAGTTGATGGGGCCACGTGGGAAAGCAAGGCGGACATGATGAGGCAGTTTCCGCATCTCTTTCCATCAGGTAAGGATTTTGAGGACAAAATTTCCTAAGTGGGGGAGAGTTGTAACGCCTTGGTTTTGGGCCTAGATGTTTTAGACATCGAATCAGACTGGTCAAGAATTGTTCGAATCGCGTAGGTGATTTTAGGAAATCAAGGATCGTGATAGGATAAAATTATGATGAAAATTGCTAAAATCCTCTAAAAATATAATTAAGAGGTTGGTCAAGTCAATTTTACAAAAAGGGTTTTGGAAAATGGACATTTTGAGTAGTGACCAAATTGTCAAGTTTCAAAACTGGAAAAAAATGTGATTTTTAAGGTGGAAGCCAAAATCATAGAATCTTTAGGGGGCTTTAAGTCAATTTGACCTTTCTTCAATATGACATGTGATTTAAAAGGGTTTTAATTAAATGATTTTTAATTGTATTTTGATATTAATTAATTAAAAGGTAGTTAATGTGATTTTCATTTACATAACTACCAATTCCCTCTCATTTTCAGCCAAACACCATTTTCTCTCATCTTTTTTCAGAATTCGTCCTCCCAAAAACTCTCTCAACATTTCTTAAATCATCTTCAAGAGATCTTCCTTAATTCTTCAAGATTTTTGCAAGGAAAACTTGTCATCTATTGAAGGAAGCAAGGATTGAAGGTAAATCCCATTCTCAACCTCTAATTAAAGTTTATTGAAATTCCCAAGATATTTGGCTTCTAAATACTATTTTTTAGTGAGTTTTCAATATAGTTTTGATTTGAGATCAAAATCTTGTGAAATTGTGGATGAAATCTTGATTTTCGGACTTGATGAGTTGGGCTCTATTTTGTGTTGATTTTAATTGATTTCTAAGTTGGTTTATATGTTAAAATGATATGTTAATAACATAGATCCTGAAATCCTTGAGATCCTTGAGTTTCTTGGTAGTTTTAAGTGAGATTTTGGGGTGAAATGGTGGAATCTTGCTTGCTGGAGGTATAAGAATGAGTTAGGATGTTTATTAGATGTCTTTTGATGTTGATAATTGTTTGGAAGTGATGTGTGATGGCTGGGCTTGGTTTAAGAGGCAATCGATTGAGTTTTCGGTTGCTTTGGAAGGGTATTTTGGTGTAGTTTGAGTGGGCAACGAGTTTGCGAGTTGTTGCTGGTGTTAGAATGCATTTTAATGCATTTAGATCTCTGTTTTGATGATGTGAAAACATGGGATCTTGATCCGGGAGCAAACAAGTTGATTTTGGAGGCACCGAAGGTGTAATTTTCGTGTCGGAGAACAAGGCTTCGCGTATCGGTGAGTGGAAATGCAATTTTCTACTTTGTAATGCTTTGAGCGTGATATTGGGAGCTTAGTGTAAGTTTGATACACTTAACTAAGCTCAAGTATAAGTGTTTCGGTAATCCCTCTCTTGAAAATGTGCTATGTTTGATGAAATTGCACTTGATGTAAGAGTGGATTTGTTTACTATTTTTAAGCATGGTTTAATGCTGGATTTTAATGCCATTATGTTAAGGATTCACTAGGTAAGTGATCCTTGGTTTTCATGTGTTGAATGCATATGATATTAAGCATGTGATGCTTGTGGAAATGGCATTGTGGTTATGCTTGTTAAAACAGTGGATTAATGTGGTAAAATGATTATATTGGCAAGTAATGGAAATGGTTTTTGGTTACTTTAATCGGATATAGTTAGCCGGCGATAGGATTGGGTGCACCGTGAATAAAGTTGCCTTGGATGTCGAGGGGTTGTGATTGTCCCATAATCTTCATCCAAGAACCCTAACGATTGAGGTTAAGATCACAACGGTGAATGGTTAGCTCGTGTGTGAGTCTTGTGTATGTCTCCAATACTCTTGTATGTGGAATTATACAACTACCGATGCGTGATGTTGAGGGGTTGAGATTGTGCCATTAATCTCCATCACGAGTGTTGAGGGGTTGTGATTGTGCCATTTATCTCCACCTTGTGTAGTCCGGTAGTTTGTATGAAGCGTGAGGGACAACGCTTGTAATCCGCGTATCCGATTGTGTCTTGTGTTGAAATGGTTTATGGATTATCACTTGAAAGCCAATATAATGTAAATGAATAAAGTGAAGCATGAGATGCTTGTATATGATGCAATGTTGCATGAGATATTTGGGTATGATGCAAGAATATATGTGATGCTTGTTCAAGCATGAGCAAAGGTTTATTGGCTGTTTTAAAATGATGCATATGAGCATGTGGTTATAAAGTGCATTGAGGTCTTGAGAAGACATGTTTTATAAATGGCATGAGATGTAAAGTGTTGGTTTTGCAAAACATGAGACATGCATTGATGAATGTTGATTAGAGATCCTCATTAAGCTTTATGCTTATGCTCTTTTGTTTCATCAATGCAGAGAATTGAACTTTTGAAGACAACCCAAAAGCAAGAGGAATCCAAGGCTTTGTTAAAGAGATGTATGTTGTTCACTCTTAGTGTATTAAGTGGCAATGGGTGGGATTTATACTTTGGAATGTTTGAGGATGTTTCCCTTTACTTTGAGCATGTTAGATAGCCTATACTTGAGTTGTAAATGGCCTTTGGTGTTTGGTTTTTGGTTTGTAAGATGTTATAGCTTGTTATGGTTTTGGTGAATTAGGGAGCATGCCTTTAGTGCCTTTGCTTATATGTTGGTTGCCATGTTTAAGCTATTGCCTCGGTATGATGATTGTTGATATGTATCAATGTTATATGCATGTTGTGGCATGTCTCGGGAATGATTTGAATGTGTTTAAGCATGAAATCCAGCAAAGTCTGTTGTTGCAGGGCTAGGCGTATAGGAACGCCCTTGCCTGTTTCGAAACAGGGGCCCGAAATGGCCTTAAAGTTTCGGAAAGGATGAAGGCATATCAAAACGCTTTGGCTACTGGAAGGGGGTGTTTCGATACGGGTCTCGGAACGCACCCTAGTATCGAAACGGTCAACCCTGTTTCAAAACGACCATTTCGGTACAGGGCCATCCGTATCGAAACACTTGGCCGTTGGATTTGAATTTTGAGCTGTTCTGAGTTTCTGTTTCTTACATTTTGGTCCTTAGGTGTTGTCTGCTTAAATTAATGAGTTTGAATGATCCATTTAAGTAGATTTTTGACATGATGGCATGTTATGTGCTTAATTGAGGTTTGGTATCTTTAAAATCGTGAAAGACCTTGTAATTTATGGAATTTACAGTTTAGTCCCTAAAAGTCAAATGTATACAATTGAAACCCTAATCGAACTCCGATCACTGTGCCGTTTTCTCCTAATTGCTTTGCTAAACTCATAGGTTAATAATACGCATCTAGAGAAGATAAAAATAAAAAAGGGGTCGTAAATCAAGGTTGACTTTCGGGTTGACTTTGGTTTTCCCCGTATAATCTTCGTAGTTCAGGTTTAACGTCTAGACCAGGCTAAGGGGGTTACATGGGTTTTGCTGGAGATTGTCTGAATTGGGTTTTTCATTGTTTACGGCTTGTATCAGAAATGTTTCGATAGGTGTTTTGATTGGGTTATTGAATCTCTGTTTTCCAGCAAGTTAGAATGCTAAAATTATCTCTAATTCTTTGTTTTGGGTTGGTTAGAGGCAGGGATTGAAGATTCAGATTTGTTGAATTCTTTTGTGGGCGAATCGGAAAGCTAGAAAGGGAGTTTCAACTTGAGTTTGGAAATCGCTGGTGAGTGGAAACGATTTTGATGTTTTATTATGGTTGAAGAAGTGTTTTAAGGGTTTGGGTTGAGCCGTTAGGCCAATCCAAGCTCAAGAGTAAGTTTTGTGTTGTTTCGGCTTTTTTGCCATTTTACATTTGATCGTTCTTGATCATGAGCATGTGTTTCTAAATGATGTTTATTCTGTTGTTATGCATTAAATGCATGATGTTTTTGTCCCATGAGAATGCCATGTCAAATATTAAAATGTTGTTGAGTTCATTATATGCCTGAGCTTGTGATTATGGCTTTTGGGATATGTTTGGGGAGGTGTTCATCCCCGGTGAAATCTGTGGGTTGTGATGTTGCGATGAGTATATTGACACATGGGTTATATCAGATAGATTGACCAATCAATAGGATGTGAAGTGCGCTATAATTATACAATTTACGCGTGAGAAATTCTTTCGTTTCACAATAGGGGTTGTGCTATTGTGATGCGAGTGGTAGGGGCTGCGCTATCACCAACGGGCAATGCGAGTAGTGGCATCCTGACTGAAGTGAGATTGTGGTGAGGGTTGTTTCACTATATAACTTGATGAGGGTTGTGCCATCAAGGTGTCTGCTTATCTGAGCAACGTGTCAATGATGCCGATATACTCATTCAATTATGGTTTTGTATGAGATTGGTAAACTCATACTGTTATGCTTTGTGCTTGAAGCATGTGGAATATTATGGAGCCGGTAGGCTTGGTTTGTATATGTGGTTTACATATGGTTCTTGCATGTTGGATGTATGTTGTGCCTTTAGCATGTGTTGTTGCTATTGCTTAATCTTGTTACAAGTTAGCATGTTGAAAAGGAAATGATTTGTGAAAGTGGTTTTCAAGAAATGGTTTTGGTTTCCAAAATGAAGGTTGTTTTCAAAACTGCATTGTTGTAGTTTGGTTTTAAGCTCCGTTCACAAAGCTTTATAACTTACGCTCTCTTTTCCAACAATGCAGATCCGTAGATCTTTTGGAAGGCAACAGTGCAAGGGAAGTGATCCAAGTGTCTATCTCTAGCTCAAGTATGACCTTGCTTAGATAATAGCGTGTGTGGCAATGAGGGTGAACCTTGTTTTTGATGTTAGGAGTGTTTGTAAACTCCTTGAGTTAAGAGCATGTTGGTTGCCCTTGTTGGCATGTTTATACCTTGTTTATATATGTTGAATCTTAAAGTATTTCCTTTAATCGAATGTTGAGCATGTCTTAGTTTCTCTTGTTCTTGATCATGTATGATGGCTGATTTTGGTGAATGTATGTTGTTCTTGTTGTTTCCTTGATGTGTGTGAAGATTGGAACCAAGGAAAACAACCTTCGAGATGCTTGTGCTACAGTTCTGCTGTTTCTGCAGCAGGGTGTTTCGAAACGGGCACGAACGTTTCGGAACATCCCTCATTTTGGCTTTGGCGTTTTGGAACGCGTATCAAAACGAGCTAAGCAGGGTCGGAACGGGTCCAAGCCGTTTCAGAACATTTGCTCACTGTGAAGCTATGTTCCGATACGACCTTAAGCGTTCCAAAACAGGGTTCGTTTGAAGTTAGTTGGAGGCATCTTTAAAGTTATTTTTCTTGTGTTTTGGTCCTAGTTTGTGGTGTTTTCATTTGTGGATGATTTTTGTGCATACTTTGTGTTGCATTCCATCATGAAAGCTTGAAACGTGATTAATTGTAAAGAGGTCACCTTAATTACATCAAAGGTCTTTATATTATGCTAGTTTTGCATTTTGGTCCCTGGTTGCTCTTTTGCTCGATTCAGTGCTTGTTTTGTTGTTCTTTCTTCTACTGCGTGTTCTTAAACATAAGGTTAATTTGAGCATCTAGAAAAGATAATAATCAACGCGTTTAGGGTTGCTAATTGGAGGGAAATCTTCAGATCTTTCTTCGATTAGTTTCGTGTGACCCACTCGATATGGTCTGGTGCTAGGCCTGGTCAAGGGGGTTAGATGGCCTTAGGTTGAATGACATGCCTTAGAGTCTAGAGCTCCTTTAAAATTAGTACCTTTTGTACTCTTTGTTGGTGTTGTTAACACCTTGTGTAATTGATGCTTTGAGCATCTTCTGTTGATTATTTGGTTACCTTGTGATGGTGTGAAAGACACATTGGTGTGTTGAGCACCCTCTGATTTTGATGCATTGCACATCCTCTAATTTGGTATTTTGTACCCATTGTGACTCGATTACCTAGTCCCACTAATCTACCAAGGTAAAACATTATAAGTATTTGAATAAAACATGTGACAAGAGATATATGTGACTTGGTATGTTATATGATTGTGGTTATATGAAACAAGAGTTCAAGACATTAAAAGTGTAAACACCAATCAGATTGCTCTTGAAATATACATGATATACATGTCTAAGATGCATACTCGAATGATGATTATATGATATGCATATGTATTACTTGATCGAATACCTGTTTGTTCTATGTATATGATATGTTAAGAGATCATTGGTTGTATTGTTAAATGATGGTTTGTTTACATTATTTTTTGATGCAAATATGCCTACATGCCTACTTGTTGTTTTCATGCTCCTAAGACTAGCTAAGTGATTCTCGATCATGTTTAAACAAGCTAGGTGATGCTTATGTAATATGAATCCTAGCTAGGTAACCTTGGCTAATTGAAATAAGGCACCTAAAAGACTAAACTAATAGAATTAACTACTACCTCGCTAAGTACATCTTTTGTACTTATCAATCTTTATTTCCTCCTTCCCAAACCAACAGGGTGTGTTGATTGAAAGCTGCCCAATCGGTTTCTAGAGCACCAAGTTACAAGCAAGAATCATGTATGATGCGATCTTTTGTTTAGACTTCTAGAGAGTGGCATAGACTTGTGTATTAGAGTGGTGTCACATGCATTTTGGTTGATATACATGTTAAATGTGAACACAAGACTTGTTATGTATATAAAGTTTAAACTAATGGCTTGTAATGACTAAGTTATGTTTGTATTAAGTCTTGAATGACACTTTTGACAAGTTGTATATATATATATATATATGATGTTTGGTTAAATTAAGTCTATGATATGATCTTATGTTTTTGAATATGTTCAATGTACCTTGAATGATCCATGTTGGTTTGGATGCTTCATGATAGGATCTATCTAGTTTGTTTGATTACATGGTTTGATTTATATATTATATGTGTAACCCCCGTAGCCCGGCCTAGACGGTTAACCCGAACTACGAAGATTACACGGGGAAAACCAAAGTCAACCCGAAAGTCAACCTTGATTAACGACCCCTTTTTTTTCTTTTTAATCTTGTCTAGATGCACATTAACCTTAGATGTGATCACACAAACACCATGCTCAAAGATCACAACCATCAGAGATCAAACAGGGACCCAATTGAACAAATTACAACTTTAGGGACCAAATTGTAATTTCTGAAAACTTAAAGGACTTAAACAGATTTTAAGTTACCAACTTAAAATTAATCATGTTTCATGCTTCTCTACCAAATTTCAGCTCAAACGGACATCCCGAACTCATACAATTGCACAAACAAGTTTCAGGACCAAAATGCAAACATTTTGAAACATTTAACCGCCCAAGTCAGCCCCCAACGGTCACCCGTTCCGAAACAGGCCAAGCCCGTTCCGAAACACGGGGCCGTTCCGCAACGCGTTCCGCAACGGGGGTCTGGCAGAATGCTTTCCGTTTCGGAACGGTGGCACCCGTTTCGGACGCCTGGGTTCATGCAGGACACCCGTTCCGAAACGGTGTTACCTGTTCCGAAACGCCTAGCCCAGAATGCTGCATTTTGCTCACTCAAACACACAATTGATCATTCAAACATGCTCCAAAAGCCACCAAACTTTACCAACATGCAATTCAACATAAATGAGACATACTTGCATCAACAATTCAACAGAAACACAACATATAAGAAAAGCCCCAAATCTATAGGCATGCTTCCTACACAAGCAACCATTTAGGCACAAACCTTCCAAAACAAACTCATTTAAGCCAATTCATGTTCCAACAACATTAGCAACAACATTTAGACATTCTTGATCAAACATAAATGATCACATACACATCAACCCGAGAGATTCTACCCCATTGCCCTTATTAACTATAGCTATTCACCGAGACATACATCTCCATTGGAGTCCACCTTGAATCCCTTGCTCCTTGCTGTCCAAACTTCACGAATCTGCATTGATGGACAAAAAGGAGCGTAAGCACATAATGCTTAGTGAGGAATGCTCAAAACCAAAACACCATCAATGCAGCGGGTCATTAAAACACTTATAAAACAAACCCGATTTGTTTACCAAAGCCATTTTGAAAACCCTTTTCAACATCAAGCTCAAACCATGCATAAACACCATATGCCAAGCTTAAAACAAAACCATGGAAAACACTCCCATTTCCCAACATACCCTTCTTAAACTTGAAAGCCATTTCAAGCAAGAAACCTTTTTAAACCATAGCTCGAATAATCCATCTCATGCATTTAACCAAGGCAACATAAGAACCATAACAATCATCTTCACATGCCTTTAAAAACAAGTCTTACAAGACTCCAATGTAACATGGATATTTCATGCTCACATGCATCATTTACCAAATGATAACCAACACTTGCTCAACTTAACAAGTAAACATGCATTCACTAGCATCATACACTTTTCATGCAACAATGTATCTTTTCAAGCATCTCATGCCTCACATGCAATTATGCATCATTTCAAGCATCTCATGCTTCACATGCAATCATACATCATTTCAAGCATCTCATGCTTCACATGCAACCATGCATCATTTCAAGCATCTCATGCTTCTCATGCAACCATGCATCATTTCAAGCATCTCATGCTTCAACATATCATTAAAACAAGCATCTCATGCTTCACAATATTCTTAACATGTCATATTGGCTCAAGTGATACATTTCATTTATTAAAACAAGTTCAACAACTTTCCCAAGGACTTTTAAACACCTTGGCCCCAAGGACTTTTAAACACCTTGGCCATGGACTTTTAAACACCATGAATGAGGACCACACAAGGACTTTTAACCACCTTTGTGTCCAATGCTTGAATCACCCCAAGGACTTTTAAACACCTTGGCCCCAAGGACTTTTAAACACCTTGGCCCCATGGACTTTTAAACACCATGGAAAGGATCACCTAAGGACTTTTAACCACCTTAGTGTCCGCAACAAGAACCATCCAAGGACTTTTAACCACCTTGATGTTCTTAAGTAACAAGGCTCACTCAAGGACTTTTAACCACCTTAGTGACCTTAACAAGAATCATCCAAGGACTTTTAACCACCTTGATGTTCTTAAGTAACAAGGCTCACTCAAGGACTTTTAACCACCTTAGTGACCTTAACATTTTCAAAACATCACTTGCCAATATAACCATCTTACCATATTAGTCCAATGTTTCACATGCATAAACATAATGCAAAACCATCACAACATTAGCCCAATGATTCACATGCATAACCAATATGCAAAACCATTACCTCATTAATCCAATGATTCACATGCATAACCAATATGCAAAAGGTAACATTTACCATCATCAATTCACTGTTTTAAAGCATCATACAAAGCCATTGATCAACATGCAACACTATGCATCAAAACCAAAATTACCATATACAAAACCAAGGACCCCTTACCTTGAGCATCCTTCTCAAATGGCTTTCAAAACCAGCATTAAACCATGCTAAAACATGCTTACAAAACAAAATTAAACCATGCAAAACACATGCATTTCAATCATCAACCACATTTGCTTTTAAAACCAAATCACAACACAATTCAAGAGCAAAAATCCATTCACTTACTCTTGAGCTTAGCAAAGTTGTTTAGACTTACACTAAGCTCCCAAAAACCTTCAAACCTTGATTTAAAAGCTGAAATCCCAACTTCACTCACCGATAACCAAAACAAGACTAGCCAACAAGCCTTCCAAGCATCCGAAACCTTCCGCAAACACCTCCAAAGCTCACAGATCAAACTCCCCTGTTTCAAGCACACAAAAACAGAACATTAATGCATCCTTATGCATTAAAACACCAGCAACAACAACACAACTCGCTGCTCATCGCAAATCTAACAATTTGGCTACCAAACACAACCGAAATCACCTCCAAAACTTAACCCAGCCAAGATCCATCACTTCTAACCATTTTTATACATCAATTAACATACAAAATGATCACAACCACGTCCTTATACCTCCAGGTATAACAGATCACCAAAAACACTCCAAAAACAACCAAAAACTCAAGCCAAACTTAGGAAATTAAACCTATCCGGGATTGCATTGATTAAACCTCAACTTCTAATCAATTTAGCATTCATTTAACATCATTTTGACACTCCAAAACACTGCCCAAACAGATCACACGAAAATTTCACCAAAATCACCAAATCTTGCATTTTAGCCAAAAATCAAGATCTCAATTGAAAAGCCATTAACAAAACATAAATCAAGGATTGAGAACTTAGGAATTTCAGTAAAGAACTGATAGTTTAGAGGAGAAGGACGTTCTTACCTCCAAACTTGAATTTCTCCATTTTAGAGCCAAAAAGCTTGATGAAACAACTTGCAAATTGAGAGGTTTTGTTGATGAGATGATTAGGAATCAAATGAGAGTTGAAATGAGAGATTTAGATGTCAAAATCAGAGAAGGAAATCTGGAGAATTGTGTTTGGGTTGAGAGAAAATGAGAGAAAAGGAAAATTGAGAGAAAATGGAAAGTTAGTTAAGAAATTGGTTAAAATGATTTCCCTCCCTTTCATAATCTTTAAAAATCAGAATAAAGCCTTAAAATATCTTAGAAAAATCTGGAGAAATCCTTTTTGGAATAATAGCTCCTTAAAGATTCAAAGTTTCAATCCTTTATAAAACTGTCCCGCAACTTTCAAAAATTACATTTTGGTCACTAGCCAAAATGTCAACCTTCCGAACCTCATTTTCCAAAATTGATTTCACAGTTCACTTATATATGTTAAAAGATGATTTTAGAACATTTTTCCATATTTTTAATGCAACCCGAACTAGGCTTTCCTAAATTCACTCTTATATATTCGATCAGCACTTTGACCGAACCGGTCAACACCCAAAACTTCTGAGCCCAAAACCGGGGCGTTACAACTCTCCCCCCTTAGGAAATTTCGTCCTCGAAATTTCAACCGGCGAAAAGAGAAACAGAACCTTCTCAAAGCAACACACAAGACAACACAACCGCCTCAACCTCACTGAACACATTCCACACAAAACCTCCACCATACACTGCTCACAAATCCAAACTCTCAAAGGTAACCACGACTTAACCTTCCACATAACCGGACTGTACACAATCCCAACATCAACCTGAGAAACTTCAGCTCTTACAGCAAACAACACAGTAACACACAACTCCCAAGACTTGTCTACACAAAGACAACCACCAAACCAATCCAGCCACTATGCAAACCCCTCAGCCTCTAAAACTCTTGCAAACTCCCAAACCTCTTCCAAAGATTTTCCCAACAAGCAAAAATCCTTAAACATCAACTGTTTACTCAAGTTCTTCAACGAAGCTGACAATGTAACCCCCGTAGCCCGGCCTAGACGGTTGACCCGAACTACGAAGATTACACGGGGAAAACCAAAGTCAACCCGAAAGTCAACCTTGATTAACGACCCTTTTTTTTACTTTTAATCTTGTCTAGATGCACATTAACCTTAATTGTGATCACACAAACACCATGCTCAAAGATCACAATCATCAGAGATCAAATAGGGACCCAATTGAACAAATTACAACTTTAGGGACCAAACTGTAATTTCTGATAACTTTAAGGACTTAACCAGATTTTAAGTTACCAACTTAAAATTAATCATGTTTCATGCTTCCCTGCCAAATTTCAGCTCAAACGGACCTCCCGAACTCAAACAATTGCACAAACAAGATTCAGGACCAAAACGCAAACAAAACAAAACATTCAAAGATACTTTTAACTGATTTTAACGGTCCGGCATCGATACGCCACGTGTCGTATCGATACTCGGGGAAGGCAGTAACCAAACTCTAGCAACGGTATCGATACCTTTCCCCCAGTATCGATACTTCACTCATACGGTATCGATACTTGTTCAGCAGTATCGATACCCCTGGGCAGAAACATGCATATTTGGCTCAGGCGTATCGATACGCAAGCTCGAGTACCGATACCCCTGCCTGAAAACAACTCGAAAACAGCATCAAACATGCTTCAAACATCAAATTAACATCACCAAATCATACCACATGATCATTCAACATGCAGGGACCATAAACGCATCATCAATTCAACATATAACCAACACATATGGAAAGCCCCAAATTCATTGACATGCTTCCTACTCAAGCTATCCATTTAAACATAAACTTTTCCAAAGCAACCTCAATTAAGCCAATTCATGCCTCA
This sequence comes from Hibiscus tridactylites, assembly GCA_958450335.1. Taxonomy (NCBI): domain Eukaryota; kingdom Viridiplantae; phylum Streptophyta; class Magnoliopsida; order Malvales; family Malvaceae; genus Hibiscus; species Hibiscus tridactylites. The sequence continues at coordinate 20,443,328 of OY288278.1, read as the reverse complement.
ACAACATTAACAACAGCATTTAACATTCATGATCAACACATATACGATCACAATAACAACAATCCGAGAGATTCTACCCCATTGCCCTTATTAACTATAGCTATTCACCGAGACATACATCTCCATTGGAGTCCACCTTGAATCCCTTGCTCCTTGCTGCCCAAACTTCAAGAATCTGCATTGATGGACAAAGAGGAGCGTAAGCACATAATGCTTAGTGAGGAATGCTCAAAACCAAAACACCATCAATGCAGCGGGTCTTTAAAACACCTTAAAACAAACCCGATTTGCTTTCCAAAACCATGTTTGAAAACTCTTTCAACATCAAGCTCAAATCATGCATAAACACCATATGCAAAGCTTAAATAAAACCATGGAAAAACACTTCCATTTCACAACATACCTTTCATAAACTTGAAAGCCATAACAAGTAAGAAACCATTAAAACCATAGTTCAAATATTCTTTCACATGCATTTAACCAAGGCAACATAAAACCATATCATCATCTTCACAAGCCTTTAACAACAAGTCATACATGACTCCAATGCAACATAGGTAATTCATGCTCACATGCATCATTTATCAAATGATAACCAACACTTGATCAACATACAAGTAAACATGCATTCACTAGCATCATATACCTTTCATGCAACAATGCACCTTTTCCAAGCATCCCATGCTTCACATGCAAACATGCATCAAATCAAGCATCTCATGCTTCACATGCAACCATGCATCAATTCAAGCATCTCATGCTTCACATGCAACCATGCATCAATTCAAGCATCTCATGCTTCACATGCAACCATGCATCAATTCAAGCATCTCATGCTTCACATGCAACCATGCATCAATTCAAGCATCTCATGCTTCACATGCAAACATGCATCAACTCAAGCATCTCATGCTTCACATGCAACCATGCATCAATTCAAGCATCTCATGCTTCACATGCAACCATGCATCAATTCAAGCATCTCATGCTTCACATGCAACCATGCATCAATTCAAGCATCTCATGCTTCACATGATCAAGAACATTATATTGGCTTCCAAGAGATCAACCATATTCACTTTCCAACTTTTCAACCCGATCGGATACGCGGATTCCGAGCGTGTCCCAACGCTCCCTACACACTACCCAATCCAAGGTCTTCCCGTGGGCAACAACCTCCACTGACCTCAACATCCTAAGGTTCCCATGTATGGACTTTTAAACACCATACAACCTTAGCTTTTCCTCAAGGTTCCCATGTATGGACTTTCAACCGCCATACACCCTTGACATGCACAAGATCTTCCCGTATGGACTTTCAACCACCATACAACCTTTGCATAACCGATTGGTAGTTGTAGACATCATCTAACGAGATCCGGGACATCACACACAAGATCCACACATGTACTTAACCACTGCCATTGTGATCTTAACAAGTACAAGGTTCTCACATAAGGACTTTTAACCACCTTATAACCTTTACTCAACCAAGGTCTTCCCCTGGGCAACAACCTCCACTGACCTTAAGCAACCGAGGTCCTCCCGTGGGCAACAACCTCCACAGACCTCATCTCGTTAGGAATACTTGAGGGGAGTTTACCCGGTCCACACTTGACCACTCCGCCATCAAGGCGACTTAATTCACGGTGCACCCAATCCTATAGCCGGCTAACTATATCCGATCAACGAACCAAGAACCATTTACACCTCTTGCCAATATAACCATCTTACCATAATATCCAATGTTCCACATGCATAAACATAATGCAAGGCCATCACATCATTAGCTCAATGATTCACATGCATAAGCATAATGCAAAGCCATCACATCATTAGTTCAATGATTCACATGCATAAACAATATGCAAAACCATTACCTCATCAATCCCATAATTCACATGCATAACCAATATGCAAAAGGTAACAATTATCATCATTAATCATCATCAATTCACTGTTTTAAGCATCATACAAAGCCATTGAACAACATGCAACACTATGCATCAAAACCACACTTTCAATGTATAAAACCAAGGATCTCTTACCTTGAGCATCCTTTTCAAATGACTTTCAAAACCAGCATTAAACCATGCTAAAACATGCTTACAAAACAGAATTAAACCATGCAAAAACATATGCATATCAATCATCAACCACATTTGATTTTAAACCCAAATCACACACAATTCAAAAGCGAAAACCCCTTCACTTACTCTTGAGCTTAGCAAAGTTGTTTAGACTTAAACTAAGCTCCCAAAAACCTTCAAACCTTGTTTCAAAAGCTGAAATCCCAACTTCACTCACCGATTACCAAACAAAGCTAGCCAACAAGCTTTCCAAGCTTCCGAAACCTTCCGAAAACACCTCCAAAGCTCAAGGATCAACCTCCCCTGTTTCAAGCACACAAAAACAGAACATTAATGCATCCTTATGCATTAAAACACCAGCAACAACAACACAACTCGCTGTTCATCACAAATCTAGCAATTTGGCTACCAAACGTAACCGGAATCACCTCCAAACACTTCCAAAACTTAACCCAGCCAAGATCCATCACTTCTAACCACTTTTATACATCAAATAACATGCAAAATGATCACAACCACGTCCTTATACCTCCAGGTATAACAGATCACCAAAAACACTCCAAAAACAACCAAAAACTCAAGCCAAACTTAGGAAATTCAACCTATCCGGGATTGCATTGATTAAACCTCAACTTCTAATCATTTTAGCATTCATTTAACATCAATTTAACACCTCAAAACCCTGCTTAAACAGATCACACGAAATTTTCACCAAATTCATCAAATCTTGCATTTTAGCCAAAAATCAAGATCTCAATTGAAAAGCCTTTAATAAAACATAAATCAAGGATTGAGAACTTAGGAATTTCAGTAAAGAACTGATAGTTTAGAGGAGAAGGACGTTCTTACCTCCAAACTTGAATTTCTCCATTTTAGAGCCAAAAAGCTTGATGAATCAACTTGTAAATTGAGAGGTTTTGATGATGAGATGATTAGGAATCAAATGAAAGATGAAAGGAGAGATTTAGATGTCAAAATCAGAGAAAGAAATCTGGAGAATTTTGTTTGGGTTGAGAGAAAATGAGAGAAAAGAGAATTTGAGAGAAAATGAAAAGTTTGTTAGAAATTTAGTTAAAATGATTTTCCCTCCTTTTCTAAATCTTTAAAATCAGATTTGAGCCTTAAAATATCTTAGAAAAATCTGGAGAAATCCTTTTTGGAATAATAGCTCCTTAAAGATTCAAAGTTTCAATCCTTTATAAAACTGTCCCGCAACTTTCAAAAATTACATTTTGGTCACTAGCCAAAATGTCAACCTTCCGAACCTCATTTTCCAAAATTGATTTCACAGTTCACTTATATATATTAAAAGATGATTTTAGAACATTTTTCCATAATTTTAATGCAACCCGAACTAGGCTTTCCCAAATTCACTCTTATATATTCGATCAGCACTTTGACCGAACCGGTCAACGCCAAAACTTCTGAGCCCAAAACCGGGGCGTTACAACTCTCCCCCCCTTAGGAAATTTCGTCCTCGAAATTTCAACCGGCGAAAAGAGAACAACAAACTCCTCAAAGCAACACACAAGGCAACACAAAAGCCTCAACCAACAACACTGATCACTTTCCACACAAAACCTCCACCACACACTGTTCACAAATCCAAACTCTCAAAGGTAACCACGACTTAACCTTCCACATACCGGATTGTACACAACCCCAACATCAACCTGAAGAACTTCAGCTCTTTTAGCAGACAACACTATAGCACACAACTCCCAAGACTTGTCTACACAAAGACAACAACCAAACCAACTCAGCCACTAGGCAACCTCTCAGCCTCTAAAACTCTTGCGATTCCCAAACCTTTTCCAAAGATTTTCTCAACAAGCAAAAATCTTTAAACATCAACTGTTTATTCAAACTCTTCAACGAAGCTAACAATCCTTCACATCAGTCACAACATTGCCATAACAGCTCATCAAAACTATTCACCCAAACCAAAAATTACATCACAACCCCAACTTGAAATCGTCAGCCGTTCTACATACCATCAACAGACTTCAAACAGAACTTTCTTAACCACAACTAGCCAACCACTTCTCACAAGAACCCAAACAACCAACGAAAGCCTTCGATCTAGCACAACCCTTCATTACAAACTTCAACCAGAACACTTGCACCACCAGAACATTACTCAACCAAAACACACATAACAGCTTCTGAACTCTTTAAAGGTTGCTAAGAACCAACACAACCCTTCACAACAACTTAAAAGCTAAACCACTTCAGCACCTGGAAACACAACCTCAAACTGCAACATCACTTAGCACCAAAGAACTACCACCTCCTTTTAGCTAAACAAACCACTTAACCGATACTAACCTCAACCAATACCCTTCACCACCAAACCACTAAACCCATCTGAGCACCAAACACTATCCTTTTACCAACAGGCTATACCACTTCCACTATCACTAACAACTGATTTACCAAACTCTAGCACCTCTAGCTCACACTTAGCACCAAAAAACCTCTAAAAACCCATCATCCCACCTAATCCAACCACAACACTAACAGATTCGATTAGTTATTAGCGAGCGTGAACATCGTATGCATGATCACCTACATGCCCTATCAATGACTGATGTACATGTATGCAAAACCTCTAATGTCATGCCACATGTATGCATGGACCAACATATATAATATAGCATATAACAATGATTTAAACTGTGCATGAATGCCAGTTCACACCCTCCAATAACATCCTCAAAATCTGTCTAAGAACAACCTCCTTACCCACCTTTAACTTATCTAACTCCATCATACCAACAACCATTAACCACCAGATACTTACCCAAGCCTTCTTCACACCTAAGATATTACCAACCACAACTACCATTACCCCAAACATGCTAGCAACAAGACTAGACTTACCACACAAGGAAAAACCAACAGAAACCAAACTAAGCAAGTAAAGCAAAGATCACTTAACAAGGTTACCTGAAAACACAACACCACCCTGAAGCTTCGTTAGACGAGCCCTCTTCCCTGCGGAACCATCATCCTCCTACGGCACAACTGCAGCACCAACAAACACACCAGGGTCACCACCAACTCCTTGCGGTAAAGAACCTTGGCTGTTCCGAGCCAACATCAAACAATCACGCTTCATGTGTCCAGCAGACCCACATTTCCAGCAAACTTCATTCCCTAAACTCTTCACAACCTTCTGCTTTTTCTGCCACCTCTGAACCTCGCCTCGGCCGTGCCCACGACCTTTCAAAGATCCTTTGGCCAACATCAAAGCTGACCTCACTCCAAGAGGACAATCACGCTTAACATGCAACTTAGAACCGCAATTCCAACAAACACCCGCGCCCCAACAATTTCCAACATGTTGTCTTTTACAACGGTCACACACAGATGACTGAGCTTCCACTCCTTGCTCAGACAACACTTGTTCCACAACAGCATTACCCGCACCTTGCTTAACCCTTGAAAATTCCCTTCCAAGATACCTTTCATAGAAAGCAGATACGAAGAAATCCCAATCAAAATCAAGGATATGTGACGCCACAGCCACAGATGTCCACCAGGCACAAGCATCCTCCAGCATCAGAGAAACAACACTCCCCAGCTTATAGGCATAATCACAGCCTTCCTGATCCAAAATCAGAACTACATTGGCCAACCAGGCCTCAAACATCTCCGAGGAAGAACCATGGTACTCCACAGCACCCAAATCAAGCAAACGCTGCTTCGGCAAACCCTCACATTTAGCCAGCACATCCACTGACTTTACCTCAACCGCAGCCTGAGATGTTCCCAACACCTCCTGAACAACAGATAAAGAACTTTCCATCCCGGAACCAGCTTCCTTCCCTTGCCTTACCATCTCAACTTCAGTCACAGAAGACTGAGACAAAACACCTTTACAAAAGGGTGAATTCTTTGCCTTAACAACCTGCCCCAAGGCAGCAACCATCTCACTCAACCGCCATTCTTTCACCAACTTTGCCATACCACTAACAACAAACATACAATCACAACAAGCAAACAAACAGTTAGACCAACATTAAGCAAGGATTCAAACTCCAACTCCAAAATAACACAATAGCTATATTAATAAGGCAATGGGTACCCCGAATCCTCCCCTTTACATGACATAACAGCCAACACCACATGAATATCACAACATCAAGCATATCAACAACATACCTTGATCATGCTTACACCAACAACATCCAATAGCACCAGCACATTAGCAACATAACATGCTCAAAACACATTCACCATGCATAACATCAGCTCATAGCATCAACACATATCCACATGAACTCAACCAAGATTCATAACCACAAAACATGCTTGCATACATCAGCAACATGCTCAAAAACATCAACAGCATATTCAGAAACACATGCTTCAACCAGCTTTCAACCATACAACAAGGTAAACATCAAACACACACATCACAACAACTTACCGTTTTCCCCCAACCTTCGCAACTCAGCTCTGATACCACCAAATGTAACCCCCGTAGCCCGGCCTAGACGGTTGTCCCGAACTACGAAGATTACACGGGGAAAACCAAAGTCAACCCGAAAGTCAACCTTGATTAACGACCCTTTTTTTTACTTTTAATCTTGTCTAGATGCATATTAACCTCAATTGTGATCACACAAACACCATGCTCAAAGATCACAATCATCAGAGATCAAACAGGGACCCAATTGAACAAATTACAACTTTAGGGACCAAACTGTAATTTCTGAAAACTTTAAGGACTTAACCAGATTTTAAGTTACCAACTTAAAATTAATCATGTTTCATGCTTCCCTGCCAAATTTCAGCTCAAACGGACCTCCCGAACTCAAACAATTGCAGAAACAAGATTCAGGACCAAAACGCAAACAAAACAAAACATTCAAAGATACTTTTAACTGATTTTAACGGTCCGGTATCGATACGCCACGTGTCGTATCGATACTCGGGGAAGGCAGTAACCAAACTCTAGCAACGGTATCGATACCTTTCCCCCAGTATCGATACTTCACTCATACGGTATCGATACTTGTTCAGCAGTATCGATACCCCTGGGCAGAAACATGCATATTTGGCTCAGGCGTATCGATACACAAGCTCGAGTACCGATACCCCTGCCTGAAAACAACTCGAAAACAGCATCAAACATGCTTCAAACATCAAATTAACATCACCAAATCATACCACATGATCATTCAACATGCAGGGACCATAAACGCATCATCAATTCAACATATAACCAACACATATGGAAAGCCCCAAATTCATTGACATGCTTCCTACTCAAGCTATCCATTTAAACATAAACTTTTCCAAAGCAACCTCAATTAAGCCAATTCATGCCTCAACAACATTAACAACAGCATTTAACATTCATGATCAACACATATACGATCACAATAACAACAATCCGAGAGATTCTACCCCATTGCCCTTATTAACTATAGCTATTCACCGAGACATACATCTCCATTGGAGTCCACCTTGAATCCCTTGCTCCTTGCTGCCCAAACTTCAAGAATCTGCATTGATGGACAAAGAGGAGCGTAAGCACATAATGCTTAGTGAGGAATGCTCAAAACCAAAACACCATCAATGCAGCGGGTCTTTAAAACACCTTAAAACAAACCCGATTTGCTTTCCAAAACCATGTTTGAAAACTCTTTCAACATCAAGCTCAAATCATGCATAAACACCATATGCAAAGCTTAAATAAAACCATGGAAAAACACTTCCATTTCACAACATACCTTTCATAAACTTGAAAGCCATAACAAGTAAGAAACCATTAAAACCATAGTTCAAATATTCTTTCACATGCATTTAACCAAGGCAACATAAAACCATATCATCATCTTCACAAGCCTTTAACAACAAGTCATACATGACTCCAATGCAACATAGGTAATTCATGCTCACATGCATCATTTATCAAATGATAACCAACACTTGATCAACATACAAGTAAACATGCATTCACTAGCATCATATACCTTTCATGCAACAATGCACCTTTTCCAAGCATCCCATGCTTCACATGCAAACATGCATCAACTCAAGCATCTCATGCTTCACATGCAACCATGCATCAATTCAAGCATCTCATGCTTCACATGCAACCATGCATCAATTCAAGCATCTCATGCTTCACATGCAACCATGCATCAATTCAAGCATCTCATGCTTCACATGCAAACATGCATCAACTCAAGCATCTCATGCTTCACATGCAACCATGCATCAATTCAAGCATCTCATGCTTCACATGCAACCATGCATCAATTCAAGCATCTCATGCTTCACATGCAACCATGCATCAATTCAAGCATCTCATGCTTCACATGCAACCATGCATCAATTCAAGCATCTCATGCTTCACATGATCAAGAACATTATATTGGCTTCCAAGAGATCAACCATATTCACTTTCCAACTTTTCAACCCGATCGGATACGCGGATTCCGAGCGTGTCCCAACGCTCCCTACACAATACCCAATCCAAGGTCTTCCCGTGGGCAACAACCTCCACTGACCTCAACATCCTAAGGTTCCCATGTATGGACTTTTAAACACCATACAACCTTAGCTTTTCCTCAAGGTTCCCATGTATGGACTTTCAACCGCCATACACCCTTGACATGCACAAGATCTTCCCGTATGGACTTTCAACCACCATACAACCTTTGCATAACCGATTGGTAGTTGTAGATATCATCTAACGAGATCCGGGACATCACACACAAGATCCACACATGGACTTAACCACTGCCATTGTGATCTTAACAAGTACAAGGTTCTCACATAAGGACTTTTAACCACCTTATAACCTTTACTCAACCAAGGTCTTCCCGTGGGCAACAACCTCCACTGACCTTAAGCAACCGAGGTCCTCCCGTGGGCAACAACCTCCACTGACCTCATCTCGTTAAGAATACTTGAGGGGAGTTTACCCGGTCCACACTTGACCACTCCGCCATCAAGGCGACTTAATTCACGGTGCACCCAATCCTATAGCCGGCTAACTATATCCGATCAACGAACCAAGAACCATTTACACCTCTTGCCAATATAACCATCTTACCATAATATCCAATGTTCCACATGCATAAACATAATGCAAGGCCATCACATCATTAGCTCAATGATTCACATGCATAAGCATAATGCAAAGCCATCACATCATTAGTTCAATGATTCACATGCATAAACAATATGCAAAACCATTACCTCATCAATCCCATAATTCACATGCATAACCAATATGCAAAAGGTAACAATTATCATCATTAATCATCATCAATTCACTGTTTTAAGCATCATACAAAGCCATTGAACAACATGCAACACTATGCATCAAAACCACACTTTCAATGTATAAAACCAAGGATCTCTTACCTTGAGCATCCTTTTCAAATGACTTTCAAAACCAGCATTAAACCATGCTAAAACATGCTTACAAAACAGAATTAAACCATGCAAAAACATATGCATATCAATCATCAACCACATTTGATTTTAAACCCAAATCACACACAATTCAAAAGCGAAAACCCCTTCACTTACTCTTGAGCTTAGCAAAGTTGTTTAGACTTAAACTAAGCTCCCAAAAACCTTCAAACCTTGTTTCAAAAGCTGAAATCCCAACTTCACTCACCGATTACCAAACAAAGCTAGCCAACAAGCTTTCCAAGCTTCCGAAACCTTCCGAAAACACCTCCAAAGCTCAAGGATCAACCTCCCCTGTTTCAAGCACACAAAAACAGAACATTAATGCATCCTTATGCATTAAAACACCAGCAACAACAACACAACTCGCTGTTCATCACAAATCTAGCAATTTGGCTACCAAACATAACCGGAATCACCTCCAAACACTTCCAAAACTTAACCCAGCCAAGATCCATCACTTCTAACCACTTTTATACATCAAATAACATGCAAAATGATCACAACCACGTCCTTATACCTCCAGGTATAACAGATCACCAAAAACACTCCAAAAACAACCAAAAACTCAAGCCAAACTTAGGAAATTCAACCTATCCGGGATTGCATTGATTAAACCTCAACTTCTAATCATTTTAGCATTCATTTAACATCAATTTAACACCTCAAAACCCTGCTTAAACAGATCACACGAAATTTTCACCAAAATCATCAAATCTTGCATTTTAGCCAAAAATCAAGATCTCAATTGAAAAGCCTTTAATAAAACATAAATCAAGGATTGAGAACTTAGGAATTTCAGTAAAGAACTGATAGTTTAGAGGAGAAGGACGTTCTTACCTCCAAACTTGAATTTCTCCATTTTAGAGCCAAAAAGCTTGATGAATCAACTTGTAAATTGAGAGGTTTTGATGATGAGATGATTAGGAATCAAATGAAAGATGAAAGGAGAGATTTAGATGTCAAAATCAGAGAAAGAAATCTGGAGAATTTTGTTTGGGTTGAGAGAAAATGAGAGAAAAGAGAATTTGAGAGAAAATGAAAAGTTTGTTAGAAATTTAGTTAAAATGATTTTCCCTCCTTTTCTAAATCTTTAAAATCAGATTTGAGCCTTAAAATATCTTAGAAAAATCTGGAGAAATCCTTTTTGGAATAATAGCTCCTTAAAGATTCAAAGTTTCAATCCTTTATAAAACTGTCCCGCAACTTTCAAAAATTACATTTTGGTCACTAGCCAAAATGTCAACCTTCCGAACCTCATTTTCCAAAATTGATTTCACAGTTCACTTATATATATTAAAAGATGATTTTAGAACATTTTTCCATAATTTTAATGCAACCCGAACTAGGCTTTCCCAAATTCACTCTTATATATTCGATCAGCACTTTGACCGAACCGGTCAACGCCAAAACTTCTGAGCCCAAATCCGGGGCGTTACAGACAATCCTTCATATCTGCCACAAACATTACCATAACAGCTCACTAGGATTACTCACCCAGATACCAAAAATTTACATCACAACCCCAACTTGAATCCGTCAGCCGTTCCACACACCACCAACTGACTTCAAACGGAACTTTCTTAACCACAACCAGCCAACCACTTCTCACAAGAACCCAAACAACCAACGAAAGCCTTCGATCTTACACAGCCCTTTCACTACAAACTTCAACCAGAACACTTGCATTACCAGAACATTACTTAACCAAAACACACATAACAGCTTCTGAACTCCTCAAAGGTTGCTAAGAATCAACACAACCCTTTCACAACAACTTAAAAGCTAAACTACATCAGCACTTGGGAACACAACCTCAAACTGCAACATCACTTAGCACCAAGGAACTACCACTTCCTTTTAACTAAACAAACCACTTAACCGATACTAACCTCAACCGATACCCTTCACCACCAAACCACTAAACCCTCTGAACATCAAACACTATCCTTCTAACAACCGGCTATACCACTCTCACTATCACTAGCAACTGGTTTACCAAACTCCAACACTTCTAGCTCTCACTCAGCACCAAACAACCTCTAAAAACCCATCATCCAACCTAATCCAACCACAACACTAACAGATTCGATTAGTTATTAGCGAGCGTGAACATCGTATGCATGATCACCTACATGCCCTATCAATGCCTGATGTACATGTATGCAAAACCTCTAGTGTCATGCCACATGTATGCATGGACCAACATATATAATATAGCATATAACAATGATTTTAACTGTGCATGAATGCCAGTTCACACCCTCCAATAACATCCTCAAAATCTGTCTAAGAACAACCTCCTAACTCACCTTTAACTTATCTAACTCCATCATTCCAACAACCATTAACCACAAGATACTCACCCAAGCCTTCTTCACCCAAGATATTACCAAACCACAACTACCATTACCCCAAACATACTAGCAACAAGACTAGACTTACCACGCAAGGAAAACCAACAGAACCAAACTAAGGCAACTAGAGCAAAGATCACTCAACAAGGTTACCTGAAAGCACAACACCACCCTGAAGCTTCATCAGACGAGCTCTCTTCCTTGCGAAACCATCATCCTCCTGCCGCACCATTGCAGCACCAACTAACACACCAGGGTCACCACCAACTCCTTGCGGTAAGGAACCTTGGCTATTCCAAGCCAACATCAAACAATCACATCTCATGTGTCCAACAGACCCACATTTCCAGCAACTCTCCTTTCCCACACTCTTCACAACTTCCTGCTCTTTCTGCCACCTCTGAACCTTGCCTCGGCCGTGCCCACAACCTTTCTGAGACCCTTTGGCTATCACTGAAATTGACCTCACTCCATGCGGACAATCACGCTTAATCATGCATCTTAGAACCACAGTTCCAACAAACACCCGCGCCCCTACAACTTCCAACATGTTGCCTTTCACAACGGTCCCACACAGATGGCTGAGCTTCTACTCCTTGCTCAAGCAACACTTGCCCCACAACAGCACTACCCGCGCCTTGCTTAACCCTTGGAAATTCCCTTCCAAGATATCTCCCATAAAAGGCCGATACAAAGAAATCCCAATCAATATCAGGAATATGTGACGCCACAGCCACAGATGTCCACCAGGCACACGCATCTTTCAACATCAAAGAAACAACACTCCCCAGCTTACAGGCATAATCACAGCCTTCCCGATCCAAGATCAGAATCACACTGGCCAACCAGGCCTCAAACATCTCCGGTGTAGAACCTTGATATTCCACAGCACCCAAATCAAGCAAATGCTGCTTCGGCAAACCCACACATCCAGCCAGCACATCCACTGACTTTACCTTTACCTCAGCCTGAGATGTTCCCAACACCTCCTGAACAACAGATGATGAACTTTTCATCACAGAACCAGCTTCTTTCCCTTGCCTTACCATCTCAACTCCAGGCACAGAAGACTGAGACAAAACACCTCTACAAAAGGGTGAATTCTTTGCCTTAACAACCTGCCCCAAGGCAGCAACCATCCCACTCAACCGCCATTCTTTCATCGACTTTGCCAAACCACTAACAACATCAAACATACAATCACAACAAGCAAACAAACCAGTTAGACTAGCATTAAGCAAAGATTCAAACTCCAACTCCAGATAACACAATAGCTATATTAATAAGGCAATGGGTATCCCGAATCCTCCCCTTTACATGACATAACAGTCAACACAACATGAATATCACAACATCAAGCATATCAACAACATACCTTGATCACGCTTACATCAAACAACATCCCATTGCATCAGCATATTAGCAACATATCATGCTCAAAACACATTCACCATGCATAACATCAGCTCATAGCATCAGCACATATCCACATAAACTCAATCAAGATTCATAACCACAAACATGCTTGCATACATCAGCAACATGCTCAGAAACATCAACAACATACTCAAAAACACATGTTTCAAGCAACTTTCAACCACACAACAAGGTAAACATCAAACACACATCACTACAACTTACCGTTTTCCCCAACCTTCGCAACTCAGCTCTGATACCACCAAATGTAACCCCCGTAGCCCGGCCTAGACGGTTGACCCGAACTACGAAGATTACACGGGGAAAACCAAAGTCAACCCGAAAGTCAACCTTGATTAACGACCCCTTTTTTTTTCTTTTTAATCTTGTCTAGATGCACATTAACCTTAGATGTGATCACACAAACACCATGCTCAAAGATCACAACCATCAGAGATCAAACAGGGACCCAATTGAACAAATTACAACTTTAGGGACCAAATTGTAATTTCTGAAAACTTAAAGAACTTAAACAGATTTTAAGTTACCAACTTAAAATTAATCATGTTTCATGCTTCTCTGCCAAATTTCAGCTCAAACGGACATCCCGAACTCATACAATTGCACAAACAAGTTTCAGGACCAAAATGCAAACATTTTGAAACATTTAACCGCCCAAGTCAGCCCCCAACGGTCACCCGTTCCGAAACAGGCCAAGCCCGTTCCGAAACACGGGGCCGTTCCGCAACGCGTTCCGCGACGGGGGTCTGGCAGAATGCTTTCCGTTTCGGAACGGTGGCACCCGTTTCGGACGCCTGGGTTCATGCAGGACACCCGTTCCGAAACGGTGTTACCTGTTCCGAAACGCCTAGCCCAGAATGCTGCATTTTGCTCACTCAAACACACAATTGATCATTCAAACATGCTCCAAAAGCCACCAAACTTTACCAACATGCAATTCAACATAAATGAGACATACTTGCATCAACAATTCAACAGAAACACAACATATAAGAAAAGCCCCAAATCTATAGGCATGCTTCCTACACAAGCAACCATTTAGGCACAAACCTTCCAAAACAAACTCATTTAAGCCAATTCATGTTCCAACAACATTAGCAACAACATTTAGACATTCTTGATCAAACATAAACGATCACATACACATCAACCCGAGAGATTCTACCCCATTGCCCTTATTAACTATAGCTATTCACCGAGACATACATCTCCATTGGAGTCCACCTTGAATCCCTTGCTCCTTGCTGTCCAAACTTCACGAATCTGCATTGATGGACAAAAAGGAGCGTAAGCACATAATGCTTAGTGAGGAATGCTCAAAACCAAAACACCATCAATGCAGCGGGTCATTAAAACACTTATAAAACAAACCCGATTTGTTTACCAAAGCCATTTTGAAAACCCTTTTCAACATCAAGCTCAAACCATGCATAAACACCATATGCCAAGCTTAAAACAAAACCATGGAAAACACTCCCATTTCCCAACATACCCTTCTTAAACTTGAAAGCCATTTCAAGCAAGAAACCTTTTTAAACCATAACTCGAATAATCCATCTCATGCATTTAACCAAGGCAACATAAGAACCATAACAATCATCTTCACATGCCTTTAAAAACAAGTCTTACAAGACTCCAATGTAACATGGATATTTCATGCTCACATGCATCATTTACCAAATGATAACCAACACTTGCTCAACTTAACAAGTAAACATGCATTCACTAGCATCATACACTTTTCATGCAACAATGCATCTTTTCAAGCATCTCATGCCTCACATGCAATTATGCATCATTTCAAGCATCTCATGCTTCACATGCAATTATACATCATTTCAAGCATCTCATGCTTCACATGCAACCATGCATCATTTCAAGCATCTCATGCTTCTCATGCAACCATGCATCATTTCAAGCATCTCATGCTTCAACATATCATTAAAACAAGCATCTCATGCTTCACAATTTTCTTAACATGTCATATTGGCTCAAGTGATGCATTTCATTTATTAAAACAAGTTCAACAACTTTCCCAAGGACTTTTAAACACCTTGGCCCCAAGGACTTTTAAACACCTTGGCCATGGACTTTTAAACACCATGAATGAGGACCACACAAGGACTTTTAACCACCTTTGTGTCCAATGCTTGAATCACCCCAAGGACTTTTAAACACCTTGGCCCCAAGGACTTTTAAACACCTTGGCCCCATGGACTTTTAAACACCATGGAAAGGATCACCTAAGGACTTTTAACCACCATAGTGTCCGCAACAAGAACCATCCAAGGACTTTTAACCACCTTGATGTTCTTAAGTAACAAGGCTCACTCAAGGACTTTTAACCACCTTAGTGACCTTAACAAGAATCATCCAAGGACTTTTAACCACCTTGATGTTCTTAAGTAACAAGGCTCACTCAAGGACTTTTAACCACCTTAGTGACCTTAACATTTTCAAAACATCACTTGCCAATATAACCATCTTACCATATTAGTCCAATGTTTCACATGCATAAACATAATGCAAAACCATCACAACATTAGCCCAATGATTCACATGCATAACCAATATGCAAAACCATTACCTCATTAATCCAATGATTCACATGCATAACCAATATGCAAAAGGTAACATTTACCATCATCAATTCACTGTTTTAAAGCATCATACAAAGCCATTGATCAACATGCAACACTATGCATCAAAACCACAATTACCATATACAAAACCAAGGATCCCTTACCTTGAGCATCCTTCTCAAATGGCTTTCAAAACCAGCATTAAACCATGCTAAAACATGCTTACAAAACAAAATTAAACCATGCAAAACACATGCATTTCAATCATCAACCACATTTGCTTTTAAAACCAAATCACAACACAATTCAAGAGCAAAAATCCATTCACTTACTCTTGAGCTTAGCAAAGTTGTTTAGACTTACACTAAGCTCCCAAAAACCTTCAAACCTTGATTTAAAAGCTGAAATCCCAACTTCACTCACCGATAACCAAAACAAGACTAGCCAACAAGCCTTCCAAGCATCCGAAACCTTCCGCAAACACCTCCAAAGCTCACGGATCAAACTCCCCTGTTTCAAGCACACAAAAACAGAACATTAATGCATCCTTATGCATTAAAACACCAGCAACAACAACACAACTCGCTGCTCATCGCAAATCTAACAATTTGGCTACCAAACACAACCGAAATCACCTCCAAACACCTCCAAAACTTAACCCAGCCAAGATCCATCACTTCTAACCATTTTTATACATCAATTAACATACAAAATGATCACAACCACGTCCTTATACCTCCAGGTATAACAGATCACCAAAAACACTCCAAAAACAACCAAAAACTCAAGCCAAACTTAGGAAATTCAACCTATCCGGGATTGCATTGATTAAACCTCAACTTCTAATCAATATAGCATTCATTTAACATCATTTTGACACTCCAAAACACTGCCCAAACAGATCACACGAAAATTTCACCAAAATCACCAAATCTTGCATTTTAGCCAAAAATCAAGATCTCAATTGAAAAGCCATTAACAAAACATAAATCAAGGATTGAGAACTTAGGAATTTCAGTAAAGAACTGATAGTTTAGAGGAGAAGGACGTTCTTACCTCCAAACTTGAATTTCTCCATTTTAGAGCCAAAAAGCTTGATGAAACAACTTGCAAATTGAGAGGTTTTGTTGATGAGATGATTAGGAATCAAATGAGAGTTGAAATGAGAGATTTAGATGTCAAAATCAGAGAAGGAAATCTGGAGAACTGTGTTTGGGTTGAGAGAAAATGAGAGAAAAGGAAAATTGAGAGAAAATGGAAAGTTAGTTAAGAAATTGGTTAAAATGATTTTCCTCCCTTTCATAATCTTTAAAAATCAGAATAAAGCCTTAAAATATCTTAGAAAAATCTGGAGAAATCCTTTTTGGAATAATAGCTCCTTAAAGATTCAAAGTTTCAATCCTTTATAAAACTGTCCCGCAACTTTCAAAAATTACATTTTGGTCACTAGCCAAAATGTCAACCTTCCGAACCTCATTTTCCTAAATTGATTTCACAGTTCACTTATATATATTAAAAGATGATTTTAGAACATTTTTCCATATTTTTAATGCAACCCGAACTAGTCTTTCCTAAATTCACTCTTATATATTCGATCAGCACTTTGACCGAACCGGTCAACACCCAAAACTTCTGAGCCCAAAACCGGGGCGTTACAATATGTTTGAGCTTATATGTCATATGTTTATAAGTCTGTTCTGCGTCGTAACGCTCCTCGCTCCTAACCCGGGCGAGGGGTGTTACAAAGACTAAATCCTTTTTTTAATAATATCTCTCTTTATTCTTTCTAATAAAACAAATTTAAAATAGTCAATTAAAGGAAAAAGCCAATTAAAAACATATTATCCCCCTAAAGATTCTAATTTTTGACCCTTTTTCAAAATAGTCCTTTAAAATTAGATTTTACATTTTTACAAATTAGTCACTAACTTTAAATGTCAATCTTCCAAAAGTCATTTTCCAAAATTGACATCACCAAACCTTTATATATATATATTTAGACGATTTGAGAAAATTTTCCCAAAATTTTACCACATCTTGAACCATGTTTTACCTGATCCACTCTCGACTAACTTAGATCTTCAGCCTAGGTTCCACGAACCCCGAGCCAACCCTAAATACTCTAGGCCCAAAATTTGAGCGTTACAATATCTGCTAAGAATGTTTCCACGGACCCTAGTAAAGTGGAAGCAATGAGAGAGTGGCCATGTAGAACGTTTGGGTGTTCTCTCTTTATGAGTGCAAGTGCACACTCCTGTCAAGTTAGAGTATATAAGATATCGTCTCCCACAGGGATTGGACAGCTTACTTCGAATTGTTGTTCCTGCATAAGAAAAGTAAATGCACAAGTAATGTGGCTGTTTGAGAAGAAAAGTAAAATAAAAAACACAAGTAATAATAAAGGAAGTGATTAGATTTATAGAGAGGGCAGGGTTATGATGCTGCTTAGTGTGAAAATACGTTGAATATGTCAAGTTGTTTTGCGCTGCCACAATCTGCTGTATTGGCGGGTAATGGCGGATTGAGGTGGCAGAAACTTTTACTACCGCGACAGAACTCTGCTCTTGCAACTCTCGCTGTCCCAGCAGGTGAGATGGAGAGAAGTTCTGGTGGCAAGTCTGGTAGATACTCCAAGTTCGGCGATTCAATTCTGAAGTGATCCTACCTATGTCTAGGCTAGGATTCTGTTGGTGCGTGATGTAGGCAATACCTAGCAATTTCAGCGTAAACCTAACACAGGCAGTTAACGTTTGGTTGCTCATTTTAGCCGCTGAAATTCTAACTTATGTCTAAGCTGAATTAGTCAACACCTTGTCATGATGGGACCATGCTTAATTCTTTCGTGAGTTTCACACTTTCGTGCCCGACAAATGGATTTCCTCAACTAGGCTTTTGGAACTAACTGAAGGATGTGAAGCACATGATTTAAGCAAACTAAGAGTATTTTATTGCAAAAACAAACTTGAAAACCTAAAAACCGTTCTCACAACTAATTACAACATAACCCAAACCTAAAAGGAGAATTAGAACATGTCGGCGGCAAGAACACCTAAACTTTGCCAAAGGAAAACCTATGTTGTCTTGAATTGGAATTACAATGAGTATATATAGGCATTAGCTAGGTCTAGTCCTTCTTGAAGTAGAAGTCTTCAAAGTAGCTTTCCACATTAAATGTGACTTTAAACTTTGACTTCTTTGAGTTGAATGTGGACTTTATCACGTTGCCTTGTTCCACAAGCAATCTCGAGATTTAACTTCGGCGGCTTTGCATGCTGCTAAAGATGTTAGAAAAAATAGTGGACAACATCGATAGAATTAGGATTTTCTGCTCTACAAATCGCACTCCGGTTCTTATAGTCCATAGTTTGCTGTCTTGGGCGGCAAGGTGGGCGACGACATCTACTCAGCAGTTGATGTATCTGTTTGGAACTGCATCAGTACAACTCCCTGGTTCGCTGCCTCAGCTTCACATCCTTAGTTCCTCTTTCCCTCTCTCAGTCTTTTGTACCTAAAACCAAAAGTACACTAAAACAATACCTTTCTTCACCAAATAAGAGGTAATCTATAAAAACATGGCAAAGCAAAGAAATACTGTAAAATTCAATGCATGGTCCTAATTATGCCTAAGATGTACTAAAAACAACAAAAATATTAGATGGAATATGCATGACATATAAAACTTATGGACACTTTACACACTCCCAAATTCGAACTATTGCTTGTCCACAAGCAATGCAACCTAAACATACTTGCCCTTATAATAACCAGAAAGAAAAACTTGTTTTTCAACTTGATTTCATACCTCTAGGCCGTGGCACCTATATTAGAGTAGTGAAGGGAACTAAGCAAGAAAATAACTCAGAATTAAATTTTAATGCAAGTGCAGTGTGTGCAGGACTGTATACAGGCTGAATATGCAGAATAATTAAAAAAACAAAGATGTTATTACGATATATAAGGTTACTGCCAAGGTAGCACAATTAAGCACAATATTTTTAATCATGGTAATGAGGGCTTCAGCTTATGACAACTACACTTCAAGGTCTGGAATTAAGATAGGATCAAACTACAAAACCCCGAACCCATGGAGTAGAGTCATCGAGTTAAGACTTTCATTCACTCATGCTAATTTGTCCGTCACTTCAAAACATTCAGATTCATGGACTTTGATAGCAGTGGAGTGTCCTCGCACATGATTCTTCCTAGAGCCTGTTGCGGGCACCTCTAGGGTAAACATCAATGTTCTTTGTTTTTACTTCTGCTGCCATGGTTGTGCTGTATTTTTTTGTTCCTCTTTTCTACCTCGGCGGCTACCTGCAATCATTATTAGAACTTTGCAAAGAATTCTAAAAACAAACAGGCAGTGTTCATTAGATATTCTAACAAATTCAGCAAGTAACAATAGTTTTTGAGAGTTTTGGCAATTGAAAAAAAACTTCTAAGTCATCTTTCATGCTATTCCCACGTTAAGTTCAATTTATTATTGGTGCGAAAATAAGTAATCGGCTAATCTATCATAGGCACAAGTTATATAAAATTTTTATGTTCCGATTATTACTAAGGCAAGTAATATGCAACCTATATGCTACTAAGTATGCCTAGACAAATGCTGTGAGAGCTATCCCCTCAAACTCAAGATGGGCATTACCCTGAATGCACAAAATAAAACAGAAAAATAACTACAAGTGATAAAGAAAACAGAAAAATAAAATAAAGAAGAGAATAAAAGAAAAACTCTAGAAATTGGCTGAGGGTTGAGATGAGGCTTGAGTCTTTTCTACTTAGGAGGAAGAAGAGGTTTAGATAATGAAGCGGCGGCCGACAGAAGTCTTGGCGGCGGCTGGACTCTTTTGGGCGTGGGGCGAGGTTCTTCTTGAGGTTCGGAACGGGGAGCGGCAAGAGGTGCTTCGCTCTCTTCTAACTCTGTCTCGTCGTCCATAGGCTCGGCGACTATTATGTGTTGTTTCCTCTTCCTAGTGCCTTCCTCCATGGGTGTTTTCGGAGGGTCGATCGCCATTGGGATGGCTACTACTGCTACTACCACTGTTGTTGATGGTTCCGGCGGCTGCTACTCAATCTCCTCTAATGAGGAGGTGTTCGCCACTATCGTTGCTGTGCAGGTAGGTGAATGGTTCTGGTGATGCCTCTCGATGGAGTATGCCACTGTGTTGGATGCGATGGTGGCTGAGTAAGATGGGTAGTGCGTCGGAGAGGGTACTTGGCGGTGGGAAGCGGCATGGCGAGTAGCGGCGGTGAATGGCGTTCCTTTTGCTTGGACTGCTCCTGCAAGGTCTGCAGGATATAGAGGAAGGATGGGTCCGTCATGAGGGAATATCTGCAGGAGATAAGCCACAAAGGCTTCTTGGACTTCCACCACATATTTCATGAAGGTCAGCTGCTGCTGCTCGATGCATTTGGCGCTGTTGATAAGGGTGAGCAACAACGTGATGACATTATT
Source organism: Hibiscus tridactylites (assembly GCA_958450335.1). Classification (NCBI taxonomy): domain Eukaryota; kingdom Viridiplantae; phylum Streptophyta; class Magnoliopsida; order Malvales; family Malvaceae; genus Hibiscus; species Hibiscus tridactylites. The sequence goes on along the minus strand of OY288278.1, from coordinate 20,421,964 downwards.
GTCTGGGGCAGCTTCAGTACTACCGGGGTGGCTGGAGTGTAAGTCTGGGCGGCAGAAGGCTGGCTGGGCGTTATGGGCTCTGTCTCCGGGGCCTGCATCATCTGCAGGCGGACTTTTCTGGTCCACCCTTCTTTTGCTATTGTCATCTCATCTTTTGGGTCGATCGGAACACCAAATTTGGCACAAATGTCTTTGATGAGGGACAGAAAGTACAACCTGCCCTTCGTCTTTCGGAAGTAGGTGTGGATCTCCTTGCAGATAACTTCCCCAACATTAATGGGTCGGTTCATCATGATGCTATGTATTAGGGCAAGGCGCGGTCGATCGATGGTAGTGTTGTGGGAGATGGGCAGCATGCACCTCTTTACATATGTGTTCCACAGCATTGCCTCGGGCAGCAGGTGGCGACGTTGGACAGATCCTCCGTGTTTGCTCGCCAACCACGACGTGTTGGGCTTGCAGAGTTTGGCCTTGATTTTCTCATAATCGGTAGTCGTCAATGACTGCCTCCACTCATAGTGAGGGTTGTCATGCATATCTAGTCCATAGAAGTTGTTAATGACAGCATCATTGAGCTTTACAAGATCTATTCGGACGTACACGAACGACATCTCCAAGCAGGGATGGTGGGCATAGAACTTCTTGACCAAGGTGATGTTGGCTATCTCTGGTTGTCGTGCGAAGATTTCCCATCCCTTGCTGTGGATGGTTTCGAACAGACTTGGTTCTAGTCCGAGATCTCCTGTCTGCCGACTATAGTGAAAGCCTTGCTCCTCCCATATGTTCTGCTTTGTGAACTGAGTTCGGTATCTCTTTTCAGCTGCGTGGGAGAAGAAGCATTGGAAAGTGGGTTTGGGTGCCGATGAGGAAGCCATGTGAGACGGTTGAAGTATACTATAACTTGAAAGAAAAATAACTAGAGAGCAGTGGATGCAAGAATAAGATAGAATGGAGGTGAAAGTAAATAAATGAATGAGGTGAGAAGGGTTTAAATAGTGGTTGCAGAGTGGTGCCATGACGACATTAAATGTCTAACGGTCCAGTTGTCTCGCGCACGTTACGAGATTTCTTCCCTTTATTTTCGGAGCCGTTGGTGGTCAACTAGCCGTTACATATTTCTGCGCTGGGCTGTCTCGGCGGGATGGTGGGCGAGATCTATGCTGGGAACTAACCTAATCTTAAATAAATTAAACTCTAATCCTAATGCATAACAATAAAAATAAAGGAATTAAAAAAAGTTAAGTTATGTTGGGAGTGCATTTGAGTGCATCTCCCAAACATAACCTTTTCCCGAGGTAATTTGGCTTGTCCTTCCGTCCTGGGGGTCCTCTTGTTCCTTCAGGTGCTGTGCTGTTGGGTCCTTTAGCCTGTCGCGACAGATGCTGCCTTGGCCTATCTCTATGCTAATTTTGGCAACTTTTGCATCTGAGCATCCTTCCTTTTCCTTTCCTGAGGGTTGTAGCACATTTAACTATATGCTCTGGTTGTCTACCCTCATGGTCAACTCCCGATGTTCTACATCTATTAATGTTATGCCCGTGGCCAAGAATGGTCGCCCAAGGATGATAGGGGCTTTTTCATCGGCCTCACAGTCTAGGATGAGGAAATCAGCTGGAAGAATCAGGTTGCCCACCTTTACTAGGGTGTCTTCGATTTTACCCTCTGGTTGTACAAACGAATGATCGACAAGTTTTAGTATGATGGAGGTAGGTTTGACTGGCCTAATTCCTAATTTATCGAAGACTTCTTTGGGCATTAGGTTGATGCTAGCTCCCAAGTTGCACAGGGCTTTTGTTTCGTCTTTGCTACCTATCCTTCATGGGATAACAAAGCTTCTTGGGTCTGTTTGCTTGGGCGACAATTTGTTGTGCAGGATTGCCATGCACTCTTCTATTACATCAACTGTTTCGAACACCCCAATCCTCTTTCTTTAGAAACCATGTCCCCGAGATGTTTGACATAGTTTGACATATTTTGAATGGCTTCTATTAGAGGGATGTTTATGTGCACATGTTTTAGAATGTCCAGGAATCTTCTAAACTGGTGCTCTTGCTTTTGTTACTTTAGTCTCTAGAGGAAAGATGCTGGCAGGCGGATGTCCTCTATACGCTCCTTGCACAGGAACTTAATCTGTGGAGGATCATCTGCTTCGAGACCGCTGTTATGTTCAGCTGTCAGGGCAGCTGGTGTTGATGCTGCCTCGAAAGGCTGTTCTTTTTATGTTGGCTATGTTTATTTTTGTTTTTCCACCTTGGGTTCATCCAACTGCTTCCCACTTCTTGTAGATATGGCTTTGCACTGCTCGTAAGTGGGTTTGGCTTCTACCTCTGTGCTGTTGGATGCTGCTCCCATTGTTCTGCTGCTGAAGATCTCTGTGAACTGCCAAAATTGGGTCTCCAGGTTTTTATGGCAGCCTCCTGGTTGTTCATCTTCATCTTTGTCCAGTCCATGAAAGACTCAGTTTTATCAATGAATTTATTAGTGCGAACAATAAAATCACTAGTTCTAGACATAAAAGTATGAAGAGTTGCTTCTTGTGAATTATTGTTTTGCGGCTGCTGAGCCTGCTGTCTGGAAAGGTTTTATTGGTAGCCTCCATGTTGCTGCTGTTTGTTTGTAGCAGCCTTTGGGTTGCTCCAGGAGAAGTTGGGATGGTTCTTCCATCCAGGGTTGTATGTGTTCTGGGCAGGTTTGTTGTTCCTTCTTATCCTTCCATAAAGTTGGCAGATGTAGTGTAGTCAGAGGTATCATGGTTGCCCCCACACTCGTCACAGAACGGCTCTACAGCCTTTACCTTATAGACTTTCCCAACAGGTTTTATGATGCTCATGACCAGCTCCGTCAGCTTGTCAATGTGGGCATTAACATATTCTGAGGCTTCTACCTCGTTTACGGTGGCTGGCCGCCTAATGCCACCTCAGCGGGCATTTGGATACTTATGATCATTCTTGGCAGCTTTTAGAATCCGTAGTGCCTCCTCTGGTGGTCTGTCAATGATGATTCCATTGGCTGAGGCATCAATCATAATCCGTGTTATGTAGTTCACCCCGTTGTAGAATATTGATACCTGTGTCCAAGCCGGAAGACCATGTAGTGGGCAGTTGTTCAACATCTGTTGGTATCGCTCCCATGCTTCATACATCGGCTTATCATCCCTTTGTCGGAAGGCTGTTATCTTGTTTCGTAATCTGTTCGTGACATTGGATGGGCTGAATCGATCCAGAAAATCTTTACACAGCTCTATCCATGTGTTGAACGACCCTACTGCCTGATTATTTAACCACTATTTTTCCCTATCCCTCAGTGAATAGGGAAATAGTCTCAGCCTCAGTACATCTTGATGGACCCCGTGTATTTTGAATGCTCTGCAGATGTCCAGGAATCCTCTCAAGTGTTGTCGAGCATCTTCTGTGGCAGTCCCTCCAAATTTCCCTAACGTGTTGATCATGTTAAACATAACAGGCTTCAACTCGAAGTGATCTGCCCCAATCTCAGGTTCTGTCATTGTCGGATCAAACCCTCTGAAGTCATGTTCGAGATAATCTCTAGTGGTTCAAACATTCTAGGGTTGCCTGGGCGGAAGAGGGGGTTGCTGCCTTGGTGGATCTCAATGTTCTCTGACGGCAAATCTTGCTACCCTTCCCCGTCGTTCGCGACATCGTTGGGAGGGTCCATGTTTACCCTTGCTTTGTCTTTTTCCTCTTTGGTTTTCCCTAGGGTTACTTTGATATCCTTCTTAAACTCTCTTGCTCTACATTCGATACCGTCGTAGAAGAGAATTTCTCCTTTTGGATTCGCCCTGGTCATACACTACCAAAGGAAACTGTAAAATTCTTTTTTTTTCGATTAAAAATAAAAATAAAATAAGATAAAATGTAAAGGAATAAAAGTGCAGAAATTAAAGACAAAATTCGATGTTACCAATCCCCGGTAGCGGCGCCAAAAACTTGTAGAGCGTTTGGGTGTTCTCTTTTTGTGAGCGCAAGTGCATACTCCTGTCAAGTTATAGTATATACAATATCGTCTCCCACAGGGATTGGAAAACTTGCTTCAAATTTTTGTTCCTGCACAAGAAAAGTAAATGCACAAGGAAGTGATCAGATTGATAGAGAGGGCAGGGTTATGCTGTTGTTTAGTGTGAAACTGCATTGAATAGGTCAAGTTGTTTTGCACTACCACGATTTGTTGCCTTGGCGGGTAATGGCGGATTGAGGCGGCGGCAACTTTCGCTGCCGCGGCTGAACTCTGCTCTTGCAACTTTCGATGTCCCTGCAGGTGAGATTGAGATAAGTCCCGGCGACAAGTCTGGCAGATACTCCAAGTTCGGCGAAGCAATTCTGATGTGATCCTACCTATGTCTAGGCTAGGATTCTGTTGTTGTGTGATTTAGTCAATACCTAGGAATCTCAAAGTAAACCTAACACAAGCAGTCAACGTTTGGTTGCTCCTATTAGCCGCTGAAATTCTAACTTATGTCTAAGCCAAATTAGTCAACACCTCGTCATGATGAGACCGTGCTTAATTCTTTCGTGAGTTTGATACTTTCGTGCCCAACAAATGGATTTCCTCAACTGGACTTTTGGAACTAATTGAAGGATGTGAAGCACATGAATTAAGCAAACTAAGAGTATTTTACTGCAAAAAAAAACTTGAAAACCTAAACAACCGTTCTCTCAACTAATTATAACATAACCCAAACCCAAAAGGAGTATTAGAACATTTCGGCGACAAGAAAACCTAAGTTGTCTTGAATTAGAATTACAACGAGTATATATAGGCATTAGCTAGGTCTAGTCCTTCTTGAACTAGATGTCTTCAAAGTAGCTTTCCACATTAATGTTACTTCAAACTCTGACTTTGTAACGCCCTGGTTTTGGGCCTAGATGTTTTATAGGTTAAATCGGGCCGGTCGAGAACGGTTCGAATCCTTTAGGGGTGGTTAAGGGAACACCTAGTTTGGGATGCTTTAAATATGGAAAAATATTTAAAAATCCTCATTTATTGTATAAATGGTTATGGTGAAAACAACTTTAAAAATGTTATTTGGAAATATTACATTTTGGTGTAGTGACCAAATTGTAGTTTTTGCAAAAGTTGACTAGTGACTGTTTTGTAAAGGATTGAAACTTTGAATCTTTAAGGAGCTAATTTTACCAAATGGTTTTTCATCAGATTTCTCTTTAATTTGGGGGTTTTAATAATGATTTAATTAAAGGAATGAAGAGAGAAATTCTATTTTGACTTTTCATAACTACTTTACGATATTTTTCCCTCTTTTCATTTTCTATCAACTTCCACTCAGCCAAACACATTTCCCTCACCAAATAATCTCTGGTTTTCATCTCTTTTGCTGAGATTTCATTCTCCTAAGTTTTTCACCAAATAACCACCCAAAAACCACAAATCTAACATCTCAAACTTAGGAATCCAAACATATTCGGGATTTATTTGTTAAAACCTCATTTTCAACATCAAATATCATTCAAAATACATTAGAAATCAACCTTTTGTTTTCACTTTGGATTTTCAAGAAATCTTGCCAAAATTGAGAAGAAATCAGCCATTAGAGGTAAGCTTCGTCCTTCTCCTCTAATGATCAGTTCTTCATGATTTTCGTATTTCTATTTTAAGGTTGATTTCTAATGTATTTTGAATGATATTTGATGTTGAAAATGAGGTTTTAACAAATAAATCCCGAATAGGTTTGGATTCCTAAGTTTGAGATGTTAGATTTGTGGTTTTTGGGGTGGTTTTGGTGATCTGCTATTGCTGGAGGTATAAGGACGTGTTTGTGATGATTTTTGGTGTTGATTGAGGGTTAGAAATGATTAGAATTGATAGATCTTAGTTGGGCTTTGATTTGGGAAAGTCTGGAGGTGATTTCGGTTATTTCAGATAGCCGAAATGGTGTTTTTGAGTATTGCAGCGATTTTGAATGAGTAGCTGGCAATTTCAATGCATGATGATGCATTAATCCTCTACTCTTATGTTTAATGAACAAGGGAGACATCTTCAGACGCTTTTGGTGTTGATCCGGAAGTGCCGGAAGCCTAGGAATCATTTCGGCAAGCAAGCAAAACGTAATCGGTGAGTGCGAATGGTTTTAGAAGTCCTTGAGGGACAAGGAAACAAGGTTTGGAGATTTAGGATTGGTTTAAAACACGATCCTAAGTCCGGAAGTAAGTATGACTAGAATTGCTCTCGATATGTGGTTGATGCTCCTAAATTCTTTTAACATGCTCTTGTTTTGAGATACACAAATTCGTACTGTTTTATGCATGATTTATAACATGGAAAGATGTTATGTGTTGATCCCATGAGATAGCATGTTTATGAAAAGAGTTTTGAGATTTTGATTGGATGAAATGCATGAATTATGGCTTTGAAATGAGATGAGAAAGATTTGAGAAATGTTGCATCAAAACAGTAGGTGAGATGTTGGTTTTAATATAATATATTGACATAAATGATGAGATGACGACCGATAGGATAAAAGTGCACTATAAACTAAAATTCGTACATGCTCTTTGGAGTCAGGCAATGGGGGTAGTGCCATCCCGATCCAAAGTGAGAGTTCGATGATGAAAGATACCATCGAGGTAGGTCTTGGTGAAACACCCAAGCTTTGTGGCGAAGAGAGATACCGCCATGAGAGTCTGGTGATGTGAGATTTCGTCGGGGTAGGACTTGGCTTTAAGTCAAGCTAATTCACATATCCGAGTAAAGATGTAATATGAAATGCCAATATATGAGATTGTATTTGATTCACATGTACCAATTGTCGAGATGTTTTATGCTATGAGAATTGAAAATGAGATCTGTGGTTTATGAAATGCTTTCATTTACATTAAGCATGAGTATGACTTTGCCATGAGATTTGCATTGACTAAATGCATCAGTTAGATTGAAGGTACACGTGATTTCAATTGAAGATTTGATTTGAAGGGTTTTCAAGCATGAGATAGAAAGAGCATGTTGTAGAAAATGGTTTTTGAGTTGGTTTTTCTTAGAGCTTGCCTCATTAAGAAAATGTGCTTACGCTCTGTTTTATCAACAATGCAGATAATTGAGACACTTTTGGGCAGCAAGGGGGCTAAGGATTTCCAAGGAATTGAAAAGCTCAAGTATGGTGATGTTTTACGTATACTTTAGTAATGATAATTGGCAATGGGGATCTATGGCTAGTTTTGGGAGATGTAATTTTGAACTCCATGTGGTTGTTGCAAGTTTATTATGGTACATGTTGTTTGTAAATGTCCTTTACAGTTTGGCTTGTGGTTTGTGGTTTGTGGCTTTCGTATGATTTTCATGACTAGGAGGCATGCCTTTAGAATTTATGCATGTATGTTTGATGCTAGGTTTTGGATCATACTTCGTAATATCTGTCATTGACGCTTAGACATGTTGTTAGTATGTTGTGGTATGATTTAGGACATTCTCGGATGTGTTTGGACGTGAAAAACTAGCAAAGTTGTAGTTGCAGGGCTGGGCATATCGAAACTCTCTTATCTGTTTCGAAATGGTGGCCTGAAATGGTCATCAGGTTTCGGAACGGATAGGAACGTTCCGGAACGCTTTGGCTACTGGAAAGCCATGTTTCGATACGGGTCTCGGAACGCACCCGAGTACCGAAACGGTCAACTCAGTTTCGATACGACCGTTCTGATACAAGGCTTAGCGTTTCGAAACACCCGACTGTTGGTTTTGCTTTTGAACTGTTTCAGGTTCTTGTTTCTTATATTTTAGTCCCTGATGTTTATGAATGTAATTGAATGAGTTTGGAATGTCTGATTGAGTTGATAATTGACAGAGTGACATGAAATAGGACTAATTGAATATTGGTAACCTTAAAATCTACAAGGTCCTTGTAATTTACAAAATTTACATTTTGGTCCCTAAATGTCTAATTTGTGCAATTAAACCCCTAATTGAATTCCGATCGATGTGCCTTTTCTTCCTATGATCTTGGGTGGTCACATAGGTTTAATGTTACATTTAGAAAAGATAAAAGAAAAAATGGGTCGTCAATCGGAGTTAACTTTAACGAGTTGGCTTCGGTTTTCCCCGTGTAATCACCTCGGTTCGGGTCAACCGTCTAGACTGGGCTAAGGGGATTACATTTGTTGGTATCAGAGCTAGGTCTGCGAATAATTGGGGCTTGGTAAGTGGTTAATGGGTGTGAATATGAATGGTTATGACTTTTTGTGAAGGCATGTTGTGTGATTGTTTGATGTTCTAGCTCTAATGAGATGTAATGCATGCAAGATGGTGGATTGAGAAGAATTTGTGATGCTATGCTATATTTGGGGTATAGTTGGGGATCTCATTGCCATATCATTACTATTGGAAGAATTGTTTTGAAAATGAGCTTGAGTACTTGGATTCCTTGTCTTATATTGTCTAATTGAAATTTATTGCATTTTGCTAGTTGCATTGTTTTCAAATGAAGCCACGTAGAGAGCTTAGAATTAATGCGCGTACTGTGGCTGAAAATGAGAATGACGAGCGTGTTGAGAATCTACCACCTCCTCCTCCTAGTGGACCACCTGTGGTGGTGGAGCGGGGGTCGGTGCTACGGGAGTCGGAGTAGGGGTTGCTGGACCCGAGGGAGTACAAGGGCAAGCTGCTCCTGATATGACAATGTTAATACAAGCCATTGTTGGAGCTATTCGGGCAGCAGTAGCTGGAGCTCATGTGGCTGCACCTCAGGCTGGTGCTGGTGCGAGTTTGCCTCTGGAGCTACTCCGCAGTCTGGGAGGGACTGAGTTTAGGGGGCTGACCCCTGAGGGTTCTGAGTCTTGGTTGGAGAGTACCAAGAGAATCCTTGGACAAGTGAACTGTAACGATGTCTAGAAACTGGGGTGTATTGTATCTTTGTTGCATGGTGATGCTTATACGTGGTGGACGACCACAATTGATGGCTTAGATGAGGCTGAGGTATCTTGGACGTTCTTTCTGAACGTGTTCAAGAGGAAATATTTGGGGGTCCGTTATCTGGACGAAAAGAAGAGGGAGTTTATGTCCCTAGTACAAGGTGGCATATCGGTGGCGGATTATGAGGTGCAGTTTTTACGTCTTAGCCAGTACGCGCAAGAGTTGGTCCCGAGTGAGCGGAAAAGGTGCGAGCGTTCAGATATGGGCTGGTGGCTGGCGTGAAAACATATATGCTTGCATAAGATTATACCGATTTTGATGTCTTGGTCACTCGAGCCATGGCTATTGAGCTGAATCTTGATTTGACAAGTCGATCGGGAGGGTCTAGCTCAGGGAAGCGACCTACGGATCGTGATCTTGGAAGAGATCGGTTCAAGAGCCCTAAGGATAGAAGGTTACACATGGATGTTAGACGTGGGGGAGGTAACCCCGGAAGAGGTTAGCAAGGGCCAAATGCTTTCATACGGAGTGTAATCGGTGTGGTAGAAGGCACACTGGTGAGTGCTGGGGCAACCTTGGTATTTGCTGGAAATGCGATAATCGTGGGCACATGAAAAGGGATTGTCCACAGCCGATAAGAGAAGGTCAGGCTCCAGTGAGAGCAGCTGAGCCACAGAGAGGCCGTGGGCGCGGCCGTGGAAACTTTCAGCGCAGAGACGAAGGTGCGAGAAATGTAGCACATGTGGTGGCTGTTCAGCCTGAAGGTGGTGGCCAAGCCAGAGTGTATGCTCATCGTGAAGGGAGGAATGACACGGACATGATCGCAAGTACCTTTACTTTGCAGTCTTTGTTATTACTTTCTCTGATTGATTTTGGATCTACACACTCGTACATATTGCGTGAACATGCCCAAATGCTTGGTTTGCCTGTTGAGTCTTTTGATGTGGGTATGCGTGTGACTAGTTCTTTTGGTGATACAGTTGTAACAAGGAGATTGTATAGGAGATGTCCCTTAAAGGTGCAAGAGCATGTGTTTTTAGTTGATCTTATAGAATTGCCATTTTCTGGATTCAATGTAATCCTTGGTATGGATTGGCTCGTTGAGCATAGGGCCGTTGTAGATTTTGAAAATAAGCGAGTTTCGCTGAAACTTGTGGATGATTATTAAGTTGTGGTGGTGGGAGAGAACGTAAAGTTCCTGTCAAATGTGGTTTCAACGCTTGAGGCGAGCCGATTGATGCGTCAAGGATGCGAGGCTTATCTAGCTTTTGTTATGAATCCTAGCACGATGAAAGTACATGTGCAGGATATAAAGAAGGTGCGTGAATTTCTTGGGGTATTTCCGGAGGAGTTGCTGGGTTTGTCACCTAGTCGAGAGGTTGAGTTCAGAATCGAATTATATGAGAACACATCTCCGGTGTCAATCGCTCCCTATCGAATGGCACCAAAGGAGTTAAAGGAGCTGAAGACGCAACTTCAGGAGTTTCTGGATCAATGCTTTATTCGACCTGGTGTGTCACCTTGGGGTGCATTGGTCTTGTTTGTTAAAAAGTAAGATGGCACGATAAGGATGTGCATTGATTATTGTTGCGTTCGTGCAGTGACTATATATGGTACGCAAATGGTGCAAGTATACACGTCGAACGAGTAATAAAGTGATGAGTGAGTATCGTCTCCACAGGGATTGGAGGTGAATAGAGTTTTAATATCCAAATTGCTATAGTAACCAAATTGTAATGAGAGTATGCTGAGGCAGAATGAATGATGGAAAAGTGCTGTAACAAAACAAGCAAACAAAGAAGAGATAATCAAACCGCAGATAGGTCCTCTCTCGGATACGAAGCTTTCTATGGAATGGCTGGCTAGCTCCTGAAGGATAATCCTCTAAAACCTCTTAACACTGCTAATGAATCCTAGTTCTCTACATTATGCTCGGCGGGATTTACTCAGGTTGCTTCTAAACTATCTCTAGCAGGAAGCTGGGAGACTAAAATGCTACAGCAATACCTCTCGGCTTAACTCCAACACTTTACTTTCCTAATCTCTATCACTCTTAGCCGTTTAAACCTATCACTTATCTCTAAGGCAGGTTGGAGTCCTTCCCCTTGGTGGTTACTCTATTGTTTATGAAGATCTAAGGCTAGCTCTCTCGTTCACACCTCCAAGATAATGCTAAAGCAATGACCTTCTCTCGAAGGTTATCACACACTACTCTAACTGTCACTATTAGCTTAGGCATGCTCCCTCGATCACTACCCCCATTTGTACATAGGGAATGACCATCACTCGAAGGCATCATAAGGAATAACCTTTCTCTCGAGGCACTAAAATCCCTAATCTCTTACAACCCTGGGTTGTTTCAAAAGAAAGGCCAACTCTCGAAGGCGCTTAAGGTAGGGCCTATATCTTAAAGCACTAACAACCCTAAGCTCTTACAACTTTAAGGAAATCAAGTATACCATAAACAAAGCAAAGATAAAGAGAGAACAATAAACATTAACAGGGAATTAAGAAAATAAACAGTGTATCATCCAACAAAACCCATGACATCTAAACAGTTCATGGCTGAGCAATAATCAAACGTATCATTCTCATACAACCCTCCAGATAAATAAATGCTATAGCAGAAAGGAAAGATAAACGCCCAGTTCGCTAGTGGACTGCCATTACCGCGTTATGCTCACCGCCTCATAAGAGGACGGTGAGGCCACGCCTTGAGCTCCTCGATGAAGGACACAAAGTCTGACCGATGATGAAGTGCTTCTCCCCTCTGGTTGTATTTTCTCTTGCACACTTTTCTTCTCTCCCCGCCTCTCCCACCTTTGAAGAGATGAAGCCTTTATATAGTGGGGGTGTGGTCTTCTAGGGTTTTGTTGCCTTGGTATCTCGTTGGGGATCCAAACGAATATCCTCCGACAAGCTCTGTCCACCAGGGGACAAGAGGACGGTCTGCAGATGGAGTGCGGTTGCTGCATAAAACTATCTGACACTGTCAGGCGTTTTTTCTTGAACTTCACGTGCTTGTACTTTCGTGTGCCAGCTAGCCTTCTTTCTCTCCCTTGCTATAACATTTTGTTCCTTGTTTCTTCCCTCACATTCTGCCCTATCATCCTGCACACAAACAGTCAAAAACTACCTTTCACGCAGCACCAACTCCATACGAGCAGTAAAGTGAAAAGCACCCATAATATACTAAAAATACAGCCTGCATACAATGTAATGCACTTGAAAACAAGCAATTTCTATAGCAAAGAGGCATAAATATAGAGGTAATAGTATAGCTATCACACCCCAAACTTAAGCTATTGCTTGTCCTTAAGCAATGAGTAAAAATAAACAAAAAGGATGCTAAGGCAAATATTTAACGGGGAATTAATGCTACAGCAGTGTTTCAGCTTTTAGAAAAATATATGCATTCAATATTAACAATATCTATTTGAGACTGGCAAGAATTTCTCTTAAGAGCAAGCTCCTATTGAGTGTGTGTAAGATTACTTTCGAGCTATGCATGATATGCGAAGAAAAAATTTCAAGGAAGCTCAATAATAATACCTTAGCAATGAATTTTCAATTATTATAGACTTCCACAAGAATGCAAAAGGGTATTGTTGCGAATGGTGTCAGCTCGTCACGCCTACCGTCCTTAACTCTAGATGAGCAGGGAGCATACCTCTCACCCCCGAGCTAGTAGGTAGAGTTATCTCGTGACAACTTTCATTCACTCATGTGCTTTTCATTGCCACTTATTTATTTTGTTTCTTTTTTCATCTCTTTTCTTCTTCTTATTTTTTCAAGAAAGATCAAATGGCCAAAAGACTGCACAACGGAGTGTCCTTCTACAGTTATGCTATAGCATTTATTCATTCGTAGTTTTAGGCACAGGGGAGTCTATTTTCTTTTATGCTCATTTTTCATTCTTTCATGCAAGGCAGTACTAAAGTCCTTCCTAAAAAGTTTTTCTAAACTTACCAAGCAGAGAAAGAAAGCAATATGTGTGTACAAATATTTTCTATAGCAAACTCACTCCTAAGATAGTTCTTTAAGTCTCATGCAGTTGTAAAAAATTTAAGTTCTGGCCTATTGAATTTCAAATGATCATCATTAAGCATCAACAAAACATTTGCATATTTTTTCCTAGCTAAACAGAATGCCATAGCAAAACTTTTGTCTAATCTTACGATGCAAATGCTATGGTCCTAAACTAAGCGAAGGCGAAACACCCCCAAACTTGGAGATGCGTCGTCCGCGATGCATAAAAAATGTTATACAAGATGCTGATGCAAAAATAAAATAAAAAGAACAAAAACTTAAAAAAAGTGTGTACCTCATGGGTGTTGAGGTCAATTGTCACTTGTGTCTTCCTTGGAGTGGTCGTTGTGCACCATTGGAACTGTTGAGGTCGCACTGTCGTTAGATTGAACATGGACTGGATCGGTTGGTTTGACGGTGCGCCTGACTGTGCGTTTATAACGTTTCGGCTTGGATGTTGTAGCATCCTCAAATGGTGGCACAACTGGGTAGGGTGCAGTGGTGGGTGCTGCCTCAGCCATAGGCTGATCATCGTCACTCAAAGTGGTGACTGGCTCCCTTTGCGATTCAGGTGGCTGTGATGTTGTTAAAGCAGGCTTCTTGTTGCTTCTTGTTTTCTTCCTAGTGGGTGTGGAAGCAGGATCGATTTGCTGTGACTTTTGGGCAGGGGTCAGTTCTTCTTGGGCTGAGGGGTCTCGAGTGTCTGGTTCATGGGCTGGGGCTGGGTCGGTTTTCTTGGGAAATAGCTAGCAACTGACTCTCTTTAATGAGGAGAGGGGTTTGACGGTGATGGGATCCGTCTTTTGTCAGGAAAGAGAAAAGGGTTTCTTAGTTGGTCAAAGAAAAAGTAGGAGAGAGAACTAGGTTATGTGTGGCTAGGGTTTAATCTTCAAATATTCTCTCTATTAATTCCCCTTTTAAAATGCCCATTTTATTTCCCTCCTTTTCTTACGTCGTTCCAGCTCCCAAGTTAAGACAAATTGTGTTCCCTACAAATTCTGATTTCCTTCATCAACCAATAAAATAATCCCCTTTTTGATGTATCACCTGTATGACTGATTAATACTACAGAAGACATGTACTATGATACGGAATTTGCAGGATAATAAATTAAAAGAAAGGACAAACAAAAGATAAGAACAAAGCTAAAAACACACAATGACAAACTAACTATTGTTTATTGAAAATGCTAAAGCAAAAAGAAAAAGTTAGGAGGCATACTATCAAGGGTCAGGAAGGCTGAGGTGAGACGTGGCTAGCCCCACTTCTTTGAGTGATTTTCTGCTTTTCTGCCTTCCTCTTCTTTGTGATGATAACCTTGAGAAACTTAGCATATGTAGGCATCTGGTCAATGGCCTCCAAGCGTGGCACATTGATATGCAATTGATCAAGGATATCTACAAACTGTTCAAATTAGAGATCTTCTCTTTACTTTTTGAGTCCTTGAGGGAATGGTGGAGGTGGCTTAGCTAAATTTGTTGTAGCTCGCGGGGCTGTGTCATTTGCTGTAACAAAAACTGGCCCTTCCTCGGTTGGTCTTTTGGCTTTGCCATCCTCCTTTATTCCTTCTACTTTTTGTGGTTCCTAAAGATATTTTTGCAGTGGTAGCAAGCTGGGTTGGACTCCTTCCTTCTCTCCACCCGCAAACTTATCACATTTGTTAATATCCATGCAACTCCTTAGTGTGAGTGCATTACACTATTCCTTGCCATGGTGCTTAGTGGCTTCAGTGTCACTAGGCAACATTCCTTGTGGTCGCACGTACAAGGCTTGAGCAATCTGGCCCACTTGAGTTTCTAAGGCTCGTAAGGATGCACCATGACTTTGTAGAAGGGATCCCTGATTTTTTATGTGTGCTGCCTGATCCTGTAGCAAAACTTTCATGGTCCCCATGAAGTCCTTTGTCATAGCCATGAACTCCTTAAAAGTAGACTCCAATGAATTGCTTGATGAAGGTGCTGCACCCATTTGATTTTGCCATGGCTCATTCAAGCAGGAATGATGTGCCTCTTGGGGGATTTCCTGTGGCATTTGATTGGCCAAATTGCTGTTGTGCCCCTGATTATCCCAACTCAGGTTTGGGTGTTGACACCATCCTAGGTTGTAGGAGTTAGAATAAGGGTTGATGTTGCTACGGTTGCAGTTCCCCACATAGGTGGTAGATTATGGATTGTCAGGGCAATTGTTGAGGTGGTGATTACCATTGCATCTTTGGCATGACCTTACTGCCTTAACTTCATTCACTTCGTTGGAACGTAGGAGATTGTTTAGCAAATCTATGATGTTGGCAAACTGATTCAATATTGAGTTGTCAACTTCACTCTCCTTGGCAGCTTGATTTCTCCTCCCCGTTCCAAACCTTGTTGTTGGGAACTGATAATCGTTGTTGGCTACCTCGTCGAGGATGTCAAATGCTTGTTCCGGTGACTTGTCCAACAATGCCCTATTTGCTGCAGCATTGATCAACATCCTTGTGGTAGCATTGACACCATTATAGAACATAACCACCTAGGGCCACTCATGATACCCATGGTTAGAGCATTTCCTCAACAATCCTTTAAATCGGTCCTAACACTCATACATAGATTCGTCAACAGACTGATGAAAGGAAGCTATATCATTCCTCAACTGGGTGTTCATCACAGGCGGACTATGCCATAGCAAAAAGTTCTTGCATAAATTGGACCAACTTTTAATTTATCCGGCTAGCACTTCATTTAGCCATGCTCTAGCACGATATCTTAGTGAATACGAAAACAACTTTAATTTCAACACATCCTTGTGCACTCCTTGCTGTCTGAAAGAATCACAAACACCCAAGAAAGCATGGATATGATGTCTAGCATCTTTATGAGGCGAGCCACCATACTGTCTAATGTTGCTCAACATGTTGAACATGACGAGTTTAAGTTCGAACTAGGCTGCCTGAATTTCTGGAGCTATAATTTCGGGATAAAGATCATCCAAACTAGGAGACAAATGATCCCTAATGGTTCGTGGTCGAACCTCCGCTCCATGGCAATTTGCCATAGCATCTACATTAACAGGTGATGGTTCCATGACTCTAGCTTCTCCTGGTTATAAACTAGAAGAATACCTGAAAAGAAAAGTTAAACAACAAAACAAGTGAATATTTGCAACGTGGAAATAGAAAGAAAAATGAAATAAAAATTGTGGACAACCAATTGTCAGTACTCGGCAACGGCGCCAAAAACTTGTTGCGTTCGTGCAGTGAATATATATGGTACGCAAATGGTGCAAGTATACACGTCGAATGAGTAATAAAGTGATTAGTGAGTATCGTCTCCACAGGGATTGGAGGGAAACCCTGTTTCAGTATCCAAATTGCTATAGTAACCAAATTGTAATGAGAGTATGCTGAGGCAGAATGAATGATGGAAAAGTGTTGTAACAAAACAAGCAAACAGAGAAGAGATAATCAAATGATAGATAGGTCATCTCTCGGATACGAAGCTCTCTATGGAATGGCTGGCTAGCTTTTGAAGGATAATCCTTTAAAACCTCTTAACACTACTAACGAATCCTAGTTCTCTACACTATGCTTCGTGGGATTTACTCAGGTTGCTTCTAAACTATCTCTAGCAGGAAAGCTGGGAGACTAAAATGCTACAGCAATACCTCTCCGCTTGACTCAAACACTTTATTGTCCTAATCTCTATCCCTCTTAGCCATTTGAACCTATCACTTATCTCTAAGGCAGGTTGGAGTCCTTCCCCTTGGTGGTTACTCCATTGTTTATGAATATCTAAGGCTAGCTCTCTCGTTCACTCCTCCAAGCTTGTAACCCCCTTAGCCCGGCCTAGATGGTTGACCCGAACTACGGAGATTACACGGGGAAAATCAAAGTCAACTCGAAAGTCAACCATGATTAACGACCCTTTTTTTCTTTTTAATCTTGTCTAGATACATGTTAACCTTAGGTGAACACTCGAGAAACATATATGTATAAAGCACAACGATCGGATTTTAGAAAGGGACTCAATTGCACAATATACAAATGTTAGGGACCAAAACGTAAATTCTGTAAATTAGAAGGTCTTAACTGATTTTAAAGTTACCAATATGAAATTAGTCATAATACATGCTTCCCTGTCAAATTTCATTTTAATTGGACATCTCGAACTCATACAATTGCAAACTCGACTTTCGGGACTAAAACGTAAAGCTTGCAAACTTCAACATCATTCAAATAAGTGCCCAACGGTCACCTGTTTCGAAACGGCATTGACCGTTCCGAAACACGAGTTGGTTCCGAGACTGGTTCCGAAACAGGGCATTCTAGTAGCCAAAACGTATCGGAACAGCCTCCAGCCGTTTCAAAACACGAAGGCCATTAGAGGCCCCCGTTTCGAAACGCCAGTGAGTGTTCCGATACGGTTTGCCCAGAAGCTGCAGATTTTACTGGTTTCTCATATATAAATCCACTCAAAAACTACCTATTGACTTCCTAGTCATACCAACTAGTCATCATACATATATGGAGCATGTTTGTAACTCCTAAACACATTCATAGCATCAATCATGAAATTTCACATGTCTATAGGCACGCTTCCTATTATCCAAAACCAAGCAATCAACCAATCTCCAAAACAAGCATTAAAAGGCCATTTACAAATTCAAACCATCAGAAGCAACATGCCACAACCTAGGGAGTTCAAAACATCTCCCAAAACACATCTTAAGTTCCCATTGCCAAATTACCAAAACTAATAGTGTATGAAAACATCACCATACATGAGCTTGGTTTCCCTCGGACACTCTTAGCTTCCTTGTTGCCCTTAAACACGCCAATTATCTGCATTGTTGGTACAAGAGAGAGAGCTTAAGCACAATTGCTTAGTGAGGCATGCTCTAAAGGAACAACACAATAATGCATTTTATAAAACACTTTCAACAAAGCTTTTTAAAACTCATGCTCATCTCTTTTCATGCAACCTTGCATACTTTACAAGCATCTCATGCTTCATTACATTCAACACACCATATTGGATTTCAAGTGATAATTCATAACCATTTACAACACAAAACACAATCGGATACACGGATTACAAGCGTTGTCCCACACGCTTCATACACACCACCGAACAACACAAGTGGAGTCTACCAGTACAATCACAACCCCTCAACACCCGCGATAGAGTTTAACGGTACAATCACAACCCCTCAACATCACTCATTGGTAGTTGTATAATTCCACTAACGAGAGCAAGGGACACGTAACACAAGATCCACACACGGACTTTTAACCACCGTTGTGATCTTACCTCACTCGTTAGGGTACTTGGATGGAGTTTACGGTACAATCACAACCCCTCAACATCCAAGGCGACTTTATTCACGGTGCACCCAATCCTATAGCCGGCTAACCATATCCGATTCAAGTACTTTAAAACCATTACATCACTTGCCAATATACATCATACACCATCAACATATCACTATTTTTAAGCATTAATCAAAGCCATTTAACAACATGCATCACTATGCATCAAAACCATATTAATGATATGTCAAACCAAGGATCTCTTACCTTGAGCATCCTTCAATACATGGCTTTCAAAACCAGCATTAACCATGCTAAAACATGCTTTCAAAACAGAATTTAAACATGCAATCTATAACCAATGCATCAAACCACTTCATAGCAAATACGAGGGAGTTTTTCCGAAAACTTACTTTTGAGCTTGGCTAAGTTGTTTAGAAATAAACTAAGCTCCCAAAACCTCCAAATAACCGTTTCAAAACTAGAAAACCATCTCCACTCACCAATTACGTTTCGCTTACTTGTCGAAACGCCAATCAAGCCTCTGGATCAACTCCAAAAGTGTCAGAAGATGTCTCCCCTATTTTAAACACATCAAAGCAGAGGATTAATGCATCATTATGCATTAAAATCTTCAGCCAACACACCTAAACTCGCTGCTCTACCCAAAACCAACATTTCGACTATAAAACACAACCGAAAACACCTCCAAACTCTTCCAAAACTTAACCCATCCAAGATCCATCACTTCTAACCATTTCTAAACATCAATTAACACCCAAAATAAACCTAAACTCGTCCTTATACCTCCATCTATAACAGAACACCAAAAACACCTCCAAAACCACCATTTTCTTGAGCAAAAACTTAAGAAACACAACCTATTCGGGATTGCATTGATAAAACCTCATTTCTAACATCATTTAATATCCAAAATACATTAAAGAACCACCTCAAAACAGAGGCCAATCAAACTCAACGAAATTCTTCAAGATTTCTTCCAAATCTTGAGTTTTAAGCCAAAATCAAGTTTCTAACATTAAAACCATTTATAAAACTTAAATTAAGGATTGACAACTTGGGAATTTCAGTAATGAATTGAGTATTTAGAGGAGAAGAACAATCTTACCTCTAAATGGTGATTTCTCCTTGATTTGGGCTAAATTCCTTGAAAATTCAATGTGGAAATCAAAAGGTTTTGTTGCTAGATTGATTATGAAACAATGAGTGATGGAAATCTCATCAAATGAGGTGAAGATCAAAGTTATTTGTGCTGAGAAAATTTGGAGAAGGTAGTTATGAGAATCTAAAAGTAGTTTCCATCTTTATTTCATTTAATTAAAACATTAATTAAATCACCCAAATTAAGGAAAAATCTGGAGAAAACATTTTGGGTAATTAGCTCCTTAAAGATTCAAAGTTCCAATCCTTTACAAAACAGTCATCACAAAACTTTTCAAAAATCGCGTTTTGGTCACTACACAGAAATGTAATATTTCCAAACCTTATTTTGTAAAATTGATTTCAGCACTCTCTTATGTATATTAAAAGCGGATTTTTAGATATTTTTCCATATTTTTAAAGCATCCCGAACTAGGCTTTCCTTAAAACCTCCTTTTATATTGTAACGCCCCGGTTTTGGGCTCAGAAGTCTTGGGCGTTGACCAGTTCGGTCAAAGTGCTGATCGAATATATAAGAGTGAATTTAGGAAAGCCTAGTTCAGGTTGCATTAAAAATATGGAAAAATGTTCTAAAATCATCTTTTAATATGTAAAAGTGAACTGTGAAATCAATTTTGAAAAATGAGGTTTGGAAGGGTGACATTTTGGCTAGTGACCAAAATGTAATTTTTGAAAGTTGCGTGACTGTTTTATAAAGGATTGAAACTTTGAATCTTTAAGGAGCTATTATTCCAAAAAGAGTTTCTCCAGATTTTTCTAAGATATTTTAAGATTTATTCTGATTTTAAAACATAAAGAAAGAGGAGGGAAAGCCATTTTGGCTATTTGCAACTAACTTTCCATTTTCTTCCAATTTTCATTTTCTCTCATTTTCTCTCAACCCAAACACATCTCTCCAGATTTTCTCCTCTGATTTTGTCACTCAAATCTTCCTTTTCAATTATCTTTGGATTCCCAATCATCTCTACAACAAAACCTCACCATTTGCAAGTTGTTTCATCAAGCTTTTTGGTTCTAAAAAGGAGAAATTCAAGTTTGGAGGTAAGAACGTCCTTCTCCTCTAAACTATCAGTTCTTTACTGAAATTCCTAAGTTCTCAATCCTTGATTTGTGATTTGTTAAAGGCTTTTCAATTGAAATCTTGATTTTGGCTAAAATGCAAGATTTGCTTGATTTTGGTGGAATTTTCGTGTGATCTGTTTGGGCAGTGTTTTGAGGTGTCAAATTGATGTTAAATGCATGCTAAATTGATTAGAAGTTGAGGTTTAATTAATGCAATCCTGGATAGGTTGAATTTCCTAAGTTTGGCTTGAGTTTTTTGTTGTTTTTGGAGTGTTTTTGATGATCTGTTATACCTGGAGGTATCAGGACGTGTTTGAGATCATTTTGGATGTTAATTGATGTTTAAAAATGGTTAGAAGTGATGGATCTTGGCTGGGTTAAGTTTTGGAAGTGTTTGGAGGTGATTTCGGTTGTGTTTGGTAGCCGAAATGTTGGATTTGTGATGAGCAGCGAGTTGTGTTGAGTTGCTGGTGTTTCTAATGCATAAAGATGCATTAATGCTCTGTTTTTGTGTGCTTGAAACAGGGGAGTTTGATCCGTGAGCTTTGGAGGTGTTGCGGAAGGTTTCGGATGCTTGGAAGGCTTGTTGGTTAGCCTTGTTTTGTGTATCGGTGAGTGAAGTTGGGTTTTCAGCTTTTAAACCAAGGTTTGAAGGTTTTGGGAGCTTAGTATAAGTCTAAACAACTTTGCTAAGCTCAAGAGTAAGTAAATGGATTTCTTTCTTGGTTTGTGTTATGAAATGGCTTTTAAAGCAATTGTGGTTGATGATTAAAATGCATGTGTTTTGCATGATTTAAATTCTGTTTTGAAAGCATATTTTGGCATGGTCTAATGCTGGTTTTGAAAGTCATATGTGAAGGATGCTTAAGGTAAGAGATCCTTGGTTTTATACATTGTAAATGTGGTTTTGATGCATGGTGTTGCATGATGTTTTGTGGCTTGGTGTAATGCTTTAAAACAGTGGATTAATGATGGTAAATGATGGTTTTTGCATTATGGTTATGCATGTGAATCATTTGACTAATGAGGTAAGGTGGTTATATTGGCAAGTGATGTAAGTGCTCTTGGTTCTTTGATCGGATATAGTTAGCCGGCTATAGGATTGGGTGCACCGTGAATAAAGTCGCCTTGGAGGTGGAGTGGTTAAGAGTGAACCGGTAAACTCCCTTCAAGTATCCTAACGAGATGGTTAAGGTCATAATGGAGGTGGAATGTCCATTCGAGGACCTTGGTTAAGCAAAGGTTATATGGTGGTTAAAAGTCCATATATGGGAACCTTGGGAAAAGTTGAGGTTGTATGGTGTTTAAAAGTCCATACATGGGAACCTCGGGAAACGCTAAGGTTGTATGGTGTTTAAAAGTCCATACATGGGAACCTTAGGATGGTGAGGTCAAATGGTGTTTAAAAGTCCATTTGGAGACCTTGGATTGGTAGTGTGTATGAAGCGTGGGGGACAACGCTTGTGATCCGCGTATCCGATTGGGTGTTGAGTTGAAAAGTGGATGTGTTGATCACTTGGAAGCCAATATAATGTTCTTGTTTATAATGAAGCATGAGATGCTTGAAAAGATGCATGGTTGCATGAAAAGTGGTTAATGCTTGTGAATGCATGTTTACTTGTTAAGTTGAACAAGTGTTGATTATCATTTGGTAAATGATGCATGTGTGGATGGAATCTCTTAAATGCATTGGAGTCTTGTTAAGACTTGTTTTAAAAGGCATGTGATGATGATGTTGTGGTTCATAAGTTGCCTTTGGTTAATGCATGTGTTGGATTGATTGAGTAAATGGTTTTAAAGGGTTTCTTGCTTGAATGGTTTTCAAGTATAAGAAAGGTATGTTGTGAAATGGAAGTGTTTTCCAAGGTTTTGAATTTAGGTTTTGAGCATTCCTCACTAAGCATTATGTGCTTACGCTCCTTTTTGTCCATCAATGCAGATTCTTGAAGTTTGGACAGCGAGAAGCAAGGGATTCAAGGAGGACTCCATTTGAGATGTATGTCTCGGTGAATAGCTATAGTTAATAAAGGCAATGGGGGTAGAATCTCTTGGGTTGATGTTTATGTATTCGTATATGTTCGGACAAGTATGGTTTTATGTTGTTGATGTTGTTGGAACATGTTTTGACCTTTATGAGATTGTTTTGGAGATTTGGTGCTTAAATGGTTGCTTGTGTAGGAAGCATGCCTATAGATTTGGGGCTTTTCGTATATGTTGATATTTTGTTGAATTCTTGATGCAAGTATGTCTCATATATGTTGAATTGCATGTTGGTAAAGTTTGGTGGAAATTGGAGCATGTTTGGATGTTTAATTGCATGTTTAAGTATGCATTTTGGGGCAATCTGTTCAGGGTGTTTCGGAACAGTGCCTGCCGTTTCGGAACGGGTGCCTTAAACAAGCCCAGGCGTCCGAAACGGGAGAGACCGTTCCGAAACGGTTTGGCTACTGCCAGCCCGTGTTTCGGTACGCGTTGCGAAACGGCCCCGTGTTTCGAAACGGGCTCTGCCTGTTTCGGAACGGGTGACCGTTGGGGGCTGACATTGGCAGTTAAATGTTTTGAAATGTTTGCATTTTGGTCCTGAAACTTGTTTGTGCAATTGTATGAGCTTGGGATGTCCGTTTGAGCTGCAATTTGGCAGAGAAGCATGAAACATGAATAATTTTAAGTTGGTAACTTAAAATCTGGTTAAGTCCTTAAAGTTTTCAGAATTTACAATTTGGTCCCTAAAGTTGTTAATTGTTCAATTGGGTCCCTGTTTGATCTCTGATGTTTATGATCTTCGAGTATGTTGTTGTGTGATCATATCTAAGGTTAATGTGCATCTAGACAAGATTAAAAAGAAAAAAAAGGGTCGTTAATCAAGGTTGACTTTCGGGTTGACTTTGGTTTTCCCTGTGTGACTTTCTTAATTCGGGTCAACCGTCTGGGCCGGGTTAAGGGGGTTACATTTGGTGGTATCAGAGCTGTGTTGCGAATGCTTGGGGAAAACGGTAAGTTTTTGTGATGTGTGTTTGATGTTTACCTTGTTGTGTGGTTGAAGGTTGGTTGAAACACGTGTTTCTGAGAAAGTTGCTGATGTTTTCAAGCATGTTTTGTGGTTATGAATATTGGTTGAGCTTATGTGGATTTGTGCTAATGTTGTGAGCTGGTGATATGCTTGATGAACATGTAATGAGTATGTTATGTTGTTAATATGCTGTTGCAAGTGGATGCTGTTTGGTGTAAGCATGATCAAAGTATGTTGTTTGATATGCTTGATGTTGTGATATCCATGTTTGTGTTGACTGTTATGTCATGTAAAGGGGGAGGATTTGGGATACCCATTGCCTTATTATTATAGCTATTGTGTTATTTTGGAGTTGGAGTTTGAATCCTTGCTTAAAGCTGGTCTAACTGGTTTGTTTGTTTTGTTGTGAATGTTTGTTGTTGTTAGTAGTATGGCAAAGTCGATGATAGAATGGCAGTTGGGTGAGATGGTTGCTGCCTTAGGGCAGGTGGTTAGGGCATGGAATTCACCCTTTTGTAGAGGTGTTTTGTCTCAGTCTTCTGTGCCTGGAGTTGAGGTGGTAAGGCAAGGGAAAGAAGCCGGTTCTGTGATGAAGAGTTCATCACCTGTTGCTCAGGAGATGTTGGGAACATCTCAGGCTGTAGCGAAAGTAAAGTCAGTGGATGTGCTGGCTGTGGGATGTGTGGGTTTGCCGAAGTAGCGTTTGCTTGATTTGGGTGCGGTGGAGTATCATGGTTCTTCACCGGAGATGTTTGAGGCCTGGTTGGCCAGTGTGATTCTGATTTTGGATCAGGAAGGTTGTGATTATGCTTGTAAGCTTGGAAGTGTTGTCTCTTTGATGTTGGAGGATGCATGTGTCTGGTGGACATCTGTGGCGGTGGCGTCACATATCCATGATATTGACTGGGATTTCTTTGTATCTGCCTTTTATGAAAGGTATCTTGGAGAGAAGTTTCCAAGGGTTAAGAAATGTGAAGGTAGTGCTATTGTGGAGCAAGTGTTGCTTGAGCAAGGAGTGGAAGCTCAGCCACCGGTATGTGATCGTTGTGAAAGGCGCCATGTTAGAGGTTGTTGGGGCGCGGGTGCTTGCTGGAACTGTGGTTCTAAAGTGCATGTGAAGCGTGATTGTCTTCTTGGGGTGAAGTCAGCTTCAGTAATAGCCAAAGGGTCTCTGAAAGGTCGTGGGCACGGCCGAAGCAAGGTTCAGAGGTGGCAGAAAGAGCAGAAGGTTGTGAAGAGTTTGGAAAATGAGAATTGTTGGAAATGTGGGTCTGCTGGTCATATGAGACGTGATTGTTTGATGTTGGCTCGGAACAGCCAAGGTTCCTTACCGCAAGAGGTCGGTGGTTACCCTAGTGTGTTAGCTGGTGCTGTAGCGGTGCGGCAGGAGGATGATGGTTCTGCGAGGAGGAGAGCTCGTCTGATGAAGCTTCAGGGTGGTGTTGTGTTTTCAGGTAACCTTGTTAAGTAATCTTTGCTCTAGTTACCCTGGTTTGGTTTCTGTTGGTTTTCCCTTGCGTGGTAAGTTTAGTCTTATTGCTAGCATGTTGGGGGTAATAGTTGTAGTTTGGAAACATCTTTGGTGTGAAGAAGGCTTGAGTGAGTATCTAGTGGTTAATGGTTGTTGGTATGATGGAGTTAGATAAGTTAGAAGTGTGGTAGGAGGTTGTTCTTAGACGGATTTTGAGGATGTTATTGGAGGGTGTGAACTGGCATTCATGCACAATTAAAATCATTGTTATATGCTATATTATATATATGTGCTGGTCCATGCATACATGTGGCATGACATTAGAGGTTTTGCATACATGTACATCATGCATTGATAGGGCATGTTGGTGATCATGCATACGACGTTCACACTCGCTAATAACTAATTGAATCTGTTAGTGTGGTGGTTGGGTTAGGTTGGATGATGGTTTTTAGAGGTTGTGTTGGTGCTGAGTGGAAGTTAGAAGTAATGGTTTATATTAAGCTAGTGCTGGAGATAGTGAGAGTAGTATAGCCTGTTGGTAGAAGGATAGTGTTTGTTGCTTAAGGAGTTTAGTGGTTTGGTGGTGAAGAGTACCGGTTGAGGTTAGAATCGGTCAAGTGGTTTGAATAAGCTAAGTGGAAGGGGTAGTTCCTTGGTGCTAAGTGATGTTGCAGTTTAGTGGTTGTGTTTCCAAGTGCTGAAGCAACTTAGCATTTAAGTTGTTATGGAAGGGCTGTGTTTGTAAGTGTTGGTTCTTAGCAACCCTTGAGGAGTTGAGGAGTTGTTGTGTGTGTTTTGGTTAAGCGATGTTCTGGTAAGACAGGAGTTGTGGTCAAAGCTTGTGGTGGCAATGAAGGGTCGAAGGCCATTGTTGGTTGTTTGGGTTCTTGTGAGAAGTGGTTGGCTAGTTGCGAGTCTGTGAACTTCTTTTGTAGTCAGCTGGTGGTGTGTGAAACGGCTGGCGGAGTCGAGTTGGGGTTGTGATGTAAATTTTGGATTTTGGGTGAGTAGTTCTGGTAAGTCGTTATGGTAATGTTAGCGGCAGATGTGAAGAATTATCAGCATTCGTTGAGGAGTTTGAGTAAGCAGTTGATGCTTAAGAATTTTGCTTGTTGGGAAAATCTTTGGAAGAGGTTTGGGAGTTTGCAAGAGTTTTAGAAGCAGAGAAGTTTGCATAGTGTCTGATTTGGTTTGGTTAATGTCACTGTGTAAACGAGTCTTGGGAGTTGTGTGTTGCAGTGATGTGTGCTGTAAAAGTTGAAGTTCTTCAGGTTGATGTGGGGGCTGTGTACAGTCCGGATGTGTGAAAGGTTAAATTGTGGCTATCTTTGAGTGTTCAGGATTTTGTGAACATTATGTGGTGGTGTTGAGTTTGGTGGAGTTTTTGTGTGGAATGTGTTCAGTGGTGGTTGAGGCTTTTGTGTTGCCTTGTGTGTTGCTTTGGGAAGGTTGTGGTTCTCTTTTCGCCAGTTGAAATTTCGAGGACGAAATTTCCTAAGGGGGGGAGAGTTGTAACGCCCCGGTTTTGGGCTCAGAAGTCTTGGGCGTTGACCAGTTCGGTCAAAGTGCTGATCGAATATATAAGAGTGAATTTAGGAAAGCCTAGTTCGGGTTGCATTAAAAATATGGAAAAATGTTCTAAAATCATCTTTTAATATGTAAAAGTGAACTGTGAAATCAATTTTGAAAAATGAGGTTTGGAAGGGTGACATTTTGGCTAGTGACCAAAATGTAATTTTTGAAAGTTGCATGACTGTTCTATAAAGGATTGAAACTTTGAATCTTTAAGGAGCTATTATTCCAAAAAGAGTTTCTCCAGATTTTTCTAAGATATTTTAAGATTTATTCTGATTTTAAAACATAAAGAAAGAGGAGGGAAAGCCATTTTGGCTATTTGCAACTAACTTTCCATTTTCTTCCAATTTTCATTTTCTCTCATTTTCTCTCAACCCAAACACATCTCTCCAGATTTTCTCCTCTGATTTTTTCACTCAAATCTTCCTTTTCAATTCTCTTTGGATTCCCAATCATCTCTACAACAAAACCTAACCATTTGCAAGTTGTTTCATCAAGCTTTTTGGTTCTAAAAAGGAGAAATTCAAGTTTGGAGGTAAGAATGTCCTTCTCCTCTAAACTATCAGTTCTTTACTGAAATTCCTAAGTTCTCAATCCTTGATTTGTGATTTGTTAAAGGCTTTTCAATTGAAATCTTGATTTTGGCTAAAATGCAAGATTTGCTTGATTTTGGTGGAATTTTCGTGTGATTTGTTTGGGCAGTGTTTTGAGGTGTCAAATTGATGTTAAATGAATGCTAAATTGATTAGAAGTTGAGGTTTAATTAATGCAATCCCGGATAGGTTGAATTTCCTAAGTTTGGCTTGAGTTTTTGGTTGTTTTTGGAGTGTTTTTGATGATCTGTTATACCTGGAGGTATAAGGACGTGTTTGAGATCATTTTGGATGTTAATTGATGTTTAAAAATGGTTAGAAGTGATGGATCTTGGCTGGGTTAAGTTTTGGAAGTGTTTGGAGGTGATTTCGGTTGTGTTTGGTAGCCGAAATGTTGGATTTGTGATGAGCAGCGAGTTGTGTTGAGTTGCTGGTGTTTCTAATGCATAAAGATGCATTAATGCTCTGTTTTTGTGTTCTTGAAACATGGGAGTTTGATCCGTGAGCTTTGGAGGTGTTGCGGAAGGTTTCGGATGCTTGGAAGGCTTGTTGGTTAGCCTTGTTTTGTGTATCGGTGAGTGAAGTTGGGTTTTCAGCTTTTAAACCAAGGTTTGAAGGTTTTGGGAGCTTAGTATAAGTCTAAACAACTTTGCTAAGCTCAAGAGTAAGTAAATGGATTTCTTTCTTGGTTTGTGTTATGAAATGGCTTTTAAAGCAATTGTGGTTGATGATTGAAATGTATGTGTTTTGCATGATTTAAATTCTGTTTTGAAAGCATATTTTGGCATGGTCTAATGCTGGTTTTGAAAGCCATATGTGAAGGATGCTCAAGGTAAGAGATCCTTGGTTTTATACATTGTAAATGTGGTTTTGATGCATGGTGTTGCATGATGTTTTGTGGCTTGGTATAATGCTTTAAAACAGTGGATTAATGATGGTAAATGATGGTTTTTGCATTATGGTTATGCATGTGAATCATTGGACTAATGAGGTAAGGTGGTTATATTGGCAAGTGATGTAAGTGGTTCTTGGTTCTTTGATCGGATATAGTTAGCCGGCTATAGGATTGGGTGCACCGTGAATAAAGTCGCCTTGGAGGTGGAGTGGTTAAGAGTGAACCGGTAAACTCCCTTCAAGTATCCTAACGAGATGGTTAAGGTCATAATGGAGGTGGAATGCCCATTCGAGGACCTTGGTTAAGCAAAGGTTATATGGTGGTTAAAAGTCCATATATGGGAACCTTGGGAAAAGTTGAGGTTATATGGTGTTTAAAAGTCCATACATGGGAACCTCGGGAAAAGCTAAGGTTGTATGGTGTTTAAAAGTCCATACATGGGAACCTTAGGATGGTGAGGTCAAATGGTGTTTAAAAGTCCATTTGGAGACCTTGGATTGGTAGTGTGTATGAAGCGTGGGGGACAACGCTTGTGATCCGCGTATCCGATTGGGTGTTGAGTTGAAAAGTGGATGTGTTGATCACTTGGAAGCCAATATAATGTTCTTGTTTATAATGAAGCATGAGATGCTTGAAAAGATGCATGGTTGCATGAAAAGTGGTTAATGCTTGTGAATGCATGTTTACTTGTTAAGTTGAACAAGTGTTGATTATCATTTGGTAAATGATGCATGTGTGCATGGAATCTCTTAAATGCATTGGAGTCTTGTTAAGACTTGTTTTAAAAGGCATGTGATGATGATGTTGTGGTTCATAAGTTGCCTTTGGTTAATGCATGTGTTGGATTGATTGAGTAAATGGTTTTAAAGAGTTTCTTGCTTGAATGGTTTTCAAGTATAAGAAAGGTATGTTGTGAAATGGAAGTGTTTTCCAAGGTTTTGAATTTAGCTTTGCATATGGTGTTTATGCATGGAATGGTTAAATGGATGATTTTGCAAGTTGTGCTTTGAAAAGGTTTTCTTAGCTTGCTAAGCTAAGGGTTGGTTTTCATGTATGTGCAATGCATGGTTTAAAGCATGATGTTGAAAAAGGGTTTTCATACTTTGCTTGGTTATCAAATCGGGTTTGTTTTAAAAGTGATTTTATGACCCGCTGCATTGATGGTGTTTTGGTTTTGAGCATTCCTCACTAAGCATTATGTGCTTACGCTCCTTTTTGTCCATCAATGCAGATTCTTGAAGTTTGGACAGCGAGAAGCAAGGGATTCAAGGAGGACTCCATTTGAGATGTATGTCTCGGTGAATAGCTATAGTTAATAAAGGCAATGGGGGTAGAATCTCTTGGGTTGATGTTTATGTATTCGTATATGTTCGGACAAGTATGGTTTTATGTTGTTGATGTTGTTGGAACATGTTTTGACCTTTATGAGATTGTTTTGGAGATTTGGTGCTTAAATGGTTGCTTGTGTAGGAAGCATGCCTATAGATTTGGGGCTTTTCGTATATGTTGATATTTTGTTGAATTGTTGATGCAAGTATGTCTCATATATGTTGAATTGCATGTTGGTAAAGTTTGGTGGCAATTGGAGCATGTTTGGATGTTTAATTGCATGTTTAAGTATGCATTTTGGGGCAATCTGTGCAGGGTGTTTCGGAACAGTGCCTGCCGTTTCGGAACGGGTGCCTTAAACAAGCCCAGGCGTCCGAAACGGGAGAGACCGTTCCGAAACGGTTTGGCTACTGCCAGCCCATGTTTCGGTACGCGTTGCGGAACGGCCCCTTGTTTCGAAACGGGCTCTGCCTGTTTCGGAACGGGTGACCGTTGGGGGCTGACATTGGCAGTTAAATGTTTTGAAATGTTTGCATTTTGGTCCTGAAACTTGTTTGTGCAATTGTATGAGCTTGGGATGTCAATTTGAGCTGAAATTTGGCAGAGAAGCATGAAACATGAATAATTTTAAGTTGGTAACTTAAAATCTGGTTAAGTCCTTAAAGTTTTCAGAATTTACAATTTGGTCCCTAAAGTTGTTAATTGTTCAATTGGGTCCCTGTTTGATCTCTGATGTTTATGATCTTCGAGTATGTTGTTGTGTGATCATATCTAAGGTTAATGTGCATCTAGACAAGATTAAAAAGAAAAAAAAAGGGTTGTTAATCAAGGTTGACTTTCGGGTGGACTTTGGTTTTCCCTGTGTGACTTTCTTAATTCGGGTCAACCGTCTGGGTCGGGTTAAGGGGGTTACATATATTCGAACCGTTTCTCATACCGGTCCAACCAAACCCTAAACTTCCAAGCCCAAAATTAGGGTGTTAAAACTCTCCCCCTTAAGAAATTTTGTCCTCGAAATTTACCTGGAGGAAAAAGGTACGAAAACTGCTTCTTCATGTCGTCCTTTCTTTCCCACGTGGCTTCCTCAACACCACGATGCTTCCACAACACCTTAACCAATTCAATGGTCTTGCCTCAAAAAACTTTACTGTCCGAATCCAAAATTTCAATAGGCTCCTCATCATAGGTCAAGTCTGGATTCAACTCCACTTCCTCAACAGGCATAACATGCGAAGGATCCGACCTATACCTCCGAAGCATAGACACATGAAACACATCATGTATCTTTTCCAACTATTGCGGTAACCTCAGCTTGTACGCAACATGACCCACACGTTCAATCACCTCGTATGGTCCAATATACCTAGGGCTCAACTTACCCTTCCGGCCAAACCTCATCACCTTCTTCCAAGGAGAAACCTTCAAGAACACACGGCCGTCTACCGCAAACTCAATCTCCTTACGCTTCAAATCCGCGTAAGACTTATGTCGATCAGAAGCTGCCTTTAATCGCTCACAAATGAGCTTCACCTTCTCGGTGGTTCCTTTCAACAAAGCCATCATTGAAACCAACTTCTAACCTGTTCCAGCCCAGCAAAGAGGAGTTCTACACTTCCACCCGTACAAAGCTTCATAACGTGCCATTTGAATACTTGCCTGGTAGCTATTGTTATAAGCAAACTCCACCAAAGGCAAATGCTTCTCCCAAGAACCTTGAAACTCAATCACATAGCACCTCAACATATCCTCAAGCACTTGGATAACACGCTCGGACTGTCCATCCGACAGTGGATGATAAGAAGTACTGAAATTCAGCCGCGTACCCAAAGCTTGATGCAAACACTCCCAAAAACGCGATGTAAACGTCGGATCTCTATCCGACACTATAGACTTTGGCACACCATGCAGTCGCACAATCTCAGCAAAGTACCAGCTCCGCAAGCTTGTCCAAGGTATATGTAGTATGCACAGGTAAGAAATGTGCACACTTCGTAAGGCGATCCACAATCACCCACACCGAATTCTTCTTCGATGGCGACAAAGGCAAACCAGACACAAAGTCCATGGTAATCCTTTCCCACTTCCACTCTGGAATCCTCAACAGCTGCAACAACCCTGAAGGAAACTGATGCTCAGCCTTAACCCGCTGACAAACCATGCACTTACTCACATACTCCGCAACATCCTTCTTCAAACCCACCCAATAGTACTCATCCTTCAGATCACGATACATCTTTGTACTACCAGGGTGCATAGCAAAAGGACTACTATAAGCTTCAGTCAGAATAGTACACCTCAACTCCGCATCATTCGGCACTACTATCCGACTTCCAAAACATAGAACCCCATCATCATTAAAACAAAAATCTGATGGTCTATCCTCAGCACTATCCTAAACATGTGGCACCAAAGAATCATCCAATAACTGCTTATCCTTTATCAACTGAACCAAAGATGGTTTTACTTGCAATTCAGCCACAAGCCCTCCATCTTGCGAAATACTCAAACTGACAAACATAACCCTTAACTCCACTGCCACCTTTCTACTCAAGGCATCCGCTACAACATTAGCTTTTCCCGGGTGGTACTCGATCGTCAGATCGTAATCCTTAAGCAACTCCACCCAACGTCGTTGCCTAAGATTCAACTCTTTCTGAGACATCAGATACTTCAAACTTTTGTGATCCGTGTACACAGTACACTTCTCACCATACAGGTAATGTCTCCAAATCTTCAAGGCAAAAACCACCGCAGCTAACTCAATATCATGCGTAGGATAATTGCGCTCATACACCTTCAACTGGTGCGATGCATAAGCCACCACATACCCTCTTGCATTAGCACACACCCCAAACCAACATAAGATGCGTTGCTGTACACCACAAACTCTTTCCCTGATTCAGGTTGAACCAAGATAGGAGCTTGCGTCAAAGCTGCCTTAAGCTTCTCAAAAGCTTGTTGCCTTGCTTCTGTCCACTCATACTTGACATCCTTCTACAACAACTTCATCAAAGGTGCAGCAATCTTCGAAAATCCATCCACAAACCTCCGATAGTATCCTACCAACCCAAGGAAACTACGGACTTCATGAACAGACTTAGGAGGCTTCCAATTCATCACCGCCTCAATCTTCTGAGGATCAACACGAATCCCCTCAGCATAAACCACATGACCAAGGAAAACAACTTTCTTAAGCCAAAATTCGCATTTGTTGAACTTAGCATAAAGCTGATTCTCCAACAACGCCTGCAACACAATCCTGAAATGCCCCTCATGATCCTCCTCAGTACGAGAGTACACAAGGATATCATCAATGAACACCACAACAAACTTGTCCAAATATTCATGGAACACTCTATTCATCATGTCCATGAGAGCTGCAGGAGCATTCGTCAAGCCAAACAACATTACAAGGAACTCGTAAAGCCCATACCTCGTTCTAAAGGTTGTTTTTGGCACATCCACATCTTTCACCTTGAGCTGGTAATAACCTGACCTTAATTCAATCTTAGAGAACACAGCCGCTCCCCGAAACTGATCAAAAAGATCATCAATCCTCGGCAAAGGATACTGATTCTTGATAGTCAACTTGTTCAGCTGACGATAATTGATGCACGTTCTCATAGTGCCATCCTTATTCTTCACAAACAAGACCGGTGCACCCCAAGGTGACACACTCGACCGAATGAAACCACGATCAAGCAACTCTTGAAGTTGCGTCTTCAACTCCTTAGGTGCCATGCGATAGGGAGCAATGGACACTGGAGTTGTGTTTTCATACATCTAAATTCCAAACTCCACCTCTCGACCATGAGGCAA
The DNA here is from genome assembly GCA_958450335.1 of Hibiscus tridactylites. Lineage (NCBI taxonomy): Eukaryota > Viridiplantae > Streptophyta > Magnoliopsida > Malvales > Malvaceae > Hibiscus > Hibiscus tridactylites. The sequence goes on along the minus strand of OY288278.1, from coordinate 20,388,838 downwards.
TCCAGGTAACTCCTCTAGAAACACACCAGGAAACTCTCACACAATCCTGATATCTTGAACGCGCAACTCCTTAGAGCTAGGATTCATCACAAAGGCTATGTAAGCCTCACAACCTTGTCACAGCATTCGGCTTGCTTCCAACGTAGACACCACATTGGCAAGAAACTTCACATTCTCGCCAACCACCACTACCTCGTAATCATCCGCAAGTTTCAACGAAACTCGCTTGTTCTCAAAATCCACTACAACTCGATGTTCAACAAGCCAATCCATACCAAGGATTACATCAAAACCATAGAATGGCAATTCCATGAGATCAACAAGAAAAACATGGTTTTGCACTTCCAAGGGACATCTTCTATACAACCTCCGTGTTACGACTGTCTCACCAAAGGAACTAGTCACACGCACACCAACATCCAAAGACTCAACAGGTAAACCAAGTAATTGAGCATGTTCACGGAATATATATGAGTGTGTAGATCCAGAATCAATCAAGGAAAGTAATGACAAGGATTGCAAAGTAAAGGTACCTGCGATCACATCCGTATCATTTCTCCCCTCACGCTGAGCATACACTCGAGCCTGGCCACCACCTTAGGTTGAACAGCCACCACATGCGCCACATTCCTCCCACCATCATCTCTGCGTTGGAAGTTACCACGGCTGCGCCCACGACCTCTCTGTGGTGCAACTACCCTAGAAGCACGTCCTTGACCATCGCCGGCCAACAAAGGACACTCCCTCCTCATGTGGTCTGCCGAACCACAATTCCAGCATGAATTACCGGTCACTGCTACAGGAGCCTGAACCTCCCTCGCTACTCGAGGACAATCTCGCCTAAGATGGCCACGAGATCCACACATCCAACACGTGTTCTGATCAGCCCTCATCCTATCTCCCTGAACAGGTGCACCATGCCCTCCATTACCACGCCTAGCAGAAGACTGATACCTCTTATCTTGTCCTCTCTTATTCCGTCCACCACCGGAACTATAATCAGCAGCTCTTTTGCCCGAGCTAGAACTAACACCTCGGGAAGACAAACTCAAGTTCTGCTCAATGTCCTTCGCTCTACTCACAAGCACATCAAAATCTGTATACTCAGACGTAAGCATAAAAGTCTTCGCGTCCGTCACCAAACCATAACGGAAGCGTTCACACCTCTCTCGCTCATCAGAAATTAGCTCAGGTGCGTACTGACTAAGGCGGACAAACTGGATCTCATACTCAGCCACCGTCATGTTTCCTTGCACAAGAGACATGATTTCTCTTTTCTTCTCATCTAGGTATCGCACACCCATATACTTTCGCTTGAACGCGTTCAAGAAGAACGTCCATATCACACCATTTTCCTCCATTCCAGAGACAGTGGTCGTCCACCACGTATAAGCATCATCATGCAGCAGTGATACCACACATCCCAACTTATGTACATTGTTGCAGTTCATTTTCCCCAAAATCTTCTTGGTGCTTTCCAACCAAGATTCGGATCCTTCCAGAGATAAACCTCTGAACTCATTCCCTCCCAGACTGCGAAGACGTTGCAAAGGCAATCTCACATTAGCATCACCCTGATGCGCAGCTCCGTGAGCTCCAGCTATTGCTGCCTGAAAGGGTCCCGCAATAGCTTGAATCAACACAGTCATGTCAGGAGCAGCTTGCCCCTGCACACCTTCAGGTCCAGCAACCCCAACACCAGCACCAACACCAGCATTATCACCTCTAGCACCCCCACCGCCGGGTGGTCCACGACCAGGGGGAGGAGGTATATCCACAACATTCGCAGCATTTTCCTCATTCTCATTCTGAGCCATAGCTCTCGTATTCATCCTCATCTCTCTATGAGGCCCCATTTTCAAGAAAACAATGCACTGACACAAATGCAATAAACATAATTAGGCTCAACAAGGTAAGCAATCCAAGTACACAAGCTCATTTTCCAAAAACAATCCCTTTCATTAGTTTTGACATGGCAATGGGTTCCTCTAACATGCTTCAACATAACATAACATCACAATTGCAACCATACATCACAATTCATAATACATACTTTCACACAAAGGGCATATCATGCAAATACACATACATCATCCTCATAACGATTCACATCTATACAAGGACTCAGCTCTGATACCACCAAATGTAACCCCCTTAGCCCGGCCTAGATGGTTGACCCGAACTACGGAGATTACACGGGGAAAATCAAAGTCAACCTGAAAGTCAACCTTGATTAATGACCATTATTTTCTTTGTAATCTTGTCTAGATACATGTTAAACCTAGGTGAACACTCGAGAAACATATATGTATAAAGTACAGCGATCAGATTTCAGAAAGGGACTCAATTGCACAATATACAAATGTTAGGGACCAAAACGTAAATTCTGTAAATTAGAAGGTCTTAACTAATTTTAAAGTTACCAATATGAAATTAGTCATATTACATGCTTCCCTGTCAAATTTCACCTTAATTTGACATCTCGAACTCATACAATTGCAAACTCGACTTTCGGGACTAAAACATAAAGCTTGCAAACTTCAACATCATTAAAATCAGTGCCCAATGGTCACCTGTTTCGGAATGGCATTGACCGTTCCGAAACACGGGTTGGTTCCGAGACTGGTTCCGAAACAGGGCATTCCAGTAGCCAAAACTTTTCAGAATAGCCTCCAACCGTTTCGAAGCACGAAGGCCATTACATGCCCCCGTTTCGAAACACCAGTGAGTGTTCCGATACAGTTTGCCCAGAAGCTACAGATTTTGCTGGTTTTTCATACATAAATCCACTCAAACACTACCTATTGACTTCCTAGTCATACCAACAAGTGATCATACATATATGGAGCATGTTTGTAACTCCTAAACACATTCATAGCATCAATCATGAAATTTCACATGTCTATAGGCATGCTTCATATTATCCAAAACCAAGCAATCAACCAATCTCCAAAACAAGCATTAAAAGGCCATTTACAAATCCAAACCATCAAAAGCAACATGCCACAACCTAGTGAGTTCAAAACATCTCCCAAAACACATCTTAGGTTTCCATTGCCAAATTACCAAAACTAATAGTGTATGAAAACATCACCATACATGAGCTTGGTTTCCCTTGGACACTCTTAGCTTCCTTGTCGCCCTTAAACACGTCAATTATCTGCATTATTTGGACAAGAGAGAGAGCGTAAGCAAAATTGCTTAGTGAGGCATGCTCTAAAGGAACAACACAATAATGCATTTTATAAAACACTTTCAACAAAGCTTTTTAAAACTCATGCTCATCTCTTTTCATGCAACCTTGCATGCTTTACAAGCATCTCATGCTTCATTACATTCAACACACCATATTGGCTTTCAAGTGATAATTCATAACCATTTACAACACAAAACACAATCGGATACACGGATTACAAGCGTTGTCCCACACGCTTCATACACACTACCGAACAACACAAGGTGGAGTTTACCGGTACAATCACAACCCCTCAACACTCGTGATGGAGTTTAACGGTACAACCACAACCCCTCAACATCACTCAACGGCAGTTGTATAATTCCACTAACGAGAGCAAGGGACACGTAACACAAGATCCACACACGGACTTTTAACCACCGTTGTGATATTACCTCACTCGTTAGGGTACTTGGATAGAGTTTATGGTACAATCACAACCCCTCAACATCCAAGGCGACTTTATTCACGGTGCACCCAATCCTATAGCCGGCTAACTATATCCGATTCAAGTACTTTAAAACCATTACATCACTTGCCAATATACATCATATACCATCAACAATTCACTTTTTTAAGCATTAATCAAAGCCATTTAACAACATGCATCACTATGCATCAAAACCATATTAATGATATGTCAAACCAAGGATCTCTTACCTTGAGCATCCTTCAATACATGGCTTTCAAAACCAGCATTAACCATGCTAAAACATGCTTTCAAAACAGAATTTAAACATGCAATCTATAACCAATGCATCAAACCACTTCATAGAACATCCGAGGGAGTTTTTCCGAAAACTTACTCTTGAGCTTAGCTAAGTTGTTTAGACTTAAAGTAAGCTCCCAAAACCTCCAAATAACCGTTTCAAAACTGGAAAACCATCTCCACTCACCAATTACGTTTCGCTTGCTTGCGAAAATGCTAATCAAGCCTCCAGATCAACTCCAAAAGTGTCCGAAGATGTCTCCCATTGTTTAAACACATCAAAGCAGAGGATTAATGCATCATTATGCATTGAAATCTTCAGCCAACACACCTAAACTCGCTGCTCTACCCAAAACAAACATTTCGGCTACAAAACACAACCGAAAACACCACCAAACTCTTCCAAAACTTAACCCAGCCAAGATCCATCACTTCTAACCATTTCTAAACATCAATTAACACCCAAAATAAACCTAAACTCGCCCTTATACCTCCAGCTATAATAGAACACCAAAAACACCTCCAAAACCACCATTTTTATGAGCAAAAACTTAAGAAACACAACCTATTCGGGATTGCATTGGTAAAACCTCATTTCTAACATCATTTAATATCCAAAATACATTAAAGAACCACCTCAAAATAGAGCCCAATCAAACTCAACGAAATTCTTCAATATTTCTTCCAAATCTTGAGTTTTAAGCCAAAATCAAGTTTCTAACATTAAAACCATTTATAAAACTTAAATTAAGGATTGACAACTTGGGAATTTCAGTAAAGAACTGAGTATTTAGAGGAGAAGAACAATCTTACCTCTAAATGGTGATTTCTCCTTGATTTGGGCTAAATTCCTTGAAAATTCAATGTGGAAATCAAAAGGTTTTGTTACTAGATTGATTATGCAACAATGAGTGATGGAAATCTCATCAAATGAGGTGAAGATCAAAGTGATTTTTGCTGGAGAAAATGTGTTTGGATGATGGGATTTTGAGAGAAAAAGAAATGAGAGAAAATTGGGAGAAGGTAGTTATGAGAATCAAAAAGTAGTTTCCATCTTTATTTCATTTAATTAAAACATTAATTAAATCACCCAAATTAAGGAAAAATCTGGAGAAAAGATTTTGGGTAATTAGCTCCTTAAAGATTCAGAGTTCCAATCCTTTACAAAACAGTCACCACTAAACTTTTCAAAAATCAAATTTTGGTCACTACACCGAAATGTAATATTTCCAAACCTTATTTTGTAAAATTGATTTCACCACTCTCTTATATATATTAAAAGAGGATTTTTAGATATTTTTCCATATTTTTAAAGCATCCCGAACTAGGCTTTCCTTAAAACCTCCTTTTTTATTCGAACCGTTTCTCAGACCGGTCCAACCAAACCCTAAACTTCCAAGCCCAAAATTGGGGTGTTACAAAGCTAATGCTAAAGCAATGACCTTCTCTCGAAGGTTATCATGCACTACTCTAATTGTCACTATTAGCTCAGGCTTGCGCCCTCGATCACCACCCCCATCTGTACCTAGGGAATGACCATCACTCGAAGGCATCATAAGGAATGGCATGTCTCTCGAGGCACTAACATCCCTAATCTCTTACAACCCTGGGTTGTTCCTAAAGAAAGGCCAACTTTCGAAGGCGCTTAAGGTAGGGCCTATATCTCAAAGCACTAATAACCCTAAGCTCTTACAACTTTAAGGAAATCAAGTATACCATAAACAAAGCAAAGATCAAGAGAGAACAATAAACATTAACAGGGAATTAAGAAAATAAACAGAGTATCATCCAACAAAACCCACGCCATCTAAAACAATTCATGGTTGGGCAATAATCAAACATATCATTCGCATACAACCCTCCAAATAAATAAATGCTATAGCAAAAAGGAAAGATAAACTCCCAGTTCGCCAGTGGACTGCCATGACCGCCTTAGGCTCACCGCCTCATAAGAGGACGGTGAGGCCACACCTCGAGCTCTTCGATGAAAGACACCAAGTCTGATCAGCGATGAAGTGCTTCTCCCCTCTGGTTGTGCTTTCTCTTGCACACTTTTCTTCTCTCCCCACCTCTCTCGCCTTTGAAGAGATGAAGCCTTTATATAGTAGGGGGTGGTCTTCTATGGTTTCAGTGCCTTGGTATCTCGTTGGGGATCCAAACAAATATCCTCCGACAAGCTCTGTTCACCAGGGGACAAGAGGACGGTCTGCAGATGGAATGCGGCTGCTGCATGAAACTGTCTAACAGTGTCAGTGTCCTTTCCTGCACTTCACGTGCTTGTACTTTCGTGCGCTAGCTAGCCTTCTTTCTCTCCCTTGCTATAGCATTTTGTTCCTTGTTTCTTCCCTCGCATTATGCTCTGTCATCCTGTACACAAATAGCCAAAAACTACCTTTCACGCAGCACCAACTCCACACGAGCAGTGAATTGAAAAGTACCTATAATATGCTAAAAATGCAGCCTACATGCAATGTAATGCACTTGAAAACAAGAAATTGCTATAGCAAAGAGGCATAAATATAGAGGTAATAGCATAGCTATCAATTATCGTTAGCTGAATAAGTTGACTATCAAGAATAAGTATCCTTTACCGAGGATTGACGATCTTTTCGACCAGTTTTGAGGAGCGACTGTGTTCTCAAAGATAGATCTGCGGTCAGGATATTATCAGTTGATGGTTAAGGATGTGGATGTGCCGAACACAGCTTTCCGAACGAGATATGGACATTATGAATTTCTCGTGATGCCGTTCAGATTGACGAATGCCCCTGCTGCTTTCATGGATATGATGAATAGGGTGTTTTATTAATTCTTGGATAAGTTTGTTGTGGTGTTCATCGAGGATATCCTTGTGTACTCTAGTACCGAAGAGGAGCATAAGGAACATTTGAGGATTGTTATACAAGTGCTGCTAGAGAATCAGCTTTATGCTAAGCTGAGTAAATGTGAGTTTTGGTTGAAGGAGGTTGTTTTCCTTGGTCATGTGGTTTCAGCTGAAGGGATTTGTGTTGATCCTTAGAAGACTGAGGCGGTGGTGAATTGGAAGCCCCCTAGGTATGTTCATGAAGTTCGTAGTTTTCCTTGGTTTGGCGGGTTAGTATCGAAGATTTGTGGATGGATTTTCTAAGATTGCTTTCCCTTTGACGAAGTTATTACAAAAGGATGTTAATTTTGAGTGGACGGAAGCGAGACAACAAGCTTTTGAGAAGCTAAAGGAAGCTTTGACGCAAGCTTCTATTTTGATTCAATCAGAATCAGGAAAGGAGTTTGTGGTGGATAGTGATGCATCCTATGTTGGGTTGGGGTGTGTGCTGATGCAAGAAGGTAGAGTGGTAGCTTGTACGTCGCGATAGTTGAAAGTGCATAAGCGTAATTACCCTACATATGATATTGAGTTAGCGGCAGTGGTTTTCGCTTTAAAGATTTGGAGACATTATATATATGGTGAGAAGTGTATTGTATCCATGAATCACAAGAGTTTGAAGTATCTTATGTCTCAGAAGGAATTAAATCTCAGGAAACGACGCTGGGTAGAGTTGCTTAAAGATTATGACCTAACGATTGAATATCATCCGGGGAAGGCCAATGTTGTGTGTTGAGTATTTAGAGGCTCGATTCGATCAACCAATTTAGCTCACCAAGTGGTGGAGAGGTGGATTTTTGGGTGGAAGGGTTTAGGAAGCTAAAATGAAAATTGACACAATGATTTATAGTGGTTCAACCTTCTAACCAAGGTCTACATCCACTACCTTAGCTTCCCACTAAGGATTTCTCAACCAATTGCACTAATTGATTCGTCTCCTTTTCTAGGATTAGGAGGAAACCCTTACAATCGATCAAGCTTCTACCCAAAGCCTTGATCAAAACCCTCTTTACAAAGAGACAAAGAAAGCAAACTTAAAACCCTCTAATAGGTGTTTGTTTGCACAATTAAGCACTCACCCAAAACCTAAAACACTTGAGCAAATTTGACAATTTTGGCTCACTAGTGTTTGTCTATACAAGAATTGACAATTTAAGCACTAAGACACTTTTTGATCATTTGATGTTTGACAATATGAGCATTAGCCTTCTCTTGATGCTTGGAGGTCCCTTTTATACTCCCAAATGAGTTTGTAGCCGTTACTAGCCGTTGGGATCATATTGGAGCCGTTGAGGACTTTAATTCCCACCATAAATGCAGTTCTGCAGCTCCCCGTTTCGAAACGCTCAAAGCCGTTTCGAAACACTCTCAATGTAGAAAGAGCCGTTGCAGTCTGTCAGGGTACCCGTTTCGGAACACCCCCTTGCCGTTTCGGAACGCGTATCGAAACGCTATAAGCCCGTATCGAAACGCCTGCATTTAAAAGTTAGTTGGGAAAATAGCCGTTGGGGTTTATGACCGTTGGGGTCATTGCCACGTGGGCGTATCGAAACGGCCTAGCCCGTTTCAAAACGCTGGGCAAAAATCCTGTCCAATGAAGGCCCGTTTCGATACGAGTATCGAAACGATTTTGCCACTGGAATCCCCTGTTTCGAAACGCCCTAAGGTGTTTCGAAACACCTGGACAGTTTTGTGTAGTTTGGCCTTTGAAAACATATGAAAACCTTTTAAAACATCCCTCAACATAGTTTCAAGCTATTTGGACTTTTGGAAATTGTTTTAAATACTTTTTAAATCAATCCAAAACATTTTTCAATTATTATATCAAAACATTAGTTCTACAATCTCCCCCTTTTTGATATAATAAAACTCACTTGAAAAATTGTTTGGGATTCTCCCCCTTTAACTTTAAAAATGTGAATAAGAGTTTAAAAATTTTAATTCAAATAAAGCTCCCCCCTTATTCATTTGAAAATTCAAATTTTCAAACCATTTCTCCCCCTTTTTGTTATATCAAAAAGATTTAAAACATTAAGTTCAAAAATAACAATAAAGGTAAAAATTTGACAAAAGATGAGAATTTGGTTTAAAAATGGCTCCCCCTTACTCAAAGCATCATCAAAAAAAGGTAGTCCATCAAATATGATCATCTAGTTGAATAAACTAAAAATAAGACTAATTAAATCAAAACAACTAGAAATTTTACCAACACTTGAACCCAAGGGAGGATGTGAAGCCTTCCTTCTTCAAGTGTTCTTCCTTGTGTGCATGGAGCTCCCCCTCAATGTTTGACTTGTTGAACATCTCCATCACACCTACAATAGACAATCAAGTAATTTTTGGTATCCAAATTGCTTTGGATCTATAGACGTTAGTTGCACAAATTTTAGTCCCCTTAGGAATCGATTTTTCAATGTCATCCTTATTAATTGAAGTGGTTAGTCCTTTTGGGACCCAAACACTTCTAAAACATTTACCTTTTATAAATTTAGGGGCACTAGATTGTCTAACATAAAAATTCGATTTTCCAAAATTGTTTTTCTTTTCAAGCTCTTTGGAAATCAAATCTTTTTCTTCTTGAACTTTTTAAAGCAATTTTTGTAAATCAAAACATTTTAATTCAAACTCTTCAAGTTTTGCTTCAAGTTCAAGTTTGGTTTTAGAAAGCAAATCATTTTGAATTTTTAACTTTGAAATCAATTTATTGTTTTTCAAAATGTGGTTTTTAAAATCTAAAACCAAATCATCATAGGCATCTTGTAATTCAACAAAAGAATAAGAACATGAAGTAGATGAATTAGAAGTTACCCTTGAGTCTTCTTCGATGGCCATAAGGCAAAGGTTGGCTTGTTCATCGTCGGTGGAGTCTTCATCACTCCAAGTAGCCAAATGTGCCTTCTTCTTATGGCTTGAAGTGCTTGCCCTCTCCTTTCTTTTAGGTTCTCGTTCAAGCTCTCTCAAGGCTTTCTTCATGAACGGGGCACACTTCTTGAAGAGATAAACTATCTCTTCATCTTTCTCCTCCTCTTCACTTGAGTAGACATGATGGCAAGTGGAGGATTTGAGAGCCATGGCACTAGAATTTATGCCAAGCCCTTTGATTTTCTTCTCTCCCATAGCTCTAATTTCTTCCCTCTTCTTCTCATCCTCTTTGTTCTTCTTCATGATTTGATGAGTAAGGAGAGACCCCATGAGTTCATCAAGCTTCAAAGTCTTCAAATTTTTGGCTTCGATGATGGCGGTCCTCTTTGAGTCCCGAGACTCGGGAAGTGAGTAGATGAGCTTTCGAACAAGCTTTTCCTCCGGGATGGCTTCTCCAAAACCTTTAAGACCGTTGGTGATGGTGGAGAACCTATCAAACATCTTCTCGATGTTCTCGTCCGGATCCATTTTGAAGTTCTCATACTCCAAAGTTAGGAGCCCAATTTTGGTCTCCTTGACTTCATTTGTCCCCTCGTATGTGACTTCAAGCTTGTCCCATACCTCCTTGGCACTCTCACAAGAAGACATCTTCTCATAGATGAATGGACCAAATGCACAAAATAGAATGTGCAAGGCTTTGCAATTTAGCTCCATCTTCTTGCGATCGTCGGCACTCCACTCCGCTTTGCTTCTTTGAGGCACGAATGGACCATCTTCAACTATATCCCATAGCTTGTAATCTCTTGACTTCAAGAAGAATTTCATCTTTGTCTTCCAATGGGCATAGTGGTCTCCGTCGAAGAAAGGCGGTTTGTCGATTGATTGTGCCATTTGAGCCGGTTGATGAAATAGTGATCGAGCTTGCCGGATCTTCTCAATAGGATGTGAATCCCCTTCGATTGAGCCAAGCTCTGATACCAATTGTTGAGTATTTAGAGGCTCGATTCGATCAACCAATTTAGCTCACCAAGTGGTGGAGAGGTGGATTTTTGGGTGGAAGGGTTTAGGAAGCTAAAATGAAAATTGACACAATGATTTAAAGTGGTTCAACCTTCTAACCAAGGTCTACATCCACTACCTTAGCTTCCCACTAAGGATTTCTCAACCAATTCCACTAATTGATTCGTCCCCTTTTCTAGGATTAGGAGGAAACCCTTACAACCGATCAAGCTTCTACCCAAAGCCTTGATCAAAACCCTCTTTACAAAGAGACAAAGAAAGCAAACTTAAAACCCTCTAATAGGTGTTTGTTTGCACAATTAAGCACTCACCCAAAACCTAAAACACTTGAGCAAATTTGACAATTTTGGCTCACTAGTGTTTGTCTATACAAGAATTGACAATTTAAGCACTAAGACACTTTTTGATCATTTGATGTTTGACAATATGAGCATTAGCCTTCTCTTGATGCTTGGAGGTCCCTTTTATACTCCCAAATGAGTTTGTAGCCGTTACTAGCCGTTGGGATCATATTGGAGCCGTTGAGGACTTTAATTCCCACCATAAATGCAGTTCTGCAGCTCCCCGTTTCGAAACGCTCGAAGCCGTTTTGAAACACTCTCAATGTAGAAAGAGCCGTTGCAGTCTGTCAGGGTACCCGTTTCGGAACACCCCCTTGCCGTTTCGGAACGCGTATCGAAACGCTATAAGCCCGTATCGAAACGCCTGCATTTAAAAGTTAGTTGGGAAAATAGCCGTTGGGGTTTATGACCGTTGGGGTCATTGACACGTGGGCGTATCGAAACGGCCTAGCCCGTTTCGAAACACTGGGTAAAAATCCTGTCCAATGAAGGCCCGTTTCGATACGAGTATCGAAACGATTTTGCCACTGGAATCCCCTGTTTCGAAACGCCCTAAGGTGTTTCGAAACACCTAGACAGTTTTGTGTAGTTTGGCCTTTGAAAACATATGAAAACCTTTTAGAACATCCCTAAACATAGTTTCAAGTTATTTGGACTTTTGGAAATTGTTTTAAATACTTTTTAAATCAGTCCAAAACATTTTTCAATTATTATATCAAAACATTAGTTCTACATTGTGGCTGATACGTTTGAAGGCAGCATCGGACCGGAAAAAGTCTTACGCGGATTTGAAGCGTAGGGAGATAGAGTTCGCGGTTGGCAAACGTGTATTTTTGAAAGTTTCACCTTGGAAGAAGGTGATGAGATTTGGCCTGAAGAGCAAACTGAGTCCAAGGTTCATTGGACCATATGAGGTGATAGAACGTGTGGGTCATGTTGCTTACAAGCTGAGATTGCCTCAAGAGTTGGAAAAGATACATAATGTGTTTCACGTATCCATGCTTCGGAGATATAGATCGGATCTTCCGCATGTTATGTCTGTGGAAGAAGTTGAGCCGAATCCAGACTTGACGTATGATGAGGAGCCCGTTGAGATTCTGGATACAGATAGTAAGGTTCTCCGAGGTAAGACTATCGAGCTGGTTAAAGTCTTGTGGAGATATCGTGACGTTGAGGAAGCCACGTGGGAATGGAAGGATGACATGAAGAAGCAATTTCCTTACCTTTTTCCACCAGGTAAATTTCGAGGACGAGATTTCTTAAATTGGGAGAGTTGTAACGCCCTGGTTTTGGGCCTAGATGTTTTAGAGGTTGAATCGGGTCGGTCAAGAACGGTTCAAATCCTTTAGGGGTGGTTTAGGGAACACCTAGTTCGGGATGCTTTAAAAATATGGAAAAATATTTAAAAATCCTCATTTATTGTATAAATGGTTATGGTGATTTTTTTTTTACAAAATGTGATTTGGAAATATTACATTTTGGTGTAGTGACCAAATTGTAGTTTTTGCAAAAGTTTACTAGTGACTGTTTTGTAAAGAATTGAAACTTTGAATCTTTAAGGAGCTAATTTTACCAAATTATTTTTCATCGGATTTCTCTTTAATTTGGGAATTCTAATAATGATTTAATTAAAGGAATTAAGAGAGAAATTCTATTTTGACTTTTCATAACTACTTTACGATATTTTTTCCCTCTTTTCATTTTCTTTCAACTTCCATTCAGCCAAACACATTTCCCTCACCAAATAATCTCTGGTTTTCATCTCTTTTGTTGAGATTTCACTCTCCTAAGTATTTCCAATCTTTACTTCATTAAAACCTTTTGTTTTCACTTTGGATTTTCAAGAAATCATGCCCAAATTGAGGAGAAATCAACCATTAGAGGTAAGCTTCGTCCTTCTCCTCTAATGATCAGTTATTTACTGAAATTCCCAAGTTATCAATCCTTTGTTGATGGTTTTTAAGTTGTTTTTATGTTATCATTGTTAAATGGTTGTTAATTTCAAGATTCTTGATGAGATCTTGGTGATTTTCGTATTTCTATGTTAAGCTCTGTTTTAAGGTTAATTTTTAATGTATTTTGGAAGATATTTGATTTTGAAAATGAGGTTTTAACAAATAAATCCCGAATAGGTTTGGATCCCTAAGTTTGAGATGTTAGATTTGTGGTTTTTGGGGTGGTTTTGGTGATATGCTATTGTTGGAGGTATAAGGACGTGTATGTGATGAGTTTTGGTATTGATTGAGGTTTAGAATTGATAGATCTTGGTTGGGCATTGATTTGGGAAAGTTTGGAGGTGATTTCGATTATTTCGAATAGCCGAAATGGTGTTTTTGAGTAGTGCAGCGAGTTTGAATGAGTAGCTGGTGATTTCAATGCATGATGATGCATTAATCCTCTGCTCTTATGTGTAATGAACATGGGAGACATCTTCGGACGCTTTTGGTGTTGATCCGGAAGTGCCGGAAGCCTAGGAATCGTTTCATCAATCAAGCGAAACGTAATCGGTGAGTGCGAATGGTTTTAGAAGTCCTTGAGGGACAAGGAAACAAGGTTTGGGGATTTAGGATTGGTTTAAAACACCATCCTAAGTCCGGAAGTAAGTATGACTAGAATTGCTCTCGATATGTGGTTGATGCTCCTAAATGCTTTTAACATGCTCTTGTGTTGAGATAGACAAATTCCTACTGTTTTATGTATGATTTATAACATAGAAAGATGTTATGTGTTGATCCCATGAGATAGCATGTTTATGAAAAGAGTTTTGAGATTATGATTAGATGAAATGCATGAATTATGGCTTTGAAATGAGATGAGAAAGATTTGAGAAATGTTGCATCAAAACAGTAGATGAGATGATGATTTTAATATAATATATTGGCATAAATGATGAGATGATTACCGGATATAATTGGTCGACCAATAGGATAAAAGTGCACTATAAACTAAAATTCGTACGTGCTCTTTGGAGTCGGGCAATGGGGGTAGTGCCATCCCGGTCCAAAGTGAGAGTCTAATGATGAGAGATACCATCGGGGTAGGTCTTGGTGAAACACCCAAGCTTTGTGGCGAAGAGAGATACCGCCATGAGAGTTCGGTGATGTGAGATTCTGTCGGGGTTGGACTTGGCTTTAAGTCAAGCTAATCCGCATATCCGAGTAAAGATGTAATATGAAATGCCAATATATGAGATTGTATTTGATTCACATGTACCAATTGTTGAGATGTTTTATGCTATGAGAAATGCAAATGAGATTTGTGGTTTATGAAATGCTTTCATTTACATTAAGCATGAGTATGGCTTTGCCATGAGATTTGCATTGACTAAATGCTTGAGTTAGATTGAAAGTACATGTGATTTCAATTGAATATTTGCTTTGAAGGGTTTTCAAGCATGAGGAAAGAGCATGTTGTAGAAAATGGTTTTTGAGATTGAGTTTTAAAGTTGCATTATTGCGTTGGTTTTTCTTAGAGCTTGCCTCACTAAGAAAATGTGCTTACGCTCTCTTTTACCAACAATGCAGATAATTGAGACACTTTTGGGCAGCAAGGGGGCTAAGGATTTCCAAGGAATTGAAAAGCTCAAGTATAGTGATGTTTTACGTATACTTTAGTAATGATAATTGGCAATGGGGATCTATGGCTAGTTTTGGGAGATGTAATTTTGAACTCCCTGAGGTTGTTGCAAGTTTATTATGGTACATGTGGTTTGTAAATGTCCTTTACGGTTTGGCTTGTGGCTTTCATATGGTTTTCTTGACTAGGAGGCATGCCTTTAGAATTTATGCATGTATGTTCGATGCTAGGTTTTGGATAATATATGTCATTGACGCTTAGACATGTTGTTAGTATGTTGTGGTATGATTTGGAACATTCCTGAATGTGTTTGGATGTGAAAAACCAGCAAAGTTTGTAGTTGCAGGGCTGGGCGTATCAAAACGCTCTTATCTGTTTCGAAACGGTGGCCTAAAATGGTCATCAGGTTTCGAAACGAATATGAACGTTCCGGAACGCTTTGGCTACTGGAAAGTCAAGTTTCGATACGGGTCTCGGAACGCACCTGAGTACCAAAACGGTCAACTCAGTTTCGATACGACCGTTCGGATACATGGCTTAGCGTTTCGAAACACCCGACTGTTGGTCTTGATTTTGAACTGTTTCAGGTTCTTATTTCTTACATTTTAGTCCCTAATGTTTATGAATGCAATTGAATGAGTTTGGAATGTCTGATTGAGTTGATAATTGACAAAGTGGCATAAAATAGGACTAATTGAATATTGGTAACCTTAAAATCCTCTAGGTCCTTGTAATTTACAAAATTTACATTTTGGTCCCTAAATGTCCAATTTGTGCAATTAAACACCTAATTGAATTCCAATCGTTGTGCCTTTTCTTTCTATGATCTTGGGTTGTCACATAGGTTTAATGTTGCATTTAGAAAAGATAAAAGAAAAAAAGGGTCGTCAATCGGAGTTAACTTTAACGAGTTTGCTTCGGTTTTCCCCGTGTAATCACCTCGGTTCGGGTCAACCGTCTAGACCGGGCTAAGGGGATTACAGAATTTTTTTGAGTTGAATGTGGACTTTATCGCGTTGCCTTGTTCCACAAGAAATCTCGAGATTTAACTTCGACGACTCTACACGCTGTTACAAGCGTCGAAAAATTGAGTGGACAACATCGATAGAATCAGAATTTTTTGTTATACAAATCGCACTCCGGTTCTCCAAGTCCATGTGGTTTAAGGTTGCACTAGGTAAGTGATCCTTGTATGCATGTGTTGATGCATTAGATTTGAAGCATGGTTTAATGCTTGATTTATGGCTTATCATGAGTGCTTTGTAAACACAGTGAGTTATGCATGAGGTATGGGTTATATTGGCAAGTGATGTTGAATAAAATGTTTTATAAATGAAATCGGATATAGTTAGTCGGCTATAGGATCGAGTGCACTATAAATAAGTCGCCTTGGATGTTAAGGGGTTGTGATTGTACCGAATACTCCATCCAAGTACCCTAACGATTGAGGATTGTTTAAGGTTCCAACGGTTGAGGGTCGCTCCCGGGTGCGAACCTTGTGTGTGTCCCGTCTCTCGTTAGTGGATTATACATCTACCGATGAGTGGTGTTGAGGGGTTGTGATTGTATTGAATACTCCCCCACGGGTGTCACAACGATGGAGGGTCTCTCTTGCGTGTGAGCCTTGAGATGCCGGTAGAGTGTATGAAGGGTGTGGGACAACCCTTGGTAATCCGTGCATCTAATACATGTTTTTGAGGTTGATGTTTATCACTTGTGAGCCAATATAATGAAATGAAGTATTGTGGAAATGTTGTTAATGTACATTGTGAAAGATGCATGTTTTGGCTTAAGCTTAGCATAATGGTGTTTATGCTTGAAAGGCTTAGAAAATGAGTGGTAATGGTTTATTTGATGATTTGGAATGGATCATGTTGCATGATGTTTAATACAATGATTTTGATGTTAAAGTGCATGGTGTGTTAAGAAAGGCATGTTGGTTTTGAAAAGAGTGAAAAGCGATTTTGTGCATTGATGATGTTTGTGGTTTTGAGCAACCCTCACTAAGCTAGCATGCTTATGCTCTCTTTGTTCATAAATACAAATAATTAGGCTTTTGGGAGGCAGCATCTTCGAGGGATATTACCAAGACATTTGCTAAAAGTATGTTGTGATCTTGAACTAGTGTAATAAAGGCAATTGGGGTGTCCAATGCTTTTAATGTTGTTAGTTTGGTATTGTCTTGTTTTGTGCAAGTTTGAGATGTATATTTGGACTTGTAAGTGGCCTTTGTGTTTGGTTTTATGCTTGCATTTGGGTTTTAAACTTTTGGTGCTTTTACCTTTTAGGAAGCATGCCTTTAGTTCTATTACTTCCGGGAATGATGCTATGTTGATACTTATGCTTTGTATAAGTTGTCTTTGTTGTGTAACTAAGTTGCCAATATATCACGACATGTGTCGGGATGGTCCCGGAGGGCATAAAGTGATTAAAACCAGCTTTTTAGAACATTGTAGGCCAAGGTGTTTCTTAACACCCTTGCTTGTTTCGAAACGGTGGCCTGTAATGGCCTTGGTGTTTCGGAACAGTGAGGCATGTTTCGGAACATTTTGCCTCTATGAACCATTGTACCGAAACGTGTCTTGAGGAGTTTCGAAATGAACTCGTGTATCGAAACGGTCAGCTGTGTTTCGAAATGGTTGTTCCGATACTAGGCATTCTGTTATGAAACGTTTGACCATTGGACCTGTTTTTGAATTGTTCTGAGTTTCTGTTTCTTACGTTTTGGTCCCTATACGCCTTGTACACAATTCGATGAGTTCTAAATGTCATTTTGAGATGAGATTTTACCGAGAAGCATGTAATGAACCTAATCAAAGGTTGGTAACTCGAATTTTCTAATAACCCTTATAATTTATGAAAATTACAAAATGGTCCCTAAACCTTAGTCGGCTTTAATTGAAGGGTGAATATGTTGTTGTTTTATCCGCTTCTTGTGAACGTACACATAAGAACCTAAGTTTCATCTAGACAAGATAAAAAACAATAAGGATTGTTTATTAAGGTAAACCTTCCCAGTTTACTTTAATATTCCCCGTGTGATCTGCTCGATTTGGTCTATCGGCCAGACTGGGTCGATAGGGTTACAATGCTTACCCGTATCGAAACGCCATCACCCGTTTCGATACGGCCTGACGTGTAATGACAGAATTTTGCTGGTATTTATTCAATTTGACCTATTGAATGATGTCCAAATGCAACGAAATTTCACACACAATATTGCAATGGTATAAACTACTAGAATGCCAAATTTCATGATCATACTAATAAGTTTGCTATGTTTTGACCTTTGTGAGCCAAGTATGCACTTTTAAGTCATTTTAAGCCAACCAAAAGGACCCTTTAGGGCCATTTACCATATTACAACATATGCATATCACAAACATAACAAAATGGGAATAAATTACTAATTCAACTACTTTGCCACCTTCCTAGGAGTTTTTAAGATCAAAACACATTACTATAGGGCTTGTAGTGACTTGTCTTATTTTGCCAATCCGATCCTCCGACACACGATCCTTTGAACCTGAAAATGCATGAGATGATACACGTTAGGAATGCGATGCCTAGTGAGGTAGTCATAAGCAATATGAACAAAAATATATCAAGTATCAATCTACATGATCTCATGCTTATTAATGTCAATGCTATGCAACAATATACAATGTTTAACATATTCTTTTCATCATTAATCCTTGGATTGAATCAAAATAGCAGATACACAAATTCCTACGCCTCGGCAAGTTAATGAATGGTCTAGTCTCTCCGCCTCACCAATATGACCAACATCAATACACATCCCTCCGCCTCGCCAAATCAATATAGGTCGTAGCCTTAAGCACCGTAGTCCACTCGTACACTGAGCTCATGAATTCTATGGCATGCCAATTGTATCCAATGTCTATTCAAATCCAAGGTTCAATGTTCATATTCATTTCAATAATCAATGAGTGTTCCAATGACCGTTGATTTCAATATTATCAATAACCAATATGTCTAATAATCAATGTTTCATGGTCCGATGTTAATAACAACAATCAATGATTTCTTGCAATGGTTTAATAACAATATCTATAACAATGACAATGCTGAATGACGATACCAATGGTTATGTCTGATGTTCAATAACGACTTACCGACACTTCCCAAGGTATCCGTCTACTAGTCCGATGTAACTTTCTCAATAGCAATGTGAGTTAAATGATCGAAAACAACAGTAATAGATTCGAGAAGGCTTTTCTCCCAATCCCGACACTCTGACTACACTCACCTTGACAATCTAAAGCTTTCCAGCATTAAACCATGCTTAAAAACAATAATCAAAACCACATTTAATTCAAGTGCATTTTCTTAAAACAATAGCACATTTCCACGAGAGACTTTCGAACTACTTACTCTTGAGCTTAGCCAAGTGTTTCAAACTTACACTAAGCTCCCAAGACCACGCCCAAAGCATTACAAAGAAGGAAATTGCATTTCCACTCACCGATACGCGAAGCCTTGCTCGCTGACACGAAAATTACCCTTCTAGAGCCTCCAACAACACCTCGTTCGCTCCCGGATCAGGATCCCCTGTTTTCCCAACATCAAAATAGAAATCTAAATTCATTAAAATGCATTCCAACACCAACAACAATTCACAAACTTGTTGCTCACCCAAACTACACCAAAATACCCATCCAAAACAAGTGAAACTCAATCGATTGCTTCCTAAACTAAGCCCAGCCAACATACATCACTTCCAAAGCATTATAAACATCAAAACACATCTAACAAACAACCTAACCAAACCTTATACCTCTAGCAAGCAAGATTCCACCATTTCACCTCAAAAACCCACTCAAAACAACCAAGAAACTCAGGGATCTTAAAGATTTCGGGATCTATGTTATCAACACATTATTTTAACATATAAATCAACTTTAGAAATCAATTAAAATAAACACAAAACAGAGCTTAACTCATCATGTCCGAAAGTTAAGATTTCAACCAAATTTTTACAAGATTTTGATCTCCAATCAAAACTATAATGAAAACTCAACCAAAAATATTATTTAGAAGCCAAATATCTTGGGAATTTCAATTAAGAACTTAGATTGGAGGTTGAGAACGGGATTTACCTCCAATCCTTGTTTCCCTCAATGAATGACAAATTTTCCTTACCAAAATCTTGAAGAATTAGGAAAGATCTCTTGAAAATGGTTTAGAAAATGTTGAGAGAGTTTTTGGGAGAAATAATTTTGGAGAAAGAGGAGTGAATTATTGTTTGGCTGAAAATGAGAAAGAGTTGGTAGTTACGTAATTCAAAATCTCACATTAACTAACTATATTAATTAATTAATATAAATCCAATTAAAATCATTTAATTAAAACCTTTTAAAACACATGTCATATTGAGGAAATGTCAAATTGACTTAAAGCCCCCTAAAGATTGTAAGATTTTGGCCTCCATATCAAAAATCACATTTTTCCCAGTTTTGAAACTTTACAATTTGGTCACTACTCAAAATGTCCCATTTTCGAAATCCATTTTGTTAAATTGACTTGACTAACCTCTTAAACATATTTTTAGAGGATTTTAGCAATTTTTCCACATTTTTATCCTATCCCGATCTTTGATTTTCTTAAATCACCTTACGCGATTCGAACTGTTCTCGATCATCCAATCCGATGTCTAAAACATCTAGGCCCAAAACAAGGGCATTACAACTCTCCCCCACTTAGAAAATTTCGTCCTCGAAATTCTTACCTGATGGAAAGAGATGCGGAAACTGCTTCAGCATGTTCGTCTTGCTTTCCCACGTCTCCTCCTCAACTCCTCGGTGTCACCACAACACCTTAACAAGCTCTATCGTCTTGACACGGAGAACTTTGCTACTCACATCTAGAACCTGCACTGGTTCCTAATCATACGACAGATCCGGATTTGACTCTATCTTCTCAACAGGCATCACATGCGAAGGATCCGATCTGTACTTTCGTAACATGGAGACATGAAACACATCATGTATCTTTTCCAACTCCGCAGGCAATCTCAACAGATATGCCACATGACCAATACGCTCCATAATCTCTTAAGGTCCAATGAACCTAGGGCTAAGCTTACCCTTACGCCCAAATCTCACCACCTTCTTCCAAGACGATACTTTCAAGAACACATATTCACCAACCGTGAACTCAATCTCCTTACGCTTTAGATCCGCGTAAGACTTTTGCCTATCTGATGCTGCCTTCAGACGCTCACAGACAAGCTTCACCTTCTCGGTGGTTCCCTTTAGCATAGCTGGCATCGAAATCAACTTTTGCCCAGCTTCTGCCCAACAGAGAGGGGTTCTACATCTTCTCCCATGCAAAGCCTCGTATGGAGCCATTTGAATGCTTGCCTGATAACTGTTATTATACGCAAACTCAACCAACGGCAAGTGCTTCTCCCAAGAACCCTGAAAATCTATCACGCATCATCTCAACATGTCCTCAAGCACTTGGATCACACGTTTCGACTGTCCATCCGTCTGAGGATGATAAGAGGTACTGAAATTCAACCGTGTACCCAAGGCTTGATGCAAACATTCCCAAAATCGTGTTGTAAACTCTGGATCTCTATCCGACACAATGGACTTTGGCACAGCGTGCAACCGCACAATCTCAGCTATGTACAGCTCAACCAACTTATCCAAGGTATACGTAATATGCACAGGCATAAAATGTGCACACTTTGTAAGCCGATCTACAATCAGCCAAACTGAATTTTTCTTTGATGGCGATAAGGGCAATCCAGACACAAAATCCATGGTAATTCTCTCCCACTTCCATTCTGGGATTCTCAAAGGCTGCAACAACCTAGGAGGAACCTGCTGCTCAGCCTTCACTCGCTGACACACCATGCACTTACTAACGAACTCAGCCACATCCTTTTTCAACCTCACCCTGTAGTACTCATCTTTCAGGTCACGATACATCTTCGTACTACCAGGATGCATAGCAAAAGGACTACTATGATCTTCAGTCAGAATAGTGTGCCTCAACTCAACATCATCTGGCACCACTATTCGATTCCCAAAGCACAAAACACCATCATCACTAAAGCTGAAATCTGAAGGTCTACCTTACGCAATGTCCTTAACATGGGAAACAAGAGAATCATCAAGCAACTTCTTATCTTTGATCAACTGTATCAGAGATGGTTTCACTTGCAATTCCACAATAAGACCACCATCACGCGATATGCTCAATCGAGCAAACATCACTCTCAACTCCACAATTATTTTCTGACTCAAAGCATCAGCCACAACATTAGCCTAACTCGAGAGATACTCAATCGTCAGATCATAATCTTTAAGCAACTCCACCCAACAATGCTGCCTAAGATTCAACTCCTTTTTAGACATAAGATACTTCAAGCTTTTATGATCTATGAACACAACACAGTTCTCATTTTACAGGTAATGCCTCCAAATCTTCAAGGCAAACACCACAGTCGCAAGCTCAAGATCACGAGTAGGGTAGTTGCGCTCATGCACCTTCAACTACCTAGATGCATAGTCCACTACCTTACCCTCATTCATCAACACACAACCCAAACCAACAATGGACGCATCACTATAGACCACAAACTCCTTACCAAACTCAGGTTGAATTAAAACAAGAGCTTGCGTCAAAGCTTCTTTCAGCTTCTCAAAATCTTGTTGTCTCACATCCGTCCACTCAAAGCGAACGTTTTTCTGTAACAGCTTGGTCAAAGGCGCTACTATCTTCGAGAAACCATCGACAAACCTACGGTAGAACCCATCCAATCCAAGGAAACTCCGTACTTCCGTCACTAACTTAGGTACTTTCAAACTCATCACAGCTTCTACCTTGTGCGGATAAACGAAAATACCCTCAGCTGACACAACATGTCCAAGGAAGACCACCTCCCTAAGCCAAAACTCACACTTACTCAGCTTGGCATACAACTGATTTTCCAACAACGCTTACAAAACAATTCTCAAGTGTCTATCATGATCCTCCTCGGTACGCGAATACACAAGGATATCATCGATGAACACCACTACAAACTGATCCAGGAATTCATGGAATACACGATTCATCATGTCCATGAAAGCAGCAGGCGCGTTGGTCAAACCAAACGTCATCACCAAGAATTCATAATGTTCGTACCTCGTCCAAAAAGTTGTCTTAGGTACGTCCACATCCTTCACCTTCAGCTGATAATACCTCTGTAACACCCCAATTTTGGGCTTGGAAGTTTAGGGTTTGAACCGGACCGGTCTAATTTTCGGTTCGAATATAAAAGGTGGTTTTAGGGAAAGCCTAGTTCGGGATGCATTAAAAATATGGAAAAATATAAAAGGCTTGGAAATATGACATTTCGAATTAGTGACTAAAATGTAATTTTTGAAAAGTTTGTGACTGTTTTGAACGGATTGAAACTTTGAATCTTTAAGGAGCTAATTTACCCAAGGAAGGATTTCTCCAGATTTTTCTTGATTTTAATGACTTATTTATTGTTAAATTAATAAAAAGAAAAGAGGGAAAAACCATATTTTAGTTTCATAACTAACTTTTGCTAAAATTTTCCCATTTCATTTTCTCTCAAAATTCCCTTAGCCAAACATATTTCCACAACAGCTTTTCTTTTGATTTTCACACCAAATGATGAGATTTCAATCCTCAAATGATTCCTAATCATTTCTACATCAAATCCTCTTCATTTGCTTATTGAATTTTCAAGGATTTTGGCTCTAAACAAGGAGAAATCCACATTTAGAGGTATGAACATTCTTCTCCTCTAAATACTCAGTTCTTTACTGAAATTCCCAAGTTCTCAATCCTTAAATTGAGTTTTATAAAAGGCTTTGATGTTGTGATCTTGATTTTGGCTTAAAACTTGAGATTTTGATCAAATCTTGAAGAAATTCGTATTGGATGTCTGGGCTCTGTTTTGAGATGTCTTTTTTTATGTATTTTGGATGTTTAAATGATGTGAAATGGAGGTTTAATCAATGCAATCCCGAATAGGTTGATTTTCCTAAGTTTTTACTTGTGAAAATGGTGGTTTTTGGGGTGATTTTGGAGTTATGTTATAGCTGGAGGTATAAGGACGTGATTAGGTTCTTTTTGGATGTTAATTGATGTCTAAGAATGTTTAGAACTGATGGATCTTGGCTGGGTAATGTTGTAGAAGTGTTTGGATGTGATTTCGGTTGTGTTTGGTAGCCGAAATGTGAGTTTTGGTGAGAGCAGCGAGTTTAGGTCTAATGGCTGAAGATTTTAATGCATGATGATGCATTAATCCTCTGCTTTGATGTGTTTAAAACATGGGAGGCATCTTCGGATCCTTGTGGTGTTGATCCGGAGGCTTGAACGGCGTTTCAGCAAGCTTGGGAAACGGAATTTGGTGAGTGAAGTTTGGTTTTCAGCTTTGAATCCAATGTTTGAAGGTTTGAGAGCTTAGTTTAAGTCTAAGCAACTTAACTAAGCTCAAGAGTAAGTTTTTGGAGAAACTCTCTCTTTGATGAACCATGAAATGGTTGGATGCAATATGTTTAATTTGCATGTTTAAATTCTGTTTTGAAAGCATATTTTAGCATGTTTAATGCTGGTTTTGAAAGCCATGTGTTGAAGGATGCTCAAGGTAAGAGATCCTTGGTTTGACATTGATAAATGTGGTTTGGATGCATAGTGATGCATGATGGTTTAATGGCTTTGTTTAATGCTTTTAAAACAATGGATTGATGATGGTAAATGATGTATATTGGCAAGTGATGTGTTGGTTTAAAAGTACTTGAATCAGATATAGTTAGCCGGCTATAGGATTGGTTGCACCGTGAATAAAGTTGCCTTGGATGTTGAGGGGTTGTAATGGTACCGTAAACTCCATCCAAGTACACTAACGAGATGTCTAAGATCATAATGGTGGTTAAAATGCCATGTGAGGATCTTGTGTTGTGTGTCTCGTGTTCTCGTTAGTGATGTTATACAACTACCAATGAGTGATGCGGAGGGGTTGTGATTGTACCGTTAAACTCCATCACGGGTGTTGAGGGGTTGTGATTGTACCGATAAACTCCACCTTGTGTGTTTGGTAGTGTGTATGAAGCGTATGGGACAACGCTTGTA
Source organism: Hibiscus tridactylites (assembly GCA_958450335.1). NCBI lineage: Eukaryota > Viridiplantae > Streptophyta > Magnoliopsida > Malvales > Malvaceae > Hibiscus > Hibiscus tridactylites. Next base: position 20,364,110 of record OY288278.1, on the reverse strand, counting down.
ATCCGCGTATCCGATTGTGTTTTGGGTTGAAAAATGGTTATGGTATCACTTGGAAGCCAATATGACATGTTAATGTTATTTAAGCATGAGATGCTTGTTGTATATGCATTGTTGCATGAGAATTGATGTTATGTGTTGCAAAGGCCTTATGAAAGGTGTTTTACAAAATTCATTATTGAGTTGTTTCTTTAGAGCATGCCTCACTAAGCATATGTGCTTACGCTCTCTTTCTTGAACCAATAATGCAGATAATTAAGGTGTTTGTTGGCAGCAAGGAGGGCAAGTAATCCAAGGGAAAGCTAAGCTCATGTATGGTGACATTTTCACAACATTATTAGTCTTTGATATTTGGCAATGGGAACCTAGGTTGTGTTTTTGGGAGATGTTTTGGACTCCCTAAGTTTGGCATGATGCCTACGATGTTTTGGATATGTAATTGGCCATTTTGGTGTTTGCTTTGTTGGTTTGATATTGGGTTGGTTTTGAGTAATAGATTGCATGCCTATAGATTGAGGTTTTTCCGAATTGATGCCATGAATATGTTTTGTTGATGCAAATATGTTCCTTTGATGTATGATGACTTGTTGGCATGATTAGGAGGTCATAGGGATGTGTTTGATGGGTCGAATGTATGTTAAACTAGAAAATTCTGCACTTTCTGGGCATCCTGTATCGGAACGGGCACTACCGTTTCGAAACAAGGGCCTATAATAGCCCTTGTGTATCGAAACGGGTAGAGGCCGTTCCGAAACACTTTTGCTACTGCCAAGCCCTATTTCAGAACAAGTTTCGAAACGGTCCCGCGTTTCGGAACGGTCAACCCCCGTTCCGAAACACTTGACCGTTGAGCACTGATTTGTATGGTTTATGTTTTGCAATCTATACGTTTTAGTCCTGAACTTTGTATATGCAATTGCTTGAGTTTGAGATGTCCGTTTGAGGTGAAATTTGACAGAGAAGCATGTAATATGATTAATTTCATAATGGTATCTTAAAATTTAGTTAAGCCCTCTTAAATTCCAAAATTTACATTTTGGTCCCTAAATTCGTATATTGTGCAATTGAGTCCCTGATTGCTTTCCGATTGCTGTGATTTTTGAGTATGCTTATCTCAAGAGTACACATAGGGTTAATGTGCATCTAGACAAGTTTAAAAAGAAAAAAAGGGTCGTTAATCAATGTTGATTTTCGGGTTGACTTTGGTTTTCCCCGTGTAATCTTCGTAGTTCGGGTCAACCGTCTAGGCCGGGCTAAGGGGGTTACATTTGGTGGTATCAGAGCCAAGTTCTCGAGTAATTAGGAATGGTTATGTGGGTGATATGTATATGATTGCTTTGTATGGTTTTTGAGTGGAAGTATGATGTGTGAATTGTAAGTATGTTGCAATTGTGATGTATGATGTGGTAAAGCATGTTAGAGGGACCTATTGCCATATCAAAACTAATGAAATGATTTGTTTTTAATTGGAAGTGCGCTTGAGTACTTGGATTTCTTACCTTGCTGAGCCTGGTTATGTTTATTGCATTTGTGTTAGTGCATTGTTTAGTGAATGGGACCTCGTAGAGAGACGAGGATTAATACGCGAGCTATGGCTCAAAACGAGAATGAAGAGAACGCTGATAATGTAGTTGATTTACCTCCTGCTCCTGGTGGTGGACCGCCCGGTGGTGGTGGTGTTGGAGGTGATGGAGCTGGTGTTGGTGATGGTGCTGGGGTCGCTGGACCTGAAGCTGGGCAGGGGCAAGCTGCTCCTGATATGACATTGTTGATACATGCTATTGCTGGAGCCTTTCAGGCGGCAGTAGCTGGAGCTCATGGAGTTGGGTATCAGGGAGATGCTAATGCTAGACTACCTTTGGAACGTTTGCGCAGTCTGGGAGGGACTGAATTCAGAGGTTTGTCTGCGGAGGGTTCCGAGTCTTGGTTGGAAAGCACCAAGAGAATTTTGGGATAAATGAACTGCAACGAGGTGCAAAAGCTAGGTTGTGTGGTATCTTTGTTGCATGATGATGCGTATACCTGGTAGACAACCACTATCTCCGGAATGGAGGATACTGATGTGACTTAGACGTTCTTTCTGAATGCGTTCAAGCGTAGGTATTTGGGTGTGCGATACCTGGATGAAAAGAAAAGAGAGTTCATGTCTCTGACACAGGGAAATATGACAGTAGCTGAGTACGAGATCCAGTTTGTCCGTCTCAGTCAGTACGCATCTGAGCTTATCCATGATGAGCGAGAGAGGTGTGAACGTTTCCGTTATGGTTTGGTGACGGATGTAAAGACCTATACGCTGGCTGCTGAGTACACTGACTTTGATGTGCTGGTTGGTAGAGCGAAGGATATTGTGCTGAATCTGAGTTTGTCCTCTAGGAGTCCTGGTTCTAGTGCGGGCAAGAGAGTGGCTGAGTATAGTTCCGGTGGTGGACGGAACAAGAGAGGACGTGATAGGAGGTATCAGTCTTCGACTAGGCGTGGTGGTGGAGGGCAAGGTGTGCCAGTTCAAGGAGACAGGGCGAGAGCTGATCAGAACACATGCTGGGCGTGTGGATCGCGTGGTCACTTAAGGCGTGATTGTCCTCGGCCAGCGAGAGAGGTGCAGGCTCCTGTTGTGGTGACCGGTAATTCGTGCTGGAACAGTGGTTCGGCGGATCACATGAGGAGGGAGTGTCCTCTGTTGGCCGGTGGTGGTCAGGGACGTGCTCCTGGAGTTGTTGCACCACAGAGAGGTCGTGGGCGTGGCCGTGGTAACTTCCAGCGCAGAGAGGATGGTGGAAGGAATGTGGCTCATGTGGTGGCTGTCCAACCTGAGGGTGGAGGCCAGGCTCGAGTGTATGCGTAGCGAGAGGGAAGAAATGACACGGATGTGATCGATGGTACCTTCACCTTGCAATCCTTATCATCACTTTCCTTTTTTGATTTTGGATCTACACACTCATACATATTGCGTGAGCATGCTCAATTGCTTGGTTTGCCTGTTGAGTCTTTGGATGTTGGTATGCATGTAACTAGTTCTTTTGGTGAGACCGTTGTAACACGAAAGCTTTATAGAAGATGTCCCTTGGTTGTGCAAAACCATGTTTTTCATGTTGATCTTATGGAATTGCCTTTCTATGGGTTTGATGTAATCATTGGTATGGATTGGCTTGTTGAACATCGAGCTGTGGTGGATTTTGAGAACAAGCGAGTTTCGTTGAAGCTTGCGGATGATTATGAGGTAGTGGTGGTTGGTGAGAATGTGAAGTTTTTTGCCAATATGGTGTCTACATTGGAGGCGAGTCGGATGCTGAGGCAAGGTTGTGAAGCTTACCTAGCCTTTGTGATGAATCCTAGCTCTAAGGAGTTGCGAGTTCAAGATATCAGGATTGTACGAGAGTTTCCTGGAGTGTTTCCGGAGGAGTTACCTGGATTGCCTCCTAATCGCGAAGTGGAGTTTGGAATTGAGCTGTATGAAAACACAACTCCAGTGTCTATTACTCCTTATCGAATGGCACCTAAAGAGTTGAAGGAGCTGAAGACGCAACTTCAGGAGTTGCTTGATCGTGGTTTCATTCGGCCGAGTGTGTCACCTTGGGGTGCACCGGTCTTGTTTGTGAAGAAAAAGGATGTCACTATGAGAATGTGCATCGATTACCGTCAGCTTAACAAGTTGACTATCAAGAATCGGTATCCATTGCCGAGGATTGATGATCTTTTTGATCAATTTCGGGGAGTGGCTGTGTTCTCTAAAATTGACTTAAGGTCAGGGTATTACTTGTTGAAGGTGAAGGATGTGGATGTGCCAAAGACAGCCTTCAGAACGAGGTATGGGCATTATGAGTTTCTTGTGATGCCGTTTGGTTTGACGAATGCTCCTGCAGCTTTTATGGACATGATGAATAGAGTGTTCCATGAATACTTGGATAAATTTGTTGTGGTGTTCATTGATGATATTCTCGTGTACTCTCGTACTGAGGAGGAGCATGAGAGGTATTTGAGAATTGTATTGCAGGCTTTGTTGGAGAATCAGCTTTATGCCAAGCTGAGCAAGTGTGAGTTTTGGCTCAGAGAAGTTGTGTTTCTTGGTCATGTGGTTTCTGCTGAGGGGATTCGTGTTGATCCTCAGAAGATTGAGGCTGTGATGAATTGGAAGCCTCCTAAGTCTGTTCATGAAGTCTGTAGTTTCCTTGGTTTAGCGGGATACTACTGGAGGTTCGTGGATGGATTTTCAAAGATTACTGCACCTTTGACAAAGTTGTTGCAGAAGGATGTTAGGTTTGAGTGGACGGAAGCGAGACAGCAAGCTTTTGAGAAGCTGAAGGCAGCTTTGGCGCAAGCTCCTATCTTGGTTCAACCTGAATCAGGGAAAGAGTTTGTGGTTTATAGTGACGCGTCATACGTTGGTTTGGGATGTGTGTTGATGCAGGAGGGTAAGGTGGTGGCTTATGCATCGCGACAGTTGAAGGTGCATGAGTGCAATTATCCTACGCATGACATTGAGCTAGCTGCGGCGGTTTTTGCTTTGAAAATTTGGAGACATTACCTGTATGGGGAGAAGTGTAATGTGTACACGGATCACAAGAAGTATCTGATGTCTCAGAAAGAGTTGAATCTTAGGAAACGACGTTGGGTGGAGTTGCTTAAGGATTACGATTTGACGATCGAGTATCATCCGGGTAAAGCTAATGTTGTAGCGGATGCCTTGAGTAGGAAGGTAGCAGTGGAGTTGAGGGCTATGTTTGCCAGCTTGAGTATTTCGCGTGATGGTGGTCTTGTGGCTGAGTTGCAAGTGAAACCATCCTTGGTTCAGTTGATAAAGGATAAGCAGTTGTTGGATGATTCCTTGTTGCCACATGTTCAGGATATTGCTGAGGATAGGCCATCAGATTTCTGCTTTAATGATGATGGAGTCTTATGTTTTGGGAGTCGAATAGTAGTGCCCAATGATGCTGAGTTGAGGCGTGCTATTCTGACTGAAGCTCATAGTAGTCCTTTTGCTATGCACCCTGGTTGTACTAAGATGTATCGTGATCTTCGTGATGAGTACTATTGGGTGGGTTTAAAGAAAGATGTTGCTGAGTATGTGAGCAAGTGCATGGTTTGTCAGCGAGTTAAGGCTGAGCATCAGTTTCCTTCTGGGTTGTTGCAACCGTTGAGGATTCCTGAATGGAAGTGAGAAAGGATTACCATGGACTTCGTGTCTGGTTTGCCTTTTTCGCCATCAATAAAGAATTCGGTGTGGGTGATTGTGGATCGCCTGACGAAGTGTGCACATTTCTTACCGGTGCATACTACTTATACTTTGAATAAGCTTGCAGAGCTGTACATTGCTAAGATTGTGCGGTTGTATGCTGTCCCAAAGTCGATCGTGTCGGATAGAGATCCGAGGTTCACATCGCATTTCTGGGAGTGTTTGCATCAGGCTTTGGCTACACGGCTGAATTTCAGTACATCTTATAATCCGCAGTCGGATGGACAATTTTAGCGTGTTATCCAAGTGCTGGAGGAAATGTTGAGGTGTTGTGTAATTGAGTTTCAAGGTTCTTGGGAGAAACATTTGCCTTTGGTGGAGTTTGCCTATAACAATAGTTACCAGGCAAGTATTCAAATGGCACCTTATGAAGCCTTGTACGGGAGGAAGTGTAGGACTCCTCTTTGTTGGGCTGAAGCAGGTCAGAAGCTGGTTTCGATGCCAGCTTTGTTGAAAGGAACCACCGAGAAGGTAAAGCTCATTCGTGAGCGATTGAAGGCAGCTTCTGATCGGCAAAAGTCTTACGTGGATTTGAAGCGTAAGGAGATTGAGTATGCGGTGGGTGACCGTGTGTTTTTGAAAGTTTCGCCTTGGAAAAAGGTGATAAGGTTTGGCTGGAAGGGTAAGTTGAGCCCTAGGTACATTGGACCATACGAGGTGATTGAGCGTGTGGGTCCTGTTGCGTACAAGTTGAAGTTACCGCAGGAGTTGGAAAAGATTCATGATGTGTTTCATGTTTCTATGCTTCGGAGGTATAGATCGGATCCTTCACATGTTATGCCTGTGGAGGAAGTGAAGTTGAATCCAGATTTGACTTATGATGAGGAACCGATAGAGATTCTGGATTCAGATAGTAAAGTTCTTCGAGGCAAGACCATTGAGTTGGTAAAGGTGTTGTGGAAGCATCGTGGTGCTGAGGAGGCCACTTGGGAAAGGAGGGATGACATGGAGAAGCAGTTTCCATACCTTTTTCCTCCAGGTAAATTTCGAGGATGAAATTTCTTAAGGGGGGAGAGTTGTAACACCCCAATTTTGGGCTTGGAAGTTTAGGGTTTGAACCGGACCGATCTAATTTTCGGTTCGAATATAAAAGGTGGTTTTAGGGAAAGCCTAGTTCGGGATGCATTAAAAATATGGAAAAATATCTAAAAATCCTCTTTTAATATATATAAGAGAGTGGTGAAATCAATTTTACAAAATAAGGCTTGAAAATATGACATTTGGAATTAGTGACTAAAATGTAATTTTTGAAAAGTTCGTGACTGTTTTGAAAGGATTGAAACTTTGAATCTTTAAGGAGCTAATTTACCCAAGGAAGGATTTCTCCAGATTTTTTTTGATTTTAATGACTCATTTATTGTTTAATTAATAAAAAGAAAAGAGGGAAAAACCATATTTTAGTTTATAACTAAGTTTTGCTAAAATTTTCTCATTTCATTTTCTCTCAAAATTCCCTCAGCCAAACATATTTCCACAGCAGCTTTTCTTTTGATTTTCACACCAAATGATGAGATTTCAATCCTCAAATGATTCCTAATCATTTCTACATCAAATCCTCTTCATTTGCTTATTGAATTTTTAAGGATTTTGGCTCTAAACAAGGAGAAATCCACATTTAGAGGTATGAACGTTCTTCTCCTCTAAATACTCAGTTCTTTACTGAAATTCCCAAGTTCTCAATCCTTAAATTGAGTTTTATAAAAGGCTTTGATGTTGTGATCTTGATTTTGGCTTAAAACTTGAGATTTTGATCAAATCTTGAAGAAATTCGTATTGGATGTCTGGGCTCTGTTTTGAGATGTCTTTTTACTGTATTTTGGATGTTTAAATGATGTGAAATGGAGGTTTAATCAATGCAATCCCGAATAGGTTGATTTCCCTAAGTTTTTACTTGTGAAAATGGTGGTTTTTGGGGTGATTTTGGTGTTCTGTTATAGCTGGAGGTATAAGGACGTGATTAGGTTCTTTTTGGATGTTAATTGATGTCTAAGAATGTTTAGAAGTGATGGATCTTGGCTGGGTAATGTTGTAGAAGTGTTTGGATGTGATTTCGGTTGTGTTTGGTAGCCGAAATGTGAGTTTTGGTGAGAGCAGCGAGTTTAAGTGTAATGGCTAAAGATTTTAATGCATGATGATGCATTAATCCTCTACTTTGATGTGTTTAAAACAGGGGAGGCATCTTCGGATCCTTGTGGTGTTGATCCGGAGGCTTGAACGGCGTTTCAGCAAGCTTGCGAAACAGAATTTGGTGAGTGAAGTTTGGTTTTCAGCTTTGAAACCAATGTTTGAAGGTTTGGGAGCTTAGTTTAAGTCTAAGCAACTTAACTAAGCTCAAGAGTAAGTTTTCGGAGAAACTCTCTTTTTGATGAACCATGAAATGGTTGGATGCAATGTGTTTAATTTGCATGTTTAAATTTTGTTTTGAAAGCATATTTTAGCATGTTTAATGCTGGTTTTGAAAGCCATGTGTTGAAGGATGCTCAAGGTAAGAGATCCTTGGTTTGACATTGATAAATGTGGTTTGGATGCATAGTGATGCATGATGGTTTAATGGCTTTGTTTAATGCTTTAAAACAGTGGATTGATGATGGTAAATGATGTATATTGGCAAGTGATGTGTTAGTTTAAAAGTACTTGAATCGGATATAGTTAGCCGGCTATAGGATTGGGTGCACCGTGAATAAAGTCGCCTTGGATGTTGAGGGGTTGTAATGGTACCGTAAACTCCATCCAAGTACACTAACGAGATGTCTAAGATCATAATGGTGGTTAAAATGCCATGTGAGGATCTTGTGTTGTGTGTCCCGTGTTCTCATTAGTGATGTTATACAACTACCAATGAGTGATGTGGAGGGGTTGTGATTGTACCGTTAAACTCCATCACGGGTGATGAGGGGTTGTGATTGTACCGATAAACTCCACCTTGTGTGTTTGGTAGTGTGTATGAAGCGTATGGGACAACGCTTGTAATCCGCGTATCCGATTGTGTTTTGTGTTGAAAAATGGTTATGGTATCACTTGGAAGCCAATATGACATGTTAATGTTATTTAAGCATGAGATGCTTGTTGTATATGCATTGTTGCATGAGAATTGATGTTATGTGTTGCAAAGGCCTTGTGAAAGGTGTTTTACAAAATGCATTATTGAGTTGTTTCTTTAGAGCATGCCTCACTAAGCATATGTGCTTACGCTCTCTTTCTTGAACCAATAATGCAGATAATTGAGGTGTTTGTTGGCAGCAAGAAGGGCAAGTAATCCAAGGGAAAGCTAAGCTCATGTATGGTGACATTTTCACAACATTATTAGTCTTTGATATTTAGCAATGGGAACCTAGGTTGTGTTTTTGGGAGATGTTTTGGACTCCCTAAGATTGGCATGATGCCTACGATGTTTTGGATATGTAATTGGCCATTTTGGTGTTTGCTTTGTTGGTTTGATATTGGGTTGGTTTTGAGTAATAGGTTGCATGCCTATAGATTGAGGTTTTTCCTAATTGATTCCTTGAATATGTTTTGTGGATGCAAATATGTTCCTTTGATGTATGATGACTTGTTGTGTAACCCCCTTAACCCGGCCTAGACGGTTGACCCGAATTAAGAAAGTCACACGGGGAAAACCAAAGTCAACCTGAAAGTCAACCTTGATACGACCTTTTTTTTCTTTTTAATCTTATCTAGATGCACAATAGCCCTAGTTGTGATCACACAAACATCATACTCTAAGATCACAAACATCAGAGATCAAACAGGGACCCAATTGAACAAATTACAACTTTAGGGACCAAATTGTAATTTCTGATAATTAAAAGGACTTAACCCAAATTAATCTTACCAACTTGAAGTTAGTCAGGTTTCATGCTTCTCTGTGAAATTTCAGCTCAAAAGGACTTCCCAAACTCATACAATTGCACAACAAGATTCAGGACCAAAACGCAAACAATTCAAAACATTTAACTGCCAATGTCAGCCCCCAACGGTCACCCGTTCCGAAACAGGCAGAGCCCGTTTCGAAACACGGGCCGTTCCGCAACACGTACCGCAACGGGGGTCTGGCAGAGGCCAAATCGTTTCGAAACGGTGCATACCGTTTCGGACGCCTGGGTTCAATCAAGGCACCCGTTCCGAAACGGTGCACACTGTTCCGATACGCCCTGCACAAAATTGCTCCAAATGCATTCCAAAACATGCAATTGATCATTCACACATGCTCCAATTGCCACCAAACTTTACCAGTATGCAATTTAACATATATAGGACATACTTGCATCAACAATTCATCAAAACAACATCATAAGCAAAAAGCCCCAATTCTATAGGCATGCTTCCTACACAAGCTAGCTATTCAAGCACTAACTTCCAAAACAAGCATATAATGATTCAACACAAAAACCAGCATTCTCAACAACATTCAACATACTTAGGGAGTTTAAAACCTCTCCCAAAACATACACATTGGTTCCCCCATTGCCAAAGAATCAAAAGCTAAATGATCTTAGGAAAACCTTCCATACTTTGAGCTTTGCTTCCACTTGAATACTTGCCTTCCTTGCTGCCCTCAAGGTTCACTAATTTTCTGCATTATTGAATTAAGAAAACAAGGAGAGCGTAAGCAAAAGCTTAGTGAGGAATGCTCTTAAAACCATTCAATAATGCATTTAAAAACATTTACAAATCATGCTTTAAATCAACCTTTGCACATGCTCAAAAGCATGCATAAAACAAGCATCTCATGCTTCAACATAATATAACATGTCATATTGGCTCAAGTGATAGATTCCATTTCATTAAAACAAGTTCATCAACTTCCCAAGGACTTTTAAACACCTTGGCCATGGACTTTTAAACACCATGAATGAGGACCACACAAGGACTTTTAACCACCTTTGTGTCCATAGCTTGAATCACCCCAAGGACTTTTAAACACCTTGGCCCCAAGGACTTTTAAACACCTTGGCCCCATGGACTTTTAAACACCATGGAAAGGATCACCTAAGGACTTTTAACCACCTTAGTGTCCGCAACAAGAATCATCCAAGGACTTTTAACCACCTTGATGATCTTAAGAATACAAGGCTCACTCAAGGACTTTTAACCACCTTAGTGACCTTAACCTTTTCAAAACATCACTTGCCAATATACATCTTTTTCATCATTTAATCCACTGTTTTAAAGCATCAAACCAAGCCATATTCAACATGCATTTAAAAGCATCAAACCACATTTTATCAATGTACAAAAACAAGGAACTCTTACCTTGAGTTTCCTTCAACATATGGCTTACAACAACAGCAAAAACCATGCTAAATCATGCTTTCAAAACAGTAATTAAAACATGCAAATAACCATTTCACATCACAACAAAATCATGGTCACCACTAGAGAGTAATTCCAAAAACTTACACTTGAGCTTAGCAAAGTTGTTTAGACTTAAGCTAAGCTCCCAAGACATTGGTTACAAAGCCGAAAACCCAATTTTCACAAACGCACTCACCGATTTCCACTTTGCTTCAAGCCAAAGCACCAAAACAAGCTTCCGGATCAACAACTCTTGGATCCAAAGATGCCTCCCCTGTTTTCAACACATCAAAGCAGAGGATTAATGCATCATCATGCATTAATTGCTTCAATGAAAGCACCTAAACTCGCTGCTCTCATCCACACACCATTTTCAGCCACCAAACACAACCGAAAATGCATCCAAACCACTTCTAAACAAAGCCCAGCCATAAACCAGCAAAACCACACATCCTTAAACATCATATAACATCTAAAAACAACCTATCAACATCCTTATACCTCCAGCAACAACAGATCCACAAGATCACCCCAAAAACAACCTTGAATCACAAGCTAAACTTAGGAAACTCAACCTATCCGAGATTGCATTAATCAAAACTCAATTCCTTATCAATTTAGAGTTCATTTAACATCAAAAACACATCTCAAAACACAGATTAATCAGATCTAACGAAAATCATCAAAAATCATCAAATCTTGCATTATAAGCCAAGATCCATTTCACCACTTAAAAACCTTTAATTAGACATCAATTAAGGATTGAAAACTTAGGAATTTCAGTAAAGAACTGATAGTTTAGAGGAGAAGGACGTTCTTACCTCCAAACTTGAGTTTCTCCTCTTTTTGGAATCAAAAACCTTGTTGAATCAAGTAGCAATTAAAGAGGTTTTGAAGATATGTTGATTAGGAATCAAATGAGAGTTGAAAGGAGGGATTTAGGTGAGAAAATCAGATCCAATTCTCTGGAGAATAGGTGTTTGGGTTGAGAGAAAATGAGAGAAAGAAAATTGAGAAAAGTTGGTTACAAAATCCAAAATAGCCAAATGGCTTTCCCTCCACTTTTAATATCATTTAAAATCAGAATTTAGTCTTAAAATATCTTAGAAAAATCTGGAGAAACTCCCTTTGGGTAAATAGCTCCTTAAAGATTCAAAGTTTCAACCCTTTATAAAACAACCACAAAACTTTCGAAAATTACATTTTGGTCACTAGCCAAAATGTCACCCTTCCGAAACTCATTTTCCAAAATTGATTTCACAGTTCACTTAATTATATTAAAAGATGATTTTAGAACATTTTTCCATATTTTTAATGCAACCCGAACTAGGCTTTCCTAATTTCACCTCTTTAGATTCGAAAAGCACTTTGACCGAACCGGTCAACGCTCAAACTTCTAAGCCCAAAACCGGGGCGTTACATGTTGGCATGATTAGGAGGTCATAGGGATGTGTTTGATGGGTCGAATGTATGTTAAACCAGAAAATTCTGCACTTTCTGGGCAGCCTGTATCGGAACGGGTACTACTGTTTCGAAACAGGGGCCTTAATAGCCCTTGTGTATCGAAACAGGTAGAGGCCGTTCCGAAACACTTTTGCTACTGCCAAGCCCTGTTTCGGAACAGGTTTCGAAACGGTCCCGCGTTTCGAAACGGTCAACCCCCGTTCCGAAACACTTGACCCTTGGGCACTGATTTGTATGGTTTATGTTTTGCAATCTTTACGTTTTAGTCCTGAACTTTATATATGCAATTGCTTGAGTTTGAGATGTCCGTTTGAGGTGAAATTTGACAGAGAAGCATGTAATATGACTAATTTCATAATGGTATCTTAAAAATTAGTTAAGCCCTCTTAAATTCCAGAATTTACATTTTGGTCCCTAAATTCGTATGTTGTGCAATTGAGTCCCTGATTGCTTTCCGATTGCTGTGATTTTTGAGTATGTTTATCTCAAGAGTACACCTAGGGTTAATGTGCATCTAGACAAGTTTAAAAAGAAAAAAAATGGTCGTTAATTCGGGTTGACTTTGGTTTTCCCCGTGTAATCTTCGTAGTTCGGGTCAACCGTCTAGGCCGGGCTAAGGGGGTTACAACCTCGATCTCAAGTCTATCTTAGAAAAAAATAAGGCTCCCCGAAACTGATCAAAGAGATCATCAATTCTAGGCAAGGGATACTTGTTCTTGATCGACAACTTGTTCATTTGTTGATAATCTATGCACATCCGCATTGTCCCATCCTTCTTCTTAACAAACAAGACTGGTGCACCGCAAGGTGTCACACTAGGCCGGATGAAACCTCGGTCCAACAACTCCTACAATTGCGTTTTCAACTCTTTTAACTCTTTGAGTGTCATGCGATAAGGAGCAATGGACACCAGAGTTGTATTCTCGTACAACTCTATACCAAACTCAACTTCCCTGTTTGGCGGCAATCTAGACAATTCTTCCGGAAAGACACCCGGAAAATCACGAACAGTTCGGATGTCCAGCACACGTACGTCCTTGGTGCCAGGATTCATCACATACGCAAGGTAAGCCTCGTAACCCAACTTCGTCAAACGGTTTACTTCCAAAGCCAAAATCACATTCGACAAGAATTTCACATTCTCGCCTACTACCACTATCTCATAATCATCAGCCAACTTTAAGGTGACTCGCTTAACCTCAAAGTCAACCACCGCCCTATGCTCTGACAACCAATCCATGCCAAGGATTACATCAAATCCGTAGAAAGGTAACTCCATCAGATGCACAAGAAAAACATGTCCTTGTACAGACATCAGACATCTCTTATACAACTTCCTAGTGACTACAGTCTCACCAAAACAACTAGTCACTTGCATTCCTACCTCAAGCAACTCAACAGGTATATCAAGCAAATGTGCATGCTCACTAAAGATATAATAATGCGTGGATCCAGAATCAATCAAAGCCAACAAAGATAAAGACTGGAGAGCAAAGGTACCTGCGATGACATCAGTATCATTGCGCTCCTCGCGTTGAGCATAAACCCTCGCTGGTCCACCTCCCTCTAGTCGAACAGCTACTACATGAGCAATACCTCGCTGCCCCTCGTCTCTCCTCTGAAAGTTCCCACGGCCGCGCCCACGACCTCTCTGAGGTGCAGCTACCACAGGAGCACGTCCTTGGCCACCACCAGCCAACAAAGGACACTCCCTCTTCATGTGATCCGCCGAACCACAATTCCAACAAGAATTCCCCGTCACCACAACATGAGCCTGAACCTCTCTGGCCGCCCGAGGACAATCTCGCCTCAAATGGTCCCTCGAACCACATGTCTAACATGTATGCTGCTCAGATCTCACACGACCTCCCTGAGCCTGACCACCTCGACCCGGAGCACCACGCCTCCCCCTCAGGCTGATGTCTCCTATCACGACCACTTTTGTTCCGTCCACCACCGAATCTATACTCCGTTGCTCTCTTCCCAAAGCTAGAAACAACACTCCGAGATGACAATCCCAAGTTCTGCTTGATGTTTTTGGATCGACATACAAGCACATCCAAGTCAGAATAATCTGCAGCCAACATATACGTCTTAACTTCCTGTACCAGCCCGTATCGGAAGCGATCACATCGATGCCTCTCATTAGGTACCAGCTCAGGAGCATACTAGCTCAAAACATGCATACAAGTTATAATCTATTTAATAGACTTTCAAACACCATCAAACAACAAATCATACTCATCAACCACTTCATATCATGATGACATTTAGCTATTCTAGTATTCTTAAGATATAAAGCTATAGAAAAGGTAAAACATCACAAACAAACCAATGAACCATATAAAGGCCAAATACAAGTCCACAACCAGGAACTAAAAATGCTTGAAACAACAAACATCTCTAACAAATTCAGGAAATAGAAATCCCACCCATTGCCACTTATTACACAAAGGGTGTACCACATACATATTCTATACCAAGCCTAGGAATCCCTTTGCTTTTGGGCTGCCTTGAGATGCTCAATTCTCTGTATTGAAGAAACAAATGAGCGTAAGCATATAGCTTAGTGAGGATCGCTAACCAACATTCATCAATGCATTTCACATGACTTGCAAAACCACCACTTTTATCACATGCCTTTTTCTTAAAACATGTCTTCTCTAGACATCAATGCATCTTATAAACACATGCTCATATGCAACAATTTGAAACAACAATTAAACCATTGTTCATGCTTTACCAAGCATCTCATTCATTCTTGCATCATTTACAAGCATCTCATGCTTCACATTATTCATTTCCATTATATTGGCTCGCAAGTGATAATCCATAAACCATTTCAACACAAGACACAATCGGATACGCGGATTACAAGCGTTGTCCCACACGCTTCATACATACTACCAGACTACACAAGGTGGAGATCAATGACACAATCACAACCCCTCAACACCCGTGATGGAGTTTAATGGCACAATCACAACCCCTCAATATCACTCATCGGTAGTTGTATAATTCCACTAACGAGAGTATGGGACACATACACAAGACTCACACACGGGACTAACCATTAACCGTTGTGATCTTAACCTCAATCGTTAGGGTACTTGTATGGAGATTACAGCACAATCACAACCCTCGACATCCAAGGCAATTTTATTCACGATGCACCCAATCCTATAGCCGGCTAACTATATCCGATTAAAGTAACCAAAAACCATTTTCATCACTTGCCAATATAATCATTTAACATCAATAACCCATTGCTTTACAAGCATAACCACAATGCCATTTCCACAAGCATAACATGCTTAACATCATATGCATATTCATATGAAAAACCAAGGATCACTTACCTGGGCATCCTTAACATAATGACATTAAAATCCAACATTAAACCATGCTTAAACCTGCTTAAAAACACTAATCAAAACCACATTTAATTCAAGTGCATTTTCATCAAAACATAGCACATTTCCACGAGAGATTTTCGAACCACTTACTCTTAAGCTTAGCCAAGTGTTTCAATCATACACTAAGCTCACAAGACCACGCCCAAAGCGTTACAAAGAAGGAAATTTCATTTCCACTCACCAATACGCGAAGCCTTGCTCGTCGAGACAGAAATTACCCTTCCGGAGCCTCAAGCAACACCTCGTTCGCTCCCGGATCAAGATCCCCTATTTTCACAACATCAAAACAGAGATCTAAATGCATTAAAATGCATTCCAACACCAGCAACAATTCACAAACTCGTTGCTCACCCAAACTGCGCCAAAATACCCATCCAAAACAACCGAAAACTCAATGGATTGCTTCCTAAACCAAGCCCTGCCAACATACATCACTTCCAAAGCATTATAAACATCAAAACACATCTAACAAACAATCTAACCAAACCTTATACCTCCAGCAAGCAAGATTCCACCATTTCACCTCAAAAACCCACTTAAAACAACCTAGAAACTTAAGGATCTCAAGGATTTCGGGATCTATGTTATCAACACATCATTTTAACATATAAATCAACTTAAAACTCAATTAAAATCAACACAAAACAGAGCTTAACTCATCGAGTTCGAAAATTAAGATTTCAACTATATTTATACAAGATTTTGATCTCCAATATAAACTATATTGAAAACTCAACCAAAATAGTATTTAGAAGCCAAATATCTTGGGAATTTTAATAAAGAACTGAGATTAGAGGTTGAGAATGAGATTTACCTCCAATCCTTGCTTCCCTCAATGAATGACAAGTTTTCCTTCGCAAAATCTTGAAGAATTAGGAAAGATCTCTTGAAAATGGTTTAGAAAATGTTGAGAGAGTTTTTGGGAGAAAGAATTCTGGAGAAAGAGGAGTGAATTAATGTTTGGCTGAAAATGAGAAAGAGTTGATAGTTACGTAATTGAAAATCTCACATTAACTAACTATATTAATTAATTAATATAAATTCAATTAAAATCATTTAATTAAAAACCTTTTAAAACACATATCATATTGAAGAAAGGTCAAATTGACTTAAAGCCCCCTAAAGATTCTATGATTTCGGCGTCCATATCAAAAATCACATTTTCCCAGTTTTGAAACTTTACAATTTGGTCACTACTTAAAATGTCCCATTTTCGAAATCCATTTTGTAAAATTGACTCGAAGAACCTCTTAAACATATTTTTAGAGGATTTTAGCAACTTTGCAACATTTTTATCCTATCCTGATCCTTGATTTCCTTAAATCACCTTACATGATTCGAACCGTTCTCGGCCGTCCAATCCGATGTCTAAAACATCTAGGCCCAAAACCAGGGCGTTAAAAATTATCTGCATTGATGAAACAAAAAGAGCATAAGCATACAAGCTTAGTGAGGATTGCTCAAACCACAAACATCATCAATGCACAAAACCGTTATTCACTCTCTTCAAAACCAACTTGCCTTTCTTAGCAAAACATGCACTTAAACATCAAAAAAATTGTTTTGAACATCGTGCTACATGATTCAAATCAAATCAGCAACTTAACCATTGCTTCTCATCTACCAAGCCTTCCGAGCATAAGTTTAATTATGCTAAGCTTCAACCAAAACATGCATCTTTTAAACCATGCATTAGCAACATTTTCCACATTACACAATTCCATTATATTGGCTCACAAGTGATAACAAATAACTCAAAATCAAAGTATCGGATACACGGATTACCAAGGGTTGTCCCACACCCTTCATACAGTTTACCGACATCTCAAGGCTTACACACGAGAGCAATCCTCCATTGTTGTGACACACGTGGTGGAGTATTCGGTACAATCACAACCCCTCAACACCACTCATCGGGAAATATATATTCCACTAACGAGAGACGGGACATGCACAAGGTTTGCACCCGGGAGCTACCCTCAACCATTGCAACCTTAAAAATCCTCAACCGTTAGGGTACTTGGATGGAGTATTCGGTACAACCACAACCCCTCAACATCCAAGGCGACTTGTTTATAGTGCACTCAATCCTATAGCGGACTAACTATATCCGATTTCATTTATAAAACACTTTAACCAAAATCACTTGCCAATATAATCCATATCCCATGCATACCTCACTGTTTTACAAAGCATCCATGAAAAGCCATAAACAAGCATTAAAACATGCTTAAAATCTCATGCATCAACACATGCATACAAGGATCACTTACCTAGTGCATTCTTAAACCACATGGAATCATCATACATATTATACATACTCAAAAGCATGCTTTTAAACAGTAGTTACATGCATTTAAAATCATGTGCAACCAAAGGGTCATAACTAGCACAACCGAGGGAGAAATTTCAATTTACTTACCTCTAAACTTAATAAAGCGTTTCAAGCTCTTATTAAGTTCCCAAAACCTTTTCCAAAACGTTTCCACGCTGGAAAACCAAATTCCACTCGCCGACTTACAAAACCACGCTAGCCGACGCAGAATTCAACAGTCCGAAGCTTCCACAAACGCGTCAATTGTTTCTAGAACACTATCCCCTGTTTCAACACATCAAAACGGAGGCCCAATGCATTAGAATTCATCCAAAACTGTAACCCCCTTAACCCGGCCTAGACGGTTGACCCAAATTAAGAAGATTACACGGGGAAAACCAAAGTCAACCCGAAAGTCAACCTTGATTAACGACTTTTTTTTTCTTTTTAATCTTGTCTAGATGCACATTATCCCTAGGTGTTTTCATAAGATCATCATATTCAAAGGTCACAACCAACAGAGAACATTCAGGGACTCAATTGAACAAATTACAACTTTAGGGACCAAAATGTAAATTCTGAAAATTATAAGGACTTAATCCAAATTAAAGTTACCAACTTAAAATTAATCATCTTTCATGCTTCCCTGTCAAATTTCAGCTCAAACGGACATCCCAAACTCATTCAATTGCATAAACAAGTTTCAGGACCAAAACGCAAACATTTCAAAACATATAACCATCAAATTCAGAGCCCAACGGTCGAGTGTTCCGAAACAGGGAAGACCTGTTTCGAAACGCGGGACCGTTCCGCAACGGGTTCCGAAACATGGCTTGGCAGTAATTTAGCTGTTCCGAAATAGGCTGCCCAGATTGCAGAAATTTAGCTGGTTTATCATGCAATTCACCTATCAAACATGCTCCAAAAGCCACCAAACTTTACCAGCAAGTCACACAACATACATGGAACATAATTGCATCAACCAAAACATCAACATGGCATCAATTATGAAAAGCCCCAATTCTATAGGCATGCTTCCTACTTAGCAAACCATTCAAGAATCAAATCTCCAATCAAACCACATAAAGGCCAATTACAAATACAAACATTATTAGTAACATAAATCCAACTTAGAGAGTCCAAAACATCTCCCAAAACAACCACATAGGTCCCCCATTGCCAAATTACCAAAAAGCTAATAGTGTTTAAGAAAACCTTCACCATACATGAGCTTTGTTCACCACTTGGATTCTTCACCACCTTGCTGCCCTCAAATGCACTTTAATGCTCTGCATTATTGGTTTAAGAAAAGAGAGAGCGTAAGCAAAAGCTTAGTGAGGAATGCTCATTAAAACCACACAATAATGCATTTTCAAAACACATACATAAGCCTTAATTCAAATCATCATTGCACATGCTCATAAGCAATTTAAAACAAGCAATACATGCTTCAAGTTCATAACATGTCATATTGGCAACAAGTGATACATTTAACATAAGACTCACACATGGACTTTTAAACACCATTGTGATCTTATACTTTCCAAGGACCACACATGGACTTTTAAACACCATTGTGTCCTTAACCCCATGGACTTTTAAACACCATGGCCCATGGACTTTTAAACACCATGGCAAGGACCACACAAGGACTTTTAAACACCTTTGTTTCCTTAACAAGAATCATCCAAGGACTTTTAAACACCTTGATGTTCTTAAATAAACAAGGCTTACACAAGGAATTTTAACCACCTTTGTAACCTTAACCAAGGACCAATCATGGACTTTTAAACACCATATTGTCCTTAAATAAACAAGACTCATCCAAGGAATTTTAACCACCTTGATGATCTTAACCAAGAACCAACCATGGACTTTTAACCACCATGTTGTTCTTAAGAAACAAGGCTCACACAAGGACTTTTAACCACCTTTGTGACCTTAACATCACTTGCCAATATGCATCATTAATCAACAACAATCCACTGTTTTAAAGCATTTACACAAGCCATAACATCATGCATCTTTAAGCATTAAACCACATTATAACAATGTTCAAAAACAAGGATCTCTTACCTTGAGCATTCTTCAACACATGGCTTACAATCTCAGCAACTAACATGCTTAATCATGCTTTCAAAACAGAATTTAAAACATGCAAACAACCACATTGCATACAACCAAAACCATGGTTCATTACCAAGAGAGTTTTCCCGAAAACTTACTCTTGAGCTTAGCTAAGTTGCTTAGACTTAAACTAATCTCCCAAACCTTCAAATCAATGGTTTCAAAGCTGGAAACCAAAATCCACTCACCGATTCCGTTTCGCCTCTTGCCGAAACACAAATCAAGCTTCCGGATCACCACCACTTGGATCCAAAGATGACTCCCCTGTTTTAAACACATCAAAGCAGAGGATTAATGCATCATCATGCATTAATAGCTTCAATGAAAGCACCTAAACCCGCTGCTCTCATCCACACTCCATTTTCGGCTACCAAACACAACCGAAAATGCATCCAAACAACTTCACAACATTACCCAGTCAAGATCCATCAAAACTAAACACTCTTAAACATCAATTAACATCCAAAATGGATCTCAACACATCCTTATTCCTCCAGCCATAACAAATCAACAAGATCACTCCAAAAACCATCAAAAACACAAGCTAAACTTAGGAAATTCAACCTATCCGGGATTGCATTAATTAAACCTCAACTTCTAATCAATTTAGCATTCATTTAACATCAAAAACACACCTCAAAACCCTGCTTAAACAGATCATACGAATTTTCATCAAAAACAAGCAAATCTTGCATTTTAAGCCAAGAATCAAGAATTCAACCATAAAACCTTTTATAAATCATCAATTAAGGATTGAGAACTTAGGAATTTCAGTAAAGAACTGAGAGTTTAGAGGAGAAGGACGTTCTTACCTCCAAACTTGAGTTTTCTCCCTTTTTGGAACCAAAAACTTGAAAATCCAATTAGCAATTGGTGAGGTTTTGGTGATGAGATGATTAGCAATCAAAAGAGAATTGAAAAGAGATGTTTAGGTGACAAAATCAGAGAGAAAAGTTCTGGAGAAAGTTGTTTGGTTTGAGAGAAAGTGAGAGAAAAGGAAAATAGAAGATTTGAGAGAAAAGTTAGTTAGAATAGGAAAATATCTTCCCTCCACTTTTCTTTTGTTTAAAAATCAGAAATAAATCATTTAATATCTTAGAAAAATCTGGAGAAACTCCCTTTGGGTAAATAGCTCCTTAAAGATTCAAAGTTTCAATCCTTTTTAAATCAGTCACGCAGTTTTCAAAAATTACATTTTGGTCACTAGCCAAAATGTCACCCTTCCAAACCTCATTTTGTAAAATTGCTTTCACAGTTCACTTATATATATTAAAAGAGGATTTTAGAAAATTTTTCCATATTTTTAATGCAACCCGAACTAGGCTTTCCTAATTTCACACTTTTATATTCGAACAGCACTTTGACCAAACCGGTCCAAGCCCAAACTTCTAAGCCCAAAACCGGGGCGTTACAAAAACCCCAGCACGCACAAGAAATCCCGCAGCCCTACTCTAAAGCAACAAAGCACCCATCCAAAACAACCGAAAACTCAATTGATTACCCTCAAACCTCAACCCAGCCATTACCCAGCTCATCCAACACATTCTAAGCATTAATCAACATCCAAAACAACCTAAAACCAACCTTATACCTCCAGCAACTCTAAAACCCCAAGAACACCCCAAAAACTCTACTAAAACACCTCCAAAACTAAGGATCTCTAGGATTTCGAGATTAATATGATCAAGACTCATTATCAACATCAAAAACCTTCCAAAATATTATTGGAACACAACTCAACTGATCCATAACAAAACAATTACGAATATCACATCTAAATCTCTTCTTTCATCAAAATTTTGGCATTTTCATTAATCAACACAAAAACCTCATTTAAAAATATAAAGCAAGAGTCAAATGCTTGGGTATTTCATTAAAGAACCTTGATTAAAGTGGAACGAAAATTACCTCAATCCTTGCTTTCCTTCTAGTTTGGCAAGTTTTTACTCTATGAATCAAAAGATTCTAAGATTTGACTACTCTTTTAAAAATTACACTTTTGCCACATTTTTCAAACTTTACATTTTGGTCACTGCCCAAAATGTACACCTTCCAAAACCCATTTTTCAAAATTGGCGTTACCAAGCCCTTATATATGTTTTTAGAGGATTTTAGAGATTTTTATCATATTTTTATCCTATCTCGAACCTTGATCTTTCTAAACTACATTTTAACGGTTCGAACAACCAGCACCAGTTTCGCTGGTCCTACTCGACTCGCCAAAAACATCTAAGCCCAAAATCAGAGCGTTACAATAGGAAAAATTCAGATTCAACTCAATCTCCTCAACAAGCATAACATGAGACATATATGATCTATACTTACGAAGCATGTATACATAAAAATATCATGTACCTTCTCTAACTCGGAAGGCAATCCCAACCTATAAGTAACAGGTCCAACACACTCAAACACCTCATACGGTCCAATAAACCTCGGACTCAACTTGCCTTACAGCCAAATCTCATCACCTTCTTCCAAGGTGAAACCTTCAAAAACACCTTATCTCCTACATCATACTCAATCTCTTTACACTTTAAATCTGCGTAAGACTTTTACCGATCTGAAGCCAGTTTCAACCTTTCACTAATAAGCTTCACTTTCTCTGTAGTTCCCTTAAGCACATTAGGCAAAGAAACCAACTTCTGCTCTGCCTCTGCCCAATAAAGAGGCGTTCTACACTTCCTTACATACAAGGCCTCAAAAGGAGCAATTTGAATGCTCGCATGATAACTGTTATTGTAAGTGTTAAGTGAGTAAAAGTCCTACATTTTAGCCCTAGTTTAGCTCAATTATTGTTGCACTTAAGTATGTTTTAGTTCCATTTTTAGGTAACCATACACAAAATTGCATAAAATAGATAATCTGCCATGTTTGTTGAATTTCACTATTTCTTCTTTATAAAAGATACTGCTCAGGTATGTGTTTTACTGTGCGCAGGTACCCTCCCTAAAAGATAATGCTGAGGCAACAAATAGGGTAGAAGGAAAGATTTGAACAATCGATGGATGATGCTGATGAACCTAATGAAGAGCTGATCAGACTATGCCACAGAGGATAAGCCTAGAGTAAGGAGCCATGCTGAGCCACTCACACCAACATAGACCTATGTTGAGGCAACAGACTGTATGCCACTAAGGCATCAACCCAAGGAAGCTGGAAAAATGCAAAGTGGTATGCGATTGAAAGAACATATCAAGCCTGATTTTTGAAGACTACTTGCATGAGGATCGGAGTCCAAAAGCTCAAGAAAAGCCACGGTCAAAGTTATGGTGGAAAAAGTTGAACGGGAATCTAAGAAGAATTAATGATAGATATTTGTTCTTTTAATGAGTTGTAATCTGATTCTAACTAGTACACGTACCCTAAACCGACTTTGACCTAGGCCATGCCCTATAAATATGTAACCTAGCCGACTATGAGGCAAAGAGAGAGTTCTTTGAGAAAACCCTAGTGCTCCATTCATCCATCATGTTCTAAACTTCTTCTAGGGCTAAGGGTTGGTTTTGTTGAGTAGTTGTGAGAGATTTCTTGTATTTGTTTAGGTTTTTAGTGTTTGCATTAAAACTTCAAAGTTTGTTTACTCTTGGCATTATTCTTGTTTGCAATCAAATAGTGAGATGAGAGAGTAATTATCGATTTGTCTAATATCGGGAGAGTTAGACTCATGAAAGGAGTAAACACGGATTTATCCAACTTGGGATGAAACTACTTCGGCTTAGGAATAAGTTAGAAGCTCAGCGGTGTAGAGCATTTTAGTGTTCTCTAAATATGAGCGCAAGTGCACACTCATGTCAAGTAATAGTCTAAAAGATATCGTTTCCCACAGGGATTAGATAGCTTGACTCGAATCGTAACTCCTGCACAACGGAAAATTAAATGCACAAATAAGTTGAATTGTTTAAATGGGGAATAAAATAAACACAAATAAGTAAATTGGAAGAGATCATATTGATGGAATGGGCCGGGTTAGGCTGTTGTTTGGTGTGAAACTATGTTCAATAGAACAAGTTGCTTTGTGCTGCCAGACTTCGCTGCCTCGGCGGGAGATGGTCGATTGGCTGTTGTGACGCTCTTGTTGCCCCGATAGTGGAATGGATGTGTGTCTCGGTGGCAAACTCGGAAAAACTACAAGGTTCAGAAAAACACTTCAAAAGTGATCCCGCTTATGTCTAAGTCAGAATGATGTTGATGCCCAGTGCAGATAATACCAGTCACGGCGTGAATCGAGCAAAGACAACACTGTTTGGTTCGTTCTCTTTTAGACACCTTAAACCCTAACCTATGTCTAGGCTGGATTGATCAACACTTGATTAAGGTGAAGATCGTACTTACTCCTATTGTGAGTTCGACTCTCTCGATATAGAACAAATGGATAGTAATCAACTAATCTTTCGCCTTAATTGAAAACTATGAAGAACTTGGAATAAGCAAACCACGGAGGTTTATTTGCAAAAACAAACTTAAAATCCTAAACAACCGTTCTCACACAAATTATAACATAACCCAAACCCAAAGATAATTTTAGAACATAATGAGGGCAAGAAAACCTAAATTATGCCTAAGGGAAAACCTAAGTTGTTCTTCCAGTACAAAATACATTGAGTATATATAGGCATTAGCTAGGTCAAGTCCTCCTTGGAGTAGAAGTCTTCAAAGTAGCTTTTACATTAAATGCAACCTTTAATTCTGAATTCTTTGAGTTGAATGTGGACTTCTTCATGTTGCCTTGTTCCGCAAGTTATATTCGATCTCTTCCTTCGGCGGCTCTGTCCGCTACTACATGCATCAAAAAATAGAGTGGATGGCATCGTTTGAATCGGGATTTTCTGCTCTACAGGTCACATTGCAGTTCTCAAATTCCTTAGCTTGCTGCCATGGGCGGCAGGTATGGCGGCGGCAGCTACTCGGCAGTTGTTGTCTCTATCTAGAATTGCATCAGTACAGCTCCCTCCTCTGCATCCTCAACATCAGCTCATGTTGCCACAGCGTGTTCCGGTAGGTTTCGGCGGCACCCTGCTATTGCGGTGGGTTCTGACGGCACCTTGCTGTCGCGGCATGTTTCAGCGGGCTTTTTTCCTGCATGTACCGAAATACATACCAAAACAACACCTTTTCCACAAAATACACTAAAATGTGTAATCAAGCTTAATGGTGAAGGAAATGATGAGAATATGCATTAATGCCTAATTATGTAACTAAAATGTGCCTAAGTCTAACAATAAGATGAGTAAAAAGGGTAAATAAAATAAGACTTTTAGACACTTTACACACCCCCAAACTCGAACTATTGCTCGTCCTCAAGCAATGCAATCCTAAACATACTTGCCTTTGCACTAATCATATAGAGGAATCTGTTTTAAACTTGATTTAGCATCTCAAGGTCGTACCACCTATCATTAGATTAGTGAGAGAAGAATAACATGAATTACCTCATAAGTAGACTATAAAGCCAATGTAGTGTGTGTAGAAACTGTGTACAAGCTAAATCTGAAGAATATTCTAAGTAAACAAAGATGTTGTCAAGGTAATGTTAGGTTGTTGTCGAGGCAACATAATTAAGCACATTCTATAATCAAGGCAATAAGGGCTTCAACTCATCACAATTACTCTTTAGATATGAAATTAAGATAGGAGCATACTACAAAACCCCGAACCCATTGAGCAAAGTAATCCCGTGAAGACTTTAATTCACTCATGCTAATTTGTCCGTCATTTCAAAGATTTTCAGATTCATAGACTTTGATAGCAGCGGAGTGTCCTTGCACACGATTCTTCCTAGAGCCGGTTTCGGGCACCTCTAGGGAAAAAAGCATAGAAATTTCTTTCCGGTCGTGGCAGTGCTTTTCTTTTTCTGTTTGTTGCCTGCCGCGGCAGCTTCCTGCAACCAGTGTTAGAATTTTGCAAATAATTCAAGTAGACAATGTTTACCAAAAATTATTAACAAATTCAACAAGTAAAAGTAGTGTTTTAATTTTTGCCATTTATAGAAAAAATCTAAGTTTACTTCATGTTTTCCCCGAAAATTAAGTTCTTTTTATTATGGTGCGAAAAATTTAAGATCGGCTATCCTATCATAGGCACAAGTTCTAACAAAAAAATTCTTTCTTGATTAATTTTAGAGGCAAGTACATTATGCAACCTATATGCTCTAATTATGCCTAAACAATGATGAGTGCTAATCCCCCCCCAAACTCGAGAGGAGCACTGTCCTTAATGCATGAGAAAAATAAATAAGTTAGTCGGAAAGGTCGTTACCTTCCATGATGAATTTCCTATGATCCATGTTTGCTTGTGTGGTTTTCGAATGTGTGTATCTGTTAGTTGAACCATGTGCAGTCGTTACCTTGGCAACCCTGGGCAGTTGTAGTTGCAGTTGTTGTGGCGTCGATCTGGGTTGCCAAGGCGGGTGATGGCGGGTAAGTATTTTAGCAGGTATATGGGGAATCGGACGGCACTGTCAGGGAACATCACTGGTGTATTGCATAAATCGGAGCTGCTTCCTTTCCATCCTATTGAGTTGGTTCCAGAGATGATGGAGGAGTACTGCTGGTATTGGGGTTTGTTTGGCAGCTTCAGTACTGCCGAGCGGCGGGAGATGGGCGGCAGCATCAGTATTGTCGGGTGGAAAACTATCATCGATGATGTTACTCGATTGCCTCTGTCGGAATTCTTCTGAAGGCTGCTTGGTTGTTGGTTGTGGCCATTGATAGGTTGTGAGACGGTTGAATTTTATTTGCAAGACAAAGAATAATAATAATAATAAAAACTGAAAAATTGAAAAATTCTAAGTCTATGAAAGCATAAAAATGTGGAAGATAAAAATAAAAATTATGTTACTCTAGGAGTGCATTGGTATGCATCTCCTAAAGTTGCTACTCCCTTGTCGAGAGGGTCGTTTCCGATACTTCTTGTAATCCACCTGCACCCTCCATCGAGTGATTATTCTCATGGTGGAGGAGTCCTTCTTCCTCGTTCCCTTGTAGTCTATGTGAACTTTCCTCCTTGTTTCTATTCCTAAAGCCATGAACATGTGATTAGGAAAAATTATATCATTATCTAACCATGTACTTACCTCATTTTTGTCGAAGTCCATTATGGTGGAAAGTTGCTTTTTCTGTTGCGGCAGCTACTGCGACAACCAGTTGTTGCGACAGTCTTCTGTCATGATGTTGTCAAGGGAAAACTCAATTTTCGAGAAAGCTTCATGACTCCCAACACCGTTTTCTTTATGCCATTCAAAAATCTTTATTAGTAGATTTTGATGGCTTTAAATCTGCCAGCATCGACTCCTCTCGATATATATAGTCCATAGTTGTCGCGGCATCTATCGAGACAGGCATCGTTGTTGAGGCTTCTGTCGTGGCAGGACTATTTGTCGAAGCATATGATGTTGTCGTGGCATCCTCAATTACTTTGTCAGCCTCACTTGGTGGTGTTGTGGCATTGCTTTTTTCAGGTACTATCCTTTCACTGCTCAGTTCATCTTCAGGGCAGGGTTCTAGGTACCTGCCAAAACAGCTTTCAATCTTGCTGCCCGGGCAGTGTTCTGCATCCTCTTGGCTTAGAGTTTCCAATTGCTCCTCACACTTCGGAGATCCTCCGTCACTTAATTCTTCGTCCTCTTGTCCTGAGACATCGGTATCCCTCGGGCTTAATTGTTTAGGTTCATCCATTGCATTGGTAAGGATTGAATTGCTCATACGTGCATCCATCTTAGCGATGTTGGCGTCCATAGCAGCTGACAGCTTTTGGGTTAGTGCAAGGAAAGTTTGAAGTGTGTCCTCCAAGGATGTTGATTGCTCTTGAGGATGATTATATTGCCAGGGCATGTCGATTTCTACAGCAAAACTATTATGGTAAAAAAATTTGAGATTTTTGATCATACCATGAAAAATCTTGTTGCTGCGGCAACAACTGCGGCAGCGGCATCAGCTATCCCTGTTGTTGCTGTTGCGGCATCTGCTGTTCATATTTAGACATCCACTCCCAAGTGGTTTTTCTCGACGTTTTTGTTGCAAACATATGAGGGAAACTATCGAACGCATGATTGTCTTCACAAAATTCGCAAGAATATTTCCACGTGTTGATGCCCTTAACTTGAACTGATCCTGAATAAGAACTTTCCGGCATAGTTTTTTTTCAACTGAAATTAAATGCAAATAGAATTAAGAGTGCAGAAAGAAAAAGAATTTCCCTGGAAACGGCGCTAAAAACTTCTAGAGCGTTTTAGTGTTCTCTAAATATGAGCGCAAGTGCACACTCTTGTCAAGTAATAGTATAAAAGATATTGTCTCCCACTAGGATTGGACAGCTTCACTCGAATCATAATTCCTGCACAAAGGAAAATTAAATGCACAAATAAGTTGAATTGTTTAAGAGGAAAATAAAATAAAACACAAGTAAATAAAAGTGAAGAGATCATATTGATGGAATGGGCCGGGTTATGCTGTTGTTTAGTGTGAAACTGCGTTGAATAGGACAAGTTGCTTTGCGCTGCAAGACTTTGTTGCCTCGGCGGAAGATGCCAGATTGGCTGCTGTGACGCTCTCGCTGCCCCGGCTGTGGAATGGATGTGTGTCTTAGTGGCAAACTCGGCAGAACAGTTCAAAAGTGATCCTGCTTATGTCTTACCCAGAATACTATTGATGCCCACTGTAGATGATACCAGTCACGGCGTGAACCGTGCAAAGATAGCAATGTTTGGTTCGTTCTCATTTAGCCGCCTTAAACCCAAACTTATGTCTAGGCTAGATTGATCAACACTTGATTAAGGTGAAGATCGTACTTACTCCTTTCGTGAGTTTGACTCTCTCGATACCGAACAAATGGATAGTAATCAACTAATCTTTCGCCTTTGTTGAAAACTATGAAGAACATGGAACAAGCAAACCTTGAAGCTTTATTTGCAAAAACAAACTTAAAATCCTAAACAACCGTTCTCACACTAATTACAACATAACCCAAACCCAAAGAGAATTTTAGAACATAATGGCGGCAAGAAAACCTAAACTATGACTAAGGGAAAATCGAAGTTTTTCTAGAAGTACAAAATACATTGAGTATATATAGGCATTAGCTAAGTCAAGTCCTCCTCGGAGTAGAAGTCTTCAAAGTAGATTTTGCATTAAATGCAACCATTTATTCTAACTTCATTGAGTTGAATGTAGACTTCTTCACGTTGGCTTGCTCCGAGAGTTATATTCGATCTCTTCCTTCGGCGGCTCTATCCGCTGCTACAGGCATCAGAAAATTGTGTGGATGGCATTGTTAGAATCAGGATTTTCAACACTACAGACCGCACTCCAGTTCTCTAATTCCTTAGCTTGCTGCCCTGGGCGGCAGGCATGGCGGCGGTAGTTACTCAGCATCTGCTGTCTCTGTTTGGAACTATATCAATACAGCTCCCTGGTCTGCTGCCTCAACATCAGCTACTCACTTCCTGCTGCCGTAGCAAGTTCCAGCGGCACGCTACTATCGCGGTGGGTTCCGACCGCACCTTGCTGTCCCGACAGGTTCTGACGAGCAATTTTCCTGCATGCACCGAAATACATACCAAAACAACACCTTTTTTTCACAAAATACACTAAAATATGTAATCAAGCTTAGTGGTGAAGGAAATGATGAGAATATGCATTAATGCCTATTTATGTAACTAAAATGTGCCTAAGCTTAACAATAATATGATTAAAAAGTCTAAATAAAATAAGACTTTTAGATAATTTACAAGCGGCTAAAGGAGGCTTAAGACGTGTTCGCCAATAGCACTTCGACTTAAGGATAAGGAGAAGTCACTTAAGGAAGCCTTGCCGAACTTTGCAGCTTCATTCAGCCGCCCGGGCAGCACATCATTCTCTGTCGCGACGGGTCATCTGCCGAGGCATCACCTTGACAACTGCCAAGACAACTGAGTCGATTTTGTAGTTCTTGAACCTAGACAAAACATTCAATATCCACACTACGACGCATTCCAATACCGGCCCATTATCTCAAATTGAATTCTCATCCTTTTAATTTACTTGCTCTTAGTTTTAGTCAAATCAAATCAAACCTCAATCACTTGTGTATTTACTTTTACTTGTGCATGAAGATAAATTCTTAAGGGTTTCTTAATCCCTATGGAGACAATGTCTTTTATATTACAATTAGGTATCAGTGTACACTTGCACTTAAAGCAAGACTATTCGACAGCCTACAAGTTTTTTTGGCGTCGTTACCGGAATTGCCGTTAAATATCTATTGTTTTTATTTTCGTGCATTTTAATTTTATTTTTAATCTCATGGTTTTCTTTGGTTTATGACCAGAGTGAACCCAACATCACCACTACGACTTGATCCTGAAATTGAAAGGACCGCACGGAGATTTCGACAAGGAATCATCAAAATAATTGAACAACTTGGAGAAGGCAATGCGTGCGGCAACAAACCCGCTGAAGGCATTTAGCCGCCCAACAACAATAGAGAAAATCCACCTGACCCCTGACCGAAAGTTTGTGATTACATGGAATAAGACCTTAGGATGTTGAACATCATTGTTGTCGATCCTGAGATTGATGCGGACAAATTTGAACTCAAACTTGTCATGTTCAAAATGCTTAACACACTTCGATAGTTTGGAGGATCGACCACTAAGGATGCCCGACAACATATGAAATCCTTCCTAGACATCTGTAAATCTTTCAAGATACATGGAGTTCAACCAGATGTGCTGAGACTCAGACAATTTCCCTATGCACTGAGGGATATGGAAAAATCTTGGTTTAATTGTTTACCATCCGAGTCCATTGAGTCTTGGACGGAATTATGTCATGATTTTCTAGCCATATTTAATGTTTTTAATTTAACTAATAAATTTCCAACTAAAAGCACTACTTTTCGACAGGCTGATGATGAACAGATGTATGAGGCATGGGAACGATATTGCGATTTTCTAAACAAATTCCCATTTCATGGATTCCCGTAGTGGACAAAAGTCATGATGTTCTACAATGGTGTCAACACTCCAACAAGAATGATGTTGGATGCCTTAGCAAACGGCACACTTCTTGATAAAGAACCTTCAAAAACAATTGAGACATTGAATAGGACTGCAAAAAATGACTACCAGTTCCATACCGCCCGCCGAGGCGGAGTAAGGAGATAGGCCACTGTCAATGAGCTAGGAGCATCCGACGCAGTCACATCACAGTTGGCTCATATAACAAAAATGGTGGAAGCAATGCAAAGGCAGAACAACACCCAACACGTTAAAGTCGTTGATGACTTTTGTGAACAATGCATGGGAGACCATGACTCCTCAGAATGCCAGCAATTCCAAGAAACTAGCTACTTTGTAGGAAACTACAATAGAAGCAATAACACGACATCAAACATATACAATCCTGGTTGGAAGAGGCATCCGAACTTTTCTTGGAGCAACCCCAATAATGCCCTTAATTCGCCCAACTAGACGAAAAACCCTAAGGATTCCAGCAGAATCTGTCGCGGCAGCATCCACCACCGCAACAACTAGCAACACCCAGTCCTCTAGAACATACTTTAAATGCTTTTATGTCTCAGGCTGGTACATATATGTCTAACATGGATTCATTTGTTAAAAAAACTGACGCTTTCATGGACAAGATAGAGATGAGGATGCAAAACCATGAGGCGACTCTAAAGTCACTAGAAACTCGGGTGGGGCAGTTTGCACAACGAATGAACACTCGACCAACATGGGGGCTGCCCAGTGATAATGAAGTCGCAAGGAGACCCACTCATGAGCAGTGAAAAGCAATCACAACTAGAAGTGGGAAACAACTCGAAGAAATCAATGTCGATGAACCAAAAGAGAAAGAACCAAGGGAGCCAGCCGCTTCGGTAGACACTGATGCTACTGCCTCGACAGAACTAGGTCCCTCTGTTTCAGCAACCAAACATGCTGATACCCTTGACAGAATCAATGAAAAAGCAGACAAACCTGAAGCAGCAGAAGCAGGTTTCAATGTAAAGAGGGTATAGAAAATATCTGGCCGCCCCCTCCATTTCCACAGCGGCTAAAGCAGTAGAAGCAGAAGTACCAGTTTAAGAAGTTTGTCGATCGTCATAAACAAGTACACATTAACATACAACTTGTTGAGGCCATAGAACAAATGCAAAATTATGCTAAGTTCCTCAATTATATGGTATCAAAACGAGCAAGGGTAGGGGAATTCGAAATTGTTTCCATGACAGAAGGTTGCATGGCAATGCTGCACAACTTAGCCCCACCTAAGCTGAAACATCCATGCAGCTTCTTCATTCCATGTGCCATCGGAAATCATTACGTAGGAAAGGCTTTATGTGGTCTTGGGGCAAGAATCAACTTAATGCCCAAAAAAGTGTTCGAAAAACTGGGCATTGGAAAAGCTCGGCCTACAAGTGTCATGCTCCAACTGGCTGATCGCTCATACCTACACCCTGAAGGAAAAATCGAAGATACATGTTAAGAGTGGATAAATTTATAATCCCTGCTTAATTCCTTGTTTTAGATTGTGAGGCAGGTGAGCATGCACCGATCATACTAAGAAGTCCAATCCTAGCCACGAGCAGAACTCTGATTGACATGGAGAAGGGAGAATTAACCACGAGGGTAAACAACCAGCACATAAAGCTCAATGCACTTCAGACACTCAAGCAAGCTGATAACAAAGAGGAGTGCCAGCTGACCCAGGCAACCACGAAAGTAAATCTCACACCGGATGCCCTTGCCTCAGATGCCACTGCCTAGGCAGAGATTCTGGGAACTGCCTCAATAGCTACCTTAGACGACTGCCTAGACACCTACCTTGGTAGCCAGCCGGAAGAGGTAAACTGGACTGGTACTTGTCCAAGTAAGTAGTTTGAACCTCTTAAATACACAACAAAAGAGAGTACCATTGAAAAACCATCTATTGAGCAGCCACCCAAACTAGAAGTTAAACCGCTGCCCGAGCAGCTTAAATACGTTTATCTTGGACAAAATGACACTTTGCTCATAATAATTTCTTCCAAGTTGACGCATGAACAGGAAAACCAGTTGGTTGAGATGCTCGGGCGGCACAAACAAGCCATTGGATGGACTATTGCTGATCTAAAAGGAATCAGTCATGTAGTTTGTATGCATAAGATTGTAACGCCCCGATTTTGGGCCTAGATTTTTCAGGCGAGTCGGGCCGGTGAAACCGGTGTCGATTGTTCGAACTATTAAAGGTGGTTTAGGGAGATCGGGGTTCGATATATGGTAAAAATATGATAAAAATTCCTTAAATCCTCTAAAATGATGTTTAAGCGGTTTGCCAAATCAATTTTACAAAACTGGTTTTCTAAAGTGTACATTTCGGGTAGTGACCAAAATGTAAAGATTTAAAAGTTGGAAAATGCGCTTTTTCAAGAAGAGTCAAAATCTTAGAATCTTTATGGAGCTACTTGGCAATTATGCATTTTCCCTTAGAATCTTAAAAATTAAAAAGGCTTTTAATTTGGTTTTATTAAAAAGTTAGTTAATCAGTTAAAAAGTTTTCACGATCATTTTCATTATCTTTTTCACTTCAGTCAAACATTACTCATTTTCTCTCAATTTTCCAGAAATCCTTTTCTCTCAAACCCTCTCTTCATTTCTAGCTCCATTGATTTCTTCCATTTTCCTTCAAGTTTCTTCAAGCAAATCTTGCCAAATTAGAGGAGAAGCAAGGATTGGAGGTAATTTTCGTGCTATCCCTCTAATCTAAGTTCTTTAATGAAATTCCAAAGATATTTGACTCTTTAATACTGATTTGGATTGATGATTTGTTGTTAGATTATTCAACTCTTGAAATCTTGATGAAAATTTTGCTTAAAAGGTGATTTTCGGATTTTTATTGATTTGGTTGGTATGAGATTGTTTCTAAATGAGTTTTGAAAGGTTTTTAGTGTTGAAGTGGAGTCTTAATCATATAGATCCCGAAATCCTTGAGATCCTTAGTTTTCGGAGTGTTTTGGGGAGAGTTTTTGAGGTGTTCTTGAGGATTCCAAGTTGCTGGAGGTATAAGGATGGTTTTAGGTTGTTTATGGATGTTGATTAATGCCTAAATTGTATTGGATGAGTTGGGTAATGGCTAGGCTGAGGTTAGAGGTCAATCGATTGAGTTTTTGGTTGTTTCAGATGGGTGTTTTGGTGCCTTAGAGCAGGTTGCGGGATTTCTTGGGTGTGCTGGAGTTTTGGATGCATTTTAATGCATTGAACCTTTGTTTTAATGTGCTGAAAACATGGGATAATGGTCTGGAATAAAACAAAGTGATTTTGGAGGCTTCAGACGATCGATAGTTGCGTCGGCAAGCGTGGTTTCACAAGTTGGTGAGTGGAACTTGGTTTTCCAGCATGGAAACGTTTTAGAAAAGGTTTTGGGAACTTAATAAGCGCATAAAAAGCTTTATTAAGTTCAGAAGTAAGTAAAGTGAATTTCTCTCTCGGATTGTGCTAGTTTTGAATGTTTGATTGCACTTGGTTTTAATTGCATTTACCTACTGTTTTAAAGCATGTTTTGAATATGTGAAATTGGGTTGATGATGCCATGTGGTTTAAGGATGCTCTAGGTAAGTGATCCTTGTATGCATGAGTTTTGAAGCATGGTTTAATGCTTGATTTATGGCTTATCATGAATGCTTTGTAAAAATAGCGAGGTATGCATTTGATATGGATTATATTGACAAGTGATGTTGAATAAATGTTTTATAAATGAAATTGGATATAGTTAGCCGGCTATAGGATTGAGTGCACTGTAAACAAGTCACCTTGGATGTTGAGGGTTATGATTGTACTGAATACTCCATCGAAGTACCCTAACGATTGAGGATTGTTTAAGGTTGCAACGGTTGAGGGTAGATCCCGGGTGCGAACCTTGTGTGTGTCTCGTCTCTTGTTAGTGGATTATAAATCTACCGATGAGTGGTGTTGAGGGGTTGTGATTGTACCAAATACTCCACCATGGGTGTCACAACGATAGAGGGTCGCTCTCGTGTGTGAACCTTGAAATGCCGGTAAAGTGTATGAAGGGTGTGGGACAACCCTTGGTAATCCGTGTATCCGATACTTTGTTTTGAGATTGTTGTTTATCACTTGTGAGCCAATATAATTAAATGAAACATTATGGAAAATGTTGTTGATGCATAATTTGAAAGATGCATGTTTTGGTTTAAGCTTAGCACGAAGGTGATTGATGCATAATTTGAAAGATGCATGTTTTGGTGAAAGCAATGGTTTAATTGATGGATTTATTTGTATCATGTTACATGATGTTCATCACAATGTTTTTGAGGTTAAAGTGCATGTTTTGTCAAAGGAAGCTTGATGGTTTTGAAAAGAGTGAAAATGGTTTTGTGCATTGATGATGTTTTTGGGTTGAGCAATCCTAACTAAGCTTGTATGCTTATACTCTTTTTGTTCATCAATGCATCCAATTTGAACTTTGGAGGCAACACTTGCAAGGGGATCGGGGGAAGACTTTGATTGAAGGTAAGCCTTGGTTTTGGACTAGTGTAATAAAGGCAATGGGAGTGTCCAATGTTATGCATGTTGTTAGTTTTGTATTTTCTTGTTTCTAGCAAGTTTGTGATGTATTTTTGGTCTTGTAAATGACCTTTTGTATTGGTTTTATGCGTTCCTTTGGCTTTTAGCCTTTTGGTGCTTTTGACATCTAGGAAGCATGCCTTTAGTTCCATAGCTTGAGTGAATGATGCTTGTGCTTCGTATATGCGGCCATTGATGTTTATTTGAGTTGTATGCATGTTATGACATGTGTCGGGATGGTTTCGGAGGGCGATAAGTGATTTAAACCAGCTTTATGGAAAGTTTCAGGCCCAGGCGTTTCAGAACGCCCTTACTTGTTTCGGAATAATGACCTGTAATGGCCTTGGAGTTTTAGAACGGTGAGGCTCGTTACAGAATACTTTGCCTCTGTGAACCATCATACTGAAACGTGTCTCGTGGGATTTCGAGACACACTCGCATATCGAAACGGTCAACTATGTTTCGAAACGTCCTTTCCGATACGTGGCTATCTGTTCTGAAACACTACCCCGTTAGAGTTGTATTTGAATTGTCCTGAGTTTTGTTCCTTGCATTTTGGTCCATGTTTTCCTTGCATGCAATTGAATGAGTTGTAAAATATCATGTTCAACTGAAATTTCACCGCGGAGTATGTAATGAATCTAATTAAAGATTGGTAACTTGAATTTGGTGAAAGCCCTTGTAATATATCAAATTTACAACTTGGTCCCTAAATCTTAATTAGCTTTAATTAACTGGCGATTGTGTTGGTATTTCATCCGCTAATTGTGTACGTACATATAGGAACCTATGTTGCATCTAGACAAGTTTAAAAGAAAAAAAGGGTCGTTTTTTGAGGTGAACCTTCCCAGTTTACTTCAATATTCCCCGTGTGATCCATTCGGTTCAGTCTATCGGCCAGGCCGGGTTGAGGGGGTTACAAAGATCCTCCTAGAGGACAATCATAAGGCGATAATCGATGCCCAAAGGTGGCTAAATGATGCCATGAGGGATGTGGTGAGAAAAGAAGTAATCAAGTGGCTTGATGCCGATATTATTTACCCCATATCCGACATCACATGGGTAAGCCCGGTCCAATGTGTGCTTAAGAAAGTAGGGATGACAATCATCACAAATGAAGACAACAAGTTAACCCCAACCCGGACTATGACCGGTTGGAAGGTTTGTATGGACTATTGAAAGCTAAATAAAGCAACTCGAAAGGACCACTTCTCAATATCTTTCTTAGATCAAATGTTAGTTAGATTGGCCGAAAAACCTTACTATTGTTTTCTTGATGGTTACTCAGGTTACAATCAGATTGCAATCGCTCCAAAGGACCAAGAGAAAACTACCTTCACCTGCTTGTATGGAACATACGCATTTAGAAGGATGTCGTTTGGACTTTCCAATGAACTGACAACCATCAAAAAATGTATGATGGCCATTTTCTCCAATATGGTAGAAAATTTCCTAGAAATCTTCATGGATGATTTTTCAGTTTTTGGAGACAGCTTTGACAGATGCCTCGGCAACTTGGAAAAAGTACTCGAAAGATGTGAAGAATCTAACATGTTCTTAAATAGGGAGACAAAGTCATCGAAGTTGACAAAGTCAAAATTGATGTTATCGAAAAACTACCTCCACCTACCACTGTTAAAGGGATCATGAGTTTTCTGGGACTCGTTGGTTTTTATAGACGTTTCATTGAAAACTTTTCAAAAATAACTAAACCATTGTGTTCTTTGCTTGAACGGGATAAACCCTTCAATTTTGATGACAAATGCACTGAATCATTTGAAACCCTGAAGAAGAAACTTGTAGCCATTCTCATTGTAGTACCACCAAACTAGACGTTGCCTTTTGAGATAATGTGTGATGCCAGTGAATATGTTGTTGGAGCAGTGCTAGGGCATAGGAAAAACAAAATCCTCCGTGTCATCTACTATGCCAGCAAGACGCTCAACGAGGCCCAAATTAATTATACCACCACTGAGAATGAGCTGTTGGCAGTAGTTTTTGCTTTTGATAAGTTTCGAGCCTATCTCATCGAAACAAAGGTGACAGTGCACACAGACCATTCAGCCATAAAATACCTTTTTCTCCAAGAAAGATGCAAAACCAAGATTGATAAGCTGGATTCTGTCACAATTGGAGGGAATATGAACAGACACGACTAAAATTCAGGAAAACTTCCCAGATGAGCAGATCCAAGCCACCTCAGCAGTAGACCTCGCAGCCGCCCAGGCAGCATATACCATAGCCGCCAGGGTAGAACCTCTTGCAGCCATGACGACCTCTACCACACCCTGGTACGCTGATCTTGTAAACTTCTTGGTTAGTTTTATTTTTCCTCATAACATGAATTACAAAGGGAAAAAGAGGTTCCAAAATGATACAAAACATTATTATTGGGACAAACCTCTTTTGTTTAAGCAATGTGCAAACCATGTGATTCGAAGATGTGTGCCAGAGGAAGAACAACAGGAAGTCCTCCACCATTGCCACAACTCATCATATGGGGGACATTTTGGAGGAACCAGAACTACTGTCAAGGTTATCCAATCGGGACTCTACTGGCCGACACTATATAGAGATGCCCAGGCATACTACAAACAGTTTGACGGATGCAACGGACGGGCAACATCTCAATGAGGAACGAGATGCCACTACAGAATATTCTAGAAGTTGAATTGTTCGATGTATGGGGAATTGACTTCATGAGCTCGTTTCTATCATCTTGTGGGAACTTATACATACTACTAGCAGTGGATTATGTGTCCAAGTGGGTGGAAGCCATTGCTACACCAAAGGATGATTCCAAAACCATTCTGAAATTTCTGCAAAAGCATATCTTTACATGTTATGGAATCCCTAGAGCCATCATAAGTGACGAGGAGAGACACTTTGACAACAAACTGATTGCCACAACATTGAAGAATTTTGGTCTCACATACAAAGTTTCCACGCCATACCACCCTCAGACTAATGGGCAGGCTGAAATATTGTAACGCCCTAAATGTAACCCCTTAGCCCGGTCTAGACGGTTGACCCGAACCGAGGTGATTACACAGGGAAAACCGAAGCCAACTCGTTAAAGCCTACTTCGATTGACGACCTTTTTTTTCTTTTAATATTTTCTACATTCAATTTAAGTCCTAGGTGATCACCCAAGAGCATAGGAAGAAACGACACAGTGATCGGATTTCGATTAGGGGTTTAATTGCGCAAACTAGACATTTAGGGACCAAAATGTAATTTCTGTAAATTACAAGGACTTATCTGATTTCAAAGTTACATGTATTCAATTAGTCATATTTCATGATGCTCTGAATTTTTTTATCACAATCAGACCATCCAAATACATTCAATTGCATTCATGAAGTTGAGGGTCTAAAATGCAATGTTTCAAAACCATTTCAGCTGAAATTTAACCAACTTAACGACCCGCGTATCGATACGCCTAAGAAGGGTATCGATACGCCTTCGATAGTCAAACTGCCCACACTTGTGTCACTAGACCGTATCGGTACACTAAGGTACCGTATCGGTACGCCCTCGTCCAGTGACTAAAGAGGGTATCGATACGACCCCGTGTACCAGTACGCCCTCACAATTCAAGCAGGCCGTATCGATACGCTTTGAAGTATACCGATACGCTGCAGTCTGCAAATACCAATTATGCAACTTTTCGAAACGTTCTCGGCCGTCCAATCTGATGTCTAAAACATCTAGGCCCAAAACTAGGGCGTTAAAAATTATCTGCATTGATGAAACAAAAAGAGCATAAGCATACAAGCTTAGTGAGGATTGCTCAAACCACAAACATCATCAATGCACAAAACCGTTTTTCACTCTCTTCAAAACCAACATGCTTTTCTTAGCAAAACATGCACTTAAACATCAAAACCATTGTTTTGAACATCGTGCTACATGATTCAAATCAAATCAGCAACTTAACCATTACTTCTTATTTGCCAAGCCTTCCGAGCATAAGTTCCATTATGCTAAGCTTCAACCAAAACATGCATCTTTTAAACCATGCACTAGCAACATTTTCCACATTACACAATTCTATTATATTGGCTCACAAGTGATAACAAATAACTCAAAATCAAAGTATCGGATACACGGATTACCAAGGGTTTTCCCACACCCTTCATACACTTTACCGGCATCTCAAGGCTCACACACGAGAGAAATCCTCCATTGTTGTGACACACGTGGTGGAGTATTCGGTACAATTACAACACCTCAACACCACTCATCGAGAAATGTATATTCCACTAACGAGAGACGGGACATGCACAAGGTTCGCACCCGAGAGCTACCCTCAACCATTGCAACCTTAACAATCCTCAACCGTTAGGGTACTTGGATGGAGTATTCGGTACAATCACAACCCCTCAACATCCAAGGCGACTTGTTTATA
Organism: Hibiscus tridactylites; assembly: GCA_958450335.1. Classification (NCBI taxonomy): domain Eukaryota; kingdom Viridiplantae; phylum Streptophyta; class Magnoliopsida; order Malvales; family Malvaceae; genus Hibiscus; species Hibiscus tridactylites. The sequence goes on along the minus strand of OY288278.1, from coordinate 20,324,312 downwards.
GTGCACTCAATCCTATAACGAACTAACTATATCCGATTTCATTTATAAAACACTTTAACCAACATCACTTGCCAATATAATCCATATCCCATGCATACCTCATTGTTTTACAAAGCATCCATGAAAAGCCAGAAACAAGCATTAAACTATGCTTAAAATCTCATGCATCAACACATGCATACAAGGATCACTTACCTAGTGCATCCTTAAGCCACATGGCATCATCATACATATTATACATACTCAAAATCATTCTTTTAAACAGTAGGTACATGCATTTAAAATCAAGTGCAACCAAAGACTCATAACTAGCACAACCAAGGGAGAAATTTCAATTTACTTACCTCTGAACTTAATAAAGCGTTTCAAGCTCTTATTAAGTTCCCAAAACCTTTTCTAAAATGTTTCCACGCTGGAAAACCAAATTCCACTCGCCGACTTGCGAAACCACGCTAGCCGACGCAGAATTCAACAGTCTGAAGCTTCCAGAAACGTGTCAATTGTTTCTGGAACACTATCCCCTGTTTTCAACAAATCAAAACGGAGGCCCAATACATTATAATGCATCCAAAACCCCAGCACACACAAGAAATCCCGCAGCCCTACTCTAAAGCAACAAAACACCCATCCAAAATAACCGAAAACTGAATTGATTGCCTTCAAACCTCAACCCAGCCATTACCCAGCTCATCCAACACATTCTAAGCATTAATCAACATCCAAAACAACCTAAAACCAACCTTATACCACCAGCAACTCTAAAACACCAAGAACACCCCAAAAACTCTACTAAAACACCTCCAAAACTAAGGATCTCTAGGATTTCGGGATTAATATGATCAAGACTCATTATAAACATAAAAAACCTTCCAAAATATGATTGGAACAAAACTCAACTGATCCATAACAAAACAATTATGAATATCACATCTAAATCTCTTATTTCATCAAAATTTTTGCATTTTCATCAATCAACACAAAAACATCATTTAAAAATATAAATCAAGAGTCAAATGCTTGGGAATTTCATTAAAGAACCTTGATTAAAGAGGAAGAACGAAATTTACCTCAATCCTTGCTTTTCTTCTATTTTGGCAAGTTTTCACTCTATGAATCAAAAGATTCTAAGATTTGACTACTCTTTTAAAAATTACACTTTTCCCACATTTTTCAAACTTTACATTTTGGTCACTGCCCAAAATGTACACCTTCCAAAACCCATTTTTCAAAATTGGCGTTACCAAGCCCTTGTATATGTTTTTAGAGGATTTTAGAGATTTTAATCATATTTTTATCCTATTTCGAAGCTTGATCTTTCTAAACTACCTTTTAACGGTTCGAACAACTGGCACCAGTTCTACCGGTCCAACTCGACTCGCCAAAAACATCTAAGCCCAAAATCGGAGCGTTACAATAGGAAAAATTTAGATTCAACTCAATCTCTTCAACAAGCATAACATGAGACAGATCTGATATATACTTACGAAGCATGGATACATTGAAAACATCGTGTACCTTCTCTAACTCGGAAGGCAATCCCAACCTATAAGCAACAGGTCCAACACACTCAAGCACCTCATACAGTCCAATAAACCTCGGACTCAACTTGCCCTACGGCCAAATCTCACCACCTTCTTCCAAGGTGAAACCTTCAAAAACACCTTATCTCCTACATCATACTCAATCTCCTTACACTTTAAATATGCGTAAGACTTTTACTGATCCGAAGCCACTTTTAACCTTTCCCTAATAAGCTTCACTTTCTCCGTAGTGCCCTTAAGCACATTAGGCAAAGAAACCAACTTCTGCTCCGCCTCTGCCCAATAAAGAGGCATTCTACACTTCCTTCCATACAAGGCCTCAAAAGGAGCCAAAAAGACAATGCCGAGGAAACAAATACGTTAGAAGGAAGGAGTTGGACAACCGATGGAAGATGCTGATGAACCTGATGAAGAGCTGCTCAGACTATGCCATAGAGGAAAAGCCCAGAGTAAGGAGCCATGCTGAGCCACTCACACCAACACAGACCTCTGCCGAGGCAGCAGACTGTATGCCACTAAGGTAGCAACCTAAGGAAACTGGAAAAATGCAAAGTGGTATGCGATTGAAAGAACATATCAAGCCTGATTTTTGGAGACTATTTGCATGAGGATCGGAGTCCAAAAGCTAAAGAAAATCCACGGTCAAAGTTATGGTGGAAAAAGTTGAACGGGAATCTAAGAAGAATTAATGATAGAGATTTGTTCTTTTAATGAGTTGTAATATGATTCTAACTAGTACACCTACCCTGAACCGACTTTAACCTAGGCCATGGCCTATAAATATGTAACCTAGCCGACTAGGAGGCAAAGGGAGAGTTCTTTGAGAAAACCCTAGTGCTACATTCATCCATCATGTTCTAAACTTCTCCTAGGGCTAAGGGTTGGTTTTGTCTAGTAGTTGTGAGAGATTGCTTGTATTTGTTTAGGTTTTTAGTGTTTGCATTAAAACTTCAAAGTTTGTTTACTCTTGGCATTATTCTTGTTTGCAGTCAAATCGTGAGATGAGAGAGTAGTTATCTATTTGTCTAAAAATGGGAGAGTTAGACTCATGAAACAAGTAAACATGGATTTATCCAACTTGGGATGAAACTACTTCGGCTTAGGAATAAGTTAGAAGTTCAGCGGTGTATAGCATTTATTGTTCTATAAATATGAGCGCAAGTGCACACTCATGTCAAGTAATAGTCTAAAAGATATCGTCTCCCACAAGGATTAGACAGCTTGACTCGAATTGTAACTCCTGCATAACGGAAAATTAAATGCAAAAATAAGTAAAAGGGAAGATATCATATTGATGGAATGGGCCGGGTTAGGCTATTGTTTAGTGTGAAACTACGTTGAATAGGACAAGTTGCTTTGTGCTGCTAGACTTCGCTGCCTCGGCGGGAGATGGCTGATTGGCTGTTGTGACGCTCTTGTTGCCTCGACAGTGGAATGGATATGTGTCTCGATGGTGAACTCAGCAAAACTACAAGGTTCAGCAAAACACTTCAAAAGTGATCCCGCTTATGTCTAAGTCAGAATGATGTTGATGCCCACTGCAGATAATACCAGTCGCGGCGTGAATCGTGCAAAGACAGCAATGTTTGGTACGTTCTCTTTTAGCCGCCTTACACCCTAACTTATGTCTAGGCTGGATTGATCAACACTTGATTAAGGTGAAGATCGTACTTACTCCTTTCGTGAGTTCGACTCTCTCGATACGGAACAAATGGATAGTAATCAACTAATCTTTCGCCTTAACTGAAAACTATGAAGAACATGGAATAAGCAAACCATGAAGCTTTATTTGCAAAAAAAAAACTTAAAAACCTAAACAACCGTTCTCACACTAATTAAAACATAACCCAAACCCAAAGATAATTTTAGAACATAATGGCGACAAGAAAACCTAAATTATGCCTAAGGGAAAACCTAAGTTGTTCTTCAAGTACAAAATACATTGAGTATATATAGGCATTAGCTAGGTCAAGTCCTCCTTGGAGTAGAAGTCTTCAAAGTAGCTTTTACATTAAATGCAACGTTTAATTCTGACTTCTTTGAGTTGAATGTGGACTTATTCATGTTGCCTTATTCCGCAAGTTATATTCGATCTCTTCCTTCGGCGGATCTGTCCGCTGCTACATGCGTCAAAAATTGAGTGGATGGCATCGTTTGAATCGGGATTTTCTGCTCTACAGGTCGCACTCCAGTTCTCCAATTGCTTAGCTTGCTGCTCTAGCCGGCAGGTATGGTCGCGGCAGCTACTCGGCAACTGTTGTCTCTATTTGGAACTGCATCAGTACAGCTCCCTCGTCTGCATCCTCAGCATCAGCTCCTGCTGTCGCGCCGTGTTCTGGCGGGTTCCGGCGGCACCCTGCTATTGTGGCGGGTTCTGGCGGCACCTTGCTGTCGCGGCAGGTTTCAGCGGGCTATTTTCATGCATGAACCGAAATACATATTAAAACAACACCTTTACCACAAAATACACTAAAATTTGTAATCAAGCTTAATGGTGAAGTAAATTATAAGAATATGCATTAATGCATAATTATGTAACTAAAATGTGCCTAAGTCTAACAGTAAGATGAGTAAAAAGGGTAAATAAAATAAGACTTTTAGACACTTTACACACCCCCAAACTCGAACTATTTCTTGTCCTCAAGCAATGCAATCCTAAACGTACTTGCCTTTGCACTAATCAGATAGAGGAATCTGTTTTAAACTTGATTTAGCATCTCAAGGTCGTGCCACCTATCATTAGATTAGTAAGAGAAGAATAACATGAATTACCTCAGAAGTAGACTATAATGCCAATGCAGTGTGTGTAGAAACTGTGTACAAGCTGAATTTGAAGAATATTCTAAGTAAACAAAGTTGTTGTCAAGGTAATGTAAGGTTGCTGTCTAGGCTACATAATTAAGCACAGTTTATAATCATGGAAATAAGGGCTTCAGCTCATCACAACTACTCTTTAGATATGAAATTAAGATAAGAGCAAACTACAAAACCCCGAACCTATTGAGCAAAGTCATCCCGTGAAGACTTTCATTTACTCATGCTAATTTGTCCGTCACTTCAAAGATTTTCAGATTCATCGACTTTGATAGCAGCGAAGTGTCCTTGCACATGATTCTTCCTAGAGCCAGTTTCGGGCACCTATAAGGAAAAAAGCATAGAAATTTCTGTCATGTCGTGACAGTGCTTTTCATTTTCTATTTGTTGCCTGCCGCGACAACTTCCTGCAACCAGTGTTAGAATTTTGCAAATAATTCAAGCAGACAATGTTTACAAAAAATTATTAACAATTTCAACAAGTAAAAGTAATGTTTTTAATTTTTGGCATTTATAGAAAAATTCTAAGTTTACTTCATGTTTCCCCAAAAATTAAGTTCTTTTATTATGATGCGAAAAATTTAAGATCGGCTATCCTATCATAGGCACAAGTTCTAAAAAAATTTTCTTTCTTGATTAATTTTAGAGGCAAGTACATTATTCAACCTATATGTTCTAATTATGCCTAATCAATGATGAGTGCTAATTCCCCCCCCCCCAAACTCGAGAGGAGCATTGTCCTCAATGCATGAGAAAAATAAATAAGTTAGTCGGAAAGGTCGTCACCTTCCATGATGAATTTCCTATGATCCATTTTTGCTTGTGTGGTTATCGAATGTGTGTATCTGTTAGTCGAACCATGTGCAGTCGTTACCTTGGCAACCCTGGGCAGTTGTAGTTGCAGTTGTCGTGGCGTCGATCTGGGTTGCCAGGGCGGGTGATGGAGGGTAAGTATTTCAGCAGGAAATATGGGGTATCGGACTGCACTGTCAGGGAACATCACTAGTGTATTGCATAATTCGGAGCTGCTTCCTTTCCATCCTGTTGAGCTGGTTCCAGAGATGATGGAGGACTATTGCTGGTATTGGGGTTTGTTTGACAGCTTCAGTACTGTCGAGCGACGGGAGTTGGGCGGCATCATCAGTATTGTTGGGTGGCAAACTATCATCGATGATGTTGCTCGACTGCCTCTGTCGGAATTCTTCTGAAGGCTGCTTGGTTGCTGGTTGTGGCCATTGATAGGTTTTGAGACGGTTGAATTTTATTTGCAAGACGAAGAAAAGAAAACATAATAATAATAATAATAATAATAATAATAATAATAATAATAATAATAATAATAATAATAATAATAATAATAATAATAATAATAATAAAATGCAGAAAGAAATAAAAACTGAAAATTAAAAAATTCTAAGTCTATGAAGGCATAAAAAATTTTGAAGATAAAAATAAAAATTATGTTACTCTAGGAGTGCATTGGTATGCATCTCCTAAAGTAGCTACTCCCTTGTCGAGAGCGTCGTTTCCGATACTTCTTGTAATCCACCTGCACCCTCCATCGAGTGATTATTCTCATGGTGGAGGAGTCCTTCTTCCTCGTTCCCTTGTAGTCTATGTGAACCTTCCTCCTTGTTTCTATTCCTGAAGGCATGAACATGTGATTAGGAAAAATTATATCACTATCTAACCATGTACTTACCTCATTTTGTCAAAGTCCATTATGGTGGAAATTTGCTTTTGCGGCAGCTGCTGCAACAACCAGTTGTTGCGACAGTCTCCTGTCATGATGCTGTCAAGGAAAAACTCAATTTTCGAGAAAGCTTCATGACTCCCAACACCGTTTTCTTTATGCCCTTCAAAAATCTCCGTTGTTGAGGCTTCTGTCGTGGAAGGATTATTTGTTGAAGCATATGATGTTGTCGTGGCATCCTCAATTCCTTTGTCGGCCTCACTAGGTGTTGTTGTGGCATTGCTTTGTTCAGGTACTATCCTTTCACTGCTAAATTCATCTTCAGGGCAGGGTTCTAGGTAGCTGCCAAAACAACTTTCAATCCTGTTGCTCGGGAAGTGTTCTGCATCCTCCTAGCTTGGAGTTTCCAATAGCTTCTCACACTTCAGAGATCCTCCCTCGGTTAATTCTTCATCCTCTTGTCCTGAGACACCGGTATCCTCCGGCTTAATTGTTTAGGTTCATCAATTTCATTGATAAGGACTGAATTGCTCATACGTGCATCCATCTTAGCGATGTTGGCGTCCATAACAGTTGATACCTTTTGGGTTAGTGCAAGGAAAGTTTGAACTGTGTCCTCCAAGGATGTTGATTGCTCTTGAGGATGATTACATTGCCAGGGCATGTCGATTTCAACAGCAAAACTATTATGGTAAAAAAATTGAGATTTTTTATCATACCATGAAACATCTTGTTGCTGCGGCGACAACTGCGGCAACGACATCAACTATCCCTGTTGTTGCTGCAGCGGCATCAGCTGTTCATATTCAGACATCCACTCAAAAGTGGTTTTTCTCGACATTTTTGTTGCAAACAGATGAGGGCAACTGTCGAACGCATGATTGCCTTCACAAAATTCGCAAGAATATTTCCACGTGTTGATGCCCTTGACTTGAACTGCACCTGAATAAGAACTTTCCAACATAGTTTTTTTCAACTAAAATTAAATGCAAATAGAATTGAGAGTGAAGAAAAAACCGAAATTCGCTGTTACTAATCCCCAGAAATGGCGCTAAAAACTTCTAGAGCGTTTTAGTTTTCTCTAAATATGAGCGCAAGTGCACACTCTTGTCAAGTAATAGTATAAAAGATATCGTCTCCCATTGGGATTGGACAGCTTCACTCGAATCATAACTCCTGCACAAAGGAAAATTAAATGCAAAAATAAGTTGAATTGTTTTAGAGGAAAATAAAATAAACACAAGTAAATAAAAGTGAAAAGATCAGATTAATGGAATGGGCTGGGTTATGCCGTTGTTTAGTGTGAAACTGCGTTGAATAGGACATGTTGCTTTGTGCGGCCAGACTTCGTTGCCTCGGCGAGAGATGGCAGATTGGCTGATGTGACGCTCTCGCTGCCCCGACTGTGGAATGGATGTGTGTCTCGACTGCAAACTCGGCAGAACTACAAGGTTCAGCAGAACAGTTCAAAAATGATCCTGCTTATGTCTAAGCCAGAATATTGTTGATGCCCACTACAGGTGATGCCAGTCACGGCATGACTCATGCAAAGATTGCAATGTTTGGTTCGTTCTCATTTAGCCGCCTTAAACCCTAACTTATGCCTAGGCTAGATTGATCAACACTTGATTAAAGTGAAGATCGTACTTACTCCTTTCGTGAGTTTGACTCTCTCGATAACGAACAAATGGATAGTAATCAACTAATCTCTCACCGTAATTGAAAACTATGAAGAACATGGAATAAGCAAACCTTGAAGCTTTATTTGCAAAAACAAACTTAAAATCCTAAACAACTGTTCTCACACTAATTACAACATAACCCAAACCCAAAGAGAATTTTAGAACATAATGGCGGCAAGAAAACCTAAACTATGACTAAGGGAAAATTGAAGTTTTTCTTGGAGTACAAAATACATTGAGTATATATAGGCATTAGCTAAATCAAGTCCACCTCAGAGTAGAAGTCTTCAAAGTAGCTTTTGCATTAAATGCAACCTTTAATTCTGACTTCTTTGAGTTGAATGTGGACTTCTTCACGTTGGCTTGTTCAGAGAGTTATATTCGATCTCTTCCTTCGGCGGCTCTATCCGCTGCTACAGGCATCTGAAAATTGAGTGGATGACATCGTTAGAATCATGATTTTCTACTCTACAGATTGCACTCCAGTTCTCTAATTCCTTAGCTTGCTGCACTGGGTGGCAGACATGGCGGCGGCAGCTACTCAACATCTGTTGTCTCTATCTGAAACTACATCAGTACAGCTCCCTAGTCTGCTGCCTCAGCAAAAGCTACTCAGTTCTTGTTGCCGTAGAAAGTTCTAGCGGCACTCTACTGTCGCGGCAGGTTCCGACGGCAACTTGCTGTCGCGACAGGTTTCAGCGGTCAATTTTCCTGCATGCACCGAAATACATACCAAAACAACACCTTTTTCACAAAATACGCGAAAATATATAATCAAGCATAATGGTGAAGGAAATGATGAGAATATGCATTAATGCCTAATTGTGTAACTAAAATGTGCATAAGCCTAACAATAATATGATTAAAAAGGCTAAATAAAATAAGACTTTTAGACACTTTACAAGAGGTTAAAGGAGGCTTAAGATTGGTTAGTGTTCATCCCTCGATTCACGCCATGAGGAATTAATAAGACGTGTTCGCCAATAGCACTTCGACTTAAGGATAAAGAGGAGTCAGTGAAGGAAGCCTTGACGAACTTTGAAGCATCATTCACCCGCCCGAGCAGCACATCATTCTCTGCAACACCCCAATTTTGGGCTTAGAAGTTTAGGGTCTGAACTGGATCGGTCTGATTTTCGGTTCGAATATAAAAGGAGGTTTTAGGGAAAGCCTAGTTCGGGATGCTTTAAAAATATGGAAAAATATCTAAAAATCCTCTTTTAATATATATAAGAGAGTGGTGAAATCAATTTTACAAAATAAGGTTTGGAAATATTACATTTTGGAATAGTGACTAAAATGCGATTTTTGAAAAGTTCAGTGGCGACTATTTTGTAATGATTGAAACTTTGAATCTTTAAGGAGCTAATTTACCCAAAAATGATTTCTCCAGATTTTTCCTTTATTTGGGTGAATTGATTAATGTTTTAATTAATTAATTCAAACACTTTTTCTCCAGCAACTTTTTCATTGATCTTCACTTCAATTGATGAGATTTCTATCATCAATTAGTTCCTAATCAATCTTGCATCAAATCCTTTTGATTTCCTTATTGGATTTTTAAGAGAATTGGCTCAAATCAAGGAGAAATCACCATTTAGAGGTAAGATTGTTCTTCTCCTCTAAATACTCAGTTCTTTACTGAAATTCCCAAGTTGTCAATCCTTAATTTAAGTTTTATAAACGGTTTTAATGTTAGAAATTTGTTTTTGGCTTAAAACTCAAGATTTGGAGGAAATCTTGAAGAATTTCGTTGTGATTGTTTGGGCTCTGTTTTGAGATAATTCTTAAATGTATTTTGGATGTCTAATGATGTGGAAATGAGGTTTTATCAATGCAATCCCGAATAGGTTGTATTTCCTATGTTTTTGCTTATGAAAATGGTGGTTTTTGGAGTGATCTTGGTGTTCTGTTATAGCTGGAGGTATAAGGGCGAGTTTAGGTTTATTTTGGATGTTGATTGATGTTTAGAAATGGTTAGGAGTGGTGGATCTTGGCTGGGTTAAGTGTTGGAAAAGTTTGGAGGTGATTTCAGTTGTGTTTGGTAGCCGAAATGTTGGTTTTGGTTAGAGCAGCGAGTTTAGGTGTGATGGCTGAAGATTTTAATGCATGATGATGCATTAATCCTCTGCTTTGATGTGTTTAAAACAGGGGAGGCACCTTCGGACACCTTTGGAGTTGATCCGGAGGCTTGATTGGCGTTTCGGCAAGCAAGCGAAACGTAATTGGTGAGTGGAGTTTGGTTTCCAACTTTGGAATGATTTTTTGAAGGTTTTGGGAGCTTAGTTTAAGTCTAAACAACATAGCTAAGCTCAAGAGTAAGTTTTCGGAAAAACTCCCTTGGATGAGCCATGAGGTGGCTTGATGCATTGGCTATGATTTGCATGTTTAAATTCTGTTTTGAAAGCATATTTTAGCATGGCTAATGCTGGTTTTGAAAGCCATGTGTTGAAGGATGCTCAAGGTAAGAGATCCTTGGTTTGACATATTGTTAATATGGTTTTGATGCATAGTTATGCATGATGAATATTGGCTTTGTTTAAATGCTTTAAAACAGTGAATTGTTGATGTTATATGATGTATATTGGCAAGTGATGTAATGGTTTTAAAGTACTTGAATCAGATATAGTTAGCCGGCTATAGGATTGGGTGCACCGTGAATAAATTCGCCTTGGATGTGGAGGGGTTGTGATTGTACCGTTAAACTCCACCTTATGTTGTTCGGTAGTGTGTATGAAGCGTGTGGGACGACGCTTGTAATCTGCGTATCCGATTGTGTTTTGTGTTGTAAATGGTTATGGATTATCACTTGAAAGCCAATGTGATGTGTTAATTATAATGAAGCATGAGATTCTTGTAAAGTATGCAAGGTTGCATGAAAAGAAATAAGCATGTGTTTAAAAGCTTACTCCACCTTATGTTTTCTAAAATGCATTATTGTGTTGTTTCTTTAGAGCATACCTCACTAAGCAATTGTGCTTACGCTCTCTCTCTTGAACCAATAATGCAGATAATTGAAGTGTTTAAGGGCATCAAGGAGGCTAGAGTGTCCAAGGGAAACCAAGTTCATGTGTGGTGATGTTTTCATACACTATTAGTTTTGGTAATTTGGCAATGGGAACCTAAGATGTGTTTTGGGAGATGTGTTGAACTCCCTAAGTTGTGGCATGATGCTTTTGATGTTTTGGATTTGTAAATGGCCTTTTAATGCTTGTTTTGGAAATTGAATGATTGTTTGGTTTTGGATAATAGGAAGCATGCCTATAGATATGTGAAATTTCATGTTTGATGCAATGAATGTGTTTAGGAGTTGCAAACATGCACCTTATATGTATGATGACTTGTTGGCCTGAATAGGAAGTCATTAGGATGTGTTTGAGTGGTTTTATGTATGAAAAACCAGCAAAATCTGCAGCTTCTGGGCAAACCGTATCAGAACAGGCACTGGCGTTTCGAAACGGGGACCTGTAATGGCCTTCGTGTTTCGAAACGACTGGAGGCTGTTCCGAAACAATTTGGCCACTGGAAGGCCCTATTTCGGAACCAGTCTCAAAACGAACCCGTGTTTCGAAACGGTCAACACCGTTTCGAAACAGGTGACCGTTGGGCACTGATTTGAATGGTGTTGAGGTTTGTAAGCTTTACGTTTTAGTCCCGGAAATTGTAATTGCAATTGCATGAGTTTGAGATGTCCGATTAAGGTGAAATTTGATAGGGAAGCACGTAATATGACTAATTTAATATTGGTAACCTTAAAATCAGTTAAGACCTTCCAATTTTCATAAATTACAATTTGGTCCCTAATATGTGTATAATGTGTAATTGAGTCCCTTGTTGGAATCTGATCGGTGTGCTTTCCACGTATATGTTTCTCAAGTGTTCGCTTAGGGTTAATGTGCATCTAGACAAGTTTAAAAAAAAAAAATGGTCGTTAATCAAGGTTAACTTTTGGGTTGACTTTGGTTTTCCCCGTGTAATCTTCGTAGTTCGGGTCAACCGTCTAGGCCGGGCTAAGGGTGTTACATTTGGTTGTATCAGAGCTGAGTTCTCGTGTAAATGGGAATGGTTATGTGGGTGATGTATGTGTATTTGCATGATATTCCTATTAGGTGAAAGTATGTTTTATGAATTGTACAGTATGTTGCAATTGTGATCCTATGCTATGTTGAAGTATGTTACATTTGTTAGGGGAACCCATTGCCATATCAAAACTAATTAAAGGAATTGTTTTTGGAAAATGAGCTTGAGTACTTGGATTACTTACCTTGTTGAGCCTAATTATGTTTATTGCATTTGTGTCAGTGTATTGTTTTCGTGTAAATGGGGCCTCGTAGAGAGACGAGAATGAATACGAGAGCTATGGCTCAGAATGAGAACAAAGAAAACGTTGAGAATGTTGTGGATATACCTCCTCCCCTGATGGTGGACCACCCGGTGGTGGTGGTGCTGGAGGAGATAATGCTGGTATTGGTGCTGGTGCTGGGGTCGCTGAACCTGATGGTGTGCAGGGGCAAGGTGCTCCTGACATGACTGTATTGATACAGGCTATTGCTGGAGCCTTCAAGGCAGCAGTAGCTGGAGCTCACGGAGCGGTGCATCAGGGTGATGCTAACGTGAGATTACCTTTGGAACGTCTTCGCAGTCTGGGAGGGACTGAGTTCAAAGGTTTATCTCCTGAAGGTTCTGAATCTTGGTTGGAAAGCACCAAGAGGATCTTGGGGCAAATGAACTGCAACAATGTGCAGAAATTGGGTTGTGTAGTATCGCTGCTTCATGATGATGCTTATACGTGGTGGGCGACCACTATCTCTGGAATGGAGGAGATTGATGTGACTTGGACGTTCTTTCTGAACGCGTTCAAGCGAAAGTATCTGGGTGTGCGATATCTAGATGAGAAGAAAAGAGAATTTATGTCTCTTATGCAAGGAGGCATGATGGTGGCGGAGTATGAGATCCAGTTTGTCCGTCTTAGTCAGAACGCACCTGAGCTTATCCCTAGTGAGCGGGAGAGGTGTGAACATTTCCGATATGGTTTGGTGACCGAAGTGAAGACTTTCATGCTTGCAGCTGAGTATACAGATTTTGATGTACTGGTGAGTAGAGCGAAGGACATCGAGCAGAACCTAGGTTTGTCTTCCAGAGGCGTTGGTTCTAGCTCGGGCAAAAGAGTTGCCGATTATAGTTCCGGTGGTGGACGAAACAAGAGAGGACGAGACAAGAGGTATCAGTCTTCTGCTAGGCGTGGTAATGGAGGGCATGGTGTTCCTGTTCAGGGTGATAGGATGAGAGCTGATCAGAACACGTGCTGGACATGTGGATCACGTGGCCATTTGAGGTGAGATTGTCCTCGAGCAGCGAGGGAGGTGCAGACTCCTGTGGCAGTGACCAGTAATTCATGCTGGAATTGTGGTTCGACAGACCACATGAGGAGGGAGTGTCCATTGTTGGCCGGTGGTGGTCAGGGACGTGCTCCTGGGGTAGTTGCACCACAGAGAGGTCGTGGGCGCGGTCGTGGTAACTTCCAGCGCAGAGATGATGGTGGGAGGAATGTGGCGCATGTGGTGGCTGTTCAACCTGAGGGTGGTGGCCAGGCTCGAGTGTATGCTCGGCGTGAGGGGAGAAATGATACGGATGTGATCGCAGGTACCTTTACTTTGCAATCCTTATCATTACTTTCCTTGATTGATTCTGGATCTACACACTCATACATATTGCGTGAACATGCTCAATTGCTTGGTTTACTCGTTGAGTCTTTGGATGTTGGTATGCGTGTAACTAGTTCATTTGGTGAGACCGTTGTGACACGGAAGTTGTATAGAAGATGTCCTTTGGTAGTGCAAAACCATGTTTTTCTGGTTGATCTCATGGAATTGCCATTCTATAGTTTTGATGTAATCCTTGGTATGGATTGGCTTGTTGAACATCGAGCTGTAGTGGATTTTGAGAACAAGCGAGTTTCGTTGAAGCTTGAGGATGATTACGAGGTAGTGGTGGTTGGTGAGAATGTGAAGTTTCTTGCTAATGTGGTGTCTACATTGGAAGCAAGCCGAATGCTGAGGCAAGGTTGTGAGGCTTATCTAGCCTTTGTTATGAATCCTAGCTCTAAGGAGTTGCGAGTTCAAGATATCAGGACTGTGCGAAAGTTTCCTGGAGTGTTTTCGGAGGAGTTACCTGGATTGCCTCCTAGTCGAGAGGTGGATTTTGGAATTGAGCTGTATGAACACACAACTCCACTGTCCATTGCTCCCTATCGCATGGCACCTAAGGAGTTGAAGGAGTTGAAGATGCAACTTCAGGAGTTGTTGGATCGTGGTTTCATTCGGCCGAGTGTGTCACCTTGGGGTGCACCGGTCTTGTTTGTGAAGAAGAAGTATGGCACTATGAGAATGTGCATTGATTATCGTCAGCTGAACAAGTTGACTATCAAGAATCAGTATCCTTTGCCGAGGATTGATGATCTTTTTGATCAGTTTCGGGGAGCGGCTGTGTTCTCTAAGATTGATTTAAGGTCTGGTTATTACCAGCTCAAGGTGAAAGATGTGGATGTACCAAAAACAGCCTTTAGAACGAGGTATGGGCATTATGAGTTTCTTGTGATGCCGTTTGGTTTGACGAATGCTCCTGCAGCTTTTATGGACATGATGAATAGAGTGTTCCATGAGTACTTGGACAAGTTTGTTGTGGTGTTCATTGATTATATCCTCATGTACTCTCGTACTGAGGAGGAGCATGAAGGGCATTTGCGGATTGTGTTGCAGGCGCTGTTGGAGAATCAGCTTTATGCTAAGTTGAGCAAGTGCGAATTCTGGCTTAGAGAAGTTGTTTTCCTTGGTCATGTGGTTTCTGCGGAGGGGATTCATGTTGATCCTCAAAAGATTGAGGCGGTGATGAATTGGAAGCCTTCAAAGTCTGTTCATGAAGTCCGCAGTTTTCTTGGTTGGCGGGATACTATCGGAGGTTTGTGGATGGATTTTCAAAGATTGATACGCCATTGACGAAGTTGTTGCAAAAAGATGTCAAGTATGAGTGGACAGAAGCGAGGCAGCAGGCTTTTGAGAACCTTAAGGCAGCTTTGACGCAAGCTCCTATCTTGGATCAACCTGAATCTGGGAAAGAGTTTGTGGTGTACAGCGACGCGTCCTATGTTGGTTTGGGGTGTGTGTTGATGCAAGAGGGTAAGGTGGTGGCTTATGCATCGCGTCAATTGAAGGTGCATGAGCGCAATTATCCTACGCATGATATTGAGTTAGCTGCGGTGGTCTTTGCTTTGAAGATTTGGAGACATTACCTATATGGTGAGAAGTGTACTGTGTACACAGATCACAAAAGTTTGAAGTATCTGATGTCTCAAAAAGAGTTGAATGATGCTAATGTTGTAGCGGATGCCTTGAGTAGGAAGGTGGCGGTGGAGTTGAGGGCTATGTTTGCCAGCTTGAGTATTTCGCGAGATAGGGGTCTTGTGGCTGAATTGCAAGTGAAACCATCTTTGGTTCAGTTGATAAAGGATAATCAATTGTTTGATGATTCTTTGGTGCCACATGTTCAGGATATTGCTGAGGATATACCATCAGATTTCTGTTTTAATGATGATGGGGTTCTATGTTTTGGGAGTCGGATAGTAGTGCCGAATGATGCAGTGTTGAGGCGTACTATTTTGACTGAAGCTCATAGTAGTCCTTTTGCTATGCACCCCGGTAGTACAAAGATGTATCGTGATCTTAAGGATGAGTACTATTGGGTGGGGTTAAAGAAAGATGTTGCGGAGTACGTGGGTAAGTGCATGGTTTGTCAGCGGGTTAAGGCTGAGCATCAGTTTCCTTCTGGGTTGTTGCAACCGTTGAGGATTCCTGAGTGGAAGTGGGAAAGGATTACCATGGACTTTGTTTCTGGTTTGCTTTTGTCGCCATCGAAGAAGAATTCGGTGTGGGTGATTGTGGATCGCCTTACGAAGTGTGCACATTTCTTACCTGTGCATACTACGTATACTTTAGACAAGCTTGCACAGTTGTACATTGTTGAGATTGTGCGACTGCATGGTGTGCCAAAGTCTATAGTGTCAGATAGAGATCCGAGGTTTACATCGCGTTTCTAGGAATGTTTGCATCAAGCTTTGGGTACATGGGTGAATTATAGTACTTCTTATCATCCACAGTCAGATGGTCAGTCTGAGCGTGTTATTCAAGTGTTGGAGGATATGTTGAGGTGTTGTGTGAATGAGTTTCAAGGTTCTTGGGAGAAGCATTTGCCTTTGGTGGAGTTTGCTTATAACAATAGCTACCATGCAAGTATGCAAATGGCAACTTATGAAGCCTTGTACAGGATGAACTGTAGAACTCCTCTTTGCTTGGCTGAAACGGGTCAGAAGTTGGTTTCAATGCGGGCTTTGTTGAAAGGAACCACCGAGAAGGTGAAGCTCATATGTGAGCGGTTGAAGGCAGCTTCTGATCGATAGAAGTCTTATGCGGATTTGAAGCGTAAGGAGATTGAGTTTGTGGTAGGTGACCGTGTGTTCTTGAAGGTTTCGCCTTGGAAGAAGGTGATGAGGTTTGGCCGGAAGGGTAAGTTGAGCCCTAGGTACATTGGGCCATACGAGGTGATTGAACGCGTGGGTCCTGTTGTGTACAAGCTGAGGTTACCGCAAGAGTTGGAAAAGATACATGATGTGTTTCATGTCTCTATGCTTCAGAGGTATAGATCGGATCCTTCGCATGTTATGCCTGAGGGGGAAAGTGGAGTTGAATCCAGACTTGACCTATGATGAGGAGCCGGTTGAAATTCTGGATTCGGACTGTAACCCCCTTAGCCCGGCCTAGACGGTTGACCAGAACTACGAAGATTACATGGGGAAAACCAAAGTCAACCTGAAAGTCAACCTTGATTAACGACCCTTTTTTCTTTTTAATCTTATCTAGATGTTCATTAACCTTAAGCGTACTCTTGAGAAAAGCATACTTAAAAAGCACATCGATCGGATAGTAACAATGGACTCAATTGCACAACATACAAAAGTTAAGGACCAAATTGTAAATTTTGGAAAGATGAAGGACTTAGATTATTTTCAAGTTACCAATATCAAATTAAACATATTACATGCTTCCCTGCCAAATTTCACCTCAAACGGACATCTCTAACTCAAGCAATTGCAAATACAAAATTCAGGACTAAAACGTAAAGCTTGCAAACCTTAAACCATTCAAATCAGTGCCCAACGGTCTAGTGTTTCGGAACGGGGGTTGACCGTTCCGAAACGCGGGTTCATTTCAAGACCTGTATCGAAACAGGGCTAGGCAGTGGCAAAAGCGTTTCGGAACGGCCTCTACCCGTTTCGATACACGTAGGCCATTACAGGCCCCCGTTTCGAAACGGTAGTGCCCGTTCCGATACGGACTGCCCAGAAAATGCAGATTTTGCTGGTTTAACATACATTTAATCACTCAAACACATCCTGATGACTTCCTAATCATGCCAACAAGTCATCATACATATTAGGTACATGTTTGCATCACCAAAACACGATCATGACATCAATTAGGAAAAATACACAAGACTATAGGCATACATCCTAATGTTCAAAGCAAACAACCATCAAAACATCAAAGCAAGCACCAAAATGGCCATTTACATATCCAAGCATTTAAGGCATCATGCCACAACTAGGGAGTCCAAAACATCTCCCAAAAACACAACCTAGGTTCCCATTGCCAAATATCAAAATCTAATGATTGTTGTAAAATAGTCACCATACATGAGCTTAGCTTTCCCTTGGATTCTTAGCCTCCTTGCTGCCCACAAACACCTCAATTATCTGCATTATTGGTTCAAGAGAGAGAGAGAGTAAGCACAAATGCTTAGTGAGGCATGCTCTAATGAAACAACACAAATAATGCACTTTATAAAAACACTTTCCATAAAGCCTTTTAACACACATCAACATCAATAATTGCATCATTGCATTCACAACAAGCATCCTATGCTTCAAAATCATTAGCATGTCATATTGGCTTCCAAGTGATAAACCATAATCTTTTACAACATAAAACACAATCGGATACGCGTATTACAAATGTTGTCCCATACGCTTCATACACACTACCGAACACACAAGGTGGAGTTTACCAGTACAATCACAACCCCTCAACACCCGTGATGGAGTTTAACGGTACAATCACAACCCCTCCACATCACTCATCGGTAGTTGTATAACATCACTAACGAGAACACGTGACACACAACACAAGATCCACACATGGACTTTTAACCACCATTGTGATCTTAAACATCTCGTTAGTGTACTTGGATGGAGTTTACGGTACAATTACAACCCCTTAACATCCAAGGCGACTTTATTCACGGTGCACCCAATCCTATAGCCAGCTAACTATATCGATTCAAGTACATTAAAACCAACAAATCACTTGCCAATATACATCAATTATCATAAATAATCCACTGTTTTTTAAGCATCTAAAACAAAGCCATTTACAACATGCATCACTATGCATCAATCCACTTTTTAAGCAAAACAAACCAAGGATCTCTTACCTTGAGCATCCTTCAACAAATGGCTTACACAACCAGCATTAACCATGCTAAACATGCTTTCAAAAACAAAATTTAAACATGCAATTATCAACTAATGCATCGAACCAATCCATGGCTCATCTAAGAGAGTTTTTCCGAAAACTTACTCTTGAGCTTAGCTAAGTTGTTTAGACTTTAACTAAGCTCCCAAACCTTCAATTATTCGATACAAAGCTTGAAATCCAACTCCACTCACCAAATTCCGTTTCGCAAGCTTGCCGAAACGTCGTTCAAGCCTCCGGATCAACACCACAAGGATCCGAAGATGTCTCCCCTGTTTTAAACACATCAAAGCAGAGGATTAATGCATCATCATGCATTAAAATATTCAGCCATTACACCTAAACTCGCTGCTCTCACCAAAACTAACATTTCGGCTACCAAACACAACCGAAATCACCTCCAAACTCTTCCACAACATTCCCCAGCCAAGATCCTTCACTTCTAAACATTCCTAAACATCAGTTAACATCCAAAAAGAGCCTAAACTCGTCCTTATACCTCCAGCTATAAGAGAACACCAAGATCACCCCAAAAACCACCATTTTCACAAGAAAAAACTTAGGAAATTCAACATATTCGGGTTTGCATTGATTAAACCTCAATTACACATCATTAAACATCAAAAATACATTACAAAGCAATCTCAAAACAGAGCCCAAACAATCACCACGAATTTCTTTAAGATTTAATCCAAATCTTGAGTTTTAAGCCAGAATCAAGATCACATCATTAAAACCTTTAATTAAACTTAATTTAAGGATTGAGAACTTGGGAATTTCAGTAAAGAACTGAGTATTTAGAGGAGAAGAACATCCTTACCTCTAAATGTAGATTTCTCCTTGATTAGAGCCAAAATCCTTGAAAATTCAATAAGCAAATGAAGAGGATTTGATGTAGAAAGGATTAGGAATCAATTGATGATTGAAACCTCATCATTTAGTGTGAAAATCGAAAGAAAAGTTGCTGTAGAAATGTGTTTGGCTGAGAGAATTTTGAGAGAAAATGAGATGAGAAAGTTTTTAAGAAAGTTAGTTATGAAATCTCAAAATTGGTTTTTCCCATTTTCCTTTAATTAATTTAACATTAAATGAATCATTAAAAACTAAGAAAAATCTGGAGAAATCAATCTTGGGTAAATTAGCTCCTTAAAGATTCAAAGTTTCAATCCTTACAAAACAGTCACCACTAAACTTTTCAAAAATTACATTTTAGTCACTAATTCGAAATGTCACACTTCCAAACTTTATTTTGTAAAATTGATTTCACCACTCTCTTATATATATTAAAAGAGGATTTTTAGATATTTTCCATATTTTTAATGCAACCCAAACTAGGCTTTCCCTAAAACCACCTTTTATATTCGAACCGAAAATCAGACCGGTCCGGCTCAGACCCTAAACTTCCAAGCCCAAAATTGGGGTGTTACAACTCTCCCCCCTTAAGAAATTTTGTCCTCGAAATTTACCTGGAGGAAAGAGGTACGGAAACTGCTTCTTCATGTCATCCTTTCGTTCCCACGTGGCTTCCTCAACACCATGATGCTTCCACAACACCTTTACCAAATCAATGGTCTTGCCTCGAAGAACTTTACTGTCTGAATCCAGAATCTCCATCGGTTCCTCATAATAGGTCAAGTCTGGATTCAATTCCACTTCCTCCACAGGCATAACATGTGAAGGATCCGATCTATACCTCCAAAGCATAGAGACATGAAACACATCATGAATCTTTTCCAACTCTTGCGGCAACCTCAACTTGTATGCAACAGGAAGCACACGCTCAATCACCTCGTATGGTCCAATGTACCTAGGGCTCAACTTACCCTTTCGGCGAAACCTCATCACCTTTTTCTAAGGCGGAACTTTCAAAAACACACGGTCACCTACCGCATACTCAATCTCCTTACGCTTCAAATCCGCGTAAGACTTCTGTCGATCAAAAGCTGCCTTCAATCGCTCACAAATGAGCTTCACCTTCTCGGTGGTTCCTTTCAACAAAGCTGGCATCGAAACCAACTTCTGACCTGTTTCAGCCCAACAAAGAGGAGTTCTGCACTTCCTCCCGTACAAGGCTTCATAAGGTGCCATTTGAATACTTTCCTTGTAGCTATTGTTATAAGCAAACTCCACCAAAGGCAAATGCTTCTCCCAAGAGCCTTGAAACTCAATCACACAGCACCTCAACATATCCTCCAGCACTTGGATAACACGCTCAGACTGTCCATCCGACTGTGGATGATAAGAAGTACTGAAATTCAGTCGTGTACCCAAAGCCTGATGTAAATACTCCCAGAAACGCGATGTAAACCTCGGATCTCGGTCCGACACTATAGACTTTGGCACACCATGTAGCCGCACAATCTCAGCAATGTACAACTCCGCAAGCTTGTCCAAAGTGTACGTAGTATGCATAGGTAAGAAATGAGCACGCTTCGTAAGGCGATCCACAATCACCCACACCGAATTCTTCTTCGATGGTGACAAAGGCAAACCATACACAAAGTCTATGGTAATCCTTTCCCACTTCCACTCAGGAATCCTCAACAGTTGCAACAACTCGGAAGGAAACTGATGCTCAGCTTTAACTCGCTGGCAAACCTTGCACTTGCTCACATACTCAGCAACATCTTTCTTTAAACCCACCCAATAGTACTCATCTCTAAGATCACGATACATCTTAGTACTACCAGGGTGCATAGCAAAAGGACTACTATGAGCTTCAGTCAGAATAGCATGCCTCAACTCTGCATCATTGGGCACTACTATCTGGCTCCCAAAACATAAAACTCCATCATCATTAAAGCAAAAATCCGATGGCCTATCCTCAGCAATATCCTGAACATGTGGCACCAAGGAATCATCCAACAGCTGCTTATCCTTTATCAACTGAACCAAGGATGGTTTCACTTGCAATTCAGCCAAAAGACCGCCATCTCGCGAAATGCTCAAACTGGCAAACATAGCCCTCAACTCCACTGCCACCTTCCTACTCAAGGCATCCGCTACAACATTAGCTTTTCCCAAATGGTACTCGATCGTCAGATCGTAATCCTTAAGCAACTCCACCCAGCGTCGTTGCCTAAGATTCAACTCTTTCTGAGACATCATGTACTTCAAACTCTTGTGATCCGTGTACACATTACACTTCTCACCATACCAGTAATGTCTCCAAATTTTCAAAGCAAAAACCACCGCAGCCAATTCAATGTCATGCGTAGGATAATTCCGCTCATGCACCTTCAACTGTCGCGATGCATCAACCACCACCTTACCTTCTTGCATCAACACACACCCCAAACCAACGTAGGATGCGTCACTATACACCACAAACTCTTTCCCTGATTCAGGTTGAACCAAGATAGGAGCTTGCGTCAAAGCTGCCTTCAGCTTCTCAAAAGCCTGCTGTCTCGCTTCCGTCCACTCATACTTAACATCCTTCTGCAACAACTTCGTCAAAGGTGTCGCGATCTTCGAAAATCCATCCACGAACCTCCGATAGTATCCCGCCAAACCAAGGAAACTACGGACTTCATGAACATACTTAGGAGGCTTCCAATTCATCACTGCCTCAATCTTCTGAGGATCAACACGAATCCCCTCAGTAGAAACCACATGACCAAGGAACACAACTTCCCTGAGCCAAAACTCGCACTTGCTTAACTTAGCATAAAGTTGATTCTCCAACAAAGCATGCAACACTATCCTCAAATGCCCCTCATGCTCCTCCTCGGTACGAGAGTACACGAAGATATCATAAATGAACACCACAACAAATTTGTCCAAGTACTCATGGAACACTCTATTCATCATGTCCATAAAAGCTATAAGAGCATTCGTCAAACCAAACGACATCACAAGGAACTCATAATGCCTATATCTCGTTCTGAAGGCTGTCTTTGGCACATCCACATCCTTCACCTTCAACTGGTAATACCCTAACCTTAAGTCAATTTTAGAGAACACATCCGCTCCCCGAAATTGATCAAAAAGATCATCAATCATCGGCAATGGATACTGATTCTTGATAGTCAACTTGTTAAGCTAACGGTAATCGATGCACATTCTCATAGTGCCATCCTTTTTCTTCACAAACAAGACCGGTGCACCCCAAGGTGACACACTCGGCCGAATGAAACCATGATCAAGCAACTCCTGAAGTTGCGTCTTCAGCTCCTTCAACTCCTTAGGTGCCATTCGATAAGGTGTAATGGACACTGGAGTTGTGTTTTCATACAGCTCAATCCCAAACTCCACTTCACAATTAGGAGGCAATCCAGGTAACTCCTCCGGAAACACACCAGGAAACTCTCGCACCGTCTTGATATCTTGCACTCGCAATTCCTTAGAGCTAGGATTCATCACAAAGGCTAGGTAGGCTTCACAACCTTGCCTCAGCATTCGGCTTGCTTCCAATGTAGACACAACATTGGCAAGAAACTTCACATTCTCACCAACCACCACTAGCTCGTAATCATCCACAAGCTTCAACGAAACTCGCTTGTTCTCAAAATCCACCACAGCTTGGTGTTCAACAAGTCAATCATACACAGGATTACATCAAAACAATAGAAAGGCAATTCCATGAGATCAACATGAAAAACATGGTTTTGCACAACCAAGGGACATCTTCTATATAACTTCTGTGTCACAACGGTCTCACCAAAGGAACTAGTTACATGCATACCAACATCCAAAGACTCAACAGGCAAACCAAGCAATTGAGCATGTTCACGCAATATGTATGAGTGTGTAGATCCAGAATCAATCAAGGAAAGTAATGACAAGAATTGCAAAGTGAAGGTACCTACGATCACATCAGTGTCATTCCTCCCATCTCGCTGAGCATACATTCGAGCCTGGCCACCACCCTCAGGTTGGACTGCCACCACATGTGCCATATTCCTTCCACCATCACCTCTGCGCTGGAAGTTACCACGGTCGCGCCCACGACCTCTCTGTGGTGCAACAACACCAGGAGCACGTCCCTGACCGCCACCAGCCAACAAAAGACACTCCCTCCTCATGTGATCTGCCGAACCACAATTCCAGCACGAATTTCCAGTCACTACGACAGGAACCTGCACCTCTCTCGCCGCCCGAGGACAATCACGCCTCAAATGACCACGCGATCCATACGCCCATCATGTGTTCTGATCAGCTCTCCCCCTGTCTCCCTAAACAGGCGCACCATGCCCTCCACCACCACGCCTAGCAGAAGACTGATACCTCCTATCTCGTCCTCTCTTGTTCCGTCCACCACCGGAACTATAATCAGCAACTCTCTTGTCTGGGCCAGAACCAGCACTCTTAGAAGACAAACCCAAATTTTTCTCAATATCCTTCGCCCTACTAACTAGCACATCAAAATCAGTGTACTCAGCTGCAAGCATAAAGGTCTTTACATCCGTCACCAAACCATATCGGAAACGCTCACACCTCTCTCGCTCAACAAGGATAAGCTCATGTGCGTACTGACTGAGACGGGCAAACTGGATCTCGTACTCAGCCACCGTCATGCTCCCTTGTGTAAGAGACATGAACTCTCTTTTCTTTTCATCCAGGTATCGCACACCTAGATACTTCCGCTTGAACGCGTTCACAAAGAACGTCCAAGTTACACCATCTTCCTCCATTCCGGAGACAGTGGTCGTCCACCAGGTATACGCATCATCATGCAACAACGATACCACGCATCCTAGCTTCTGCACATCATTGCAGTTCATCTGTCCCAATATCCTCTTGGTACTTTCCAACCAAGATTCGGAACCCTCAGCAGACAAACCCCTGAACTCAGTCCCTCCCAGACTGCGCAAACGTTCCAAAGGTAATCTCGCATTAGCATCACCCTGATGCCCAGCTCCATGAGCTCCAGCTACTGCTGCCTGAAAGGCTCCAACAATAGCCTGTATCAAAACTGTGATGTCAGGAGCAGCTTGCCCCTGGCCAGCTTCAGGTCCAGCGACCACAACACCAGCACCAACACCAGCTCCATCACCTCCAGCACCACCACCACCGGGCGGTCCACCACTAGGAGGAGGAGGGATATCCACAACATTTTCGGCATTGTTCTCATTCTCGTTTTGAGCCATAGCTCGCGTATTAATTCTCGTCTCTCTACGAGGTCCCATTCACTAAACAATGCACTAACACAAATGCAATAAACATAATCAGGCTCAGCAAGGTAAGAAATCCAAGTACTCAAGCTCATCTCCAAATAAAAAAAACAAATCATTTCATTAGTTTTGATATGGCAATGGGTTCCTCTAACACGCTTCATCACAGCATACATCACAATTGTAACATACTTTACAATTCACACATTACACTTTCATTCAAAAAGGCACATCATGCAATCACACATACATCACCCACATAACCATTCCCGTTTACTCGAGAACTCAGCTCTGATACCACCAAATGTAACATCCTTAGCCCGGCCTAGACGGTTGAACCGAACTACGAAGACTACACGGGGAAAATCAAAGTCAACCCGAAAGTCAACCTTGATTAACGACCCTTTTTTCCTTTTTAATCTTATCTAGATGTTCATTAACCTTAAGCGTACTCTTGAGAAAAGCATACTTAAAAAGCACAACGATCGGATAGCAACAAGGGACTCAATTGCACAACATACAAAAGTTAAGGAGCAAATTGTAAATTCTGGAAAGATGAAGGACTTAGCTGATTTTCAAGTTACCAATATCAAATTAAACATATTACATGCTTCCCTGCCAAATTTCACCTCAAACGAACATCTCTAACTCAAGCAATTGCAAATACAAAATTCAGGACTAAAACGTAAAGCTTGCAAACCTTAAACCATTCAAATTAGTGCCTAACGGTCTAGTGTTTCAGAACGGGGGTTGACCGTTCCGAAACGCGGCTTCGTTTCGAGACCTGTATCGAAACAGGGCTTGGCAGTGGTAAAATTGTTTCGGAACGACCTCTACCCGTTTCGATACACGAAGGCCATTACAGGCCCCCGTTTCGAAACGGTAGTGCCTGTTCCGATATGGATTGCCCAGAAAATGCAGATTTTGCTGGTTTAACATACATTTAATCACTCAAACACATCCTGATGACTTCCTAGTCATGCGAACAAGTCATCATACATATTAGGTACATGTTTGCATCACCAAAACACGATCATGGCATCAATTAGGAAAAATACACAAGACTATAGGCATGCATCCTAATGTTCAAAGAAAACAACCATCAAAACATCAAAGCAAGCACCAAAATGGCCATTTACATATCCAAGCATTTAAGGCATCATGCCACAACTAGGGAGTCCAAAACATCTCCCAAAAACACAACCTAGGTTCCCATTGCCAAATATCAAAATCTAATGATTGTTGTAAAATAGTCACCATACATGCGCTTAGCTTTCACTTGGATTCTTAGCCTCCTTGCTGCCCACAAACACCTCAATTATCTGCATTATTGGTTCAAGAGAGAGAGCGTAAGCACAAATGCTTAGTGAGGCATGCTCTAATGAAACAACACAAATAATGCACTTTATAAAAACACTTTCCATAAAGCCTTTTAACACACATCAACATCAATAATTGCATCATTGCATTCACAACAAGAATCCCATGCTTCAAAATCATTAGCATGTCATATT
This sequence comes from Hibiscus tridactylites, assembly GCA_958450335.1. Taxonomy (NCBI): domain Eukaryota; kingdom Viridiplantae; phylum Streptophyta; class Magnoliopsida; order Malvales; family Malvaceae; genus Hibiscus; species Hibiscus tridactylites. The sequence continues at coordinate 20,298,372 of OY288278.1, read as the reverse complement.
GGCTTCCAAGTGAAAAACCATAATCTTTTACAACATAAAACACAATCGGATACGCGGATTACAAACGTTGTCCCATACGCTTCATACACACTACCGAACACACAAGGTGGAGTTTACCAGTACAATCACAACCCCTCAACACCCGTGATGGAGTTTAACGGTACAATCACAACCCCTCCACATCACTCATCGGTAGTTGTATAACATCACTAACGAGAACACGGGACACACAACACAAGATCTACACATGGACTCTTAACCACCATTGTGATCTTAAACATCTCGTTAGTGTACTTCGATGGAGTTTACGGTACAATTACAACCCCTTAACATCCAAGGCGACTTTATTCACGGTGCACCCAATCCTATAGCCGGCTAACTATATCGATTCAAGTACATTAAAACCAACAAATCACTTGCCAATATACATCAATTATCATCAATAATCCACTGTTTTTAAGCATCTAAAACAAAGCCATTTGCAACATGCATCACTATGCATCAATCCACTTTTTAAGCAAAACAAACCAAGGATCTCTTACCTTGAGCATCCTTCAACAAATGGCTTACACAACCAGCATTAACCATGCTAAACATGCTTTCAAAAACAAAATTTAAACATGCAATTATCAACTAATGCATCGAACCAATCCATGGCTCATCTAAGAGAGTTTTTCCGAAAATTACTCTTGAGCTTAGCTAAGTTGTTTAGACTTTAACTAAGCTCACAAACCTTCAATTATTCGATACAAAGCTGGAATTCCAACTCCACTCACCAAATTCCATTTCGCAAGCTTGCCGAAACGCCGTTCAAGCCTCCGGATCAACACCACAAGGATCCGAAGATGTCTCCCCTGTTTTAAACACATCAAAGCAGAGGATTAATGCATCATCATGCATTAAAATCTTCAGCCATTACACCTAAACTCGCTGCTCTCACCAAAACTAACATTTCGGCTACCAAACACAACCGAAATCACCTCCAAACTCTTCCACAACATTACCCAGCCAAGATCCTTCACTTCTAAACATTCCTAAACATCAATTAACATCCAAAAAGAGCCTAAACTCGTCCTTATACCTCCAGCTATAACAGAACACCAAGATCACCCTAAAAACCACCATTTTCACAAGCAAAAACTTAGGAAATTCAACCTATTCGGGATTGCATTGATTAAACCTCAATTACACATCATTACACATCCAAAATACATTAAAAAGTCATTTCAAAACAGAGCCCAAACAATCACCACGAATTTCTTTAAGATTTAATCCAAATCTTGAGTTTTAAGCCAAAATCATGATCACATCATTAAAACCTTTAATTAAACTTAATTTAAGGATTGAGAACTTGGGAATTTCAGTAAAGAACTGAGTATTTAGAGGAGAAGAACATCCTTACCTCTAAATGTAGATTTCTCATTGATTAGAGCCAAAATCCTTGAAAATTCAATAAGCAAATGAAGAGGATTTGATGTAGAAAAGATTAGGAATCAATTGATGATAGAAACCTCATCATTTAGTGTGAAAATCAAAAGAAAAGTTGTTGTAGAAATGTGTTTGGCTGAGAGAATTTTGAGAGAAAATGAGATGAGAAAGTTTTTAAGAAAGTTAGTTATGAAACCTCAAAATTGGTTTTTCCCATTTTCCTTTAATTAATTAAACATTAAATGAATCATTAAAAACTAAGAAAAATCTGGAGAAATCAATCTTGGGTAAATTAGCTCCTTAAAGATTCAATGTTTCAATCCTTACAAAACAGTCACCACTGAACTTTTCAAAAATTACATTTTAGTCACTAATTTGAAATGTCACACTTCCAAACCTTATTTTGTATAATTGATTTCACCACTCTCTTATATATATATATATATATATATATATAAATATATATATATATATATAAATATATATATATATATATATATATTTTAAAAGAGGATTTTTAGAAATTTTTCCATATTTTAGTGCAACTCGAACTAGGCTTTCCCTAAAACCACCTTTTATATTCGAACCGAAAATCAGACCGGTCCGGCTAAGACTCTAAACTTCCAAGCCCAAAATTGGGGTGTTACACGGACAGTAAAGTTCTTCGAGGCAAAACCATTGAATTGGTTAAGGTGTTGTGGAAGCATCGTGGTGTTGAGGAGGCCACGTGGGAAAGAAAGGATGATATGAAGAAGCAATTTCCGTACCTTTTTCCTCCAGGTAAATTTCAAGGACGAAATTTCTTAAAGGGGGGAGAGTTGTAACACCCCAATTTTGGGCTTAGAAGTTTAGGGTCTGAACCGGACCGGTCTGATTTTCGGTTCGAATATAAAAGGAGGTTTTAGCGAATGCCTAGTTCGGGATGCTTTAAAAATATAGAAAATATCTAAAAATCCTCTTTTAATATATATAATAGAGTGGTGAAATCAATTTTACAAAATAAGGTTTGGAAATATTACATTTTGGAATAGTGACTAAAATGCGATTTTTGAAAAGTTCAGTGGTGACTTTTTGTAAGGATTGAAACTTTGAATCTTTAAGGAGCTAATTTACCCAAAAATGATTTCTCCAGATTTTTCCTTAATTTGGATGGATTTATTAATGTTTTAATTAATTAAAAGAAAAGTGAAACCACTTTTTAGAATTTCATAACTACCTTTTCTTAAAATTTTCTCATTCCTTTTTCTCTCAAAATTTCACCATCCAAACACTTTTTCTCCAGAAAATTTTTCATTGATCTTCACTTCAATTGATGAGATTTCTATCATCAATTAGATCCTAATCAATCTTGCATCAAATCCTTCTGATTTCCTTATTGGATTTTCAAGAGAATTGGCTCAAATCATGGAGAAATCACCATTTAGAGGTAAGATTGTTCTTCTCCTCTAAATACTCAGTTCTTTACTGAAATTCCTAAGTTGTCAATCCTTAATTTAAGTTTTATAAATGGTTTTAATGTTAGAAATTTGTTTTTGGCTTAAAACTCAAGATTTGGAGGAAATCTTGAAGAATTTCGTTGTAATTGTTTGGGCTCTGGTTTGAGATGATTCTTAAATGTATTTTGGATTTCTAATGATGTGGAAATGAGGTTTTATCAATGCAATCCCGAATAGGTTGTATTTCCTAAGTTTTTGCATATGAAAATGGTGGTTTTTGGGGTGATCTTGGTGTTCTGTTATAGCTGGAGGTATAAAGGCGAGTTTACGTTTATTTTGGATGTTGATTGATGTTTAGAAATGGTTAGGAGTGATGGATCTTGGCTGGGTTAAGTGTTGGAAGAGTTTGGAGGTGATTTCGGTTGTGTTTGGTAGCCGAAATGTTGGTTTTGGTTAGAGCAGCGAGTTTAGGTGTGATGGCTGAAGATTTTAATGCATGATTATGCATTAATCCTCTACTTTGATGTGTTTAAAATAGGGGAGGCATCTTCGGACACCTTTGGAGTTGATCCGGAGGCTTGATTGGCGTTTCGGCAAGCAAGCGAAACGTAATTGGTGAGTGGAGTTTGGTTTCCAGCTTTGGAATAATTGTTTGAAGGTTTTGGAAGATTAGTTTAAGTCTAAACAAATTAGCTAAGCTCAATAGTAAGTTTTCGGAAAAACTCCCTTGGATGAGCCATGAGGTGGCTTGATGCATTGGCTATGATTTGCATGTTTAAATTATGTTTTGAAAGCATATTTTAGCATGGTTAATGTTGGTTTTGAAAGCCATGTGTTGAAGGATGCTCAAGGTAATAGATCCTTGGTTTGACATATTGTTAATATGGTTTTGATGCATAGTTATGCATGATGATTAATGGCTTTGTTTAAATGCTTTAAAACAGTGAATTGTTGATGTTATATGATGTATATTGGCTAGTGATGTAATGGTTTTAATGTACTTGAATCGGATATAGTTACCCAGCTATAGGATTGGGTGCACCGTGAATAAAGTCACCTTGGATGTGGAGGGGTTGTGATTGTACCGTACACTCCATCCAAGTACCCTAACGAGTGAGGTAAGATCACAACGGTGGTTAATAGTCCGTGTGTGGATCTTGTGTTATGTGTCCCTTGCACTCGTTAGTGGAATTATACAACTACCGATGAGTGATGTTGAGGGGTTGTGATTGTACCGCTAAACTCCATCACGGGTGTTGAGGGGTTGTGCTTGGAAGGCATGTATTATAGGAAGCAATGATTTAATTGATGATTTTATTTGTATCATGTTACATGATGTTCATCACAATGTTTTTGAGGTTAAAGTGCATGTTTTGTCAAAGGAAGCTTGATGGTTTTGAAAAGAGTGAAAATTGTTTTGTGCATTGATGATGTTTCTGGGTTGAGTAATCCTAACTAAGCTTGTATGCTTATGCTCTTTTTGTTCATCAATGCATCCAATTTGAACTTTGGAGGAAACACTTGCAATGGGATCGGGGGGAAGACTTTGATTGAAGGTAAGACTTGGTTTTGGACTAGTGTAATAAAGGTAATGGGGGTGTCCAATGTTATGCTTGTTGTTAGTTTGGTATTTTCTTGTTTCGAGCAAGTTTGTGATGTATTTTTGGTCTTGCAAATGGCCTTTGGTATTGGTTTTATGCGTGCCTTTGGCTTTTATCCTTTTTGGTGCTTTTGACATCTAGGAAGCATGCCTTTAGTTCCATAGCTTGAGTGAATGATGCTTGTGCTTCGTATATGCGGCCATTGATGTTTATTTGAGTTGTATGCATGTTAGGACATGTGTCAGGATGGTTTCGGAGGGCGATAAGTGATTTAAACCAGCTTTATGAAAACTTGGAGGCATAGGCATTTCGGAACGCTCTTACATGTTTCGGAACAATGACCTGTAATGGCCTTGGAGTTTCTGAACGGCGAGGCTCGTTCTGGAATACTTTGCCTCTGTGAACCATCATACTGAAACGTGTCTCGTAGGGTTTCGATACGCACTCGCGTATCGAAACGATCAACTATTTTTCGAAACGACCGTTTCGATACGTGGCTATTTGTTCCGAAACACTACTGTGTTGGAGCAGTATTTGAATTGTCCTGAGTTCTGTTCCTTGCATTTTGGTCCCTATTTTCCTTGCGTGCAATTGAATGAGTTGTAAAATATCATGTTGAGCTGAAATTTCACTGTGGAGTATGTAATGAAACTAATTAAAGATTGGTAACTTGAATTTGGTGAAAGCCCTTGTAATATATCAAATTTACAAATTAGTCCCTAAATCTTAATCATCTTAAATTAACTGGCGATTGTGTTGGTATTTCATCCGCTGATTGTGTACGTACACATAGGAACCTAAGTTACATCTAGACAAGTTTAAAAGAAAAAAGGGGTCGTTTATTGAGGTGAACCTTCCCAGTTTACTTCAATATTCCCCGTGTGATCCATTCGGTTCAGTCTATCGGCCAGGCCGGGTCAAGAGGGTTACAAAGATCCTCCTAGAGGACAATCATAAGCCGACAGTCGATGTCCAAAGGTGGCTAAATGATGCCATGAGGGATGTGGTGAGAAGAGAAGTAATCAAGTGGCTTGATGCTGATATTATTTACCCCATATCCGACATCACATGGGTAAGCCCGGTACAATGTGTGCTTAAGAAAGTAGGGATGACAGTCATCACAAACGAAGACAACAAGTTAATCCCAACCCGAACTATGACCAGTTGGAAGGTTTGTATGGACTATCGAAAGCTGAATAAAGCAACTCGAAAGGACCACTTCTCCTTACCTTTCTTAGATAAAATGTTAGATAGATTAGCCGGAAAACCTTACTATTGTTTTCTTGATGGTTACTCAAGTTACAATCAGATTGCAATCGCTCCAAAGGACCAAGAGAAAACTACCTTCACCTGCTTGTATGGAACATACACATTTAGAAGGATGTCGTTTGGACTTTCCAATGAACTGGCAACCATCCAAAAATGTATGATGGCAATTTTCTCCAATATGGTAGAAAATTTCCTAGAAATCTTCATGGATGATTTTTCAGTTTTTGGAGACAGCTTTGACAGTTGCCTCGGCAACTTGGAAAAAGTACTCGAAAGATGTGAAGAATCTAACATGTTCTTAAATAAGGAGAAATGCCACTTTATGGTAGATGAGGGCATTGTGATGGGCCATAAAATCTCCTGTCGCGGCATCGAGGTTGACAAAGTCAAAATTGATGTTATCGAAAAACTACTGCCACCTACCACTGCTAAAGGGATCAGGAGTTTTCTGGGACACGTTGGTTTTTATAGATGTTTCATTGAAAACTTTTCAAAAATAACTAAAACATTGTGTTCTTTTCTTGAACAGGATAAACCCTTCAACTTTGATGACAAATGCACTGAAGCATTTGAAAACCTGAAGAAGAAACTTGTAGCCACTCTCATTGTAGTACCACCAAACTAGACGTTGCCTTTTGAGATAATGTGTGATGCCAGTGAATATGTCGTCGAAGCAGTGCTAGGGAATAAGAAAACCAAAATCCTCCGTGTCATCTACTATGCCAACAAGACGCTCAACGAGGCCCAAATTAATTATACCACCACTGAGAATGAGCTGTTGGCAGTAGTTTTTGCTTTTGATAAGTTTCGAGCCTATCTCATCAAAACAAAGGTGACAGTGCACACAGACCATTAAGTCATAAAATACCTTTTTCTCCAAGAAAGATGCAAAATCAAGATTGATAAGTTGGATTCTTCTCCTATAAGAATTCGACGTAGAAATCAAGGACAGAAAAGGGACATAGAAACAAGTGGTTGATCATCTGTCACAACTAAAGGGAAGACGAACAGACACGACTAAAATTCAGGAAAACTTCCCGGATGAGCAAATCCTAGCCACCTCAGTAGTAGACCTCGCAGCCGCCCAGGCAGCATATACCATAGCCGCCAGGGTAGAACCTCTTGCAGCCATGACGACCTCTACCACACCCTGGTACGATGATCTTGTAAATTTCTTGGTTAGTTGTATTTTTCCTCATAACATGAATTACAAAGCGAAAAAGAGGTTCCAAAGCGATACAAAACATTATTATTGGGACAAACATCTTTTGTTTAAGCAATGTGCAGACGAGGTGATTCGAAGATGTGTGCCAGAGGAAGAACAACCGGAAGTCCTCCACCATTGCCACAACTCATCATATGAGGGACATTTTGGAGGAACCAGAACTGCTGCCAAGGTTCTCCTATCGAGACTCTACTGACCGGTACTATATAGAGATGCCCAGGCATACTACAAACAGTGTGACAGATGCCAACGGACGGGCAACATCTCAATGAGGAACGAGATGCCACTACAGAATATTCTAGAAGTTGAATTGTTTGATGTATGGGGAATGGACTTCATGAGCTCGTTTCCATCATCTTGTGGGAACTTATACATACTACAAGCAGTTGATTATGTGTCCAAGTGGGTGGAAGCCATTGCTACACCAAAGGATGATTCCAAAACCATTCTGAAATTTCTGCAAAAGCATATCTTTACATGTTTTGGAATCCCTAGAGCCATCATAAGTGACGAGGGGAGACATTTTGACAACAAACTGATTGCCACGACATTAAAGAAATTTGGTGTGACACACAAAGTTGCCACGACATACCACCCTCAGACCAATGGGCAGGCTGAAACATTGTAACACCCTAAATGTAACCCCTTAGCCCGGTCTAGAGGGTTGATCCGAACCGAGGTGATTACACAGGGAAAATCGAAGCCAACTCGTTAAAGCCGACTCCGTTTGATGACCTTTTTTCTTTTAATATTTTGTAAATGCAATTCAAGTCCTAGGTGATCACCCAAGAGCATAGGAAGAAACAGCACAATGATCGGATTTCAATTAGGGGTTTAATTGCGCAAACTAGAGATTTAGGGACCAAAATGTAATTTCTACAAATTACAAGGACTTATGTGATTTTAAAGTTACCTCTATTCAATTAGTCATATTTCATGATGCTCTATAAACTTTCATCACAATCAGACCATCCAAATACATCCAGTTGCATTAATGAAGTTGAGGGTCTAAAAGGCAACGTTTCAAAACCTTTCCAGCTGAAATTTAACCAACTTAACGACCCGCGTATCGATACGCCTAAGGAGGGTATTGATACACCCTCGATGGTCAAACTTCCCAGACTTGTGTCACTAGACTGTATCAGTAGGCTAAGGTACCGTATCGGTACGCCCTCGTCTAGTGACTAAAGAGGGTATCGATACGACCCCGTGTACCAGTACGCCCTAACAAATCAAGCAGGCCGTATCGATACGCTATGAAGTGTACCGATACACTTCAATATGCAAATTCCAATTATGCAACTTTTGAACCTCAACAACCAACCTAAACCATTCCAATATTTAGTTAAACATGCTTGCACACCAATATGCATCAATACACAGAGATACAAGTCAAGGAAAGCATCAAACATCATCAATATTTGAAAACTAAAGCATGCTTCCTAAGAGTCAAGGACACCACATGGCCATAAACATCCCAAAAGGCAAAGTAAACCATCAAAACCAATTTAAAGGCCTTTTACAAACCATGAAAACCACATAAAACTTGCAACAAATGCAGGGAGTCTAAAACACATCTCCCAAAGAAAACCATTAAACCCCATTGCCAAATATCATTACTTTAGTAAATGTAAAACATCACCATACTTGAGCTTTACTATTCCTTGGATCTTCTTAGGCCTCCTTGCTGCCCAAAGTGTCTCAATTATCTGTATTGTTGGTAAAAGAGAGTGTAAGCACAATAGCTTAGTGAGGCATGCTATAAAAAATCACCAACACAACAATGCAAGCTTTTAAAACTCTTTCTCGAAAACCATTTCTACAACATGCTCTTTCTATCTCAAGCTTGAAAACCATTTCAAAGCAAATCTCCATTTGAAAATCACATGTACCATCTATCTATCTATCTCATGCGTTCGAAAAATGCAAATCTCATGGAAAAGCCACACACATTCTTGTTATTCAAAAGCATTTCACAAATCTCAAAATCTCATATGCATTTCTCATAGCATACACATCATTTCATCATTGGTACATGTGAATCACATACATTCTCATATATTGGAATTTCAAATTCTATCTTTACTCGGATATGCAGATTAGCTTGACATAAAGCTAAGTCCTACCCCGGTGGAATCTCACATCACCAGACTCTTATGGCGGTATCTCTCTTCGCCACAAAGCTTGAGTGTTTCACCAAGACCTACCTCGATGGTATATCACATCATCGAATTCTCACTTTGGATCGGGATGGCACTACCCCCATTGCCCGACTCCAAAGAGTAATTATATTCGGTAATCATCTCATCATTTATGCCAATATATTACATTAAATTCATCATCTCACCTACTATTTTGATGCAACATTTCTCAAATATATCTCATCTCATTTTAAAACCACAACTCATGCATAGCATTTAGTCAAAATCTCAAAACTCATCACAATGTCAATCTATCTCATGGGATAAATATGAAACATCATTTCATGTCATAAATCATGCATAAAATAGTAGGAATTTGTCTATCTCAAAACAAGAGTGTCTAAATAGAATTTAGGGGCATCAACCACTTTTTGAGAGCAAATCTAAACATACTTACTACCGAACTTTGGATGTTGTTTCAAACCAATCCTAAATCCCCAAACCTTGTTTCCTTGTCCCTCAAGGACTTCTAAAACCATTTACACTCACTACTAACGTTTCCCTTGCTTGCCGAAACGATTTCTAGGCTTCCGGCACTTCCGAATCAACACCAAACGCGTCTAAAGATGTCTCCCATGTTCATTACACATAAGAGCAGAGGATAAATGCATCATCATGCATTAAAATCACCGGCCACTCATTCTATCTCACTTCTCTACTCAAAACTAACATTTCGGCTATCTGAAAACACCTCCAAACTTTTTCAAACCAAAGCCCAGCCAAGATCAATCAATTCTACCCCTTTCCAAACCTCAATCAACATAAAAAATCAACATAAACACAACCTTATATCTCCAGCAACAGTAGATCACCAAAAACACCTCAAAAACCACAAATCTAACATTAAAAACTTAGGAATCCAAACCTATTCAGGATTTATTTGTTAGAACCTCATTCTCAACATCAAATGTCATCCAAAATATATTAGAAATCAACCTCAAAACAAAGCTTAACATAGAAATACGAAAATCACCAAGATATCATCAAGAATCTTGAATTTAACAAGTATTTCATGTTTATAGCATTAAAACAACATAAAAACCATCAAAAAAGGGTTGATAACTTGGGAATTTCAGTAAATAAATGATCATTAGAGGAGAAGGACGAAGCTTATCTCTAATGCTTTATCTCTCTTCAATTTGGGCAAGTTTTCTTGAAATCCAAAGCAAAAATCAAAAGGGTTTGTTGAAACAAGGATTGGAATTCTTTTGGAAGTTAAAATCTCAGTAAACAAATTGAATATTGATGAGAGAAAAGTGTTTGGCTGATTGGAAGTTGAGAGAAAATAAAAAGAGAAAACTATCGTGAAATTAGTTATGAAAAAGTCAACTTTGATTTCCTTTTTAATTCTCTTTTATTTCTTTAACTAAATCATTATAAAAAGCTTCCAAATTAAAGGGAAATCTGATAAAAAATTTGGTAAAATTAGCTCCTTAAAGATTAAAAGTTTCAATCCTTTACAAAATAGTCACTAGTCAACTTTTGCAAAAACTGCATTTTAGTCACTATACTAAAATGTAATATTTCCAAATCACATTTTGTAAAATTGTTTTCACCATAATCATTTACATAATAAATGAGGATTTTTAGGTATTTTTCCATATTTTTAAAGCATCTCGAACTAGGTGTTCCCTAAACCAACCTCAAGGGTTCAAATCATTCCCGACCGGCCCGATTCAACATCTAAATCATCTAGGCCCAAAACCAGGGCGTTACAACTCTCCCCCACTTAAGAAATTTCGTCCTCGAAATTTACCTAGGGGAAAAAGATAAGGAAATTGCTTCTTCATCTCATCCTTCCTTTCCCACGTGGCTTCCTCAACGCCACGATGTCTCCACACGATTTTGACCAGCTCGATGGTCTTACCCCGGAGAACCTTACTATCCGTATCCAGAACCTCAATAGACTCCTCATCATACGTCACGTCTGGATTAAGCTCAACCTCTTCTACAGGCATAACATGCGACAGATCCGATCTATACCTCTAAAGCATGGATACATGGAACTCATTATGTATCTTTTCTAACCCTGAAGGTAGTCTCAGCTTGTAAGCAACAGGACCCACGCGTTCTATCACCTCATATGGTCCAATGAACCTCAAACTCAATTTTCCATTCCGGCCAAATCTCATTACCTTCTTCCAAGGTGAAACTTTCAGAAACACACGTTCGCCAACTTGGAACTCTATCTCCTTACACTTCAAATCCGCGTAAAACTTTTGTCGGTCCGTTGCTGCCTTCAAACGCTCACAAATGAGCTTCACCTTCTCGGCGGTTCCTTTCAACAACGCTGGCATCGAAATGAACTTATGTCTCGTTTCAGCCCAACAAAGGGGAGTTCTACACTTCCTCCCGTATAAAGCCTCGTACGGTGCCATTTGAGTGCTTCTCCCAAGATCTTTAAAACTCAATAATGCAACACCTCAACATATCCTCAAGAACTTGGATAACACGCTCAGGTTGTCCATCCGTCCGTGGATGATAAGAAGTACTGAAATTCAGCTGTGTACCCAAAGCTTGATGCAAACATACCCAAAACCTCGACGTGAACCTCGGATCTCTATCTGATACAATAGATTTTGGCACTCCATTCAACTGCAAAATCTCAGCAATGAACAACTCAGCTAACTTATCCAAGGTATACGTAGTATGCACAAGCAAGAAATGTGCACACTTCATAAGGCGATCCTCAATCACCCAAACCGAATTCTTTTTCGACAGCGACAACGGCAAACCAGACACAAAGTCTATGGTAATCCTTTTCCACTTCCATTCTGGGATTCTCAACAGCTGCAACAACCCGAAAGGAACCTGATGTTCAGCCTTGATCCGTTGGCAAACCATATATCTGCTAACGAACTCGGCAACAACCTTCTTCAACCCCACCCAGTAGTACTCCTCCATTAAATTGCGATACATTTTCATACTACCAGGGTCCATAGCGAAAGGACTACTATGAGTTTCATTCAGAATAGTGCGCCTCAACTCCATATTACTCGGCACATTTATCCAACTTCCAAATCATAAAACACCATCATCGTTGAAACTGAAGTCTGAAGGCCTTCCTTCTGCAATATCCTGAACATGTGGTACAAGAGAATCATCAAGCAACTGATTTTCCTTTATTAACTGAACCAAAGATGGCTTCACTTGCAACTCATCAACAAGGCCACCATCTCGCGATATGCTCAAATAAGCAAACATCACCCTCAACTCCACCGCCACTTTCCTGCTGAAAGCATCGGCCACAACATTAGCCTTTCCTGGATGATACTCGATCGTTAAGTCATAATCCTTAAGCAACTCCACCCAACGTCGTTGCCTAAGATTCAACTCCTTCTGAGACATAAGATACTTCAAACTCTTGTGATCCGTGTATATAGTACACTTCTCACCATATAGATAATGTCTCTAAATCTTTAAGGCGAACACCACCACCACTAACTCAATATCATGTGTGGGATAGTTACGCTCATGCACCTTCAACTGTCGCGATACATAAGCTACCACCTTACCTTCTTGCATTAGCACACACCCCAAACCAACATAGGATGCGTCACTATACACCACAAACTCTTTTCCAGATTCAGGTTGAAACAAGATAGGAGCTTGCGTCAAAGCTTTCTTTAGCTTCCCAAAAGCTTGTTGTCTCGCTTCCGTCCACTCAAACATAACATCCTTCCGCAATAACTTCGTCAAAGGAGCAGCAATCTCGGAGAATCCATCCACGAACCTCCGATAGTAACCCGCCAAACCAAGGAAACTACGAACTTCATGAACATGCCTATCCATGAATGCAGCATGAGAATTCGTCAAACCAAAAGGCATCACCAGAAATTCATAATGCCCATATCTTGTCCGAAAAGAAGTTTTTAGCACATCCAAATCCTTAACCTTCAATTGGTAGTACTCAGACCTTAAATCAATCTTTGAGAACACAGATGCTCCACGAAACTGATCATAAAGATCATCTATCCTTGGCAGAGGATACTTATTCTTGATAGTCAACTTATTCAGCTGACTATAATCAATGCACATTCTCATCGTGCCATCTTTCTTCTTAACAAACAAAACCGGTGCACCCCAAGGTGACACACTAGGCCGAATAAAGCCTCGATCAAGCAACTCCTGAAGTTGCGTCTTTAGCTCCTTCAATACCTTGGGTGCCATTCGATAGGGAGCAATGGACAACGGAGTTGTGTTCTCATACAACGCAATTCCGAACTCAACCTCCCCACTAGGCGGCAAACCAAGTAACTCCTCTGGAAACACCTCAGGGAATTCACACACGGTCCTCATATCTTGAACTCGTACATCCTTCGTGTTAGGATTCATTACAAAATCCAAATAAGCTTCGCATCCTTGATGCAACAACCGGCTCGCTTCAAGCGTCGAAACCACATTAGATAGAAATTTTACATTCTCTCCGACCACCAAAACCTCATAATCATCAGCAAGTTTCAGCGAAACTCACTAATTCTCAAAATCCACAACATCCCGATGCTCAGATATCCAATCCATACCCAGGATTACATTGTATCCATAGAAAGGCAATTCCATAAGATCCACCAAGAACGCATGTTCTTGAACCACTAAAGGGCATCTCCTATAAAACTTCCTTGTTACTACCGTTTCACCAAAGGATCTAGTCACACGCATACAGATATCCAAAGATTAAACAGGCAAACCAAGCATTGGAGCATTTTCACGGAAAATGTACGAGTGTGTAGATCCAGAATCAATTCGAGAAATTAATGACAAAGACTGCAAATTAAAGGTACTTGCGATCACGTTAGTGTCATTCCTCCCTTCACGATGGGCATACACTCTAGCGTGGCCGCCTTCTTCAGGCTGACCAGCTACAACGTGTGCAACATTCCTTGCACCATCATCTCTACGCTGGAAATTGCCACGGCCGCGCCCACAGCCTCTCTGTGGCTAATTTGCTCTTACCGGAGCTTGCCCTTATCTCATCGGCTGAGGACAATCCCGTTTCATGTGCCCCCAGGAACCACAATTCCAGCACGTACCAACGTTGCTGCAGCACTCTCCCGTGTGTCCCCAACCACACTGGTTACACTTAGGGGTACAGATGAAAGCATTCAGCCCTTACTGAGCTCTCTCGTGGTTACCTCCCCCAAGTCTAGCATCCATATGTGACCTTCTATCCTTAGGCATCTTAAATCGATCCCTTCCAGCCTCACGATCCGCAGCTCGCTTCTCTGAGCTAGATCCTTCTGCTCGACTCGCCAGACTAAGGTTCAGCTCAATGTCCTTGGCTCGAGTGACCAGGACATCAAAATCGGTGTAGTCTGATGCAAGCATATATGTTTTCGTATCAGCCACCAGCCCATATCTGAAAACGCTCACATCTCTCCTGTTCACTAGGGATCAACACCGGTGTATACTGGCTAAGGCCTACAAATTGCACTTCATATTCCGCCACTAACATGCTTCCTTGCACTAGGGACATAAACTCCCTCTTTTTCTCGTCTAGATAACGGACTCCCAGATATTTCCTCTTGAACGCATTCAGAAAGAACGTCCAAGACACCTCAGCATCTTCCAACCTAGCTATAGTGGTCGTCCACCACGTGTAGGCATCACCATGCAACAGAGATACAATACACCCCAACTTTTGGATATCATTACAGTTCATCTGCCCAAGGATCCTCTTGGTGCTCTCCAACCAAGATTCGGAACCCTCAGGGTCAGCCCCCTAAACTCAGTCCCTCCTAGACTGTGGAGTCGCTCCAAAGGCAAACTCGCACCAGCACCAGCCTGAGCTGCAACCAAATGAGACCGAACTAGTGCCGCCTAAAAGGCTCTAACAATAGCCTAAATCAGCACGGTCATATCAGGAGCAGCTTGCCCTCGTGCTCCCTCTGGTTCAGAAATCCCTATTCCAGCACCAGCCCCCGCTCCACCACCACTAGGTGGTCCACCAGGAGGAGGAGGCAGTAGATTCTCGACACGCTCATCATTCTCATTCATCTCATTCTCAACCGCGTTAAGCGTGTTTATTCTATGCTCTCTACGTGGCCCCATTCAAAACAATGCAACTAGTAAAATGCAATAAATCTAAGTTAGGCAATATGAGGCAAGAAATCCAAGGTGCTCGAGATCATTTTCAAAACAGTTCTTTCCAATAGTAATGATATGGCAATGGGTTCCCCATCTATACCCCCGACATAGCATAACAACACAATTTCATCTCAAACAATCAACTTCCATGCACTTAATCTCATTAAAGCTCAATCATTGCACAATTACTCAACATGCTTTCATAAAGATCATAACTATTCACCTTAGCCCGGTCTAGACAGTTGACCCGAACATAGGTGATTACATGAGGAAAACCGAAGCCAACTCGTTAAAGCCTACTCCGATTGACAACCCATTTTTTCTTTAATCTTTTATGCATGCATTTTAAGTTCTATGTGATCACCCAAGAGCATAGGAAGAAACGGCACAGTGATCGGATTTCGATTATGGGTTTAATTGCGCAAACTAGACATTTAGGGACCAAAATGTAATTTCTACAAATTACAAGGACTTATCTGATTTTAAAGTTACCTCTATAAAATTAGACATATTTCATGTTGCTCTGTAAATTTTCATCACAATTAGACCATCCAAATACATCCAATTGCATTCATGAAGTTCAGGGACTAAAACGCAACGTTTCAAAACCTTTTCAGCTGAAATTTAACCAACTTAACGACCCGCGTATCGATACGCCTAAGGAGGGTATCAATGGTCAAACTTCCTAGACTTGTGTCAACAGACCGTATCGGTACGCCCTCGTCTAGTGACTAAAGAGGGTATCGATACGACCTTGTGTACCAGTACGCCCTCACAATTCTAGAAAGCCGCATTGATATGCTATGAAGTGTATCCATACGCTGCAGTCTGCAAATACCAATTATGAAACTTTTGAACCTCAACAACCAACCTAAACTACTCCAACGTTTAGTTAAACATGCTTGCACACCAATATGCATCAATACACTGAGATACAAGTCAATGAAAGCATCAAACATCATCAACATCAACATTTGCAAACTAAAGCATGCTTCCTAAGAGTCAAGGACACCACAGGACCATAAACATCCCAAAAGGCAAAGTAAACCATCAAAACCAATTTAAAGGCCTTTTACAAACCATGAAAACCATATAAAACTTGCATCAAATGCAGGGAGTCCAAAACACATCTACCAAAGCAAACCATTAAACCCCATTTCCAAATATCATTACTAAAGCAAATGTAAAACATCACCATACTTGAGCTTTATTATTCCTTGGATCTTCTTAGGCCTCCTTGCTGCCCAAAGTGTCTCAATTATCTACATTGTTGGTAAAAGAGAGCTTAAGCACAATAGCTTAGTGAGGCATGCTCTAAAAAACACCAACACAACAATGCAAGCTTTTAAAACTCTTTCTCGAAAACCATTTCTACAACATGCTCTTTCTATCTCATGCTTGAAAACCATTTCAAAGCAAATCTCCATTTGAAAATCACATGTACTGTAACGGCTTGGTTTTGGGCCTAGATGTTTTAGACACCGAATCGGACCGGTCGAAAATGGTTCGAATCGCATAGGTGATTTTAGGAAAACATGGATCGGGATAGGATAAAATTGTGATAAAAATTGCTAAAATCCTCTAAAAATATAATTAAAAGGGTTGGTCAAGTCAATTTTACAAAAAGGGTTTTGGAAAATGGACATTTTGAGTAGTGACCAAATTGTAAAGTTTCAAAACTGGAAAAAAATGTGATTTTAAGGTGGAAGCCAAAATCTTAGAATCTTTAGGAGGCTTTAAGTCAATTTGGCCTTTTTTCAATATGACATGTGGTTTAAAAGGGTTTTAATTAAATGATTTTGAATTAGATTTTTATATTAATTAATTAAAAGGTAGTTAATGTGATTTTCATTTATGTAACTACCAATTCCCTCTCATTTTCAGCCAAAACCCATTTTATCTCATCTTTTTAATGTCATTATGTTAAGGATGCACTAGGTAAGTGATCCTTGGTTTTCATGTGTTGAATGCATATGATATTAAGCATGTGATGCTTGTGGAAATGGCATTGTGGTTATGCTTGTTAAAACATTGGATTAATGTGGTAAAATGATTATATTGGCAAGTGATGGAAATGGTTTTTGGTTACTTTAATCGGATATAGTTAGCGCGCTATAGGATTGGGTGCACCGTGAATAAAATCACCTTGGATGTCGAGGGGTTGTGATTGCGTCGTAATCTCCATCCAAGTACCCTAACGATTGAGGTTAATATCAGAACGGTGAATGGTTAGTCCCATGTGTGAGTCTTGTGTATGTGTCCCATACTCTCATTAGTGGAATTATACAACTACCGTTGAGTGATGTTGAGGGGTTGTGATTGTGCCATTAATCTCCATCACGGGTGTTGAGGGGTTGTGATTGTGCCATTTATCTCCACCTTGTGTAGTCTGGTAGTTTGTATGAAGCGTGAGGGACAACGCATGTAATCCGCGTATCCGATTGTGTCTTGTGTTGAAATGGTTTATGGATTATCACTTGAAAGCCAATATAATGTAAATGAATAAAGTGAAGCATGAGATGCTTGTATATGATGCAAGGTTGCATGTTAAAGCATGAGCAAAGAGTGCATGTGATCCTTGTTAAAGCATGAGCAAAGGTTTATTGGTTGTTTTATAATGATGCATATGAGCATGTGGTTATAAAGTGCATTGAAGTATTGAGAAGACATGTTTTATAAATGGCGTGAGATGTAAAGTGTTGGTTTTGCAAAACATGAGACATTCATTGATGAATGTTGATTAGCGATCCTCATTAAGCTTTATGCTTACGCTCTTTTGTTTCATCAATGTAGAGAATTGAACTTTTGAAGGCAACCCAAAAGCAAGAGGAATCCAAGGCTTTGTTAAAGAGATGTATGTGGTTCACTCTTAGTGTAATAAGTGGCAATAGGTGGGATTTATACTTTGGAATGTTTGAGAATGTTTCCCTTTACTTTGAGCATGTTAGATTGCCTATACTTGAGATGTAAATGGCCTTTGGTGTTTGGGTTTTGGTTTGTAAAATGTTATAGCTTGTTATGGTTTTGGTGAATTAGGGAGCATGCCTTTAGTGTCTTTGCTTATATGTTGGTTTCCATGTTTAAGCTATTGCCTCGGTATGATGATTGTTGATATGTATCCATGTTGTATGAATGTTGTGGCATGTCTCGAGAATGATTTGAATGTGTTTAAGAATGAAAAACCAGCAAAGTCTGTTGTTACAGGGCAAGGCGTATCGGAACGCCCTTGCCTATTTCGGAACACGGACCCGAAATGGCCTTAAGGTTTTGGAACGGATGAAGGCGTATCCAAACGCTTTGGCTACTGGAAGAGGGTTTTTTTATATGGGTCTCAGAACGCACCCGAGTATCTAAACGGTCAACCCTGTTTCGAAACGACCGTTTCGGTACAGGGCCATCCGTATCGAAACACTTGGCCGTTGGATTTGAATTTTGAGCTGTTCTGAGTTTCTGTTTCTTACGTTTTGGTCCTTAAGTGTTGCCTGCTTAAATTAATGAGTTTGAATGATCCGTTTAAGTTGATTTTTGACATGATGGCATGTTATGTTCTTAATTGAGGTTTGGTAACTTTAAAATCATGAAAGTCCCTGTAATTTATGGAATTTATTGTTTAGTCCCTAAATGATAAATGTATGCAATTGAAACCCTAATCGAACTCTGAACGTTGTGTCGTTTTCTCCTAATTGCTTTGCTGAACTCATAGGTTAATAATACGCATCTAGAGAATATAAAAAGAAAAAAGGGGTCGTAAATCAAGGTTGACTTTCAGGTTGACTTTAGTTTTCCCCGTGTAATCTTCGTAGTTCTGGTTTAAAGTCTAGACCGAGCTAAGGGGGTTATATTTGTTGGTATCAGAGCCAGCGTACGAAAGAATTGGGAATGTCGGTATGTGAAATTGATATGTATTGAAGTATGATGTTTGAAAAGCATGCTATTGGTTAAATTTTGCACCCTATGCCATGTTTTTTTATGTGTATTGCACGAGGAATGAATATGATTGTATGATGATGATGTTATGTGGATATGTGCTGATTTTGGGATGATGAAAAGAATATGAGCATGATGTTTCATGTAGGCTATGCTCTGTGGGGAAAATTGGGCGCCCATTGCCTTATTACACTAATCAAATGTTTTGTAAACTTAGATTCTTGCTTGTTGCTGGCCTAAATGGTTTGATTTGTTTCTGTTGTTGTGTTTGGTTAAAATAGCACAATGGGACCTAGAAGGGAGTTGAGTTCCAATACGATAGTGCCTGCAGCTGAGCAGGGTAACTAGGCTGTGCAAGGGGCTGATGTCCCTCCTGGTGGAGATCTACCTCCTCCGCCACCACCCGGAGGTGGGGAGCAGGTGCAAGAGGGCAAGATAGTCCTGGGTTGGGTGATTTGGCGCCTCTGGTTCAGGCGATAACTGGAGCGTTTCAAGTTGTTGTTGCTGGAGCGCATGTGCAGGCCCCTGCAGGTGGGCTTTCCTTTAGAAAGGTTGAGGAGCTTAGGAGCCATTGAGTTTTATGGTATGTCACCTGAGGCGTCCGAGGCCTGGTTAGCTAGTACGATCCGCATTATGAATCAGATGGGCTGTAACGAGGTACGCAAACTGGGATGCGCAGTTTCTTTACTACAAGGTGATGCCTATAGCTGGTGGACGACCAGAGATAGTATGGAACCCAATGAAGTTGATTGAGAGTTCTTCAGAGGTGCCTTTAGGAGAGAGTATCTAGGTGTGAGATACTTAGATGAAAAAAACATGAGTTAATGTCGCTTGTTCAGGGCAATCTATATGTGGCTGAGTACGAGTTCCAGTTCGTACGCTTGAGCCAGTATGCTCTTGAGTTGGTACCTAGTGAGAGGCATCGATGTGATCGCTTCTGGTACGGTTTGGTACAAGAACTTAAGACGTACATGCTAGATGCAGATTACATTGATTTTGACGTGCTTGTTTGTCGAGCAAAGGAAATCGAGCAGAACCTGGGTTTGTCTTCTAGAAGTGTTGGTTTTAGTTCTTGGAAGAGAGCTGCTGAGTATAGTTCTGGTGGTTGATGGAACAAAAGAGGTCGTGATAAGAGACATCAGCCTGAGGGAAAGCGTGGTGTTCCGGGTCGAGGTGGACAGGCTTAAGGAGGTCGTGTGAGATCCGAGCAGCATACATGTTGGACATGTGGTTCGAGGGACCACTTGAGGTGAGATTGTCCTCGAGCAGCTAGGGAGGTTCAGGCTCTTGTTGTGGAAATAGGGAACTCTTGTTGGAATTGTGGTTCGACAGATCATATGAGGAGGGAGTGTCCTTTGTTGGCTGGAGGTGGCCAAAGACGTGCTTTTGTGGTAGCTGCACCTCAAAGAGGCCGTGGGCGCGGCCGTGCAAACTTTCAGAGGAGAGATGATGGGCAGCGAGGTATTGCTTACGTTGTAACCGTTCGAGGGAGGGAGGTGGACCAGCAGGGTGTATGCTTAGCGCGAGGAGCGCAATGATACCGATGTGATCGCAGGTACCTTTGCTCTTCAGTCTTTATCTTTGCTGGCTTTGATTGATTATGGATCCACGCATTCTTATATCTTTTGTGAGCATGCACATTTGTTTGATATACATGTTGAGTTGCTTGAGGTAGGAATGAAAGTGACTAGTTCTTTTGGTGAGACTGTAGTCACTAGGAAGTTGTCTAAGAGATTCCCTTTGATTGTGCAAGGTCATGTTTTCCTTGTGGATCTGATGGAGTTACATTTCTATGAATTTTATGTAATCCTTGGTATGGATTGGTTGACGGAGCATAGGGCAGTGGTTGACTTTGACGTTAAGCGGGTCACCTTAAAGTTGGCCAATGATTACGAGGTTGAAGTAGTAGGCGAGAATGTGAAATTCTTATCCAATGTGATATCATCTTTGGAAGTAAATCGTATGATGAGATTGGGTTGCGAGGCTTATCTTGCTTACGTGATGAATCCTGGCACCAAGGATGTGCGTGTGCAGGACATCCGAACTGTTCGCGATTTTCTGGGTGTCTTTCCGGAAGAATTGCCTGTATTGCCACCAAACAGGGAAGTTGCGTTTGGTATAGAGTTGTACGAGAATGCAACTCCGGTGTCCATTGCTCCTTATCGCATGGCACCCAAAGAGTTAAAAGAGTTGAAGACGCAATTGCAGGAGTTATTGGATCGAGGTTTCATTCAGCCGAGTGTGTCACCTTGGGGTACACCGGTCTTGTTTGTGAAGAAGAAAGATGGGACGATGAGAATGTGTATAGATTATCGGCAACTGAACAAGTTGACGATCAAGAACAAGTATCCCTTGCCTAGAATTGATGATCTCTTTGATCAGTTCCGAGCAGCCTAAGTGTTTTCTAAGATAGACTTGAGATCGGGGTACTATCAACTAAAGGCGAAGGATGTGGACGTACCTAAAACTGCTTTTTGGACAAGGTACGTGCATTATGAATTTTTGGTGATGTCGTTTGGTTTGACCAATGCGCCTGCTGCTTTCATGGACATGATGAATCGTGTATTCCATTAATTCTTAGATCAGTTTGTGGTGGTGTTCATCGATGATATCTTTGTGTATTTGCGTACCGAGGAGGATCATGAGAGGCATTTGAGAATTGTTTTGCAAGCGTTATTAGAAAATCAGTTGTATGTCAAGCTGAGTAAGTGTGAGTTTTGGCTTAGGGAAGTGGTCTTCCTTGGACATGTTGTATCGACTGAGGGTATTCGCGTTGATCCGCACAAGGTAGAGGATGTGATGAGTTGGAAAGTGCCTAAGTTATTGACGGGGGTACAGAGTTTCCTTGGATTGGCTAGGTACTACCGTAGGTTTTTTTAGGGTTTCTCGAAGATAGCAACGCCTTTGACCTAGTTGTTGCAAAAGAATGTTCGCTTTGAGTGGACGGAGGCGAGGCAACAAGCTTTTGAGAAGCTGAAGGAAGCCTTGACGCAAGCTCCTATTTTGATTCAACCTGAGTCTGGTAAGGAGTTTGTGGTTTATAGTTATGCGTCCATTGTTGGTTTGGGCTGCGTGTTGATGCAGGAGGGTAAGGTGGTGGCCTATGCATCTAGGCAGTTGAAGGTGCATGAGCGCAACTACCCTACTCATGATCTTGAACTTGCAGTTGTGGTGTTTGCCTTGAAAATTTGGAGGCACTACCTGTATGGTGAGAAATGTGTTGTGTTTACAGACCACAAGATCTTGAAATACCTTATGTCTCAGAATGAGCTGAATCTTAGGCAACGACGTTGGGTGGAGTTGCTTAAGGATTATGATTTGACGATCGAGTATCACCCGTGGAAGGCTAATGTTGTAGTTGATGCTTTGAGCAGGAAAGTAGATGTGGAGTTGAGAGCGATGTTTGCTCGTTTGAGCATATCGCGTGATGGTGGTCTTGTGGTGGAGTTGCAAGTGAAACCATCCTTGATACAGTAGATTAAAGATAAGCAGTTGCTTGATGATTCTCTTGTTTCGCATGTTCAAGACATTGCGGAAGGTAGACCTTCGGATTTCAGCTTTAGTGATGATAGTGTTCTGTGCTTTGGGAGTCGAATAGTGGTGCCAGATGATGCTGAGTTAAGGCACACTATTCTGACTGAAGCTCATAGTAGTCCTTTTGCTATTCACCCTGGTAGTACCAAGATGTATCGTGACCTGAAAGATGAGTACTACTGGGTGGGGTTGAAAAAGGATGTGGCTGAGTTCGTTAGTAAGTGCATGGTGTGTCAGCGAGTGAAGGCTGAGCATCAGGTTCCTTCTGGATTCTTGCAGCCTTTGAGAATTCCAGAATGGAAGTGGGAGAGAATCACCATGGATTTTGTGTTTGGTTTGCCTTTATCACGGACAAAGAAGAATTCAGTTTGGGTGATTGTGGATCGGCTTACAAAGTGTGCGCATTTTCTACTTGTGCATACTACGTACATCTTTGATAAGTTGGCTGAATTGTACATAGCTGAGATTGTGCGGTTGCATGGTGTGCCAAAGTCTATTGTGTCGGATAGGGATCCGAGGTTCACAGCACGATTTTGGGAATGTTTGCATCAAGCTTTGGATACACGGTTGAATTTCAGTACTTCTTATCATCAGCAGACGGATGGGCATTCAGAACGTGTGATTCAAGTGCTTGAGGACATGTTGAGATGTTGTGTGATAGATTTTCATGGTTCTTGGGAGAAGCACTTGTCGTTGGTTGAGTTTGCATATAACAACAGTTACCAGGCAAGTATCCAAATGGCTCCATACGAGCCTTTGTATGGGAGAAGATGTAGAACCCCTCTCTGTTGGGCAAAAGCTGGGCAAAAGCTGATTTGAATGCCAGCTATGCTTAAGGGAACCACCGAGAAGGTGGAGGTCATTTGTGAGCGGTTAAAAGCGGCATCAGATAGGCAAAAGTCTTACGCAAACTTGAAGCGTAAGGAAATTGAGTTCGCGGTTGGCGAACGTGTGTTCTTGAAAGTATCGTCTTGGAAGAAGGTGATGATATTTGGGCGTAAGGGTAAGCTTAGCCCAAGGTTTATTGGACCTTACGAGATTGTGGAGCGTATTAGTCCTGTGGCATATCAGTTGAGATTGCCTGCAGAGTTGAAGAAGATACATGGTGTGTTTCATGTCTCCATGTTACGAAAGTACATATCGGATCCTTCGCATGTGATGTCTGTTGAGGAGATAGAGTTGAATCCGGATCTGTCGTATGATGAGAAACCAGTGAAGGTTCTGGATGTGAGTAGCAAAGTTCTTCATGGCAAGACGATAGAGATTGTGAAGGTGTTGTGGCGACACCGAGGAGTTGAGGAGGCCACGTGGGAAAGCAAGGCGGACATGATGAGGCAGTTTCTGCATCTCTTTCCATCAGGTAAGAATTTTGAGGATGAAATTTCCTAAGTGGGGAAGAGTTGTAATGCCCTTGTTTTGGGCCTAGATGTTTTAGACATCGAATCGGACCGATCGAGAATGGTTTGAATCGCGTAGGTGATTGTAGGAAATCAAGGATCGGGATAGGATAAAATTGTGATAAAAATTGCTAAAATCCTCTAAAAATATAATTAAGAGGTTGGTCAAGTCAATTTTACAAAAAGGGTTTTGGAAAATGGACATTTTGAGTAGTGACCAAATTGTAAAGTTTCAAAACTAGAAAAAATGTGATCTTTAGGGGGTTTTAAGTCAATTTGACCTTTCTTCATTATGACATGTGATTTAAAAGGGTTTTAATTAAATGATTTTTAATTGGATTTTTATTTTAATTAATTAAAAGGTAGTTAATGGGATTTTCATTTACGTAACTACCAATTCCCTCTCATTTCAGCCAAACACCATTTTCTCTCATCTTTTTCCAGACTTCTTCCTCCTAAAAACTCCCTCAACATTTCCTAAATCATTTTCAAGAGATCTTCCTTAATTCTTCAAGGTTTTTGCAAGGAAAACTTGTCATCTATTGAAGGAAGCAAGGATTGGAGGTAAATCCCATTCTCAACCTCTAATCTAAGTTCTTTATTGAAATTCCCAAGATATTTGGGTTCTAAATACTATTTTTGAGTGAGTTTTCAATATAGTTTTGATTTGAGATCAAAATCTTGTGAAATTGTGGATGAAATCTTGATTTTCGGACTTGATGAGTTGGGCTCTGTTTTGTGTTGATTTTAATTGATTTCTAAGTTGGTTTATATGTTAAAATGATGTGTTAATAACATAGATCCCGAGATCCTTGAGTTTCTTGGTCGTTTTAAGTGAGATTTTGGGGTGAAATGGTGGAATCTTGCTTGCTGGAGGTATAAGGATGAGTTATGTTTATTAGATGTGTTTTGATGTTGATAATTGTTTGGAAGTGATGTGTGATGCCTGGGCTTGGTTTAAGAGGCAATCGATTGAGTTCTCAGTTGTTTTGGAAGGGTATTTTGGTGTAGTTTGAGTGGGCAATGAGTTTGCGAGTTGTTGCCGATGTTAGAATACATTTTAATGCATTTAGATCTCTGTTATGATGACGTGAAAACATGGGATCTTGATCCGGGAGCAAACGAGTTGTTTTTGGAGGCTCTAGAGGTGTAATTTCTGTGTCGGCGAACAAGGCTTAGTGTAAATTTGATACACTTAACTAAGCTCAAGTGTAAGTGTTTCGGTAATCCCTCTCTTGAAAATGTGCTATGTTTGATGAAATTGCACTTGATGTAAGAGTGGATTTGTTTACTATTTTTAACCATGGTTTAATGCTTAGCCCTAGGAGAAGTTTAGAACATGATGGATGAATGGAGCACTAGGGTTTTCTCAAAGAACTCTCTCCTTGCCTCATAGTTGGCTAGGTTACATATTTGTAGGGCATGGCCTAGGTCAAAGTCGGTTTAGGGTAGGAGCACTAGTTGGAATCAGATTACAACTCATTAAAAGAACAAATATCTATCATTAAATCTTTTTAGATTCCCATTTGACTTTTTCCACCATAACTTTGACCATGGCTTTCCTTAAGCTTTTGAACTCTGATCCTCATGCAAGTGGTCTCTAAAAATCAGGCTTGATGTGTTCTTTCAATCGCATACCACTTTGCATTTTTCTAGTTTCCTTGGGTTGCTACCTCGACGGCATAATCTGATCAACTCTTCATCAGGTTCATCAGCATCTTCTATTGATTGTTCAGCTCCTTCATTCTTCCCTCCTTGCTGCCTCGGCATTGTCTATCTGGGCGGGCACCTGCGCACAGTAAAACACATACATGAGCAATATCTTTTATATATAAAAATAATGAAATTCAACAAACAGGACAGATTATCTAATCTATGCAATTTTATGTATGGTTACCTAATAAATGCAACTAAAACATGCTTAAGTGCAACAATAATTGAGCTAAACTATGGCTAAAATGTAGGACTTTTACGCACTTAACACGCCCCCAAACTCGAACTATTGCTTGTCCTCAAGCAAATGCAACCTAGTAGTTACTTGCATCTCTAGAAAGTGGTGCATCATATCTTGAGTAATCCCTAACCTCCACGTGATCACCTGCGTGGGCAGCAACCCTTCGAATAAAAATGGACTTACCATGAACAATACTATGATGCTCATGAGTGTGTGCATATTTTGTGAACAAGTATGATTCTTCATATTCCATGTACGCATAAAGGTAATCAATCCAACTCTTGGGTTTCTTAACTTCTCTTACTACAGCCAGTTTTAGGCACCTCTAGTTTATCAACCAATCATTTCCTGTAAAACATAATCAACTAGAGCCGATTTCGGGCACCTCTAGTGATTTCTCATTACTAGAATTAAAGGCAAACATTTCTAGCAATATCTTTTACTCAATACTAGAGCCAGTGATATGCACCTCTAGTACATAAATTTTTTCAATTTTAAACTCAAGTAATTAACTAGCCTTAACTCACTAGAACTCGTAAAATCTACAAGTCACAAGGAGTGTTTCTAAGTTTCAATACAATATAGAGTTCTAAATACTTCCAAAGTCATGCTAAGGTCGATACCACGACAGCTACTACGGCGACATTTAGGAAATACTCAAAATCTAAGCCAAATATATTTTTTCTTTTTTATCGAACAACAAGTAACAATGCATTCTATATGAATCCTAAATATACATTCTAACATGAAACAAATAAAATCAAGAGAAAATAAAACAAAACAAATTATGACTAATTTCCCCCCAAACTCGAGAGGAGCATTGTCCTCAATGCATGCCTACATACTCAAAATAAAACATAGATTAGATAAAGAAGGAAAATGATAGCTTAGAATGCTAGTGAATCAGAGGAGGTGTCGTCTTCTTCGTCATCGCTACGTACCATCCGCCATTGAGCTGGTACTTTAAGTCTTTTGGCCGCCCTCGGCGACTGCTTGCGGGATGCTGGTGTTGGTTGGTCTGGCTTCTTCTCTCTTCCTTTGGATTTTGTTTCTCTTAAAATAAACTGAAATAAAATTATTAGTGCTTGAAAAATAAAATGCATGCTAAAATAAAATCTAATGCCTTAAAACAGAAAATTAAAAATAACGTGTTTGAAAAATAAAATAAATACAAGAAATTTTAATCTAATTCCTAAAAAAATTAGAAAATTAAAAATAGAAAAGTTTAGGCTGTATTAGGAGTGCATTTGGATGCATCTCCTAACATTACCACTTCCTTGTCTCTAGCAACATGAGTTCCTGTGTTGTGCTTTAACCTCTGCCCATTCACTTTAAATTCATGCCCATCCTTGGGAGATTTGATCATGACGGCACCATGTGGGAATACTTTAACTACATCGAATTGGCTAGACCATCTCGACTTCAATTTCACTAGGAGTAGTTTCAATCGAGAATTGAAGAGGAGTACCCGCTCCCCGGGCATAAACTGCCTTGGAAGCAGCTTTTTGTCATGCCATATTTTGGTTTTCTCCTTGTATATTCTCGCGTTGTCATATGCCAAGGCTCTGAATTCTTCGATCTCATTCAGGTCCATGAGTCTCTTTTGCCCGGCTTTGTAACAATCTAGGTTTACTGCCATGATGGCCCAGTATGCCTTATGTTCATTCTCAACGGGCAGGTGGCAGGTTTTTCCATACATGATCCGATAGGGTGACATGCCCAATGGGGTCTTATAGGTTGTTCTATATGCCCATAATGCATCATGGATTCAAAGAGACCAATCTTTCCTAGCTGGATTAATCACCTTTTCGAGAATGTTCTTCAGTTCCTTGTTTGATATTTGTAACACCCCACACCCGCTTTAGGAGTGAGAGGCGTTACGCAAACATGACACATAACATATAACATGTAATCAAAAAATAGAACATGTAACATCAACGAATCATAGTTGCACATCTTATAACACATTTAACATTCTATAACAAACAATAGACTTGGGTGGGCCATCAAAAACTTTCCTAACATATATCATAAAATAACAATCCTTTTGATTAAACATGTAAATCATATAACATAATCAACCTAAACTAACTTACTAACCATATTAAACGTCTATACACTTTCAAACATTCATATAAAAAATCCATTCAATCCAATTCATGTTTATATATATTTTCGGTTAGCATCTTACAATCATATATACAAGTATACATTCATATACATTACTATCAATCCTAATTAAATAGGGATCATGTTCGAACAACATCAAAAAAACCTAGGCGCATAAGAAACATATTTAAACTTACATCAAAACTATCCTAATATTCGAATCCAACATATCAATAACATGAAATTTCCATTTCAAATTCAAACATCTAAAGGCACGTATAATTCTAAGTTCACATCATTTTACATATACAACTTCTATCATATTCTATACCATTTGAATAGCCTATTATACAAGCAATACATAACATTTTCATTTGCCATCATTCAAATACCAAAACATATAAACCATACACATTATTTGTAAGACCATATGAAGACTTAATCAACTTAACTATGTACATATAATCCAAATATAGTCATAACATCTTGTTTATCCAATATATATCATGAAACTATGTCTTAAACGTATACAAACCATATTAACACATACATGATACCAAAATGCATGTGATATACTCTAAACATGTAACTATGCCACCATCTAAGAGTCAAAACAAAGCTATATCATACTTGAGCCTTGGCTTATGATTGCTCCCGGATCCAAATAGCTAGCTTTCAGATATCAGAGACCTATTATTTTAGGAAGAATGAATAAAAGAGTGATAAGTACAATTTTTACTTAGTGAGGTAGTTCCTATAACTTACTAATACAATCTTTTAAGTGTGTTATTCATATAATTAAGGTTACCTAGCTAGGATTAACCAAACAAGTCACACCTAGTTAGCTTATCTCATGCCCAAGTAAACTTAGCTAGTTCCATTCGTATCATGTGTCAAGTCATAAACCATACTCACATTCAATGTCAAACAACATACCAATGTATAACACAACCAAAGAACAAGAATCATATCATATCATTGATCACATTTTTATATCATTCAAATAGGGTCATTACCCTTACCAATCATATCATTTCATATAACGTGTAACCATATAACATGTAACCATATACCCTTTCACCATTTCATTGATCATGTAAAGTCTTATTGCAAGTTCAATTAGGTTTTGCCTTGGATGATTAAGTGGACTAGGTAATCAAGTCAATAGGTACCAAGTACCAACATATAACAGTAGATGGTCAAAACACCAAAGATCAGTAGATACACAATGTATCGAGGTGTCTAGCTACACCATCCAACTTGTAACTTGTAACATTAGATGCTCAAAGCATCAGTAGGTGACTAAGTCAACCAAGGTCTTATTAAGCTTTTTATTTTCCGACATGAACAAACAAGTGTTTATCAATCACATTACAAGGCTATAGAACATGTTCATGTCAACAATGCACTTGAATCATTCAAGTTAATCAAACAACCAATTTTCAGCAAGCATATCATATCAATTCAATCACGTACTCATCAAAAACAGTAGCTAAATATCATATATAGGCTTATCTCATGAAGCTCAAATAACCAATACATCTTAGCAAATCAAATAGATCATAATTATACTTAACTAGTACTAAACATGTAACATTTATTCATTTCCTTTAATCCTTCTTCCATTACCTTTAAATTTACCAAACCTTTATTAGATTCATTCCATGCTTCATATTAATTCATCAAATAATCATAAAACATTGGTTAGGATACTAATCCTAACACTAAGATCAACTACACTCACAATACTCCAAAGTTTAGGTTGATTCTTTGATCACTATGTCTTTGCTCCTCCTATTTGATTGCTCAACCCTCGAATCCTCTAGGATTTCTTCACAATCTTGATCTTGAACATTCATATAACATATAAGAAACACATTAGAACTCAATTCAATCACATTTATTCATTTATTCAAGCACAAACATTTAATCAATATGAAACTGCCCCTAAACTGGCAGTTTGAGCACCCTACACTAATCCGCCCATAACTTTTTCCAAACAACTCCAAATTAGGATTTCTTTACCAATATAGAAAGCCTATTTGCACAGCTTTAATTCTATGTATGGCTTATATTTTTCTCATTCCTACATCAACACACTTTAATACTTTAATACATGGCATTTACAGTTGCCTAATCTGTCCATTATTTGCAACATGTAATTTTAGTGACCATTTGACCTATGATCCATTACACATTTGATTCTAAGTTTTTAACCACTTTTAGACACATCTAATAAATTTATTAACAAGTTCCAATAGTTTCAAAAACAGGGCATTAAGGTCCCTTAATAAGAAATTTTCCCAGATTAGTCAAAACTAGTCCTTTAACTATTTTATTGACTTTAAACATCAATCACAAGTCCTTAATAATCTTAAACATGATACTAACCATATATTACTAAGTTCCCCTATTTCATAACAATTCTCTCAATTTAAAAATCATCAAATAACCCTTAAAAAAATTTATAATTCAAATTTAATCTAAATAGTTTCCAGTTTCGATTCAAATGTGACCAGTTTACTTCCAACTCAATTTCCAGCAAACCGAGCAACATTTTCATTCTTCCATGAACTCTATCTACAATTATTTTTCCTCCTCTACAACTTTTTCCTATGAAAATATTTCTAATTCGAACTCTATCATGCTCAAAAATCCAAAGTTCTGAAGCGCAGTGTTTAAGTACGAATCTGGGAAGATTTCGAGTTCTAATCTAAGTTTATGCAAATTTCCAGATTTTATTCAAATCTAACTTAAACCCAGCAATGTATATGAATAATCAAGCATTTCAACATGAATTTCCAAGATCAAACAAACTCAAAAATCATTTAAAACAAAGATAAACACACAATAATCAATCGGGTAGCACAACTTTGAACTTACTTGAAATCTAGGTTACATGCATGAACATAGATGATCTTTAAGCTTAATTTCCAGCACTTGCATGTATTTCTAAGGCTTCTAATCTCCATATTTTACTCAAGCTCTCAAGTTCTCTCTCTTCTCTCATGCATTTTCGGTGGAGTGAAAAATGGAAAGAAAACAAATGGTGGAATACACTTATTTTGTTTCTAACATAGGTGGTCGGCAATACATGGAGAGAGGGACACTTGGATAGGTCTCTCACCATGTATTTATCCACTCAAATCCCACTATGGCTTTCTTATTTAATATTTTAACTCTCGCTAATAACTTATTTTCTTGGTCCATTAACTACTCAAAGTGTTTCACATTTTAGGTTACAACCTCTTTTGTAATATATTCCAAGTTATACTACATTCGCACCATATTTTAGGTTACAACCTACTTTTGCACTAAATTTCAAGTTGTACAATACTCATATGACCTTATAGGTTACAACCTATTTTTACACAACATTTCAGGTTGCACAATACTCGTACCACATCATAGGTTACAACATGTTTTTACACAACATTTCAGGTTGCACAATACTCGTACCACATTATAGGTTACAACATGTTTTTACCTTCTTTATTAGCTAACTTAGGGGTTTTCAACTAGGGTAGTTTTAGTATAACGCCCTGGTTTTGGGCCTAGATGTTTTAGATGTTGAATCGGGCCGGTCGGGAATGGTTCGAACCCTTGAGGTTGGTTTAGGGAACACCTAGTTCGAGATGCTTTCAAAATATAGAAAAATACCTAAAAATCCTCATTTATTATATAAATGATTATGGTGAAAACAATTTTACAAAATGTGATTTGGAAATATTACATTTTGGTATAGTGACCAAAATGCAATTTTTGCAAAAGTTGACTAGTGACTATTTTGTAAAGAATTAAAACTTTGAATCTTTAAGGAGCTAATTTTACCAAATGTTTTTATCAGATTTTTCTTTAATTTGGTAGCTTTTAATAATGATTTAATTAAAGAAATAAAAAGGAAATCAAAGTTGATTTTTTCATAACTAATTTCACGATAGTTTTCTCTTTTCATTTTCTCTCAACTACCAATCAGCCAAACACTTTTCTCTCATAAATTTTCATTTTGTTTGCTGAGATTTTAACTTCCAAAAGAATTCCTATCCTTGTTTTAACAAATTCTTTTGATTTTTGCTTTGGATTTCAAGAAAACTTGCCCAAATTGAAGAGAGATCAAGCATTAGAGGTAAGCTTCGTCCTTCTCCTCTAATGATCAGTTCTTTACTGAAATTCCCAAGTTATCAATCCTTTGTTGATGGTTTTTAAGTTGTTTTAATGATATAAACATGAAATAGTTGTTAAATTCAAGATTCTTGATGAGATCTAGGTGATTTTCGTATTTCTATGTTAAGCTTTGTTTTGAGGTTGATTTCTATTTTATTTTGGATGACATTTGATGTTGAGAATGAGGTTCTAACAAATAAAACACGAATAGGTTTTGATTCCTAAGTTTGTAATGCTAGATTTGTGGTTTTTGAGGTGTTTTTGGTGGTCTGTTGTTGCTGGAGATATAAGGTCATGTTTATGTTGATTGAGGTTTAGGTTGGTTTTGTTGAGTAGTTTTGAGAGATTGCTTGTATTTGTTTAGGTTTTTAGTGTTTGTAATAAAACTTCAAAGTTTGTTTACTCTTGGCATTATTCTTGTTTGCAATCAAATAGGGAGAGGAGAGAGTAATTAATGATTTGTCTAATATCGGAGTTAGACTCATGAAACGAGTAAACATGGTTTTATCCAACTTGGGGTGAAACTACATCGGCTTAGGAATAAGTTAGAAGTTCAGCGGCTAAAGGAGGCTTAATATTTGTTGGTGTTCATCCCTCGATTCATGCCGGAAGGTATTATCAAGACGATTTCGCCAATAGCACTTCGACTTAGGGATAAGGAGGAGTCACTAAAGGAAGACTTGCCGAACATTGAAGAATCATTCAGCCGCCCGGGCAGCACATCATTCTCTGTCGCGGCGGGTCATCTACCAAGGCATCACCTTGACAACTGCCAAGACAGCTGAGTCAATTTTGCAGCACTTGAATCGAGACAAAACATTCAATATCCACACTACGACGCATTCCAATATCGGCCCATTCTCTCAAATTGAATTCTCAACCTTTTAATTTACTTGCTCTTAGTTTTAGTCAAATCAAATCTCAATCATATGTGTCTTTACTTTTACTTGTGCAGGAAGATAAATTCTGAAAGATTTCCCAATCCCTATGGAAACAATATCTTTTATATTACAACTAGGCATTAGTGTACACTTGCAATTAAACCATGACTATTCGATAGCCTACAATAAGCAAACTCCACTAAGGATAATTGTTTCTCCCAAGAACCTTGGAAATCAATGATGCAACATCTCAACATGTCTTCCAACACTTAGATCACTCTCTCAGACCGACCATTTGTTTGAGGATGATACGAAGTACTGAAATTCAAAGGCATACCCAACGCTTGATGTATACACTCCCAAATCCTCGCTGTAAAATGCAGATTTCGATCCGAAACAAAGGACTTAGGCACCCATTGTAACCTCACAATCTCAGAAATGTACAAATCCGCCAACTTGTCTAACATATACGTAGTATGCACCGCCAGGAAATGTGTAACCACCGTAGTCCGGCCTAGACGGTTGACCCGGAACTACGAAGATTACACGGGGAAAACCAAAGTCAACCCGAAAGTCAACCTTGATTAACGACCCTTTTTTTTTCTTTTTAATCTTGTCTAGATGCACATTAACCTTAGGTGTGATCACACAAACACCATGCTCAAAAATCACAAACATCAGAGATCAAACAGGGACCCAATTGAACAAATTACAACTTTAGGGACCAAATTGTAATTTCTGAAAACTTTAAGGACTTAACCAGATTTTAAGTTACCAACTTAAAATTAATCATGTTTCATGCTTCTCTGCCAAATTTCAGCTCAAACGGACATCCCGAACTCATACAATTGCACAAACAAGATTCAGGACTAAAACGTAAACAAAACAAAATATCATAAGATACTTTTAACTGAAATTAACGGCCTGGTATCGATACGCCACGTGTCGTATCGATACGCGGGGAAGGCAGTAACCAAACTTCAGCAGCGGTATCGATACGAGTTTCCCAGTATCGATACGGCCTTCATACGGTATCGGTACCTGTTCAACCGTACCGATACGCCTGGGCAAGAACGAGCATATTTGGCTCAGGCGTATCGATACACAAGCCCGAGTACCGATACCCCTGCCTGATTTCGACTCAAAACCATCATCAATCATGCATCAAACATCCAATTAACATCACCAAACCATACCTCATGATCATTCAACATGCAAGAACCATAAATGCATCAACGATTCAACATATAATCAACACATATGAAAAGCCCCAAATTCATTGGCATGCTTCCTACTCAAGCTATCCATTTAAGCATAAACCTTTCCAAAGCAACCTCAATTAAGCCAAATCATGTTCAACAACATAGCAACAGCATTTAAACATTCATGATCAACATATACGATCACATACACCTAAATCCGAGAGATTCTACCCCCATTGCCCTTATTAACTATAGCTATTCACCGAGACATACATCTCCATTGGAGTCCACCTTGAATCCCTTGCTCCTTGCTGCCCAAACTTCAAGAAACTGCATTGATGGACAAAAGGAGCGTAAGCACATAATGCTTAGTGAGGAATGCTCAAACAAAAACACCATCAATGCAGCGGGTCATTAAAACACTTTAAAACAAACCCGATTTGCTTACCAAAACCATGTTTGAAAACTCTTTTCAACATCAAGCTCAAAACCATGCATAAACACCATATGCCAAGCTTAAACACCATGGAAAACATTCCCATTTTACAACATACCTTTCTTTAACTTGAAAACCACATCAAGCAAGAAACCTTTTAAAACCAAATTTCAAATAATCCATCTCATGCATTTAACCAAGGCAACATAAGAATCATACAACATCTTCACATGCCTTTAAAACAAGTCATACAAGACTCCAAATGCAACATAGATATTTCATGCTCACATGCATCATTATCAAACGATAACCAACACTTGTTCAACCTAACAAGTAAACATGCCATCTCTAGCATCTTACACATTTCATGCAACAATGCATCTTATCCAAGCATCTCATGCTTCACATGCAACCATGCATCAATTCAAGCATCTCATGCTTCACTATGATCAAGAACATTACATTGGCTTTCAAGAGACCGACCACATTCACTTTCCAACTTAACAACCCGATCGGATACGCGGATTCCGAGCGTTGTCCCTACGCTCCCTACACACTACCCAATCCAAGGTCTTCCCGTGGGCAACAACCTCCACTGACCTCAACAACCTAAGGTTCCCATGTATGGACTTTTAAACACCATACAACCTTAGCTTTTCCTCAAGGTTCCCATGTATGGACTTTCAACCACCATACACCCTTGACATGCACAAGGTCTTCCCGTATGGACTTTCAACCACCATACAACCTTTGCATAACCGATTGGTAGTTGTAGACATCATCTAACGAGATCCGGGACATCACACACAAGATCCACACATGGACTTAACCACTGCCATTGTGATCTTAACAAGTACAAGGTTCTCACATATGGACTTTTAACCACCATATAACCTTTACTCAACCAAGGTCTTCCCGTGGGCAACAACCTCCACTATGACCTTAAGTAACCGAGGTCCTCCCGTGGGCAACAACCTCCACTGACCTCATCTCGTTAGGAATACTTGAGGGGAGCCTATCCGGTCCACACTTGACCACTCCGCCTTCAAGGCGACTTTATTCACGGTGCACCCAATCCTATAGCCGGCTAATTATATCCGATCAACGAACCAAGAACCACTTACAACACTTGCCAATATAACCATCTTACCATATTATCCGATGTTCCACATGCATAAACATAATGCAAGCCATCACATCATTAGCCCAATGATTCACATGCATAACCAATATGCAAAACCATTACATCATTAATCCAATGATTCACATGCATAGCCAATATGCAAAAAGGTAACATTTAACATCATCAATTCACTGTTTCTAAGCATCATACAAAGCCATTGATCAACATGCATCACCATGCATCAAAATCACAATTTCCATATACAAAACCAAGGATCCCTTACCTTGAGCATCCTTTTCAAATGGCTTTCAAAACCAGCATTAAACCATGCTAAAAACATGCTTACAAAACAGAATTAAACCATGCAATAACACATGCACATCAATCATCAACCACAATTGATTTTAAAACCAAATCATACACAATTCAAGAGCAAAAACCCCTTCACTTACTCTTGAACTTAGCAAAGTTGTTTAAACTTAAGCTAAGCTCCCAAAAACCTTCAAACCTTGTTTCAAAAGCTGAAATCCCAACTTCACTCACCGATAACCAAGCAAAGCTAGCCAACAAGCCTTCCAAGCTTCCGAAACCTTCCGAAAACACCTCCAAAGCTCAAGGATCAAACTCCCCTGTTCCAAGCACACAAAAACAGAACATTAATGCATCCTTATGCATTAAAACACCAGCAACAACAACACAACTCGCTGCTCATCACAAATCTAACAATTTGGCTACCAAACACAACCGAAATCACCTCCAAACACTTCCAAAACTTAACCCAGCCAAGATCCATCACCTCTAACCATTTTTATACATCAAATAACATGCAAAATGATCACAACCACGTCCTCATACCTCCAGGTATAACAGATCACCAAAAACACTCCAAAAACAACCAAAAACTCAAGCCAAACTTAGGAAATTCAACCTATCCGGGATTGCATTGATTAAACCTCAACTTCTAATCATTTTAGCATTCATTTAACATCAATTTAACACCTCAAAACCCTGCTTAAACAGATCACACGAAATTTTCACCAAAATCACCAAATCTTGCATTTTAGCCAAAAAATCAAGATCTCAATTGAAAAGCCATTAATAAAACATAAATCAAGGATTGAGAACTTAGGAATTTCAGTAAAGAACTGATAGTTTAGAGGAGAAGGACGTTCTTACCTCCAAACTTGAATTTCTCCATTTTAGAGCCAAAAAGCTTGATGAATCAACTTGTAATTTGAGAGGTTTTGTTGATGAGATAATTAGGAATCAATTGAGAGTTGAAATGAGAGATTTAGATGTCAAAATCAAAGAAAGAAATCTGGAGAATTTTGTTTGGGTTGAGAGAAAATGAGAGAAAAGAGAATTTGAGAGAAAATAGAAAGTTTGTTGGAAATTTAGTTAAAATGATTTCCCTCCTTTTCTAAATCTTTAAAATCAGATTTGAGCCTTAAAATATCTTAGAAAAATCTGAAGAAATCCTTTTTGGAATAATAGCTCCTTAAAGATTTAAAGTTTCAATCCTTTATAAAACTGTCCCGCAACTTTCAAAAATTACATTTTGGTCACCAGCCAAAATGTCAACCTTCCGAACCTCATTTTCCAAAATTGATTTCACAGTTCACTTATATATATTAAAAGATGATTTTAGAACATTTTTCCATATTTTTAATGCAACCCGAACTAGGCTTTCCTAAATTCACTCTTATATATTCGATCAGCACTTTGACCGAACCGGTCAACACCCAAAACTTCTGAGCCCAAAACCGGGGCGTTACAAAATGTGCACACTTCGTAAAACAATCAACAATCACCCAGATGGAATTATTCTTAGACGGTGTCAAAGGCAAACCCGTCATGAAATCCATTGTGATTCTCTCCCATTTCCATTTTGGGATCTTCGAAGGTTGCAACAATCCAGAAGGAAATTGATGCTCAGCTTTAACTCGTTGACAAACCATACACTTACTAACAAAATTAGAAACATCTTTTTTCAAACCAACCCAATTGTACTCATCCTTCAACCCATGATACATCTTTGTACTACCAGGGTGCATAGCAAAAAGACTGCTATGAGCCTCAATCAGAATAGTGTGCCTTAGCTCAACATCCTCCAACACCACTATTCGACTCTTAAAACACAAAACACCATCATTATTGAAACAAAAGTTTGTCGGATTTCCTTCCACAATGCCCTGAACAAGCTATACCAATGAATCATCCAACAATTGCTTCTCCTTAATCAACTTCACTAACGAGGGTTTCACTTGCAATTCAGCCACTAAACCACCATCTCGTGATATACTCAACTGAGCAAACATCACCTTTAACTCTACAGCCACCTTCCTACTCAAGGCATCGACTTCAACATTAGCATTCCCTGGATGGTACTCGATCGTCAAGTCGTAATCTTTAAGCAACTCTAACCACCTTCATTGCCTAAGATTCAACTCTTTTGCATCATTAAATATTTCAAACTCGTATGGTTTGTGTAAATCATACACCTCTCACCATAAAGGTAATGCCTTCAGATCTTCAAGACAAACACCACCGCAGCTAACTCAATGACATGCGTAGGGTAATTACGCCCGTGCACCTTCAATTGTCGAGATGCATAAGCTACCACCCTACCTTCTTGTATCAACACACATCCCAAACCAACATAGGATGCATCACTAAACACTACAAACTCTTTTCTCGATTCAGGTTGAATTAGTATAGGAGCTTGCGTCAAAGCTTCCTTCAACTTCTCAAAAGCTTGTTCTGTAACCTTCGTCCACTCAAACTTAACATCTTTTTGCAACAACTTCGTTAAATGAGCAGCAATCTTTGAGAAGCCATCCACGCACCTATGGTAGTATCCTGCCAAACCAAGGAAACTACGCACCTCGTGAACTGACTTGGGTGACTTCCAATTCATCATCGCTTCAACCTTTTGAAGATCACCTCTAATCCCTTTGGCCGACACTACATGAAAAAGTAAAACAACTTTCTTAAGCCAAAACTCGCACTTCTTAACCTTAGCATAAAGTTGATTCTCCAACAAGACTTGCAACACAATCCGTAAATGCTTATCATGATCCTCCTCGGTACGAGAGTACACGAGAATGTCATTGATAAACACAACTACAAACCTATCAAAAATACTCATGGAACACATGATTCATCATATCCATGAATGCAGCAGGTGCATTAGTCAAACCAAAAGGCATCACCAAAAACTCATAGTGCCCATACCTTGTACGGAAAGTTGTCTCAGGTACATTCACATCCTTCACCTTCAATTGGTAATACCCGAATCTCAGATCAATCTTATAAAACAACGATGCACCTCGAAATTGATCAAACAAATCATCAATCCTTGGCAAAGGATACTTGTTCTTAACTGTCAGCTTGTTCAATTGACGATAATCTATACACATTCTTATTGTGACATCCTTCTTCTTCATAAACAAGACCGGTGCACCCCTTGGTGAAACACTAGGCCTAATGAAACCTCGGCCAAGCAACTCCTGAAATTGCATCTTCAATTCCTTCAACTCCTTAGGTGCCATTCGATAGGGAGCAATAGACACTAGAGTCGTAATTTCATACAACTCAATGCCAAACTCAACCTCTCTGCTAGGTGGCAAACCAGGAAATTCTTCTAGAAATACACCCGGAAACTCACATACCATTCGTATGTCTTGT
Source organism: Hibiscus tridactylites (assembly GCA_958450335.1). Taxonomy (NCBI): domain Eukaryota; kingdom Viridiplantae; phylum Streptophyta; class Magnoliopsida; order Malvales; family Malvaceae; genus Hibiscus; species Hibiscus tridactylites. Next base: position 20,258,714 of record OY288278.1, on the reverse strand, counting down.
ACTCGTACCTCTTTTGAACCAGGATTCATCACATAAGCCAGAAAAGCTTCACTTCCCAAACGCAACAACCGAGTCACTTCAAGAGCCGAAACCACATTAGACAAGAATTTCACATGCCCACCTACAACCACCACCACATAATCATCGGCAAGTTTCAAAAAAACTCACTTGGTCTCAAAATCAACCACAGCCCTATGCTTAGACAACCAATACATACCAGGAATTACATCAAAACCATACAAAGGCAATTCCATAAAATCAACCTCAAACACATGACCTTGAACAGACAAAAGACATCTCTTATACAACTTTCTTGTAACAATCGTTTCACCAAAAGAACTTGTTACACGCATACCAACATCTAACAACTCAATAGGAAAATTAAGCGCTTATGCATGCTCATGTAATATGTATGAATGAGTAGAACAAGAATCACTCAAAGAAAGTAATGACAGGATTGCAAAGTAAATGTACCTGCGATCACATTCGTGTCATTCCTTCCCTCTCGGTGTGCATACACCCTAGCATGTCCAACTCCCTTAGGCTAAACAGCAACAACATGAGCAACATTCCTCTGCCCATCATCTCTATGCTAAAAGTTACCACGACCGTGCCCACAACCTCTCTATGGCTCAGTAGCTCGCACAGGAGCTTGTCCATCTCTAACCGGCTGTGGACAATCACGCTTCATATGTCCTCGTGATCCGCAGTTCCAACATGTAGCTAGATTACCCCAACACTCTCTTGTATGTCTTCTACCGCACCGATTACAATCTAGTGTACGAACAAAAGAATTTTGGCCATGTTAACCTCGACCAGGATTATCACCACCTCGCCTTGGATCAGGCTGGTACCTTCTATCCTTGTGCTTCTTATAACGATCCTTTCCACCATCATACTCAGCAGCCCTTTTTCCAGAGCTAGAACCACCTGAACGAGGAACCAAACCCAAATTTTGTTCTATGTCCTTGGCCCGAGTTACCAAGATATCAAAATCAGTATAGTCCGAAGCTAACACAAAGGTCTTAACATCCTTCACCAGCTCATAGCGAAAACGATCGCACCTCTTTTGTTCATCAGGAACCAGCTCAAGAGCATAATGGCTTAACTGAACAAATTGAACGTCATATTCGGAAACTGACATGTTCCCTTGCACCAAGGACATAAACTCTCGCTTCCTCTCACCAAGTAGCGAACACCCAAATACTTTCCCTTGAAAGCATTTCCAAAGAACCCCCAAGAAATAGCAGTAGGCTCCATACTCACAATGATGGTCGTCCACCGCGTATAAGAATCTATGTGAAGCAAAGAGACAACGCAACCCAACTTTTTCACATCATTGCAACTCATCTGACCAAGAATCCTTTTGGTACTCTCAGACCAAGCCTCAGAACCCTTATGAGATAGACCTCTAAACTCAGTTTCACCCAAACTGTGCAAACATTCTAAAGGTAAACCAGCATTAGCACCAGACTAAGGTGCGGCAACGTGCATACCCGCTATCGCTGCCTAAAAAGTCCCATCTATAGCCTGAGTCAAAGGTGTCATATCAGAGTATATTCCCTTGTGCCGCTTGAGGTACAACACCTTCATCACCATCTCCCTCTCTAGCTCCACCACCACCTAGAGGAGGAGGAGGAGGAGGAAAATTCTCAACGTTCTAATCTATCTCATTCTCAACCACATTACGTGCGTCACCTCTAAGATCTCGTCTGATTCCCATTATCAAAACAGTATAGATAAAATGAATACAACAATAAAAACAATCAGGCTAGCCAAAGCAAGAATCCAAGGTGCTCAAGTTTTGCTTTCCGAAACCAAGATTCTCTTCACATTAGTAATAATATGGCAATGGGTACCCTTTAAAATCTTCGCCAACATTATATACAAACATAATTCATGTTATCAAACATCGTGCATCTTACATAGATCAAACAATGATTAAAACATGGTATAATCAATCATTGCGCATAGCATTCATCAAGGAATCAACCAAACAACAACATCACATCAACCTTACCTCCCAATTCTTTCGAAACATGGCTCTGATACCACCAAATGTAACCCCCTCGACCTGGTCTGGATGATAGGTCTAACTGAACGGATCACACAGGAAATATTGAAGTAAACTGGGAAGTTTACTCCAATAAACAACCCTATTTTTTCATTTTATCTTGTATAAATGCTCATTATGATCCTAAGTGTTTAACATTACAGTGAAACATTCATAACTTGATCAGACATCGATTCAAGACTCAATTGGATTCAATTACACTTTAGGGACCATTTTTTAATTTCACTCAATTACAGAGACTTATGCCATTTTTATGTTACGAACCTTTAATTAGTCACGTTACATGCATCTCTGTCAAATCTCAACTTAAAATAATCATCCATGCTCATTTAATTGCATATATAACATTCAGGGACTAAAACCTGAAGAAACAGATCATGCAGAGATACTTTTAACAAACTTACCAGATGGTTGTATCGATACCCTTAGGGCCTGTATTGATACGCCTACGACGACACATCACCAAGGTTTAAAGATGAAAGGCCCATACCGATACCCTCTCAAAACGTACTAATACACCAAAAACCAGTAGCTGAAAAATGTATCGGTACACCCCCCGTGTATTAATACGCCACTTCATTTACGTAAGGACCATATCGATACTCGTCTCCACCGTAACGGTACACCAAGCCCAAAATGCCTTACCCATACCGATACAGTTCCTCGGGTATCGATACGCCTGTACCAAAAATAAGTATCCCTTGGCAAGGATTGATGATCTCATTGATCAGTTTCGAGGAGCCTCAGTGTTTTCTAAGATTGACTTGAGGTCAAGGTATTACCAGTTGAAGGTGAAAGATCTGGATGTACCTAAGACGACTTTTTGGACAAGGTACGGGCATTATGAGTTTCTGGTGATGTCGTTTGGTTTGACCAATGCACTTGCTGCTTTCATGGACATGATGAATCGTGTATTCCATGAGTTCTTAGATCAGTTTTTGGTGGTGTTCATCGATGATATTCTTGTGTACTCTCGTACCGAGGAGGATCATGATAAGCACTTAAGGATAGTTTTGCAAGTGTTGTTGGAGAATCAGTTGTATGCTAAGCTAAGCAAATGTGAGTTTTTGCTTAGGGAGGTGGTCTTCCTTGGACATGTTGTATCATGTAAGGGTATTCGTGTTGATCCAAAGAAAGTTGAGGCAGTGATGAATTGGAAGGTGCCTAAGTCGGTGACAGAAGTGAAAAGTTTTCTTGGTTTAGCTGGGTATTACCGTAGATTCGTTGAGGGTTTCTCAAAGATAGATGCACCTTTGACTAAGTTGTTGCAGAAAAAATGTTCGTTTCTAGTGGACAGATGCGAGGCAACAAGCTTTCGAGAATTTTAATAAGTATATTTTGGCAATGGGGGATTAGTACCTTGGTTTGGAAGATTAATCTTGGTATTTCTTAGCTGAGATATGATGGTTTTCTTATTTGGTTTTGTATGTGGCCTCTATATGGTTTATATTTTTGCTTATGGTGTTTTTAGCTATGCTATAACTTATGTTTAAAAGCATGCTTGAGTAGCTAATGTTTCACTTTGAATTGCCATGGTTGAAGCTTATGATATGGTTGATGTTTGATGCATATTGGTTTGCAACAATTATTATTACTTGTATGGATGATTAGACCATATTTAGGCATTGTTAAATGTGTTTAAGTGGCTGTTGAAAGTGAATATCTGGTATGTGTATCGATACACGGGGAAGTGTATTGATACATTAAAGCAAATTTCAAGCTTTTCGGTACATGGGTATCAGTACGATTTGCCCGCGTATCAATACGCCCAAGCCAAGTTTGAAGGTCGTATCGATATGCGAGAAAGCGTATCAATACGCTTTTCCTTTCTTTTGCTATTGTCTCCCCACATATCGATACAGGCCCAAGTGTATCGATACGGGTTAGTTATTTTCAGTTATTGGAATCTTGTAAGTTCTGAATTTATGCATTTTTGTCCCTGATTAATGTTTGTGCAATAAATTGAGTTTGGATTATCCGTTGGTGATGAAATTAGACGTGCTGGTATGTTACATGATTAATCATGGATTGGTAACCTTAAAAACGGAAAAGTCCTTGTATTTTCTTGAAATTACAATTTAGTTCCTAATAGTCAATTGTATGCAATCGAACCTATAATTGAACTTTGATTAATGCGTAGTTTCCTTCTAAATGTCTTGCTAAACACAAAGGTTAATATTGTGCATCTAGAGAAGATAAAAAGGAAAAAAAGTCGTTAATCGAGGTTGACTTTTACGAGTTGATTTCGATTTCCCCCATGTAATCTTCTTAGTTCGGGTCGGGCATCTAGGCCGGGCTAAAGGGGTTACATTTAAACACCACATGTACCATCTATCTCATGCATTAGCCAAAATGCAAAGTCTCAAGGCAAAGCCTTACATGCTTAAATCTCATAAAGCATTTCTCAAATCATATTCTCATATGCAAAACGCAATGCATAAAATCATTTATAATCAAGGTACATGTGAATCTCATAATCAATCTCATATATTGACATTTTAACAACATTACTCAGATATGCGGATAGCTTGACTAAATGTCGAGTCCTACCCGGGTGGAATCTCACATCACCAGACTCTCATGGCGGCATCTCTCATCGCCACAAAGCTTGGGTGTTTCACCAAGACCTATCGTGTTCGAATCTCTCATCACCACACTCTCACTTTGGAACGGGATGGTACTACCCTCATTGCCCGAACCAAAGAACACATACGACTTTTGTATATTATAATGCACTTCTCATCCTATTGGTCAACCAATTATATTTGATAACTATAATCTAATTTTATGACAATATACAACATTGTAACATCAAATACCCATTGTTTTCAATGTATCAACATAAAACAATTTCACCCCATATCAAATGCATATTTAAAACATAGCATTTTCACAACAACTCTATCTCTTCGAAATCAACATTCTATCTCATGGGAATAATTAAGCCATCACAAAAATTCTTAAATCATGCATAAACAGTGGATTATCATCTATCTTTAAAACAAGAGCATGAACATAAAAATCAACGGGACAAAAGCCAAGAAACGAGAGCGAAACAACTCAAACTTACTTCTAGGCTTACATTAGTGTTTCAAACTCAATCTAAACCCCCAAACCTTGCTTTCAAGTCCTTCAAAGACTTCTAAAACCAATTCCACTCACCAATCATGCCTCGCTTGCTTTGACGAAGCAAAATCAAGCTTCGGAAACTTTAGCGAACGTGTCTGATACAAACTCCCTTGTTTATACCACACAAAATAGAGAATTAAAACATCTCAATGCATTAAAATCACCAACAATCCATGTTATCTCGCTGCTCTACCCAAAAACACCAAATTACTCATCCGAAACAACAGAAAACACCTTAGGTTACTTCCTAAACTTGACCCAGTCAAAATCTAACACTTCAATCCAATTTTAATCATCAATTACCATCTAAAAACAACCTAATTGCATCCATAAACTTCCAGTAACACCAAAACCACATTATTAAGCCAAAAACCCAAATCTAACAACCTAAACAACAAGAGATCCAAACCAATTTGGGATTATTATGATAAAACCTCTATTTTTAACATCAATTAACATTCAAATGATAACTAAAATCAATTTCAAATCATACTAAACAGTAGCAATACGAAAATCCTTAGAAATCACCTTTTAAAGCTTGATTCATCATTTTTCATCAATTAAATCAAAAAATATTGTTAATAACCATATTTCGAGAGCCAAGGACTTGGGAATTTCATTAAAAACCCTTGATTAGAGGATTTGGTCAAAATTTACCTCTAACCCTTGCTTCTTCCCTCAAATGACAAGATTTTGTAGAAATCCTTCAAGATTGCTTTGAGAATAATGATGGAAAAGCTTAGGAAGTCATTTGTGAAAAAAAAAATAAAAGATGAAGATGTTTTGAACTTTGGAGAGAAAGTAGAGTGTTTGGTTGTTTAGAAAATGAGAGAATGAAAGTTAGGTCAATTAGCCTTTTAGTTGATAAATTCTTTTAAATAAAAATATCTTTTTATTTCTTTTTAATAAAACTATTAAAAATAGTCAATTTAAGGTAAAAGGCTCACAAAATAGATATAATCTTCCTAAAGATTCTAAGTTTTGGCCCCCTTCTAAAATAGTCCTTTAAAACATATTTTGAACTTTTTATAAAATAGTCACTAAATCGAAATCTCGATCTTCCAAAAGCCATTTTCTAAAATTGCTTTTACCAAACCTTTATATATATATATATATATATATATATATATATATATATATATATATATATATATAGAAGATTTTAGGAATTTTCCCATAATTTTATCATATCCCGAACTACTTTTTCCCTGAACCGGTCCCGAAAACTAAAATCTCTAGTTTAGGTTGTACTAACCCCGAACCAACGCTAAAAGCTTCTAGGCCCAAAACCTCGGGCGTTACAAAGGGGGTAACCGCTAGATCTTCTTTTAGACTTGCTAGAAATGTTGCATTTATTTCATGCATTGAGCCTAAATATATCAAAGAAACATTAAAAGATGAGTGTTGGATATTGGCAATGCAAGAGGAACTAAATCAATTTGAGAGAAGTCAAGTTTGGACAATAGTTGATAGGCCTAGTAATAAGTCTACTATAGGAACTAAATGGGTTTTTAGAAATAAACTAGATGAGAGTGGTAACATAGTGAGGAACAAGGCTAGACTTGTTGCACAAGGTTATACTCAAGAAGAGGGAACCGATTTTGATGAAACATATGCGCTCGTAGTTAGGATGGAAGCTATTAGGATGCTTCTTGCATTTGCATGTTATCATGAACTCAAGCTTTTTCAAATGGATGTTAAAATTGCATTTTTAAATGGTTTTATTAATGAAGAAGTGTATGTAGAACAACCACCTGGTTTTGAGGATCCAAAATACCTAAACCATGTTTTCAAACTTTCAAATGTTTTATATGGTTTGAAACAAGCTCATAGAGCTTGGTATGAAAGTTTATCTAGTTTTCTAATTGAAAAAGGTTTTAACAAAAGAAAGGTGGACACCACACTATTTATTAAAAGAAATGGCAAAGAAATTTTAGTAGTCTAAATCAATGTCGATGATATAATTTTGGGTTCTACTAATGAAATGTTTTACCAAGATTTTGCTAATTTGATGCAAGGTGAATTTGAGATGAGCATGATGGGGGCTCTCATTCTTTTTGGAACAACAAATTAAACAAATGAATGATGGCATCTTCATCAATCAAGTTAAGTACATCAAGGACATGCTGTAATGCCCCGGTTTTGGGCTTAGATGTTTTGGCAAGTCGGGTCAGGCCGGTGGAACCGGTGTCTGTTGTTCGAACCGTTAAAAGGTGGTTTAGGGAGATCAAGGTTTGGGATATGATAAAAATTCCCAAAATCCTCTAAAATGATGTTTAAGAGGTTGGCCAAATCAATTTTACAAAACGGGTTTTCTAAAGTGTACATTTTTGGAAGTGACCAAAATGTAAAGATTTAAAAGATGAAAAATGTGTTTTTCAAGAAGAGTCAAAATATTAGAATCTTTAGGGAGCTACTTGGAAATTATGCATTTTCCCTAATTTGGCATGTGTTTTAAATTTTATTAAAATTAAAAGGGCTTTTAATTGAGTATAATTAAAAAGTTTGTTAATCGGTTAATGGAATTTTTGATGAGCTTTTCACTTCTCTCTTTCACTTCAGCCAAACACTTCCCATTTTCTCTCAAATCTCCAGATTTTCTTTTCTCTCAAATCCTCTTCTGATTTCTATTATTTCTCCATTGATTTCTTCCATTTTTCTTCAAGTTTCTTCAAGCAAATCTTGCCAAATTATACGAGAAGCAAGGATTGGAGGTAATTTTCGTGCTATCCCTCTAATCTAAGTTCTTTAATGAAATTCCAAAGATATTTGACTCTTTAATACTGATTTTGATTGAGGTTTTGTTGTTAGAATAATAAAATCTTGATGAAAAAATGGTTTAAAAGGTGACTTTCTAACTTTGATTGATTTGGCTGGTTTGAGATTGTTTCTAAATGAGTTTTGAAAGGTTTTGGTGTTGAAATGGAGTCTTAATCGTATAGATCCCGAAATCCTTGAGATCCTTAGTTTTTGAAGTGTTTTTGGGTGAGTTTTTGGGGTGTTTTTGAGGAATTCGAGTTGCTGGAGGTATAAGGTTTGTTTTAGGTTGTTTTTGGATGTTGATTAATTCTTAGAATGTGTTGGATGAGTTGGGTAATGGCTGGGCCGAGGTTTGAGGTTAATCGATTGAGTTTTCGGTTGTTTTGGATGGGTGTTTTGATGCTTTAGAGCAGGGTTGCGGGATTTGTTGTGTGTGCTGGAGTTTTTGATGCATTTTATGCAATGAACCTCTGTTTTGATGTGTTGAAAACAATGGATAGTAATCCAGAAGCAATCGAAGTGCTTTTTTTAGGCTTCAGACGAGCGATCGTTGCATCGGCAAGCATGGTTTTGAAAGTCGGTGAGTGGAACTTGGTTTTCCAGTGTGAAAACTTTTTATAAAAGGTTTGGGGAACTTAGTAAGATCTTGAAACGCTTTACTAAGTTTGGAAGTAAGCAAAGTGAAATTCTCCCTCGGATTGTGCTAGTTTTCAACTTTGATTGCACTTCGTCTTAATTGCACTTACCTACTGTTTTAAAGCATGTTTTGAATATGAGGAATAAGGTTGATGATGCCATGTGGTTTAAGGATGCACTAGATAAGTGATCCTTTTATGCATGTGTTGATGCATGAGGTTTGAAGCATAGTTTAATGCTTGATTTATGGCTTATCATGAATGCTTTGTAAAAACAATGAGGTATGCATGTGATATGGATTATATTGGCAAGTGATGTTATATAAAATGTTTTATAAATGAAATCGGAAATAGTTAGCCGGTTGTAGGATTGAGTGCATTATAAACAAGTCGCCTTGGATGTTGAAGGGTTGTGATTGTACCGAATACTCCATCCAAGTACCCTAACGATTGAGGATTGTTTAAGGTTGCAACGGTTGAGGGTAGCTCCCGGGTGCGAACCTTGGTTTTTGTCTCATCTCTTGTTAGTGGATTATACATATACCAATGAGTGGTGTTGAGGGGTTGTGATTGTATCAAATACTCCACCACGAGTGTCAAACCGATGGAGGGTCGCTCTCGTGTGTGAACCTTGAGATGCTGGTAGAGTGTATGAAGGGTGTGGGACAACCCTTGGTAATCTGTGTATCCGATATATGTTTTTGAGATTAGTCTTTATCACTTGTGAGCCAATTTAATGAAATAAAATATTATGGAAAATGTTTTTGCCTATGTGAACCATTGTACCGAAACTTGTCTTGTGAGGTTTTGTAACGCATCCGTGAATCGAAACGGTCAACTATGTTTTGAAACGGTCGTTCCGATACGGGGCATCATGTTCTGAAACACTCGACCGTTGGATCTCTATTTAAACTTTCATGAGTGTTGTTTCTTGCATTTTGGTCCCTGTTATTCCTTGCAAGCAATTCAATGAGATGTGAATGTCTTTTTTATCTGAAATTTCACCGAAAAGTATGTAATGAATCTAATTGAAGCTTTGTAACTTGATTTTGGTGAGAGCCCTTGTAAATTATCAAATTTATAAAATGGTCCTTAATCCTTAACCAATTTTAATTATTTGGCAATTGTGTTGATTTTGAATCCGTTGTTTGTATACGTACACATAGAACCCTAAGATGCATCTAGACAAGTTAAAAAGAAAAAAGGTTGTTTATTGACGTAAACTTTCCCGGTTTACTTCAATATTCCATGTGTGATCCATTCGGTTTGGTCTATCGGCTAGGCCGGGATGAGGGGGTTACATTGGTGGTATCAAAGCCAGGTTTTGAAAGGTTGTGATGATGGTAAGTTGTTGGTAAATGATTTGTATTGTGGATATGTGTTTTAGTGATATTTGCTTTGTCTGGTGAATGTTTAAGCATGCTTATGTTGAACGTGTGATAGTGATGCTATACATGATGAATGAATATGGATGTGAGTTGTTTTATGATGTGGATTGGGCTGAATCTTGATGCTTGAGTCGTATGATGGTTGAGATATGCATGTAGTATGCTTTGTGCTATGCTGGGGGGAAATTGGGATGCCCGTTGCCTTATTACCTAGTGAAATGTTTTAAGTTGAAATCAAAGTCTTGGATCCTTTCTTGGAGTCGGCCTGAGCAATTTGTTTTGTTTGTTTTGTAAATTTTTATCATGCATTAAAAATAATAGCACAATAAACCGAGGAGAGAGTAGCGATCTGGTATGATTGTTGTTGCCTTAGAGCAAGGAAAATAGGAGTGTGTAAAGTCTTTTGGGGGCTAGACGCCTCGACGTGCCTCGATATAAGTACAACATGTGTTGGTTTGGTAAGTGTTTGATGGTATGACAACAGGTGTATATACAATGTTTAGAGCTTGTGAAGCTGTTAATGCTAAGGTGCATGTGACTGCACTAGCTGGTAGGTGTTTGTGAGCTGCGGTTAGCGCTTACGCAAGTTGAGTAGAAGTTGAGTTTGAAGGTTGGCACCAGAGGTATCCATGGAGTGGATGACTTGTATGAATAAGATTGTGGAATAAATGGAGTGTAGTGATGCCCATAGTGTAAAGATGGGTTGTATCCTGGTTATATAGAGATGTGTTTAGTTGGTGGACAATTGTGGTTGTGGGCATATACCATGATGTTGTGTTCTGAGAGTTCTTTTGAACTGTTTTAAAGGAGAAGTATCTAGGGGTTAGATACTTGGATGTTGAGAAATGTGAATATGTGGTTTGGGTTCGAAAATCGTAAGGTGTGGTTGAGTTAAGGTGCAGATTGTTTAGTTGAGCATGTGTGCTCATAGATTAAAAATGGATATGAGACATCGTTGTGTTGGCACCTTTATAGATTGATGCCTGTTGATGAGCCATAATTGTTGATTTACTGGCTACATTGTTTTTGACGTGTTGGTAACACGGGCGAGGTATTTTAGCGTAACCTGAGTTTAATAGCTCATGCGAGAGGTTCAAGTGTTAGGAAGTGAGTTGTGAACTCTAGGTTAGTGGTAGCCGGTGTACGAATGGCCATATTTTAGGAATATCGCCTGGGTTGAGGCGAGGTTGTAGTGCTGTTAAACATGTGGTTCATGGGATCACGTGAGGAGGGATTTCCCTCGTGCGACTCGTGAGGTGCAGGCTCCTGTGGCGGGAGCTAATTCGTGTTGGAACTGTGGGTCCGCTGACCACATGAGGCTTGAGTAACGTTTGGTACCTATTAAGTAGGAGGATCGTATGACCATGTTAGGCGAGACTGTTTACGTTTGATCGGTGGGGTATAGCTTTTTGCGCTTGTTGTTGTAAGTTGCTTTGGAAGTTGTAACTCGAATGTTCGCTTCGGAGGTGTTAGATGTGGGAGTGTGAGCAACTAGTTTCTTTGGTGAAATTGTTGTTACAAGGAAAACATTTTAGGAGATGTCTTTTATCTGTTCAAGGTCATGTGTTTTAGTTGTTTTGATGGAAATACCGTTTTATGGTTTGGTGTGATTCTTGGAATGGACTGGTTGGTTGAGCATCGAGGTGTGATGGATTTTGATGTTAAGTGTGTTACCTTGAAGCTTGCAGATGATTACGAGGTAGTAATTGTAAGTGAGAACGTGAAGTTTTTTTCTAATGCAATTTCGGCTCTCGAAGCGAGTCAGATGTTGGAGTCGGGATGCGAAGCTTTCTTGGCATATGTGATGAATCATGGCGCGAAGGAAGTGTGAGGGCAAGACATACGAATTGTATGTGAGTTTTTGGGTGTCTTTTCGGAAGAGTTGCTAGGGTTACCACCCAACCGAGAGGTTGAGTTTGATATAGAGTTGTACGAGAATACAACTTCGGTGTCCATTGCTCCTTACTGCATGGCACCTAATGAGTTGAAGGGGTTGAGGACGCAACTCAAGGAATTGCTTGACCGAGGGTTCATAAGGCTGAGTATTTCACCTTGGGGTGCGTCGGTTCTGTTTGTGAAGAAAAAGTATGGTACCATGCGTGTGTGCAATGATTATCGGTAACTGAACAAGTTGACGATTAAGAACAAGTACCCTTTGCCGAGGATCGATGATTTGTTCGATTAGTTTCGTGGTGCTTCGGTGTTTTCAAGGATAGACTTGAGGTCTGGGTACTATCAGCTTATGGTTAAGGATGTGGATGTACCTAAGACGGCTTTTCGGACGAGGTACGACCATTATGAGTTCTTGGTGATGTCGTTTGGTTACAAATGCACCGACTGCTTTCATGAATATGATGAATAGGGTGTTCCATGAGTTTTTGGATCAGGTTGTGGTTGTGTTTATCGATGATATTCTTGTGTACTCATGTACCGAGGAGGATCATGATAGGCACTTGAGAATTGTGTTACAAGTACTGTTAGAAAATCATCTTTATGCTAAGTTGAGCAAGTGTGAGTTTTGGCTCAAAGAAGTGGTTTTTCTTGCACATGTGGTGTCGGCCGGAGGTATCCGGGTTGATCCACACAAGGTTGAGGCGGTGATGAGTTGGAAGACGCCTAAGTCAGTGACGGAATTGCGCAGTTTCCTTGGGTTGGCTGGTTACTACCAAAGGTTTGTCGAAGGTTTTGCTGCTCCTTTGACCAAGTTGTAGCAAAGGAATGTTCGTTTTGGGTGGACAGATGTTAGGCAGCAAGCTTTCGTGAAGTTAAAGGAAGCTTTGACGCAAGATCCTGTCTTGAGTCAACCAAAATTGGGTAAGGAGTTTATAGTTTATAGCAATGCACCATACGTTGGTTTGGGTTGCGTGTTGATGCAAGGTGGGAAGGTTGTGGCTTATGCGTCTAGACAGTTGAAGGTGCATGAGCGCAACTACCCTACGCATGATCTTGAGCTCGCGGCAATGGTTTTTGCTTTGAAGATTTGGAGACATTACCTTTATGGTGAAATGTGTAAGGTTTACACCAACCATAAGAGTTTGAAGTACCTTATGTCTCAGAAGGAGTTGAATCTTAGGCAACGAAGATGGTTGGGGTTGCTTAAGAGTTATTGTAACCCCCTTAGCCCGGCATAGACGTTTGACCCGAACTAGGAAGATTACACGGGAAAACCAAAGTCAACCCGAAAGTCAACCTTGATTAACGATCCTTTTTTCTTTTTATCTTTTCTAGATGCATATTAAACCTAGGTGATTACTCAAGAATCATATGAGAGAAGAACACAGCGTTCGGAAAACATTTAGGGACTCAATTGCGTGAATTACACTTTTAGGGACCAAATCGTAATTTTTAGAAAATATAAAGACTTAATGGATTTTAAGCTTATCGTTATGTAATTAGTCATATTTCGTGCTTCTCTGGCCAATTCCAGCTAAAAAGGACAATCCAAGCTCAAGCAATTGCACCCACAACATTCAGGACCAAAATGTAAAACATATAAACATAAAACAATTCAAATCCATCACCCAACGGTCAACTGTATCGGAACACCATCTCTCGTACCGAATTGCCCGCTTCAAAACGGTGTTGACCATTTCGGTACTCGGGTATGTTCCGAGACCGGTATCGAAATAGGCTTCACCAGTAGCCAAACTGTTTCGAAACAGCCTTATCCGTTCCGATCCACTATGGCAATTACAGGCCCCCGTTTCGGAACATGTGAGGGTGTTTCGATACACCTTGTCCAGTGACAGCAGATATAGCTGGTTTTTCATGCCTTTTCCTACTCGAATCAGCCTCGAGACATGCTACATCATGCATATATCAAGGATACTTATCAACAATCACCATATTGAAGCTATAGCCTAAACATAACTAAAAATACCCAAGCAAAGGCACTAAAGGCATGCTTCCTAGCTCACCCAAAACCATAACAAGTCAAAACTCTAAATAAACCAAAATCCAAACTCCAAAGGCCATTACAATTCAAATATAGTCAAACCAACATGTTCAAAGTAAAAGGAACATTCTCAAACACTCCAACGTATAAAATCCCACCCATTGCCTCTTATTACACTAAAGATGAACCACATACTTTTCTTTGACAAAAACCTTGGATTACTCTTGCTCTTGAGCTACCTCCAAATGTTCAATTTTCTGCATTGATGAAACAAACGAGCGTAAGCAATAAGCTTAGTGAGGAACGCTAAACACATTCATTAATGCATAACTCAATTTTAAAAAATCATCACTTTACAACACATGCCCTTTATAAAACAAGTCTTCTCAAGACTTCAATGCACTTTTGAAACCTCATGCACATATGCATCCATATTCAACAGCAAATAACCCTTTGCTCATGCTTTAACAAGCATCACGTGCATTCTTGCATCATACACATATTTATCATGAACTTTTGCATCATTTACAAGCATCTCATGCTTCACTTAGAACATTTACATTATATTGGCTTTCAAGTGATAGTTCACAAATCCTTTCAACACAAGACACAATCGGATATGCGGATTACAAGCGTTGTCCCTCACGCTTCATACAAACTACCGAACTACACAAGGTGGAGACATATGGCACAGTCACAACCCCTCAACACCCGTGATGGAGACTAATGGCACAATCACAACCCCTCAAAGTCACTCATCGGTAGTTGTATAATTCCACTAATGAGAGTATGGGACACATACACAAGACTCACACACGGGACTAACCGTCCACCGTTGTGATCTTAACCTCAATAATTAGGGTACTTGGATGGAGATTACGGCACAATCACAACCCCTCAACATCCAAGGTGACTTTATTCACAGTGCACCCAATCCTATAGCCGGCTAACTATATCCGATTAAATAACCAAAAACCATTTCATCACTTGCCAATATAATCATTTATTCACATTAATCCATTGTTTTTCAAGCATAACCATAATGTCATTTACACAAGCACACATGCTTAACATCAATTGCATTTTCATATGAAAACCAAGGATCACTTACCTAGTGTATCCTTAACATAATGACATTAAAATCCAGCATTAAACCATGCTTAAAAACAGTAAACAAATCCACTTTTACCACAAATGCATTTTCAATCAACTTAACACATTTCCAAGAGAGGGATTACCGAAACACTTACACTTGAGCTTAGTTAAGCGTATCAAGCTTATAATAAGCTCCCAAGAGTACGCCAAAGCGTTACAAAGCAGGAAATTGTATTTCCACTCACCAATACGCGAAGCCTTGTTCGCCGACACGAAAATAACACCTTCGGAGCCTCCAAAATCACCTCATTAGCTTCCGGATCAAGATCCCTTGTTTTCACAACATCAAAACAGAGATCTAAATGCATTAAAATGCATTCAAACACCAGCAACAATCCATAGACTCGTTGCCCACTCAAACAACACAAAAATACCTTTCCAACACAACCGAAAACTCAATCGATTGCCTTCGAAACCAAGCCCAGCCATCATGCAACACTTCCAAAGCATTAGCAACATCAAAACACATCTAATAAACAACCTAACTCATCATTATACCTCCGACCATCAAGATTCCATCATTCCACCCCAAAATCACACTCTAAACTACCAAGAAACTCAAGGATCTCAAGGATTTCGGGATCTATGTTATTAGCACATCCTTTTAACATATAAATCAACTTAAAAATCAATTAGAATCAACACAAAACAGTGCCCAACTCATTAAGTCCGAAAATTAAGAATTACATCACAATTTTGCAAGATTTTGCTCTTAACTCAAAACTATAATCAAAATTCAGTTAAAAATCATAAATGAGAGTCAATAATCTTGGGAATTCCAATAAAGAACCTAGATTGAAGGTTAAGAACGAGATTTACCTTCAATCCTTGCTTCCTTGACAATTTGGCAAGTTTTCCTTCCAAAAATCTTGAAGAAAAAGGAGTGAATCTTTGGAAAAGAGTTTAGAGAAGAAAAGAGGAATTTGAGAGAAAAGAAATCTGATGAAAAGTTGTTTGACAAATGTGTTTGGCTGAAATGAGAGAGGGAAAAGTAGTTACGTGATTAAAACCTCTCTAATTCCTTATTTATTTAATATTTAATTAAAACCATTTTAATTCCTTTATTAAAACCCTTTAAAAACACATGTCAAATTCAAGGAAGTCTAAATTGTAAAAAGCTCCCTAAAGATTCTAAGATCTTGACTCTCCTCTTGAAAATAGCATTTTTCCACAGTTTTAAAACTTTACAATTTGTTCACTACTCAAAATATCCATTTTCCAAAACCCTTTTTGTAACATTGATTTGACCAACCTCTTAATTATATTTTTAGAGGTTTTTACCAATTTTTATCACAATTTTATCCTATCACGATCCTTGATTTCTTAAAATCACCTTACGCGATTCGAACCGTTCTCGACCGGTCTGATCCGATGTCTAAAACATCTAGGCCCAAAACCATGGCGTTACAACTCTCCCCCACTTAGGAAATTCCGTCCTCGAAATTCTTACCTCAAGAAAAGAGATGCGGAAACTGCTTCAGCATGTCCGCCTTGCTTTCCCACGTGGCCTCCTCAACTCCTCGATGTCGCCACAACACCTTCACAAGCTCTATCTTCTGACCACGAAGAACTTTGCTACTCACGTCCAGAACCCTCATTGGTTCTTCATCATATGATAGATCCGGATTCAACTCTATCTCCTCAACAGGCATTACGTGCGAAGGATCCGATCTATACTTCCGTAACATGGAGACATGGAACACATCATGTATCTTCTCCAACTTCGCAGGCAATCTCAACCGATATGCCACAGGACCAATACGCTCCACAATCTCGTAAGGTCCAATAAACCTTGGGTTAAGTTTACCCTTACGCCCAAATTGTTGGAGTATGCCCAAAGACCAATCATATGATGATTGAATAGACATACTATTTTACTAGATTTATCAAGTAATGGCATTGTCGTTATTATCATTTGGTATGTTTATGTGCATCAAACTAACCATTGGATAATAATGTCCATACAATAATACGATTATTGTTAAATATGATCCTTAGTTGAATATTATTACGGGTATGGACAGTGATAATATATAAAGACTAATATGTGGTTGATGACAAGCGTTGTCATTGACATAGAGATGTTAAAATCAACACATAAGTATTTGTTAGAGAACAACATACTGGATTGACCTGCTATGAGCATGTTTCTTGGGCAATTATGTGACAGTCACAACATTGCTCATGATAAACATATGTATAATCCTCATACTTGAGATCAACATGATTTCAACATAAAGATTTGCGTATTTTGACATAGTCAAACGTGTGTCGTAACTGACTACATTATAAAGACAGATGATTGGATACGTGATGACCTATGTAGTGAAATATGGTTGATCAAGAAAGGATTTGTCCCTCCTACATAATGGTATGCTTGAATTTAAAGACTGACTAAAGTCAACCTTGATTAACGACCCTTTTTTTTCTTTTTATCTTTTCTAGATGCATATTAAACCTAGGTGATTACTCAAGAATCATATGGGAGAAGAACACAGACTTCAATGTGCTCTTGTTTCGGGCAAAGGACATCGAGCAGAACCTGGGCTTGTCTTCTAGAGGTGTTGGATCTAGCTCTGGGAAGAAAGCTGCTGAGTATAGTTCCGGTGGAGGACGAAACAAGAGAGGTCGTGACAGGAGACATCAGCCTGAGGGAAGGTGTGGTGTTTCGGGTCGAGGTGGGAAGGCTCAGGGAGTTCGTATGAGGTCCGAGCAGCATACATGCTGGACGTGTGGTTCGAGCGACCATTTGAGGCGAGATTGTCCTCGAGCGGCTAGAGACGTCCAGGCTCATGTTGCGTTGGCAGGGAACTCCTGCTGGAATTGTGGTTCAGCAGATCACATGAGGAGGGAGTGTCCATTGTTGGTCGGCGGTGGCCAAGGACGTGCTCCTGTGGTGGCTGCACCTCAGAGAGGCCGTGGGCGCGGCCGTGGGAACTTTCAGAGGAGGATGAGGGGCAGCGAGGTATTGCTCACGTTGTAGCCGTTCGACCTGAGGGAGGTGGACCAGCGAGGGTGTATGCTCAGCGCGAGGAGCGCAACGATACCGATGTGATCGCAGGTACCTTTGCTCTTCAGTCTTTATCTTTGATGGCTTTGATTGATTCTGGATCCACGAATTCTTATATCTTGAGTGAGCATGCACATTTTCTTGATATACCTGTTGAGATGCTTGGAGTAGGAATGCAAGTGACTAGTTCTTTTGGTGAGGCTATAGTCACTAGGAAGTTGTATAGGAGGTGTCCTCTGTCTGTGCAAGGTCATGTTTTTCTTGTGGATTTGATGGAATTGCTTTTCTACTGATTTGATATAATCCTTGGCATGGATTGGTTGACGGAGCATAGAGCTGTGGTTGATTTTGATGTTAAGCGAGTCACCTTAAAATTGGCTGATGACTATGAGGTTGTTGTAGTAGGCGAGAATGTGAAATTCTTGACAAATGTAATTTTTGCCTTGGAAGAAAACCGTATGATGAGGTTGGGGTGTGAGTCTTACCTTGCTTATGTGATGAATCTTGGTACCAAAGATGTGCGTGTCTAGGATATTCGAACGGTTCACGATTTTCAGGGTGTCTTTCAAGAAGAATTGTCTGGATTGCCACCTGTAACGGGTTTTTTTAGATCAACTTCCCCACTACTTTGAAAAATATTCATTTAATTTAAAAAGGGGGAATTTTGAAAACAATTCGATTCGGGTTTTGGAAAGAAAACTTTTTTTAAAAAATCTTTTTCTCAGTTTGGAGTCGCCACCGATCACTATGGTAGGCCAGACACTGTAAAAAACAAAACCAGAGATTCGTTTGAAAGGGTTTGGGAGTTGGTTACGTGTAGGGAAGGGTTAGCACCTCCATCACGCCCGGAAATCGGTACCAAAACAATTGTTGCTTTTAATTGATGGAAATTAATCAAAATTTAAAAAGACTTTAATTAGGGGTTCTTAATTGAAAACCGGACTTTAATTATACGAGCTTTATCCAAATTGGTAGTTTTGAATTATTTAAACATTTAATTAAAAAGGATGACGGTGGACCGGGCCAAAGACTAAACCGACATCACATAAGACTGACTGTCGTGTTAGTTTAGGGTTCGAATCCCATACGTCACCTTTATGCATGATGCAAGCAGGTAAAAAATGGTGATATGGTCTTGTTCATTTTAATTACGAATTTACCTTTAGACGATTTGAATTAATCCGAATATTCGCGGGACATCCAATAAGTTAGGCTAGTCGACCCGAATACGCGAATTAATAGGTATCTCCGTTTTAGAATTAAAATTAATTAGCATGCGAATTTAAACATTAAGGGTCACATGTAATGTAATGACATATTAGAATGCATGTCACAAATATATATTCGAACAAAAGAAGGCAAAGCATGCACATACTAACATAAACAATATGGCTAAAAAAACATTCGATGCAAACATATATTAAGGGGACAAGAATGCATAAATAATAACACAACATGATCAAAATGACATGCAATATCAACAAAAATGAAAGATAAACAAAATGCTAACTGTAAGGGATTGAAAATGTAAATTACCCACTAAAGAAATAATCAAAACACGAAATAGGGGCAAAATCAAAAAGATGCGGAAAATCAAGGGGACTAAAGCAGTGATTTTACCATCCGGATGCCAATCGAAATGAAAATGGTGACGGAATTGAAAAACGTCTAAACAAAACGGCATCACCAAAAATTCATAATGTCTGCACCTCGTCCGAAAAGCATTTTTAGGTACGTCCACATCCTTCACCTTCAACTGATAGTACCCATGATCTCAAGTATATCTTAGAAAATACTGAAGCTCCCCAGAATTGATCGAAGAGATCATCAATTCTAGGCAAGGGATACTTGTTCTTCATCGTCAACTTGTTCAGTTGTCGATAATCTATACACATTCTCATCGTCTCATCCTTCTTCTTTACAAACAGAACAGGTGCACCCCAAGGTGACACACTAGGTCGGATGAAACCTCGATCCAATAACTAGGAAGATTACACGGGGAAAACTAAAGTCAACCTTGATTAACGACCCTTTTTTTCTTTTTATCTTTTCTAGATGCATATTAAACCTAGGTAATTACTCAAGAATAATATGAGAGAAGAACACAGACTTCGATGTGCTCTTGTGTCGGGCAAAGGACATCGAGCAGAACCTGGGCTTGTCTTCTAGAGGTGTTGGATCTAGCTCTGGGAAGAGAGCTGCTGAGTATAGTTCCGGTGGAGGACAAAACAAGAGAGGTCGTGACAGGAGACATCAGCCTGAGGGAAGGTGTGGTGTTTCGGGTCGAGGTGGGAAGGCTCAGGGAGTTCGTATGAGGTCCGAGCAGCATACATGCTGGACGTGTGGTTCGAGCGACCATTTGAGGCGAGATTGTCCTCGAGCGGCTAGAGACGTCCAGGCTCATGTTGCATTGACAGGGAACTCCTGCTGGAATTGTGGTTCAGCAGATCACATGAGGAGGGAGTGTCCATTGTTGGTCGGCGGTGGCCAAGGACGTGCTCCTGTGGTGGCTGCACCTCAGAGAGGCCGTGGGCACGGCCGTGGGAACTTTCAAAGGAGGGATGAGGGGCAGCGAGGTATTGGTCACGTTGTAGCCGTTCGACCTGAGGGAGGTGGACCAGCGAGGGTGTATGCTCAGCGCGAGGAGCGCAACGATACCGATGTGATCGCAGGTACATTTGCTCTTCAGTCTTTATCTTTGATGGCTTTGATTGATTCTGGATCCACGAATTCTTATATCTTGAGTGAGCATGCACATTTGCTTGATATACCTGTTGAGATGCTTGGAGTAGGAATGCAAGTGACTAGTTCTTTTGGTGAGGCTATAGTCACTAGGAAGTTGTATAGGAGGTGTCCTTTGTCTGTGCAAGGTCATGTTTTTCTTGTGGATTTAATGGAATTGCTTTTCTACTGATTTGATATAATCCTTGGCATGGATTGGTTGACGGAGCATACAGCTGTGGTTGATTTTGATGTTAAGCGAGTCACCTTAAATTTGGCTGATGACTATGAGGTTGTTGTAGTAGGCGAGAATGTGAAATTCTTGTCAAATGTAATTTCGGCCTTGGAAGAAAACCGTATGATGAGGTTGGGGTGTGAGGCTTACCTTGCTTATGTGATGAATCTTGGTACCAAAGATGTGCGTGTCTAGGATATTCGAACGGTTCACGATTTTCTGGGTGTCTTTCAAGAAGAATTGTCTGGATTGCCACCTGTAACGGGTTTTTTTAGATCAACTTCCCCACTACTTTGAAAAATATTCATTTAATTTAAAAAGGGGGAATTTTGAAAACAATTCGATTCGGGTTTTGGAAAGAAAACCTTTTTTAAAAATCTTTTTCTCGGTTTGGAGTCGCCACCGACCACTATGGTAGGCCAGACACTGTAAAAAACAAAACAAGAGATTTGTTTGAAAGGGTTCGGGAGTTGGTTACGTGTGGGGAAGGGTTAGCACCTCCATCACGCCCGGAAATCGGTACCAAAACAATTGTTGCTTTTAATTGATGGAAATTAATCAAAATTTAAAAAGACTTTAATTAGGGGTTCTTAATTGAAAACCAGACTTTAATTATACGAGCTTTATCCAAATTGGTAGTTTTGAATTAATTAAACATTGAATTAAAAAGGATGACGGTAGACCGGGCCAAGGACTAAACCGACATCACATAAGACTGACTGTCGTGTTAGTTTAGGGTTCGAATCCCATACGTCACCTTTATGCATGATGCAAGCAGGTAAAAAATGGTGATATGGTCTTGTTCATTTTAATTACGAATTTACCTTTAGACGATTCGAATTAATCCGAATATTCTCGGGACATCCAATAAGTTAGGCTAGTCGACCCGAATACGCGAATTAATAGGTATCTCCGTTTTAGAATTAAAATTAATTAGCATGCGAATTTAAACATTAAGGGTCACATGTAATGTAATGACATATTAGAATGCATGTCACAAATATATATTCGAACAAAAGAAGGCAAAGCATGCACATACTAACATAAATAATATGGCTAAAAAAACATTCGATGCAAACATATATTAAGGGACAAGAATGCATAAATAATAACACAACATGATCAAAATGACATGCAATATCAACAAAAATGAAAGATAAACATAATGCTAACTGTAAGGGATTGAAAATGTAAATTACCCACTAAAGAAATAATCAAACACGAAATAGGGGCAAAATCAAAAAGACGCGGAAAATCAAGGGGACTAAAGCAGTGATTTTACCATCTGGATGCCAATCGAAATGAAAATGGTGACGGAATTGAAAAACGTCTAAAAAGCAGAGGGACTTGGGATGGAGTTTGAAAACGCGAAAGCCCTCCCCGCGCAATTAAAGTGACACGAGATGGCTTAAAACACGATTAGACCAATTTTAAAACTAAAAACGATTATAAAAGCCAGGTTAAAACATTTTTATCCCATTTTCTCTTTTTCAAATACCTAAATCGGGAGAGCTCCCCCCTTTTGCTCTGTTTGCTCCGACGCCGCAAAAGGGGTTCCGGACTCCATTGTTGGCGTCGGAACCCTAAAAGACCTTCCCTCCCCTTTTCCGAAACCAAAAAAACCAAAAAATCCCTTTCTTTTTCGAAATCAAAAACGTTTCTGTTTTTTTTTTGTGTGTTTAAAACCCAAAACCGAAACTAAAAACCACAAACTTACCCCTTTCGCGTCACCGGCTCACCATGCATGGCTTCCGAGGGAGCTAGAAGGCTTGTCGCCGGCAACGTGAAATGGAGGAGAAGAAAGACCGACGAGGGTAAACCCTAACCCTTTTTGTTTTTTTTACTTTCGAAAATAAAAATAAGATGTGATATACCTCTTGCAAGTTTCTCTCTGCTTGTATTGATATGAAAATTCGATTACAATGCTTACGAGTTTTTTTTCGAATCCTCTTACAACTTTTTCTCTCCAAGAAATCCTCTCGAAAAAACCACCTCTTTACATTGCTTGCTCGGGTTTTTATAGCCCCGAAATTATAGATTTTTCTATTTCTAAAATGCATAAAATTGCTGTAAATCGCTGTTGATTTGTACGATTTCTGTTGATTGCCTCTGAAAATGGTTGCTGCAATTTGTTTGTGATTTATGATGTTTGTCTTTTTGCGTTGCATGTGAGCTCGTACGAGGAGAGGGCGACCAGAGAGATGTGGCCAGACGACGTGGCTGGTTTGGCTCGGGCGTGAGGCGTCCGAGAAGGCACGCGGTGAACTGCACGCGCGCATTTGGGAGACGGACAGACGCGCGTGGGAGACAGGGCGTCGCGCGTGAGGATCTGGAACCTTCTCCGGGTCGATCTCAGTCGTCCGATAAGATCTCGATCGAAGGGCTAAGGCTGCGCGGCGCTAGGGTTTCCTTGGGGGCAGCTAGGGCTTCCTTCTTATCTGGTGCGATCTGGGCCATTGGATCTCCCCTCCAGATCCAACGGTTGAGATGGGGCGGCTGCACAAAATATAAGTGCCATTAGGGTTCTTCTGTTAGGGTTTAACTATTTGGGCCAAAACAGACCTTGATATATGTATAATATTTTTGGGCTGTAATATGGACTTTAAATAAATAAACTACTGGGCTTTTTATTTAATTAAAATATCGGGATTTGTTTATTTACATTAGACTTAATTTTATTTCCAGTTTCAATAATAATAATAATAATAATAATAATAATAGATATTAATAGTAGTAATAATAAGATAATAATAGTAGATAAAGATAATAATAATAGTAATAAAATAATAGTAATAATCGGTAATAATGTTACTAATAATAATATAAGTAATAGTAATAATATATGATAATGGTATAGGTTATAATAATAGACTCTAATAGTAGTAATATATACTCTTTTTTCTTTTTTTCTTTTTAATATTTTATCACAATATATACAGCCCATTAAAAGAAAAGAAAATAGGACGGGTTCAACACCCCGGAAAAAATTAGTGATTACAGTTGTCCCCTTTTGCTTATACTTGTGGAACAAGGATAAAGCAAATGCCATAAGCACCAATTTTGTCCGACTTCCCTGTTTTGATTCCGAGTCACCATGCACTTGAACTATTGGCGGTTCGGAAGTCGGTATGGGAAAATGCAACGGTTGCGGAGGCTTGAAGCTGTTTTTTTCATTTCAACACTCTTCAACCCTTCGAGGTCCGATCAAACAGAAAATTAGCAGAAGCTCCATTCTCCAATGCCCGCACGGATAGGCGGGTTCTATTCTCCGAAAGCCTGAACAGATAGGCGAGTTCTATTCTCCGAAAGCTCGAACAGATAGGCGAGTTCTATTCTCCGAAAGCCCAAACAGATAGGCGAGTTCTATTCTCCGAAAGCCGAACAGATAGGCAGGTTTCATTCTCCGAAAGCTCGAACAAATAGGTAGATTCAATTCTTCGAAAGCCCGAAAAGATAGGCGAGTTCCATTCTCCGAAAGCTCGAACAGATAGGCAAGTTCCATTCTCCGAAACCCCGAACAGATAGGCGGATTCCATTTTTCGAAAGCCCGAACAGATAGGCAGATTCCATTCTCCGAAAGCCCGAACAGACAGGCGAGATCCATTCTCCGAAAGCCCGAACAGATAGGCAGATTCCATTCTCCGAAAGCTCGAACAGATAGGCAGATTCCATTCTCCGAAAGCTCGAACATATAGGCAAGTTCCATTCTCCGAAAGCCCGAACAGATAGGCAAGTTCCATTCTCCGAAAGCCCGAACAGATAGGCAGATTCCATTCTCCGAAAGCCCGAACAGATAGGCGAGTTCCATTCTCTGAAAGCCCGAACAGATAGGCGAGTTCCATTCTCCGAAAGCCCGAACAGATAGGCTGGTTCCATTCTCCGAAAGCCCGAACAGATAGGCGGATTCCATTCTCCGAAAGCTCGAACAGATAGGCAGGTTCCTTTTATGGGAAAAGCTTTAATATACCTATCCAAATAGTTAAAAATGATATGCTGATGTGAGTTAGCATGCTGCTAATCTTATGGATGCCTAACTAAAAATGATGTATGAATTATGGCATCAAAATGCTCGGATGCTTTTAATCTCTGGGTTGGTCGATCTTGACCTTCTTCTTCTTCTTAATCTCTTTTGGCATTCTCATCTCTGCCAAATCTTAATCTTTCGGTCTCTCCTCGAAAGATGACTACTGACTTTCACTGGTCAGAGTGGACGTAACACTTATCGTAGTGCACATACTCAAAGCATTGCCCCCTATTCTCAAAACTGGGTGCTAGATTATTCTCTTCGTCTTACTCAATGCGACGACCTTTCTCTTCTTTCAACAATGGGGGAAGCACATGCCCCCAAGTCCCTGAACTTTTTCTGAGTTCATTTTAGAATGATCCATCTTGACCTTCTTCTTCTTAATCTCTTCTGGCTTTCGTACTTGCCAAATCTCAATATTTTGATCTCTTCTCGACAGATAACTGTTAACTTTCGTTGGTCAAACTAGACATATCACTTCTCGTAGTGCATGTTCTCAAAACAATTCCCCCTTCTCAAACTGGGTGCTAAATTATTCTCTTCGTCTTATTTCAACGACTTCTTCACTCTTCTCAATGTTAGGGGAAGCGCATGCCCCCAAGTCCTTGAACTTTTCGTTTAAGTTTATGAAGTCCAATTTCATCTTCTGAAGCAATCGAAATATTTCGACAAAAATTTGCATCAAGTCCCTGAACTGTAGCGTGTAGGAACTTACTACAATCTTCACCATAGCCACTGACAAGCTGTCATTTGTATTCATGACATTGCATTCTAAACTTTATCCCTGAAGCAAAGGGAAATTAATTTGTGTTCAAAAAAGATTTAGATTGCATCTTCTAATTTCAACATGAGATGCATTTTTTTAAAAAAACAAAATTTTCTCTCTCAAATCATGGGTATATCAAGCTGGATTAAATACCCTGAATATTAAGTGCACGAATGAGATTGTTATGGCTTACCAATGATTGCCTCAAGCAACATGTGTCTAGGAGACCTCGAAAGCTGAGCTGATGCCTGAAAATATGACATACTCTCCAAGTTATTTCAGCTTTTTAATCAATTAGATTTATCTTCAATAGGCTTCGCCTTTATCAATTCTTTATAATTGTGGGGAAGTCAACTCATCACATTCTTTTGGCTCAAAATAAATGATGGAGCAAACAACAAAACCCCGAGCTACTCGGCATTGTCACGATTTGAGAATATTACCATCACTCATGTAGCTAAAGTGGATGGTGCATAGCAACCTTATTGGTCTTTTGCTACAGCGGAGTGCCCTAAAAATTCCACATTTGTATCCGAAAATGCCTATTACCAGGCTTCGAACATTGTTAGGCTTAGTATTCTCGAATTTTTTTAGCACGAAAGACTTCCGGTTATTCTCCCGAAGGTCATAATTCTATGTGTGTTTAATTAGGTGACCAAATTAACTTGGAGTGTAAGCCACATATTCATCATCTTCAAAGCTTTCGACTTCCACTAGACAAAGGCGACTCGAAGTCAACCTTTAGGGTCAAGGCCAATGTCCCTTGTGCAATTGATATATGGGGACTCAATAAGCAAATATATACACACAAAATGGAAAGGCAACTGAAACATAATGCATCCTTTCATTGAAAATTAAAAAAACATACAGTCTGAGGCCCTTACAAAAATCTTTGCTACCTTCGGGCAAAGGGGTAGCAAAGTGGATTCCACACATCACTTCAAGGAAAAAACTGGAATGCAATGAAATGAAAGCAAAAAAACATGGATGCATAGAACTCTTAACTACGCTGGCCGTCCATCCCACCCCTTCAGCTTCTTCGAGGAATTCAACCTCCTTAGTGTCCATTAATTCTTGGACCAACTGCTTAAATTCGGGAAAACTTTGAATCTCGTGCCCCACAGTCTGATGGTACTCCCAGAATGACTCATGGAGGTCACATGCCCCATCCGGACCCTTCTCAATTAAGCCCGCTGCGCACAGTTGTTCGTACACCCAACTCAGAGGGGGCTTAATTTCTGACGCCTCCATCCTCACCTTCTTTGTATCTACCACTTCGAGGGCATTCACGCTCCGACCTTCATGTTTCAGAAGTGGGTTGGTCGTCACATTGGGCTCCTCTAACTCTAAGACCCCGGTGTTAATCATGTTTTGCACGAGCTTCTTGAATGGTGCACAATTTTCTATCGTGTGTCCTGGTACTCCATCGTGGTACTCATAGTGTGCCTTCTCATCGTACCATGTAGGTAAGGCGGCCGGAAGGGAGTAACATGATACGGGCAAACCAGATCGGCCCCGTATAAGTGCTTGTATACCTCCTTGTACGGTATAGGCAGAGGGGTGAAGGTCATTCTCTCTTGTTCCTTCTTGGGAGCACTACTCTCTCTTCGGTTTGAGCCTTGCGCATTCCCACTTGCGTCTTGAGGCGGTGAGATGGTGAGGTGCTTAGAAACCTCGTAGGTACCAAGGTTGTTCACCTCGTGATCTTTCTTCTTAAACTTCTTCAGGGCATTCTCTCCTCCATCAATCCTACCACTCTTGATGGCTGCCTCGATCCGCTCACCGGTCATAACCATATTTGAGAAGTTACCGATAGGATTGCTTATCATGCGGTCATAGAGGGTCGGTCCCTTTCAAGGTATCGAAAAACATAGGGGAGATCTCATTCTCACGGAGCGGGAGTTGAACCTGTGCCGCCACATCTCGCCAACGCTGGGCGTACTCATGGAGGCTCTCATTGTGCCTTTGCTCCAAACCTTGTAGCATGAGTCGGTTCAGAACCATGTCGGTTATATGCCTATACTGATCCGTGAAAGCCTTAGCGAAATCCTTCCACGACCTAATCTGAGCACGGGTTAACTGATCGTACCACCTCACCGCGGGCCCCATTAAGCTGTCTTGGAAGCAGTGAATCAACAACTTCTCATTGTAGGTGAAACCTGTCATCTTTCTACAAAACATGGTTATGTGAGCAGTAGGGCAAGTCGTCCCGCCAAACTTCTCAAACTCTGGTGTCTTGAACTTAGGCGGAATCACCAAGTCCAAAACCAAACTGAGATCTCTAGCATTCATCCCGCATGCCCCCTCTCCTTCTTCTTTTGTACGGAATTTCTCCTCGAGGTCTTTCCGGGTCTCTTCTAGTTGTTTTGAGAACTCGGCCTTGACCTTGTTCAAATTCTCTATCTCATCCAAATCCGGGACACTATCACCGACATTTTCCACATTAAAAATCATACCTGATGGAACATGGGTAGAGGCGCCCGCCTGGTGTGATGTTGCCCTATCTCCTTGGGTAGCCGCTCCTTGCAAGG
Organism: Hibiscus tridactylites; assembly: GCA_958450335.1. Lineage (NCBI taxonomy): Eukaryota > Viridiplantae > Streptophyta > Magnoliopsida > Malvales > Malvaceae > Hibiscus > Hibiscus tridactylites. The sequence goes on along the minus strand of OY288278.1, from coordinate 20,230,391 downwards.
GCTTAGGGGTATCGGTGTCAAAACCCGGGGAATACGAAGGGTCTCCCTTATCTTGACTAGGGTTTCCAACAGCACCATTTCCTTTCAAATTAGCTTGCAACAACTGAGATATCTCGTTCATCATATCTTGTTGGGACTTGATAATGGTGTCCCTCAATTCTTGCTGAGCTCGCTCCAACTGACCTCTCAAATCAGCATCCAACTTAGCGAAACTTTCCTCCATTTGCCTCCTTTGGTGGCGAGTAAAGTGTGGGTGTGGAATCTTCGGTAGTCACAAATGCTGCCATGACCCTGAACAATTAATTCCATGATTTAATGATGTAATGCATGAAATGTGTATGCATAACTGAAACAAATGAATGAAGGCAACAAATTAAAAAACACAAAATCGAATGCAAGGAAATGTTGATTCCACGAACATCCTTGTAACCCCCTTAACCCGGCCTAGACGGTTGACCCGAATTAAGAAAGTCACACGGGGAAAACCAAAGTCAACCCGAAAGTCAACCTTGATTAACGACCCTTTTTTTTTCTTTTTAATCTTGTCTAGATGCATATTAATCCTTAGATATGATCATACAACAACATACTCAAAAATCATAAACATTAGAGATCAAACAGGGACCCAATTGAACAAATTACAACTTTAGGGACCAAATTGTAATTTCTGATAAATATGAGGACTTAACCCAAATTAAAGTTACCAGCTTGTAATTAGTCAGGTTTCATGCTTCACTGTGAAATTTCAGCTCAAAAGAACATCCCAAACTCATACAATTGCACAAACAAGATTCAGGACCAAAATGCAAACATTTCAGAACATTTAACTGCCAATGTCAGCCCCCAACGGTCACCCGTTCCGAAACAGGCAGAGCCCGTTTCGAAACGCGGGGCCGTTCCGCAACGCGTACCGCAACACGGGCTGGCAGTAGCCAAACCATTTCGGAACGGTCTCTCCCGTTTCGGACGCCTGGGCTTGTTTAAGGCACCTGTTCCGAAACGGGTGGCACTGTTCCGAAACACCCTACACAGATTGCCCCAAAATGCAAACTTAAACATACAATTAAACATCCAATCATGCTCCAATTGCCACCAAACTTTACCAGCATGCAATTCAACATATTTGAGACATACTTGCATCAACAATTCATCAAAACAACATCATATACGAAAAGCCCCAAATCTATAAGCATGCTTCCTACACAAGCAAGCCATACAAGCATAAACTTCCAATTCAAGCATATAAAGGCCAAACACTAAAACCAGCATTCTCATCAACATTCAACATACTTAGGGAGTTCAAAACCTCTCCCAAAACATACACATAGGTCCCCCATTGCCAAATTACCAAAAGCTAACAATGTACTTAAGAAACCTTCCATACTTTGAGCTTTACTTTCACTTGAATGCTTGCCCTTCTTGCTGCCCTCAAAGTACTCTAATGTTCTGCATTATTGAATTAAGAAAACGAAAGAGAGCGTAAGCAAAAGCTTAGTGAGGAAGGCTCAATAAAACCATTCAATAATGCATTTATAAAACATTTACAAATCATGCTTCAAATCAACATTTGCACATGCTCAAAAGCATACTTTAAACAAGCATCTCATGCTTCATAACATAACATGTCATATTGGCTACAAGTGATAAATTCCACTTCTTTAAAAACAAGTTCATCAACTTTCACCCCAAGGACTTTTAAACACCTTGGCCCCAAGGACTTTTAAACACCTTGGCCCATGGACTTTTAACCACCATGGAAAGGACCACACAAGGACTTTTAACCACCTTTGTGTCCGTATCAAGTTTCACCCCAAGGACTTTTAAACACCTTGGCCCCAAGGACTTTTAAACACCTTGGCCCCATGGACTTTTAAACACCATGGCCCCATGGACTTTTAAACACCATGGAAAGGATCACACAAGGACTTTTAACCACCTTTGTGTCCATAGCAAGAACCATCCAAGGACTTTTAACCACCTTGATGTTCTTAAATAAACAAGGCTCACTCAAGGACTTTTAACCACCTTAGTGACCTTAACCTTTTCAAAACATCACTTGCCAATATACATCATTATCATCAATTTATCCACTGTTTTAAAGCATTAAACCAAGCCATATTCATCATGCATTTAAAAGCATCAAACCACATTTAATCAATGTACAAAAACAAGGAACTCTTACCTTGAGCTTCCTTCAACATATGGCTTACAAAAACAGCATTAACCATGCTAAATCATGCTTTCAAAACAGAGTTTAAAACATGCAATAAACCACATTGCACAACAATCAAATCATGGCCACCACTAGAGAGTATTTCCGAAAACTTACACTTGAGCTTAGCAAAGTTGTTTAGACTTAAACTAAGCTCCCAAGACATTGGTTTCAAAGCCGAAAACCCAATTTCACTCACCGATTCCACTTCGCCTCTTGCCGAAGCACCAAATCAAGCTTCCGGATCAACAACTCTTGGATCCAAAGATGCCTCCCCTGTTTTAACACATCAAAGCAGAGGATTAATGCATCATCATGCATTAATTGCTTCAATGAAAGCACCTAAACTCGCTGCTCTCATCCACACTCCATTTTCGGCTACCAAACACAACCGAAAGTGCATCCAAACCACTTCTCAACAAAGCCCAGCCATAAATCATCAAAACCTAACATCCTTTAACATCATTTAACATCTAAAAAGAGCCTATTAACATCCTTATACCTCCAGCAACATCAGATCCACAAGATCACCTCAAAAACAAACAAGAATCACAAGCTAAACTTAGGAAACTCCACCTATCCGGGATTGCATCAATCAAAACTCAATTCCTTATCAATTTAGAGTTCAAATATCATCAAAAACACATCTCAAATCACAGATTTAACAGATCAACGAAAATCACCAAAAATCACCAAATCTTGCATTATAAGCCAAGATCCATTTCTCAACTCAAAAGCCTTTAATAAAACATCAATTAAGGATTGAAAACTTAGGAATTTCAGTAAAGAACTGATAGTTTAGAGGAGAAGGACGTTCTTACCTCCAAACTTGAGTTTCTCCTCTTTTTGGAACCAAAAACCTTGATGAATCAAGTAGCAAATGATGAGGTTTTGTAGATATGTTGATTAGGAATCAAAAGAGAGTTGAAAGGAGAGATTTGGGTGAGAAAATCAGAAACAATTCTCTGGAAAGAAGGTGTTTGGGTTGAGAGAAAATGAGAGAAAAGAAAATAGGAAGTTAGTTATCAAAATAGCCAAAATGGCTTTCCCTTCTCTTTTGATATGTTTTAAAATCAGAATATAGCTTAAAATATCTTAGAAAAATCTGGAGAAACTACTTTTGGATTAATAGCTCCTTAAAGATTCAAAGTTTCAACCCTTTATAAAACAGTCACCAAACTTTCAAAAATTACATTTTGGTCACTAGCCAAAATGTCACCCTTCCAAAACTCATTTTCCAAAATTGATTTCACAGTTCACTTAATTATATTAAAAGATGATTTTAGAACATTTTTCCATATTTTAATGCAACCCGAACTAGGCTTCCCTAATTTCGCCTCTTTAGATTCGAACAGCACTTTGACCAAACCGGTCAACGCCCAAAACTACTAAGCCCAAAACCGGGGCGTTACAACTCTCCCCCCTAAGAAATTTCGTCCTCGAAATTTACCTGAAGGAAAGAGATAAGGAAACTGCTTCAGCATGTCTTCCTTCCGCTCCCACGTGGCCTCCTCAACACCTCGATGCTTCCACAGCACCTTCACCAACTCAATGGTCTTGCCACGAAGAACCTTGCTATCCGAATCTAGAACCTTCACCGGTTCCTCATCATAGGTCAAATCCGGATTCAATTCCACTTCCTCCACAGGCATCACATGCGAAGGATCAGATCTATACTTCCGGAGCATAGAAACATGGAACACATCATGAATCTTCTCCAACTCCTGAGGTAACCTCAACCGATACGCAACAGGACCCACACGCTCAACCACCTCATATGGTCCAATGTACCTAGGGCTCAACTTACCCTTCCGGCCAAACCTCATCACCTTCTTCCAAGGCGAAACCTTCAAGAACACACGGTCACCCACCGCATACTCTATCTCCTTACGCTTCAAATCCGCGTAAGACTTTTGCCGATCAGAGGCAGCCTTCAACCGCTCACAGATAAGCTTCACCTTCTCAGTGGTCCCTTTCAACAAAGCCGGCATCGAAACCAACTTTTGACCAATTTCAGCCCAACAAAGAGGAGTCCTACACTTCCTCCCGTACAAAGCCTCATAAGGTGCCATCTGTATACTCGCCTGATAACTATTGTTATAAGCGAACTCAACCAAGGGCAGATGCTTCTCCCAAGAACCTTGGAACTCAATCACGCAGCACCTCAACATATCCTCCAAAATCTGGATAACTCGCTCAGACTGACCATCCGACTGAGGATGATAGGATGTACTGAAATGCAATCTTGTACCCAGAGCTTGATGCAAACACTGCCAGAAACGCGATGTGAACCTCGGATCCCTATCCGACACAATCGACTTAGGCACACCATGCAGCCTCACAATCTCAGCAATGTACAGCTCTGCCAGCTTATCCAAAGAAAACGTAGTATGTACAGGCAAGAAATGCGCACACTTCGTCAGGCGATCCACAATCACCCAAACCGAATTCTTCTTCGATGGAGACAAAGGTAATCCAGATACAAAATCCATGGTAACCCTCTCCCACTTCCATTCAGGGATTTTCAACGGTTACAACAACCCAGAAGGAACCTGATGTTCAGCCTTAAATCGCTGACACACCAAACACTTGCTCACAAACTCCGCAACATCCTTCTTCAAACCCACCCAATAGTACTCATCACGAAGATCACAATACATCTTAGTACTACCAGGGTGCATAGCAAAAGGACTACTATGACCTTCAGTCAGAATAGCACGCCTCAACTCAGCATCATTGGGCACTACTATCCGACTCCCAAAACACAACACACCACCATCATTAAAGCAGAAATCCGAAGGTCTACCCTCCGCGATATCCTGAACATGAGACACCAAGGAATCATCGAGCAACTGCTTTTCCTTGATCAACTGAACCAACGATGGTTTCACCTGCAACTCAGCAACAAGACCACCATCTCGCGATATGCTCAAGCTAGAAAACATAGCCCTTAGCTCAACAGCTACCTTCCTACTCAAGGCATCCGCAACAACATTAGCTTTTCCAGGATGATACTCAATCGTCAGATCATAATCCTTGAGCAACTCCAACCAACGCCGCTGCCTAAGATTCAACTCCTTCTGTGACATCAGATACCTCAAACTCTTGTGATCCGTGTACACTGTACACTTCTCACCATACAGATAATGCCTCCAGATCTTCAGTGCAAAAACCACTGCAGCCAGCTCAATATCATGCGTAGGGTAATTGCGCTCATGCACTTTCAACTGCCGCGATGCATAAGCCACCACCTTACCCTCTTGCATCAGCACACACCCCAAACCAACATAGGATGCATCACTATAGACCACAAACTCTTTCCCTGATTCAGGCTGAACAAAGATAGGAGCTTGCGTCAAAGCCGCCTTCAGCTTCTCAAAAGCCTGCTGTCTCGCTTCCGTCCACTCAACTTAACATCTTTCTGCAACAGCTTCGTCAAAGGAGCAGCAATCTTGGAAAAACCATCAACAAACCTTCGGTAGTATCCCGCCAAACCAAGGAAACTACGGACCTCATGAACAGACTTAGGAACCTTCCAATTCATCACCGCCTCGATCTTCTGAGGATCAACACGAATCCCCTCAGCTGAGACCACATGCCCAAGAAACACCACCTCCTTAAGCCAGAACTCACACTTGCTCAGCTTAGCATAAAGCTGATTCTCCAACAAAGCTTGCAAAACAATCCTCAAATGCTCTTCATGCTCCTCCTCAGTACGCGAGTACACAAGGATATCATCAATGAACACCACAACGAACTTGTCCAGGTATTCATGAAACACACGGTTCATCATGTCCATAAAAGCAGCAGGAGCATTTGTCAAACCAAACGGCATCACAAGGAACTCATAATGCCCATACCTTGTCCTGAAAGCTGTCTTAGGCACATCCCCATCTTTCACCTTCAACTGGTAATACCCTGACCTCAAGTCAATCTTAGAGAACACAGCAGCTCCCCGAAATTGATCAAAGAGATCATCAATCCTCGGCAAAGGATACCGATTCTTGATAGTCAACTTGTTCAGCTAACGGTAATCAATGCACATCCTCATAGTGCCATCTTTCTTCTTCACAAACAAGACTGGTGCTCCCCAAGGTGACACACTCGGCCGGATGAAACCACGATCAAGCAGCTCTTGCAACTGCGTCTTCAGCTCCTTCAGCTCCTTAGGTGCCATTCTATAGGGTGTAATGGACACAGGAGTTGTATTCTCATACAGCTCAATTCCAAACTCCACCTCGCGATTAGGAGGTAAACCAGGCAACTCCTCAGGAAAAACACCAGGAAACTCCTTCACAACTCTGATATCTTGCACCCTCAACTCCTTAGAGCTAGGATTCATCACAAAAGCTAGGTAAGCTTCGCAACCTTGCCTCAGCATCCTACTCGCCTCCAAGGTAGACACCACATTGGCAAGAAACTTCACATTCTCACCAACCACAACAACTTCATAATCATCCGCAAGCTTAAGCGAAACTCGCTTATTTTCACAATCCACAACAGCACGATGCTCAGCAAGACAATCCATACCAAGGATCACATCAAAATCATAAAAGGGCAACTCCATAAGATCAACATGAAAAACATGTTCTTGAACAACCAAGGGACACCTTCTATAAAGCTTTCGAGTCACAACAGTTTCACCAAAAGAACTAGTGACACGAACACCAACATCCAAAGACTCAACAGGCAAACCAAGCAATTCAGCATGCTCACGCAAAATGTATGAATGCGTAGATCCAGAATCAATCAAAGAAAGCAATGACAAGGATTGCAAAGTAAAGGTACCTGCAATCACATCCGCATCATTCCTCCCTTCACGCTGAGCATACACCCTCGCTTGGCCTCCACCTTCAGGCTGAATAGCCACAACATGGGCCACACCTCGGCCACCTTCCTCTCTCCTCTGGAAATTTCCACGGTCGCGCCCACGACCTCTCTGTGGTGCAGCAACAGCAGGTGCACGCACTTGATCACCAGCCAACCTAGGACAATCTCGCCTCAAGTGATCTGCGGATCCACAATTCCAGCATCCATTACCAGCTGCCGCAACAGGAGCTTGTACCTCTCTCACAGCACGAGGGCAGTCACGCTTCATGTGACCACGTGAACCACAGATCCAACAAGCACTAGGGTCAGCTCTAGCATTACCTCCTCTAGCAGGTGCACCACCACCTCTCTTAGCTGAGGACTGATACTTCTGATCTCGTCCCCTCTTGTTCCGTCCACCACCGGAACTAAACTCAGCAGCTCTCTTGCCAGAACTTGCTCCAGCACCTTTCGCAGATAAACCAAAGTTCATCTCAATGTCCTTGGCTCGGCCCACCAACACATCAAAATCATCATACTCGGTGGCCAGCACATACATCTTAACATCCGTCACAAGACCATAACGGAACCTCTCGCACCTTGCCCGCTCATCAGGTATCAGCTCAGGTGCATATTGACTGAGTCGCACAAACTGCACTTCATACTCAGCCACACTCATGCTCCCTTGGGTAAGAGACATGAATTCACGCTTCTTCTCATCAAGATATCTCACACCAAGATATCTCCTCTTGAACACATTTTGAAAGAATGTCCAAGTCACATCAGCTTCAACCATTCCAGCAATGGTGGTCGTCCACCACGTATACGCATCGTCCTACAGCAAGGACACAACACAACCCAGCTTTTGCACATCCGTGCAGCTCATCTGACCCAAGATTCGCTTGGTACTCTCTAGCCAAGCTTCAGAACTCTCAGCAGACATACCCCTGAACTCAGTCCCACCAAGACTGCGCAGACGCTCCAAAGGTAGTCTAACTCCAGCATCTCCCTGATGCCCAGCTCCATGAGCTCCAGCTACTGCTGCTCGAAAAGCACCCGCAATAGCTTGTACTAACATAGACATATCAGGCATAGCTTGCCCCTGACCAACCTCTGGTCCAGCAGCTCCAGCACCAGCTGGAGCTTCAGCTCTTCCTCCCTCAGCACCACCACCAGGTGGAGGAGGAGGTAACACCGCACTACCCGTGTTTTCCTCGTTCTCGTTCTCATTAGGAGCCGTAGCTCGCACATTACCTCGTAACTCTCTACGTGGTGCCATACTTTTACCATGCAATCACAATGCAAATAAAACAAAGTCAGGCCCAGCAAGGTAAGCAATCCAAGTATTCAAGCTCAATTTCATTCAAAATCAACATCATTTCATTAGCTTTTATTTGGCAATGGGTACCCACAACATGCTACATCATAGCATACAACTCAATTGCATCCAAAACACAAGCCACTAAACATGCTTTCAATCAACAAGCACACAAGGCATACATACTTCAATCATGCACACATTCATTCCCAATTACTCGAGAACTCAGCTCTGATACCACCAAATGTAACCCCCTTAACCCGGCCTAGACGGTTGACCCGAATTAAGAAAGTCACACGGGGAAAACCAAAGTCAACCAGAAAGTCAACCTTGATTAACGACCCTTTTTTTTCTTTTTAATCTTGTCTAGATGCATATTAATCCTTAGATATGATCATACAACAGCATACTCAAAAATCATAAACATCAGAGATCAAACAGGGACCCAATTGAACAAATTACAACTGTAACGCCCCGGTTTTGGGCTTAGAAGTCTTGGGCGTTGACCGGTTCGGTCAAAGTGATGTTCGAATCATAAGAGGTTAAATTAGGAAAGCCTAGTTCGGGTTGCATTAAAAATATGGAAAAATGTTCTAAAATCATCTTTTAATATAATTAAGTGAACTGTGAAATCAATTTTGGAAAATGAGTTTTGGAAGGGTGACATTTTGGCTAGTGACCAAAATGTAATTTTCGCAAGTTTGGTGGTTGTTTTATAAAGGGTTGAAACTTTGAATCTTTAAGGAGCTATTTACCCAAAGGGAGTTTCTCCAGATTTTTCTAAGATATTTTGAGTTATAATTCTGATTTTAAAGTATATCAAAAGGAGGGAAAAGCCATTTGGCTAATTTCATAACTAACTTCTCTATTTTCTTTCTCTCTTTTTCTCTCAACCCAAACACTCCATTTCCAGAGATTTGTTTCTGATTTTCTCACCTAAATTCCTCCTTTCAACTCTCATTTGATTCCTAATCATTGTATCTTCAAAACCTCTTCAATTGCTACTTGTTTCAACAAGGATTTTGATTCCAAAAAGAGGAGAAACTCAAGTTTGGAGGTAAGAACGTCCTTCTCCTCTAAACTATCAGTTCTTTACTGAAATTCCTAAGTTTTCAATCCTAAAATGATGTTTAATTAAAGGTTTTAAAGTGTTGAAATGGATCTTGGCTTATTATGCAAGATTTTGATGATTTTTGATGATTTTCGTTAGATCTGAGTAATCTGTGATTTGAGAGGTGTTTTTGATGTTAAATGATCTCTAAATTGATAAGGAATTGAGTTTTGATTGATGCAATCCCGGATAGGTTGAGTTTCCTAAGTTTAGCTTGTGTTTCAAGGTAGTTTTTGTGGTGATCTTGGTGTTCTGATGTTGCTGGAGGTATAAGGTTGTTAATAGGTTGTTTTTAGATGTTATATGATGTTAATGGAAGTGTGGTTTTTCTAGTTTATGGCTGTGCTTTGTTTAGAAGTGGTTTGGATGCATTTTCGGTTGTGTTTGGTGACCGAAAATGGAGGTTGAATGAGAGCAGCGAGTTTAGGTGCTTTCATTGAAGCAATTAATGCATGATGATGCATTAATCCTCTGCTTTGATGTGTTGAAACAGGGGAGGCATCCTTGGATCCAAGAGTTGTTGATCCGGAAGCTTGATTTGGTGCTTTGGCTTGAAGCAAAGTGGAAATCGGTGAGTGAAGTTGGGTTTTTAGATTTTAAAACCAAGGTTTGAAGGTTTTGGGGGCTTAGTCTAAGTCTAAACAACTTTGCTAAGCTCAAGTGTAAGTTTTCGGATTTTCTCTCTAGTGGTGGCCATGATTTTGTTGTGATGCAAAATGGTGAATTGCATGTTTTAATTACTGTTTTGAAAGCATGTTTTAGCATGGTATTTGCTGATGTTTTAAGCCATATGTTGAAGGTAACTCTAGGTAGGAGTTCCTTGATTTTATACATTGAAATAATGAGGTTTGATGCTTTGAAATGCATGTTGAATATGGCTTGGTTTAATGCTTTAAAACAGTGGATTATATGATGTAAAAGATGTATATTGGCAAGTGATGTTTTGAAAATGTTAAGGTCACTAAGGTGGTTAAAAGTCCTTGAGTGAGCCTTGTTACTTAAGAACATCAAGGTGGTTAAAAGTCCTTGGATGGTTCTTGATGCGGACTCTAAGGTGGTTAAAAGTCCTTAGGTGATCCTTTCCATGGTGTTTAAAAGTCCATGGGGCCAAGGTGTTTAAAAGTCCTTGGGACCAAGGTGGTTAAAAGTCCTTGGGGTGATTCAAGCTATGGACACAAAGGTGGTTAAAAGTCCTTGTGTGGTCCTCATTCATGGTGTTTAAAAGTCCATGGCCAAGGTGTTTAAAAGTCCTTGGGGCCAAGGTGTTTAAAAGTCCTTGGGAAAGTTGTTGAACTTGTTTTAATAAATGAAAAGTATCACTTGAGCCAATATGACATGTTAAGAATATTGTGAAGCATGAGATGCTTGTTTAAATGTTTATTTTGAAGCATGGGATTGCTTGTTTTAAAGTATGCTTTTGAGCATGTGCAAAGGTTGATTATAAGCATGATTTGTAAATGTTTTAATTGCATTATTGAATGGTTTTTAAAAGAGCACTCCTCACTAAGCTTTTGCTTATGCTCTCTCGTTTTCTTAATTCAATAATGCAGAGCACTAGAGTATTTTGAAGGGCAGCAAGAAGGGCAAGAGTTCAAGTACAAGTAGAGCTCAATGTATGGAAGGTTTTTGTTAAACATTTTAGCTTTTGGATGATTTGGCAATAGGGGACCAATGTGTATGTTTTGGGAGGTGTTTGGAACTCCCTAAGTATGTTGAATGATGATTTGAATGCTGGTTTTTGGATTGGATTCTTACATGCTTGTTGTGGAAGTTTGTGCTTGAATAGCTAGTTTGTGTAGGAAGCATGCCTATAGAATTGGGGCTTTTTGCATGTGATGTTTTTTTGATGAATTGATGATGCATGTATGTCCTATATATGTTGAATTGCATGTTGGTAAAGTTTGGTAACATTTGGAGCATGTTTGAGTGATCAATTGCATGTTTTGGTATGCTAGTTTGCTGAAATCTGTGCAGGCGTTTCGGAACAGTGTGCACCGTTTCGGAACGGGTGCCTGGAATGAACCCAGGGGTCCGAAACGGTATGCACCGTGTAACGCCCCGGTTTTGGGCTTGGAAGTCTTGGGCGTTGACCGGTTGGTCAAAGTGCTGTTCGAATCGTAAGAGGTTAAATTAGGAAAGCCTAGTTCGGGTTGCATAAAAATTATGGAAAAATGTTATAAAATCATCTTTTATTATAATTAAGTGAACTGTGAAATCAATTTTGGAAAATGAGTTTCGGAGGTGTGACATTTTGACTAGTGACCAAAATGTAATTTTTGAAAGTTTGGTGGCTATTTTATAAAGGGTTGAAACTTTGAATCTTTAAGGAGCTATTTACCCAAAGGGAGTTTCTCCAGATTTTTTTCTAAGATATTTTAACCCATAATTCTGATTTTAAAAGAATCATAAGGAGGGAAAAATCTATTTTGGCCATTTTCTCTTTTAACTACCTATTTTCCCTCTATCTTTTCTCTCAACCCAAACACTCATTTCCAGAGATCTAAGTCTGATTTTCATCACCTAAAAACCTTCTTTCAACTCTCATTTGATTGCAAATCATTGTGTCTTCAAATCCTCTTCAATTTCTTCAAGTTTCATCAAGCTTTTCTATTCCAAAAAGAGGAGAAACTCAAGTTTGGAGGTAAGAACGTCCTTCTCCTCTGAACTTCAAGTTCTTTAATGAAATTCCTAAAGTTTTCAATCCTAAATTGATATTTGATTAAAGGTTTTAAGGTTGATTTATGGATCTTGGCTAATTATGCAAGATTTTGATGATTTCACTTGATTTTCGTTTGATCTGTTAAATCTGTGTTTTGAGGAGTGTTTTTGATGTTAAATGATCATTAAATTGATGTGGAAATGAGTCTTGATTGATGCAATCCCGGATAGGTTGGGTTTCCTAATTTTAGCTTGTGTTTTAAGGTAGCTTTTGTGGTGATCTTGTGGATCTGGTGTTGCTGGAGGTATAAGGATGGTTGTAGGTTGTTTTTAGATGTTAAATGATGTTAATGGAAGTAAGGTTTTGCTGGTTTATGGCTGGGCTTTGTTTAGAAGTGTTTCGGATGCATTTTCGGTTGTGTTTGGTGGCCGAAAATGGAGGTTTAGTGAGAGCAGCGAGTTTAGATGCTTTCATTGAAGCAATTAATGCATGATGATGCATTAATCCTCTGCTTTAATGTGTTGAAACAGGGGAGGCATCCTTGGATCCAAGAGTTGTTGATCCGGAGGCTTGTTTTGGTGCTTTGGCTTGAAGCGAAGTGGTAATCGGTGAGTGAAAAATGGATTTTCAGCTTTTAAACCAAGGGTTGAAGGTTTTGGGAGCTTAGTTTAAGTCTAAACAACTTTGCTAAGCTCAAGTGTAAGTTTTCGGATTACTCTCTTTAAGTGGTGGCCATGTTTTGATGAAATGTGAAATGATGACTTTGCATGATTTGCTACTGTTTTGGAAAGCATGTTTTAGCATGTTAATTGCTGATGTTTTAGCATGATTTATGCTGATGATTTAAGCCATGTGTTGAAGGTGTCTCTAGTTAAGAGTGCCTTGTTTTTATGCATTGTTAAATGATGATTTAATGCTTTGAAATGCATGATGAAATGGCTTGATTTAAATGCTTTAAAACAGTGGATTATATGATGTATAAAGTGTGTATTGGCAAGTGATGGTTTGTAAAAGTGAAGGTCACTAAGGTGGTTAAAAGTCCTTGAGTGAGCCTTGTTATCTAAGATCATCAAGGTGGTTAAAAGTCCTTGGATGAATCTTGTTGCGGACTCTAAGGTGGTTAAAAGTCCTTAGGTGCTCCTTTCCATGGTGGTTAAAAGTCCATGGGGCCAAGGTGTTTAAAAGTCCTTGGGGCCAAGGTGTTTAAAAGTCCTTGGGGTAATTCAAGCTACGGACACAAAGGTGGTTAAAAGTCCTTGTGTGGTCCATTCATGGTGTTTAAAAGTCCATGGCCAAGGTGTTTAAAAGTCCTTGGGGTCCAAGGTGTTTAAAAGTCCTTGGGGAAAGTTGTTGAACTTGATTTCATAAATGAAATGTATCACTTGAGCCAATATGACATGTATAGTACATGAGATGCATGAGATGCATGATTTAATGTTTATGTCGAAGCATGAGATGCTTGTTTAAATGAAATGTGGAAGCATGATATTGCTTGATTTAAAGTATGCTTTGAGCATGTGTAAAGGTTGTTTACAAGCATGATTTACAAATGGTTTTAAATGCATTATTGAATGGTTTTTAAAGAGCACTCCTCACTAAGCTTTGGCTTACGCTCTCTCGTTTTCTTGATTCAATAATGCAGAGCATTAGAGTGCATTGAGGGCAGCAAGAGGTGGCAAGCAAACAAGTACAAGTAAAGCTCAATGTATGAAGGTTTTATAAGCGTTTTAGCTTTTGTATGTTTTGGCAATGGGGGACCAATATGTATATGTGTTTTGGGAGGTGTTTAAGACTCCCTAAGTATGTTGAATGTTAATGTTGTTGCTGGTTTTTGGATTGAACCATATATGCTTGTTTTGCAAGTTGTTGCTTGAGTGGATAGCTTGTGTAGGAAGCATGACCTTTAATTTGGGGCTTTTTGCATGTGTTGTTATTTTGTTGAATTGATGATGCTCTTATGTCTTAAATATGTTTAATTGCATGCTGGTAAAGTTTGGTGATGTTTGGAGCATGTTTGAGTGGTCAATTGCATGATCTAGTATGCTTGTTTGCTGATTTTCGTGCAGGCGTTTCGGAACAGGGGTGTACCGTTTCGGAACGGGTACCTTGCATGAACCCAGGCGTCCGAAACGGTATGCACCATTTCGAAACGGTTTAGCCTCTGCCGAGGCCATGTTCCGGAACTCGTTTCGGAACGGCCCGTGTTTCGGAACAGGGCTAGCCTGTTCCGGAACGGTCGACCGTTAGGGGGGCTGACATGGTAGTTATATGTTTCGTTTTGTTTACGTTTTGGTCCTGAATCTTGTTTGATCAATTGCATGAGCTGTGGATGTCCTTTTGAGCTGAAATTTCACAGAGAAGCATGAAACCTGACTAATTTCAAGATGGTAACTTTTATTTGGGATAAGTCCCTTAATTTATCAGAATTTACAATTTGGTCCCTAAAGTTGCAATTTGTTCAATTGGGTCCCTGTTTGATCTCTGATGTTTGTGATCTTTTGATATGCTGTTTGTATGATCACAATTAAGGTTAATGAGCATCTAGACAAGATTAAAAAGAAAAAAAAAAGGGTCGTTAATCAAGGTTGACTTTCGAGTTGACTTTGGTTTTCCCCGTGTAATCTTCGTAGTTCGGGTCAACCGTCTAGACCGGGCTACGGGGGTTACACACCGTTTCGAAACGGTTTGGTCTCTGCCAGACCCCCGTTGCGGAACTGGTTGCGGAACGGCCCGTGTTTCGGAACAGGGTCAACCTGTTTCGGAACGGTCGACCGTTGGGGGCTGACATGGGCAGTTATATGTTTTGAATTGTTTACGTATTGGTCCTGAATCTTGTTTGTTCAATTGTATGAGTTTGAGATGTCCTTTTTAGCTGAAATTTCACAGAGAAGCGTGAAACCTGACTAATTTCAAGTTGGTAAGACTAATTTGGGTTAAGTCCTTTTATTTATCAGAAATTACAATTTGGTCCCTAAAGTTGTAGTTTGTTCAATTGGGTCCCTGTTTGATCTCTGATGTTTGTGATCTTTGAGTATGGTGTTTGTGTGATCACAGTAGGGTTAATGTGCATCTAGATAAGACTAAAAGGAAAAAAAAGGGTCGTTAATCAAGGTTGACTTTCGGGTTGACTTTGGTTTTCCCCGTGTGACTTTCTTAATTCGGGTCAACCGTCTAGGCCGGGTTAAGGGGGTTACAACAACTTTAGGGACCAAATTGTAATTTCTGATAAATATGAGGACTTAACCCAAATTAAAGTTACCAGCTTGTAATTAGTCAGGTTTCATGCTTCACTGTGAAATTTCAGCTCAAAAGAACATCCCAAACTCATACAATTGCACAAACAAGATTCAGGACCAAAATGCAAACATTTCAGAACATTTAACTGCCAATGTCAGCCCCCAACGGTCACCCGTTCCGAAACAGGCAGAGCCCGTTTCGAAACGCGGGGCCGTTCCGCAACGCGTACCGCAACACGGGCTGGCAGTAGCCAAACCATTTCGGAACAGTCTCTCCCGTTTCGGACGCCTGGGCTTGTTTAAGGCACCTGTTCCGAAACGGGTGGCACTGTTCCGAAACACCCTGCACAGATTGCCCCAAAATGCAAACTTAAACATACAATTAAACATCCAATCATGCTCCAATTGCCACCAAACTTTACCAGCATGCAATTCAACATATTTGGGACATACTTGCATCAACAATTCATCAAAACAACATCATATACGAAAAGCCCCAAATCTATAAGCATGCTTCCTACACAAGCAAGCCATACAAGCATAAACTTCCAATACAAGCATATAAAGGCCAAACACTAAAACCAGCATTCTCATCAACATTCAACATACTTAGGGAGTTCAAAACCTCTCCCAAAACATACACATAGGTCCCCCATTGCCAAATTACCAAAAGCTAACAATGTACTTAAGAAACCTTCCATACTTTGAGCTTTACTTTCACTTGAATGCTTGCCCTTCTTGCTGCCCTCAAAGTACTCTAATGTTCTGCATTATTGAATTAAGAAAACGAAAGAGAGCGTAAGCAAAAGCTTAGTGAGGAAGGCTCAATAAAATCATTCAATAATGCATTTATAAAACATTTACAAATCATGCTTCAAATCAACATTTGCACATGCTCAAAAGCATACTTTAAACAAGCATCTCATGCTTCATAACATAACATGTCATATTGGCTACAAGTGATAAATTCCACTTCTTTAAAAACAAGTTCATCAACTTTCACCCCAAGGACTTTTAAACACCTTGGCCCCAAGGACTTTTAAACACCTTGGCCCATGGACTTTTAACCACCATGGAAAGGACCACACAAGGACTTTTAACCACCTTTGTGTCCGTATCAAGTTTCACCCCAAGGACTTTTAAACACCTTGGCCCCAAGGACTTTTAAACACCTTGGCCCCGTGGACTTTTAAACACCATGGCCCCATGGACTTTTAAACACCATGGAAAGGATCACACAAGGACTTTTAACCACCTTTGTGTCCATAGCAAGAACCATCCAAGGACTTTTAACCACCTTGATGTTCTTAAATAAACAAGGCTCACTCAAGGACTTTTAACCACCTTAGTGACCTTAACCTTTTCAAAACATCACTTGCCAATATACATCATTATCATCAATTTATCCACTGTTTTAAAGCATTAAACCAAGCCATATTCATCATGCATTTAAAAGCATCAAACCACATTTAATCAATGTACAAAAACAAGGAACTCTTACCTTGAGCTTCCTTCAACATATGGCTTACAAAAACAGCATTAACCATGCTAAATCATGCTTTCAAAACAGAGTTTAAAACATGCAATAAACCACATTGCACAACAATCAAATCATGGCCACCACTAGAGAGTATTTCCGAAAACTTACACTTGAGCTTAGCAAAGTTGTTTAGACTTAAACTAAGCTCCCAAGACATTGGTTTCAAAGCCGAAAACCCAATTTCACTCACCGATTCCACTTCGCCTCTTGCCGAAGCACCAAATCAAGCTTCCGGATCAACAACTCTTGGATCGAAAGATGCCTCCCATGTTTTAACACATCAAAGCAGAGGATTAATGCATCATCATGCATTAATTGCTTCAATGAAAGCACCTAAACTCGCTGCTCTCATCCACACTCCATTTTCGGCTACCAAACACAACCGAAAGTGCATCCAAACCACTTCTCAACAAAGCCCAGCCATAAATCATCAAAACCTAACATCCTTTAACATCATTTAACATCTAAAAAGAGCCTATTAACATCCTTATACCTCCAGCAACATCAGATCCACAAGATCACCTCAAAAAAAACAAGAATCACAAGCTAAACTTAGGAAACTCCACCTATCCGGGATTGCATCAATCAAAACTCAATTCCTTATCAATTTAGAGTTCAAATATCATCAAAAACACATCTCAAATCACAGATTTAACAGATCAACGAAAATCACCAAAAATCACCAAATCTTGCATTATAAGCCAAGATCCATTTCTCAACTCAAAAGCCTTTAATAAAACATCAATTAAGGATTGAAAACTTAGGAATTTCAGTAAAGAACTGATAGTTTAGAGGAGAAGGACGTTCTTACCTCCAAACTTGAGTTTCTCCTCTTTTTGGAACCAAAAACCTTGATGAATCAAGTAGCAAATGATGAGGTTTTGTAGATATATTGATTAGGAATCAAAAGAGAGTTGAAACGAGAGATTTAGGTGAGAAAATCAGAAACAATTCTCTGGAAAGAAGGTGTTTGGGTTGAGAGAAAATGAGAGAAAAGAAAATAGGAAGTTAGTTATCAAAATAGCCAAAATGGCTTTCCCTCCTCTTTTGATATGTTTTAAAATCAGAATATAGCTTAAAATATCTTAGAAAAATCTGGAGAAACTACTTTTGGATTAATAGCTCCTTAAAGATTCAAAGTTTCAACCCTTTATAAAACAGTCACCAAACTTTCAAAAATTACATTTTGGTCACTAGCCAAAATGTCACCCTTCCAAAACTCATTTTCCAAAATTGATTTCACAGTTCACTTAATTATATTAAAAGATGATTTTAGAACATTTTTCCATATTTTTAATGCAACCCGAACTAGGCTTCCCTAATTTCGCCTCTTTAGATTCAAACAGCACTTTGACCAAACCGGTCAACGCCCAAAACTACTAAGCCCAAAACCGGGGCGTTACAATCCTCATTAAACAACTTTCCATAACGGGGATCAAATCTTGTTACAACGAGGTAAGAAAATAGATACACAGGTTACGATTTTTTCTTTTTTTTTGTCGTCTTTTCCCTTCAAATTAGGGTCCCGAAAACTCCGTTGTTATGGACTCTTTCTCCCATTGTAAAAGTTTTCAACTTTAGACTGTTCTCGAATCAACACCTCATATGAAAATGCGATAAATATGCAAAAATAAGCAAAACAAGACAAGAAGACAACTGGGTTAATATCAACAATAATAAATACTGAATAAAACAAGCAAAAGGAAACACATCAAAGCAAATTAACAATGCAAGACCAAATAGCATGAATTCTAATTCTACGGTTAACCGCATGGCTCTAACTGGGGTAGGCTTCTTAAATTCTCACTCATGTGGTTCGGTTCTAACAAGGGTACCCGAACCTATCTTATCACCTACTAAGGAAACAAGAACCCCAATTCTGGCCCATTACAAGCTTGCGAATTGGTTTCAGTTCGGGGGAAAGCACGACCTAATGATGTGGAGAGCTGCTCACATGTCAAAGGCGTGGATTCTGGAAGTGAATTACCGACCAGTGGAGGGAGACTCACGTGGGTATGGGCGTTTCACTCCCACTTAAGGGACGAAGCTCGGGTATAGAGCCTAATGCGTGATGCAATACATATCGGTGTTTCCTTTAAAATTAAATGAAAAATTAATTCAAGACCACCAATTATCGAAGCTCGTGTAATTCAAGTTTTATTTTCGATGAAGAACCATCTCGCTAAAGTCAAATTAAATTTCAAAAAATTCCATCATCAAAAGCAATAAGTGTTTCTTTAGCTTAACTCTCTTTTTGTTTTGAAAAACAAAATTTGTCCCCAACGGAGTCGCCAGACTATAACGGGGTTTTTTAGATCAACATCCCCACTACTTTGAAAAATATTCATTTAATTTAAAAAGGGGGAATTTTGAAAACAATTCGATTCGGGTTTTGGAAAGAAAACCTTTTTAAAAATAAATCTTTTTCTCGGTTTGGAGTCGCCACCGGCCACTATAGTAGGCTAGACACCGTAAAAAACAAAACCAGAGATTCATTTGAAAGGGTTCGGGAGTTGGTTACGTGTGGGGAAGGGTTAGCACCCCCATCACGCCCGGAAATCGGTACAAAAACAATTGTTGCTTTTAATTGATGGAAATTATTCGAAATTTAAAAAGACTTTAATTAGGGGTTCTTAATTGAAAACCGGACTTTAATTATACGAGCTTTATCCAAATTGGTAGTTTTGAATTATTTAAACATTTAATTAAAAAGGATGACGGTACACCGGACCAAAGACAAAACCGACATCACATAAGACTGATTGTCGTGTTAGTTTAGGGTTCGAATCTCGTACGTCCCCTTTATGCATGATGCAAGCAGGTAAAAAATGGTGATATGGTCTTGTTCATTTTAATTACGAATTTACCTTTAGACGATTTGAATTAATCCGAATATTCGCGGGACATCCAATAAGTTAGGCTAGTCGACCCGAATACGCGAATTAATAGGTATCTCCGTTTTAGAATTAAAATTAATTAGCATGCAAATTTAAACATTAAGGGTCACATGTTATGTAATGACATATTAGAATGCATGTCACAAATATATATTCGGACAAAAGAAGGCAAAGCATGCACATACTAACATAAACAATATGGCTAAAAAAACATTCGATGCAAACATATATTAAGGGGACAAGAATGCATAAATAATAACACAACATGATCAAAATGACATGCAATATCAACAAAAATGAAAGATAAACAAAATGCTAACTGTAAGGGATTGAAAATGTAAATTACCCACTAAAGAAAAAATCAAAACACGAAATAGGGGGCAAAATCAAAAAGTCGCGGAAAATCAAGGGGACTAAAGCAGTGATTTTACCATCCGGATGCCAATCGAAATGAAAATGGTGACGGAATTGAAAAACGTCTAAAAAGCAGAGGGACTTGGAATGGAGTTTGAAAACGCAAAAGCCCTCCCCGCGCAATTAAATTGACACGAGATGGCTTAAAACACGATTAGACCAATTTTAAAACTAAAAACGATTATAAAAGCCAGGTTAAAACATTTTTATCCCCTTTTCTTTTTTTCAAAACCCTAAATCGGGAGAGCTCCCCCCTTTTGCTCTGTTTGCTCCGACGCCGCAAAAGGGGTTCCGAATGCCGTTGCCGGCGCCGGAACCCTAAAAAAACCTTCCCTCCCCTTTTCCGAAACCAAAAAAACCAAAAAAATCCCTTTCTTTTTTCGAAATCAAAAACGTTTCTGTTTTTTTTTTGTGTTTAAAACCCAAAACCGAAACTAAAAAACCACAAACTTACCCCTTTCGCGTCACCGGCTCACCATGCATGGCTTCTGAGGGAGCCAGAAGGCTTGTCGCCGGCAACGTGAAATGGAGGAGAAGAAAGACCAACAAGGGTAAACCCTAACCCTTTTTGTTTTTTTTTTGTTTTTTTACTTTCGAAAATAAAAATAAGATGCGATATACCTCTTACAAGTTTCTCTCTGCTTGTATTGATATAAAAATTCGATTACAATGCTTACGAGTTTTTTTCGAATCCTCTTACAACTTTTTCTCTCCATGAAATCCTCTCGAAAAAACCCCCTCTTTACATTGCTTGCTCGGGTTTTTATAGCCCCGAAATTATACATTTTTCTATTTCTAAAATGCATAAAATTGTTGTAAATCGTTGTTGATTTGTACGATTTCTGTTGATTCCCTATGAATTTGGTTGCTGCAATTTATTTCTGATTTCTGATGTTTGTCTTTTTGCGTTGCATGTGAGCTCGTACGAGGAGAGGGGGACCAGAGAGACGTGGCCATACGACGTGGCTGGTTTGGCTCGGGCGTGAGGTGTCCGAGAAGGCACGCGGTGAACTACACGCGCGCATCTGAGAGACGGACAGAGGCACGTGGGAGACAGGGCGTCGTGCGTGAGGATCTGGAACCTTCTCCGGGTCGATCTCAGCCGTCCGATGAGATCCCGATCCAAGGGCTAAGGCTGCGCGGCGCTAGGGTTTCCTAGGGGCAGCTAGGGCTTCCTTCTCATCTGGTGCGATCTGGGCCATTGGATCTCCCTTCCAGATCCAACGGTTGAGATGGGGCGGCTGCACAAAATATAAGTGCCATTAGGGTTCTTCTGTTAGGGTTTAACTATTTGGGCCAAAACAGACCTTGATATATGTATAATATTTTTGGGATGTAATATGGACTTGAAATAAATAAACTATTGTGCTTTTTATTTAATTAAAATATCGGGATTTGTTTATTTACATTAGACTTAATTTTATTTCCAGTTTCAATAATAATAATAATAATAATAATAATAATAGATATTAATAGTAGTAATAATAAGATAATAATAGTAGATAAAGATAATAATAATAGTAATAAAATAATAGTAATAATCGGTAATAATGTTACTAATAATAATATAAGTAATAGTAATAATATATGATAATGGTATAGGTTATAATAATAGACTCTAATAGTAGTAATATATACTCTTTTTCTTTTTTTCTTTTTAATATTTTATCACAATATATACAGCCCATTAAAAGAAAAGAAAATAGGACGGGTTCAACACCCCGAAAAAAATTAGTGATTACAGTTGTCCCCTTTTGCTTATACTTGTGGAACAAGGATAAAGCAAATGCCATAAGCACCAATTTTGTCCGACTTCCCTGTTTGGATTTCGAGTCACCATGCACTTGAACTATTGGCGGTTCGGAAGTCGGTATGGGAAAATGCAACGGTTGCGGAGGCCTGAAGCTGTTTTTCTCATTTCAACACTCTTCAACCCTTCGAGGTCCGATCAAACAGAAAATTAGCAGAAGCTCCATTCTCCAAGTGCCCGAACGGATAGGCGGGTTCTATTCTCCGAAAGCCTGAACAGATAGGCGAGTTCTATTCTCCAAAAGCCCGAACAGATAGGCGAGTTCTATTCTCCGAAAGCCCGAACAGATAGGCAGGTTTCATTCTCCGAAAGCTCGAAAATATAGGTAGATTCCATTCTTCGAAAGCCCGAAAAGATAGGCGAGTTCCATTCTCCGAAAGCTCGAACAGATAGGCAAGTTCCATTCTCCGAAAGCCCGAACAGATAGGCGGATTCCATTCTTCGAAAGCCCGAACAGATAGGCAGATTCCATTCTCTGAAAGCCCGAACAGATAGGCGAGATCCATTCTCCGAAAGCCCGAACAGATAGGCAGGTTCCATTCTCCGAAAGCCCGAACAGATAGGTAGGTTCTATTCTCCGAAAGCTCGAACAGATAGGCATATTCCATTCTCCGAAAGCTCGAACGTATAGGCAAGTTCCATTCTCCGAAAGCCCGAACAGATAGGCAAGTTCCATTCTCCGAAAGCCCGAACAGATAGGTAGATTCCATTCTCCAAAAGCCCGAACAGATAGGCGAGTTCCATTCTCCGGAAGCCCGAACAGATAGGCTGGTTCCATTCTCCGAAAGCCCGAACGGATAGGCGAGTTCCATTCTCCGAAAGCCTGAACAGATAGGCTGGTTCCATTCTTCGAAAGCCCGAACAGATAGGCGGATTCCATTCTCCGAAAGTTCGAACAAATAGGCAGGTTCCTTTTATGGGAAAAGCTTTAATATACATGTCCAAATAGTTAAAAATGATATGCTGATGTGAGTTAGCATGCTCCTAATCTTATGGATGCCTAACTAAAAATGATGTATGAATTATGGCATCAAAATGCTCGGATGCTTTTAATCTCTGGGTTGGTCGATCTTGACCTTCTTCTTCATCTTCGTCTTAATCTCTTTTGGCATTCTCATCTCTGCCAAATCTTAATCTTTCGGTCTCTCCTCGAAAGATGACTACTGACTTTCACTGGTCAGAGTGGACGTAACACTTCTCGTAGTGCACATACTCAAAGCATTGCCTCCTATTCTCAAAACAGGGTGCTAGATTATTCTCTTCGTCTTACTCAATGCGACGACCTTTCTCTTCTTTCAATAATGGGGGAAGCACATGCCTCCAAGTCCCTGAACTTTTTCTAGAGTCCATTTTAGGCTGGTCCATCTTGACTTTCTTCTTCTTAATCTCTTCTGGCTTTCGTACTTGCCAAATCTCAATCTTTTGATCTCTTCTCGAAAGATAACTGTTAACTTTCGCTGGTCAAACTAGACATATCACTTCTCGTAGTGCATGTTCTCAAAACATTGCCCCCTTCTCAAACTGGGTGCTAAATTATTCTCTTCGTCTTATTTCAACGACTTCTTCTCTCTTCTCAATGTTAGGGGAAGCGCATGCCCCCAAGTCCTTGAACTTTTCTTTTAAGTTTATCAAGGTCCAATTTCATCTTCTGAAGCAATCGAAATATTTTGACAAAAATTTACTTCAAGTCCCTGAACTGTAGCGTGTAGGAACTTACTACAATCTTCACCATAGCCACTGACAAGCTGTCATTTGTATTCATGACGTTGCATTCTAAACTTTATCCCTGAAGCAAAGGGAAATTAATTTGTGTTCAAAAAAGATTTAGATTGCATCTTCTAATTTCAACATGAGATGCATTTTTTAAAAAAACAAAATTTTCTCTTTCAAATCATGGGTATATCAAGCTGGATTAAATACCCTGAATATTAAGTGCACGAATGACATTGTTATGGCTTACCAATGATTGCCTCAAGCAACATTGTCTAGGAGACCTCGAAAGCTGAGTTGATGCCTGAAAATATGACATACTCTCCAAGTTATTTCAGCTTTTTAATCAATTAGATTTATCTTCAATAGGCTTCGCCTTTATCAATTCTTTATAATTGTGGGGAAGTCAACTCATCACATTCCTTTGGCTCGAAATAAATGATGGAGCAAACAACAAAACCCCGAGATACTCGGCATTGTCACGATTTGAGAATATTACCATCACTCATGTAGCTAAAGTGGATGGTGCATAGCAACCTTATTGGTCTTTTTCTACAGCGAAGTGCCCTAAAAATTCCACATTTGTATCCGAAAATGCCTATTACAAGGCTTCGAACATTTTTAGGATTAGTATTCTCGATTTTTTTTAGCACGAAAGACTTCCGGTTATTCTCCCGAAGGTCATAATTCTATGTGTGTTTAATTAGGTGACCAAATTAACTTGGAGTGTAAGCCACATATTCATCATCTCCAAAGCTTTCGATTTCCACTAGACAAAGGCGGCTCGAAGTCAACCTTTGGGGTCAAGGCCAATGTCCCTTGTGCAATTGATATACGGGGACTCAATAGGCAAATACATACACACAAAATGGAAAGGCAACTGAAACATAATGCATCCTTTCATTGAAAATTAAAAAACATGCAGTCTGAGGCCCTTACGAAAATCTTCGCTACCTTCGGGCAAAGGGGTAGCAAAGTGGATTCCACACATAACTTCAAAAAAAATTGGAATGCAATGAAATGAAAGCAAACAAACTTGGATGCATAGAACTCTTAACTACGCTGGCTGTCCATCCCACCCCTTAAGCTTCTTCGAGGAATTCAACCTCCTTAGTGTCCATTAATTCTTGGACCAACTGCTTAAATTCGGGACAACTTTGAATCTCGTGCCCCACAGTCTGATGGTACTTACAGAATGACTCATGGCGGTCACATGCCCCATCCGGACCCTTCTCAATTAAGCCCGCTGCGCACAGTTGT
This sequence comes from Hibiscus tridactylites, assembly GCA_958450335.1. Classification (NCBI taxonomy): domain Eukaryota; kingdom Viridiplantae; phylum Streptophyta; class Magnoliopsida; order Malvales; family Malvaceae; genus Hibiscus; species Hibiscus tridactylites. The sequence goes on along the minus strand of OY288278.1, from coordinate 20,205,415 downwards.
TCGTACACCCAACTCAGAGGGGACTTGATTTCAAACGCCTCCATCCTCACCTTCTTTGTATCTACCACTTCGAGGGCATTCACGCTCCGACCTTCATGTTTCAAAAGTGGGTTGGTCGTCACATTGGGCTCCTCTAACTCTAGGACCCCGGTGTTAATCATGTTTTGCACGAGCTTCTTGAATGGTGCACAATTTTCTATCGTGTGTCCCGGTACTCCACCGTGGTACTCATAGTGTGCCTTCTCATAGTACCATGCAGGTAAGGCGGCCGGAAGGGAGTAACATGATACGGGCAAACCAGATCGGCCTCGTATAAGTGCTTGTATACCTCCTTGTACGGTATAGGCAGAGGGGTGAAGGTCATTCTCTCATGTTCCTTCTTGGGAGCACTACTCTCTCTTCGGTTTGAGCCTTGCGCATTCCCGCTTGCGTCTTGAGGCGGTGAGTTGGTGAGGTGCTTAGAAGCCTCGTTGGTACCAACGTTGTTTACCTCGTGATCTTTCTTCTTAAACTGCTTCCGGGCATTCTCTCCTCCATCAATCCTACCACTCTTGATGGCTGCCTCGATCCGCTCACCGGTCATAACCATATTTAAGAAGTTACCGATAGGATTGCTTATCATGCGGTCATAGAGGGCCCCTTTCAAGGTATCGACAAACATAGGGGAGATCTCATTCTCACGGAGCGGGGGTTGAACCTGTGCCGCCACATCTCACCAACGCTGGGCGTACTCACGGAGGCTCTCATTGTGCCTTTGCTCCAAACCTTGTAGCATGAGTCGGTTCAGAACCATGTCGGTTATATGCCTATACCGATCCGTGAAAGCCTTAGCCAAATCCTTCCATGACCTAATCTGAGCACGGGTTAACTGATCGTACCGCCTCACCGCGGGCCCCATTAAGCTGTCTTGGAAGCAGGGAATTAGCAACTTCTCATTGTCGGTGAAACATGTCATCTTTCTACAAAACATGGTTATGTGAGCAGTAGGGCAAGTCGTCCCGCCAAACTTCTCAAACTCTGGTGTCTTGAACTTAGGCAGAATCACCAAGTCCAGAACCAAACTGAGGTCTCTAGCATTCATCCCGTATGCCCCCTCTCCTTCTTCTTTTGTACCGAATTTCTCCTCGAGGTCTTTCCAGGTCTCTTCTAGTTGTTTTGAGAACTCGGCCTTGACCTTGTTCAAATTCTCAATCTCATCCAAATCCGGGACACTATCCTTGGCATTTTCCACATTAAAAATCATACTCGATGGAACATGGGTAGAGGCGCCCGCCTAGTGCGATGTTGCCCTATCTCCTTGGGTAGCCGCTCCTTGCAAGGGCTTAGGGGTATCGGTGTCAAAACCCGGGGAATAGGAAGGGTCTCCAGTATCTTGACTAGGGTTTCCAACAGCACTCTTTCCTTTCAAATTAGCTTACAACAACTGAGATATCTCATTCATCATATCTTGTTGGGACTTGATAATGGTGTCCCTCAATTCTTGCTGAGCTTGCTCCAACTGACCTCTCAAATCAGCTTCCAACTTAGCGAAACTTTCCTCCATTTGCCTCCTTTGGTGGCGAGTAAAGTGTGGGTGCGGAATCTTCGGTAGTCACAAATGCTGCCATGACCCCGAACAATTAATTCCATGATTTAATGATGTAATGCATGAAATGTGTATGCATAACTTAAACAAATGAATGAAGGCAACAAATTAAAAAACACAAAATCGAATGCAAGGAAATGTTGATTCCACGAACATCCTCATTAAACAACTTTCCATAACGGGAATCAAATCTTGTTACAACGAGGTAAGAAAAGAGATACACAGGTTACGATTTTTTCTTTTTTTTCTCGTCTTTTCCCTTCAAATTAGGGTCCCGAAAACTCCGTTGCTATGGACTATTTCTCCCATTGTAAAAGTTTTCAACTTTAGACTGTTCTCGAATCAACACCTCATATGAAAATGCGATGAATATGCAAAAATAAGCAAAACAAGACAAGAAGACAACTTGGTTAGTATCTACAATAATGAATACTGAATAAAACAAGCAAAAGGAAACACATCAAAGCAAATTAACAATGCAAGACCTAATAGCATGAATTCTAATTCTACGGTTAACCGCATGGCTCTAACTGGGGTAGGCTTCTTAAATTCTCACTCATGTGGTTCGGTTCTAACAAGGGTACCCGAACCTATCTTATCACCTACTAAGGTAACAAGAACCCCAATTCTGGCCCATTACAAGCTTGCAATTGGTTTCGGTTCAGGGGAAAGCACGACCTAATGACGTGGTGGGCTGCTCACATGTCAAAGGCATGGATTCTGGAAGTGAATTACCGACCCGTGGAGGGAGACTCACGTGGGTATGGGCGTTTCACTCCCACTTAAGGGACGAAGCTCGGGTATAGAGCCTAATGCGTGATGCAACACATGTCGGTGTTTCCTTTAAAATTAAATGAAAAATTAATTCAAGACCACCAATTATCGAAGCTCGTGTAATTCAAGTTTTATTTTCGATGAAGAACCATCTCGCTAAAGTCAAAATAAATTTCAAAAATTTCCATCATCAAAAGCAACAAGTGTTTCTTTGGCTTAACTCTCTTTTTGTTTAAAAAATAAAATTTGTCCCCAACGGAGTCGCCAGACTGTAACGGGGTTTTTTTAGATTAACTTCCCCACTACTTTGAAAAATATTCATTTAATTTAAAAAGAGGGAATTTTGAAAACAATTCGATTCGGGTTTTGGAAAGAAAACCTTTTTTAAAAAAGATCTTTTTCTCGGTTTGGAGTCGCCACCGGCCACTATGGTAGGCTAGACACCGTAAAAAACAAAACCAGAGATTCATTTGAAAGGGTCCGAGAGTTGGTTACGTGTGGGGAAGGGTTAGCACCACCATCATGCCCGGAAATCGGTACCAAAACAATTGTTGCTTTTAATTGATGGAAATTATTCGAAATTTAAAAAGACTTTAATTAGGGGTTCTTAATTGAAAACCGGACTTTAATTATACGAGCTTTATCCAAATTGGTAGTTTTGAATTAATTAAACATTTAATTAAAAAGGATGACGGTACACCGGACCAAAGACAAAACCAACATCACATAAGACTGACTGTCGTGTTAGTTTAGGGTTCGAATCCCGTACGTCACCTTTATGCATGATGCAAGCAGGTAAAAAATGGTGATATGGTCTTGTTCATTTTATTTACGAATTTACCTTTAGACGATTCGAATTAATATGAATATTCGCGGGACATCCAATAAGTTAGGCTAGTCGACCCGAATACGCGAATTAATAGGTATCTCCGTTTTAGAATTAAAATTAATTAGCATGCGAATTTAAACATTAAGGGTCACATGTAATGTAATGACATATTAGAATGTATGTCACAAATATATATTCGAACAAAAGAACGCAAAGCATGCACATACTAACATAAACAATATGGCTAAAAAAACATTCGATGCAAACATATATTAAGGGGACAAGAATACATAAATAATAACACAACATGATCAAAATGACATGCAATATCAACAAAAATGAAAGATAAACAAAATGCTAACTGTAAGGGATTGAAAATGTAAATTACCCACTAAAGAAATAATCAAAACACGAAATAGGGGGGCAAAATCAAAAAGACGCGGAAAATCAAGGGGACTAAAGCGGTGATTTTACCATCCGGATGCTAATAGAAATGAAAATGGAGACGGAATTGAAAAACGTCTAAAAAGCAGAGGGACTTGGGATGGTGTTTGAAAACGCAAAAGCCTCCCCGCGCAATTAAAGTGACACGAGATGGCTTAAAACACGATTAGACCAATTTTAAAACTAAAAACGATTATAAAAGCCAAGTTAAAACATTTTTATCCCCTTTTCTCTTTTTCAAAACCCTAAATCGGGAGAGCTCCCCCTTTTGCTCTGTTTTCTCTAGCGCCGCAAAAGGGGTTCTGGTCGTCGTTGCCGGCGCCGGAACCCTTAAAAAACCTTCCCTCCCCTTTTCCGAAACAAAAACAACCAAAAAAATCCCTTTCTTTTTTCGAAACCAAAAACGTTTCTGTTTTCTTTTTGTGTTTAAAACACAAAACCGAAACTAAAAAACCACAAACTTACCCCTTTCGCGTCACCGGCTCACCATGCATGGCTTCCGAGGGAGCCAGAAGGCTTGTCGCCGGCAACGGGAAATGGAGGAGAAGAAAGACCGACGAGGGTAAACCCTAACCCTTTTTGTTTTTGTTTTTTTTTTGTTTTTTTACTTTCGAAAATAAAAATAAGATGTGATATACCTCTTGCAAGTTTCTCTCTGCTTGTATTGATATGAAAATTCGATTACAATGCTTACGAGTTTTTTTATCGAATCCTCTTACAACTTTTTCTCTCCAAGAAATCCTCTCGAAAAAACCCCCTCTTTACATTGCTTGCTCGGGTTTTTATAGCCCCGAAATTACAGATTTTTCTATTTCTAAAATGCATAAAATTGTTGTACATCTTTGTTGATTTGTACGATTTCTGTTGATTGCCTCTGAAATTGGTTGCTGCAATTTGTTTCTGATTTTTTATGTTTGTCTTTTTGCGTTGCATGTGAGCTCGTACGAGGAGAGGGGGACCAGGGAGACGTGGCCGGACGACATGGCTGGTTTGGCTCGGGCGTGAGGCGTCCGAGAAGGCACGCGGTGAACTGCACGCGCGCATCTGGGATACGGACAGACGCGCGTGGGAGATGGGGCATCGCGCGTGAGGATCTGGAACCTTCTCCGGCTCGATCTCAGTCGTCCGATGAGATCTCGATCCAAGGGCTAAGGCTGCGCGGTGCTAGGGTTTCCTGGGGGGCAGCTAGGGCTTCCTTCTCATCTAGTGCGATCTGGGCTGTTGGATCTCCCCTCTAGATCCAACGGTTGAGATGGGGTGGCTGCACAAAACATAAGTGCCATTAGGGTTCTTCTTTTAGGGTTTAACTATTTGGGCCAAAACAGGCCTTGATATATGTATAATATTTTTGGGTTGTAATATTGACTTTAAATAAATAAACTACTGGGCTTTTTATTTAATTAAAATATCAGGCTTTGTTTATTTACATTAGACTTAATTTTATTTCCATTTTCAATAACAATAATAATAATAGATATTAATAGTAGTAATAATAAGATAATAATAGTATGTAAAGATAATAATAATAGTAACAAAATAATAGTAATAATTGGTAATAATGTTACTAATAATAATATAAGTAATAGTAATAATATATGATAATGGTATAGGTTATAATAATAGACTCTAATAGTAGTAATATATACTTTTTTCTTTTTTTTAATTTTTATATTTTATCACAATATATAAAGCCCATTAAAAGAAAAGAAAATAGGACGGGTTCAACACCCCGGAAAAAATTAGTGATTACACCACCAAATAGGGAGGTTGAATTTGGTATCGAGTTGTACGAGAATACAACTCCGGTGTCCATTGCTCCTTATCGCATGGCACCCAAAGAGTTAAAGGAGCTGAAAATGTAATTGCAAGAGTTTTTGGATCGAGGTTTCATCCGACCTAGTGTGTCACCTTGGGGTGTACCGGTTCTGTTTGTAAAGAAGAAGGATGGGACGATGAGAATGTGTATATATAATCGACAACTGAACAAGTTGACTATCAAGAACAAGTATCCCTTGCCTAGAATTGATGATCTCTTCGATCAATTCCTGGGAGCTTCAGTATTTTCTAAGATAGACTTGAGATCGGGGTACTATCAGCTGAAGGTGAAGGATGTGGACGTACATAAAACTGCTTTTCGGATGAGGTACGGTCATTATGAATTTTTGGTGATGTCGTTTGGTTTGACCAACGCGGCCGCTGCTTTCATGGACATGATAAATCGTGTATTCCATGAATTCATGGATTAGTTTGTGGTGGTGCTCATCGATGATATCCTTGTGTGTTCGCGTACTGAGGAGGATCATGATAAGCACTTAAGAATCGTGTTGCAAGCATTGTTGGAGAATCAGTTGTATGTGAAGCTGAGTAAATGTGAATTTTGGCTTAGGGAAGTGGTTTTCCTTGGGCATGTAGTATCGGCTAAAGGTATTCGTGTTGATCCGCAAAAAGTAGAGTCTGTGATGAGTTGGTAAGTGCCTAAGTCAGTGACTGAGGTACGGAGTTTCCTTGGGTTGGTTGGGTACTACCGTAGATTTGTCGAGGGTTTCTCAAAGATAGCGGCACCTTTGACCAAGTTGCTACAGAAGAATGTTCGTTTTGAGTGGACGAAGGCTAGACAACAAGCCTTTGTGAAATTGAAGAAAGCTTTCATGCAAGCTCTTGTTTTGATTCAACCTGAGTCTGGTAAGGAGTTTGTGGTCTATAGTGATGCGTCCATTGTTGGTTTGGTCTACGTGTTGATGCAAGAGGGTAAGGTGGTGGCCTATGCATCTAGACAGTTGAAGGTGCATGAGCACAACTACCCTACTCATGATCATGAGCTTCCAGCTGTGGTTTTTGCCTTGAAGATTTGGAGGCATTATCTGTATGGTGAGAAATGTGTTGTGTTCACGGATCATAAAAGTTTGAAATACCTTATGTCTCAGAAGGAGTTAAATCTTAGGCAACAACGTTGGGTGGAGTTGCTTAAGGATTATGATCTGGAGATTGAGTACCACCCAGGCAAGGCTAATGTTGTGGTTGACGCTTTGAGCCGGAAGGTGGTTGTTGAGTTGAGAGCGATGTTTTCTCGTTTGAGTATATCGCGTGATGATGGTCTTGTGGCGGAATTGCAAGTGAAACCATCTTTGTTATGGTTGATTAAAGAGAAACAATTGCTTGATGGTTCTCTTGTCTCGCATGTTCAAGACTTTGCGGAAGATAGACCTTTAAATTTCAGCTTTAATGATGACGGTGTTCTGTGTTTTTGGAGTCAGATAGTGGTGCCAGATAATGCTGAGTTAAGGTGCACTATTTTGACTAAAGCCCATTGTAGTCCTGTTGCTATGCACCCGGGTAGTACAAAGATGTATCGTGACCTTAAAGACGACTACTAATGGGTGGGGTTGAAAAAGGAGGTAGCTGAGTTTGTTAGTAAGTGTATGGTGTGTCAGTGGGTGAAGGCTGAGCATCAGGTTCCTTCTAGATTGTTACAACCCTTGAAAATTCCAAAATGGAAATGGGAGAGAATCACCATGGATTTTGTGTCTGGGTTGCATTTCACCGACAAAGAAGAATTCAGTATGGGTGATTGTGGATCGGCTTACGAAGTGTGCGCATTTTCTGCCTGTGCATACTACGTATACTTTGGATAGGTTGGTTGAGTTGTACTTAGCTGAGATTGTGCGATTGCATGGCGTGCCAAAGTCCATTGTGTCAGATAGGGATTCGAGGTTTACAGGGCGATTTTAGGAATGTTTGCATCAAGCCTTGGGTACACGGTTGAATTTCAGCACTTCTTATCATCCACAGACGGATGGACAGTCAGAGCGTGTGATTCATGTGCTTGAGGATATGTTGAGGTGTTGTGTGATAGATTTTCAGGGTTCTTGGGAGAAGCACATGCTGTTGGTTGAGTTTGCGTATAACAATAGTTACCAGGTGTTGAGTTTTAGGGTGCTCGATTCTTTCAACCGATCTTGCCCACCAAGAGGTGGAGGGGTGGAATTTTGGGTGGATGTGGTGTGGAAGATAAAATATTAATGACACGATGATTTTTGAGTGGTTCTACCTTCTAACCAAGGTCTACATCCACTACCTTAGCTTCCCAGTAAGGATTTACAATCAATCCACTATTGATTCGTCCCCTTTTCTAGGCTTAGGAGGAAACCCTTATACACCGATCAAGCTTTCTACCCAAAGCCTTGATCAAACCCTCTTTACTAGAGAAAAGAAATATGCAAACTTAAATCCCTCTAATAGGTATTTGTTTGCTCAATAATGCACTCACCCAAAACCTAAAACACTTGAGCAAATTTGACAAGTTTGGCTCACTAGTGTTTGTCTATACAAGAATTGACAATTTAAGTACAAAGACACTTTTTGATCATTTGTTGATTGACAATTGAAGCATTAACCATATATTGATGCTTGGAGGTCCCTTTTATACTCATTGATGAGTTTGTAGCCGTTACTAGCCGTTGGGATTGAATTGGAGCCGTTGAGGACTTTATTTCCTACCATAAATGCAGTTCTGCAGCTCACCGTTTCGAAACTCTCGTGACCATTTCAAAACACCCGTATCGAAACGCTTGTCTCCGTATCGAAACGATCTGCATTTAAAAGTTAGTTGGAAAACAGCCGTTGGGGTTTATGACCATTGTGGTCGATGCCACGTAGGCGTATCGAAACGGCATGTGTAACCCCCGTAGCCCGGTCTGGACGGTTAACCCGAACTACGAAGATTACACGGGGAAAACCAAAGTCAACCCGAAAGTCAACCTTGATTAACGACCCTTTTTTTTTTCTTTTTAATCTTGTCTAGATGCACATTAACCTTAGATGTGATCACACAAACACCATGCTCAAAGATCACAAACATCAGAGATCAAACAGGGACCCAATTGAACAAATTACAACTTTAGGGACCAAATTGTAATTTCTGAAAACTTTAAGGACTTAACCAGATTTTAAGTTACCAACTTGAAATTAGTCATGTTTCATGCTTCTCTGCCAAATTTCAGCTCAAACGGACATCCCGAACTCAAACAATTGCACAAACAAGATTCAGGACCAAAATGCAAACATTTTGAAACATTTAACCGCTCATGTCAGCCCCCAACGGTCACCCGTTCCGAAACAGGCCAAGGCCGTTCCGAAACACGGGCCGTTCCGCAACGCGTTCCGCAACGGGGGTCTAGCAGAATACCTTCCGTTTCGGAACGGTGACACCCGTTTCGGACGCCTGGGTTTATGCAGGGCACCCGTTCCGAAACGGTGTTGCCTGTTCCGAAACACCTAGCCCAGAATGTTGCATTTTGCTCACTCAAACACACAATTGATCATTCAAACATGCTCCAAAAGCCACCAAACTTTGCCAACATGCAATTCAACATAAAAGAGACATTCTTGCATCAACAATTCAACATATGATCAACACATATGAAAAGCCCCAATTCTATAGGCATGCTTCCTACTCAAGCAACCATTTAAGCACAAACCTTTCAATTCAAACACAATCAAACCAATTCATGATTCAACATCATTAACAACAGTACTTAAACATTCATGATCAACATAAACGATCACATACACATAAGCCCGAGAGATTCTACCCCATTGCCCTTATTAACTATAGCTATTCACCGAGACATACATCTCCATTGGAGTCCACCTTGAATCCCTTGCTCCTTGCTGCCCAACCTCAAGAATCTGCATTGATGGACAAAAAGGAGCGTAAGCACATAATGCTTAGTGAGGAATGCTCAAAACCAAAACACCATCAATGCAGCGGGTCTTTAAAACACTTTAAAACCAACCCGATTTGCTTTCCAAAACCATGTTTGAAAACTCTTTCAACATCAGGCTCAAATCATGCATAAACACCATATGCAAAGCTTAGAATAAAACCATGGAAACACGTCCTTTCCACAACATACCTTTCCTTAACTTGGAAACCACATCAAGCAAGAAACCATTGAAAACCATAATTCAATTAAACCATTTCATGCATTTAACCAAGGCATCATAAACCATAACATCATATTCACATGCCTTAACAACAAGTCATACATGACTCCAATGCAACATAGGTAATCCATGCTCACATGCATCATTTATCAATTGATAACCAACACTTGTTCAACATACAAGTAACATGCTTCCACTAGCATTATACACATCTCATGCAACAATGCATCTTACCAAGCATCCCATGCTTCTCATGCAAACATGCATCAATTCAAGCATCTCATGCTTCACATGCAACCATGCATCATTTCAAGCAATCTCATGCTTCACATGCAACCATGCATCATTTCAAGCAATCTCATGCTTCACATGCAACCATGCATCATTTCAAGCAATCCCATGCTTAACATGATCAAGAACATTATATGGGCTTCCAAGAGATCAACCATACTCACTTTCCAACTTTCAACCCGATCGGATACGCGGATCACAAGCGTGTCCCAACGCTTCCTACACACTACCCAATCCAAGGTCTTCCCGTGGGCAACAACCTCCACTGACCTCAATCTCCTAAGGTTCCCATGTATGGACTTTTAAACACCATACAACCTTAGCTTTTCCTCAAGGTTACCATGTATGGACATACACCCTTGACATGCACAAGGTCTTCCCGTATGGACTTTCAACCACCATACAACCTTTGCATAACCGATTGGTAGTTGTAGACATCATCTAACGAGATCCGGGACATCACACACAAGATCCACACATGGACTTAACCATAGCCATTGTGATCTTAACAAGTACAAGGTTCTCACATAAGGACTTTTAACCACCTTATAACCTTTACTTAACCAAGGTCTACCGTGGGCAACAACCTCCACTACGACCTTAAGCAACCGAGGTCCTCCCGTGGGCACACCCTCCACTGACCTCATCTCGTTAGGAATACTTGAGGGGAGTTTACCCGGTCCACACTTGACCACTCCACCATCAAGGCGACTTTATTCACGGTGCACCCAATCCTATAGCCGGCTAATTATACCCGATCAACGAACCAAGAACCATTCACATCTCTTGCCAACATAACCATCTTACCATAATATCCAATGTTCCACATGCATAACCACAATGCAAGGTCATCACATCATTAGCTCAATGATTCACATGCATACACATAATGCAAAACCACCACATCATTAGCTCAATGATTCACATGCATAAACAATATGCAAAAGGTACAATTATCATCATTAATCATCATCAACTCACTGTTTTTAAGCATCATACAAAGCCAATGAACAACATGCATCACTATGCATCAAAATCACAATTTCCATAAACATAACCAAGGATCTCTTACCTCGAGCATCCTTTTCAATTGACTTTCAAAACCAGCATTAAACCATGCTAAAACATGCTTACAAAACAGAATTAAACCATGCAATAACACATGCATATCAATCATCAACCACAATTGATTTTAAAACCAAATCATACACAATCCAAAAGCAAAAACCTCTTCACTTACTCTTGAGCTTAGCAAAGTTGTTTAGACTTAAACTAAGCTCCCAAAAACCTTCAAACCATGTTTCAAAAGCTGAAATCCCAACTTCACTCACCGATTACCAAACAAAGCTAGCCAACAAGCTTTCCAAGCTTCCGAAACCTTCCGAAAACACCTCCAAGGCTCAAGGATCAACCTCCCCTGTTTCAAGCACACAAAAACAGAACATTAATGCATCCTTATGCATTAAAACACCAGCAACATCAACACAACTCGCTGCTCATCACAAATCTAACAATTTGGCTACCAAACACAACCGAAATCATCTCCAAACACTTCCAAAACTTAACCCAGCCAAGATCCATCACTTCTAACCATTTTTATACATCAAATAACATGCAAAATGATCACAACCACGTCCTTATACCTCCAGGTATAACAGATCACCAAAAACACTCCAAAAACAACCAAAAACTCAAGCCAAACTTAGGAAATTCAACCTATCCGGGATTGCATTGATTAAACCTCAACTTCTAATCATTTTAGCATTCATTTAACATCATTTTAACACCTCAAAACCCTGCTTAAACAGATCACACGAAAATTTCACCAAAATCACCAAATCTTGCATTTTAGCCAAAAATCAAGATCTCAATTGAAAAGCCTTTAATAAAACATGAATCAAGGATTGAGAACTTAGGAATTTCAGTAAAGAACTGATAGTTTAGAGGAGAAGGACGTTCTTACCTCCAAACTTGAATTTCTCCATTTTAGAGCCAAAATGCTTGATGAAACAATTTGCAAATAGAGAGGTTTTGATGATGAGATGATTAGGAATCAAATGAGAGTTGAAATGAGAGATGTAGATGTCAAAATCGGAGAAAGAAATCTGGAGAATCTTGTTTGGGTAGAGAGAAAATGAGAGAAAAGAGAATTTTAGAGAAAATGGAAAATTAGTTGGAATTAGTTAAAATGATTTTTCCCTCTCTTTTCTTAATCTTTAAAATCAGATTTTAGACTTAAAATATCTTAGAAAAATCTGGAGAAATCCTTTTTGGAATAATAGCTCCTTAAAGATTCAAAGTTTCAATCCTTTATAAAACTGTCCCGCAACTTTCAAAAATTACATTTTGGTCACTAGCCAAAATGTCAACCTTCCGAACCTCATTTTCCAAAATTGATTTCACAGTTCACTTTTATATATTAAAATATGATTTTAGAATATTTTTCCATATTTTTAATGCAACCCGAACTAGGCTTTCCTAAATTCACTCTTATATATTCGATCAGCACTTTGACCGAACCGGTCAACGCCAAAACTTCTGAGCCCAAAACCGGGGCGTTACAACTCTCTCCCCCTTAGGAAATTTCGTCCTCGAAATTTCAACCGGCGAAAAGAGAACAGAACCTTCTCAAGCAACACACAAAGCAACACAAAAGCCTTAACCAACACCACTGATCACATTCCACACAAAACCTCCACCATACACTATTCACAAATCCAAACTCTCAAAGGAAACCACGACTTAACCTTCCACACAACCAGACAATACACAAACCCAACGTCAACCTGAGGAACTTCAGCTCTTACAGCAAACAACACTGTAATACACATCTTCCAAAACTTGTCTACACAAAGACAACAACCAAACCAACTCAGCCACTAGGCAACCTCTCAACCTCAACAACTCTTGCGATTCCCAAACCTTTTCCAAAGATTTTCCCAACAAGCAGAAATCCTTAAACATCAACTGTTCACACAAACTCTCTAACGAAGCTGACAATCCTTTACACCCATCAAAAACATTACCATAACAGCTCACCAGCACCAAAAACCAGAATCACATCACAACCTCAACTTGAAACCTTCAGCCGTTCCACATACCATCAACAGACTTCAAACAGAACTTCTTAACCACAACTAGCCAACCACTGCTCACACAAAAACCCAACAACCAACAAAAACCTTCGATCTTTCACAGCCCTTTCACTACATACTCAACCAGAACACTTGCATTACCAGAACATCACTGAACCAAAACACACACAACAACTTCAGAACTCTTCAAAGATTGCCAAGAACAAACACAACCCTTCACAGCAACTTAAAAGCTAAACCACTTCAGCACTCGGAAACTCAACCACCAAGCTACAACAACACTTAGCACCAAGGAACAACCACTTCCTTTCAGCTAACAAACCACTTAACTGATGCAAACCACAACCGATACCTTTCACCACCAAACCACTAAACTCTCAAAGCAACAAACACTTTCCTTCTACCAACAAGCCATTCCACTCTCACCATCACAAACAACTAGATAACAAACTCCAGCACTTCTAACTCCCACTCAACACCAAACAACCTCTACAAACCCATCATCACACTTAACCCAACCACAACACTAACAGATTCGATTAGTCATTAGCGAGCGTGAACATCGTATGCATGATCACCTACATGCCCTATCAATGTCTGATGTACATGTATGCAAAAACCTCTAATGTTATGCCACATGTATGCATGGACCAACATATATAATATAGTATATATCAATGATTTAACTGTGCATGAATGCCAGTTCACACCCTCCAATAACATCCTCAAAATCTGTCTAAGAACAACCTCCTTACTGATCTTTAACTTATCTAACTCCATCATACCAACAACCATTAATCACAAGATATTCACTAAAGCCTTCTTCACACCAAAGATGTCACCAAACCACAACTATCATTACCCCAAACATGCTAGCAACAAGACCAAACTTACCACGCAAGGAAAAACCAACAGAAACCAAGCTAAGCAACTAAAGCAAAGATCACTTAACAAGGTTACCTGAAAACATAACACCACCCTGAAGCTTCATCGAACGAGCTCTCTTCCTTGAGGAACCAACATCCTTCGGTTGCACCCTTGCAGCACCAACAAACACTCCTGGGTCACCACCAACTCCTTGCGATAAGAAACCTTGACTGTTCCGCGCCAACATCAAGCAATCACGCTTCATGTGTCCAGCAGACCCACACTTCCAGCAAACTTCATTTCCCAAGCTCTTCACAACCTTCTGCTTTTTCTGCCACTTCTGAACCTCGCCTCGGTCGCGCCCACGACCTTTCAAAGATCCTTTGGCTAACATCAAAGCTGACTTCACTCCATGAGGACAATCACGCTTAACATGCAACTTGGAACCACAATTCCAACAAACACCTGCGCCCCAACAATTTCCAACATGTTGCCTTTTACAACGGTCACAAACAGATGACTGAGCTTCCACTCCTTGCTCAGGCAACACTTGCTCACCAACAGCATCAGCCGCACCTTGCTCAACCCTTGGAAATTCCCTTCCAAGATACCTTTCATAGAAAGCAGATACGAAGAAATCCCAATCAATATCAAGGATATGTGACGCCACAGCCACAGATGTCCACCAAGAACAAACATCCTCCAGCATCAGAGAAACAACACTCCCCAGCTTACAGGCATAATCACAGCCTTCCTGATCCAAAATCAGAACTACATTGGCCAACCAGGCCTCAAACATTTTCGGGGAAGAACCATGATACTCCTCAGCACCCAAATCAAGCAAAAGCTGCTTCGGCAAACCCACACATTTAGCCAGCACATCCACTGATTCTACCTCAACCGTAGCCTGAGATGTCCCCAACACCTCCTGATCAACAGATAAAGAACTTTCCATCCCGGAACCAGCTTCCTTCCCTTGCCTTACCATCTCAACTTCAGTCACAGAAGACTGAGACAAAACACCTTTACAAAAGGGTGAATCCTTTGACTTAACAACCTGCCCCAAGGCAGCCACCATCTCACTCATCCTCCACTCTTTCATCATATTTGCCATACCACTAACAACAAACAACATACAATCACAACAAACAAACAAAACCTGTTAGACCAGCATTAAGCAAGGATTCAAACTCCAACTCCAAAATAACACAATAGCTATATTAATAAGGCAATGGGTATCCCGAATCCTCCCCTTTACATGACATAACAGCCAACACAACATGAGCATCACAACATCAAGCATATCAATAACATACCTTGATCATGCTTACACCAAACAACATCCAACAGCACTAGCACATTAGCAACATAACATGCTCAAAACACATTCATCATGCATAGCATCAGCTCATAACATCCACACATATCCATATGATCTCAACCAAGATTCATAACCACAAATCATGCTTGCATACACCAGCAACATGCTCAAAACATCAACAGCATATACAGAAACACATGCTTCAACCAGCTTTCAACCATACAACAAGGTAAACATCAAGCACACTTACCACAACAACTTACCGTTTTCCCCAACCTTCACAACTCAGCTCTGATACCACCAAATGTAACCCCCGTAGCCCGGTCTGGACGGTTAACCCGAACTACGAAGATTACACGGGGAAAACCAAAGTCAACCCGAAAGTCAACCTTGATTAACGACCCTTTTTTTTTTCTTTTTAATCTTGTCTAGATGCACATTAACCTTAGATGTGATCACACAAACACCATGCTCAAAGATCACAAACATCAGAGATCAAACAGGGACCCAATTGAACAAATTACAACTTTAGGGACCAAATTGTAATTTCTGAAAACTTTAAGGACTTAACCAGATTTTAAGTTACCAACTTGAAATTAGTCATGTTTCATGCTTCTCTGCCAAATTTCAGCTCAAACGGACATCCCGAACTCAAACAATTGCACAAACAAGATTCAGGACCAAAATGCAAACATTTTGAAACATTTAACCGCTCATGTCAGCCCCCAACGGTCACCCGTTCCGAAACAGGCCAAGGCCGTTCCGAAACACGGGCCGTTCCGCAACGCGTTCCGCAACGGGGGTCTGGCAGAATACCTTCCGTTTCGGAACGGTGACACCCGTTTCGGACGCCTGGGTTTATGCAGGGCACCCGTTCCGAAACGGTGTTGCCTGTTCCGAAACACCTAGCCCAGAATGTTGCATTTTGCTCACTCAAACACACAATTGATCATTCAAACATGCTCCAAAAGCCACCAAACTTTGCCAACATGCAATTCAACATAAAAGAGACATTCTTGCATCAACAATTCAACATATGATCAACACATATGAAAAGCCCCAATTCTATAGGCATGCTTCCTACTCAAGCAACCATTTAAGCACAAACCTTTCAATTCAAACACAATCAAACCAATTCATGATTCAACATCATTAACAACAGTACTTAAACATTCATGATCAACATAAACGATCACATACACATAAGCCCGAGAGATTCTACCCCATTGCCCTTATTAACTATAGCTATTCACCGAGACATACATCTCCATTGGAGTCCACCTTGAATCCCTTGCTCCTTGCTGCCCAACCTCAAGAATCTGCATTGATGGACAAAAAGGAGCGTAAGCACATAATGCTTAGTGAGGAATGCTCAAAACCAAAACACCATCAATGCAGCGGGTCTTTAAAACACTTTAAAACCAACCCGATTTGCTTTCCAAAACCATGTTTGAAAACTCTTTCAACATCAGGCTCAAATCATGCATAAACACCATATGCAAAGCTTAGAATAAAACCATGGAAACACGTCCTTTCCACAACATACCTTTCCTTAACTTGGAAACCACATCAAGCAAGAAACCATTGAAAACCATAATTCAATTAAACCATTTCATGCATTTAACCAAGGCATCATAAACCATAACATCATATTCACATGCCTTAACAACAAGTCATACATGACTCCAATGCAACATAGGTAATCCATGCTCACATGCATCATTTATCAATTGATAACCAACACTTGTTCAACATACAAGTAACATGCTTCCACTAGCATTATACACATCTCATGCAACAATGCATCTTACCAAGCATCCCATGCTTCTCATGCAAACATGCATCAATTCAAGCATCTCATGCTTCACATGCAACCATGCATCATTTCAAGCAATCTCATGCTTCACATGCAACCATGCATCATTTCAAGCAATCTCATGCTTCACATGCAACCATGCATCATTTCAAGCAATCCCATGCTTAACATGATCAAGAACATTATATGGGCTTCCAAGAGATCAACCATACTCACTTTCCAACTTTCAACCCGATCGGATACGCGGATCACAAGCGTGTCCCAACGCTTCCTACACACTACCCAATCCAAGGTCTTCCCGTGGGCAACAACCTCCACTGACCTCAATCTCCTAAGGTTCCCATGTATGGACTTTTAAACACCATACAACCTTAGCTTTTCCTCAAGGTTACCATGTATGGACATACACCCTTGACATGCACAAGGTCTTCCCGTATGGACTTTCAACCACCATACAACCTTTGCATAACCGATTGGTAGTTGTAGACATCATCTAACGAGATCCGGGACATCACACACAAGATCCACACATGGACTTAACCATAGCCATTGTGATCTTAACAAGTACAAGGTTCTCACATAAGGACTTTTAACCACCTTATAACCTTTACTTAACCAAGGTCTACCGTGGGCAACAACCTCCACTACGACCTTAAGCAACCGAGGTCCTCCCGTGGGCACACCCTCCACTGACCTCATCTCGTTAGGAATACTTGAGGGGAGTTTACCCGGTCCACACTTGACCACTCCACCATCAAGGCGACTTTATTCACGGTGCACCCAATCCTATAGCCGGCTAATTATACCCGATCAACGAACCAAGAACCATTCACATCTCTTGCCAACATAACCATCTTACCATAATATCCAATGTTCCACATGCATAACCACAATGCAAGGTCATCACATCATTAGCTCAATGATTCACATGCATACACATAATGCAAAACCACCACATCATTAGCTCAATGATTCACATGCATAAACAATATGCAAAAGGTACAATTATCATCATTAATCATCATCAACTCACTGTTTTTAAGCATCATACAAAGCCAATGAACAACATGCATCACTATGCATCAAAATCACAATTTCCATAAACATAACCAAGGATCTCTTACCTCGAGCATCCTTTTCAATTGACTTTCAAAACCAGCATTAAACCATGCTAAAACATGCTTACAAAACAGAATTAAACCATGCAATAACACATGCATATCAATCATCAACCACAATTGATTTTAAAACCAAATCATACACAATCCAAAAGCAAAAACCTCTTCACTTACTCTTGAGCTTAGCAAAGTTGTTTAGACTTAAACTAAGCTCCCAAAAACCTTCAAACCATGTTTCAAAAGCTGAAATCCCAACTTCACTCACCGATTACCAAACAAAGCTAGCCAACAAGCTTTCCAAGCTTCCGAAACCTTCCGAAAACACCTCCAAGGCTCAAGGATCAACCTCCCCTGTTTCAAGCACACAAAAACAGAACATTAATGCATCCTTATGCATTAAAACACCAGCAACATCAACACAACTCGCTGCTCATCACAAATCTAACAATTTGGCTACCAAACACAACCGAAATCATCTCCAAACACTTCCAAAACTTAACCCAGCCAAGATCCATCACTTCTAACCATTTTTATACATCAAATAACATGCAAAATGATCACAACCACGTCCTTATACCTCCAGGTATAACAGATCACCAAAAACACTCCAAAAACAACCAAAAACTCAAGCCAAACTTAGGAAATTCAACCTATCCGGGATTGCATTGATTAAACCTCAACTTCTAATCATTTTAGCATTCATTTAACATCATTTTAACACCTCAAAACCCTGCTTAAACAGATCACACGAAAATTTCACCAAAATCACCAAATCTTGCATTTTAGCCAAAAATCAAGATCTCCATTGAAAAGCCTTTAATAAAACATGAATCAAGGATTGAGAACTTAGGAATTTCAGTAAAGAACTGATAGTTTAGAGGAGAAGGACGTTCTTACCTCCAAACTTGAATTTCTCCATTTTAGAGCCAAAATGCTTGATGAAACAATTTGCAAATAGAGAGGTTTTGATGATGAGATGATTAGGAATCAAATGAGAGTTGAAATGAGAGATGTAGATGTCAAAATCAGAGAAAGAAATCTGGAGAATCTTGTTTGGGTAGAGAGAAAATGAGAGAAAAGAGAATTTTAGAGAAAATGGAAAATTAGTTGGAATTAGTTAAAATGATTTTTCCCTCTCTTTTCTTAATCTTTAAAATCAGATTTTAGACTTAAAATATCTTAGAAAAATCTGGAGAAATCCTTTTTGGAATAATAGCTCCTTAAAGATTCAAAGTTTCAATCCTTTATAAAACTGTCCCGCAACTTTCAAAAATTACATTTTGGTCACTAGCCAAAATGTCAACCTTCCGAACCTCATTTTCCAAAATTGATTTCACAGTTCACTTTTATATATTAAAATATGATTTTAGAATATTTTTCCATATTTTTAATGCAACCCGAACTAGGCTTTCCTAAATTCACTCTTATATATTCGATCAGCACTTTGACCGAACCGGTCAACGCCAAAACTTCTGAGCCCAAAACCGGGGCGTTACAGCATGGACAATATCGAAACGATGGACAAAATTCTCATCCAGGAAAGGCCCGTTTCGATACTAGTATCGAAACGGCTAAAGGGGTCTCGGTTATGTTCCAAGACCGGTATCGAAACAGGCTTCACCAGTAGCCAAACTGTTTCGAAACAGCCTCATCCGTTCCGATCCACTATGGCCATTACAAGCCCTCGTTTCGGAACAGGTGAGGGTGTTTCTATACACCTTGCCCAGTGACAGCAAATATAGCTGGTTTTTCATGCTTTTTCCTACTCGAATCAGCCCCGAGACATGCTACATCATGCATATATCAAGGATACTTATCAACAATCACCATATCGAAGCTATAGCCTAAACATAGCTACAAATACCCAAGCAAAGGCACTGAAGGCATGCTTCCTAGCTCACCCAAAACCATAACAAGTCAAAACTCCAAATAAACCAAAATCCAAACTCCAAAGTCCATTACAATTTAAATATAGTCAAACCAACATGCTCAAAGTAAAAGGAACATTCTCAAACACTCCAACGTATAAAATCCCACCCATTGCCTCTTATTACACTAAGGTGAACCACATAATTTTCTTTGACAAAAACCTTGGATTACTCTTGCTCTTGAGCTACCTCCAAATGTTCAATTTTTTGCATTGATGAAACAAACGAGCGTAAGCAATAAGCTTAGTGAGGAACGCTAAACACATTCTTCAATGCATAACTCAAATTTACAAAACCATCACTTTACAACACATGCCCTTTATAAAACAAGTCTTCTCAAGACTTCAATGCACTTTTGAAACCTCATGCACATATGCATCCATATTCAACAGCAAATAACCCTTTGCTCATGCTTTAACAAGCATCACATGCATTCTTGCATCATACACATATTTCTCATGCACTCTTGCATCATTTACAAGCATCTCATGCTTCACTTAGAACATTTACAATATATTGGCTTTCAAGTGATAGTTCACAAATCCTTTCAACACAAGACACAATCGGATACGCGGATTACAAGCGTTGTCCCTCACGCTTCATACAAACTACCGGACTACACAAGGTGGAGACATATGGCACAATCACAACCCCTCAACACCCGTGATAGAGACTAATGGCACAATCACAACCCTCAAAATCACTCATCGATAGTTGTATAATTCCACTAACGAGAGTATGGGACACATACACAAGACTCACACACGGGACTAACCATTGACCGTTGTGATCTTAACCTCAATCGTTAGGGTACTTGGATGGAGATTACAGCACAATCACAACCCCTCAACATCCAAGGCGACTTTATTCACAGTGCACCCAATCTTATAGCCAGCTAACTATTCCGATTAAAGTAACCAAAAACCATTTCATCACTTGCCAATATACTCATTTATTCATATTAATCCACTGTTTTTCAAGCATAACCACAATGCCATTTCCACAAGCACACATGCTTAACATCAATTGCATTTTCATATGAAAACCAAGGATCACTTACCTAGTGCATCCTTAACATAATGACATTAAAATCCAGCATTAAACCATGCTTAAACATGCTTAAAACAGTAAACAAATCCACTCTTACCACAAATGCATTTTCAATCAACATAACACATTTCCATGAGAGGGATTACCGAAACACTTACACTTGAGCTTAGTTAAGCGTGTCAAGCTTACACTAAGCTCCCAAGAGTACGCCAAAGCGTTACAAAGCAGGAAATTGCATTTCCACTCACCAATATGTGAAGCCTTGTTCGCCGACACGGAAATTACACCTCCGGAGCCTCCAAAATCACCTCATTAGCTTCCGGATCAAGATCCCTGTTTTCACAACATCAAAATAGAGATCTAAATGCATTAAAATGCATTCAAACACCAGCAACAATCCATAGACTCGTTGCCCACTCAAACAACACCAAAATACCCTTCCAACACAACCGAAAACTCAATCGATTGCCTCCTAAACCAAGCCCAGTCATCATGAAACACTTCCAAAGCATTAGCAACATCAAAACACATCTAATAAACATCCTAACTCATCCTTATACCTCCAGCCATCAAGTTTCCATAATTCCACCCCAAAATCACACTCTAAACTACCAAGAAACTTAAGGATCTCAAGGATTTCGGGATCTATGTTATTAGCACATCCTTTTAACATATGAATCATCTTAAAAATCAATTAGAATCAACACAAAATAGTGCCCAACTCATTAAGTCCGAAAATTAAGAATTACATCACAATTTTGCAAGATTTTGCTCTTAACTCAAAACTATAATCAAAATTTAGTTAAAAATCATAAATGAGAGTCAATATTCTTGGGAATTTCAATAATGAACCTGGATTGAAGGTTAAGAACGAGATTTACCTCTAATCCTTGCTTCCTTGACAATTTGGCAAGTTTTCCTTCCAAAAATCTTGAAGAAAAAGGAGTGAATCTTTGGAAAAGAGTTTAGAGAAAAAAAAAAGAGGAATTTGAGAGCAATAAATCTGATGAAAAGTTGTTTGACAAATGTGTTTGGCTGAAATGAGAGAGGGAAAAGTAGTTACGTGATTAAAACCTCTCCAATTCCTTATTTATTTAATATTTAATTAAAACCATTTTAATTCCTTTATTAAAACCCTTTAAAAACACATGTCAAATTGAAGGAAGGCTAAATTGTACAAAAGCTCCCTAAAGATTCCAAGATCTTGACTCTCCTCTTGAAAATAGCATTTTTCCATAGTTTTAAAACTTTACAATTTGGTCACTACTCAAAATATTCATTTTCCAAAACCCTTTTTGTAACATTGCTTTGACCAACCTCTTAATTATATTTTTAGAGGTTTTTACCAATTTTTATCACAATTTTATCCTATTCCGATCCTTGATTTCTTAAAATCACCTTACACGATTCGAACCGTTGTCGACCGGTCTGATCTGATGTCTAAAACATCTAGGCCCAAAACCAGGGTGTTACAGTTACGATCTGACCAATGAGTATCATCCTGGGAAGGACAAAGTTGTGGCTGATGCTTTGAGTAGAAAGGTGGTTGTTGAGCAAAAGCTACGTTTGCTCGTTTGAGTATATCGTGTGATGGTGGCTTGATAGCCGAGTTACAAGTGAAACCTTCTTTAATTCAATTAATTAAAGAAAAGCATTTATTGGATGATTCGTTGGTGCCTCGTGTTCAGGATATAGTTGATCGTAAGGCTACAGATTTCTACTTTAAAGATGATGTAGTGCTATGTTTTAAAAGTCGAGTAGTGGTGCCAGAAGATGTTGAGTTGAGGTGCACTATTTTGACTGAAGCTCATAGCAGTCCTTTTGCTATGCACCCCTGGTAGTACTAAATATATCGAGGCTTGAATGATGAGTTCTAATGGGTGGGTTTGAAGAAGGATGTGACTGAGTTTGTAAGCAAGTGTATGGTTTGCCATCGAGTGAAGGTTGGGCATCATTTTCTTTCCGGTTTGCTATAGCCTTTGTGGATACCGGAGTGGAAATAGGGAAGGATCACAATGGATTTTGTATTCGGGTTGCCTTTGACACCATCGAAGAAGAACTCAGTGATGGTGATTGCGGATCGCCTTACGAGGTGTGCACATTTCTTGGTTGTGCATACTAAGTACACGTTGGATAAGTTAGCTGACTTGTATATTGCTGAGATTGTGCGTTTGGACGGTGTGCCCAAGTCTATAGTGTTGGATAGAGATTAGAGGTTTACAGCAAGGTTTTGGGAATGTTTACAACAGGCGTTGGGTAGGCGGTTGAATTCCAGCACTTCATATCATCCTCAGTCGAATGGGCAGTAGGAACGAGTTGTCCAGGTGCTTTAGAATATGTTGCGATGATGTGTGATTGATTTCCAGGGTTCATGGGAAAAGCATCTGTCGTTGGTTGAGTTTGCTTATAACAACAGTTTTCAGGCAAGTATTCAAATTGCACCGTATGAGGCCTTGTATGGAAGGAAGTGTAGAACGCCTCTTTGTTGGGTTGAGGCGGGGCAAAAGTTGTTTTCCTTGCCAGATATGCTCAAGGGAACAACTGAGAAGGATAAGTTCATATGTGAGCGTTGGAAGGCTGCATCGGGTCGTCAAAATTCTTACGCGGATTTAAAGCGTAAAGAGGTTGAGTTCACGGTTGGTGATCGCGTGTTCCTTAAGGTATCGCCTTGGAAGAAGGTGATGAGGTTGGGACATAATGGAAAGCTTAGGCCAAGGTTTATTGGACCTTATGAGGTTGTGGAGCGAGTTGGTCTTGTGGTTTATCGGTTGAGGTTGCCTCCCGAGTTGGAAAAGATCCATAAGATGTTTCGTGTATCTATGTTGCGAAGATATAGATTAGATCATTCGCATGTGATGCCAGATGAGAAAGTTGGGTTAAATTCGGAATTATCCTATGATGAGGAACAGAACCGGTGAGAATTTTGGATACGAGTAACAAAGTTTTTTGTGGCAGGACAGTTGAGCTTGTGAAGTATTGTTGTGGCATTTAGAAGTTGAGAATGTTGCGTGGGAAAGTGAGGTGGACGGATTGAGTCAGTTCCGTGCCTTTCTCCTTCAGGCAAAATTTCTAGGATGAAATTTCCTAAGTGGAGGAGAGTTGTAACGCCCCGGTTTTGGGATTAGATGTTTTGGCGAGTCGGGCCGGGCCGTTGTTGGTTGTTCAAACCGTTAAAAGGTGGTTTAGGGAGATCGAGGTTTGGGTTAGGATAAAAATATGATAAAAATTCCTAAAATCCTCTAAAATGATGTTTAAGAGGTTGGCCAAATCAATTTTACAAAACGGGTTTTCTAAAGTGTACATTTTTGGAAGTGACCAAAATGTAAAGATTTAAAAGTTGGAAAAATGTGTTTTCCAAGAAGAGTAAAAAATCTTACAATCTTTAGGGAGCTACATGGAAATTATTCATTTTCCCTAATTTTGCATGTGCTTTAAATGTTATTAAAATTAAAAAGGCTTTTAATTGGGTTTAATTAAAAAGTTAGTTAATCGGTTAATGGAATTTTTGACGAGCTTTTCACTTCTCTCTTTTACTTCAGCCAAACACTTCTTATTTTCTCTCAAATCTCTAGATTTTCTTTTCTCTCAAATCCTCTTTTGATTTCTATTATTTCTCCATTGATTTCTTCCATTTTTCTTCAAGTTTCTTCAAGCAAATCTTGTCAAATTAGACGAGAAGCAAGGATTGGAGGTAATTTTTGTGCTATCCCTCTAATCTAAGTTCGTTAATGAAATTCCAAAGATATTTGACTCTTTAATACTGACTTTGATTGAGGTTTTGTTGTTAGAATAATAAAATCTTGATGAAAAATTGGTTTAAAAGGTGATTTTCGGACATTGATTGATTTGGCTGGTTTGAGATTGTTTCTAAATGAGTTTTGAAAGGTTTTTGGTGTTAAAGTGGAGTTTTAATCATATAGATCTTGAAATCTTTGAGATCCTTAGTTTTTGAAGTGTTTTGGGGTGAGTTTTGGGGTGTTTTTGAGGAATTCGAGTTTCTGGAGGTATAAGGTTTGTTTTAGGTTGTTTTGGATGTTGATTAATTCTTAGAATGTGTTGGATGAGTTGGGTAATGGCTGGGTTGAGGTTTGAGGTCAATCGATTGAGTTTTCGGTTGTTTCCGATGGGTGTTTTAATGCTTTAGAGCATGGCTGTGGAATTTATTGTGTGTGCTGGAGTTTTGGATGCATTTTAATGCATTGAAACTCTGTTTTGATGTGTTGAAAACATGGGATAGTAATCCGAAAGCAATCAAAGTGTTTTTGGAGGCTTTGCACGATCGATAGTTGCGCTGGCAAGCGTGGTTTCGCAAGTCGATGAGTGGAACTTGGTTTTCCAGTGTGGAAGCATTTTAGAAAAGGTTTGGGGAACTTAGTAAGAGCTTGAAACGCTTCACTAAGTTCGGAAGTGAGCAATGTGAAATCCTCTCTCGGATTGTGCTAGTTTTGAACCTTTGAATGCACTAGGTTTTAATTGCATTTACCTACTGTTTTAAAGCATGTTTTGAATTTGTGGAATGAGGTTGATGATGCCATGTGGTTTAAGGATGCACTAGACAAGCGATCCTTGTATGCATGTGTTTATGCATGAGGTTTAAAGCATAGTTTAATGCTTGATTTATGGCTTATCATGAATTATATTGGCAAGTGATGTTGTATAAAATGTTTTACAAATGAAATCAAATATAGTTAGCCGGCTATAGGATTGAGTGCACTATAAACAAGTCGCCTTGGATGTTGAGGGGTTGTGATTGTACGGAATACTCCATCCAAGTACCCCTAACGATTGAGGATTGTTTAAGGTTGCAACGGTTGAGGGTAGCTCCCGGGTGCAAACCTTGTGTTTTGTCACGTCTCTCGTTAGTGGATTATACATCTACCAATGAGTGGTGTTGAGGGGTTGTGATTGTACCAAATACTCTACCACGGGTGTCACAACGATGGAGGGTCACTCTCGTGTGTGAACCTTGAGATGCCGGTAGAGTGTATGAAGGGTGTGGGACAACCCTTGGTAATTCATGTATCTTATATATGTTTTGAGATTGTTGTTTATCACTTGTGAGCCAATATAATGAAATGAAACATTGTGGAAAATATTGTTAATGCATAATTTGAAAGATGCATGTTTCGGTTTAAGCTTAGCATAAAGGTGATAATGCTTGGAAGGCTTGTATTATGAGCAGCAATGGTTTAATTGATGGATTTATACGTATCATGTGACATGATGTTCATTACAATGGTTTTGAGGTTAAAGTGCATGTTTTGTCAAAGGAAGCTTGATGGTTTTGAAAAGAGTGAAAAATGGTTTTGTGCATTGATGATGTATTTGGTTTGAGCAATCCTCACTAAGCTTGTATGCTTATGCTCTCTTTGTTCATCAATGCGGTCAATTTATGCTTTGGAGGCAGCACTTGCAAGGGGATTGATGGAAGACTTTGATTGAAGGTAAGTCTTGGTTTTGGAGCTAGTGTAATGAAGGCAATAGGGTGTCCGATGTTATAAATGTTGGTTGCTCTAGTGATTTCTGTGTTTGTGCAAGTTTGATATGTGTATCTAACTGTGTGAATGACCTTTATGTTTTGGTTTATGCTTGATTATGTAATTTAGCCTTTTTGTGTGCTTTTGACGTCTAGGAAGCATGCCTTTAGCTCCATAGCTTGAGTGAATGATGCTATGATGATGCTCGTGCTTCGCATAGGTGGTCAATGAGGTGTATTTAAGTTGATGCATGTTAGGACATGTGTCGGGATGGTTTCGGAGGGCGAAAAGTGATTTAAACCAGCTTTTTGGAAAGTTGCAGGCCCAAGCATTTCGGAACTCCCTTACCTGTTTCGGAACAGCAGCCTGTAATGGCCATGGTGTTTCGGAACGGTGAGGCTCGTTCCGGAACATTTTGCCTATATGAACCATCGTACCGAAATGTGTCTTGTGAGGTTTCGAAATGCACCCGCGTATCGAAACGGTCAACTATGTTTCGGAACAGCCGTTTCGATATAGGGCTTCCTGTTCCGAAACACTCGACAATTGGATCTGTATTTAAATTGTCATGAGTGTTGTTTCTTGCATTTTGGTCCCTTTTATTCCTTGCAAGCAATTGAATGAGTTGTGAATGTCTTTTTGAGCTGAAATTTCACCGAAAAGTATATAATGAATCTAATTGAAGATTGGTAACTTGATTTTATGAAAGCCCTTGTAAATTATCAAATTTACAAAATGGTCCTTATTCCTTAATCGGTTTTAATAATTTGGCAATTGTGTTGATTTTGAATCCGTTGTTTTTCTACGTACACATAGAACCCTAAGATGCATCTAGACAAGTTAAAAAGAAAAAAAGGTCGTTTATTGAGTAAAAGTTTCTCGGCTTACTTCAATATTCCATGTGTGATCCGTTCGGTTCGGTCTATCGACCAGGCCAGATCGAGGGGGTTACGCATGATCAAGAAGTTTCGCTTGGAGAATGTGAAACATCAAGCCACACCAATGAGCTCTTATACAAAGCTTGACAAGGATGAAGGACGTAAGTGTGTTGATTTAAAGCTTTATCGTTGAACGACTAGATCTTTGCTTTATCTTACTGCAAGTAGACCCGACATTATGTTTAGTGTTTTCTTGTGTGATAGATTTTAAGCTACTCCTAGAGAATCACACCTTATAGCCGTTCAGAGAATCTTTAGATACCTTAGAGACACACTGTAACCCCCGTAGCCCGGTCTAGACGGTTGACCCGAACTACGAAGATTACACGGGGAAAACCAAAGTCAACTCGAAAGTCAACCTTGATTAACGACCCTTTTTTTTTTCTTTTTAATCTTGTCTAGATGCTCATTAACCTTAATTGTGATCATACAAACAGCATATCAAAAGATCACAAACATCAGAGATCAAACAGGGACCCAATTGAACAAATTGCAACTTTAGGGACCAAATTGTAAATTCTGATAAATTAAGGGACTTATCCCAAATAAAAGTTACCATCTTGAAATTAGTCAGGTTTCATGCTTCTCTGTGAAATTTCAGCTCAAAAGGACATCCACAGCTCATGCAATTGATCAAACAAGATTCAGGACCAAAACGTAAACAAAACGAAACATATAACTACCATGTCAGCCCCCCTAACGGTCGACCGTTCCGGAACAGGCTAGCCCTGTTCCGAAACACGGGCCGTTCCGAAACGAGTTCCGGAACATGGCCTCGGCAGAGGCTAAACCGTTTCGAAACGGTGCATACCGTTTCGGACGCCTGGGTTCATGCAAGGTACCCGTTCCGAAACGGTACACCCCTGTTCCGAAACGCCTGCACGAAAATCAGCAAACAAGCATACTAGATCATGCAATTGACCACTCAAACATGCTCCAAACATCACCAAACTTTACCAGCATGCAATTAAACATATTTAAGACATAAGAGCATCATCAATTCAACAAAATAACAACACATGCAAAAAGCCCCAAATTAAAGGTCATGCTTCCTACACAAGCTATCCACTCAAGCAACAACTTGCAAAACAAGCATATATGGTTCAATCCAAAAACCAGCAACAACATTAACATTCAACATACTTAGGGAGTCTTAAACACCTCCCAAAACACATATACATATTGGTCCCCCATTGCCAAAACATACAAAAGCTAAAACACTTATAAAACCTTCATACATTGAGCTTTACTTGTACTTGTTTGCTTGCCACCTCTTGCTGCCCTCAATGCACTCTAATGCTCTGCATTATTGAATCAAGAAAACGAGAGAGCGTAAGCCAAAGCTTAGTGAGGAGTGCTCTTTAAAAACCATTCAATAATGCATTTAAAACCATTTGTAAATCATGCTTGTAAACAACCTTTACACATGCTCAAAGCTTAGAGTCCGCAACAAGATTCATCCAAGGACTTTTAACCACCTTGATGATCTTAGATAACAAGGCTCACTCAAGGACTTTTAACCACCTTAGTGACCTTCACTTTTACAAACCATCACTTGCCAATACACACTTTATACATCATATAATCCATTGTTTTAAAGCATTTAAATCAAGCCATTTCATCATGCATTTCAAAGCATTAAATCATCATTTAACAATGCATAAAAACAAGGCACTCTTAACTAGAGACACCTTCAACACATGGCTTAAATCATCAGCATAAATCATGCTAAAACATCAGCAATTAACATGCTAAAACATGCTTTCCAAAACAGTAGCAAATCATGCAAAGTCATCATTTCACATTTCATCAAAACATGGCCACCACTTAAAGAGAGTAATCCGAAAACTTACACTTGAGCTTAGCAAAGTTGTTTAGACTTAAACTAAGCTCCCAAAACCTTCAACCCTTGGTTTAAAAGCTGAAAATCCATTTTTCACTCACCGATTACCACTTCGCTTCAAGCCAAAGCACCAAAACAAGCCTCCGGATCAACAACTCTTGGATCCAAGGATGCCTCCCCTGTTTCAACACATTAAAGCAGAGGATTAATGCATCATCATGCATTAATTGCTTCAATGAAAGCATCTAAACTCGCTGCTCTCACTAAACCTCCATTTTCGGCCACCAAACACAACCGAAAATGCTTCCGAAACACTTCTAAACAAAGCCCAGCCATAAACCAGCAAAACCTCACTTCCATCAACATCAAAACACATCTAAAAACAACCTATAAGCATCCTTATACCTCCAGCAACATCAGATCCACAAGATCACCACAAAAGCTACCTTAAAACACAAGCTAAACTTAGGAAATCCAACCTATCCGGGATTGCATCAATCAAAACTCATTTCCACATCAATTTAATGATCATTTAACATCAAAAACACTTCTCAAAACACAGATTTAACAGATCAAACGAAAATCAAGTGAAAT
The DNA here is from genome assembly GCA_958450335.1 of Hibiscus tridactylites. NCBI lineage: Eukaryota > Viridiplantae > Streptophyta > Magnoliopsida > Malvales > Malvaceae > Hibiscus > Hibiscus tridactylites. The sequence goes on along the minus strand of OY288278.1, from coordinate 20,175,499 downwards.
CATCAAAATCTTGCATAATTAGCCAAGATCCACAAATCAACTTAAAAACCTTTAATTAATTATCAAATTAGGATTGAAAACTTTAGGAATTTCATTAAAGAACTTGAAGTTCAGAGGAGAAGGACGTTCTTACCTCCAAACTTGAGTTTCTCCTCTTTTTGGAATAGAAAAGCTTGATGAAACTAGAAGCAATTGATGAGGTTTTGAAGACACAATGATTTGCAATCAATTGAGAGTTGAAAGAAGGTTTTTAGGTGATGAAAATCAGACTTAGATCTCTGGAAATGAGTGTTTGGGTTGAGAGAAAAGATAGAGGGAAAATAGGTAGTTAAAAGAGAAAATGGCCAAAATAGATTTTTCCCTCCTTTTGATTCTTTTAAAATCAGAATTATGGGTTAAAATATCTTAGAAAAATCTGGAGAAACTCCCTTTGGGTAAATAGCTCCTTAAAGATTCAAAGTTTCAACCCTTTATAAAATAGCCACCAAACTTTCAAAAATTACATTTTGGTCACTAGTCAAAATGTCACACCTCCGAAACTTATTTTCCAAAATTGATTTCACAGTTCACTTAATTATAATAAAAGATGATTTTAGAACATTTTTCCATAATTTTTATGCAACCCGAACTAGGCTTTCCTAATTTAACCTCTTACGATTCGAACAGCACTTTGACCAACCGGTCAACGCCCAAGATTTCCAAGCCCAAAACCGGGGCGTTACAACTCTCCCCCCCTTAAGAAATTTCGTCCTTGAAATTTACCTGAAGGAAAGAGATAAGGAAACTGCTTCAGCATATCATCCTTCCGCTCCCACGTGGCTTCCTCAACACCGCGATGCTTCCACAGCACCTTCACCAACTCAATGGTCTTGCCACGAAGAACTTTGCTATCCGAATCCAGAACCTTCACCGGTTCCTCATCATAGGTCAAATCCGGATTCAATTCCACTTCCTCCACAGGCAACACATGCGAAGGATCAGATCTATACCTCCGGAGCATAGAAACATGGAACACATCATGAATCTTTTCCAGCTCCTGAGGTAACCTCAACCGATACGCAACAGGACCCACACGCTCAACAACCTCATACGGTCCAATGTATCTAGGGCTCAGCTTACCCTTCCGCCCAAACCTCATCACCTTCTTTCAAGGCGAAACCTTCAAGAACACGCGATCACCCACCGCAAACTCTAACTCTTTACGCTTCAAATCCGCGTAAGACTTCTGCCGATCAGAAGCAGCCTTCAACCGCTCACAAATGAGCTTCACCTTCTCGGTGGTTCCTTTCAACAAAGCAGGCATCGATACCAACTTTTGACCAGTTTCAGCCCAACACAGAGGAGTCCTACACTTCCTCCCATACAGAGCCTCATAAGGTGCCATCTGTATACTTGCCTGAAAACTGTTGTTATAAGCGAACTCAACCAAAGGCAGATGTTTCTCCCAAGAACCTTGAAACTCTATCACGCAACATCTCAACATATCCTCCAAAATCTGAATAACTCGCTCAGACTGGCCATCCGACTGAGGATGATAGGATGTACTGAAATGCAACCTTGTACCCAGAGCTTGATGCAAACACTGCCAAAAACGCGATGTGAACCTCGGATCCCTATCCGACACGATCGACTTAGGCACACCATGCAACCTCACGACCTCAGCAACGTACAACTCTGCCAGCTTATCCAAAGAGAACGTAGTATGCACAGGCAAGAAATGTGCACACTTCGTCAGGCGATCCACAATCACCCAAACAGAATTCTTCTTCGACGGAGACAAAGGCAAACCAGATACAAAATCCATGGTAACCCTCTCCCACTTCCATTCAGGGATTTTCAACGGTTGCAACAAACCAGAAGGAACCTGATGTTCAGCCTTGACTCACTGACACACCAAACACTTGCTCACGAACTCTGCCACATCCTTCTTCAAACCTACCCAATAGTACTCATCACGAAGATCGCGATACATCTTTGTACTACCAGGATGCATAGCAAAAGGACTGCTATGACCTTCAGCTAGAATAGCACGCCTCAACTCAGCATCAGCAGGCACTACTATCCGACTACCAAAACATAACACTCCATCCTCATTAAAACAGAAATCCGAAGGCCTACCCTCCGCGATATCCTGAACATGAGACACCAAGGAATCATCCAACAACTGCTTATCCTTGATCAACTGAACCAACGATGGTTTCACTTGCAACTCAGCAACAAGACCACCATCCTGCGATATGCTCAAGCTAGCAAACATAGCTCTCAGCTCAACATCTACCTTTCTACTCAAGGCATCCGCAACAACATTGGCCTTTCCAGGATGATACTCAATCGTCAGATCATAATCCTTGAGCAACTCCAACCAACGCCGCTGCCTAAGATTCAACTCCTTCTGAGACATCAGATACCTCAAACTCTTGTGATCCGTGTACACCGTACACTTCTCACCATACAGATAATGCCTCCAGATCTTCAGAGCAAAAACCACTGCAGCCAGGTCAATATCATGCGTAGGATAATTGCGCTCATGCACCTTCAACTGCCGCGACGCATAAGTCACAACCTTACCCTCTTGCATCAGCACACACCCCAAACCAACATAGGATGCATCACTGTAGACTACAAACTCTTTCCCTGATTCAGGCTGAATCAAGATAGGAGCTTGAGTCAAAGCCATCTTCAGCTTCTCAAAAGCTTGCTGCCTCGCTTCTGTCCACTCATACTTAACATCTTTCTGCAGCAACTTCGTCAAAGGAGCAGCAATCTTGGAAAAACCATCCACAAACCTTCGGTAGTATCCCGCCAAACCAAGGAAACTACGAACCTCCTGAACAGACTTAGGAACTTTCCAGTTCATCACTGCTTCAATCTTCTGAGGATCAACACGAATCCCCTCAGCTGAGACCACATGCCCAAGAAAAACCACCTCTCTAAGCCAGAACTCACACTTGCTCAACTTAGCATAAAGCTGATTCTCCAACAAAGCTTGCAACACAATCCTCAAATGCTCTTCGTGCTCTTCCTCGGTACGCGAGTACACAAGGATATCATCAATGAACACCACAACGAACTTGTCCAGGTATTCATGAAAAACACGATTCATCATGTCCATAAAAGCAGCAGGAGCATTTGTCAAACCAAACAGCATCACAAGGAACTCATAATGCCCATACCTTGTCCTGAAAGCTGTCTTAGGCACATCCACTTCCTTCACCTTCAACTGGTAATACCCTGACCTCAAGTCAATCTTAGAGAACACAGCAGCTCCCCGAAATTGATCAAAGAGATCATCAATCCTCGGCAAAGGATACCGATTCTTGATAGTCAACTTGTTCAGCTGACGGTAATCAATGCACATCCTCATCGTGCCATCTTTCTTCTTCACAAACAAGACAGGAGCACCCCAAGGCGAAACACTCGGCCGGATGAAACCACGATCAAGCAACTCTTGCAACTGCGTCTTCAGCTCCTTCAGCTCTTTAGGTGCCATTCTATAGGGAGTAATGGACACAGGAGTGGTATTCTCATACAGCTCAATACCAAACTCCACCTCGCGATTAGGAGGTAAACCAGGCAACTCCTCAGGAAAAACATCAGGAAACTCCTTCACAACCCTGATATCTTGCACCCTCAGCTCCTTCGAACTAGGATTCATCACAAAAGCCAGAAAAGCTTCACAACCTTGCCTCAGCATCCTGCTCGCCTCCAAGGTAGAAACAACATTGGCAAGAAACTTCACATTCTCACCAACCACCACCACTTCATAATCATCCCCAAGCTTAAGTGAAACCCGCTTATTCTCACAATCCACAACAGCACGATGCTCAGCCAGCCAATCCATACCAAGGATCACATCAAAACCATAAAAGGGCAACTCCATAAGATCAACATGAAAGACATGCTCTTGAACAACCAAAGGACACCTTCTATAAAGCTTACGAGTCACAACAGTTTCACCAAAAGAACTAGTGACTCTAACACCAACATCCAAAGACTCAACAGGCAAACCAAGCAACTCAGCATGCTCACGAAGAATGTATGAATGCGTAGATCCAGAATCAATCAAAGAAAGCAATGACAAGGATTGCAAAGTAAAGGTACCTGCAATCACATCAGCATCATTCCTTCCCTCGCGCTGAGCATACACCCTCGCTTGGCCTCCACCCTCAGGTTGAATAGCCACAACATGAGCTACACCGCGTCCACCTTCCTCCCGCCTCTGAAAATTACCACGGCCGCGCCCACGACCTCTCTGCGGTGCTGCAACAACAGGAGCACGCTCTTGACCACCAACCATCCTCGGACAATCACGTCTCAGATGATCAGCTGAACCACAGTTCCAGCACTCATAACCAGCTGCCATCACAGGATCTTGCTCCTCCCTCCCAGCACGAGGACAGTCACGCTTCAAGTGACCACGGGAACCACAAATCCAACAAGCACTAGGGTCAGCTCTAGCATTGCCACCCCTAGCAGGTGCACCTCCACCTCTCTTAGACGAGGACTGAAACCTCTGATCACGCCCTCTCTTGTTCCGTCCACCGGAACTATACTCAGCAGTTCTCTTCCCAGAACTAGCTCCAGCACCCTTAGCAGACAAACTCAGATTCATCTCAATGTCCTTCGATCGACTAACCAACACATCAAAATCATTGTACTCCGCAGCCAACATATAGGTCTTAACCTCCGTTACCAAGCCATAACGGAACCTTTCGCACCTTTCGCGCTCATCAGGTACCAACTCCGGTGCATACTGGCTAAGACGTACGAACTGTACCTCATACTCTGCCACACTCATGCTCCTTTGGGTCAGAGACATGAATTCACGCTTCTTCTCGTCCAGATATCTAACTCCCAGATATCTCCTCTTGAATGCGTGCTGAAAGAACGTCCAAGTAACATCAGCATCAGCCATCCCCGAGATTGTGGTCGTCCACCACGTATAAGCATCACCTTGCAGCATTGACACCACACATCCCAGCTTCTGCACATCAGTGCAACTCATCTGTCCCAAGACACGCTTGGTACTCTCCAACCATGCTTCAGACCTCTCAGCCGACATACCCCTAAACTCAGTCCCACCAAGACTGCGCAAACGTTTCAAGGGTAGTCTAGCACCAGCATCCCCCTGATGCCCAGCTCCTTGAGCTCCAGCTACTGCTGCTCGAAACGCACCCGCAATAGCTTGTACCAGCACAGACATGTCAGGCATCGCTTGCCCCTGACCAACCTCAGGTCCTGCAGCTCCAGCACCAGCTGCTTCAGCTCCAGCTCTTTCCCTCTCCGCACCACCACCACCAGGTGGAGGAGGAGGTATCACAGCACTACCCGTGTGCTCATCATTCACATTCCCCTCCGGGGTCGTAGCTCTCGCGCTACTCCTTAACTCTCTACGTGGTGCCATACTTTACCATGCATAACAATACAAATAAAACAAGTCAGGACCAGCAAGGTAAGCAAATTCCAAGTATTCAAGCTCAATTTCCTTCAAAAACAACATTATCTCTTTAGCTTTTGTTTGGCAATGGGTACCCTCATCATGCATCATCACAACATGCATCACACACACATCATCATATCATATCACTGAACATGCTTTCACTCAACAAGCATACAATCCAAACCATGCTTCAATCATGCATTCACACATTCCCAATTACTCGAGAACTCAGCTCTGATACCACCAAATGTAACCCCCGTAGCCCGGTCTAGACGGTTGACCCGAACTACGAAGATTACACGGGGAAAACCAAAGTCAACTCGAAAGTCAACCTTGATTAACGACCCTTTTTTTTTCTTTTTAATCTTGTCTAGATGCTCATTAACCTTAATTGTGATCATACAAACAGCATATCAAAAGATCACAAACATCAGAGATCAAACAGGGACCCAATTGAACAAATTGCAACTTTAGGGACCAAATTTTAAATTCTGATAAATTAAGGGACTTATCCCAAATAAAAGTTACCATCTTGAAATTAGTCAGGTTTCATGCTTCTCTGTGAAATTTCAGCTCAAAAGGACATCCACAGCTCATGCAATTGATCAAACAAGATTCAGGACCAAAACGTAAACAAAACGAAACATATAACTACCATGTCAGCCCCCCTAACGGTTGACCGTTCCGGAACAGGCTAGCCCTGTTCCGAAACACGGGCCGTTCCGAAACGAGTTCCGAAACATGGCCTCGGCAGAGGCTAAACCGTTTCGAAACGGTGCATACCGTTTCGGACGCCTGGGTTCATGCAAGGTACCCGTTCCGAAACGGTACACCCCTGTTCCGAAACGCCTGCACGAAAATCAACAAACAAGCATACTAGATCATGCAATTGACCACTCAAACATGCTCCAAACATCACCAAACTTTACCAGCATGCAATTAAACATATTTAAGACATAAGAGCATCATCAATTCAACAAAATAACAACACATGCAAAAAGCCCCAAATTAAAGGTCATGCTTCCTACACAAGCTATCCACTCAAGCAACAACTTGCAAAACAAGCATATATGGTTCAATCCAAAAACCAGCAACAACATTAACATTCAACATACTTAGGGAGTCTTAAACACCTCCCAAAACACATATACATATTGGTCCCCCATTGCCAAAACATACAAAAGCTAAAACACTTATAAAACCTTCATACATTGAGCTTTACTTGTACTTGTTTGCTTGCCACCTCTTGCTGCCCTCAATGCACTCTAATGCTCTGCATTATTGAATCAAGAAAACGAGAGAGCGTAAGCCAAAGCTTAGTGAGGAGTGCTCTTTAAAAACCATTCAATAATGCATTTAAAACCATTTGTAAATCATGCTTGTAAACAACCTTTACACATGCTCAAAGCATACTTTAAATCAAGCAATATCATGCTTCCACATTTCATTTAAACAAGCATCTCATGCTTCGACATAAACATTAAATCATGCATCTCATGCATCTCATGTACTATACATGTCATATTGGCTCAAGTGATACATTTCATTTATGAAATCAAGTTCAACAACTTTCCCCAAGGACTTTTAAACACCTTGGACCCCAAGGACTTTTAAACACCTTGGCCATGGACTTTTAAACACCATGAATGGACCACACAAGGACTTTTAACCACCTTTGTGTCCGTAGCTTGAATTACCCCAAGGACTTTTAAACACCTTGGCCCCAAGGACTTTTAAACACCTTGGCCCCATGGACTTTTAACCACCATGGAAAGGAGCACCTAAGGACTTTTAACCACCTTAGAGTCCGCAACAAGATTCATCCAAGGACTTTTAACCACCTTGATGATCTTAGATAACAAGGCTCACTCAAGGACTTTTAACCACCTTAGTGACCTTCACTTTTACAAACCATCACTTGCCAATACACACTTTATACATCATATAATCCACTGTTTTAAAGCATTTAAATCAAGCCATTTCATCATGCATTTCAAAGCATTAAATCATCATTTAACAATGCATAAAAACAAGGCACTCTTAACTAGAGACACCTTCAACACATGGCTTAAATCATCAGCATAAATCATGCTAAAACATCAGCAATTAACATGCTAAAACATGCTTTCCAAAACAGTAGCAAATCATGCAAAGTCATCATTTCACATTTCATCAAAACATGGCCACCACTTAAAGAGAGTAATCCGAAAACTTACACTTGAGCTTAGCAAAGTTGTTTAGACTTAAACTAAGCTCCCAAAACCTTCAACCCTTGGTTTAAAAGCTGAAAATCCATTTTTCACTCACCGATTACCACTTCGCTTCAAGCCAAAGCACCAAAACAAGCCTCCGGATCAACAACTCTTGGATCCAAGGATGCCTCCCCTGTTTCAACACATTAAAGCAGAGGATTAATGCATCATCATGCATTAATTGCTTCAATGAAATCATCTAAACTCGCTGCTCTCACTAAACCTCCATTTTCGGCCACCAAACACAACCGAAAATGCATCCGAAACACTTCTAAACAAAGCCCAGCCATAAACCAGCAAAACCTCACTTCCATCAACATCAAAACACATCTAAAAACAACCTATAAGCATCCTTATACCTCCAGCAACATCAGATCCACAAGATCACCACAAAAGCTACCTTAAAACACAAGCTAAACTTAGGAAATCCAACCTATCCGGGATTGCATCAATCAAAACTCATTTCCACATCAATTTAATGATCATTTAACATCAAAAACACTTCTCAAAACACAGATTTAACAGATCAAATGAAAATCAAGTGAAATCATCAAAATCTTGCATAATTAGCCAAGATCCACAAATCAACTTAAAAACCTTTAATCAATTATCAAATTAGGATTGAAAACTTTAGGAATTTCATTAAAGAACTTGAAGTTCAGAGGAGAAGGACGTTCTTACCTCCAAACTTGAGTTTCTCCTCTTTTTGGAATAGAAAAGCTTGATGAAACTAGAAGCAATTGATGAGGTTTTGAAGACACAATGATTTGCAATCAATTGAGAGTTGAAAGAAGGTTTTTAGGTGATGAAAATCAGACTTAGATCTCTGGAAATGAGTGTTTGGGTTGAGAGAAAAGATAGAGGGAAAATAGGTAGTTAAAAGAGAAAATGGCCAAAATAGATTTTTCCCTCCTTTTGATTCTTTTAAAATCAGAATTATGGGTTAAAATATCTTAGAAAAATCTGGAGAAACTCTCTTTGGGTAAATAGCTCCTTAAAGATTCAAAGTTTCAACCCTTTATAAAATAGCCACCAAACTTTCAAAAATTACATTTTGGTCACTAGTCAAAATGTCACACCTCCGAAACTCATTTTCCAAAATTGATTTCAGAGTTCACTTAATTATAATAAAAGATGATTTTAGAACATTTTTCCATAATTTTTATGCAACCCGAACTAGGCTTTCCTAATTTAACCTCTTACGATTCGAACAGCACTTTGACCAACCGGTCAACGCCCAAGACTTCCAAGCCCAAAACCGGGGCGTTACACACACCTTGTTTAGGCCTTTGGTATCCTGGAGATTCCTCCTTTGATTTACATGCTTAATCGGGTGTGGATTATGGAGGTTGTAAGATAGACAGAAAGAGTACCTCCGGTACTTGTCAATTCCTAGGTAGTATGCTTATATCTTGGTTCTCTAAGAAAAAAATAGTGTAGCACTCTCTACCATCGAAGCGGAATACATATCGGCTGGAAGTTGATGTGCTCAAGTCCTTTGGATTAAGCAAAAACTTTTAGATTATGGAATTGATGTAGGTACCATACCCCTTTAAGTGTGACAATACTAGTGTCATTTGTCTCACTAAGAATCTCATCCAACATTCTAGAACCAAACACATAGAGATTATACATCATTTCATTAGAGATCATGTTTTGAAAAATGATGTCGTTATAGAATATGCGACACATTGAACCAATTAGCAGACATTTTTACCAAACCATTAGACAACGAGTGTTTTTGGACTTTTAGGAGAGAGTTAGGTTTGACTAGCCTTTCTTGAGCTCTAGAGCCTTTTTGGTGTCAAAATTTACTTGGATTTGATTGATTGTCATGCTCTTGTGATTTTGCTCCTATATGCATCTATGCTTGTTGCTAGGGGAAGTATGTATCTATTTTAGTCCATACATGTAGTTCATATGTCATATACATGCATTTCGATTCAATTAAAATCGAATTTTTGAGCTCCTTATTGCCCAAAATGTATATTCTGGCACAAGGGTATCGATACGGTTCATCGCGTATCGATACAGGTTCATGAACATGCTTCGGTACAGACAAGCATGTACCGACAAGGTCACGTGTTTCGATACGGCTTAAATAGCGTACCGATACGCGGTTCCGATATGCCACGTGGCTTTTAGGTATGTGTAGCCGCTAGGAGTTTAATGAGCTTTAAAGACCAAATCTTACTTTAATTCAAACTCTACTTTTCTCCCCAAAAAACCCTAATTCGAATTTCCCTATAAAATCCTCTCAAACCTTTTTGTTTTCCACACAACCTTTTGAGGGTTTTTGTTTTTCAAACCAAGCCTAAGCTATATCATCAAGTTTGGTGCATCATCATACCTTCATTATCCATAATTTCATATTCAAGGTATAAACCCTTTTTCTTTTTTTCAATTTCGTTATTATTTGTATACTATTTTTAATCAAAACTTGTGTTTTTAGTATGTATATAACATGGGTTTCAAAAAATTTGTAAAATATTTTTCAAAACTGAAATTTTTTTATTCAATATAAAATTATACCGTATATTTTTCTAATTTTTTTTTAAAAATTCGTTTTATCAAAAATTCTTTTTATACTTGTATATGTTTTTAACCTATAATATATATGTTTTTACAATACCTTGATCATTGGATTAATAGTTTGGATTGAATGTGATGATTTATGCATTCATGTTGTTTTTGGTTTGATTTTGATTTTAGGTTTTCTCATGGCCCCTAAAAAAAGACCAAGAATTACTGAGGTTGGAAAATATTCCGACAACGATGGTACAAGACCAAACCTCACCCTTATCCTCCAGAAATGTTTTACAAGTCCCGCTAGTATAACTCACTTCAAACAATACCAAAATTATAAAATATGTCGCGAGCGCATTACATCTATTCCCTTTTTGAATTACAAGCGTTTTAAATTCAAATACATTGGTTTATTGCATAAATGGAAATTAATGCCCTTTTTTAGAATACCCGATCCTTTATATCGTAACTTTGTCCTCATTTTTTATGCCAATGTTCGATGTCTCTACAATCCCGATAGAACCAAGGCTATAGCCTTTGAATCCTTCCTCATGGGTAAGAAATTTCAGATTGATTGAACCATTTTAACAAATGTTTTTGGGTTTGAGAATATTGGGATGGAAGATGAAAACTCCTTGGAACATGTTCTTAGAGGCTCCGTAACCGTCCTCGATGCTCATGATCGCATCCTTCACCTCATGATCACTTGGTGATTTCGTCCATTCGGTGGCAAGTTCTCAACGATCTGACAAGTCGATGGTTTTTGGATCTGATGCTTTCGTGAGGGGAAGAACCCGAATCTAGCTCAAATTATGTTTGCGAAAATTGTTTACCTCGTGCAACATCGCCAGACCACACATGTCTCATCCTTCACATATGGCAGCGCTTTGAGCTATTTATTCTCAAAGTTGGAGATTGGTTGTTCACAAGACTATGCCGAGCCCCTCACCGATCATATTGACGAGCGCTCTTTCTTTCATTCTAAGTTCCAGTACATTGATGGAGAATGGGTTCGTCTAGCGGATCTTCCTCAATGTGTTGAACTCGATATGGTGGCTCCTCAAGCGGCTCCTCAAGCTCTAGTGGACCAACCTTCTATGGATGCTCTCATGGCCTATCTCAATGAGTAATTTAATTCCTTGTGCAATAATATGAGTTCGGGTTTTGCTGCCATCGACACTCGCTTCACATCCTTGGAGGAAAGAGTGATTACCATTGAGAATCGAGTCACATCCATTGAAAATCAACAAAACTCAATAGACATCTCTCTCACAGCTTTCCATGGTGCATGGCTCCAATCTCAAGCTAAACAAGCCAATGATGAAGATGAGGATGAAGAGGATGACAACGATGGGAACGAGTTTTAGACTTATGCATCTCATATCATATCATATTAGGATTTTTATTTTATACACCTATGTTATTTTCTTATGAACCTATGCTTTTATTTTTGTTTTTTAGGATTTGAGTTTGGATTTAAGTTGCTTTTAACTTTTATGCTTTAAATGCTAAATAATATCTATGTTGTTTTCTTTATATTGCTTCAATGATTATATCTTGCTTATTCTATTGATTTTGATCTAACAAAAAAGGAGTGAATAATCAAAGTGTAACACCCCGATTTTGGGCCAAGAAGTATTTCGAGGTTCGTAGGACCTAAACTAGAGATCCGAGTTTTTAGGAGCGGTTCAGGTTATGTTAAAGTATGAGAAAATGCTTAAAAATCATTATTAATTATATAAATGTTATTGGTAAAAACAATTTTAAGAAAAGGACTTTGGAAGTGGGACATTTTGAATTAGTGACCAAAACGTGATTTTTGCAAAGTTGTTTTAGTGACTATCTTGTAAAAGGATTGGAACTTTGAACCTTTAAGGAGCTATTTGACCTACTTGTTTTTATCAGATATTTTCTCAATTAGGAGCCTTTTTAAAAGGTTTTAACTAAAGATTAAAATGATTTAATAAAAGGAGAGTTAATTATTTCATTAAAACTCATTTTACGTTATTTTTTTCTTATTCTATTTTCTCTCAAAGTTTTCCTTCAGCCAAACACTCTCCATTTTCAAGAAACTTGAGGTAATGCTCTTGATTTATTGAGTTTTTTATTTCTAAAGGATTTTTTATTCTTGATTTACAAAACCTTATTGTTTTTCCTTTGATTTTCAAGAAAAACACATCTAATTGAGAGAGATTTCATCCATTAGAGGTAAGGATCGTTCTTCTACTCTAATGATCATTTCTTTACTAAAATTCTCAAGTTATCAATCCTTTACATATGTTTTCTAAGTTGTTTTGATGGATTAATCATGGAAATTTGGTTAAATTGAGGATTATTAATTGAGATCTATGATTTTTGGAATGCTACTGTTTTAATTGATTTGAGGCTGATAATAATAATGATTTGGATGTTAAATGATGTTGAAATAAATATTTTATCATGATAATCCCGAATTATATTGGATCTCTAGTTGTTAGATTGTTAGATTTGGGGGTTTTGTGATGTTGGTGTGAAATCTGAGTTGCTGGAGGTATAATGATGAAATTAGATTGATTTTGTATGTTGATTGATGATTAAAAATGGATGAAAGTGATAGGTTTTGGATGGGCTGAGTTTGTAGTGTAATTGAAGGTGTTTTTGGTTGTTTCAGATAGGTGTTTTGGTGTTTTTGGTAGAGCAGCGGGGTAGCTTTGTTTGCTGGAGATTTTAATGCATGGTGATGCACTAATCCTTTGTTTTGTGTGGTATAAACAGACGATAACTTATCGGGAACAATCGGTGAAGGTTCATGAGTTTCGATTGCTTGGGTTCGCATCAGCTAGTCGAGTTTGCGCGTGTTGGTGAGTGAGAACGTGATTTTCAGTTTTGAAAGCTTTAAAATATGATTTTGGAACATAGTGGTAGGCTTGAAACGCTGAACTAAGATTGGAAGTAAGTGAAAGGAATTTCTTCTCTCGATTGTGCTATTATGCGATGATTTATGCACTGTTTTGAATTAATGGTTTTACCCACTGTTAAAGCATTTTTATGAGAATGTGGTAATTGTTTTTAATGATGTAATGTTGAAGGATGCACAAGGTAAGTGATCCTTGAAGTATATGATTTATACTTGCGATTTTAAGCATGGTTTAATGCTTGGTAATGTGATTTGTTGATGATGCTTGAAAACAGTGAGGTATGTGTTAGATGTGAATTATATTGGCAAGTGATGTTGAGAAATTGTTTATAAATGATATGAGATATAATTAGCCAGCTATAGGATTGAATGCACTTTAAAAAGTTGCCTTGGATGTCGAGGGGTTGGTATCTCGTATCTCCGTCCAAGTACCCTAACGATCGAGGAGGTTGGTGTCCCGTCTCTCGTTAGTGGTTAAGCGTCTATCCGATTATAGGGTTGGTGTCCCTATAGGTTGTCACTGTACCCAGTTGATAGAGTACCTTTGGTTGTGAATGTACCAATTCCGGTTAAGATGGCTTGAAGTGTCGGGTAGACACTTGTTGTAATCCGTGTATCCGATATGAAGTTTTAAGTTGTGAACTTGTTTAATGATCACTTGTAACCCAATATAATTGATGATGTATCATGGAATGGTTTATGTTACATAATGTGGCTTATGCATGTTTTACTCTTTAAGCTTTGCATATGGTAGCTATGCATGGGAAGGCTTAAATTGAGTGTGGTTTGGAACTTGTCGATGATTCATGATACATGTTGCATGATGTTTAACATGTTGATTTTGAATAAGGGAAGTGCATGGTTTTAGAAAGGGCATGATGATTTTCAAATGGTGTTTTAGCAAATTTAAATGGGATTTCAATGTGGACATGAAAAATGGTTTTAATGCATCGATGGTGTTTTGCTTATGAGCCTCCTCACTAAGCCTTGTGTGCTTACGCTCTCATTTGGACATCAATGCAGATAATTGAGCTTTTGGAGGCAACAAGAGGCAAGCTTAAGAATGTATGTTTTGGTGTAGACTAAAGTAATAAGGACAATGGGGGATACGTCGAATTGTTTGGAGATTTGTGTAAATTCCCTTTTGAGCAAGTTTGGTTTACTGTTTTAGACTTGTAAAAGGCCATTAGTTTTTGGTTTATGCTTAATTTGGCATTTTGGTATCTTACTTGGTTTGACAATAGGTTGCATGCCTATAGTTTACCTTTGATGCAAATGCTCATGTTGTGTTGATGAATATGCCATGGATGTTTGAGGATTGATGCCTATATATGTTGGATGCATGTTGGATTGGTTTAGAGTGGATTAAAGTATGAAAAATCAACAAAAATTGACATTACAAGCCCAGGTGTTTCGGTACACTCGAGCTTGTACCGAAATAGGGTGCTTGAAGTGGCTTAAGTGTTTCGAAACTGGGAGGTATGTTCTGGTACGATTTGCTACTGGAAACCTTTGTTCCGAAACACCTCAAGGGGTGTTTCGATATGGGCCTGAGCTTCGAGCCACATGACCCTGTTTCAATACACCAGTTTTGATACAGGGAAACATGTACCAAAACAGCAAGTTGTTAAGTTAGTTAGTGGAATCTTCTGAATTTTTTATTCTTTACATTTTGATCCCTAAATGTTGTGAATGCAATTAAATAAGCTTGGAATTTTATTTTAAGCTAAGATTTGACAGAGATGCATGTAATGTGACTAACTAAATTTTGGTAACTTAAAAAGTGAATAAGTCCTTGTATTTTGGAAAAATTACAAAATGGTCCTTAAAATGTGATTGCTTACAATTGAGTCCCTATTTGTTGTCTGATCGAGTTGCAAGTTGTTCCACTGCGAAGGTTATCATGTAGGGTGTATAAGAGCATCTAGAAAAGATAAAATGAAAAAATAGGGTCGTTTACTGAGGTAAACTTCCCAGTTTACTTCAGTATTCCCCATGTGACCCATTCAGTTCGGTCTTTCACTTAGACCGTGTTTTAGGGGTTACATTTGGTGGTATCAGAGCTACGTTTCGAAAGAATGGGATGAAGGTAAGTTATTGGTAAGTTGACGTGAAGTAATTCTAAGTAAATGATGATGTTTTCTTTGCACGGTGATTGTTATAATCATGTTGTTGATGAACAAATGATATTGTTGCCATGTATGATGATTGTGATGTATGTGTAAGTTGTTATATACATGATGACATTATGGGATAAATCTAATTGATTGTTATGCACGATGCTTGTGATACGTATGTTGTATGCTTTATGCTATGTTTGGGGAAAATTGGGATACCCATTGCCTTATTACTATAGTTAAAGTGTTTTAAATTGAATTGGAAGTCTTGGATCCTTTCTTGAAGCTGGCCTGATTTCTTTGTTTTGTTTTATTATCATGCCCTAATTATAATAGCACAATGGGACCGAGAAGAGAATTAAATTCGGGTATGATTGCTGCTATTGGTGAGCAGGGAAATCAGGAGAACAAGGTTCTTCCTAGTGAGAACTTACCTCCTCCATCGCCTCCACCAGGGGGTGATGGGCAAGGACAGGGTGGGCAAGCTGGGCCTATGATGGGTCATTTGACGCCTCTAGTCCAGGCAATGATTGGAGTACAAGCTATTGTCGCCGGAGTGCAAGTGCAAGCACCTGCTGTTGGGCAATTGGGATTGTCGTTAGAACGCTTGCGTAGTTTAGGCGGTGTCGAGTACCCTGGTTTATCGCCCGAGGCATCCGAGGCTTGGATGTCCAGTACGATCTGAATTTTTCTAATGAGGTGGATTGGGAGTTTTTCCAAGCTGGCTCTAAGAAGAAGTATCTAGAAGTTAGATACTAGGATGACAAGAAACGTGAGTTTATGCCTTTGGCTCAGGGTAGCATGTCTGTGGCTGAGTATGAGTTTCAGTTTGTTCATTTGACCCAGTATGCTCCTAAGTTGGTGCCGAGTGATAGGCATCATTGCGACCATTTCCGTTATTGGATTGGTGCAAGAGGTGAAGACTTTTATGTTGGCTTCTAATTATACAAATTTTGATGTGTTGGTGGCACGAACTAAGGTTATCGAGCAGATTATGGTTTTGACTTCTCGTGTGGATAGTTCTAGATCGGGAAAGAGAGTTGCAGAATTTGGTTCTAGAGGTGGACAGAATAGAAGGCAACATGATAAGAGGCATCGCACGGATACGAAGCGAGGCAGAGGAAGGCCTAGACGAGGAGCTTTTGGTCAGGGTGTTCAGGCTAGATCGACTTTTAATTCTTGTTGGGCATGTGGATCACGTGACCACATGAGGCGAGATTGTCCTTGTTTAGATCGAGAGGCGCAGGCTCCTACTGCTGTGGCGGCCAATGCATGTTGGAGTTGTGCTTCGGTTGACCATTTGAGACGTGATTGTTCGTTGTTGGCTGGAGGTGGATAGGCTAGAGTACCAGTTGTTGCACCACAGCGAGGCCGTGGTCACAGACGTGGTAACTTCTAGCGTAGAGAGGATGGTCAGAGAGCTGTAGCATATGTTGTGGATGTCCAACCTGAGGGTGGTGGTCCTGCAAGGGTGTACGCACATCGCGAGAGACGCAATGACACTGATGTGATTACAGGTACTTTCACTTTGCAATCCTTGTCATTGTTATCTTTGGTTGATTCTGGCTCTACACATTCATATATCTTGAGTGAGCATGCACATTTTCTTAATATCCCTGTTGAGATGTTAGATGTGGGAATGCAAGTAACTAGTTCCTTTGGTGAAACTATTGTTACGAGAAGTTCGTATAGGAGATGTCCTTTATCTGTTCAAGGTCATGTGTTTGCGGTTGATTTAATGGAGTTACCTTTCTATGGTTTTGATGTAATCCTTAGGATGGATTAGTTGACCGAGCATAGGGCTATGGTCGATTTTGATGCTAAATGAGTTACCTTGAAACTTGTTGATGATTACGAAGTGGTAATCGTGGGTGAGAATGTGAAATTCTTGTCCAATTCAATTTCAGCTCTTGAAGTGATTCGTTTGATGGAGTTGGGTTGTGAAGCTTTCTTAGCTTATGTGATGAATCCAAAATCGAAGGAAGTGCGTGTACAGGATATATGTACGATATGTGAGTTTCAGGGTGTATTTTTGGAAGAGCTGCATGGGTTACCGCCAAGCAGAGAGGTTGAGTTTGGCATTGAGTTGTATGAAAATACGACTTCACTGTCTATTGCTCCCTATCGAATGGCACCTAAGAAGTTGAAGGAGTTGAAGACGCAACTTCAAGAGTTGCTAGATCGAGGGTTTATTAGACCTAGTGTTTCACCTTGGGGTGTCCCGGTTTTGTTCGTGAAGAAGAAAGATGGCATGATGCGAATGTGTATAGATTATCGGCAACTGAACAAGTTCACGATTAAGAATAAGTATCCTTTGCCAAGAATTAATGATTTGTTTGATCAGTTTAGAGGTGCTTTACTGTTTTCCAAAATTGATTTGAGATCTGAATATTATCAGTTAAAGGTAAAGGATGTAGATGTTCCTAAGACAACTTTTTGTACAAGGTACGGGCAATATGAGTTCTTGGTGATGCCGTTTAGCTTGACTAATGCACCGGCTGCATTCATGAACATGATGAATTGTGTGTTCCATGAGTTTTTGGATCAATTTTTGGTTGTGTTTATTGATGATATTCTCGTGTACTCTCGTATCGAGGAGGATCGTGATAAGCGTTTGCGAATTGTGCTGCAAGTGTTGTTAGAAAATTAGCTTTATGCCAAGTTGAGTAAGTGTGAGTTTTGGCTTAGAGAAGTTGTCTTTCTTGGACATATGGTGTCGGTCGAAGGTATCCGGGTTGATCCACATAAGATTGAGGCGGTGATGAATTGGAAGACGCCTAAATTGGTGACGGAAGTTTGAAGTTTCCTTAGTTTGGCGGGTTACTATCGAAGGTTTGTGGATGGGTTTTCTAAGATTGCTGCTTCGTTAACAAAGTTGTTGCAAAAGAATGTTCGTTTTAAGTGGACGGATTTTAAACAACAAGATTTCGAGATGTTGAAGGAAGCTGTGACGCAAGCTCCTGTCTTGATTTAACCTAAATTGGGTAAGGAGTTTGTAGTTTATAGTGATGCGTTGTATGTTGGTTTAGGATGTGTGTTGATGCAAGGTGGGAAGGTTGTGGTGTATGCATCTAGGCAATTGAAGGTGCATGAGTGCAACTGTCCTACTCATGATCTAGAGCTTGTTGTAGTTGTGTTTACTTTAAAGATTTGGAGGCATTACCTTTACGGTGAGAAGTGTGTGGTTTACACGGATCATAAGAGTTTGAAGTATCTAAATACTCAAAAAGAGTTGAATCTTAGGCAATGAAGATGGTTGGAGTTTCTTAAAGATTACGACTTGACGATAGAGTATCACCTTGGAAAGGCCAATGTTGTGGTTGATGCCTTGAGTAGGAAGGTGGTTGTAGAGTTGAGGGTGATGTTTGCTCGGTTGAGTATATCGCGTGATGGTGGATTGATAGCTAAGTTACAAGTGAAACCTTCCTTGCTCCAGTTGATTAAAGAGAAGCAGTTGCTTGATGATTCTTCCGTACCTCATGTTTAGGACATAGCGGATGGTAATGCAACAGATTTTTGTTTCAATGATGATGGTGTTTTGTGCTTTAAAAGTCGAATAGTTGTGTCGGAGGATGTGGAGCTGAGGCGCATCATCTTGACTAAGGCTCATAGCAGACCTTTTGCTATGCACCCTAGTAGTACAAAAATGTATCGTGGGTTGAAAGACGTGTACTATTGGATTGGGTTGAAGAAGGATGTTGCTGAATTTGTGAGTAAGTGTATGGTTTGTCAGCGCATGAAAGCTGAGCATCAATTTCCTTCTAGGCTGTTACAACCTTTGAAGATACCGGAATAGAAATGGGAGAGGATTATGATGGATTTCATGTCCAGTTTGCCTTTGACCCCGGCAAAGAAGAACTCTATTTGGGTAATTGTGGACTGTCTTACGAAGTGTGCGCATTCCATAGTTGTGCATACTACGTATACGTTGGATAAGCTTGAAGAGTTGTACATTGCAGAGATTGTGAGGTTGCATGGTGTGCCTAAATCTATAGTGTTGGATAGAGATTTGAGGTTTACATCAAGGTTTTGGGAGTGCTTGCATAGGCTTTGGGTACACTGCTTAATTTCAGTACCTCGTATCATCCTCAGACGGATGGTTAGTCCGAGCGAGTTATCCAAGTGGTTGAGGATATGTTGAAGTGTCGTGTTATAGATTTCCAAGGTTCTTGGGAGAAACAGTTGCCTTTGGTGCAGTTTGCCTATAATAATAGCTATCAAGCAAGTATACAAATGGCTCCGTATGAAGCCTTGTATAGAAGGAAGTGTAGAACGCCTCTTTGTTGGGTGAAAGCGTGGCAAAAGTTGGTTTCCTTACCGGATTTGCTTAAGGAACCTGTTGAGGAGATTGAGTTGAATCCAGATTTGTCTTATGATAAGGAACCTGTTGGGGTTCTTGATTCTAGTAGCAAAGTTCTCCATGGTAAGACGATTGAACTTGTAAAGGTGTTGTGGCGGCATCGAGGAGTTGAGGAGGCCACGTGGGAAAGGAAGGCGGACATGATGAAGCAGTTTCCGCTCCTTTTTCCTTCAGGTAAAATTTCGACGACGAAATTTCCTAAGTGGGGGAGAGTTGTAACGCCCCGATTTTGGTCCTATAAGTATTTTGAGGTTCGTATGACCTAGACTAGATATCCGAGTTTTCAAGAGCGGTTCAGGGAAATCAAGGTTCGGGTTATGATAAAAATATGATAAAATGCTTAAAAATCATTATTAATTATATAAATATTTTTGGTAAAAACAATTTTAAGAAAGGGACTTTGGAAGTGGGACATTTTGAATTAGTGACCAAAACGTGATTTTTGAAAAGTTGTTTTAGTGACTATTTTGTAAAAAGATTGGAACTTTGAATCTTTAAGGAGCTATTTGACATACTTGTTTTTAGCAGATTTTTCTCTCAATTAGGAACATTTTTAAAAGGTTTCAATTAAAGATTAAAAGGGTTTAATAAAAGTAGAGTTATTTATTTCATTAAAACTCATTTTACGTCATTTTCTCTCATTTTATTTTCTCTCAAAGTTTTCCTTCAGCCAAACACTCTTCATTTTCAAGAAACTTGAGGTAATGCTCTTTATTTATTGAGTTCCTAATTTCTAAAGGATTTTTTAATCTTGATTTACAAAACCTTATTATTTTTCCTTTGATTTTTCAAGATAGACACATCCAATTGAGAGAGATTTCATCCATTAGAGGTAAGGTTCGTTCTTCTCCTCTAATGATCAGTTCTTTACTGAAATTCCCAAGTTATCAATTCTTTACATATGTTTTCTAAGTTGTTTTGATGGGTTAAACATGGAAATTTGGTTAAATTGAGGATTATTGATTGAGATCTATGATTTTTAGAATGCTACTGTTTTAATTGATTTGAGGCTAATAATAATAATGATTTGAATGTTAAATGATGTTGAAATAAAGATTTTATCATAGTAATCCCGAATTTGTTTGGATCTCTAGTTGTTAGAATTTGGGGTTTTGTGATGTTGATGTGAAATCTGAGTTGCTGGAGGTATAAGGATGAAATTAGATTGATTTTGGACGTTGATCGATGATTCAAAATGGATGAAAGTGATAGGTTTTGGCTGGGATGAGTTTGTAGCGTAATCGAAGGTGTTTTCGGTTGTTTCGTATAGGTGTTTTGGTGTTTTTGGGCAGAGCAGCTGGGTAGCTTTGTTTGCTGGAGATTTTGATGCATTGTGATGCAATAATCCTCTATTTTGTGTGGTATAAAGAGACGATAACTTATCGGGAACAATCGGTGAAGGTTCGTGAGTTTCAATTGCTTGGGTTCACGTCGGCTAATCGAGTTTGCACGTGTTGGTGAGTGAGAACGTGATTTCAGTTTTGAAAGCTTTAAAAGATGATTTTGGAACTTAGTGGTAAGCTTGAAACGCTTAACTAAGTTTGGAAGTAAGTGAAAGGAATTTCCTCTCTCAATTGTACTATTTTGTGATGATTTATGCACTGTTTTGAATTAATGGTTTTACCTACTGTTAAAGCATATTTATGAGAATGTGGTTATTGTTTTTAATGATGTAATGTTGAAGGATGCACAAGGTAAGTAATCCTTGAAGTATATGATTTATACTTGTGATTTAAAGCATGGTTTAATGCTTGGTAATGTGATTTGTTGATGATGCTTGAAAACAGTGAGGTATGTGTTAGATGTGAATTACATTGGCAAGTGATGTTGAGAAATTGTTTGTAAATGATATCGGATATAGTTAGCCGGTTATAGGATTGAGTGCACTTTAAAAAGTTGCCTTGGATGTCGAGGGGTTGGTGTCCCATATCTCCGTCCAAGTACCCTAACGGTTGAGGAGGTTGGTGTCTCGTCTCTTGTTAGTGGTTAAGCGTCTAACCGATTATAGGGTTGGTGTCCCTATGGGTTGTCATTGTACTCGGTTGATAGAGTACCTTTGGTTGTGAATGTATCAATTTCGGTTAAGATGGCTTGAAGTGCCGGGTAGACACTTGTTGTAATCCGTGTATCCGATATGAATTTTTAAGTTGTGAACTTGTTTAATGATCACTTGTAAGTCAATATAATTGATGATGTATCATGGAATGGTTTATGTTGCATAATGTGGTTTATGCATATTTTACTCTTTAAGCTTTACATACGGTAGTTATGCATGGGAAGGCTTAAATTGAGTGTGGTTTGGAACTTGTCGATGATTCATGATACATGTTGCATGATGTTTAACATGCTGATTTTTAATAAGTGAAGTGCATGGTTTTAGAAAGGGCATGATGCTTTTCAAATGGTGTTTTAGCAAATTGAAATGGGATTTCAATGTGGACATGAAAATGGTTATAATGCATTGATGGTGTTTTGCTTATGAGCCTCCTCAGTAAGCCTTGTGTGCTTACGCTCTCATTTGGCCATCAATGCAGATAATTGAGGTTTTGGAGGCAGCAAAAGGCAAGGAATTCCAAGAGATTTCGCTTAAGAATGTATGTTTCGGTGTAGACTAAAGTAATACGGGCAATGGGGGATCCGTCGAATTGTTGGGAGATTTGTGTAAACTCCCTTTTGAGCAAGTTTGGTTTACTGTTTTAGACTTGTAAAAGGCCATTGATTTTTGGTTTATGCTTAACTTAACTTGCCATTGGTACAGGTCTTAGGCGTACCGATCCTCAGTTTCGGTACGACACGTCAACGTACCGATGCGGGGTCTTAAGAGTTTTAAATCTTTGCATTAAATTTTTTTGACCGTTGAATGTCAGTTAAAGCTTCAAAGTCAGTTATACTGTAACGATACGAATGATGTGCATTTCGACACGCCTTTGGAAAAGCAAGCTTTCCATTTCGATGCGCCCTTTAGGCGTACCGATGCATTTTGCCAAAGACTTTTACCTCGGATTCCAGTGAGCAACTAACGTACCGATACACCCTAGCTGTTTCGATACGATCCCTATTTTACACTAAGATCGTTTCTATACGCCTTCCCACGTATCGATACGCCCTTTCATTTACTCTTGCAATTGCTAGTTTCTGTCTTACATGTACCGAAATAAGGCTCCCGTGTACCGATATGCCCTATCTGAGAAGTGCATTTATTGCGGTAGAATGGTCTCCAAGGGCTCTATTTATGATCTTAGCTACCCAAACGATTAGAAATCAATGAGTGGATATAAAAGCAAGCACCAAAAGCTACTACAACAACTATTGATCAAGTGAAAAGCATTCAAGCAAAAAATCCAACCTCTTTGAGCCTTTTAGAGTCAAACCCTTGTACCCAACTAGTGTAATTTTAATGTAATTTTTTATGTCAAGTTTGGGGAGAGTGCACTTGTAATTTGGGTAAAATATCAACCTTTTGTGAGGTCAATTTCAGTTTGTCACAACTTCTTGTAAAAGAGTGATCTTGATCAAGCCTTGGGTAGAAGGCTTGATCGATTTGTAACGGTTTCTTCCTAAGCCTAGAAAAGGAGACGAATTCAATAGTGAATTGTTTGAAATCCTTAGTGGGGAGCTAAGATAGTGGATGTAGGGCTTGTTAGAAGCTTGAACCACCCTAAAATATGTGTATCATTTTTTTATCATTTCAATTTCCTCTCTTAATTTTTTTAATTGCAAACTCACCTCCTCTTGGCATTTGCATTCGATCATCTCAACAAATATGTTCGCAAATATTACACAGATATGTTCACGAACATGTTCGTGAATGTTAAACAAACGAACATGAACAGCATCAAAAATAAATAAACGAACACAAACATGATATTAAAAATTTAAACGAATTGAACGTGAACATCTTTAAATGTAAATAAGCGAACACGAACAAAATCTTATTCGTTCAAGCTCGATTCATTTACACCCCTAATTCAACCTATACTTCATTATATAGTTAATAAATTCTTATATTTTTTAATTTAAATAATTATTTTTTACAGGGGCCTAATTGTTATTAGACCAAAATTACTAAATAATTAAATTTTACAACAGGGGTCAGGGCCCCCTTGGGCCCCAAGGGAGCTCCACCCTTGGGTCTTAAATCTATTGCCTATCCACTACCCACAACATGTATGACTTTTGACATCCACTCTCGCCCACTACCCGTTAAATTTATACCCATCCCCGCTCCAACTATGACGGTTGCAATGTAGAATCCGCGAAATTATACTCGTCTACTATCCATAGTTGATGTGCATGTGGTTTAATTTTAATAAAAAAATAATAGGCTTAAAAAATTTGAAATTAAACAAACAAACAAAAATGCTAACTTGAGGGAGTAATTGAATGGTATTCATGTACAATATAACTAATCAAATATAATGCATACCCTTAAAAATCAAAGTTCATTGTAGTACGTAGTATTAGTTAACTTAATGCAAGTTCAAATATAATAAGGAAATCAACTGAATGTAACACCATAACTTTTAGATGCAGTAAGAAAAGTTAGAGATTAAATACAACTAGATTTAAATTTTAAAAAGTAAACAACAATATAATCATATTTTGCTAAGTTGTCCTAGTTATATTTATAATTTTATACAATTATTAATTTATAATATTTATAATATTAAAAGGACCATAAATTTACATAAATTTATAAAAGGGTTTTTTAAAAATTATTATCTTATTAATTTGTCAAAATTATTAATTTAGACCTTAAGATAATTTGTCAAAATTATTAATTTAGACGGGTCTAGGGCATTAGAAGCATACTGTCGTTCAGTGTTTCCATGAGGACATACATACTGTGGATTGAAGTCCCGATTAGATAAACAAAAAAAACGATAAGACCTTACCGGTTCAAGTAACAGTAACACAAAAATCCATTACCAAAAAACTGAAAGTGAGGAGCCCAAATAGCATTTCATTTCAACCATGATATTGTACTGTACATGCACCTTTCTACCAAACTTCTAACAGATCATACACTTATTCTACTGTCATGTACCGTTTGATCATCATTCAAATCACCCTACATAAACAAAAAGAGAACACAAAGAGGGTGTAAAGCCACAGCAGTACGGAATCATCAACATAATCACAATTCACAAGTACGAATCTAAGTATGCGTATGCGTGTCTTTTGTTATACTGCAGCAAGCTTGCATATGTTCTGTCCCATATTCCTATATACAGAGATTCATCATCTGGGCTCAGAGATACTCCCGAAATCTCGCCGAAGAAGTCAATCTCTTGTCTTTTCTGGTAATTGGCCTGCGTACTATACACGTGAACGAAATCTGCTGGCTCGGCAACTACCATGAATTGACCGTCGGATGAGAAGCGGATTGATCGTACAGCACCCAAGTTTGCTTTGAGAGTAGCAACTGGCACTGAGAGCTTTCGGATGTCCCACACTCGGCAGGTCTTATCCTGATTTCCCGTGGCAAATATGCGCCCGTCCGGGTGCCAAGCAGATGCAAAGGAGTAATCTAGATGACCTACCACGGTGGCTACAGTCTGTAAGCAAAGAAATGTGATTAAGTTTCGATATTAATTCTTATTTTCCTGTTTACAGTTGCATCAAGGCTCAGCTGTTCACTGGTGTACTAATAACCTACTAGAAAACTTTTATTTTTACCTTTCCGTTTTGCAAATCCACAAGCAACCCATCCAAGTTATCTCCGACAACAGTAATAAGCCTTCGGTCAGGGCTGACTGATGTATGCTGCATCCAAATAAAACAAGTTTAATTAAAACAAGATAACTGTGAATTGTCATATAGATTAAGGTAATAATTATGAATTGTTGTGCAGTTAAACAAGTTTATGAAACAACAATATCTTTTCCTTTTCAAATGCGGACCCAATGAGTCAAATTCAATATATCTCTCCATTATATGAAGAAATTATTTATGTTAAATTGACCATACGACAAACCTTACACTGATGTGTTCCTTTAAAACTTGAGTATATAAAATAGAACATGAGATGATGAGAAAGAACTGGATTAATAAAGTAGGCACATAGTAGAGATTAGATGTGCTTACATTTACTGGCCAAGGGAAACGAAAATTGTTTAAGAGTTGAAATCTTTCTGTATCATATTCTCTCATGCTACAGTCGTTATTGGAGGCCATAAATTGATTCCACCCCTGCAAAACAGCTTTGAAATTCAATCTATGTTTTATTCAATATATTTTCCCAGCCTAACAGATAAGTAGCTATTATCATGCTACCTCAAGCTGTCGTAAATCTCAATAGCGTTTGTTATTGCATTATCGTCATAGGTTGTCCGGGTACAAAAGGCTACTCCTTTTCTGTCCAAGTGCTACAGATACAGGAAAAGTGAGATTTTAGAAATAGAACCAACATAAAGTATGTATGCAAACTGTCGAAGGCAGTTGATATTACACTTAAATCAGACTCCAAGAAACTATCTCCGTCCAACTGCCTCTTCTCCCCATCATAACCATGAAAAGTTCCTAAAAACCAATAGTTGACCATAAATGGTTTCCCCATACTATCTGATCCAGACCCCAAATCCACTACTCATCCAGCATTCCAGCTATGCACCACCTCTCACTCTCTCAAACAAACACTATGCCTCTACTTCCAATTATCATAGAAAATTCCTAAACAAGTTCACAAGGTGATTAAGTTAAGACACCCTAACAGTGAAGATTATACAGTTCTCTAACAATAAGATATAACAAATCATCACATAACTGATAAAGGATCAAATGATACCTAAACAGAATTCGTATTAGTTTGCAAATCGTAAAGGTTTCATTCATCTCAAATACTGTTGCAAGCTTATCTCACACAAAAGAGGAAAACCGGCAGGGCATAACTCTGATTCTGTCCCCCGAAGAATTGCCAATGATTTAAAAAACAATCAGAAAACCAGTATTTCTATCCTATGTTACTCCAATTCGGATCCGAGTGTCTGTTACAAGTATGTTCAATTCTTTTTAAGTTTTTTCATGTAGTTGGAGGCTCCTAATAAGGGCCATATCTCCCTACCCACATCTGAATATGCATCGGATACTAGTATTCCAAAAGAAATGAGTCGGATCAACATAGTTTCCATCTAATAAGTAGCAGATAAGCAAATATAGGGCAAAGGCTGCGCAAATATTAACTTACCTTAAAAGTAAGCTCTCCTTGGAAGCCTCCTGCGACCATAAATTTGTCTTTGACCGCCAGCGTACTTATTTGGGTTTGTGTAAA
Organism: Hibiscus tridactylites; assembly: GCA_958450335.1. Lineage (NCBI taxonomy): Eukaryota > Viridiplantae > Streptophyta > Magnoliopsida > Malvales > Malvaceae > Hibiscus > Hibiscus tridactylites. Next base: position 20,148,638 of record OY288278.1, on the reverse strand, counting down.
ACCTTCTAATAAACTTCCAGGATGTTTCTAGTTACATGGCAATATAAGATGGAAGATAAAAGTAGGCCATAATTACTAAAATAGAACCATCATCAAAACCACTCATGCCAATAAAAGAGATGAAGAAGCGTCATGACATAAGTACAACTGTGATACCTCGGTAGGTGCCACGTGCCCAGAAAAATTAAGGATCTCAGAGAGATTGCATGACAATGATGACCAATGCATAACTGAATAATTGGACATGAGGTAAACATCGTGCTTTGAAGTAGCCCAAACCAAGTTTCGAAGCTGCGAATTCATTCCAGTCCAGGTTATTGAAGCTCAGTTAACAAGTGTCTAAACTTATAACAAAATTAAAAACAATAAATGCTTCTCCAACCTAGAGACACCAAATATAGAAAAGTAACACCGTAGGGATTTATAACAAAATATAGATTTATTACTCTAATTTCAATATACAAATAAAAGTGTTTTGCTCAAATACCATGTGTCATAAACCTTCAGACACAGAATATAGTGCAACAAATATGCATCCAAACTAGAGATACAGGAAATAAAGATGCAACTGTACAGGAAAAACGAATTCCTGCCTCTTTCACTTTGGACATTTTCAGTCTATAATACAAGAAAATCACAAAAGACATAGTAAATCAATGTCATATATTATGGTTTAATGGATAGGTTTCAGTGATGTTTGAGAGATTTAAGTGTATCAAGCAATATGATATACTGAATGAAATTGATTCTTAGTGTCACATAAAAGTTCAACGATAAGCAAATGGAAGCAGAATGAGCTTTGGGATTTGTGGGTATACAGTCATCATCAATGGAGTCAAGGGTGAAAGGAACACTCTAGGCGCTCAAACACTTACATCGCCTCAGGAGGTAGGCGCAAAAATGGCACTGGCCCGAGTAAGTAAGCACAATGTATATGTGTGAGTTTTTGTATAATATACATAAAAAAAACTCTAAAGTGTAGTCTAGATTATCTACAAAACAAGCAATTGTTTTATTGGTCAATATTCATGATTTCTTTATGGCTGATGTTTGTTGTTGAATGCTCAAATACTATAAAGCATTGAATTTGATATTATCTTTTTCTTACTAATAAAGGCTTATCAAATGAAAGAAAAAAGGGAAAAAATAAAGAAATTAAAGAGAAATTCAATCAGGCGGGATTTCTTAAGCCAATTGCCTTAAAAAAAAGCATGCCTGGGAGAGTACCTAAGCGAATGGGCCTGGCATGAAAGGGTCTGAGACGCTTTTATTGAAAAATGCTAAGGCGCACCTTGACAACACTGGTCATCATTGCACATGATGTAGGACTATGGTTTGAAAGTGTGAATGACTAAACCGTCTAACTACCATGTTAACAGCAAAAAAAATTGTTTTGGGACAAAATTTTGGTCATTAACCAATGAACATTTCAGTGGAGGTGAAAGGCTACCTCTAGTCAAATAAGACCTTATACCATAGAACTCAAACAGCACTACTTATACCAATTGCCAACACTCGGGATCAATACGAACACCAAGAAAGATCCGAACCACTATTTGACAATCCGAAACTGCCTCTTGACGTAGGAGCACTAAATAAGCTCCACAACTTACTAGGATAGAGGAGCTTCAAAATTCAGGAATCAATATCAACAACTTTAACCATTATGTTAGGTCAATATTAGAAACTTTAAACTTTAACCTCAATAAGAAAACTGAACCTTAAAAACTTTGCAATTATCAACATTGGAAGCTTAAACATTATTTAAAAGACAGACACATACATACATGCATCTATATGTGTGTCCACACACAAACATATGGGTGTATGTACACACTAAAAGACATATCTATATGTACGCATTTACCTATAAGCCTTTAATCTCAAAGTAGTAATTGCCAGCTTCAAGAATCATCTCACCAAACTACAAATGTAAAAACATACATAGGTATTGTTTCCCTGCTATCAATAGTTGTTATAAGGTTCTGTCTGGTGAATTCAATATTGCGGTATGTATTAAACTTGTAAGCCAAATCTACGATTAATTTTAAATTTTTACTGCAGAACTATTTCTGGTTCAATGAAAAAAGTATTGTAGATGTATTTGACAGAAAGAAAGAGACCTAGAAAATAAAACTTAAAAGAACACCCTGACATGCAAGCACACACACAGAGTTACAGGTTCAAAAGTATAAATGTCACCAATGAAATCCATACGTGAGAAAAGACAATACTGAGTAACAAAATTCAATAGCAAAGAACAAAAGCAGGTAAATTTATAATTTCCTGTGCACACAACTGAACCAAGAAAAATGATAAGGTTAGTCTTCAAATGATTAAATTCATTGAATTTACATCGTTATCTAAAAGGAAAGAAGAAATCCAAGAACAATATATTTTGACAACAAAATCAACATCTACAGAAGGCAAATATAAATGAAAAGGCAAAAGAAATAAAACACTTTCTAACCAACAAACCTGGAAATGGAGGATCGTAGGCTTAACTAATCTAGTGTTATGGAAGAACTCATAGTAGTTCCCACCTTTTTCCATCAGTTTGCATTCCTAAAACAAAAAGTACCAATTATGTATAGTTTAACATGACATCCTCTTTACTACAAACTAGCTCGTTTAGAGATGGTAGGAGAACAAACAAACCTTGTCGACAGCTTCACCAGAGGCTGGGATATTCTCATAATTCTTATATTGTTCAAGCCTTGTTAATCTATAATCTTCCCTGGTTATGTTCAGTCTTTCCCATGGAATCCCCTGAATGTCTTTCCCATTCCGTGCTTGATCAGAAGATGTATCAGTCACCCTGGTCAGCTGCTTGAATAGTCAAATTATAGCTTGATTGTGATTCATTTCATCATTAATTCTAAAATAAACTAACACTAACAAAAATATACCACATGATTGTACATAACCAAAATGAAAAACAAACCATGTCATATTCATGGGCATCCACGTCTCCACCAGCTCTACCATAGTCGTCTTCATCCATGTCATCGATGAGATCTTCAGCCATGTAATGAAAATCCTCCAATTGCAAGTTGGCCATGCTATACTTGCATTCAACTGCATATTTATCAGATTATTACTATTATTTCTTATCTCTGCCTTTTTACAAAATGAAAATCTCATTGGGAAACCTAAACATAATATACTAATTGGAGAGAAAGGGTAATCGTAAAATCATGGAAATAAACAAACTAGCAAACATTACTTTTTCTTTTCATAAAACAGATAAGAACAAGTCGAGTTCCTAAACGGAAATGGAAATTGAAGAAATTCCCAGAATTCACAAAACCTACAAACCACCTTAAAAAAACCCTAAAATATGATTAAAAAAATACTCATAAAAACCCTAAAGAGAAAAGGAATCTGCATCAAATATTCACAGAATTCATAAAAGAAACTTACTACCAAATAAACCAGTTAACCAAAACAAAAACAAAAATCCTTAAATCCATCAACAAAAGCGGAACATTTCATACGAAAGTTTCAATTTTTCCACCACAAAACAAGTGAAAAAATGTACAAAGACAAACCAAAATGAAATGATACTACATAAGAAAAAAACCATTGAATTCAATAAAATGAAAATAAAAAAGAGGAGAGGAGAGATGCGTGTCCTTACATCAACTTTGGCTTGGAAGGTTTTGGCCTTTGGGGTGATTTATTGTTTTAATTTTAAATAATTTTAGGTAAAAGAGAGAAAGTAGAGAATATATAGAGATGATAATTATGAAGGGAGTTTTGGGGGTTACGTTATTGTCGGCCAAAAATACGTCTTTTTATTCACGGCTATCGCACGCACCATGTTTTTGTGTGTATTTCCCTTTTTCCTTTTAGGCACAATGTCTCATCAAAGTTGTAGTTATGCCTTAAGGTGGTTAATATACAGATAATATACGGCGTGACCGATTAAATAGGTGACCGGTTAAAGATAATAAAATCGGTAAAATTATTTATTTTGTTGATAAGAGTATTAACATATTCGGTAGCGCCTATTTTGTTGATACTTTTGAGTAAATTACTTATTTTGTTGATACTTTCGAAAGTATCTATACTTTTTTAAAAGCAATGTAACCGGTTGAAAAAAGTATTGAAAAAATCAATACTTTGTGCACAGTATTTTGTAATTAATTGAAAAAAGTATCGAAAAAACAGATACTTTTGTAACTAGTTATACAATTTTATCGATGCAAAGGGCTCGAAAGTATCGATTCTGTTTCAACAGTACTAATAAAAAGTATCTATCCTTTATAAGCAAATTTGACATAACCGGTAAAAAAAAGGCCAAACCGGTTACATTATTAATACATATAATGTAACCGGTAAATCGTTACCGGATTATTTGTTTGTTGTCGATACTTTTGTAAGAACATGTACAAAAGAATCGGTACAGTAGAAACAAATTTGACATAACCGATTACTTATTAATACATATAATGTAACCCGTAAATCGTTACCGGATTGTTTGTTTGGTGTCGATACTTTTGTAAGAACATGTACAAAAGAATCGGTACAATAGAAACAAATTTGACATAACCGGTTACGTTATTAATACATATAATGTAACCGGTAAAACGGAACCGGATACTTTGTTTGTTGTCGATACTTTTGTAAGAACATGTACAAAAGAATCAGTACAATAGAAGCAAATTTGACATAACCGGTAAAAAAATACTAAACCGGTTACATTATTAATACATATAATGTAACAGGTAAATCTTTACCGGATTGTTTGTTTGGTGTCGATACTTTTGTAAGAACATGTACAAAAGAATCGGTACATTAGTAATTTAAAAGGATTTTGAAACAGAAAAGGGGTCGAAAGAATCGTCACAATTCAAAAAAGTATCTACACTTAGGGAATTGTATCGATTAAATGTAATTGATATAACCGGTTAAAAAGTATCTACTCTAATACAATCCTTGTATTGCATTTACAGAAAACTCTCTTAGTATTTGAAATTGAACCGATTTTGGTTGCTGCGAAATAGAAGGGAGGCGTTTTTGAAGTTGTGGTGTATCAGAATCGAAAGGAAAGGTATGTTGTCAAAACCCTAGTTTTTTAGTAATGTAATATTCGAAAATTGGGGTTAAGGTTTTGGGTTTAGGGATTTTGAAGTAAAAAATGATTTTGGATCGATTATAGGTTGACATTGTAATTATAGGTAGAAAATAAATATTGGTACTTTGTTCAGAGAACTTATAGGTAGAAATTGATATTTTCGGTGGAAAATGAATATCGATACTTTTTTTAGAGAACTCAAGCGGTTGTAAATTGGATAAAATGTATATATATATATATATATATATATATATATATATATATATATATATATATATATATATATATCCACCCATTTGATTTAATTTAATTTTGAATGTTGAAAAGGTTGTCAATGGATCATGAAAATGTTGTTCGTGAAGATGACATTGAAATGGATCATGAAAATGTTGTTCGTGAAGATGAATTTCAGCCGGAGAGTATCGAAACTGATAAAAATCGAAAGCAACATATGGGTCGATATATGTACTTCTAGTAAGTATCAATGTATTTGTGTACTTGTTCTTGAAATGGTAATTGAATTAAAGTATTTAAGAACATTTAAAATTTCTTATCATGACAGTATGAATGAAGTGCAAAGGATGAAAGAATGAAGTACTTACAAAAGCGGTTCGATATATAAACTAAATTTATAATGAGTTTTTTTTAGCTTTAATATTTTGATTAAGAAACGTTTATGCATAAGTTTCAGGTGATAGAAGAGGTGGTGAAGAAATGGCACTCGATGGGTGATACTGAGAAGGAACCATTTATGAAGTTGTCCAAAAAGGCGAGAGTAAAATATTCGGCTTCGAGGAAAGCACATGAAAACCTTGAGAAGAAGGTATTTGTAACCCCCTTAGCCCGGCCTAGACGCTTGACCCGAACTACGAAGATTACACAGGAAAAACCAAAGTCAACCCGGAAGTCAACCTTGATTAACGACCCTTTTTTTCTTTTTAATCTTTTCTAGATGCACATTAAGCATATGTGAGTACTCAAGAGTCATATGAGGGAAGAGCACAATGATCGGAAAACATTTAGGGACTCAATTGCACGAAGAACACTTTTAGGGACAAAAATATAATTTTTAGAAAATATAAGGACTTTGCAGATTTTATGTTTACCAATATGTAATTAGTCATATTACATGCTTCTCTTTCAAATTTCAGCTTAAAAGGACATTCCAAGCTCAAGCAATTGCATACACATCATTCATTACTAAAATGCAAAACATGAAAACTTAAAACAATTCAAAAACACCATCCAACGGTCATCTGTTTCGGAACACCAACCTCTGTACCGAAACACTCGTATCGAAATGGTGTTGACCGTTTCGGTACTCGGGTGCGTTCCGAGACCAGTATCGAAACAGGCCTCTCCAGTAGCCAAAATGTTCCGAAACACCTTCAGTCGTTCCGAAACGCTATGGCCATTACAGGCCCCCGTTTCGAAACAGTTAAGGGTGTTTTGATACACCCTACCTTGTGACAGCAGCAATTGTTGGTTTTTCACCTCTTAACCCACTCAAACATGCTTCAAAATGTACCATAACATACCAACAACTCATTTAGTCACCAAAGATCATAATTAGGAACCTTAAGCTAGAGCATGGCATCAAACTCATGATCACCCAATCTATATGCATGCTTCCTAGCCACAAAACAAACATAAGCTTTCAAACCTCAAACCAAACCTTTAGGACCATTTACAACCCATAAAAACAATCACAAGCATGCCTCAAACATAGGGAGTTCAAAACACATCTCCCAACTACAACCTTGGTGTCCCATTGCCAAATATCAAAACTAAAGTGTATAAAAACATCACCATACATGAGATTTGCACTTCCTTGGATGTTCTTAACCTTCTTGCTGCCCAAAACACCTCAATTATCTGCATTATTGGTAAAAGAGAGCGTAAGCACATTTGCTTAGTGAGGCATGCTCTAAGAAAACCAACACAATAATGCATTTATCAAAACATTAGTTCAAAAATCATTCTCAACAACATGCTCATTCTATCTCATGCTTGAAAACCATTTCAAAGCAAAACTTCAATGAAAACACATGTACCTCAACTCTATCTCATGCATTTAAACCAATGCAAATCTCATGGCAAAGCCATACTCATGCTTGTGAAAACCAAAGCATTTCATATACAAATCTCATATGCATTTCTCATAGCATAAATCATCTCATCAATAGGTACATGTGAATCAAAAGCATTTTCATATATTATATTGGCATTTCACATCTCATTATTACTCGGATGTGCGGACAACATTCTCAAACCACTAGACTCTTTCGGTGGAATCTCACATCACCGTACTCACTTGTCTAGTAACATAGTTTTCGGTGGAATCTCACGTCACCGTACTCACATGGCGGAATCTCTCATCGCCACAAAGCTTGGGTATTTCACCAAGTCCTACACGATGGAATGCCCATCATCGATCTCTCCCTTTGGATTAAACCAAAGAGCACGTACGAATTTTTAGTTTATAGTGCACTCTCATCCTATTGATCGATCAATTATATCCGGTAAGTATCTCATCTTCAATGCCGATATATTATGTCAAAACATCATCTCACCTACTGTTTTTAATGCAACATTTCTCAAAGCTTTCTCATCTCATTCAAAATCTTAACATTTGCCATGCCTTAAAACAAAAGCTCAAAACTCAACAATGCAACATGTTATTTCACGAATCTTTTCATGCATCATCTCATGCTACAAACCATGCATAAAAACAATAGGAATTTATCTATCTCAAACCATGAACATGTAAAAGCATTTTAGGGGCAATCACCACATATATGAGAGCAATCTAGCCAATACTTACTTTCGGACTTAGGAAGGTGTTTCAAACCTCTCATAAATCCCCAAACCTTGTTTCTTTGTCCCTCAAAGACTTCTAAAACCATTCGCACTCACCGATTACGTTTTGCTTACTCGTCGAAACGCTATCTAAGCTCCCAGATCAACACCAAAGGCGTCCGAAGATGTCTCCCCTGTTTATAACACATAAGAGCAGAGGATTAATGCATCATCATGTAACGCCCCGGTTTTGGGCTTAGAAGTCTTGGGCGTTGACCGGTCGGTCAAAGTGCTGTTCGAGTCGTAAGAGGTTAAATTAGGAAAGCCTAGTTCGGGTTGCATTAAAAATATGGAAAAATGTTCTAAAATCATCTTTTAATATAATTAAGTGAACTGTGAAATCAATTTTGGAAAATGAGTTTTGGAAGGGTGACATTTTGGCTAGTGACCAAAATGTAATTTTCGCAAGTTTGGTGGTTGTTTTATAAAGGGTTGAAACTTTGAATCTTTAAGGAGCTATTTACCCAAAGGGAGTTTCTCCATATTTTTCTAAGATATTTTGAGTTATAATTCTGATTTTAAAGATATCAAAAAGGAGGGAAAAGCCATTTGGCTAATTTTCATAACAAACTTCTCTATTTTCTTTCTCTCTTTTTCTCTCAACCCAAACACTCCATTTCCAGAGATTTGATTCTGATTTTCTCACCTAAATTCCTCCTTTCAACTCTCATTTGATTCCTAATCATTGTATCTTCAAAACCTCTTCAATTGCTACTTGTTTCAACAAGGATTTTCATTCCAAAAAGAGGAGAAACTCAAGTTTGGAGGTAAGAACGTCCTTCTCCTCTGAACTTCAAGTTCTTTACTAAAATTCCTAAGTTTTCAATCCTAAATTGATGTTTAATTAAAGGTTTTAAAGTGTTGAAATGGATCTTGGCTTATTATGCAAGATTTTGATGATTTTTGATGATTTTCGTTAGATCTGATTAACCTGTGATTTGAGAGGTGTTTTTGACGTTAAATGATCTCTAAATTGATAAGGAAATGAGTTTTGATTGATGCAATCCCGGATAGGTTGAGTTTCCTAAGTTTAGCTTGTGTTTCAAGGTAGTTTTTGTGGTGATCTTGTGGATCTGATGTTGCTGGAGGTATAAGGATGTTGTTAGATTGTTTTTAGATGTTTTATGATGTTAATGGAAGTGTGGTTTTGCTGGTTTATGGCTGGGCTTTGTTTAGAAGTGTTTTGGATGCATTTTCGGTTGTGTTTGGTGGCCGAAAATGGAGGTTGGATGAGAGCAGCGAGTTTGGGTGCTTTCATTGAAGCAATTAATGCATGATGATGCATTAATCCTCTGCTTTGATGTGTTGAAACAGGGGAGGCATCCTTGGATCCAAGAGTTGTTGATCCGGAGGCTTGATTTGGTGCTTTGGCTTGAAGCAAAGTGGAAATCGGTGAGTGAAGTTGGGTTTTCAGATTTTAAAACCAAGGTTTGAAGGTTTTGGGAGCTTAGTCTAAGTCTAAACAACTTTGCTAAGCTCAAGTGTAAGTTTTCGGATTTTCTCTCTAGTGGTGGCCATGATTTTGTTGTGATGCAAAATGGTGAAATGCATGTTTTAATTACTGTTTTGAAAGCATGTTTTAGCATGATATTTGCTGATGTTTTAAGCCATATGTTGAAGGTAACTCTAGGTAGGAGTTCCTTGATTTTATACATTGAAATAATGTGGTTTGATGCTTTGAAATGCATGATGAAAATGGCTTGGTTTAATGCTTTTAAACAGTGGATTATATGATGAAAAAGATGTATATTGGCAAGTGATGTTTTGAAAAAGTGAAGGTCACTAAGGTGGTTAAAAGTCCTTGAGTGAGCCTTGTTACTTAAGAACATCAAGGTGGTTAAAAGTCCTTGGATGGTTCTTGTTGCGGACACTAAGGTGGTTAAAAGTCCTTAGGTGCTCCTTTCCATGGTGTTTAAAAGTCCATGGGGCCAAGGTGTTTAAAAGTCCTTGGGGCCAAGGTGTTTAAAAGTCCTTGGGGGTGATTCAAGCATTGGACAAAAAGGTGGTTAAAAGTCCTTGTGTTGTAACGCCCCGGTTTTGGGCTCAGAAGTTTTGGGTGTTGACCGGTTCGGTCAAAGTGCTGATCGAATATATAAGAGTGAATTTAGGAAAGCCTAGTTCGGGTTGCATTAAAAATATGGAAAAATGTTCTAAAATCATCTTTTAATATGTATAAGTGAACTGTGAAATCAATTTTGGAAAATGAGGTTCGGAAGGTTGACATTTTGGCTAGTGACCAAAATGTAATTTTTGAAAGTTGCGGGACAGTTTTATAAAGGATTGAAACTTTGAATCTTTAAGGAGCTATTATTCCAAAAAGGATTTCTCCAGATTTTTCTAAGATATTTTAAGTCTAAAATCTGATTTTAAAGATTTAGAAAAGGAGGGAAAATCATTTTAACTAATTTTCCAACTAATTTTCCATTTTCTCTCAAATTCTCTTTTCTCTCATTTTCTCTCAACCCAAACAAGATTCTCCAGATTTCTTTCTTTGATTTTGACATCTTAATCTCTCATTTCAACTCTCATTTGATTCCTAATCATCTCATCATCAAAACCTCTCAATTTACAAGTTGATTCATCAAGCTTTTTGGCTCTAAAATGGAGAAATTCAAGTTTGGAGGTAAGAACGTCCTTCTCCTCTAAACTATCAGTTCTTTACTGAAATTCCTAAGTTCTCAATCCTTGATTTATGTTTTATTAAAGGCTTTTCAATTGAGATCTTGATTTTTGGCTAAAATGCAAGATTTGGCGATTTTGGTGAAAATTTCGTGTGATCTGTTTAAGCAGGGTTTTGAGGTGTTAAATTGATGTTAAATGAATGCTAAAATGATTAGAAGTTGAGGTTTAATCAATGCAATCCCGGATAGGTTGAATTTCCTAAGTTTGGCTTGAGTTTTTGGTTGTTTTTGGAGTGTTTTTGGTGATCTGTTATACCTGGAGGTATAAGGACGTGGTTGTGATCATTTTGCATGTTATTTGATGTATAAAAATGGTTAGAAGTGATGGATCTTGGCTGGGTTAAGTTTTGGAAGTGTTTGGAGATGATTTCGGTTGTGTTTGATAGCCAAATTGCTAGATTTGTAATGAGCAGCGAGTTGTGTTGTTGTTGCTGGTGTTTTAATGCATAAGGATGCATTAATGTTCTGTTTTTATGTGCTTGAAACAGGGGAGGTTGATCCTTGAGCTTTGGAGGTGTTTTCGGAAGGTTTCGGAAGCTTGGAAAGCTTGTTGGCTAGCTTTGTTTGGTTATCGGTGAGTGAAGTTGGGATTTCAGCTTTTGAATCAAGGTTTGAAGGTTTTTGGGAGCTTAGTTTAAGTCTAAACAACTTTGCTAAGCTCAAGAGTAAGTGAAGGGGTTTTCGCTTTTGAATTGTGAGTGATTTGGTTTCAAAATCAAATGTGGTTGATGATTGATATGCATGTGTTTTTGCATGGTTTAATTCTGTTTTGTAAGCATGTTTTAGCATGGTTTAATGCTGGTTTTGAAAGTCATTTGAAAAGGATGCTCAAGGTAAGAGATCCTTGGTTTAATACCTTGAAAATGTGGTTTTGATGCATAGTGATGCATGTGGTTCATTGGCTTTGTATGATGCTTAAAAACAGTGAATTGATGATGATTAATGATGATAATTGTTACCTTTTGCATATTGGTTATGCATGTGAATTATGGGATTGATGAGGTAATGGTTTTGCATATTGTTTATGCATGTGGATCATTGAGCTAATGATGTGATGGCTTTGCATTATGTGTATGCATGTGAATCATTGAGCTAATGATGTGATGGCCTTGCGTTGTGTCTATGCATGTGGAACATTGGATATTATGGTAAGATGGTTATATTGGCAAGAGGTGTAAATGGTTCTTTGTTCGTTGATCGGATATAATTAGCCGGCTATAGGATTGGGTGCACCGTGAATAAAGTCGCCTTGATGGCGGAGTGGTCAAGTGTGGACCGGGTAAACTCCCCTCAAGTATTCCTAACGAGATGAGGTCAGTGGAGGGTGTGCCCACGGGAGGACCTCAGTTGCTTAAGGTCAGTGGAGGTTGTTGCCCACGGGAAGACCTTGGTTGAGTAAAGGTTATAAGGTGGTTAAAAGTCCTTATGTGAGAACCTTGTACTTGTTGAGATCACAATGGCAATGGTTAAGTCCATGTGTGGATCTTGTGTGTGATGTCCCGGATCTCGTTAGATGATGTCTACAACTACCAATCGGTTATGCAAAGGTTGTATGGTGATGAAAGTCCATACGGGAAGACCTTGTGCATGTCAAGGGTGTATGGCGGTTGGAAGTCCATACATGGGAACCTTGAGGAAAAGCTAAGGTTGTATGGTGTCTAAAAGTCCATACATGGGAACCTTAGGAGGTTGAGGTCAGTGGAGGTTGTTGCCCACGGGAAGACCTTGGATTGGGTAGTGTGTAGGGAGCGTTGGGACACGCTCGGAATCCGCGTATTCGATCGGGTTGAAAAGTTGGAAAGTGAATATGGTTGATCTCTTGGAAGTCAATGTAATGTTCTTGATCATAGTGAAGCATGGGATTACTTGAAATGATGCATGGTTGCATGTGAAGCATGGGATTGCTTGAAATGATGCATGGTTGCATGTGAAGCATGGGATTGCTTGAAATGATGTGAAGCATGTGATGCTTGAATTGATGCATGTTTGCATGAGAAGCATGAGATGCTTGGTAAGATGCATTGTTGCATGGAATGTGTATGATGCTAGTGGAAGCATGTTACTTGTATGTTGAACAAGTGTTGGATATCATTTGATAAATGATGCATGTGAGCATGAATTATCTATGTTGCATTGGAGTCTTGTAAGACTTGTTGTTAAAGGCATGTGATGATGATGTTATGGTTTTATGTTGCCTTGATTAAATGCATGAAATGGTTTGAATGAGCTATGGTTTTAAATGGTTTCTTGCTTGATGTGGTTTTCAAGTTAAAGAAAGGTATGTTATGAAAAGGATGTGTTTTCCATGGTTTTGATTAAGCTTGGCATATAGTGTTTATGCATGATTTGAGCTTGATGTTGAAAAGAGTTTTCAAACATGGTTTTGGAAAGCAAATCGGGTTGGTTTTAAGGTGTTTTAAAGACCCGCTGCATTGATGGTGTTTTGGTTTTGAGCATTCCTCACTAAGCATTATGTGCTTACGCTCCTTTTGTCCATCAATGCAGATTCTTGAAGTTTGGGCAGCAAGGAGCAAGGGATTCAAGGTGGACTCCAATGGAGATGTATGTCTCGGTGAATAGCTATAGTTAATAAGGGCAATGGGGTAGAATCTCTCGGATTGTTGTTATTGTGATCGTATATGTTGATCATGTATGTTAAATGCTGTTGTTAATGTTGTGGAACATGAATTGGCTTAATTGAGGTTGCTTTGGTAAGTTTATGTTTAAATGGATAGCTTGAGTAGGAAGCATGCTTTTGAATTTGGGGCTTTCCATATGTGTTGGTTATATGTTGAATTGATGATGCATTTATGGTCTCTGCATGTTGTTCATCTTTGAGGAATGATTTGGTGATGTTAATTTGATGTTTGAAGCATGTTTGATGCTGTTTTCGAGTTGTTTTCAGGCAGGGGTATCGATACTCGGGCTTGGGTATCGATACACCTAAGCCAAATATGCAAGTTTCAGGCCAGGGGTATCGATACTGATGAACAAGTATCGATACCTTATGAGTGAAGTATCGATACTGGGGGGAAGGTATCGATACCTTTGCTAGAGTTTGGTTACTGCCTTCCCCGAGTATCGATACGACACGTGGCGTATCGATACCGGACCGTTAAAATCAGTTAAAAGTATCTTTGAATGTTTTAAAATGTTTGCGTTTTGGTCCTGTATCTTGTTTGTGCAATTGTTTGAGCTCGGGAAGTCCGTTTGAGCTGAAATTTGGCAGGGAAGCATGAAACATGATTAATTTTAAGTTGGTAACTTAAAATCTGGTTAAGTCCTTAAAGTTTTCAGAAATTACAATTTGGTCCCTAAAGTTGTAATTTGTTCAATTGGGTCCCTGTTTGATCTCTGATGTTTGTGATCTTTGAGCATGGTGTTTGTGTGATCAAATCTAAGGTTAATGTGCATCTAGACAAGATTAAAAAGAAAAAAAAAGGGTCGTTAATCAAGGTTGACTTTCGGGTTGACTTTGGTTTTCCCCGTGTAATCTTCGTAGTTCGGGTCAACCGTCTAGGCCGGGCTACGGGGTTTAAAAGTCCTTGGGGCCAAGGTGTTTAAAAGTCCTTGGGGTGATTCAAGCATTGGACACAAAGGTGGTTAAAAGTCCTTGTGTGGTCCTCATTCATGGTGTTTAAAAGTCCATGGCCAAGGTGTTTAAAAGTCCTTGGGGCCAAGGTGTTTAAAAGTCCTTGGGAAAGTTGTTGAACTTGTTTTAATAAATGAAATGTATCACTTGAGCCAATATGACATGTTAAGAATATTATGAAGCATGAGATGCTTGTTTTAATGATTATGTTGAAGCATGAGATGCTTGTTTAAATGTTAATTTGAAGCATGGGATTGCTTGTTTAAAGTATGCTTTTGAGCATGTGCAAAGGTTGATTATAAGCATGTTTTGTAAATGTTTTAAATTGCATTATTGAATGGTTTTTAAAGAGCACTCCTCACTAAGCTTTTGCTTACGCTCTCTCGTTTTCTTAATTCAATAATGCAGAGCACTAGAGTGTCTTGAAGGGCAGCAAGAAGGGCAAGAGTTCAAGTACAAGTAGAGCTCAATGTATGGAAGGTTTTTGTTAAACATTTTAGCTTTTGGATGATTTGGCAATGGGGGACCAATGTGTATGTTTTGGGAGGTGTTTGGAACTCCCTAAGTATGTTGAATGTTGATTTGAATGCTGGTTTTTGGATTGGATCCTTATATGCTTGTTTTAGAAGTTAATGCTTGAATAGCTAGCTTGTGTAGGAAGCATGCCTATAGAATTGGGGCTTTTTGCTTGTGATGTTGTTTTGATGAATTGATGATGCCTATATGTCCTATATATGTTTAATTGCATGCTGGTAAAGTTTGGTAGCATTTGGAGCATGTTTAAATGATCAATTGCATGTTTTGGTATGCTAGTTTGCTGATTTTTGTGCAGGCGTTTCGGAACAGTGAGCACCGTTTCGGAACGGGTGCCTGGAATGAACCTAGGGGTCCGAAACGGGGTGCACCGTTTCGAAACGGTTTGGTCTCTGCCAGACCTCCGTTGCGGAACTGGTATCGGAACGGCCCGTGTTTTGGAACAGGGTCAACCTGTTTCGGAACGGTCGACCGTTGGGGGCTGACATGGGCAGTTATATGTTTTGAAATGTTTGCGTTTTGGTCCTGAATCTTGTTTGTGCAATTGTATGAGTTTGGGAAGTCCTTTTGAGCTGAAATTTCACAGAGAAGCATGAAACCTGACTAATTTCAAGTTGGTAAGATTAATTTGGGTTAAGTCCTTTAATTTATCAGAAATTGCAATTTGGTCCCTAAAGTTGTAATTTGTTCAATTGGGTCCCTGTTTGATCTCTGATGTTTGTGATCTTTGAGTATGTTGTTTGTGTGATCACAATTAGGGTTAATGTGCATCTAGATAAGATTAAAAAGAAAAAAAAGGGTCGTTAATCAAGGTTGACTTTGGTTTTCCCCGTGTGACTTTCTTAATTCGGGTCAACCGTCTAGGCCAGGTTAAGGGGGTTACACATCATGCATTGAAATCATCAGCCACATACCTAAACTCGCTGCTCTACACAAGAACCTCATTTCGGCCACCAAAAACAACCGAAATCATCCCCAAACTCTTCCAAAACAAAGCCCAGCCAAGATCTATCACTTCTAAGCATCAATCAACAACGAAAACCACCCCAAACTCGTCCTTATACCTCCAGCTATAACAGAACACCAAAACCACCCCAAAAACCACCATTCTAGCATACAAAACTTAAGAATCCAAGCCTATTCGGGATTTGTTTGATAAAACCTCATTTATAACATCAATTACCATCCAAAATACATTAGAAAACAACCTCAAAACAGAGCCTAACCAACAACCACGAAAATCATCAAGACCTCTCCAAAAATCTTGAGTTTTAATACAATTTCTAGTTTCTTTCATTAAAGCAACTCAAAAAATCATTAACAAAGGATTGATAACTTGAGAATTTCAGTAAAGAACTGATCATTAGAGGAGAAGGACGAAGCTTACCTCTAATGGCTGATTTCTCCTTGATTTGGCAAGTTTTCTTGAAAATCCAATGTGAAAACAAGAGGATTTGGTGAGGAAAAGGTTAGGAATCAAAAGGAGATTGAAATCTCATCAAAAGGAATGAAAATCAGAAGATAATTGATGGACGAAATGTGTTTGGCTGAAAAGAAATTGAGAGAAAATGAAATGAGGGAAAATTGACATAGGGTAGTTATGAAAAGTCAAAGATAGTTTTCCTTTTAATTATCTTTATTTCCTTTAATTAAAACATTATTAAAATCACCCAAAATAAAGAGAAATCTGATTAAAAACATTTTGGTAAAATTAGCTCCTTAAAGATTCAAAGTTTCAATCCTTTACAAAACAGTAACTATTTAACTTTTGCAAAAACTGCGATTTGGTCACTACACTGAAATGTAGTATTTCCAAACCTTATATTTTTAAACTTGTTTTCACCATAATCATTCATATAATAAATGAGGATTTTTAGTTATTTTTCCATATTTTTAAAGCATCCCGAACTAGGTGTTCCTTAAATCTCCCCTTAAGATTCGAACCGTTCTCGACCGGTCCGATTCGAACTCTAAAACATCTAGGCCCAAAATCGGGGCGTTACAGCTCTCCCCCTCTTAAGAAATTTCGTCCCCAAAATTTACCTAGAGGAAAAAGGTAAGGAAATTGTTTCTTCATGTTTTCCTTCCTTTCCCATGTGGCTTCCTCAACACCACGACGTCTCCACAACACTTTAACCAGCTCAATGGTCTTACCACGGAGAACCTTACTATTCGAATCCAGAATCTCAACAGGTTCCTCATCATATGTCAAATCCGGAGTCAACTCAACTTCCTCCACATGCATAACATGCAAAGGATCCGACCTATACCTCCGAAGCAGGATACATGAAACACATTATGTATCTTTCCAACTCTTGAGGTAATCTCAACTTATAAGCAACATGACCCACACGTTCTATCACCTCGTATGGTCCAATAAACCTTGGACTCAACTTGCTCTTCCAGCCAAACCTTATCACCTTTTTCCAAGGTGAAACTTTCAGAAACACACGATCACCCACAGCAAATTCTATCTCCTTACGCTTCAAATCCGCGTAAGACTTTTGCCGATTCGATGCTGCCTTCAACCGCTCACAAATGAGCTTCACCTTCTCGGTGGTTCCTTTCAACAAAGCCGGCATCGAGACCAACTTCTGTCCCGTTTCGGCCCAACAAAGAGGAGTTCTACACTTCCTCCCGTACAAAGCTTCATAAGGTGCCATTTGAATACTCACCTGATAACTGTTATTATAAGCAAACTCTACCAAAGGCAAGTGCTTCTCCCAAGAGCCTTGAAATTCAATAACACAACACCTCAACATATCCTCAAGCACTTCGATAACACGCTCCGACTGTCCATCCGTTTGCGGATGTTAAGAAGTACTGAAATTCAGCCGCGTACCCAAAGTTTGATGCAAACACTCCAAAAACCTTACAGTGAACTTCAGATCTCTATCCGACACTATAGATTTTGGTACACCATGCAACCGTACAATCTCAACAATGTACAACTCTGCAAGCTTATCCAAGGTGTACGTACTATGCACCGGAAAGAAATGCGCACACTTCGTAAGGCGATCCACAATCACCCAAACAGAATTCCTCTTTGATGACGATAGAGGCAAACCAGACACAAAGTCCATGGTGATCATCTCTCACTTCCATTCAGGGATCCTTAACGACTGCAACAATCCTGAAGGAATTTGATGTTCAGCCTTAACTCGCTGACAAACCATACATTTGCTCACATATTCAGCGACATCTTTCTTCAATCCTACCCAATAATACTCATCTTTCAGATCACGATACATCTTTGTACTACCAAGGTGCATAGCAAATGGACTACTATGGGCTTCGGTCAAAATAGTGCGCCTCAACTCAACATCATTCGACACTACTATCCGACTCCCAAAACATAGAACACCATCGTCATTAAAATAGAAATCCGATGGTCTACCCTCAGCAATGTCCTGAACATGTGGCACCAAAGGATCATCCAACAGATGTTTATCCTTTATCAACTGAACCAAAGATGGTTTCACTTGCAATTCAGCAACAAGTCCACCATCTCGCGATATGCTCAAGCTAGCAAACATCGCTCTTAACTCCACTGCCACTTTCCTGCTCAAAGCATCGGCCACAACATTGGCCTTCCCCGGATGATACTCAATCGTTAGATCGTAATCCTTAAGCAACTCCACCCAGCGTCGTTGCCTAAGATTCAACTCTTTCTGAGACATCAAATACTTCAAACTTTTGTGATCCGTGTACACAATACACTTCTCACCATAGAGATAATGTCTCCAGATCTTTAGAGCCAAAACCACTACAGCCAACTCAATGTCATGCGTAGGATAATTGCGTTCATGCACTTTCAACTGTCGCGATGCATAAGCCACCACTTTACCCTCTTGCATTAACACACACCCCAAACCAACATAGGATGCATCACTATACACCACAAACTCTTTCCCTGATTCAGGTTGAACCAAGATAGGAGCTTGCGTCAAAGCTGCTTTTAGCTTCTCAAAAGCTTGATGTCTCGCTTCCGTCCACTCATACTTAACATCCTTTTGCAACAACGTCATCAAAGGGGCAGCAATCTTAGAAAATCCATCCACAAACCTCCGATAGTATCCTGCCAACCCAAGAAAACTACGGACCTCATGAACGGACTTAGGAGGCTTCCAATTCATCACCGCCTCAACCTTCTGGGGATCAACTCGAATCCCTTCAGCCGAAACCATATGACCAAGGAAAACAACTTTCTTTAGCCAAAACTCACATTTGCTCAATTTAGCATAAAGCTGATTTTCCAACACCGCTTGCAAAACAATCCTCAAATGACCTTCATGCTCCTCCTCAGTACGAGAGTACACAAGGATATCATCAATGAACACCCCAACGAACTTGTCCAAGAATTCATGGAACACCCTATTCATCATGTCCATGAATGCGACAGGAGCATTCGTCAACCCAAATGACATCACACGGAACTCATAATGCCCATATCTTGTTCTAAAGGCTGCTTTCGGCACATCCACATCCTTCACCTTTAACTGATAGTACCCTGGCCTCAAATCAATCTTTGAAAACACAACCGCTCCACGAAACTGATCAAAAAGATCATCAATCCTCGGCAAAGGATACTTGTTTTTGTTGGTCAACTTATTCAGCTGATGATAATCAATGCACATCCTCATCGTGCCATCTTTCTTTTTCACAAACAAGACCGGTGCACCCCAAGGTGACACACTAGGCTGAATGAAGCCACGGCCAAGCAACTCCTGAAGTTGCGTCTTCAACTCCTTCAACTCTTTGGGTGCCATGTGATAGGGAGCAATGGACACCAGAGTTGTGTTCTCATACAAATCAATTCCAAATTCAACCTCTCGGCTAGGCGGCAAACCAGGTAATTCCTCCGGGAACACTCTAGGGAACTCACACACGGTTCTTATATCCTGAACGCAAACCTCCTTTGAACTAGGATTCATAACAAAGGCTAGGTAAGCCTCACATCCTTGCCGCAACATCCGGCATGCTTCAAGCGTCGACACCATATTAGCTAGAAACATCACATTTTCTCCCACCACCACCACCTCATAATCATCCGCAAGTTTCAACGAAACTCGCTTACTTTCAAAATCCACAACGGCTCTATGCTCAACAAGCCAATCCATGCCAAGAATTACATCAAAACTATAGAATGGCAATTCCATAAGATCAACAAGAAACACACGGTCTTGCACCTTTAAGAGGCATCTTTTATACAACTTTCTTGTTACAATCGTCTCACCAAAGGAACTAGTCACGCGTATACCAACATCCAAAGACTCAACAAGCAAACCAAGCATTTGATCTTGTTCACGCAATATGTACGAGTGTGTGGATCCAGAATCAATCAAAGAAAGTAATGACAAAGATTGCAAAGTAAAGGTACCCGCGATCACGTCCGTGTCATTCCTTCCCTCACGATGGGCATACACTCGAGCCTGACCACCACCCTCAGGTTGGACAACCACCACATGTGCCACATTCCTTCCACCCTCATCTCTGCACTAAAAATTACCACAGTCGCGCCCACGACCTCTGTGTGGCTCAGCTGCTCTCACCGGAGCCTGTCCCTCTCTCAGCAACCATGGGCAATCTTTCTTCATATGCCCACAGTTACCACAGTTCCAACATGTACCAAGGTTACCCCAACACTCACCAGCATGTCTTCTACCACACCGGTTACACTCAGGAGTCCTCAAGAAAGCATTCGGTCCTTGCTGACCTCTTCCAGGTTACCACCCCCGCGTCTAGCATCAAAATGCAGCTTTCTATCTTTATGCCTCTTATTGCGATCTCTACCGAAATCATATTCCGTAGCTCGCTTCCCTGAGCCTGATCCTCCTACTGGACTCGCCAAACCCAAATTCAACTCAATGTCCTTGGCTCTAGTGACCAAGACATCGAAATCTGTATAATCAGCTGCAAGCATATAGGTTTTCACGTCCGCCACCAGCCCATAACGGAACCGTTCACATCTTTCTCTCTCATTAGGAATCAGCTCATGTGCATATTGGCTAAGGCGAACAAACTGAATCTCATATTCAGCCACAAACATGCTCCCTTGCACAAGGGACATAAACTCCCTCCTTTTCTCGTCGAGGTAACGAACTCCCAAATATTTTCGCTTGAACGCATTCAAAAAGAATGTCCAAGTCACCTCGTCATCTTCCATTCCCGCAATAGTGGTCGTCTACCACGTATATGCATCACCATGCAATAGTGACACAATGCATCCCAACTTCTGGACATTGTTGCAATTCAGCTGTCCAAGAATCCTCTTGGTACTCTCTAACCAAGACTCGGAGCCTTCCGGTGTGAAACCTCTAAACGCAGTCCCTCCTAGACTGCGGAGACGCTCCAAAGACAATCTCACATTAGCACCATCGTGTGGTGCAGCTCTATGAGCTCCAGCTACAACTGCCTAGAAAGCTCCAGCGATAGCTTGTATCAACATGGTCATATCAGGAGCAGCTTGCCTCTGACCTCCCTCGGGTCCAGCAACCCTAGCATCAACTCCTGCAACACCAGCCCCAGCTCCACCATCACCAGGTGGTCCACCAGGGGGAGGAGGAGGTAGATCCTCATCATTCTCTACATTCTCATTCTCAGCCTTGGAACGGGCATTGATTCTTAGCTCTCTACGTGGCCCCATAATAAAAACAATGCACTGACAAAATATAACAAACTCAATTAGGCATAAATAAGGTAAGTAGTCCAAGTACTCAAGCTCATTTTTGAAATCAATTCTTCTCATTAGTAATGATATGGCAAATGGATCCCCAACTATACCCCGAACACAGCATAACATCACAAATTCATCTCAATTGAATCATACATCAATATTCATACATCATACCTTCACCAAAAAGTCACAAACATGCATAACCACATACAATAGTGACATACCAAGCCCCAATTATTGGTTAACATGGCTCTGATACCAACAAATGTAACCCCCTTAGCCCAGCCTAGACACTTGACCTGAACTACGAAGATTACACAGGGAAAACCAAAGTCAACCTAGAAGTCAACCTTGATTAACGACCTTTTTTTTCTTTTTAATCTTTTCTAGATGCACATTAAGCCTATGTGAATACTCAAGAGTCATATAAGAGAAGGGCACAACGATCGGAAAACATTTAGGGACTTAATTGCACGAAGAACACTTTTAGGGACCAAAATATAATTTTTAGAAAATATAAGGACTTTGCAGATTTTATGTTTACCAATATGTAATTAGTCGTATTACATGCTTCTCTGTCAAATTTCAGCTTAAAAGGACATTCCAAGATCAAGCAATTGCAACCACATCATTCAAGACTAAAATGCAAAACATGAAAACTTAAAACAATTCAAAAACACCATCCAACGGTCATCCGTTTCGGAACACCAACCTTCGTATAGAAACACTCGTATCGAAACATGGTTGATCGTTTCGGCACTCTGGTGCGTTCCGAGACCAGTATCGAAATAGGCCTCTCTACTAGCCAAAATGTTCTGGAACACCTTCAGCCGTTCCGAAACGCTATGGCCATTATAGGCCCCCGTTTCAAAACAGTTAAGGGTGTTTCGATACACCCTACCCTAAGACAGCAGAAATTCCTAGTTTTTCACCTCTTAACCCACTCAAACATGCTTCAAAAAGTACCATAACATACCAACAACTCATTTAGTCACCAAAGATCATAATTAGGATCCTTAAGCTAGAGCATGGCATCAAACTCATGATCACTCAATCTATATGCATGCTTCCTAGCCACAAAACAAACATAAGCTTTCAAACCTCAAACCAAACCTTTAGGACCATTTACAACCAATAAAAACCATCACAAGCATGCCTCAAACATAGGGAGTTCAAAACACATCTCCCAACTACAACCTTGGTGTCCCATTGCCAAATATCAAAACTAAAGTGTATAAAAGCATCACCATACATGAGCTTTGCACTTCCTTGGATGTTCTTAACCTTCTTGCTGCCCAAAACACCTCAATTATCTGCATTATTGGTAAACGAGAGTGTAAGCACATTTGCTTAGTGAGGAATGCTCTAAGAAAACCAACACAATAATGCATTTATCAAAACACTAGTTCAAAAATCAATCTCAACAACATGCTCATTCTATCTCATGCTTGAAAACCATTTCAAAGCAAAACTTCAATGAAAACACATGTACCTCAACTCTATCTCATGCATTTAAACCAATGCAAATCACATGGCAAAGCCATACTCATGCTTGTGAAAACCAAAGCATTTCAAATACAAATCTCATATGCATTTCTCATAGCATAAATCATCTCATCAATAGGTACATGTGAATCAAAAGCATTTTCATATATTATATTGGCATTTCAAATCTCATTATTACTCGGATATTCGGACAACATTCTCAAACCACTAGACTCTTCCGGTGGAATCTCACATCACCGTACTCACTTGTTCAGTAACATAGTTTCCGGTGGAATCTCACATCACCGTACTCACATGGCGAAATCTCTCATCGCCACAAAGCTTGGGTATTTCACCAAGTCCTACCTGATGGAATTCCCATCATCGGTCTCTCCCTTTGGATTAAACCAAAGAGCACGTACGAATTTTTAGTTTATAGTGCACTCTCATCCTATTGATCGATCAATTATATCCGGTAAGTATCTCATCTTCAATGCCGATATATTATGTCAAAACATCATCTCACCTATTGTTTTTAATGCAACATTTCTCAAAGCTTTCTCATCTCATTCAAAATCATAACATTTTCCATTCTTTAAAACAAAAACTCAAAACTCAACAATGCAACATGTTATTTCATGAATCTTTTCAAGTATCATCTCATGCTACAAACCATGCATAAAATCAGTAGAAATTTATCTATCTCAAACCATGAGCATGTAAAAGCATTTTAGGGGCAATCACCACATATATGAGAGCAATCTAGCCAATACTTACTTCCGGACTTAGGAAGGTGTTTCAAACCTCTCCTAAATCCCCAAACCTTGTTTCTTTGTCCCTCAAAGACTTCTAAAACCATTTGCACTCACTAATTACGTTTCGCTTGCTCGCCGAAACGCTATCTAAGCTCCCGGATCAACACCAAAGGCGTCCGAAGATGTCTCCCCTGTATATAACACATAAGAGCAGAGGATTAATGCATCATCATGCATTGAAATCATCAGCCACACACCTAAACTCGTTGCTCTACACAAGAACCTCATTTTGGCCACCAAAACAACCGAAATCATCCCCAAACTCTTCCAAAACAAATCCCAGCCAAGATCTATCACTTCTAAACATCAATCAACAACAAGAATCACCACAAACTCGTCCTTATACCTCTAGCTATAACATAACACCAAAACCACCCCAAAAACCACCATTCTAGCATACAAAACTTAGGAATCCAAGCCTACTCGGGATTTTTTGATAAACCTCATTTATAACATCAATTGCCATCCAAAATACATTAGAAAACTACCTCAAAACAGAGCCTAACCAACAACCACGAAAATCATCAAGACCTCTCCAAAAATCTTGAGTTTTAATACAATTTCTTGTTTCTTTCATTTAAACAACTCAAATAATCATTAACAAAGGATTGATAACTTGGGAATTTCATTAAAGAACTGATCATTAGAGGAGAAGGACGAAGCTTACCTCTAATGGCTGATTTCTCCTTGATTTGAGCAAGTTTTCTAGAAAATCCAACGTGAAAACAAAAGGATTTGGTGAGGAAAAGATAAGGAATCAAAAGGAGATTGAAATCTCATCAAAATGAATGAAAATAAGAAGATAATTGATGGAGGAAATGTGTTTGGCTGAAAAGAAATTGAGAGAAAATGAAATGAGGGAAAATTGACATAAGGTAGTTATGAAAAGTCAAAGATAGTTTTCCTTTTAATTATCTTTATTTACTTTAAATAAAACATTATTAAAATCACCCAAATAAGGAGAAATCTGATTAAAAACATTTTGGTAAAATTAGCTCCTTAAAGATTCAAAGTTTCAATCCTTTACAAAACAGTCACAATTTAACTTTTGCAAAAACTGCGATTTGGTCACTACACCGAAATGTAGTATTTCCAAACCTTATTTTGTAAAATTGTTTTCACCATAATCATTCATATAATAAATCAGGATTTTTAGGTATTTTTCCATATTTTTAAAGCATCCCGAACTAGGTGTTTCCTAAATCTCCCCTTAAGATTCGAACCGTTCTCGACCGGTCTAATTCGAACTCTAAAACATCTAGGCCCAAAATTGGGGCGTTACAGTATTCGTTAAACTTGTAAATAATGTGATAAATGATATATAAAAATCTAACATTATATGTAAATAATTTAGGAAGTGTCGACAAGGTGTAGCATAAAACGAGTTCACCACGTAATAGAAGACTTGAAAGTGAAGGATAAAGCCAAAGTGTTGGAAGAAATGGGGTTTGGATCTCTGATTGGATTGAAGGACCGACCAATTCGAAGGGAATTGTGTCGATTGTTGATGGGAGATTTTGATTTGGAAAAGTGTGAAGTTCGTTACGGTAAATATTCTTTTCATTTTGGTGTCCGATGTGTTGAAGTTGTATTGGGGCTAGAAAATAAAGGGAAGAGTGTGCAAGAAGTAATTAAGAGGGAGGACTGTAAACAACTTGTGAACAAGTATGGCTTAAAGTCCAAGGTGACATATGCTGCACTCGAGGACGATATTAAAAGCGGCAAGTATGATGGGGATCATCTGAAGGCCGGGTACTATTGTACCTTGTCGGAGTATTTCTTTTTCCAACGGGTGATACATCCCCGAGCAAGGAACAAATGAAGTTGATTTGTGACTCCGAATTGAAAGGTGAATTAAATTGGGCCTCATTTGTCAATGAGAAATTATTTGATGCAATCAAGAGCTTTCAGAAGGCCGAAAACCCCACATACCTCAAAGGGTGCATAACTGTTTTAGAGGTAAATGAGTTGAAGGATGTGTTAGTTTAGAAAATTTTGTAAGTATAGTTATTATAGAAAATGATAAAGTTTATTATAAATGCAGATTGCATTGTTTGATTTTTGGTCTGATTCTTCAAGTGTGCCGACCTTCCAAAGAACTGGAGTGGCATGCATCATTGCATGGGGCAAGGAAAAAGTCGCCCGAGTGATGGCAAAGTTAAAATTGGAAAGACTGAAAAAGAAAGTAAGGGTAATAAAAGTATTTATATATTAGTAAGGACTTAAAAAAGACGTTCTAATATTGTAATTTATTTTTGAAGGTTATTGGCGAGGAGGAAGAGGAGGAAGAGGAGAAGGTAGAAGAGAAGGTGAAACATAAGGAAGAATGGGAAAGTAAATATGACATTTTGATGTCTGAGTTGGCGAAGCTGAAAAAAGTCGTTTCTGATTGTTTGCAAAGATAATCCAGAATCGAAGAGGCAATTGAGAGCATTAAGGGGAAAGTAGGGGAAAATGTTGATGGAGTGGTGAAAGAAGTGGTGGAATTGAGGGGTGAGTTGAAGGAGGTGATTGGAGTGGTAGAAAAAAATGGATGAGGGGAAAATTTTAAGTTCTGAAATGAAACAAATGAGGAGTTATGTTGAGGAAAAATATGATGAACTTAAAAAATATGATGAAGAAAATGTGAAAGAATTGAGTATGAGAAAGGAAAATATTGATCATTCTGATCCATACATGAGGACTCCATATAATGTCATAGATGTAGATCTGGATTCAGAGTGTTGTGCACCAAAGAAGAAGCAGAAGGTAAAATGAATAAAAGAAATTGACATCCATTTTGATTATCATGTTTTGGCTAATATCTATAATCAATATCGTAGGTTGAAATGGTCAAAATACCAAAAGAAATTGGTACAATGGAGGGTACAATGTGTGAGTATGTATGGAATAGCGGGTTAGATGACAGGTAAGTAATATATATTGCTTTTTGAGTGATATTTAAATGTTTATGTCAAAAATTAATCCAAAAAATTGCTTATACAGGGATGTTGTCATAGATTTCCGTGACCAACACGCCACAGTAGGCGACGTTGCGACGTTAAAACCTAGTAAATGGGTTATTGGTCAAGTTATTAATTTGGTCAGCTGGTTGTTGGCCGACGATTCGATGAAGAAGAGATTAGGGAACCTGAAGATTTGCTATATTCCATACAACTTTGTGGTAAGTTAAATTTATACATATTGAAAAGTTGTGTTATGGTTGGTCAGTTAATAGTGTTTGTTTTTGGAAATGCAGTCATCGGTGTTAGAGTACAATCCAGATGTGGAGACTATTGTAAGCTTTTGGAGTAGCATAATGATAGACTATAATAAAATGAACGATTGTGACACGATAAGATATTTTTGCGTAAATTTTATTTTGTATTTAAATAATTACAATAAATGTTCTAATTTCTTGTATTGGGTGTGACATTTATTATAGATCTCATTTGCAATAAATGATAGCAAGAGTCATTGGTATCTCTTAGTGTTGGATATGGTTGAGCGTGTAGCAACAGTTCTTGATAGTCTATATTCATCTCACCGGCATAAGACAAGAGTGCAAAATTGCAAGCAATTGGTATGTGTCGATAAATTTTGTAATTTATAATGCATAATTTCTTCATAATCTAATTTAATAATTTTTTGATGCAGATGAGATGTTTAGATAACTATAATAAGGATGTGAGGTTTGTTGATGCATTTGGGAAGATGAAGGTCCCAGTGATGGATTTAAAATTAGTGGACCGTAAGACGAAGGATCAAATGAACGAGTATGAAATTTGAGTATTTAATAAGTCAAATATTTATCATGGTTAACTATTTGACATTTGCGGCAATCAATTGTTATAACAGAGATGATTGCGGAATGTATGTGATTATGTGGATGGAAGCGATTACTGATGGGAGGTCAACGGATAATTTGGTAAGTGGTCTGAAAAGGACTTTTAAAATAAAATTTGGTCGCTCTTACATTGAATGATGCAGTAACAAAATGTTCTAATGTGAATGTAGGTTGTTGAGGAATGAGATCGTATGAGAATTTTAAATGATTTCATAAATCACGAAGGTAATAAAAGGAGAGATCAGTTGACAAATAGTTGCCTGAAACATATGAAAAAGTAATTCTTATGAAACGATCTCATAATTGTTGAATTAAGATAATTTTGTATGTACTTATTTATCACAGTTAGGTTGTTGTAAATTATGTTAACATAATTTTGTATGTACATATTTAGCAAATATTTTGTTAGATGTTATGAAACTATAAATGTCGTTTGCATAATGGGAACAAAGTATAAATGTTATGAAACTATAAATGTTAGCATCAAATTATCGATACTTTTGAAAAAAATGGATTGACATAACTTACTGGAAACAAAGTGTCGATACTTTTTTCACGCTATAAAAACAAATTATCGATACTTTTAAAAAAAATCAATGTTTCCGGTAGCAAATTGGCTCGAAAATATCGATACTTTCTTCCCACTATGAAAACAATTATCGATACTTTTAAAAAATAGATTGACATAGCTTACTGGAAACAAAGTGTTGATACTTTTTTCACGCTATTAAAACAAATTATCGATACTTTTGAAAAAAATAAATGTTTCCGGTAGCAAATTTGCTCGAAAATATCGATACTTTCTTCCCTCTATGAACAAAATTATCGATACTTTTGAAAAAAAGGATTGCCATTGCTTACTAGAAACAAAGTGTCGATACTTTTTTAACGTTGTGAATAAAAATATCGATACTTTTGAAAAAAAGGATTGCCATAGCTAACTGGAAACAAAGTGTCGATAATTTTGTCCCGATATGAATAAAAGTATCAAAACTTTAAAAAAAAAATCAATGTTTCTGGTAGCAAATTTACTCGAAAATATCGATACTTTCTTCCCTCTAAAAAAATTATCGATACTTTTGAAAAAAAGGAATGTCATAGCTTACTGGAAACAAAGTGTCGATACTTTCTTCCCTCCATGAACAAAATTATCGATACTTTTGGAAAAAATCAATGTTTCCGATTTCAACGTTATCGTTTTCATTATTGACTACATCATTGTTACCGGTATACTTGTCAAAGTATTAGGTAGCGCTCTAACTTTGAATTTTAGGCGCGGTTTCTCTTTAACCCAGCCCTAAACTTAAATCCTCCTTTTTCCTAATTTATCGATACTATATCAGAGATCTCTTCCACTCCAACGATTACCACCGTTCAGAGAAATTGCATCGTTCAAGCTACTTATAAAAACCACTCCGACGATTACTACGATCAGATTTGCAGGTAACTTAATGGTTTTTTTGCGTAATTTAGGGTTAGGGATTTGAACGATTTGGAAGTAACCGTTATTCTTTTGCATATAACAGTTCTTCTGAAGCAAAAAATGGCGCCCAAGCGTCCGATACGTAGTTCTTCTCAGTTAAAGTCTTCTTCTTCTAATTCAAGGTCTGCTGCTCAAGTAAGTTCTTCTCAAGCAAGTAATTCGTTTGATACACAAAACTTTAGAAGCAATGAAGAGAAACTGAAATATGATGGCATTTTAAAAACAAGAAAGATTCGTCCAGAACATGTTATTGACATGGACTTCTTCTTCGATGAGAAAAACAAATTTGGTTTTAAACAGACTTTTACAGATTGGGGATTGCTTGAATTGCTTGGTGTAGAACCAAAATATTACCCCAATCTTGTTAGAGTTTTCTACAGTAATGCTACATTACACCGCCAGCCTAGTACAGACAAAATATTAGGAATTAAGACTTATGTCATGGGGAAAGAGATATATGTAGATCCGAAATCTATAGCTGATGGTATAGGTGTTAAGAATACAGGAGATTCCGATGAACATGTTATAGATCCTACCATTCAACGTGTGGATCAGAATAGCCCCATTAATCTTGGTGTGAAGGGCAGATTGTTCCACCTTCTTGTGACTTGGTTTCTTCGGCCTTCTGGTGGAAAATTTTCACAAATTCGAGATAGTGATTATTGGTGGTTGTCTAAGTATGCATCAAAAACTGCTCCAAACATTGCAAACTGATTTATGAGACAATTCCTAATATAGTCAAAAAGGGTGTTTCCATTACAACTTCACTACCATATGGATGTGTAATTAGCCATATATTGAGGAAGCTAGGAGTGGAATTCAATCTTGACTACCCTCTTCGATTATCCCAGAAGATCGGCATGTTATCCTTGACTAAAACGGGATACGAATTTATTGAAGATGTCGGTTGGATAAACAAATCTGGCATTGGAGCGAAACAAGACAACGACCAAATGGACAACGTTGAAGAAAAAGTCTACGAGCCGATGGAAGAAGATGCGATCAAAGGGGTGATTATGATGAAGTCAGTGATGGCTTACATGGTTAATTTCCGCCAGCATTTTGATTCTCGTATCGACGAGATTAATGACAAAATCGGCCAAATGCGAGCAGATATTTCATCACTGTGTGACGACTTCTCCAACTTCCGTAATCAATGCCTTCAAAGAAAAGACAAAGCTTTAAGTATGACAATGCTTTAAATTGACTATTGACACACGGTTAATTGACTATTGACATGCTTATAATAGAAGTGGAGAATCTAATGGTGAATGAAGAGGTGAATGATGAAGAGGTTGAAAGTTCAGATGATGATTATGAAGACCCGGACAGATAAATAATTTCTGCAACACCGCATGCCAAAAAAACTTGTCATTTTTGATGTCAATGGAGTCCTTGCCTATTATACAAAACAAACTCCTAGAGGTAATAAAATGGCTTCAAATTTGTTTACATATGTTTTAACCTATAAACATATAATTGTGGTTGAATTTTTGTTCATGTTATAGATGCTATAATGAGGCCAGGTGTATCAGAATTTATCCATTTTTGTTTAGAGAACTTCGTTGTTGCCATTTGGTCATCGAAGTTGATGTAAGCACCGTTAAGATTTTAATTGTTAACAAGTTGATCTTGCTCTTAACCAATTTGATGTTTCTCGTGGAAATTGTTAACAATTTCAGGCATAACATTGATCTTGCTCTTAACCAACTACATGTACCGTATGCCCAATATATATTCATCTGGGTAAGATGCATATTCTTTGCGTTCGATAATTGTATTTGTTTATGATTCTTAAAAATTGATGTTTCACAATTTTCTATAAACAGGATCAAGCAAAGTGCAAACGGAAAGAGGAATTCACCTTCTGCAAAGATTTGCATGACGTTTGGAATGAGTTTCCTCAATTCCACTCGGGAAATACACTGTTGGTGGATGATTCTACAGAAAAAATGATTTATAATCTAGTGAGTTATATATATTTTTGCCATGCATTTTTTTTTTAAGGTATATGTTCATACATTTGTTAATTGACATTTTATGTATAGCAATACAGTTACATATGTCCGCATCCCTATGACGGTTCATCTTTGAACGACAATGCTTTAGGTATGACAGTTACATATGTGACTTATTCGATTGGTTTATTAATATATTGAACATGTTGACAGTTTGCTAATTTGACTTATTTATATATCTCCTCAGAAAAGGGCGGAAGCATCCGAGAATATTTGGAAAAGTTGGCGAAGGAGCCTAATGTTCGGGACTTTGTCGAAAATAACCCTTTACAAATTTGAATTTGATTTGATTTATATATTGAACATTCTTGATTTATATATTGGTGTATGTTATTACCAATGTTAGCAAACATTTTGTTAGATGTGTCAGATACATTCAAGTCTCACCGATAATATATAGTAATTATAGATATTTTGTTACAATGTATGTCGGATACATACCAGATGTTATGATAGTTACAATGTATGTTGATCGGTACTTGCAGTATTCCAAATGTCCTCGTTGCCTTGAGACGTAATGGAGAGATTGAAATTATAAATAATCATTAACGATTTAAGACATAATTGTAGAATAGACATAGTTACTCACATTATAATCATCATATGCGAGCCCGCACGACCATTCCGTTACGTTATCAAAAAATTCTGTTGATGTAGGTTGTGTAAACGATTCCAAACTGAGCTTTAATTTAGGACATGTTATTTTGTTATGTCCCTCACCGTTGCAGAACCCACATTGCCTACTTTTCTTCTGGACCTTCCTTCTTCTTCTGGACTTCTTTTCGCTTTCCTTGTCTTCGTTTAGGGTCGCGAACGCCATTTACAAAATTGCTTCGGTTGCTTGAATCTTTCAAACCGAACGAGTGTTCAAATTTGGCAGTTAGTCTTTTCATCTCATCTCTTGCGATTATGAAAGATGCATCAGTCTTTGATGCAATGTAGCATAAACGACTTGACGTTGTACGTAAGGAAGCGAACAGTGCCATTTGCATAACTTCTGGTGGTACATTGAAGTCAAGGAAACTTGGTGCATAAGCCTTCACATCCTTAGTCCACCTACTTATAATCAAAGACTTAGGAAGAGATGTGTAATCCAAGTGCTTCAAAACATGTAGTTGATGGCAACATGGATTCCTACGGTCTCGAATTTCCTACACGAGCATGTGACGATTTCCAAAACGACGTAAAAATATATGTGAAATCTCTTGCTCTTTTCCTTGTACTTTGACAAAACAAAATTTTGACATTCATCTGATAAGGACTGAATTTGTTCCTCAATCCGGTACAAGGTGTCCTCTTGCAGTTCGTCTTGGAAGATCCGAAATGATTCCCGCGTATAAATTTCACCAGCATGGCTTTCTAGGTCAATCGGTTTAGTGATCTGGAAGGGCTTTGTCTAGGAACTTAAGTAATCCGCTTTCAACTCGTTGATACACATTTTACTAATACCTTGTTCAATTGCACGAACAACGTCTACATATGTCTTCTTCTTTTTCAGTGCAATTGCGAGTGAAGCATTCAAGGACTCACACCTCTGTGTGGAGCGAATATTCGCAAAGAAATGACCGGTTAGATATGCTTGAGCCTATAAGTTCCGAGTATTTCCCTTATCAATCACCCATGGATGCTTTCTAACATTGAATTCTGAAATCATTGCAGACCATTGAATATCAAATTCTTCTGTTGTCCACCAGGAACCGATACATCTAGAAAATGTTGTGCTAAATTTGCTGTCACCAATGTTAGCTTGTACATTGCGAGAAAGATGCCAAGAACATAATCTGTGCTTAGAAAAAGGGATAACACATTTGATAGCCCTATGCATTGCCCTATCCCCATCAGTGACAACTGAAAGAGGCGATTTATTCATCATGGCTTGTAAAAAATTACGCAGCACCCACTCGAATGATTGAGTCGTTTCGTCAGCGATGATTGCAGTAGCAAATACTATTGTGCTATGGTGATGATTGACACCGACAATAGGCATAATTGGTCGTCCATACATATTACTTTTGTACGTTGTGTCGAACGCAATTACATCACCGAAGCAAGTGTAATCTAATCTCGATGTTGAATCAGCCCAAATAAGATTATGCAATGCCCCTGATTCATCTGTTGAGTATGTCATAAAAAACCCTGGATCATCTTCTTTCTTACAATCAAAGTAAGCAATTAGTGCATTCACATCCCCATTAACGATTTCCTTTTCTTTACCTCTTTCAAGTGCATTGTAGAGGTCTTTACTTGTAAATCCAACATTCTGATAACCCCCTGCCTTATTCATGAAATAATTCATTACTTGTGATGTCTCAACACCAACATCTTTCAATGTTGTTGCCTTATCCACATCAGCCTCACTCACAACTCTATTTGAACGCATAAATGGTGTCATAACAGGTGTGCACAATGCATGATTATGTTCCTGAAAAGACTTACTTAGAACCCACTGATCATTTGTATTTGTTGCTGTAACCACGATTTTCGCCTTGCATCCTGTTCTTGTGACTGGCATATAAGCACGTTGACGATAAACAGTATGGACTTTGGATGACCAAAACCCTTCTTTTGAACAACAAAATTCTTATGTCTTCACATTCCCTTCCGTATCCAGCCGTGTTGTTCCCCGACGTGCACTAAAACCATGTTTCCTAGAGCATTCCTTGTAAAAATCCCAAGCTTCCTCACGATAAGAAAAGAGCTGACCGAGCAACCGTTCCGACTCATCAACGGTACATATTACATGCCCCTCCCCGCTTGAATGAACATCGTTGGATGGAGTATCGTCCATTTTGGTAAACACAATCGATGGAAGTGGTCCAAACAGGAGTTGTGTGTTGCTTTCAATTTCATTAGGTGGTGGTGGTTGATGGTGGTTGATGTCTAGCTACAACATTTATTTCTTAGGACAAAGTTAGTTGTGCAATAAATTATAGTAAAATATCGATACTATTAAAGTAAATACTGGTTGCAATTATCGATACTTTTTTAAAAATCAATGTTTTCGGTTGCTATTTGCCTCGAAAATATCGATTCTTTCTTCCCACTATGATAAAAAATTATTGATACTTTTGAAAAAAATAGATTGCCATAGCTTACTGGAAACAAAGTGTCGATACTTTTTTTCCGCTATGATTAAAATTATCGATACTTTTTAAATAAAGGATCGTCATTGCTTACTAGAAACAAAGTGTCGACACTTTTTTTCCCGCTATGATTAAAATTATCGATACTTTTTTAAAAATCAATTTTCCTGTATAAAGCTGGTTTCGATACCCCCCAGAACGAATTTGCCTTTTCACTTTTGTGTCTTTTCACTTGTATCACATGCACCGTTTCATGTTCATGTACCTTCGATGAAAAGGCATTGTGCCTTGTCACTTTCCCTTCTTAGTTTTCACTTTCCCTCCCAACTGAAATTCCCTATAAATTAACAACTCTTCTCTTTACTCTTTACAACATCCTCAACTGAATATACTCAACCATTCGTTTATTTCTATAATCAGTTCTCCTTCACCATATTCTATTCAATATCTTCAGATAGAATGAGTTCGAGCAGAGCTTCTAGTCACAATCCGCAACAATTGGCAAAGAGGAAACTTGATTTCGACTCAGAATCAAACAACAATAATAATCTCTATTTTGATTATGATGAAGAGGAGGAACAAAGCCATGAGACACTGAAAACAAGCAAATGGTTCAAGAAGTTTTTCGAGACCTTCGATAGAATGAACACAATCAATGACCCTTCTACTCAATGGAAGTGTCCAGCATGCCAAGGAGGTCCTGGTGCCACTCACATGTTTCTTGGCCTTCAGTCCCTAGTGACACATGCCAAAACCAAAGGCGGACCAAAGCTCAAACTCCATCGCCAAGTTGCTCAGCTATTGAACGAGGAATTGCATAGAAGGGGTACTTCGGTTGTTCCTCAAGGTCAAGCTTATGGGTAATGGAGTGGTTTGAGAGATGATCAGAATGATGCTGCTATTGTCTACCCCCCGCCTTCAAACAATGAGGAAGAGGGTCACCAAATACTCTGGCCACCCATGGTGATGATAATGAACACAAGGCTTCATCAAGATGCAAATGGGAAGGTAGTTACTGATACTTTTAATATAAGTATCCATACTTTTAATATAACTTTTGAATTATGTTTTCATGAATATTACAATTCCTTAACTTCTAATGTCTTGAATTTTCTGCTTCAGTGGCTTGGTATGGGAAACTAAGAGCTTCTTGACTATTTCAGGTCCTATGATACTGTTGTTAAGGCTTGCCATTCTTACGGTCCTCAAGGCCATCATGGGATGAGCCTTCTAATTTTTGAGAGCACAACAAGAGATTTTTTCAATGCTCAACGTCTGCATACCCAGTTTGCTGCCCAAGGTTTCGATAGAGAGGCTTGGCAACGTTGTCACGACTTCTTGTATGGTTCAGCCAGACAGCACCAACTTTATTGTTATATGGCTGCCAAAGAAGACATCGACAACTTCAACCGCCATTCTCAAGGTTTTCTCTATCATTTTCTTCTTTTATACAAGATGTACTTCTGCTCATACTTATGCATACTTGTTTTCTTCATTAGGCAACTATAGGGTCAAGTTTGAGATGCGACCATATGCAGAGATGGTTGGTCAGCACAAATCACAACGAGAGGCTGGTCCAAGTGACATGGGTGGCAGAGGGCATGGAGGTCATTTCCCTGGCCAGGGATGAGGATTGAGGAGGCTCCATTCTTTTAGTTTCATTTTTTTATTTCAATATGTAATTGAAGCACTTGAGACTTCAGTTTTTTTTGTTTCATAAATATACTTCATCCTTAAATTTAATATGATCCTTCTGTCTTACTCCAAATGTTCATTTTCAACTAATAAGGGGTTTCTTGAAGTCCAAATATTTTCTTATCTCCAAAACCAACACTGAAACCACAAAATAGGTAATTTTACCGATACTTTTTATGCAAGTACCCATACTTTTAATTTAAGTATCGAAACTTTTTATGGAAATACCCATACTTTTATAAAAATAATGTAACCGGTATGGCTACAACATTTATTTCTTAGGACAAAGTTAGTTGTGCAATAAATAGTAAAATATCGATACTATTAAAGTAAATACTGGTTGCAATTATCGATACTTTTTTAAAAATCAATGTTTTCTGTTGCTATTTGCCTCGAAAATATCGATTCTTTCTTCCCACTATGATAAAAATTATCGATACTTTTGAAAAAAATAGATTGCCATAGCTTACTGGAAACAAAGTGTCGATACTTTTTTTCCGCTATGATTAAAATTATCGATACTTTTTAAATAAAGGATTGTCATAGCTTACTAGAAACAAAGTGTCGATACTTTTTTCCCGCTATGATTAAAATTATTGATACTTTTTTAAAAATCAATTTTCCTGTATAAAGCTGGTTTCGATACCCCCCAGAACGAATCTGCCTTTTCACTTTCGTGTCTTTTCACTTGTATCACATGCATCGTTTCATGTTCATGTACCTTCGATGAAAAGGTATTGTGCCTTCTCACCTTCCCTTCTTAGTTTTCACTTTCCCTCCCAACTGAAATTCCCTATAAATTAACAACTCTTCTCTTTACTCTTTACAACACCTTCAACTTAATATACTCAACCATTCGTTTATTTCTATAATCAGTTCTCCTTCACCATATTCTATTCAATATCTTCAGATAGAATGAGTTCGAGCAGAGCTTCTAGTCACAATCCGCAACAATTGGCAAAGAGGAAACTTGATTTCGACTCAGAATCAAACAACGATAATAATCTCTATTTTGATTATGATGAAGAGGAGGAACAAAGCCATGAGACATTGAAAACAAGAAAATGGTTCAAGAAGTTTTTCGAGACCTTCGATAGAATGAACACAATCAATGACCCTTCTACTCAATGGAAGTGTCCAACATGCCAAGGAGGTCCTGGTGCCACTCACATGTTTCTTGGCCTTCAGTCCCTAGTGACACATGCCAAAACCAAAGGCGGACCAAAGCTCAAACTCCATCGCCAAGTTACTCAGCTATTGAACAAGGAATTGCATAGAAGGGGTACTTCGGTTGTTCCTCAAGGTCAAGATTATGGGGAATGGAGTGGTTTGAGAGATGATCAGAATGATGCTGCTATTGTCTACCCCCCGCCTTCAAACAATGAGGAAGAGGGTCACCAAATACTCTGGCCACCCATGGCGATGATAATGAACACAAGGTTTCATCAAGATGCAAATGGGAAGGTAGTTACTGATACTTTTAATATAAGTATCCATACTTTTAATATAACTTTTGAATTATGTTTTCATGAATATTACAATTCCTTAACTTCTAATGTCTTGAATTTTCTGCTTCAGTGGCTTGGTATGGGAAACCAAGAGCTTCTTGACTATTTCAGGTCCTATGATACTGTTGTTAAGGCTCGCCATTCTTACGGTCCTCAAGACCATCGTGGGATGAGCCTTCTAATTTTTGAGAGCACAGCAAGAGATTTTTTCGATGCTCAGCGTCTGCATACCCAGTTTGCTGCCCAAGGTTTCGATAGAGAGTCTTGGCAACGTTGTCACGACTTCTTGTATGGTCCAGCCAGACAACCCCAACTTTATGGTTATATGGCTGCCAAAGAAGACATCTACAACTTCAACCGCCATTCTCAAGGTTTTCTCTATCATTTTCTTCTTTTATACAAGATGCACTTCTACACATACTTATGCATACATGTTTTGTTCATTAGGCAACTATAGGGTCAAGTTTGAGATGCGACCATATGCAGAGATGGTTGGTCAGCACAAATCACAACGAGAGGCTGGTCCAAGTGACATGGGTGGCAGAGGGCATGGAGGTCATTTCCCTGGCCAGGGATGAGGATTGAGGAGGCTCCATTCTTTTAGTTTCATTTTTTATTTCAATATGTAATTGAAGTACTTGAGACTTCAGTTTTTTTTGTTTCATAAATATACTTCATCCTTAAATTTAATATAATCCTTCTGTCTTACTCCAAATGTTCATTTTCAACTAATAAGGGGTTTCTTGAAGTCCAAATATTTTCTTATCTCCAAAACCAACACCGAAACCACAAAATAGGTAATTTTACCGATACTTTTTATGCAAGTACCCATACTTTTAATTTAAGTATCAAAACTTTTTATGGAAATACCCATACTTTTATAAAAACAATGTAACCGGTCTGGCTACAACATTTATTTCTTAGGACAAAGTTAGTTGTGCAATAAATTATAGTAAAATATCGATACTATTAAAGTAATTACCGATACTTTTAATATAAGTATCCATAATTTTAATATAAGTATTCATACCTTTAATTTACGTATCCATACTTTTAATTTAAGTATCGAAACTTTTTATGGAACTGATTGAAACATGGCTAGAAAGTATCGATACTTGTAATATAAGTATAGATACTTTCGAGCCACATTTCATCCAGTTACAATGTTTTTAATAAAATATCGATACTTTTGTAAAAGATTATCGATACTTATTCGCTACCTATTACGTTACACTAGTAACCGGTTTGTTTAAAGTTATAATATTAATGTAAACGATAAAATAATAACAAATTAGGCGCTACCGAATATGTTGATACTCTTATCAACAAAATAGGTAGTAACGCCGTTTCTTAGCCGTATATTAGTCCGCCTTTCTTTAGAATTTCCCCTCAACAAGTCTCTAAAGTTTATCATTTTTCCCACTTTAATCTAAAGAATTTTTGTCCCAACTCAATAAAGTATCACCATAAAATACTATGCATACGACTTAATTATAAATTTAGTAATTAACATGTTGCCTTTATATAATAAAAATTCAATTAATCAATTAAAATTCTGTGATATTGTTATTTTGTTGTTAAAACTAAAACATGGTATAATAACAGTTTTAGTCCCAAAATGTGTACATTCTATCAACTTAGTCTCAATTTAAAAATAATTCGATAATTTTAACATTGTACCCTCCAACCACTTGTTACATTTCATATTATTGTCTCTCAGCTCGATAATCGACAAATGTGATAGCTCAACGGACATAGTCACTTTACTAGTAGACAACTGACAAACTAATGGAACAAACACATTATAACCTTAACGCCGCATGCTTGTAGACACAATCACATTGCTAATAGAATTTTTAAATTCTTGAGTTAAATTTATTTAATTATTTCAATTTAGGACCAAATTAAAAGAATGTATAAATTTTGAGACTAAAGTTTTTATTATATCAAGTTTTCCATTTTAAATTTAACAAACGAGTGACCTATTTATCATAAAGTTTTAATTGAGTGACTAAATTGTTATTTTAGATGAAAAGTAACATGTTTGTTACTGAAATTATAATTAAGCGACTTGTGTATTTTACCCAAGTATCATATGTTAAACCGTCGAGTATTTTCCCTGTTAAAATCACTCGAAAAAATCCTTGAGCTAATTAAAATATGACATGTGGATTTATTTATATTATGTTGAGATATTGATTTTGATATAACAAAGTGAAAAATGTTTTTGGACTAAATTCAAATATTGCAAAAATATTTCAAAGTCCACAAAACTTGGAAAATATGTTTAAAATGTTTTGGCTTTGTTCCTATATCGAATATATCTTTTAAAGTCAATTTTTAGCCGATTTTACAAGTTTTTAATGCAGATTTCGAAACACCCTATAAATGGTTTCAAAACCAGTGAGGCAGTAAGGCCTGGAAACCAAACCTGAGAATAGGTTTCGAAACCCCCTTAAAGGTTTCGAAACCACCGAGCTAGTTTCGAAACCCCTTGCCTGGTTTCTATACCAGGCACATGTAACATCTAGTTTTTCATTTCAAAACCCTTAATGGTTTCGAAACCCCTTCAATGGTTTCGAAACCTCTATGCAGGTGAGCATTTAATGCTCAGTTTTAATGGCTTCCAACGGCTCCAAAGCACCCCTAACAACCATAAATGGCTAGAATATCATTCCCCACTATAAAAGCAAGCTTGGGACACTTGAAGTTGGTTAGAGACAATATCCAAGCTTCATGATCAAGAGAAATATCATTTAAGTCTTTTATTCTTCATTTCTCTTATACATATTGTATAGAGAGTGTTTTTCATTATTTTATTCTTTACACTCTTGTGAGCTTAATTCTTGTAAACACCCACCTTGTGAGGTTTTTATTGTTTACACAAATTACTTTGTAAAAGGGAGATGTTCTACTTTAGTCTAAGGAAAAACTAGAGTTGTTCTATCTTAGCCATTGAAAAGATAAGGTTGTAAGGTTATCCATTTGACCTCAAAAGGAAGAATTCATAGTAGTAAATTGGGAAATCCTTAGTGGTGTGCTAAGGTAGTGGATGTAGACTCGATTGAGTAGTCGAACCACTCTAAAATCATCGTGCAAATATTGTCTACTATTTTTCGATTTTAGCCAATTCATTCGGGAAGCAATTTCAACCCTCTTTGTAACCCCCTCTCCCCGGTCTGGTTAGTTGACCGGTTCGAGTAGGCTACACGAGGAAAACCGATGTGAAACCCGTTAAGGTTCCACCTCGGTTAGCAACCCTAAAAATTTCTTTTAATTTAATCTTCTCTAAAGGCACGTTTAAATCCTATGTGATCACGACAGCGGAATAAATCAACAAAGATACACAAATGAACTCAAAACAGCAAGTTAACACTCCAATTTTAAGTTTATAAGCTTGCCGTTTCGAAACACCCAAGAGGTGTATCGAAACGCCTTGACTTGGTCAACGGCTCCAAGTCCACACGAGAAGGCCGTATCGGAACGAAGGTCAACCGTTCCGAAACGCCCCCAACGGTCAAATTCTCGTGGTCA
The DNA here is from genome assembly GCA_958450335.1 of Hibiscus tridactylites. Classification (NCBI taxonomy): domain Eukaryota; kingdom Viridiplantae; phylum Streptophyta; class Magnoliopsida; order Malvales; family Malvaceae; genus Hibiscus; species Hibiscus tridactylites. Next base: position 20,107,769 of record OY288278.1, on the reverse strand, counting down.
GCGACATATTGACCGTTTCGAAACACCTGGATCCGTTTCAAAACCCCAAAATATCGACAATTTCTCAGATTTTCAATAGCAAATCTATACCGAAACGGACCCTAGGCGTATGGAAACGCCTGGCCTGAAACAAGAGGCCGTATCGAAACGAGACCAACCGTTTCGATACACGAGCTGCGAAAAGACATATTTTTGCTGGTTTTAGACACAAGGCAACCCCAAAACTCCACCAAAACACTCAAGACTTAACATACAACCAATCTAGATGAAAGGCACCCTAATAGCACATGCTTAGCACACAATAAACATGTAAAGCCAAACATTAACAAATCAATAAGCACAACAAGGATTCTTGCATCACATTCAATATCATTCAAGCATACTTAAACATTAAAAACACATAAGGCACATGTCTCTACACATAGAGTTTACATGCTCAACCGAAAGCAACACTAACATCCAAAAGCATAACATCTCAATACAAGCATTCAACCAACACATAACATGGTTTACATATCCAAGCATAACATAAACATCATCAACATCTATGAGTCATACAACACTCATACAAAATGCATAGTAGCCCCATTGATAAACTACCACTTTATTTACTAAGTCATACTTGAGCAACTACAAAGCTTGGAATGCCCCTTCGCCTTGCTCCTTGCTAACACCACGCTAATGATCAGCATTGTTGAAAATGAGAGCGTAAGCTAGAAGCTTAGTGAGGATGATCTAAAATCAAAAACAACAACAATGCAGGGTCCAAGCATGAACTCCTTAACATCACACACAACATACATGGGCATCAACATAACATCCTAGCTAGTGTTTCAAGAGTCATAAATATGGCATCTTTCATCATATTAAGCTCAAAAATATAAACCAATATCACAACATCATAATCATAAGAGCAAGTACATTGGCCACTATTAGTTTACTCGAATGTGCGGATTTACTCTCAACAACAACACTACCTCGGTGGGATTACACTCATCACCAGACCTTGTATGGGTGGGATTCCACTCATCACCACATGCCCTACGGATGGGATTCCACTCATCATCACGTATAATATAAATAAATTTCCGGTGGATTATTACATCACCGTACTCCTCCTTGACGACTCAACGCCATCAAGGCCATGCGCGAATTTGACTCAAACGTGTGCAAACTAATCCTAATGATCGATCATTTACACCCGGTAAGTTAATTAGTGCCAATTGCCTTTAAACCACTCCACACATCCATCAATTATAGCACATATTCATCATCACACATATCAATGTATACACATATGAATCAATTCATAACTCACAAGATCAAAATAGGCAATGGCATATAAATCATCGTTAACAATCAAAAAGTTAAACTACCAAATTAACTTCTACCTCGGAATGGCTTACCAAGTTCATTCCAACACTTCCACTACACACACTTGAACCAACTTTAAAACAATTTAAAGTTTTACTCACCACCCTTCCTTAGCAATCCAAGCAAGCAAGTCAAGTCTCCTCAATTCTCGGATTCGATCCCGATGCCTCTCCGATGTTTCCTCTAGCCTCTAACCAAATCAAAACACATATATTACTCACCAATTCAATTCTATACTCAATCACAAACCCAACTCACAAACACATGTCAAAGCTTCACAAATTCAAACCCAAACTAACCACAAAACTTCTATTTTCGTGCTCCTCAAATACCCAACGGAAAACTATACTTTCCAGCACCCAAATGACATCTAAAAGCTTCCAAAACACTTCCCTAATGACCCTATACCATCAGCCCTTCAACCCAACACTAAAACACCTTAAAAACTCAAGTTTAGACACTTTAAAAATTGCCCCAAAAACCCACTTCGGGATTTTTCCCAAATCCATCCATTTTAAGATATCAAGTGTATTTAGGTGAGATTAAACCAAAACCCAACTCAACAAATCAAAAACAAATGAAAAACCCATTAAAAATCTAAACTTTCCTTAAACATGAAATTCTAAAAAGATGATAGTTTTCAAATCTAAGACCATGTAAATGATGGGGATGATGAGGAGAGTTGAGAAATGAATTTACCTTTGAAAATGCTCTTGAATAGATGAAGAAATCAAATGGAATAGTGAATAGGGGTTTTGGGAGGGGTTTGGTTTGGTTTTCATGTTGGAAGCAAATGAGGGAGAAGACAACTTTATTTTTCTTTCTTTCTTTTTGATTCAAAAAGGTGGTCTTCCACTTTTCACTTTATTTACAAAATTGCCACCCCTTTTATTTTAAATCTCAATTAAATCAAAACTAAGGTCAATTTAAATAAAATCGATTTTAGCGACTCGAACCAACTCACCGTCTAACTCCTAACCCTAAAACACGGGTGTTACAACTCTCTCACACTTAAGGAATTTCGTTCCCAAAATTACCTGACTGAAAGAGATAAGGAAACTGCCTTTCCATATCCTCCTTCCTCTCCCAAGTGACCTCGTCCACCCCTCGACGTTGTCACCGCACTTTCACTAACTCAATCGATCTACCCCGCAACACTTTACTGTCAGAAGCTAGGATCTCAACTGGTTCTTCCTCATAAGTCAAATCCGGATTCAATTCAATCTCTTCTACAGGCATAACATGTGATGAATCTGACCTATACTTACGGAGCATCGAAACATGAAACACATCGTGTATCTTCTCTAGCTCAGATGGAAAACGCAACTGATAGGCAGCTGGGCCAACCCTCTTCACAATCTCATACGGTCCTATGTACCTCGGACTCAACTTCCTCTTTCGGCCAAATCTCATTACTTTCTTCCACGGAGACATCTTCAAGAACACCTTCTCACCCACTGAGAACTCAACTTCCTTCCTCTTCAAGTCGGCATAGGACTTCTGCCTATCCGAAGCTGCCTTTAAACGATCGCAAATCAATTTCACCTTGTCAGTTGTCCCCTTGAGCAAATCTGGCATAGGTAACAACTTCTGTCCCACTTCGACCCAACAAACTGGAGTTCTACACTTTCTACCATACAAGGCCTCATACGGAGCCATCTGAATGCTCGACTGAAAACTATTATTGTAAGCAAACTCGACTAGAGGCAAATGCTTCTCCCATGTACCCTGAAAATCAATGATGCATCAACGCAACCTATCCTCTAGAATCTGTATAACTCTCTCTGACTGAGGATGATAAGACGTGCTGAAATTCAAACGGGTACCCAAAGCTGTATGCAGACACTCCCAAAATCGAGCTGTAAACCTCGGATCTCTATCAGACACAATGGACTTCGGCACACCATGCAGTCTAACAATCTCACCAATTTACAGATCGACCAATCTATCTAATGTATAAGTCGTATTGACTGCCAAGAAGTGTGCACACTTCGTGAAACGATCTACTATAACCCAAACTGAGTTCTTCTTCGTAGGAGTCAAAGGCAAACCCGGAACAAAATCAATGGTAATGTTCTCCCATTTCCATTCCAGAATCCTCAACGGTTGCAACAAACATGAGGGAACCTGATGTTCCGCCTTCACTCTCTGACATACCATACACTTGCTCACGAAGTCGGCTACATCTCTCTTCAGACCAACCCAAAAATACTCATTCTTCAAATCTCGGTACATCTTCGTACTTCCAGGATGCATAGCAAACGGACTACTGTGTGCTTCAGTCAAGATCGTACGTCTTAAGTCACTGTCTTCTGGCACAACTATCCTATTTTTGAAACACAAAACTCCATCGACACTGAAACTGTAGTCTGAAGGTCTACCCTCGGCTACATCTTGCACGTGAGGTGCCAAAGATCTATCTAGGAGCTGCTTCTCCCTAATCAACTGACCTAGAGTAGGTCTAACCTGAAGCTCGGCTACCAAGCCACCATCTCCGGACAAGCTCAATCTAGCAAACATGGCTCTCAAATCTATAACTACCTTCCTACTCAAAGCATCGGCCACTACATTGGCCTTACTCGGATGGTACTCAATCGTAAGATCATCGTCTTTTAGCAACTCTAACCACCTACGCTGTCTAAGATTCAAATCTCGCTGAGTCATGATGTACTTCAAACTCTTGTGATCTGTGTACACTGTGCATTTCTCACCGTACAAATAATGCCTCCAAATCTTCAGAGCAAATACAACTACAGCTAACTCTATGTCATGGGTCGGATAGTTGCGCTCGTGAGTCTTCAACTGTCTTGAGGCATAAGCCACTACTCTCTTGTCTTGCATGAGAACACAACCTAGGCCTACATAGGAAGCATCACTGTAAACTACATAGTCTTTCCCAGACTCAGGCTGAATCAAGATCGGTGCTTGGGTCAAAGCTTCTTTCAACTTCTCAAAGGCTCTCTGTCTTGCATCTAACCACTCAAACTGAACACTCTTTAGAAGTAATTGTGTCAATGGAGCGGCTAACTTCGAGAAACCTTCTACAAATCTTCTATAGTATCCAGCTAAGCCTAGAAAGGTATGTACCTCTGTTACTGACTTCGGTTGCTTCCATTCAACAATGACCTCTATTTTCTTCGGATCAACTCTAATCCCATCGACTGACACTACATGCCCTAGGAAGACTACCTCTCGGATCCAGAACTCACACTTGCTCAACTTCGCATACAACTGATTATCTAACAAAGTCTTCAAAACTAGTCTCAAGTGTCTGTCGTGGTCTTCCTCGGTACGCGAATACACCAAGATATCATCTATAAAAACAACTACAAACTGATCTAGGTACTAATGAAAAATCCTATTCATCATATCCATGAAAGCAGCCGGTGCGTTAGTCAACCCAAAAGGCATGACTAAAAACTCGTAGTGACCATACCTAGTTCTAAAGCCCGTCTTCGGTACATCAACCTCTCTTACCTTTAGCTGGTAGTAACCTGATCTCAAGTCAATCTTCGAAAAGACTGATGCCCCTCTCAACTGGTCAAACAAATCATCAATTCTTGGCAATGGATACATGTTCTTCATCGTTAACTGATTCAACTGTCTGTAATCTATACACATTCTCATGCTTCCATCTTTCTTCTTCACAAACAAAACTGGAGCACCCCAAGGTGAAGAACTAGGTCGAATAAAGCCTCTATCTGTCAAATCTTGCAACTGAGTCTTCAACTCTTTCAGTTCTTTCGGTGCCATACGATACAAAGCAATCGAAACAGGAGTTGAATCCGAATAAATCTCAATAGTAAACTCTACCTCTCTATCATGTGTTAAACCCGACAACTCTTCCGGAAACATACTTGGAAAGTCACACACTGTCCGGATGTCCTGAGGTCTAACCTCACTCATGTTCGGATTCATCACATAAGCCAAAAATGCTTCGCAACCTATCTCAACTAACCTCCTAGCCTCTAGAACTAAAACTACGTTGGATAAGAACTTCACGTTCTCACCCACCACCACTATCTCATAATCATCTGTGAGCCTCAAAGAAATCCTTTTAGTTTCAAAGTCTATCCTAGCTCTATGCTCAATGAGCCAGTCCATATCAAGAATCACATCAACGCCATAAAATGGTAGCTACATCATATCCTCTGGAAATACATGTCCCTGAACCATCAACGGACACCTTCTGTACATCTTTCTAACTACTAGCGTGTCCCTAAAGGAACTAGTAACACTAACTCCTACCTCTAATGTTTCACAAGGCAATTTCAACAATTGTGCATGCTCACTCAGAATATAAGAATGTGTAGACCCGGAGTCAATCAAAGAAAGCAAACCCAAAGACTGTATCGAGAAGTTACCTACGATCACATCTGTTTCATATTGATCCCCACGCTGAGCGTAAACTCTGGCCTGACCTCCGCCCTCTGGCTGGACTGCAACTACATGTGCTATGTTCCTCTGGCCATCATTTCTCGGCTGGAAGTTACCTCTACCGCGCCCGCGGCCTCTCTGAAAGTCATTGGCTCTAGCAGGAGCCTGAGCTGGTGTCTGCCCCACCTGATGTGGACAGTCACGCCTAATATGATCCCTAGATCCACAACTCCAACACGAGTGGAAATTCCCCCAACATTCACCGGTGTGATTCCTCCCGCATGTAGCACACGTGGGCAACTTCCCACCAGCCCTCTGGCCCTGATGGCCCCTACCGTGGTTACCTCCACCACATCTATGGTCATAGTGATGCCGGTTGTCCCGATGCCTCTTGGCATCACCTCTATCAAAGTCACTAGATCTCTTACCAGAACTAGAACCACCAGATCGTTTGGTCAAGCCCAAATTGTGCTCTAAGTCCTTGGCCCTCGCGACCAAGACATCAAAATCAGTGTAGTCCGAAGCTAGAGTGTACCTCTTGATTTCTTCATTCATCCCATAATGGAAACGGTTACAACATTCCACTTCAGTAGGAACAAGCTCAGACGCATACTGACTCAGCCTGACAAATCTGATCTCATAGTCTGTCACGGTCATACTCCCCTAAAGCAAAGCCATAAATTCCCTCTTCTTCTCATCGAGATATCGAGGACCCAGATACTTCTTACAGAAAGCTGACTCGAAGAACTCCCAAGTGATCTCAGCCTCTTCCATGCCCGTAGTGATGGTGACCCACCAACTGTAGGCATCACCCTGAAGCAAAGAATCAACACACCCTAACTTGCGTTCCACGGTACATCCCATCTGTGACAAAATAAGGACGGTCTTCTCTAACCACATCTCAGACCTCTCCGGTGTCGACCCTCTGAACTCTTCACCTCCCAAACTGCGGAGTCTCTTCAATGGCAAACCAGTACCCTCTCCCTGGGGTTGTGCCGCTGCCTGACCCCCAGCCACTGTAGCCTGGAAAGCCCCGACCATCGCCTGAACTAAGGGAGCTAAATCAATTCTGGCCGATCCTTGGCCTACTTGAGGTCCAACACCCTCAGCTCCCGCCTCACCTCCCTCTTGATGAGGAGGAGGTGGATGAGGTTGAAGAGCCTGTGCCCCTCCAATCTGCTCAATCCCCGGAGCTTGTGCCCGTGGTTCCGGCTGAACCATCCTAGGCCTCCCTCGTGGTCTCATGATACAACTAGCAAGATAATAACTATAACAACAAACAAACAGTGATTAAGTTAGCAAAGGCAAGGGTCCAACTGTGCTCAAGTACTTTCCTTTACAAAACCCTTTTTAAATTAAGTAATAGTAGCAATGGGTACTCGACACTACACCAACTCAAAAATCATGCTTCCAAACACCATATGAACAATCAAACAACAAGATTTCATGGCAAAGCACACACCGGAACACATCAATTGCTTAACACATCAAGCTTACCTCACTTACCTGCCCGAGGTCTCGGTAACCTCAGGCTCTGATACCAACAAATGTAACCCCTCGCCCCGGTCTGGTTGGTTCACCGGTTTGAGTAGGCTACACGGGGAAAACCGATGTGAAACCCGTTAAGGTTCCACCTCGGTTAGCAACCCTAAAAATTTCTTTTAATTTAATCTTCTCTAAAGGCACGTTTAAATCCTATGTGATCACGACAGCGGAATAAATCAAGAAAGATACGCAACTGACCTCAAAACAACAAGTTAACAGTCCAATTTTAAGTTTATAGGGTTGTCGTTTCGAAACACCCAAGAGGTGTATCGAAACGCCTTGACTTGGTTAACAGCCCCAAGTCCACACGAGAAGGTCGTATCGGAACGGATGTCAACCGTTCCGAAACGCCCCCAACGGTCAACTTCTCATGGTCAACGACATATTGACCGTTTTGAAACACCTGGATCTGTTTCGAAACCCCAAAATATCGACAATTTCTTAGATTACCTGTAGCAAATATGTACAGAAACGGACCCTAGGCGTATCGAAATGCATGTCCTGAAACAAGAGGTCGTATCGAAACGAGACCAACAGTTTCGATACACGGGCTGTGAAAAGACAGATTTTTGCTGGTTTTAGAAACAAGGCAGCTCCAAAACTCCACCAAAACACTCAAGACTCAACATACAACCAATCTAGATGAAAGGCACCCTAATAGCACATGCTTAGCACACAATAAACATGTAAAGCCAAACATCAACAAATCAATAAGCACAACAAGGATTCTTGCATCACATTCAATATCATTCAAGCATACTTAAACATTAAAAGCCCATAAGGCACATGTCTCCACACATAGAGTTTACATGCTCAACCGAAAGCAACACTAACATCTAAAAGCATAACATCTCAATACAAGCATTCAACCAACACATAACATGGTTTACATATCCAAGCATAACATAAACATCATCAACATCTATGAGTCATACAACGCTCATACAAAATGCATAGCAGCCCCATTGCTAAACTACCACTTTATTTACTAAGTCATACTTGAGCAACTACAAAGCTTGGAATGCCCTTTCGCCCTGCTCCTTCCTAACACCACGCTAATGATCTGCATTGTTGAAAATGAGAGCGTAAGCTAGAAGCTTAGTGAGGATGCTCTAAAATCAAAAACAACAACAATGCCGGGTCCAAGCATGCAATCCTTAACATCACACACAACATACATGGGCATCAACATAGCATCCTAGCTAGTGCTTCAAGAGTCATAAATATGGCATCTTACATCATATTAAGCTCAACAATATAAACCAATGTCACAACATCATAATCATAAGAGCAAGTTCATTGGCCACTATTAGTTTACTCGGATGTGTGGATTTACTCTCGACAACAACATTACCTCGGTGTGATTACACTCATCACCGGACCTTGCATGGGTGGGATTCCACTCATCACCACATGCCCTACGGATTGGATTCAACTCATCATCACATATAATATAAATAAATTTCTGGTGGAATATTACATCACCGTACTCCTCCTTGATGACTCAACGCCATCAAGGCCACGCGCGAATTTGACTCAAATGTGTGCACACTAATCCTAATGATCGATCATTTACACCCGGTAAGTTAATTAGTGCCAATTACCTTTAAACCACTTCACACATCCATCAATTATAGCACATATTCATCATCACACATATCAATGTATACACATACGAATCAATTCATAACTCACAAGATCAAAATAGGCAATGGCATATAAAGCATCGTTAACAATAAAGAAGTTAAACTACCAATTTAACTTCTTCCTCGGAATGGCCTACCAAGCTCATTCCAACACTTCCACTACACACACTTGAACCAACTTTAAAACAATTTAAAGTTTTACTCACCACCTTTCCTTAGCAAACCAAGCAAGCAAGTCAAGCCTCCTCAATTCCCGCATTCGATCCCGATGCCTCTCCGATGTTTCCTCTAGCCTCTAACCAAATCAAAACACACATATTACTCACCAATTCAATGCTATACTCAGTCACAAACCCATCTCACAAACACATGTCAAAGCTTCACAAATTCAAACCCAAACTAACCACAAAACTTCCATTTTCGTGCTCCTCAAATACCCAGCTGAAAACTATACTTTCCAACACCCAAATGACATCTAAAAGCTTCCAAAATACTTCCCTAATAACAATATACCATCAGCCCTTCAACCCAACACTAAAACACCTCAAAAACTCAGGTTTAGAAACTTTAAAAATTGCCCCAAAGACCCACTACGGGATTTTCCCCAAATCCACCCATTTTAAGATATCAAGTGTATTTAGGTGAGATTAAACCAAAACCCAACTCAACAAATCAAAAACAAATGAAAAACCCATTAAAAATCCAAACTTTCCTTAAACTTGAAATTCTAAAAAGATGATAATTTTCAAATCTAAGACCATGTAAATGATGGAGATGATGAGGAGAGTTGAGAAATGAATTTACCTTTGAAAATGCTCTTGAATAGATGAAGAAATCAAATGGAATAGTGAATAGGGGTTTTGGGAGGGGTTTGGTTTGGTTTTCACGTTGGAAGCAAATGAGGGAGAAGACAACTTTATTTTTTTTCTTTTTGATTAAAAAAGGTGGTCTTCCACTTTTCACTTTATTTACAAAATTGCCACCCCTTTTATTTTAAATCTCAATTAAATCAAAACTAAGGTCAATTTAAATAAAATCGATTTTAGCGACTCAAACCAACTCACGTGTCTAACTCCTAACCCCAAAACACGGGTGTTACAACTCTTGACAATTTCGGAAGTTTGATTCGAGTGTGCTTCAATCCTAAAAATTGGTATCACAACCTCGTCTCCATCGAAAGACTAACATCCGAGAGTAAAGATCATTTGCTCGAAGTCCACTGATCAAGAAAAATGGCAAGATTTGAAGAAGGCCGCTCTATCTCGTGTCCGCCGCTCTTCAAAGGAGAAGCATACTTTCAATGGAGCAACGTCATGAAGTGTTTCATCAAATCTCTTGATTTTGAGGTTTGGGATATCATTGAAGATGGTTACTTGGATGCTCTTAAGAAGAAGAAGAAGTAAAAGAGTGTAAACGAGACGAAGGCAAAGCTAAACGCCAAGGTCATGCACACTCTTCTTTGTGGCCTCAATGAAGATGTTTCCAAGAAGGTCTCCACATGTAAAAGTGCTAAAGAGATATGGGAGAAGCTTGAGAAACTCTATGGCAACAAGAAGGGAGAGAAGAAGGATGATGCTTCATCTTGTGCAAACCTCCTCTCAATCCCTAAGGTGGATGATGTTATGGCTCATGAAGAGTTCAAGGTATCTTCTAACTCAAATGAATTAAATTCATATTCTTTTGATGAGTTACAAGATGCATTTGATGAATTATTTTTGGAATTTGAGATCATGAATTCCAAGTTTAAGAAAATGATTTCTAAACTTGAATTTGAAAACAATTTTCTTTTGAAAACAAAATTGGATTTTGAAAATCAAAAATAAAATTTTAAAAAAATGATTTAGAGTTTCAAAAATAAGCAATAGAGTTTTAGAAAAAGAAAATTTTGATTCGAAAGTTAAGCTTGAAAGCTTAACAAAAGAAAAAAGAAATTATTTTTAATAATTCATCTCATCCCATAATGACAAAATGCTCACATTGTCATTATCATGGTCATTCTTTGCATACTTGTCCTATAAAAAAGGGAAAATCTTATAGGATTAGACAAGTATGGCTTCCTAAGGGAACTAGAGACATTGAGATTAATGTTAATGGATCCAATGCAATTTGGATACCAAAATCCAAGTAAATGTCTCTTGTAGGTGTGCTGGAGCAAAGGAAGGAAAAGCAAGAATCTCAAATGCTGTAGTCACACAAGTGAAGAAGATAGGTAACCTCTAATCTTAATCTATTTGATTTTAAATTATTCAGTTGCCTATTTTGATAATAAATGTTCATGCATCATTGCTTATTTATATTTATAAGTACATGACATTTTATGATTCTTTATGCATATGAATCACATTGTTTCATTCATATGTTTGCATAAAGTTCGTAAAAGTCTTGGATAAAATTGAATTCCATGTGATTTTAAATTGATTTGATTAAATGGTGAAATTCAATATCTTAAGTGTCCAAAATTGAACAAAATTTTTAAATGGAATGCTTTGATTAAAGGGGGGATTTTGATTTAAAAAAAGATTTATCTTATTCTCCATTGTTATTTTACACCAACAATTGGATTTTTCTATCAATTGGTACTAAATTTCCAACGATTGATTTTAACCTTTCAACATTTGGTGTTTTGAACTTAAATGTGATTTCAAACTTAGTTTTGAATTATTTTTGATATAACAAAAAGAGAGAGAGATATGTTTGAAAAATTCAATTTCAAAAGAAAAAAAGGGGACTTTTATTCTTTTCTAAAAATATTTCTTTTTTTCTAAAATGATTTTTCTAAGGGGGAGTTTTCACAAAAAAAAAATTTCAAGTGGTTTAGTTATATCAAAAAGGGAAAGATTGTTGAGATATTGATTTTGATATAACAAATTGAAAAATGTTTTTGGACTAAATTCAAATATTGCAAAAATATTTCAAAGTCCACAAAACATGGAAAATATGTTTAAAATATTTTGACTTTGTTCCTATATCCAATATATCTTTTAAAGTCAATTTTTAGCCGGTTTTACTGGCTTTTAATGCAGGTTTCAAAACCCCCTATAAGTGGTTTCGAAACCAGTGAGGCAATAAGGCCTGGAAACCAAATCTATCCTAGCTCTATGCTCCACAAGCCAATCCATACCCAAAATCACATCGAAACCATAAAAGGGTAACTCCATCATGTCAACGGGAAACACATGACCCTGAACCATCAAAGGACATCCTCAGAACACCTTCCTAACTACAATTGTCTCACCAAAAGAACTCGTAACATTCATACTTATATCTAACAACTCAAAAGGCAAACCTAAAGATCTTGCATGCTCACCCAAAATATACGAATGTGTCGAGCCAAAATCAATCAACGAAAGCAAAGATAAGGACTGTAACACAAAATTACCTGCGGTCACATCTGTCTCATTCCCAGCCTCACGCTGTGTATAAACTATAGCTGGTCCACCTCCCTCGGGCTGTACCGCGACAACATGAGCCACATTCCTCGGCTAGAAGTTACCTCGGCCGCGCCCACGACCTCTCTGATACTCAACGGCTCTAGCAGGTGTCTGACCATCCCTAGCCGGATGAGAACACTCACGCCTCAAATGCGTCTGAGATCCACAGCTCCAACAAGCACGAAACGTACCCCAACACTCTCCAAAATGGTTCCTCCCGCATCTAGCACACTCGGGTGTGCGAGCAACAAAACCTCGACCCTGATGGCCTCATCTCATGCTACCACCACCACGCCTGAAGTTTGGTTGGTGCCTTCTATCCTTGTGCTTCTTGTTACGACCCCGCTCCCACTTGGCGAACCTTTTCCCTGAACTGGAGCCACCCGATCGAGCAACCAAACTTATACTTTGCTCAATGTCCTTGGCCCTAGAGACCAAGAAATCAAACTTGGTGTAATCAGAAGCAAGCATTTAGGTATTCACCTCCGTAACCAACCCGTAACAGAACCGTTCACACCTTTCCCTCTCAGTGGGAACCAACTCTGATGCATACTAACTCAAGCGCACAAACTGTACCTCATACTCGGATACGGACATACTGCCTTGCACTAAAGCCATGAATTCTATCTTCTTCTTGTCATGATAACGAGCACCAAGGTATTTCTTGCGGAACACACTACGGAAGAATTCCCAAGTAACCTCGGCCTCGGGCATACCTGAGATAACTGTGGTCCACCAAGCATACGCATCTCCCTGAAGCAACGAGAAAATAAAGCCCAACTTACGAGTGTCCGAGCATTCCATCTGACCCAAGATACGAGTAGTGCTCTCAAGCAATACCTCTGAAACCTCGGGAGACATACCAAGAAACTCGACTCCTCCTGAGCTACGAAGTTGCTCAAGGGGAAAACATGTCCCCGCACCCTGAGGTGGTGTTACAGCATGAAGACCAGCAACGATCGTCTGAAAAGCTCCAGCTAAAGTCTGAAGTAACTGGGCCATATCCACAACAGCCTGACCCTGGCCAACCTGAGGCCAATTACCATCACCTCCAGCATTGGCACCCGCCTGAGGTGCATCACCTCCGACATTCGCCCCATTACCATCATGAGTAAAAGGAGGAAGAGACGCATTCCCAGGTGCTTGGTCATCCGCTCTAGGCCGTCCTCTCGGTCTCAGCATAACAATAAAACAATCTAAAACAACAAACACAAATAACGAGATAAGCATTGGGTCAACAAAGGCAAGGATCCGTGTGTTAATCCCTTTTAATTCAAAACCACTTTTCCATAATAATACCTAGCAATGGGAATGCTTAAACAACCTTCAAACATCAGCAGAACACAAAGTCATGCTCACAAACACCGTGCAAATCAGACAAACATACACATAAACAACTTACCTGACTTACCTTCCCGGGGAACCTCATAACCGAGGCTCTAATACCACCAAATGTAACCCCCTGGACCCGGTCTAGTCGCAAGACCGAATCGAGAGAGTCACACGGGGATAACCGAAGAAAAATTTAAGAATTTCCCTCTGAATAACAACCCTAGAATAAAATTTACCTTGTCTAAATGTAATTTAACGGCCCTATGGTGTTAAGGGTTACAACGGAAGAACAATGTCTCAATTGCACATCAATCGGATGTCCAATTGGATCCGAACAGTCACAAAGGACCATTTTGCAAAACCACATCAAATAGGGGCAATAAGGTAATTTAAACCTTACCAAATAGTTTATCAGTCAAGTTTCAAGCACACGAGGCAAAACCAACACCAACGTGAAATATAATCTCATTTAAGAAACATACAAGCTTTAGGGACTAAAACATAACATTTGGAAACCTTCAAAGATGCCTTTTAACTAATTTAACTACATGTGTTTCGAAACATGGGCTGCCCGTTCCGAAACGCGGGCTCTCATCAAAAAGCAAATTTAGGTTGTTCTGAAATGGCTCCTCATGGTTTCGAAACAAGAGTCTCTAGAGGCAAAACGTACAGAAATGGCACCACTCCCATTCCGAAACAACACTGTAGGTGTTCCCTTTTCGTGAGAGCGCAAGTGCGCACTCCTGCCAAGTTATAGTATAAAAGATGTCGAATCCCACGAGGATTGGATAACTTGTCTCGTTTCGTAATCCATGTACAAGGTAAAATAAAAGCACAAGTGAATGGTTTGTTGACATGAAAGTAAATGAAAACACAATTAATAAAGGAGTGAAACAGGTTGATAGAGCAGGCAAGGTTATGTTGCTTCTTAGTGTGAGAACTGCGTTGTAAAAGGTATGAGTTATTTTGTGCTGCCACAATATGCTACCTCGGCGGGTGGCAGGCTACGACCATGTCATGCGGCCGCAACATGTCACTGCCACTGCAGGAGTGTATTGTCTCGGCAGGTGGAATGGAGAGAAGTCCTGGTGGCAAGTCTGGCAGATACTTCAAGTTCGGCAGGATAGTCGACAGAGATCCCTCCAATTTCTAGGTTAGGATGCTCGAGAGCTAACGTGATGTAAGCAATACCTAGCAATCTCAACGTCAACCTAACACAGGCTAGTCAACTCGGTTGGTAATCCCTTTTAGCCGCTGAAATTTGTGGACTGGTGTAGAACCAAGTTAGTCACGCCTCAACACGTTGTGACCGTACTTAACCCTTTCGTGAGCCTTGCACTTTTGTGCCCGACAAATGGATTCTCTCAACTGACTGGTGCAGAATAATTGAAAGAATGAAGAACAATGGATTAAGCAAACTTGGAATATTTTATTAAAAATAACTCAAAACCTAAAACAACTGTTTCACAACTAGTTTACAAAATAACCCTAACCCAAGTAGAGTTTAGAATATGGCGGCGGCAGAGAACACTAGAAAAGTTTATATAAAACCTAGGATAATCTGAACTAGGAGTACAATTGGTATTTATAGACTATGGACTAGGTTAAGTCCTCCTTAAAGTAGAAGTCCTCGAAAGTAGCTTTCCATCTTTAATATAACATTAAATTTTGACTTCTTTGCGTGGAATTTGGACTTTATCCCGTTTGTCTTAGCCCACAAGTAATCTTGAGATTTTTGCTTCGGTAGCCCTGGCCGCTGCTACAAACGTCAAAAAATCAAATGGATGCCGGCGATAGATTCAGGGTTTTTAGCTCTTTAGATCGCACTCCGGTTCTTCCAACTTCCATAGTCAGTTGTTGTAGGCAACAAGGTCGGCGACAACTCTACTCGGTAGGTACTCGGCAGCAACTGTCTTCTGCTGGAACTGCTTCAATACATCTCCTTGGTATGCTTCCTCAGCCTTGTGCCCTCAGCTCCTCGGTTCCCTCTTTCAGCAGTTAGTACCTACATACAAGAATACACTAAAACAATATCTCTTGTTCGCCAAATAAATGATAACTCATATAAGCAAGGCAGAACAATGAAATACTGTAAAATGCTATGCATGCACCTACTTATGTCTAAAATGTGCTTAAAACAGTAATAATAAGAGTTGGAATGTGCATGAAATATAGGACTTATGGACACTTTACACACCCCCAAACTCGAACTATTGCTTGTCCTCAAGCAATGCAACCTAAAATACTTGCTCTAATAATAGTCAGAAAGAAAAACTAGCTTTTAACCTGATTTTATACCTCAAGGTCGTGGCACCTATATTAAGTTAGTGAAGGGAAATAAGCAGAAAAATAACTCAGAATTTAAATTTCTCATG
Source organism: Hibiscus tridactylites (assembly GCA_958450335.1). Lineage (NCBI taxonomy): Eukaryota > Viridiplantae > Streptophyta > Magnoliopsida > Malvales > Malvaceae > Hibiscus > Hibiscus tridactylites. The sequence goes on along the minus strand of OY288278.1, from coordinate 20,091,689 downwards.
CTTGTGTGGTGTGTGTATATCTGTAAACGAGCTGAATACGTAGAATAAATAATTAAACAAATATGCTGTTGTGATTTAAAGGTTGCTACCGAGGCAACACAATTTAAGCACAATAATTTTAATCATGGCAGTGAGGACTTCAACTTATCACAACTACTCTTCCAGGTTTGACGTTGAGATAGGAGCAAACTACAAAACCCCGAACCCTTGGAGTAGAGTCATCCTTTTAAGGATTTCATTCACTCATGCTAATTTGTCCGTCACTTTAAGGCTTTCAAATTCATGGACTTTGATAGCAGCGGGGTGTCCTCGCACAAGATTCTTCCTAGAGCCTGTTGCGGGCACCTCTAGGATAAACACCATTGTTCATTGTTTTCGATTCTGTTGCCGTGGCAGTACTTGCATTTTTATGTTTCTTTTGCCTGCCTCAGCGGCTTCCTGTAATCATCGTTAGAATTTTGCACAGAATTCTAAAAACAAACAGGCAATGTTCATCAAATATTCAAACACATTCAACAAGTAACAAAGATGTTTAACATTTTCAGGCATAAAGAAAATTTTTTCTAAGTCGTATTTCATACTTTTTCCCAAGATTAAGTTCAATTTTTATTAGGTGCGAAAATAATTTAGTTGGCTATCGTATCATAGGCACAAGTCATAGAAAACTTTTCTTTTCCGATTATTACTAAGGCAAGTACAATGCAACCTAAATGCAACTAAAGATGCCTAAAAACATAATGCGAGAGCTATCCACCCCAAAATCGAGATGGGCATTGCCCTCAATGCACAAAACATATAAAATACAAAATACAAGAAAAATACAAGTTAAAGATAAAAATAAACGAAAATAAAAATAAAAATAAAAGAAAGGAAAATAAAATAAACTAAAAGTTTACTGAGGGGTGGGAGGAGGCTGGATTCTTATCAGCTGGGGAGGAGGAAGAAGTGTGGATGACGAAGCGGCAGCCGACAGATGCCTTGGCGGCTGTTCTAGTAGGTGATATTTTTTCTTTTCACGGCGGCTGGACTCTCTTCGGCGTATGTTGTGGCTCTTCTTGCGGTTTGGTGGGAGAAGCGTTTGGAGACGCATCGCTCTCTTCTGACTCCATCTTGAAGTCCACATGTTCTTCGGCTATTATGTGCAGCTTTCTCTTCCTGGTCCCTACTTCCGTGGGTCCTGCCGGAGGGATGGATACCATTGGGATGGTTGCTGTTACTGCCACCACTGCTGTTTCTAGCTCCGGCGGCGGCTGCTCAATCTCCTTTGATGAGGAGGTGTATGCCACTGTGTTTGCTGTGCAAGCAAATGAGAGATTATGTCAGTGCCTCTTAAGGGAGTCTGCTACTATGTTGGATGGGCCGGTGGCTGAGTAGGTCAGAGAATGCGTAGGAGAGGGCACCTAGCGTCAGTCTGGTGGGCAGCGGCGGCTGGTGGAGCTCTTTGTACGTGGGCTACTGCTGCTAGCTCCTCTGGGTATGGTGGCATGGTAGGCACATTACCGGGGAATTTCTAAAGAAAATAGGCCACAAGGGCTTCTTGGGCCTCCCCCATATAGTTCATAAAGGGCAGCTACTACTGTTCGATGCGCTTTGTTCTGTCTAGAAGGGTGTGCAACAGTGGGATGACTTCTTTGTCTAGGGCATCGTCAGTACTGCCGGGGGCAACTGGAGTTTCAAACTGTGTAGCTGAGGGCTGGGTGGGTGTTGCTGGTTCTTTCTCCGCATCCTGCATCATTTGAATGCAGACCTTTTTGGTCCAGCCCTCTTTGGCAGTTGTAAGCTCATCTGTGGGTTTTGTCGGGACATCGAAGCTGGTGGAGAGACCTGTGATGAGCGACGGGAAGTACAACTGCCTTTCTTTTTCTTGAGGAAGTTGTGGATTTCTGTGCAGATAATTTCCCCTACATTTATCGACCGATTCATCAGGATATTGTGAATTAAGGCGAGGTGCGGCCGATCAACAGTTGAGTTGTGGGATGTGGGCAACAGATGCCTTTTTACAAAGGTGTTCCATAGCATGGCTTCTGGCAGCAGGTGGCGACGCTGAACATATCTTACATGTTTGCCTCCCAGCCATGGCGTGTTGGGTTTGTAGAGTTTGGCCTTCATTTCCTCATAGTTGGCAGTCGTCAGTGACTGCCTCCACTCCTTGTGAGGGTTGTCGTCCATATCAAGGCCGTAAAACCTGTTGATGACAGCATCATTTAGTTTGACCGGCTCCCTACGGACGTAGACAAATGGCTTCTCCGGGTAGAGCTGATGGGAGTAAAATTTCCTTACTATAGTGATGTTCGCTATCTCTGACTGCTGCGCGAACATCTCCCATCCTTTGTAGTGGATGGTGCATGTAAAACCTATGTTTGATTTTGCTATAACTAAGTATGTTAAGGACTAAATTGAAAATTGAAATAGATTTTTAAGTCCCTCAAATGATTTATAAATCATCAAGGCTTTAATCTGATTTAAAAAACTCAAACTCCAAATATTTTCTAAGTGTTCCAAAGCCAAAGTGTTGAAAAACGTTCAGGCGTATCGATACACTTCCAGTCGTATCGATACCTTTTTTGCAAAGTTGGCTACTGGAAAGACGTGTTTTGATACACCCCTTAGCATATCGAAACAGCGTATCGAAACAAATTGAATCTGTATCGATATGCACCTCTGTAAAAACTAAAGGAGTTTGAATGGCGTACCAATACGGTTCCACTCGCATCGATACGGTTTTAATGAATTTTTAAATTCTAAAGCCTTTAATTTTTTGACCGTTGGTGTCAGCCGAGTAGGTAACTAACATTTAAAGTGGTAGTTGTCCAGTATCGATACGGTGTACCCCGTATCGAAACGAAAATTTCCAGTGAGCTAAGTTGAGAAAAATGTATCGATACAGTATTATCCGTATTGAAACGGTCCCTCTCATGTACCGATACGCTTACATGCGTATCGATACGACCTCTTTATTATTGTGCAACGACTCTTTCTGTTTTGAGACAGGTATCGATATGGGTCTTCGTGTACCGATACGGATAGCTGCAGAAGTGCATTTATGGTGGAAAGAGAGGGTCCCAACGGCTATAATCAATACCCTAACCACCCAAACGGCTAGAATTGATAGAGAAGGTGTAAATTGAAGCTAATTGAAGACTAGCAACAACTATTGCATCAAAGATAAACATCCAAGCAAAAATCCAAGCTCATTGTGCTTATTTTCCAATTTCTTGTAAACCTCAAATTGTGTTGTATTCAATTCCTATCCTATCATCAAATTTGGGTTGAGTGTTTGTACTTAAAGGGGAAATCTTGTATATGAGAGATATCTTTCTTGCCTAAATTCTTCATTGTTCACTTGTGAGGGTTTGGTCAAATTTTGGGTAGAAAATTTGACCGGTTGTGTAAAGGTTACCTCCTATGCCTTGAAAAGGGGAAGAACAAATTAGTGAATTGTTGCAAATCCTTAGTGGTAGCTAAGGTAGTGGATGTAGAGTTTATTTGGAACTTGAACCACTCTAAAATCCTTTGTTCTTCATTTTTAGCTATCATTTTCCTCCAACAAATTTTTAAAAGCCCAATTCACCCCCTCTTGGCTTTGATCAATCCATTGATCCACTCAACAATTGGTATCAGAGTCTACCTCTTTGAAGGATTAACAACCACAAGAGGAGTTCCTAGGAAGAGTGTGATCATCCAAAAATCAAGCCATGGAATCTACCTCCAGGTCAAGCATGTATGAGTCTCAGTCAACCACAAAACCGCCATTCTTCAACGGTGATAACTATCCATTTTGGAACAACCGGATGCGCCTCTTCATCAAATCCAACTATTACCTAGTTTGGGATGTCATTGAAGATGGTCCCTATATTCCATTGAAGAGGGATGATGAAGGAAGATTGGTTCTAAAGAAGAAGATTGAGATGAGTGAATAAGAGAGAAAGAAGATCCAAATCAATGATAAAGCTCTTCACATGCTATTTTTCTCTTTCGGTACTGACATCTACTCCAAAGTCTCCTCCATTGAAAGTGCCAATGAAGTGTGGGATACATTAGAGACCACTATGAAGGAACTAGTGATGTGAAGGAGACCAAAATTGAAATTCTCAATCTTAGCTATGAGAATTTCATAATGGAGCCCGACGAAATCGTGTCCAAGATGTTTGATCGCTTCTCAACAATCGTCAACGGGCTTAAGGGTTTTGGAGAGACAATCCCGGAAGACAAACTAGTCTGGAAGCTACTCTACTCAGTTTCCGAATCTTGGGATGGGAAGAGAACCACCATCATTGAGGCCAAAAACTTGAAGACACTCAAACTTGATGAGCTAGTGGGTTCTCTTATTACTCATGAGATATTGAAGCAAGGAATGGAAAATGAAAAGAAAAAGGAAGAGAAAAGAGTGGAGAAGCTAGAAGTAGAAAAGAAGAAGAAGATAGGAGTGACTCTCAAAGCTTCATTACATGAGGAGAGCACTTCCAGTGAGGAGGATGACCTAGAAGAACTGGCTATGATAGCCAAAAGGTTCTCACGATTCATGAGGTCCAACCGAGGAAGGAAGATTCAAAGAAAAATGAACTTCAAGGGCAAAAACAAAGAAGAAGAGAGAGAGATCAAATCATTTGCTACGAGTGCAAAAAGCCCAGTCACATTCGTTCAGGGTGCCCACAACTCAAGAAGAAGGGCTTTGAGAAGAAGAAGAAGCTCAAAGCCAAGCTTGCTACTTGGAGTGACGAGGAGTCATCCGAGGATGACGAACACGAAGTGGCCAACCTTTGCCTCATGGCACTTGAGGAGGATTCCTCCATGGTATCCTCTAACTCATCATCTTTTGTCTTTACATTTGATGAATTGCATGATGCGTATGATGAGTTACAAGAGGTTTATGATGAGTTAGTTGAGAAATACAAAGAGTCAGTCATTAGAAATAAAAAGATTATTTCGGAATTAAATGATAAAAATGACTCACTTTCTCAAGCTAACTTAAAATTTGAGAAAAAGATTTTAGGTTTAAAAGATGAACTTAAATTTTTCCAAGATGAAAATGTAGACCTAAATAATCTTCTTTCTCAATGCAATAGTGAACACCAAAAGGTGTTAGATGAGCTTAACAAGCTCAAGAAGTCTTTCAAAAATGTTGGTAATGTGAAGCATGAAAAAGGTGAATCATCTAAAATAAACCAACCTAGGAGAAAGACATATAACTACAAACAAAGTGGCTTCCCTAGACATAATAGAACTAAAAAGATTATGAGTGTATGGGTTCCTAAGGAACTCGTCAAGTCTAATAATGTTGTTGCTATGTCTCCTTGGATTCCGAAGGGAACCAAGCTTTTGGGAGCTAACACTCGTGGACCCAAAATGATTTGGGTACCAAAAACAAAAGTTTAATATCTTTGTTTTTAGGGGGAGCATTGCTACAAGGCCAAAGCACAAAGTCAAAATCTATGGTACCTTGATAGTGGATGCTCGAGGCATATGACCGGAGACAAGAGTAGATTCATGGACTTAAAGCCAAAAAGTGGATGAGTAGTGACATTTGGTGACAACTCCAAAGGCCACATTAAAGGTATTGGCTCCATAGGTAATCACTCTACTATTCTTATTGAAAAAGTTTTATATGTCGATCGTCTTAAACATAATTTGTTGAGCATAAGCCAATTATGTGATAAAGGGTTTAATGTCTTATTTAATAAGAATGAATGCAAAATTGTTGACATTAAATCAAATAATATTATGCTCATAGGTCATTGCATAGGTAATATTTACATGGTGCATTTAGATGACATACATACATCCCATGCATGTTTAGTAGCTCAAAATGAAAATGATGCATGGCTATGGCATAGGAAACTAGGACATGCTAGCATTAGTGTTTTAGAAAAATTAGTTTCCCTAGATCTAGTTAGAGGTTTACCCAAAATCAAGTTCTCAAATGACAAAATTTGTGATGCATGCTCTAAGGGTAAACAACATAAGTCATCCTTTAAATCCATTAATGATGTTTCTACAAGTAGATGTTTACAACTTATTCATGTAACCCCCTTAGCCCGGCCTAGACGCTTGACCCGAACTACGAAGATTACACTGGGAAAACCAAAGTCAACCTTGATTAACAACCCTTTTTCATTTTAATCTTGTCTAAATACATGTTAACCCTATGTGAGTACTCATGAATCATGATTGAGAAAGGCACAGCGATCGGATAACATTTAGGGACTCAATTGCACTTTACACAAGATTAGAGACCAATTTGTAAATTCTATAAATTAGAGGGACTTCATAGATTTTAGGATTACCAATATGAAATTAATCATGTTACATGCTTCTCTGCCAAATTTTAGCTTAAAAAGACATCTCAAGCTCAAGCAATTGCAATCACAACATTTAGGACTAAAATGTAAAGCATGCAAACTCAAAACAATTCAAATCTGTGTCCAACGGTCACCAGTTTCGGAACACCTACCTACCGTACTGAAATGCTGTATCGAAACGGTGTTGACCGTTTCGGTATGCGGGTATGTTCCGAGACCAGTACCGAAACACAACATTCTAGTAGCCAAACTGTTTCGAAACAGCCCCATACGTTTCGGAACGCCAAGACCATTTCAGGCCCCCGTTTCGAAACACTACAGGGTGTTTCGATACACCCTGCCTAGAAACAACAGTAGATGCTGGTTTTTCATTCAATAACACACTCAAACATGCCCCAAAGACTCCCAAACCATACCAGCAAATCGTCATACATGTAAGGAACATATTTGGGACATTCTAACACAAACATAACATCAAACACAAATTCTCATAGTCTAGAGGCATTCTCCCTAAACACAAACCAATATAAGCAATCCAATCTCAAACCAAGACAATTAAGGCCATTTACAACTCAAACAAGCCAACATAAACATGCCACAACCTTAGGGAGTTCAACATATCCCCCAAATACAATTCTTGGTTTCCCATTGCCATTATATCAAAACTAAAGTGTGTGAAAACTTCACCATACATGAGCTTGGACCTCCTTGGATGAACTTAACTTCCTTGATGCCCAAAATACCTAAATTATCTGCATTATTGGTAAAAGAGAGAGTGTAAGCACAAATGCTTAGTGAGGCATGCTCTAAAGAAAACCAACACAATAATGCATAACTTGAAAACACTTTCTCAAAAGCTTTTGATCAACATGCTCATTCTATCTCATGCTTGAAAACCCATTCAAAGCAACTTCTCATTGAAAACACATGTACCTTCATTCCATCTCATGCATTTAAACCAATGCAAAACTCATGGCAAAGCCATACTCATGCTTGTACTCTAAAGCATTTCATAATCAAATCACATATGCATTTCTCATAGCATAAACCATTTCATCAAAGGTACATGTGAATCAAAAACCATTTCATATTTTATATTGGCATTTAACATCTCATTATTACTCGGATATACGGACATCTCACTAGACACTTCCGGTGGCATCTCTCATCACCGTACTCACTCGATTAGCAACATAGTTTCCGGTGGAATCTCACATCACCGTACTCACATGACGAAATCTCACATCGCCATAAAGCTTGGGTATTTCACCAAGTCCTACCCGATGGAATGCCTATCATCGATTCTCTCCCTTTGGCTTAACCAAAGAGCACGTACGAATTTTTAGTTTATAGTGCACTCTCATCCTATTGATCGATCAATTATATATGGTAAGTATCTCAACATCTATGCCAATATATTATGTTAAAACATCATCTCACCTACTGTTTTTCATGCAACATATCTTAAATATTCTCATCTCATTTCAAAATCATAACATTTGTTATGCTTTAACATAAAAGCTCAAATCTCAACTATGCAACATGTTACTTCATGAAATCATTTCAAGCATCATCTCATGCTATAAAATATGCATAAAATAGTAGGAATGTATCAATCTTAAACCACGAGCATGTAAAACCATTTAAGGGGCAACCACCACATTCAAGAGCAATCTAGCCAATACTTACTTCCGGACTTAGGAAGGTGTTTCAAACCTTTCCTAAATCCCCAAACCTTGTTTCTTTGTCCCTCAAGGACTTCTAAAACCATACGCACTCACAAATTACGTTTCGCTTGCTCACCGAAACGCTATCTAAGCTTCCGGATCAACTCCAAAGGTGTCCGAAGATGTCTCCCCTGTTTGAAACACATAAGAGCAGAGGATTAATGCATCATCATGCATTGAAATCATCATCCACACACCTAAACTCACTGCTCTACTCAAAAACTACATTTCGGCTACCAAACACTACCGAAATAACCTCCAAACTCTTCCAAAACCAAACCCAGCCAAGACCCATCACTTCTAATCATTTCTAAACATCAAATAACATCAAAAACCAACACAACCACGTCCTTATACCTCCAGCTATAACAGAACACCAAAAACACCCCAAAAACCATCATTCTGACAAGAAAAACTTAGGAAAAACAAACCTATTCGGGATTGGATTGATAAAACCTCATTTGTGACATCAATTAACATCCAAAATAAATTAGAAAACCATCTCAAAACAGATCCCAATCAATCAGCACGAAAATCTTCAAGATCTCTTCCAAAATCTTGAGTTTTAAGCCAATTTCTTGTTTCTAACAATAAAACCTCTTAAAATCATTAATAAAGGATTGATAACTTGGGAGTTTCAGTAAAGAACTGATCATTAGAGGAGAAGGGCGAAGCTTACCTCTAATGGATGATTTCTCCTTGATTTGGGCAAGTTTTCTTGAAAATTCAATGTAGAAATCAAGTGGATTTTATAAGGAATTGATTAGGAATCAAAGAGTGATTGAAATCTCATCAAATGAAGTGAAAATCAAAGTGTATTTTTTGGAGAAAATGTGTTTGGTTGAAAGGAATTTGAGAGAAAATAAAATGAGGGAAAGTTTGTGATAAGTAGTTAAGAACAGTCAAAGGTGGTTTTCTAATTTAATCACCTTCATTTTCTTTAATTAAAACATCAATTAAATCTCCCAAATTAAGGAAAAATCTGATGAAAACATTTTGGTAAAATTAGCTCCTTAAAGATTCAAAGTTCCAATCCTTTACAAAACAGTCACTACTTAACTTTGAAAAATTGCGATTTGGTCACTACACCAAAATGTAGTATTTCCAAACCTTCTTTTGTAAAATTGATTCCACCATTCTCTTTTATATATTAAATGATGATTTTTAGACATTTTTTGATATTTTTAAAGTACCTCAAACTAGGTGTTCCCTAAAACTCCCTTTTAGATTCGAACCGTTTTTTAGATCGGTCCGGTTCAGTCTCTAAACATCAAGGCCCAAATTTGGGGTGTTACAACTCTCCCCCTCTTAAGAAATTTCGTCCTCGAAATTTACCTAGAGGAAAAAGGTAAGTGTTGAGTGTGTAAAAGTTCTATATTTTACCCCCTATTTAACCCATATTTCTGCTGCATTCAAGCATAATTCATTGCATTTAGGTTAGATTTCATTTATACATCACAATTATATCAAATGGCACAGTTTCTACTAAAATTGGTTGCTTTTGCAGGTAGCCGCTGTAGCAGATGGAGGGCAGTGGAGAAGCAGACACTAGGCAGTGAAGAAACAAAGCTGGAACTGGAGTGCAGACGAGAAGGATGATGCTGCCATGGCCGCTGCCGTGGCAACCAAGGACGACAACAATGATGAAGAGAAGAAGTGAAGTGGGCCTCGACAGAAAGAGAAAATTAAGCCGGTCTGTCGTGGAGCACCCATATATTTTTCCAAGCCCTAGATCAGAATGAAGGCCAAGCCTAAAGTTCAAGGAAGAAACTCTAAGCAAGAAGGAAGGACGAATTAAAGACATATGCTCTGAAGATTTAGTCTTTAATAGAGTTGTACTTTAGTTTAAACTTGTATTCTTGCCATATTAGAAAACTTGAACCCAAGGCCTATATAAAGGCATGTAATTCGACCTAGGGAAGGATATCTTACTCTCTAGCTTTCTCTTCTAAACCCTAGTCGTTTTCCCATTCTCATCATGTTCTAAACTTCCCCTAGGGCTAAGGGTTGATTTGTAAAGTAGTTGCAAGGATTGCATTTGTTTTAGGAATTTTTCTGTTCAATAAAATAGACTTCAAGTTTGCTTATTCTGGTTTTCAACATCTTGCAAGAGTATCGGGAGAGCATTGTGAGATTACACATTTACTTAATATCAGGAGAGTTAAGTATACGAAAGGAATAAGTACGAGTTCTCCAGTTTATGGTTGAACTATCTCGGACCTAGGGATTGGATGAGGTTAACTGGCTAAGGAAGAATTCAACAACATCGGTGTTCATCCTTCGATTCGCGCCGAGAGGTATCATTAAAGACGTGTTCATCGACAGACTTGGACCTAGGGATAGGCCAAGGCATAGCAGGGATTCTTGCCAAGATTTAAGTACAGAGTTGTGTGATCGCTGCCGCGACTAACAACGGACTGCTGCCGCGACAGGTGCTGCCACGACAGGCGCGACGACAGAACAGAGATTCCTAGACTTTGCAACACCTACACTACTGAGCAATTCAATACCGGCCCATTCTCTCTATCCTAAAATCTTTACTCTTTTATTTCATTATTCTTTATTCTCTCGTGACAACAATTAAACTATTTCTTTTCTCTCTTGTGCAGCAATCTAAGGTGAAGCTATTAGCCCAGTCCTTGTGGAGACGATATCCGATACTTACGTATCACTTTACTACTTGCGTCGTGTACACTTGCACTACATTGCGATAGACACTTTTACACGCAACAAGTTTTTGACGTCGTTGCCGGGGACTGGCAACATATCTTTACCATATCTTTTACTGCATTTCTTTTATTTTTCTTTTTTTACTTGGATTGTTCAACATGTACCTTTCACAAGGTCTTTTGTTTGCTTATGCGCAGATCTCAACGAGGAAAATAACCTGAGCATCAGTTAGATCCTGAAATCGAACAAGCGTGCAATCTCAGGAAAAGAGTTCGCCTCCTCGTAGAAAGAAACGAATACATGGAGGAAAAATTAGAAGCAATGGTGAACGAAAGGCACGAAGAAAGAAGGAACAACCAAGGGAATCCCCAGGATCATGAGAATCCTGTCGGAGATGGAAGGAATGGTCCACCTACCGATCCTCCTGCCGCTGCCACTCGCCGGTCATGCCTAGACTACATGCTTAATGATCATGTGGAACTAGAAACAACTCTGCCAGACGTAGAAGTTGACAATTTTGAGCTGAAACCTGTTATGTTCAGCATGATTAACAACGCTGGCCAATTTAGTGGTGCTGCTACAAAGGATGCTAGGGAGCATCTGAAAACGTTCCTGGAAATTTGTGGTTCGTTTAGACTACCAAGAGTAAATCCGGAGATACTGAGGCTTCAGTTTTCTCCTCATTCATTGAGGGACAGGGCGAAAACTTGGTGGAATAAACTACCGCCGGGTTCAATACGAACTTGGGCAGATTTAACTCGTGATTTTTGTCTCGTTTTAATCCTTCACATTTATCTGAGTGATTACGTAACGAAATTGCTACTTTTCAACAGGAAGATGACGAGCCGATGCACGAGGCATGGGACAGGTTTACCACTCTTCTAAGAAACTGTCCTATGCATGGATTCCTCATTTGGAATCAGGTAACTAAATTTTATAATGCTGCCAACTTATAGACTCGTATGAGAATAGATTCAACAGCGAATGGATTGCTGTTGGACAAAGATCCAGATGAAGCAATGGTAGTATTGAAAAACCTAGCAATGAACGAGGAACAGTTTCCTACAGCAAGAAGAGGGGGTAAACGAGTACTAGCTGTGAAAGATTATGAGGCCGACGACTCCCTAAAAACACAGGTGGTATATCTCACAAAGGAAGTTGAAAAACTATTGAAAAAAGATCCAAAACCTATCTACTCTGCTGAAGAGGTATGTGAAACTTGTGATGGGAATCATAGTTCGGAGGACTGTCCGCTATAGTTAGAGGAAGGGATGTATGTTGGGAACTACAACAAACAGAACTACAATTCCAACAACTACAATCCCAATTGGATAAAGGATCCCAAGTTCTCTTGGAGCAACCCTAACAATGCCCTGAATCCTCAAGCGCAGAACACTCAGAATCAGGGGGACCTAGATTACTTGCTCGGCAGCAACCACAACAGCAACAGCCACCAGCTGCCACGACTAGTATACTGGAGCAGACATTGGCTACGTTTATGTTTCAAACAGGAACCTACATTGAGAACATGAATAGCTTTGTCAAGAAGACTGAGTCATTCATGGATAAAATAGAGATGCGGATGACCAACCATGAAGCTACTCTAAAATCATTGGAGACACAGATGGGTCAGGTTTCCCAGCATATTAAACCGAGGCAGAATGGAGGATTTCCTAGCGATACTGAAAGCTGAATCAGTTAAGGAACCAGCCTTGGAGTCAACTTCCAAGAACGCTGCTCCGGCAGACGACAAACAACCTACTGCCGATGAACCTGTCACAACAGCAGAAGGGAAAGAGGAGAAAGATGAAGAACCTAAACCTTCTCAGATCCGAATGCAGTGGGAAGGGAATATTGCTGTTTATCGTCCCCCACCTTCTTTTCCTCAGCGGTTATAGAAATTGAAACAAGAGTCCCAGCTTAAGAAGATCTACGATATTTTTAAGCAGGTTCACATCAACATTCCGTTGTTAGATGCAATAAAGGAAATGTCGGGTTATGCCAAATTTCTCAAGGATTCCATGTCAATGAAATCCATACTTGGGGAATTCGAAACGGTCAAAATGACAGAGGGATGCATGAGTATTCTGCACAAGCATCCACCCGAGAAGAAAAAGGATCCTGGGAGCTTCATCATACCGTGCATAATCAGAGATAAATTTGTGGGTAAGGCACTTTGTGATCTTGGTGCTAGTATAAATTTAATGCCCAAATCTGTTTTTCAGAAATTAGGTATTGGAAAAGCTCGGCCCACAACAGTAGTACTGCAGCTGGCAGACCGCTCTTACGTTCATCCAGAAGGGAAAATTGAAGATATTCTGGTAAGAGTGGATAAATTTATTTTTCCTGCTGACTTTCTTGTCTTAGATTGTGAAGCAGATGGGAATGCACCAATCATCCTGGGGCGACCCTTCTTAGCCACAGGAAGATCACTGTTTGATGTGGAAAAAGGAGAACTCACTATGAGAGTGAACGATCAAGAGATCAAGCTGAATGTTCTCCAGGCAATAAAACATGCTGGTGCAGAAGAAGAATGCAAGGCTATCACTGAAGTTATCCTTGACCAACCCTGCATCAGGTCGGGCTGCCACGACATCAAAATTGGCCACTGCCCCAGCAGCCATTTAGAAGACTGTCACGGTAGCGATGACGACGGCAGCTCCTCAGAATCTGATATATCTGATACTGAAGATCAAGAGGAGATAAACTGGATAGGCAATCATCCAGGTAAGTTATTCGAGCCCTTAAACTATACCTTGGATGAACATATAGTCCAAAAGCCATCAACTGTAGAGCCACCTATTCTAGATCTTAAGCCCCTGCCAGGGCAGCTTAAATATGTTTTCCTTGGTTTAAATGATACGTTGCCCCTAATCATCTCTTCCAAGTTGATGCAGGAACAGGAACAGCAGCTGATAGGGATGCTGCAGCAGCACAAAAAGGATATTGGATGGACGATAGCTGATATCCAAGGCATCAGTCCGGCACTATGCATGCATAAAATCCTCTTAGAGGATGATCATAAGCCGACCATTGATGCACAGAGACGTCTAAACGATGCTATGCGAGAGGTGGTGCGTAAAGAGATCATAAAATGGCTAGATGCTTGAATAATCTATGCCATCTCGGATAGCAAGTGGGTGAGCCCGGTGCAGTGCGTTCCTAAGAAAGGAGGAATAATCGTGGTAACCAACGAAGAAAATGAGTTAATCCCAACCAGGACTGTGACCGGTTGGAGGGTTTGTATAGACTACCAGAAGCTTAACAAAGCTACCCGGAAGGACCACTTCCCCCTGCCCTTTATTGATCAAATGCTTGATAGATTAGCGGGGAAGCCTTACTATTGTTTTCTTGATGGATACTCAGGTTATAATCAAATAGCCATCACACCGGAAGATCAAGAGAAGACGACGTTCACTTACCCATACGATACTTACGCTTTTCGGAGGATGCCATTTGGACTTTGCAATGCACCTGCAACCTTTCAAAGGTGTATGATGGCAATATTCTCCAATATGGTGGAGGATTTCCTGGAGATATTCATGGAAGACTTCTCTGTCTTCGGAGACAATTTTGAAAGCTGCCTTGGCAACCTACAGAAAGTGCTCGAGAGATGTGAGAAAGCAAACTTGGGATTGAACTGGGAGAAATATCACTTCATGGTGGATGAAGGGATAGTCCCAGGCCATAAAGTAAGCTGCCGCGACATAGAAGTCAACAGAGCTAAGATCGAGGTAATTGAAAAGTTTCTGCCACGCACCACACTCAAGGGAATCAGGAGTTTCTTAGGGCATGCGGGTTTTTATCGGAGGTTTATCGCAAACTTTTCGAAGATCACCAAACTCTTATGTCATCTTCTGGAGCAGAACCGTCCCTTCGACTTCAACACTGAATGTATTGAGGCATTCAAGGTTCTAAAAGAAAAGCTGGTAACAGACCCAATAGTATAGCCACCAGATTGGAAACTACCATTTGAGATCATGTGTGATGCTAGTGACTATGTTGTCGGGGCAGCACTTGGGCAGAGGAAAGACAAGCTCTTTCATGTTATATATTATGCCAGCAAAACACTGAACGATGCCCAAGTAAACTACACCACAGCGGAGAAGGAACAGTTAGCTGTGGTGTTCTCGATTGACAAGTTTCGTTCATATATACTTGGAACGAAGGTCACAGTCCACACAGACCACTTTGCATTGAAATATCTGTTCGCCAAGAAGGATGCAAAGCCTCGATTGATACGCTGGATTCTGCTACTGCAAGAGTTCGACCTTGAAATCAAGGACAAAAAGGGAACAGAAAATCAAGTTGTAGACCACTTTTCAAGATTAGAGAAGGGAAAGAGTATTCCAACAGACGAGACACAAATATTGGAGACCTTCCCTGACGAGCAGTTGTTCGCTGCCACAAGCACTGCCGCGACAACCATGGCGGCAGGTAAGTTTTCTGAACTCCCCTGGTATGCTGATTACGTTAATTATCTAGTTAGCGGAATAACTCCTCCTGACCTTAACTATCAAGCTAGAAAGAGGTTCCAAAATGATGTCAAACATTATTATTGGGACGAACCTCTTCTTTTCAAATATTGTGCAGATCAGGTTATTAGGAGATGCGTACCACAGGATGAACAGGAAGCTGTGCTTCATCACTGCCATGCTTCACAATATGGAGGACACTTAGGTGGTAACAAAACTGCTGCCAAGGTTTTGCAGTCAGGATTTTATTGGTCGTCACTGTTCAAGGATGCCTAGACATTCTACAAAAACTATGACAAATGTCAACGAACTGGAAACATCTCAAGGAGACATGAGATGCCGCTGCAAAACATTCTTGAAGTCGATATCTTTGATGTTTGGGGGATTGATTTTATAGGACCATTCCCAACCTCATGTGGGAACTTATATATCATCCTGGAAGTGGACTATATGTCCAAATGGGTTGAAGCGATCGCTACTCAGAAAAACGACGCCAAGACGGTTCAGAGGTTTTTGCATAAAAACATATTTTCCAGATTTGGCATCCCCAAGGCGATCATCAGTGATAAAGGGAGGCATTTCGATAATAGGGTTATAGTTGTTGCCTTAAAAAAGTATGGTGTCAAACATCGGATCGCAACAGCATACCACCCTCAGACCAATGGATAAGCTAAAATATCCAACAGAGAGGTTAAGAACATTCTTGAAAAGATGGTTAAGCCAACTCGGAAGGACTGGTCTCTACACCTCAACGATACATTATGGGCCTACCGAACAACATTCAAAACTCCATTGGGAATGTCACCCTACCGGCTTATTTATAGGAAAACATGCCATCTACCTGTTGAGATTGAGCACAGAGCATACTGGGCCGTCAAGGCAGTGAATATAGACTTGGAAAAGGCAGGACAGAAAAGGTTGCTCGACTTGAATGAGATAGAAGAAATTCGAGCAATGGCCTATGACAACGGAAGGATCTACAAAGACAAGACAAAGAAGTGGCATGATAAGAAGTTGCTGCCACGACAGTTCTGCCCAGGGCAGCTTGTATTGTTATTCAACTCTAGGTTGAAACTCTTCCCAGGAAAGTTGAAATCTAGGTGGTCCAGCCCATTCCAAGTGGTACAAGTTTTTTCGCATGGTGCCATTACAATCAGATCTTTAAAAGACGGGCACCAATTTAAATTTAACGGACAAAGATTGAAGCATTATCAGGGGACTGAAGCCCCAAGAATGCATGAAGTGGTTACTTTAGGAGATGCCCCTTCTGGCATCCCTAATTTAACCTAATTTTATTTTTATTAATATTTATTGTTTATTTATATATATTAGGTAATTAGAATTATTTTAATTTTTTTAGGAACTAAATTTTTATTTTATTATTTGTAGGAAATAAAGGAAACAAGGAGAAGAGGAGAAGTGAATTCAGCCCACCATCTTTCCATCAGCACAAAAAGCCCAACTAAGGAGCCTGCCGTTACAGCTGCCGCGACAAACGCGGAAAATCCAGCATGTCAACACGCTGTCGTGGCAGACACGCAAACGCGTAACAGACGCGCAGCAGACACGGAAACGCGTGACAGAAGCGTCAGAAACCGCATAACAGTTGGCTTCGTTATTTGCGCCTGCCGTTACAGCTCCAACGGGCAGCAAACTCCCCCTCTATATAAACCCCGTTTTACTATTCATTTTCACTCACTTTCACTCTCTCTAGTTGTTTCCTCTTGAATTTCACTTGCTTTCATTTTCTTTCCATAGTCCTTGCAATATGAGTACAAGAAATACCCGCCGTAGTGCTGCCTCAGGATCTGCCCCAGCAGCATCCACTCCTAGCTCCTTCCAGGTCAGAGACATGTGAGAGGAGAAAGGTTTCATTTGCACCACCAGAACGGAGAACCTTGGGCTGCAACCGTTCATAGCCCGCAAAATCAGAGCCCTGCAGTGGCATATGTTCGCCGAGCAGCTGGAGGAGATGAACGTGACTCTCGTCCGAGAATTTTATGCTGCCATCGACAGCAGGGAGGCGACAACAGTAACAGTTCGAGGAAAAGAGGTACCATTTGAGCCTGAATACATCAACACCCTCTATGGGTTCTATGTGGGGAGAAAGGAAGACGACCACAAAAGATTTGTGGAAAGCTTGGAACCGGCAGATTACGATGTTGTGATGGCAGAACTCACAGACGAGGGTACCGAGTGGAACACCAATCCTAAACATCCAAGGACGGTAAAACGAGTTCAACTCATTCCAGGGGCCAAGCAGTGGAACGCTTTCATCAAGAAGAGAATCATGCCCTCCTCGCACAACACAACGGTAGATCAACCAAGGTTAGCCCTCATCCATTCTATTCTAAATGAGAGGCCAATTAACGTTGGCAGATACGTTCGGGAGGCAATATTGGATTGTGCGTACAGGCCGTCAGGACCATTCTTCTTCCCATACCTCATAATTGCCCTCTGCCGCGGCCACAACGTATCGGAAGCTGCCGAAGATTTGAGAGTTCGAGGGAAAGGGTGGACGGAAAGGAACATCTTCAGCCTGATGGAGTTGAAAGCTGCCACACCCCTGTCGTCTTTCGACCCCACTACCACAGCAGGTGAGCTGACAGAGCCCACCCAAACCGAACCTACCGCCACAGAGCCCAGGCAGTCCACCGCAGCAGCTCCCCCAGCAGACTCCTCAACCCAAATATTGGCTGCCCTGCAGAAAATGGAAGAACAGCAACTGGGCCTGATAAGTTTCATCCGAGACTTCACCACCGCAACGGTACATTTCATCCACACCTCTCTTAATTTTCCTGATGTATTGTTCCCTGCCTTCCCCAACCATTATTTTGCTGCCCCCACACCTGTCTATACCCTACCCCTGCTGCCACACCAAGAACGCCATTTGCCGCGTCAACCCCGACCCCAACCACAACAGCTACAGGTGGCAGTCACACAGCCGAAACATCTGCCCAGGGAGCCAAGAGAAAAGAGCATATGTCCGACCTCGACAGGTATATAGTTGGCTTCTCCTCTTCATCCATTTGGGAGGAATCCGATGTCGAGCCCTCTGTCAAGAGGAACTTGTCCAAGGAGTTCACCTCGGAGAAACGACAGAAAACAGGCCTTGGAGTTGACCCATCCGACCAGGAAAAATCCGGCAGCAGCAGTAGCAGCAGCGGCAGCAGCAGTAGCAGCTCCGAGGAGGTTTAGGTATTGGAGAAACTACCTCATATCTCCCCTACCCGCATCCAACCTCCACGGGAAGCCAAAACCAAGAACACTTATGCCTCTCCCATCCGTCTGCCGGCACCGACAAGGAAAGTCACTGCCCGTCGGCAGATTCAACTCAGCAGCGGCGACGACGACAGCGCCTAAAAATTTAAGTTTCTTACCTTATATTGTTGTCTGCCTTTTTGTTATATTTTGTGATGTTATTTTTCTTTTTCTTGTTTTTCATCTCTGTCATTTGCATTGAGGGCAATGCAACCCTCGAGTTTGGGGGTGGCATCCCTCCATTAATGAAGTCTGTTTAAGTTTAAAAAACCGTGTCTTTTACTTAGCTTATTTTTGTTAAAAAAATATTTTGGCTTAAGTCTTTGAACTTCACTTACCTGCCACGACATATGCTGTCGTGAAAGTACCTTTAGGAAATTTTAGAATCTGTTTAGAGCCTTGCTATGATTCTACCCTGTAAAACACTCTTTGTGACTCTTATGCTTTATAGATTTCTTTAGTACACTGGAATAGGAATGTTTACCCACTTGAAACTGCCCCTAGAGGTGCCTATCACTGGCTCTAGGAAGATAAGAAAGAAAGAAAAAATATTCAGACTCAATAGCTTGCAAAATTGCCTTGCACTTATTTTAGGAGATTTTCTTTTTGAGCTAAGTTAGAAAAAACTAAAGGAGCCCAAGAATTGCCTCCAGAAAAGATGCAGTTAAATAAAGAGTCAGAAAAAACTAAAAGAGCCTAAGAATTGCCTCTAGAAAAAATTGAAATGGCATAACCTCAAGTTTGTAGTCATAACTATTCTGGTATACTAAGGTAGTCTAGATGCATAAGTGTTCACAAAACCCGCACACACATCACAAGAATTATAGCATGGTTCCGAATAAGTCCAGAAATGTCCAACAAGGTACTACTCGTGATAGAATACAAGTGGTAGGCAAGGAAAAGTTCACTTTTTAAGCCAAAAAAAAACTGTTTATTTATTTTTAGGTCTGAATTTAATGAGGGCAAGCAAAAACTTGAGTTTGGGAGTGTGTTGAGTGTGTACAAGTTCTATATTTTACCCCCTATTTAACCTATATTTCTGATGCATTCAGGCATAATTCATTGCATTTAGGTTAGATTTCATTTATACATCACAATTATATCAAATGGCACAGTTTCTACTGAAATTTGTTGCTTTTTCAGGTAGCTGCTGTAGCAGATGGAGGGAAGTGGAGAAGCAGACACTGGGCAGTGAAGAAACAAAGCTGGAACTAGACTGCAGACGAGAAGGATGATGCTGCCATGGCCGCTGTCGTGGCAGCCAAGGACGACAACAATGATGAAGAGAAGAAGTGAGTGGGCCTCGACAGAAAGAGAAAATTAAGTCGGTCTGTCGTGGAGCACCCTTATATTTTTCCAAGCCCTAGATCAGAATGAAGGCCAAGCCCAAAGTTCAAGGAAGAAACTCCAAGCAAGAAGGAAGGACGAATTAAAGACATATGCTCTGAAGATTTAGTCTTTAATAGAGTTGTGCTTTAGTTTAAACTTGTATTCTTGCCATATTAGAAAACTTGAACCCAAGGCCTATATAAAGGCATGTAATTCGACCTAGGGAAGGATATCTTACTCTCTAGCTTTCTCTTCTAAACCCTAGTCGTTTTCCCTTTCTCATCATGTTCTAAACTTCCCCTAGGGCTAAGGGTTGATTTGTAAAGTAGTTGCAAGGATTGCATTTGTTTTAGGAATTTTTCTATTCAATAAAATAGATTTCAAGTTTGTTTATTCTGGTTTTCAACATCTTGCAAGAGTATCGGGAGAGCATTGTGAGATTACACATTTACTTAATATCGGAAGAGTTAAGTATACGAAAGGAATAAGTACGGGTTCTCCAGTTTATGGTTGAACTATCTTGGACCTAGGGATAGGACGAGGTTAAGTGGCTAAGGAAGAATTCAACAACATCAGTGTTCATCCTTCGATTCACGCCGGGAGGTATCATCAAAGACGTGTTCATCGACAGACTTGGACCTAGGGATAGGCCAAGGCATAACAGTGATTATTGCCAAGCTTGAAGTACAGAGTTGTGTGATCGCTGCCGCGACTAACAATGGACTGCTGCCGTGACAGGTGCTGCCGCGACAGTCGCGACGACAGAACAGAGATTCCTAGACTTTGCAACACCTACACTACTGAGCAATTCAATACCGGTCGATTCTCTCTATCCTAAAATCTTTACTCTTTTATTTCATTATTCTTTATTCTCTCGTGACAACAATTAAACTATTTCTTTTCTCTCTTGTGCAGCAATCTAAGGTGAAGCTATTAGCCCAGTCCCTGTGGAGACGATATCTAATACTTACGTATCACTTTACTACTTGCGTCGTGTACACTTGCACTACATTACGATAGACACTTTTACACGCAACAGTAAGGAAACTGCTTCTTCATATCATCTTTTCTTTCCCATGTGGCTTCCTCAACACCATGATGCCTCCACAACACCTTAACCAGCTCAATTGTCTTACCTCGGAGAATTTTACTGTCCGAATCCAAAATCTCAACTGTGGTAGCCTCCACATGCATAACATGCGAAGGATCCGATCTATACCTCCACATGCATAGATACATGAAACATATTAAGTATCCTCTCTACCTCATGTGGTAGCCTCAGCTTATAAGAAATAGGACCCACACGTTCTATCACCTCGTATGGTTCGATATATCTAGGGCTCAGCTTACCCTTCCAGCCAAACCTCATCACTTTCTTCCAAGGTGAAACCTTTAAGAACACACGATCACCCACCGCAAACTCTATCTCCTTACGCTTCAAATCCGCGTAAGACTTTTGCCGATCAGAGGCTGCCTTCAACCGCTCACAAATGAGCTTCACCTTCTCGGTGGTTCCTTTCAACAAAGCCGGTATCGAGACCAACTTTTGTCCCGTTTCAGCCCAACAAAGAGGAGTTCTACACTTCCTCCCATACAAGGCTTCATAAGGTGCCATTTGAATACTTGCCTGATAGCTATTATTATAAGCAAACTCCACCAAAGGCAAGTGCTTCTCCCAAGAGCCTTGAAACTCAATCACGCAGCACCTCAACATATCCTCAAGCACTTGGATAACACGCTCAGATTGTCCATCCGTCTCACCTAGATCACAAAGTGCCTTACCCACGAATTTATCAACAATTATGCACGGTATTATGAAGCTCCCAGGATCCTTCTTTTTCTGAGGTGGATGCTTGTGCAGAATAGTCATGCATCCTTCTGTCAATTTAACCGTCTCAAATTCCTCAAGTCTAGATTTCTTTGACATAGCATCCTTGAGAAATTTGGCATAATCGGGCATCCCCTTGATGGCATCTAAAAGCGGAATATTGATGTGGACCTGCTTAAAAATATCATATATCTTCTTAAGCTGGAACTCATGTTTTTGTTTCTGTAGCCGCTGCGGAAAAGGAGGTGGAGGATGATAATCTTCAATGCATCCTTCCCATGGTATTCAAATCTGAGGAGGCTTAGGTTCTTCATCCTTCTCCTCTGTCCCTTCTACTGTCGTGACAGGTGTGGCGGTAGCAGGTTGTTTATCGTCTGCTGGGGCAGTGTTCGCAGCAGTCCATTCTAGGGTTGGTTCCTTAACTGGTTCAACTTTCTTCTTCGGCGCTGGTAATTGCTTCCCACTCCTAGTTGTGATAGCTTTGCATTGCACATGTGTGGGTTGTCTAGCGACCTCAGTATCTCTAGGGAATCCTCCGTTCTTCCTTGGCTTAATATGCTGGGAAACCTGGCCCATTTGTGTCTCCAATGATTTCAGAGTAGCTTCATGGTTAGTCATTCACATCTCTGTTTTATCAATGAACGACTCAGTCTTCTTGACGAAGTGATCCATGTTTGCGATGTAAGTTCCTGTCTGTGACATAAATGTGGCCAAAGTCTGCTCCAGTATACTAGGTGTGGCTGCCGGCGGCTGTTGTGGTTGCTGTTGTGGTTGCTGCTGAGTCAGAATTCTAGGTGTCCCCTGATTTTGAGTGTTCTGTACTTGAGGATTCAGGGCATTGTTTGGGTTGCTCCAAGAGAACTTGGGGTCTTTCCTCCAATTGGGATTGTAATTGTTGGCGTCATAGTTCCTTTGCTTGTTGAAGTTTCCAACATACATCCCTTCCTCTAGCTGTAGCGGGCAGTCTTCCGAACTATGATTCCCACTGCAAGTTTCGCATACCTCTTCCGCAGAGTAGGCAAGTTTTGAATCTTTCTTCAGCAAATTCTCTACTGCCTTTGTGAGGTACGCAACATGTGTCATTAGGGAGTTATCAGCCTCATAATCTATTACAGCTAGTACACGTTTACCTCTCTTTGATGTGGGAAATTGCTCTTCATTCTTTGCCAAATTCTTTAACACTACCATGGCTTCATCCGGATCCTTGTCCAACACCAATCCATTGGATGTTGAATTGATTCTCATGCGAGTTTGTAGGTTGGCAGCATTGTAGAATTTGATGACTTGATTCTAAACAGGGAATCCATGCATCGGGCAATTCCTTAGAAGAGTAGTAAACATGTCCCATGCCTCGTGCATTGGCTCGTCGTCTTCCTGCTGAAAAGTAGCAATTTTGTTATGTAATTGCTCAGATAAATGGGAAGGGTTAAAACGAGATATAAATTCACGAGTTAAATCTACCCAAGTTCGTATTGAACCCAGCGTTAGTTTATTCCACCAAGTTTTCGCTCTGTCCCTCAATGAATTAGGAAATAACCGAAGCCTCAGTATCTCCGGGTTTACTCCTGGTAGTCTAAACGAACCACAGATTTCTTGGAATGTTTTCAGATGTTCCCTAGCATCCTTTGTAGCAGCACCGCTAAATTGGCCAGCGGAATTAATCATGCTGAACATCACAGGTTTCAGCTCGAAATTTTTAGCTTCCACGTCTGGCAGGGTGGTTTCTAGTTCCACATGATCATTGATCATGTAATCACGGCATAACCGGCGTGCGGCCCCAACAGTAGGAGGAGCGGTAGGCTATCCGTTTCCTCCATCTCCAATAGGATCGTTAGGATCTTGGGGATTCCCTTGGTTGTTCCTCCTATCTTCGTGTCTTCTGTTCACCATTGCTTCTAACTGTTCCTCCAGGTACTCGTTTCTTGCTACTAGGAGGTGGACTCGTTTCCTGAGGTTGCACGTTCGATTGATTTCGGGGTCTAATTTGTGCTCAGGTTCTTTGCCTCGTTGAGATCTGCGCATAAGCAAACGAAAGACCTTGTGAAAAACACAGGGTGAACAATCCAAATAAAAACAGAAAAATTAAAAAGAATGTGCAGTAAAAGTAGGGTAACGATATGTTGACAGTCCCCAGCAGGGGCGCCAAAAACTTTTTATGTGTAAAAGAGTCTATCGCAATAGAGTGCAAGTGTACACGACGCAAGTAGTAAAGCGATACACGAAGTATCGGATGTCGTATCCACAGGGACTGGAAATACCCTTAACCTTGAATTGCTGCACAAGAAAGAAGATGATGATTTTAATTGTTCGTAAGAGAATACTAAAGAATACTGAAGATAAAAGATTAAAGAAATCATGATAGAGAGAATAGGTCGGTATTGATTTGCTCAGTAGTGTAGGTGTTGCAATGTATAGGACTCCATGTTCTGTCGTTGCTCCTGTCGCGGCAGCACCTGTGGCGGCAGAGGTCTGTTGATGTCGCGGCAGCGATCACACAACTCTGTACTTCAATCTTGGCAAGAATCCATGTTGTGCCTTGTCCTATCCCTAGGTCTAAGTATGTTGATGAACACGTCTTGATGATACCTCCCGGCGTGAATCGAAGGATGAACATCGATGTTGTTGAATTCTTCCTTAGCCACTTAACCTCGTCCTATCCCTAGGTCTGAGATAGTTCAACAATAAACTGGAGAACACGTACTTATTCCTTTCGTATGCTTAACTATCCAGATATTAAGTAAATGTATAATCTCACAATGCTCTCCCGATACTCTTGCAAGATGTTGAAAACCAGAATAAGAAAACTTGAAGTCTATTTTATTAAGCAGAGAAAAATCCTAAAACAATGCAATCCTTGCAACTACTTTACAGAATCAACCCTTAGCCCTAGGGGAAGTTTAGAACATGATGAGAAGGGGGAAAATGACTAGGGTTTAGGGGAAGACGGCTAGAGAATAAGATATATCTCCCTAGGTCAAATTACATGCCTTTATATAGGCCTTGGGTTCAAGTTTTCTAATATGGCAAGAATACAAGTTTAAATTAAAGTACAACTCTATTAAAGACTAAATCTTCAGAGTAGATGTTTTTAATTCGTCCTCTTTCCTTGCTTTGAGTTTCTTCCTTTAACTTTGGGCTTGGCCTTCATTCTGACCTAGGGCTCATAAAAATATATGAGTGCTCCATGACAGACCGACTTAATTTCCTCTTTCTGTCGAGCTCCACTTCACTTTTTCCCTTCAACATGGTTGTCGTCATTGACTGCCACGGCTGCGGCCGTGGCAGCATCTTTTCATCGATTGCAGTCCTATGTTCCATCTTTGCTTCACCACTGCCCTGCGTCTGCTACAACAGCTACCTGCAAAAGTAACCAATTTCAGTAGCAAATGTGTCATTTAATATAATTGTGATGTATGAATGAAATCTATCCTAAATACAATGAATTATGCTTGAATGCAGCAGAAATATGGGTTAAATAGGGGGTAAAATATAGAACTTTTACACACTCAACACTACTATTACTCTTTTAGTATTGTTATAATATTATTATCAATAGCACCACTGTTTTTATATTCATTATATTATTGATTTCAAAAAAACCCTAAACATTACTAATATATTATATTTAATATCATCCTATTATAGTTAATAACAATTATATCTTATCATTTATATACATTCATTACATATTTGTTTTTGTTATTATCACTTGTTATATTATTATCATTTAGTATGTGCTAGTGTTATTATTTGTTATTATTTAGTATTATTATCATTATTGTTATTTATTATTTATTGTATTGTTATTATTGTTATTGTTATCATTTGTTATTAATATTATTATTAGTATATTGTTATTACTATTATCATTAGTATATTATTATTATTATTATTATTATTATTATTATTATTATTATTATTATTATCATTATTATTGAATAGTATTATTCTAAAAAAAATAATGAAACATAAGTAATAAAAAAGCCCAAATTATATAAATAAACAGTCCATTACATTTAAAATACAAGTCCAAAATAAATGTACGACCCGATTAGAAAGCCCAAATGACCCTTAGCCCAAATTACATAAAAAAACCCTAACATATTTGTTTCTTTGCACAGCCAAATATCTACCGTCAGATTTGTCTCGGATCTAACGGTCCAGATGAAGCCCAAAGAAGAAACCCTATAAAGCTCTTCAAGCCATTCGCGACGCACGATCTCAGCCGTCAGATCACGCGAAGATCCAAGGGCCCAGATCGCTCCAGACCAGCGAAACCCTAGAGAGCACCCCTTTTCCCTAACGTTGCTCTCCTCGTAGCCGTTAGATCGGAGTCCATCCAACAGCCTCGGATCGACGTGAAAGATTCCAGACGCCTCACGCGCCCACGCTCGACTTCTCGTCTACCAACGCGCGCGTGCAAGGACCATGTGCCTGACGATTATGTTTCCTCTACCACCACCACGCCGATGTCCCCTCCCGATCGGGCATCTTCGGCATGCCTCAGACGAAAACAACGATTGCCAGATACCCAAAAACAGCAAAAAAGACAACAAAATAGGGGCAATTAATCAAAGTCAACCGGGCAAAATTCAAAGAGGCAGAGAGAATTATTTTTGTTTTCACTTGCATGTAACCTTCGAAAAGATAAAAACCGAAACAAAAACACAAGAGAGAGGGTGGAGAGAAAAAAACAGTAAGCACGGATTGTAAACCAAAAAAAGAAAAATGATTGAGGATTTTTCTTTCACACAGAAGCAATAAAAAAGACATTCAGAGGTATCTTGTTTTTTCTCTCATTGCATGCACGAATGAAACAAAAAATAGGGTTTTACGGATTTACCTCTTCACGTTACCGGAATTTTCGTCCCTTTCGTTTCTTTCTTTTCCGCCGGTGATAAGCCTCCGACTCTTAGAGGTCGCGTAGATGGTGATTCGGCAAAGAGGTAGTAGCCAGATGACTGAAATTTTTGGGTTTTAAAAGGAAAAATCTTTCTTTTTTGGGTATTAAAATCAACAGAGTTTTTTAGGATTTCGGCTTCGTTTCCGAAATGAATCGCAAAGGTTTGAACGCCGGCGAGGGTTGATTGAAAAAAAAAAGAAAAAGGACTTTGGGGACTGATTTACTTAGGGTTTTGAATGAAAAGCACCAAAGAGGTATCCTGGTCTCAAAACGGGTTATTTATATTATTTTTCTTTTTTAAAAATGGTCCACTAACCATTTTGGTCCCTCCAAGATTAACAAACTACACCGACAGGGCCTCCGCGTTTGAAAGATACGTCTTGAGTCCTCCGAACCTTTCTGGGTTACTTGATTTCGCCCAAAAATGCTGAATATGAATCTAATTTTAAAAATATTTTGGTTTTATCTCCCTTCATGCCCCTAGTGTTTTAAAAGCGTTTTTTAGCCATTTCGTCTTTTTCCCTTTCCATCCTTGGAATTTTCTATTCATTTTCAATTTCATCCCTAAGAAGCGGTAAAATCACTTAACCGACCCTTCTTTTTTAATTAACTCTCATTTCAGCCCTTCATTTACAAATTTCATCCCTACCTTGTTGTCACATATACGTTGTGTGGGGTTGTGACTTAGTTTAAATGCGATTTTTGATTAATATGTATATATATATACATATTTACGTTATATTTTTACACAAACACATTGCGAACTCATTTATCTTTGTGTATTTATGCCTAGATCTTTAAATTGCTTAAAAACTAGCATAATGTTACCATGCGATATTTTGAGCTTTTGGGCTTGGTGCGTTACGTTACCTTGCATAGCATGTAATTTTGTGACAACATGAAATATTTGCCTTTGAACTTTCCATGCCATGTGTATATATATATGTTACTTAATCATGTTCTTCAATTGACAACACCTATACCTCGAATTTTTACCTCATTCCTCTTATTTGGTTCATCTCTCTAGACAATTATATATGTACATTAGTTTTATGTAACAATGCCTATATCATGGGGTTTGCACAACTATACTCGTGTTTATTATTTTCGTACGTTAGGTATATTCACTTTGTTGCTAGCCCATTTGTCTATGTATGGTTTCACCGGTAATTTACTTGTTCACGCCTTGTTTATTTTGTACCATCGTTGGTTTATCCATGTGTATTAAGTTACACTCGAATTTTAGAGTGTAATGCGGATGTCTTTTTATTCGGGAATGAACGAGGCCAGTACCAGTCGTAGTGGTGGTGGTTCGGGCATTCTTTCTCGAATATTAAGGCTTTTAAAATTTACTCGCCCGTATAACCAAACTTCGATACGATTCGTCACTTTAATTCGCAAAATTTAATATTAATGAAGCGGTAATATTTTTTGTACCAATTTTGGGCATTTCGGGGGTGCTCATCCTTCCACGCGTGTAACCGACTCTTTAGAAAGAATCTCTGGTTTTATTTCGGTGTCCGGTCTACCATTTTTAAATGACCGATGGCGACTCCTCCTTTTTTTCAAAATTCGATTAATTTTCAAAAACCAAATTAAAACACTGTTCCATCCGAGGTACACTTATAAAATTTATCTTTTAGTCGCTACAGATGGCGACTCCACTGGGAAAAAAATTTTTGTTTTCAAAAACAAAAAATAGAGAGTCTAGCCAAAAAAACTCTACCGCTCAATTATTATTAGAAGTTGCGAATTAAAGTGACCAAATCGATCGACATTTGTTTATAAGTGTGAGTTTATTTTAAACGCATTTAAATTGGCATTTAAACTCGTTTGTCTAAGTGAGGGGAAAACGCTAGTGCTTTCGCGAGGATATCGTTTCTCCGTACGAGCCTATCAAGTACCTTCGGGGCTCGAATACCCTATATCTTCGTGGGAATACCGTTTCTCCGTACAGATATAGCTAAAGGGTCCCCGCGAATTGAACTCGGTTGAGAGGAGCCTATAATGGGTGATGACCGGGGGCCTTGCTACCCTTAAAAGATGATAGCGAGGACAGTTCGAGTACCTCCTAGAACCCAAATTGCATTTAGAGAACTAGAAAGCCCACCCCTTTAGAGCCATGTGGACAACCTAGGTATTAGACAGCATAAATAGTGTTGTTTGGGTGCTTGTGTAATTTATTAACTGTGTTTATCTGATACTAATGATTTTTCTTGTGACCCTCCCTGTATTTATTCTTGCATGCATTTCATGACACAAGGGTGTTGAGTCAAGGCGGTTTTACCTAATCCAGGGCTATCATTGTGGATGGGAGGTTGCTAAAAAGATGTCAATTTGCAAGTCCGACATTGATTCAAGGTGAATCAGAAGGGTCAAAGGGACAAGTTTACCGAGGAAACACATGGTGTCAGGTTATAGAAGATCTAATGCCCATCATTGAAGAAAGCACAACCCCTTCTCCATCCCGAGGAAGTCAAGCAAGATCGGGTCTACTCCGAACATCCAAAGTCACGAAACTACCCGACCAAGTACAAAGAGGAGGCCGGAAAGAGTGTGGCGACCGAAAATGGCATGGATTAGGTCAAAAGATGGATTCAACTTTGAAGAGATAGTTTGTTTTCCGGGACTTGATACCAGCAGCTTTAGAGGGTCTTAAATTGCTAGAGAAGACAACAAATTCGGCGCCAACATTTTTAGCCGAAGTTTTCTTTTCTTTAAATGTGATTCGGGGACAAGAAGAGTACTCGTAGGAGTTTGCTACGACCATCTTACGATGAGGAACCTCCTTTATGTCCAAATGAAAATTTACATGAGGGGAATCACCTATATGACCAACACCTTTGATTTGCATACATTTGTAGCAGTTGTTTCATATATCATTAAAATTGTCAGCCATGCACCCATCTCATGAGCATGCATCTGTTGATTCGAGTCCATAATACATCCATCATTAAGACTTGCTTAAGGCATTTCATCGCATCATTACTAATTGGGAACAACACTCGTGTCAGAGAGAGAAAGAGAGAGAAAATGGAGAAAGGAAAAGTTTTCAGCCAGTATAGCGTTAGAAGTAAGACTGACCTAGTAGCAAGGGTGGACATGCTTGAACAGCTTCACGAGCAGTTGGTCAAAATCAGAAGGAGACGATCGCGTATGTGAAGATGTTCCAAGATAAAACGATGGGGGAAATCAGTGAATTGAGGGCTTTGATAACTGTGGTGACCGAAGGAAGCGACATGAAGGGAGACCCCCACCCCGACGAGAGTGAAAAGGTGGACCATGACATTTTGATGGAAGAAGCTTTGTCTAAAGAAGACCAAGCCATCATCGACCAGTATGAGGTGAACCGCACTACTTCATAATGCCCTGTTGAGTTGGCGTTAGATAAGATCGAAGATTCACTTAGGAGAAGCTTGTCTTCTCCAACGAAGGAAGAATCAGCTCAAAAGCGACAAGACTACCAAGAAGCCTCGAAGAGCGTTACAACTTCGCAACCCCAAACTATGGTCGAGAGTCCTCGAGGTTCAAAGAAGATGAAAGGGAATAACCAGTTCACCCCCAACCCTTTCACTAACCAAGAGTTGTACTCAAAGATGTTGCATGCTCGAGTGGTGGCACCTTGCTTTGTTAAAACCCCGTCACCTCCGTATCCCAGATGGTTCTGTAAGAAAGAGCATTGTGATTACTACATCAGAATTCGGGGGCATTCGATCGAGAAATGTACGGGTTTTAAGCGCAAAATCCAGGTTCTCCTAAACCTTGGGGTGTTGGAATTTGAGACAAAAAGTCTGGGTTTGATAATCAGGTTTCCACCTATGGATAATGAGGTGAAGCTAGGAGAAGGTTAGGTTGATGTGGTGAAAGAGGTGGATAAGGCAAAGTTGCATACATCGGCGAAATCTACGAACGTCAGTGGTTGTCCTGATCATGCTACAGAAGGGTCGGGCCTGTTTACGGGGTCAAAAGGAGTTCCAAAAGAGCCCACAAAAGTGATAGACCCCGATAAAATTGAAGAAAGTGATCCTTATCTAAGGAAAGTGGAAAAGGAAAGCTAAAGAACACGTTGTAGGAGAGGTTGACAAGAAGACGAAGGCATGTTTCCCGATGACCAATTCAGAGCTGTTACCTCTGCTGATTCAGAGAAGCTCCTGAGGCCACCACTCCCAAAGCGGTACGCCTATTTTAATACCAATGTGTTTGGCCAGGGTTCCGTGTGAATATCATTTCGGGGATTTCAGCCACACAATGGAAGAGTGCGCGTTTCTAAAGCGCATGATCTATGAGCTTGTTGAGAATAGAGTGCTCTCCTTCGAGAATGGAAAACCTAAGTTTAAGTAGGAAGGCCGAGTGCGAAAAGCCGGGTCCGGTGTCGTGGTGGTGGGGAATTTCTATTGCATCCTACCTTTTGTTGTCATATCTTTTCCTCTTTAATGTGCATGTTTAACTTTGTATTGTGGGCCCATGATAGCTAGCGTCTCTTGTAAGGGGTTTTGTGATGTTCGTTTGTTCTATTTTCAATGAAGGAGACTTTTGCAAGCATTTTATATTCTTTAGTTTCTTTTAGACATTTCATTTATTCTTTATGGTTACAACCTTATTGTTTTTATGTTAAAAACATACGTATATATATATTTTACAAAAACAACCTCAATACTTTGGAAAAACTGAATGTTGTGGGAATGACACAAATGGAAGCACCATCTTTTCTACTTAGGCCAAGAGAGGGATGACAACGAGTGTTCAGGAATAATGGGCCACTCCCATTGAGTGGATTTTCCTCTCGGGCATTGTTGTCTAAGGTTCTTGAATGAAGTGATAACCTTAAAACTTCTACCATCTGAAGACCAATTTTGATATTCGTGTATGGGAGGACATTTGGCATTCCTTCAATTCCATTCACATAGAAAGAAAACAAAAAAAATATACCCATTGCTATCCCCGTTTGATCCTGTTAAACTTTTTTCTTCTGATTGAACCCAAACCAAGGATCACCCTTACACTGGGGGCAAATGAGGTAGAAGCTTATGAACAAATAATTTACATTGGATTCTGATTATGCTATGAGGATGAGGCCTTGTGAATTAAAGGGCAACAACAAGAATAGAGGCATTGAATACAGTTTTTTAGTTTGAACAACAAAAACATCAAAAGGAAATAACAAAAGAAAAGTAGATGCTCAAAGAGCTACCAAAATCAAGTCTAAATTTATCGACATAAAGGTTGAAGAAATCAAAAGCAAAAGCACTAAAGTAAAAAGTGCAGTTTTGAAATGAGAGAAGCGGATAAAGAAAAGGGATAATAGGATTCCCTATCCAAATGAATCTCTGCTTAGATGAGCCTCGAAAGATTGTTCACCTTTGATCAAAAGCCTGCACTAATACAATGCGAAGGTGCAATTTGATCCAAAACTGCGCTTGATAAAAGGAAATGAACTCTAGTGTGAAAACCCCAAAAAGGGGCAGTCTAGAGCGATCCAAAGAAATAAGAAAAGAAATAGCATTTCATCGGAGCATAATTGAGACTTCTAATTGGAAAAATTGATCCTTGGTTTCACCACCCTTAAACACTTGTTTGGGCCTATTTACCCTTTCTTTCATAGCCGTGAGCCTTAGCCTACATTACAAGCCATAAAAGACCATTTGGACCGTACACGGACGGATAAATTTGTCTTCAGATCATATCCCGCCTATCGGAGTTAACATTTCTTCAAGGATTGCCACACTTCTAATGCATGATTGAGATCAGAATAGAGGGAAGGATGGGGCATGGTGAGTTAGTGAGTTAAAGAGAGCCACCTTTAAATTGGATAGAAACTAGGAATGGGAGTCGCTCCTCTCGGAAGCCTAATAGCAAAAAAAAGATTTCATATGTGCATCCCTACAACATTCGGAAAATATCACTCGGGTCGACCTTTTTCAAAGACCCCAAACTTGATTTTCACTTGACATGATTCTTTAAAATGTATATTTACATAATTAAATTATTTCTTACCCAATCATTTGCACAAGTCTCCTACATGGGAATGAACAAGTGGACGGACCGTGGCTCGAGGTAAAGCCATCAGTACCCGGAGGGACACCCTCGGAGGTTCAAACATTGCTACTAGACGACGGATATCACCAGTGGAAATATCAAGACCGTCTTCGGTGAAAAGCCAAGTCATGAAGTTGACCCCCGAGAAGAAGTGTTGAATTAGAACATGAGGGTAGAAAATGTTACGAGGAACGGAAGTTACCCTCGGAGCCTAAGCATCTTGTCAGAATAAACGGGTGCACCACGTCGAGAGCACGCACCGAATTGAAACAGTAAATATCATCTAAAATCGACTCAACAAAAGGCGGTAAAGACAGAAGTACGCCTAAGAAAAGAAGGAAGATAGAGAATAAGAAAGAAAAGAAGTCGAGACGAAAACCCAAAAGGGCACTTTAAGGGCAAAGGAGCGAAATTCAGAAGAGGCGCTTTTGACCAAAAATTAGAGAAACAAGTTGTGGCATCTTTGGACAGAAGAGACCATTTAAAGAAGCCGACATTAACCGGAGGTCAGTCAGAAGGTACATAAGCCTAAAGTAAGTGGGGGAAATAGGATTCTAATCAGTGTAAGTCCTCCATTCAAGAAGAAGCGAAAAAGAGAGGTTCAACACAGGAAAATAAAGATAGTGTTGTATGAAAAATGAGAAGTTCAGAAGACTTAGAGACATGTGGTCACGCCCTGAAGATGTGAAAGGAAAATTTGACGTGAAGGGTCAAAGATAGAAGTTAACTTCACAACGAAAACCCAAAAGGCACTTTGGGGAATGAAGCAAAAATCAGAAGGGACGCTTCAGATCACAAACTCATGGCGAAGGAGGCAGAAACTCAAAGCCAAAAGATTTCAGAGCAAAAGAGGTGGATACTCATAGCTCAGGGCAAAGGAGACAGAAACTCAAAGCCCAAGAATTTCAGAGAAAAGAAGGCAGATACTCAAAGCTCAATGCAAAGGAGGAAGAAACTCAAAGCCAAAAGATTTTAGAGCAAAAGAGATAGATACTCAAAGCTCGAGACAAAGATATATGAAATATGCTCATCTATTCGGGCATTTGAGAATAGAACCCACCTATCCGTTCAGGCACTTGGAGGATGGAATCTGCTCATCTATTCGGGCATTTGGATAATAGAACTCGCCTATCCGTTCAGGCACTTGGAGAATGGAAATCTGTCTATCTATTCGGGCAATCAAGAGTCAGTAAAAAAGAAGAAAAAAAGAGAGAAAGAGAAGGGTTCAAAGTGAAAACTCGAATGGGCACTTTGAGGCAAACAATTCCAGAAGTGGATCAAGATTAGAAGAAGAAGAAGAACAAGAGTCTGGTAGAACCGAGAAGAGGGGCAATCAACGCAAGAAGCAGCACCAAAGGACACGATGTCAATAGAATTAATATTATTAAATAACCTAGAAACCCCAATCATACATCACGAGTAGTTAGGCATCCCTAGGTTAGGAGCATGCTAACTCATACCATCATAGCATTTTATCTCTTTCCATAGATTTTTGGAAGACAAATTGAATACCTCTCGAGATGAGGAGAAAATGATAAAGTGAGAACTAAAAGGATTCCAGGCGAAACCTTTCAAGCCGCCGCCCCAGAATGTCAAGTGAAGCCTTCATGCTCGCCACTCAAGGATATCAGGTGAAAGCTTTCAAGCTTGTCGACAAGGATCCTACAGAGAAAGGGTCCAAAAAGGTTCTATATAGGAAGAACTTACGACACCAGGGTCTCGAAAGCGGAAGGTCCTATAGAGAAGCAACTTGTAGATCCTTGACTTCAGATATACAAAGAGGGGAGTTCATAGAGGGAGAACTACTACTCAAAAAGTACGCCAAGAAAGAGGAGTTCTGTGGAGAAAGAACTCAAAATCCTAAGGCTTCAAGGTCTCGAAAGTGGAGGGTCCTACAGAGAGAGGACTTGGAGATCTTTGAGTTCGGAAATACTAAGACGGGAGTTATGTATAGAAAGAACTGCCACTCGAAGAATACACCAAGGAAATGAGTTCTATGGAGAGAAAGCTCATATTCT
This sequence comes from Hibiscus tridactylites, assembly GCA_958450335.1. Lineage (NCBI taxonomy): Eukaryota > Viridiplantae > Streptophyta > Magnoliopsida > Malvales > Malvaceae > Hibiscus > Hibiscus tridactylites. The sequence goes on along the minus strand of OY288278.1, from coordinate 20,057,143 downwards.
TAAAGCTTCAGAGAGAAACTTACTCGGTCTAGCGCGTTGCAGCTCCAGGAGAGTAAATCGTCCAACAAGGAAATTGGACAGATTTAGTTATGACCAGTTTGCTTTACGACCGTGAAGGGAAAGAAAATCCACTTGGACGCCCAAGTTCGCCTTTTGGCCGTGAAAGGGAGGCAAAAATATTTGGAGAGCTGGCTTGCTTTTAAACCGATAAAGGGAAGGCAAGGTTGTTCGGATGACCAGCTTGTTCTTACGAAAGAGGGAAGACAAAAATATTTGGAATCTGCTCACCTATTCGAGCACTTGGAGAATAGAACCCGCCTATTCGTTCGGGCACTTGGAGAATGGAAATCTGCAAAAAAAAACACTATGTCTATCTGTTCGGGGCATCTAAGGGGAGAACTCATGATCGAAAGGTCGAGAGGAAGAGTTGCTTGGAATCGTGCGGCTGCTTTGGGAAGGCGAACCGTCCAACAGGGAAGTAGGATAAAATTAGTGCTTATGGTCTTTGCTTTATTCTTGTTCCACAAGTAGAAGCAAAACGGGGTAACTATTAAGTATTTAAAAGAAAAAAAGAGAGAAAATGGAAAAGAGAAAAATATACGTGTATATATATATAAGTGTTACTACTATTACATTACTATTACTCTTTTAGTATTGTTATAATATTATTATCAGTAGCACCACTATTTTTATACTCATTATATTATTGATTTCAAAAAACCCCCTAAACATTACTAATATATTATATTTAATAGCATCCTATTATAGTTAATAACAATTATATCTTATCATTTATATACATTCATTACATATTTGTTTTTGTTATTATCATTTGTTATATTATTATCATTTAGTATGCGTTAGTGTTATTATTTAGTATTATTACTATTATTGTTACTTATTATTTATTGTATTGTTATTATTGTTATTGTTATCATTTGTCATTACTATTATTATTAGTATATTTTTATTACTATTATCATTATTATTATTATTATTATTATTATTATTATTATTATTATTATTATTATTATTATTATTATTATTATTATAATAATAATAATAATAAAAAAATAAAAATAAAACATAAGTAATAAAAAAGCCCAAATTATATAAATAAACAGTCCATTACATTTAAAAAAGTCCAAAATAAATGTGCGGCCCGATTAGAAAGCCCAAATGACCCTTAGCTCGAATTACATAAAAAATCCTAACATATTTGTTTCTTTGCGCAGCCAAATATCTACCGTCAGATATGTCTTAGATTTGACGGTACAGATAAAGCCCGAAGGAGAAACCCTAGCAAGCTCTTCAAGCCTTTTGCACCGCACGATCTCAGCTGTCGGATCACGCGAAGATCCAAGGGCCCAGATCGCTCCAGACCAGCGAAACCCTAGGGAGCACCCCTTTGCCCTAGCATCACTCTCCTCGTAGCCGTTAGATCGGAGTTCATCCAACGGCCTCGGATAGACGCGAAGGATTCCAGAAGCCTCACGCGCCCACGCTCGGCTCCTCGTCTGCAAATGCGCGCGTGCAAGGACCACGCGCCTGACGATTCTGTTTCCTCTGCCACCACCACGCCGATGTCCCCTTCCGATCGGGCAGCTCTGCCACGCCTCAGACGAAAACAACGACTGTCAGATACCCAAAAACAACAAAAAAGACAACAAAACAGAGGCAATTAATCAAAGTCAACCAGGCAACAATAAGAGAGGAAGAGAGAATTATTTTTGTTTTCACTTGCATGTAACCTTCGAAAAAGATAAAAACCGAAACAAAAACACAAGAGAGAGGATGGAGAGAAAAAAAACAGTAAGCACGGATTGTAAACCAAAAAAAGAAAAATGATTGAGGATTTTTCTTTCACACAGAAGCAATAAAAAAGACATTCGGAGGTATCTTGTTTTTTCTCTCATTGCATGCATGAATGAAATAAAAAATAGGGTTTTTCGGATTTACATCTTCACGTTACCCGAATTTCTGTCCTTTTCGTTTCTTTCTTTTCTGCCGGTGATAAGCCTCCGGCTCTTAGAGGCCGCGTAGATGGTGATTCAGCAAAGAGGGAGTAGCCAGATGACTGAAATTTTTGGGTTTAAAAGGGAAAAATCTTTCTTTTTTTGGGGGGTTTAAAATCAACAGAGTTTTTTTAGGATTTCGTCTTTGTTTCCGAAATGAATTGCAAAGGTTTGAACGTCAGTGAGGGATGATTGAAAAAAAAGGATTTTAGGGACTGATTTACTTAGGGTTTTGAATGAAAATCGCCAAAGAGGTATCCTGGTCTCAAAACGGTTTATTTATATTATTTTTCGTTTTTAAAAAATGGTCCACTAACCATTTTGGCACTCCGAGATTAACAAACTACACCAACAGGGCTTCCGCGTTTGAAAATTACGTCTTGAGTCCTCCAAACCTTTCCGGGTTATTCGATTTCGCCCAAAAATGCTGAATCTGAAACTGATTTTAAAAATATTTTGGTTTTATCTCCCTTCATGCCCCTAGTGTTTAAAAGCATTTTTTAGCCATTTCGTCTTTTTCCCTTGCCATCCTTAGAAGTTTCTAATGATTTTTAATTTCGTCCCTAAGCAGCGGTAAAATCACTTAATCGGCCCTTCTTTTTAAATTCACTCTCATTTCAGCCCTTCATTTACAAATTTCATCCCTACCTTGTTGTCACATATACGTTGTGTGGGGTTGTAACTTAGTTTAAATGCGATTTTGGATTAATATGGATATATATATATATATATATATTTACGTTATAATTTTACACATGCACATTACGAACTCATTTATCTTTGTGTATTTATGCCTAGATCTTTGAATTGCTTAAAAACTAGCATAATGTTAAAATGCGATATTTTGAGCATTTGGGTTTGGTGCGTTATGTTACCTTGCATAGCATGTAATTTTGTGACAACATGAAATATTTGCCTTTGAACTTTCCATGCCATGTGTATATATATATGTTACTTAATCATGTTCTTCAAATGACAACACCTATGCCTCGCATTTTTACCTCATTCCTCTTATTTGGTTCATCTCTCTATACAATTATATATGTACATTAGTTTTATGTAATAATGCCTATATCATGGGGTTTGCACAACTATACTCGTGTTTATTATTTTCGTACATTAGGTATATTCACTTTGTTGCTAGCCCATTTGTCTATGTATGGTTTCACTGGTAATTTACTTGTTCACGCCTTGTTTATTTTGTACCATCGTTGGTTTATCCATGTGTATTAAGTTGCACTCGAATTTTAGAGTGTAATGCGGATGTCTTTTTATTCGAGAATGAACGAGGCCAATACCAGTCGTAGTGGTGGTGGTTCAGGCGTTCTTTCTCGAATATTAAGGCTTTTAAAATTCACTCACCCATATAACCAAATTTCGATACGATTCGTCACTTTAATTCGTAAAATTTAATATTAATGAAGCGGTAATGTTTTTTGGTACCAATTTTGGGCATGTCGGGGGTGCTCATCCTTCCCGCGTGTAACCGACTCTCGAACCCATTTTTAGAATCTCTGGTTTTATTTCGGTGTCAGGTCTACCATTTTTAAATGGCCGGTGGCGTCTACTCCTTTTTTTCAAAATCTGATTAATTTTCAAAAACCAAATTAAAACTCGGTTCCATCCGAGGTACACTTATAAAATTTATTTTTTAGTCGCTACAGCACCGTCACCATCTTTGTAACCCTTGTGATCTCGCGAGTAGCCCCAACATTCAAGCATCCTTTATCAGCCACCGTTGCGAGAGATCGGAGAAAGAACCGTTCGGGTTCTCCTTTTGTCGTCGTTCACTCCTTGCTCCGATCTGAGTGTGGGTAAACCGTGAATTCATGTTTTGGGTTGTTAAACATTGATTTTGAGTTATGAGTTGTGGTTTATTTTTGATTTCGTTTATGTTTGTGACCTTGGATATCTTCATGGTTGTAACAGCATCGTCATACTCATTTGGATTTGTCGCCGTTGTTTGGTGCTATCATCGATTTTGTCATTCGTCTTCTCTACCGCCGTCAAGCAAGGGTCTGTAAACCCTAGCTTCAGTTTGCAGGATTGGGTTCAGTTGTTTGTGAATGCGGGATGGGTTGAGCCCAGATGGGAGGCCCAAATGTGTGTGATTTGGTGTAGAGCTCGTCTTGTAAGCATGAAAAGAAACCCATGTTGTGGCTCGGTTTAGTTGAGCTCAAACCCTTATGTGACAAAATCGGTTGAGACCTAGTTGGTGAACCTAAACTGGACCAAGCCTTGAACCGAACCATGTAACCTGAACCAGACCAGACTGGTTGGACCTAAATCCGAACCGATCAAACCTTGGATTCATTGACCATGCCCGACCCATTGACTGTTTGACATGTTTGACCGTGTGACATCAGCTTTGACCTTTTTGACAATATTTGACCCGAGTTGAGCAAATCGGGTTGCTCTTTGAACCAATTTGACTTTGGACTTTAACATGTTTGACTTTTGACCTTTGACCATTCAAGTCAACGTTGATCGTTGACTTTGACCAGTTTGACTAGTTGACTTTGACTTTGACCGTTAACCAATAGTTGACTTTTTCAGACATCCTTCCTCTTGACCTTTTTCGATGTCCTGAATTCGAATTTGCTACTCGTTTTGTTTAATACGAACCTGAAAGCATGTTTTTTTTCTAATTTTAACTAATTGTTACTTAAAATTTGGTAAGTTGAGGATTTTAGAATCTGATTCGGAATATTCTCGTGTTCAAGTATCGACACTGAGGCTGACGAGTTACCTCATCATGTTTAGACCGACTGTGTATATCTTCAGTTCATTTCTTAGTGATTTTGTCGGTGGCTTAGAGTTAGTAATAAATGCTAATATAGAATTCGTACCTCGTATGTCCTGATTTAGTGAGATCCGAGCGTGAGGCTCGCCCTTCTCGAGATAGAGTTATTATCTACTAAAAGTGTGTTTCTTGGGGTGTTTTAAATAAATGTTTATTCTTGATTGATTTAATTATTTGAATTGTGTTTTGAGATTGTATGAAGCATCATGCATCATATATAAATTGTGTTTTTTTAAATCGAGCATCTGATTTTCGGAAAATGTAGCACTCACAAGAGTTCGGATTTATGATTTTAAAAATCATATCATGAGTTATGTGATCAGAACGGTGTTTGGAATATGTGAGGGCAACCTCCACTCTAGAGAGGGCAACCTCCACTCTGTATGATATCGAATAGTCGGGTATTGGGTCATGCATCAGACATCATAACATTTATGATTTTGATTTAAAGGATACACTGTATTTCAGAAATGAATTTAACGAAAAATAAAATATTGTTTTGGTTTTGTGTTTTGTTTGCACTTAAGGACACATTAAGCTCTTTATCTTACACCCCTTAGTTTTCTTTCAGATTGTAAGGCCCTAGTTTTGGGCCTGGATGTTTTGGACGTTGAATCGGGCCGGTCGGGAACGGTCCGAACCCTTGAGGATGGTTTAGGGAGAACCTAGTTCGGGATATTTTAAAAATATGGAAAAATATCTAAAAATGCTCATTTATCGTATAAATGATCTTGGTAAAAACAATTTTACAAAATAAGCTTTGGAAATCTTACATTTTGGTATAGTGACCAAAATGCAGTTTTGCAAAAGTTGGCTAATGACTGTTTTCTGAAGGATTGAAACTTTGAATCTTTAAGGAGCTAATTTTACCATTTGTTTTCATTAGATTTCTCTTTAATTTGGGAGCTTTTAATAATGATTTTATTAAAGAAATAAAAGGGAAATCAAAAGTTGACTTTTCATAACCAATTTTACGATAGTTATCACTCTTTTCATTTTCTCTCAACTTCCATTCAGCCAAACACCTTTCTATCTTCAAGGAACCTCTTATTTTCATCTTGTTTGCTGAGATTTCATCTTCCAAAAGATTTCCTATCTTTGTTTCATCAAATTATATTGATTTTGCTTTGGATTTTTCAAGAAAACTTGCCCAAATTAAGGAGAGATCAACCAATAGAGGAAAGTTCGTTCTTCTCCTCTAATGATCAGTTCTTTACTGAAATTTCAAAGTTATCAATCCTTTGTTAATAGTTTTTGAGATGTTTTAACGTTATAAACAAGAAAGAGTTGTTAAATTCAATATTCTTGATGAGATCTTGGTGATTTTCGTATTTCTATGTTAAGCTCTGATTTGAGGTTGATTTTTAACATAGTTTGGATGATATTGGATGTTGAGGATGAGGTTTTAACAAATAAATCTCGAATAGATTTGGGTTCCTAAGTTTAAGATGTTAGATTTGTGGTTTTTGAGGTGTTTTTGGTGATCTGCTATTGCTGGAGGTATAAGGTTGTGTTTATGTTGATTTTTTATGATAATTGAAGTTTAGAAAAGGTTAGAATTGATAGATCTTGGTTGGGCTTTGATTTGAGAAAGTTTGGAAGTGTTTTCGATTATTTTGGATAGCCGAAATGCTACTTTTGGGTAGAGCATCAGGTTGGATTGAGTGGCATGTGATTTTAGTGCATGATGATGCATTAATCCTCTGCTCTTATGTGTCATGAACAGGGGAGACTTCATCGGATGCGTTTGGTGTTGATCGGAAATACTGGTAGCTTAGAAATCGTTTTGTTGAGCAAGTGTAACGTCATCGGTGAGTGAAAATGGTTTAGAAGTCCTTAAGGGACAAGGAAACAAGTTTTAGGGATTTAGGATTGGTTTCAAACACCATCCTAAGTCTAGAAGTAAGTATGTTTAGATTTGCTCTCGAAATGTGGATGATGCCCCTAAATGCTTTTGACATGCTCTTGTTTTGAGATAGACAAATTCCTACTGTTTTTATGCATGAATTATAACATGAGATGATGTTTTATATTGATCCCATGAGATAGAACAATATTGCAAAGAGTTTTGATATTTTAAATAAATGCTATGCATGGATCTTGGTTTTGAAATGGGATGAGATTGATTTAGAAATGTTGCATCAAAACAGTAGGTGAGATGATGATTTTAATGTGATAGATTGGCATAAATGATGAGAAGATTATCAGATATAATTGGTCGACCAATAGGATGTAGAGTGCACTATAAACTAAAATCCGTACGTTCTCTTTGGATTCGTTCCAAAGAGAGAGGCCGATGATGTGAATTCCATCAGATAGGACTTGGTGAAATACCCAAGCTTAATGGCATTGATTGGTACCGCCATGAGAAACTAGTAAGGGAGATACTGCTGGAATAGGACTTGCTGAGAGACCCAAGCTTTATGGCAACAAATGTTTCGCCATGAGAAACCATTGTTGTAGATTCTATCAGAGTAGGACTTGGTGAAATATTCAAGCTTTATAAAAAGTAAAGTCCGGTGGCGAGATCCCACCGGGGTAGGACTTGACTTCGAGTCAAGCTATTCGTATATCCGTGTAGAGATAGAAAATGAAATGCCAATATATGATAATGAAATGTGTTTTACGTGTACCAATGTTTTGTATGATTTTATGCAATGAGAAATGCATATGAGCTAATGAGATTGTGAAATGCTTTTGTGCATCAAGCATGTGTGGCCTTGCCATGAGAATTGTATTGGTTGAATGCATGGATAGATAGATGGTACATGTGGTTTTCAAGACGAGAATTGCTTCGAAATGATTTTCAAGCATGAGAATGAAAGAGCATGATGTAGAAATGGTTTCCAAAAAAAATTGGTTTGGACTTTGCATATAGTGTTATGCTTGAGAAGGTTTAAATGGAAGTAATTTCAAGGATGATGTTTAAGTTTGAGATACATGTTGCAATTGGGTTCAAATATTGGTTTTATATGTTGAACGATGCACGATTTAAGGCAATGATGTTTTCAAATGAAGTTTTCAGACAATACTTTGGTTTTAGAAATGTAATTTCAAGTATAGAGTATTTTATGGTTTTGCTACATTGATGGTGTTTTAGTTTTGAGCATTCCTTACTAAGTATTTTGTGCTTACGCTCCTTTTTATCCATCAATGCAGATAGTTGAATTTGGGACAGCAAGAAGCAAGGGATTCAAGAAGAACTCCACTTGGAAAGTATGTTTTGGATTCTAGCTATAGATAATAAGGGCAATGGGGAAATCCTTTACTTTGATGTGTGACGTGGTTGATTACCTGGAACAAGTTTGGTTTATGGTTTGGGACTTGTAAATGGCCATTATGTGGTCTTTGGGTCCTCATTTTGCATTTTAGTTTTGTTATGGCTTATGATTTAAGGCATGTTCATTCTAGTTGCATATGCAATACGAGATGCTATACCTAATGCTTGCCATGTGCTTAGAATTGGATGCCTTTGTGCAGTGTTGAAGCTATAAACATGTCTATATGTTTTGGTGATGATTTGTTGATGTTGCACATGAATTTGGGGATGTTTTTGGGACACTTCTGATATGTGTATCGATACTCGGGCTTGCGTATCAAATTGAATGTATAAGTAGTTAATCTTATTTTTTTAACTGACACGTCACCCTGCCGTTAACCTTTAACGGCTGGTGGTCAAATTGTAACCAATTTAATAGTATGATGATTTAATTGCTTCGAAAAAAAGTAAGGTGGTCAAATCGCGACTTTTGTAATAGTATGGTGGTCATTTATGTAGTTTATCCTAAATTAAACTATTGAAATTTATAGATAATAGTATAAAATAATTTAATTATTTTTTTATTGCATAAAATAAACAAACACCCATGATAAAAGAAACTAGTTGAAAGAAAAAGAAAAAGTGCAACTTTCAGTTAAGAAATAGTAAGTATTCTACTAAAATCACTTCGAGCATCAACGATCAAGCATTACTGCTCCTGCTCTTCATTTTCATTTTAAGTATCATATCCGACATATATCCAGATACAAGTAGAAAAATATTAACTCTCCAAGGACCCTCCACTACTTGGAAGAACACTTCCAAAACAATTAAACATACCATGTCGGATGCATGCTCACATTCGGTACTCGCACTGAAATCCGAGTATCATGCCAAAGAGGGACAAACTAGCCAAAGATTGCACCAGTTTATACACAACCTATGACACACTTAACGTTATCTGCCTCTGTAGGTGTCATCCATTAAACAATAGTAAGAAAGCTGTTAAGATTTTGATGCCGACAAAGAGGCCAGCCTCGTTATACACAGTTCTTCAAGGAATCTCCAGCTCCTTGGAAGAAGCAATATGATAGTGCAAAATCAGCCATGAAAATACCAACAAGAGAAATAACCACAGCTGATGTTGTTGACTCACCCACACCTTTGGCTCCTCCCATGGTGGTTACTCCCCAAGCACAGCTGACAATAGATATTATCATACCAAAAACCTGAGACTTAATCATTGCACTAATAATATCCCATGATCGAAGAGCCCTTTGAGCTGAATCTAAGATTATATTAATGCTAATCCCATAAACACTGTCGGCCAGTAGGGCACTCGATGCCATCCCTACTGTGAAACACATCAGAGTCAAGAATGGTAAAGCTAAAGAGGAAGCAATAACTCTAGGTGTTACCAAATAATCAACAGGGTTTGATCCGAGAACTCTCAGTGTATCTGTTTGTTCAGAGACCTGCATCGTTCCTAATTCTGCAGCAAATGCACTTCCAATACGCCCAGCAACAACAATCGATGTAACCACAGGACTTAGCTCCCTTGAGAATGCTAAGGCCAAGACACCACCAACTGATCGGTTCAAACCCAATCGGGTAAATTCTCTAACAAACTGAATAGTAAAGGCCATGCCAACAAATGCCGCGGTTAGAAGACAAACCCCAACTGATTTAGGTCCAACTCTCTCCAGTTGTTGGAGGGTATTCCTCCAGTGGACTTTACCCTTTAGAATCCGAATGATAACCTGTCCGGCGAGGACAAGAACAGATAATCCTCTCCATAAGTAACTTGGAGGAGACCACTTGCTAAAGAATGTTTCAGGTTCCGATGAGGGTGCATGGTTTGTATTGCTGTCTTCCTCTAGCGCAGGGGGATATGCATGGCCATCATCCATGTTGGAAATCACAAACAATCTAGTTTTGCGGATAGGTATCAGAAATCTAAGATGCTGACCTCTTCCATTGAAGCGAAGTTGCCTTGAATTCCAACCTCCGAGTTTCAACTGCCCATCGGATTTGGTAGAGATCCTTCTACAATCAACATGTTTAAAGATATTAAGTCTCAAAGAGAAAACTCAATGAGTGAACGTAGAAGCGACAGAGAGAGAGAGACAGACCTACTAGAAAAGTAATATATTGGATGAAGTAGAGAGGCGGTTTGCATCTTTGGCTCCTTCCTCGAGCTTCTACGATAAGAAAATTCAAATAAAACATTAAAGTGTGAAGATTACTCCAGTGCAGCTAAAGAACTTGACAAAATGTAATTCTTTTTGGTTCCCTGGAAGAAGCAATTGCACCCAAAAATTATCAAAAAAAACAAATACATTGTCTAGTACCTTTAAGAAGATAGAAAACAAAACCAGTTATTTTATTATTATTATTTTCATATAGCATAGCAAGACGCAGTGGGTACACAAAGAACGAATCAAAAGTATATTGCAGCATTGTTCATATTTAAGTTAAAAATACCAATATTTATTCATTGCTTAGCGGGTTTCTTTAAAAATATGAATTAAGCATGGGTTTGATATTGGATTAGAAAATCCCCAAAAGTATCCAAGTTGGAGTCCAAATTTATCACAATTGCATAAATAGGGTAGTTTGTGAAATACCCAGAAACAAAATTTCATGATTTATCTCAAGACCAGTGAAAATTCAACTAATCAATCACATCAATTATCTAGATTAATCGGGAAAGCTTAATCATAAACCTCAGCAACAACAAAAAAAACCCAGAAACATTTTCGCAAATAACAATCTTAAAGTAACAAATTCCAAATGACAGCTGCGATAAAACCCCTAAATATAATACTAAAAAAGAGAGAAAATTTATAGGTAGATAATACCTCTGATTGAAGATGGAATGTAAGGATGGCAGTGGAGACTGGTTGCTAGCTTTTCTTTGTTATCGTCTACAAAACAAGCGTCGCGTCTTTTATTATTATTGACATTGTTATTAATTAAGTAAATCTAAAATTAAATTAATCCATTTATTAATTAAGTAAATCTAAAACTAAATATTTATTTTATGGAAAAATATTTCTAAAAAATCATATATTATTAATGATTTTAATTTTATATTTAAACATTAAATAAGTATAAAAAATAATTATAATAATATTTATTATCATCAAAATAATGTTTTTCGTAATTTCTCGACTGAGTTCAGATTCGGTTAATCGGTGACATCTTACACCTACAATATGGGTAAATAGAAATGTTTTATGTAAAATATATTTATTTGTACAAATTATTTCAAAAAATAATTATAGGTGGAATAGTACGATATTTATAAGGACGAGTCTGCCACGCTCTACGAGTACCGATGAGCACCACTAACGACGAGCACCGATTAGCACCATTAATTCAATTTATAAAGATTAAAAATTTAAAGGACTCACCGTATAATTATAAATTATTTAAAAATTAAAAGGTAAATTAATTAAAATATATTATTTTATTTTTAATTTTCTTTTAAACATAGATCAAAATACCTATCTGTCCCTAAATTAAAAACTCTAATTTTTGTTCATTTCAAATTCAAGTTGTCGTCACCGCCGCTGTCTCCTGTCGTTGTCATCGTTGCCTCCAAGCAATTCAGCAAAACACAAAAGTTTACAAATCCTAATTTTCTATTCATTGTTAGTGGCGTTGTAGAATTTGTTTGTTGTTGCAGCGGCAACGGTGACTTGAATTTCAAATGATAAAAATTAGATCTTTTTAATTTAAGGGTAAATAGGTATTTTGATATATATTTAAAAGAAAATTAAAAATAAAATAATATATTTTAATTAATTTACCTTTTAATTTTTAAATAATTTATAATTATACGGTGCGTCCTTTAGATTTTTAATCTTTATAAATTGAATTAATTGTGTTAATCGGTGCTCGTCATTAGTGGTACTCATTTGTGCTCGTCAAGCGTGACAGAATGAAATATGAGCCCATTTATCAACAAATGTGGAAAGTTTTATATGATTTTAGTAGATGCATCTATATTATTTTATCAACTTACAACTAGAAGTTTGTGAGATCGATTAGAAAAAGATTCACATTATGCAGTTGGACTATTCGTCTTGTAAAAGCTTGTAGGTTTATATTTTAGGCTATATTGGTTGAAATAATTGTTACAAAGCCTATTGGTTATGAAAAATACAGTTTATCAAAATTTTAATTAGATGTCTCCTCTTTAATAGCTAAACTATGAGAACAAAATTATCTACATAATATATCCATATAGCAGTACTTATACATATCAAGCCAACGAGTTATAATAAACACCCCGTTATGACTAGTTTTTGGTCAGAAGTCATACATTTTCCATTTTATAATTTTTGAATGTGTGATATATTGTTGAATTGCTCTACCATGGCCACAAAATGAGTAAATAAAAAGGGTTGAGAATATATATTGACTATGAGCCTCTTTTTATGTTTAAATTCTTAAACATTATTTGGCGAATCATTTATGACATGATTTTTCTCATCATCAGAGAAGATAATAATCAGCTGGATAAATAAAAATGAATTATCGTTATCTAGATCCTCGTATATGAACCAGATGTTCATAAGATAATTCATGTTATTACATGTCAACTGCCAGACATATTTATTGACCCAATGAGAGTAACTAAGTCTCATATACCAATTGAAATGCTCTAAATTTAAATTACATGTTAGAGCAAACGGATATAAATCATGCATGAAGCATGAAAATTGGTTTCAATGATCAAAATTCTCATAAATGGAAAATAGTATGAGATGATCATATATTGGAGGTGGGTGCTCCTAAAGATACCCAAGACATAACTAATAATAAAACTCTTGAAGAGTTTTAGGTACCTAAAATAAAGATTGAAATCTTGAAGAGATCTCGATGAGTTATGTCACTACGAGAATGGAACCAGAAAATTAAAAAGTTGTCGACAACGATTTTACAAACAATTTTAAATAGAATACTTCTATAGAAGTAAAGAAAGAAAACGAGGATTTTGTATAGAAATGTATAGATATTGAAACGATTGATCAATATAGAAAGAACGCTTTGAACTTCCAAAAGAGAAGTATTTGGACTAACAATCCAAACACCTAAAGGTGTAATGCAAGTGAGGCACAAATAAGTAGACGTAAATACGATTTGAATTATGATTTATGAAGAGTTTTTACTTCATGGTGGATGCAATTACTTTGGCAGTTATGAAATATTTTATATGCGTCTAATTATTTTGTGGATCCATATTTATCATTGAAGGATTTAAAATGCTAGAAGAATTTGGAAATTTCCGAGGAAATTTATTTAGACATGTCTCATTGAATATTTATATTTTGGCGCATTTGGTATAATCGCCTTAGTGAGTACTAATTGATAAAATACTATAAGGATGATCAGATTTCCTTATATATTTTATAAAGGAGTTTGGATCAAGATTCATTATATCATTAGAACTCCTGAAGAGCTTCAAATTGGAAACTCATGAAGAGCTTTCAAAGTATTTAATGAAAGTATTTGAGAAAAAGAATCTTGAGATGTGGTTTTAGTCTCGACCTAAAGATCGAGCACTTAAATATGTGATTTTGTCTATGAATGGACATAAGCTGAAAGAATCTTAAAGAAGATTCAATGTGGATAGAGCATATCTATTTAGTATCCCAATAATTGTAATATTGTTGGATGCGAATAAAGATAATTATATCTTTTCTTGGTCTTGAAGCACCATATGTTAGTTGGTCAATAAATATTCATGGATATACAAAAATCATTACCTTTAGATCTTCAAACATTCGTCGATGTCTCCTCAAATCTTGTAAAGATAATTGTTATGCACGAGGCAAGCCAAAAATGTGTTTGGCTAAGACCATTGACCCAACATAGCCAAAAGATATGTAATTTACTTTCACAATATATGATACAAAGCTATCTTGTGTAGAGATAATGCAAGGTGGATACATCATGGAACATATTACTCCAAAGTTTCATCCCAGATCATTACCTTTAGATCTTCAAACATTCGTCGATGCCTCCTCAAATCTTGTAAAGATAATTGTTATGCACGAGGCAAGCCAAAAATGTGTTTGGCTAAGACCATTGATCCAACATATTCATAAGATATGTGATTTACTTTCACAATATATGATACAAAGTTATCTTGTGTATAGATAACGCAAGGTGGATAGATCATGGAACATATTACTCCAAATTTAATCCCTCGCGACCTTTAGAAAAATAGTATTCAATATTAAATTATGAAGATTCAAAAATATTATGTGATGTTTTCATGAGAGGGAGTAAATACGTTTTGCACTCTTTTTCCCGTAACCGAGGTTTTGTCCCTGTTGCGATGTGTGGTGTACTATAAATGATATGCAAATAGTACAAGTAATACATTGATGAGTGAGTATCGTCTCCACAGGGATCAGAGGTATTTCAACTTAAGCACAAGCACACAAAATACAAACTGAATGTAAATGTGATAGCAAATGGGAAGATTTCAAAAATGTTGTAGCAAAAGCAACTAAATAAAACTGAAAATGAACTAAATAAGTTGCAAGGTCCTCAATTGTATTTGAAACTCTCTATTGGGAATGACAGGCTGGGTTTGCTAAGGATTCCTACGTATAGTTCTAATGTTTATCTAACACCTTCCAGCTCAAACTATGCCCGACATGATTTACTATAGTGTTTCTAAACTATCTCTAGTAGGAAACCTGACATCCATAATGCTACGACAATACCTCTCAGCGTGAACCCTGGCAAACTACTTATCGTTTACGTACTACCCCTTTTAGTCGTTGAAACTCTATCCTTATCTCTAAGGTAAGTTAGAGTTCTGCCTCTCAGCATCCAACCCTATTGTCTACGTAGATCAATGCTTAGATCTCTCGACCACTAAGCTAATCTAGCACTTAAGTAACGGCTAACTCTCGAAAGCTCTTACAAACTTAAGTGTAATAAAACAGTAGACAGAGCATGTGAAACTGGAAACATGCTAAACATCCATTAAAAACTAAAATAAATCATCTATAACAAACCCAAGCCATCTAAAGTTAGTTCACGGTTGGGTGTAAAACATCCATAATCATTCGTTTCAAACAACCCATTTTTAGAATATAAATGTTAGAGCAAAGAACTACAAGGAAAAAGAATCTCTCGTGCAGCCTTGGACTGCCACATACCTCCTTAGACTTGCTGCTTCTCTCAAAGGCCAGCAAGGTCACCCCTTGGAGCTTCGACAATGGAGGAAACCAAGTTGAGGAAGAAGATGGAAAGTGGTCACCTTTTCCTTCTCACCCTTAGCACCCCTAAAAGTAACTTTTTCAGCTCTCCTTTTAATGTGGGTGTCTTGTCCTTTATATAGTGGGGGCTCCTAGGGTTTTGTGCCCTAAAGATTCCTTATATGACCCAAAGAATATTCCCTAGGTCACATGTGTGGCACAGCTGGCTGATAGAATCACGTGTGAGGGCTCTCAAAATATCTTCTCTTTTTGTCTTTTCTTGACTTGGGCATTTGCTCTTTCATCAGTAAGTTCATTTGTCAATTCCTCCTCCTTCTCTTGCTCGCTAGCTGATTCCTTTTGCTCCTAAGATTCTTTCTGCACAGTTTTAGGGTTAGAATCCCCCTTTTTCTTCCCCCCAAACTTGTCTTCCTTGTTGAGTTGGGTGTCACTTCTTAATGTGAGTGCACTACACTGCTCTTTGCCATGACTTTTAGTGACTTCAGTATCACTAGGCAGATTTCCTTGAGGTCTAACATGCAAAGCTTACGTGATTTGACCTACTTGGGTCTTCAATGCTCTCAAGGATGAGCTATGACTTTGTAGCAGTGCTCCTTGACTCCTAATAGATGTAGAGTGTTCTTGAAGTAGAGCCTTCGTTGTTGTCATGAAGTCCTTCGAAGTTGTCATAAAATCCTTGAAAGTAGCTTCCAAAGAATTGTTGGTTGATGAAGATGCTGAGCCCATGTTGTTTTGCCATGACATATTTTACTGGAAACCTTAGGGTTCAATCAGATTTTGTTGCTGATTCGAGCCATCAGAATTTTTGTTTCCTTGATTTCCCCAAGAAAGGTTAGGATGCTGACGACACCCTAGATTGTAGGTATTCGAGTAGGGGTTGTTGTTCCCACTATAATTCCCCCACATAGTTGTAGACTCGTTGTTGTCTGGGCACTCGCTCAAATGATGGTTTCTGTCACAACGAAGACAAGTAGATGCAGTCTTTACTTCCTTCACCTCGTTAGGGCATTGGAGATTCTTAAGCATATTCTTGATGGCTGATAATTGAGCTGCAACTGAATCATCAGCATTAAGATCACATGTTCCTTGAGTGTCTTCCTTCCCATTCCTAATCTCGAAGGAGGAAATTGGTAGTCATTGTTGGCTATCCTATCAAGGATGTCAAATGCTTCTTCGGGCGACTTGTCCAGCAGAGTTCCATTTGCTAAAGCATCTAACATCATCCTCGTGGGAGCATTAACATCATTGTAGAACATCACTACTTGCGTCTAATCATGAAAACCATGATTTGTACATTTGCGCAACACTCCTTTGAATCTATCCCAACACTCGTACATCGACTCGTCATCAGCTTGATTAAAGGAAGCAATATCGTTCCTTAGTTGGGTGTTCCTGTTGGGTGGATTATTCCGGAGCAAAAAACTTTTGCACAAGTCTGTCCATGATTTCATCGAACTGGTTGGTACACCACTCAACCACTCTCATGCTCGATCACACAATGAGTAAGGGAATAGTTTCAGCTTCAGCACATCTTCATGCACCCCTTGTTGTCTAAATGAGTCACAGACCTCCAAGAATGCACGGATGTGTTGTCTTGCATCTTCATGAGGCGAGCCGCCAAACTGTCCAATTGAGCTCAACATGTTGAACATCACGATTTAAGCTCGAAGTGGGCTGCCTGAATCTCGGGAGCTAAAATCCCAGGGTTAAGATCATCCAAGATCAGATTCAAATGATCTCTAATAGCTCGTGGACAAACCGCAGGTCTGCCATTTTCCGCAGCATCAGGATCTGCTTGATTACCAACTGACAATCCTTGGTTCTTAGCTCCATTCATGATTCTGAGAGCTTCTTGTATACTCCTTCCTTATTGGAAAAGATGTTCAATTTTAGGGATGATCGGTAGTATGGGTTCATCGGACCTTCCTCAGGTCATGCACCAACACAAACCTGGAAAAGACAAATAAAAAACAACAAATAAATCTATACAAACAGAGAAAATAAAATGGTGCAAAATTAAACTTAAAATGACCAATTGTCAATCCCCGAATACAGCGCCAAAAACTTGTTGCGTTGTGTGGTGTACTATAAATGATACGTAAATAGTGTAAGCATACGCGTTGAAACAAGTAATATAGTGATGAGTGAGTATCGTCTCCACGGGGATTGGAGGTATTTCAAGTTAAGAACAAGCACACAAAATACAAACTGAATGTAAATGCGATATCAAATTGGAAGATTTCAAAAATGTTGTAGCAAAAGCAACTAAATAAAACTGAAATGAACTAAATAAGCTGCAAGGTCCTCAATTGTATTAGAAACTCTCTATTGGGAATGAGAGGCTAGGTTAGCTAAGGATTCCTACCTCTAGTTCTAATGTTTATCTAACACCTTCCAGCTCAAACTATGCTCGACATGATTTACTATAGTGCTTCTAAACTATCTCTAGCAAAAAACCTGACAGCCAGAATGTTATGACAATACCTCTCAACGTGAACTCTAGAAAACTACTTATCGTTTATGTACTACCTCTTTTAGTCGTTGAAACTATATCCTTATCTCTAAGGTGAGTTAAATTTGTGCCTCTCAGCATCCAACCCTATCGTCTACGTGGATCAAAGCTTAGCTCTCTTGACCACTAAGCTAATCTAGCACTTAAGTAACAACTAACTCTCGAAAGCTCTTACAAACATAAGAGTAATAAAACAATAAACAAAGCATATGAAACTGGAAACATGCTAAACATCCATTAAAACTAAAACAAATCATCCATAACAAACCCAAGCCATCTAAAGTTAGTTCATGGCTGGGTGTAAAACATCCATCATCATTCGTTTCAAACAACCCATTTTTAGAATATAAATGTTAGAGCAAAGAACTGCAAGGAAAAAGAATCTCTCGTGCCGCCTTGGACTGCCACAGACCTCCCTAGGCTTGTTGCTTCTCTCAAAGGCCAGCAAGGTCACCCCTTGAAGCTTCGACAATGGATGACACCAAGTTGAGGAAGAAGATGGAAAGTGGCTGCCTTTTCCTTCTCACCCTTAGCACCCCAAAAGTAACTTTTTCAGCTCTCCTTTTAATGTAGGTGTCTTGTCCTTTATATAGTGGGGGCTCCTAGGTCACATGTGTGGCACATCTGGCTGATAGAATCACGTGTGGGGGCTCTTAAAGTATCTTCTCTTTTTGTCTTTTCTACGCCCAGAAATGCGTCTAGAATGCCGCGACATTTTTCCTTTTCCATGCTTCTTCCTTTGCTTACCTGCACAGCACCATACCAGAACGAAGCTTCCTCAAGCAACACCCATTTCATTAAATAAAAGAAGACAACCAAGCAACACACCAAATGCAACTATATGAACTAAATGCAAATGAGCTTAAAGACAAGCAAATAACTAAGTAAAAATGCATGAAATGCATACTTTTTACGAGGTTATAAGTCACAATGGTTTTTTACTGGTAATGTTTTAATGAGGCAACATGTTATGCGTATCAAAGATGTTTGTACTCTTTTTCCTTCACTTAAGAAAATTTTTCCCACCAGGTTTTTATCTTAGTAAGGTTTTAACGAGGCATATTATCTTCATAGACATCCAAGGGGGAGTGTTATGAATATTTATCTATGTGGATGTCTATCATGATAAGAACTTTTTCATTAGGAATATTATCTTCATTAATTAAAGTTTAATGTATTATGTACTTCTTATGCCTATAAATAGCTGATTTGATGAAGGCATTGTATACAAGTCTATATTGAGAATAATACCAATCTCTCTCCTTCTCACATCTCTTTGTTCTTTTATTTTTGTTCGTTGTTCTTCGTTATTTTATTCTCAACGATTAAAACAATATCACACTTAACTAATATCAATTATTAAATAAAACAAATATTTTGTCTTTTTCTAAAATACAACACCAACTTAGTTACAAACTTACTAGAAAATAAATTTTAGAGAAAGATGAAAATTTGATGGAATTGTTGGAAAATATGTTAAATTGAAAATTTGAAGGCATATTTTCTATAGGTAAAGGTGGAGATTCATATAATGAAATTTCGGTTTTATATTCTACTCTATTAGACCTTTACAACGATATTTTATACGCTTAAAACGAGGAGTGATGAATGAGAAATTAATGCTTAAAATAGGCTAGTTGTGAATTGCATTAAGAAAAAAAAAAGAGGAAAAGTTTATATCCCGTATTGGTAGGGTACCAAGTGTAGGATATGTTTATATACTAGATCCAACTTAGATATTATTGAATAATTTAAGCTAATATGATATAAGTGATATGGTTGTTTAGATTGATTGGGCTTTTTGAGGTGTTGTAAGTATTTTAATTTACTACGAGATATTTTTTCTTGAATAAAACATTTTTAATATATGAGTTAAAAAATAATATTCAAATTTAATTAATAGATTTTATTTGAAATAAAATTCAGATAATTCACAAATTTTATTTTCAATGAAACTCCTACCCCTATAAATATCTTATAAACTCTTACCCCAAAAATTTGTGTCTCCACAACACTTTCACAAGCTCTATCGTTTTGCCACGAAGAACTTTGTTGCTCGAATCTAGGATCTTTACTGGTTCCTCATCATAGGACAAATTTGGGTTCAACTATATCTCCTCATCAGGCATCACATGCGAAGGATTCGATCTATACCTTCGCAACATCGAAACATGAAACACATCATGGATCTTTTCCAACTCGGAAAGCAACCTCAACCGATAAGCCACAGGACCCACTCGCTCCACAACCTCATAAGGTTCAATAAACCTCGGGTTAAGCTTACCCTTACGCCCAAATCTCATCACCTTCTTCCAAGATGATACTTTCAAAAACACACGTTCACCAACTGCGAACTTAATCTCCTTACGCTTCAAATCCGCGTAAGACTTTTGCCGATCTGATGCTGCTTTCAAGAGCTCACAAATGAGCTTCACCTTCTCAGTGGTTCCTCTCAACAAGTTCAGCATCGAAACCAACTTTTTCCATGTTTCTGCCCAACAAAGAGGAGCTCTACACTTCCTCCCATACAAAGCCTCGTATGGTGCCATTTGAATGCTTGCCTGGTAACTATTATTGTAAGCAAACTCAACCAAAGGCAAGTGCTTCTCCCAAGAACCTTGGAAATCAATAACGCAGCATCTCAACATGTCCTCAAGCACTTGGATAGCACGCTCCGACGGTCCATCCGTTCGAGGATGATAAGAAGTACTGAAATTCAATCATGTACCCAAGGCTTGATGCAAACATTCCCAAAACCTTGATGTGAACCCCGGATCTCTATCTGACACTATAGACTTCGGCACCCCGTGCAAACGCACAATCTCAGCAATATACAGCTCAGCTAACTTATCCAATGTATACGTAGTATGCACAGGCAAGAAATGTGCACACTTCGTAAGGCGATCAACAATCACCCAAACAGAATTCTTCTTCGATGGTGACAAAGGCAAACCAGACATGAAATTCATGGTAATCCTTTCCCATTTCCATTCTGGGATTTTCAATGGTTGCAACAACCCAGAAGGAACCTGATGTTTAGCCTTCACTCGCTGACAAACCATGCATTTGCCAACAATTACAGCAACATCCTTCTTCAACCCCACCCAATAGTACTCATCCTTCAAACCACGATACATCTTCGTACTACCAGAGTTTATAGCGAAAGGGCTACTATGAGCTTCAGCCAGAATAGTGCGCCTCAACTCAGCATCATTCGGCACCACTATTCGACTCCCAAAGCACAAAACACCATCGTCATTGAAACTGAAATCCGAAGGCTTGCCATCGCAATATCCTAAACGTGAGGGACAAGAGAATCATCAAGCAATTGCTTATCCTTGATCAACTGAATCAATGATGGTTTCACTTGCAATTCGGCAACAAGACCACCATCTCGCAATATGCTCAAGCGAGCAAACATCACCCTCAACTCCACAGCCACCTTTCTGCTCAAAGCATCGACCACAACATTGGCCTTCCCAGGATGATACTCGATCGTCATATCATAATTCTTAAGCAACTCCACCCATCGTCGTTGCCTAAGATTCAACTCCTTTTGAGACATAAGATACTTCAAACTCTTATGATCTGTGAATACCGCACACTTCTTGCCATAAAGGTAATGCCTCCAAATCTTCAAAGCAAACACAACAGCCGCGAGCTCAAGATCATGAGTAGGGCAGTTACGCTCATGCACCTTCCATTGTCTACATGCATATGCCACTACCTTACCCTCTTTCATCAACACACAGCCCAAACCGACATAGGACGCATCACTATAGACTACAAACTCCTTACCAGACTCAGGTTGATTCAAGACAGGAGCTTGTGTCAAAGCTTCCTTCAGCTTCTCAAAAGCTTGCTGCCTCACATCTGTCCACTCAAGCGAACATTCTTCTACAACAACTTGGTCAAAGGTGTAGCAATCTTCGAGAAACCCTCAACAAACCTACGATAATATCCAGCCCAGCCAAGAAAACTTCGCACCTCTGTCACCGACTTAGGCACTTTCCAATTCATCATTGCCTCTATCTTATGTGGATCAACACGAACACCCTCGGCTGATACAACATGTCCAAGGAAGACTACCTCCCTAAGCCAAAACTTACACTTGTTCAGCTTAGCATAAAGCTGGTTTTCCAACAACACTTGCAACACTATCCTTAAAACTCAAGGATGTCATCGATGAACACTACCACAAACTGATCCAAAAACTCAAGGAATACGCGATTTTTCATGTCCATAAAAGCAGTAGGTGCGTTGGTTAATCCAAAAGGCATCACTAAGAACTCATAATGCCCGTACCTTGTCCAAAAAGTTGTCTTAGGTGCGTCCGCACCCTTCACCTTCAACTGGTAATACCCTGACCTCAAATCAATCTTAGAAAACACCGAGGCTCCTCAAAACTGATCAAAGAGATCATCAATCCTTGGCAAGGGATACTTGTTCTTGATCGTCAACTTGTTTAATTGCCGATAATCTATACACATCCACATTGTCCCATCTTTCTTCTTTACAAACAACACCGGCGCACCCCAAGGTGATACACTCAGCCGGATGAATCCTTGATCAAGCAACTCCTGAAGTTGCGTCTTCAACTCTTTCAGCTCTTTCGGTGCCATTCAATAAGAAGATATGGACACCGGAGCTGTATTCTCATACAACTCGATACCAAACTCAACTTTCCTGTTTGGTGGTAATCCAGACAACTCTTCTGAAAAGACACCCGGAAAATCGCAAACGGTTCTGATGTCTTGCACACGTACATCCTTTGCACCAGGATTCATCACATAGGCAAGATAAGCATCACAACCCATCCTTAGCATACGGCTTGCTTCCAAGGACAAAACAACATTAGAAAAGAATTTCACATTCTCGCCTACTATCACCACCTCAAAATCATCAGCAAGCTTCAAGGTAACTCGCTTAACATCGAAATCAACAACAGCTCTATGCTCAGACAACCAATACATTCCAAGAATCAAATCAAAGCCATAAAAAGGTAATTCCATAAAATCCACAAGAAAAACATGACCCTGCACAGACAAATGGCATCTCTTATACAATTTCCTTGTGACCACAGTCTCACCAAAAGAACTAGTCACTTGCATTCCTACTCTCAACAACTCAGCAGGTATATCAAGAAAATATGCATGCTCACTCAAGATATAAGAGTGAGTGGATCCAGAATCGATCAATGCTAACAAAGATAAAGACTATAGAGCAAAGGTACCTACGATCACATTCGTATCGTTGTGCCCCTCACACTGAGCATAAACTCTCACAGGACCACCTCCCTCTGGCTGAACAAGTACCACGTGAGCAACTCCTCGTTGTCCTTCCTCTCTCCTCTGGAAGTTACCTCGATCACGCCTATGACCTCTGTGAGGTTCCACAGCATGTACTGGTGCCTGCCTAGCCAACTGCGGGTAGTCACGCTTCATGTGACCCTGCACCCCACAGTGCTAACAAGTCTCTGAGACACCCCAACACTCACCAGTGTGATGTCTCCTACAACGGTTGTAAATTGAAGCACGAGCACCAACATTCTGACCATGCTGCCCACGACCCGATCCACCACCACCACCCCGGTGATGATCCCTCTGATAACCTCTATCTCATGGCCTTTTGCCACGATCACGCCCACCATCATGGTCTGCACTTCTCTTCCCTGAACTAGAGCCTCCAGATCGAGTTGTCATCCCTAGACTCAGCTCTATATCCTTAGCTCGCGAGACCGGCACATCAAAGTCTGTGTATTCAGCCGCTAGCATGTATGTCTTAACTTTCCTTATCAACCCATAGCAGAAACGATCACACCTCGCCTGTTCGTCTTGTACTAACTCAGGTGCATACTGGCTCAACCTCACAAATTGCACCTCATACTCAGCAACCGACATACTACCTTACGCTAAAGCCATGAATCTACGCTTCTTCTCGTCCAGATAATGGACCCCCAAGAACTTTTTCTTGAACGCATTCATGAAAAGGGCCCACTCAATTTCATCCTGCTCCATCCCAGCCGTGATAGTCGTCCACCATGTATACGCATCGCTATGCAACAACGACACCACACAGCCCAACTTCTGGACATTATTACAGTTCATCTGTCCCAAGATTCGCTTGGTACTCTCAAACCGAGCCTCGGACCCCTCAGGAGTCAACCCTCTAAATTCAGCACCGCCTAGGCTGCGTAAACGCTCCAGAAGCAACCCAGGATTGGCACCCTACTATGGTGCAGCTACATGTAAACCAGCTACTGCCGCCTGAAAGGCTCCAGCAATAGCTTGTACCAGTATTGTCATATCCAGAACACCTTGTCCTGGTGCTCCCTCAGGTGCAACACCTCCAGCACCAGCTCCAGCCTCAACTCATGTCTCACCACCTGTAGGTGGTCTACCCGGAGGATGCGGCGGTAGATTCTCTACTCGCTCTTCTAGCCCATCCTCGGCCACAACTCGGGCATTGCCCCTTGTCTCTCGTCTCGGACCCATGGTGAAAGAAATGTATTATAATGCAAATGCAACAATAAAATCAATCAGGCTTTCGGTAGCAAGGATCTAAGTCACTCTATTCATTTGCTCAAAACAAAATTTCCTTTATCAGTAGCTTTAGCAATGGGTACCCCAGTCATACCTCAATTATCACACAAAATCAACTTACAATACCATCATATCATCAACATACGATCATATTTAACTCACATGTAATTCACAACATCTAAGCATAGCATAACATCCACATTTCACTAAAATCATGCTTTTCTCACCCAACATGCCATTAATACTAATATAAGCATCAAAAACTCACCAATTTAACTTACCATCATCCCTAATTTTTTTGAAACCTAGCTCTAATACCAACAAATGTAACCCCCTTAGCCCGGCCTAGACGCCCGACCCGAACTACGAAGATTACACGGGGAAAACTAAAGCCAACTCGCTAAAGTCGACTTCGATTAACAACCCCTTTTTTCTCTCTCTTTTTTTCCTAGATGCATTTTAAGTCCTATGTGTTCAACAAATCACTTAGAAGAAAATGGCACATCGATCGGAGTTCGTTTAGGGGTTCAATTGCGTAAGTTACAAATTTAAGGATTAAACTGTAATTTTAGGAATTACAGAGAAAAATCCAATTTTAAGATTACCATCCATTAATTAGTCATGAAACATGTTTCCAAGTCAAATTTCATCACAAACGGACCATTCAAACTCATCGAATTGCACATACAACATTCAGGGACCAAAATGTAACTTTTCAGACTTTAAAAGGTACTTTTAACTGAAAACAACGATCGAGTATCGGTACCCCTAAGGCCCGTATCGATACGCGGGAAGACAGTAGCTCAAATTGGAAAGAAGGTATCAATACCCTTCCCCGCGTATCAGTACCCTTCAAAGATAGCCCAAGTGTATCGATACGCGGGCAAGTCGTATCGATACCCCTGTGTTGTTTAGCCTGCAAAATAGCCTTTGAGTATCGATACTCGAACCTGAGTATCGATACGCATACCAGATAGGCTTCACATACAACTCCAAAACGCATTTTAATCATCCAAGCATACTCAAGCATCAATAGATAAACATCCCTAAGTATATACTACATGTCAATCATGCTTAAATGCAACTACAAGGGTTTTACCAATCCAACACATGTAATTCTAGTAAGCTATAGAATGAATCTCATGAGCAATACCATAAAACATACGAAAAGCATCATTCTTCCTCAAGCAACATATAATGGCCCTTTTACAAACCCAAATAGACAAACCAACTTATCTCAACCAGGAAGTTCTAAAACAAATCTCCCAAACCGAGGTTCTTTCCCCATTGCCAATATCTACTTATTTAACATCACCAAAGTTCGTACTTAAGTTTGAGTGACGAATTAGGTGCTTTCACCTGCTACTCATCAGCCCACAAACTTAGTTATCTGCATTGTTGGAAAAAGGAGCGTAAGCACTCTTGCTTAGTGAGGGAAAGCTCAAAACACATCAACAATGCAGTTTTTAAAATACAAGTTGAAACCATATCATGCTCAAATCTCAATTCAAGCTTTCAAAACCAAAGCAAACCATTCTTTAACCATGTTCCACATGTATCATTAGCCACATGCATTGTTCACAATGCAAATCCACATTAAGCCTCACTTGCTTAATTCACATGCATAGATTTTTCTTATGCAACATCTCATCACCAAGCATCTCATGCACAATAATCCATTATGTATTCATTATAATCATGATACATGGGCAACAATAAACACATATATTGGCTTACAACATCCTGGCATAGGCTCACCCCTATCCGTTGTGATAGACTCACCTCTATCACTTTTACAAACAATATCGGATACACGGACTTGTATAGGCTCACCCCTATACTCAAGGATGGGCTTACCTCCATCTTAATGGCTAAGAATGGAATTAGGCTCACCCCTAACCCATAGTGATAGACTCACCTCTACCACCCGCAATAAGCTCACCCCTATTACGTCACGTAGCTAGACACGCGTACGATTTATAGATTATAGTGCACTCACATCCTATTGGTCGACCAACGTATCCGTATATTAAAAATAGATCATTCACTTGCCAATATACCCATAAACCATGTTAACTCACTGCTTACAATGCATCATTAAAAATCATCTCATATCCCAAAATTAAACATGCTTTTAAATAGTAAATACCATCTCATACAAGATCATGCCATCTTGTATCAAACCAAACCATTTCATGGGATAAACACAAGCAAAACCATGCTTAAATCCATGCATAACAATGAGTAACAACCATTGTCAAAACATGAGCATGATAAACCATGGAGTCCATTTCAAACTGAAAACAAAGAGTTCAAGTAACCATACTTACTTCTAAGATTAGCTAAGTGTTTCAAGCATACACTAACCTCCCAACACCTCGTATCCAAGCTTAACAAAGCTTTAAAACACATCCACTCACCGATACGCGAAACCTCACGTGCCGACGCGAAGATCACTCATCTGAAGCTTCCAAAATTGCTTCGCTTGCTCCCGGATCAATGACCCCTGATTTTAGAGCACCAAAAACAGATATCTAATGCATCAAAATTTATTCTAACTCCTGCAACTAAACACAAACTCGTTGCCCGACAAAACAACATCAATTTACCCATTCGAAACAACCGAAAAATCATTCAATTGCTTCCTAAAGCACGCCCAACCAACAATAAACACTTCCAATCATTAATATTCATCAAATCACATCCAAAAAGAACCTAAACCCTTCCTTATATCTCCAGCAATCATTTAACCATCAAATCACTTCAAAAACACAACTAAAACTATCATAAAACTCAAGGATCTCAAGGATTTCGGGATATAAATCATTAAAACTATTTTTCAACATCATAATCACCTCAAAACTCAATTATAATCCATCTAAAACAAAGCTCATCATCAATACTCCGAAAATCAAGAATTAAACCTTATTTTTGCAAGATTTTGATCTTAAATCAAAACTATAATCAAAATTCAGTTAAAAACAACAATTGAGAGTCAAAATTCTTGGGAATTTCAATAAAGAACCTTGATTAGAGTTTGAGAACGGGATTTACCTCCAATCCTTGCTTTCCTTAAGATTTGACAAGTTTATCTTCACAATTCTTGAAGAAAATGAAGAGAAATCTTTAAAATGGTTATGAGATCAAAGTGAGAGTGTTTGGGAGAAAAGAAATCTGGAGAAAAGACTTTAGAAAGGTGTTTTTCTGAAAATGAAGAGTGAAAAGTTAGTTACGTAAATGAAACTTCCAAATTAATGATTTTATTTGATAAATAAATAAAATTCCCTTTTTAAACAATTACTTAAAATTCATTAAAACACATGTCAAATTAAGGAAATGTGTAATTGCACAAAATCTCCCTAAAGATTTTAAGATTTTGACTCCTCTTTTGAAAATTGCATTTTTCCACAGTTTTTAAACTTTATATTTTGGTCACTACCCAAAATGTACCACTTACAAAACTCATTTTGTAAAATTGATTTGACCAACCTCTTAAACATGATTTTAGAGGATTTTAGCAATTTTTTTCATATTTTTATCCTATCCCGAACCTTGATCTCCCTGAACCACTCAAAAAGATTCGAACTGATTCCAACCGGTTCTCCTAACCCGATCCAAAGCTTAATACATCTAGGCCCAAAACCAGGGCGTTACAACTATAGTCTATAGGTTATAATATATGCATTGCCTACTCTATACTCTATAATCTATATTGATACGTGTAATGTGTTACGTAACTGTTGATAATTTCTTAGGGGTTAGAATTTTTATTAACTTGTTAATATAGCTTATAGGTTAGGGATGAAATTGAGGGTTTATGAGTTTAGTGTTCAATTAATTCACTATAAATCTTTATTTAACTAAAAGTAATCTTTATTTATTTTTCATTTGTGTAATTTAGTCCAATATTTTTAATATAATAATATTTTTATTCATTGTAGTCCCTAAAAATTTACTTTTAACTAAAACTTACCCATATTATTCCTATTTTTTTAATTTAATCCAAATCCTATATTTTTTAGTTCAAACCATATAAATTTTAAGTCTCTATAATAATTCTAAACCATAGCTCTAATTTCAATTATAACTTAAATTGTGTCTCGATTGAATTAAATTTAAACCTACAAGTAAAATTTTGTGACTTAAATGAAAACTTTTTAATTTCAAAAGGACCAAAACCTACAATTTTGCTTAACATAAATCAAATGGCAGGATATTTCCCTCCAAATTCTAAATTGAATTTGAAACCCAAACTTGAAATTTACCCATTTAATTTTAATTTAAATAATTTACTTTTTTGCCGCCCAATTTTTAGTTTATAGGTTAATTACCCTTTTAAGGCATTACCCGTTTAAAAGTTTTCATTTTAGTCTTAATTTAATTGAATTTAGTCACAATTATATATATATATATATATATTGTAACATATATATCCATCCTAAGCCTAAGGGATATTTCGGTTCATATTATATTAGTATTCCCTAAAAAATTATTTTTTATTTGAAATTTATAAACAATTACCAGACTTGAAGTCTATTTGTACATGGCATTGAAGAGACCCGACTTGAACTTCAACCAAAACCAATATTACCTGACCTGAATTTTATCCGCTAACGACGTGACTCGACCTGAAGTCTATCCGAACCTGAATTAACCCGTTAATTAACTGATTCAGACCCGAATCGTTTTGGCCTGAACTGAAACTTAACCGACCTAAAATTAACCCGACTCGAACCCGAACTCAACCTGATTTCAAATCAACCTAACAATGACCCGAATTCGAGTCGACCCGGATCCAACCTGACTCGAGTCGATCCATTGAATTGACCTGACATAATTCGTACCCGATTTGACCTGACCTGACATTTCCTGAGTAAAACTTGTCCGATTACCTGATTTCACATCTCTAATAATTTGTATTGTCTGATTAAAACTCCTTCTTGGAAAAATAACAAATGAAGTTATTACCATTTGTTTCATCACCTGAAGCTTTCCCACCAGAAAATGGAGTTTGTCTCAATCAGGACTTGAATCCTGAAACTGATGTTGCACTCTCAAAAGGAACATGGTACATGTCACTCCCTTGGTTCGGGCCACACTATTGGAGGTTGTGACCTCTAGGCATTAGGGTTTGAGGATTCTCGTTGTAATCATGGTAAGTTCGAATCAAAGACGATGGATTCGTGAAATTCTCTGCAGCTTCTATATCCCCATAACTGCCATAATTTGGTGCTACATTAACATTGATCATTGGACTCGGAACAGTGTTCTGGTTTTGGTTTTCGTGGGTCCTGCAATAAGCTTTGGTCTCTTGAGAAGGAGAGTTTGAATAACAACTCAATAAATCTTCAAGTTTGGGACCCTGACCCTGCTCACTTTCACTTACACCTGCAATACCATTTTCATATCTCCAACCTGCAAATCAACGT
The DNA here is from genome assembly GCA_958450335.1 of Hibiscus tridactylites. Taxonomy (NCBI): domain Eukaryota; kingdom Viridiplantae; phylum Streptophyta; class Magnoliopsida; order Malvales; family Malvaceae; genus Hibiscus; species Hibiscus tridactylites. The sequence continues at coordinate 20,027,336 of OY288278.1, read as the reverse complement.
TGGAAAACAAGTAAAAAAGAGAAACCATTTATACCACTTCGATGGAAACTCTTTCTTGCATGCAACCAAAATTCAAAAAGAATGAGGAATATTGTAAAGGAAAGGAAGAACCTTCATCGCGGCACTGGAGGAGCGACGAAAAGGATCAACAACATAGAGAGAGCCATCAGAACGCAAATGCATGACAGAAAGGACCAAATTAATATAATAGATAACTAATATAGACCAAATGTGTAATTATATAAATTTTCATTAACAGTCACGTCATTCCTCCGTTAGATTTTAACAGAGAGAGATAAATCTTCACCCACGAGAACGAGGTCGGGGACGGGAAAAATTTTATCACCGAAGCTCAAACGGGGATGGGGGCGGGTATTGGTATATCCGAACCGTGGAGATAACCGAACTATAGCCGTATAAATAACCGTGGGGATCCCAAAAAATATCTGCTAAGATCCCGATATTTTACAAGATTTTAAAAAAATATATATTTATTTATCTATATACCCCTAATATATATCTTAATAAAAAAACTCTAACTATGGCCCTGTTTGGCAATTAGCGGATAGCGGATTGCATTAGCTGATAGTTGATAGCTTATTGCATTAGCTGATAGTTGATAGCTTATTGCATTAGCTGATTTGAATAGCGGATTGTATTAGCTGATTGTATAAAAATGTTTGGTAAAATTAACTGATAGCTGATAGCTGTTAGATTATTTAAACAAATAAAATGACATGTAAGGACATGTTCATATTCAATACTTGTTTCAATAGTTTATTAGTTATCAATATTTTGTATCTAATTATTATTAATTAGATCTATAAAATTATTTTTAATATAACTTTTCTAAACATATTCAAATAATTTATATATTAATTTATTATTTATATAATTATTTTAATACAATTTAATTAATTAATAAATTTAAATACACATATAAATATGTAATAATAAAAATAAAAAAATAAATATGATTAGCTTATAAATAGAGTGAGAAAATATTTAATTTAGATTATTTTGAGATTTTTGGTAACTGGTAAGGGTAAAAGAGTTCTTACAACTCTAATATCAAACGTCTAATCTCAAAAAGCTCCTATTATGAGCTTTTTCAAAATTAGCCAAACAACAATATTAACGGATTTGACTGGTCAAACCTCTAATTATGCCTCAAACCTCAAATTTTTGCCCAAACCTCTCTTTGCCAAACATGGCCTATATTTTTATCACTTTAACTTTCTCTCAAACCTAGCCACACTAAAGTTTCTCAACATGTTTGTATCTTAGCTTTTAGATATAAGCTAAACACTCGTCTAAATTTTTCCCAACACAACACCCTTTCAATCTTCATCATCTTGTAATTGCTTCCAACCGAAGTATCAAAATTTTATATTCTAAATTGAATTGGCCATTTATTTTTGTCGGTAAAATAGTAATTTTGTTTAATTTTTTGAGATTGGAATTTCTCAAAAAAACCAAAGTATCAAAATTTTATATTCTAAATTGAATTGGCCATTTATTTTTGTCGGTAAAATAGTAATTTTGTTTAATTTTTTGAGATTGGAATTTCTCGAAAAACCAAGTATCCGTGTGGGGAAGGTATGGTGAAGGAAAAAAAATCCCTAAAGTATTTAATAGGGATTTTCTGAAACCGTAACCGTAAGTATTAGAAACAGAGTATTATTTGGTGTATAATGAATGAAAAAATAAACGCTTTTAAATTACTTTTGTAAAAAGAAAAAGTAAACAAATATAATACTTTTATCATTTTAAAATAAATTCTGGAATTATTTTTTATACCAGATAAAATTCTATTTTTCTGATCATAGACAATTTCTTCCATTATCATATTTGCGTTGATAAGCAGAAGCAGTGACTGTATAGCACTTAAAAGATTGAGTCCCTGAGTCTTTGTTTCTCCTCCGAAACAGTCCTGCCATTCAGTTTCTGAGCGACCAAGACATCCCCTATGGTTTTTATGCTTGTCCTACTCCCACTCATATCACTCTAGCAAGTTGCTACACAAAACTTGTATTTTTCCTATTTGTTTTGTTTTGTTTTGGGGGTTGTAGTTAAGAAGGCCAAGGAAGAGATACGGAGGATGTAAAACCACAGCCAATTCAAAACGCAATGTCATCGCTGGCTGTGGAAAACCAACGTTCTATATCCACAACTCCTGTTGTCTTTCCATTCTTCTTCTTCTTGTCTTCATTTTTATTTTTGCACGTCTTTACCTACCTGTAATATCTGTGTCATTACTATAATGGAAACTGATTTTCTCTACTTTTTTATTTTATTTATTTTTTCTATCGGCTTTTCAAAAGGAAAATTCCTGCTTCACTCATTAAAACTAAAATACAGCAAGACTGTCACAACAAAAATTCGCCAAAATCCCCAAATAAGGAACTAAAATTAATTATAATAGTATACAATTTTTTTATTTCATAATTGAAATATGATACTCACTAATTAAAATATTCGAAAAATCAAAACAATCACATCCGAATTAGATTTTGATACATAATTATCCTCAGGGGCAGAGCCATGAATGAATGTTGGGAGGGTACAATGACTTATTAGAAATTTAAACTCAAAATTCAAAAGTCAATGTCTAATTTATCTAATATTTTATTTTTACAAGGACTAGAGCCGACTATCAAAGTTTAATCATGTTTCTATGGGTTATTAATGAATTAATTGTTCAAAGTAATAATTTTACTATATATTGGTTCATTTTTTAGTTTTCACTTGGGCCCCAAAAATGTCCGAGACGATCTTGATAAAGACTAAATTGTTATTAGACTAAAAAATTTGAAAACACGCACCCCCCATTTTTTGGTTCAGCCCTACTTATTAAATATTTAATAAATTGTTATATTTTTAATTTAAATACTCATTTTTGCATGAGCTAAAATACTATTAAACTAAAATTTATCTAATATATAAAATTTTTAGTAGGTGCCGGGGGGCCCTTTAGGCCTAACATAGCCCCGTCACTGATTATCCTAAATAATCAACACACATACTTACAAATAAAAATAATAATAAATTTCACAAATAAAGTTAGGTTTAATTTTTAACTTGACAAAGGAGAAAATGAATTCAAATTAGAAGTCTTTATAATTGGGTATTCGAAGTTTCGAGTACCCGACTTTTTGAGTAGTAAAAACATTGACTCGTGTCTTGACCGGTGAAAATCGGATACCCACAAGTCGGGCACCTTAAAAAACCAGGTACGCCGTGACCAATTCATATCTCTTTTATAATTATAACAATTAAAATACAACTAATACAAAAACACTTAATCAATACTAAAGGAAAAAAATATCATTTGATCAAAATAAAACTTAATCTAAGATATCTGAAACTCAATTTTTAGTATAATCATAATTCATTGAAACGTTAATTTGGGATTCGTTTTTAAATTTAATCAAACTTCGTTAATTGGATATTTGGAATGTTGGAGTCAAATAATAAGTGTTTAATGATAAAAACTTAATCTGAAATAAAAAAACAAAAACAAAAAATCAAGTAACATATAAAAACAAATAAAATAATTAAAATTTTTAACAAGCAGTATTGCAAGAGTTCATTTTAATTAAAAATAAATTAATATTTTTTTTCTCTAATCAACTGGTGACATATTTCACTGTTGAAAAAGAAAAAACACAAAACAGTAATGAGTAAGATTAAATATGACTTCTAGATTATATACACATCTCCTGGTCACTGAGTTGCGCTTAAATTCTTGGATGTACTTTAACACGTGTTGAGAGAAAAATTTCAACTTCAAATTCTACTACATTTCTTTTATCAAATAGAAGATTTCATTCATTCATAACAAATGTTACAAAACAACAAACATAAGCTACTAGAACGAGGGGCAGAGGAAAAATCATATCATGGTCAAATATAGTGGCTGAAAATCTTAAATAAAAAGTCGAAACATGCAGCTAAGACATTCTAGGCAGAGGAGCGAAGCAGTGCGTCATGATCAACTTAGGGTCTATCATTCGAGAGTATACCTTTAAACGAATCGAACGAACACGAATGAGGGTATGTTTATGTTCGTTCACTTAAATTTAACCGAACAAATGAACGAACACGAACATAAACGAACACAAAATTTTTTGTTCATGTCCGTTCATTAAGGAATGTAGCTTGTTCGTGTTTGTTCATGTTCGTTCATTTAAATGATAAATGAACACAAATGAACATAAACGAACACAAACGAACATATATAATATGTTAAATATTTAATATTTTAGATTAGGTCGATTAATTCAGCTAATTAATCGATTTTAAACCAAATTAATCGATAATTGAAATTTGAAAATCTCTTAATCATTAACCGAAACCTAAAATTATCTAATAGATTAACCAATTTTGTTTTGGTTCGGTCGGTTAGTTCGGTTTAACCGAACAATGAACAGGGCCGTCTCGGAGATTTTCGGGGCCCTGAGCGAAAACTAAAAAATTAACCTCTATATAGCAAAAGCATATTTTATTAGTTTGAACAATTAAAGTGATATTTTTTTAAGTCTTAACTACAAAATAAGTGTCTAAACTATACACAATTTTTTTGCTTTAGGTGCTTAAAGTTTATTCCGTTATCATTTTGAGGTACCGATCATTATTTTTTATATAAAAAATGAAACTTTAGACACCTAAAACAAAAAAAAATGACATAATTTGGGCACTATTTGTTTTTAAAAAATAGACACCTAAAACAAAAGGAGGCATAATTTGAGCACTTGTTTTTAATTTTTTAACGGTCGTTATCTAGAAATGGCCACAGAGTAAACTTCAGACACTTATTTTGACCCAAATAACATTTTAGTGTCTAAAAAAAGAGAATATAGTTTGTACACTTATTTTGTAGTTAAGCCTTTTTTAATAAATCATAAAAATGTGATTAAATTTTTATCAAACACATTATTTTCATTGTTAGATTAATTAATTTATTTATCTAGAAAAAAATTAATTTTTTACCATTAAATTAATTATTTAATTAATTAAAAAATTTAAAAAAATAAATTTTAGGGGCCCTAGGCTGATTGGGGGCCCTGAGCGGTCGCTCAGGGTGCTCCCCCTCACAGCCGGCTCTGACAATGAACACCCCTAGACATATGTGAATAAACTTAAATGAACATAAACGAATGAACATAAGCGAACAGATTACCGAACGCTCACGAACATAAATGAACGAACAAGCCCTTTGTTCGTGTTAGTTCATTTAATTAAACGAACAAAAAATTTTGTTCATGTTCGTTCGTTTAATAAATAAACGAATATAAACGAACTTCCCGCCGAACGGTTCACGAACAGTTCGCTGAACGTTCGGTTCATTTACAGCCTTATTCGAGAGAATTTTAGTGGCCAAATAAACGGACATGTATTTTAAGGGGTCGGACCAATGTTGATAGCAAGAAATAAGTGACTAATGGCTTTAACAACCATACCCAATTTTTCAAAGAAGCTGTCGGAAAGGATAAAGTTCGCCGAGGAGTTAAAGGAGGGGGACGAAACCACAAAACCTCGACGAGAGTGACCGATAGAAGTGGTGGTGGAGATAAACTCTAACCCCACCATTGTCGTCGAACCAACACAACAAATAAACAGTAGTTGAAAGCAACAGTAGTCGAGAAGATCCTCCGTCGAAACCACCAAAGAGGTTTCTTTCTCTAACTTGTACGCTAGACGCAATCGACGTCGGGGTCAAAAGCCCCCCATCGAACAGTCCAATGTTTCTAAAAATGTGAGAACTAACAACCAAAGCAAAGAAGGAAGAAAGCCACCCATGCGGTTCAAAGGGAAATCCTAGACGTTTGAGAGCATTTCGAACAGAGTTTTTTTACAGCTATGTGAATAAAATTTTAATAAAAAATCGATTATAAATAGTTTTCGAATGGAAATCCTAGAGGTTTGTGTGAATAAATTTCTATTAAAAAATTAAATTTTTTAATTTTATAAAATTAACTGAAAAAAATTCAAATAAAATTTGAATAATAAATTATAACTTAAATATCTACATAACTTTAATTTTATTTTCTTAAAAACAAATTCTCTTTTTTAATTTAGTTTCAACTTTGTATGTTACTCAATTTTTTACAGATTCGTTCTTTTCATTTCTTGACTCTTTTATATTCCAATAAATAATTTTTTCCTCAAAATATTTTCTTTATAAATAATATTATATAATTTTTTATGGTATTTGATCTAGTAAATAAAATTACAAATTTTATTATATATACATGTGCGCGCGCATTGTTACAAAAAGTTTTAAATTGAAACCAATCGATATCATAACACTATATATATTTATAATTAACTTTGAACAAAAACGATCAAGCAACTCGACTCAAAAAATTTCAAATAAAATTTGAATTATAAAATATGATTCATTAACTCAAAAGTTTTTTACTTAACTCAATTCGATCGAATACTCACACCCTACCTACAGTGAAAATAAAAAAAATCTAAATAAGATTTTATGATTGGGAGACTAAAGATATAAAGAAAATTGATAAAGGAAAATGAAAGAAAGATTATAAAGTTTTATTTTTTATTTTTGATACAATACCTAAAATTATTTATAATCGAATATTCAAATGTATTTAAATTCATTAATTGTTTGTTGTAACAATAATTATTCTTATATTACCCAACCAAACACTATCACCTTCATTCCTGTCAAATGCAAAGTAATATAGCATTCACATAATCCGAGAATCTTACTCCCGAAGTTTCTACCAAATAAATCAAACAAGGTAATATAACAATATTACATTCTAGAGGGGTTCTTGAATTCAAACATACAAGTTAGCGACTGCAAATTGCAATATCAACGAACTTGATGTTTCTATCTTAATTTGGTCACGAAAAGATAGCAAATGCATTCTACAGCATAGCTGATTATGATGAGTCCTGATGTTATCTTATTTACTATGATGGTTCCTCAGTAACTTAGAAGTTCATAGAATGAAGGTATATAGATTCCTTTCTTCTCTCTCTTTATCTTTTAAATTTTAAACAAGAAAATGAAGATCATAAATAGAATCTTATGCTCAATTTGTGAAGCTTTCTTTGCCCAAGTCACAGATTTTACGGGCCATGGGGTATACAGCATATACAATGGAAAAAGACCACTAACCTATTGGCCTTAAACAATTGGTTTGCGGATGATCCTTTGTGACACGTAGATTGCTTACTTCAATTTAAAGGACGTCAGTGAATTCTTGCTCCAGCCAACTTCCTTTGTCCCATAGTACAAAGCAACTCATAATCCTGCATATTTCAATACATTACAAGTGTTGATACAGAACGCAACCGATATATCCATTCTTGTAAGCATGGACTCAGTGCACCCTTACCAAACTCCTAGCACGGTACATGGCAACGAGTCGGGCATCTAAGACAACTAGTAATTTGCACTTATGTAGGGAAACTTATGCCGGTGAATGGTGATAGTTAAAGCAATGTGATATGATAAAGGAAAGCAAAATGTACCTGTACAATAGACTGTGCACAAAGCTTCCCTGAGAGGACAGCACCTTCCATTGAAGCTAAATACTTTTGCTTTGTGTAATCACCTGCTAGATAGAACCCCTGTATCGGAGATCTTTGCAAGGGGCGGCACGGCTCACAATTTGGAACAGTTTTATATACAGATCTGAAATGATAATTAGCTTTTTAGTTTCAGTACAGAATCTACTGACCAAGTTACAAACATAAATTGATATAAGAACTGCAATCCATTTAAAATAGGTCTACTGTTCCGCATATAGATGCATTCATGCATGTATGTGCCAACATATGGATGTAATGGTACTGAAATCCTGTTTGAGATTGTCTGAAAGTTTGTTCAGGATAGCATCCATGAAACATTTGAAAAAAATATTTATATTTCAATTTTTCTAGCACAATTATACTCATTTTAAAAAGTAATAAAAAGAAAAGTATTAACATAGATTCCAGAGGAAGCACTCAGTCTAACCTCGGTGTTTTAACGATATGGTACTTTACGATTTTTGCTTTACTCTGGTCCGCAGATATTTCATCAGGGAAGAGCTTTGCAAGTTCCTTCATTGTAGCATCAATAATTTCAGAGTCACTTCGTGCAATCCATTCTTCTGCCGGGGCAAAAACTAACTCCAACATGGATTGGTTCGGATTGTAATATTCCTGCATAACACAATAAACCATCGATTACTGATCAAAAGCACACCTGAGACAAGAAGCTAATACAGCTAAGACTCTATTTATGAAAGCTTCAGTCAAAATTCTGATTTTATTTCCAAATGTTCTTTGGATTTGAAAGTTACCAACCATTAAAAGGTTTCTCTGGCTCTGCCAAGGCTAAATCAAATTAAGTACATAGCATCTGCCATTTGAAATTTATCATGATACATTTCCGGCTCATCACATTATTTCTTCTTCTTCTTACTAGTAGATAAAAGAATGATTTTAACATCCTAAAATTTTATTATCCACGTGTAACATATCAAAACACTGAACAATGCTTGGAAGAATGTAAATAATGTCACTTCTGTCTGATATGTAGGAAAATATTGTCAACATAGTGGCTTAAAGAACATAACTTCAATGGCAATAAAAAAGAAAGATTAGGGAGTTCTTTACCTTGCACGTTACAGACATGTCGGCATAAACACTTAAAAGGGGACTTCTGCAAGTTGAAAGAAAGTAGTTGAAATATCTTAATGAAATTCACTTTATTTAAGGAAAATGAAAAGAGCGAAGGACACTATTGCAATAAAATTTTGATACAAAAGATGTGAGAATGGAGGATAGCCATTCTCCTTACACCCCATAACTGCTCCTAGGATTAGTTCAAGTTATTCGAATATGGAAAACATTATAACGAAATGGTCAATAACTTACTAGTGTGAAACAAGAAAAATATGAAACTGATTTGATTAGTTATCAAAGGCACAAGCCCTAGACTGGTAGAAATAAAATATTCCTACTGTATAAACAAATAACTTTCTCCTCCAAACGTATTCTACTTCCATTTCGACTTAATATTTCAGAATGACAATTACTAAACATTCATAAAGCTAGAAAGTGACAAGCAGATAACAAACACGAAAGTATGGGAAAAGAAAGCGCTAATAGATGAAGTAGGAAGACCTGCTGAAGAGTAGGTGATCATAGGTGTTCTTCAATTTCCTATCAAACCTGCAAATTGAAAATCATTTACATCACATCACAGGGGATCTCATATTAACTTTTGGTGGCGAACGCAAACATTATATATATTGCAGTCTATAAACCCAAAAAAGAAATGAGTGGCATGGTATTATTGAAAATGAAGCAGCTGCCTATATAGGGAATAGCATGCAAGCATGTATCATTTAATTCATATCATCAGTGGAGTGCAGTGATTAATAAGACGATGGCAACAAAAACGCTTTTGTGCAAGAATTCTGAATGAAAACAATGCTATCAGAGAAGGGTTTTGGAGACAATGCAACCCTAACAGATTAAAACATTGGTATTAACTTGTAGTGCATGAATCCTCCGTTTTTCTTGCAATTCATTGAAGTAAGAAACAGCTTCCAGCATCTCCACTCAACAATTACATCTTGGATGTGAAATTCAATTCAACCATGCCGAGCTTTGAGTTAAACCTCACTCAGCTTATGAGCAGTGAAGAGTACTCAACAAATTCCCCCTTGCATTCTGTCTCTAAACTACATTGACCATGAGAATTGAAGTAATGGAGGCTTATGAAATGGCTCCGTTGATTTATTGATAGAAACCTCTATTTATAGATGTAAAGATAGAACAATTCACGAAATTCAAATTACTAATTCAAAAAAATAATTTAGAAGTAGGATAAGTGGATTATAACAAGTTTGCTTGAATGCTTCATATCCTAAGACTACACTTTTAGAGATAACCTCAAACGAACTACCCCTTTTCCGTCTACCTGAAATATACCACCCTTTGTTTATTCCCTTCTAAATCAGAAAAAATGGCATACCATGTGGTTTCAGCTAAAGCCCAAAGCTTATTAATGTTGCTTAATGATGTCAATATGTTATTAACACAATTGCACCACATAAAAACAATAGGAAACACACACGTCCTCCTCTAAAATAGTCTAGAAGTGGAGAAGGGAGAGTGTAGGAAGCCCTAAAGAGTCGGGGCATGGTCAATACTGTAAGCTTATCCGAAAAGTATTAGAGTTTTACTTAATGTGTAATTACAGTTTTTACTTGTTGTAAATAGTCTATCTAGAGTTAATCTCCTAAGAGGATTAGAGTTAAAAGTCTATTGTAAGTAGGACTCCTAATGTACTAAAAGTCCTAATCTTTAGTCTTTAAATAGTCTGTAAACTAGTTGTAATTTTTTCATGACAGAATTCTTTTAATAACAGAAACTACTTCTCTGTTTTTCTTCTTGTTCTGTTTCTCTACATGGTATCAGTCTAATTCGATCCTTATCGGAATTTGTTTATTCATGGAGAATAAATCGACATCTCGTGAGATGCAATTTTCACCAGATATTACTGTCAGTTTGGCAGATTTCTCAGAGGCAGGAAATTCTAGGGAATTTTTCTCTACTGCAGCAATTGTTTTCAGCAATTTCGCCAGGCAGCAAATGGATGAGCTTCAGAAGCTGTCCAGCAAGTTTAATGGTTCTGGTGAGGGGAATGTTGCAAAGCTAGAGAATGAAGGTACTAAAGACCCTTCTTTACTTAATGCTCTTGTTTCTACCAAGGCTGCACCAACATGGATCATTGATTCTGGAGCTTCTGATCACATGACTGGTAAAAGGGAGTTGTTCTTTATGTTTGAGTGTTCATCTTCTAAAGCTTTCATTAAAGTTGCTGATGGTTCTTTATATCCTATCGAAGGGACTGGTTCTATTTCATTAAATGATAACTTGGTTCTTGAGGATGTATTATTTGTACCTAAACTTGCGTGCAATTTAATATCAGTACACAAGCTTTCTAAGGACTTAAAGTGCTCTGTACAGTTTACTGATTCTACTTGTTTCTTGCAGGCACTGGATTCGAGAAAGATTATTGGTTGTGCTAGCTTGCAAAATGGTCTCTATGTTATTCATGGCCAGCCACAATCTATTTTTTCCCATTCCCATTCCTGCCTTACTTCTTCTGGACAGGTTGATTCTGTTATGTTATGACATTTTAGGTTAGGTCACCCTAATTTTTCTTACCTTCAGAAATTGTTTCCTGCTTTGTTTATTAATAAAAATCTTAATTCTTTTAAATGTCATATATGTCCTCTTGCTAAACAGACTAAATCTTTATATTTACCATCTACTTATAAATCTTCAAAACCCTTTACCTTAATCCATAGTGATGTTTGGGGTCTTTCTAAAGTGAAGAATGTTACTGGTAGTAGGTGGTTTGTGACCTTTATTGATGACCATAGCAGAATTACTTGGACCTATTTGCTCAAAGAAAAATCTGATGTTGCTCCTATATTTGAGAGATTTTATAATATGGTTGTTAATCAATTTGGCAGCAAAATACAAATACTTAAATCTGATAATGGGGGAGAATATTTCACTAAGTCCTTGGGAGAGTTTTTTCAAACTAAAGGGATTGTTCATATTAACTCTTGTGTAGATACCCCACAACAGAATGGGATTGCTGAAAGGAAAAACAGAGATTTGCTAGAAGTTACCCGAGCCTTGTTGTTTACTAATAATGTTTCTAAATATTTGTGGGGTGAAGCCTTGTTGACAGCCACCTATCTTATTAACAGAATGCCTAGCAAAGTATTGAACTTTAGGACACCGAGAGATGTTTTCTTAGAGAGCTATCCCAACTTTAAACCTATATCCTCTGTTCTTCCTTTCAAAGTGTTTGGCTGCACTATTTTTCTAAGAAATTCTGATCCTTCTCGGTCCAAATTGGATCCTAGGGCTTTAAAGTGTGTTTTTATTGGGTATTCTTCACTTAAGAAGGGCTACAAATGTTACCATCCTCCTTCTCATAAAATTTATACTTCATTAGATATAACCTTTTTCGAACAGGTACCATACTTTCCTATGGCTGAAAATCAGGGGGAGAGTTGGGATGATTTCCAGCCTCCTAAAAATCAGGTTTCTCCTTATTTACCTTCCACTCTTGTACCTACTGATGTTTCTTTTGAACCTCAAACTTCTTTCAAACCTGCTTCTCCTTCACCTAAAAATTCCTCACCTAAAAATACAACTCTGCCTTCTTCACCTACTATTACACCTACAATCCCTCATACTTCACCTAAATCTATTGTTCATCCTCCTAACCAATTGCAGGTTTATACCAGAAAGAAATAAGTCATTCTGGAGATTGTTTTGCAATCGGACATCTGCCGAGAATTGGACTTGAGTCCAGCTGCTTGTGAGGATGAGGGAGGTAATATTGTTGATGAAATTCCTTCTCACTTACTTGAACCTGAGTTTTTGCCTATTGCTAAAAGGAAAGGGGTAAGGCAGTGTACAAAACACCCTATCCAAAGATATGTTGCTTATGGAAATCTAATGCCTTCTTTTAAGGCTTTTACAGCTTGCCTAGATGGAGAACAGATTCCAAATTCTATTGAAGAGGCCTTAAAAGATTCTAATTGGAAGAAAGCTGTTGAAGAAGAGATTAAGGCACTAAAAGAAAATGGTACTTGGACCATAACAGATCTCCCACAAGGCAAGAAACCAGTGGGATGCAAATGGGTGTTTGCCATTAAATACAATTCTGATGGAAGTGTGCACAGATATAAAGCAAGGTTGGTGGCCAAGGGCTTTACACAGACTCATGGAGTAGACTACAAGGAGACCTTTGCCCCTGTAGCTAAATTGAACACTGTAAAAGTTCTATTAAGCTTGGCTGTTAATTATGACCGGAAACTCCATCAGCTTGACATTAAGAATGCATTTCTTAATGGAAAATTGGAAGAGGAGGTTTATATGAAGATTCCACCAGGTTTAGAATATGAAGAGACTAAGCAGAAGGTTTGCAAGCTTGACAGATCACTCTATGGGTTAAAGCAGTCACCTAGAGCATGGTTTGATAGATTCACCAAAGTTGTTTTGACAGGTGGATACAAGCAGTCATTGGCAGATCATACTCTATTCTCTAAGGTAACCTCCAATAACAAAAAGGTTATCTTAATAGTATACGTCGATGACATAATTTTGACAGGGGATGATGAGGAAGAAATAAACTACTTGAAAGCTTTATTGAGCAAGGAGTTTGAAATGAAAGACCTAGGAAAGCTCAGATATTTTCTAGGCATGGAGGTAGCAAGATCAAGCAAAGGTTTGGTTATTAACCAGAGGAAATATGTTTTGGACCTACTTACTGAGACTGGAATGTTGGGCTGTAAACCAACTGACACTCCCATGGATGCAAGTTTAAAATTCAGCAAAGAAGAGTCGAGTCCTAAAGCTGACAAGGGACTTTATCAAAGGTTGGTGGGAAAATTGATCTATTTATCACTGACCGGACCAGATATTGCTTTTCCGGTAAACATTATCAGCCAGTATATGACAGATCCTAGACAAGAACATATGGAAGCTGCTACTAGAATTCTGAGATACCTTAAGGGTACACCGGGACATGGCTTAATGTTCAAAAAGACTCTTGACAGATCAGTAAAAAATTTCTCAGATGCAAGCTGGGCAAGTGAGTTGACAGATAGACGGTCAACAAGTGGTTATTGTTCTTTTGTTTGGGGAAATCTAGTGATTTGGAAGAGCAAAAAGCAAACTGTTGTGTCAAGAAGTAGTGCAGAAGCTGAGTACAGAGCTTTAGCTCTTGGAATGTGTGAAGGAATTTGGTTGATGAAGCTACTCAAAGAGCTAGGAATGGTTCAAGAAGAGAAGTTCGAAGTGTTCTGTGATAACCAGTCTACTATACAGATTGCCAAGAATCCTATTTAACATGACAGAACCAAACATGTTGAAATTGATAAACACTTTATTGCAGAAAAACTGACAAATGGAATAGCTTCCTTAAACTATGTTCCTACAGAAGAGCAAGTAGCCGATGTTCTTACAAAAGCTCTGCCAAAAGCACTTTTCGATAAGTTTTTATTCAAGCTGGGATTATACAATGTATACCCACCAGCTTGAGGGGGAGTGTAAGCTTATCCGAAAAAGTATTAGAGTTTTACTTAATGTGTAATTACAGTTTTTACTTGTTGTAAATAGTCTATCTAGAGTTAATCTCCTAAGAGGATTAGAGTTAAAAGTCTATTGTAAGTAGGACTCCTAATGTACTAAAAGTCCTATTCTTTAGTCTTTAAATAGTCTGTAAACTAGTTGTAATTTTTTCATGACAGAATTCTTTTAATAACAGAAACTACTTTTCTGTTTTTCTTCTTGTTCTGTTTCTCTACAAATACGCCTGCTTTTTGCTTAGAGGGCATGCCCGATGAAAAAACTGTAAATGACAAGCAATATCTTTCGTGAAAGGCTGAATAATATACACAATCCCTTCATTTTTCCAGCATTGTTTTAATGTGGCCAAGATGAGAATAGGATTCCGCATGTGAATTATGGTTTCTTCCCATACCACTTCTTTTAAGTTTCCAGGTTGAATTAATTGAACATATATATATATATATATATATATAGCAAGTCAATGGGATGTACTTACTTTAAATGACACCTTTCTGAAGTGCAAAGATTTAGAAAAAGGTAGGGGGAAATGTTACAGGCACAGAACAAGGCAATACCAATAAGTTGTCTGAACAAAAAATAGAATTTGTTACTAACCAGATGTGAACGTTGATAACCGGAACTCCAACTAATTTCTCTAATTTCTTGAAGTATGAAATCTCTCTCCAGTCTTCAGGCAAAAGTAACTTGAAGACATCAACTGAAAAGTTCAACATCCATCAGCTAATAATAGAGAATATGGTAACCATGTAAGCTAAATAGTTCAATGGGTAATAGACTATACCAGGAGTTGCAATTACGTAAGCATCTCCTTCAATTGTATTGCCATTATTTAGAAGAAGACTCTTCACAGTTCCATCATCATTGAGCTCTATTTTCTTTATTCGCGAGTTAAGCCGGACCTCACCACCCAGTGATTCAATATGATTAACTATTGGCATGCAAAGCCTCTCTGGAGGGTTGCCATCCAAGAATGCCATCTTTGATCCATGCTTTTCCTGTTGGTGGATTTTCATAATTCTTACCAAGCAATTGTAATGTTATATACCTTGTTTTCCTTCTATTTTCTATAACATTCAATGTATATATATATGAATGAACATGACTATCCAACAGATATATATATAATACAAACCATACTTGCAGAACAAACAACAAAAGCTGCCTTGAGATGCATCGAGACTAGTATTATCAGAGTTACAAGACAACATGTGATCGCAAATTGACTGGAGAATATCCAGTGCGCTAAAACTAAATTGACTGGAGCAAACAAGGGAACCATACCTGAAGAAATCGATTCAAAGCAATCAATATACACTGCATTGAAAGTTCATCAGGGTTAATGAAGTTCAGAGCCTTTGACATGGCAATAAACACCTCCTCAGTCACACGATCAGGTACGCCCTGCAAAGAAAAATAATAATGAAACCAATTTTCTCCATCTTTAATCCTTTAACAAGTTTTTTCTAATAATGCAATTCATACCATATTCTTAACAATGAGACGTTGGCACTATTTAAATGTATGCTGAGAATAATGCATACATTAACTGATAAACTTTGCAGCACTTCGCAAAAGTTCAGTCTAATAAAAATTAACTCTGCACATGACAACATGATTTCTAAAAGTTTCTTTTGTAACACAAATCCGGAAATTCACCCCTCTCCCCTTTTCTCTTCTTTTTTCCATTTCCATGAAGCCTTCAGCAATATCTCCTCCCACCTAGAAGTTTTGCAATATGATATTTCATGTTGTACTCAATAAAAATGAAGCACCATACTAATCAATGGACAGACATGCACACATATAATATTATGAATATAGAAAAAAAAGAAGAAAAAAAAAGACGCCTCAGGGACTCCAAATTACTCCAAACAAATCTAGATGTAAGGATTGTTACTCTATCATGTGCTCTTATGCCAGGCAAATAAAGCCTCGTGCATCTGGAACAGGCTTAAAATTATGTAACCCGTAAGTGCACTCAACAACAGGACAATAAATTACTTGCCATTGTATGAACAAACTTCAAGCTAACAATGCTCTCTTTGGGAAGTTTTTCATCAAGATGAACTAAGTTCGCATAGAAACAAGCCAAACTTACAGCCATACCATTTTTGTATGGTGCTATCAGCATCGAAAAGAGAATTTTACCAAAAGTTAACACGCGTACCTGCTTTATCATCCACTCTTTAACAGATAACCCATCTTGGGCCTCAACATAAGGTTGTCCACCAAGCATTGCGGGTAGGAGTCCTATTGCAAATTTCACTTTCTCAGGCCAAGTCAGCATTTCATTGTTCTTCAAAATGGCCCATATCCCTGTCAGTTTATATTGATATGAAAAACAAGCAAAGTAGTTGCAAATTGTAAATTTTTACATTTTTAGGTGGGAGTCCTGGAACTCGGTGTTTATAGGGAGAAAAAAATTCAAAGGACTCCTTTTCTCACTCTATTAGGTGCTTTTCTCACTCAAATGCTCATTGGCATACTTAGAAACATCAAAAGACTCCTTTTCTCAATGAAGGCCTGGAAAGTCTATACACAAAAAAGAGCAGAAATCCCTATTGGCTTAAGATGCTGAACATAATTGTTGTGTTAATGAAAGTTGGCATGTCAAACCAAACTCATTTTTTATCATTTTATGGAAGCTCAGAACTTCATAAACCGACGTTCAGCCACAGGCTAGTGTCAAATATAACTCCAAAGGGTAGTTCAAAAATGGTACAAGTCTGCAGTTTCAAGAAAGCAGAACACTAATTTTCAATTTCCAACTTCAAATCAATTAGGAAATAAATGGAAAGTGCTCTCCGGAATATCAGGTTGGTCATAAGAAGCCCCAAACACTCTGTGTTTACTAGGACTCATGAGGATGACAATGCTTCAGTCATATGTTTTCTACTAATGGAAAAAGGGAGAGCAAATTGGGAGTGTGGAATGATATAATATTTGTTGGAAATGTAATATCCAATATGTCAATTCTATAAAATATTTTACAAGGAGTAGATGTAATGAATTTTAATTGGCCCTTAACAATAAATACGTATAAATGGTAAGAATAAACGTCATGTACATTGACCAACCTATAAGATAGAGTAGTGACAGAGCAAGTAAACTTGTTTGTATTATTAATTAATCATTTCGATCAGGGACACATCTAACTATTAAAATAGGTAAAAAAAAAAGGTGTATCTATTTCATTTAAAACTTTGTTGTCACCTACTATGTAAAAGCAAAACAAATTGTCATGGACTTATTCAAACATGTTTAGTTTCCATGAATTTGAGTTGTTTACCATTTAAGGGTGCAGGTAGAACTTCTGAAAAATCAAATTGACTGAACTCTCCAGGCTTATTTGGCATTGCAAATATCATAGAATGCTCCTTCCATTGCAGCCGATCATTGATGCCAAGTTCTCCAAACAAGTTTTGCACATTCGGGTAGGCCCCGACTTGCCAAAAAGAAAAGAAAAAATAATAAAGCTGTTGCAAGGTAATAGTTTGGTACAATAAAACAGTCGGGAGACGAAAAGAAACAATAGGTTGATGATATTGTCCAAAATCCCCACAAGCTTATTTATTTACAACGTTCAAGTGTTAAAAAGTAGAATGACAAAATAAGAATTAAATGAATTTACAGGGCTACAACGTCAAAAGTGTAAAGAAGAAGACCAGTTGTACGCCTGAGACAACTAAAGATGTATCTATACTTACAGAATATGTGTAGGCCTGTCTCATACCAATCTCCATCATCATCTTTCCATGCAGCCACCTGTTAAAAAGATAAACGAACTCTAATCTCAGAAATGACAGGAAAAAGGTAAACAGAAACTCAGCATAAAAACATTTCCAGATGTGATCGTACAATCATCTAAAGCTCTATCATAAATTACTATCAGAGAACCCAATCGCTACATAGGTAAGCATGTCGAGTTAAAAGCTAAAACCTAAAAGTTCAACTAGCAGGAATTTAAAGATATTTTAATTAGTAGAAGACCAATAAAATAATTCAAACTTTTTTTTTCTTTTCTTGGCCTGTGATTGCAGGCATGAGAAAAGCCAATCCAAGACATTACATATAGAAACTTGTAGGAATATGTAAAGATAGGAATAATATCCTAAGTGTATCAACCGTATATTTTGTATTTATAATCCCTAACTTTAAGGGATCATATCTTTTCTTTCTTTCCTTAGGAATAGTTTATTCCCTAATTAGAGTTTCCTAAGATAAATACTTTGTATATATGTATGTAAGAGCAGTAAGTAATAAAGTAAGTCTTTCTACAGAGAATTTCTCATTCTCACGTGGTATCAGCCTAGGTTACGAATTCTCTCTACCTTAGAAAATGGCCGAGACTTCTCCTCCTTCTTCTACTTCCCAGGAAACAATCTCCAACCCAGAAATTGTCTCTGGTTTCGATGATCACTCTGACTCATCCAGCCTGATCATTACCTACCATCGTTTGAATGGCAATAACTATCTTGAATGGTCCCAATCTGTTCGAATTTATCTCTTGGGCAGAGAACGTTTGGGATATGTTACTGGTACCACCAAGAAGCCTGCTATGTCTACTTCTGGCTTCGCTAAGTGGATACGTGAAGATGGTCAGGTTTATGACCTGGCTCCTTAATTCTATGGTTACGAGTATAGGAAAATTTTTCCTTCTTTACCCTTCAGCCGCTGAAATCTGGACTGCAGTGAGAGAGACATACTCCAGCACTGACAACATTGCCGAATCATATCGAAATTGAAGATCAGGCAGCCGCCCTTAAGCAAAATTCCATGCCTGTCACTCTCTACTACAACACCCTGAATGCTTTTTGGCAGCAATTGGACTTGTATGAGAAGTATGAATGGGCGGACCCGAGGGATGTTGCCCTTTATCAGAAAATAACAACTCAGCGTCGGGTTTTTCAATTTCTCCAAGGCTTGAATAAAGACCTTGATGAGGTTCGTGGTAGGATCCTAGCTACAATCCCTCTTCCTTCTATTCGAGAAGCCTTCTCCACAGTAAAGAAGGAAGCTAGTGGGCGTTCTGTAATGATGTCTGCGGAGTCCAGTTTTCAGTCTGAAGGATCTACCTTACTCACACATCACTCTTCTGGCTCTACTAAGAAAGGTCGGCCATGGTGTGATTATTGCAAGAAATCTGGTCATACAAAGGACAAGTGTTGGAAACTCCATGGTAAACCAACTGAGTGGAAATCTGAGGGATCTCGGGATGAAAGATCATCCTCGACCTCTGCTAATGTTGTTACTAGTTTTACAAAAGACCAACTTTCTGATCTTCAGAGGTTGTTTGGCAAGTTTCAAGGTCCTTCTGAGGGTAATCTAGTCCTGGCTGCACCCAAAGGTAACACGCATCAAGCTTTTTTCTCTTCCAAATTGACACCGATTGGATACTTGATTCTGGGGCAACTGATCACATGACAGGTAACAAGGCTCTCTTCCATTCTTTTGTCCAATACCGTGGTAAAGCTGTAAAAACTGCAGATGGCTCATTGTGCAACATTGAAGGCCGAGGCAATGTGGTTATAAATGAACAGCTCGTACTTAGAAATGTCCTTTTTGTTCCAACTCTTGCTTGCAATCTAATTTCAATTAGTAAGCTTTCTGAGGACATGAAGTGTTCGGTGATTTTTGATGATTTTCACTGTACTTTGCAGGCACTGAACCCGATGAAAATGATTGGTAAGGCCAGATTGCAAAATGGCCTCTACATCCTTCCATCCAGTCCTCCAATCAATGTCTCGAGTTCTTTTGCTGCATTAGAAGAAGTTGATAGTGTTATGCTTTGGCACTTTAGGTTAGGCCATCCATGTTTTACATATATGGCAAAATTGCTTCTGTCTCTTTTTATGAATAAAAAGCCGAGTACTTTTTCTTGCAAAATTTGTTCGCTTGCAAAGCATACAAAAACTTCATATTCTCCCTCCACCTATAAACCATCTCATCCATTTTCCTTAATTCATAGTGATATATGGGGCCCTTCTCAGGTGAAGAATGCTGATAATTGTCGGTGGTTCATAACATTCATTGATGACCACAATATGATAATTTGGACTTATTTAATGAAAGACAAATCCAAAACAGCCAATATTTTTCAAACATTCTATAATATGGTGCTCACTCAATTTGGTTCTAAAATCCAAATTTTCAAATAAGATAATGGCACTGAATTCTTTACTAAGTCCTTGGGTAATTTTTTCAGGGAAAAGGGTATAGTTCAACTTAGCTCTTGTGTTGCCACACCTCAACAGAATGACATTGCAGAGCGGAAAAATAGGCACCTCCTAGAAGTAACTCGTTCTCTTCTATTTGCCACTAATGTCCCTAAGTATCTATGGGGGGAGGCCTTATTAACATCCACATACCTAATCAACCGGATGCCTAGTAAGGTTCTAAATTTTCAATCACCTCAATCCCTTTTCTTGCACCATTACCCTCACTTTAAACCCATTTCTTCTATTTTACCTTTAAAAATATTTGGATGCACTGTTTTTATCCAGAATATTGATTCACATAAGTCCAAGTTGGATCCTAAATCATTAAAATGTGTGCTGGTAGGGTATTCTTCACTTAAGAAGGGCTATAAGTGCTATCATCCTCCCACTAAACGTTTCTTTATCACTATGGATGTAACCTTTTTTGAGCAAAATCCCTATTTTTAACCGACTGCAATTCAGGGCAATTGAACTTTCGACCTTCTAAGGTATCTTCCCCTATTCTTCATTCATCACCTTCACCCTTGCTGCCTTTACCTACTACTAAATCTAATACACCTAAGATATCTTCAACCTTACCTACCTCCAATGATACCTATCCACTTCCCGATAATACCTCGCCCACATCTATTCTGCATCTGACAAATAAAAATACAACCACTCCCACAACAGGTCCTCCACACACTACTCCACCTAAACAACTTCGGGTTTATACCAGAAAATATAAACGAATCCCTCAGGCAATTTTGCAATCTGATTCTTGCCGAGAGTTTAGATTTGGGTCCAGATGCCGAGACTGAAATGGAAATCAGAGATTTGTTGGACAATGCACTAAACACCCTATTCAGAGATTTGTTGGTTATGGTTCGTTAATGCCCTCTTTTTGAGCCTTTATAGTTGCACTGAATACAAAATAGGTTCCATCCCGAATAGATGAAGCACTGATGGATCCGAAATGGCGAAGAGCTGTTGAAGAAGAACTTTGTGCCCTCGAAAAGAATGCTATTTGGACTGTGACAGATCTTCCTCAAGGCAAACGGGTTGTTGGTTGTAAATGGATATTTGCCATAAAGTATAACTCCAATGGCAGTGTTCAACGGTACAAAGCAAGACTCGTGGCTAAAGGTTTTACACAAACCTATGAACTCGATTTCACAGAAACTTTTACACCAGTGGCAAAGCCTAACACAGTCCAGGTACTACTCAGTTTGGCTGTAAATTGTGATTGGCAATTACACCAACTTGATGTGAAAAATACTTTCCTTAATGGAAAGTTAGAGGAAGAGGTGTATATGAAAATGCCCCCTGGCTTGAAATCTATTGATGGCAGCAAAAAGGTTTGCAAACTCAACCAATTATTGTATGGGCTCAAGCAATCTCCAAGAGCTTGGTTCGAGCGGTTCACCAAAGTTATCTTGATGAATGGTTACAAACAATCTCTTGTCGATCATACCCTTTTTATCAAGGAAACTCCCAACAATCAGCGAACAATTCTACTTGTCTATGTGGATGACATCATCCTCACTGGTAATGATGAGGATGAGATTAGCAACTTAAAGAAGCTCTTAAATAGGGAATTTGAAACAAAAGACTTGGGGCAGCTACGGTATTTCTTAGGCATGGAGGTGGCCAGGTCGAAAGAGGGTCTTGTGATCAATTAGAGGAAGTACATCTTTGATTTACTCAACGAAACTGGGTTTCTTGGGTGTAAGCCAGTAGATGCACCGATGGACACAAACTTGAAGTTTAGCAACGAAGAGGGGTCCATGGCAGATAGAGAGAAGTTCCAACGATTAGTTGGGAAGCTAATCTACCTCTCTTTGGCAAGGCCCGACATAGCTTTTTCTGTAAATTTGATTAGTCAACATATGACTCATCCCACAGAAGAACACATGGCAGCAGCTAATAGGATTCTGAGGTACCTAAAAAAGACTCATGGTCACGGCCTCATGTTTAAAAAGACTCAAGAAAGAAGTGTTCGAGTCTTCACTGATTCGAGTTGGGCAGGGGACCTCAACGACCGACGATCCACTAGTGGTTACTGTACCTTTATTTGGGGTAATCTCGTTACTTGACGAAGCAAGAAACAATCAGTTGTATCCAGAAGCAGTGCCGAGGCTGAATTCAGAGCCTTAGTATTGGGAATATGCGAGGGAATGTGGATCCTTAAGTTACTAAAGGAACTCTATCCAAGTCCGACTAGTTCCTTTGAGGTACTATGTGACAATCAATCAGCAATACAAATTGCCAAGAACCCGGTCCAACATGACAGAACCAAACATGTTGAGATCGATAGACATTTTATTGCCGAAAAGGTCAACAACAAGACTGCTACTTTATCATACATCCCTTCAGCGAATCAACTTGCCGATATTCTTACTAAGGCGCTGCCAAAGTCTATTTTTGATAGATTCCTATCCAAGTTGGGTATATACAATGTATATTCTCCAGCTTGAGGGGGAGTGTAGGAATATGTAAAGATAGGAATAATATCCTAAGTGTATCAACCATATATTTTGTATTTATAATCCCGAACTTTAAGGGATCATCTTTTCTTTCTTTCCTTAGGAATAGTTTATTCCCTAATTTAGAGTTTCCTAAGATAGATACTTTGTATATATGTATGCAAGAGCAGTAAGTAATAAAGTAAGTCTTTCTACAGAGAATTTCTCATTCTCACAAAACTCAAGCTAGTCCTTACCGCAGTTTAGTATCTCATGGAAAACACTATTTATTTAATGTTGCATGCCATACAAAAAATAATTTAAGCTTCCTTTGAACAAATATTGCCATTAAATTGTGCTCTCTTCAACAAAGATGGTCTCATAAGAAAAGCTTTTATGTTATGAACAACAAGATTTTAGAAATGAGAAGTAAGATGATCCAATAACATCAATAGGGCTAAACTTAAATAAAACAGAGTAGTGCAAAAACCTTTCCACCTAGAACATCTCTCGCTTCTAATAATATTGGTTTATGACCTGCATCAGCTAGATACTTTGCAGTTGACAAACCAGCCAAACCTGCAAAAAATTCAAAAGCGACAAGTCAAGTCTATTAGAAAAATCAAACTCCAGCTATGGGTCGTACATAGAACCCTGTAGTGACCTAATATAGCATTTGCAAGACTAGTTCCCAAAAAGAAATACATGGAAAAGGTATGCAGAAAACACATATGGAACAAAAATTATGGGTATGCAAAAGGGCTACATTTACACTCCAATAGTAACTTTTAGCATGAAGATTCTCACTTCTCTCTCAAACGAAAGTTTATTCGGACTTGAAAACAGGAAAAAGGAACCAAAACATTTCTATCGATACGCTCCTGACTCTGATGAAAGAAGAATACCAAATTGTTAATTCAACTCGCATTCAAACCATATAATGTTCACAAAGTACAGAGTCCTAAATTGGCATGCAAATCATCTAATAAAGCTAGATACAGTTGCATAAGCATAAGGAAAAACTGTAAAACAGACTCATTTTCAGCACAAAGTCACAATCCGGTGACAGAGAATTAGATTCTCAACTGGAAAATATTCATAATTTTATCTGAAAAAACAAGGCAGAACAAAAATTGATACCTGCACCAGCAATTATGATTTGCAATGGCTTAGGTGGACGGGGAGCAGAACGAAAAGAAGCGGATAGAGAAGCAGCCTCCAAAAAATTAACGGTATTCTCAAGCTCAGGCCTTGGATAATCTATGCAAACTACCTGCCTCATAATAATAATTTTTTTAAAACAAGTAAAAATTATTGATTAAAGTATTACAAAGGGATAAGGTTATCCAAACATTCCTCAACACCAACCAACCTGCAAAGGACAAGCACCCTTACTTGACCTCTTTCTTAATGGAATTCTCAAGTTATTTCCCATGGATTCACCATTTTTAAAAGCCAGCACACTTCCCATGCTTATCCTGTTGCTTTGGAAGTTTAAGTGCAAGGCAGAAACACTCCCAGAGAGACTCATTTTCTTCAAAATCCCCAAGCTCAGATGACTCAATTCAACTGCAGATGTTGCAAATGAGCAAAAACGAGAATTGGGTAATGGTCGTTTATAAACATAAACAACAAAAAGCAAAATAAACCCTTTTTGGTTTTGCCTAAACAAAGCCGACAAAAACATTACTTGCATCGAAAAGAGGAGAAAAGGGTGTTGCAGAAGCTAATTGAACACGAACAAAGTAAAGAAACGGATTGAGTTACAGTCCAATAAAGAGAAACTATTGAGTGGGAAAAAAAGAAAGAAAAAAAGAAAACTTGACTTGCCTTAAGATTAAGAATGGAAGTGGGTTGCGCAGATCCAAGGGAAGTGGTGGAGGTGAATGTGATAAGTTTGTGTTGTGCTTTAATTTTTAATGCACCAGAGTTCGGCCGAACCGAAATAGTGGGGAAAATGACATAAAACTATGGAAATCTCTTTTTGGCTGGTTGTTAATTTTTTGGCTTGCTGACTATCACAGGAATATTCTGTTAGTGATATTATTATTTACTATAGTAATATTTTATAAGATAAACCACATGAACAGTTAGTTCTAATTTGATCACCAATGATTTTCTAATTTGACAATTTTTTGATTTTGTCAATTATATATTTGATTTTATTATTTACAAATTCTATCGATTTTAGTTTAATTTAAAAAATTTAATGTTCAAAATAATCAAAGATCAACAATAAATTCTACTAGAAGTTATACTTTTTTGTGATAAACAAAGGAAAAAATGGGATTGAGTGAGGACTCAAACCCATGTCCCTAAATGCATACATGAATAACTTATCACTAAGTTATGTTTAATATTTGGTTAAATTTGACAATATATTTTAGGATGAGTCTACCACGTGCGACGAACATTGTTGAACACTATTAACAATGAACACCAATGAACACCATTAAATTTTTTAAATTTTAAAAATCTAAAGGACTGAAATTATACTTAAAATTATCTCTTAAAAAATAAAAATTAAATTTAATAATTACTTTATAATTTTTTTAATACATTAGAATCAAATATACCCAATTCTCCCAAATCAAATCTCAATCAAACCCTAATTTTAATTTTCCCAAATTTCGAATTTGTTAGGGTTTAGGTTTAGGAGATTTGGGTATATTTGATTCGAATCTATTACAAAATTATAAACTGATTTCTATTTTTTAAGAGATTGATTTTGTTAGGGTTTAGGAGAATTGGGTATATTTTTTAAGAGATTGATTTTGTTAGAGTTTAGGAGAATTGTGTATATTTGATTCTAACATATTAAAAAAATATTATAAAGTAACTATAAAATTTAATTTTTATTTTTTTAAGATATAATTTTAATTATAATTTTAGTCCTTTAAATTTTTAATTTTTTAAAAAAAATTAATGGTGTTAATCGTTAGTGGTGTTCATCAATATTTGTCGCTCGTCGTAGAATTTTCCTATATTTTATATATCTAAACATGTAGTTGATAAAATATTAATGTATCGATATACTATTGTATTTTTATTTTAATCATATATAGTAAACCTTTGTATATTTTAAAAATTTTAATATTTTTATAAAAATGTCTCAATTTTCTGAATAAAGCCTATCTTATTTATATTTTTTATGAGTATCTATTATTACTTAAAATATTTTATTTTAATTATATTTTTAATATTTTTAATAATTAAATATTTTTTAAATAGTAGTTTTATTAATAATATATTATTTTAAAAATGTACTTTATACTTAAAATATTAATATTATTAATATTTCAAATATATTTAATAATAATAATAATAATTTTAATATATGTACTAATAATATTATTAATATATTAATAAATAAATTTCAAATACAAAATAATATTTTTTATGAAAAGAGTAATAAAATTATTAAATACACAATATTTTAGTATTTATTATTAGTAAATAATATTGTAACTCCCTTATCCTGGTCTGGGCGACTGACCGATCCGAGTGGGTCACACGGGAAAAACCGAAGCGAAACTCGTTAAGGCTCCCATTCGGTTAGCAACCCTAGAAAATTTCCTGAGATAATTATCTTGTCTAGACATTTAGTTAATCCTACGTCAACGAGAAAACAAGGACATGACTAAGCAAAAGAGCGCAAGTTAATTTAAATTTACCAATGGTCAAGTTAACTCGATTTCTTGCAAACGCGGCCACAACACACATAAACAATCACGAACATTGCTCACAAGAAAGCTAACATCAAACAGGGCCTAAGCCCAACACTTGAGAACCTTTAGAGATGCCAAAAGCCCAAATTTCAAGCCCGTGTTTTGAAACAGGCTTGCCCGTTTTGATACACGGGACCCAGTTTAAAAGGCCAAACCCATCGTACCGATACGCTCCACCCCGTTTTGGTTCAGGGGTCCATTTTGCCTAGGCGTTCTGAAACACGTTTCGGAACAGACCCCCACAGTAGCAAAACCGTTTTGCTACGCGTATCGGAACATGGATTCATAGTTTCAAACCGTACCGACACGCGTTCTGATACGAGTATCCCTGCAACCACACTCGTTCTGAAACCACCCTACCCGTTCCGAAACGCCTGTAGTCTGTGAGTTTCTAAAACCAATTTTAAGCACCTCTAAATGTTCCCAAATGACCACAACAACTATAAGAAGCAAGATACAATGTGCATGCACAAACTCTAGAGGCATACACCTATTACATGCATGTTCAAACACTTAACTCACATATATAAAGGCCAACCAAAAGGAAATCAAGTATTCACCAAGGTATATTATAAGCAAGGTTCACATGCCTTTAAACATACACATAAGCATAAAGATAAGGGCACATGGCCAACATACATGGCACAAACAGCCACAACCAAAACATCAACAAACTGAAGGAGTCTTAAGAAGCTCTTTAACACAAAACAACATACTTGAATCTCATTGCTTAGCTATTACATCAATTAACTTAGAAGCCCATACTTGAAGGTAGAAATAGCACACTTAGAGGCCTTTCTTCTTGCACAAGCAACCTACAAACTAAAGATCTACATTGTCGAACAAAGGAGAGCGTAAGCGCAAAGCTTAGTGAGGGTAAGCTCATAAAACTAACCTCGACAATGCAGGGTCCAAGCACAAACATCAAACCAAGGATGAATGCATATTTCTTTACCTTCGAAACCACATGAGTCAAATACATGAAAATGCATGAACGTAACCTCAATTATCATGCCATACTCAACATGTCCATAATACAACCATATGAAAACACATTTAACAAATCGTATTGGCACCTAGCTATGACCCGAATACGCGGATAACAACCATTAGAACTCACATCCAACAACTCAACCATTACATTACCTTACGGTGGGATTCCACTCATCATCGTTCCACATAGAGGGGATTCCGCTCATCCTCACGCTCCGTCGATGGGATTCCACTCATCATCGACTAAAATATAAGTGAAGATTTCCGGGCGTACCCGTACTCCATCTTGGTGATTACCATCACCAAGACCACGCACGCATTTTGACACTCGTGTGCACAATAACATCCTAATGATCGATCATTTGTACCCAAGCATACTAGTGCCAATACTAACTCGTCACAAGGTCATCATAACACAATATCCTTACCAATTCCCGTGCCTAGCACGTATCCACCATGATTTACAATCATGCAACCCACATTTCAACAACCACATGCATATCACAATGCATAAATAAATCCCAATGCCTCATCATTACACGTAGCCACAATATGCATAGCAACATCAATCACAATTAGAACATGAGGCATAAACACAACATTTACAAGTTTAACCATAGTCTTCTAAACTAAAGCTTGAGATTAGACTACCAATCTAATCCCAACTCTAGGTGGGTTTACCAAGCCCGACCTAGGTCTAGATGCTCGAACCAAGGCATTTTGAAAACCAATTTAAAACTGAAGAACCACTCACCAACTATCCAAGCTCAACACTAGCCGATCAATTCACCAAGCTATCCGGATTCGTCCCCGAGGCTTCGCCAACACAAAACCTTGACTCTAATCATCCAACACAATCAAAACACCAATAATCAATCACCAAAACTTGCTGCAAACCCATAACGCAATTCGAGCATATAAATCCGACCCAAGAACACTCTCAAAACATCATTTTCGAGTAGCCCTCAATCTCAGTAAATAACTGATGTTTCCAACATCCAAAATGCCATCAAACACACCCAAAATAACCCTTAAACATAACCCAAACATCAGCCATCAATTCTCACACTAAAACAGCCCCAAAACTCCATTTTTGAACACTCTAAAACCCCACTAAAACCCATATCCGAAAATCAAGTTAAAACCATGTAAAAAATTAGATATGTTGGACCTTATGGTTTACAAATGATTTGTCTAACAACAACAAATCAAAAGCTTAACTTAAAATCCATAAAGCCACAACCTTTATCAAAATCTTTGGAAAACCCAAAATATAGAAACATGAGTTTTATGAACAATGAAGACTAAGGTTAGATAGGAAATAGAAAGGACAACATAAAATCTATTTTACCTTTGAAAGATCTTCAAGAATCAAGCAAGGAAGAAATGGAATAGTAACTTGCAATGGGGATGGGAGAATGTCGTTGGTTTTGAAAGAAGAGGGGAGGCAGATGAGCAAAAAAGGTATTTTTTGTTGTTTTGTTTTATTTTGAAAGTCAAAGGTCATAAATACCCTTAATGTGTAGGGATAATTTCAATAGTATAGAGTCTATGACTTTGGGCTTAAAAAGATACTAGTCCAACATATACTTATTTGTTTTGAAAATTTAAAGTCTAGAATTATATTTTTATAATTTAATTTCACCCGACCCCTAACCCATATGTTACAAATCCCCCCACTTAAGGAATTTTGTCCCAAAAATTACCTAACGGAAACAAGTACGGAAACTACTCAAGCATATCAGCCTTACTCTCTTATGTGGCCTCTTCCACGCCCCTATGTCGCCATAACACCTTGACCAACACTCTGGTCTTGCCACGCAACAACTTGCTATCTGAAGCAAGTATCTTAACTGGTTCTTCACTGCACGACAAATCTAGATTCAGTTCTATCTCCTCAACGGGCATAACGTGGGACGGATCCGATCTATATTTCCTAAGCATTGACACATGGAAAACATCATGGATCGTCTCTAACTCTGAAGGTAATCTCAATCGGTAAGCTACTGGCCTAATCCGCTCAACTATCTCATACGGACCGATAAACCTCGAACTCAACTTGCCTTTTCGGCCAAATCGCATTACCTTCTTCCACGGTGACACTTTCAAAAACACTTTCTCACCCACTGAATACTCAATCTCTTTTCTTTTCAAATCTGCGTAAGATTTATGATGATCGGAAGCTGCTTTCAGACGGTCACAAATCAACTTCACCTTATCGGTAGTCCCCTTAAGCAAATCCAGCATAGGTAACATCTTCTGACCCGCTTCGACCCAACAGATCGGAGTCCTACATCGCCTACCATACAATGCCTCATAAGGAGTCATCTGGATACTAGCATGATAAATGTTGTTGTAAGCAAACTCGACTAAGGGTAAATGTTTCTCCCACGATCCCTGGAAGTCGATTGCACAACAACGGAGCATATCCTCTAATACTTGTATCACTCGCTCTGATTGACCATCCATCTGACTGCGGGTGATATGAAGTACTGAAATGCAAACGACTACCTAGGGCACTATGCAAACAACTCCAAAACCTCGATGTGAATCTCGGATCTTTTTCTGATACAGTAGACTTCGGAACCCCATGTAGTCTCACAATCTCTCAGACATACATATCTTCCAGTTTGTCTAAAGAATCTGTGGCGTTCACTGCCAAGAAATGAGCACACTTAGTGAATCTATCGACTATCACCCAGACAGAATTCTTCTTTGAAGGAGACAACAACAACCCTGACACAAAGTCCATAGTGATTCTTCCCCACTTCTATTCTGGAATTTTCAAAGGCTGCAATAAACCTGAAGGAACCTGATGTTATGCCTTTACTCTCTGACATACCATGCAACGGCTCACATACTCGACCACATCCTTCTTTAAACAAACCCAGAAATAATCACTCTTTAGATCTCGATACATCTTAGTACTTCCCAGATGCATAGAAAAAAGTCTCGAATGTGCTTCGCTCAGAATCATACGTCTCAACTCAACATCTGCAGGCACTACCACTCTTTCTCTGAAACACAACACATTCTCATCACTAATATTGTACTCTGTCGGTCTACCCTCTACAATGTCCTAAACATGTAAAGCTAAAGATACGTCTTGCAACTGTTTCTCTCTAATCATCTGAATCAACGAAGGCTCCACTTGCAACTCTATAATCAAACCACCGTCCTCTGATACACCCAGCCTAGCAAACATAGCTCGCAACTCAACTGCAACTTTTCTGCTCAACGCATCAGCCACTACATTTGCCTTACCCGAATGGTACTCAATAGTCAAATCATAGTCT
This sequence comes from Hibiscus tridactylites, assembly GCA_958450335.1. Classification (NCBI taxonomy): domain Eukaryota; kingdom Viridiplantae; phylum Streptophyta; class Magnoliopsida; order Malvales; family Malvaceae; genus Hibiscus; species Hibiscus tridactylites. The sequence goes on along the minus strand of OY288278.1, from coordinate 19,996,500 downwards.
TTCAACAGTTCAAGCCATCTTCTCTATCTCAAGTTCAGCTCCCTTTGAGTCATCGGATACTTCAAGCTTTTATGAACAGTGTAAACCGTTCACTTCTCACCATACAATTAGTGATGCCAAATCTTCAACGCAAACACAACTGCTGCTAACTCAATGTCGTGCGTAGGGTAGTTCTTCTCGTCCACCTTCAACTGTCTCGAAGCATAAGCAACAACTCTCCTTTCTTGCATCAGAACACAACCTAAACCTATGTAGGAAGCATCGCTATAGATTACAAACTATTTTCCTAAAACTGACTGTACTAACACTGGAGCATTCGTCAAGGCTTCTTTTAATTTCTCAAATGCATTTTGTCTCACATCCGACCACTCAAACTTAACTCCCTTTTGCAAAAGTTTTGTCAACGGAGCAACTACCCTAGAGAACCCGTCAACAAATCTCCTATAGTAACCAGCTAGTCCTAGGAAGCTTCTAATCTCGACCACTGACTTAGGTTGTTTCCACTCAACAATGGCTTCAATCTTCTTCGGATTAACTCGGATACCTTCAGTTGACACAACGTTGCCAAGAAACACAACTTCTCTGATCCAGAACTCACATTTACTCAGCTTAACATACAACTGGTTGCTCATCAATCTCTGCAATACAAGTCTCAAATGTTCATTATGTTCTTCTTCTGATCTCGAGTACACAAGGATGTCGTCTATGAAAACAACTACAAATCGGTCTAGATAGTCTCGGAAAACTCTGTTCATCATGTCTATGAAAGCTGTCGGTGCATTCGTGAGCCCAAACGACATCACATGGAACTCATAATGATCGTATCTAGTCTTAAAAGCTATCTTCGGTACATCACATTCTTTCACTTTCAACTGATAGTACCCTGATCTCAAATCTATCTTCGAAAACATGAGGCACCTCTCAACTGATCAAACATGTCATCTATACGCGGCAACATATACTTATTCTTTACTGTCAACTGGTTCAACTGCCTATAGTCGATACACATCCTCATACTACCATCCTTCTTCCTCACAAACAACATGGGAGCACCCCAAGGCGAACTACTAGGCCTAATAAAACCTCGGTCTAACAACTATTGAAGCTAACTTTTCAACTCTTTCAACTCCTTCATAGCCATACGGTACGGAGCAATAGAAACTGGAGTAGACCCTGAAACAGTCTCAATCACAAACTCTACATATCTATCAGGAGGCAACCCGGTAACTCTTCTGGAAACACATCTGGATAATCACAAACTGTCATGATATCTTTCGGTCTAACCTCACTCATATTCGGATTCATCACGTACGCTAAATAAGCCCCACAACCAGAGTCCATCAACCTATGAGCCTCTAAAGCCGACACAATGTTCGACAAGAACTTAACGTTCTCGCCTACTACCACTACCTCGTAGTCATCAAAAAGCTTCAACGAATTTCTCTTTGTCTCAAAATCTACACTAGTTCTGTGCTCAACCAGCCAATCCATACCCAAAATGATATCAAAACCGTAGAACGAAAGTTGCATCATATCAACAGGAAACACATGACCCCGAATCTTCAACGGAAACCTCATATACATCCATCTAACTACTACTGCCTCACCGAAGGAACTAGTCACATGCATCCATATGTCTAAAATCTCAACGGGTATGTCTAACTTCTTTGCATGCTCACTCAAAATATAAGAATGCATGGAACCCGAATCGACTAAGGAAAGCAAAGGCATGGACTGTAACTCAAAATTACTTGCTATCACATATGTGTTGTTGAGTGTGTAAAAGTTCTATTATTTACCCCCTATTTAACCCATATTTTTGCTGCATTCAAGCATTATTCATTGCATTTAAGTCAGTTTACAGTAAAACATCACAAATATATTAAAAGGCACAGTTTCTACTGAAATTGGTTGCTTTTGCAGGTTGCTGCTGTAGCAGATAGGAGAGGCAGACGCTGGGCAGTGAAGCAGAAGAGCTGGAACTGGACAGGCAGTTAAGGAGGATGATGCTACCATGGTTGCCGCTGTGACAGTAGAGGACGGCAACAGTTTTGAGGAGAAGAAGTAAAGTGGACCTCGACAGATAGAGAAAATTTAGCCCGTCTGTCGTGTAAAACCACTATATTTTTCCAAGCCCCAGATCGGAAGGAATGCCAAGCCCAAAGTTCAAGGAGAGAAAATCCCAAGAAAGAAAGAAGACGATTTAAAGTTAGATTCTCTGAAGATTTAGTCTTTTATTAGAGTTGTACTTTAATTTAAAGTTGTATTCTTGCTATTTTAGAAAACTTGGACCCAAAACCTATATAAGGGCATGTATTTCGACCTAGGGGGATATCACGCATTCTCTAGCTTTCTTCCCAAAACCCTAGCCGTTTTCCTTCCCTCAACATGTTCTAAATTCCCCTTAGGGCCACGAGTTGTTTTGTAAAGTAGTTGCAAGGGTTGTTTTTGTTTTAGGAATTTTCAGTTCAATAAAATAAACTTCAAGTTATTTTATTCTGGTTATTAACATCTTGCAAGAGCATCGGGAGAGCATTGTGAGGTTATCTATTTACTTAATATCGGGAGAGTTAAGTATATGAAAGGAATAAGTGCGAGTTCTCTAGTTTATAGTTGAACTATCTCATACCTAGGGATAGGACGAGGTTAAGTGGCTAAAAAAGAATTCAACAACATCGGTGTTCATCCTTCGATTCACGTCGAGAGGTATCATCAAAGACGTGATCATCGACAAACTTGGACCTAGGGATAGGCCAAGGCACAACAGGGATTCTTTCCAAACTTGAAGTACGAAGTTGAGTGTTCGCTGCCGCGACAAACAACAGACTGCTGCCGCAACGTAAACGACGACAGAACTGGATTTCCTAGACTCAGCAATACCTGCACTATTGCGCAATTCAATACCATCCCATTCTCTCTATCTTGATTTCTCTACTCTTTTATTTAAGTTTTCTTTATTATTCTCGTGACAACTTTCTCAATTATTTCCTTTACTTTTGTGCAGTAATTCTAGGTGAAGCTATTGGCCCAGTCCCTGTGGAGACGATATCCGATACTTCGTATCACTTTACTACTTGCGTCGTGTACACTTGCACTACAATTGCGATAGACTCTTTTACACGCAACAAGTTTTTGGTGTAGTTGCCGGGGACTGGCAACATAACTCTACCTTTTTTTACTGTACTTTTCATTTTTATTTTTATTTTCTGTTTTTCTTTGGTTTGTTCAACTCTTGCTTTTCACAAGGTTTCTTGTTTATGCGCAGATTGAGACAAGGAAAAGATCCCGAGTATCCACTAGATCCAGAAATTGAACGTTCATTCAATATTAAGAATCGCCTTCATCACATACTAACCAGGAACGAGTATCTTGAAGAACAGTTAGAAACGATGCAAAACCAAAGGAACCCCTTGGGTAATGACCCCCCCTGTCGGAGATGGAGAGATTATACCTCCTGTCGGCAACCCACCTGCCGCTGCCAAACGACGGTCCTGTCGTGACTACATGTTGAATGATCATGTAGAACTGGAAACCATGCTGCCGGATATAGATGTTGACAATTTCGAGCTGAAACCTGTTATGTTTAGCATGATCAACAACGCCGGTCAATTTAGTGGTGCTGCTACCGAGGATGCTAGGGAGCATCTAAAAACGTTCCAGGAAATCTTTGGTTCGTTTAGACTACCAAGAGTTAATCCGGAGATACTGAGGCTTTGGTTATTTCCCCATCCATTGAGGGACAGAGCAATGACTTGGTGGAATAAACTTACGGCGGATTCAATTAGAACTTGGGCAGATTTGTCTCGTGAATTTTTATCTCGTTTTAATCCTTCACACTTATCTGAGTGATTACGTAATGACATTGCTACTTTTCAACAGGAAGATGACGAGCCGCTGAACGAGGCCTGGGACAGATTTACCACTCTTCTACGGAACTGCCCAATGCATGGATTCCCCGTCTGGAATCAGGTAACTAAGTTTTATAATACTGCCAATTTACAAACTCGTATTCGAATTGATTCAGCAGCAAACAGATTACTATTGGACAAAGACTCAGACGAGGCAATACAAGTATTGAAAAATCTGGCTAAGAATGAGGAGCAGTTTCCGACGGCAAGAAGAGGGGGTAAACGAGTCCTAGCTGTTAAGGATTATGAGGCCGACAACACGATGAAATCACAGGTGGCATACCTTACTAAGCCAATGAAAAAGCTCTTGAACGATGATTCACAATCGGTATTTGCTGTCGAAGAAGTATGTGAAATTTGTGAGGGAAATCATAGTTCGGATGAGTGTCCTATACAGCTAGAAGAGGGAAAGTATGTTGGAAACTATAACAAGCAGAATTACAATTCCAACAACTACAATCCCAGCTGGAGAAAGGATCCCAAGTTTTCTTGGAGTAATCCCAATAATGCCCTGAATCCTCAAGCACACAATAATCTGAATCAGGGAGGACCTAGATTGCTGACTCGACAGCAATTGTAGCCACATCAGTAGCAGCAACAACCACCAGCTGCCACAAACAATATACTGGAACAGACTCTGGCTACTTTTATGTCTTAGACATGAACTTATATTGAGAACATGAATCAATTTGTCAAGAAGACAGACACATTCATGGATAAAATAGAGATGCGGATGACAAATCATGAAGCTACTCTAAAATCTTTGGAGACACAAATGGGTCAGGTTTCCCAGCATATCAATCCAAGGCAGACTAGAGGATTTCCTAGCAATACTGAAAATGCTAGACAACCCACACATGAGCAGTGTAAAGCCATCACTACTAGGAGTGGGAAGAAACTATCAGGGCCAGAGAAAGAAGCTGAAACAGTGAAGAAACCAGCCTTGGAGAGATCTGCCGAGGAAGCTGCCCCGACAGATAACAAACAACCTGCTGCCGATGAGCCTGTTACGACAAAAGAAGCGACAGATGAGAAAAATGATGAACCCAAACCTCCTCAGATTCGTATGCAGTGGGAAGGACGTATTGCTGATTATTGTCCCCCACCTCATTTTCCTCAACGGTTACATCAGTTAAAGCAATAATCGCAGCTTAAAAAGATTTATGATATTTTAAAGCAAGTTCATATTAACATCCCGCTGTTAGATGCTGTTAGGGAGATGCCCGGTTATGCCAAATTTCTCAAGGATGTCATGCTGAAGAAATCTAGACTTGGGGAATTTGAAACGGTTAAGATGACAGAAGGATGCATGAGTATTTTACACAAGCATCCACCCTAGAAAAAGAAGGATCCGGGGAGCTTCATCATACCTTGTGTAATCGGAGATAAATATGTGGGTAAGGCACTTTGTGATCTTGGTGCTATTATTAATTTAATGCCAAAATCTGTTTTTCAGAAATTAGGTATTGGAAAAGCTCGGCCCACGACAGTAATTCTGCAGCTGGCAGACCGCTCTTACGTTCATCCGAAGGAAAAATCGAAGATATTCTGGTAAGAGTGGATAAATTTATTTTTCCTACTGACTTTTTTGTTTTAGATTGTGAAGTAGATGAAAACGCACCAATCATCTTGGGGCAACCCTTCTTAGCCACAGGAAGATCACTAATTGATGTGGAAAAAGGAGAACTCACCATGAGAGTAAACGATCAAGAAATAAAGTTGAATGTTCTCCAAGCTATGAAGCATGCTGATGCAGAAGAAGAATGCAAGGTTATCACTGAAGTTACCCTTGACCAACCCTGCATCAGGTCGGGCTGTCACGACATCAAAATTGGTCACTGCCTCGGCTGCCACTTACAGGACTGTCACGACAACATCGACGACAACAACTCCTCAGAATCTGATACATCTGATACTGAAGATCAAGATGAGGTAAACTGGATAGGCGATCGTCCAGGTAAGTTATTTGAGCCTTTAAATTATACCTCGGAGAACCATGCAATCCAAAAGCCATCAACTGTTGAGCCCTCTGTTTTAGAACTGAAGCTCCTGCCAAGGCAACTAAAATATATTTTTCTTGGTTTAAATGATACGATGCCCGTAATCATCTCTTCCAAGTTGATGCAGGAACATGAACAACAGTTAATAGGGATGCTGCAGCAGCATAAAAAGACTATTGGATGGACGATAGCTGATATTCAAGGCATTAGTCCGGCTTTATGTATGCATAAAATCCTTCTAGAGGATGATCATAAGCCGACTATAGATGCTCAAAGGCGGCTCAACCATGCGATGAAAGAGGTGGTGCGGAAAGAGATAATCAAATGGCTTGATGCGGGAATAATCTACGCCATCTCGAACAACAAATGGGTGAGCCCGGTGCAATGTGTTCCCAAGAAAGGAGGAATGACCGTGGTGACCAACGAAAACAATGAGTTAATCCCAACCAGGACTGTGACCGGTTGAAGGGTTTGTATAGACTATCAGAAGCTTAACAAAGCTACCCAAAAGGACCACTTTCCTTTACCCTTTATTGATCAAATGCTTGATAGACTATCGGGAAAACCTTACTATTGTTTTCTTGATGGTTATTCAGGTTACAATCAAATAGAGATCGCACCGGAAGATCAAGAAAAGACGACATTCACATGCTCCTACGGAACGTACGCTTTTAGGAGAATGCCATTTGGATTATGCAATGCACCAGCCACCTTCCAAAGGTGCATGATGGCCATATTCTCTGACATGGTGGAGGACTTCCTAGAGATTTTTATGGATGACTTTTCAGTCTTTGGAGACGATTTTGAAAGCTACCTAGGCAACCTACAAAAGGTACTCGAAAGATGTGAAAAAGCGAACTTAGTGTTAAACTGGAAAAAATGTCACTTCATGGTGGATGAAAGGATAGTTCTTGGCCATAAGATTAGCTGTCGTGGCATAGAAGTCGACAGGGCTAAGATAGAAGTGATCGAAAAGCTGCCGCCGCCCACCACAATCAAGGGAATTAGAAGTTTCTTAGGACATGCTAGTTTTTATCGGAGATTCTTTGCGAATTTTTCAAAAATCACCAAGCCTCTATGCCACCACATAGAAGGAGTTATTAGCTGTGGTATTCTCCATTGACAAGTTTCGTTCTTACATACTTGGAACGAAGGTCATAGTGCACACAGACCATTCTGCCTTGAAGTATTTGTTCGCGAAAAAAGATGCTAAGCCTCGATTGATACGGTGGGTCCTGCTATTGCAAGAATTCGACCTTGAAATCAGGGACAAAAAGGGGACAAAAAATCAAGTGGCAGATCACTTGTCGAGGTTGGAGAAGGGACAGAGTCTACCAACAGATGAGACAAACATACTAGAGACCTTCTCAGATGAGCAGTTCTTTGCTGCTGCAATCACTGTCGCGATAGCCATGGCGGCAGGTAAGTCTTCTGAACTCCCCATGGTATGCAGACTTCATTAATTTCTTAGTTAGCGGAATAATTCCTCATAACTTTAATTATCAAGCCAGGAAGAGGTTCCAAAATGATGTTAAGCATTATTATTGGGACGAACCTCTTCTTTTCAAAATCTGTGCAGATCAGGTTATAAGGAGATGCGTACCACATGAGGAGCAAGAAGACATAATTCATCACTGCCATGCTTCACAGTATGTAGGTCACTTAGGAGGCAACAAAACTGCTGCCAAGGTGTTGCAGTCAGGGTTCTATTGGCCGTCACTGTATAAAGATGCGCAAATCTTCTATAAGAGTTGTGTAACGCCCCGGTTTTGGGCTTAGAAGTCTTGGGCGTTGACCAGTTCGGTCAAAGTGCTGATCGAATATATAAGAGTGAATTTAGGAAAGCCTAGTTCGGGTTGCATTAAAAATATGGAAAAATGTCCTAAAATCATCTTTTAATATGTAAAAGTGAACTGTGAAATCAATTTTGAAAAATGAGGTTCGAAAGGTTGGCATTTTGGCTAGTGACCAAAATGTAATTTTTGAAAGTTGCGTGACTGTTTTATAAAGGATTGAAACTTTGAATCTTTAAGGAGCTATTATTCCAAAAAGAGTTTCTCCAGATTTTTCTAAGATATTTTAAGGCTTTATTCTGATTTTAAAACATAAAGAAAGAGGAGGGAAAGCCATTTTGGCTATTTGCAACTAACTTTTCATTTTCTCCCAATTTTCATTTTCTCTCATTTTCTCTCAACCCAAACACTTTCTCTCCAGAGATTTACATCTGATTTTGTCACTCAAATCTTCCTTTTCAATTCTCTTTGGATTCCTAATCATCTCTACAACAAAACCTCACCATTTGCAAGTGGTTTCATCAAGCTTTTTGGTTCTAAAAAGGAGAAATTCAAGTTTTGAGGTAAGAACGTCCTTCTCCTCTAAACTATCAGTTCTTTACTGAAATTCCTAAGTTCTCAATCCTTGATTTGTGATTTGTTAAAGGCTTTTCAATTGAAATCTTGATTTTAGCTTAAAATGCAAGATTTGCTTGATTTTGGTGGAATTTTCGTGTGATATGTTTGGGCAGTGTTTTGAAGTGTCAAATTGATGTTAAATGAATGCTAAATTGATTAGAAGTTGAGGTTTAAACAATGCAATCCCGGATAGGTTGAATTTCCTAAGTTTGGCTTGAGTTTTTGGTTGTTTTTGGAGTGTTTTTGATGATCTGTTATACCTGGAGGTATAAGGATGTGTTTGTGATCATTTTGGATGTTAATTGATGTTTAAAAATGGTTAGAAGTGATGGATCTTGGCTGGGCTGAGCTTTGGAAGTGTTTGGAGGTGATTTCGGTTGTGTTTGGTAGCCGAAATGTTGGATTTGTGATGAGCAGCGAGTTTGATTGTGTTGCTGGTGTTTTTAATGCATAATGATGCATTAATCCTCTGTTATTGTGTGCTTGAAACAGGGGAGATTGATCCGTGAGCTTTGGAGGTGTTGCGGAAGGTTTCGGATGCTTGGAAGGCTTGTTGGTTAGCCTTGTTTTGTGTATCGGTGAGTGAAGTTGGGTTTTCAGCTTTTAAACCAAGGTTTGAAGGTTTTGGGAGCTTAGTGTAAGTCTAAACAACTTTGCTAAGCTCAAGAGTAAGTAAATGGATTTCTTTCTTGGTTTGTGTTATGAAATGGCTTTTAAAGCAATTGTGGTTGATGATTGAAATGCATGTGTTTTGCATGATTTAAATTCTATTTTGAAAGCATATTTTGGCATGGTCTAATGCTGGTTTTGAAAGCCATATGTGAAGGATGCTCAAGGTAAGAGATCCTTGGTTTTATACATTGTAAATGTGGTTTTGATGCATGGTGTTGCATGATGTTTTGTGGCTTGGTGTAATGCTTTAAAACAGTGGATTGATGATGGATTGATGATGGTTTTTGCATTATGAATATGCATGTGAATCATTGGACTAATATGGTAAGGTGGTTATATTGGCAAGTGATGTAAGTGGTTCTTGGTTTCTTTGATCGGATATAGTTAGCCGGCTATAGGATTGGGTGCACCGTGAATAAAGTCGCCTTGGAGGTGGAGTGGTTAAGAGTGAACCGGTAAACTCCCTTCAAGTATCCTAACGAGATGGTTAAGGTCATAATGGAGGTGGAATGCCCATTCGAGGACCTTGGTTAAGCAAAGGTTATATGGTGGTTAAAAGTCCATATATGGGAACCTTGTGCTTGTTAAGATCACAGTGGTGGTGTAAAGTCCATGTGTGGATCTTGTATAGGGTGTCCCGGATCTCGTTAGTGATGTTATACAACTACCAATCGGTGATGCAAAAGTTGTATGGTGTTTGAAAGTCCATACATGGGAACCTTGTGCATGTCAAGGTTGTATGGTGTTTAAAAGTCCATACATGGGAACCTTGGGAAAAGTTGAGGTTGTATGGTGTTTGAAAGTCCATACATGGGAACCTTGGGAAAAGTTGAGGTTGTATGGTGTTTGAAAGTCCATACATGGGAACCTCGGGAAAAGTTGAGGTTGTATGGTGTTTAAAAGTCCATACATGGGAACCTCGGGAAAAGCTAAGGTTGTATGGTGTTTAAAAGTCCATACATGGGAACCTTAGGATGGTGAGGTCAAATGGTGTTTAAAAGTCCATTTGGAGACCTTGGATTGGTAGTGTGTATGAAGCGTGGGTGACAACGCTTGTGATCCGCGTATCTGATTGGATGTTGAGTTGAAAAGTGGATGTGGTTGATCACTTGGAAGCCAATATAATGTTCTTGATTATAAAGAAGCATGAGATGCTTGAAAAGATGCATGGTTGCATGAAAAGTGGTTAATGCTTGTGAATGCATGTTTACTTGTTAAGTTGAACAAGTGTTGATTATCATTTGGTAAATGATGCATGTGTGCATGAAATCTCTTTAATGCATTGGAGTCTTGTTAAGACTTGTTTTAAAAGGCATGTGATGATGATGTTGTGGTTCATATGTTGCCTTTGTTTAATGCATGTGTTGGATTGATTGGATAAATGGTTTTTAAATGGTTTCTTGCTTGGTATGACATTCAAGCATGGGAAAGGTATGATGTGAATGGAAGTGTTTTCCAAGGTTTGAACTTTAACTTTGCATATGGTGTTTATGCATGGAATGGTTAAATGGATGATTTTGCAAGTTGTGCTTTGAAAAGGTTTTCTTAGCTTGCTAAGCTAAGGGTTGGTTTTCATGTATGTGCAATGCATGGTTTTAAGCATGACGTTGAAAAAGGGTTTTCAAACTTTGCTTGGTTATCAAATCGGGTTTGTTTTAAAAGTGATTTTATGACCCGCTGCATTGATGGTGTTTTGGTTTTGAGCATTCCTCACTAAGCATTATGTGCTTACGCTCCTTTTTGTCCATCAATGCAGATTCTTGAAGTTTGGACAGCGGGAAACAAGGGATTCAAGGAGGACTCCATTTGAGATGTATGTCTCGGTGAATAGCTATAGTTAATAAAGGCAATGGGGTAGAATCTCTTGGGTTGAGGTTTATGTGTTCGAATATGTTCGAACAAGGATGATTTAATGTTGTTGTTAATGTTGTTGGATCATGTTTTGGCTAATATGAGATTGATTTGGAAGTTTATGCTTGAATGGTTGCTTGTGTAGGAAGCATGCCTATAGATTTGGGGCTTTTCGTATATGTTGATATTTTGTCGAATTGTTGATGCAAGTATGTCTCATATATGTTGAATTGCATGTTGGTAAAGTTTGGTGGCAATTGGAGTATGTTTGGATGTTTAATTGCATGTTTAAGTATGCATTTTGGGGCAATCTGTGCAGGGTGTTTCGGAACAGTGCCTGCCGTTTCGGAACGGGTGCCTTAAACAAGCCCAGGCGTCCGAAACGGGAGAGACCGTTCCGAAACGGTTTGGTTACTGCCAGCCCGTGTTTCGGTACGCGTTACGGAACGGCCCCGCGTTTCGAAACGGGCTCTGCCTGTTTCGGAACGGGTGACCGTTGGGGGCTGACATTGGCAGTTAAATGTTTTGAATTGTTTGCGTTTTGGTCCTGAATCTTGTTTGTGCAATTGTATGAGTTTGGGATGTCCGTTTGAGCTGAAATTTGGCAGAGAAGCATGAAACATGATTAATTTTAAGTTGGTAACTTAAAATCTGGTTAAGTCCTTAAAGTTTTCAAAATTTACAATTTGGTCCCTAAAGTTGTAATTTGTTCAATTGGGTCCCTGTTTGATCTCCGATGTTTGTGATCTTTGAGTATGATGTTTGAGTGATCACAATTAGGGCTAATGTGCATCTAGAAAAGATTAAAAAAAAAGGGTCGTTAATCAAGGTTGACTTTCGGGTTGACTTTGGTTTTCCCCGTGTGACCTTCTTAATTTGGGTCAACCGTCTGGGCCGGGTTAAGGGGGTTACAAGTTGTGACAAGTGCCAACGGACAGGAAACATCTCAAGTAGACACGAGATGCTGCTGCAGAACATTCTTGAAGTTGAGATCTTCGACGTTTGGGGGATTGATTTTATGGGACCATTCCCATCTTCATGTGGGAATCTATGCATCCTCATGGCAATAGATTATGTCTCTAGGTGGGTTGAAGCATCGCAACTCAAAAGAATGATGCGAAGACAGTCCAGAGGTTTTTACACAAAAACATTTTTTCTAGGTTTGGCATCCCTAAGGCGATCATCAATGATGAAGGGAGACATTTCGACAACAAGGTTATTGCTGCTGCCTTGAAAAAGTATGGTGTCAAGTATCGGATCGCAACAACATACCACCTGCAGACAAATGGACAAACTAAAATATCCAACAGGGAAGTTAAGAACATTCTTGAGAAGATGGTCAAGCCAACTAAGAAAGATTGGTCTTTACTCCTTAATGATGCATTATGAGCTTATAGGACAACTTTTAAAACTCCATTGAGAATGTCTCCATACCGATTGATTTATGGGAAAACATGTCATCTACCTGTTGAGATAGAGTACAGAGCATACTGGGCAATCAAGGCAGTGAATATGGACTTGGACAAGGCAGGGCAAAAAAGGCTACTGGATCTGAACGAAATTGAAAAAATTCGGACAATGGCTTATGAAAATGCAAGAATCTACAAGGATAAAACTAAGAAGTGGCATGACAAGAAGTTGCTGCCACGACAGTTCTGCCCAGGGCAGCTTGTATTGTTATTCAATTCTAGATTAAAACTCTTTCCAGTGAAGCTGAAATCTAGATGGTCTGGCCCGTTCCAAGTTGTACATGTTTTCCCCCATGGTGCCATCACAATTCGATCATTAAAAGACGAGCACCAATTCAAAGTCAACGGACATTGTTTAAAGCATTATTAGGTGACTGAAGCCCCACGAATGCAGGAAGTGGTTACCTTAGGAGATGCCCCACCCGACATTCCTAATTTAACCTAATTTTTATTTTTATTTTTAATTTATTATTACTTATTATTTATTAGGAAATAAGATTTATTTTATTTGAATAATGTTTTTGTTTTTCTATTTTTAGGAAATAAAGGAGTCAAGAAGAACAAGAGAAGTGCACCCAGCCCACCATCCATCCATCAGCCCAACAAAGCCCAAATTTTGGAGCCTGTCATTACAGCTGCCGCGACAGACGCAGAAAATACAGGCTGTCAACATGCTGTCACGACAGACGGGGAAACACGTCACAAACGCACAGCAGACATGGAAACGCGTGATAGACGCGTCAGACACGCTACCGCGTAACAAATGGCCCCGTTATTCACACCTGCCGTTACAGCTTCAACGGGCAGCAAATCCTTGTCTATATAACCCCGTCTCATTTTTCATTTTCACTCACTTCTACTCTTCTTACTTGCTCCCTCTAGATTTTACTTGATTTCATTTCTATTTCTACAACCCTTGCAAAAATGTCTTATAGGAAAACCTGTAGGAATGTTGCTTCCAGCTCCACACCGACAGCAACCACCCCACGCTCATTTGCGATCAGAGTGTGATAAGGTTTTTTCTAGAGAACCGCTAAATGGGGCCTTATCACTATTTTCTTTTTGAAAAGGGGTTTTATTTAAAAAAGGGGGAAATTCGTATTTTGGAAAACTGTAAAAATTTAGAGTCGCCACCGGCCACTGAGGTAGGCCGGACACCATAAAACCAGAGATTCATTTTAAAACAGGTTCGGGAGTTGGTTACGCGTGGGGTAGGATTAGCACCCCCATCGCGCCCAGAAATCGATACCAAATTGCTTGTTGCCTTTTGATCGATAGGAATTATTTAAAAATCGAAGTGAATTTAATAATTGTTCTTAAATGAAAATATGACTTAAATAACACGAGCTTTATCGAATAGTGGCATTGGAATTAATTAATCATTTAATTAAAAAGGATGACGGTACACCGAACCATAGACTAAACCGACATCAAATAAGGTTGACTGCTGTGTTAGTTTAGAGTTCGGATCATGTACGTCACCTTTATGCATGATGCGAGCATATAAGAGATGATGCGTGTTATTTCAATTTTTATGCTTTCGTTTACCTAGAGGCGGTGAAAATTAACCTAAGTATCCGATAGACATCCATTAAGCTAGGACTGTCGTTTTCGGATACCAAAGTTAATTAATACCCCTCGTGAGGTTGATTTTTAGGTTAATTCCAAATCATTAATGGTTTCGTGAATGACAAATACGAGTATGTCACAAAAAATACATCACCATAATAAATAATTCGAATGGAAATAAAGCAAGTTAATATAGAACAATAAAATGGAAATTAAATAAAGATCCGAAAAAGGACCGGATCGAATATGAAACGCGTAAATTAAGTGCGATAAATTAAATAACGGTAACTAAAATGCGAGAAATTAAAATGTTAGTAGCTAGATTAGGGGTTAGAAATTACGCTAAACGGACCATAATAATACGGATCATACCCCGTTGCGGGTCACCGTAAGGCCGAACACGAATCACATTCAAACACAAAAAAAGAGCGAACAAATAATAAAGAAAATATTTAGCACAGAATATAAACATAGGATAATCATAACATATATATATTATACGTAAATATATATAATATACATATCACTAAATATATTAAGATAGGATAACTATATATCATATAAAAGCACATATATTATACGGTAAATGTATGTATATATATAATAATAATAAAATAAAGACTTAAAGAGAAACACGGCATTGATTGAAAAAGTAAAAAAAGAATGAATATATAAAAAAATTTAAAAGCAGTTCACAAAATGTAAAAAAAAGCTTTCCCTGCCCTAGCCTAATGGCTGACGGCTCACCCTAGTCTGTGGCCACTCTTCTCCAAAGTTGGAGCAGCGCAGGCCATTCCCGCTGTTCATCGGCGGCGGGGCCTCATCCATTTTACATGGAGATGGCCGCGTTCGAATTCGCGGAGCGCAAACACCCCCAAAAAAGATTCGAAAATAGGTAAGATTTTAAAACCCTCTACTCTTTTGATTCGAGAAAAATTCTTGAATGATAAAAAAACTTTAAAACTTGATTTGTATTTTTTAAGTCGATAACGAGGATGGGAAAGGAGAAGGCTCTCTTTGACTCAGAAATCTGTTGAAAATCCTTAAGAAACACTAGCTTTTGATTTTTATTTAAAAGAGATAGTGAAAAACTTGATTCTTCACTGGAAATTAAAGTAGGAACAGAAACCTAATTAATATGCTGAAAAAAGAAGAAGAAGAAGATACCTAGAAGAGAAATGGTTTGATTTTTTTGTATTGATCGTGAAAAATCCCCTGCCGAAATGCTCTCCTTTTGCCTTTTGTATTGATATTACAATCTGAATCCCCGGATCAATCCCCCTCTCTTTTACAATTGTTTGAGGCTTGGTATATGTAGCCCCCTGATTTACATGGAATTAGAAAAATGAAAATTACAATGAAAATCCTCATTGGTTGTTCTGCCAATTTTGTTTGCATTCATCTGACATCTGAAAATTTTGTTTGGCTCCTGAAATTCTGTTTTTTGTTGCACCGTCTGAATTTTTTGGCTCATTGTTGCGGTCGTTGGAGGAGGGGACCATCATGCGTGTCGGGTCGTGTGGGACTTCGGCGTGTGAGGCACGCGTGAGTATTGGGAGCTGTAGGGTCACCCGTTCTTATTCTTGACCGTCCATTTTCATCTTGATCCAAGGGCTGGGATTAGGGCAGCTGCAAGGATAAAAGCAGTATTAGGGTTTCTGGTTTAATTCAGTTGGACCCGAAATGGGCTTGTAAATATGTATATAATTATACAAATTGTAAATGGACTGTAAATAAACTGCTGGGCTTTATTTATTTATTAATACATATTAGGCTTTATGTTTATTTAGTATGTGTTCATATATATATATATATAATTGTAAAATCTATGTTTGATTTTGATATAATTAAACCCTTAAGGATTATTTTGTAAAACTTAAAATTATTTTTCAAGTCCCTTAATAAGTTTTTAAAACATCAACACTTTGAAACTGATTTATAAAACTCAAACTCAAAATATTTTCTAAGTGTTCCAAGGCAAAACCATTCAAAAACGTCCAGGCGTATCGATACAGCACAAAGCGTATCGATACCATTTTACCAAACTTGGTTACTGTCGTCATCTGTATCGATACCCTAAACCCTCGTATCGATACGGCCCTGTGTTAAAATTCAAAGAGTTTGAATACGGTACCGATACGGCTAACCCTCGTATCGATACAGGCTTCATAATTTTTTAATATAAGTCAGTTTAAAAAATATGACCGTTGGTGTCAGTTGGTTGGTAACCAAACTTTAAAAGTTCGTTGACCCGTATCGATACGCCAAACCCTCGTACCGATACGGTTGTTGACAGTGAGTTCAGTTCAGAAAATAGTATCGATACGGCCCTTGCCGTTTCGATACCCCGTACCGATACGCTTACGCGCGTATCGATACCCCTGTATTAAATGCACACAACGACTCTTTCTTTTCTAAGACAGGTACCGATACTCCTTCCCGCGTACCGATACTGGTAGCTACAGAAGTGCATTTATGGTGGTAAGAGAGGGTTCCAACGGCTCTAATTAAGCCTCCAACCACCCAAACGGCTAGAAATCAATGAAGAGGTATAAAAGACACATCAAAAAGCTACAACAACAACCATTGAACTTCAAGCAAACACTTTTTCATCAAATCCAAGCAATTGTGCCAAATTTCATATTTGTCTAGAAATCCCAATTTGTGTTCTTCATTCACACTTTGTAAAATTGGGTTGAGTGCTTGTATTGGGGTTATCATTTGTATTGAGAGATACCTAATTAGCCTACAAATTTCTTTGTTCTCTTGTGTGAGGGTTGGGTTGATTTTTGGGTAGAAAAATCAACCGAAATTGTAAAGGGTTGCCTCCTTGTCCTAGAAAAGGGAAAGATCAATTTAGTGGAATTGTTGCAAATCCTTAGTGAGGCTAAGGTAGTGGATGTAGAGTTCATTTGGAACTTGAACCACTCTAAATCCCTTGTCCATCAATTTTTAATTTGCAAATTTCCACCACAAACCTTTAAATTTCCAATTCACCCCCCTCTTGGTCAATATCGATCTTTCGATCCACTCAACAATTGGTATCAGAGCTTAACTCTTTGCGGATTAACAACCACAAGAGGAGATCCTTGGAAGAGTGTGATCATCAAAATATCAAGAGATGGCTTCAACCTCCGGTTCCGGCATGTACGAGTCACAATCGACCACAAAGCCTCCATTCTTCAATGGTGACAATTATTCTTTTTGGAAGAATAAAATGCGTCTATTCATCAAGTCTAGTGACTATCTTGTGTGGGATGTCATTGAAGATGGGCCATACATTCCATGGAAGCAAGACGGTGAAGGCAAGATGGTGTTGAAGAAGAAAGCCAAAATGAGTGAAGAGGAGAGGAAAAAGATTCAAGTCAATGATAAAGCTCTCCACATGCTATTTTGTGCTTTCGGTCCGGACATCTACTCAAAGGTCTCATCAATTGAAAGTGTAAAGGAAGTGTGAGACACTCTTGAGACCACCTATGAAGGCACCAACGATGTTAAAGAAACTAAGATTGGAATTCTCAATCTTAGTTATGAAAATTTCAAGATGGACCCCGATGAGACGGTGTCAAATATGTTTGATCGATTCTCCATGATTGTCAATGGTCTAAAGGGCTATGGAGAGATCATACAGGAAGACAAGCTTGTCCGGAAGCTACTCTATTCACTTCCCGAATCTTGGGATGGGAAGAGAACCGCTATCATCGAAGCAAAGAACTTGAAGACATTAAAGCTTGATGAGCTTGTGGGTTCTCTCCTTACTCATGAGATCATGAAGCAAGGAAGGGAAGATGAGAAGAAGAAAGAAGAGAAAAGGGTAGAGAAGCTTGAGGTTGAGAAGAAGAAGAAGATGAGAATAACTCTCAAGGCTAAAGCTTCACAACTTGATGAGAGCTCATCTAGTGATGAGGACGAACTTGAAGAATTGGCTATGATAGCCAAACGGTTCTCACGATTCATGAGGTCCAACCGGGGAAGAAAAATCCAAAGAAAGATGGACTTCAAAGGGAAGAACAAAGAAGAAGGAAAGGATCCCATCATTTGCTATGAGTGCAAACAACCCGGCCACATCCGTTCGGAGTGCCCTCAACTCAAGAAGAAGGGCTTTGAGAAGAAGAAGGGACTCAAAGCCAAGCTTGCTACTTGGAGTGATGAGGAGTCATCGGAGGATGACGAACAAGAAGTGGCTAATCTTTGTCTCATGGCACTTGAGGAAGATTCCTCCTTGGTAACCTCTAACTCATCTACTTTAGATTTTTCATATGAAGAGTTAAATGATGCATATGATGAGTTACAAGAGGTATATGATGAATTAGTTGAGAAGTTTAAAGAGTCGGTCATTAAAAACAAGAAAATCATTTTAGAACTAAATGAGAAAAATGACTCACTCACTCAAGCTAATTCTAAATTTAAGAAAAAGATTTTAGGATTAAAAGATGAACTTAAATTTTTTCAAGATGAAAATGTTGATCTTAATAATCTTTTGTCTCAATGTAATAGTGAACACCAAAAGGTGTTGGGTGAGCTAAATGAGCTCAAAAAGTCTTTAAAAAATGTTGGTAGTGTCAAGCATGAAGTAGGAGAATCCTCTAGAACACACCAACCTAAGAAAAAGACTAATTACTACAAACAAGGTAGCTATCCTAGACATAGTAGAGCTAAAAGAATTAGAAGTGTATGGGTTCCTAAGGAACTTGTCAAATCTAATAATATTATTGCTATGTCATCTTGGATTCCTAAGGGAACCAAGGTTTTGGGAGCTAACACTCATGGACCCAAAATGATTTGGGTACCAAAAACCAAAGTTTAATATCTTTGTTTGTAGGGGGAGCATTGCTACAAGGCCAAGGCACAAAGTCAAAACTCATGGTACCTTGATAGTGGATGCTCGAGGCACATGACCGGAGACAAGAGTCGATTCATGGATTTAAAGCCAAAAAGTGGAGGAGTAGTAACATTTGGTGACCACTCCAAAGGCCACATTAAAGGTATTGGCTCCATAGGTAATCACTCTACCATTCTTATTGAAAATGTCTTATATGTCGATGGTCTTAAACATAATTTATTGAGCATAAGTCAATTGTGTGATAAAGGATTTAATGTTTTATTTGATAAAAATGGATGCAAAATTGTAGACATTAAATCGAATAATATTATGCTCATAGGTCATAGCATAGGAAACATATACATGGTGCATTTAGATGACATACATACATCACATGCATGCTTAGTTGCTCAAAATGAAAATGATGCATGATTGTGGCATAGGAAGCTAGGACATGCTAGCATTAGTGTTTTAAGAAAACTAGTCTCTCTAAATCTAGTTAGAGGTTTACCCAAAATAAAGTTCTCAAATGATAAAATTTGTGATGCATGCTCAAAGGGTAAACAACACAAGTCTTCCTTTAAATCCATTAATGATGTTTCTACTAGTAGATGCTTACAATTAATTCACATGGATTTATTTGGGCTAATTAGGACTATGAGCTTGGGTGGTAAGTCTTATGCTTTTGTGCTAGTTGATGATTTTTCTAGATTTACTTGGGTTCTCTTTTTAAGTACTAAAGATGAGGCTTTGGAAAAATTCATCACATTTTCAAAATTAACCCAAAATGATCTTGAACTTAGAATTTCACATATTAGAAGTGATCATGGAACCGAGTTTCAAAATTTAGGGTTTGAATAATTTTTGAATGAAAATGGTATTAGCCATAATTTTTCGGCTCCTCGAACTCCTCAACAAAATGGGGTAGTTGAGAGGAAAAATAGAACTTTACAAGAAATGGCTAGAACTATACTTTGTGAAAACAATTTACCTAAATATTTTTGGGCGGAAGCCACAAACACCGCTTGTTATATTGTAAATCGAGTAATGATTAGGCCAATTTTAAAGAAAACACCTTATGAGATTTTAAAGTCTAAAAAGCCTAACATTAGCTATTTTCACCCTTTTGGGTGCAAGTGTTTTGTTTTAAATAATGGAAAAGACAACTTAGGTGAATTTGATGCAAAAAGTGATGAAGCCATTTTTATAGGTTACTCTTTAACCTCTAAAGCCTATCGAGTATTTAACAAAAGAATTTTAGTAGTAGAAGAATCTATTCATGTTGTATTCGATGATAACCTCCTTCCTAGGAAGGATTCTTGTGATGATGATGATGTAGGGATCATAAATGCCTTTGATGGAGGTCAAACTTCAAAGGAGGATGAGATTCCAATAAAGGAAGATGACTCACAAGATCCACCTCTTGAAGCCTTGAAGGACTTGGCCATTGAGGAAAAGGAAGTGAGCTACCCAAGGGAGTTGAACTATGTCAAAGATGGTGAAATCTTGGGTGATCCATCCAAGGGGGTAACCACTCGTTCTTCTCTTAAATTAATGAACCATGTTGCATTTATCTCATGCATAGAGCCTACTAATATAAAAGAAGCATTGAAAGATGATTTTTGGATTATGGCTATGCAAGAAGAGTTAAATCAATTTGAGAGAAGTAATGTATGGACATTAGTTGATAGGCTTAGTAATCAATCTACAATAGGAACTAAATGGGTCTTTAGGAACAAACTAGATGAGAGTGGTAACATTGTGAGAAATAAAGCTAGACTTGTAGCACAAGGTTACACTCAAGAAGAGGGAATAGATTTTGATGAAACCTATGCACCCGTAGCTAGAATGGAAGCCATTAGGATGTTGCTTGCATATGCATGTTATCATAATTTCAAGCTTTTTCAAATGGATGTTAAAAGCGCATTTTTAAATGGTTTTATAAATGAAGAAGTGTATGTGGAACAACCACCGGGTTTTGAAGATTCAAAATTTCCAAATCATGTTTTCAAACTTACCAAAGCTCTTTATGGTTTAAAACAAGCTCCTAGAGCATGGTATGAAAGGCTTTCAAATTTTTTGATTGAAAAAGGATTTGAAAAAGGTAAGGTGGACACTACACTTTTTATAAAAATGTATAAAAATGACATCTTAGTAGTTCAAATTTATGTTGATGATATTATTTTTGGTTCTACTAATGAATGTCATTGTCAAGAGTTTGCTAAGTTAATGCAAGGTGAATTTGAGATGAGCATGATGGGGGAGCTCTCATTCTTTTTGGGACTCCAAATCAAGCAAAAGAAGGATGGAACCTTCATCAACCATGCAAAATACATAAAGGATATGCTCAAGAAGTTTGGCTTGGAGAATGCAAAGCCTCAAGCCACTCCTATGAGCTCATCTACAAAGCTTGACAAAGATGAAGGAGGTAAGTGTGTTGACTCTAAGCTTTATCGTTCAATGATTGGGTCTTTGCTTTACCTTACCGCAAGTAGACCGGATATCTTGTTTAGTGTTTGCTTGTGTGCTAGGTTTCAAGCTAGTCCTAGAGAGTCTCACCTTATAGCCGTTAAGAGGATCTTTAGGTATCGTAGAGACACTCCTTGTTTAGGTCTTTGGTACCCTAGAGACTCTACCTTCAACCTTCATGCTTACTCGGATGCGGATTATGGGGGTTGCAAAATTGATAGGAAAAGTACTTCGGGAACTTGCCAATTCTTAGGTAGTATGCTCATATCTTGGTTCTCTAAGAAACAAAATAGTGTAGCCTTATCTACCACCGAAGCCGAGTACATATCCTTAGAGAGTTGTTGTGCTCAAGTCCTTTGGATGAAGCAACAACTCTTAGATTATGGAATTAAAGTTGGAACCATAACCCTAAAATGTGACAACACTAGTGCAATATGCTTAACTAAAAATCCCATCCAACACTCTAGAACCAAACACATAGAAATAAGGCATCATTTCATTAGAGATCATGTTCTTAAAGAAGATGTGGTTATAGAGTACGTAGACACCTTGAATCAATTAGCGGACATTTTTACAAAACCCTTAGACAAAGAGCGTTTTTGGTCCCTTAGGAGAGAGTTAGGTCTAGCTAGCCTATCTTGACCTTTTAAGACCTCTTTTGTGCTTAAATATGCTTGATTTTGTGAAAATGCCATGTTGATGTGTTTAAACTCCTAATTTCTTCCATGCCTATAGTTAGGGGGAGTATGATTCTGTCAAAATATGCTTAGAACTGTTCATACATCATTTGCATACTCATAGGAGAGTTTAGGTTCGAGCCTTTGGTTGTTCTTTGAACCAAATATGCATTTCTGGGCATGTAGTATCGATACTGTTCTTCATTTCGTTTCCCAGAATTCTTTACGCTTCACGCGTATCGATACGTTTCATCCTGTATCGATACGGGTCGTTTCGATACGGACCCCTCCGTTTTGATACGACTGTTCAAACGGTCATATTTGCGAAAAGACATCTTTATCCCCGTATCGATACCCCAACGGGAGTATCGATACTCGACTGCGCTGATGGCTTTAATTAGCTTTTAATGAGTTCAACTTTTACCCAAATTCCAACTTTTCAAAACCTAATTAACCCTAGCCGTTTTTGCCTATAAAAAGGCACTTCCTCCTTCATATTTTTCACATCTCAACTCAAACCTAAAAGAGTTTTCAAATCAAGCAAGGCTTTGTGCTCTCCTTCTCATCTTTGTGCAAGTTCTCTTCAATTCTTCAAGTTTCTATCAAGGTATTCACCTTTTTTTTTAATTTAATTTTCTCTGTTTTGATTTTTTTAACTTTGTTTTTGTTCATTTTTTTGATTTTCTTCTCAAATATTTCTTTTCAAAAATTCTCTTGAAAATTTTCTTTTATTTCTTTTACCTTGATTTTTTACTCAAATTGAAGAAATCTCCCTTGCTTAATTTTTCCTTTAGATCATGGCACCAAAAGAGCCATCGAGGAAGCGACAAAGGGCTAATCAAGCCGGTGAATCCTCCAACCTTGGAGCGATTGCTCGTCCTAACTACTCGACTATCTATCAGCAATCCTTTGAAGGCAATTCGGGTCTCAATCACTTTCGTCAATATGAGAATTACAAGATCCGTGCTGAAAGGGTAATATCCATCCCTTTTCTCAATTCGGAGCGTTTCAAGTTTGAATACCTCCCCTTGCTTCATCGTTGGAATTTCATTCATTTTCTCTCTATTCCCGGTATTTTCTTTCGTCTCTTGGTTTTGATTTTCTATGCTAATGCAAGATGTGTTAGTCGAAATGGGGAAGTCATTGCAATTAACTCCTATCTTATGGGAAAGAAAATAACCCTTGATGTCGAGTCTATTTGTGAGGTTTTTAAGTTGGATGATGAAGGCCTCGATGATGAGCATGGTATGGGGCATGTTCTTAGTGGATCCGTCACCGCCCTTAATGCTCATGACCGAATTTTACATTTGATGGTGTCGTGGTGGTTTCGTCCTTCCGGAGGAAAATATTCCACTATCCGTCAAGTTGATGATTTTTGGATTCGCTGTTTCCGTGAAGCCAAGCGACCAAATTTAGCTCGACTTATGTTTGCAGAGATAGTCTACCTTGTTCAAAATCGTCACACTCCTCATGTCACCTCCTTCACATACGGTACGGCTTTGAGCTATTTCTTTGTTCAAAAGGGAATTGATTGCTCATATGACATTGCAACTCATCTCACCGATCCTATTGATGAGCACTCCCTTGCTCGGGCAAAATTCTCTTATATTAATGATGAATGGATACGTCTTGCCGAGTTACCACCAGAAGTCGCCGCAATGCATGAAGCGGCTCAGGCTCCTCAAGCTCCTCAAGCTCCTCAAGTCCAACAACTCAATATGGATGCTCTCATGACCTATCTCAATGAGCAATTCACCGGGTTGCGTACGGACATGAATACTCATCTCACATCCATGGAAACTACCTTTGACACTAGGATGACGGGTTTCAAGAATCGCCTTCAATCTCTTGAAAGCGGGCATAATTCCTTGAACATCTCTATTGCCGCTTTCCATGATGAGTGGCTTAATATTATGCGCACTAATGAGCCTTTGGGAGATGACGATGAAGAGGATGAAGACGACGAAGACGATGCTTAGACGTTTTCTCTTGTTTGTCATGCATATCATTTAGGATTTTATATTATTATGCACCTATGCTTTATGTTTTTAGGATTAAGTTTGTTTTAGGATTAAAACCTATGCTTTGATTTCTATTTTGTCTTTGTTTGGATTTTAAGTATGTTGCTTTAATGAATAATATCTATGTTGCTTATTATACCTTGATTTCTTTATGCACTTCATTGTCTCATTTTTTTGATCTAACAAAAACGGGGAGAAGAAACTAGCTCACACTTTAAAATATTTTGATTTAAATTCAAAGGTTACCAAGCTTATATTAAGGGGGAGTTCTATATGAAGGTTTTTCAAAAATTTTAAGTTTTAGTTTTGTTATATCAAAAAGGGGGAGATTGTAAAACCTATGTTTGAATTTGATATAATTAAACCCTTAAAGATTATTTTGTAAAACTTAAAATTATTTTTCAAGTCCCTTAATAAGTTTTTAAAACACCAACACTTTGAAACTGATTTATAAAACTCAAACTCAAAATATTTTCTAAGTGTTCCAAGGCAAAACCATTAAAAAACGTCTAGGCGTATCGATACAGCACAAAGCGTATCGATACCATTTTACCAAACTTGGTTACTGTCGGCATCTGTATCGATACCCTAAACCCTCGTATCGATACGGCCCTGTGTTAAAATTCAAAGAGTTTGAATACGGTACCGATACGGCTAACCCTCGTATTGATACGAGCTTCATAATTTTTTAATATAAGTCGGTTTAAAAAATATGACCGTTGGTGTCAGTTGGTTGGTAACCAAACTTTAAAAGTTCGTTGACCCGTATCGATACGCCAAACCCTCGTACCGATACGGTTGTTGACAGTGAGTTCAGTTCAGAAAATAGTATCGATACGACCCTTGCCGTTTCGATACCCCGTACCGATACGCTTACGCGCGTATCGATACCCCTGTATTAAATGCACACAACGACTCTTTCTTTTCTGAGACAGGTACCGATACTCCTTCCCGCGTACCGATACTGGTAGCTACAGAAGTGCATTTATGGTGGTAAGAGAGGGTTCCAACGGCTCTAATTAAGCCTCCAACCACCCAAACGGCTAGAAATCAATGAAGAGGTATAAAAGACACATCAAAAAGCTACAACAACAACCATTGAACTTCAAGCAAACACTTTTTCATCAAATCCAAGCAATTGTGCCAAATTTCATATTTGTCTAGAAATCCCAATTTGTGTTCTTCATTCATACTTTGTAAAATTGGGTTGAGTGCTTGTATCGGGCCTATCATTTGTATTGAGAGATACCTAATTAGCCTACAAATTTCTTTGTTCTCTTGTGTGAGGGTTGGGTTGATTTTTTGGTAGAAAAATCAACCGAAATTGTAAAGGGTTGCCTCCTTGTCCTAGAAAAGGGGAAGATCAATTTAGTGGAATTGTTGCAAATCCTTAGTGAGGCTAAGGTAGTGGATGTAGAGTTCATTTGGAACTTGAACCACTCTAAATCCCTTGTCCATCAATTTTTAATTTGCAAATTTCCACCACAAACCTTTAAATTTCCAATTCACCCCCCTCTTGGTCAATATCAATCTTTCGATCCACTCAACAATAATTTTTGTGTTTTCAGATTTGATTGATAATAATAATAATAATAATAATAATAATAATAATAATAATAATAATAATAATAATAATAATAATAATAATAATAATAATAATAATAATAATAATAGTAATATAACACGGTGGTAAGATAATAATGTAATAATAATAAGGATAGTAATAATAGTAATGTTAATAATAATAACAATGGTAATGGTGATATGGTGATTAATAACACTGGACAATATACGTATAGCAAATAATGATAACATAATAGCCCATGGTAATAAATGGGATAGATAATTAATAATAGTAGAAAATTAATAATAGAACCCAAAATTTCAATAGGTAATATGTATATATCTATGTATTAATCAAACAAAGCCCAATGTGAATAAACAAAGCCCACTCTTATTTAAGCATATTTAGGGACTAATCAGCCCAGACAAAATTAGTGATTACACAGAGATATGTGGGAAGAGAGAGGATTCATTTACATATCAAAGGAGGAAAATTTGGGCCTAAAGCCGTTCATCGCCCGAAAAATTCGAGCTCTACATTCGTAAACTTTTGCTGAACAGCTTGAAGAGATGAACGTCTCGTTGGTACGAGAAATTTATGCTGCCATTAGCAGCAGGACGACGACATCGGTGATTGTACGAGGAAAAGAAGTGCCGTTCGAAGCTGAGTACATTAACACACTGTATGGATTCTACGTCAGCAGCAACGACGACGCTCACTAACAGTTCCTCAACACATTAGACCCTGTTGCCTATGATGCTGTCATGGCATAGCTGACAGATGAGGGCACTCAATGGAACACTAGCCGCAAGAACCCACGAACGGTAAAGAGGACTCAACTGCAGCCGGAGGCTAAATTATGGAATGCTTTTATCAAAAAGCGTATCATGCCGTCGTCCCACAATACCACGGTCGACCAGCCAATGTTAGCTTTAATTCACTCCATTTTAAATGAGAGGCCCATTAACGTGGGCAACTATATCCGTGAGAGCATCTTGGAATGCGCACACAGATCGACGGGTCCACTTTACCTCCCATACCTCATCACATCGCTTTGCCGTGGCCATGACGTACCAGAAGTGCCTCATGGAGCTAACTGCTGCCACTCTTCTGTCATCATTCGATCTAGCTGCCACAACAGCCGACACGACAGAGCAACCAGAGACTGAACTAGCTACCGCAACAGCCGCCCTGACAGACTCATCCTCCCAGATCTTAGCTACCATTCAGAAGATGGAGGAACGACAGCTCAGTCTGATGACCTTCATCAGGGATTTTACTGCCTCGACGGTAAACTTTATCCATAACTCTTTAATTTTCCCTGATGCTATCTTCCCCACTTTCTCTGCACATTATTTTACTGTCACCTCACCTGCCCATACCCCCACACCTGCTGCCACACCACGAACACCCTCTGTCGTCTCAACACCATCACCTGCCCCGGCAGCTGCCGGCAGCAACCGAGCTGAGTCGTCTGCCCGTGGCACGAAACACAGAATGGCATCGGAGGAGCTTGATGCCTTCATTGTCGAGTTCTCGTCCTCCTCCGTTTGGGCCACCAGTGACAACGAACCCTCTATTAAGAGGAACCTTTCAAAGGAGTTCTCACCGGTGAAGAGGCAGAAGGGAATGGCAGACAAAAACAATATGCCAAGAGCCAGCGGCAGCAGCAGCTCTGAAGTCCAGGTTGTGGAGCAACCTTCTCATATCTCCCCAACCAGGATTCAACCACCACGGGAGGCCAAAGCAAAGAACACATCCACCTCCCCCATTCCCCAGCCAGCTCCAAAAGCTCGTGCCCGCCGTCAGATCAGACTCAGCCGCAGCAACGACGACATCGCTTAAAATTTAAGTTTCTTATCTTATTTTTGTTGTCTGCCTATATATTTTGGGATGTACTGTTTTTTATTTCATCTTGTCATTTGCATTGAGGGCAATGCAACCCTCGAGTTTGGGGGTGGCATCCCTCCATTAAATGGAGTCTAATCTAGTTTTTAAATTGTGTCTTTTACTTAGTTTATTTTTGAAAAAAAATGAAAATATTGAAAAATTTTGGCTTAAGTCCGTGAACTAAACTTACCTACCGTGACAACTCTGTCGTGGCAGTGCCTTTAGGATAGTTTTAGGAGCAGTTTAGAGACTTTCTATAGTTCTGAAAACTTAAACACTATTTGTGACTGTTATACTGCTTAGAACTCTTTTAGTAAACTAGAATAGGAAACTTAGCACTTGAATAGCCCATAAAGGTGCCTAACACTAGCTCTAGGAAAGAAGTTTAGCAAAAGAGACTCAACAGCCCTAGATGTGCCCGAAACTGGCTCTAGGAAGTTAGCTAGAGGTGCCCAAAGCTGGCTCTAGTGAAACTTTAGCTTAAAAAAAATAGTGAAATCGAGTCAAAAAAAATATCAATGGAGCATGAAAAAAATGCCTTCAAAAGATAAACTTTGGCATAAAAATTCGAGTTAAAGGCTGAAATATTCTAGTGAAACTAAGAGAGTCTTGGCATGTGACTGTTCACAAGCATGCACACACTGCACGAGGACTATAGTGAGACTCCGGACAGATCCTAGATTATCCGACAGGGTGCTGCTGCCACTGGGAACGAATGAAGGGTAAGGGAAAATTCACTATTTTAAGCCAAAACAAAAATATTTTATTTTTCTTTTAGGTCTTAGTTGCTTGAGGGCAAGCAAAAACTTGAGTTTGAGGGTGTGTTGAGTGTGTAAAAGTTCTATTATTTACCCCCTATTTAACCCATATTTCTACTGCATTCAAGAATTATTCATTACATTTAGGTCAGTTTACAGTAAAACATCACAAATATATTAAAAGGCACAATTTCTACAGAAATTGGTTGCTTTTGCAAGTTGCTGCTGTAGCAGATAGGAGAGGCAGGCGCTGGGCAGTGAAGCAGAAGAGCTAGAACTGGACGAGCAGTCAAGGAGGACGATGCTGCCATGGTTGTCGCCGTGAGAGCAGAAGAAGACAACAATTTTGAGGAGAAGAAGCAAAGTGGACCTTGACAGATAGAGAAAATTTAGCCCGTCTGTCGTGTAAAACCACTATATTTTTCCAAGCCCCAGATCGGAAGGAATGTCAAGCCCAAAGTTCAAGGAGAGAAAATTCCAAGCAAGAAGGAGGACGGTTTAAAGTTAGATTCTCTGAAGATTTAGTCTTTATTAGAGTTGTACTCTAATTTAAAGTTGTATTCTTGCTATTTTAGAAAACTTGGACCCAAAGCCTATATAAGGGCATGCATTTCGACCTAAGGGGGATATCACGCATTCTCTAGCTTTCTTCCCAAAACCCTAGTCGTTTTCCTTCCCTCAACATGTTCTAAATTCCCCTTAGGGCCACGAGTTGTTTTGTAAAGTAGTTGTAAGGGTTGTTTTTGTTTTAGGAATTTTCAGTTCAATAAAATAAACTTCAAGTTCTCTTATTCTGGTTATTAACATCTTGCAAGAGCATCGGGAGAGCATTGTGAGGTTATCTATTTACTTAATATCGGGAGAGTTAAGTATATGAAAGGAATAAGTGCGAGTTCTCTAGTTTATAGTTGAACTATCTCGGACCTAGGGATAGGATGAGGTTAAGTGGCTAAAAAAAGAATTCAACAACATCGGTGTTCATCCTTCGATTCACGCCGGGAGGTATCATCAAAGACGTGATCATCGACAGATTTGGACCTAGGGATAGGCAAAGGCATAACAAGGATTCTTGCCAAACTTGAAGTACGAAGTTGAGTGTTCGCTACCGCGACAAACAATAGACCGCTGCCGCGACAGGTGCTGCCGCGACGAGAACGACGACAGAACTGGATTTCCTAGACTCAGCAATACCTGCACTACTGAGCAATTCAATACCAGCCCATTCTCTCTATCTTGATTTCTCTACTCTTTTATTTAAGTTTTCTTTATTATTCTCGTGACAACTTTCTCAATTATTTCCTTTACTTTTGTGCAGTAATTCTAGGTGAAGCTATTGGCCCAGTCCATGTGGAGACGATATCCGATACTTCATATCACTTTACTACTTGTGTCGTGTACACTTGCACTACAATTGCGATAGAATCTTTTACATGCAACATGTGTCATTCCCTACCTCTCTCTGTGCGTAGACTCTAGCTGGTCCAGCAGCCTCTGGCTGAACTGCCACTACTTGAGAAAGTTTCCTCGGTGCCTCTATCCTAGGTGCATCAGCCCTCTATCCTAGGTACACTCTCTTGAATGATGTCTCCCACATCGGGCGCACTCGGGCAAACGTCCTCCAGCTCTCTGGCCCTGATGGCCTCTACCGTAGTGGCCACCGCCACCCCTATAATCATGCTGTTGTCCACTGCCCCGATGCCTATTGGTACCACAGTGATTAAAGTTGTTGTGCCTCTTCCCTGAACTGGATCCTTCCGAACGCTTGGTCAACCCCAAGTTATGCTCGATGTCCTTGGCCCTAGCGACCAAGACATCGAAATCAGAATAATCTGTAGCCAAGGTGTACTTCCTGACCTCCTCATGAAGTCCATACCTGAACCGATCACAACGGTCCCTCTTAGTAGGAACCAACTCCGGAGCATACTAACTCAATCAAACAAAGAGGATCTTGTCATCTGTCACTGATGTGTCTCTCTGAACAAGAGCCATGAACTCCCTCTTCTTCTCATCTAAATATCTCGGGCCTAAATATCTCTTTCTGAAAGCAGTCTTAAAGAAATCCCAACTGATCTTGACCTCAGGCACGCCGGAAGCAATGGTGACCCAGCAGGTGTAGGCATCACCCTGAAGTAACGAAACCACACAACCCAACTTATGAGCCTCGACACACTCCATCTGAGCCAAAATACGAACCGTCTTCTCTAGCCATAACTATGATCTCTCCGGCGTAGATCCCCTGAACTCATCCGCTCCGAGGCTACGAAGCCTCTATAAGGGTAAGCTAGCATCATCTCCTCTCGGCTATGCTACAGTCTGAGCTCCGGCAACTGCAGCCTGAAACGCTCCCTCTATAGCCTGAACTAGCAGAGCCATGTCTATCACTGTAGGACCTTGGCCACCCTAGCTAACCTGAGGTCCCGCTTCCTCTGCTCTAGCCTCGCCTTCCACATCCGGCTGAGGAGGTGGTCGTGGTGGAGGAGCTCCGACTCCAACAACAGGCTCTTCCACATGAGCTTCTACCCCAACCACTGGCTCAATAGCAGGAGCTACAATGTGGGGTTTCTGACGAACCAACCTGGGTCTACCTCTAGGCCTCGACATAACAACTCACAGATAACAACTACAACAACAACATACAAAATTGGGTTAGCAAGGGCAAGGGTCCAAGTGGCTCAAGTATGTTTTCCCTCACTTAAAAATATCTTTTTCCGATGTAATAGAAGCAATAAGACTCTACTCACCACTTAACGGAAAAATCACACATCAACATGCTTCAAACAACACACACTCTCACGATCAATTAAACAAGCATCAAAGCATACTTGATAAGAAAACGAACATACTTATACGTCAAGCAAACACCGTGCAATTGCAATACAATAATTTAACTTACCTCATTTACATGTGATGTCACGGGACAGTCCACGAGCCTATAACCAAGGCTTTGATACCAACAAGTGTAACCCCCTTGAATCGGTCTGGGCGACTAACCAATCCGAGTGGGTCACACGGGGGAAAACTAAAGGGAAACCCGTTAAGGCTCCCTTTCGGTTAGCAACCCTAGAAAAGTTCCTGAGATAATTATCTTGTCTAGACATTTAGTTAGTCCTATGTGTGACAAACGGCAACGCGAAAACAAGGACATGACTAAGCAAAAGAGCGTAAGTTAATTTAAATTTACCAACGGTCAAGTTAACCCGATTTCTTGCAAAAGCGACCAAAACACACATAAACGATCACGAACACGGCTCACAAGAAAGCTAACATCAAACAGGGCCTAAGCCCAACACTTGAGAACCTTTAGAGATGCCAAAAGCCCAAATTTCAGGCCTGTGTTTCGAAACAGGCTTGCCCGTTTTGATACACAAGCCCCAGTTTAAAAGGCCAAACCCACCGTACCGATACGCTCCACCCTGTTTCGGTACAGGGGTCCATTTCGCCTAGGTGTTCCGACACACGTTCTGGAACAGACCCTCACAGTAGCAAAATTGTTTCGGTACACGTATCGGAACAGGGGTTCAATGTTTCAAACCGTACCAGAATGCGTTCCGATACGAATATCCCTGCAACCACACCCGTTTCAAAACCACCTTACCTGTTCTGAAACGCATGCAATCTATGAGTTTCTAAAACCATTTTTAAGCACCTCCAACTGTTCCCAAATGACCACAACGACTACAAGAAGCAAGATACAATATGCATGCACAAACTCTAAAGGCATACACCTTATTACAAGCATGTTCAAACACTTAACTCATATATATAAAGGCCAACCAAAAGGAAATCAAGCATTCACCAAGGTATATTACAAGCAAGGTTCACATGCCTTTAAACATACACATAAGCATAAAGATAAGGGTACATGGCCAACATACATGGCACAAACAACCACAACAAAAACATCAACAAACTGAAGGAGTCTTAACAAGCTCCTTAACACAAAACAACATACTCGAATCCCATTGCTTAGCTATTACATCAATTAACTTAGAAGTCCATACTTGAAGGTAGAAATAGCACACTTGGAGGCCCTTCTCCTCGCACAAGCAACCCACGAACTAAGGATCTGCATTGTCGAACAAAGGAGAGCGTAAGCGCAAAGCTTAGTGAAGATAAGCTCATAAAACAAACCTCGACAATGCAGGGTCCAAGCACAAGCATCAAACCAAGGATGAATGCATGTTTCATTACCTTCGAAACCACATGAGTCAAAAATATGAAAATGCATGAACATAACCTCAATTATCATGCCATGCTCAATATGTCCATAATACAACCGTATGAAAACACATTTAACCAACCGTATTGGCACCTAGCTATGACCCAAATATGCAGATAACAACCGTTGGAACTCACATCCAACAACTTAACCATTACATTACCTTACGGTGGGATTCCACTCATCACTATTCCATGCGGAGGGGATTCCACTCGTCCTCACGCCCCGTTGATGAGATTCCACTCATCACCAACAAAAATATAAGTGAAGATTTCCGGGCGTACCCGTACTCTATCTTGGTGACTACCATCACCAAGACCACGCGCGCATTTCAACACTCGTGTGCACACTAACATCCTAATGATCGATCATTTGTACCCAAGCATACTAGTGCCAATACTAACTCATCACAAGCTCATCATAACACAATATCCTTACCAATTCTCGTGCCTAGCACGTAGCCACCATGATTTACAATCATGCAACCCACATTTCAACAACCACATGCATATCATAATGCATAAATAAATTCTCATGCCTCATTATTACACATAGCCACAATATGCATAACAACATCAATCATAATTAGAACATGAGGCATAAACACAACATTTACAAGTTCAACCATAGTCTTCTAAACTAAAGCTTGAGATTAGACTACCAATCTAATCCCAACTCTAGGTAGGTTTACCAAGCCCGACCTAGGTCTATATGCTCGAACCAAGGCATTTTGAAAGCCAATTTAAAATCGAAGAACCACTCACCAACTATCCAAGCTCAACACTAGCTGATCAATTCACCAAGCTATCTGGATTCGTCCCCGAGGCTTCAATGCTCTCAAGTGTTCTTACAAGATTTGTATAATAAAGCTCAAGAAATCTTTGAATATGGATTGAATGCTTTAAATTTATTGTCTAGCACTTGAATATGCTTTGGAGACTTGTTTATATATCTTCTCATTGGTTTCTAGTCGATTAGGTAGTTAGAGAATTGAACAGAGTCATTGGAGGATGTTTTCCATGCATTTAATTCACTTCAGTGGTTTTTGATATCGGTACTCGACAATGAGTATCGATACCTACATTAAGTGAAAATATAATTATTGTGTAATAGGATGGGTACCAGTACTCGATCGTTAAGTATCAGTACTAGGCCTTGAGCACTGGTATTGATGTCAATATCGGTACTGAAATGACTCTAGATGTTTTGAAAAATCAAATTAAATACTTGAGTATCGATACTAGTAGGGTGGTATTGGTATTAGTTAGCTGAGTATCAGTATTGGAGTTAGTACTGATACTTGTTTGGTGTTGAGTGTGTAAAAGTTCTATTATTTACACCCTATTTAACCCATATTTCTGCTGCATTCAAGCATTATTTATTGCATTTAGGCCAGTTACTGCAAAACATCACAAATATATTAAAAGGCACAGTTTCTACTAAGAATGGCTGTTTTTGCAGGTTGCTGCCGTAGCAGACGGAATGGGTAGGCACTGGGCAGTGAAGCAGAAGAGCTGGAACTGGACAAGCAGTCAAGGAGGACGATGCTGCCATGGTTGCCGCCGTGACAGTAGAGGACGACAATAGTTTTGAGGAGAAGAAGCAAAGTGGACCTCGAAAGATAGAGAAAATTCAGGCCATCTGTCGTGTGAAAACCCTATAGTTTCCAAGCCCCAGATCAAAAGGAATGTCAAGCCCAAAGTTCAAGGAGAGAAAATCCCAAGCAAGAAAGATGGCGGCTGGAAAGTAGATTCCTTGAAGATTTAGTCTTTATTAGAATTATACTTTCATTTAAAGTTGTATTCTTGCTATTTTAGATAACTTGGACCCAAAGCTTATATAAGGGCATATATTTTGACCTAGGAGGCATAACCGAATACCCTAGCTTCCTTCCCAAAACTCTAGCCGTTTTCCTTCTCACAACATGTTCTAAATTCCCCTAGGGCCACAGGTTGATTTGTAAAGTAGTTGCAAGGGTTGTTTTGTTTTAGGAATTTTTAGTTCAATAAAATAAACTTCAAGTTCTCTTATTTAGGTTATTAATATCTTGCAAGGGCATTGGAAGTGCATTGTGAGGTTATCTATTTACTTAGCATCGAGAGAGTTAAGTATACGAAAGAAATAAGAGCAAGATCTCTAGCTTATAGTTGAACTATCTCGGACCTAGAGATAGGACGAGGTTAAGTGGCTAAAGAAGAATTCATCCACATCGGTGTTCATCCTTCGATTCACGCCGTGAGGTATCATCAAAGACGTGATCATCGACAGACTTGGACCTAAGGATAGGCCAAGGCACATCTGGGATTCTTGCCAAACTTGATGTACTGAGTTGAGTATTCGCTGCCACGATAAGCAACGGACTGCTGCCGCGACAGGGGCGACGATAGTATTGAGTTGACACGCAACAATTTTTTGGCGCCGTTGCCGGGGATTGGCAACATAACTCTACCTTCTCTTTTACTGCACTTTTCGTTTTTGTTTTTATTTTTATTTTTCTGTTTTTCTTTGGTGCATTCAACTCTTGCTTTTCACAAGGTTTCTTGTTTATGCGTAGATCGAAACTAGGTGAAGATCCTGAGTATCCATTAGATCCGAAAATCGAACATTCATTCAATCTCAAGAACCAACTTCGTCACATTCTAGCCAGGAACGAGTACCTTGAGGAACAGTTAGAGACGATGGCCCACCAAGGAAACGACCCGCCTGTTGGAGATATTATACCTCCTGTCGGTAACCCTGCCACCGCTGCCGGACGACGGTCCTATCGTGACTACATGTTGAACGATCATGTAGATCTGGAAACCACACTGCCAGACATAGATGTTGACAATTTCGAGCTGAAACCTGTTATGTTTAGCATGATCAACAATGCCGGTCAATTCAGGGGTGCTGTTACAGAGGATGCTAGGGAGCATCTAAAAACGTTCCAGGAAATCTGTGGTTCGTTTAGACTACCAGGAGTTAATCCAGAGATACTGAGGCTTCGGTTATTTCCCCATTCATTAAGGGACAGAGCAAAGACTTGGTGGAATAAACTTACGCCAAGTTCAATTAGAACTTGGGCAGATTTGTCTAGTGAATTTTTATCTCGTTTTAATCCTTCACATTTATCTGAGCGATTACGTAATGAAATTGCTACTTTTCAACAGGAAGATGACGAGCCGATGCATGAGGCCTGGGACATATTTACTACTCTTTTACGGAACTGACCAATGCATGGATTCCCCGTCTAAAATCAGGTAACTAAGTTATATAATGCTGCCAACTTACAAACTCGTATTCGAATTGATTCAGCAGCAAACAGATTATTATTGGACTAAGACCCGGACGAGGCAATACAAGTATTGAAAAATTTGGCTAAGAATGATGAGCAGTTCCTGACAGCAAGAAGAGGGGGTAAACGGGTACTAGCTCTTAAGGATTATGTGGCCGACAACACAATGAAATCACAAGTGCCATACCTTACTAAAGCAATGAAAAAGCTCTTGAATGATGCTGCACAACATGGATTTGCTGTTGAGGAGGTATGTGAAATCTGTGAGGGAAATCATAGTTCGGATGAGTGTCCTATATAGTTAGAAGAGGGAAAATATGTTGGAAAGTACAAGCCGAATTACTACTCCAACAACTATAATCCCAACTGGATTGCTGACTCTGGCACACAATAATCAGAACCAGGGAGGACCTAGATTGCTGACTCGACAACAACTGCAGCCGCAACATCAGCAATAACAGCCACCCGCTGCCACGAACATTATATTGGAACAGACTCTGGCTACTTTTATGTCTCAGACAGGTACTTATATTGAGAATATGAATCAGTTTGTCAAGAAAACAGAGACATTCATGGATAAAACAGAGATGCGGATGACGAATCATGAAGCTACTCTGAAATCTTTGGAGACACAAATGGGTCAGGTTTCTCAGCATATCAAGCCAAGGCAGACTGGAGATTTCCTAGTAATACTGAAAATGCTAGGCAGCCCACACATGAGCAGTGTAAGGCCATTGCTACTAGGAGTGGGAAGAAACTACCAGGGCCGGAAAAGGAAGCTGAAACAGTAAGGAAACCAGCATTGGACTGACCTGCCGAGGAAGCTACCCCGACAGGTAACAACCAGACTACTGCCGATAAACCTGTTACGACAAAAAAAGCGACATAGGAGAAAAATGATGAACCCAAACCTCTTCAGATTCGTATGCAGTGGGAAGGACATATTGCTGATTATCGTCCCCCACCTCCTTTTCCTCAACGGTTACAGCAAGCGAAGCAATAATCTCAGCTTAAAAAGATTTATGATATTTTTAAGCAAGTTCATATTAATATTCCGCTGTTAGATGTCGATAGGGAAATGCCCGGTTACGCCAAATTTCTCAAGGATGTCATGTCAAAGAAATCAAAACTTGGGGAGTTTGAAATGGTTAAGATGACATAAGGATGCATGAGTATTCTTCATAGGAAGCCACCCTAGAAAAAGAAGGACCCGGGGAGCTTCATCATACCTTGTGTAATCGGAGATAAATATGTGGGTAAGACACTTTGTGATCTTGGTGCTAGTATTAATTTAATGCCAAAATCTGTTTTTCAGAAATTAGGTATTGGAAAAGCTCAGCCCACGACAGTAATTCTGCAGCTGGCAGACCGCTCTTATGTTCATTCGGAAGGAAAAATCGAAGATATTCTGGTAAGAGTGGATAAATTTATTTTTCCCGCTGACTTTCTTGATTTAGATTGTGAAGAAGATGAAAACGCACCAATCATCCTTGGGCGACCCTTCTTAGCCACGGGAAGATCACTGATTGATGTAGAAAAAGGAGAACTCACCATGAGAGTGAACGACCAAGAGATTAAGTTGAATGTTCTCTAAGCTATGAAGCATGCTGATGGAGACGAGGAATGTAAGGTTATCACTGAAGTTACCTTTGATCAACCCTGCATAAGGTCGGGTTGTTACGACATCAAAATTGGTCACTGCCTCGGTAGCCACTTACAGGACTATCACGATAGCAACTCCTCAGAAAACGTTACATCAGATACTGAAGATCAGGAGAAGGTAAACTGGATAGGCGATCGTCCATGTAAGTTATTCGAGCCTTTAAATTATACTTCGGATAACCATGCAATCCAAAAGCCATCTACTGTTGAGCCCCCTGTTTTAGAATTGAAGCCCCTGCCAGGGTAGCTAAAGTATGCTTTTCTTGGTTCAAATGATACGTTGCCCGTAATCATCTCTTCCAAGTTGCTGCAGGAGCAGGAACAACAACTAATAGGGATGCTGCAACAACAGAAAAAGGCAATTGGATGGACGATAGCTGATATTCAAGGTATTAGTCCGGCGTTATGTATGCACAAAATCCTTTTAGAGGATGATCATAAGCCGACTATAGATGCTCAAAGGCGGCTAAACCATGCGATGAAAAAGGTGGTGCGTAAAGAGATAATCAAATGGTTAGATGCTGGTATAATTTACGCCATCTCCGACAGCAAATGGGTAAGCCCGGTGCAATGCGTCCCCAAGAAAGGAGGAATGACCGTGGTGACCAATGAAAACAATGAGTTAATCCCAAGCAGGACTGTGACCAGTTGGAGGGTTTGTATAGACTATCGGAAGCTTAACAAAGCTACCCGAAAGGACCACTTTCCTTTAACCTTTATTGATCAAATGCTTGATAGATTAGCGGGCAAACCTTACTATTGTTTTCTTGATGGTTATTCAGGTTATAATCAAATAGCTATCGCACCGAAGATCAAGAAAAGATGACTTTCACATGCCCCTATGGAACATATGCTTTTAGGAGAATGCCGTTTGGATTATACAATGCACCCGCCACCTTCCAAAGGTGCATGACGGCCATATTCTCCAATATGGTGGATGACTTCCTTAAAATTTTTATGGATGATTTTTCAGTCTTTGGAGACGATTTTGAGAGCTGCCTAGGCAATCTACAAAAGGTACTTGAAAGATGTGAAAAAGCAAACCTGGTCTTAAATTGGAAAAAATGCCACTTTATGGTGGATGAAGGGATAGTCCTTGGCCATAAGATTAGCTGCCGTGGGATAGAAGTCGACAGGGAAAAGATAGAAGTGATCGAAAAGCCACCGTCGCCGACCACAGTCAAGGGTATTAGAAGTTTCTTGGGACATGCTGGTTTTAATCGGAGATTCATTGCAAATTTCTCAAAAATCACCAAGGCCCTATGCCATCTTTTGGAGCAAAACCGACCCTTTGACTTTAATGATGAATGTACTGAAGCATTCAAGGTTTTGAAAGAAAAACTAGTAACAGCCCCAATAGTACATCCACCAGACTGGACACATCCATTCAAGATTATGTGTGATGCTAGTGACTATGCTATCGGGGTAGCACTTGGGCAGCGGAGAGACAAGTTATTTCATGTCATATATAATGCCAGTAAGACATTGAACGACACCCAAGTAAATTACACCACCACAGAAAAGGAGTTATTAGCCGTGGTATTCTCCACTGACAAATTCCGTTCTTACATACTTGGAACGAAGGTAATTGTGCACACAGACCATTCTGCCCTGAAGTATTTTTTTTTGCGAAAAAGGATGCAAAGCCTAGATTGATACGGTGGATCCTGCTAATGCAAGAATTCGACCTTGAAATTAAGGATAAAAAAGGGACAGAAAATCATGTGGCATATCACTTGTCAAGGTTGGAGAAGGGACAAAGTATACAAACAGATGAGACAAACATACTGGAGACCTTCCCAGACGAGCAGCTCTTTGCTGCCGCAACCACTGCCGCGACAGCCAAGGCGGCAGGTAAGTCTTCTGAACTCCCCTGGTATGCTGATTTCGTTAATTTCTTAGTTAGCGGAATAATTCCTTCTGATCTTAATTATCAAGCCAAGAAGAGGTTCCAAAATGATGTTAAGCATTATTATTGGGACGAACCTCTTCTTTTCAAAATCTGTGTAGATCAGGTTATAAGGAGGTGTGTACCACAAGAAGAGCAAGAAGACATACTTCATCACTGTCATGCTTCACAATATGGAGGTCATTTAGGAGGCAACAAAACTGCTGCCAAGGTGCTGCAGTCAGGATTTTACTGGCCGTCACTATATAAAGATGCACAAATCTTTTATAAGAATTTTGATAGGTGCCAACGGACAGGAAACATCTCAAGGATAAGCGAGATGCCAATATAGAACATTCCAGAAGTCGAAATCTTTGACGTTTGGGGGATTGATTTTATAGGACCTTTTCCATCTTCATGTGGGAATCTATACATCCTCCTAGCAGTAGATTATGTCTTTAAGTGGGTCGAAGCTATCGCAACTCAAAAGAATGATACCAAGACAGTCCAAAGATTTTTACACAAAAATATATTTTCTAGGTTTGGCACCCCTAAGGCGATTATCAGTGATGAAGGGAGACATTTCGACAATAAGGTTATTGCTGCTGCCTTAAAGAAATATGATGTTAAACATCGGATCGCGATAGCATATCACCCACAAACCAATGGACAAGCTGAGATATCTAATAGGGAAGTTAAGAACATTCTTGAGAAGATGGTTAAGCCAACTAGGAAAGACTGGTCTTTACTCCTCAATGATGCGTTATGGGCATATAGGACAACTTTCAAAACTCCATTGGGCATGTCTTCGTACCGATTGATTTATGGGAAAACATGTCATCTACCTGTCGAGATAGAGCACAGAGCATACTGGGCGATAAAGGCAGTGAATATGGACTTGGATAGGGCAGGGCAGAAAAGGCTGTTAGATCTGAATGAAATTGAAGAAATCCGGACAATGGCCTATGACAATGCAAGAATTTACAAGGATAAAACTAAGAAGTGGCATGACAGGAAGTTGCTACCACGACAGTTCTGCCCAGGGCAGCTTGTATTGTTGTTCAATTCTAGACTGAAACTTTTCCCAGAGAAACTAAAATCTAGATGGTCTGGCCCATTCCAAGTCGTACAGGTTTTTCCCCATGGTGTCATCACAATCCAATCATTAAAAGACGTGCACCAATTCAAAGTCAAGCCAAAAGTGATCAACTTGACGGATATGAGAGTATTTAACTCCGGAAGGGCGAATGAACCATGATACCATCAAGTGAAGAAAACGATCGTGTGCATCCAAAGTAAGTGCCGGACCGATGAAAGTACCAAAGTGACATTCATCCTCAATTCCTATATTCTTAAGGGAAAAGGTGGACTCCAAGAGAGCAACATTAACAATAAACTTTTTCCCTAACATGAAAGATTTAATCCCTACAACCTCGGTCTTGGTTTCATCATTAATAAGACGAGCATTAGAGTAAAAGATGAGTACCATATGTTTGTAGCGAATATCCAGGATGCTCAACAAAGGAAGAAGATCCCATTCACTCAAACGCTCGAGGTAATAGAATAGGAATCGCTTGGAGTTGAGGAAATCGAGATCAATGACACGTTCACGACGAACTTCGAAATCCTTGACATATGTGAAACGAGCTCGCATCTCGGTAGTTCGAAGGGATTTCTGAAAGAGCAAAGCGAGATTCGGACGTATGCTCGAATCACCGATTTGAATGGACTTACGCTTTTTGTTAGCTTGATCCGACATCCTAAAAACATTAATCAAGCATGTTTTAAAAATTAAGTGTATGCATCGATTTTTAAATTCAATCGAATAATAAATCCCACTTAGGTTTTAAAAAAATTAAAACAAAGAAAAATAAAAAAACCAGTAAAAGAAAATACGACTGAAAAATTTTATATTCGAATAAAAAAAATTTAAGATTTTGATTTTTTTACAAGATATGGAAAACCCAAACATGAAAACATATAGTTTATACAAAAATAAAATTTTCTAACCTAAGATTCAAACATAAATTGAAAGAAAAAGAAAAGGGGAAAAAATACCTTAGTTTGGGATTTTGGATGAATGAAGAAAAATCCTTGCACAATGTTGATGAAACTTGCTTAGACTTGAATTTTAGAGAAAAACCCCTCAAGATTTAGTGAAAAACAAAGAGGTTTAGAGGGTTTTTATAGGGAGAAAGTCGGTTTAGGGTTTTGAAGAGTTTGAAGTTAAAGTGACTTTTAATATTTAAAGCCCTAAATAAAGCTGTTCGCGATACCATTTTGGAACGGTCTGGACCGTTTCGAAACGCGAGCATGAGGGTTTGACCGTTTTGAGACTTTCAACTGACCTTTCGATACGGTGTTGACCGTATCGAAGCCCCGTTGACCCGTATCGAAACACGTTTCGATACACCCCTTGGTAGTAGCAAAAACGTTTCGAAACCCTTTGAGGCGTTTCGAAACGCCCTTCTCGCAGACATGAATTTAAGGTATCCGTATCGAAACAGGTTCACCCGTTTCGATACACCTGGGCCTGGAAGTGCAGATGAGGCTCTAAACGTGCAGAAAAATGAGTTTTTCTAAGGCCTAACATGCATAAATGACATGAATGAGCGGACAAAACATATGCAAACATAAACCTACCCCCTAGCTATAAGCATGGATGAAATTAGGAGTCTAAACACCTAAACATGGCATTTCACAAGATCAAGCAAATTTAAGCATAAAAGAGGTCCTAAAAGTTCAAGATAGGCTAGCTAGACCTAACTCTCTCCTAGGGGGACCAAAAACGCTCTTTGTCTAAAGGTTTTGTAAATATGTCTTCTAATCGATTTAAGGTGTCTACATACTCTTTAACCACATCTTCTTTAAGGACATGATCTCTAATGAAATGATGCCTTATTTCTATGTGTTTAGTTCTAGAGTGTTGGATGTGATTTTTTTGTTAGACATATTACACTAGTGTTGTCACATTTTAGGGGTACGGTTTCAACTTTAATTCCATAATCTAAGAGTTGTTGCTTTATCCAAAGGACTTGAGCACAACAACTCCCTAAGGATATGTACTCGGCTTCAGTGGTAGATAACGCTACACTATTTTTTTTCTTAGAGAACCAAGATATGAGCATACTACCTAGTAATTGACAAGTTCCTGAAGTACTTTTCCTATCGATTTTGCAACCCCCATAATCCGCATCCGAATAAGCATGAAGGTTGAAGGTAGAGTCTCTAGGGTACCAAGGACCTAAACAAGGAGTATCTCTAAGGTGCCTAAAGATTCTCTTAACAGCTATAAGGTGAGACTCTCAAGGACTAGCTTGAAACCTAGCACACAAGCAAACACTAAACAAGATATCCGGTCTACTTGCGGTAAGGTAAAACAATGATCCAATCATAGAACGGTAAAGCTTAGTGTCAACACACTTACCTCCTTCATCTCTGTCAAGCTTTGTAGATGAGCTCATAGGTGTGGCTTGAGGCTTTGCATTCTCCAAGCCAAACTTCTTGAGCATATCCTTTATGTACTTTGCTTGATTGATGAAGGTGTCATCCTTCTTTTGCTTGATTTGGAGTCCAAAAAGAATGAGAGCTCCCCCATCACACTCATCTCAAATTCACCTTGCATTAACATAACAAACTCTTGACAATGACATTCATTAGTAGAACCAAAAATATTATCATCAACATAAATTTGAACTACTAAGATGTCATTTTTATAAAAAGTGTAGTGTCCACCATACCTTTTTCAAAACCTTTTTTCAATTAAAAAGTTTGAAAGTCATTCATACCACACTCTAGGAGCTTGTTTTAAACCATAAAGAGCTTTGGTGAGTTTGAAAACATGATTTGGAAATTTTGAGTCTTCAAAACCCGGTGGTTGTTCCACATACACTTCTTCATTTATAAAATCATTTAAAAATGCGCTTTTAACATCCATTTGAAAAAGCTTGAAATTATGATAACATGCATATGCAAGCAACATCCCAATGGCTTCCATTCTAGCTACGAGTGCATAGGTTTCATCAAAATCTATTCCCTCTTCTTGAGTGTAACCTTGTGCTACTAGTCTAGATTTATTTCTTACAATGTTACCACTCTCATCTAGCTTGTTCCTAAAGACCCATTTAGTTCTTATGGTAGATTGATTACTAGGCCTATCAACTAATGTCCAAACGTTACTTCTCTCAGATTGATTTAACTCTTCTTGCATAGCCATAATCCAAAAGTCATCTTTCAATGCTTCTTTAATATTCTTAGGCTTTATGCATGAGATAAATGCAACATGATTCATTAATCTAAGAGAAGATCGAGTGATTACCCCCTTGGATGGATCACCCAAGATTTCACCATCTTTGACATAGTTGAACTCCCTTGGGTAGCTCACTTCCTTTTCCTCAAGAGCCAAGTCCTTCAAGGCTTCAAGAGGTGGATCTTGTGTGTCCTCTTCTTTTGTTGGAATCTCATCCTCCTTTGAAGTTTGTCCTCCATCAAAGGCATTTATGATTCCCACATCATCATCATCACAAGAATCCTTCCTTGGAAGGAGGTTATCATCGAATACAACATGAATAGATACTTCTACTACTAAAGTTCTTTTGTTAAATAATCGATAGGTTTTAGAGGTTAAAGAGTAACCTATGAAAATAGCTTCATCACTTTTTGCATCAAATTTATCTAAGTTGTCTTTTCCATTATTTAAAACAAAACACTTGCAACCAAAATGGTGAAAATAGCTAATGTTAGGCTTTTTAGATTTTAAAATCTCATAAGGTGTTTTCTTTAAAATTGGCCTAATCATTACTCGATTTACAATATAGCAAGCGGTGTTTGTGGCTTCCGCCCAAAAATATTTAGGTAAATTGTTTTCACAAAGCATAGTTCTAGCCATTTCTTGTAAAGTTCTATTTTTCCTCTCAACTACCTCATTTTGTTGAGGAGTTCGAGGAGCCGAAAAATTATGGCTAATACCATTTTCATTTAAAAAATCTTCAAACCCTAAATTTTGAAACTCGGTTCCATGATCACTTCTAATATGTGAAATTTTAAGTTCAAGATCATTTTAGGTTAGTTTTGAAAATATGATGAATTTTTCTAAAGCCTCATCTTTAGTACTTAAGTAAATCTAGAAAAATCATCAACAAGTACAAAAGCATAAGACTTACCACCCAAGGTCATAGTCCTAATTGGCCCAAAATAAATCCATATGGATAAGTTGTAAACATCTACTAGTAGAAACATCATTAATGGAATTAAAGGAAGACTTATGTTGTTTACCCTTAGAGCATGCATCACAAATTTTATCATTTGAAAATTTTATCTTGGGTAAAACTCTAACTAGATTAAGGGAGACAAGTTTTTCTAAAACACTTATGCTAGCATGTCCTAGTTTCCTATGCCACAACCATGCATCATTTTCATTTTGTGCTACTAAGCATGCATGAGATGTATGGATGTCATTTAGATGCACCATGTATATGTTCCCTATGCGATGACCTATGAGCATAATTATTATTAGATTTAATGTCTACAATTTTGCATCCATTTTTATCAAATAAAACATTAAATGCTTTATCACACAATTGACTTATGCTCAATAAGTTGTGTTTAAGACCATCGACATACAAGACATTTTCAATGAGAATAGTAGAGTGATTACCTATGGAGCCAATACCTTTAATGTGGCCTTTGGAGTTGTCACCAAATGTCACTACTCCTCCACTTTTTGGGTTTATA
Source organism: Hibiscus tridactylites (assembly GCA_958450335.1). Taxonomy (NCBI): domain Eukaryota; kingdom Viridiplantae; phylum Streptophyta; class Magnoliopsida; order Malvales; family Malvaceae; genus Hibiscus; species Hibiscus tridactylites. The sequence continues at coordinate 19,951,643 of OY288278.1, read as the reverse complement.
TCCATGAATTTACTCTTGTATCCAATCATATGCCTTGAGCATCCACTATCAAGGTACCATGAGTTTTGACTTTGTGCTTTGGCCTTGTAGCAATGCTCCCCCTACAAACAAAAATATTAAGCTTTTGTTTTTGGTACCCAAATCATTTTGGGTCCATGAGTGTTAGCTCCCAAAACCTTGGTTCCCATAGGAATCCAAGATGACATAACAAGAATATTATTAGATTTTACAAGTTCCTTAGGAACCCATACACTTCTAATTCTTTTAGCTATACTATGTCTAGGAAAGCTACCTTGATTGTAGTAGTTAGTCCTTTTCTTAGGTTGGTTTGTTCTTGAGGATTCACCTATTTCATGCTTGACACTACCAACATTTTTAAAGGACTATTTGAGCTCATTTAGCTCATCCAACACCTTTTAGTGTTCACTATTATATTGAGACAAAAGATTATTAAGGTCAACATTTTCATCTTGAAAGAATTTTAGTTCATCTTTTAACCTTAATATCTTTTTCTCAAATTTTGAATTAGCTTGAGTGAGTGAGTCATTTTTCTCATTTAGTTCCAAAATAATTTTCTTGTTTCTAATGACCGACTCTTTATATTTCTCAACTAATTCATCATAGACCTCTTGTAACTCATCATATGCATCATTCAATTCATCATATGTAAAATCTAAAGTTGATGAGTTAAAGGTTACCATGGAGGAATCTTCCTCAAGTGCCATGAGGCAAAGGTTAGTCACTTCTTGTTCGTCATCCTCTGATGACTCCTCATCACTCCAAGTAGCAAGCTTGGCTTTGAGCTTCTTCTTCTTCTCAAAGCCCTTCTTCTTGATTTGAGGGCACTCAAAGCAAATGATTTGATCCCTTGCTTCTTCTTTGTTCATACTTTTGAAGTCCATTTTTCTATGGATTTTTCTTCCCTGGTTGGACCTCATAAAGAGTGAGAATCGTTTAGATATCATAGCCAATTCTTCTAGCTCATCCTCCTCACTAGAAGAGCTCTCTTCATGTAGTGAAGCTTTGAGAGCTATTCCCATCTTCTTCTTCTCAACCTCTAGCTTTTCTACTCTTTTCTCTTCTTTCTTCTTCTCTTCTACCCTTCCTTGCTTCATAATCTCATGAGTAAGGAGAGAACCCACAAGCTCATCAAGCTTTAAAGTCTTCAAGTTTTTAGCTTCAATGATGGCAGTTCTCTTCCCATCCCAAGATTCGGGAAGTGAATAGAGTATCTTCCGGACAAGCTTGTCTTCCGGTATGATTTCTCCAAAACCCTTGAGCCCATTGACTATAGTGGAGAATCGATCAAACATCTTGGACACCGTCTCATCGATCTCCATCTTGAAATTCTCATATCTAAGATTGAAAATTCCAATCTTAGTTTCTTTAACATCGTTGGTTCCCTCAAAGGTAGTCTCAAGAGTGTCCCACACTTCTTTGGCATTCTCGATGGATGAAACTTTAGAATAGACGTTCAGACCGAATGAACAAAAGAGCATGTGGAGAGCTTTGTCATTTACTTGAATCTTTTTCCTTTCTTCTTCACTCATCTCCACCTTTTTCTTCAAGACTATCTTGCCTTCACCATCTTGCTTCAATGGAATGTAAGGGCCATCTTCAATGACATCATACACTACGTAGTCATTTGACTTGATGAAGAGACGTATTCTATTCTTCCAAAAAGAATAGTTATCACCATTAAAGAAGGGAGGCTTTGTAGCGGATTGAGACTCATACATGCTCGAACCGGAGGTTGAAGCCATCTCTTGATATTTGATGATCACACTCTTCCAAGGAACTTCTCTTGTGGTTGTTAATCCTCAAAGAGGTAGGCTCTAATACCAATTGTTGAGTGGATCGAAAGATCGATATGAACCAAGAGGGGGTGAATTGGATTTTTAAAGTTTGTGTGGTGGAAATTGCAAATTAAAAAGATTGACAAGGAATTTTATATTGGTTCAAGTTCCAAATGAACTCTACATCCACTACCTTAGCTTCACTAAGGATTTGCAACAATTCCACTAATTTCTCTTCCTCTTTTCTAGGCTAAGGAGGCAACCCTTACAATTTTCGGTTAAATTTTCTACCCAAAATTTAACCCAATCCTCACACAAAGGTAACAAATAATTTGATGGCTAAGATAGTATCTCTCAATAAAATTTGTAGCCCAATTACAAGCACTCAACCCAATTGAAAAAGATAAGAATGAAAATTACAATTAGGGTTTCTAGACAAATATGGGATTTTAGCAGAAATGCTTGGATTTGATGTATGGATATTTGCTTTTGGATCAATAGTTGTTGTTGGAGCTTTTAGAGGTCCCTTTTATACCTTCTCATTGATTTCTAGCCGTTGTGGTTGTTGCACTCATCAATAGAGCCGTTGGGGATGTTATCTCACCTCCATAAATGCAGTCTGCAACAACCCGTTTCAGAATGCGGGGTACCTGTTTAGAAACGGACTAAAATAGAAAGAACCGTTGGGGTGCATTTAAGAGCCCATTTCGAAATGTGTTGAAGCCGTTTCGAAACACTTTTGCCACTATCAAGGGTCATTTCGAAACAGCCTGAGCCCGTTTCGAAACACCCTAACGGTTTCCAAAAAATCAGTTAAAAACATTGTAACGGTCATATTTTCAAATCAAAATGAATAACAACTTCGAAACACTTGGACTTGTTTCGAAACAGTTTGCCATTGTCAAGGGTCATTTTGAAAGAGCCTGAGCCCGTTTTGAAACACCCTAATGATCTTTGCAAATTCAGTTAAAAAATATTACAACGGTTAGAGTTTTTAAATCAAAATGAAGAACCGTTTCGAAACGATTGAAGCCGTTTCGATACGGGTTCATGTGTTCTAAAGCCGTTTTGATACGCGTTTCGGAACATGGGTTGGCAGTGATGAAATCGTTTCGAAAAGCCTTAGGCCGTTTCGAAACAAGGACTTGAAAATCACTGTTTCGGCTTTAAACAATTAGAAAAATATTTGAAAACTTTGTTTTTAACTTTGACATAATCTTAAAATCATATGGGGATGTTTTGAGGACTTAAAAATTCGTTTTGACATTTTCAATTTAGTCCTTAGGTTTTTAGTTATATCAAAATTAAAATATTGGTTTCACAGTTGTAGACCATTTATTGAAGTGGATGGATGTTGGCTAAAGACTGCACAAGAAGGTGAGTTACTGGTTGCTGTTGGCAGGGATGCCAAGAACCAAATGTTTTCTATAGCTTGGGTTTTAGTTGAAGTGGAATGCGCAACTTCATGGAAATGGTTTTTCAAAAAATTTCTTAATGATCTAGACCATCCAACTAGTGAAGGCATCACACTTATGTCAGACCAATAAAAGGTATGCATGTTTTTAGCTTTATTTTTTTGACTTTATATGTCTGTTTAAAATATATTTTATGGTGTATGTAACGCCCCGATTTTTGGCAAAGAGATTTTTGGGATGATTTTAGGGTCCGTTGGACTGGGATTAAGGAATCGGGATGAGGTTAAAGAAAAATATTTCGAAAGGTGATAAAATATGGAAAAATTATCTAAAATCTTTTTTAAATATATAAAAGGTTTTGGTGAAAGGAAATTTTGAAAACGAGTTCTGGAAATGCGACATTTGGATTAGTGACCAAAATGTAAAGTTTGAAAACTAGTTTTAGTGACTGTTTTGTAAAAGGGTCAAAACTTTGAATCTTTCAAGAGCTATTATACCATTTGGTCTAATCTGAGTTTTCCCTTAATTAGGATTATTTTAAATGTGTTTTAATTAAAGGAAATAAAAGGATTTATTTAAGGAATGCAGTTATTTTCTAAAATCACAATTTGACGTAACTTTATCTTCTCAAGATTTTCTCTCAACTTCTTTTTATCCAAACACATTCTTTTCATCATAAAATTTAAGGTGATGATCTTTATATCTTAACTCTTTGATTTCCTAAATGATTCTTCAATTTGTTTTCCAAAAATCTTATTGAATCTCTTTTGATTTTCAAAAGGAAAACATCCAATTAAGGGGAAACTCATACAATGGAGGTAAGTTTCACTCCTCTCCTCTAATGTAAGGCCATTTACTAAAATTCCTAAGTTCTTGATCCTTTATATATGTTTTATAATGTGGTTTTATGATTTAATTGGGTAATATGATTAAATAAAGGTTTTATTGATGAATTTATATCATTTCTGAATTGGATCTATTTTGATGGGTTTATGATTGATTTTAATCACAATTTTGAAGTTTAATAATGTTAAGATAAAGATTTTAACATTTTAATCCCGAAACTATGTGAATATATAATTGTTTAGGTTGCTAGATTTGGGTTTTTATGGAGTTGTGGTGGTTTTATGAATGTTGGAGGTATAAGGATGATAATATGATGATTTTGGATGTTAATCAATGATGATTGGTGGTTTGAAACGTTAGTTTGTGGCTGGGTTAATTTTAGAAGTGTTTTGGTGATGATTTCGGATGATTTCGGTTGGTGATTTATAGCCGTTAATAAGGCGATGTTGAGGTTATGTTTCGCTGGGATTTAGTACGCATTTCAATGCATTAATCCCTTGTTGTTACGCGGTTGAAATAGGAGAGGTTGATCCAAAAGAGATCGGTGAAGCTTTGGAGGCTTCGAACGCTTGAATTCGCATCGGCAAATTGAAGTTTCGCGTATCGGTGAGCGAGAACGTGGATTTCAGCTTTGACATGTTTTAAAGGTGTTTTGGGAACTTAGATTTAAGCTTGAAATGCTTGTCTAAGTTCAGAAGTAAGTATACGTGGATTTTCTCTCTTGGTCGTGCTTTTCGAGAATGGTTTTATGCTCTTGTTTTTTATTACATGATACATATTGTTTATGCATGATTTAAAGTTTTTGTATACTGTTTTTAATCATGAAATGATGGTGGATGCATGTGGTAAGTGATCCATGTAAGTATATGTTTATACTTTGATTTAAAGCATGGTTTGATGCTTTGGAAAATGGTTTTATGTCGATGCATATGAAAACAATGAGGTATGTGGTTATAATGAATTATATTGGCAAGTGATGTGGTTTTAAATAAATGTTATCGGATATAGTTGGCCGACCATAGGATTGAGTGCACTATAAATAAGTTGCCTTGGATGTCGAGGGGTTGGTGTCCCATGTCTCCGTCCAAGTACACTAATGATCGAGGAGGTTGGTATCTCGTCTCTCGTTAGTGGGTTAAGCATCCAACCGATGACTGAGGTTGGTGTCCCTGTTAGTTGTTATTGAACTGCGATTATGATTGTATCGCTATTCCGGTTGAGATGGCTTGAAGTGTTGTGTGAACACTTGTTGAATCCGTGTATCCGACGAACTATTTTGGAAATGGAATTTGGTTAATGGTCACTTGTAAGCCAATGTAATTGTTGATGTATCATGAAAAGGTTTGTGTTGTATAATGAGATTTATACATGTTACTCTTTAGGCTTTGCGTATGGTATATTTTGCATGGTAAGACTTAAATTGAGTTTTAACAACGTGACTTGTTGTTTAACTATGATATATGTTGCATATGGTTTAATATGCTGATTTCGGAAAGGTTTAAGTGAATGGTTTTCAAGGCTTGGTGTTTTACAAGTGGATTGAAATGATGATTTCAATGGTTTTGAGAAATTGTTTTCAAATTGCATTGATGGTGTTTTGTTTTGAGCACTCATCACTAAGCCTGGCGTGCTTACGCTCTCTTTGTCCTTCAATGTAGAGAATTAGAACAGAGGAAGCAGCAATTGAGCAAGGAGGATTCAAGGGCTTCGTTCTTTGAAAGTATGGTTTCAAACTAGACTTTTAGTAATAAAGGCAATGAGGATTCATTGATGTTTTGGCAGTGTGTTTGCTAAACTCCCTGTTTTGAGCAAGTTAATATTGTTGTTTTGAAGTTGTAAATAGCATTTACTTGCTAGTATTTGGTTTGGTTTGTGTTTTGGTGTCTTAATGTTTTCTTTGCATAGGAAGCATGCATATAGTTTGATAATCTTGATGAGTTGATGTTGGAAGCATGCTTTGGTGTTTAATGTCTTTGAATATATGTGCTAAGTGGATGATTATGTTTGTTAACATTTTTGAATATTTTAAGATGAGTTTAAGCATGAAAAACCAACATTTTTGGGCATTTCAAGCCCATGTGTTTCGATACAGTCGAAGGTGTATCGATACGAGTATGTGTATTTTTAGACCTCGTATCGAAACAAGTCAAGGTGTATCGGTACACCCCCTTAGATTAAACAGTTCTGGAAAATCTCGTATCGATACACTATCGAGACCGTATTGATACGCCCTCATGTATCGATACACTATGGAGTCATTTCGATATGGCTTGTAGGTAAGTTGGTTTTTTTGAATGTTAAATGTTTCTAATTTCTCCCGTTTAGTCCTTAATCGTTATACATGCAATTGAATAAGTTTGGATGATCTTTTATAGCTGAAATTTGACATGTATGCATGAAACTTGACTAATTGAGAATTGGGAAACCTAATTCCATGTAAGTCCTTTTAATTTTCTAGATTTACAATTTGGTCCCTTAATGTTTGTGATTACAATTGAATGCCCTATTGATGTCCGTTTGAATTGAGATTTTAGATCGTGGCATAAAAAATGACTAGTAAAAGGGTGGTAACTTCAAATAGGATAAAGTCCCTATAATTTGTAAAAATTACGATTTGCTCCTCAAAACGTGTATCCAAACGAATGTCTAATCGATGTTTGATTGAGTTGGGATTTCTTTCACTACGAGCTCAAATCACATATGATGATAATGTTCATCTAGATAAGATAAAAAGAAAAAAAGGGTCGTTTATTACGGTAAACTTTCCTGGTTTACTTCAATATTCCCCGTGTGACTTGCTCGGTTTGGTCTCGTGTCTAGACCAGGCCGAGGGAGCTATATTTGTTGGCATTAGATCCAGATTTGCAATAATTGGGAGGTAAGTTATGATTGATTAGTGTCTTTGTTGATTGCTTAAACAAAGTTTGCGATTAAATGGGATGCTGATAATGGTTGAATGTTGTTGATTGTTATTCACAGTGATTGTTATATATATATATATATGTTGATTGTGATATGCCATGTAGGGTTTGTTTGGGGAACCCATTTCCTTATTACTATAGTCTGAAATGTTTTGATTTGAATTGAAAGTCTTGGATCCTTGCTTGAAGCTGGCCTAATTGTTTTGTTTTGTTGAAATTATCATACCTTAAATATTTTAGCACGATGGAATCGAGGAGAGAGTTGAAATTTGGTATGATTGCTACTGCCGATGGGCAGTGATATAAGGAGGATGTCATACCTCCTAGAGGGTTTCCACCCCCTCCACCTAATCTACCTGAGAATGTAGAGCAAGTACAAACTGCACCGACTGGGCCAGTGTTGGGCGAAACAACGCATTTGAGGCAAATGCTTACTGGAGTTTTTCAGGGTGTTGTTGCTGAAGCGCAAGTGCCTGCGTCAATTGTTGGGCAAATGGGTATTCTGTTGGAATGTTTGCGTAATTTGGGTAGTGTTGAGTACTGTGGGTTGTCCCCCTGAAGTGTTTGAGGTATGGATGGCTAGTACTATTTGGATTTTGGATCAGATGGGGTGTTATGAAGCTCGTAAGTTGGGATGTGTTTTTATCCATGTTGCAAGGTGATGCTTATAGTTTTTTGACGACAATAACTATGGGAATGGAAATCAATGATGTGGATTGGGTGTTTTTCCAAGATGCCTTTAAAAAAGAAGTATATGGGAGTTAGATACTTGAATGACATGAAACGTGAGTTCATGACTTTGGTTCAGGGTAGCATGATTGTGGCTGAGTATAAGGATCAATTTGTTCGTTTGAGCCAATATGCCTATGAGTTGGTACCAGATGAGAAGCATCTTTGTGACCGATTTTGTTACAGATTGGCACATGGTGTGAGGACATACATGTTGGCTTTTGTCTACACTGATTTTGACGTGTTGGTCACACAAGCAAAGGAAATCGAACAAAGCTTGAGTTTACCGTCTCTTGTAGAAGGTTCTGACTTGGGAAAAAGAGTTGCAGACTTTGATTTTGGTAGTGATCAGTATAAGAAGCATTGTGATAGGATGTATCGTTCTAATGCAAGGTGGGTTATATCAGACTTTAATCCCTGTTGGGTATATGAATCATGTGTGCATGGGCGAGATTTTCCATGTTTGGCTCGTATAGGACAAGCTTCTGTTGTTGTTGCAGCTAACTCTTATTGAAGTTGCGTATCAACTGATCATTTTGGATGTTATTGTCCACTGTTGTCTTGTGGTGGTCAGGCTAGGACACTTGTTGTTGCACCACAAAGAGGTCTTGGGCGTGATCATGGTAACTTCCAGTGTAGAGAGGATGGTCAGAGAACTGTGGCTCATGTAGTGGCAGTTCAACCTGAGGTGGTGGTCATGTGAGGGTGTACGCACATAACAAGGGACATAATGACACTGATGTGATTTCAGGTATGCCCATTTTGCAATCTTTGTCATTGTTATATATGATTGATTCTGGTTCTACAAATTCATACATATTGCGTGAACATGCACATTTGCTTGATATTCTAGTTGTTAAATGTGGGAATGCAAGTAACTAGTTCTTTTGGTGAAACGCTTGTTACAAGAAAGTTGTTTAGGAGATTTCCTTTAATTATTCAAGGTCACATGTTTGTTGTTGATTTGATGGAATTGTCGTTCCATAGTTTTGATGTAATTCTGGGTATGGATTGGTTGATCGAGCATAGAGCTGTGGTTGATTTTGAAACCAAGCGAGTTGTGCTGAAACTTGCTGATGATTATGAGGTAGTAATCGTGAGTGAGAATGTTAAATTCTTATCCGATTTTGTTTTAGCTTGGGAAGCGAGTCGTTTGATGGAATTGAATTGTGAGGCTTTCTTGGCATATGTAATGAATCTGGGATCGAAGGAGGTGCGTGTTCGAGACATACATACAGTATGTGAGTTCCCATGTGTCTTTCCAAAGGAATTGCCCGGTTTGCTGCCAAATATAGAGGTTGAGATTGGCATTGAGTTGTATGAAAATACAGCTCCCTTGTCTATTGCTCCATATCGTATGGCTCTGAAGGAGTTGAAGATGCAACTACAAGAGTTGCTTGATCGAGGGTTTATTAGGCATGACGCGAATGTGCATTGATTATCGACAACCGAAAAAGTTGGCGCATAAGAATCAATATCCTTTGCCAAGGATTAATGATTTGTTTGACCAATTTCGTGGTGCTTTAGTCTTTTCTAAGATTGATTTAAAGTGTGGGTATTATCAGTTGAAGGTAAAGGATGTGGTTGTGCCTAGAATTGTCTTTCATACAAAGTATGAGCATTGCGAGTTCTTGGTGATGTCATTTGGTTTGACCAATGCGTCAGTGCGTTCAAGGATTTGTTAAATCAGGTGTTCCATGAGTTTCTGGATCAAGTTGTTGTGTTTGTTGGTGATATTCTAGTGCGTAGAGGTAAATAGAAGGATTTTGATAAGCATGTATGAAAAGGCTAGTAGGCTTTGTGAATGAACAAATGTTGCTATTTATTCGGGAAGTACGAGTTTTGGATATGTTAGAAGGAGTATGGGTTTGAGAACGTTATTAGTAAGTGTGAAAATTTTATCATGCACGATGAAAAAAACTTATATGTATATATGTAATTATGCCATTACATGCATACATTTGGGCATGACATTAGTGGTTTTGCATACATACACATAGACATTTACGAGGGCATATAAGTAATCATGCACACATGTGTTCACACTTACGGATGACTGTTCGAAGATCGATGGAGTGAAGATGTAAGCTATGTAGTTTATGTAAGTAGCTTTGGTAATTTGGTTTTCAGAGTTCGCAAGGTATGAAGAGGATGTTAAACTATGTTCTTGGGAGTTTGGCTTGTGCTAGTTTTGGAGCAACCCAGATTGTAGTTAGAAGTTTGTGGGTTTGCTAGATCCAGTTGCTTAAGGATTATGATTGGAAGATTGAGTAGCACCCGAGTAAAGCTAATGGTGTAGCTGATGCTTTGAGTAGGTAGGTTGTGGTGGAGTTAAGAGCAATGTTTGCACGATTAAGTGTGACATAAGATAGTGGTCTTTTGGCTGAGTTGCAAGTGAAGCCATCTTTATCACAGTTGATAGTGGAAAGCAACCTTTTGATGAGGATTTAGTACGTCATGTTAAAGATATTATGGATGGGAATTCGTTGGATTTTCATTTTAATGATGATGAGGTGTTGTGTTTCAAAGATCGGATAGTGGTGCCTAATGACGATGAGTTGAGGTGAACCATTCTGACCGAAGCGCATAGTAGTCCTTTTCTTATGCATCCTGGTAGTACTAAGATGTATCGAGGCTTGAAAGAAGAGTACTATTGGGCTGGTCTAAAGAAAGATGTGTCTGATTTTGTTGCTAAGTGCACGGTGTGTCAGCATGTTAAGGCTGAACATCACTTCCATCCATGTTGTTGCAACCATTGAGGGTACCGAATTGGAAATGGGAGAGAACCACCATGGATTTTGTGTCTGGTTTGTCGTTAATGCCAACTAAGAAGGATTCCATTTGGGTGATTGTTGATCGGTTTACGAAATGTGTGCATTTTGTACCTGTGCATAAGACATGTACTTTGGATAAGTTGGCGAATTTATATATTGCTGAGGTTGTGAGTTTGCATGGTGTGCCTAATTCTATAGTTTCAGATAGATATATGTGGTTTACAGTGATGTTTTAGGATTGTTTACATCGAGCTTTGGGTACATGGTTGAATTTCAATACTTCATATCCTCCCTAGTCGAATGGTTAGTCTAAACGTGTGGTTCAAGTCTTGGAAGATATGTTGAGATGCTGTGTCATTGAGTTCCAAGGAATATGGGAGAAACATTTGCCTTTGGTAAAGTTTGCTTATAATAGCAGTTACCAAGCTAGTATACAAATGGCACCGTTTGAAGCGTTGTATGGTATGAGGTTTCATACACTTTTGTAGTGAGATGAGGTTGGGGAAAATCATGTTTCCTTGCCTATTGTATTGAAAAGAACAAATGAGAAGGTGAAGCTTATTTGTGATCATCTAAAAGCTGCTTCAGATCGTCAAAAATCCTACACGGATTTGAACCGTAGAGAGATTGAGTATGCGGTTGGTGATCATATGTTTTTGAAAGTGTCGCCTTGGAAGAAGGTGATAAGGTTTGGTCATAAGGGTAAGCTTAGTCTGAGGTTTATTAGACCATATGAGGTTGTGGAGTGTGTTGGTCCTGTTGCGTATTGTTGAAGTTACCTCCCGATTTGGAGAAAATTCTTGATGTGTTCCATGTTTTGATGTTGCAGATGTTTAGGTCGGATCCGTCAAATGTTATGCTGGTGGAGGATATGGAGTTGTGATCGAGGTTGTCATTTGATAAGGAACTTGTTGAGATCTTTTATTCATGTAGTAAATTTCACCGTGGTAATAGTGGTGCTTGTGAAAGTCTTGTGGCAACACCGTGGTGTTGAGGAGGCCACATGGGAGTGTAAGGCGGATTGGATGAGATTGTTTCTTTCAGGTAAAATTTTGAGGACGAAATTTCCTATGTGGGGGAGAGTTGTAATGCCCTGATTTTGGGCCTAGATGTTTTTGAGATGGTTTTAGGGTTTGTTGGATCGAGATTAGAGATTCGGGTAAGTTTCGGGATGAGTTCAAGGAAAACATATTTTAGAAGGTGATAAAAATATGGAAAATTTATCTAAAATCCTTTTTAAATATATAAAAGGTTTTGGTGAAAGCAATTTTTGAAAACGAGTTCTGGAAATGTGACATTTTGGATTAGTGACCAAAATGTAAAGTTTGAAAGCTAGTTTTACTGACTGTTTTGTAAAAGGGTCAAAACTTTGAATCTTTAAGGAGCTATTATACCATTTGGTCTAATCTGAGTTTTCCCTTCATTATGACCATTTCAAATGTGTTTTAATTAAAGTGACTAAAATGATTTAATTAAGGAATATGGTTATTTTCTAAAATCACAATTTGACGTAACTTTCTCTTCCCAAGATTTTCTCTCAACTTCTCCTTAGCAAAACACATTCTTTTCATAAAAAATTTAAGGTGAGGATCTTGATTCCTTAACTCTTTGATTTCCTAAATGATTCTTCAATTTGTTTCAAAAAATCTTATTGAATCACTTTGATTTTCAAGAGGAAAACATCCAATTAAGGGGAAACTCATACATTGGAGGTAAGGTTCGTTCTTCTCCTCGAGTGTAAGGTTCTTTACTAAAATTCCTAAGTTCTCGATCCTTTATATATATATATTATAATGTGTTTTTATGATTTAATTGGGTAATATGATTAAATCAAGGTTTTATTAAAGGATTTATATGATTTTCAGATTGGATCTGTTTTGCTGGGTTTATGATTGATTTTAATCATGATTTTCAAGTTTAATAATGTTAATATAAAGATTTTAAAATTGTAATTCTGAAACTATGTGAATCTCTAATTGTTTAGGTTGCTAAATTTTGGTTTTTGTGGAGTTGTGGTGGTTTTATGAATGCTGGAGGTATAAGGATGACAATATGACAATTTTTTATGTTAATCAACAATGATTGATGGTTTGAAACGATAGTTTGTGGCTGGGATTAGTTTAGAAGTGTTTTGGTAATGATTTTAGATGATTTCGGTTGGTGATTAATAGTCGTTAGCAAGGCGATGTTGAGGTTCTGTTTCGCTGGGATTTAGGATGCATTTAATTGCATTAATCCTCTATTGTTACATGGTTAAAATAGGGGAGGTTGATCTGAAAGATATCGGTGAAGCTTTAAAGGCTTTGGACGCTTGAATTCGCGTCAGCGAATTAGAGTTTTGCGTGTCAGTGATTGAGAAAGTGGATTTCAGCTATGAAATGTTTTAAAGGTGTTTTGGGAACTTAGATTTAAGCTTGAAACGCTTGTCTAAGTTTAGGAGTAAATATAAGTGGATTTTCTCTCTTGTTCGTGGTTTTACGAAATGGTTTTATGCACTTGTTTTTTATTACATTATACCTACTGTTTATTCATGATTTAAAGTATGTTGTATACTGTTTTTAATTATGAAATGATGATGGATGCATGTGGTAAGTGATCCATGTAAATATATGTTTTATATTTGGATTTAAAGCATGGTTTGATACTTTGGAAAAGGGTTTTATGTTGATGCATATGAAAACAGTGAGATATGTGGTTATAATGAATTATATTTGCCAATGATGTGGTTTTAAAGAAATGTTATCAGATATAGTTGGCCGGCCATAGGATTGAGTGCATTATGAATAAGTCACCTTGGATGTCGAGGGGTTGGTGTCCCATGTCTCCATCCAAGTACACTAACGACCGAGGATGTTGGTGTCTCGTCTCTCGTTAGTGGGTTAAGTGTCCAATCGATGAATGGGGTTGGTGTCCCCGTTAGTTGTTATTGAGCCACGATTATGAATGTATCACTATTCCGATTGAGATGGCTTGAAGTGTTGTGTGAACACTTGCTGAATCCATGTATCCGATGAACTATTTTGGAAATGGAACTTGGTTCATGGTCACTTGTAAGCCAATATAATTGGTGATTTCTCATGAAAAGGTTTATGTTGTATAATGAGATTTATACATGTTACATTTTAAGCTTTGCATATGGTATGCTATGCACGTGAAGGCTTAAATTCAGGTTTAGCAATAGGACTTGCTGTTTAACTATGATACATGTTGCATATGGTTTAATATGCTTGTTTTGGAAAGGTTTAAGTGCATGGTTTTCAAGGCATGATGTTTTACATGTGGATTGAAATGATGATTTCAATTGTTTTGCGAAAATGTTTTCAAATTGCATTGGTGCTGTTTTGTTTTGAGCACTTCTCACTAAGCCTGGTGCCCTTACGCTTTCTTTATCCATCAATGCAGAGAATTCGAAGAGAGGAGGCAGCAATTGAGCAAGGAGGATCCAAGGGTTTTGTTATTTGAAAATATGGTTACAAACTAGACTTTTAGTAATAAAGGCAATGAGGATTCATTGATGTTTTGTGTGTGTGTTTGCTAAACTCCCTGTTTTGAGCAAGTTAATATTGTTGTTTTGAAGTTGTAAATGGCCTTTACTTGCTGGCATTTAGTTTGGTTTGTGTTTTGGTGTCTTAATGGTCTTTTTCAATAGGAAACATGCCTATAGTTTGATAATCTTGATGAGTTGATGTTGGAAGCATGCTTTGGTGTTTAATGTCTTTGAATATATGTGCTAAGTGGCTGATTATGTCTTGGTAACATGTTGGAATGTTTTCGAATGAGTTTAAGCATGAAAAACAAACATTTTTGGGCATTTTAGGCCTAGGTGTTACAATACAATCGAAGGTGTATCGATACGTGTATGTGTATTTTGGACCCCGTATTGAAACGGGTGAAGGTGTATGGAGACTCCCTTTTGCATTAAATGGTTTTGGAAAATCTTGTATCGATACACTATCGAGACCGTATCGATACTCCCCCGTGTATCGATACACTCTAGAGCCGTTTTGATACGTCTGGTAGGTAAGTTGGTTATTTTGAATGTTAAATGTGTCTGGTTTCTTTCCTTTTAGTCCCTGATCGTTATGCATGCAATTGAGTGAGTTTGGATGATATTTTATATCTGAAATTTGACATACATGCATGGAACCTGACTAATAGAGGATTGGTAAACCCAATTCCAAGTAAGTCCTTATAATTTTCTAGATTTATAATTTGGTCCCTTAATGTTTGTGATTGCAATTGAATGGCCTATTGATGTCCTTTTGAATTGAGATTTGACAGTGTGACATGCGAAACGACTATACAAAGGGTGGTAACTTAAAATAGGCTAAAGTCATTGTAATTTATAAAAATTATGATTTGGTCCTCATGACATGTATGTTGTCAAACGAATGTCTAATCGATGTTTGATTGAGTTGAGGTTTCTTCCACTACGAGCTCGGATAACATAGGATGATAATGTGCATCTAGATAAGATAAAAAGAAAAAATAGGGGTTGTTTATTGCGGTAAACTTTTCTAGTTTACTTCAATATTCCCGTGTGACTCGCTCAGTTCGGTCTCTCGTTTAGACCGGGTCAAGGGGGTTACAATGTATTGATTAATGAAGATATTGGTGAAAGATTATCCAGTCACTGCATATAGAATGTGTGCAAGACACTTTTATGCCAATTGGTTTAGAAAAAGAGAAGATTATGAATAGGAAACTGTGACAGATAACATCAAACCCTTATTTTATTGTAATGTTCAATATTTAGTAAGTGAGCTATGTCATATAACTTTTTTCTAACAATTTCCATATGTTCGGGTCAATTTACATCGAAGACTTTGATAACAACCTTCAAAAGCTTGAAAAAATGGGTCATAATTCAACTGAGGACTAGTTAAAGCATCATGTCCAGAATTGGACCAAGGCCTACTTTTCTACAACATCAGTATGTGATGTTGCAGATACTAATATGGTCGAGGCATTAAATGCTTGGATACTAAATGCTAGATACAAGTTGATCGGTGTAAAAATGTCGCACTCTAAGTGCAAGCAAACACTGTCGATGCAAGAATAGAAACATGAGGATCCTGTTTGAATATTAATTCCACGAGGATGAGTATTGAGCTTAGATATTATGTGGCCACAAGAAATTATATCAAATGAAATATTGTGAGTTTAATGGCAGTTGCAATAAAGAAATAAAGTAAGGAGTAATGGATCAATTGTTGTAGCAAAAATAACAAGTATTGAAGAGTAGAGAAATATTAAGATAAGGCATGGATCTCCTCGATTTAGCTTGGAAGAAAATCGAGTACACATAAGGAAGTACGATGGCCCATTTCACAAGTAAAAAACTAAGCTCTTTTACTAACTTTCATCCAATCTTCAACTGTTGACGCAAAGATGTAGAGCAGACATAACTCTCGTTATAAGTTAAAACTACAATCCTTTGAACAAGCAAATCAACTCTCATTGTAATGGCTTGTTAATCTGATTTGTCACTGCATCCGTCGATGTCAGTAGCTATGTTTAACATTCTCATGCAAACAATAATCAGATCCAACAACCAATGTATGAGTAAACACTAATAAAAATATGTTGAACTAAAAGATAAGAATTCAATAAGTTCATACAGACCTTAAAAGTTTAACCCGCAATCATTAAAGCAAAAAATATAATAGAAATCTCCAGCAAACATCTAATTAAAGAAGAGTTTAAGAAGATAACAAAATATTATCCTTGATCTAGCACTTGAACCCTCTTCTCCTTATATATTTCTGCCTTGCTTCGCCTTGGATCTCGAGAAAAGAAGCTTAACCTGCCGTGGATGGAAGAAAAAAGCTCGGAGGTCGAAGATGATATGAAAAATAGAAATCGCGTGTCCCTCTCTCTCTTCTAGATTTGTCATTTTATAAGCTGCCCAAGAAATGACACATTTCCTTCAGGTGTTTTGCGTGTCCCAAAGCAATACAAATTATGTTTTAACAAATAATAAAGCCCTCATGTTCCTCCTTATATTTTAGCAGACTAGACAGCTGGCTGCAGTGGTGAAACTTCCTCTGTAGGGAAATTAGAAATACAACGAAAACAATGCAAAATAGGCAGAAATATATGAAATAAGAGCAACTGAGACTAAGTTAGAAAAAATACAGGAAATAAAAATCAAAATGCAGAAATGGATGTAATAAACACTAATGTGGGGACAATTAAATCTATATTTTTAAAGGAAGTACATGCTCTTTAAAGAGCTATCACACCCCAAACTTGATTTTTTTACATGTCCTCAAGTAAAATTAAAACAACAAGATCAAAAAACAGTTTAGAGGCATTATAGATACTTGAATCATTACAATCTACCAATAAATCCATTGCATCGACAAGATAAAAGATTGCATAAACAAAACTAGTACCAAAATTAAAGATAGCACTTCAAGAATACAAAACATCATGCCTATCACCTCAGATTCTTTTCACCTATCAACATTTATTAGTACAACATATAACAAGATATATGTAACACCCCCTTCCCGGTCTGGTAGGAAACTAGGTCGGAAAGCGTTACCAGTGATCGATGCAGTGATTCTGGTACAATAATTCATTCAATAAACAATCTGATGCGATATGTTATCAATATGAAACAGTAACAACTTGTATTACGACATGCTAATCTATTTTAGGGCCAATTTTAAACTTTTATAAGCTCTAGGGACTTAACTATAATTTTAGTAATTTAGGTGTCCTTTTAATAAGACGACTGGACTACAATGAAATTCAACTCAATTTCAGTAAGCCTGCAAATTTTCACGTTAGTCCGAGTTCATTTACCCACCTAATTAAACTTTAGAAGATTTAGTGACCAAATATAAACAATGCAAAACAATATTCATTGCCAATTAACAATTATAACTAACACCGTATCGAAACGCCTTAGGCTATATCGGTACTAGCATATTTGATTTAAAATTTCTAGGGACATTGTCTAATATCATACTGAAATGACCAGGGATGTTTCGGTACAGATTGACCTCTGTTGACTTTACCAAAAGACCTTGTTTCGATACGGTTTAACCCATATCGATCCCGATTGACTCATGTTGACCCCGTTCTAATACACTCTGAGCATGTATCGAAACGAATTTTGACAGCAGCAAAAGTCCCAAAAAATGTATCAATACGCCTCTAAGACGTATCGAAACACCCTATTTCACTGTGGTTCCTTATAGCTTTAATATGATGGCCGTACAGAAACGCCGTCACCCATTTTGATACGCCATCATGTAATTTGACCTACCAAACGATGTCCAAATGCATTTAAACTTTTCACGCAACATTTCAATACTATAAACTACTAGAATGCCAAGTTTCATGACTGTATGGATGCGTTTACTAGGTTTTTACCTTTTAGAGACCATTATGCCAATTTAGTCACTTTTAGCACAACACAAAATTCATTTTAGGGTCCTTAACTACATTACAAACCACACATAACATAAACATACCAAAAGGGACTCAAATGACTAGTCCAACTACATTGCCACCATTCTAGGAGTACATAAGGACAAAAGACGTTACTTGAAGCTTGTAGTGACTTGTCTAGCTTCGACTTCTCTTATCTACAACAACAATAACCTCTTAACCTGAAATACATGAAAGATGAATGTATTAGACTTACATAGTCTAAGTGAGATAACCATAAGCAACATCTAGATAAAAAATATGCATTTCAAAATCAAGTACTTGATAAGATCAATGATATGAGTCTATGATAACAATGTAATGCTCATGATCAACATCAATTTCTTCATATTTCATTATTAACCCTTGGATCGAATCAAGATAGTGGATACGCAAATTCATGTGCCTCTCCAAATCAATGAATGGTCTAGTCCCTCCGCCTCACCAATATGACTAATAATATAACACATCCCTCCGCCTCGCCAAATCAACATAGGTCGTAGCCTTAGGACCATAGTCCACCCGTACACCGAGCTCATGAATTCTATGGCATGCCAATTGTATTCAATGTCCTTTCGAATCCAAGATCCGATAACAACATTAACAATCAAAGTTCAATGATAATTACAATGTTCATTGTTTCCAATGTATTTATCAATAAACAATGTTCCAATATCATTGTTTCTCCACAAATACATCAGCTATAACTAAATTCAATGATTTCGATGCCAATTTCAATGATCGATGATTCATTTACAATGGTTCTATAATAATATGTATATCAATAACAATGTACGATGACGGTAACAATACTAATGTCCAATGTTCGATGATATACTTAATGATGCTTACCAATGTATCCATCTAATAACTATGCAATATCCATTAAAGCAAGGTTAGCTAAATCAATGAAATCAATAACAATGAATTTGAGAAGTCTCCTCGCCTAATCCCGAGACTCCGACTATACTCACCTTGACAATCCGATGCTTTTACAACTCTCGAATAACAACCCATTTGTTTCTAGCCTTCGGTGAGGTCGATGGATGCTCATTTTCTTGAGCTAGGAAATCAATTGGAGTGTGTTAGAAACAATATTATGGATATCGTAATCAATATAACGATATCAAAATCGATATCTTAACTTAGAATAAAAAATATCTACAAGATTTCCATGGATAGCTAAACCTAACATCGAGATTACTCTATCAACTTCCATGGATTTCAATAATAGTTTGGGGAATTCAACTTACCCGATCAAAAGCAACGTTTTGATAACAATGATTCAAAGAAAGCTAAGCTTAGGTCCAAGCTCCAATGGATGTGCTTGCTTAGTCTTGGTGAAGGAAGAAGATGATAATAACTAAATTTGGTTTCGGTGGTTTACATGCTTTCCCCCTTGATCTCTTAATACCAAAGGCTTTCCTTCCCTTTGAAGGAAAGCTCTCAGATTGATCCAGGTAAGTGGAACTTTAATTGAGGAGGGGCTAATCACGGGGTTAGTCCCTTAACTCCTAATACTTTATGATCTTTCCCCCAAACTATCAATTCCCACAATGTAGTCACTAAACATATTTCAATACTATTCAATAAGGTCCAAAAACAATATTTAGGCCTTCCCGATGTAGGGTTTCTGATCGCCAGAACCCAATTTCGACTAGACCGGATTTTGGGGTGTTACAACTGTCCCTCTTAAGAGAAATTCGTCCTCGAATTTTACTTGAATAAAAAAGATGAGGGTATTATTGTTTCATGATCTCTTCAGGTTCCCAGGTAGCTTCATCAACAGTGTGGCTTCTCCAAAGCACTTTAACCAACGATACAGATTTGTTACAGAGCCTCTTCACATCTCTTACAAGAATCTGAACCGGTTCTTCCTCGTAGGACATGTTTGGTCGAATCTCTATAGATTCAAGTTCAGCGATGTGTGAAGGATCGGAGCGGTACTTCCCAAGCATCGATACATGGAAGACATCATGAATTTTACTCAATTCTGAGGGCAACTGTAATCGATATGCCACTAAGCCAACTCTTTCAATGAATTCGAAGGGTCCAATAAATCAATGACTCAATTTCCCCTTTTTGCCAAACCTCAAAAATTTCTTCCACGTCGAGACTTTAAGGAAGGCTTTCTCACCCACTTCATACTCGATGTCTCTTCTCTTAAGATCGGCATAGGACTTTTTTCAGTCAAAGGCAGCTTTCAAGCGATCATGAATGATGTTAACCCAATCTCTAGTTTCTTGAAGTAAGTTAGGGCCCAACATTTTGCCTTCACCGAGTTCAGACCAACAAAAAAGAGTTTGACATCGTCTGCCATACAATGCTTCATACGGGGCCATTTGGATTGAAGCTTGGTAGCTATTGTTATAAGAAAACTCGATGAGACGTAGGGGTTTCTCCCAAGATCCACCAAAATCGATGATGCATGCTGGAAGCATCTCTTCTAAGATCTGTATGGAAAAGTTTAATAACAACACAATTTTCAAGAGTTCAATGTAAGGAACTTTTGATAATTACCTGAATTACCCTTTCTAACTGGCCGTTAGATTGAGGGTGGAAGGCGGTACTAAGATTAATTCTGGTGTCCAAAACTTCATGTAATGTTCTCCAAAATTGAGATGAAAAGCGAGGATCTTGATCGGAGATAATGGACTTAGGTACTCCGTGGAGCCGAATCATTTCCTTAATGTACAAGGCAGCTAGTTTAGGAAGACCATAGTCCATTCTAAATAGTATAAAGTGAGCTGACTTGGTAAAACGATTTACAATGACCTATATGGCATCATGTTTCCATTGACAAAATCTAGAGTGATCTTCTCTCACTTCCATTGCGGAAGATCAATGGGTTGCAACAATCCGATAGGGACACGATGCTCTACTATAACACGTTGCCACATGATGCCCTTGGATACAAAGTCAACTATGGCATGTTTCATGCCTGGCCACCAATAGAGTTCACGAAGGTCCTTATACATCTTCATAGACCCGAGTGAACATAAAAAGAACTTGAATGAGCTTCTGTATGGATGTCGGTGCGAAGAGATTCATCGTTAGGTACACAAACCCGATCATGGAAACACAATAGTCCTTCAGAATTAATTCTAAAATCAGAATTATCTGATAACTTGGAAGCAATGGATTGGAGTTCAGAATCTTGGTCTTGCAAATACTTGATTCTTGAAACAATGGTAGACTGAACTTAGAGTTTAGCTACGAGGCAACAATGCTTTTGAAGTCGAAAGTGAGCATTGATTACTCGAGGGGCTACAATACGATGATATTACAATGAGTTAATGTACTACACATTATATAAAACTCAATAGTCATTAACAATACTTACCAATCAGAGGTTTGCGGCTGAGTGCATCAGCTACAACGTTGGCCTTGCCCGGATGATAATCAATGACAAGATCTTAATGTTTGAGGTGTTCCAACCATCTCTTTTGCTGAAGATTTAACTTCTTTTGGGTTAAAAGGTACTTGAGGCTCTTGCGGTCGGTAAAGAGATAACATTTTTCTCTATAAAGATAATGTCTCCAGATCTTCAATGCAAAGACAACTGTAACCAATTCTAAGTCACGAGTAAGATAATTCATCTCGTGCGACTTAAGTTGTCTCGAAGCATAAGCAATAACTTTGCCTTCTTGCATCAGTACACATCCTAACCTGAGATGCGATGCATCACTGTAAACTGTGTAGTCCTTTCTAGACTCGGGTTGGGTTAGGACTGGTGTATGAGTCAAGACTTGTTTTAATTGATCGAAACTTTTTTGTTGTTCCTCAGTCCCAACAAATGGGGCTTCTTTTCTCAATAGCTTAGTCAATGGAGCTGCTATCATAGAGAACCCTTTAACGAACCTTCTATAATAGCCAGTAACACCAAGAAAGCTTCTAACTTCTCCAATATTCCTCGGTGGATGCTAGTCTATGACGGCTTGAATTTTCTTCAGATCTACTTGGATACCCGAAGTCGATACGATATACCCAAGGAAGGAAACTTCGGTGAGCCAAAACTCACACTTAGATAATTTTGCATACAACTGCTTCTCCCCTAAAGTTTGAAGCACAATACGGAGATGATCTCGATGTTCCGTGACATTTTTGGAACAAATTAATGTATCATCTATGAACACCACTACAAATTTATCAAGATAAGGTCTAAAGACTCGGTTCATTAAATCCAAAAAGCTATCGGTGTATTGGTTAGCCTAAAGGGCATTACCAAGAATTCTTAGTGTGCATATTTGGTACGAAAAGCAGTTTTAAGTACATCACATTCCTTAACCTTCATTTGATAATAGCCTGACCTCAAATCGATCTTGGAAAACACAGAGGCATCCTTTAGTTGATCGAACATGTCGTCAATTCTAGGAAATGGATACTTATTCTTGATAGTCACTTTGTTCAACTGTCGATAATCAATACATAGCCACATTGAACCATCTTTCTTTTTTACAAAGAGAATGGGGCTCCACAAGGCGAAGAGCTCAATTGAATGAAGTCTTTGTCAAGCAGTTCTTAAATCTGAGCTTTCAATTCTTTCAACTCAACGACTACGATTCGATAAGGTGCAATGGAAACTAGGGCAATTCCAAGTTGCACTTCAATGCCAAATTCTACCTCACGGGTTGGAGGTAAACCTGGAAGTTCATCAAGAAAGACACCAGAAAATTCACACATAGTGTAGATGTTTCATAATTGAGGATCATCCTTGGCTTCCAATGTCAAAGCACACAATGAAGGACTTCTCGCACTCATCAAAGCAACGCTTTCCTTGCCAAGGCCTCGAAGATACAACTTCCTTTTATAACAATCTACCCAGGCTTGATGCTCACTAAGCCAAACTAAGCCTATCATAATATCAAACTCATGGATAGGTAAGGCCAACAAATTGGCCTAAAAAGGAATCCCTTAAATCATTAAAGGACAATTCTTGCATACTATACTCACGGTGACACAATCACCTAAAGGATTGGTTACAAAGATTCTCGATGCCATGGATTCAAAAGACATCCTATACTTCTTGACTATTACAGTGTTTATAAAAGAGTGAGTAGAACCAGGATCAATCAATGCATATAAATAATACGAATAAAGCTTAATGGTACCCACAATGGCATTAGGTTCATCCTTCTCTGCCTTGCTCCTCACGTGATACATCTGGGAAGGGGCTTTAGAATCTTGCTTATTAGATAGTTTCCCGAGCCACTTGGTCTCCCAAAAATCCCCGATGATCCTTGCCTCGATCTCTTACCCCGAAAGGATTGAGTAGGAGAGGCATCAATAACCTATGTAGCTGTAGATTTGGTCGTATTAAGAGGACAATCACGAATGAAGTGGCCTTGCTCTCCACAATAGAAGCAAGTTCCAGTCTACTTCCGACACGTTACTTGAAGTCATTTACTAGGTTTTTTTTATCTTTTAGAGCCCATTATGCTAATTTAGTCACTTTTAACACAACACAAAAGTCATTTTAGGGTCTTTAACTACATTACAAACCACACATAACATAAACATACCAAAAGGGACTCAAATGACTAATTCAACTACATTGAATCTGATACAGGGGTATGTTGCTTCAGAAACAACGCTCCTTGTTCGTAAACGGATCTAGGATTGTAGAAAACATTTCTCTGCAATAAAACACAAGAATGAACATTTTTAGATAGTTAAAATAATAAAAAAAAAGAAAAAAAAGAAAACGAACAAAAAAAGAAAGACAAAATAAAAGTGTTGGAAATTCTGGACGAATTTGGAATCAAACAAAGATGAAGGCTTCAATGGGCTTTCAAGGCTAATTCGGTGACCAAATTGTGGCAGAAACATTGCTGGAAAATCAGCGAAAGTTTGGCAACGATGAACTCGAAAGAACCTGCATAATCTGTTATGCAAACCCGAATCGAATCTGCTCTTCGTAGTCAGAAAAGATGAACAAACTCTAAGGAAGAACTCGAACAATCTGTTGAACGAATCCGAACCTTATCTTGAATTTGCTCGAATACGGACTTGGACCCTTCAATTATCGAACAATTGAGAACCCGAAGTATCACAGAAAAAGTTCTAAAAAGAACCAAATTTGAGAGAAAATCTAACAAAATAATTTATTCATTCAAGTGTGTTTTTTGTACAATTATTGTAACCCCCTTAACCCGGTCTAGACGGTTGACCCGAATTAAGAAAGTCACACGGGGAAAACCAAAGTCAACCCGAAAGTCAACCTTGATTAACGACCCTTTTTTTTAAAACTTGTCTAGATGCACATTAACCCTAGTCAAGATCGTTCAAACAGCATGCTCAAAGATCATAAACATCAGTGATCAAACATGGACCCAATTGAACAAATTACAACTTTAGGGACCAAATTGTAAAATCTGATAATTATAAGGTCTTAACCCAAATTAGTATTACCAACTTGTAATTAGTCAAGTTTCATGCTTCTCTGCCAAATTTCAGCTCAAACAGATATTCCAAACTCAAACAATTGCACGAACGAGTTTCAGGACCAAAATGCAAACTTTCCAAAACAATTAACTGCCATTGTCAGCCCCCAACGGTCGGCTGTTCCGAAACAAGGTGAGCCTGTTTCGAAACACGGGGCCGTTCCGCAACGCGTACCGAAACGTGGGCTGGCAGTGGCCTTTCCGTTTCGGAACGGTGTCCCCCGTTTCGGACGCCTGGGTTGATTTAAGGCACCCGTTCCGAAACGGCAGCCTCTGTTCCGAAACACCCTGCACTGAATGCAGCAAAAGGCTTCCTTAAACATGCAATTGGCCAACCGAACATGCTCCAAATGCAATCAAACCATACCAGCAAGTTACTCAACACACAAGGAACATATATGCATCAAAATCTAGATACATGATCACCCCTAGGTGCACCAACACATTAAACACATTCAAAAACTCATTCATGCTTTTAAACAAGAAGCATAGCAAACCAACATAAGCATAAGATGATCCAAACTTTGCAACTTTAATCCACATGATTCAACATCATAAACCATACTTGTCCAACCTACACAATCTCGTTATACATCCACATAAAAGATTCTTCCCCCATTGCCTTTATTAACTATAGCTATTAACCGAGACATAAATCTCAAGTGGAGTCCTCCTTGAATCCCTTGCTCCTCGCTGTTCCAACTTCAAAGATCTGCATTGATGGACAAAAAGGAGCGTAAGCACATAATGCTTAGTGAGGAATGCTCAAAACCGAAACACCATCAATGCAGCGAGTCATAAAACCTCTTTGAAAAGCAACTCGATTTGATAAACCAAAGCAATGCTTGAAAACCCTTTTCAACAACAAGCTCAAATCATGTATTGCTCAAACATGAAAACCAACCCTTAGCTTAGCAAGCTAAGTAACCCTTTTCAAAGCACAACTTGCAAATCATCAATTTAACCTTTCAATGCATAAACACCAAATGCAAAGCTAAATTCAAAACCTTGGAAAACACTTCCACTTCACATTATACATTTCTCTTACTTGGTTATCATCTCAAACAAGAACCCTTTTAAAACCATTTATTTAATCAATCCAACACATGCATTAAACAAATGCAACATATGAACCACATCATCAACATTTGCATCATATGCCTTTAAAAACAAGTCTTAGCAAGACTCCAATGCACTAAAGAGATTTCATGCTTACATGCATCATTCTCAATAGAGAAACAATACTTGTTCAAGCTTAACAAGCAACATGCATTCTTAATACATTATGCACATCCCATGCAACCATGCATCATTCCAAGCATCTCAAGCTTCATTATAATCAAGAACATCATATTGGCTTTCAAGTGATCATCCATATCCACTTTTCAACTCAACACCCAATCGGATACGCGGATAACAAGCGTTGTCCCTACGCTTCATACACACTACCAATCCAAGGTCCCCAAATGGACTTTTAAACACCATTTGACCTTACCATTCACAAGGTTCCCATGTATGGACTTTTAAACACCATACAACCTTAACTTTCACAAGGTTCCCATGTATGGACTTTTAAACACCATACAACCTTAACATGCACAAGGTTCCCATATATGGACTTTTAAACACCATATAACCTTAGCATCACCGATTGGTAGTTGTATAACATCACTAACGAGATCCGGGACACCCTATACAAGATCCACACATGGACTTTACACCACCATTGTGATCTTAACAAGCGCAAGGTTCTCCTATATGGACTTTTAATCACCATATAACCTTTGCTTACCCAAGGTCCTCGAATGGGAATCTCAACCTCCATTATAACCTTAACCATCTCCTTAGGATACTTGGATGGAGTTTACCGGTTCACACTTAACCACTCCACATCCAAGGCGACTTATTCACGGTGCACCCAATCCTATAGCCGGATAACTATATCCGATCAAAGAAACCAAGAACCACTTACATCACTTGCCAATATAACCATCTTACCTTATTAGTCCAATGATTCACATGCATAACCATAATGCAAAAACCACCATTTACCATCATTAATCCACTGTTTTAAAGCATTACACAAAGCCATTAAACATCATGCAACACCATGCATCAAAACCACAATTTCAATGTATAAAACCAAGGATCACTTACCTTGAGCATCCTTCACAATGGCTTTCAAAACCAGCATTAAACCATGCTTAAATATGCTTTCAAAACAGAATTTAAAACATGCAAATCAAATGCATTGCAACCATCAATCACAATTGCTTTTAAAGCCAAATCACAACACAACCAAGAGCGAAAATCCATTTACTTACTCTTGAGCTTAGCAAAGTTGTTTAGACTTAAACTAAGCTCCCAAAACCTTCAAACCTTGGTTTTAAAGCTGAAAACCCAACTTCACTCACCGATACACAAAACAAGGGTAGCCAACAAGCCTTCCAAGCATCCGAAACCTTCCGCACCACCTCTAATGCTCACGGATCAAACTCCCCTGTTTCAAGCACACAATAACAGAGGATTAATGCATCATTATGCATTAAAAACACCAGCAACACAACTCAACTCGCTGCTCATCACAAATCCAACAATTCGGCTACCAAACACAACCGAAATCACCTCCAAACACTTCCAAAACTTAACTCAGCCAAGATCCATCACTTTTAACCCTTTTTAAACATCAATTAACATCCAAAATGATTACCACCACGTCCTTATACCTCCAGCTATAACAGATCATCAAAAACACTCCAAAAACAACCAAAAACTCAAGTAAAACTTAGGAAATCCAACCTATCCGGGATTGCATTAATTAAACCTCAACTTCTAATCAATTTAGCATTCATTTAACCTCAAAAACACACCTCAAAACCCTGCTTAAATAGATCATACGAAAATCCACCAAAAATCACCAAATCTTGCATTTTAAAGCCAAAATCAAGATTCCAATTGAAAAGCCTTTAACAAATCACAAATCAAGGATTGAGAACTTAGGAATTTCAGTAAAGAACTGAGAGTTTAGAGGAGAAGGACGTTCTTACCTCCAAACTTGAGCTTCTCCCTTTTTGGAACCAAAATCTTGAAAATCCAATTAGCAAATGGTGAGGTTTTGTTGATGTGATGATTAGGAATCAAAAGAGAGTTGAAAGGAGAGATTTAGATGACAAAATCAGAAGAAATTCTCTGGAGAGAAAGTGTTTGGGTTGAGAGAAAATGAGAGAAAGGAAAATTGGGAAAATAGACAGTTAGTTACAAAATAGCCAAAATGATTTCCCTCCTCTTTTCTTTTGTTTTAAAATCAGAATTAAACCTTAAAATATATTAGAAAAATCTGGAGAAACTCCCTTTGGGTAAATAGCTCCTTAAAGATTCAAAGTTTCAATCCTTTCTAAAACAGTCACGCAACTTTCAAAAATTACATTTTGGTCACTAGCCAAAATGTCACCCTTCCAAACCTCATTTTGTAAAATTGATTTCACAGTTCACTTATATATATTAAAAGATAATTTTAGAACATTTTTCCATATTTTTAATGCAACCCGAACTAGGCTTTCCTAATTTCACCTCTTTATATTCGAACAACACTTTGACCAAACCAGTCAACGCCCAAAACTTCTAAGCCCAAAATCGGGGCGTTACAATTATGTTTGGCAATATAAATAATACAAAGAGAAACAACTGAAATGTGAAATGTGTGGTTGACATTCGACTGTTTGAAAATTAAATTCAAATAAAAAAACCTACTTCAATGGGCGGCAATTACTTCATGGCCGTGTATTCAAGGTGGTTGGGCGGCACTTTGAAATCACATTTAACATGTGATGGATAGATTTTGAATTTCAAATGAAATTCATTTCTTCTCATCCAATCTGCCGCACTTGGAGAGAGCAAGGCTGGTCACGCAAGTCACATTTAACATGTGATAATAAAACAAATTAAATTCCAAATGAGAAAACCAATTGTGCTCATCCATTTCTGCCGCACACTGTGAGATAGAAAAAAGACGCCCCTCGGCTGCACCTTGCTGCCTAAACCGTCTTGCATGGTTCATGCAAGTGATGTGGGTTACACACGGTACATGGTCAGACGAACACATGACACTGTCAATTCGGCTCGCACTTGTTGCACTGGCTGCCACACACTTGTTTGACACTTGTTCAGCTGCTACTGGACTTGTCGACTATCGTTGAGCTAGTGGAGACTCTGGTGAGCTGGAGATGAGCTGAATACACTATGGTGAGCTGGAGTTGAGCTACCTATGCTATCTTGAGCTAGTGTCCTCCTACGTACCTATCACAAAACAGTGAAACTCCTATCAAAGTTTTGTAAACTTATTCAATAACACTTAAACAAATACAAAAACATTATAAGGCATATCAAACTTATTCAAAACACACCAAAACATACTATATGCGTAGTAAACACACTAATTAAAAATAATATAGCATAGAAAATGTTACACATCAGTATGTAACAAATAAAAAGGCAAACTTCCCTGAAAGTTTGAAGTTACATTCGTTGGGTGGCATAAACGTGCTCACATCAGAATCCAAGCAAAAGATTTTTCAACAAAAGAACCTTGCATTTGCTTAGAATTTGTCTTGAAATGGGGGTGCATTTCAACTCCTAGGCATGTACCCTCAAACTTAAATATTGCATTCTGCCCAATGCAAAAGAAAACAAAATGAAATGACAGAATGCAATGACAGAATGTGGTTGCAATGCTAAATGCAATTATATTACAACTAAATGCAATTACAATGACAATGTAAATGCCATGACAATACAAAGAACAAAATTAAATTACACTATATGGTATGCATGCTTACAAAAAACTAAAACGAACTAATTTAATTGTTAGTTTCTTGGGAGGAGGAGAAGGAGCATTGCTTCTTCCTTTTGCTCCACTTCTTTTCTTTGCGCTTCTTCTTGATTTTATCTTTTAATTTCGAGCGCTTTCTCTTCTTCTCTTTATTTGGAAGGAATATCTCCTCGTCATGATCAACTTCTTCTTCTTTCTCGGGCTCCTCTTCTTCATCGGCATCATCGACCATATCTACAGTGGGGATGAACAATGGTGGTGCTTTGTACAACACCATAGCAAGCGGGTTATCCTTTTATTCTTCAACTATAGACACAACTTCCGCCGGTCTCACCGCATTTAGCTTCATCTCTAGTTCTTCAGGGGTTGCATTCACAATCTTGGATGCAAATGAACTTCTTTCGCCAAATTCTTTCTCAACAATGGTCTTCTCAACTTGGGAACTATTTCCCAAATTCTCATCAATGTCCTCCACAAGGAATTCATCATTTTTTTCTGTAGTGGGTGTTGCATCAACATCAATAGGGATACTTAGGTCAAAGAGACAATCCTTAATAATTTTGCTCGATGCTTCCATTCTTGGTGTGTCACCAGCCTTGCTTACATTGTCCAGAGAGTTTAAAAATTTGACTGGTATTTCTTTTATGTCTGCACCAGTAGAGAAATCATAGCTATGGATGATGGAAGGAAATTCTAGGAATTATGTTAAGGCAACTAGATTGGACTTGCTTATGGAAGCAAGAGCAGACTTGTGCCATGTTTTACATAAGCATATAAAAATTTCTATCCAAATCCAATTTTTGCACTGTGGTTGCAACTCTTCCCAATTTGCTCGTTACAAAATTGAGTTTGTCCTATATAGCCAGGACCTTTATTGTAACCCCCTTAACCCGGCCTAGACGGTTGACCCGAATTAAGAAAGTCACATAGGGAAAACCAAAGTCAACCCGAAAGTCAACCTTGATTAACAACCCTTTTTGTTCTTTTTAATCTTGTCTAGATGCACATTAACCCTAACTGTGATCACTCAAACATCATAATCAAAGATCACAAACATCAGAGATCAAACAGGGACCCAATTGAACAAATTACAACTTTAGGGACCAAAATGCAAACATTTCAAAACATTTAACTGCCAATGTCAGCCCCCAACGGTCACCCGTTCCGAAACAGGCAAAGCCCGTTTCGAAACGCGGGGCCGTTCCGCAACGCGTACCGAAACACGGGCTGGCAGTAGCCAAACCGTTTCGGAACGGTCTCTCCCGTTTAGGACGCCTGGGCTTGTTTAAGGCGCCCGTTCCGAAACGGGTGGCACTGTTCCGAAACACCCTGCACAGATTGCCCCAAAATGCATACTTAAACATGCAATTAAACATCCAAACATGCTCCAATTGCCACCAAACTTTACCAACATGCAATTCAACATATATGAGACATACTTGCATCAACAATTCAACAAAATATCAACATATACGAAAAGCCCCAAATCTATAGGCATGCTTCCTACACAAGCAACCATTCAAGCATAAACTTCCAAATCAATCTCATAAAAGCCAAATACATGTTCCAACAACATCAACAACATAAAACCATTCTTGTCCGAACATATTCGAACACATAAACATCAACCCAAAAGATTCTACCCCATTGCCTTTATTAACTATAGCTATTCACCGAGACATACATCTCAAATGGAGTCCTCCTTGAATCCCTTGCTTCCCGCTGTCCAAACTTCAAGAGTCTGCATTGATGGACAACAAGGAGCGTAAGCACATAATGCTTAGTGAGGAATGCTCAAAACCAAAACACCATCAATGCAGCGGGTCATAAAATCACTTTTAAAACAAACCCGATTTGATAACCAAGCAAAGTTTGAAAACCCTTTTTCAACATCATGCTTAAAACCATGCATTGCACATACATGAAAACCAACCCTTAGCTTAGCAAGCTAAGAAAACCTTTTCAAAGCACAACTTGCAAAATCATCCATTTAACCATTCCATGCAAAAACACCATATGCAAAGCTAAATTCAAAACCTTGGAAAACACTTCCATTTCGCAACATACCTTTCTTATACTTGAAAACCATTCAAGCAAGAAACCCTTTAAAACCATTTACTCAATCAATCCAACACATGCATTAACCAAAGGCAACTTATGAACCACAACATCATCATCACATGCCTTTTAAAACAAGTCTTAACAAGACTCCAATGCATTTAAGAGATTCCATGCACACATGCATCATTTACCAAATGATAATCAACACTTGTTCAACTTAACAAGTAAACATGCATTCACAAGCATTATACACTTTCCAAGCAACCATGCATCTTTTCAAGCATCTCATGCTTCTTTATAATCAAGAACATCATATTGGCTTCCAAGTGATCAACCACATCCACTTTTCAACTCAACACCCGATTGGATACGCGGATCACAAGTGTTGTCCCCCACGCTTCATACACACTACCAATCCAAGGTCTCCAAATGGACTTTTAAACACCATTTGACCTTACCATCCTAAGGTTCCCATGTATGGACTTTTAAACACCATACAACCTTAGCTTTTCCCGAGGTTCCCATGTATGGACTTTTAAACACCATACAACCTCAACTTTTCCCGAGGTTCCCATGTATGGACTTTCAAACACCATACAACCTCAACTTTACCCAAGGTTCCCATGTATGGACTTTTAAACACCATACAACCTTGACATGCACAAGGTTCCCATGTATGGACTTTCAAACACCATACAACCTTTGCATCACCGATTGGTAGTTGTATAACATCACTAACGAGATCCAGGACACCCTATACAAGATCCACACATGGACTTTACACCACCATTGCGATCTTAACAAGCACAAAGTTCCCATATATGGACTTTTAACCACCATATAACCTTTGCTTAACCAAGGTCCTCGAATGGGCATTCCACCTTCATTATGACCTTAACCATCTCGTTAGGATACTTGAAGGGAGTTTACCGGTTCACACTTAACCACTCCACCTCCAAGGCGACTTTATTCACGGTGCACCCAATCCTATAGCCGGCTAACTATATCCGATCAAAGAACCAAGAACCACTTACATCACTTGCCAATATAACCACCTTACCTCATTAGTCCAATGATTCACATGCATAACCATAATGCAAAAACCATCATTTACCATCATTAATTCACTGTTTTAAAGCATTACACAAAGCCATTGAACAACATGCAACACCATGCATCAAAACCACATTTTCAATGTATAAAACCAAGGATCTCTTACCTTGAGCATCCTTCACATATGGCTTTCAAAACCAGCATTAGACCATGCCAAAATATGCTTTCAAAACAGAATTTAAATCATGCAAAACACATGCATTTCAATCATCAACCACAATTGCTTTAAAAGCCATTTCATAACACAAACCAAGAAAGAAATCCATTTACTTACTCTTGAGCTTAGCAAAGTTGTTTAGACTTATGCTAAGCTCCCAAAACCTTCAAACCTTGGTTTAAAAGCTGAAAACCAAACTTCACTCACCGATACACAAAACAAGGCTAGCCAACAAGCCTTCCAAGCATCCGAAACCTTCCGCAACACCTCCAAAGCTCACGGATCAATCTCCCCTGTTTCAAGCACACAATAACAGAGGATTAATGCATCATTATGCATTAAAAACACCAGCAACACAATCAAACTCGCTGCTCATCACAAATCCAACATTTCGGCTACCAAACACAACCGAAATCACCTCCAAACACTTCCAAAACTTAACCCAGCCAAGATCCATCACTTCTAACCATTTTTAAACATCAATTAACATCCAAAATGATCACAAACACATCCTTATACCTCCAGGTATAACAGATCATCAAAAACACTCCAAAAATAACCAAAAACTCAAGCCAAACTTAGGAAATTCAACCTATCCGGGATTGCATTAATTAAACCTCAACTTCTAATCAATTTAGCATTCATTTAACATCAATTTGACACCTCAAAACTGCCCAAACAGATCACACGAAAATTCCACCAAAATCAAGCAAATCTTGCATTTTAAGCTAAAATCAAGATTTCAATTGAAAAGCCTTTAACAAATCACAAATCAAGGATTGAGAACTTAGGAATTTCAGTAAAGAACTGATAGTTTAGAGGAGAAGGACGTTCTTACCTCCAAACTTGAGTTTCTCCTTTTTAGAACCAAAAAGTTTGATGAAACAACTTGCAAATGGTGAGGTTTTGTTGTAGAGATGATTAGGAATCCAAAGAGAATTGAAAAGGAAGATTTGAGTGACAAAATCAGATGTAAATCTCTGGAGAGAAAGTGTTTGGGTTGAGAGAAAATGAGAGAAAATGAAAATTGGGAGAAAATGAAAAGTTAGTTGCAAATAGCCAAAATGACTTTCCCTCCTCTTTCTTTATGTTTTAAAATCAGAATAAAGCCTTAAAATATCTTAGAAAAATCTGGAGAAACTCCTTTTGGAATAATAGCTCCTTAAAGATTCAAAGTTTCAATCCTTTATAAAACAGTCACGCAACTTTCAAAAATTACATTTTGGTCACTAGCCAAAATGTCAACCTTCCGAACCTCATTTTCCAAAATTGATTTCACAGTTCACTTTTATATATTAAAAGATGATTTTAGAACATTTTTCTATATTTTTAATGCAACCCGAACTAGGCTTTCCTAATTTCACCTTTATATATTCGATCAGCACTTTGACCGAACCGGTCAACGCCCAAATCTTCTGAGCCCAAAACCGGGGCGTTACAACTCTCCCCCCCCTTAGGAAATTTCGTCCTCGAAATTTCAACTGGTGAAAAGAGAAACACAACCTTCTCAAAGCAACACACAAGGCAACACAAAAGCCTCAACCACCACTGAATACTTTTCACACAAAACTCCACCAAACTCAACACCACCACATACTGTTCACAAAAATCCAGAACACTCAAAGATAGCCACAACTTATCCTTTCACACATCCGGACTGTACACAGCCCCGACATCAACCTGAAGAACTTCAACTTTTACAGCACACATCACTGCAACACACAACTCCCAAGACTCGTTTACACAGTGACATTAACCAAACCAAAACAGCCACTATGCAAACTTCTCTGCTTCTAAAACTCTTGCAAATTCCCAAACCTCTTCCAAGAATTTTCCCAACAAGCAAAAATTCTTAAGCATCAACTGCTTACCCAAACTCCTCAACGAATGCTGATAATCCTTCACATCCACCACTATCATTACCATAACAACTCACAAGGACTACTCACCCAGATTCCAAAATTTACATCACAACCCCAACTCGACTCCGCCAGCCGTCCCACACACCACCAGCTGACTTCAAAAGAAGCTCACATACTCACAACCAACCAACCACTTCTCACAAGAATCCTTTCAAACAACAATGGCCTTCGATCTTTCATTGCCTATCCACCACAAGCTTTGACCACAACACCTGCCTTACTAGAACATCGCCCAACCTGACATACATAACAACTCCTCAACTCCTCAAGGGTTGCTAAGAACCAACACTTACCAACACAACCCTTCCACAACAACTTAAATGCTAAGCTACCTCAGCACTTGGAAACACGACCACTAAACATCAACATCACTTAGCACCAAGGAACTACCACTTCCTTTTAGCTATACAAACCACTTAACCGATTCTACTTCAACCGGTACTCCTCACCACCAAACCACTAAACTCCTTAAGCAACAAACACTATCCTTCTACCAACAGGCTATACTACTCTCACTATCTCCAGCACTAGCTTAATATACTCCACTACTTCTAACTTCCACTCAGCACCAACACAACCTCCAAAAAAAAACATCATCCAACCTAACCCAACCACTACACTAACAGATTCGATTAGGTATTAGCGAGTGTGAACATCGTATGCATGATCACCTACATGCCCTATCAATGCCTGATGTACATGTATGCAAAACCTCTAATGTCATGCCACATGTATGCATGGACCAGCACATATATAATATAGCATATAACAATGATTTTAACTGTGCATGAATGCCAGTTCACACCTTCCAATAACATCCTCAAAATCCGTCTAAGAACAACCTCCTACCTCACTTCTAACTTATCTAACTCCATCATACCAACAACCATTAACCACAAGATACTCACTAAAGCCTTCTTCACACCAAAGATATTTCCAAACTACAACTATTACCCCAAACATGCTAGAAACAGGACTAGACTTACCACGCAAGGAAAAACCAACAGAAACCAAACCAGGGTAACTAGAGCAAAGATTACTTAACAAGGTTACCTGCAAACACCTCACTGCCCTGAAACTACCACAGACGAGCTCTCTTCTTCACAGAACCATCATCCTCCAGCCACACCCCTGCAGCATCAGCTAACACACTGAGGTCACCACCAACCTCTTGCGGTAAGGAACCTTGGCTGTTCCGAGCCAACATCAAACAATCACGTCTCATATGTCCAGCAGACCCACATTTCCAGCAATTCTCATTTCCCAAACTCTTCACAACCTTCTGCTCTTTCTGCCACCTCTGAACCTTGCCTCGGCCGTGCCCACAACCTTTCAGAGACCCTTTGGCTATCACTGAAGCTGACTTCACCCCAAGGGGACAATCACGCTTCACATGCACTTTAGAACCACAGTTCCAACAAGCACCCGCGCCCCAACAACCTCCAACATGGCGCCTTTCACAACGACCACATACCGGTGGCTGAGCTTCCACTCCTTGCTCAAGCAACACTTGCTCCACAACAGCACTACCTTCACATTGCTTAACCCTTGGAAACTTCTCTCCAAGATACCTTTCATAAAAGGCAGATACAAAGAAATCCTAGTCAATATCATGGATATGTGACGCCACCGCCACAGATGTCCACCAGATACATGCATCCTCCAACATCAGAGAAACAACACTTCCCAGCTTACAAGCATAATCACAACCTTCCTGATCCAAAATCAGAATCACACTGGCCAACCAGGCCTCAAACATCTCCGGTGATGAACCATGATACTCCACCACACCCAAATCAAGCAAACGCTGCTTCGACAAACCCACACATCCCACAGCCAGCACATCCACTGACTTTACTTTTACCACAGCCTGAGATGTTCCCAACACCTCCTGAACAACAGGTGATGAACTCTTCACCACAGAACCAGCTTCTTTCCCTTGCCTTACCACCTCAACTCCAGGCACAGAAGACTGAGACAAAACACCTCTACAAAAGGGTGAATTCCATGCCTTAACAACCTGCCCCAAGGCAGCAACCATCTCACCCAACTGCCATTCTTTCATCGACTTTGCCATACTACTAACAACAACAAGCATTCACAACAAAACAAACAAACCAGTTAGACCAGCTTTAAGCAAGGATTCAAACTCCAACTCCAAAATAACACAATAGCTATAATAATAAGGCAATGGGTATCCCGAATCCTCCCCCTTTACATGACATAACAGTCAACACAAACATGGATATCACAACATCAAGCATATCAAACAACATACTTTGATCATGCTTACACCAAACAACATCCACTTGCAACAACATATTAGCAACATAACATACTCATTACATGTTCATCAAGCATATCACCAGCTCACAACATGAGCACAAAACCACATAAGCTCAACCAAGATTCATAACCATACAACATGCTTGAAAACATCAGCAACTTGCTCAGAAACACGTGTTTCAACCAACATTCAACCACACAACAAGGTAAACATCAAACACGCATCACAACAACTTACCGTTTTCCCCAAGCATTCGCAACACAGCTCTGATACCACCAAATGTAACCCCCTTAACCCGGCCTAGACGGTTGACCTGAATTAAGAAAGTCACACGGGGAAAACCAAAGTCAACCCGAAAGTCAACCTTGATTAACAACCCTTTTTTTCTTTTTAATCTTGTCTAGATGCACATTAACCCTAACTGTGATCACTCAAACATCATACTCAAAGATCACAAACATCAGAGATCAAACAGGGACCCAATTGAACAAATTACAACTTTAGGGACCAAAATGCAAACATTTCAAAACATTTAACTACCAATGTCAGCCCCAACGGTCACCCGTTCCGAAACAGGCAGAGCCCGTTTCGAAACGCGGGGCCGTTCCGCAACGCGTACCGAAACACGGGCTGGCAGTAGCCAAACCGTTTCGGAACGGTCTCTCCCGTTTCGAACGCCTGGACTTGTTTAAGGCGCCCGTTCCGAAACGGGTGGCACTGTTCCGAAACACCCTGCACAGATTGCCCCAAAATGTATACTTAAACATGCAATTAAACATCCAAACATGCTCCAATTGCCACCAAACTTTACCAACACGCAATTCAACATATATGAGACATACTTGCATCAACAATTCAACAAAATATCAACATATACGAAAAGCCCCAAATCTATAGGCATGCTTCCTACACAAGCAACCATTCAAGCATAAACTTCCAAATCAATCTCATAAAAGCCAAATACCTGTTCCAACAACATCAACAACATAAAACCATTCTTGTCTGAACATATTCGAACACATAAACATCAACCCAAAAGATTCTACCCCATTGCCTTTATTAACTATAGCTATTCACCGAGACATACATCTCAAATGGAGTCCTCCTTGAATCCCTTGCTTCCCGCTGTCCAAACTTCAAGAGTCTGCATTGATGGACAACAAGGAGCGTAAGCACATAATGCTTAGTGAGGAATGCTCA
Source organism: Hibiscus tridactylites (assembly GCA_958450335.1). Taxonomy (NCBI): domain Eukaryota; kingdom Viridiplantae; phylum Streptophyta; class Magnoliopsida; order Malvales; family Malvaceae; genus Hibiscus; species Hibiscus tridactylites. Next base: position 19,913,708 of record OY288278.1, on the reverse strand, counting down.
AAACCAAAACACCATCAATGCAGCGGGTCATAAAATCACTTTTAAAACAAACCCGATTTGATAACCAAGGAAAGTTTGAAAACCCTTTTTCAACATCATGCTTAAAACCATGCATTGCACATACATGAAAACCAACCCTTAGCTTAGCAAGCTAAGAAAACCTTTTCAAAGCACAACTTGCAAAATCATCCATTTAACAATTCCATGCAAAAACACCATATGCAAAGCTAAATTCAAAACCTTGGAAAACACTTCCATTTCGCAACATACCTTTCTTATACTTGAAAACCATTCAAGCAAGAAACCCTTTAAAACCATTTACTCAATCAATCCAACACATGCATTAACCAAAGGCAACTTATGAACCACAACATCATCATCACATGCCTTTTAAAACAAGTCTTAACAAGACTCCAATGCATTTAAGAGATTCCATGCACACATGCATCATTTACCAAATGATAATCAACACTTGTTCAACTTAACAAGTAAACATGCATTCACAAGCATTATACACTTTCCAAGCAACCATGCATCTTTTCAAGCATCTCATGCTTCTTTATAATCAAGAACATCATATTGGCTTCCAAGTGATCAACCACATCCACTTTTCAACTCAACACCCGATCGGATACGCGGATCACAAGCGTTGTCCCCCACGCTTCATACACACTACCAATCCAAGGTCTCCAAATGGACTTTTAAACACCATTTGACCTTACCATCCTAAGGTTCCCATGTATGGACTTTTAAACACCATACAACCTTAGCTTTTCCCGAGGTTCCTATGTATGGACTTTTAAACACCATACAACCTCAACTTTTCCTGAGGTTCCCATGTATGGACTTTCAAACACCATACAACCTCAACTTTACCCAAGGTTCCCATGTATGGACTTTTAAACACCATACAACCTTGACATGCACAAGGTTCCCATGTATGGACTTTCAAACACCATACAACCTTTGCATCACCGATTGGTAGTTGTATAACATCACTAACGAGATCCAGGACACCCTATACAAGATCCACACATGGACTTTACACCACCATTGCGATCTTAACAAGCACAAGGTTCCCATATATGGACTTTTAACCACCATATAACCTTTGCTTAACCAAGGTCCTCGAATGGGCATTTCACCTCCATTATGACCTTAACCATCTCGTTAGGATACTTGAAGGGAGTTTACCGGTTCACACTTAACCACTCCACCTCCAAGGCGACTTTATTCACGGTGCACCCAATCCTATAGCCGGCTAACTATATCCGATCAAAGAACCAAGAACCACTTACATCACTTGCCAATATAACCACCTTACCTCATTAGTCCAATGATTCACATGCATAACCATAATGCAAAAACCATCATTTACCATCATTAATTCACTGTTTTAAAGCATTACACAAAGCCATTGAACAACATGCAACACCATGCATGAAAACCACATTTTCAATGTATAAAACCAAGGATCTCTTACCTTGAGCATCCTTCACATATGGCTTTCAAAACCAGCATTAGACCATGCCAAAATATGCTTTCAAAACAGAATTTAAATCATGCAAAACACATGCATTTCAATCATCAACCACAATTGCTTTAAAAGCCATTTCATAACACAAACCAAGAAAGAAATCCATTTACTTACTCTTGAGCTTAGCAAAGTTGTTTAGACTTATACTAAGCTCCCAAAACCTTCAAACCTTGGTTTAAAAGCTGAAAACCAAACTTCACTCACCGATACACAAAACAAGGCTAGCCAACAAGCCTTCCAAGCATCCGAAACCTTCCGCAACACCTCCAAAGCTCACGGATCAATCTCCCCTGTTTCAAGCACACAATAACAGAGGATTAATGCATCATTATGCATTAAAAACACCAGCAACACAATCAAACTCGCTGCTCATCACAAATCCAACATTTCGGCTACCAAACACAACCGAAATCACCTCCAAACACTTCCAAAACTTAACCCAGCCAAGATCCATCACTTCTAACCATTTTTAAACATCAATTAACATCCAAAATGATCACAAACACATCCTTATACCTCCAGGTATAACAGATCATCAAAAACACTCCAAAAATAACCAAAAACTCAAGCCAAACTTAGGAAATTCAACCTATCCAGGATTGCATTAATTAAACCTCAACTTCTAATCAATTTAGCATTCATTTAACATCAATTTGACACCTCAAAACACTGCCCAAACAGATCACACGAAAATTCCACCAAAATCAAGCAAATCTTGCATTTTAAGCTAAAATCAAGATTTCAATTGAAAAGCCTTTAACAAATCACAAATCAAGGATTGAGAACTTAGGAATTTCAGTAAAGAACTGATAGTTTAGAGGAGAAGGACGTTCTTACCTCCAAACTTGAGTTTCTCCTTTTTAGAACCAAAAAGCTTGATGAAACAACTTGCAAATGGTGAGGTTTTGTTGTAGAGATGATTAGGAATCCAAAGAGAATTGAAAAGGAAGATTTGAGTGACAAAATTAGATGTAAATCTCTGGAGAGAAAGTGTTTGGGTTGAGAGAAAATGAGAGAAAATGAAAATTGGGAGAAAATGAAAAGTTAGTTGCAAATAGCCAAAATGACTTTCCCTCCTCTTTCTTTATGTTTTAAAATCAGAATAAAGCCTTAAAATATCTTAGAAAAATCTGGAGAAACTCCTTTTGGAATAATAGCTCCTTAAAGATTCAAAGTTTCAATCCTTTATAAAACAGTCACGCAACTTTCAAAAATTACATTTTGGTCACTAGCCAAAATGTCAACCTTCCGAACCTCATTTTCCAAAATTGATTTCACAGTTCACTTTTATATATTAAAAGATGATTTTAGAACATTTTTCTATATTTTTAATGCAACCCGAACTAGGCTTTCCTAATTTCACCTTTATATATTCGATCAGCACTTTGACCGAACCGGTCAACGCCCAAAACTTCTGAGCCCAAAACCGGGGCGTTACATTTATCCAGACTTCATCACTTGTAGGGACATTCTTAGTTGCAGCGTCCACCTTTGCTTTTCCATTTTCCTCCCTCGTCCTAGTGCCCACTTTTGGTGTAGGAAGCTCTATAGTTTGTACCATTATCTCAATGGCAGCCTCGTTGGTTGGCCCCTTGTTGGCTTTCATTTCCTCATTTTGTAGGGGCTTGACTCCCCTTAATTCGCACAATTGCATGATCACCAAAGGAAATGCCAAAATTCCCTTCTTCCTTTCAAAAAAACCCACTATTTCCTTTTGGATGATGGAACCCAAATCTATATTTCTTCCATTAATGATAGAATGTATAAGACACATTCTATCTAACGAGTTGGTCGTGCTATGGGTTGAAGGCAATAACATGGAATTAATAAACTGAAACCAGATCTTTGCAGGCAAAGTCATAAACTTCCTATACATAGTAAAATTCCCAACATTGGTCCCCGACCACAATGATCCCGCAATGCACAAATCATTAACTGATAGATAATATCAGCCACAAATAATGAAGGCTCATAAAGATTTGCGTAGAACTCTATTACCAATGCGGGGCTGTAATTACCAGGGTGAGTGCAAAAGTTGCTCCATTTGTGAAGCTCTATAGTCTAGTGGATGGATTTTCTAGGCTCATTCTCTAAGGAAACCTCAATCCCATGTTCCGAGTGGATACATCACTTAAGGATATGCTCATTGTAACGCTCGCCAGTAATTTCAGTCTAAAACAATTCATATTCAATGTTTTCTTCTTGAGCAACATGTTTCTCGGATGAAGGGTTTGAGGCTGAGCTTTTAATGTCTTTTGCATAGGATTCCGTCAAGATTTTGCAAGCTGCTATGGTCTTGGCCATGATTGGATGAAAAAGAAAGCAAAAAGGAAAGATTTTGTAGAAAAAATTTGAACTTTGAAGCTTTGAATGTGAAGAAATCAGAGAGACTAAGTGAATATGTCAGTGAAGATCAGAATTGGTAAAAAAAGAAGAAGAAAAAAGGGGAATGAAAAGGCACGATTTTTACCGTTTGATGCGATGAGAATTGATGGTCTGATTGTGGTGCAATAATCATAGCCATTCGATGCATTTCCCATGCTTAAAGATGAAAGACTGTGATTTGCAGGATTAATAGGTGTAATTGAATTACCCAAATTGCCCCCAAATATCATGCATATCTTGTGAATCCTTCTTGTTGTACAAGTTGTTAAAGGAAACTTCCATTCCAAACAAAGGAGAATTTTATTCTACAAAAAGGAAATAAAGAGAATTAAAATAAAATAATAATAATCAAGAAAAACTAAATCTATAACTAATAAAACAAATAAAGGAAATGTCAAAAGAATTCAACCAATTTTAATGGTCTTAATATTCCTAAAATCAAAGTCACCAAAATAGAGTTTGAGTTTTTGTCCATTGACTTTGAATGGAATTCCCACCTTAGTATCTTTGATTATTATTGCACCATGTGGAAATACTTCCCCAACTTCGAAATGTCCCGACCAACGTGACCACAATTTGCTTGGGGTGCAACTTTAGTCTTGAATTGAATAGCAAAACCAAATGTCCTACTTCAAATTGTGGCTGCAAAATAATCTTGTCATGCTAACGTTTTCTCTTGTCCTTGTAAATAGAAGAAATTTCATAAGCGTTCCGGCAAATTTTTTCTAATTTAGTAAAGTCCATCAATCGTTTCTTGCCCGCTGCCTCATAATCAATGTTAAGCTGCTTTAAAGCCCACAAGGCCTTGTGTTCGAGCTCAACAGGAAAATGAAAAGATTTTCCAAAAACAAGGTGATACGTGACCTTCCTAATGGAGTCTTGTATGCAATAAGAATAGCCCACAATGCATCATCTAAGCGAGAGGACCAATCTTTCCTACTGGTATTGACCACTTTTTCCAAGATGTTTCTAATGGCCCGATTAGAAATCTCTGCTTGTTCATTGGACTAAAGATGATACATTGTAGCCAGTCTATGATTTACTCCATAGCGTTTCAATGCAGGAACCACCTAGTTATAGTGGAAATGCTTTCCTTGGTCACTAATCAGTGCTCTTGGTGTTCCAAAGTGAGTGAGTATATGCTTGTGAAAAAACTTTAAAACCTTTTTTGCATCATCTTTAGGCACTGCAACATCTTCTATCCACTTTGAAACATAATCCACAACAACTAAAGTGTATAGATTTCCAGAAGAATTAGGAAAATGACCCATGAAATCCAATCCCCAAATATCGAATAGCTCGATTTCCATTATTGGCATCTGTGGCATTTCGTTTCTCTTGGATATTGACTCCATACACTAACAACGGTCTCATCATTGGGCTAACTCATGAGCATCGTTGATTAGTGATGGCCGGTAAAATCCGGTTGGAAGGACTTTTGCAACCATTCTCATACCACCAAAATGTCCTCCATATGGAGCATTGTGACAATGTTGTAATATTGATGTCATTTCTTCCTCAGGGACACATCGCTGAATTATATTTTCATTGCAAACCTTGGACATATAAGGTTCATTCCAATGATATTTCACCGTATCTCTAAGAAATCTTTATTTCTTGTGCCTAGTTACACCCAAAAGAGTCTTTCCACACACCAAGTAATTTAAAAAATCAGTGTACCACGGTGTTGCATTCACAACGAAAAGCTTTTCATCAGGGAATGTGTCGACAATTTGAAACTTATTTCCATCTTCGCTGCCTGTTTCCAGTCTCGAAGGGTTATCAACAACTTGATTTTCTGACCCTTTGCGGTCTTTTATCTCAATACCAAACTCTTGTAGTAATAAAATCCAATGAATCAATCTCGTTTTTGTATCTTTTTTTTGCAGAAAGATATCTCAAAGAAGAATGATCAGTAAAAATGTAATTTTTGCTCCCACAAGATAAGAACGAAACATATCAAAAGTAAAAATTACTACTAATAACTCTCTCTCAGTAGTAGTGTAATTGATTTTAGCTTCAGTTAGAGTCTTACTAGCATAGTAGATCTATGAAATACATTGTCTCTTTGTTTCCCTAAAACTAATCCCACAGCGAAATCACTAGCGTCACACATTAGCTCAAATGGCCGCTCCCAATTTGGTGCAACAAGATTGGTGCGTTCACAAGCTGCTTTTTAATTTTATAGAATGCATCCAGACATACATCATCAAAAACAAATTTTCTACTTTGCTCTAACAATAAGCATAGAGGTTTTGTGATATTTGAAAAATCCCGAATGAATCTTCTATAGAACCCAACATGGCCTAAGAAACTTCAAATGCTCTTCACATTTTTTGGTGGCGGCAGTTTTTCAATTACATCCACTTTGGCTCTATCAACCTCAATTCATGCTTTAGATATTCTATGGCCTAACAAAATTCCCTTTGTGACCATGAAATGAAATTTCTCCCAATTAAAATTAGGTTAGTGTATTCACATCGCTGCAATATTTTCTCCAAATTTCCACGCAATGGTCGAAGTTATTCTCATACACCGAAAAATCATCCATAGATATTTCAAGGGAATTATCAATCATATCTGAAAATATTTCAATCATGCACCTTTGAAATGTGGTTGGTGCATTACAAAGACTAAAAGGCATGCGATGAAAGGACAAAAGTCCCAAACAGACACATAAATGTAGATTTTTCTTCGTCCTCGAGTGCAATAACAATTTGATTTTAGCCAGAATATCCATTTAGAAAATAGTAATACTCCTTGCCCACAAGTCGATCTAGCATTTGATAAATGAAATGAAGAGGGAAATGATCTTTTCTTGTGGCTATATTGAGTTGCCTATCGTCCATACAAATACGCCAACCCGTAGGAACGCGAGTAGGAATCAATTCATCAGCATCATTACAGACTACATTGATGCCACTTTTCTTAAGAACATAATGAACTGGACTAACCCATGAATTATCATAAATTCTATAGATAATACATGCGTTCGATCATTTAAATATTTCCTTCTTGACCACTTCCTTCATTTTTTCATTTAGTCGACATTGTGGCTCAATAGACTATTTATTCTCGTCATCCATCTTGATTGTGTGCATGCACAAAGATGGAATAATGCCTTTAATATCTGCAATGGTCCAGGCAATAGCACATTTGTGCTTCTTTAGAATATTTATTAACTTATCTTCTTGCATTGCATCCAGTGTTGCAGAGACAATGAATGGGGTTGTTTTCACATCTCCAAAGAATATATATTTGAGATTAACTGGCAATGGCTTTAGTACTAGAGTAAGAGCTTCTTCAGTAGATGGTTTAAAAATAGGAATTGTCTGGTGAGCGAGATCCGAAAATTCATTTTGCCATTTGTGGGGAACTGCAACATTGAGTATACGACGATGATGATTCAAGTCTTCTTGAATGATATTCTCAAGAATATTAATATAATGACACTCCTCAGTCTTTCTTCCAATGTCTGCGTTGAACACCCTGAAAGAAACTTGATCATTGCGACCCCAATTGTAAGTTCTCATTTTGATACATCGATAATTGCCTTCCCAATTACTAAGATTGGGCAGCCAAATGATAGAGACATCATTGTCTGCCTCATAATCAAGAATAATAAAGTCAGTTGGAAAAAATAAACTTTTCTACAAAAATAAGCACATCTTTAATTTGGCCATTCGGATGAGTCAAAGATCTATCTAATATTTGTAATGTGACTGTAGTGGGTTTCATTTGTCCAATGCCTAACGTTTGATAAGTTGACAATGCATTAAATTGATACCAGCCCCCAAATCACAAAGAGCTTTGCCAATAGAGCAAAGAATGATGAAGCTTCCAGGATCTTTCATCTTTCTCGGTAGAGGGGTTGATATTAACGCACAACACTCCTCTGTGAGCGCAATGGTTTCTATAAAATTGAGCTTCTTCTTCTTGGACATGATTTCATTCTTGAATTTTGCATAATTAGGAATCTGTGTAAGAGCATCAATCAAAGGGATTTGCACTGTAATCTATTGCAAAGTATCATGAAAGAATTGAAATTGATTATCAGACTCAGTGTTCTTAAATCTCTGAGGAAAAGGTTGAGAATGAGTATCTGCTAGTTGCGTTGAGATTGGGCATTGTGGTGACAACACATATTGTAAAAAAGAATTAAACATAGTAATAACTGGAGGAAAATCAGTTATCTTGCCATCATTTATTCCATCCTCCAGTATATGGTCACGTTTAGAGGACTCTCCTCGTTCTTGAGTAGATATGGGAACTAGTTGCGTTGAGTCAGCAGTTTGTTTGCCACTGCGAAGAGTAATAGCCTTGCTAGGCTCCTTACCCTTGATTATCAGACTCACAGTATTGCTAGGAAGTGTGCCCAATTGTCAAAGATTAATGTTAGTAGCTAACTACCCCAACTGAGCTTCCAAAGTACGGATAGATGAAGAGTGACCTTGCACTATAGCCTTTGTGCAAGAAAAATGGTCGCACATCATTTCCTCAACAAGAATAAATGGATCAGATATAGTTGATGGAGCATAATGACTAATGAGAGACTATGTCTGAGATGGTGCTCCATATTGTGATTGCGCACCACATTGTGATTGCTGAGATTGTGAAGTAGGGTGTTGTGGCTGCATCATATTATGTTGTGGCTACAATGGAGTCTATACTGTAAACTGTTGTTGCGGATAATTAAAGTTCCCTCGGCGCACATGATGAGTGTGTAAAAGTATTGTTTTTCTTGCCCTTTTTGTTCATATTATTGTTAGACTTAGGCACATTTTAGTTGTATTGATTAGGCATTCATGCATAATTTCTTAGTTTCTTTCGTTATTGAGCTTGGTATTGCATTTGGGTTATTTTTAATGGAAAAATTTGCTACTGGTGTGCTTTATTATGTGTAGGTTAGAATTTCGATGACAAGTTCAAATTGTCGTGGCAATTCAGGCGCCGAATCAACCCACAAAAGACAAGGATGATGCGCCAAAAGACCAACCTTTTACAAACCCTAATTAGGGCCCAACCCGTACATATATAAGGAAAATTGTTAGCTACAAAAATGGTAAAAAAAGGAGGCGCGCAAAAAGAGAAAAAGGAGCAGAGCAAAATTTGTCTTTTTCCACTTCTTCTTTAGTTCATGAGATTCATGCTTGGGAAAATTTTCTTTGTATTTCTTTTGAACCTAACCATGAACTAAACCATATTGGCTTGGGTTATTTGAGTTTTTGGTCTTGATAAATGTTTGGAATGTTTAGGTTCTTGATTGCAATTTGACTCAAAGTTTGTTCATTCTTGGCTTTTATATTTTTAGCTTGAGAGAATCGAGAGAGGATCTTGAGTGTTATCCATTTATCTATACTCGAAAAAGTTAGATTCAAGAAACAAATGAACATGGTATTTATTCAATCAGTTGATGGTGATGAATAATCCGACTTAGGAATAAGTTGCGGATTTCAACGGCTAAGAGGAGCGTAATATCGGTTATTGTTCACCCATGGTTAACGCAAGATGTATCACCAAGGCATGCACAAATGACTAGTGTTTTGAGTTAGGGATAACGAGAAGCCATTCAATAATGCTTCGCCGAGCCTTGAACGAAGATGCCTAATTGCCCAGGCCATCGCACCATTCCAAGTTTCCTAGGCAATTCATCTGGTTCTATTTCCCAAGGCAATTGTGTTGCTTCAACAACCAATTACCACAACGATCCATTCAATCATCTCACCAATACTCACGATAACCCAACCTACTCTCTCATATTCGATTTCAATCTCTTTATTTACTTGCTCTTCCATTTACTTGTTAATTCAACTCCTATTATCATCACCATTTACTTTTCTTTTCAGTGCAAGGAATTAGAATCATGAGTTACAACCAATCCTTGTGGAGACGATATCTAATTCTATACTATAACTTGTGATGGGTACACTTGCACCAATTGCGATGCACTCTAAACATGCAACAAGTTTTTGGCGCCATTGTCGAGGATTGGCAATAAAGACTTTGTTCTTGGATTTCTTGCACCTTTGTCTCTTTTTATTTTATAATTTTATTTCCTTATTTAGTCTCAAGGGGCTAAAACTTGTTTTTGCATTGATGTATGACCGTGGCAAGACCGACAACACAAGATTACCCACTTGAACCTGAGATAGAGTGAGTTTTTTGTAGAAGATTATGCGAGCAAAGAGCAGCAATGGCAGATCCACCTGTTGATCTAGTCGGCAACCAGAATGTCGAGGCAAGAGAAAGAGGAGCTTTATTCGAAAAACCTATCCATGTAAGGAATAGACCTATCCGAGACTATTTAGAAGTAGATCTCAACTGTCTCACTTAGGAGTTGTCACCCTTGAAATTGAAGCCGAGTACTTCAATTTGAAGCGAATAATGTTCAATATGATCAATACAATTGGTCAATTTGGCGGATTGGCAACTGAAGATGCCAAACAACATCTCAAATCATTCTTGGAAATTTTCAATTCATTCAAGCAACATGAGTCCATGAAGAAGTCTTAAGGCTGAAATTATTCCCCTATTCAATGAGGGATAGGGCAAAATCGTGGTTAAATAGTATTCAAGTCGGATCTCTAGAATCTTGGATGGATTTATGTCGTGATTTCCAAGCTAGATTTAGTTCTACAAATATGACCGATAAATTGCGTAACGATATTACTTGTTTTCGACAAGCAGATGACGAGTCCATGTACGAGGCTTGGGAGTGGAACAAGGAGCTTTTACACAAATGTCCCATGCACAAATTTCTAGAATGGACATAAGTTACGATGTTTTACAACTCAGTAAACATACCGACGAGATGATGCTAGATGCCTCGGAAAATGGCATACTCCTGGACAAGTCACTAGAATAAGCAATAGAGATCTTGAACAAGGTTGCCAAAAATGATTATCAGTTTCCAGCAACTAGAAGAGGAATAGTCAGACGAAATGCCATGATAAACGAGCTTGAATCATCGGAATCGATTTCCTCACAGTTTGCTACCTTAACCAATTTGGTTAAGAGTATGCATCGACCTAGAAACACACAGGAAATCAAGTTAGCAGACTCATTTTGTGATTTATGTAATGGTATCCATGAATCTTCTTAGTGTTCACAGAACCCATAGTCTATTTTTTATGTTTGAAAATACAATCAAAACAACAATGTGATGTCCAACACATACAATCTAGCCTGTAGGAATCATCCTAATTTTTCATTGAGTAACCATAATAACGCCATTAATCAGCACAATCAGAATACTCAAACAACGTAATTCCAACAGAACATGACATGGCAACAGACTCCGTAGCAACAATCGACACTATCTAGTTCTTTGGAAAATTCTCTTAGTGCTTTTATGATGAAAACTGAATCTTATATGGCTGAAAGTAGTAATTCATGAAACGAACTGGCGTGTTTATCAACAGGGCCGAGATGGCAATGCAAAATTAAGGAGCAACCATAAAAGCATTGGAGATGCAAGCATGGCAATTTGCTCAAATTCTGAATGTAAGGCCACAAGGAGGTTTGCCCAGCGACACTAAGGTTGTACGGGGAATAGGCCATAAAAATGTAAGGTGATCACCACTCGAAGTAGATCAAAAGCAAATAACGAAACTATCCAGACTGCAATTAGTGATCCTTTTCAGAAAAATGTAGCCAACAACACCAATGAAATCGTGGATGATGACCTTTCAGCAGATTCCCTGGCAAGACCAGTTGCCGCGACAAGATCATCTACTAGTCCAGTAGTTGCCACGGCAAGTCCTGATGCTATGGAAGATCCATCCAAGAGTTCCAGACCAGATGTGAAAGGAAAAGATGAGGAGATCAGAATGCCACCACCATTCCCAAAAAGGCTGAAAAGAAAAAATAAGAGTACCAATTCAAGAAATTCCTTGCAATCTAGAAGCAAGTCCACATTTACTTGCCTTTGGTTGAAGTAATAGAAAAAATGTCGAACTATACTAAGTTTCTTAAAGAAATTGTCTCTAAGAGGACTAGGTTAGGAGAGTTTGAGACAATTACTGTGAAGGAAGGATGTATGGCAATGTTGCACAACCGAATGCCACCCAAACTTAAAGATCCCTGTAGTTTCATAATACTATGTGCAATAGGGAATCACTATGTCTTGAAGGTGTTATGCGATCTTGGAGCGAGCATAAATCTTATGCTGAAATCTGTTTTTCAAAGATTGGGCATAGGAAAGGAAAGATCTAGGGCAATTATGTTGCAGCTTGCAGACAAATCTAATGTGCATCTAGAGGGAAAAATTAAGGATATTTTGGTAAGAGTTGATAAAAAAATTTCCCGTTGATTTCATTGTTTTGGATTGTGAAGCAAATGAGTTCGCACCTATTATTCTTTGTAGACTATTCCTAGCAACATGAAGGACCTTGCATGATGTCGAGAGGGGGCAACTCACAATGAGGGTGAATAACCAGCAAATCAAGCTAAATGTGTTCCAAACCATGAAGCAAGCTGACGATCCAAAAGAATGCCAAGTCATTCAAGCCACCACCAAATTCAAATTTGACATGGAGGAGAATTGCCTTGGCAATTGCATTGCCAAACAAGAGGAACTAGACGACGAGCAACAAAATGAAGCGAATTGGGTAGTAAGTCAACCATGTAAATATTTTGAACCATTGGATTACTCAAGTAGGGAAGGTAAACTCGGAAAACCTTCCATTGAGCAACCTCCCATTCTCGAATTGAAAACATTTCTAAGGCAATTAAAATATTCTCATTTAGGAACCAATAGCACATTGCTCGTAATAATTTCTTCTAAGTTGCAATCTGAACAATAAAATAGGTTGATTGACATGTTGGCACTAAACAAAAAGGCAATAGGGTGGACAATTGAAGACTTGAAAGGAATTAGTCTCGCAATATGTATATATAAGATCCTATTGGAGGATGATCACAAACCTTCTATTGAGGCGCAACAAAGACTTAACCATGTCATGAAAGGACCCGTGATGAAGGAAATCATAAAGTGTCTTGATGTGGGTATCATATATCCTATCTATGACAGTGCATGGGTAAGTCTGGTCCAATACGTACCAAAAAAGGAGGTATAATTGTGGTAAGTAACGAAAACAACGAACTTATTCTAACTAGGACTGTCATCGGTTGAAGGGTTTGTATGAATTACTGTAAGTTAAATAAAGCTACTAGGAAAGCTCATTTTCGCTTACCCTTTATTTACCAAATACTTGACGGATTTGCAGGAAAATCCTTTTATTGTTTTCTTGATGGCTATTCAGGTTATAACCAAATCCCCATAGCATCGGAGGATCAAGAAAAGACCACCTTCACATGCCCGTATGGTACATATGCATTTCGAAGGATGCCATTGGGATTATGTAATGCTTCAGAAACCTTCCAAAGGTGTATGATGGTGCTTTTCTTCGGCATGGTAGAAGATTTTCTTGAAATCTTTATGGACGACTTCTCGATATTTAGAGATAGCTTTGACAATTGCCTCGACAATTTGGAAAAGGTGTTAGCACGATATGAAGAATCCAATCTAGTTTTAAACTAGGAATGGTGTCATTTTATGGTGGACAAAGGTATCATGCTCGGTCATAAGATCTCATCCAAGGGAATCAAAGTAGATAGAGCCAAGGTAGAAGTAATTGAGAAATTGCCTCCACCAAATTCAGTCAAAGGGATCTGAAGCTTCCTCGGACATGTAAGGTTTTACATAAGGTTTATTCATATTTTTTCTAAGATTACTAAACCCTCGTGTACCTTGCTTGAATAGGACAAAACTTTTGATTTTGATGATTCTTGCGCCTAGGCATTTAAAACCCTAAAGAAACAACTTTCCACGACACCCATCGTCATTCTACCGGATTGATCCCTACCTTTCAAACTCATGTGCGACGCGGACGATTTTGCGGTAGGGGCTATTTTAGGTCAGCATAAAGGTAAAATTTTCCATCTGATATATTATGCTAGTAAAACCTTTAATGGTGCTTAAATGAATTACACCATGATGGAAAAAGAATTACTAGAGGTAGTTTTCTCATTTGACAAGTTCTGTTCCTATTTGATTGGTACAAAAGTAATTGTTCATACTGACCCTTCTGCAATTAAGTATTTATTTGCTAAAAATAGATGACAAACCTTGTTTAATTCGTTGGATATTGCTTTTACAAAAGTTTGACATTGAAATTAAGGACAGTAAATGTAACCCCCTCGACTCGGCCTAGCCGATAGACCAAACCAAACAGGTCACACGGGGAATACTGAAGAAAATCGGGAAAGTTTACCTCAATAAATGACCTTTTTCTTTTTATCTTGTCTAGATGCAAGTTAGGTTCCTATGTGTTCAATCAAGGCAGCGGATCAAACAACAACACGACCACTCAACGATTGACACCAATTTCAGGTTTAAGGACCATTTCGTAAATTTGACAATTAGTAAGGGTTTTTATCACATTAAGATTACCAACTCAAGACTACCTTTGGAACTCATCTAATTGCATACTTGACAAACATGGACCAAAACACATAAAAACAGAAACTCAAAATATTCCAAAAAACTGAAATAACAACCAAACGTTTCGGAATAGTGGGCCCTGTATTAGAACGAGCATATCAAAACAGTGATACCCTGTTTCAAAACGTGTGATCATTTCGAAACCATTTTGGACCTTTTTCGGAACAAGGTTTCACAAAGGAAAATGTATCGAAACATGCCTCACCGTTTCAAAATCCCAAGGCAATTTCAAGTCCCTGTTTCAAAACGATCGAGGGTGTTTCGAAACACATGGGCCTAAAACACTTTACTTTGCTGATTTAACTCGATTTTAGCCATCCGAAACTAACCCGAAATATGACTAAACATGCTTGCAACTCAAATACATTTCAACAATCAAAGAGACTAAAGGCATGCTTCTTAAGTGAAATAAGCACCAAAAGCTCAAATCTCAACCTAAGCATAAACCAACACTTAAAAGGCCTTTTACATAACCAAAAATGCATATCAAACTTGCAGAAAAATAGAAACACTAAAGCAACCGGCATTCAAAGTATTGAACGCCCCCATTGCCTTTCTTATACTAGTTAAAAACCTCAACATACATTTAGAGAAGTCCCTTGGAAAACCCCTTGTAGAATGCTGGCTCCAAACACCTAATTATCTGCATTGATGAACAACGAGAGCATAAGCATACAAGCTTAGTGAGGATTTCTCAAAACTAAAAACATCATCAATGCACAAAACTATTTTCACTCTTTTCAAGACCTTCAAGCCTTTTTGACAAACCATGCACCTTGCCATTAAAATCAGCATGCTAAACATCATGCAACATGATTCAGACATTTTCCAGCGCTTAAACCATTGCTACACATCATCAAGCCTTCCAAGCACCATTATGCTAAGCTTTAAGTAAAACATGCATTTTTCATAATGTGAATCATCAACATTTCTATAGAATTTCATTCCATTATATTGGCTCACAAGTGATTAACAACATTCTAAAAAACACATCAGATACACAAATTTCCAAGGGTTGTCTCAAACCCTTCATACACTCTACCAACATCTCAAGGCTCACACACGGGAGCAACCCTCAACCGTTGTGACACCCGTGGTGAACTATTTAGTACAATTACAACCCCTCAACACCACTCATCGGTATATGTATAATGTAAACCCCCTTAGCACAGCCTAGACGCTCGACCCGAACTAAGAATATTACACGGGGAAAACTGAATCCAACTCGTTAAAGCCGATTTCGATTAATGACCCTTTTTTCTAGATACAATTTAAGTCCTATGTGTTCAACAAAACTCTTAGAAGAAAACGACACAGCGATTAGAGTTCGATTAGAGGTTCAATTCCATACATTTAACTTTTAGGGACTAAGTTATAATTTCTTAAAATTATAGTGATTGATCCAATTTTAAGATTACCAATCCTTAATTAGTCATGTAACATGCTTCCATGTCAATTTTCATCACAAACGAATCATCCAAACTCATCCAATTGCATGCTCATCATTTAGGCACCAATATGTAACATTTAGGAACTTAAGAATATGCTTTTAACTGAAAATAACGGCAAGGTATCGGTACCCTTAAGCCTGTATCGATACGCTGGAAGGCAATAGCAAAAGTTGGGAAAAAGGTATCAATACCCTTCCCCGCGTATCAGTACGCCCTTCAAACTTTGTACATACGCATCGATACGCTCCCAACTCGTATCGATGTCCCTGTGTTATTTAGCCTAGTTTTCCTTCGAGTATCGATACTCAACCCCGAGTATCAATACCCAGATTAGATAAGCACATCGAACAACTTTCAATTCACATTTTCCATCAAGCAATTTCATCCAAAACATCCATACATGCTAGGACAAGTATATCTAGAACATATGTATCAACATCTAAGCATATTTCAAGCATTAGACATGGCAATTCGTGAAGAGTATAGAACTATATGAGCATGCCTTTAGAAACTAACCATAGCATAACCAAAATACCAAATAAACGTCCATAAACCATATAGAGGCCAAATACAAGTCTTAAAACACAAACTAAACATGCTCAAGGTGTTTCACTTCACCAAGTAATCCAAGAGTTGAAATCCCTCTCATTGCCTCTTATTATACTAAAGTAAATCACATACTTTTCTTAGCCAAAACAAATGGATATCCTTTGCTTGCTTGCCGCCAATTATGCTCAATTCTCTGCATTGATGAAACAAATGAGCGTAAGCATAAAGCTTAGTGAGGACCGTTATAAGACCAAAACATTCATCAATGCATTTTCAAAACAAAAACATCAATCTTTCTAAACACATGCCGTCCTTTAAAACGTGCACTTTTAAAACACAAGTTGAAACCATATCATGCTCAATCTCAATTCAAGCTTTCAAAACCAAAGCAAACCATTCTTTAACCATGCTCCACATGTATCATTAACCATATGCATTGTTCACAATGCCAATCCACATTAAGCCTCAATAGCTTAATTCACATGCATTGTTCACAATGCAAATCCACATTAAGCCTCTCTTGCTTAATTCACATACATTATTCACAATGCAAATCCACATTAAGCCTCACTTGCTTCATTCACGTGCATAGATTTGTCATATGCATCATCTCATCATCAAGTATCTCATGCACAATAATCCATTATGCATTCATTATAATCATGATACATGGGCAACAATAAACACATTGTAACCCCCTTAGCCCGACCAAGACGGTTGACCCGAACTACAAAGATTACACGGGGAAAACCAAAGTAAACCCGAAAGTCAACCTTAATTAACGACCCTTTTTTTCTTTTTAACCTTATCTAATGCATATTAACCATAGGTGTACTCTTGAGATAAGCATATTCAAAAATCACAACAATCGGAAAACAATAAGGGACTCAATTGCACAATATATGAATTTAGGGACCAATTTGTAAATTCTACAAATTAAGAGGACTTTACCAATTTTAAGTTACCATTATGAAATTAGTCATGTTTCATGCTTCGCTGCCAAATTTCATCTCAAACGAACATCTCAAACTCAATCAATTGCATATACAAAAATCAGGACTAAAACGTAAAGCTTGCAAACCTCAAAACCATTCAAATCAGTGCCCAACGGTCAAGTGTTCCGAAACGGGAATTGACCGTTTAGAAATACGGCTGAGTAGTAGCCAAAGTGTTTTGAAACACCTCTGCCCGTTTCGAAACGCCTAGGCTAAAACATGCAACTGTTTCAAAACAGGCATAGGTGTTTTGATACACCCTGCCCAGAAATAGCAGAAAAGCCTGTTTTTACACACTTTTGACCCACCAAACACATTCATATGACCTCCATATCATGCCAACAAGTCATTAAACAATAAAGGAACATATTTGTATCATCAAAGCTCAATCATGGAATCAATTAGGAAAAACAACAAGTCTAAAGGCATGCATCCTATATTGGAAAGCAAGCAATCATCAAATCTCCATAACAAATACCAAATGACCATTTACATGTTCCAAACATCATTAGCATTAAACCAAACTTAGGGAGTCCAAAACATCTCCCAAAAACACAATCTAGGTTCTTATTGCCAAATACCAAAAGCTAATAGTGTTGTGAAAATAGTCACCATACGTGAGCTTAGACTTTCACTTGGATCCTTGACCTCCTTGCTGCCCTTAAAGCACTTCAATTCTCAGCATTATTGGTTCAAGAAAGAGAGAGCGTAAGCACACATGCTTAGTGATAAATGCTCTAATGAAACATCACAATAATGCACTTTGTAAAAACACCTTTCCAAGGCCTTTAATTTCAAAACATCATTTATCATGCATCTATGCATACAAACCAAGCATCTCATGCTTCAATACATCAACATGTCATATTGGCTTTCAAGTGATAATCCATAACCATTTTTCAACTGAAAACACAATCGGATACGCGGATTACAAGCGTTGTCCCATACGCTTCATACACACTACCAAACACTCAAGGTGGAGTTTACCGGTACAATCACAACCCCTCAACACACGTGATGGAGTCTACGGTACAATTACAACCCCTCCACATCACTCATTGGTAGTTGTATAACATCACTAACGAGAACACGGGACACACAACACAAGATCCTCACATGGCATTTTAACCACAATTATGATCTTAGACATCTCGTTAGTGAACTTTGATGGAGTTTATTGTACCATTACAACCCCTCAACATCCAAGGCGACTTTATTCACGGTGCGCCCAATCCTATAGCCGGCTAACTATATCCGATTCAAGTACTTTTAAACCAACACATCACTTGCCAAGATACATCATTTAACATCATCAATCCACTATTTTTAAGCATTAAACAAAGCCATTAAATAGTCATGCATCACTATGCATCAAACCACATTTATCAATGTCCAAATCAAAGATCTCTTACCTTGAGCATTCTTCAACACATGGCTTACAAAACCAACATTAAACATGCTAAAATATGCTTTCAAAACAGAATTTAAACATGCAAAATAAACACATTGCATTCAACCATCTCATGGTTCATCAAAAAGAGAGTTTCTCTAAAAAACTTACTCTTGAGCTTAGCAAAGTTGTTTAGACTTAAACTAAGCTCCCATAACCTTCAAACATTGGTTTCAAAGCTGAAAACCAAACTTCACTCACCAATTCCGTTTCGCAAGATTGCCGAAACGCCGATCAAGCCTCCGAATCAACACCACAAGGATCCGAAGATGTCTCCCATGTTTTAAACACATCAAAGCAGATGATTAATGCATCATCATGCTTTAAAATCTTCAACCAAAACACCTAAACTCGTTGCTCTCATCAAACTCACATTTCGGCTACCAAACACAACCAAAATCACATCCAAACACCTTTACAACATTACCCAGCCAAGATCCATCACTTCCAAACATTCTTAGACATAAATTAACTTCCAAAAAGAGCTTAATCACGTCCTTATACCTCCAGCTTTAGCAGAACATCAAAATCACCCCAAAACCCACCATTTTCTCAAGTAAAAACTTAGGAAAACCAACCTATTCGGGATTTCATTGATTAAACCTCAACTACACATCATTTAGACATCAAAAATACATCAAAAAGACATCTCAAAACAGGGCCCAATCATCTTTTACGAATTTCTTCAAATTAAATCCAAATCTTGCATTTTAAGCAAAAATCAAGATCACAACATTAAAACCTTTAATAAAACTCAATTTAAGGATTGAGAACTTGGGAATTTCAGTAAAGAACTGAGTATTTAGAGGAGAAGGATGTTCATACCTCTAAATGTGGATTTCTCCTTTTTTAGAGCCAAAATCCTTGAAAATTCAATAAGCAAATGATGAGGATTTGGTGTAAAATGATTAGGAGTCATTTAGGGATTGAAATCTCAACTTTAGGTGTGAAAATAAAAGGAATAGTTGCTGTGGAAATGTTTTTGGCTAAGAGAATTTTGAGAGAAAATGAAATGGGAAAATTTTGGCAAAAGTTAGTTATGAAACCAAAATGTGACTTTTCCATCTTTTCTTTTTATTAATTAACATTAAATGAGTCTTTAAAATTTAAGAAAAATCTAGAGAAATCCTCCCTTGGGTAAATTAGCTCCTTAAAGATTCAAAGTTTCAATCATTTTAAAACAGTCACGAACTTTTCAAAAATTACATTTTAGTCACTAACTTGAAATGTCATATTTCCAAACCTCATTTTGTAAAATTGATTTCACCACTCTCTTATATATATAAAAAGAGGATTTTTAGATATTTTTACATATTTTTAATGCATCCCGAACTAGGCTTTCCCTAAAATCACCTTTTATATTCGAACTGAAATTTAAACCGATCCGGTTCAGACCCTAAACTTCCAAGCCCAAAATTTGGGTGTTACAACCCCCCCCCCCTTGAGAAATTTCGTCCCCGAAATTTACCTGGAGGAAAAAGGTACATAAACTGCTTCATCATGTCATCATTCCGTTCCCATGTGGCTTCCTCAGCACCACGATGCTTCCATAACACTTTTACCAACTCAATGGTCTTGCCTCGAAGAACTTTACTGTCCGAATCCAAAATCTCCAACGGTTCCTCATCATAGGTCAAATCTGGACTCAACTCCACTTCCTCCATAGGCATCACATGCGAAGGATCCGATCTATACTTCTGAAGTATAGAAACATGAAACACATCATGAATCTTTTCTAACTCTTGCGTTAACCTCAACTTGTACGCAACAGGACCCACACGCTCAATCACTTCGTATGGTCCAATGTACCTAGGGCTTAACTTACCCTTTCGGCCAAACCTCATCACCTTTTTCCAAGGCGAAACTTTCAAAAACACACGGTCACCCACCACATACTCATTCTTTTTACGCTTCAAATCCGCGTAAGACTTTTGCCGATCAGAAGCTGCCTTCAATCGCTCACAAATGAGTTTCACCTTCTCGGTGGTTCCTTTTAACAAAGCTGTCATCGAAACCAACTTCTGACCTGTTTCAGCCCAACAAAGAGGAGTCTGACACTTCGTCCTATACAAAGCATCATAAGGTGCTGTTTGAATACTTGGCTGATAATTATTATTATAGGTAAACTCCACCAAAGGCAAATGTCTCTCCCAAGAGCCTTGAAACTCAATCACATAGCACCTCAACATGTAACGCCCCGGTTTTGGGCTTAGAAGTTTTGGGCGTTGACCGGTTTGGTCAAAGTGTTGTTCGAATATAAAGAGGTGAAATTAGGAAAGCCTAGTTCGGGTTGCATTAAAAATATGAAAAAAATGTTCTAAAATCATCTTTTAATATATATAAGTGAACTGTGAAATCAATTTTACAAAATGAGGTTTGGAAGGGTGACATTTTGGCTAGTGACCAAAATGTAATTTTTGAAAGTTGCGTGACTGTTTTAGAAAGGATTGAAACTTTGAATCTTTAAGGAGCTATTTACCCAAAGGGAGTTTCTCCAGATTTTTCTAAGATATTTTAAGGTTTAATTTTGATTTTAAAACAAAAGAAAAGAGGAGGGAAATCATTTTGGCTATTTTGTAACTAACTTTCTATTTTCTCAATTTTTCCTTCTCTCATTTTCTCTCAACCCAAACACTTTCTCTCTAGAGAATTTCTTCTGATTTGGTCACCTAAATCTTCCCTTTCAACTCTCTTTTGATTCCTAATCAACATATCAACAAAACCTCACCATTTGCTAGTTGATTCATCAAGGTTTTTGATTCAAAAAGAGGAGAAACTCAAGTTTGGAGGTAAGAACGTCCTTCTCCTCTAAACTCTCAGTTCTTTACTGAAATTCCTAAGTTCTCAATCCTTGATTTGTGATTTGTTAAAGGCTTTTCAATTGGAATCTTGATTTTGGCTTTAAAATGCAAGATTTGGTGATTTTTGGTGGATTTTCGTATGATCTATTTAAGCAGGGTTTTGAGGTGTGTTTTTGAGGTTAAATGAATGCTAAATTGATTAGAAGTTGATGTTTAATTAATGCAATCCCGGATAGGTTGGATTTCCTAAGTTTTACTTGAGTTTTTGGTTGTTTTTGGAGTGTTTTTGATGATCTGTTATAGCTGGAGGTATAAGGACGTGGTTGTGATCATTTTGGATGTTAATTGATGTTTAAAAAGGGTTAGAAGTGATGGATCTTGGCTGGGTTAAGTTTTGGAAGTGTTTGGAGGTGATTTCGGTTGTGTTTGGTAGCCGAATTGTTGGATTTGTGATGAGCAGCGAGTTGAGTTGTGTTGCTGGCGTTTTTAATGCATAATGATGCATTAATCCTCTGTTATTGTGTGCTTGAAACAGGGGAGTTTGATCCGTGAGCATTAGAGGTGGTGCGGAAGGTTTCGGATGCTTGGAAGGCTTGTTGGCTAGCCTTGTTTTGTGTATCGGTGAGTGAAGTTGGGTTTCAGCTTTAAAACCAAGTTTGAAGGTTTTGGGAGCTTAGTTTAAGTATAACAACTTAGCTAAGCTCAAGAGTAAGTAAATGGATTTTCGCTCTTGGTTGTGTTGTGATTTGGCTTTAAAAGCAATTGTGATTGATGGTTGCAATGCATTTGATTTGCATGTTTTAAATTCTGTTTTGAAAGCATATTTAAACATGGTTTAATGCTGGTTTTGAAAGCCATATGTGAAGGATGCTCAAGGTAAGAGATCCTTGGTTTTATTCATTGAAATTGTGGTTTTGATGCATGGTGATGCATGATGTTTAATGGCTTTGTGTAATGCTTTAAAACAGTGGATTGATGATGGTAAATGATTGTTTTTGCATTATGGTTATGCATGTGAATCATTGGACTAATATGGTAAGATGGTTATATTGGCAAGTGATGTAAGTGGTTCTTGGTTTCTTTGATCGGATATAGTTAGCCGGCTATAGTATTGGGTGCACCGTGAATAAAGTCGCCTTGGATGTGGAGTGGTTAAGTGAGAACCGGTAAACTCCATCCAAGTATCCTAACGAGATGGTTAAGGTCATAATGGAGGTTGAGATTCCCATTCGAGGACCTTGGGTAAGCAAAGGTTATATGGTGATTAAAAGTCCATATAGGAGAACCTTGTGCTTGTTAAGATCACAATGGTGTTGTAAAGTCCATGTGTGGATCTTGTATAGGGTGTCCCAGATCTCGTTAGTGATGTTATACAACTACCAATCAGTGATGCTAAGGTTATATGGTGTTTAAAAGTCCATATATGGGAACCTTGTGCATGTTAAGGTTGTATGGTGTTTAAAAGTCCATACATGGGAACCTTGTGAAAGTTAAGGTTGTATGGTGTTTAAAAGTCCATACATGGGAACCTTGTGAAAGTTAAGGTTGTATGGTGTTTAAAAGTCCATACATGGGAACCTTGTGAAAGTTAAGGTTGTATGGTGTTTAAAAGTCCATACATGGGAACCTTGTGAATGGTAAGGTCAAATGGTGTTTAAAAGTCCATTTGGGAACCTTGGATTGGTAGTGTGTATGAAGCGTAGGGACAACGCTTGTGATTCGCGTATCCGATTGGGTGTTGAGTTGAAAAGTGGATGTGGATGATCACTTGAAAGCCAATATGATGTTCTTGATTATAATGAAGCATGAGATGCTTGGAATGATACATGGTTGCAGGGGATGTGCATAATGTGTTAAGAATGCATGTTGCTTGTTAAGTTTGAACAAGTATTGTTTATCTATTGAGGATGATGCATGTGTGCATGAAATCTCTTTAGTGCATTGGAGTCTTGTTAAGACTTGTTTTTAAAGGCTTATGATGCGAATGTTGATGATGTGGTTCATATGTTGCATTTGTTTAATGCATGTGTTGGATCGATTAAATAAATGGTTTTAAAAGGGTTCTTGTTGAGATGATACCAGGTAAGAGAAATGTATAATGTGAAGTGGAAGTGTTTTCCAAGGTTTTGAATTTAACTTTGCATTTGGTGTTTATGCATTGAAAGGTTAAATTGATGTTTTGCAAGTTATGCTTTGAAAAGGTTTACTTATCTTGCTAAGCTAAGGGTTGGTTTTCATGTTTGAGCAATACATGATTTGAGCTTGTTGTTGAAAAGGGTTTTCAAACATTGCTTTGGTTTATCAAATCGAGTTGCTTTTCAAAGAGGTTTTATGACTCGCTGCATTGATGGTGTTTTAGTTTTGAGCATTCCTCACTAAGCATTATGTGCTTACGCTCCTTTTTGCCCATCAATGCAGATCTTTGAAGTTGGGACAGCGAGGAGCAAGGGATTCAAGGAGGACTCCACTTGAGATGTATGTCTCGGTTAATAGCTATAGATAATAAAGGCAATGGGGGGGAGAATCTTTTATGAGGATGTATAACGAGATTGTGTATGTTGGACAAGTATGGTTTATGATGTTGAATCATGTGGATTAAAGTTGCAACGTCTGGATCATCTTATGCTTATGTTGGTTTGCTATGCATCTTGTTTAAAGGCATGAATGAGTTTTTGAATGTGTTTAATGTGTTGGTGCACCTAGGGGTGATCATGTATCTAGATTTTGATGCGTATATGTTCCTTGTGTGTTGAGTAACTTGCTGGTATGGTTTGATTGCATTTGGAGCATGTTCGGTTGGCCAATTGCATGTTTAAGGAAGCCTTTTGCTGCATTCAGTGCAGGGTGTTTCGGAACAGAGGCTGCCGTTTCGGAACGGGTGCCTTAAATCAACCCAGGCGTCCGAAACGGGGGGGATACCGTTCCGAAACGGAAAGGCCACTGCCAGCCCGCGTTTCGGTACGCGTTGCGGAACGACCCCGTGTTTCGAAACAGGCTCACCCTGTTTCGGAACAGCCGACCGTTGGGGGCTGACAATGGCAGTTAATTGTTTTGGAAAGTTTGCATTTTGGTCCTGAATCTTGTTCGTGCAATTGTTTGAGTTTGGAATGTCTGTTTGACCTGAAATTTGGCAGAGAAGCATGAAACTTGACTAATTACAAGTTGGTAATACTAATTTGGGTTAAGACCTTATAATTATCAGATTTTACAATTTGGTCCCTAAAGTTGTAATTTGTTCAATTGGGTCCCTGTTTGATCTCTGATGTTTATGATCTTTGAGCATGCTGTTTGAACGATCATGACTAGGTTTAATGTGCATCTATACAAGTTTAAAAAGAAAAAAAGGGTCGTTAATCAAGGTTGACTTTCGGGTTGACTTTGGTTTTCCCCGTGTGACTTTCTTAATTCGGGTCAACCGTCTAGACCGGGTTAAGGGGGTTACATTTGGTGGTATCAGAGCTGAGTTGCGAATGTTTGGGGAAAACGGTAAGTTGTTGTAGTATGTGTTTGATGTTTGTGCTGATGTGTGGTTGAAAGCTGGTTGAAACACGTGTTTCTAAGTAAGTTGTTGATGATTTCAAGCATGCTTTGTGGTTATGAATCTTAGCTGAGCTAATGTGGATTTTTGCTGATGTTGTGAGTTAGTTTTATGCATGATGAAAGTGCTATGGGCATGATATGTTGATATTATGCTGTTGTGAATGGATGTTGTTTGATGAAAGCATGATCGAATGTGTTGTATGATATGCTTGATGTTGTGATATCCATGTTTTTGTTGACTGTTATGTCATGAAAAAAGGGAGGATTCGGGATACCAATTGCCTTATTACTATAGCTATTGTGTTATTTTGGAGTGGGAGTTTGAATCCTTGCTTAAAGCTGGTCTAATTGGTTTGTTTGTTTTGTTGTGATTGCTTGTTGCTAATAGTATGGCGAAATCGATGAAAGAATGGCAGTTGGGTGAGATGGTTGCTGCCTTAGGGCAGGTTGTTAAGGCATGGAATTCACCTTTTAGTGGAGGTGTTTTGCCTCAGTCTTCTGGGCTTGGTGTTGAGGTTTTGAGACAGGAAGGAGAAGTTGGTTCTGTGATGAAGAGTTCATCACCTGTTGATCAAGAGGTGTTGGGAACGTCTCAGGCTGTGGTAAAAGTAAAGTCGGTAGATGTGCTGGCTGTGGAATGTGTGGGTTTGACGAAGCAGCGTTTGCTGTATTTGGGTGCTGTGGAATATCATGGTTCTTCACCGGAGATGTTTGAGGCCTGGTTGGCCAGTGTGATTCTGATTTTGGATCATGAGGGTTGTGATTATGCCTGTAAGCTGGGAAGTGTTGTCTCTTTGATGCTGGAGGACGCATGTGCCTGGTGGACATCTGTGGCGGTGGCATCGCACATCCATGATATTGATTGGGATTTCTTTGTGTCTGCCTTTTATGAAAGGTATCTTGGAGAGAAATTCCCAAGGGTTAAGCAGTGTGATGGTAGTGCAGATCTGGGGCAAGTGCTGGTTGAGCAAGGAGTGGAGGTTCAGCTACCGGTGTGTAATCGTTGTGGAAGGCGCCATGTTGGAGGTTGTTGGGGGCGCAGGTGCTTGTTGGAACTGTGGTTCTAAAGAGCATGTGAAGCGAGATTGTCCTCTTGGGGTGAAGTCAGCCTCAGTGGTAGCCAAAGGGTCTTTGAAGGGTCGTGGGTACGGCCGTGGCAAGGTTCGAAAGTGTCATGAAGAGCAGAAAGTTGTGAAGAGTTTGGGAAATGAAATCTGTTGGAAATGTGGATCTGCTGGGCATAGGAGGCGTGATTGTTTGAAGTTGGCTCAGAATAGCCAAGGTTCCTTACCGCAGGGAGTTGGTGGTGATCTTAGTGTGTTAGCTGATGATGCCGTGGTGCGGCTGGAGGATGATGGTTCTGCGAGGAAGAGAGCTCGTCTGATGAAGCTTCAGGGTGGTGAGGTGTTTTCAGGTAACCTTGTTAAGAAACCTTTGCCTAGCTATCTTAGTTGGTTTCTGTTGGTTTATCTTGCATAGTGGGTATGATCTTGTTGCTAGTATGTTGAGGTAGGTGTTGTTGTTGTTGTTGTTTGAAACATCTCTAGCGTGAAGTAGGCTTAAGTGAGTATCTTGTGGTTAATGGTTGTTGAAATGGTGGAGTTAGACAAGTTAGAAATGAAGTAGGAGGTTGTTCTTAGACGAATTCTGAGGATGTTAATGGAGAGTGTGAACTGGCATTCATGCACAGTTAAAATCATTTGTTATATGCTATATTATATATGTGTTGGTCCATGCATACATGTGGCATGACATTAGAGGTTTTGCATACATGTACATCAGGCATTGATAGGGCATATTAGTGATCATGCATACGAATGTTCACACTCGCTAATAACTGATCGAATCTGTTAGTGTTGTGGTTGGGTTAGGATGGATGATGGGTTTTTAGAGGTTGCGTTGGTGCTGAGTGGAAGTTAGGAGTAATGGAAAGTATTAGGCTAATTGCTAGTAATAGTGAGAGTGGTATAGCACGTTGGTAGAAGGAAAGTGTTTGATGCTTGAAGAGTTTAGTGGTTTGGTGGTGAGGAGTACCAGTTGAGGTTAGAATCGGTCAAGTGTTTTGAATAGCTAGTAGAAGTAGTGGTTCCTTGGTGATAGGTTATGTTGCAGGTTAGTGGATGTGTTCTAGAGTGCTGAGGTATCTTGGCACTGATGTTGTAGTGGAAGGGTGTTTTAGTAGTTGAGGGTTTGTGGCAACCTTCGAAGAATTGAGAAGATGGTATGTATGTTTAAGTTGGGCGATGTTCTAGTAAGGCAAGTGTTAGGGTCAGAGTTTGAAGTGGGAAGACAATGAAAGATCGAAGGCCATTGCTGGTTGGATGGGTTCTTGTGAGAAGTGGTTGGTTGGTTGTGATTAAGTGATTCTTTTTGAGTTCAGCTGGTGGTGTGTGGAATGGCGGGCGAAGTCAAGGTTGGGGGTTAGTGATGTGATTATCTGTTGATGAGTGAGCAGTTCTGGTGAGTCGATGGTAAGGTTGCGGTGGATGTGAAGTAAGGACAGTAATGTGTTGAGAAGTTGGGTAAGCAGTTGGTGCTTAAGAATTTTTGCTTGTTTGGAAAAAAATCTTGAAGGAAGTTGGAGAGTTTGTAAAGAGTTTTAGAAGCAGTGAAGATTGTGGTTTACATGGTGGCTGAATTGGATTGGTTGGTACCACTGTGTGAACAAGTTTGGGGGTTTTGTGCTAAGGTGTGTATGCTGTAAAAGTTTGAGGTTCTTTAGGCTGTTGATGGGGCTATGTGTAGTCCGGAGATGTGAAGGGTTAGGTTGTGGTTGACATTTGAGTGTGCTGGAATTTGTGAACAGTATGTGGTGGTGTTGGTTACAGTGGAGTTTTGTGTGGAAAATGTTCAGTGGAGGTTGAGGCTTTTATGTGGCCTTGTGTGTTGATTTGTGAAGTTTGGTTGTGCTCTTTTCGCCAGTTAAAATTTCGAGGACGAAATTTCCTAAGAGGGGGAGAGTTGTAACGCCCCGGTTTTGGGCTTAGAAGTTTTGGGCGTTGACCGGTTTGGTCAAAGTGCTGTTCGAATATAAAGAGGTGAAATTAGGAAAGCCTAGTTCGGGTTGCATTAAAAATATGGAAAAATGTTCTAAAATCATCTTTTAATATATATAAGTGAACTGTGAAATCAATTTTACAAAATGAGGTTTGGAAGGGTGACATTTTGGCTAGTGACCAAAATGTAATTTTTGAAAGTTGCGTGACTGTTTTAGAAAGGATTGAAACTTTGAATCTTTAAGGAGCTATTTACCCAAAGGGAGTTTCTCCAGATTTTTCTAAGATATTTTAAGGTTTAATTCTGATTTTAAAATAAAAGAAAAGAGGAGGGAAATCATTTTGGCTATTTTGTAACTAACTTTCTATTTTCTCAATTTTTCCTTCTCTCATTTTCTCTCAACCCAAACACTTTCTCTCCAGAGAATTTCTTCTGATTTTGTCACTTAAATCTTCCCTTTCAACTCTCTTTTGATTCCTAATCAACATATCAACAAAACCTCACCATTTGCTAGTTGATTCATCAAGGTTTTTGATTCAAAAAGAGGAGAAACTCAAGTTTGGAGGTAAGAACGTCCTTCTCCTCTAAACTCTCAGTTCTTTACTGAAATTCCTAAGTTCTCAATCCTTGATTTGTGATTTGTTAAAGGCTTTTCAATTGGAATCTTGATTTTGGCTTTAAAATGCAAGATTTGGTGATTTTTGGTGGATTTTCGTATGATCTGTTTAAGCAGGGTTTTGAGGTGTGTTTTTGAGGTTAAATGAATGCTAAATTGATTAGAAGTTGAGGTTTAATTAATGCAATCCCGGATAGGTTGGATTTCCTAAGTTTTACTTGAGTTTTTGGTTGTTTTTTGGAGTGTTTTTGATGATCTGTTATAGCTGGAGGTATAAGGACGTGGTTGTGATCATTTTGGATGTTAATTGATGTTTAAAAAGGGTTAGAAGTGATGGATCTTGGCTGGGTTAAGTTTTGGAAGTGTTTGGAGGTGATTTCGGTTGTGTTTGGTAGCCGAATTGTTGGATTTGTGATGAGCAGCGAGTTGAGTTGTGTTGCTGGCGTTTTTAATGCATAATGATGCATTAATCCTCTGTTATTGTGTGCTTGAAACATGGGAGTTTGATCCGTGAGCATTAGAGGTGGTGCGGAAGGTTTCAGATGCTTGGAAGGCTTGTTGGCTAGCCTTGTTTTGTGTATCGGTGAGTGAAGTTGGGTTTCAGCTTTAAAACCAAGTTTGAAGGTTTTGGGAGCTTAGTTTAAGTATAAACAACTTAGCTAAGCTCAAGAGTAAGTAAATGGATTTTCGCTCTTGGTTGTGTTGTGATTTGGCTTTAAAAGCAATTGTGATTGATGGTTGCAATGCATTTGATTTGCATGTTTTAAATTCTGTTTTGAAAGCATATTTAAACATGGTTTAATGCTGGTTTTGAAAGCCATATGTGAAGGATGCTCAAGGTAAGAGATCCTTGGTTTTATTCATTGAAATTGTGGTTTTGATGCATGGTGATGCATGATGTTTAATGGCTTTGTGTAATGCTTTAAAACAGTGGATTGATGATGGTAAATGATGGTTTTTGCATTATGGTTATGCATGTGAATCATTGGACTAATATGGTAAGATGGTTATATTGGCAAGTGATGTAAGTGGTTCTTGGTTTCTTTGATCGGATATAGTTAGCCGGCTATAGGATTGGGTGCACCGTGAATAAAGTCGCCTTGCTAAGCTAAGGGTTGGTTTTCATGTTTGAGCAATACATGATTTGAGCTTGTTGTTGAAAAGGGTTTTCAAACATTGCTTTGGTTTATCAAATCGAGTTCCTTTTCAAAGAGGTTTTATGACTCGCTGCATTGATGGTGTTTTGGTTTTGAGCATTCCTCACTAAGCATTATGTGCTTACGCTCCTTTTTGCCCATCAATGCAGATCTTTGAAGTTGGGACAGCGAGGAGCAAGGGATTCAAGGAGGACTCCACTTGAGATGTATGTCTCGGTTAATAGCTATAGATAATAAAGGCAATGGGGGGGGGGGAGAATCTTTTATGAGGATGTATAACGAGATTGTGTATGTTGGACAAGTATGGTTTATGATGTTGAATCATGTGGATTAAAGTTGCAACGTCTGGATCATCTTATGCTTATGTTGGTTTGCTATGCATCTTGTTTAAAGGCATGAATGAGTTTTTGAATGTGTTTAATGTGTTGGTGCACCTAGGGGTGATCATGTATCTAGATTTTGATGTGTATATGTTCCTTGTGTGTTGAGTAACTTGCTGGTATGGTTTGATTGCATTTGGAGCATGTTCGGTTGGCCAATTGCATGTTTAAGGAAGCCTTTTGCTGCATTCAGTGCAGGGTGTTTCGGAACAGAGGCTGCCGTTTCGGAACGGGTGCCTTAAATCAACCCAGGCGTCCGAAACGGGGGGGATACCGTTCCGAAACGGAAAGGCCACTGCCAGCCCGCGTTTCGGTACGCGTTGCGGAACGACCCCGTGTTTCGAAACAGGCTCACCCTGTTTCGGAACAGCCGACCGTTGGGGGCTGACAATGGCAGTTAATTGTTTTGGAAAGTTTGCATTTTGGTCCTGAATCTTGTTCGTGCAATTGTTTGAGTTTGGAATGTCCGTTTGAGCTGAAATTTGGCAGAGAAGCATGAAACTTGACTAATTACAAGTTGGTAATACTAATTTGGGTTAAGACCTTATAATTATCAGATTTTACAATTTGGTCCCTAAAGTTGTAATTTGTTCAATTGGGTCCCTGTTTGATCTCTGATGTTTATGATCTTTGAGCATGCTGTTTGAACGATCATGACTAGGGTTAATGTGCATCTATACAAGTTTAAAAAGAAAAAAAAAGGTCGTTAATCAAGGTTGACTTTCGGGTTGACTTTGGTTTTCCCCGTGTGACTTTCTTAATTCGGGTCAACCGTCTAGACCGGGTTAAGGGGGTTACACAACATATCCTCCAACACTTGGATAACACGCTCAGACTGTCCATCTGACTGCAGATGATAAGATGTACTGAAATTCAACCGTGTACCCAAAGCCTGATGCAAACACTGCCAGAAACGCGATCTAAACCTCTGATCTCTATCTGACACAATCGACTTTGGCACACCATGCAGCTGCACAATCTCAGCAATGTACAGCTCCACAAGCTTATCAAAAGTGTATGTAGTATGCACAGGCAAGAAATGCGCACACTTCGTCAGGTGATCCACAATCATCCTCACCGAATTCTTCTTCGATGGCGACAAAGGCAAACCAGACATGAAGTCCATGGTAATCCTTTCCCACTTCCACTCAAGAATCCTCAACGGTTGCAACAACCCTGAAGGAAACTGATGCTCAGCCTTAACTCGCTGACATACCATGCACTTGCTCACAAACTCAACAACATCTTTCCTTAAACCCACCCAATAGTACTCATCACGAAGATCGCGGTACATCTTAGTACTACCATGATGCATAGCAAAAGGACTACTATGAGTTTCAGTCAGAATAGCACGCCTAAAATCAACATCATTGGGCACTACTATCTGACTCCGAAAGCATAAAACTCCATCATCATTAAAGCAGAAATCTGATAGCCTATCCTCTGTAATATCCTGAACATGTGGCACCAAGGAATCATCCAACAACTGCTTTTCCTTAATCAAATGAACCAAGGATGGTTTCACTTGCAACTTAGCCACAAGACCACCATCACGCAAAATGCTCAAACAGGCAAACATAGCCCTCAACTCCACAGCTACCTTCCTACTCAAGGCATCCGCTACAACATTAGCTTTACCCGGATGATACTCGATCGTCAAATCGTAATCCTTAAGCAACTCAACCCAACTTCGTTGCCTAAGATTTAACTCTTTCTGAGACATCAGATACTTTAAATTCTTGTGTTCTGTGTACACAGTACACTTCTCACCATACAGGTAATGTCTCCAAATTTTCAAAGCAAAAACCACCGCAGCTAACTCAATGTCATGCGTAAGATAATTGTGCTCATGCACCTTTAACTGACGCGATACATAAGCCACCACCTTACCCTCTTGCATTTACACACATCCCAAACCAACGTAGGACGCGTCGCTATACACCACAAACTCTTTCCCTGATCCAGGTTGAACCAAGATAGGAGATTGCGTCAAAGCTGCCTTAAGCTTCTCAAAAGCCTACTGTCTCGCCTCCGCCCACTCATACTTAACATCCTTCTGCAACAGCTTCGTCAAAGGTGCAGCAATCTTTGAAAACCCATCCACGAACCTCCGATAGTATCCCGCCAAACCAAGGAAACTACAGACTTCGTGAACAGACTAAGGAGGCTTCTAATTCATCACTGCCTCAATCTTATGAGGATCAACACGTATTCCTTCAGCAGAGACCACATGACCAAGAAACACAACTTCTCTAAGCCAGATCTCAAACTTGCTCAGCTTGGCATAAAGCTGATTCTCCAACAAAGCCTGCAACACAATTCTCAAATGCCCCTCATGCTCATCCTCAGTACGAGAGTACACGAGAATATCATCAATGAACACCACAACAAATTTATCCAAGTATTTATGGAACACTCTATTCATCATGTCCATGAAAGTTGCAGGAGAATTCGTCAAACCAAACGGCATCACAAGAAACTCATAATGCCCATACCTCGTTCTGAAGGCTGTCTTTGGCACATCCACATCCTTCACCTTCAGCTGATAATACCCTGACCTTAAGTCAATTTTAGAGAACACAGCCGCTCCCCGAAATTGATCAAAAAGATCATCAATCCTCGGCAATGGATATTGATTCTTGATAGTCAACTTGTTAAGCTGACGGTAATTGATGCACATTCTCATAGTGCCATCCTTTTTCTTCACAAACAAGACCGGTGCACCCCAAGGTGACACACTCGGCCGAATGAAACCACGATCAAGCAACTCCTGAAGTTGCATCTTCAGCTCTTTCTACTCTTTAGGTGCCATTCGATAAGGAGTAATGGACACTGGAGTTGTGTTTTCATACAGCTCAATTCCAAACTCCACTTCGCGATTAGGAGGCAATCCAGGCAACTCCTCTGGAAACACACCAGGAAACTCTCGCACAGTCCTGATATCTTACACTCGTAACTCTTTAGAGCTAGGATTCATCACAAAGTCTAGGTAGGCTTCACAACATTGCCTCAGCATCCGGCTCGCTTCCAAAGTAGACACCACATTGGCAAGAAACTTCACATTCTCCCCAACCACCAATACCTCATAATCATCCGCAAGCTTCAACGAAACTCGCTTATTCTCAAAATCCACTACAGCTCGATGCTCAACAAGCCAATCCATACCAAGGATTACATCAAAACCATAGAAAGGCAATTCCATAAGATCAACATGAAAAACATGGTCTTGCACAACCAAGGGACATCTTCTATAAAGCTTTCATGTCACAACAGTCTCACTAAAATAACTAGTTACACGCATACCAACATCCAAAAACTCAACAGGCAAACAAAGCAATTGAGCATGTTCACGCAATATGTATGAGTGTGTAGATCCAGAATTAATCAAGGAAAGTAATGACAAGGATTGCAAAGTGAAAGTACCTGCGATCACATCCGTGTCATTCATCCCTTCCCTCTGAGCATACACTCTGGCCTGGCCACCACCATCAGGCTAAAAAGCTACCACATAAGCCACATTCCTTCCACCATCCTCCATGCGCTGGAAGTTACCAAGGCCACACCCACGACCTCTCTATGGTGCAACAACTCTAGGAGCATGTCCCTGACCACCATCGGCCAACAGAGGGCACTCCCTCCTCATATGATCCATCGAACCATAATTCCAGCACGAGTTACCGGTCACCACAATAGGAGTTTGTACCTCCCTCGCTGCTCGAGGACAATCACGCTTCAGATGACCACGCGATCCACATGCCTAACATGTGTTCTGATCAGCTCTCGCCCTATCTCCATGAACAGGCGCACCTTGCCCTCCACCACCACGCCTAGCCAAAGACTGATACCTCCGATCACGTCCTCTCTTGTTCCGTCCACCATTGGAACTATACTCAGCAGCCCGCTTGCCCATACTAGGACCATCACCTCTAGAAGATAAACTCAAATTCAGATCAATATCCTTCGCCCTACCAACCAGCACATCAAAGTCAGTCTACTCATTAGCCAACATATAGGTCTTCACTTCCGTCACCAAACCATAACGGAAACGTTCACACCTCTCCTGCTCATCAGGGATAAGCTCGGGTGCGTACTGACTGAGTCAGACAAACTGAACCTCGTACTCAGCCACTGACATGTTCCCTTGAGTAAGAGATATGAATTCCATTTTCTTTTCATCCAGGTACCGCACACCCATATACCTCCTCTTGAACGCGTTCAGAAAGAACGTCCAAGTCACATCAGCATCCTCCATTCCGGAGATAGTGGTTGTCCACCAGGTATACGCATCGTCATGCAACAACGATAATTCACAGCCCAGTTTCTGCACTTCATTGCAGTTCATTTGTCCCAAAATTCTCTTGGTACTTTCCATCCAAGACTCGGAACCCTCAGGAGACAAACCCCTGAACTCAGTCCCTCCCAGACTGTGCAAGCATTTTAGAGGTAGTCTAGCATTAGCATCTCCTTGATGCCCAGCTCCATGAGCTCCAGCTATCGCCGCCTGAAAGGCTCCAACAATAGCCTGAATCAGCATTGTCATGTCAGGAGGAGCTTGCCCTTGCCCAGCTTCAGGTCCAGTGACCCCAGCACCAGCTCCCTCACCCCCAGCACCACCACCACCGGGTGGAGGAGGTAAATCCACTACATTTTCAGCATTCTCTTCATTCTCATTTTGAGCCATAGCTCGCGTATTAATCCTCGTCTCTCTACGAGGTCCCATTCACTAAACAATGCAATCACAAATGCAATAAACTTAGTCAGGCTCAACAAGGTAAGCAATCCAAGTACTCAAGCTCGTTTCCAATTAAAACAAATCATTTCATTAACTTTGATATTGTAATGGGTCCCTCAAACATGCTTCACCACAACATACACCACAACTGCAACATTCTTACAATTCATACATCATACTTTCACTCAACAAGTATACAATCAATCATACACATATCCCCCACATAACCATTCCCAAATACTAGAGAACTCAGCTCTGATACCAACAAATGTAACCCCCTTAGCCCGGCCTAGACGGTTGACCCGAACTACGAAGATTACACGGGGAAAACAAAAGTCAACCCGAAAGTCAACCTTAATTAACGACCTTTTTTTTTCTTTTTAACCTTGTCTAAATGCATATTAACCCTAGGTGTACTCTTGAGATAAGCATATTCAAAAAATCACAGCAATCGGAAAACAATAAGGGACTCAATTGCACAACATACGAATTTAAGGACCAATTTGTGAATTTTGGAAATTAAGAGGACTCTACCAATTTTTAAGTTACCATTATGAAATTAGTCATGTTTCATGCTTCTCTGCCAAATTTCATCTCAAACGGACATCTCAAACTTAATCAATTGCATATACAAAAATCAGGACTAAAACGTAAAGCTTGCAAACCTCAAAATCATTCAAATCAGTGCCCAACGGTCAAGTGTTTCGAAATGGGAATTGACCATTCAGAAACACGGCTGGGTAGTAGCCAAATTGTTTCGAAACACCTCTACCCGTTTCGAAGTGCCCAGGCTAAAACATGCACCTGTTTCGAAATAGGCAAGGGTGTTTTGATACACCCTGCCTAGAAACAGCAGAAAAGCCTTTTTTTCACACTTTCGACCCACCAAACACATTCATATGACCTCCATATCATGCCAACAAGTCATCGAAGAATAAAGGAACATATTTGTATAATCAAAGCTCAATCATGGCATCAATTAGGAAAAACCACAAGTCTAAAGGCATGCATCCTATATTGGAAAGCAAGCAATCATCAAATCTCCAAAACAAATACCAAATGGCCATTTACATGTTCCAAACATCATTGGCATTAAACCAAACTTAGGGAGTCCAAAACATCTCCCAAAAACACAATCAAGGTTCCCATTGCCAAATACCAAAAGCTAATAGTGTTGTGAAAATAGTCACCATACATGAGCTTAGACTTTCACTTGGATCCTTGACCTCTCTGCTGCCCTTAAAGCACTTCAATTCTCTGCATTATTGGTTCAAGAAAGAGAGAGTGTAAGCACACATGCTTAGTGAGAAATGCTCGAATGAAACATCACAATAATGCACTTTGTAAGAACACTTTTCCAAGGCCTTTAATTTCAAAACATCATTTATCATGCATCTATGCATACAAACCAAGCATCTCATGCTTCAATACATCAACATGTCATATTGGCTTTCAAGTGATAATCCATAACCATTTTTCAACTCAAAACATAATTGGATACACGGATTGCAAGCGTTGTCCCATACGCTTCATACACACTACCAAACACTCAAGGTGGAGTTTACCGGTACAATCAAAACCCCTCAACACACGTGATGGAGTCTACGGTACAATTACAACCCCTCCACATCACTCATTGGTAGTTGTATAACATCACTAATGAGAACACGGGACACACAACACAAGATCCTCACATTTCATTTTAACCACCATTATGATCTTAGACATCTCGTTAGTGTATTTGGATGGAGTTTACGGTACCATTACAACCCCTCAACATCCAAGGCGACTTTATTCACGGTGCACCCAATCCTATAGCCGGCTAACTATATCCGATTCAAGTACTTTTAAACCAACACATCACTTGCCAATATACATCATTTACCATCATCAATCCACTATTTTAAAGCATTAAACAAAGCCATTAAATAGTCATGCATCACTATGCATCAAACCACATTTATCAATGTCCAAATCAAAGATCTCTTACCTTGAGCATCCTTCAACACATGACTTACAAAACCAGCATTAAACATGCTAAAATATGCTTTCAAAACAGAATTTAGACATGCAAAATAAACAAATTGCATTCAACCGTCTCATGGTTCATAAAAAAGAGAGTTTCTCCGAAAAACTTACTCTTGAGCTTAGCTATGTTCACTCACCAAATCCGTTTCGCTAGATTGCCGAAACGCCGATCAAGCCTCCGAATCAACACCACAAGGATCCGAAGATGTCTCTCATGTTTTAAACACATTAAAGTAGAGGATTAATGCATCATCATGCATTATAATCTTCAACCAAAACACCTAAACTCGCTGCTCTCATCAAAACTCACATTTCGGCTACCAAACACAACCAAAATCACATCCAAACACCTTTAAAACATCACCCAGCCAAGATCCATCACTTCCAAACATTCTTAGACATCAATTAACATCCAAAAAGAGCCTAATCACGTCCTTATACCTGCAGCTTTAGCAGAACATCAAAATCACCCCAAAAACCACCATTTTCCCAAGTAAAAACTTAGGAAAATCAACCTATTCGGGATTGCATTGATTAAACCTCAATTACACATCATTTAGACATCCAAAATACATCAAAAAGACATCTCAAAATAGGGCCCAATCATCTTTTACGAATTTCTTCAAAATTAAATCCAAATCTTGTATTTTAAGCCAAAATTAATATCACAACATTAAAACCTTTAATAAAACTCAATTTAAGGACTGAGAACTTGAGAATTTCAGTAAAGAAATGAGTATTTAGAGGAGAAGGACGTTCATACCTCTAAATGTGGATTTCTCCTTTTTTAGAGCCAAAATCCTTGAAAATTCAATAAGCAAATGATGAGGATTTGGTGTAGAAATGATTAGGAGTCATTTAGGGATTGAAATATCAACTTTAGGTGTGAAAATCAAAGGAAAAGTTGTTGTGGAAATGTGTTTAGCTGAGAGAATTTTGAGAGAAAATGAAATGGGAAAATTTTGGCAAAAGTTAGTTATGAAACCAAAATGTGACTTTTCCCTCTTTTCTTTTTATTAATTAACATTAAATGAGTCTTTAAAATTTAAGAAAAATCAGGAGAAATTCTCCCTTGGGTAAATTAGCTCCTTAAAGATTCAAAGTTTCAATCCTTTTAAAACAATCACGAACTTTTTAAAAATTACATTTTAGTCACTAACTTGAAATGTCATATTTCCAAACCTCATTTTGTAAAATTGATTTCACCACTCTCTTATATATAATAAAAGAGGATTTTTAGATATTTTACTTATT
Organism: Hibiscus tridactylites; assembly: GCA_958450335.1. NCBI lineage: Eukaryota > Viridiplantae > Streptophyta > Magnoliopsida > Malvales > Malvaceae > Hibiscus > Hibiscus tridactylites. The sequence continues at coordinate 19,875,332 of OY288278.1, read as the reverse complement.
TTTAATGCATCCCGAACTAGGCTTTCCCTAAAATCACCTTTTATATTCGAACCGAAATTTAAACCGATCTGATTCAGACCCTAAACTTCCAAGCCCAAAATTGAGGTGTTACACACATATATTGGCTTACAACATCCCGGCATAGGCTCACCCCTATTCGCTGCGATAGACTCACCTCTATCACTTTTACAAACAATATCGGATACACAGACTTGTATAGGCTCACCCATATACGTTGTGATAGACTCACCTCTATCACTCAATGATGGGCTCACCTCCATCATAATAGCTACGATTGGAATTAGGCTCACCTCTAACCCATAATGATAGACTCACCTCTATCACCCACAATAAGCTCATCCTTATTACGTCACGTAGCTAGACACAAGTACAATTTATAGATTATAGTGCACTCACATCCTATTGGTCGACCAACGTATCCGTATATTTAAAATAGATCATTCACTTGCCAATATACCTATAAAACCATGTTAACGCACTTCTTACAATGCATCATTAAAAATCATCTCATATCCCAAAATTAAACATGCTTTAAAATAGAAAATACCATCTCATACAAGATCATACCATCTTGTATCAAACCAAACCATTTCATGGGATTAACACAAGAAAAACCATGCTTAAATCCATGCATAACAGTGAGTAACAACCATTATCAAAACATGAGCATGATAAACCATGAAGTCCATTTCAACCAAAATCCGAGAGTTCAAGAAACCTTACTTACTTCCAAGATTAGCTAAGCGTTTCAAGCTTACACTAACCTCACAACACCTCGTATCCAAGCTTATTAAAGCTTAAAAACACATCCACTCACCGATATGCGAAACTTCGCTTGCCCACGCGAAGATCACTCGTCCGAAGCTTCCAAAATCACTTTGCTAGCTTCCGGATCAATATCCCCTACTTTTAGAGCATAAAAAACCGAGATTCAATGCATTAAAATGCATTCTAACTCTAGCAAATAAACAAAAACTCGTTGCCCAGCAACACAACATCAATTTACCTATCTGAAACAACCGAAAACTCATTCGGTTGCTTTCTAAACAAAGCACAGCCAACAATTAACACTTCCAACACTTTAGATTCACCAATACACATCTAAAAACAACCTAAACCCTTCCTTCTATCTCCAGTAAACATATAACCAACAAAACACTTCAAAAAAACAACTAAAACCATATTAAAACTTAGGGATCTCAAGGATTTCGGGCTCTATATCATCAAAACTCTTTTCAACATCATAATCAACTCAAAACTCAATTATAAACCATCATAAATAGAGCATAACATTAACACTCCGAAAATCAAGAATTACACCTTAATTTTGCAAGATTTTGATCTTAAATAAAAACTATAATCAAAACCCAGTTAAAAACAACAATTGAGAGTCAATAATCTTTCGAATTTCAATAAAGAACTGATGTGAACACAACCAGCAAGAATCCCAACGAATTTCCTAGAGGTTCTATGACTCGTTCAAGAGCTAAAATGATTCAAGATGTTGTGGAAAGTTTGCTTTGTCAATGCTGGAAAATGAATGAAGAAATGACAGCAACAATTAGATCTTTCAACGTTTTGAGTTTGTTGGAAAGTTGAAATAAGTTGCATAAGAATTTGCATGAGTAGTTGCATAATAGTTCATTCATTCCATGAGAATAAATATACTTATTGTTGCATTTATGCAAGCACTTCATTTATGAAAATACTTCACTTATGTATATGTTTCATTTAAGCATGTAGGTTCATTAATTAAACTAGTTCATTCATTGAACTTGTTCAATTAATTCTTTAAGTTTGCAAAACATTTTTATCATATTTTGATTAATATTTTATGTGTTTTTAGTGTTATTACATGTTGGGATTAAGATGGAAACAATTGAAGACTTTTCATCTTCTTCAAGGAGACATGTCATCTTTATCACTATTCAAAGAGAGAGTCTTTTTGAATTCCATGGAGGGTGAATCATTTAGAAGACTTTATTATGATTTTATTCAGCCAATAAAGTTGAGAAATAAAGAAAGGAAGTGGAAGAGACATATACACTTAGATGCAAACATGGGCAGATTTATTCCAAGTCATCTACATGCACTTTTAAGAGCCAAACAAGTGGAATATCAAAGGATCCATCACTTGGACGTGTATAAGTCTTCATTGAAGCCTTATTATATCCAAATTCATTCTAAAATACACAAATGGCCGGCCACACTTGATAGGATTGAAGACAAACCATTGAATGTCATAATTAGAGCCATAATGCATTGTTTTGTCCATTCAAATTCTAGGCCGCCATATACTATAAATAGGATGCTCATTTGCCTTTGCAAGGACCTTTTTTTTGCATGAAAATATATGAGAGTGTTCTCTTCATTGTTCTTTAAGAACTTTATCAGCTTTGAAGCTAGTCTTGTGGCAAATTTCCCCTTTTCATTTCATTCTGTTTATAGCGTTGGTTCCTAGCTTTCTAGCTAGCGGGTCACGTTCCACCTTTCCACCATCACTTCCATTTGATTATATTGTTAGTTCTTAGCTCAATTATAGCTAAAGGGTCACCATCCAACCTTCTTCCATCATTTCACAAAGGGTAAGAACGTGTAAGGTTTGGGTCAACATTCACTATCTTGTTGGTTCTTACTTGTTCCACACCGATTCTATTTCATCCATATCAACTTTTATCCATTTTCCCCCTTACATCTATCTTTCAAACCATAATCACCAACCATTCCAGAACCTATGAAAACAACAACTTTCACCATCTTCATTCCAAATACATCACTTCCACACTCAAGTTTCAAGTTTTCAACTTCATATTAGAATCACGATCGGGAAACATCACATACGAATTCAGTCATCACACAACCCGATACGTATAATTTTGTATCAAAGCTATTTGATTCAGTGAGTTAAGTGTTTCTCTCTCCTGATTTGTATAAAAAAGAAAAAAAAAGAGAAAAAAGGAAAAAAAGAAAAAAAATGGAAGTTGGTTGTTGTTGGTATTACTCAATTCAGCAAATTATTATTTCCTATTGTCTTGTTATTTTCTAATCATTATACTTTTCTACCTATAGCCTTTTTTCTTTCTAAACTCTTCCTTTCAGCCAATTTCCACAAGCGAACTTGTTAAGCCTTGAGTAAGTTCTCTAAGGACTTTGCTAGGAGAACAAGAGCGGTAAAAGGCAAGAGTGCACATCAAGGGTAAAAGCCATCCCGAGTGAAACACGAGTGTGAGTGTTTTCCTTGGAGTGTAACGGTGAGAATTTGTCCTAGTGAGGTTTATTAATTAGTCTTGTCTCAAGATTCCGTGAGAAACATTATTGGTGCTAGTAATAATGTTAACGTAGATGCAACTAAGTCCAATCTTCAAGATGTTATTTGAGAGATGGACATGTTGTTGCAACAAAGGTTAGGGCTGATGCAAGAACAATTAGATTATTTGGAGGAAAGATATCAATGAAGGCATAATTCAGATCACGAGGAAGAGTTGGAGGGAGAGGTGGACGAAGACCTCATAACCAAGTGAGCCTCCCAACAAAGTTTGAGGCGTCGAGAACCTAGGTACCAAAGAGTTCGGCCAAGAGTTGATGATAATCTTAGCAACATCAAAATAACCATTCCTTCTTTCCAAGGAAGAACGGATCCTGAAGCTTATCTTGCATGGGAAAAAAAAGTTGAGCACATCTTTGAGTGCCACAACTACTCCGTGCTTAAGAAGGTAAAACTTGCAGCCATTGAATTTATAGATTATGCACTAATATGGTGGGATCAGTTGACATCTAGCACGAGACGCAATGGAAAACATCAAATTTCTACATGGAATGAGATGAAGGCCGTTATGCGTAGAAGGTTCGTTCCAACTCACTATCATAGGGAGTTGTTCGACAAGCTTCAAAATCTCACCCAAGGCAACTGTAGTGTTGGGGATTACTTTAAAGTGATGGAAGTAGCCATGATCCGAGCCAACATAGATGAGGATCGAGAAGCCACCGTGGCCAAATTTCTATCCTGCCTTGATCCTAATATTGCGGCCACTGTTGAGTTGCAACATTATGTGGAGATCGAAGACATGGTTCATATGGACATGAAGGTTGAGAGGCAACTCAAAAGGAAAGGGCGTAACTCGTGCCTATGGAGGCTCTTCTTCTTAATAAGGGCATGGTACCTTCAAACAGAAGGCATCCTTTACGCCTAAAGAACGAAACGTTCTAACAAAGAGTGCCAAACCCATTTCCGAAACTAGTAAGGGAAAGAGCACCACTTTGCCAGTTCGATCCCATGATGTGCAATGCTTTAAATGCTTGGGGCGAGGTCACATTGCTAGCCAATGTCCAAATCGCAACACAATGCTCATTCGAGAAGATGGGGGAGATCGAAATTGACCAAGAGGGGGAAGAAGATGGTGTTCCTATCCAAGAAGAAGAAGATGTGGAACATGTTGTAGATGGTGAGGTTCTTGTTGTGAAAAGAATCCTAAGCGTGCAAGCCATAGAAGGAGAAGATCAATGCAAGAACATCTTCCATATTCGCTACCATGTAAACAAAAAGTTATGCTTTGTCATTATTGATGGAATAAGTTGTACTAATGTTGCTAGTACTTTGATGGTAGAGAAGCGTAGATTGACAACAACAAAGCATCCTTATCCTTACAAGCTACAATGGCTCAATGATGGGGGAGAACTCAAAGTCACCAAGCAAGTTATTGTGCCATTTTCCATTGGAAAATACAAAGACGAGGTGTTGTGTGATGTTGTACCAATACATGCTAGTCATATCTTGTTGGGGAGACCGTGGCAATTCGACACAAGGGTTATCCATGATGGTTATACCAACTGTTACACTTTCACCCATCAAACCAAAAAGATCACTTTAGCCCCTCTATCACCAAAACAAGTCTATAAAGACCAAATCCACTTGAGAGAGAGTTTCAAAATAGCCAAAGAGAAAGAAAGAGAGTTTAAATCCAAAGAGAGTGACAAAAATAAGGGAAAACAAACCATTCTTTTTTGCAAGAGAGAAATAGATCAAAAAGTGTTTGCTTTCAGAGAAATGGGCACCTGTCACTTTATTGTAGGAATTTGAAGACTTGTTTCCGGAGGAGATTCCGAATAGGCTTCCACCTATTCGAGGAATAGAGCACCAAAATGATTTCATTCCCGGAGCCATCATTCCAAATCGACCAACATATAGAAGCAATCCGGAAGAAACTAAGGAGTTGCAAAGACAAGTATCGAGTTGATGGGAAAAGGCTATATGAGAGAGAGCCTTAGTCCATGTGCAATGCCGGTTTTACTTGTATTTAAGAAGGATGGAACTTGGCGTATGTGTGTGGACTGTCGAGCAGTGAACAAGATAATGATTGATCTTAAGAGTGTGTACCACCAAATAAGAATGTGAGATGGAGATGAGTGGAAGACAACATTCAAAACCAAGAAAGGTTTGTATGAGTGGTTGGTTATGCCATTTGGCTTAACTAATGCACCAAGTACATTCATGGGTAAGTTTTGTGTGGTGTACTTTGATGACATACTTGTGTATAGCCAAACTTTGAATGATCATGCTCAAAATTTGAGGTTAGTATTGGAAGTTTCGCGAAAAGAAAATTTGTATGCTAACCTACAAAAATGTACATTTTGCACTACAAAGTTGTGTTCTTAGGTTTTGTTGTTAGTTCAAAGGGTTTGTAGGTTGATTAAGAAAAGGTTGAAGCAATTGAGGAATGACCGAGACCTAGTAACATTAGTCAAGTGAGGAGTTTTCATGGACTTGCTAGTTTCTATCGCCAGTTTGTTCGCAATTTCAGCACCATAGCCGCACCTTTGACCGGAGTTATAAAAAATAACTCTAGCTTATTTTTGGGAGACGAACAAGAGAAGTCTTTTTATTTTATTAAACAACTTTTAACCAATGCACCCTTATTATATATACCTGATTTTGATAAAGTTTTTGAAATTGAATGTGATGCATCAGGTTTAGGAGTTGGAGTTGTATTATCTCTAGAAGGACGCCCTATTGCATATTTCAACGAGAAATTGAGTGGAGCAACTATAAATTATTCAACTTATGTCAAGGAGATGTATGTTCTCACTAGGGCATTGGAAACGTGCCAACACTATCTATGGCCTAAGGAGTTTATCATCCACACGGATCATGAGGCGCTAAAACACTTGAAGGGACAACACAAGCTTAATAAGAGACATGCCAAGTGGGTTGAATTCCTAAAAACATTCACATACGTTATCAAATATAAGAAGGGTAATGAAAATGTTGTTGCTGATGCTTTATCAAGAAGGTATACTCTTCTTAACCCTTGATTCTAGATTGGTAGGTTTTGCCTTAATCAAAGAGCTTTATGAACCTGATTATGATTTTGGTGAAATTTACAAACCTTGTGAAAAAGGAACATATGAGAAGTTTTGTAGGGTTCATGGGTATCTTTTCAAGGAAGGAAAGCTTTGTATCCCTCAAGGATCCATTAGAGAATCACTTATCAAAGAGGCCCATTCTGGAGGACTAATGAGACATTTTGGAGTGGCCAAAACACACTCTATATTGCATGAACATTTGCATTGGCCAAAGATGAAACGAGACGTGGAGAAGTGGTGTGAGCATTGCATCACATGTAAGAAGGCAAAGTCCAAAGTCATGCCCCATGGACTTTACACACCATTACCAATTCCAAATGCACCATGGGAGGATATTTCTATGGATTTTGTGCTAGGACTTCCACGCACAAGGAATAACAAAGATTCCATTTTTGTTGTAGTAGATAGATTCTCAAAAATGGCTCATTTCATTCCATGCAATAAGACTAATAATGCTTCCCATATTGCTAATATGTTTTTAGGGAAGTTGTGAGATTACATGGAGTTCCAAGAACCATTGTGGCTGATCGAAATGTGAAGTTCTTGAGTCACTTTTGGAGGACGCTATGGAGTAAGATTGGAACAAAGCTGTTGTTTTCTACAACTTGTCATCCACAAACGAATGGCCAAACTGAAGTTATCAATTGTATATTGTCCATGCTTCTTAGGAAAATTATACGCAAGAATCTAAGGACTTGGGAAGAGAACTTGCCACATGTTGAGTTTGCATACAATCGCTCCATGCATACCCCCACTAAATGTTCTCCATTTGAAGTGGTATATGGTTTCAATCATTTGACCCCAATTGATTTGCTTACTTTTCCTATTGATCAATTTAAAAATAAGGATGGGCAAAACAGAGCTAAATTTGTGAAGAAGCTTCACCAACAAGTGCGGGAGACCATTTAGAGGAGAACAAAGAAATATGAGCAACAAGCTAACAACGGGAGGAAACGAATAAATTTTGAACCTGGATATTGGGTTTGGTTGCACTTGAGGAAAGAGAGGTTTCCAGCCCAACGCAAATCAAAACTTATGCCTCGAGGAGATGGTCCTTTCCAAGTGGTCAGAGGATTAATGATAATGCTTATCAAATAGACCTTCCCGGTGAGTATAATGTGAGTGCTACTTTCAATGTTGCTGATCTATCTCCTTATGATACATTTGACGAATTGGGGGCAAATCGCTTTCAAGAGGGAGGGACTGATGTGACCACAACCAACAAGAATCCCAATGAATTCCCTAGAGGTCCTATGACTTGTTCAAGAGCTAAAATGATTCAAGATGATGTGGAAAGTTTGCTTTGCCAATGCTGGAAAATGAATATAGAAATGACAACAACAATTAGATCTTGCAACGTTTGGAGTTTGTTGGAAAGTTTAAATAAGTTGCATAAGAATTTGCATGAGTGGTTGCATAATAGTTCATTCATTCCATGAGAATAAATATTCTTGTTGTTGAATTTATGCAAGCACTTCATTTATGAAAATACTTCACTTATGTATGTGTTTCATTTAAGCATTTAGGTTCGTTAGTTAAACTAGTTAATTCATTGAACTTGTTCAAATAATTCTTTAAGTTTGCATAACATTTTTATCATATTTTGATTAATATTTTATGTGTTTTTAGTGTCATTACACGTTGGGATTAAGATTGAAACAATTGAAGACTTTTCATCTTCTTCAAGGAGACATGTCATCTTTATCAACATTCAAAGAGAGTCTTATTGAATTCCATGAAGGATGAAGCATTTAGAAGACTTTATTATGCTTTTATTCAGCCAATAAAGTTGAGAAATAAAGAAAGGAAGTGGAATAGACACATACACTAAGATGCAAACATGAGCAGATTCATTCCAAGTCATCTACATGCACTTTAAAGAGCCAAGCAAGTGGAATATCAAATGATCCATCACTTGGACGTGTATAAGTCTTCATTCAAGCCTTATTATGTCCAAATTCATTCTAAAATACACAAATGGCCGGCCACACTTGATAGGATTGAAGACAAACCATTAAATGTCATAAACTGGAGCCTTAATGCTTTGTTTTGTCCATTCAAATTCTAGGCTGCCATGTACTATAAATAGGATGCTCATTTGTCTTTGTAAAAACTTTTTTGCATAAAAATATGTGAGAGTGTTCTCTTCATTGTTCTTTAAGAACTTTATTAGCTTTCAAGCTAGTCTTGTGGCAAATTTCCCCTTTTCATTCCATTCTGTTTATAGCATTGATTCCTAGCTTTCTAGCTAGCGGGTCACGTTCCACCCTTCCACCATCACATCCATTTGATTATATTATTGGTTCTTAGCTCAATTATAGCTAAAGGGTCACCATCCAACCTTCTTCCATCATTTCACAAAGGTTAAGAACGTGTAAGGTTCGACGCAACATTCATTATTTTGTTGGTTCTTCCTTGTTTCACACCGATTCTATTCCATCCATATCAACTTCTATCCATTTCCCCCTTGCATCTATATTTCAAACCATAATCACCAACTATTCCAGCACCTATTAAAACAACAACTTCCACCATCTTCATTCCAAATACATCATTTCACACTAAAGTTTCAAGTTTGCAACTTCATACTAGAACCTTGATTAGAGGTTGAGAACGAGATTTACCTCCAATCCTTACTTTCTGTTGGGTTGTGTGGGGCTCGATTCGATCAACCAATTATGCTCACCAAGTGGTGGCGAGGTGGATATTTGGGTGGAAGGGTTGTGAAAGCTAGAAAGATTAAAGACACAATGATTTATAGTGGTTCGGCCTTCTAACAAGCACCTACATCCACTACCTTAGCTTCCCACTAAGGATTTCACAATCAATCCACTAATTGATTCGTCCCCTTTTCTAGGATTAGGAGGAAACCCTTACAACCGATCAAGCTTCTACCCAAGCCTTGATCAAAACCCTCTTTTACAAAGAGACAAATGAAAGCAAACTTAAACCCTCTAATAGGTGTTTGTTTGCACAATTAAGCACTCACCCAAAACCTAAAACACTTGAGCAAATTTGACAATTTTGGCTCACTAGTGTTTGTCTATACAAGAAATGACAATTTAAGTGCTAAGACAATTTCTTGATCATTTGATGTTTGACAATATGAGCATTAGTCTTCTCTTGATGCTTGGAGGTCCCTTTTATACTCCCAATTGAGTTTATAGTCGTTTAGGACCGTTGGAGTTGAAATAGAGTCGTTGGAGCCTTTAATTCCCTCCATAAATGCAGTTCTGCAGCTCCCCGTTTCGAAACGCTCGAAGCCGTTTCGAAACACCCTCAATATAGAAAGAGCCGTTGCAGTCTGTCAGGGTACCCGTTTCGGAACACCCCCTTGCCGTTTCGGAACGCGTATCGGAACACCCTTAGCCCGTATCGAAACGACCTGCATTTAAAAGTTAGTTGGGAAAGAGCCGTTGGGGTTTATGACCGTTGTGGTCAGTGCCACGTGGGCGTATCGAAACGGCCTAGCCTGTTTCGAAACGCTGGCACCGTTTCGATACAAGTATCGAAACGTTTTGGCCACTGGAGGCACCTGTTTCGAAACGCCCTAAGGTGTTTCGAAACACATGGTCAGTTTTGTGAAAATTGGCCTTTGAAAACATGAAAAACCTTTATGAAAAATTCCTTAAATAATATTTCAAGTTGTTTGGACTTTGGAAATGTTTTAAATACTTTTTAAATCAGTCCAAAACATTTTTCAATTATTATATCAAAACATTAGTTCTACAATCTCCCCCTTTTGATATAATAAAACCACTTGAAAAATTGTTTGGAATTCTCCCCCTTTAACTTTAAAAAGTGAATAAGAGATTAAAATTTTAATTCACATAAGGCTCCCCCTTATTCATTTGAAAATTCAAATTTTCAAACCATTTCTCCCCCTTTTTGTTATATCAAAAAAAATTTAAAACATGAAGTTCAAAAATAACAATAGAGGTAAAAATTTTGATAAAGGTAAGAATTTGGTTTTAAAATGGCTCCCCCTTACTCAAAGCATCATTGAAATGTTAGTCACAACATATATGATCATCTAATTGACATAAATAGAAGATAAAACAAATAAACACTAAAGCAACTAGATTTTTTACCACACTTGAACTCAAGGGAGGATGTGAAGCCTTCCTTCTTCAAGTGTTCATCCTTGTGTGCATGGAGCTCCCCCTCAATGTTTGACTTGTTGAACATCTCCATCACACCTAGCAAAAGACAATCAAGTGATTTTTGGTATCCAAATTGCTTTGGATCCATGAACATTAGTAGCACAAATTTTTGACCACTTAGGAATCCATTTTTCAATGTCATCCTTTTTAATTGAAGTATTAAGTCCTTTTGGGACCCAAACACTTCTAAAACATTTACCATTTATAAATCTAGGGGCACTAGATTGTCTAACATAAAAATTTGATTTTCCAAAATTGTTTTTCTTTTCAAGCTCTTTGGAAATCAAATCTTTTTCTCCTTGAACTTTTTGAAGCAATTTTTGTAAATCAAGACATTTTAATTCAAACTCTTCAAGTTTTGCTTCAAGTTCAAGTTTGGTTTTAGAAAGCAAATCATTTTGAATTTTTAACTTTGAAATCAATTTATTGTTTTTCAAAATGTGGCTTTTAAAATCTAAAACCAAATCATCATAGGCATCTTGTAATTCATCAAAAGTATAAGAACATGAAGTAGATGAATTAGAAGTTACCCTTGAATCTTCTTCGATGGCCATAAGGCAAAGGTTGGCTTGTTCATCGTCGATGGAGTCTTCATCACTCCAAGTAGCCACATGTGCCTTCTTCTTATGGCTAGAAGTGCTTGCCCTCTCCTTTCTTTTAGGTTCTCGTTCAAGCTCTCTCAAAGCTTTCTTCATGAAAGGGGCACACTTCTTGAAGAGATGAACTATCTCTTCATCTTCCTCCTCTTCACTTGAGTAGACATGATGGCAAGTGGAGGATTTGAGAGCCATGGCACTAGCATTGATGCCAAGCCCTTTGATTTTCTTCTCTCCCATAGCTCTTATTTCTTCCCTCTTCTTCTCATCCTCCTTGTTCTTTTTCATGACTTGATGAGTGAGAAGTGACCCCATTAGTTCATCAAGCTTCAAAGTCTTCAAATTTTTGGCTTCGATAATGGCGGTCCTCTTTGAGTCCCAAGACTCGGGAAGTGAGTAGATGAGCTTTCGAACAAGCTTCTCCTCCGGGATGGCTTCTCCATAACCTTTAAGACCATTGGTGATGGTGGAGAATCTATCAAACATCTTCTCGATGTTCTCTTCCGGATCCATTTTGAAGTTCTCATACTCCAAGGTTAGGAGCCCAATCTTGGTCTCATTGACTTCGTTTGTCCCCTCGTATGTGACTTCAAGCTTGTCCCATACCTCCTTGGCACTCTCACAAGAAGACATCTTCTCATAGATGGTTGGGCCAAATGCACAAAACAAGATGTGCAAGGCTTTGCAATTAAGCTCCATCTTCTTGCGATCGTCGGCACTCCACTCCGCTTTACTTCTTTTAGGCACGAACGGACCATCTTCAACTACATCCCAAAGCTTGTAATCTTTTGATTTGATGAAGAACTTCATCTTTGTCTTCCAATGGGCATAGTGAGCTCCGTCGAAGAAAGGCGTTTTGTCTATGGATTGCGCCATTTGAGCCGGTTGATGAAAAAGTGATCGAGCTTGCCGGATCTTCTCAATAGGATGTTAATCCTCACCGATTGAGCCAAGCTCTGATACCAATTGTTGGGTTGTGTGGGGCTCGATTCGATCAACCAATTATGCTCACCAAGTGGTGGAGAGGTGGATATTTGGGTGGAAGGGTTGTGGAAGCTAGAAAGATTAAAGACACAATGATTTATAGTGGTTCGGCCTTCTAACAAGCACCTACATCCACTACCTTAGCTTCCCACTAAGGATTTCACAATCAATCCACTAATTGATTCGTCCCCTTTTCTAGGATTAGGAGGAAACCCTTACAACCGATCAAGCTTCTACCCAAGCCTTGATCAAAACCCTCTTTTACAAAGAGACAAATGAAAGCAAACTTAAACCCTCTAATAGGTGTTTGTTTGCACAATTAAGCACTCACCCAAAACCTAAAACACTTGAGCAAATTTGACAATTTTGGCTCACTAGTGTTTGTCTATACAAGAAATGACAATTTAAGTGCTAAGACAATTTCTTGATCATTTGATGTTTGACAATATGAGCATTAGTCTTCTCTTGATGCTTGGAGGTCCCTTTTATACTCCCAATTGAGTTTATAGCCGTTTAGGACCGTTGGAGTTGAAATAGAGTCGTTGGAGCCTTTAATTCCCTCCATAAATGCAGTTCTGCAGCTCCCCGTTTCGAAACGCTTGAAGCCGTTTCGAAACACCCTCAATATAGAAAGAGCCGTTGCAGTCTGTCAGGGTACCCGTTTCGGAACACCCCCTTGCCGTTTCGGAACGCGTATCGGAACGCCCTTAGCCCGTATCGAAACGACCTGCATTTAAAAGTTAGTTGGGAAAGAGCCGTTGGGGTTTATGACCGTTGTGGTCAGTGCCACGTGCGCGTATCGAAACGGCCTAGCCTGTTTCGAAACGCTGGCACCGTTTCGATACGAGTATTGAAACGTTTTGGCCACTGGAGGCACCTGTTTCGAAACGCCCTAAGGTGTTTCGAAACACATGGTCAGTTTTGTGAAAATTGGCCTTTGAAAACATGAAAAACCTTTATGAAAAATTCCTTAAATAATATTTCAAGTTGTTTGGACTTTGGAAATGTTTTAAATACTTTTTAAATCAGTCCAAAACATTTTTCAATTATTATATCAAAACATTAGTTCTACACTTTCTTTAATGTTTGGAAAGTTGTTGCTTCATAAATATTGAAGAAATTAAAGAGAATTCTTTGAAATGGATGAGAAATCAGAGAGAGAGTGTTTGAGAGAAAAGAAATCTCGAGAAAAGATTTTAGAAATGTGTTTTGCTTAAAATGAGAAAAGAAAAGTTAGTTACGTAAATGAAACTTCCAATTTAATGATTTTATTTAATAAATAAATAAAATCCCTTTTTAAACAATTACTTAAAATTCATTTCAAACACATGTCAAATTAAGGAAATGTTTAATTGCACAAAATCTCCCTAAAGATTCTAAGATTTTGACTCTCCTTTTGAAAAACTTTTTTCAACAATTTCAAAACTTTACATTTTGGTAACTGCCCAAAATGTACCACTTTCAAAACACATTTTGTAAAATTGATTCGACCAACCTCTTAAACATAATTTTAGAGGATTTTAGCATTTTTTCATATTATCATCCTATCCCGAACCTTGATTTCCTGAACCACCTAATACGATTCGAACCGAATCCGACCGGTTCACTTAACCATATTTGATGTCTAAAACAATTAGGCCCAAAATTAGGGCATTACAACTCTCCCCCACTTAGGAAATTTCGTCCCTGAAATTTTGCCTAAAGGAAAAAGATATGGAAACGGCTTCAACAAGTCTGCTTTGCTTTCCCACGTGGCCTCCTCAACTCCTCGGTGTCGCCACAACACCTTCACAAACTCTATCGTTTTGCCACGAAGAACTCTGTTGTTCGAGCTAAGGATCTTCACTGATGCCTCATCCTAGGACAAATACGGGTTCAGCTCTATCTCATCGATAGGCATAACATACGAAGGATGTGATCTACACCTCCGCAATATCAAAACGTGAACCACATCAAGATTCTTGTCTAACTCGGGAGACAACCTCAACCAATAAGCCATAGGACTAACACGCTCCACAACCTCATAAGGTCCAATAACCCTCAGGCTAAGCTTACCCTTATGCCCAAATCTCACCACCTTCTTCCAAGGAAAAACTTTCAAACACACATGTTTGCCAACCGGGAACTCAATCTTCTTATGCTTCAAATCTGCGTAAGACTTTTGCCGACCCGATGCTGCTCTCAAGTGCTAAAAAATGAGCTTCACCTTCTCGGTGGTCCCTTTTAACATATTCGGCATCGAAACCAACTTTTTCCCTATTTCCGCCCAACAAGGTGGCATTCTACACTTTCTCCCATATAATGCCTCATACAGAGCTATTTGTATGCTTGCATGATAACCAATGTTACAAGCAAACTCAACCAAAGGTAAATTCTTTTCCCAAGAATCTTTGAAATCTATAACGTAACCATTCCTAAAACCTCGATGTGAACCTCGAATCCCTATCCAACACTATAGACCTTGGCACTTTGTGCAAACGCACAATCTCAACAATAAACAACTCAGCCAACTTATCCAACATATACGTAGTATACACTGCCAAGAAGTGTGCATGCTTCGCAAGACGGTCATCAATCACCCAAACAAAAATTCCTCTTTAACAGTATCGAAGGAAGTCCAGACACGAAATCCATGATCCTCTCCCACTTCCGTTCTGGAATTTTTAACGGTTGTAACAACCTGGAAGGAACTTGATGTTCAGCCTTCACTTACTGATAAACCATGCATTTGCCCACAAACTCTACATTATTCTCCTTCAATCCTACTCAATAGTACTCATCCTTCAACCACGATACATCTTCGTACTACAAAGATGCATAGCAAAAAGACTACTATGAGCTCCAGTCAGAAAAGTGCACCTCAACTCAACATTATTCGACACAACTATTCAACTTCCCAAAACACGAAACAACATCATCATTGAAACCAAAATCATAAGGCTTTCCATCCACGATATCCCGAACATGTGATACAAGAGAATCGTCAAGGATCTGCTTATCCTTTATCGACTGAAGCAAGGAATGTTTTACTTGAAACTCGGCGATAAGCCCGCCTTCATGCGATATGCTCGACTAAACAAACATTGTCCTCAACTCCACGACCACCTTCCTACTCAACGCAGCGGCCACAAGAATGTCCTTCTCAGGGTGATACTCAATTATCAGATCATACTTCTTAAGCAACTCCAACCGTATTCGTTTCCTAATATTCAACTCCTTTCGAGACATTAGATACTTTAAACTCTTGTGATCCGTGTACATCACACACTTCTCAACATGAAAACCAAAATTCACCTACTCACCATCCGAAAAAAATCCTCGTCACGAGACTCTAACGCCGTCTCCAACAGTTGCTTCACTTACATCAACTGTCTCAAGAAGGTTTACTTACACTCAGCCTACAGACCACCCTCTCACGAAAACCCAACCAAATCAACATGACTTTTAAGCTTACATTACTTTTCCCACACAAACTTTGGATAGAACACTAATCTTTCCTCGATGCTACCCAACGACAAATCTTAATCCTCACACAAAAGCAACCGCAACAAGTCACGCATTAACCTCATTCTCCAAGCACTTATCCTATCAACATACGATACATACTAGATCCATGAATCCTCTACTTAATTCAAGCTAAACCTCGATTAGAACTCTCATCAGAACTTCCTTCCAACTCCTCTAAGGTCACCATCGAACCTTCATCCACTTAATACAACCATCATACTACAACCACTTAAGCAAGCCAACAATGCTTGAAAAACAAATCCGCAAACCTACAACAACCGTTCAACTCAGAGAAACTACAACACATAACTACTATTTCAAATTGCTTTTAACTACACATCAAAGGACCTCAGCGGATTCTAACCAAAACAGTCTCCTCTTCACCACCATGCCGCCAAAGGCCCTTAAAACACCTAGAAATTTTACCTCATGCCAACCAAGCTAGGCCACATTCACTCCTAATGGTAAACTTGTTTACTCCTTATCCTCACATCCAACATTTACCTTGTACCAAAACAACACTTTAAACCCACAAACTACCCTATTCATAACACATGCCTTTACGAATGCCTATTCACGTGTATGCAAACTTCTAATGTCATGCCAAATGCATGCATGTACCAATACATGTAAAATATGTATACAAATGATTTTAACTGTACATGTATGTCTGTACACACTTACGAATAACATCCTCAGACTAACCTAAGAACAACCTCTTATCCCATTTCCAAACTCTTCCAACTCCACCACTCTTACAACTCACTAACAGCAAACTACTCTAACTATTACACTTTCGTCACCAATGTTGTTTTCAAAACAACACCGATTACTACCCAACTCACTAACTATAGGACCTTATTCACAAACAAGAAGATGAAAAACCAGAACTAAACAAAGATAACAATGACAGAGATTGTATAGTAAAGATGCCCGCAATCACCTTGTTGTCCTGGAGCTCCAAGCGATGAGCACTCTTTCCTGCAGAACCACCATTCTTCGGCTACACCACCACAACATCAACCAAAACCCTGAGGTCACCATCGTCTCCTTTCTGTAAAGAACAATGACTGCACTCGCTATCACGAGGAGCTTCAACAGACATCCCACCTTGACCACCCTGAGCTAACACTGGACAATCTCGCCTCAAATGTCCAACAGACCCACAGTTCCAACAAGATCCAACCATCGTACACCTTACACCTTAATGCTTTTCTTGCTACCTCCGAACCATGTCTCAGCGGCGCTCACGACCCCTTTGAGACTCATTTGCATGTGCCAGAGCTAGTCTCGCTACATGAGGACAATTACGCTTCACATGCCCCATTGCACCATAGTTCCAACAAGCTCCAACACCCCAGAAAACCCCAATGTGTCACCTTCCACAACGGTCGTACTCCGGTAGATGAACAACTCTCTCAGGCCTTGATACACTTGACCCACATTATCACCAACACCAAAACTCTAGTTAAGAGGAAACCTTCTATCACGAGGTCTCTTACGCTGCCCACTCGCGAGGCAAGAACTCATAGCTCTTTTGCTCTCATTCTACTCAGCAACATGCGCAGACCTTGCATTCACTGCGGCCTGAGATGCTCCGGTAGATGAACAAGGCATACTCTCGCGCTTCTAGTTATTTGAAGACTTATCTCCAAGATATCTACTTCTAAAGGCTACTTGAAAGAATTTCCAATCCACTTACAGGCGTTGTCACACTCTTCTTGATCTAGGATTGCGATCGTACTGGCTAACGAAGCCTCGAATGCCTTATGAGTCAACCCATGATACTCAACAGCTCCCAAATCATACAAACGCTACTTTGGCAAACTAGTTTGTCTGACAGCCGGCACATGCGCAGACCTTGCATTCACTGCGGCTTGAGATGCTCCAGACATCTCTTAAACCACGGATGATAAAACTTTCATCACAAGGCCAGCCCCCTCATGATTCCCTATCACCTCAACTCCAGGTAAGAACAACCGAACATGCACATTCTCAACAGAAGGATCATTGTTCCCGTGGTTACCTTGCTCGCCTGCAGGTACGGTCGTATTCGATCTCAACTCTCTCCTCGGACTCATTGTGCTATTTTTAACAAGACATAATAACAAAAACAAATCAAACCATGATTTAGGCCAGCCTCAAGCAAGGATCCAAATTTGAAAATACAATTTAAAACATTTATCTAGTGTAATAAGGCAATGGGTAGCCTGATTTCCCTCAAGCATAACATAGCATACAATAGCATATCATAATCATCATGCTTTATACCATCCACAATCAGCACACATCCTCATCACATCATCAACATGCAATCGTATTTAACTGCTATATGATTCATAACAACCGAGCATAGCATAAGCATTAACATTCAACAAAAAACATGATTTTCAAACGACGTGACACTTAACATCGAATCGAACATCAAAACATACCAATTTCACTTACTATCATCCCCAATTCTTTTGAAACCTGGCTCTGATACCAACAAATGTAACCCCCTTAGTCCAGCCTAGACGTCTGACCCGAACTAAGAAGATTATACGGGGAAAACTGAAGCCAACTCATTAAAGCCAACTTCGATTAACAAACTTTTTTTCCTAGATGCAATATAAGTCCTATGTGTTCAACAAAACTCTTAGAAGAAAACAACACAATGATCGGAGTTCAATTAGAGGTTCAATTGTATACATTTAACTTTTAGGGACTAAACTATAATTTCTGAAAATTACAGGGATTAATATAATTTTAGGATTACCAATCCTTAATTAGTCATGTAACATGCTTCCATGTCAATTTTCATCACAAACCGATCATCCAAAGTCATCCAATTGCATGCACAACATTAAGGGACCAATTTGTAACATTTCAGAACTTAAGAAGATGCTTTTAACTATAAATAAAGGTCAGGTATCGGTACCCTTAAGCTCGTATCGGTACGCGAGAGGGCAATAACAAAAGTTAGGAAAAGGTATCGACACCCTTCCCCACATATCGGTACACCCTTCAAACATTGCACAGGCGTATCGATACGCTCCCAACTTATATCGATACCCATGTGTTATTCGACCTAAGTTTTTCCTTCGAGTATCGATACTCAACCCCGAGTATTGATACCCAGATCAGGTAAGCACATCAAACAACCTTCAATTCACATTTTGCATTAAGCAATGTCATCCAAAACATCCATACATGCTAGGACAAGTATATCTAACACATATGTATCAACATCTAAGCATATTTCAAGCATTAAACATGGCAATTCGTGAAGAGTATAGAACTATATGAGCATGCCTTTAGACACTAACCATAGCATAGCCAAAATGCCAAATAAAAGTCCATAAACCATATAAAGGCCAAATACAAGTCTCAAAACACAAACTAAACATACTTAAGGTGTTTCACTTCACCAAGTAATCCAAGAGTGGAAATCCCTCCCATTGCCTCTTATTACACTAAAGTAAATCACATACTTAGCCAAAACACTTGGATATCCTTTTCTTCCTTGCTGCCAATTATTCTCAATTCTCTGCATTGATGAAACAAATGAGCGTAAGCATAAAGCTTAGTAAGGACCGCTATAAAACAAACACATTCATCAATGCATTTTCAAAAGAAAAACAACAATATTTCTAAACATATATCTTCCTTTAAAACGTGCACTTTTAAAGCACAAGTTTAAACCATATCATGCTCAATCTGTAACACCCTGGTTTTGGGCCTAGATGTTTTAGATAATAGATCGGATCGGTCGAGAACGGTTCGAATCGCGTAAGGTGATTTTAGGAAATCATGGATCAGGATAGGATAAAATCGTGATAAAAATTGCTAAATTCCTATAAAAATATAATTAAGAGGTTGGTCAAGTCAATTTTACAAAAAGGGATTTGGAAATGGACATTTTGAGTAGTGACCAAATTGTAAAGTTTCAAAATTAGGAAAATGTGATTTTTAAGGTGGAAGCCAAAATCTTAGAGTCTTTAGGGGGATTTAAGTCAATTTGACCTTTCTTCAATATGACATGTTATTTAAAAGGGTTTTAATTAAATGATTTTTAATTGGATTTTTATATTAATTAACTAAAAGGTAGTTAATGGGATTTTCATTTACGTAACTACGAATTCCCTCTCATTTTCATCCAAACACCATTTTCTCTCAACTTTTTCCAGAATTCTTCCTCCCAAAAACTCTCTCAACATTTCCTAAAGCATTTTCAAGAGATCTTCCTTAATTATTCATGATTTTAGCAAGGAAAACTTCTCATCTATTGAAGGAAGAAATCGATTGAGTTTTCGGTTGTTTTGGATGGGTATTTTGGTGTAGTTTGAGTGGGCAACAAGTTTATGAATTGTTTCTGGTGTTAGAATGCATTTTAATGCATTTAGATATATGTTTTGATGATGTAAAAACAAGGGATCTTGATCCGGAAGCAAACAAGGTGATTTTGGAGGCTCCGGAGGTGTAATTTCCGTGTCAGCAAACGAGGCTTCGCGTATTGGTGAGTGGAATGCAATTTCTTGCTTTGTAACGCTTTGAGCGTGATCCTGGGAGCTTAGTGTAAGTTTGATACACTTAACTAAGCTCAAGTATAAGTGTTTCGGTAATCCCTCTCTTGGAAATGTGCTATGTTTGATGAAATTGCACTTGATGTAGGAGTGCATTTTTTTACTGTTGTTAAGCATGTTTATGCATGGTTTAATGCTGGATTTTAATGCCATTATGTTAAGGATGCACCAGGTAAGTGATCCTTGGTTTTCATGTGTTGAATGCATATGATGTTAAGCATGTATTGCTTGTGGAAATGGCATTGTGGTTATGCTTGTAAAATAGTGGATTAATGTGTATAAACGATTATATTGGGAAGTGATGAAAATGGTTTTTGATTACTTTAATTGAATATAGTTAGTCGGCTATAGGATTGGGTGCACCTTGAATAAAGTCGCCTTGGATGTCAAGGGGTTGTGATTATGCCGTAATCTCCATCCAAATACCCTAACAATTGAGGTTAAGATCACAACGGTGAATGGTTAGTCCCGTGTGTGAGTCTTGTGTATGTGTCCCATACTCTCGTTGGTTTCCATTATACAACTACCGATGAGTGATGTTGAGGGGTTGTGATTGTGACATAAATCTCCATCACGAGTGTTGAGGGGTTGTGATTGTGCCATTTGTCTCCACCTTGTGTAGTCCAGTAGTTTGTATGAAGCGTGAGGGACAATGCTTGTAATCCCCGTATCCGATTGCGTCTTGTGTTGAAATGTTTTATGGATTATCACTTGAAAGCCAATATAATGTAAATGAATAAAGTGAAGCATGAGATGCTTGTATATGATGCAAGGATGCATGAGATAATTGTGTATGATAGAAGAATGCATGAGATGCTTGTTAAAGCATGAGAAATGGTTTAATTGTTGTTTATGATGATGCATATGAGCATGTGTTTATAAATTTCATTGATGTCTTGAGAAGACATGTTTTATAAATGACATGAGATGAAAAGTGTTGGTTTTGATAAACATGAGACATGCATTGATGAATGTTGTTTAGCGATCCTCACTATGCATAATGCTTACACTCTTTTGTTTCATCAATGAAGAGAATTGAACATTTGAAGGCAACTCAAAAGCATGAGGAATCCAAAGCTTTGTTAAAGAGATGTACGTGGTTCACCTTTAGTGTAATAAGTGGCAATGGGTGGGATTTATACTTTGGAAAGTTTGAGGATGTTTTTCTATAATGTGAGAATGTTAGATTGCCTATACTTGAGTTTTAAATGGCCTTTGGTGTTTGGATTTTGATTTGTATGATGTTATAGCTTGTTATGGTTTTGACGAACTAGGGAGCATGCCTTTAGTGCCTTTACTTACGTGTTGGTTTTCATGTTTAAGCTATTGCCTTGGTATGATGATTGTTGTTATGTATCTATGTTGTATACATGCTGTGGCATGTCTCGGGAATGATTTGAATGTGTTTAAGCATGAAAAACTTGTAAAGTCTGATGTTACAGGGCAAGGCGTATCAGAACGCCCTTGCCTGTTTCGGAACAGGGGCCCGAAATGACCTTAAGGTTTCGGAACGGATGAAGCTGTATCGAAACGCTTGGGCTACTGGAAGGGTTTTTTCGATACGGGTCTCGGAACGCACCCGAGTATCGAAACGGTCAACCCTATTTCAAAACAACCGTTTCGGTACAGGGCTAGCCGTATCGAAACACTAGGTCGTTGGATTTGAATTTTGAGCTGTGCTGAATTTTTGTTTCTTACATTTTGGTCCTTAAATATTAGCTACTTAAATTAATGAGTTTGAATGATCCGTTTGAGTTGATTTTTGACATGATGGCAAGTTATGTGATTAATTGATTTTTGGTAATTTTAAGATCACGAAAGTCCCTATAATTTATGAAATTTACAGTTTAGTCCCTAAATGTCAAATGTATGCTATTGGACCCCTAATTGAACTCCGATCATTGTGCCGTTTTCACCATATCGCTTTGCTAATCAAATAGGTTAATATAGAGCATCTAGAAAAGATAAAAAGAAAAAACGGTCGTTAATCAACGTTGACTTTTGGGTTGACTTTAGTTTTCCCCATGTAATCTTCGTAGTTCGGTTCAAACGTCTAAGTCGGGCTAAGGGGGTTACATTTGTTGGTATCAGAGTGTGGTTACAAAAGAATTGGGAATGTTGGTATGTGAAATTTATATTTATCGAAGTATGATGTTTGAAAAGCATGTTATTGGTTGAATTTTGAACCTTATGTCATGCTTGATTGATGTGAATTGCATATGGAATGATTATGATTGTATGATGATGATGTTATGTGGATATGTGCTGATTTTGGGATGATGAAAAATATGTGAGCATGATGTTTCATGTATGCTATGCTCTATGAGGAAAATTGGGTGCCCATTGCCTTATTACACTAATCAAATGTTTTGTAAACTTGGATTCTTGCTTGCAGCTGGCCCAAATGGTTTGATTTGTTTTGTTGTTGTGTTTGTTTAAAATAACACATGGGACCTAGAAGAGAGTTGAGGTCCAATACGATAGTGCCTGCAGCTGAGTAGGGTAACCAGGCTGAGCAAGGGGCTGATGTCCCTCTTGGTGGAGGTCTAACTCATTCGCCACCACCTGGAGGTGGGGAACAGATGCAACAAGGACAAGCTGGTCCTGGTTTGGGTGATTTGGTGCCACTAGTTGAGGAGATCACCAGAGCGTTTCATGTTGCGGTTGTCGGAGCGCATGTGCAGGCCTCTGCAGCTGGGGAGGTGGGCTTACCTTTGGTAAGGTTAAGGAGTTTAGGAGATGTAGAGTTTTATGGTATGTCACCTGAGGCGTCCGAGGCCTGGTTAGCTAGCACGATCCACATTATGGATCAGATATAATGTAATAAGGTGTGCAAGTTGGGATGCACGGTTTCTTTGCTACAAGGTGATGCTTACAGCTTGTGGACGACTACCACAGCTGGTATGGAACCCAATGAAGTTGATTGGGAGTTCTTTAGATGTGCCTTCAAGAGAAATTATCTACGTGTGAGATACTTGGATGAGAAGAAACGAGAGTTTATGTAGCTTGTTTAGGGCAACCTTTCGGTGGATGAGTACGAGGTCCAGTTCGTACGCTTGAGCCAGTATGCTCTTGAGTTGGTACCTAGTGAGAGGCATCGATGTGATCGCTTACAGTACGGTTTGGTACAGGAAGTTAAGACGTACATGCTGGCTGCTGATTATACTGATTTTGACGTGCTTGTTTGTCGGGCAAAGGACATCGAGCAGAACCTTGGTTTGTCTTCTAGAGGTGTTGGTTCTAGCTATGGGAAGAGAGTTGCTGAGTATAGTTTCGTTGGCGGACGGAACAAAAGAGGTCGTGATAGGAGACATCATGTTGAGGAAAGGCGTGGTGTTTCGGGTCGAGGTGGACAGGCTTAGAGAGGACGTGTGAAATCTGAGTAGCATACATGTTGGACATGTGGTTCGAGGGACCATTTGAGGTGAGATTTTCCTCAAGCGGCTAGAGAGGTTCAGGCTCTTGTTGTGGTTACAGGGAACTCTTGATGGAATTGTGGTTCGACAGATCACATGAGGAGGGAGTGTTCTTTGTTGGTTGGTGGTGGCTAAGGGCGTGCTCCTGTGGTGGTTGCACCTCAAAGAGGCCGTGGGCGCGGCCGAGGGAACTTCTAGAGGAGAGATGAGAAGAAGCGAGGTATTGCCAACATTATGGCCGTTCGGCCTGATGGAGGTGGACCCGCGAGGGTGTATGCTCAGCACGAGGAGCGCAATGACACCAATGTGATCGCAGGTACCTTTGCTCTCCAGTCTTTATCTTTGCTGGCTTTGATTAATTCTGGATCCACGCATTCTCATATCATGCACATTTGCTTGATATACTTGTTGAGTTGCTTGAGGTAGGAATGCAAGTGACTAGTTCTTTTGGTGAGACTGTAGTCACTAGGAAGTTGTATATGAGATGCCCTTTGTCTGTGCAAGGTCATGTTTTCCATGTGGATATGATGGAGTTACCTTTCTACGGAATCCTTGGTATGGATTGGTTGACGGAGCATAGGGCAGTGGTTGACTTTGATGTAAAGCGAGTCACCTTAAAGTTGGCTGATGATTATGAGATTGTAGTCGTAGGAGAGAATGTCAAATTCTTGTCGAATGTGATTTCGGCTTTGGAAGTGAATTGTATGATGAGGTTGGGTTGTGAGGCTTACCTTGCTTACGTGATGAATCCTGGCACCACGGATGTGCGTGTGCAGGACATTCGAACTGTTCGCGATTTTTCGGGTGTCTTTCCGGAAGAATTGCATGGGTTGCCACCAAACAGAGAAGTTGAGTTTGGTATAAAGTGTACGAGAACACAACTCCAGTGTCCATTGCTCCCTATCGCATGGCACCTAAAGAGTTAAAAACACAATTGCAAGAGTTATTGGATCGAGGTTTCATTCGACCGAGTGTGTCACCTTAGGGTGCACCGGTCTTGTTTGTGAAAAAGAAAGATGGGACGATGAGAATATATATATAGATTATCGGCAACTAAACAAGTTGACGATCAAGAACAAGTATCCCTTGCCTAGAATTGATTATCTCTTTGATCAGTTCCGGGGAGCCCCAGTGTTTTCTAATATAGACTTGAGATCGGGGTACTATTAGTTGAAGGTGAAGGATGTGGACGTACCTAAAACTGCTTTTCGGACAAGGTACAAGCATTATGAATTTTTGGTGATGCCGTTTGGTTTGACCAACACGCCTGCTGCTTTCATGGACATGATGAATCATGTATTCCATGAATTCTTAGATCAGTTTGTAGTGGCGTTCATCGATGATATTCTTGTGTATTCACGTACTGAGTAGGATCATGATAGGCACTTGAGGATTGTTTTGCAAGTGTTGCTGGAAAATCAGTTGTATGCCAAGATGAGTAAATGTGAGTTTTGGCGTAGGGAAGTGGTCTTGAACGGGGGTTGACCATTCCGAAACGCAGGACTATTTCGAAACATGTTCCGAAACAGGGCTTGGCAGTAGCAAAAGTGTTTCGGAACGGCTCTACCCATTTCGAAACACCAAGGCCATTTCAGACCCCTGTTTCGAAATAGTAGTACCCGTTCCGATACGGGTTGCCCAGAAGTGAAGAAATTTTCTGGTTTAACACACATTCGACCCATCAAACACATCCCTATGACCTCCTAATCATGCCAACAAGTCATCATGCATAAAAGGAACATATTTGCATCAACAAAACATATTCGTGGCATCAATTAGGGAAAACCTCAATCTATAGGCATGCAACCTATTACTCCAAACCAACAAAACATCAAACCAACAAAGCAAACACCATAATGGCCAATTACATAACCAAAGCATCATAGGCATCATGCCAAACTTAGGGAGTCCAAAACATCTCCCAAATACACAACCTAGGTTCCCATTGCCAAATACCAAAAACTAATAGTGTTGTAAAAGTAGTCACCATATATGAGCTTAGTCTTTCTCTTGGATTCTTGACCTCCTTGCTGCCCTTAAAGCACTTCAATTCTCTACATTATTGGTTCAAGAAAGAGAGCGTAAGCACATATGCTTAGTGAGAAATGCTCTAATGAAACAACACAATAATGCACTCTATAAAACACCTTTAAAGGCTTTTAACTTCATAAACATCTTTACTCATGCAACAATGCATACACAACAAGCATCTCATGATTCATTACATCAACGTGTCATATTGGCTTTCAAGTGATACCATAACAATTTTTCACAACAAAACACAATCGGATATGCGGATTACAAGCGTTGTCCCATACGCTTCATACACACTACCAAACACACAAGATGGAGTTTACCGGTACAATCACAACCCATCAACACCCGTGATGGAGTCTAACGGTACAATCGCAACCTCTCCACATCACTCATTGGTAGTGGTATAACATCACTAATGAGAACACGGGACACACAACACAAGATCCTCACATGGCATTTTAACCACCATTATGATCTTAGAGATCTCGTTAGTGTACTTGGATGGAGTTTAAGGTACCATTACAACCCCTCAACATCCAAGGCGACTTTATTCACGGTGCACCCAATCCTATAGCCGGCTAACTATATCTGATTCAAGTACTTTTAAACCAACACATCACTTGCCAATATACATCATTTACCATCATCAATCCACTGTTTTAAAGCATTAAACAAGGCCATTAAACAACCATGCATCACTATGCATCAAACCACATTTATCAATGTCAAACCAAGGATCTCTTACCTTGAGCATCCTTCAACACATGGCTTTCAAAACCAGCATTAAACATGCTAAAATATGCTTTCAAAATAGAATTTAAACATGCAAAATAAACACATTTCATCCAACCATCTCATGGTTCATCAAAGAGAGAGTTTCTCCGAAAACTTACTCTTGAGCTTAATTAAGTTTCTTAGACTTAAACTAAGCTCCCAAAACCTTCAAACATTGATTTCAAAGCAGAAAACCAAACTTCACTCACCAATTCCGTTTCGCAAGATTGCCGAAACACCGTTAAAGCCCCCGGATCAACACCACGAGGATCCGAAGATGTCTCTCATGTTTTAAACACATCAAAGCAAAGGATTAATGCATCATCATGCATTTAAATCTTCAGCCATTACACCTAAACTCGTTGCTCTCACCAAAACTCACATTTCGGCTACCAAACACAACAGTAAACACATCCAAACACTGCCACAACATTACCCAGCCAAGATCCATCACTTCTAAACATTCTTAGACATCAATTATCATCCAAAAAGGACCTAATAACGTCCTTATACCTCCAGCTATAAGAGAACACCAAAATCACCCCAAAACCTACCATTTTCACAAGTAAAAACTTAGGAAAATCAACCTATTCGGGATTGCATTGATTAAACCTCAATTACACATCATTAAACATCTAAAATACATTAAAAAGGCATCTCAAAATAGAGCCTAAAAACCTCCACGAAATTTGTCAAGATTTGATCAAAATCTCAAGTTTTAAGCCAAGTTCAAGATCATAACATTAAAACATTTAATAAAACTTAATTTAAGGATTGAGAACTTGGGAATTCAGTAAAGAACTGAGTATTTAGAGCATAAGGACGTTCATACCTCTAAATGTGGATTTCACCTTGTTTAGAGCTAAAATCCTTGAAAATCCAATATGCAAATGAAGAGGATTTGGTGTAGAAATGATTAGGAATCATTTGAGGATTGAAATCTCATCATTTGGTGTGAAAATCAAAAGAAAAGCTGCCATGGAAATTTGTTTGGCTGAGGGAATTTTGAGAGAAAATGAAATGGGAAAATTTTAGCAAAAGTTAGTTATTAAACTAAAATATGGTTTTTCCCTCTTTTCTTTTTATTAATTAAATATTAAATGAGTCTTTAAAAATCAAGAAAAATCTGGAGAAATCCTCCCTTTGGTAAATTAGCTCCTTAAAGATTCAAAGTTTCTATCCTTTCAAAACAGTCACGAACTTTTCAAAAATTACATTTTAATCACTAACTCGAAATGTCATATTTCCAAGCCTCATTTTGTAAAATTGATTTCACCACTCTCTTATATATATATTAAAAGATGATTTTTAGATATTTTTCCATATTTTTAATGCATCCAAAACCAGGCTTTCCCTAAAACCACCTTTTATATTCGAACTGAAATTTAAACCGATCCGGTTCAGACCCTAAACTTCCAAGCCCGAAATTGGGGAGTTACAAGTTATCAAAAGTCAAAATAGAATTTCTCTCTTAATTCCTTTAATCAAATCATTATTAAAACTCCCAAATTAAAGAGAAATCTGATGAATTTTTTTGGTAAACTTAGCTCCTTAAAGATTCAAAGTTTCAATCTTTTACAAAACAGTCACTAGTCAACTTTTGCAAAAACTACAATTTGGTCACTACACCAAAATGTAATATTTCCAAATCACATTTTGTAAAATTGTTTTCACCATAACCATTTATATATATAATAAAGAGGATTTTTAGATGTTTTTCCATATTTTTAAAGCATCCCGAACTAGGTGTTCCCTAAATCTACCTTAAAGATTCGAACCATTCTCGACCGGCACGATTCAACCTCTAAAACATCTAGGCCCAAAATCAGGGCATTACAGATTCGAACAACCGATTAGCGGTTCCACCGACCCAACCCGACTCACAAAACACCTAAGACCAAAACCGGGGCATTACAACTCTCCCCCACTTAGGAAATTTCGTCCTCGAAATTTTACCTGAAGGAAAAAGATGCAGAAACTGCCTCAACATGTCCGCCTTGCTTTCCTATGTGCCCTCCTAACTCCTCAGTGATGTCACATCACCTTCACAAGTTCAATCATCTTCCCTCGAAGAACTTTACTACTCAAATCCAGAATTCTCAACGGTTCTTCCTCATAGGATAACCCGGATTCGACTCAATCTCCTCAACTGGCATCACGTGAGATAGATCCAATTTATACCTCTGCAACATAGAAACATGAAACACATCATGGATCCTTTCCAACTCGGGAGACAACCTCAACCGATAAGCCACAAGACCAACTCGCTCCACAACCTCATATGGTCTAATAAACCTCACACTGAGATTTACCTAACATCCAAACCTCATCACCTTCTTCCAATGCGATACCTTATGAAACACGTGATCTCCAATTGCAAATTCAATTTCCCTACGCTTTAAATCCGCGTAAGATTTCCGACGATCTGATGCAGCCTTCAACTGCTCACATATGAGCTTTCACTTTCTCAGTTGTTCCTTTAAGCATATCCATTATAGATACCAACTTTTGCCCCGCCTCAGCCCAACAAAGAGGCGTTCTACACTTTCTCCCATATAAGGCCTCATACGAAGCCATTTGTATACTTGCCTGAAAACTGTTATCATAGGCAAACTCAACCAAACGCAGATGTTTTCCCCAAGAACTTTGGAAATCAATCACACAACATCGCAACATGTCCTCTAGTACCTGGATAACTTGTTCCGACTGTCCATCCGACTAAGGATAGTATGAAGTGTTGAAATTTAAATGTGTACCCAACGCCTGATGTAAAGATTCCCAAAACATTGTTGTAAACCTCAGATCCCTATTCGACATTATGGATTTTGGCACACCATGCAAACGTACAATCTCATAAATATACAACTCTGCAAGCTTGTCTAATGTATACATAGTATGCACAACCAAGAAATGTGCACACTTCGTTAGAAGATCCACAATCACCAATACAAAGTTCTTCTTAGATGGTGACCAACGCAGACTAGATACAAAATCCATCGTAATCCTTTCCCCCTTCCACTCCGGTATCCTCAAAGGTTGTAACAGACCAGAAGGAAACCGATGCTCAGCTTTCACACACTGGCAAACAATACAATTGTTTACAAAATAAGCAACATCCTTTTTCAACCCCACCCAATAGTACTCATCCTTCAAACTACGATACATTTTAGTACTACCAGGGTGCATAGCAAAATGACTGCTATGAGCCTCAGTCAAAATAGTGTGCCTCAACTCAACATCTTCCGACACAACTATTTGACTTTTGAAACATAGAACTCCATCATCATTGAAACAGAAGTCAATTGCATTACCATCAGCTATATCCTGAACACGAGGCACCAACAAATCTTCAAGCAATTGTTTCTCCTTGATTAGTTGAATCAAGGAAGGTTTCACCTGCAACTTCGCTATCAACCCACCATCACGCGATAAACTCAACCGAGCAAACATCGCTTCAAGCTCAACAGCTACCTTCCTACTCAAAGCATCAGCCACAACATTGGCCTTTCCCGGATGATACTCAATTGTCAAATCATAATCCTTAAGCAACTCCAACCACCTTCATTGCCTAAGATTCAAACCCTTTTGAGACATAAGATACTTCAAACTATTATAGTCGGTGTAAACCACACACTTCCCACCGTAGAGATAGTGTCTCAAAATCTTTAATGAAAACACCACCGCTGCTAACTCTAGATCATGAGTAGGATAGTTGCGCTCATGCACCTTCAACAGTCTAGACGCATAAGCTACAACCTTCCCTCCTTGCATCAACACGTAACCCAAACCAATATATGAGGCATCACTATAAACTACAAACTCCTTACCTGATTCTGGCTGAATCAAAATAGGAGCTTGCGTCAAAGCTTCCTTCAACTTCTTGAAAGCTTGTTGCCTAACATTCTTCCATTCAAAGCAAACATTCTTTCACAACAACTTGGTCAAAGGAGCAGAAATTGTTGAGTGTGTAAAAGTTCTATCATTTACACCTTTTTAAACCCATATTTCTGCTGCATTCAAGCATCATTGCATTGCATTTAGGTTAGTTTTCAATAAAACATCACAATTATGTAAAAGGCACGGATTCTACTGAAAGATGGTTATTTTTGCAGGTATCTGTCATAGTATATGTCGAAGGCAGGCGCAGGGCAGATAAGCAGGAAAGCTGAACTGGACAAGCAGCTGAAGAAGACGAACCTGTCATGGACCTGTCGTGACAGCATGGTGACAGCAGATTCATGAAGAGGAAAAAGTGAAGTGGACCTCGATAGATAGAGAAAAATCTGCTCGTCTGTCGTGTGGAAGCCAAATATTTTTCCAAGCCCCGGATCAAGAGATATGTCAAGCCAAAGCTCAAAGGAGAGGAAATACCTAAAAGCAAGGATGCGGCTGGAAAGTAGGAGACTTTAGAGATTTATTCTTTATTAGAATCTTACTTTTAATTAAAGTTGTAATCCTTGTTACCTTAGATAACTTGAGCCCAAAGCTTATATAAAGGGCATAGATTAAACCTCAATGATGGCCGACTACCCCATAACCGAAACCTAAACCCTGCCGCTTACCTGTCACCGATATGTTCTAAATTCCCCCTAGGGCTACGGGTTGTTTTGTAAAGTAGTTGCAAGGGTTGCTTTGTTTTAGGATTTTTCAAGTTCAATAAAATAAACTTCAAGTTCTTTTATCTTGGTTTTAACATCTTGCAAGAGCATCGGGAGAGCATTGTGAGGTTATCTATTTACTTAGCATCGGGAGAGTTAAGTATACGAAAGAGATAAAAGCGCGTTCTCTAGTTTATAGTTGAACCATCTCGTGCTTAGGGATAAGGCGAGGTTAAGTGGCTAAGGAAGAATTCATACACATCGGTGTTCATCCTTCGATTCACGCCGGGAGGTATCATCAAAGACGTGATCATCGACAGACTTGTGCCTAGGGATAGGGCAAGGTAGATCAGGGATTCTTGCCAAACTTGAAGTACGGAGTTAGTGTTCGCTGCCGCGATAGCTGACGGACAGACGCCGTGACAGGTGCTGTCGGCGACGGGTGCGACGACAGAACTGGAGATCCTAAGCAATTCAATACCTACACTACTGAGCAACTCAATACCAGCCCATTCTCTCTATCTTGATATCTCAATCTTTTATTTACGTTTTTAATTTAATACTCGTGACAATTCTCTTAAATATTTCCTTTGCTTTCGTGCAGTGAATCTAGGTGAAGCTATTAGCCCAATCCCTGTGGAGACGATATCCGATACTTTGTATCACTTTACTACTTGCGTCGTGTATACTTGCACTACAATTGCGATAGACTATTTTACACGCAACAAGTTTTTGGCGCTGTTGCCGGGGATTGGCAACATAACTACACCTTTCTTTCCTTGCACTTTTTGCTTTTATTTTCGTTTTTATTTTTGTTTTTATTTTTCTTTAATTTTTCTTTTGTGTTTTTAAACTCTTGCTTTTCACAAGGTTTTCCTGTTTATGCGCAGATCGAAAAGAGGTAAAGATCCTGAGTATAAATTAGATCCGGAGATTGAACGTTCCTTTAATCTCAAGAAACAGATTCACCACCTCTTAGACCGAAACGAATACCTTGAAGAACAGCTAGAGCAGATGGTCCGTAATCAGCCTGTCGGTGATGATATACCGCCCGTCGGTGACCCGCCCGCGGCAGGTGGACGACGGTCATGTCGTGACTACATGCTGAACGATCATGTAGAGCTGGAGACCACGCTGCCGGATATTAACGTTGACAACTTCGAGCTTAAACCTGTCATGTTTAGTATGATCAACAATGCCGGGCAGTTTGATGGTTCTGCGACAGAAGATGCCAGGGAGCATCTCAAAATGTTCCAGGAGATCTGTGGTTCATTTAGACTACCAGGAGTTAGTCCGGAGATACTGAGGCTTCGGTTATTCCCCCATTCATTGAGGGACAGAGCTAAAACTTGGTGGAATAAACTTACACCGGGTTCTATCATGACTTGGGCAGATTTAACTCGTGAATTTTTGTCTCGTTTTAATCCTTCACATTTAGCTGAGCGATTACGTAATGAAATTGCTACTTTTCAACAGGAAGATGACGAGCCAATGCACGAGGCCTGGGACAGATTCACAACTCTTCTACGAAACTGCCCAATGCATGGATTCCCCGTCTGGAATCAGGTAACTAAGTTTTATAATGCTGCTAACTTACAAACTCGCATTCGAATTGATTCTGCAGCAAATGGACTACTATTGGACAAAGATCCAGACGAGGCCTTGCAAGTTCTGAAACATCTGGCTAAGAATGAGGAGCAGTTTCCAACCGCTAGAAGAGGGGGTAAACGGGTCCTTGCTGTCAAGGATTATGAGGCCGACAGCACTATGAAATCACAGGTAGCATTCCTCACTAAAGCCATGAAACACTTATTGAGTGAAGAGGAAGTACGAGGGTTTGCTGTCGAGGAAGTTTGTGCTACATGTGAGGGAAATCATAGCAGGGATGAGTGCCCTATAAATATAGAAGAAGGAAAATATGTTGGAAATTACAAGCCAAACTACAATTCCAACAATTACAACCCTAATTGGAGGAAAGACCCCAAATTTTCCTGGAGTAACCCCAACAATGCTCTAAATCCGCAAGCATATAATCAGAATCAGGGGGGTCCTAGATTGTTGACGCGACAGCAGCCACAGCCGCAAAACCTGCCGCAGAACCTGCCGCCTCAGCAACAACAGCAGCCACCACCTGCCACGAGTAGTATATTGGAGCAGACTCTTGCCACCTTTATGTCCCAGACCGGCACGTATATGGATAACATCAATAAGTTTGTCAAGAAAACGGAAGACTTTATGGATGAAACTAAGATGAGAATGACAAACCATGAAGCCACCTTGAAATCTCTAGAGACACAAATGGGTCAGGTGTCGCAGCATATTAAGCCACGGCAGAATGGAGGATTCCCTAGCAATACTGAAAATGCTAGAACGCCCCCTCATGAGCAATGTAAGGCGATTACTACTAGGAGTGGGAAAAAGTTACCAGGGCCGGAAAAAGAAGCTGAAACAGAAAAGAAACCTGCCTTGGATAAGCCTGCCGAGGAAGCTGCCCCGGCAGGTAATGAACAGACTGCTGCCGATGAGCCTGTCACGACAGCAGAAGCGACAGAGGAGAAAAAAGATGAGTATCAACCTCAGATTCGCATGCAGTGGGAAGGGCGCATTGCTGATTATCGTCCTCCACCACCTTTTCCGCAACGGATACAGCAAGCTAAGCATGAATCTCAACTTAAAAAGATTTATGATATTTTTAAACAGGTTCATATTAACATTCCGTTGTTAGATGCTGTTAGGGAAATGCCCGGTTATGCTAAATTTCTCAAGGATGTCATGTCTAAAAAATCTAAACTTGGGGAATTTGAAACGGTAAGGATGCAAGAAGGTTGCATGAGTATTCTTCATCGACAACCACCCCAGAAAAAGAAGGATCCAGGGAGCTTCCTCATACCTTGCGTAATCGGAGATAAATTTGTGGGTAAGGCATTATGTGATCTTGGTGCTAGTGTTAATCTAATGCCCAAATCTGTTTTTCAGAAATTAGGTATTGGCAAGGCGCGGCCCACGACAGTTACCCTACAGCTAGCCGACCGCTCTTACGTTCACCCCGAGGGAAAAATTGAAGACATCTTAGTAAGAGTGGATAAACTTATTTTTCCTGCTGACTTTCTTATTTTAGATTGTGAGGCAGATGAGAACGCACCAGTCATCCTAAGGCGACCCTTCTTAGCCACGGGAAGATCATTGATTGATGTGGAGAAAGGAGAACTCACCATGCGCGTAAACGATCAAGAAATTAAGTTGAATGTTCTCCAAGCAATGAAACATGCTGATGTGGATGAAGAATGCAAGGCCATCATTGAGGTGACCTTTGATCAACCCTGCATCAGGTCGGGCTGCCAGGATATAAAATTTGGTCACTGCTGCGACAGCCATTTACAAGCCTGTCACGACAGCAACGACGACAGCACCGACGACAGCGACTCCTCTGAATCCAATTCATCTGATACTGAAGGTCATGAGGAGGTAGACTGGTTAGACTATCGCCCAGGTAAGTTATTCGAACCCTTGAATTACACTTCGGATAACCATTTAATCCAAAAGCCCTCTACTGTTGAACCAACTGTCTTAGAACTTAAGCCCCTGCCAGGGCAGCTTAAATATGCTTATCTTGGTAGTGATAAAACACTGCCCGTAATCATCTCTGCTAAGCTGCCGCAGGAACAGGAACGACAGCTAATCGACATGTTGAGGCAGCATAAAAGGGCGATAGGATGGACTATAGCAGACATTCAGGGCATTAGTCCGGCAATCTGTATGCACAAAATCCTCCTAGAGGAAGATCATAAGCCGACTATTGATGCCCAAAGGCGGTTAAACCTTGCAATGAAGGAGGTAGTGCGTAAAGAAATAATTAAATGGTTAGACGCTGGTATCATTTACGCCATCTCTGATAGCAAATGGGTAAGCCCGGTGCAATGTGTTCCCAAGAAAGGAGGCATGACTGTGATAACCAACGAAAACAATGAGCTAATCCCAACCAGGACTGTGACCGGTTGGAGGGTTTGTATGGACTATCGGAAGCTTAACAAAGCTACCCGAAAAGACCACTTTCCTTTACCCTTTATTGATCAAATGCTTGATAGATTAGCGGGTAAACCTTACTATTGTTTTCTTGATGGTTATTCAGGATATAATCAAATTGCTATTGCACCGGAGGACCAAGAGAAAACGACTTTCACCTGCCCCTACGGAACATACGCTTTTAGGAGGATGCCGTTTGGACTCTGTAACGCGCCTGCCACCTTCCAAAGGTGCATGATGGCAATATTCTCCGACATGGTTGAGGACTTCCTTGAGATCTTCATGGATGATTTTTCTGTCTTTGGAGACGATTTTGAAAGCTGCCTCGGCAACCTCCAAAAGGTACTTGAAAGATGTGAAAAAGCTAATCTTGTTCTTAATTGGGAAAAATGCCATTTTATGGTAGATGAAGGGATAGTTTTAGGCCATAAGATTAGCTACCGTGGGATAGAAGTCGACAGGGCAAAGATTGAAGTCATAGAGAAGCTGCCGCCGCCAACCACAGTCAAGGGCATTAGGAGTTTCCTAGGGCATGTTGGTTTCTATAGGAGATTTATCGCAAATTTCTCAAAAATCACGAAGCCCTTATGTCATCTCTTAGAGCAGAACCGACCCTTTGACTTTAATGAAGAATGTACTGAAGCATTCAAGGTTCTGAAGGAAAAGCTAGTGACAGCCCCCATAGTACAGCCACCAGACTGGACACAACCGTTTGAGATCATGTGTGATGCCAGTGACTATGCTGTCGGGGCAGCACTTGGGCAGCGTAAGGACAGGCTATTTCATGTCATATATTATGCCAGCAAAACATTGAATGATGCCCAAGTAAACTATACCACCACAGAAAAGGAGCTGTTAGCTGTGGTGTTCTCCATCGACAAGTTTCGTTCTTATATACTTGGGACGAAAGTAATAGTGCACACCGATCATTCTGCCCTTAAATACTTGTTCGCAAAGAAGGATGCAAAGCCGAGGTTGATAAGATGGATCTTGCTATTACAAGAGTTCGACCTTGAAATCAAAGACAAAAAGGGAACAGAAAATCAGGTGGCAGATCACTTGTCGAGGTTGGAGTTGGGACAGAGTCTACCTGTAGATGAGACACACATACTAGAGACCTTCCCCGATGAGCAGCTCTTTGCTGCCGCAATAGCTGTCGCGACAGCCATGGCGGCAGGTAAGTCTTCTAACCTTCCCTGGTATGCTGATTTCGTTAATTTTATAGTTAGCGGAATATTACCTTCTGATCTTACTTATCAAGCCAGGAAGAGGTTTCAAAATGATGTTAAACATTATTATTGGGACGAACCTCTTCTTTTCAAATTGTGCGCAGATCAGGTTATAAGGAGATGTGTACCACAAGAAGAACAAGAAGACATTCTCCATCACTGTCATGCCTCACAATATGGAGGACACTTAGGAGGCAACAAAACTGCTGCCAAGGTGCTGCAGTCAGGTTTCTACTGGCCGACACTGTATAAGGACGCACAGGAATTTTACAAAAACTGTGACAGGTGCCAGCGGACAGGTAACATCTCAAGGAGAAACGAGATGCCACTGCAGAATATTTTAGAAGTCGAAATCTTCGACGTTTGGGGGATTGATTTTATGGGACCTTTTCCATCTTCATGTGGAAATCTTTACATCCTCCTAGCAGTAGATTATGTCTCCAAGTGGGTAGAAGCAATCGCAACTCAAAAGAATGATGCCAAAACGGTCCAAAAGTTTTTGCATAAAAACATTTTTTCTAGATTTGGCATCCCTAGGGCGATTATCAGTGATGAAGGGAGACATTTTGATAACAGGGTAATTGCTGCCGCCTTGAGAAAATATGGTGTCAAGCACAAGATAGCGACAGCATACCACCCACAGACCAATGGACAGGCTGAGATTTCCAACAGGGAAGTGAAGAACATTCTTGAAAAAATGGTCAAACAAACTAGGAAAGATTGGTCTTTACTTCTGAATGATGCATTATGGGCATACAGGACAGCTTTCAAGACTCCATTGGGCATGTCTCCATTCCGATTAATCTATGGGAAAACCTGTCACCTGCCTGTCGAGATAGAGCACAAGGCATATTGGGCAATCAAGGCAGTAAACATGGACTTGGACAAGGCAGGTCAGAAAAGGCTATTAGATTTGAATGAAATCGAGGAAATACGGACAATGGCCTACGACAACGCAAGAATATACAAGGAGAAAACAAAGAAGTGGCATGACAAGAAGTTGCTGCCGCGACAGTTCTGCCCAGGGCAGCTTGTGTTGTTGTTTAATTCGAGGTTGAAACTCTTTCCAGGGAAGCTCAAATCTAGATGGTCTGGTCCATTCCAAGTAATTCAAGTTTTCCCCCATGGTGCCATTACAATTCAATCATTAAAAGACGGGCACCAATTCAAAGTCAATGGACAACGCCTCAAGCATTATCAGGGGACTGAAGCCCCAGGAATTCAGGAAGTGGTTACCTTAGGTGATGCCCCACAAGGCATCCCTAATTTAACCTAGTTTTATTTTTATTTTATTTTATTATTTATTAGGAATTAGATTTATTTTAATAATGTTTTGTTTTTAATTTCAGTTTTTAGGAAATAAAAGAGACAAGTGAGAAAGAAGAAGTGGCCCAAGACCACCGCTCATCCATCAGCCCAACTAAGCCCATCTATGGTAACCTGTCGTTTCGGCTGCCGGCGCGGACGGATTTGACAGGCTGTCAACAGACGCACGGCAGACGAAGAAGCGTGCAGCAGACGCTCCGCAGACGCATTAATGCGTGTCAGACGCGTCAGACACGCCATATCCAATCTGCCGCCCCGTTATTCCCGCCTGCCGTTACGACATTAAATGGGCAGCTACTCGACAGCTATATAAACCCCTTCTCCCTTTCATTTTTTCCTCACTTCTGATTTTTCTCTCTTATATTCTCTTCTAGTTTTATCTATTTTCTCTCTTTTTTCAGCCCTTGCAACCAAAAATGTCTTCACGACAGACTCGCCAAAATGCTGTTGCCGCCTCTTCTTCCGCAGCAGCATCCCCGTTCGCCAACAAAGAACTTTGGGAGGAACGGAGCTTCATCTATAACAGAGATGCTCCTCTTTTTGGACTCCGACCGTTTATTATGAAGGCCATTACGGCGCAGCTTTGGGAAGACTTTGCCGAGCAGCCGGCAGAGCTTAATGACACCCTGGTTAGGGAATTCTATGAGGCGATCGAGAGTAAGTCGACGACATCTGTCGTCGTCCGAGGAGTGACAGTTCCTTTCACCGCCAGCAGCATCAATCATGTCTTCGGCCTCTTCTTTGGCCCCAATGACGACGCTCATCAACAGTTTTGGGACTCCCTCGACGCTGCCGGCCACGATGCTGTCATGAGGGAATTGACAGAAAAGGGCACAACTTGGAGCACCAGCAAGAAGAACCCCAATTCCGTCAACCGGGCAGAGCTACTCCCCGAGGCTAAACTATGGAACGCTTTTATTAAAAAGCGTATCCTGCCCTCATCCCACCACATGACAGTCAACAGGCAGCGGCTTGCCCTCATCCACTCTATCATGCATGACAGGCCGATCAACGTGGGCAGGTACATGCGAGAAAGCATTCTCGATTGTGCCTTCAGGACAGATTCACGACTATGCCTGCCCTTCACCATTACGGCCCTCTGCCGCTGCGCTGCCGTACCAGAAGACCCTTCAGACAAAATCAAGAAGGGCAGCGGCTTGACCGACAGCAACATCTCCAGCCTGATGGAGATCATCGTCGTAACGCCCCTCAACGCCTACGATCCAAACGCCCCACCTGCTGAATCTGATGATGAACCTGCCACCGAGCCTGCCCCAGAAGCTGCGACCAACACCGCTCCGGCAGGTCAGAACGCCGACATCTTAGCTGCCATCTTGAGGATAGAGGAGCGGCAGATGGGTTTAATGACATTCATCCGCGATTTCTCCAACACAACGGTAAACTTTATTACCAACACTTTGAATTTTTCGGATGTCATTTTCCCCACCTTCCCCGCCCATTACTTTAATATACCCTCCACTCCCACACCACCTGTCTCTCCCCATGGAGAATCTGCCTCCTCCACACCTTCCCCGACAGCAGCCGGCAGCCCACCGGCGGACACTTCCCCTCGAGGCACCAAGCGAGCTGCCACTGATGACAGCCCTCTCGTCCGGAGGAATTTGGACAGCGCCTTCACTCGGGTGAAAAGAATCAAACATGTGGCCAACAAGAGGATGCTGTCCAAGGCCATCACGAGTACCAGCTGGGACAGCAGCAGCAGTTCTGATGTCCGACTAGTGGAGCCACCTGCCATTCAACCTGCTGACGACCCTGTCCACCAACCGGAGGAAGAACCTGCGCCTCAACAGGCTGATGAACCTGTTGACCAACCTGCTCCGGAACCTGCCCAGCCACCTCCCCAACGCAGACGCTACCATCAGATCCGCGTCAGCAGCAGTGATGAGGACAACGCATAAAATTTAAGTTTTTATTTCTTTTTCTTCTCTTATTGCTGCCTGCCCTTATATATTTGTGATGTACTTTTATTTTTCATGTTTTTCTTTATTTGTTTTAGTGTCATTTTGCATTAAGGGCAATGCAACCCTTGAGTTTGGGGGTGGCAACCCTCCATATTTAATGGAGTCTTTAGCACATCTTTTGTTTAATTGTTGTGTCTTATTAGTTATTTAAGTTCTTTAAAAAAAAATCAGAAAAATCAGAAAATTTAAACTGTTGGCTTAAAACTGTGAAGTTAACTAACCTGTCATGACAGCTCTGTCGTGGCAGCATCTCTAGGACAGGTTAAGGAAAAGTTTAGAGCCTTTCTATAGTTCTGAAAACTTAAACACTTTTGTGACTGTTATAATGCTTAGACTTCTTTTAGCCAAACTAGAATAGGAAGCTTAGAACTTGGATAGCCCCTAGAGGTGCCTAACACTGGCTCTAGGAAAGAAGTTTAGCAAAAGAAAATCAAAAACCTAGAGGTGCCCGAAACCGGCTCTAGGAAGCTAACTAGAGGTGCCCAAAACTGGCTCTAGAAAAACTTAGCTTGAAAATAGAAGAAGAAGCATGAAAATGTGCCGTCTAAAAGATAGTAAACTTTGGCATAAAATTCAAGTTAAGGAGTTGAATATTCTAGTGAAACTAAGAGAGTCTTAGCTTATAACTGTTCACAAGCATGCACACACTGCACGAGAGCTATAGGGAGATTCCGGACAGATCCTAACCCTTCCGACAGGTTGCTGCCGCCATAGAGAATGAGCGACAGGTAAGGGACAGTTCACTGTTTGAAGGCCAACATAAAAATTTTCAGTTTTCTTTTAAGTCTTCATTGCTTGAGGGCAAGCAAAAACTTGAGTTTGGGGGTGTGTTGAGTGTGTAAAAGTTCTATCATTTACACCTTTTTAAACCCATATTTCTGCTGCATTCAAGCATCATTGCATTGCATTTAGGTTAGTTTTCAATAAAACATCACAATTATGTAAAAGGCACGGATTCTACTGAAAGATGGTTATTTTTGCAGGTATCTGTCATAGTAGATGTCGAAGGCAGGCGCAGGGCAGATAAGCAGGAAAGCTGAACTGGACAAGCAGCTGAAGAAGACGAACCTGTCATGGACCTGTCGTGACAGCATGGTGACAGCAGATTCATGAAGAGGAAAAAGTGAAGTGGACCTCGACAGATAGAGAAAAATCTGCTCGTCTGTCGTGTGGAAGCCGAATATTTTTCCAAGCCCCGGATCAAGAGATATGTCAAGCCAAAGCTCAAAGGAGAGGAAATCCCTAAAAGCAAGGATGCGGCTGGAAAGTAGGAGACTTTAGAGATTTAGTCTTTATTAGAATCTTACTTTTAATTAAAGTTGTAATCCTTGTTACCTTAGATAACTTGAGCCCAAAGCTTATATAAAGGGCATAGATTAAACCTCAATGATGGCCGACTACCCCATAACCGAAACCTAAACCCTGCCGCTTACCTGTCACTGATATGTTCTAAATTCCCCCTAGGGCTACGGGTTGTTTTGTAAAGTAGTTGCAAGGGTTGCTTTGTTTTAGGATTTTTCAAGTTCAATAAAATAAACTTCAAGTTCTTTTATCTTGGTTTTAACATCTTGCAAGAGCATCGGGAGAGCATTGTGAGGTTATCTATTTACTTAGCATCGGGAGAGTTAAGTATACGAAAGAGATAAAAGCGCGTTCTCTAGTTTATAGTTGAACCATCTCGTGCTTAGGGATAAGGCGAGGTTAAGTGGCTAAGGAAGAATTCATACACATCGGTGTTCATCCTTCGATTCACGCCGGGAGGTATCATCAAAGACGTGATCATCGACAGACTTGTGCCTAGGGATAGGGCAAGGCAGATCAGGGATTCTTGCCAAACTTGAAGTACGGAGTTAGTGTTCGCTGCCGCGATAGCTGACGGACAGACGCCGCGACAGGTGCTGTCGGCGACGGGTGCGACGACAGAACTGGAGATCCTAAGCAATTCAATACCTACACTACTGAGCAACTCAATACCAGCCCATTCTCTCTATCTTGATATCTCAATCTTTTATTTACGTTTTTAATTTAATACTCGTGACAATTCTCTTAAATATTTCCTTTGCTTTCGTGCAGTGAATCTAGGTGAAGCTATTAGCCCAATCCCTGTGGAGACGATATCCGATACTTTGTATCACTTTACTACTTGCGTCGTGTATACTTGCACTACAATTGCGATAGACTATTTTACACGCAACAGAAATCTTAGAAAAACCCTCGACAAACCTTCGATAATATCCAGCCAACCAAAGGAAACTTCGCACCTCCGTCACCGACTTAGCCGTTTTCCAACTCATCATCGCTTCAACCTTTTGTGGATGAACCCGAATATCATCAGCTGACATCACATGTCCAAGAAAAGCCACTTCCCTGAGCCAAAACTCACGCTTGCCCAGCTTAGCATAAAGTTGATTCTCCAATAGCACTTGTAACACAATTATCAAATACTTATCATGATCCTCCTTAGTATGCGAGAACACGAGAATATCATCGATAAACA
This sequence comes from Hibiscus tridactylites, assembly GCA_958450335.1. Lineage (NCBI taxonomy): Eukaryota > Viridiplantae > Streptophyta > Magnoliopsida > Malvales > Malvaceae > Hibiscus > Hibiscus tridactylites. Next base: position 19,833,254 of record OY288278.1, on the reverse strand, counting down.
CTACCATAACTGATCTAGAAACTCATGGAGCACCATATTTGTCATATCGATGAATGTAGTCGGTGCATTTGTCAACCCAAACGGAAACACCAAAAACTCATAATGGCCATACCTAGTCCGAAAAGTTGTCTTAGGTACATCCACATCCTTAACCTTTAATTGGTAATACCCTGACCTCAAATCAATCTTCAAAAACACCGAAGCACCACAAAACTGGTCAAACAAATCATTGATCCTCGACAAAGGGTATTCTGAATCCTCAGTGTACATACGCATCGTACCATTCTTGATGTGAGCACATTTATGCCACCACACAAATGAAACTTCAAACTTTCAGGGAAGTTTACATTTTCATTTGTTACATACTGATGTGTAACATTTCTTATACTTATATTATTTATATTAGCATGTTTGGTGTGTTTTGACTCAGTTTGATATAACTTATTGTGTGTTTATATTTTTTGTGTGAGCTAATGAATAAGGTTGCAAATGTTTATGACTTGTATTAGTGTTTCCATTAAGTTTACAAATACTTTGATGGATGTTTATTACCTTTTGATGTAGGTACGTAGGAGGACGTTGTATGTTCCATGCAAACTGGCTAAGAGAGAGTGCAAGCTTTGAATATTCTGCATGTGCTGATTGTGCATGTGTGGCAATTGGAGCAGCCGAGAGAGCCATTTTCTCCATTATACACAGTGACACACATGCAGCCACAATTAATATACATGAAATTTACGCATGTGAGGGCTTTTTGGCAAGGGATCAAAACGGTGCAATTTGTTCTCTTCACTACATCTGTGTATATGCAACAATCTCATGGACCTTTGTTTTTATTATCACCAAAACAAGGCAGCTCGTGGTCTTTCTCACCAAATTCCATCATGTGCGACATTTCCAGCAACAAAGGCATACAACCGAGAGTCAATTTTTTTATTATACACATGTGCCTAATTACTTACTCATGCGGCGGAATGGATAAGGTGAACCAGTTGCTGTTTGAATTTCAAAGACCAAAAAAATCATATGTTAAATGTGATTCCAAATTGTCGCCCAAGAATTTCCAAATACACGGCCAAGAATTGATTACTGCCCATTGAACGTTGTACTTTGAAATTTAATTTTCAATTCAGCAAATCACAGCCACATCTTTTAATTCGGAAACTTCCTCCTTGTATTATATATATGTAACCGAAACACTTTCTAGAGGTAAGATATTATTGGAAATAAAGTTTTTGAGAGAGTTTCTCTTGTTCGGTTCTTTTTAGAACTATCTTTTGACATTTCAAAAAGGGTTTTGTTGTGTCAAATTTTATTTGATACTCCGGGTTCCTAGATCGCTATCTAGTGGGTCCAAATTCTTCAACGTGAAGCATATTCGATTCGGGTTTGCTCAGTAGATTGTGGAGGTTCTTTCGAGCTTTCTGTCTTTGACGTTAGACAGATTCAATTTGGGTTCGTTCAGCAGATTGTTCGAGTTCTTTCGAGTTTAGCGTTTCAAACATCGGTCGTTTTTGAAGCCTTCTTCACCATCGTTTGAAGTCTTTCCAAAAAGCCAAAATTACCATCTTTCCTATATTATTATTATCATTATTTTTGTTCATCTTTAAGTCCATATTTAACATAAATATGTCGTATAATTTTTGTTGTTTCCTTTGTTGTTTTTATTGCAAGAACGTGCCTACAACATTCCTAGACATGTAACATAATAAAGGGTAGTCTGCCGAAAATGACTATCCTCGTTTGTTACAGATCTAGGAATGTTGTAGGCACTTTCCTGCAATAAAAACTACAAAGGAAACAACAAAAATTATACGACATATTTATGTTAAATATGGACTTAAAGATGAACAAAAATAAAAATAATAATAATATAGGGAAGATGGTAATTTTGGTGTTTTGGAAAGACTTCAAACGATGGTGAAGAAGGCTTCAAATCGACCTATGTTGGAAACGCACAAATTTCAAAGAACTCGAACAATCTGCTGAACGAACCCAAATCGAATCTATCTAACGTCAAAGACGGAAAGCTCGAAAGAACATGCACAATCTACTGAGCAAACTCGAATCGAATATGCTTCACGTTGGAGGATTTGGACCCACTAGATAGCGATCTAGGAACCCTGAGTATCAAATAAAATTTGACACAAAAAAACTCAGTTTGAAATGTCAAAAGATAGTTCTAAAAAGAACCGAACAAGAGAAACTCTCTCAAAAACTTTATTTCCAAAAATATCTTACCTTTACAAAGTGTTTCGGCTACATATATATATAATACAAGGAGGAAGTTGCTTAATTAAAAGATGTGGCTGTGATTTGCTGAATTGAAAATTAAATTTCAAAGTACAACTTTCAATGGGCAGTAATCAATTCTTGGCCGTGTATTTGGAAATTCTTGGGCGGCAATGTGGAATCACATTTAACATGTTTGGTCTTTGAAATTCAAACAGCAACTGCTTCATCTTATCCATTATGCCGCATGAGTAAGTAATTAGGCACATGTGTATAATAAAAAAAAATTGACTCCCGGGTGCATGCCTTTGTTTCTGGAAATGTCGCACATGATGGAATTTGGTGAGAAAGACCACGAGCTGCCTTGTTTTGGTGATAATTAAAACAAAGCTCCATGAGATTGTTGCATATACACAGATGTAGTGAAGAGAACAAATTGCACCGTTTTGTTCCCTTGCCACAAAGCCCTCACATGAATAAATTTCATGGATATTAATTGTGGTTGCATGTGTGTCACTGTGTAAAATGGAGAAAATGGCTCTCTCGGCTGCTCCCATTAAATGCCCGCTCCAATTGCCACAAATGCACAATCAGCACTTGCGGAATATTCAAAGCTTGCACTCTCTCTTAGCCGGTTTGCATGGAACATACAACGTCCTCTTACGTACCTACATCAAAAGGTAATAAACATCCATCAAAGTATTTGTAAACTTAATGGAAACACTAATACAAGTCATAAACACTTGCAACCTTATTCATTAGCTCACACAAAAAAATATAAACACACCATAAGTTATATCAAACTAAGTCAAAACACATCAAACATGCTAATATAAATAATATAAGTATAAGAAATGTTACACATCAGTATGTAACAAATGAAAATGTAAACTTCCCTGAAAGTTTGAAGTTGCATTTGTTGGGTGGCATAAATGTGCTCACATCATCCCCCCTTCTTTAATGTGATTTGTCCCCAAATCGACCCTCATTACAAAAGGGAACAATTTCGACTTTCGCTTGGCAGGGAACTTCTCCAGTCGTCTTGCTCGGCACATATGCCATCCTCTCGAATCAAGTTCTTTTACAAAGAACACAAATGGAAATGCCTTCTTTCTTGTACCTTTCCGAATAATGCACAACATAAAGTCAGACAATGCCCGGCGTGCATCCTTAAACCTGAAATAAATGACATACAAAGGCAAGTCCAAAGAACAACAAGAATCTCGACGATCATCCAGATCAGCACAGGGTTGTTCACAATCCAATGTACAACCAAAGAAATCAGCATATAAAAATGAAAAATCAATAGTACAATGGAAAGGAACGTCAAACCGTGGTAAAGAAGGTTGCTGAATTTCTGGAAAGAATTTAAATGCACTATACATACCAACATTAGCATCCTTGGGAACTTCACATGGCATCACCTTATTAACCTGCAAGTTAGAAGAAGAAATAGAAGAAAATGTCGAATCAGATAATACCTGTGAATTTGCTTTATTCTTTTCGCATTCATTCTTCTCTTTGTTGGCCTTCCAAGATGTAGTACTCGCTTTCAAACGAACTCCGTCTTCATATACTTCACTTGGAGTCGTAGGTGCTAAAGTTACCTTTTTGCCCTCATGAGTAAAAGAGTATCGATTGGTGTAACAATCGTGCAAAACTCTCTTATCATACTGCCATGGTCTTCCCAACAACAAATGACAAGTATCAATAGAACAAACATCACAAGTTACCTCATCCTTGTATTTACCAATGAAAAATGGTATAACAACTCGTTCGGTAATGTTGATTTCACCATCGTTATTCAACCATTGTAACTTGTACGGATTGGGAAGCTTTTTCGTCTTCAGTCCTAACTTGTCAACCATGATAGTACTAGCAACGTTATTACAACTACCACTATCAATAATCACAATACATACCTTGTCGTTCACGTTGCATCTCGTATGGAAGAGGTTATTTCGTTGTGGTTCATCTTCTGATGGTTGATCATTCAGACTTCTCTTGTCAACAAGTGCTTCAACGGTAGCCAATGTCTGCACATTGTCATCATTTATCTCTTCAGGGACAGAATGGGAACAACCCTCATCAAGTCTATCCATTCGAGAATGTATAGGCTTCAATGCATTAGCAATCACTCGTTGCATCATGCGCTCTAAGGCTTGCATCTGGAGATTCAGTGGTTGTTGTTCACCCGATTTATCATCAGAACCTACCATGTTGAAAAACCAAAACAACAAACAAATATATATATATCTATATATATATATGTTACTGAAATAAAAAAATGGACCTCACTGCACACTCAACAAAAATCTCATAGATCGCTCCAAGGAAAGATCGCTCAACAATTGCACTCAAACGCTCGTGTTTCACTCGAGAGGATACTTGAATGGCTCTTTTTGTCTCCCCTTCTGTTCTCACACGCTCAATTGCCTTTTTTTCCACTTGATCTCTCGCAATCAGTTCTTTAAGGAACTAACTCGATCTTTCGGACTTGTTAACTGTGTCAAACTTACAAGATAATATAATAGGTAAACAAACAAATGGTTAAAGGACAAATAGGGACTGTTAGGTGAGATAAAAATAAAAAAGGGCAAAAAATAATATTAAGAAGGCTGGAAATTGGTGATGAAACAAAAGAAATAAAGGCTGATAGAAAATGAAGGACAACAGTTAAGGAAACAAAGAAGAAGAAAAAAAAGTGACACAAAAAGAAAGGAAATAAGACTAAAAATGAAAAATAAAGATGAAAAGGGTAATGACACGAAAAAAAGAAACCAAAAGATGAAAATTGAAGAGTTTAGAGAACCTTACTGCGAAGACGTGCGTACAACCCTCCTATTACCGAACAAACAAGCATAGTTCACTTCGGTTGATTTCCGAGCACATCAAAGTTACATAACAAACTCGTACAAATTTCAACATTTACAATAGAAACACAACAATAATAATACATATATATATATATATAAACACTTTCGAATCTAAAATGTTTTTTTATATTCGAATATTTTTTTTTATTTGAATCTATTTTTTTGTTCGAATCTGTTTTTTTATTGTTCGAATATGTTTTTTTTTCGAATCTGTTTTTTTTTCAAATCCGTTTTTATTGTTCGAACTTGTTTTTTTAATTCGAATGCATTTTTTTTCTTTTTTTGTTTTTACTCGAATTTGCAGAAATTTACAACGAATCCAACAACCTAGGCTCTGATACCACATAATAAGGGGTAGTCTGCCGAAACTGACTATCCTCGTTTGTTACAGATCTAGGAATGTTGTAGGCACGTTCCTGCAATAAAAACAACAAAGGAAACAACAAAAATTATACGACATATTTATGTTAAATATGGACTTAAAGATGAACAAAAATAAAAATAATAATAATATAGGGAAGATGGTAATTTTGGCGTTTTGGAAAGACTTCAAACGATGGTGAAGAAGGCTTCAAAAACGACCGATGTTGGAAACGCTAAACTCGAAAGAATTCGAACAATTTGCTGAACGAACCCAAATCGAATTTGTCTAACGTCAAAGACAGAAAGCTCGAAAGAACCTGCACAATCTACTGAGCAAACCCGAATCGAATATGCTTCACGTCGGAGGATTTGGACCCACTAGATAGCGATCTAGGAACCCGGAGTATCAAATAAAATTTGACACAACAAAACTCAGTTTGAAATGTCAAAAGATAGTTCTAAAAAGAACAGAACAAGAGAAACTCTCTCAAAAACTTTATTTCCAAAAATATCTTACCTTTACAAAGTGTTTCGGCTACATATATATAATACAAGGAGGAAGTGGCCGAACTAAAAGATGTGGATGTGATTTGCTGAATTGAAAATTAAATTTCAAAGTACAACTTTCAATGGGCAGTAGTCAATTCTTGGCCGTATATTTGGAAATTCTAGGGCGGTAATGTGGAATCACATTTAACATGTGATTTTTTTGGTCTTTGAAATTCAAACAGCAGCTGCTTCATCTTATCCATTGTGCCGCATGAGAAAGTAATTAGGCACATGTGTATAATAAAAAAATTGACTCTCGGCTGCATGCCTTTGTTGCTGGAAATGTCGCACATGATGGAATTTGGTGAGAAAGACCACGAGCTGCCTTGTTTTAGAGATAATAAAAACAAAGTTCCATGAGATTGTTGCATATACATAGATGTAGTGAAGAGAACAAATTGCACCGTTTTGATCCCTTGCCACAAAGCCCTCACATGCGTAAATTTCATGGATATTAATTGTGGCTGCATGTGTGTCACTGTGTATAATGGAGAAAATGGCTCTCTCGGATGCTCCCATTGAATGCCCGCTCCAATTGCCACACATACACAATCAGCACATGCAGAATATTCAAAGCTTGCACTCTCTCTTAGTCGGTTTGCATGGAACATGCAACGTCCTCCTACGTACCTACATCAAAAGATAATAAACATCCATCAAAGTATTTGTAAACTTAATGGAAACACTAATACAAGTCATAAACACTTGCAACCATATTCATTAGCTCACACAAAAATATAAACACATCATAAGTTATATCAAACTGAGTCAAAACACACTAAACATGCTAATATAAATAATATAAGTATAAGAAATGTTACACATCAGTATGTAACAAATGAAAATGTAAACTTCCCTGAAAGTTTGAAGTTGCATTTGGTGGGTGGCATAAATGTGCTCACATCAATCCTTCTTCTTCACAAACAAAATCGGTGCACCCCAAGGTGAAATACTCGGCCTTATGAATCCTCAGTCAAATAACTCCTGAAGTTGCGTCTTCAACTCCTTCAACTCCTTAGGTGCCATACGATAAGGAGCAATGGATACATAAGTTGTATTCTCATACAACTCAATGCCAAACCCAACCTCTCGGTTTGGTGGTAACTCAGACAACTTCTCTGAAAAATAACCGGAAACTCACATATTCTTCGATTGTCTTGCACTCGTACTTCGTTCGTACCAGGATTCATCACATATGCCAAGAAAGCTTCGCAACCCAACTCAATCGTCCGACTTGCTTCAAGAGCCGGAATTGTATTCGACAAGAACTTCACGTTCTCGCCCACGATTACCACCTCGTAATCATCCGCAAGCTTCAAGGTGACTCGCTTAACATCAAAATCCACCACAGCTCGATGCTCAACCAACTAGTCCATTCCAAGAATCACATCAAAACCATAGAAAGGTAATTCCATCAAATAAACTAAAAACACATGGCCCTGAACAGATAATGGACATCTCTTATACAATTTTCTTGTCATAATAGTTTCACCAAAACAGCTTGTCACTTGCATCCCTACGTCTAGCATCTCAACAGGTACATCAAGAAAGTGCGCATGCTCACTCAAGATGTATGAATGTGTAGATCCAAAACCAATCAATGCTAACAAAGACAAGGATTGCAAGGTTAAGGTACCTAAAATCACATCGGTGTCGTTCTGTCCCTCGCAACGTGCATACACCCTCGCAAGACCACCTTCCTATGGTTGAACTGCAACGAAATGAGCCACACATCTTTGCCCATCCTCTCCCCTTCGAAAGTTTCTACGGGTGCTCCCACTGTAACGCCCCGGTTTTGGGCTTATAAGTTTTGGGCGTTGACCGGTTCGGTCAAAGTGTTGTTCGAATCTAAAAAGGTGAAATTAGGGAAGCCTAGTTCGGGTTGCATTAAAAATATGGAAAAATGTTCTAAAATCCTCTTTTAATATATATAAGTGAACTGTGAAATCAATTTTACAAAATGAGATTTGGAAGGGTGACATTTTGGCTAGTGACCAAAATGTAATTTTTGAAAACTGCGTGGCTGTTTTAAAAAGGATTGAAACTTTGAATCTTTAAGGAGCTATTTACCCAAAGGGAGTTTCTCCAGATTTTTCTAAGATATTTAGTGATTTAATTCTGATTTTAAACAAAAGAAAAAGTGGAGGGAAGTTATTTCTAACTAATTTTCCTAAAATCTCATTTTCCTTTTCTCTCATTTTCTCTCAACCCAAACACTTTCTCTCCAGAGATTTTCTTCTGATTTTGTCACTTAAATCTCTCTTTTCAATCCTCTTTTGATTTCTAATCATTACATCAACAAAACCTCACCATTTGCTAGTTGATTCTTCAAGCTTTTTGGTTCTAAAAGAGGAGAAACTCAAGTTTGGAGGTAAGAACGTCCTTCTCCTCTAAACTCTCAGTTCTTTACTAAAATTCCTAAGTTCTCAATCCTTAATTGATGTTTTATAAGTGGTTTTTAAGTTGTGTGATGGATCTTGGCTTAAAATGCAAGATTTGATGATTTTTGATGGATTTTCGTTTGATCTGTTAAAGCTGTGATTGGAGGTGTGTTTTTGATGTTAAATGAATGTTAATTTGATAAGGAATTGAGTTTTGATTAATGCAATCCCGGATAGGTTGAATTTCCTAAGTTTAGCTTGTGATTCTTGGTTGTTTTTTGAGTGATCTTGTGGATCTGATGTTGTTGGAGGTATAAGGATGTTATTAGATCCTTTTTAGATGTTAAATGATGTTAAAGGATGTTTAGTTTTGATGGTTTATGGCTGGGCTTTGTTGAGGAGTTGTTTGGATGCATTTTCGGTTGTGTTTGGTGGCCGAAAATGGAGTGTGGATGAGAGCAGCGAGTTTAGGTGCTTTCATTGAACCTATTAATGCATGATGATGCATTAATCCTCTGCTTTGATGTGTTTAAAACAGGGGAGTCATCTTTGGATCCAAGAGAAGGTGACCCGGAAGCTTGATTTGTGTTTCGGCAAAGAGGCGAAACGGAATCGGTGAGTGAAATTGGGTTTTCGGCTTTGAAACCAATGTCTTGGGAGCTTAGTCTAAGTCTAAACAACTTTACTAAGCTCAAGTGTAAGTTTCCGGAAAAACTCTCTAGTGGTGGCCATGGTTTGTTGTTGTGCAATGTGGTTTATTGCATGTTTTAAATTCTGTTTTGAAAGCATGATTTAGCATGGTTATTGCTGATTTTGTAAGCCATATGTTGAAGGAAGCTCAAGGTAAGAGTTCCTTGTTTTTGAACATTGTTTAAATGTGGATTGATGCTTAAAAATGCATGATGTTTATGGCTTGGTTAAATGCTTTAAAACAGTGGACTATTTGATGATAATGATGTAACCCCCGTAGCCCGGTCTAGACGGTTGACCCGAACTACGAAGATTACACGGGGAAAACCAAAGTCAACCCGAAAGTCAACCTTGATTAACGACCCTTTTTTTTTCTTTTTAATCTTGTCTAGATGCACATTAACCTTAAGTGTGATCATACAAACAACATATCAAAAGATCACAAACATCAGAGATCAAACAGGGACCCAATTGAACAAAATACAACTTTAGGGACCAAATTGTAAATTCTGATAAATTAAGGGACTTAACCCAAATTAAAGTTACCATCTTGAAATTAGTCAGGTTTCATGCACCTCTGTGAAATTTCAGCTTGGACATCCACAGCTCATGCAATTGATCATACAAATTCAGGACCAAAACGTAAACAATTCAAAACATGTAACTACCATGTCAGCCCCCTAACGGTCAACCGTTCCGAAACAGGCTAGCCCTGTTCCGAAACACGGGCCGTTCCGAAACGGGTTCCGGAACATGGCCTCGGCAAAGGCTAAACCGTTTCGAAACGGTGCATACCGTTTCGGACGCCTGGGTTCATGCAAGGCACCCGTTCCGAAACGGTACACCCCTGTTCCGAAACGCCTGCACAAAAACCAGCAAACAAGCATACTAAATCATGCAATTGGACACTCAAACATGCTCCAAACATCACCAAACTTTACCAGCATGCAATTAAGCATATTTAACACATATAAGCATCATCAATTCAGCAAGATAACATCCCATGCAAAAAGGCCCAAATTTAAGGTCATGCTTCCTACACAAGCTATCCACTCAAGCTTCAACTTGCAAAACAAGCATATAAGGTTCGATCCAAAAATCAGCAACGTCAACCACATTCAACATACTTAGGGAGTCGTAAACACCTCCCAAAACCAATACATTGGTCCCCCATTGCCAAAAACATACAAAAGCTAAAACACTTATAAAACCTTCATACATTGAGCTTTACTTGTACTTGTTTGCTTGCCTCCTCTTGCTGCCCTCAATGCACTCTAATGCTCTGCATTATTGAATCAAGAAAACGAGAGAGCGTAAGCCAAAGCTTAGTGAGGAGTGCTCTTTAAAAACCATTCAATAATGCATTAAAATTCATTTGTAAATCATGCTTGAAAACAACCTTTACACATGCTCAAAACATACTTTAAATCAAGCAATAACATGCTTCCACATTTCATTAAAACTAGCATCTCATGCTTCAACATAAACATTAAATCATGCATCTCATGCATCTCATGTACAATACATGTCATATTGGCTCAAGTGATACATTTCATTTAGAAATCAAGTTCAACAACTTTTCCCAAGGACTTTTAAACACCTTGGACCCCAAGGACTTTTAAACACCTTGGCCATGGACTTTTAAACACCATGAATGGACCACACAAGGACTTTTAACCACCTTTGTGTCCGTAGCTTGAAATACCCCAAGGACTTTTAAACACCTTGGCCCCAAGGACTTTTAAACACCTTGGCCCCATGGACTTTTAACCACCATGGAAAGGAGCACATAAGGACTTTTAACCACCTTAGTGTCCGCAACAAGATTCATCCAAGGACTTTTAACCACCTTGATGATCTTAGATAACAAGGCTCACTCAAGGACTTTTAACCACCTTAGTGACCTTCACTTTTACAAACCATCACTTGCCAATACACACTTTATACATCATGTAATCCACTGTTTTAAAAGCATTTAAACCAAGCCATTTCATCATGCACTTCAAAGCATTAAATCATCATTTAACAATGCATAACAACAAGGCACTCTTACCTAGAGACACCTTCAACACATGGCTTAAAACATCAGCATAAATCATGCTAAAACATCAGCAATTAACATGCTCAAACATGCTTTCCAAAACAGTAGCGAATCATGCAAAATCATCATTTCACATTTCATCAAAACATGGCCACCACTTAAAGAGAGTATCCGAAAACTTACACTTGAGCTTAGCAAAGTTGTTTAGACTTAAGCTAAGCTCCCAAAACCTTCAACCTTTGGTTTAAAAGCTGAAAATCCATTTTCACTCACCGATTACCAAACAAGCCTAGCCAACAAGCTTTCCAAGCTTCCGAAACCTTCCGAAAACACCTCCAAAACTCAAGGATCAACCTCCCCTGTTTCAAGCACATAAAAACAGAACATTAATGCATCCTTATGCATTAAAACACCAGCAACCACAACACAACTCGCTGCTCATCACAAATCTAACAATTTGGCTACCAAACACAACCGAAAACATCTCCAAACACTTCCAAAACTTAACCCAGCCAAGATCCATCACTTCTAACCATTTTTATACATCAACTAACATGCAAAAAGATCACAACCACGTCCTTATACCTCCAGGTATAACAGATCACCAAAAACACTCCAAAAACAACCAAAAACTCAAGCCAAACTTAGGAAATTCAACCTATCCGGGATTGCATTGATTAAACCTCAACTTCTAATCATTTTAGCATTCATTTAACATCATTTTAACACTTCAAAACCCTGCTTAAACAGATCACACGAAATTTTCACCAAAATCACCAAATCTTGCATTTTAGCCAAAAATCAAGATCTCAATTGAAAAGCCTTTAATAAAACATGAATCAAGGATTGAGAACTTAGGAATTTCAGTAAAGAACTGATAGTTTAGAGGAGAAGGACGTTCTTACCTCCAAACTCGAATTTCTCCCTTTTTGAGCCAAAATGCTTGATGAAACAATTTGCAAATTGAGAGGTTTTGATGATGAGATGATTAGGAATCAAATGAGAGTTGAAATGAGAGATGTAGATGTCAAAATCAGAGAAAGAAATCTGAGGAAATCTTGTTTGGGTAGAGAGAAAATGAGAGAAAAGAGAATTTGAGAGAAAATAGAAAATTAGTTAAGATTTGGTTAAAATGATTTCCCTCTCTTTTCTTAATCTTTAAAATCAGATTTTAGACTTAAAATATCTTAGAAAAATCTGGAGAAATCCTTTTTGGAATAATAGCTCCTTAAAGATTCAAAGTTTCAATCCTTTATAAAACTGTCCCGCAACTTTCAAAAATTACATTTTGGTCACTAGCCAAAATGTCAACCTTCCGAACCTCATTTTCCAAAATTGATTTCACAGTTCACTTTTATATATTAAAAGATAATTTTAGAATATTTTTCCATATTTTTAATGCAACCCGAACTAGGTTTTCCTAAACTCCCTCTTATATATTCGATCAGCACTTTGACCGAACCGGTCAACGCCAAAACTTCTGAGCCCAAAACCGGGGCGTTAAAACTCTCCCCCCCTTAAGAAATTTCGTCCTCAAAATTTACCTGAAGGAAAGAGATAAGGAAACTGCTTCAGCATATCCTCCTTCCGCTCCCACGTGGCTTCCTCAACACCGCGATGCTTCCACAGCACCTTCACCAACTCAATGGTCTTGCCACGAAGAACCTTGCTATCTGAATCCAGAATCTTCACCAGTTCCTCATCATAGGTCAAATCCGGATTCAATTCCACCTCCTCCACAGGCAACACATGCGAAGGATCAGATCGATACCTCCGGAGCATAGAAACATGGAACACATCATGAATCTTCTCCAGCTCCTGAGGTAACCTCAACCGATACGCAACAGGACCAACACGCTCAACAACCTCATACGGTCCAATGTATCTAGGGCTCAACTTACCCTTCCGCCCAAACCTCATCACCTTCTTCCAAGGCGAAACCTTCAAGAACACGCGATCACCCACCGCAAACTCTATCTCCCTACGCTTCAAATCCGCGTAAGACTTCTGCCGATCAGAAGCAGCCTTCAACCTCTCACAAATGAGCTTCACCTTCTCGGTGGTACCTTTCAACAAAGCAGGCATCGAAACCAACTTTTGACCAGTTTCAGCCCAACACAGAGGAGTCCTACACTTCCTCCCATACAGAGCCTCATAAGGTGCCATCTGTATACTTGCCTGAAAACTGTTGTTGTAAGCGAACTCAACCAAAGGCAGATGCTTCTCCCAAGAACCTTGGAACTCTATCACGCAACATCTCAACATATCCTCCAAGATCTGAATAACTCGCTCAGACTGGCCATCCGACTGGGGATGATAGGATGTACTGAAATGCAACCTTGTACCCAGAGCTTGATGCAAACACTGCCAAAAACGCGATGTGAACCTCGGATCCCTATCCGACACGATCGACTTAGGCACACCATGCAACCTCACAACCTCAGCAACGTACAGCTCTGCCAGCTTATCCAAAGAAAACGTAGTATGCACAGGCAAGAAATGTGCACACTTCGTCAGGCGATCCACAATCACCCAAACAGAATTCTTCTTCGACGGAGACAAAGGCAAACCAGATACAAAATCCATGGTAACCCTCTCCCACTTCCATTCAGGGATTTTCAACGGTTGCAACAAACCAGAAGGAACCTGATGTTCAGCCTTTACGCGCTGACACACCAAACACTTGCTCACGAACTCTGCCACATCCTTCTTCAAGCCCACCCAATAGTACTCATCACGAAGATCGCGATACATCTTTGTACTACCAGGATGCATAGCAAAAGGACTACTATGACCTTCATCTAAAATAGCATGCCTCAACTCAGCATCTGCAGGCACTACTATCCGACTACCAAAACACAACACTCCATCCTCATTAAAACAGAAATCCGAAGGTCTACCCTCCGCGATATCCTGAACATGAGACACCAAGGAATCATCCAACAACTGCTTATCCTTGATCAACTGAACCAACGAAGGTTTCACTTGCAACTCAGCAACAAGACCACCATCCTGCGATATACTCAAGCTAGCAAACATAGCTCTCAGCTCAACAACTACCTTTCTACTCAAGGCATCCGCAACAACATTGGCCTTTCCAGGATGATACTCTATCGTCAGATCATAATCCTTGAGCAACTCCAACCAACGTCGCTGCCTGAGATTCAACTCCTTCTGAGACATCAGATACCTCAAACTCTTGTGATCCGTGTACACCGTACACTTCTCACCATACAGATAATGCCTCCAGATCTTCAGAGCAAAAACCACTGCAGCAAACTCAATATCATGCGTAGGATAATTGCGCTCATGCACCTTCAACTGCCGCGACGCATAAGCCACAACCTTACCCCCTTGCATCAGCACACACCCCAAACCAACATAGGATGCATCACTGTAGACTACAAACTCTTTCCCTGATTCAGGCTGAATCAAGATAGGAGCTTGCGTCAAAGCCAACTTCAGCTTCTCAAAAGCTTGCTGTCTCGCTTCTGTCCACTCATACCTAACATCTTTCTGCAGCAACTTCGTCAAAGGAGCAGCAATCTTGGAAAAACCATCCACAAACCTTCGGTAGTATCCTGCCAAACCAAGGAAACTACGAACCTCCTGAACAGACTTAGGAACTTTCCAGTTCATCACCGCTTCAATCTTCTGAGGATCAACACGAATCCCCTCAGCTAAGACCACATGACCAAGAAAAACAACCTCCCTAAGCCAGAACTCACACTTGCTCAACTTAGCATAAAGCTGATTCTCCAACAAAGCTTGCAACACAACCCTCAAATGCTCTTCGTGCTCTTCCTCAGTACGCGAGTACACAAGGATATCATCAATGAACACCACAACAAACTTGTCCAGGTATTCATGAAAAACACGATTCATCATGTCCATGAAAGCAACAGGAGCATTTGTCAAACCAAACGGCATCACAAGGAACTCATAATGCCCATACCTTGTCCTGAAAGCTGTATTAGGCACATCCACATCCTTCACCTTCAACTGATAATACCCTGACCTCAAGTCAATCTTAGAGAACACAGCAGCTCCCCGAAATTGATCAAAGAGATCATCAATCCTCGGCAAAGGATACCGATTCTTGATAGTCAACTTGTTCAGCTGACGGTAATCAATGCACATCCTCATCGTGCCATCTTTCTTCTTCACAAACAAAACAGGAGCACCCCAAGGCGAAACACTCGGCCGGATGAAACCACGATCAAGCAACTCTTGCAACTGCGTCTTCAGCTCCTTCAGCTCCTTAGGTGCCATTCTATAGGGAGTAATGGACACAGGAGTGGTATTCTCATACAGCTCAATACCAAACTCCACCTCGCGATTAGGAGGTAAACCAGGCAACTCCTCAGGAAAAACATCAGGAAACTCCTTCACAACCCTGATATCCTGCACCCTCAGCTCCTTCGAACTAGGATTCATCACAAAAGCCAGAAAAGCTTCACAACCTTGTCTCAGCATCCTGCTCACCTCCAAGGTGGAAACAACATTGGCAAGAAACTTCACATTCTCACCAACCACCACCACTTCATAATCATCCGCAAGCCTAAGCGAAACCCGCTTATTCTCACAATCCACAACAGCACGATGCTCAGCAAGCCAATCCATACCAAGGATCACATCAAAACCATAAAAGGGCAACTCCATAAGATCAACAAGAAAGACATGCTCTTGAACAACCAAAGGACACCTTTTATAAAGCTTACGAGTCACAACAGTTTCACCAAAAGAACTAGTGACTCTAACACCAACATCCAAAGACTCAACAGGCAAACCAAGCAACTCAGCATGCTCACGAAGAATGTATGAATGCGTAGATCCAGAATCAATCAAAGAAAGCAATGACAAGGATTGCAAAGTAAAGGTACCTGCAATCACATCTGCATCATTCCTTCCTTCGCGCTGAGCATACACCCTCGCTTGGCCTCCACCCTCAGGTTGAATAGCCACAACATGAGCTACACCGCGCCCACCTTCCTCTCGTCTCTGATAATTACCACGGCCGCGCCCACGACCTCTCTGCGATGCTGCAACAACAGGAGCACGCTCTTGACCACCAGCCATCCTCGGACAATCACGTCTCAGATGATCAGCAGAACCACAGTTCCAGCACTCATAACCAGCTGCTATCACAGGAGCTTGCACCTCCCTCCCAGCACGAGGACAGTCACGCTTCAAGTGACCACGGGAACCACAAATCCAACAAGCACTAGGGTCAACTCTAGCATTGCCGCCCCTAGCAGGTGCACCTCCACCTCTCTTAGACGAGGACTGAAACCTCTGATCACGCCCTTTCTTGTTCCGTCCACCGGAACTATATTCAGCAGCTCTCTTTCCAGAACTAGCTCCAGCACCCTTAGCAGACAAACTCAGGTTCATCTCAATGTCCTTCGATCGACTAACCAACACATCGAAATCATTGTACTCAGCAGCTAACATATAGGTCTTAACCTCCGTCACCAAACCATAACGGAACCTTTCGCACCTTTCGCGCTCATCAGGTACCAACTCTGGTGCATACTGGCTAAGACGTACAAACTGTACCTCATACTCAGCCACACTCATGTTCCCTTGGGTCAGATACATGAATTCACGCTTCTTTTCATCCAGATATCTAACTCCCAGATATCTCCTCTTGAACGCGTGCTGAAAGAACGTCCAAGTAACATCAGCATCAGCCATCCCAGAGATTGTGGTCGTCCACCACGTATAAGCATCACCTTGCAGCAGTGACACCACACATCCCAGCTTCTGCACATCAGTGCAACTCATTTGTCCCAAAACACGCTTGGTACTCTCCAACCACGCTTCAGACCTCTCAGCTGACATACCCCTAAACTCAGTCCCACCAAGACTGCGCAAACGTTCCAAGGGTAGTCTAGCACCAGCATCTCCCTGATGCGCAGCTCCTTGAGCTCCAGCTACTGCTGCTCGAAACGCACCCGCAATAGCTTGTACAAGCACAGACATGTCAGGTATCGCTTGCCCCTGACCAGCTTCAGGTCCTGCAGCTCCAGCACCAGCTGCCTCAGCTCCAACTCCAGCTCTTTCCCTCTCAGCACCACCACCACCAGGTGGAGGAGGAGGTATCACAGCACTACCAGTGTGCTCATCATTCACATTCCCTTCCGGGGTCGTAGCTCTCGCGCTACTCCTTAACTATCTACGTGGTGCCATACTTTACCATGCATAACAATACAAAATAAACAAGTCAGGACCAGCAAGGTAAGCAAATTCCAAGTATTCAAGCTCAATTTCTTTCAAAAACAACATCATCCCTTTAGCTTTTGTTTGGCAATGGGTACCCTCATCATGCATCATCACAACATGCATCACATACACATCATCATATCATAACACTGAACATGCTTTCACTCAACAAGCATACCAACCAAACCATACTTCAATCATGCATTCACACATTCCCAATTACTCGAGAACTCAGCTCTGATACCACCAAATGTAACCCCCGTAGCCCGGTCTAGACGGTTGACCCGAACTACGAAGATTACACGGGGAAAACCAAAGTCAACCCGAAAGTCAACCTTGATTAACGACCCTTTTTTTTTCTTTTTAATCTTGTCTAGATGCACATTAACCTTAAGTGTGATCATACAAACAACATATCAAAAGATCACAAACATCAGAGATCAAACAGGGACCCAATTGAACAAAATACAACTTTAGGGACCAAATTGTAAATTCTGATAAATTAAGGGACTTAACCCAAATTAAAGTTACCATCTTGAAATTAGTCAGGTTTCATGCACCTCTGTGAAATTTCAGCTTAAAAGGACATCCACAGCTCATGCAATTGATCATACAAATTCAGGACCAAAACGTAAACAATTCAAAACATGTAACTACCATGTCAGCCCCCTAACGGTCAACCGTTCCGAAACAGGCTAGCCCTGTTCCGAAACACGGGCCGTTCCGAAACGGGTTCCGGAACATGGCCTCGGCAGAGGCTAAACCGTTTCGAAACGGTGCATACCGTTTCGGACGCCTGGGTTCATGCAAGGCACCCGTTCCGAAACGGTACACCCCTGTTCCGAAACGCCTGCACAAAAACCAGCAAACAAGCATACTAAATCATGCAATTGGACACTCAAACATGCTCCAAACATCACCAAACTTTACCAGCATGCAATTAAGCATATTTAACACATATAAGCATCATCAATTCAGCAAGATAACATCCCATGCAAAAAGGCCCAAATTTAAGGTCATGCTTCCTACACAAGCTATCCACTCAAGCTTCAACTTGCAAAACAAGCATATAAGGTTCGATCCAAAAATCAGCAACGTCAACCACATTCAACATACTTAGGGAGTCGTAAACACCTCCCAAAACCAATACATTGGTCCCCCATTGCCAAAAACATACAAAAGCTAAAACACTTATAAAACCTTCATACATTGAGCTTTACTTGTACTTGTTTGCTTGCCTCCTCTTGCTGCCCTCAATGCACTCTAATGCTCTGCATTATTGAATCAAGAAAACGAGAGAGCGTAAGCCAAAGCTTAGTGAGGAGTGCTCTTTAAAAACCATTCAATAATGCATTAAAATTCATTTGTAAATCATGCTTGAAAACAACCTTTACACATGCTCAAAACATACTTTAAATCAAGCAATAACATGCTTCCACATTTCATTAAAACTAGCATCTCATGCTTCAACATAAACATTAAATCATGCATCTCATGCATCTCATGTACAATACATGTCATATTGGCTCAAGTGATACATTTCATTTAGAAATCAAGTTCAACAACTTTTCCCAAGGACTTTTAAACACCTTGGACCCCAAGGACTTTTAAACACCTTGGCCATGGACTTTTAAACACCATGAATGGACCACACAAGGACTTTTAACCACCTTTGTGTCCGTAGCTTGAAATACCCCAAGGACTTTTAAACACCTTGGCCCCAAGGACTTTTAAACACCTTGGCCCCATGGACTTTTAACCACCATGGAAAGGAGCACCTAAGGACTTTTAACCACCTTAGTGTCCGCAACAAGATTCATCCAAG
This sequence comes from Hibiscus tridactylites, assembly GCA_958450335.1. Taxonomy (NCBI): domain Eukaryota; kingdom Viridiplantae; phylum Streptophyta; class Magnoliopsida; order Malvales; family Malvaceae; genus Hibiscus; species Hibiscus tridactylites. Next base: position 19,814,072 of record OY288278.1, on the reverse strand, counting down.
GACTTTTAACCACCTTGATGATCTTAGATAACAAGGCTCACTCAAGGACTTTTAACCACCTTAGTGACCTTCACTTTTACAAACCATCACTTGCCAATACACACTTTATACATCATGTAATCCACTGTTTTAAAAGCATTTAAACCAAGCCATTTCATCATGCACTTCAAAGCATTAAATCATCATTTAACAATGCATAACAACAAGGCACTCTTACCTAGAGACACCTTCAACACATGGCTTAAAACATCAGCATAAATCATGCTAAAACATCAGCAATTAACATGCTCAAACATGCTTTCCAAAACAGTAGCGAATCATGCAAAATCATCATTTCACATTTCATCAAAACATGGCCACCACTTAAAGAGAGTATCCGAAAACTTACACTTGAGCTTAGCAAAGTTGTTTAGACTTAAGCTAAGCTCCCAAAACCTTCAACCTTTGGTTTAAAAGCTGAAAATCCATTTTCACTCACCGATTACCAAACAAGCCTAGCCAACAAGCTTTCCAAGCTTCCGAAACCTTCCGAAAACACCTCCAAAACTCAAGGATCAACCTCCCCTGTTTCAAGCACATAAAAACAGAACATTAATGCATCCTTATGCATTAAAACACCAGCAACCACAACACAACTCGCTGCTCATCACAAATCTAACAATTTGGCTACCAAACACAACCGAAAACATCTCCAAACACTTCCAAAACTTAACCCAGCCAAGATCCATCACTTCTAACCATTTTTATACATCAACTAACATGCAAAAAGATCACAACCACGTCCTTATACCTCCAGGTATAACAGATCACCAAAAACACTCCAAAAACAACCAAAAACTCAAGCCAAACTTAGGAAATTCAACCTATCCGGGATTGCATTGATTAAACCTCAACTTCTAATCATTTTAGCATTCATTTAACATCATTTTAACACTTCAAAACCCTGCTTAAACAGATCACACGAAATTTTCACCAAAATCACCAAATCTTGCATTTTAGCCAAAAATCAAGATCTCAATTGAAAAGCCTTTAATAAAACATGAATCAAGGATTGAGAACTTAGGAATTTCAGTAAAGAACTGATAGTTTAGAGGAGAAGGACGTTCTTACCTCCAAACTCGAATTTCTCCCTTTTTGAGCCAAAATGCTTGATGAAACAATTTGCAAATTGAGAGGTTTTGATGATGAGATGATTAGGAATCAAATGAGAGTTGAAATGAGAGATGTAGATGTCAAAATCAGAGAAAGAAATCTGAGGAAATCTTGTTTGGGTAGAGAGAAAATGAGAGAAAAGAGAATTTGAGAGAAAATAGAAAATTAGTTAAGATTTGGTTAAAATGATTTCCCTCTCTTTTCTTAATCTTTAAAATCAGATTTTAGACTTAAAATATCTTAGAAAAATCTGGAGAAATCCTTTTTGGAATAATAGCTCCTTAAAGATTCAAAGTTTCAATCCTTTATAAAACTGTCCCGCAACTTTCAAAAATTACATTTTGGTCACTAGCCAAAATGTCAACCTTCCGAACCTCATTTTCCAAAATTGATTTCACAGTTCACTTTTATATATTAAAAGATAATTTTAGAATATTTTTCCATATTTTTAATGCAACCCGAACTAGGTTTTCCTAAACTCCCTCTTATATATTCGATCAGCACTTTGACCGAACCGGTCAACGCCAAAACTTCTGAGCCCAAAACCGGGGCGTTACAAATGATGTATATTGGCAAGTGATGTTTTGAAAAGGTTAAGGTCACTAAGGTGGTTAAAAGTCCTTGAGTGAGCCTTGTGGATTCTAAGAACTTCATGGTGGTTAAAAGTCCATGAGTGATTCTTGTTAAGGTCACTAAGGTAGTTAAAAGTCCTTGAGTGAGCCTTGTTACTTAAGAACATCAAGGTGGTTAAAAGTCCTTGGATGGTTCTTGTTAAGGACACAAAGGTGTTTAATAGTCCTTGTGTGGTCCTTGCCATGGTGTTTAAAAGTCCATGGGCCAAGGTGTTTAAAAGTCCTTGGGGTGAAACTTGTAAAGGACACAAAGGTGGTTAAAAGTCCTTGTGTGGTCCTTGTGAATTATAAGATCACAATGGTGTTTAAAAGTCCATGTGTGAGTCTTATGTTGATCTTGTTTTTAAAAGATGGAATTTATCACTTGTGGCCAATATGACATGTATTGATATGGAAGCATGTATTGCTTGTTTAAGAATGCTTGTAAGCATGTCTAAATGATGATTTGAAGTATGATTTATAAATGAGTTTTATAAATGCATCATTGAATGGTTTTAATGAGCATTCCTCACTAAGCTTTTGCTTACGCTCTCTTCTTTTTCTTAAACCAATAATGCAGAACATTAAGGTGCATTGAGGGCAGCAAGGAAGGCAAGTAATCAAGTGGAAGTTAAGCTCAAGTATGGAAAGGTTTTCTTGAACACTTTTAGCTTTTGGCATTTGGCAATGGGGGACCTATGTGGATGTTTTGGGAGGGGTGTTGAACTCCCTAAGTTGTTTAAAGATGTTAATAATGCTGGATTTTGTATTTGGCCATTATATGTTTGATTTGGAGGTTTTATGCTTGAATGGTTTGCTTGAGTAGGAAGCATGTCATTAGAATTGGGGCTTTTCATATTTGATGTTATAATGTTGAATTGTTGATGCAAGTATGTCTCTCATATGTTGCATGACTTGTTGGTATGATTTGGTGTTGTTAAGATGAAGTTTGAAGCATGTTTAGAGTTGATTTTGAGTCGGTTCTGGTATGTGTATCGATACTCGGGCTCATGTATCGATACGCATTAGCTTAAATGTGTGCTTTTCAGCACAGGGGTATCGGTACGATCGTGAGGGTTTCGATACGGGTAGGCCAAATATGAAGGGAGTACCGGTACGCGGGAGAGCGTATCGATACCTTTTCTGGAAATCTGGTCACTGTCTCCCCGCGTATCGATACTGACTCTAGGCGTACCGATATGCGACAGTTAATTCAGTCAAAGGCATCTTGGAATGTTTTGGATTGTTTGCATTTTGGTCCTAAAACTTGTTTTTGCAATTGTATGAGTTTGGGATGTCTGTTTGAGCTGAAATTTGGCAGTGAAGCATGAAACCTGACTAATTTCATATTGGTAACTTTAATTTGGGTTAAGTCCTTATAATTTACAGAATTTACAATTTGGTCCCTAAAGTTGTAGTTTGTTCAATTGGGTCCCTGTTTGATCTCTGATGTTTTTGATCTTTGAGTATGTTGCATGAATGGACATAACTAGGGTTAATGTGCATCTAGACAAGAGTAAAAAGAAAAAGAAAAAAGGTCGTTAATCAAGGTTGACTTTCGGGTTGACTTTGGTTTTCCCCGTGTGACTTTCTTAATTCGGGTCAACCGTCTAGGCCGGGTTAAGGGGGTTACATTTGGTGGTATCAGAGCCAGGTTCTCGAGTAATTGGGAATGAATGTGTGCATGATTGAAGTATGTATGCTATGTATGCTTGTTGAGTGAAAGTATTATGTGTGGTTTGTGAATGTGATGCAATTGAGTTGTATGCTGTGATGAAGCATGTTGTGGGTACCCATTGCCAAATCAAATCTAATGAAATGGTGTTGATTTTAAGTGAAATTGAGCTTGAGTACTTGGATTGCTTACCTTGCTGGACCTGACTTTGTTTATTTGCATTGTGATTGCATTGTTAGAGTATGGCACCACGTAGAGAGTTGAGAAGTAATGTGCGAGCTACGACTCCGAATGAGAATGAGAATGAGGAGAATGCGGGAAGTGCGGTGTTACCTCCTCCTCCACCTGGTGGTGGTGGTGCTGAGGGTGAAAGAGCTGAAGCTGCAGCTGGTGCTGGAGCTGCTGGTCCTGAAGTTGGTCAGGGGCAAGCTATGCCTGACATGACGATGTTGGTGCAAGCTATTGCTGGTGCTTTTCGAGCGGCAGTAGCTGGAGCTCAAGGAGCTGGGCATCAGGGAGATGCTGGAGTTAGACTACCTTTGGAGCGTTTGCGCAGTCTTGGTGGGACTGAGTTCAGGGGTATGTCTGCTGAGGGTTCTGAATCCTGGATGGAGAGTACCAAGAGGATCTTGGGTCAGATGAGTTGCACTGATGTGCAAAAGCTGGGTTGTGTTGTATCCTTGCTATAGGATGATGCTTATACGTGGTGGACGACCACTATAGCTGGGATGGCTGAAGCTGACATAACTTGGACATTCTTTCAGAATGTGTTCAAGAGAAGGTATCTTGGTGTGAGGTACCTGGATGAAAAGAAGCGTGAGTTCATGTCTCTTACCCAGGGGAGCATGACTGTGGCTGAGTATGAAGTGCAGTTTGTTCGACTCAGTCAGTATGCACCTGAGCTGGTACCTGATGAGCGGGCGAGGTGCGAAAGATTCCGTTATGGTTTAGTGACGGATGTGAAGATGTATGTGCTGGCTACCGAGTATGATGATTTTGATGTGTTGGTGGGCCGAGCCAAGGATATTGAGATGAACTTGGGTTTATCTGCTTGAGGTGCTGGAGCAAGTTCTTGAAAGCGAGCTGCTGAGTTTAGTTCCGGTGGTGGACGGAACAAGAGGGGACGTGATCAGAAGTATCAGTCCTCCGCTAAGAGGGGTGGTGGTGCACCTGCTCGGGGAGGCAATGCTAGAGCTGATCCGAGTGCTTGTTGGATTTGTGGCTCACGTGGTCACATGAAGCGTGATTGTCCTCGTGCTGTGAGGGAGGTGCAAGCTCCTGTTGTGGCAGCTGGGAATGGGTGCTGGAATTGTGGATCTGTGGATCATTTGAGGCGAGAGTGTCCTATGTTGGCTGGTGGCCAAGTGCGTGCACCTGTTGTTGCTGCACCGCAGAGAGGTCGTGGGCGCGGTCGTGGTAATTTCTAGCGGAGAGAGGAAGGTGGTCGAGGAGTGGCCCATGTTGTGGCTATTCAGCCTGAGGGTGGAGGTCAAGCTAGGGTGTATGCTCAGCGGGAGGGGAGGAATGACGCGGATGTGATTGCAGGTACCTTTACTTTCCAATCCTTGTCATTACTTTCCTTGATAGATTCTGGATCTACGCATTCATACATTTTGCGTGAGCATGCTGAATTGCTTGGTTTGCATGTTGAGTCTTTGGATGTTGGTGTTCGTGTCACTAGTTCTTTTGGTGAGACTGTTGTGACTCGAAAGCTTTATAGAAGGTGTCCTTTGGTTGTTCAAGATCATGTTTTTCATGTTGACCTTATGGAGCTGCCTTTCTATGGTTTTGATGTAATCCTTGGTATGGTTTGGCTTGCTGAACATCGTGCTGTTGTGGATTGTGAGAATAAGCGAGTTTCGTTGAAGCTTGCGGATGATTACAAAGTTGTTGTGGTTGGTGAGAATGTGAAGTTTCTTGCCAATGTGGTGTCTACCTTGGAGGCGAGCAGGATGATGAGGCAAGGTTGTGAGGCTTATCTAGCTTTTGTGATGAATCCTAGTTCTAAGGAGTTGCAGGTGCAAGATATCAGGGTTGTGAAGGAGTTTCCTGGAGTGTTTCCTGAGGAGTTGCCTGGTTTACCCCCTAATCGTGAGGTGGAGTTTGGAATTGAGCTATATGAGAATACAACTCCTGTGTCCATTACCCCTTATAGAATGGCACCTAAGGAGCTGAAGGAGCTGAAGACGCAATTGCAAGAGTTGCTTGATCGTGGTTTCATTCGGCCGAGTGTGTCACCTTGGGGAGCACCGGTCTTGTTTGTGAAGAAGAAGGATGGCACTATGAGAATGTGCATTGATTACCGTCAGCTGAACAAGTTGACTATCAAGAATCGGTATCCTTTGCCGAGGATTGATGATCTCTTTGATCAATTTCGGGGAGCAGCTGTGTTCTCTAAGATTGATTTGAGGTCAGGGTATTACCAGTTGAAAGTGAAGGATGTGGATGTGCCTAAGACAGCTTTCAGGACAAGGTATGGGCATTATGAGTTCCTTGTGATGTCGTTTGGTTTGACAAATGCTCCTGCTGCTTTCATGGACATGATGAATCGTGTGTTTCATGAATACCTGGACAAGTTTGTTGTGGTGTTCATTGATGATATCCTCGTGTACTCGCGTACTGAGGAGGAGCATGAAGAGCATTTGAGGGTTGTGTTGCAAGCTTTGTTGGAAAATCAGCTTTATGCTAAGCTGAGCAAGTGTGAGTTTCGGCTTAAGGAGGTGGTGTTTCTTGGGCATGTAGTTTCGGCTGAGGGGATTCGTGTTGATCCTCAAAAGATTGAGGCGGTAATGAATTGGAAAGTTCCTAAGTTTGTTCATGAGGTTCGTAGTTTCCTTGGTTTGGCAGGATACTACCGGAGGTTTGTGGATGGGTTTTCTAAGATTGCTGCACCTTTGACAAAGTTGCTGCAGAAGGATGTTAAGTATGAGTGGACGGAAGCGAGACAGCAGGCTTTTGAGAAGCTTAAGGCAGCTTTGACGCAAGCTCCTATCTTGGTTCAACCTGAATCAGGGAAAGAGTTTGTGGTGTATAGTGATGCGTCCTATGTTGGTTTGGGATGTGTGCTGATGCAAGAAGGTAAGGTGGTGACTTATGCATCGCGGCAGTTGAAGGTGCATGAGCGCAACTATCCTACGCATGACATTGAGCTGGCTGCAGTGGTTTTTGCTTTGAAGATTTGGAGACATTATCTGTATGGTGAGAAGTGTACTGTGTACACAGATCACAAGAGTTTGAGGTATCTGATGTCTCAGAAGGAGTTGAATCTTAGGCAGCAGCGGTGGTTGGAGTTGCTCAAGGATTATGATTTGACGATTGAGTACCATCCTGGGAAAGCTAATGTTGTTGCGGATGCCTTAAGTAGGAAGGTAGCTGTTGAGCTGAGGGCTATGTTTGCTAGTTTGAGTATTTCGCGAGATGGTGGTCTTGTGGCTGAGTTGCAAGTGAAGCCATCTTTGGTTCAGTTGATCAAGGAAAAGCAGTTGCTGGATGATTCTTTGGTACCGCATGTTCAGGATATCGCGGAGGGTAGGCCTTCGGATTTCTGCTTTAATGATGATGGTGTGTTGTGTTTTGGGAGTCGGATAGTAGTGCCCAGTGATCCTGAGTTGAGGCGTTCTATTCTGACTGAAGGTCATAGTAGTCCTTTTGCTATGCACCCTGGTAGTACAAAGATGTATCGTGATCTTCGTGATGAGTACTATTGGGTGGGTTTGAAAAAGGATGTTGCGGAGTTTGTGAGCAAGTGTATGGTGTGTCAGCGAGTTAAGGCTGAGCATCAGGTTCCTTCAGGGTTGTTGCAACCGTTGAGAATCCCTGAATGGAAGTGGGAAAGGGTTACCATGGATTTTGTATCTGGTTTACCTTTGTCTCCATCGAAGAAGAATTCGGTGTGGGTCATTGTTGACCGTCTGACGAAGTGTGCGCATTTCTTGCCTGTGCATACTACGTTTTCTTTGGATAAGCTTGCGGAGCTGTACATTGCTAAGATTGTGCGGCTGCACGGTGTGCCTCAGTCGATTGTGTCGGATAGGGATCCGAGGTTCACATCGCGTTTCTGGCAGTGTTTGCATCAAGCTTTGGGTACAAGGTTGAATTTCAGTACATCCTATCATCCTCAGTCGGATGGTCAGTCCGAGCGTGTTATTCAGATTTTGGAGGATATGTTGAGGTGCTGCGTGATTGAGTTTCAGGGCTCTTGGGAGAAGCATTTGCCTTTGGTGGAGTTTGCTTATAACAATAGTTATCAGGCAAGTATACAAATGGCACCTTATGAGGCTTTGTACGGGAGGAAGTGTAGGACTCCTCTTTGTTGGGCTGAAACGGGTCAGAAGTTGGTTTCGATGCCGGCTTTGTTAAAAGGAACCACCGAGAAGGTGAAGCTCATTTGTGAGCGGCTGAAGGCAGCTTCTGATCGGCAAAAGTCTTACGCGGATTTGAAGCGTAAGGAGATTGTGTATGCGGTGGGTGATCGTGTGTTCTTGAAGGTTTCGCCTTGGAAGAAGGTGATGAGGTTTGGCCGAAAGGGTAAGTTGAGCCCTAGGTACATTGGACCATATGAGGTGGTTGAGCGTGTGGGTCCTGTAGCGTACAAGTTGAGGTTACCTCAAGAGTTGGAGAAGATTCATGATGTGTTCCATGTTTCTATGCTCCGAAAGTATAGATCTGATCCTTCGCATGTGATGCCTGTGGAGGAAGTGGAATTGAATCCGGATTTGACCTATGATGAGGAACCGGTGAAGGTTCTGGATTCGGATAGCAAGGTTCTTCGTGGCAAGACCATTGAGTTGGTAAAGGTGCTGTGGAGGCATCGTGGTGTTGAAGAAGCCACGTGGGAGCGGAAGGAAGACATGCTGAAGCAGTTTCCTTATCTCTTTCCTTCAGGTAAATTTCGAGGACGAAATTTCTTAAGGGGGGAGAGTTGTAACGCCCCGGTTTTGGGCTTAGAAGTTTTGGGCGTTGACCGGTTCGGTCAAAGTGATGTTCGAATCTAAAAAGGTGAAATTAGGGAAGCCTAGTTCGGGTTGCATTAAAAATATGGAAAAATGTTCTAAAATCCTCTTTTAATATATATAAGTGAACTGTGAAATCAATTTTACAAAATGAGTTTTGGAAGGGTGACATTTTGGCTAGTGACCAAAATGTAATTTTTGAAAACTGCGTGGCTGTTTTAAAAAGGATTGAAACTTTGAATCTTTAAGGAGCTATTTACCCAAAGGGAGTTTCTCCAGATTTTTCTAAGATATTTAGTGATTTAATTCTGATTTTAAACAAAAGAAAAAGTGGAGGGAAGTTATTTCTAACTAATTTTCCTAAAATCTCATTTTCCTTTTCTCTCATTTTCTCTCAACCCAAACACTTTCTCTCCAGAGATTTTCTTCTGATTTTGTCACTTAAATCTCTCTTTTCAATCCTCTTTTGATTTCTAATCATTACATCAACAAAACCTCACCATTTGCTAGTTGATTCTTCAAGCTTTTTGGTTCTAAAAGAGGAGAAACTCAAGTTTGGAGGTAAGAACGTCCTTCTCCTCTAAACTCTCAGTTCTTTAGTGAAATTCCTAAGTTCTCAATCCTTAATTGATGTTTTATAAGTGGTTTTTAAGTTGTGTGATGGATCTTGGCTTAAAATGCAAGATTTGATGATTTTTGATGGATTTTCGTTTGATCTGTTAAAGCTGTGATTGGAGGTTTGTTTTTGATGTTAAATGAATGTTAATTTGATAAGGAATTGAGTTTTGATTAATGCAATCCCGGATAGGTTGAATTTCCTAAGTTTAGCTTGTGATTCTTGGTTGTTTTTTGAGTGATCTTGTGGATCTGATGTTGCTGGAGGTATAAGGATGTTATTAGATCCTTTTTAGATGTTAAATGATGTTAAAGGATGTTTAGTTTTGATGGTTTATGGCTGGGCTTTGTTGAGGAGTTGTTTGGATGCATTTTCGGTTGTGTTTGGTGGCCGAAAATGGAGTGTGGATGAGAGCAGCGAGTTTAGGTGCTTTCATTGAAGCTATTAATGCATGATGATGCATTAATCCTCTGTTTTGATGTGTTTAAAACAGGGGAGTCATCTTTGGATCCAAGAGAAGGTGATCCGGAAGCTTGATTTGTGTTTCGGCAAAGAGGCGAAACGGAATCGGTGAGTGAAATTGGGTTTTCGGCTTTGAAACCTATGTCTTGGGAGCTTAGTCTAAGTCTAAACAACTTTACTAAGCTCAAGTGTAAGTTTTCGGAAAAACTCTCTAGTGGTGGCCGTGGTTTATTGTTGTGCAATGTGGTTTATTGCATGTTTTAAATTCTGTTTTGAAAGCATGATTTAGCATGGTTATTGCTGATTTTGTAAGCCATATGTTGAAGGAAGCTCAAGGTAAGAGTTCCTTGTTTTTGAACATTGTTTAAATGTGGATTGATGCTTAAAAATGCATGATGTTTATGGCTTGGTTAAATGCTTTAAAACAGTGGACTATTTGATGATAATGGGGGACCTATGTGGATGTTTTGGGATGGGTGTTGAACTCCCTAAGTTGTTTAAAGATGTTAATAATGCTGGATTTTGTATTTGGCCATTATATGTTTGATTTGGAGGTTTTATGCTTGAATGGTTTGCTTGAGTAGGAAGCATGTCATTAGAATTGGGGCTTTTCATATTTGATGTTATAATGTTGAATTGTTGATGCAAGTATGTCTCTCATATGTTGCATGACTTGTTGGTATGATTTGGTGTTGTTAAGATGAAGTTTGAAGCATGTTTAGAGTTGATTTTGAGTCGGTTCTGGTATGTGTATCGATACTCGGGCTCGTGTATCGATACGCATTAGCTTAAATGTGTGCTTTTCAGCACAGGGGTATCGGTACGATCGTGAGGGTTTCGATACGGGTAGGCCAAATATGAAGGGAGTATCGGTACGCGGGAGAGCGTATCGATACCTTTTCTGGAAATCTGGTCACTGTCTCCCCGCGTATCGATACTGACTCTAGGCGTACCGATACGCGACCGTTAATTCAGTTAAAGGCATCTTGGAATGTTTTGGATTGTTTGCATTTTGGTCCTAAAACTTGTTTTTGCAATTGTATGAGTTTGGGATGTCTGTTTGAGCTGAAATTTGGCAGTGAAGCATGAAACCTGACTAATTTCATATTGGTAACTTTAATTTGGGTTAAGTCCTTATAATTTACAGAATTTACAATTTGGTCCCTAAAGTTGTAGTTTGTTCAATTGGGTCCCTGTTTGATCTCTGATGTTTTTGATCTTTGAGTATGTTGCATGAATGGACATAACTAGGGTTAATGTGCATCTAGACAACAGTAAAAAGAAAAAAAAAGGGCCGTTAATCAAGGTTGACTTTCGGGTTGACTTTGGTTTTCCCCGTGTGACTTTCTTAATTCGGGTCAACCGTCTAGGCCGGGTTAAGGGGGTTACACCCACGACCTCTCTACGGTGCAGCAACTGGTGCATGACTCTGACTACCTCCCGCCAATAAGGGACACTCACGCCTCATGTGGTCAGTAGATCCGCAGTTCCAAAAAGAATTTGCCCCAGCCACCAGAGCCTACACCTTACGAGCCGCGCGAGGACAATCTCACCTCATGTGCTCACGCGAACCACATGAGCAACATGTGTTCTGCTCAAATCTCGGCCTGTTTCCCTAAGCTGGCGCATCTCGCCCAAAGTTACCATGCCTCGCCACAAGATGATATCTACGGTCACAATTCCTCTTCTTCTGCTCACCACTAGGGCCAGCTATAGTAGCTCTCTTGCTCGAGCTAGATCCACCCATGTGAGATGACAAACCCAAACTCTGTTCTATGTCCTTAGCTCGATTCACAAGCACATCGAAATCTGTATAATCAAATGCAAGTATTAACGTCTTCACGTCCTGCACCAGGTCGTACCAAAAGTGGTCATGTCAATGTTTACCACTCAACACGAACTTCGAAGCGTACTGGCTCAATCGTACGAACTAGACTTCGTACTCAGCCATTTTCATATTCCCTTGCACCAGGGACATGAACTCCCGCTTCTTATCGTCCATGTATCTAACTCCAAGATACTTTCTCTTAAAATCATACTAAAAGAAAGTCCAATCCACCTCTTCCGGCTCCAAAGCCGCAGTCGTAGACGTCCACCATGTGTATGCATCACCGTGCAACAACGACACTGCACACCCTAGCTTCCGTGCATCATTGCACCCTATCTAATCCAAGATCCGGATCGTGCTGGCCATCCAAGCCTCGGATGCCTCAGGAGATAAACCATGAAATTCCACTCCTCTCAAACTTCTCAAGCACTCGAATGGAAAACTCGTTTGCCCAACAGTAGGCGCTTGTACATGCACTCCAACAACAACAACCTGGAATGCTCTCGTCATCGCCTCTACTAAAGGCGTCAAATATCCCAACACGGACCAGCCTTTCCTTTTTGTTCTTGCTTCTTAACCCCGGGTGGTGGTGGCGGTGGAGAAGGTAAATTTGCACCAGGCAGAACCTCGTTCTCCTGATTACATTGCTCATCAACAGGAGGAACTGCCCCAGAACGTAAATCTCGTCTCGGTCCCATTGTGCTAGTAACATTAAAGCATGAATATAAAACAAACAAAAGATCAGGTCAACTTCTAACAAGTATCCAAGACTTCAAATCCAATTCAAAAACATTTCACTAGGTAATAAGGTAATGGGCATTCCAATTTCCCCCCAGCATAGCATAAAGCATACAACATGCATGTCTTAACCATCATGCATCACAAGCATTAAAATCCAGCCCATTCCAACATCATTCATATCAGTTCACACTCATAATCAATAACCATTTATAGCCTCAACATCACATACTCAACATTTACATGCTTAAAACATTCAACAGACAAAGAAAATATTACCAAAACGCATATTCATATCACATTTATTACCAACAACATACCATCATCCCAACCTTTCGTAACCTAGCTCCGATACCACCAAATGTAACCCTTTCGACACGGCTAAGCTGATAGACCGAACCAAACAAGTCACACAGGGAATATTGAAGCAAACCGGGAAAGTTTACCTCAATAAACGACACTTTTCTTCTTCTTTTTATCTTGTCTATATGCAAGTTCGGTTCCTATGTGTCTAATCAAGGTAGAAGATCAAATGACAACATGAACGCTCAACGATTGACACCAATTTCGGGTTTACAGACCATTTAGTAAATTTGACAATTATTAAGGGTTTTTACCAAATTAGGATTACCAACCTTTAATTAGGTTCATTACATGCTTCTCTGCAAAAATTCAGCTCAAGACTACCTTTGGAACTCATATAATTGCATACTTGACAAACAGGGACCAAAACGCATAGTAACAGAAACTCAGATTATTCCAAAAACTGAAATAATAGCCAAACATTTCGAAATAGTGGGCCCCGTATCGGAACGAGAGTATCGAAACAGTGATACCCTGTTTCAAAATGTGGGACCATTTTGAAACCATTTTGGACCCATTTCGGAACAAGGTTTCACAGAGGAAAATGTATCGAAACAAGCCTCATTGTTTCAAAACCTCACGGCAATTTCAAGTCCCCATTTTGAAACGATCGAGGACGTTTCGAAACATCTGGGCCTGAAACGCTTTACTTTGTTGGTTTAACTCTATTTTATCCATCTGAAACTAACCCGTCATATGACTAAACATGCTTGCAACTCAAATACATTTCAACAATCAAGGATTCATGGCAAAACTATCATCATAGCATCATTCCCAATATCAAAGAGACTAAAGGCATGCTTCCTAAGAGAAATAAGCACCAAAGGCTCAAATCTCAACCCAAGCATAAACCAACACTTAAAAGGCCTTTTATGTAACCAAAAATGCATATCAAACTTGCACAAAAACAGAAAACACTAAAGCTACCAACATTCAATGTATTGAACGCCCCCATTGCCTTTATTACACTAGTTAAAATCCTCAACATATATTTAGAGAAGTCCCTTGGAAAACCCCTTGTAGAATGTTGCCTCCATATGCTTAATTTTCTGCATTGATGAACAAAGAGAGCATAAGCATACATGCTTAGTGAGGATTGCTCAAAACCCAAAACATCATCAATGCACAAAACCATTTTTCACTCTTTTCAAGACCTTCATGCCCTTTTGACAAACCATGCACCTTGCCTTTAAAATCAGAATGCTAAACATTATGCTACATGATTCATACATTTTCCGGCAATTAAACCATTGCTAAACATTATCAAGCCTTCCAAGTATAAACACCATTATGTTAAGCTTTAAGTAAAACATGCATTTTTCATAATGTGCATCATCAACATTTCTATAGCATTCCATTCCATTATATTGGCTCGCTAGTGATTAACAAATTTCTCAAAAACACATTGGATACACGAATTACCAAGGGTTGTCCCAAATCCTTCATACACTCTACCGTCATCTCAAGGCTCACACACGAGAGCAACTCTCCACCATTGTGTCACCCATGGTGGAGTATTCAGTACAATTACAACCCCTCAAGACCACTCATTGGTAGATGTTTAACCCACTAACGAGAGACGGGACACACACAAAGTTCGCACCAGGGAGCTACCCTTAATCGTTGCAACCTTAAACAATCATCAATTGTTAGGGTACTTGGATGGAGTTTTCGGTACAATCACAACCCCTCAACATCCAATGAGACTTGTTTATAAGTGCACTCAATCCTATATCCGGCTAACTATATCCAATTTCCTTTATAAAACACTATATACAACATCACTTGCCAATATAATCCACTTTTCATGCACATCTCACTGTTTTTAAAAAGCATTCATGATAGCCATAACTCAAGCACTAAACCATGCTTCAAAAACTTCTGCATCAACACACGCATACAAGGATCACTTACCTAGTGCATCCTTAAACCACATGGCATCATCAAACACATTTTATATATTCAAAATATGCTTTAAAATAGTAGGTAAACGCATTTAAAATCAAGTGCAACCAAAGGCTCAAACTAGCACAATACGGATGAGAAATTCACTTTACTTACTTTCAAACTTAGTAGTGTGTTTCAATCTCTTACTAAGTTCTCAAAACCCTTTCTAAAACATTTCCACGCTAGAAAACAAAGTTCCACTCGCCGACTTGCAAAACCACACTTTTCGACGCAACAATCACCCGTCTGAAGCCTCCAAAATCACTTCGTTTGATTCCGGAACACTATCCCTTGTTTTCAACACATTAAAACATAGGCTCAATGCATTAAAATGCATCCAAAACACTAGCACTCAAAAGGAAACCCACAATCCTGCTCTAAAGCATCAATTTACCCCAATCGATACAACCGGAAACTCAATTGATTGATCTTTAAACTCAGCCCAACCATCTACCAGCACATCCAACACATTTTAAGCATCAATCAACATCCAAAAGCAACCTAAACCATCCTTATACCTCTAGCAACTCGGATTCCACATTACACCCCAAAAACCCAACTATAAACACCTTAAAACCAAAGATCTCAAGGATTTCGGGATTAATATGATTTAGGCTATATGTCAACATCATTAACCTTTCAAAACTCATTTAGAAATCATCTCAAACATATCAAATCAACTCAACTCCGAAAATCACATTAAAACCACTTTTCCACCAAAATTTCATCCTCTTATCAAATCAATAACAAAACCTTAGTCAAAAACATGAATAAAAAGTCAAATATCTTTGGAATTTCATTAAAGAACCTTTATTAGAATGTTAGCACGAAATTTACTTCCAATCATTGCTTCTCTTCTAATTTGGCAAGTTTAGCTTTCAAGAATCTTGAAAGAAATTTAGAGAAATCACAAGATAAAGCTGGAAATCAAGAGAGAATTTGAGAGAGAAGAAAATCTGGAATTTGATAGAAAATGGAGAGTGTTTGGCTGAAGTAAAAGCAAGAAAATGAAATTGATCATCCAAATCTTTTAACCAATTAACTAACTCCTTAATTATATTAATTAAAGTCATTTAAATATTTAATAAACCATTTAAAACACATGTCAAATTAGAGAAAAGCATAATTGCCAATTAGCTCCCTAAAGATTCTAAGATCTTGACTCTTTTTGAAAAACACACTTTTTCCACAACTTTAAAACTTTACATTTTGGTCACTACCCAAAATGATTACTTTCAAAAACCTGTTTCGCAAAATTGATTTAACCAACCTCTTAAATACCATTTTAGAGGATTTTCAGAATTTTTATCATATTTTTATCCCTCCTTAAACCTTGATTTCCCTAAACCACCTCTTAACGATTCGACCAACCGATTACCAGTTCCACCGACCCAACCCGACTCAAAAAACACCTAAGCCCAAAATCGGAGTGTTACAGGAAAGGATTAGAGAACCAAGTTGTTGATCACTTGTCAAGGCTGAAATATGGCGACGAGGAATCATATTCCTTGGAGATCCACAACACATTCCCAGATGAGCGGTTATTAGTTGCCATGACAACTCCTTGGTATGCTAATTTATTCAATTTCTTAGTTAGCGATATTTTGCCTTATGATCTTACTCACCAAGGAAAGAAGCAGTTCCGACATGATGCTAAGCATTATTATTAGGATGAGTCTATTTTGTTTAAACAATGTGAAAATCAGGTAATATGATGTTGTGTCCCCGAAGAGGAGCAGCAAAATGTGCTACACCAATGTCACTCTTCACCTTATGGAGGCCACTTTGGAGGAACTCGCACAACAACCAAAGTTCTACAGTCCAGATATTATTGGCCTGCCCTTTACAAAGATGCACATGTTTTCTACAAGGGATGTGATCGTTGTCAACGAACGGGGAACATATCAAGGCGACATGAGATGTCATTGCAGAACATACTCGAGGTGGAATTATTTGATATATGGGGCATCGATTTTATGGGGTCTTTCCCATCCTCGTTCGACAACCTCTACATTTTACTTGATGTAGACTATGTGTCTTACTGGGTTGAGGCAGTTGCAGTTCCCTAAAATGATTCCAAGATAGTATAATGGTTCCTAAAGAAGAACATATTCACATGGTTCGGAATGTCGAGGGAAATTATCAGTTATGAAGGCAAACATTTTGAAAATAAAATTATTGCCAAGATGTTACAGCGTTTTGGAGTAACCCACAAAGTTGCCACGACATATCACATGTAAACTAATGTGCAGGTTGAAATTTCTAACCGTGAATTGAAGAATATACTTGAGAAGGTTGTTAATACCTCTAGAAAGGACTGATCTATGAGAATTGATGAAGCACTTTGGGCTTATTAAACAACATTCAAGACGCCCTTAGGCATGTATTCTTATAGACTTGTCCACAACAAGACTTTCCACCTACCGGTGGAGATCGAGCATAAGGTTTATTCGGCTATCAAGATCGTTAATATAGACTGGGAAAGTGCAGGGAAAAAGCGTCAACTGGACCTCAACGAGATAGAAGAATTATGTGTTGTAACTTATAATAATGTTGAGATTTAGCAAGAGAAAACGAAGTGTTGGCATGAAAAAAGGTGTTGCAGTATAAATTTTTTCTAGGGAAACTAGTGTTACTCTTCAATACCCGGTGGAAACTTTTTTCAAGAAAATTGAAGTCAAGATGGTCTGGGCTGTTTGAGGTTGTCAAAGCTTATTCTCATAGGGCTGTTGTGGTGAAATCGACAATGGATAGACACGAGTTCAAGGTTAATAAAAAACTATTGAAGCATTATAATGGTGCCCATGTGACTCACAATAAGAAGGTTGTATCCTTAAAAGATACATGAAAATACTCTTTTTACGAGTTTTAAGTTTTTAGCTTTTCAATTTTTGGTCTATTTTTTGTTTGTTTGTTCTTTTCTTTCAAGAACAAAACCACCATGGCCAAGAATCACAAGACTATGCTCAAGGAGTGTTCCTCAAGAGAAATCGAACCTTCTTCTCATCAGTCTGCAACTCATTTCTCTTGACGCACCACCAACTTCGCGTCAACAAGCACCACAAGCCAGAAAAAGGACCAAGCAAATGGCTCGAAAGAAGCTAGTCATTCGAGGTGACAACCTCTTCGACTAACTCATTTCATTCTCAATTTTTTCTTTCTTTGTTTTAGTTTGTTTCATGCATCAAGGAAAATGCTTCTCTCGAGTTTGGGGGTTGTTCTTATTTGTTTCTTAGATAGTTGCATTAGTTGCATTCATTTGTTATAGTTTCCATATGTTATTTGACATATCGTTTACCAGGTTAGACTATCTTAACCTATTGTGATACTCCATGATGAATTGTTACCTTGGTATATAAATGAAAGAACCTTCGACTTTCGATTCAGTGTAGATTTCACTTTGAAACTTACTATAATATTGTTTTAAAATCACACGGTTGTGACTTGTTTATCTTAGGATTTATCGATATATATATATATATATATAATATGTTATTTATGCTAGAGGTGCCTTTCTGGCTCTAGTTAAATAAATATCATGTGCTTAGGACACTCCACTGCCATGATTAGTCTGGTACGCTTGGGTAACCAAGTAGGAAAAATGAATTAGCATGAATGAATGAAAGACTTCACAAGATGACTCTGCTCAATAGGCTAGGGGGTTCGTTGTTTGCTCCATCTTATCTTCAAACCAAGGAAAGTAGTTGTGATGAGCTGAAACCCAAAAATGCCATGGTTTGTTAAAAAAAATAAGTAGAAAAATTATTGCTTTGGCGGAATAAAAATCAATATATATGTATATCATATTTAAGTCCTTTTGATTAGCTTGTTCACAACTATGTTCACAACTATGTTCACATACTTACACCGATATTATAATATTGTTTTGGAGTGATTATCTATGCTTGCCGATGGTTGAAGGATAATGGAATTTTAATACCATGGTTATAAGGGTTGAAGTCAGGTAAGGACGAGTAATAATTCAAGTTTGGGGGTGTGATGAGTGTGTAAAATTACTGTTTTTCTTGCCATTTTTGCTCTCATTATTGTTAGATTTAGGAACATTTTACTGGCATTGACTATGCATTCATGCATAATTTCCTAGTTTCTTTCGTTATTGAGCTTGGTATTACATTTGGGTTATTTTTCGTGGAAAAATTTGTTGTTGGTGCACTTTATTATATGTAGGTTAGAATTGTCGTGACAAGTGCAAATTGTCATGGCAATTCAAGCGCCTAGTCAGCCCTTAAAAGACAAAGATGATGCGCCAAAAGACCAAAAAGACCAACCTTTTCCTAACCCTAATTAGAACTCAACCCATACATATATAAGGAAATTTGACAGCTACAAAAATGGGAAAAAGGAGGCGCGCAAAAAGAGAAAAGGGGCATACCAAAAATTATCTTCTTCTTTAGTTCATGAGATTCATGCTTCTGAAATTTTTCTTTGTATTTCTTTTGAACCTAGCCATGAACTAAACCATATTGTCTTGGGTTACTTGAGTTTTTGGTTTTGATAAATGTTTGTATTGTTTAGGTTATTGATTGCTATTTGATTCAAAGTTTATTCATTCTTGGCTTTTCTATTTTTATCTTGAGAGAATCGGAAGATGATCTTGAGTGTTATCCATTTATCTAGACTCGGAAGAGTTAGATTCAAGAAACTAATGAACGTGGTCTTTATTCAATCATTCAATAGTGAAGATTAATCCGACTTAAGAATAAGTTGCGGATTTCAATGGCTAAGAGGAGCATAAGATCGGTTATTGTTCTCCCATGGTTAACGCAGGGATGTATCATCAAGGCATGCACAAATGACTAGTGTTTTGAGTTAAGGATAATGAGAAGCCATTGAAGAACGCTTCGCCAAGATTTGAAGGAAGACGCCTAATTTCCCAGGCAATCACACCATTCACAGTTGCCTAGGCAATTCAACTGGTTCTATTTCCCAAGACAATTGTGTTGCTTCAACAACCGATTACCACGACGATCCATTCAATCATCACACCACGGCTCACGATAACCCAACCTACTCTCTCATATTCAATTTCAATCTCTTTATTTACTTGCTCTTCCATTTACTTGTTAATTCAACTTATATTATCATCACCATTTACTTTCCTTTTCAGTGCAAGGAATCAGAATCCAGAGTTACAACCAATCCTTGTGGAGACGATATCTAATTATATACTATAACTTGCGATGTGTACACTTGCAACAATTGCGAAGCACTCTAAACATGTAACAACATATTAGATTTCCCTTGAAAATAATTATTCTGTAAGCGGAATACTCCTAAATTATGGGTAGAATTAGAGTTACCCTATTATTGTCGGTTAGTTGTGTTGTAAGATGTACCCATGTTATTGCCTCTCATGTTGCTAACATAACTAGCATTTTCTGCATGTTTTGGGCAATCTTCATAGATATGGTTCTCGCCACAAATCTCATAAGAGAACACAAGAGTAACAGTCGGTTGAGCTAGCTGGATAGGAGCAAATTCACTTGTACCCTCTATATTCTTGATCATGTTCTCCAAAGATGAAATATGAGCCTTTAGAGAAGAAATATTATCAAGCTGGAATACTACTAGATCAACTTTGCAAGAACTAGCTATTGAAATAGGATACTGAGAATCGTTCTGAGCAAATTGCTCCAACACACCAACATCAACAGTGTAAGTGCAATCAAGTAATGGTTCATTAGATGACCCATCAACAAGATGTCATGTGGCTGCATTCAAACCATTGTAAAAGATTCGAATTTGAGCTTGTTGCTGAATACCATGGTTGGGACATCATCGCAACAAAAGACTTATATATTTCCCATGTAGTATGGACAGTCTCATCTTCCAACTGATAGTAGGCTATGATATCATTCCTCATATGCGAGTTCATTGTCGGTGGATTAAAGCACAAAATAAATTACATTGCAAGAACATTCCAAGATGTAATGGATCTAGTAGGGAGTCCATGTAACCATGTGCGAGCTCTACCATGCAAAGAATATGGAAACAATTGTATTAGTAAGGCATCATCAGGAACACCTCGTTGGCTAAACAAAAGAAAAATTAAAAACAAGGATTGTAGATGCTCTCTAGCGTCTTTGCGTGGTAACCCCGCATACTGCCCATTCGATTTGAGAATTTGAGACATAACTGGTTTCAACTAAAAATTCCCATCTTGAATAAGAGGTCTAACTACTCCCTATAGCAAATCGTCCAACAAGGGAACAACAACCTCACGAAATGTTCTCTTCTAGGCTGGTGGGTGCAATGGTGGGTTTTTAGGATCTTGATGGGTACCCTCGTTGTTGTTGGGTTGTCTTGCCATCCCACTATGTTCTCGAATTAGTCACCTAAAAGTTCTATCAACTTCTAGATCTAGTACAAAGAGTGGCGTGACAGCACTTCTGGTCATACACCTACAAAACTGAATAAAAACAAAAAGAAACAACAAAAAGGAAATTATTAAAAACAACTACAAACTAATTAAAGGAAATAGAATTGCAAGCAGAAACATAAAAACCAAACAACGCCATCCCCGACAACGACGCCAAACCTTGATCAATGTAAAAACATCACACTCAAAGTGCAAGCAAACAATGTCGATGAGAGAATAGAAACATGAGGATCCTATTTGAATATCGATCCCAAGAAGATGAGTCTTTAGCTTAGATATTGTG
The DNA here is from genome assembly GCA_958450335.1 of Hibiscus tridactylites. Classification (NCBI taxonomy): domain Eukaryota; kingdom Viridiplantae; phylum Streptophyta; class Magnoliopsida; order Malvales; family Malvaceae; genus Hibiscus; species Hibiscus tridactylites. Next base: position 19,793,045 of record OY288278.1, on the reverse strand, counting down.
TGGCCACAAGCAATTCTGTCAAATGAAATATTGTGAGTGTAATGGTAGTTGTAATAAAGAAATAAAGTAATATGGATAAATAATGGTAGCAAAAACAACAAGTATTAAAGATTAGAGAAATATTAAGATAAGGCATGGATCTCCTCTGTTTAGCTTGGCAGAAAATTGAGTACACTCAAGGAAGTACGATGACTCTTTTGGCAAGTAAAAAGCTAAGCTCGTTTACTAACTTTCATTCAATCTTCAATTGTTTATGCAAAGATATAGATCGGCCATAACTCTCGTTATAAGTCGAAACTACAATCCTTTGAACAAGCACATCAACTCTCATTGTAATGGCTTGTTAACCTGATTTGTCACTGCATCCATCGATTTCAGCAGCTATGTTTAACATTCGCATGCAAACAATAATCTGATACAACAATCAAAGTATGAGAAAAAGCTAATAAAAATATATTGAATTAAAATATAAGAATTCAATAAGTTTATACAAAGCTTAAAAGTTTAACCCATCGTCATTAAAGCACAAAATATAATAGAAATCTCCAATAAATATCTAATTAAAGAAGAGTTTAAGAAGATAACAAAATAGTCCCATTGATCTAGCACTTGAATCCTCTTCTCCTCGGATATTACCGTCTTGCTTCACCTGGGATCTCGAGAAATAGAGCTTAAGCCGCCATGGATAGAAGTAAAAAGCTCGGAGGTCGAATATGATATGAAAAATAGAAATCTCGTGTCCCTCCCTCTCTTCCGGATTTGTCCTTTTATAAGCTGCCCAAGCAAGGAAACTTGTCCTTCAAGTGTTTTGCGTGACCCAAAGTTGTACAAAATCATAACAAATAATAGTGCTGGCATGTTCGTCCTTATCTTTTAGCAGAGTGGACAAATGGCCTCTACAGTGTCGAGCTGGTTGTATTTGTGAAACTTCCTCTGTAGGGATATTAGAAATACATTGACAACAAGGAAAAATAGCCAGAAATATGTGAAATAAGAGGAAATGAAACTAAGTTAGATAAAATGCGGGAAATAGACATGAAAAATGCAAAAATGGATGCGATAAACACTAATGTAGGGACAATTAAATCTATAAATATAAGGGAAATACATGCTCTTTAAAGAGCTATCACAACCCAAAAATTAGTCTTTTAGATGAAATAACAGTTATGGTGATGAGTAGGATGTATGTCAAGTGAACTATTGGAGTATGCCCAAAGACTAATCATATGATGATTGTATAAACATACTATTTTACTAGATTTATCAAGTAATGGTATTGCCGTTATTATCATTTGGTATGTTTTTGTGCATCAAACTAACCATTGGATAATAATGTCTATACAATAATACGATTATTGTTAAATAGGATTCTTAGTCGAATATTATTACCGGTATGGACAATGATAATATATAAAGACTAATAAGTGGTTGATTGATAACAAGTGTTGTCAACGACATAGAGATGTCAAAATCAACACATAAGTATTTGTTAGAGAACAACACACTGGATTGACCCGCTATGAGCATGTTTCTTGGGTAATTATGTGACAGTCGCAACATTGCTCATGATAAACATATGTATAATCCTCAGACTTGAGATCAACATGATTTCAACATAAAGATTTACGTATTTTGACATAGCCAAACATGTGTCGTAACTGACTACATTATAAAGACTGATGATTGGATACGTGATGAACTATGTAGTGAAATATGGTTGATCAAGAAAGGATTTGTCCCTCCTACATAATGGGAGAAATATCTTCGGTCACTTGATTGAGTGAGATTAGAAAATGCATTGCCATGCTCGGATATTATGATATGAGATATCATAGAGATTCGTTTATCATAATCTACTCAAGACATCAAGAAACACTAGATGGACAATGCAAGTGTTACTAACCCATGACTTGTGCTCATCTAAGATATAAAGGACAAAAGGAAAAAATACATAAAGAAAGTTTATTCAGGAATTAGGAAAGTCAAACCATGACTTCATGCAACTTAGGTAGCAATGATGTATTGCTAGATGCCACTCATTGTTTGTAAAATTAGAACAGTTCAAATTTTGCTGCTAACGTTGCATGAACCTACAATGGTCACACCCTTCAATAAAACGAATAAAAATGGAAACCATACTCCATATTTTAGGGAGGTTACCGAAAATCCCCTATGGGATAGGGGAAATCGGCAACTCCCTTAAAATTGGATAATATTCGATAAATAATGTATTTATCAGATATTATTTAGAGTATGGTAAATATTTAGAGACTTAAATATTATAGAATAAGATTCTAGAAATTTAAATATATATTTGAAATTTATATAATGTATATTTAATACCAAGTTTATGTAGAATTAGATTCTACATAAGTAAAAATGTATATTTAAATATATTTAAATCCATGTAAAGATAGAATGAGATTCTATATAATAAAAATAAATATATTTGGATTAAATATAATGTATATTTAATCCATATTTTATGTATAATAAGATTATACATAATTAAATATGTATATTTCATTTAATATTAATAAATATAATGTATATAAACCAATTTCAAGTAGAATTAGATTCTATGAATTTTAGTTTAACTTAGATTTAAGGAATTCAACTAGAATTAAGTCTCTGAATACTATTTAAAGGGACAAGGGCTAGCAACCAAATCATCCTTATTCCTCCTTGCAAATTTTGACATATCTTTGAGAATTCCTCTCTGGAATTTTCGAAAAGTCCCAAATTTCTTCTGAGAAGCTGTTCGATATTTTTTTGGTGTTCCTCTTGCCCCTTGGCAAATTCCTGGCGATTCCCTAGTTCGAATCCAAGTCTCGGTTGAACCCCTGGTCGATTTCGGACTCCCTCGGGAATCCCTAGAGGGATTTCGACTTCTCCCTGTACGGTGTTCAAACTTGTCGAAATTTATCCCTAAGTTTTAGGAAGGCATAATAATTGTTCATTTTGTTCGGGTGGACTCCGTAGAGGTCGTTGAGAACCTGTGACAATTCCGGTTTTACTTGACGTGGTTATTCCGACATACCATCGGTTTTCCAGTTTCCAGAGTTTTAAAAGGTAACTTTTTATCTTTTCACCCCAAATTCGTTCTTGTACATGGATCATGGCTGGATTACGTCGGATTAATTTTTCTGCTGTGCCACGGGGCGTGCCGACGTGACCCAACAGTGGTATCAGAGCCACTTGTATCATACGAATTCAGACTTAAATTCTTGGGTGATGTTTATGTATGAGATGCATGATGTTTGATTCGATTTAGATATTTATCGTTTATCGTATCACACTTAATAAAGACTTATTTAGATTATCACTGAATGATTAAGAGTTAATCATAACTATGTTAGGTTGCTTAAATGTTAAATGTTAACATGTTGAGACTAATAGTTAGTCTAGAGAACAGTTAGTTGTTCGTAGTTTCATAGTTTTATGAAATCTCTAAAAGGGCTTCTAAGTTGATAAAATTTATCAAACTATCTTTCACGATAATCCAAAAGAGTTATGGTTAGACGTTATGAAAAATGCATGTCTAGGATTGGCATCACCAAAGAACTGGTACTTAAGTGTGCCTAGTGCGCTACCTCTCTTTCATGTTGGCCTACCTGGTGCATTTGTTCGTTAACGCAAATGTTTTATGAAACCTTGTGATCCTTCTTTGGCCCATTAACCGCAACATAGGGATAATCAGTTTAAAACTCCGTAAACACGTCATTACTTTGTTCGCACGATGTTTGAAATACATGTTTGATTGCACGCTGTTTGTTTTGTATGGTTATAGCCCATAGCCTTTATAGTTTTGGGTTTTATAAATACGGCCTGCGAGTCGTGCCTTTTTCTATCTTCTATTGTACTTATCTTCTCATCTCACTCCCTCGCATGTAACGCGAGTTTCTGAAAATTTTATGTACTCAAGGAGATAAAGCAAGGACCAACATAGCAGCGTGGTGGGCCTTCCCTGGTGGACCAGGCATTTCAGAAGCAGATTCTATCTTGAGTAGAATGGTCGTCCCATTGGCTTGGGATGGGTCGCCATAGGTTAAGAAGGGCTATAATCATTGCATATTTATTTACCGCTTATATTTACATTGTATGTGATGCAATGAATGTTTTATAAGCATGTTTAAACATAGATCTATTGATAGGATCAATGTTAAAATGATGAGATAATTAAGTAAATCCCTCACTATAATTCTAAGTTTGTTTTAACCATCCAATATTTACCCTCGTTAAAGCTTCGATCGATATAATGCGAGCTTTGGCAAAGCAATGTCACATTTATCTATCTTAGTTAAACGCGAAGAAGAAGCTAGTGATATTCTTCGGTTGAGATATTGGTATTGACTTAGCTGAGTTGTTCTAATAAGATTAGAAAACCTAGTGGTTAAAGTTTTGGTTAATCATAAGATGATTTAAAGAATAAGAGTTGTTCACCAAAAGATGAGGAATTACATGAGATGTAATTAGTAAGGTGTTACTTACCTAAATAACCATTTCTTGAAAGACTGGCCAAAGCTGATTTAGGAATGGTGAAATACGAATCCTCACTCACTAGAAAACTATCAAAACGTTTTCCGAAATTAAAACTATAGGGTTTTTAATTTTGAATAAAATAGTGGGAGTAAATTTATAGTAAAGACCTATCTATAAATTTTAAAATTTAGTAAAACTTATGTAGCATATTTTCTTTGTTGTAGAATTAATGGCAAATAATACTCTATCTATGCGATCTATCCTTGAGAAGGATAAGCTCAATGGCATAAACTTCGTTGACTGGTTCCACAATTTGAGAATTGTTCTCAAACACGAAAAGAAGGAATATGTCATTGAAGAGCATGTTCCTGATGAACTGGTTGCCACTGCTTCCAAAGCTGACAAAGACAAGTTTAAGAAACACATGGACGATATGCAAGATGTCGGTTGTCTTATGCTTGCCTCCATGACCCCTGAGCTTCAGAAGCAACATGAGGACATGGTATCTTATGATATGATTCATAAATCTCAAAGAGATTTATGAAGGGCAAGCTCGTCAAGAGAGGTACGAGACCTCTAAAGCTCTGTTTCAATGCAAGATGAGTGAGGGATCTCCCGTATGAGATCACATAATCAAAATGATGGGCTACATCCAAACGTTGGAGAAGCTCAGCTTTCCGCTGAAAGACGAATTAGCTATTGTTGTCATCCTGCAATCGTTGCCCGATAGTTTCAATCAGTTCGTCCTTAATTTCAATATGAATGAAATTAACAAGACGCTGCCACAGTTTCTCTGCATGTTGAGAACTGCTGAAATCAGCCTGAAGAAGGTAGGACCTAAACCTGTTCTGATGGTCCGCAAGGGCAAGAAGAAAGGTAAATCGACACCAAAGTCTAAAGGTGATGGTAAGACCAAAATCGATGGAAATGAGGCATTGAAACCTAAGAAGGGAATCAAGAAGGATGGAAAATGTTTCCATTGCGGCAAGACCGGACATTGGAAGAGAAACTGCCCCACACACCTACAAGAAGTCAAGAAAACAAAAACGAGTCAGGCATCAACCTCGGAGGCTTCTAAAGAGAAGGCATTAGAATAGACATGGACCTGTGAATGGAAATAAAGCAAGAGTTGCTACATCATCCATTAGGACATGTGTTCTTGCTTAAATAGATTTGTTTTAGCTTTTAAGATTATTATTTTGTGCCTAAGTTTTAGTTATCTTGTAAGGACAAGATATTTTACTTTTGAGATTATTTAAATAAATGTTATTCTTTAATCTCTTATGGCACAACGAATCAATGATCTTTAAACTAATTAAATCAATAATATTTATAAGATAAATAAAACAAATGACTAATCTCAAACTCGTTAAAGTATTAAGGTAATGTTTAAACTAATCAAATCAATAATATTTATAAGATAAATAAAAAAAGAATATGACATTGTCCCATAATTAAATCCCACAAGTGGAACGAAAAGTCTTTCAAAGAGAATCAAATATGTTAGACATGTTTTGATTCAGAACAAGTCATTTTCGACTTCTTTACACACTAGAAAAACAACTCTCATACTTAATCGTGTTCTTTTTCTTTTCAAAACTTGGTTCAAAAACGCCATATAAGATATGAACTAAGAATTGTTCTAGAATACCTTTTAAGGTTACAAAAATTACATGTTAAAATGTTTACAAAGTTCGAACCTTAAAAATTCCATTTGTTGTTTATCCTAACGAGAACAAAGCGTGTTATTCTCAAACGAGAGTTTATCTTGAAAGAGATTAATTCTCACAAAGGGATACTATTTCTTCAACTTTAACGAGAACAAAATATTTGTTGCTCAAACGATAGTTTATCTCAAAAGAGAATACTTATCACTAAGGGATTTCATTTTTCAACGAGAACAAAATGCTTGTTGCTCAAACGAGAGTTTCTCTCGAAAGAGATCACCTCTCACAAAAGAAAAAAATGGAATTTGGATTTTGAAGAAATTTTAGACAGCAAATATATGAACCAAATATTGAGAATGTTCCACAAATGATCAAGGAACATTGGAACAAAACACAACCATTGTGTTGATCCTTAAGAGAGAATACCATATACTTGAGAAATATGGATTTCTCACTATCCGTACATAGAAACACTCTTCTTTTCGGATCAAGATAAAGACTAGGTCTTATCAGAAAGCAATGGTAAGCCCAAAATTCGAGAAATGGCTAAGAGCCATTAGATATGAGATGGAATCCATGTCTAAAATCAAGTATAGACTTTGTTTACCTAAAAGGGTAAAACCTAAGAGGTATGGATGAGTTTTTCAAAAAGGAAAAACCGACATGGATGATAGAACATACAAAGGATGATTCGTCGGTAAATTTTTTTCGACAAACTTCATAGTATAGACTATGATAAAGCATCTTCCTTGTACTATGTTTAATCCATAAATCTCACTTGCAAGTAGTTACATACCATGATTATGGAATCAAATAAACAAATGTCAAAACTACTTTCCTAAGGGAAAACTTGAAACAGATGTGCACATGACACATCCAGAAGGTTTTGTCACTCCAGTAAACACTTGGAAGGTATGTAAGCTACAAAGGTCTATCCGTAGACTAAGGCAAGCTTCTCGAAGTTGGGATATTTGTTTCAGAAGATACAATCAAAAGGTTTGGTTTATTTAGAAACAAAGAGGAGTCTTGTTTTCAAAAGAGTTAGTGGGAGCACTGTTACTTTCCTAAGTATTGTATGTAGATGACATACTCATCAAAAGGAACTAAAGATAGCAATTTGTTTTGCATTAATAAAAGATATTGCGAGTTAGCAACATGAGACATTATGTAACTCTACAACATAGGCTGAATGTATTACAGAAGGATGTTTGGATCTAAAGGGTTCACTTATGAACTAAGGGTTGTTCCCAGCATATTAGATGCTACATAACTCTGTTATGATGGAACCTTTGAATAAGAAAATAAAACCCAGATCTCATCAATAAATCCAAACATATTCTAAAGTGCTTACATCTTGGAGATGTGAAAGTATGCAACATACGCACAAATTTGATAACTTTGTCAACTCCCTTACAAAGCTTTTGACAAAACATAAGCATGTAAGTTACACTAAGCCATATCGTATTAGATACGAGAATGATTGGTCTTAGTGCTAGTGGGAGATTGTTGGAGTATGCCCAAAGACCAATAATATGATGATTGTATAAACATACTATTTTACTATATTTATCAAGTAATGTCATTGCCGTTATTATCATTTGGTATGTTTCATTGCATCAAAATAACTGTTGGATTATAATGTCCATACAATAATACGATTATTGTTAAATAAGATCCTTAGTCGAATATTATTACCGATATGGACAATGATAATATATAAAGACTAATATGTGGTTGATTGATAACAAGTGTTGTCATCGACATAGAGATGTCAAAATCAACACATAAGTATTTGTTTGAGAACAACATACTGTATTGACCCGCTATGAGCATGTTTCTTGGGTAATTATGTGACAGTCACAACATTTCTCATGATAAAGATATGTATAATCCTCAGTCTTTAGATCAACATGATTTCAACATAAAGATTTACGTATTTTGACATAGTCAAACGTGTGTCGTAACTAACTACATTATAAAGACTGATGATTGGATACGTGATGACCTATGTAGTGAAATATGGTTGATCAAGAAAGGATTTGTCCCTCCTACATAATGGGAGAAATATCTTCGGCCACTTGATTGAGTGAGATTAGAAAATGCATGGCCATGCTCAAATATTATGATATGAGATATCATAGAGATTTGTTTATAATAATCTACTCAAGACATCAAGAAAAACTAGATGGACAACGCAAGTGTGACTAACCCATGACTTGTGCTCATCTAAGATATAAAGGACAAAGGGAAAAAATACATAAAGAAAGTTTATTCAGGAATTAGGAAAGTCAAACCATGACTTCATGCAACTTAGGTAGCAATGATGTATTGCCAGATGCCACTCATTGTATGTAAAATTAGAATAGTTCTAATTTTGCTGCTAGGGTTGCATGAACCTACAAGGGTCACACCCTTCGAATAAAATGAACAAAAATGGAAACCATACTCTCTATTTTAGGGAGGTTGCCGAAAATCCCCTATAGGATAGGGGAAATCGACAACTCCCTTAAAAAGGGATAATATTCGATAAATAATGTATTTATCAGATATTATTTAGAGTATGGAAATATTTAGATACTTAAATATTATAGAATAAGATTCTAGAAATTTAAATATATATTTGGAATTTATATAATGTATATTTAATTCCAAGTTTATGTAGAATTAGATTCTACGTAATCAAAAATATATATTTAAATATATTTAAATCCAAGTAAAGATAGAATGAGATTCTATATAATAAATATATATATATATTTAGATTAAATATAATGTATATTTAATCCATGGTTTTTGTAGAATAAGATTCTACATAATTAAATATATATATTTCATTTAATATTATTAAATATAATGTGTATTTAATATAAACCAATTTCAAGTAGAATTAGATTCTATGAATTTTGGTTGAACTTGGATTTAAGGTATTCAACTAGAATTAAGTCTCTGAATACTTTTTAAAGGGACAAGGGCTAGCAACCAAATCATCCCTATTTCTCCTTGTAAATTTTGACATATCCCTGGGAATTCCCCTCTGGAATTTTCGACAAGTCTCAAATTTCTTCTGAGAAGTTGTTCGATATTTTTCTGTTGTTCCACTTGCTCCCTAGCAAATTCCTTGCGATTACCTAGTTCGAATCCAAGTCCCGGTTGAACTCCTGGTCGATTTCAGACTCCCTCGGGAATCCTTGGAGGGATTTCGACTTCTCCCTGGAAGGTGTTCAAACCTGCCGAAATGTATCCCTAAGTGATAGGGAGGCGAAAACTTTGTTCGGGTGGACTCCATAGAGGTCGTTGCGAACCTGTGACGATTCCAGTTTTACTTAACGTGGTTATTCCGACATACCGTCGTTTTTCCAGTTTCTAGAGTTTTAAAAGGTAACTCTTCATCTTTTCACCCCAAATTCGTTCCTGTACATGGATCCTGACTGGATTACGTCGGATTAATTTTTCTGCTGCATCACGGGGCGTGCCGATGTGACCCAACATGAACATGGGCTGAAAATGGAGGACAAACATCAGTCCAAAGGCTTTAAAAACTTTTGAATACAATATGGAACAAACTACACATTGTAGATTAGTGTGGAATGGAGAAAGAGGGTAAGGGGTTCAGCATGGAAAAGACCACCATATAATTGATATGAAGCAATTAAAATGAACATGAAGGATATGGGAACTTAGTGGCATTCCTTATTGCCATGCTATATGTGTCATGTACCAAGACAACAAAAGACCTCAAAATTTTGTTTCCCCTTGGTACACCAAAGAGAAGTATCTAGCAACTTACAACCATGTATTGTAACCTGTAAGAGGAAAAATTTTGGCCTAAAACTTCTAATCTAATTCAAAATCCTCAACTTAGAACATTACCTGTAACACCCCAGAATCTGGTCTAGTCGGAATTGGGTTCTGATGGTCTGAAATCTCATATTGTTAAAATCCAAATATTGTATCGGCTAGTTAATTATTGATATTGGACTCTAATTGAGTTAAATCGTTGTTATTGGACCCTATAAGATAGTATCGAAAATATTATAGTGGCTAAGTTATGGAAATTGGGAATTTCGGGGTCAAAACCATAGAGAGTACAGAGTTGAGGGATTAACCTTGCGATTAGCCCCTCCTCAATATCTAACATCCCAACGTGGGATAATCTGGTGAGATTACTTCACCTAAAGGAAAGCTTTTTACCTCAAAAAAAATAGTAAATAGGATTGAGGAAACTTACTCGAAAACATTGAAAGCATACACCCCTCTCAAACTTTTCATCTGCTATCTAAGCAACCACCTCTATTAGAGCTAGCTTGAAGCTTTGATTTTCTTCGATTTATTGTTATCAACTTATTGTTATCGATCGGGTAAGCCATATTCCTCAATTGGTCATTGGATTCCATGGATGTATTGAGTTAATCTTAAGCTAGGGTTTTGACTATCCATGGATATCTCATCGTTGTCATCTATATTGAAATCGAATATCGATTTTGATGTCGTTGTATTGATTTTGATATCATATTATCGATCCTAATAGTCTCCCTATTGACTTCCTAGCTCAAGACAACGAGAAGGAGCATCCATCAAACTCACTGAAGGCTAGGAACAAGGGAGTTGTCATCCGAGAGCCGTAAGAGCATCAGATTAGTAAGGTGATTGTAGTCAGAGTCTCGGGATTAGGCGAAAAGCCTTCCCGAATCTTTTACTGTTGTTTTTTTATCATTTAGCTAATATTACTACTGAGGAAGTTACATCGGATTTTTAAATAGACACAATGGCAAATGTCGGTAAGTTTGATATTGAATATCGGACATAGTTATTGGTATCGTTATTGTGCATGGTCATTGATATAGTTATTGTTATTGAAATAATGTAAAGAAATCATCGGATATTGATATTGATATTGAACCATGAAACATTGATATTGAGACATGTTTGTCATTGAAAATATTGAAATCACTGGTCATTGGAATTCTCATTGAACATTGAATATGGATACGAACATTGGAACCTTGGATATGAATGAACAATGGATACAATTGGCGTGGCATAGAATTCATGAGCTCAGTGTACGAGTGGACTATGGTCCTAAGGCTACGACCTATATTGATTTGGTGAGGCGGATGGATGTGTATTGATAATTGTCATATTGGCGAGGCGGAGGGACTACACCATTCATTAATTTAGCGAGGCGTAGGAATTCGCCTATCCACTATCTTGATTCAATCCTAGGATTAATGATGAAATGAATATGTTAAACATTTTATATTGATGCACACTATTGCCATTGATGAGCATGAGAGCATGTATACTGATAGTTGTTACATTATTGTTCATATTGTTTATGACTACCTCACTAGGCAATTGTAAAATGTCTAAAAGTCTTATTTTATTTACCATTTTTATTCATATTATTGTTAGACTTAGGCACATTTTAGTTACATAATTAAGCATTAATGCATATTCGCATAATTTCCTTCACCATTAACCTTGATTACATATTTTAGTGTATTTTGTGGAAAAGGTGCTGTTTTGGTATGTATTTTTGTACATGCAGGAAATTGCCCGTCGGAACCCGCCACGACATCAGGGTGTCGTCGGAACCCGCTGCGGCAGCAGGAGAGAAGAATGATCAGGAAGAGAATATACTAGAGGAGCTAATGTTGAGGTAGTACATCAGGGAGCTATACTAATGCAGTTCCAGACAGAGACAACAATTGTCGCTGCCATACCATCCGCCCAGGACTGTAAGATAAGGAATTAGAGAACTGGAGTTCGATTTGTAGAGAAGAAAATCTTGATTTTAAAGATGCCATCCACTCTATTTTCTGATGCATGTATCATTGGACATAGTCGTTGTAACCCTCTTAGCCCAGCCTAGACGCTTGACTCGAAAGTCTATGTCAAATATCAGCTTAAAAGGACATTCCAAGCTCTAGCAATTGCATCGACAACATCAAGGACGAAAATGTAAGACACGGGGAAAACCAAAGTCAACCTTGATTAACGACTTTTTTTCCTTTTTATCTTTTCTAGATGCACATTAAGCCTATGTGATTACTCAAGAATCATAAGAGGAAAAGGCACAGCGATCAGAAATCAATTAGGGATTCAATTATAAGAATTATACTTTTAGGGACCAAAATGTAAGTTTTAGAAAATATATAAGGACTTTGAAAATTTTAAGCTTACCAATATGTAATTAGTCATTTTACATGCATCTCTGCCAAATATTAGCTTAAAAGGACATTCCAAGCTCAGCCAATTGCATCCACAACATCAAGGACTAAAATGTAAGACATAAGAACTTGAAACAATTCAAAAACACAGACCAACGGTCAACTGTTTCGAAACGCTGACCCTGGTATCAAAACGGTCGTATCGAAATAGAGTTGACTATTTCGGTAATCAGGTGTGTTCCGAGACCAGTATCGAAACAGGCCTCTCTAGCGGCCAAAGTGTTCCGAAACACCTTCACCCGTTCCGAAACACTATGGCCATTTCGGGCCCCTGTTTCGAAACAAATAAGGGTGTTTCGATACACCCTACCCTGCAACCTTACAAATTTCTGGTTTTTCACATCTTTTCACATCCAAACATATCCCAAATCATACCTTAACATACCAGCAACATGATTAAACATTTGAGCATACCCACATCCAAAGACTCAACAGGCAAACCAAGCATTTAAGCATCTTCACGCAATATGTACGAGTGTGTAGAGCCGGAATCAATCAAAGAAAGTAATGTCAAGGATTGCAAAGTAAAGGTACATGCGATCACATCTGTGTCATTCCTCCCTTATCGATGGGCATACACTCGAGCCTGGCCACCACCCTCAGGCTGAACAGCCGCCACATGTGCTACATTCCTTCCACCTTCATCTCTGCGCTGGAAGTTACCACGGCTGCACCCACGACCTCTCTTTGGCTTAGCTGCTCTCACTAGAGCCTTACTCTCTCTCAATGGTTGCAGACAATCTTTCTTCATGTCCCCATGATTACCACAGTTCCAACATGTACCAAGATTGCCCCAACACTCACAAGCATGACTCCTACCACACTGATTGCACTCAGGAGTCCGCATGAAAGCATTTGGTCTTTGCTGACCTCTCCCAGGGTTACCACCCCCACGTCTAGCATCAACATGTGGCCTTCTATCCTTTTGCCTCTTATAGCGATCTCTACCAAGTTAACGCTATGCAGCTCGCTTCCCTGAGCTAGATCCTCCCACTCGACTTGCCATACCAAGATTCAGCTCAATGTTCTTGGCTCTAGTGACCAAGACATCGAAATCAGTATAGTCTGCTATGAGCATATACGTTTTCACATCAGCCACCAGCCCATAACGGAATCATTCATATCTTTCCTGCTCGCTAGGAATCAGCTCAGGTGCATATTGGCTAAGGTGTACAAATTGCACCTCATATTCCACCACCGTCATACTCCCTTGCACAAGGGACATGAATTCCCCCTTTTTCTCATCGAGGTACCGAACTCCCAAGTACTTTTTTTTGAATGCATTCAAGAAGAATGTCCAAGTCACATCATCATCATCCATCCCCGCCACTGTGGTTTTCAACCACGTATATGCATCACCATGCAACAGGGACACGATACATCCCAACTTCTGAACATTATTACAATTCAGCTACCCAAGAATCCTCTTGGTACTCTTTAGCCAAGACTCGAAACCTTTCGGGGTCAACCCTATGAACTCAGTCCCTCCCAGACTGCGGAGTCGCTCCAATGGCAGCCTCACATTAGCACCATCTTGTGATGCAGCTCCATGAGCTCCAGCTTCTGCTACCTGAAAAGCTCCAGTAATAGCTTGTATTAACAGAGACATATCAGGAGTAGCTTGTCCCTGAACTCCCTCGGGTCCAGCAAACCCAGTAGCAGCTCCAGTAGCACCAACCCCAGCAGCAGCTCCAGTAGCACCAACCCCAGCTCCACCACCACCGGGTGGTCCACCAGGGGAGGAGGAGGTAGATCCTCAGCATTCTCAACATTCTCATTCTCGGCCGTAGCGCGTGTATTAATTCTAAACTCTCTACGTGGCCCATTAAGAAAACAATGCAACTGACAAAATACAATAAATTCAATTAGGCAAAATAACGCAAGTAATGCAAGTACTCAAGCTCATTTTTGAAAACAATTCCTCTCAATAGTAATGATATGGCAATGCGATCCCCAACTATACCCCAAACACAACATAACATCACAAATTCATCTCAATAGAACAAAACATCAACAATCATATGTCATACTTTCACTGAAAGTTACAATCATTCATAATCACATACATTAACCACTTATCAAGCCTCAAATATTCGTTAACCTTGCTCTAATACCAACAAATGTAACCCCTTTAGCCCGACCTAGACGCTTGACCTGAACTACGAAGATTACACGGGGAAATTCAAAGTCAACCTAAAAGTCAACCTTGATTAACGACTCTTTTTTCCTTTTTATCTTTTCTAGATGCACATTAAGCCTTTGTGATTACTCAAGAATCATAAGAGGAAAAGTCAAACGATCGGAAATCAATTAGGGATTCAATTGTAAGAATTACACTTTTAGGGACCAAAATGTAAATTTTAGAAAATATAATGACCTTGAAGATTTTAAGCTTACCAATATGTAATTAGTCATTTTACATGCATCTCTGTCAAATATCAGCTTAAAAGGACATTCCAAGATCAACCAATTGCATCCACAACATCAAGGACTAAAATGTAAGACATGAGAACTTGAAACAATTCAAAAACACAGACCAACAGTGAACCGTTTCGAAACGCTGACCCTGATATCGAAACGGTCATATCGAAACGGAGTTGACCATTTCGGTACTCGGGTGCGTTCTAAGACCAGTATCGAAACATGCCTCTCTAGTAGCTAAAGTGTTTCGAAACACCTTCACCCGTTCCGAAACACTAAGGCCATTTCGGGCCCTATTTCGAAACAGATAAGGGTGTTTCGATACACCCTGCCCTGCAACCTTACAAATTTCTGTTTTTTCACATCTTTGCACATCCAAATATATCCCAAGTCATACCATAACACACCAGCAACATGATTAAACATTTAAGAACATATTTAAGAAACTTAAGCTAAAGCATGGCATAAAACACATGAACATTTAGTCTATATGCATGCTTCATAACCACAAACCAAATATAGGCCTAAAACCTCAAACCAAACCAAATAAGACCATTTACAAACTTCAAAAGCCATAATAAACTTGCTACAAACATAGGGAGTTCAAAATACATCTCCCAAAAACAACCTTGAAGCCAGATTGCCAAATATCAATACTAAAGTATGTAAAAAAACATCACCATACATGAGCTTTTCACTTCCTTGGATGTTCTTAGCCCTCTCGATACCCAAATTCATCTCAATTATCTGCATTGTTGGTAAAAGAGAGCGTAAGAATATTTTCTTAGTGAGGCAAGCTCTAAAGAAAACCAACACAACAATGCATCATTCAAAACTCTTTCTCAAAAGCCACTTTTAACCACATGCTCTTTCTATCTCATGCTTCAAAACCATTTCAAAGCAAATCTCCATTTGAAAACACATGTACCCTTATTCTATCTCATGCATTAAATCAATGCAAATCTCATGGCAAGGCCATACACATGATAAATGAAAACAAAAGCATTTCATATCGTACTCTGATATGCATTTCTCATAGCATAGGACATCTCTTCATTTGGTACATATGAATCAAATACATTATCATATATTATATTGGCATTTCACATTTCACCTTTACTCAAAAATGCGGATTAGCTTGACTCAAAATCAAGTCCTACCCCGGTGAAATCTCTCATCACCGGACTCTCATGGCGGTATCTCTCATCGCCACAAAGCTAGGGCATTTCACCAAGTCCTACCCTGATCTTATCTCTCATCATCAGATTCTCACTTTAGATCGGGATGGCACTACCCCCTTTCCTCGACTCCAAAGAGAACGTACGAATTTTTAGATTATAGTGCACTCTCATCCTATTGATCGATCAATTATACCCCATAAGTATCTCATTTTCTATGCCAATATATTATGTCAAAACATCATCTCACCTACTGTTTTTATGCAATATTTCTCAAGTCTTTCTCATCTCATTTCAAAATCATATCTCATGCTTTGTATTAAGTCAAATCTCAAAACTCATCAATGCAACATGCTATCTCATGAAATCTCTACAAAGCGTCCACTCATGCTACAAATCATGCATAAAATAGTAGGAATTTGTCTATCTCAAAACAAGAGCATGTAAAAGCATTTTAGGGACATGAACCACATATTTGAGAGCAAATATAGCCATACT
Source organism: Hibiscus tridactylites (assembly GCA_958450335.1). Lineage (NCBI taxonomy): Eukaryota > Viridiplantae > Streptophyta > Magnoliopsida > Malvales > Malvaceae > Hibiscus > Hibiscus tridactylites. The sequence continues at coordinate 19,776,569 of OY288278.1, read as the reverse complement.
TACTTCCAGACTTAGGATGATGTTTCAAACCAATCCTAAATCCCCAAACCTTGTTTCTTTGTCCCTCAAGGACTGCTAAAACCATTCACACTCACCGATTATGTTTCGCTTGCTTGTCGAAACGATATCTAAGCTCATGGCACTTTCAGATCAACACCAAAGGTGTCGAAAGATGTCTCCCTTGTTTATTACACATAAGAGCAGAGGATTAATGCATCATCATGCATTGAAATCACCAGCCAACTAAACAAACTCGCTGCTCTACCCAAAAGCACCATTTCGGCTACCCAAATCAACCGAAGTCATCTCCAAACTCTTCCAAAACAAAGCCTAGCCAAGATCTATCACTTCTAATCATTTCTAAACCTCAACCAACACCAAAAATCACCATAAACTCGTCCTTATATCTGCAGCTACAACAGAACAAAAAAACTACCCCAAAAACCACCAATCTAGCATGCAAAACTTAGGAATCCAAACCTATTCGGGATATGTTTGATAAAACAGAGCCTAACCAATAGTTACGAAAATCATCAAGATCTCTCCAAGAATCTTGAGTTTTAACACAATTTCATGTTTCTAACATTAAAGCAACTCAAAAATCATTAACAAAAGATTGATAACTTGGGAATTTCAGTAAAGAACTGATCTTTAGAGGAGAAGGATGAAGCTTACCTCTAATGGCCCATTTCTCCTTAATTTGGGCAAGTTTTCTTGAAAGTCCAAAGTGAAAACAAAAGGATTTGATAAGGAAAAGATTAGGAATCTATAGGAGAATGAAATCTTACCAAAAGGAATGAAAATCAGAGGTTGATTGTTGAAGGAAATGTGTTTGGCTGAGTGGAAGTTGAGAGAACATTAAAAGAGGGAAAAATATCGTAAAGTAGTTGTGATAGTCAAAATAGGATTTTCTCTTTTAATTCCCTATATTAAATCATTATTAAAACACCCAAAATTAAAGAGAAACTAAATAAAAATATTTTGGTAAAATTATCTCCTTAAAGATTCAAAGTTTCAATCCTTTACAAAATAGTCACTAGTCAACTTTTGCAAAAACTGCGATTTGGTCACTACACAGAAATGTAGCATTTCCAAACCATATTTTGTAAAATTGTTTTCACCGTAATCATTCCTATAATAAATGAGGATTTTTAGATATTTTCCACATTTTAAAGCATCTCGAACTAGGTGTTCCTTAAATCTCCCTTAAAGATTCTTTATGTTCTATACTGGCACGATTCAAACTCTAAAACATCTAGGCCCAAAATCAGGGCGTTACAACCGCCGAAGGAAGAAATCGAATATAAATTGCGAAACACGACAATGTGAAGAAGTTCATATTCAACTCAAAGAAGTCAGAATTAAAGGTTGCATTTAATGTCAAAGCTACTTTGAAGACTTCTACTCCAAGAACTAGACCTAGATAATGCTTATATATACCCATTGTAGTTTTACTTCAAAGCAACTTCAGTTTTCCCTTAGGCATAGTTTAGGTTTTCTTGCACCATTATGTTCTAAAATTCTCTTTGGGGTTTGGGTTATGTAACGTCCCGATTTTGGGCCTAGATGTTTTAGAGTTCGTATCAGGCCGGTCGAGAACAAATTGAATCTTAAAGGGAGATTTAGGGAACACCTAGTTCGAGATTCTTTAATAATGTGGAAAATACCTAAAAATCATCATTTATTATGTGAATGATTATGGTAAAAACAATTTTACAAAATAAGGTTTTGAAATACTACATTTCGGTGTAGTGACCAAATAGCAGTTTTTGCAAAAGTTAAATAGTGACTGTTTTGTAAAGGATTGAAACTTTGAATCTTTAAGGAGCTAATTTTACCAAATATGTAAGGGAAATAAAGTTAATTAAAAGGAAAAATCATCTTTGACTTTTCATAACTACCTTACGTCAATTTTCTCTCATTTCATTTTCTCTCAATTTCTTTTCAGCCAAACACATTTCCTCCATCAATTAGCCTCTAATTTTAATTCCTTTTAACGAGATTTCAATCTCCTTTTGATTCCTAATCTTTTCCTCACCAAATCTTCTTGTTTTCACGTTGGATTTTCAAGAAACTTGCCCAAATCAATGAGAAATCAACCATTAGAGGTAAGCTTCGTCCTTCTCCTCTAATGATCAGTTCTTTACTAAAATTCTCAAGTTATCAATCCTTTGTTTATGATTTTTGAGTTGCTTTAATGTTGTAAATAAGAAATTGTATTAAAACTCAGGGTTCTTGGAGAGATCTGGATAATTTTCGTGGTTGTTGGTTAGGCTCTGTTTTGAGGTTGTTTTTTAGTGTATTTTGCATGGTAATTGATGTTATAAATGAGGTTTTATCAAACAAATCCCGAATAGGTTTGGGTTCCTAAGTTTTGCATGCTAGAATGGTGGTTTTTTGGGTGGTTTTAGTGTTGTTTTATAGCTTGAGGTATAAGGACGAGTTTGTGGGGGTTTAGATGTTGATTAATGTTTAGAAATGTTTAGAAGTGATAGATCTTGGCTGGGTTTTGTTTTGGGAGAGTTTGGAGATGATTTCAGTTGTTTTTAGTAGCCGAAATGAGGCTCTTAAGTAGAGCAACGAGTTTAGGTGTGTGGTTGATGATTTCAATGCATGATGATGCATTAATCCTCTTCTATTATGTGTTATAAACAGGGGAGACATCTTCGGACGCCTTTGGTGTTGATCCGGGAGCTTAGGTAGCGTTTCAGCAAGCAAATGAAACGTAATCGGTGAGTGCGAATGGTTTTTTGAAGTTCTTGCGGGACAAAGAAACAAGTTTTGGGGATTTAGGAAAGGTTTGAAACACCTTCCTAAGTCTGGATGTAAATATTTGCTAGATTGCTCTCATATATGTGGTGGTTGCCCTTAAAATGCTTTTACATGCTCATGTTTTGAGATAGATAAATTCCAACTATTTTTATGCATGATTTGTAGCATGAGATGATGCTTGAAAGGATTTCATGAAGTAACATGTTGCATTGATGAGTTTTGAGCGTTTGTTTTAAAGCATGGCAAATGTTATGGTTTTGAATGAGATAAGAAAGCTTTGAGAAATGTTGCATTAAAAACAGTAGGTGAGATGATGTTTTGACATAATATAATGGCATAGAGGATGAGATACTTACCGGATATAATTGATCGATTAATAGGATGAGAGTGCACTATAAACTAAATATTCATATGTGCTCTTTGGATTCAATCGAAAGGGAGTAACCGATGATGGGCATTCCATCAGATAGGACTTGGTGAAATACTCAAGCTTTGTGGCGATGCGAGATTCTTCCATGTGAGTGCGGTGATGTGAGATTCCACCAGAAATTATGTTTACTAGACGAGTGAGTACGGTGATGTGAGATTCCACCGAAAGTGTCTGGTGGATTTGAGAAAGTTGTCCGCATATCCGAGTAACAATGAGATGTGAAATGCCAATATAATATATGAAAATGCTTTTGATTCACATGTACCTATTGATTAGATGATTTATGCTATGAGAAATGCATATGAGATTTGTATATGAAATGCTTTAGTTTTCACAAGCATGTGTATGACCTTGCCATGAGATTTGCATTGGTTTAAATGCATGAGATAGAATTGAGGTACATGTGTTTTCAAGGGAGTTTTGCTTTGAAATGGTTTTCAAGCATGAGATAGAATGAGCATGTTGTAGAAAAAGCTTTTGAGAAAGTGTTTTGAATAATGCATTGTTGTGTTGGTTTTCTTTAGAGCTTGCCTCACTAAGAAAATGTACTTACGCTCTCTTTTACCAACAATGCAGATAATTAAAGTGTTTTTGGGCAGCAAGAAGGTTAAGAACATACAAGGAAGTACAAAGCTCATGTATGGTGATGTTTTACATACTTTAGTATTGATAATTGGCAATGGGGTTTCATGGTTGTAGTTGGGAGATGTGTTTTAGAACTCCCTATGGCTGTAATAAGTTTGATGTGGCTTTTGGAGTTTGTAAATGGTTTTGTTTGTGTGATTTTAGGTTTTAGAGCTCATATTTAGCTTTGTGGCTAGGAAGCATGCATATAGATTGAGTGTTCATGTGTTTGATGCCATGCTCTAGTTTAAGTTTCCTAAATATGATCTCTAATGTCTAGACAAGTTGGTTGTATGATATGGTATGATTTGAATCATGTTTGAGTGAGTTAAGAGGTGAAAACTAGCATTTTCTGTTGTTGCAGGGCAGGTTGTATCGAAACACCCTTAACTGTTTCGAAACGCCTGTAAGGGCCATAGTGTTTCAGAACGGTTGAAGGTGTTTCGAAACATTTTGGCTACTAGAGAGACCTGTTTCGATACCGGTCTCGGAACGCATCCAGGTACCGAAATGGTCAACACCGTTTCGATACGGGTGATTCAGTATGAAGGTCTGTGTTTCGAAACGGGTGACTGTTGGATGATGTTTTTGAATTGTTTCAAGTTTCATGTTTTACATTTTAGTCCTGAATGTTGTGGATGCAATTGCTTGAGCTTGGAATGTTCTTTTAAGTTGAAATCTGACAGAGAAGCATGTAATATGACTAATTTCATGTTGGTAAACTTAAAATCTGCAAAGTTCTTATATTTTCTAAAAATTATATTTTGGTTTCTAAAAGTGTAATTCATGCAATTGAGTCCCTCAATGATTTCCGATCGTCGTGCCCTTCTCTCATATGATTCTTGAGTATTCACATAGGCTTAATGTGCATCTAGAAAAGATTAAAAAGAAAAAAGGTCGTTAATCAAGGTTAACTTTCGGGTTGACTTTGGTTTTCCCCGTGTAATCTTCATAGTTCGGGTTAAGCGTCTAGGTCGGGCTAAGGGGGTTACATTTGTTGGTATCAGAGCCAGGTTAACGAATAATTGGGGCTTGGTAAGTGGTTAATGTATGTGGTTATGCATGGTTGTGACTTTTTGGTGAAAGTACGATGTATGAATATTGATGTATGATTCAATTGAGATAAAATTGTGATGCTATGTTGTGTTTGGGGTATAGTTGGTGATCCTATTGCCATATCATTACTAATGAGAAGAATTGTTTTCAAAAATGAGCTTGAGCACTTGGATTAGTTACCTTATTATGCCTAATTGAGTTGTTGTATTTTGTCAGTTCATTGTTTTATTATGGGGCCACACAGAGAGCTTAGAATCAATACTCGAGCTATGGCTAAGAATGAAATTGTAGAGAATGCTGAGGATCTACCTCCTCCTCCCCTAGTGGACCACTTGGTGGTGGTGGAGCTGGGGTTGGTGTTGTTGGAGTTGGGGTTGGGGTTGCTGGACCCGAGGGAGTCTACGAGCAAGCTGCTCTTGATATGATCGTGTTGATACAAGCTATTGCTGGAGCTTTTCAGGCAGCAGTAGTTGGAGCTCATGGAGCTGCACCACAAGATGGTGCTAATGTAAGATTTTCGTTGGAGCATATTCGCAGTCTGGGAGGGACTGAGTTTAGGGGGTTGACCCCAGAAGGTTTCGAGTCTTGATTAGAGAGTATCAAGAGGATACTTGGACAGCTGAACTGCAACAATGTTCAGAAGCTGGGATGCATTGTGTCACTATTGCATGGTGATGCATATATGTGGTGGACGACCACTATTGCGGGAATGGGGGACGATGAAGTGACTTGGACATTCTTTTTGAATGCATTCAAGCGGAAATATTTGGGAGTTCGCTACCTCAAAGAGAAAAAGAGGGAGTCTATGTCTCTTGTGCAAGGGAGCATGACGGTACTAGAATATGAGGTGTACTTTGTTCACCTTAGCCAATATGCACCTGAGCTGATTTCCTAGCGAGAGAGAAAGATGTGAACGATTCCGTTATGGGCTGGTGGCAGATGTGAAAACCTATATTGTAACACCCCAATTTTTGGCTTGGAAGTTTAGGGTCTGAATCGGACCGGTCTAAATTTTGGTTCGAATATAAAAGGTGATTTTAGGGAAAGCCTAGTTCGAGGTGCATTAAAAATATGGAAAAATATCTAAAAACCCTCTTTTAATATATATAAGAGAGTGGTGAAATCAATTTTACAAAATGAGGTTTGGAAATATGACATTTCAAGTTAGTGACTAAAATGTAATTTTTGAAAAGTTCGTGACGGTTTTGAAAGGATTGAAACTTTTAATCTTTAAGGAGCTAATTTACCCAAGGGAGGATTTCTCTAGATTTTTTCTTGATTTTTAAGACTCATTTAATGTTTAATTAACAAAAAAGAAAAGAGAGAAAAGTCATATTTTAGTTTCATAACTAACTTTTGCTAAAATTTTCCCATTTCATTTTCTCTCAAAATTCCCTCAGCCAAACACATTTCCACAGCAACTTTTCTTTTGATTTTCACACCTAATGATGAGATTTCAATCCTCAAATGATTCCTAATCATTTCTATTTCAAATCATCTTCAATTGCTTATTGAATTTTCAAGGATTTTGGCTCTAAACAAGGAGAAATCCACATTTAGAGGTATGAACGTCCTTCTCCTCTAAATACTCAGTTCTTTACTGAAATTCCCAAGTTCTCAATCCTTAAATTAAGTTTTATTAAATGTTTTAATGTTTTGATCTTGATTTTGGCTTAAAACTTGAGATTTTGATCAAATCTTGAAGAATTTCGTGGAGGTTGTTTGGGCTCTGTTTTGAGATGCCTTTTTAATGTATTTTGGATTATAAATGATGTGTAATTGAGGTTTAATCAATGCAATCCCGAATAGGTTGATTTTCCTAATTTTTTACTTGTGAAAATGGTGGTTTTTGGGGTGATTTTGGTGTTCTGTTATAGCTGGAGATATAAGGACGGGATTAGGTCCTTTTTGGATGTTAATTGATGTCTAAGAGTGTTTAGAATTGATGTATCTTGGCTGGGTAATGTTGTGGAAGAGTTTGGATGTGTTTTCAGTTGTGTTTGGTAGCCGAAATGTGAGTTTTGGTGAGAGCAACGAGTTTAGGTATAATGGCTGAAGATTTAAATGCATGATGATGCATTAATCCTCTGCTTTGATGTGTTTAAAACAGGGGAGACATCTTCAGATCCTTGTGGTGTTGATCCGAAGGCTTGAACGGCGTTTCAGCAAGCTTGCAAAACGGAATTCGGTGAGTGAAGTTTGGTTTTCAGCTTTGAAACCAATGTTTGAATGTTATGAGAGCTTAGTTTAAGTCTAAACAACTTAGCTAAGCTCAAGAGTATGTTTTCGGAGAAACTCTCTCTTTGTTGAACCATGTTGGATGCAATATGTTTAATTACATGTTTAAATTCTATTTTGAAAGCATATTTTAGCATGTTTAATGCTGGTTTTTAAAGCCATGTTGTAGAACTTATGTTTTGATATAATAATTGAAAAATGTTTTGGACTAATTTGAAAAGAATTTAAAACTTGGTTTTAAGTCCAAACAACTTGAATTTATGTTTGAGGTATTTTAAGAGGTTTTTGGCAAAGATTTTTCATGTTTTAAACAGCCAAACTTGTGTTTTCAAGTCACCAGTATCGATACGGTTGTACCCGTACCGATACCTTTTTGGCTCAGTTTGGCCACTGTCAAAACCCGTATCGATACGAGGGTTTAGAGTATCGATACGGACTGGGGTCGTTTCGATACGTCACGTCAGCGTACCGATCCCTGTTCAACTACCCCAACGGCTATTTCCCAACGGCTATTCAAATATGCAGCCGTACCGATACGCCCTCAAGCGTATCGATACGCCTCAGCTGGCAAGAGCTCAACGGCTAGTTCCTATGAAGGCCGTATCGATACCGTTCTACGTGTATCGATACCCCTGTGCTGGCAAAAGCCCAACGGCTATTTCTTCATGAAGGCCGTATCGATACCGTTCCACGGGTATCGATACTGGTAGCTGCAGAACAGCATTTATGAAGGGAAATAAAGTCCTCAACGGCTCCAATTCATCCCCAACGGTCCTAAACGGCTATAAACTCAATTGGGAGTATAAAAGGGACCTCCAAGCATCAAGAGAAGACTAATGCTCATATTGTCAAACACCATTTGATCAAGAAAATGTCTTAGCACTTAAATTGTCAATTCTTGTATAGACAAACACTAGTGAGCCAAAATTGTTAAATTTGCTCAAGTGTTTTAGGTTTTGGGTGAGTGCTTAAGTGTGCAAACAAACACCTATTAGAGGGTTTAAGTTTGCTTTCATTTGTCTCTTGTAAAAGAGGGTTTTGATCAAGGCTTGGGTAGAAGCTTGATCGGTTGTAAGGGTTTCCTCCTAATCCTAGAAAAGGGGACGAATCAATTAGTGAATTGGTTGAGAAATCCTTAGTGGGAAGCTAAGGTAGTGGATGTAGGTGCTTGTTAGAAGGCCGAACCACTATAAATCATTGTGTCTTTAATCTTTCTAGCTTCCTCAACCCTTCCACCCAAACATCCACCTCTCCACCACTTGGTGAGCATAATTGGTTTATCGAATCGAGCCCCACACAACCCAACAATTGGTATCAGAGCTTGGCTCAATCGAAGAGGATTCACATCCTATTGAGAAGATCCGGCAAGCTCGACCACTTTTTCATCAACCGGCTCAAATGGCGCAATCCATAGACAAACCGCCTTTCTTCGACGGAGCTCACTATGCCCATTGGAAGACAAAGATGAAGTTCTTCATCAAATCAAAAGATTACAAGCTTTGGGATGTAGTTGAAGATGGTCCGTTCGTGCCTAAAAGAAGTAAAGCGGAGTGGAGTGCCGACGATCGCAAGAAGATGGAGCTTAATTGCAAAGCCTTGCACATCTTGTTTTGTGCATTTGGCCCAACCATCTATGAGAAGATGTCTTCTTGTGAGAGTGCCAAGGAGGTATGGGACAAGCTTGAAGTCACATACGAGGGGACAAACGAAGTCAAGGAGACCAAGATTGGGCTCCTAACCTTGGAGTATGAGAACTTCAAAATGGATCCGGAAGAGAACATCGAGAAGATGTTTGATCGGTTCTCCACCATCACAAATGGTCTTAAAGGTTATGGAGAAGCCATCCCGGAGGAGAAGCTTGTTCGAAAGCTCATCTACTCTCTTCCCGAGTCTTGGGACTCAAAGAGGACCGCCATCATCGAAGCCAAGAACTTGAAGACCTTGAAGCTTGATGAACTCATGGGGTCACTTCTTACTCATCAAATCATGAAGAAGAACAAGGAGGATGAGAAGAAGAGGGAAGAAATAAGAGCTATGGGAGAGAAGAAAATCAAAGGGCTTGGCATCAATGCTAGTGCCATGGCTCTCAAATCCTCCACTTGTCATCATGTCTACACAAGTGAAGAGGAGGATGAAGATGAAGAGATAGTTCATCTCTTCAAGAAGTGTGCCCCTTTCATGAAGAAAGCCTTGAGAGAGCTTGAACGAGAACCTAAAAGAAAGGAGAGGGCTAGCACTTCAAGCCATAAGAAGAAGGCACATGTGGCTACTTGGAGTGATGAGGACTCCACCGACGATGAACAAGCCAACCTTTGCCTTATGGCCATCGAAGAAGATTCAAGGGTAACTTCTAATTCATCTACTTCATGTTCTTACACTTTTGATGAATTACAAGATGCCTATGATGAATTGGTTTTAGATTTTAAAAGCCACATTTTGAAAAACAATAAATTGATTTCAAAGTTAAAAATTCAAAATGATTTGCTTTCTAAAACCAAACTTGAACTTGAAGCAAAACTTGAAGAGTTTGAATTAAAATGTCTTGATTTACAAAAATTGCTTCAAAATGTTCAAGTAGAAAAGGATTTGATTTCCAAAGAGCTTGAAAAGAAGAACAATTTTGGAAAATCAAATTTTTATGTTAGACAATCTAGTGCCCCTAGATTTATTAAAGGAAAATGGTTTAGAAGTGTTTGGGTCCCAAAAGGACTAACCACTTCAATTAAAAAGGATGACATTGAAAAATGGATTCCTAAGGGGTCAAAAATTTGTGCAACTAACGTTTATGGATCCAAAGCAATTTGGATACCAAAAGTTACTTGATTGTCTATTGTAGGTGTGATGGAGATGTTCAACAAGTCAAACTTTGAGGGGGAGCTCCATACACACAAGGAAGAACACTTGGAGAAGGAAGGCTTCACATCCTCCCTTAAATTCAAGTGTTGGTAAAATTCTAGTTGTTTTTGCTTTTATTTGTTTAATTCAATTTAAATTCAACTAGATGATCATTTATGTTGGACTAACATTTCAATGATGCTTTGAGTAAGGGGGAGCCAATTTTTAAAACCAAAATTTTAAGTGTGTCAAATTTTTTTTTTTTTTGCCTCCTATGTTATCTTGAACTTAAATGTCATTTTAAATTCTTTTTGATATAACAAAAAGGGGGAGAAATTGGTTTGAAAAATTGAATTTTCAAATGAATAAGGGGGAGCTTTATTTGATTTCATATACTTAATCTCTTATTCACATTTTTAAAGTTAAAGGGGGAGAAACCCAAACAATTTTTCAAGTGAGTTTTATTATATCAAAAAGGGGGAGATTGTAGAACTTATGTTTTGATATAATAATTGAAAAATGTTTTGGACTAATTTGAAAAGAATTTAAAACTTGGTTTTAAGTGCAAACAACTTGAATTTATGTTTGAGGTATTTTAAGAGGTTTTTGGCAAAGATTTTTCATGTTTTAAACAGCCAAACTTGTGTTTTCAAGTCACCAGTACCGATACAGTTGTACCCGTACCGATACCTTTTTGGCTCAGTTTGGCCACTGTCAAAACCCGTATCGATACGAGGGTTTAGAGTATCGATACGGACCGGGGTCATTTCGATACGTCACGTCAGCGTATCGATCCCTGTTCAACTACCCCAACGGCTATTTCCCAACGGCTATTCAAATATGCAGCCGTACCGGTACGCCCTCAAGCGTATCGATACGCCTCAGCTGGCAAGAGCTCAACGGCTAGTTCCTATGAATGCCGTATCGATACCGTTCTACGTGTATCGATACCCCTGTGCTGGCAAAAGCCCAACGGCTATTTCTTCATGAAGGCCGTATCGATACCGTTCCACGGGTATCGATACTGGTAGCTGCAGAACAGCATTTATGAAGGGAAATAAAGTCCTCAACGGCTCCAATTCATCCCCAACGGTCCTAAACGGCTATAAACTCAATTGGGAGTATAAAAGGGACCTCCAAGCATCAAGAGAAGACTAATGCTCATATTGTCAAACACCATTTGATCAAGAAAATGTCTTAGCACTTAAATTGTCAATTCTTGTATAGACAAACACTAGTGAGCCAAAATTGTTAAATTTGCTCAAGTGTTTTAGGTTTTGGGTGAGTGCTTAAGTGTGCAAACAAACACCTATTAGAGGGTTTAAGTTTGCTTTCATTTGTCTCTTGTAAAAGAGGGTTTTGATCAAGGCTTGGGTAGAAGCTTGATCGGTCGTAAGGGTTTCCTCCTAATCCTAGAAAAGGGGACGAATCAATTAGTGAATTGGTTGAGAAATCCTTAGTGGGAAGCTAAGGTAGTGGATGTAGGTGCTTGTTAGAAGGCCGAACCACTATAAATCATTGTGTCTTTAATCTTTCTAGCTTCCTCAACCCTTCCACCCAAACATCCACCTCTCCACCACTTGGTGAGCATAATTGGTTGATCGAATCGAGCCCCACACAACCCAACACATGTGTTGAAGGATGCGCAAGGTAAGAGATCCTTGATTTGACATTGATAAATGTGGTTTGATGCATAGTGATGCATGATTATTTAGTGGCTTTGTTTAATGCTTTAAAACAATGGATTGATGATGGTAAATGATGTATATTGGCAAGTGATGTGCTGGTTTAAAAGTACTTGAATCAGATATAGTTAGCCGGCTATAGGATTGGGTGCACCGTGAATAAAGTCGCCTTGGATGTTTAGGGGTTGTAATGGTACCGTAAACTCCATCCAAGTACATTAACGAGATGTCTAAGATCGTAATGGTGGTTAAAATGCCATGTGTAGATCTTGTGTTGTGTGTCCCGTGTTCTCGTTAGTGATGTTATACAACTACCAATGAGTGATGTGGAGGGGTTGTAATTGTACCGTTAAACTCCATCATGGGTGTTGAGGGGTTGAGATTGTACCGGTAAACTCCACCTTGTGTGTTTGGTAGTGTGTATGAAGCGTATGGGATAACGCTTGTAATTCGCGTATCCGATTGTGTTTGAGTTGAAAAATTGTTATGGATTATCACTTGAAAGCCAATATGACATGTTGATGTAAAGGAGCATGAGATGCTTGTTTTGTATGCATTGTTGCATGAGACATGATGTTTATGAATTTAATGGCCTTTGAATGGTGTTTTACAAGTTCATTATTGTATTATTTCATTAGAGCATGCCTCACTAAGCATATGTGCTTACGCTCTCTTTCGTGAATCAATAATGTAGAGAATTGAGGTGGTCGTGGGCAGCAAGGAGGGCAAGTAATCCAAGGGAAGGACTAAGCTCATGTATGGTGACTATTTTCACAACACTATTAGTTTTTGGTATTTGGCAATGGGAACCTAGTTTGTGATTTTGGGAGATGTTTTGGACTCCCTAAGTTTGGTTTGATGCTTATGATGTTTAGAACATGTAAATGGCCATTTGGTATTTGTTTTGAAGATTTGATGATTGTTTGATTTCCATTAATAGGATGCATGCCTATAGACTCGTGGTTTTTCCTAATTGATGCAATGATTGAGTTTTGGTGATGCAAATATGTTCCTTTATAGTATGATGACTTGTTGGCATGATTTGGGGGTCATAGGGATGGGTTTGATGGGTCGAATGTATGTTAAACCAGATAATTTCTACATTTCTTGGCAGTCTGTATCGGAACCGGTGCTACTGTTTCGAAATAGGGGTCTGAAATGGCCTTGGCGTTTTGAAACGGGTAGAGCCGTTCCGAAACATTTTTGCTACTGCCAAGCCCTGTTTCGGAACAGGTTTCGAAACGGTCTCGCGTTTCGAAACGGTTATTCTTCTGTTTCGAAACATTTGACCGTTGGGTACTGAATTACATGATTTTATATTTTGAAACCTTCACGTTTTAGTCCTGAACTTTGTATATGCAATTGCTTGAGTTTTGGTTGTCCGTTTGAGGTGAAATTTGACAGAGAAGCATGAAACATGACTAATTTCATAAAGGTATCTTCAAAATTGGCAAAGTTCTCTTAATTTCCAGAACTTACATTTTGGTCCCTTAATTCGTTTGTTGTGCAATTGAGTCCCTTATTGATTTTCGATTGCTGTGATTTTTTAGTATGCTGATCTCAAGAGCACGCCTAAGGTTAATATGCATCTAGACAAGTTTTAAAAAGAAAAAAGGTCGTTAATCAAGGTTGACTTTCGGGTTAACTTTGGTTTTCCCCGTGTAATCTTCGTAGTTCGGGTCAACCGTCTAGGCCGGGCTAAGGGGTTACATATATGCTCGCAGCCGATTATATTGATTTCGATGTCTTGGTCACTAGAGCCAAGGACATTGAGTTGAATCTTGGTTTGGCGAGCCGATCATAAGGATCTAGCTCGGGGAAGCGAGCTGCAGAACGTGTTTTTGGTAGGGATCGCAATAAGAGGCATAAGGATAGAAAGTCGCATTTTGATGCTAGACGCGGGGGTGTTAATGCTGGAAGAGGTCATCAAGAACCAAATGCTTTCTTGAGGACTTCTGAGTGTAACCGGTATGGTAGGAGACATGCTGGTGAGTGTTGGGGTAACCTTGGTACATGCTGGAACTGTGGAAACTGGGGGTATATGAAGAAAGATTGTCTTCAACCGTTGAGAGAGAGACATGCTCCGGTGAGAGCAGCTGAGCCTTAGAGAGGTCGTGGGCGCGGCCGTGGTAATTTCCAGCACAGAGATGAGGGTGGAAGGAATGTGGCGCATGTAGTGGTTGTCCAACCTGAGGGTGGCGGACAGGCTCGAGTGTATGCCCGTCGTAGGTGAAGGAATGACACAGATGTGATCGTAGGTACCTTTACTTTGCAATCCTTGTCCTTTCTTTCTTTGATTGATTTTGGATCTACACACTCGTACATATTACGTGAACATGTTCAAATGCTTGGTTTGCCTATTGAGTCTTTGGATGTTGGTATGCGTGTGACTAGTTCCTTTGGTGAGACGGTTGTAACAAGAAAGTTGTATAGGAGATGCCCTTTAAAGGTGCAATATCATGTGTATCTTGTTGATCTTATGAAATTTTCGTTCTATGGTTTTGATGTGATTCTTGGAAAGGATTGGCTTGTTAAGCATAGAGCCGTGGTGGATTTCGAAAGCAAGCGAGTTACGTTGAAAATTGCGGATGATTATGAGGTTGTGGTGGTGGGAGAAAATGTGAAGTTTATAGGTAATGTGGTGTCGACGCTTGAAGCAAGCTGGATGTTGCATCAAGGATGTGAGGCTTACCTTGCCTTTTTTATGAATCCCAGTTTAAAGGAGGTTCGCGTTCAGGATATAAGAACCGTGTGTGAGTTCCTTGGAGTGTTTTCGGAGGAATTACCTTGTTTACCGCCTAGTTGAGAGGTTGAATTTGGAATTGAGTTGTATGAGAATACAACTCCGGTGTCCATTGCTCCATATCACATGGCACCCAAAGAATTGAAAGAGTTGTAGACGCAACTTCAGGAGTTGCTTTATCGTGGCTTTATTCGGCCTAGTGTGTCACCTTCGGGTGCACCGATCTTGTTTGTGAAAAAGAAAGATGGCACGATGAGGATGTGCATTGATTATCGTCAACTGAATAAGTTGACAGTCAAGAACAAGTATCCTTTTCCGAGGATTGATGATCTTTTTTATCAGTTTCGGGGAGCGACTATGTTTTCCAAAATTTATTTGAGGTCAGGGTACTATCAGTTAAAGGTGAAGGATGTGGATGTACCGAAAACAGCCTTTCGAACGAGGTATGGCATTATGAGTTCCTTGTGATGCCGTTTGGGTTGACGAATACTCCTGCTTCTTTCATAGACATGATGAATAGGGTGTTCCATGAATTCTTGGAATAGTTCATTGTGGTGTTCATCGGTGATATTATTGTGTACTCTCATACTGAGAAGGAGCATGAAGGTCATTTGAGGATTGTTTTTCAAGCGCTGTTGGAAAATCAGCTTTATGCTAAGCTGAGCAAATGTGAGTTTTGGCTAAAGGAAGTTGTTTTCCTTGGTCATGTGGTTTAGGCGGAAGGGATTCGAGTTGATCCCCGGAAGGTTGAGGTGGTGATGATTTGTAAGCCTCCTAATTCCGTTCATGAAGTCCGTAGTTTCCTTGGGTTGGCAGGATACTACCGGAGGTTTGTGGATGGATTTTCTAAGATTGATGCCCCTTTGACGAAGTTGTTGCAAAAGGATGTTAAGTATGAGCGGACGGAAGTTAGACAACAAGCTTTTGAGGAGCTAAAAGCAGCTTTGACGCAAGCTCCTATCTTGGATCAACCTGAATCAGGGAAAGAGTTTGTGGTGTATAGTGATGCATCCTATGTTGGTTTGGGGTGTGTGTTAATGCAAGAGGGTAAGGTGGTGGCTTATGCATCACGACAGTTGAAAGGGCATGAGCACAATTATGCTACGCATGACATTGAGTTTGCTGCAGTGGTTTTTGCTCTGAAGATCTAGAGACATTATCTCTATGGTGAGAAATGTACTGTGTATACGGATCACAAAAGTTTAAAGTATTTGATGTCTCAAAATGAGTTAAATCTTAGGCAACGACGCTGGGTGGAGTTGCTTAAGGATTACGATCTAACGATCGAGTATCATCCAGGGAAGGCCAATGTTGTGGCCGATGTTTGCTAGCTTGAGCATATCGCGAGATGGTGGTCTTGTTGTTGAATTGCAAGTGAAACCATCTATAATCCAGTTAATAAAGGATAAACAACTATTGGATGATTCCTTGGTGCCTTATGTTCAGGATATTGCTGAAGATAGGCCATCGGATTTTTGTTTTAATGATGATGGTGTTTTTAGGTTTTGGAAGTCGGATAGTGGTGTCGAATGATGTTGAGTTGAGGCAAACTATTTTGACCGAAGCTCATAGTAGTCCTTTTGCTATGCACCCTGATAGTACAAAGATGTATCGTGATCTGAAGGATGAGTACTATTAGGTGGGATTGAAGAAAGATGCTGCTTAGTATGTTAGCAAATGTATGGTTTGTCAGCGGGTTAAGGCTGAACATCAGTTTCCTTCAGGTGTGTTGCTGTAACCCCCTTAACCCGGCCTAGACGGTAGACCCGAATTAAGAAAGTCACACGGGGAAAACCAAAGTCAACCCGAAAGTCAACCTTGATTAACGACCCTTTTTTTTCTTTTTAATCTTATCTAGATGCACATTAACCCTAATTCTGATCACACAAACATCATACTCAAAGATCACAAACATCAGAGATCAAACAGGGACCCAATTGAACAAATTACAACTTTAGGGACCAAATTGTAATTTCTGTTAAATATGAGGACTTAACCCAAATTAATCTTACCAACTTGAAATTAGTCAGGTTTCATGCTTCTCTGTGAAATTTCAGCTCAAAAGGACATCCCAAACTCATACAATTGCACAAACAAGATTCAGGACCAAAACGCAAACAATTCAAAACATTTAATTGCCAATGTCAGCCCCCAACGGTCGACTGTTCCGAAACAGGTTGACCCCGTTTCGAAACACGGGCCGTTCTGCAACGGGTTCCGCAATGGGGGTCTGGCAGAGGCCAAACCGTTTCGAAACGGTGCATACCGTTTCGGACCCCTGGGTTCATTCAAGGCACCCGTTCCGAAACGGTGCACACTGTTCCGAAACGCCCTGCACAAATTGCAGCACAATGCATTCCAAGACATGCAATTGATCATTCATACATGCTCCAAATGCTACCAAACTTTACCAGCATGCAATTCAACACATATAGGACATACTTGCATCAACAATTCATCAAAACAACATCATATGCAAAAAGCCCCAATTCTATAGGCATGCTTCCTACACAAGCAAACCATTTGAGCATAAACTTCCAAAACAAGCATGTAATGATCCAACACAAAGTCCAGCATTCTCAACAACATTCAACATACTTAGGGAGTTTAAAACCTCTCCCAAACATACACATTGGTCCCCCATTGCCAAAGTATCAAAAGCTAAATGATCTTAGGAAAACCTTCCATACTTTGAGCTTTGCTTCCACTTGGATACTTGCCTTCCTTGCTGCCCTCAAGGTTCACTAATGATCTGCATTATTGAATTAAGAAAACAAGGAGAGCATAAGCAAAAGCTTAGTGAGGAATGCTCTTAAAACCATTCAATAATGCATTTAAAAACATTTATAAATCATGCTTTAGATCAACCTTTGCACATGCTCAAAAGCATACTTAAAACAAGCATCTCATGCTACAACATAATATAACATGTCATATTGGCTCAAGTGATAGATTCCATTTCATTAAAACAAGTTCATCAACTTCCCAAGGACTTTTAAACACCTTGGCCCCAAGTACTTTTAAACACCTTGGCCATGGACTTTTAAACACCATGAATGAGGACCACACAAGGACTTTTAACCACCTTTGTGTCCAAAGCTTGAATCACCCCAAGGACTTTTAAACACCTTGGCCCCAAGGACTTTTAAACACCTTGGCCCCATGGACTTTTAAACACCATGGAAAGGATCACCTAAGGACTTTTAACCACCTTAGTGTCCGCAACAAGAATCATCCAAGGACTTTTAACCACCTTGATGATCTTAAGATTACAAGGCTCACTCAAGGACTTTTAACCACCTTAGTGACCTTAACATTTTCAAAACATCACTTGCCAATATACATCTTTTTCATCATTTATTCCACTGTTTTAAAGCATTAAACCAAGCCATATTCAACATGCATTTAAAAGCATCAAACCACATCTTATCAATGTACAAAAACAAGGAACTCTTACCTTGAGTTTCTTTCAACATATGGCTTACAACAACAGCAAAAACCATGCTAAAACATGCTTTCAAAACAGTAATTAAAACATGCAAATAACCATTTCGCATCACAACAAAATCATGGCCACCACTAGAGAGTAATTCCGAAAACTTACACTTGAGCTTAGCAAAGTTGTTTAGACTTAAACTAAGCTCCCAAGACATTGGTTTCAAAGCCGAAAACCCAATTTTCACAAACGCACTCACCGATTTCCACTTTGCTTCAAGCCAAAGCACCAAATCAAGCTTTCGGATCAACAACTCTTGAATCCAAAGATGCCTCCCCTGTTTTCAACACATCAAAACAGAGGATTAATGCATCATCATGCATTAATTGCTTCAATGAAAGCACCTAAACTCGCTGCTCTCATCCACACACCATTTTCGGCCACCAAACACAACCGAAAATGCATCCAAACCACTTCTAAACAAAGCCCAGCCATAAACCAGCAAAACCACACATCCATAAACACCATATAACATCTAAAAACAACCTATCAACATCCTTATACCTCCAGCAACATCAGATCCACAAGATCACCCCAAAAACAACCTTGAAACACAAGCTAAACTTAGGAAACTCAACCTATCCGGGATTGCATTAATCAAAACTCAATTCCTTATCAATTTAGAGTTCAT
Source organism: Hibiscus tridactylites (assembly GCA_958450335.1). NCBI lineage: Eukaryota > Viridiplantae > Streptophyta > Magnoliopsida > Malvales > Malvaceae > Hibiscus > Hibiscus tridactylites. Next base: position 19,758,059 of record OY288278.1, on the reverse strand, counting down.
TTAACATCAAAAACACATCTCAAATCACAAATTAATCAGATCTAACGAAAATCATCAAAAATCATCAAATCTTGCATTATAAGCCAAGATCCATTTCACCACTTAAAAACCTTTAATTAAACATCAATTAAGGATTGAAAACTTAGGAATTTCAGTAAAGAACTGATAGTTTAGAGGAGAAGGACGTTCTTACCTCCAAACTTGAGTTTCTCCTCTTTTTGGAATCAAAAGCCTTGTTGAATCAAGTAGCAATTAAAGAGGTTTTGAAGATATGTTGATTAGGAATCAAATGAGAGTTGAAAGGAGGGATTTAGGTGAGAAAATCAGATCCAATTCTCTGGAGAATAGGTGTTTGGGTTGAGAGAAAATGAGAGAAAGAAAATTGAGAAAAGTTGGTTACAAAATCCAAAATAGCCAAATGGCTTTCCCTCCACTTTTAATATCCTTTAAAATCAGAATTTAGTCTTAAAATATCTTAGAAAAATCTGGAGAAACTCCCTTTGGGTAAATAGCTCCTTAAAGATTCAAAGTTTCAACCCTTTATAAAACAGCCACAAAACTTTCGAAAATTACATTTTGGTCACTAGCCAAAATGTCACCCTTCCGAAACTCATTTTCCAAAATTGATTTCACAGTTCACTTAATTATATTAAAAGATGATTTTAGAACATTTTTCCATATTTTTAATGCAACCCGAACTAGGCTTTCCTAAATTCACCTCTTTAGATTCGGACAGCACTTTGACCAAACCGGTCAACGCTCAACCTTCTAAGCCCAAAACCGGGGCGTTACAACTCTCCCCCCCTAAAGAAATTTCGTCCTCGAAATTTACCTGAAGGAAAGAGATAAGGAAACTGCTTCAGCATGTCTTCCTTTCGCTCCCACGTGGCTTCCTCAACACCTCGATGCTTCCACAGCACCTTCACCAACTCAATGGTCTTGCCACGAAGAACCTTGCTATCCGAATCCAGAACCTTCACCGGTTCCTCATCGTAGGTCAAATCCGGATTCAATTCCACTTCCTCCACAGGCATCACGTGCGAAGGATCAAATCTATACTTCCGGAGCATAGAAACATGGAACACATCATGAATCTTCTCCAGCTCCTGAGGTAACCTCAACCGATACGCAACAGGACCCACACGCTCAACAACCTCATATGGTCCAATGTACCTAGGGATCAACTTACCCTTCCGACCAAACCTCATCACCTTCTTCCAAGGCGAAACCTTCAAGAACACACGGTCACCCACCGCATACTCTATCTCCTTACGCTTCAAATCCGCGTAAGACTTTTGCCGATCAGAGGCAGCCTTCAACCGCTCACAGATAAGCTTCACCTTCTCAGTGGTCCCTTTCAACAAAGCTGGCATCGAAACCAACTTTTGACCAGTTTCAGCCCAACAAAGAGGAGTCCTACACTTCCTCCCGTACAAAGCCTCATAAGGTGCCATTTGTATACTCGCCTGATAACTATTGTTATAAGCGAACTCAACCAAAGGCAGATGCTTCTCCCAAGAACCTTGGAACTCAATCACACAGCATCTCAACATATCCTCCAAGATCTGAATAACTCGCTCAGACTGACCATCCGACTGAGGATGATAGGATGTACTGAAATGCAACCTTGTACCCAAAGCTTGATGCAAACACTGCCAGAAACGCGATGTGAACCTCGGATCCCTATCCGACACAATCGACTTAGGCACACAATGCAGCCTCACAATCTCAGCAATGTACAGCTCTGCCAGCTTATCCAAAGAAAACGTAGTATGCACAGGCAAGAAATGTGCACACTTCGTCAGGCGATCCACAATCACCGAAACAGAGTTCTTCTTCGAAGGAGACAGAGGTAAACCAGATACAAAATCCATGGTAACCCTCTCCCACTTCCATTCAGGGATTTTCAACGGTTGCAACAACCTAGAAGGAACCTGATGTTCAGCCTTAACCCGCTGACACACCAAACACTTGCTCACAAACTCTGCAACATCCTTCTTCAAACCCACCCAATAGTACTCATCACGAAGATCACGGTACATCTTAGTACTACCAGGGTGCATAGCAAAAGGACTACTATGACCTTCAGTCAGAATAGCACGCCTCAACTCAGCATCAGCAGGCACTACTATTCGACTCCCAAAACACAACACTCCATCATCATTAAAGCAGAAATCTGAAGGCCTACCCTCCGCGATATCCTGAACATGAGACACCAAGGAATCATCCAGCAACTGCTTATCCTTGATCAACTGAACCAACGATGGTTTCACCTACAACTCAGCAACAAGACCACCATCTCGCAATATGCTCAAGCTAGCAAACATAGCTCTCAGCTCAACAGCTACCTTCCTACTCAAGGCATCCGCAACAACATTAGCCTTTCCAGGATGGTACTCAATCGTCAGATCATAATCCTTGAGCAACTCCAACCAACGCCGCTGCCTAAGATTCAACTCCTTCTGTGACATCAGATACCTCAAACTCTTGTGATCCGTGTACACAGTACACTTCTCACCATACAGATAATGCCTCCAGATCTTCAGAGCAAAAACCACTGCAGCCAGCTCAATATCATGCGTAGGGTAATTGCGATCATGCACCTTCAACTGCCGCGATGCATAAGCAACCACCTTACCCTCTTGCATCAGCACACATCCCAACCCAACATAGGATGCATCACTATAGACCACAAACTCTTTCCCTGATTCAGGCTGAACCAAGATAGGAGCTTGCGTCAAAGCCGCCTTCAGCTTCTCAAAAGCCTACTGTCTTGCTTCTGTCCACTCATACTTAACATCTTTTTGTAACAGCTTCGTCAAAGGAGCAGCAATCTTGGAAAAACCATCTACAAACCTTCGGTAGTATCCTGCCAAACCAAGGAAACTACGGACCTCATGAACAGACTTTGGAACCTTCCAGTTCATCACTGCCTCAATCTTCTGAGGATCAACACGAATCCCCTCAGCTGAGACCACATGCCCAAGAAACACCACCTCCCTAAGCCAGAACTCACACTTGCTCAGCTTAGCATAAAGCTGATTCTCCAACAAAGCTTGCAAAACAATCCTCAAATGCTCTTCGTGCTCTTCCTCAGTACGCGAGTACACGAGGATATCATCAATGAACACCACAACGAACTTATCCAGGTATTCATGAAACACACGGTTCATCATGTCCATGAAAGCAGCAGGAGCATTTGTCAAACCAAACGGCATCACAAGGAACTCATAATGCCCATACCTTGTCCTGAAAGCTGTCTTAGGCACATCCACATCCTTCACCTTCAACTGGTAATACCCTGATCTCAAGTCAATCTTAGAGAACACAGCAGCTCCCCGAAATTGATCAAAGAGATCATCAATCCTCGGCAAAGGATACCGATTCTTGATAGTCAACTTGTTCAGCTGACGGTAATCAATGCACATCCTCATAGTGCCATCTTTCTTCTTCACAAACAAGACCGGTGCTCCCCAAGGTGACACACTCGGCCGGATGAAACCACGATCAAGCAGCTCTTGCAATTGCGTCTTCAGCTCCTTCAGCTCCTTAGGTGCCATTCTATAGGGAGTAATGGACACAGGAGTTGTATTCTCATACAGCTCAATTCCAAACTCCACCTCGCGATTAGGAGGTAAACCAAGCAACTCCTCAGGAAAAACACCAGGAAACTCCTTCACAACTCTGATATCTTGCACCCTCAACTCCTTAGAGCTAGGATTCATCACAAAAGCTAGATAAGCTTCACAACCTTGCCTCAGCATCCTACTCGCCTCCAAGGTAGAAACAACATTGGCAAGAAACTTCACATTCTCACCAACCACAACAACTTCATAATCATCCGCAAGCTTAAGCGAAACACGCTTATTCTCACAATCCACAACAGCACGATGCTCAGCAAGCCAATCCATTCCAAGGATTACATCAAAACCATAAAAGGGGAGCTCCATAAGATCAACATGAAAAACATGTTCTTGAACAACCAAAGGACACCTTCTATAAAGCTTTCGAGTCACAACAGTTTCACCAAAAGAACTAGTGACGCGAACACCAACATCCAAAGACTCAACAGGCAAACCAAGCAATTCAGCATGCTCACGCAAAATGTATGAATGCGTAGATCCAGAATCAATCAAAGAAAGCAATGACAAGGATTGCAAAGTAAAAGTACCTGCAATCACATCTGCATCATTCCTCCCTTCACGCTGAGCATACACCCTCGCTTGGCCTCCACCTTCAGGCTGAATAGCCACAACATGGGCTACTCCACGACCACCTTCCTCACGCCTCTGGAAATTACCACGGCCGCGCCCACGACCTCTCTGTGGTGCTGCAACAGCAGGAGCACGCATCTGATCACCAGCCAACCTCGGACAATCTCGCCTCAAGTGGTCTGCAGAACCACAATTCCAGCATCCATAACCAGCTGCCGCAACAGGAGCTTGCACCTCCCTCACAGCACGAGGACAGTCACGCTTCAAGTGACCACGTGAACCACAGATCCAACAAGCACTAGGGTCAGCTCTAGCATTGCCACCCCTAGCAGGTGCACCACCACCTCTCTTAGCTGAGGACTGATACCTCTGATCACGTCCCCTCTTGTTCCGTCCACCTTCGGAACTATACTCAGCAGCTCTCTTACCAGAACTTGCTCCAGCACCTTTCGCAGACAAACCCAAGTTCATCTCAATGTCCTTTGCTCGGCCCACTAACACATCAAAATCATCATACTCAGTGGCCAGCACATACATCTTTACCTCCGTTACAAGACCATAACGAAACCTCTCGCACCTCTCTCGTTCATCAGGAATCAGCTCCGGTGCATACTGACTGAGTCGCACAAACTGCACCTCATACTCAGCCACACTCATGCTCCCTTGGGTAAGAGTCATGAATTCACGTTTCTTCTCATCAAGATATCTCACACCAAGATATCTCCGCTTGAACACATTCTGAAAGAATGTCCAAGTCACATCAGCTTCAGCCATCCCAGAGATTGTGGTCGTCCACCACGTATATGCATCATCCTGAAGCAAGGATACCACACAGCCCAACTTTTGCACATCCGTGCAACTCATCTGTCCCAAGATTCGCTTGGTACTCTCTAGCCAAGCTTCCGAACTCTCAGCAGACATACCCCTGAACTCAGTCCCACCAAGACTGCGCAGACGCTCCAAAGGTAGTCTAACACCAGCATCTCCTTGATGCCCAGCTCCTTGAGCTCCAGCTACTGCTGCTCGAAAAGCACCCGCAATAGCTTGTACTAACATCGTCATATCAGGCATAGCTTGCCCCTGGCCAACCTCTGGCCCTGCAGCCCCAGCACCAGCTGCTGCAGCTTCAGCTCTCCCTCCTTCAGCACCACCACCACCAGGTGGAGGAGGAGGTAACACTGCACTACCCGTGTTCTCTTCATTTTCATTCTCATTCTGAGTCGCAGCTCGCACATTACCTCGTAACTCTCTACGTGGTGTCATACTTTTACCATGCAATAACAATGCAAATAAAACAAGTCAGGCCCAGCAAGGTAAGCAACCAAGTATTCAAGCTCAATTTCATTCAAAATCAGCATCATTTCATTAGCTTTTGTTTGGCAATGGGTACCCTCAACATGTTACATCACAGTATACAATTCAATTGCATCCAAATCACAAGCCACTAAACATGCTTTCATACAACAAGCATACATAGCTCATATACTTCAATCATGCATACAAATATTCCCAATTACTCGAGAACTCAGCTCTGATACCACCAAATGTAACCCCCTTAACCCGGCCTAGACGGTAGACCCGAATTAAGAAAGTCACACGGGGAAAACCAAAGTCAACCCGAAAGTCAACCCTGATTAACGACCCTTTTTTTTCTTTTTAATCTTATCTAGATGCACATTAACCCTAATTGTGATCACACAAACATCATACTCAAAGATCACAAACATCAGAGATCAAACAGGGACCCAATTGAACAAATTACAACTTTAGGGACCAAATTGTAATTTCTGTTAAATATGAGGACTTAACCCCAAATTAATCTTACCAACTTGAAATTAGTCAGGTTTCATGCTTCTCTGTGAAATTTCAGCTCAAAAGGACATCCCAAACTCATACAATTGCACAAACAAGATTCAGGACCAAAACGCAAACAATTCAAAACATTTAACTGTCAATGTCAGCCCCCAACGGTCGACCGTTCCGAAACAGGTTGACCCTGTTTCGAAACACGGGCCGTTCCGCAACGGGTTCTGCAACGGGGGTCTGGCAGAGGCCAAACCGTTTCGAAACGGTGCATACCGTTTCGGACCCCTAGGTTCATTCAAGGCACCCGTTCCGAAACGGTGCACACTGTTCCGAAACGCCCTGCACAAATTGCAGCACAATGCACTCCAAAACATGCAATTGATCATTCATACATGTTCCAAATGCTACCAAACTTTACCAGCATGCAATTCAACACATATAGGACATACTTGCATCAACAATTCATCAAAACAACATCATATGCAAAAAGCCCCAATTCTATAGGCATGCTTCCTACACAAGCAAACCATTTGAGCATAAACTTCCAAAACAAGCATGTAATGATCCAACACAAAATCCAGCATTCTCAACAACATTCAACATACTTAGGGAGTTTAAAACCTCTCCCAAACATACACATTGGTCCCCCATTGCCAAAGTATCAAAAGCTAAATGATCTTAGGAAAACCTTCCATACTTTGAGCTTTGCTTCCACTTGGATACTTGCCTTCCTTGCTGCCCTCAAGGTTCACTAATGATCTGCATTATTGAATTAAGAAAACAGGGAGAGCATAAGCAAAAGCTTAGTGAGGAATGCTCTTAAAACCATTCAATAATGCATTTAAAAACATTTACAAATCATGCTTTAGATCAACCTTTGCACATGCTCAAAAGCATACTTAAAACAAGCATCTCATGCTACAACATAATATAACATGTCATATTGGCTCAAGTGATAGATTCCATTTCATTAAAACAAGTTCATCAACTTCCCAAGGACTTTTAAACACCTTGGCCCCAAGGACTTTTAAACACCTTGGCCCCAAGGACTTTTAAACACCATGAATGAGGACCACACAAGGACTTTTAACCACCTTTGTGTCCAAAGCTTGAATCACCCCAAGGACTTTTAAACACCTTGGCCCCAAGGACTTTTAAACACCTTGGCCCCATGGACTTTTAAACACCATGGAAAGGATCACCTAAGGACTTTTAACCACCTTAGTGTCCGCAACAAGAATCATCCAAGGACTTTTAACCACCTTGATGATCTTAAGATTACAAGGCTCACTCAAGGACTTTTAACCACCTTAGTGACCTTAACATTTTCAAAACATCACTTGCCAATATACATCTTTTTCATCATTTATTCCACTGTTTTAAAGCATTAAACCAAGCCATATTCAACATGCATTTAAAAGCATCAAACCACATCTTATCAATGTACAAAAACAAGGAACTCTTACCTTGAGTTTCTTTCAACATATGGCTTACAACAACAGCAAAAACCATGCTAAAACATACTTTCAAAACAGTAATTAAAACATGCAAATAACCATTTCGCATCACAACAAAATCATGGCCACCACTAGAGAGTAATTCCGAAAACTTACACTTGAGCTTAGCAAAGTTGTTTAGACTTAAACTAAGCTCCCAAGACATTGGTTTCAAAGCCGAAAACCCAATTTTCACAAACGCACTCACCGATTTCCACTTTGCTTCAAGCCAAAGCACCAAATCAAGCTTCCGGATCAACAACTCTTGAATCCAAAGATGCCTCCCATGTTTTCAACACATCAAAGTAGAGGATTAATGCATCATCATGCATTAATTGCTTCAATGAAAGCACCTAAACTCGCTGCTCTCATCCACACACCATTTTCGGCCACCAAACACAACCGAAAATGCATCCAAACCACTTCTAAACAAAGCCCAGCCATAAACCAGCAAAACCACACATCCATAAACACTATATAACATCTAAAAACAACCTATCAACATCCTTATACCTCCAGCAACATCAGATCCACAAGATCACCCCAAAAACAACCTTGAAACACAAGCTAAACTTAGGAAACTCAACCTATCCGGGATTGCATTAATCAAAACTCAATTCCTTATCAATTTAGAGTTCATTTAACATCAAAAACACATCTCAAATCACAAATTAATCAGATCTAACGAAAATCATCAAAAATCATCAAATCTTGCATTATAAGCCAAGATCCTTTTCACCACTTAAAAACCTTTAATTAAACATCAATTAAGGATTGAAAACTTAGGAATTTCAGTAAAGAACTGATAGTTTAGAGGAGAAGGACGTTCTTACCTCCAAACTTGAGTTTCTCCTCTTTTTGGAATCAAAAGCCTTGTTGAATCAAGTAGCAATTAAAGAGGTTTTGAAGATATGTTGATTAGGAATCAAATGAGAGTTGAAAGGAGGGATTTAGGTGAGAAAATCAGATCCAATTCTCTGGAGAATAGGTGTTTGGGTTGAGAGAAAATGAGAGAAAGAAAATTGAGAAAAGTTGGTTACAAAATCCAAAATAGCAAAATGGCTTTCCCTCCACTTTTAATATCCTTTAAAATCAGAATTTAGTCTTAAAATATCTTAGAAAAATCTGGAGAAACTCCCTTTGGGTAAATAGCTCCTTAAAGATTCAAAGTTTCAACCCTTTATAAAACAGCCACAAAACTTTCGAAAATTACATTTTGGTCACTAGCCAAAATGTCACCCTTCCGAAACTCATTTTCCAAAATTGATTTCACAGTTCACTTAATTATATTAAAAGATGATTTTAGAACATTTTTCCATATTTTTAATGCAACCCGAACTAGGCTTTCCTAAATTCACCTCTTTAGATTCGAACAGCACTTTGACCAAACCGGTCAACGCTCAACCTTCTAAGCCCAAAACCGGGGCGTTACAGTTGCAGCCTTTAAGGTTTCCTGAATGGAAATGGGAGAGGATCACCGTGGAATTTGTGTCTGGTTTTCCTTTATTGCCATCAAAGAAGAATTCTGTTTGGGTGATTGTTGAGATTGTACGTTTGCATGGCGTACCAAAATCTATAGTGTCGGATAGAGATCTGAGGTTCACCACAAGATTTTGGGAGTGTTTGCATCAAGGATTGGGTACGCGACTGAATTTCAGTACTTTTTATCATCCGCAAACAGATCGACAGTCAGAGCGTGTTATCCAAGTGCTTGAGGATATGTTGAGGTGCTGTGTTATTGAATTTCAAGGCTCTTGGGAGAAGCACTTGCCTTTGGCGGAGTTTGCTTATAATAACAGTTACCAAACAAGTATTCAAATGGCACCTTATGAAGTTTTGTACAGGTGGAAGTGCAAAACTCCTCTTTGTTAGGCTGAAACGGGACAAAAGTTGGCCTCGATGCCAACTTTGTTGAAAGGAACCACCGAGAAGGTGAAGCTCATTTGTGAGCGGTTGAAGGCAGCATCGGATCGACAAAAGTCTTACGCGGATTTGAAGCGTAAGGAGATAGAATTTGCGGTGGGTAACCTTGTGTTTTTGAAAGTTTCACCTTGGAAGAAGGTGGTATGGTTTGGCCGGAAGGGCAAGTTGAGACCAAGGTACATTGGACCATACGAAGTGATAGAACGTGTGGGTCTTGTTGCTTATAAGCTGTGACTACCTCAAGAGTTAAAAAAGATACATAATGTGTTTCATGTATCCATGCTTTGGAGGTATAGATCAGACCCTCCGCGTGTTATGTATGTGGAGGAAATTGAGTTGAATCCAGATTTGACATATGATGAGGAACATTTTGAGATTCTTGATTCGAATAGTAAGGTTCTCCGTGGTAAGACCATTGAGCTGGTCAAGGTGTTGTGGAGACACCGTGGTGTGGAGGAAGCCACGTAGGAAAGGAAGGAAGACATGAAGAAGCAATTTCCTCACATTTTTTACTCCAGGTAAATTTTGAGGATGAAATTCCTTAAGAGGGGGAGAGTTGTAACGCCCCGGATTTTGGCCTAGATGTTTTAGAGTTCGAATCGGACCGGTCGAGAACGATTCGAACCTTAAAGGGAGATTTAAGGAACACCTGGTTTGGGATCCTTTAAAAATGTGGAAAAATACCTAAAAATCCTCATTTATTATGTGAATGATTATGGTGAAAACAATTTTACAAAATAAGATTTGGAAATACTACAATTCGGTGTAGTGACCAAATCATAGTTTTTTGCAAAAGTTAAATAGTGATTGTTTTGTAAAAGATTGAAACTTTGAATCTTTAAGGAGCTAATTTTACCAAAATGTTTTTAATCAGATTTCTCCTTATTTTGGGTGATTTTAATAATGTTTTAATTAAGGGAAATAAAGTTAATTAAAAGGAAACACCAACTTTGACTTTTCATAATTACCTTACGTCAAATTTCTCTCATTTCATTTTCTCTCAATTTCTTTTCAGCCAAACAAATTTTCTCCATCAATTAGCCTCTGATTTTCATTCCTTTAGATGAGATTTCTATCTCCTTTTGATTCCTAATCTTTTCCTCACCAAATCCTCTTGTTTTCACATTGGATTTTCAAGAAAACTTGCCCAAATCAAGGAGAAATCAACCATTAGAGGTAAGTTTCGTCCTTCTCCTATAATGATCAATTATTTACTGAAATTCCAAGTTATCAATAATTTGTTGATGATTTTTGAGTTGCTTTAATGTTAGAAACAAGAAATTGTATTAAAACATAAGGTTCTTGGAGAGATGTAGACAATTTCCGTGGTTGTTGGTTAGGCTCTGTTTTGAGGTTGTTTTCTAATGTATTTTGGATGGTAATTGATGATATAAATGAGGTTTTATCAAACAAATCCCGAATAGGTTTGGGATCCTAAGTTTTACATGCTAGAATGGTGGTTTTTGGGGTGGTTTGGTGTTCTTTTATAGCTGGAGGTATAAGGACGAGTTTGTGGTGGTTTTTGATGTTGATTGATGATTAGAAGTGATAAATCTTGGCTAGGCTTTGTTTTGGAAGAGTTTGGAGAATATTTTGGTTGTTTTTGGTAGCCGAAATGAAGCTCTAGAGTAGAGCAGCGAGTTTAGGTGTGTGGATGATGATTTCAATGCATGATGATGCATTAATCCTCTGCTCTTATGTGTTATAAACATCGTAGACATCTTCGGACGCCTTTGGTGTTGATCCAGGAGCTTAGATAGCGTTTTGGCGAGCAAGCGAAACATAATCGGTGAGTGCGAATGGTTTTAGAAGTCCTTGAGGGACAAAGAAACAAGGTTTGGGGATTTATGAAAGGTTTGAAACACCTTCCTAAATCTGGAAGTAAGTATTGGCTAGATTGCTCTCATATATGTAGTGGTTGCCTTTAAAATGCTTTTACATGCTCATGTTTTGAGATAGATAAATTCTTTCTTTTTTATGCACGATTTGTAGCATGAGATAATGCTTGAAAGGATTTCATGAAGTAACATGTTGCATTGATGAGTTTTGAGCTTATGTTTTAAAGCATGGAAAATGTTATGGTTTTGAATGAGATGAGAAAGCTTTGAGAAATGTTGCATTAAAAACAGTAGGTGAGATGATGTTTTGACATAATATATTGGCATAGAAGATGAGATACTTACCAGATATCATTGATCGATCAATAGGATGAGAGTGCACTATAAACTAAAAATTTGTACGTGCTCTTTGGATTCAATCCAAAGGGAGAGATCGATGATGGGCATTCCATCAGGTAGGACTTGGTGAAATACCCAAGCTTTGTGGCGATATGAGATTCCGCCATGTGAGTATGGGGATGTGAGATTCCACCAGAAATTATGTTTACTAGACGAGTGAGTATGGTGATGTGAGATTCCACTGGAAGTGTCTAGTGGGTTTGAGAAAGTTGTCCGCATATCCGAGTAACAATGGGATGTGAAATGCCAATATAATATATGAAAATGCTTTTGATTCACATGTACCTATTGATGAGATGATTTATGCTATGAGAAATGCATATGAGATTTGTATATAAAATGCTTTAGTTTTCATAAGCATGTGTTTGGCCTTGCCATGAGATTTGCATTGGTTTAAATGCATAAGATAGAATTGAGGTACATGTGTTTTCAAGGGAGTTTTTCTTTGAAATGGTTTTCAAGCATGAGATGGAATGAGCATGTTGCAGAAAAGGCTTTTGAGAAAGTGTTTTGAATGATGCATTGTTGTGTTGGTTTTCTTTAGAGCTTGCCTCACTAAGCAAATGTGCTTACGCTCTCTTTGACCAACAATGCATATAATTGAAGTGTTTTTGGGCAGCAAGAAGGTTAAGAACATCCAAGAAAGTGCAAATCTCGTGTATAGTGATGTTTTACATAATTTAGTATTGATAATTGGCAATGGGGTTTCATGGTTGTAGTTGGGAGATGTGTTTTGGAACTCCCTATGGTTGTAATAAGTTTGGTGTGGCTTTTGGAGTTTGTAAATGGTTTTGTTTGTGTGATTTGAGGTTTGAGAGCTCATATTTAGCTTTGTGGCTAGGAAGCATGCATATAGATTGAGTGTTCATGTGTTTGATGCCATGCTCTAGTTTAAGTTTCCTAAATATGATCTCTAATGTCTAGACAAGTTGCTGGTATGATATTGTATAATTTGAAGCATATTTGAGTGGGTTAAGAGGTGAAAAACTAGCATTTTCTGCTGTTGCAGGGCAGGGTGTATCGAAACACCCTTAACTGTTTTAAACCGGGGGCCTGTAATGGCCATAGTGTTTCGGAACGGTTGAAGGTGTTTCGGAACATTTTGGCTACTAGAGAGGCTTGTTTCGATACCGGTCTCGGAACGGACCCGAGTACCGAAATGGTCAACACCTTTTCGATACGGGCATTTCAGTACGAAGGTCTGTGTTCCGAAACGGGTGACCGTTGGATGATGTTTTTGAATTGTTTCAAGTTTCATGTTTTACATTTTAGTCCTGAATGTTGTGGATGCAATTGCTTGAGCTTGGAATGTTCTTTTAAGTTGAAATTTGACAGAGAAGCATGTAATATGACTAATTTCATGTTGGTAAACTTAAAATCGGCAAAGTCCTTCTATTTTCTAAAAATTACATTTTGGTCCCTAAAAGTGTAATTCATGCAATTGAGTCCCTAAATGATTTCTGATCGTTGTGCCCTTCTCTCATATGATTCTTGAGTATTCACATAGGCTTAATGTGCAAAAGATTAAAAAGACAAAAAAGGGGGTCGTTAATCAAGGTTGACTTTTGGGTTGACTTTGGTTTTCCCCGTGTAATCTTCGTAGTTCAGGTGAAGCGTCTAGGCCGGGCTAAGGGGGTTACAGGTTATGTTGTAATTAGTGTGAGAACAGTTTCTTAGGATTTTAAGTTTGTTTTTACAATAAAGCTTCAAGGTTTTCTTATTTCATGCTCTTCATAGTTTTCAATTAAGGTGAAAGATTAGTTGATTACTATCCAAGACAAAACTCCATTCCCCTATCGAGGCATCGAGAGCGTCTCAGCAGCCTATCTGCCATCGCCCGCCGAGGCTACAGAGTCTGGCAGCGCAAAACAACTTGTGAGCAATCCAGTCTTCATCAATGTGATGGATGAACCTAAACAATTAAGCTGGAGGGATACTGATGTCCCAGGACAAGAGGACGAAGAATTAAGAAAGGGAGGATCTCTGAAGTGTGAGGAGCAATTGGAAAATCCAAGCCAAGATGATGCAGAACACTGCCTGGGCAGCATGATTGACAACTGTTTTGGTAGCTTCCTAGAACGAAGCCCTGAAGATGAACTGAGCAGTGAAAGGATAGTACATGAACAAAGCATTGCCACAGCAACACCGAGTGAGGCCGACAAAGGAATTAAAGATGCCACGACAACATCACATGCTTCGGCAAATAGTCCCACCACGACAGACGCCTTAACAACGATGATTGCCTCGACAGAAGCCGCGACAACTATGGACTATATATATCGAGAGGAGTCGATGGTGGTAGATTTAAAGCCATCAAAATCTCTACTTATGGATATTTTCAAAGGGCATAAAGAAAACAATGTTAAGAATCATGAAGCTTTTCTGAAAATTGAGTTTTCCCTTGACAACATCATGACAGAAGGCTGTCGCAGCAGCTGTTGCGACAACAAAAGCAACTTTCCACCATAATAAACTTCAACAAAAATGAGGTAAGTACATGGTTAGATAGTGATATAATTTTTCATAATCATGTAACACCCGGGTTTAGGGGTCGGGAGAAATAAATAAATAAAATAATATTCCCGTTTTGTTTTGCTAAATTAATTTAAGGTGTTGGACCAAATTTGGACGACAAGCCCAATAGTCATTTTAATGGCATTTTTGTAAAAAAAGAAAACTTTTCAAATAAGCTCATTCCCTTTAGATTTTATTTCAAACAAATAAAAGAACAAAAAAAAGATGTCATCCTCTTCCCCCTTTCTTCCATTTTGACGTGAACCTCCTTCCCCCTCCTCTCAAATTTCTTTCCACCAAATCTTGCCCTCATTTTGGAGTTCTTGCAAAGGTAATAACAAATTCATGTTGTTCTGAACTTCCTCTATCTTCCCATGCCTTTAGTTTTCATTGAAATTCATGATTTAAAGTTTTGTGTTTTTGGGGTTTTGAAGAGAAAGATGAAAACTTTACCATCCATTGCTTGAGCTCTTGATTCCTTGTTAATATATAAGTTAATATTAACCCAAGAGGTCTAATATATGTAATTTTTAAGGTGTTTTCTAAGGATTTCCGAAATTGGGTTTTGGTGGGGTTTTAGGAAGGTTTTTAGTTGAGTTTTGGGTATGGTTTGTGTTGGAAATTGAGGGTGGATCTTAGAGTAATGGTTGGGGGCTGTTTTGGGAGCATTTGGATGTGTTAAAAATGTTGAAATCATGAGTTTTAGTTGGGGTTTGAGCGCTGCTCGGGTCTAGTGTTTTGGGGGTTGTACATGGCTTGAATTAATGTGCTTGTTGCTTGAATTGTATTCTGGGTTGGTGTTTTGATGTTGGGCTGATTTGAGGATTATTTGAATTGTGTTTGAGGTTGTTAAAAGCGGGAATTTGTGTTGGAGAAGCTTCGGGAAGAAATCTGGAAATTGAAGACCATGGTTGCTTGGTAAATGAGCTTGGAGGTAGAGGTGAGTGGTTAAATACTTTTAAATGGTTTTCAAGTGTTGGTTCAAGCATGTGAACTAGGTTGGGATTGGTAGACCCACCTAGAGTTGGGATTAGGGTGGTAGCCTAATCCCAAACTTTAGTTACAGACCTTGGTTGATCTTTAAAGTGTTGAATTATGCCTCATGTTTAATCATGCTTATGGTGGTTATGCTTATGTTGTTATACATGTATGTGGAGGCATGGCTTAATGCATTGTTACATGCATCTCGATGATAAATGTGATAGAGATATACATGGGTATGAAATATGATGTGATAATTGTGTTGTTGAGATGCATGTAGCGTTGACATGTGTAATGATGTTATGAGGTGATTGTATGATCTGAGGTTCATGGTGAGTACATGCTAGGCATGGAAATGTGGCTTGTGCATGACGGTGAGTCATGGTGAGTACGTGCTAAGCACGGAAGGTATTATTAAATGGTATTGTGAAAGAGTAATGAAATGTGTAGTATTGGCACTAGTATGCTTGGGTACAAATGATCGATCATTAGGATGTTAGTGTGCACACATGAGTCTAAATTCGCGCGTGGCCTTGGTGGCGTTGAGTCACCAAGGAGGAGTACGGGTACGCCCGGAAATTGTATTTATATTAGTCGATGATGAGTGGAATCCCATCGACAGGGCGTGAGGATGAATGGAATCCCCTCCGCATGAAATGAGGCGTGAGGATGTGTGGAATCCCCTCCGCGTGAACGGTGATGAGTGTAATCCCATAGTCAGGTAATGGTTGAGTTGTTGGATGTGAGTTCCAATGGTTATCCGTGTATTCGAGTCATAGCTAGGTGCCAATACGGATTGTGGTCTATGTTGCCAATATGTGATTAAGCGTGAGCCGATGGGATTTGGGATGTGTTGCTAACATGGTTTAATATATGTGAACTCATATGTTGTGGATTTAAACATGTTGAGCATGATATGATATTGAATATATGTATATGCATCATTTATAATTATGGCTCGTGTGGATCGGAGGTAAGACCATGCATTTTATCTTGGTTGTAGCTCGTGCTTGGACCCTGCATTGTCGTAGGTTTGTTTTATGAGCTTACCCTCACTAAGCTTTTATGCTTACGCTCTCTTTTGTTCGACAATGCAGATCAATAGCTTGTGGGTAGCAAGGGCAAGGAAAGACCTCCAAGTGTTGCTTTGGTGAGATCAATGTATGAATTTTAAGTGATAGAATGTAATAGTTAAGCAATGGGATAGGTATTGTTGTTTGAGTTTGGGTGTATGTTGATGTTTGATTTGGCCTTGGTTTGTAAAACATGTTACGCTATGATGTATGCTTGTGTGTGGTGGCATGTCTTTAGATGTTTAGGTTGCCTTGTTATGGTGCAAACCTCTTATATGCTTATCTTGTGCCTTCATGGCTTTGTGTTCCTTGTATGACCTTAAATGTTGATATGACTTTTGTTGGAATGTCATGCTTGAAAGCTTATGTTGCTTGTATGGTTTGTGTATCATCTTGTGTTGGGTTGTGCCTTTGATTTCAAGTTAAAGCATGCTTTTATGTTTGATTTGCCTTAGGATTGATGTTAGTGTGTTGGTTGGGGTTTTAGAGGGATTTAAGGGCCTTCTTGTGCCTTAAATCAGCTCAAACCTGTAAGTTCGTAGCAGGGGTATCGATACGGTTGGTACGATATCGATACCACCTTCTTTTTTCAGGCCTCGTGTATCGATACACTTGAGGGGTGTATCAATACCATTTTGGTCATTGGAGCTACTGTCCATTTCGGTATCGATATCGGCCTCTAGTGTATCGATACCGTCATCTTAGCGTTAACCGTGGGAAGTCAACCGTTGGGGAGGGTATCGATACACTCCTTGGGTGTATCGATACGGTCTCTGCTGGTTGAGTTTGACCAGTTGACCTAGTCAAGGGGGTATCGATACACCCCTTAAGGGTATCGATACCGCCTGCAGTTAAAGCTTAAACCTAGTCAAGGGTATCGATACACCCCTTAAGGGTATCGATACCGCTTGTAGTTAAAGCTTAAAATTGGGTTGTAAGATGTTGAGCTGAGTTCGTTTGTTTGCCTCGTGAATGTTGTTCCGCTGTATGATCACATAGGATTAAATACTCATCTAGACAAGATTTAAAATGGAAAAAATAGGGTTGCTAACCGAGGGGGAATCCTTAAGGGGTTTTCACTCGGTTTTCCCCGTGTAGCTCACTCGGACCGGTCATCTGGCCAGACCGGGACGAGGGGGTTACATTTGTTGGTATCAAAGCCTAAGGTTACCGAGACCTTGGGCAGGTAAGTGAGGTAAGTTAAGTTCTTGCATTGAAATTGC
The DNA here is from genome assembly GCA_958450335.1 of Hibiscus tridactylites. Classification (NCBI taxonomy): domain Eukaryota; kingdom Viridiplantae; phylum Streptophyta; class Magnoliopsida; order Malvales; family Malvaceae; genus Hibiscus; species Hibiscus tridactylites. The sequence goes on along the minus strand of OY288278.1, from coordinate 19,740,592 downwards.
ACGGTGTTTGCTTGCCATGTAAGCATGTTGCTCGTTATCCGTGTATGTTGTGATGTATGATTGTTTGATTGAGGATGTATGTTGTTTGATCGTACGCATAAGTTTTCTTGTTTAGCAAGTAAGCCTTGTTATATGCTTGGTTGAGTATGTATGTGTGTTGATTTGTTTGAAACCTGTTTAGTAGAGTCTCATTGCTACTATTACATCGAAAAAGAGGTTTTAAGTGAGGGAAACATACTTGAGCCACTTGGAAGCCTTGCCTTGCTAACCCAATCTTGTATGTTAAATTGTTGATTGATTTATTGCTTTTAGTAAGTTTGAGGCCAATGTGTGGGCCGTGAATCGGTAAGTGGAAGTTGTGGGTTCTAAAAATGTGGATGATGTTGAGGAAGTCCATTGTTGTAGTTAAGAGAGTATGGTTGTACCGGAGTTGAGGTACAGTTTGGTTGCTCGAGTCCGCATGTATGTGAGTTGATTCTTGTTGGTGAGGGACGATGAGACCTATTCTGGTATTAGTTGGTAAAAAGAAGCAAAGGCCTTTGAGTGAAGTTCGGGGGGTATCGATGTTATAGTAGATAAGCCCTTGGTACAATAATAAGTTGTTCCCTCCAGTTGATTCTAAACTCGTGCTTTTGTATATCGATAGTGAGTATGCAAGTTTGAATGTGCCCGATGAGGTGTCAGAGGTAGGTATGAGTACCTTAGTTCTTTTGGCGAGATCTAGTTAGGGGTCTCGTGTGAGTAATCTGAATTTCGGAAATGTTAGTTGGTGACCGTTGGGGTTCGGCCTATGATTTTAATGCAAGACAGCCGGTCAGTGTCCGTGAATGGGAGCTAGTTTGTATGATTGGGTCAGTATACGTTGGGTTGTCTTCCAGCAAGCGGAAGAGATGAAGTCACTTCCAATATAGTTGAGCCGAGAAGGGAATCTCGAGCTTTGACTCCAGGTTGTTTGTTAGGGGTAGAACAAGTCCAGCATGACTGTTTGTGTGTGATCAGAATTGAATCTTGAAGTTACGAGATGCTCTAAGAACAGTTTAGAAGAGTCAGACTTTGTTGAATAACTAGTCTGAAGAAAAGAGGACCGAAGAATATCAGTTGTGTACATGTGAAGTTGCAATTTCCGCGGATATCTTCTGTTGTGTGATCATGTAAGAAATTAGATATCTTTGTTGAAACCTTAGATGTAGGGACACTTGTGACTAGCCTTTTGGGAGATAGTAGTGATCAGAAGGATGTACAGAAGATGTTTGTTGGTGGTTTAGAGTTACTAGTTTCTAGTAGATGTGAAGTGATTGTCTTCCTACGGTTTCGATGTACCTTTTTGACATGGTTTGGCTTGTAGAGCACAAAGCTAGGATATACATTGAGACAGAGAGAGAATTGCCTTGAAGTCGCAGATTTTGTGAGACTGTAGTAGTAGGTAAGGATGTGAACTCCTTATTGAATGTTGATCCAGCTTTAGAGGTCAAAGATTGGTTGAGTTTAGTCAACAGGCTTGCTTAACAATTGCGATGGATTTGATTTTGAATGAAGATTAAACCACATAATGTTAGAATAGTTGTGTTTTCTTTTCCTAGAAGTGTTTGGAAGAATTGTCGGTTTACCTCTTATTAGAGGAGAAGAGTTTGTTAGTGAGACCGTTTTTGAGGTTGCTTCTGTTTTGTTTGTTCTGTAGCTTATGAATTCCGGAAGAATTGAGAATATTGAAGAATTAACTTCGAGACTTGTTAGACCTTAGATTCATTAGGCCTAGTGCATCATCTCAGAGTTCTACAGTGAAATTTGTGAAGAAGAAAGAGTGACAGTATGAGAATGTGTTCAGATTACATACAGTTGAAACAAGTGACAGCGAATAATTAACATCCATTTTTGAGTGTCAGTGATTAGTTGGTCAGTAGTGTGTGCTTCAATCTTTCGAACATTAATTTGAGATCCGTTTACTACCAGTTGAAAGTGAGAAAATTTGAAGTACCGAAGACAACTTTAGGGGCAAGATGTGATCACCTTGAGCTCTGAGTTATGTCGTTTTGTTGGACTAGTGTATTAGTTACCTTTATAGAGATGTTGAACAGAGTAATTCGCGAGTTCCTTGATCAGTTGTAATAGTTCTCATAGATGACACATGAGTATATTCACGTACCGAAGAAGGCCATGACAAGCTTTAGAGCTAGTATTGTAGATTCTATTAGAGAATCAGTTGTATGCCAAGTTGAGCCAACGTGAACTTCGAGTTAATGAAGATATTCTCTTAGGACATTTAGATTAGCCGAGTGTATTAGAAAAAATCTTGAACAGATAGAGGAAGATGTGAGTTGGAAGAAATTGAAGATTGTGACAAGTATCTATAGTTCCTAGGTCTAGCATTGTTACTTTCAGAGAATTGTGAATAGTCTTTTGAACATAGCTGCTCATTTGACAAGTTGCTACAGAAGAACGTTCAGTTGTGTGGTTAGATGCGAGACAATGAGCCATTGAGAAACCGAAAGAAACTTTGAAGAGAGCTTCGACCTTGATCCAGCCTATACTAGAGAAAGAGTTTGTGAACTGTAGTGAATATTTACATGTATGGTTAGGTTGTGTGCTTATGCAAGACGAAAGATTGTGACTTGTTCATCGAGTTAGTTGAAAGACCGTGAGAAGAGTTATCCGATATGAGACATAGAGCTAATTACAGTTGTATTTGCTTCGAAGACTTAGAGCCAAAGCTTGTGTAGTAAGAAATGCACGGTGTGTACGTACATATTATCAGAACTTGAATCGTTAGACAACTTAGGAAGGGTTGAAACTTGAACAACATAAAGTGTTAGAACTGCTTGAAGACTGTAATATCAAGATTGAGTACCATTCGAAGATAGTCAACGTAGTAACCGATGTTCCGAGTTGTAATTGTTGTTAGATTAGTAGTTGAGTTGCGAGTTGTATTTGCCGAATTCAGTTACCGAATGGCAGTATTCTTGTGGCCGAGTTTCATGTTGACCTATATTGAGTTAGAATGTTTGAAGAGAAACAGTTGCAAGACAGATTCTTGGCACCTCACGTGCGAGGCATAGTAGAAGGAAGACATTCAGAATACCGTTTCAGAGATGATAGAGTTTTGCATTTCAGAGACAAAATAGTTGTACCGATTGACATAGTGTTTTGATTTTGGCCGAAGCACACGACAGTTTGTTTGTATTGCATCTGAGTAGTATGAAGACGTATTGTGGGTTGAAGACGAGTACTTCCGGATTGAGTTGATGAATTGTGTGGTTCAGTATGAGAGTGAGTGTGTAAATTGCCAGCGTGTCAAGATCGAGTATCAGTTTTCTTCTAGTTTGTTACATCTGTGGAAGGTTCTTAATGGAAGTGGGTAATAGAGATCCAAAATTTCTGCTAGATTATTTTTGAAAACGTTTGCATAGTGTCTGGTTACCTGTTGAAGGCAGATGGTCAGTTAGAGAACGTTATGAGTCAAGTGTTCAAACAGTGCTGTATGAGATTGGGAATCGGGCTAGTTCAGTTGTTTAATTGTTGCGGTTACCACCAGAGTTAGAAAAGGGGTTGATGATGTGATTTGTGTATCTATGATTTGGGAGTGTGAGTCAGATCTGTCTCGTGCTATGTTGTTGAAGAGATTGAGTTGAGTTTTAAATTGACATGTGGTGGAGAACCAGTTGGGGTCTTAACATCAGATAGATAATGTTGTGTGGTAAGTCTATTGAGTTGGTTAAAATGTTGAAGTGGGAAGAAAAGGGAAGTGTCCGGTCCGATAAATTTCGGGGACAAAATTTCCTTAAGTGGGGGAGAGTTGTAACACCCGGGTTTAGGGGTCGGGAGAAATAAATAAATAAAATAATATTCCCATTTTGTTTTGCTAAATTAATTTAAGGTGTTGGACCAAATTTGGACGACAAGCCCAATAGCCATTTTAATGGCATTTTTGTAAAAAGAAAACTTTTCAAATAAGCTCATTCCCTTTAGATTTTATTTCAAACAAATAAAAGAACAAAAAAAAAGATGCCATCCTCTTCCCCCTTTCTTCCATTTTGACGTGAACCTCCTTCCCCCTCCTCTCAAATTTCTTTCCACCAAATCTTGCCCTCATTTTGGAGTTCTTGCAAAGGTAATAACAAATTCATGTTGTTCTGAACTTCCTCTATCTTCCCATGCCTTTAGTTTTCATTGAAATTCATGATTTAAAGTTTTGTGTTTTTGGGGTTTTGAAGAGAAAGATGAAAACTTTACCATCCATTGCTTGAGCTCTTGATTCCTTGTTAATATATAAGTTAATATTAACCCAAGAGGTCTAATATATGTAATTTTTAAGGTGTTTTCTAAGGATTTCCGAAATTGGGTTTTGGTGGGGTTTTAGGAAGGTTTTTAGTTGAGTTTTGGGTATGGTTTGTGTTGGAAATTGAGGGTGGATGTTAGGGTAATGGTTGGGGGCTGTTTTGGGAGCATTTGGATGTGTTAAAAATGTTGAAATCATGAGTTTTAGTTGGGGATTGAGGGCTGCTCGGGTCTAGTGTTTTGGGGGTTGTACATGGCTTGAATTAATGTGCTTGTTGCTTGAATTGTATTCTGGGTTGGTCTTTTGATGTTGGGCTGATTTGAGGATTATTTGAATTGTGTTTGAGGTTGTTTAGAAGCGGGAATTTTGTTGGAGAAGCTTCGGGAAGAAATCCGGAAATTGAAGACCATGGTTGCTTGGTAGATGAGCTTAGAGGTAGAGGTGAGTGGTTAAATACTTTTAAATGGGTTTCAAGTGTTGGTTCAAGCATGTGAACTAGGTTGGGATTGGTAGACCCACCTAGAGTTGGGATTAGGGTGGTAGCCTAATCCCAAACTTTAGTTACAGACCTTGGTTGATCTTTAAAGTGTTGAATTATGCCTCATGTTTAATCATGCTTATGGTGGTTATGCTTATGTTGTTATACATGTATGTGGAGGCATGGCTTAATGCATTGTTACATGCATATCGATGATAAATGTGATAGAGATATACATGGGTATGAAATATGATGTGATAATTGTGTTGTTGAGATGCATGTAGTGTTGACATGTGTAATGATGTTATGAGGTGATTGTATGATCCGAGGTTCATGGTGAGTACATGCTAGGCATGGAAATGTGGCTTGTGCATGACGGTGAGTCATGGTGAGTACGTGCTAAGCACGGAAGGTATTATGAAATGGTATTGTGAAAGAGTAATGAAATGTGTAGTATTGGCACTAGTATGCTTGGGTACAAATGATCGATCATTAGGATGTTAGTGTGCACACATGAGTCTAAATTCGCGCGTGGCCTTGGTGGCGTTGAGTCACCAAGGAGGAGTACGGGTACGCCTGGAAATTGTATTTATATTAGTCGATGATGAGTGGAATCCCATCGACAGGGCGTGAGGATGAGTGGAATCCCCTCCGCATGAAATGAGGCGTGAGGATGTGTGGAATCCCCTCCGCGTGAACGGTGATGAGTGTAATCCCACCGTCAGGTAATGGTTGAGTTGTTGGATGTGAGTTCCAACGGTTATCCGCGTATTTAAGTCATAGCTAGGTGCCCATACGAATTGTGGTCTATGTTGCCAATATGTGATTAAGCGTGAGCCGATGTGATTTGGGATGTGTTGCTAACATGGTTTAATATATGTGAACTCACTTGTTGTGGATTTAAACATTTTGAGCATGATATGATATTGAATATATGTATATGCATCATTTATAATTATGGCTCGTGTGGATCGGAGGTAAGACCATGCATTTTATCTTGGTTGTAGCTCGTGCTTGGTACCTACATTGTCGAAGGTTTGTTTTATGATCTTTCCCTCACTAAGCTTTTATGCTTACGCTCTCTTTTGTTCGACAATGCAGATCAATAGCTTGTGGGTAGCAAGGGCAAGGAAAGGCCTCCAAGTGTTGCTTTGGTGAGCTCAATGTATGAATTTTAAGTGATAGAATGTAATAGTTAAGCAATGGGATAGGTATTGTTGTTTGAGTTTGGGTGTATGTTGATGTTTGATTTGGCCTTGGTTTGTAAAACATGTTACGCTATGATGTATGCTTGTGTGTGGTGGCATGTCTTTAGATGTTTAGGTTGCCTTGTTATGGTGCAAACCTCTTATATGCTTATCTTGTGCCTTCATGGCTTTGAGTTCCTTGTATGACCTTAAATGTTGATATGACTTTTGTTGGAATGCCATGCTTGAAAGCTTATGTTGCTTGTATGGTTTGTGTATCATCTTGTGTTGGGTTGTGCCTTTGATTTCAAGTTAAAGCATGCTTTTATGTTTGATTTGCCTTAGGATTGATGTTAGTGTGTTGGTTGGGGTTTTACAGGGATTTAAGGGCCTCCTTGTGCCTTAAATCAGCTCAAACCTGCAAGTTCGTAGCAGGGGTATCGATACGGTTGGTACAGTATCGATACCACCTTCTTTTTTCAGGCCTCGTGTATCGATACACTTGAGGAGTGTATCGATACCATTTTGGTCACTGGAGCTACTGTCCATTTCGGTATCGATACCGGCCTCTAGTGTATCGATACCGTCATCTTAGCGTTGACCGTGGGAAGTCAACCGTTGGGGAGGGTATCGATACACTCCTTGGGTGTATCGATACACCCCTTAAGGGTATCGATACTGCCTGCAGTTAAAGCTTAAACCTAGTCAAGGGGTATCGATACACCCCTTAAGGGTGTCGATACCGCATGTAGTTAAAGCTTAAAATTGGGTTGTAAGATGTTGAGCTGAGTTCGTTTGTTTGCCTTGTGAATGTTGTTCCGCTGTATGATCACATAGGATTAAATACTCAACTAGACAAGATTTAAAATGGAAAAAAATAGGGTTGCTAACCGAGGGGGAATCCTTAAGGGGTTTTCACTCGGTTTTCCCCGTGTAGCTCACTCGGACCGGTCATCCGGCCAGACCGGGACGAGGGGGTTACAAATCACATGTTCATGCATTCAGGAATAGAAACAAGGAGGAAGGTTCACATAGACTGGAGACCAAGATCGGACTCCTCAACCACGAGTATGAAAACTTCAAGATGGATCCGGAAGAGGACATTGAGAAGATGTTCCATAGGTTCTCCACCCTCACCAATGGACTCAAAGGTTATGGATAAGCCATCCCGGAAGAGAAGCTTGTCTGAAAGCTCATCTACTCCCTTCTTGAGTCATGAGACTCAAAAAGGACCGCCATCATCGAAGCCAAGATTCTCAAGACTTTGAAGCTTGATGAGCTCATGGGGTCACTTCTCACTCACCAAATAATGAAGAAAATCAAAGAAGATGAGAAGAAGAAGGAAGAGATTAGAGCTATAGGGAGAAGAAGCTCAAAGGGCTTGGCATTAACACATATGTCATTGCTCTCAAATCCTCCACATGTCATCATGTAGATTCAAGTGAGGAGGAAAGTGAAGATGAAGAGATGGCCTATCTCTTCAACAAATTTGCCCGGTTCATGAAGAGCAAAATGGAAAATCAAAGTATGAATCGAGGAAGAAGGTGAAGGAATATCACAAGTCCAACAAGAAGGGATCATCTTCAAAGCAAGCATATGTGGCCACATGGAGTGATGAAGACTCCACCGATGATGAGGTAGCCCACCTATGCTTGATGGCCCTCAATGAGGGAGAGGTAACTTCTAACTTATTTAGCTCAAATTCTTATACTTTTGATAAGTTACAAGAAGCCTATGATGAGTTGGTTTTCGAATTTAAGGCTTCATTTTCAAAACAAAAAAAAGTTGATTTCAAAGTTGAAAAAAGAAAATGATTTTCTTTTGAAAACCAATTTTGAGTTTGAAGCAAAATTGAAGGATTTTGAGCAACAAGTTTCTAGTTTACAAAACTTGCTTCAAACAATGGAAAATATTATCAAAAGGATGTTGATGATCTTAAGAAAGAAAAGATTTTGATTTCCAAGGAACTAGAAAAGAAAAATGATTTTGGAAAATCAAAATTTTACCAAAGACAATCTAGTGCCCCTATATTTTTAAATGGAAAATGTTTTAGAAGTGTTTGGGTTCCAAAAGAACTAATCAGATCACATAAAAAGGATGAAGTTGAAAAATGGATTCCTAAGGGAACTAAATTTTGTGCAAATAACATTTATGGATCCAAAGCAATTTGGATACCAAAATTTGTATGATTGTCTTGATTAGGTGTGATGAAGGTGTTCAGCAAGTCCAATCAATGAGGGGGAGCTCCATACACACAAGGAAGAACACTTGAAGAAGGAAGGCTTCACATCCTCCCTTGAAGTTCAAGTGTTGGTAAAATCTAGTTGTTTTTTACTTGTTTAATTTGATTTACTTTCTTTTAATTCAACTAGATTATCATGTGTTGGACTAACATCTTTTAATGATGCTTTGAGTAAGAGAGGGCCATTTTAAAATAAAAATTCATATTTGTGTCAATTTTTAGTAACCTTCTAAGTTATTTTGAAATTAAAGTTAATTATATTCTTTTTGATATAACAAAAGGGGGAGAATTAATTTTGAAAAAATTCATTTTCAAATGAATAAGGGGGAGCTTTACTTACTTTTAAATTTTTCATCTCTTATTCAAATTTTTAAACTTGAAGGGGGAGAATCCCAAACAATTTTTCAAGTTGATTTTATTATATCAAAAAGGGAGATATTGAAGAACTAGGTGTTTTGATATAATAATTGAAAATTGTTTTGGACTAATTTGAAAAGAATTTAAAACATCTCTTTAAGTCCAAACAACTTGAAAATATGTTTGAGGTATTTAAAAAGGTTTTTGGCAAAGTTTGGAATGCATTAAAATACTCAAATTTGGCTTTTCAGCACTACCGTACCGATACGGTATAACCCGTATCGATACCTTTTTACTCTAGTTTTGATTCTGCCAAAACTCGTACCGATCTAGGCTTATCTATATCTATACGGAGAGGGGTCGTACCGATACGCCTTTAAAGTGTGCCGATCCCTGCTTCAACAACCTCCAACGGCTATTTCCCAACAATCTTTTAAAGTGCAGACTGTACTGATACGCTCTCTAGCATATCGATACGCTTAGGCTGGCAAGAGCCCAACGGCTAGTTCTGAAGAAGGACGTACCGATACGGGTCCCCGTATACCGATACGATATGCACTAGAACTGCAATTAATGTGGGAAATAAAGACCCTAACGGCTCCAAAACATCCCCAACGGCTACAAACTCATTTGGGAGTATAAAAGGGACCTCCAAGCATCAAGACAAGACTAATGCTTCAATTGTCAACAACACTATGATTAAGATTTTGTCTTAGAGTTTAATTGTCCATTTTCTTGTATAGACAACACTAGTGAGCTAAACATTGTTAAATTTGCTCAAGTGTTTAGGTTTTGGGTGAGAGCTAAATAGTGCAAACAAACACCTATTAGAGAGATTTCAAATTTGTTTAGAATTTCTCTTGTAAAGAGGGTTTACTCAAGCTTTGGGTAGAAAGCTTTGAGGGTTATAAAGGTTGCCTCCTAAGCCTTGAAAAGGGGATGAAATTCTTAGTGAATTTGGTTAAAATACTTATTGGGAAGTTAAAGTAGTGGATGTAGGTGCTTGTTAGAAGACCGAACCACTATAAATCCTTGTGCCCAATTCCAATCTTTTAGCTTCCACTTTAATACCCAAAATTCAATCTTCTCCAAACTTGAGAAACACATCAGTTGAAGGAAATTGAACATCATAAAACCCAACATTTCATAAGGGGTCAACTAATTTTTTTCGTTGACGGGCAATTTTACCTTTAAGCCTTCATTATAATAATATTTTGTAGGTTAAACTTCATCAATAATCATTTAATTATGAAGATGTTTTAATTTGATCATCAATCTTTTGATTTTGTCAATTACGTATTTGATCTTTGTTATTTATAAATTCTATCAATTTGATTTTTGTTTTAATTTAATTTAATAAATTTAATTGTTTAAATAATACGATAAATTCTATTGAAGGTTATATTTTTATTGTTGAAAAACTAAGGAAAAAATGGGATTAAGCGGGGACTCAAACCAAAGTCCCTAAATGCCTACATGAATGACTAATCATTAAGTTAGGTTCAATATTTGGTTAAATTTGACAGCATATTTTATATATCTAAAGTTGTAGTTAATAAAATAGTAATGTATTGATATAATACTAATAATATATGGATTAATATCCTATACACAGGCGGTGGAAACTGAAAGTTTCCACAAGCGCCTTAGTTTTAGACTACATGGAGTTAGTTTAGGGTATATGGTTTAGGGGTTAAGGTGTAATGGTTTAGAATTTAGGGATAGTTGTTTCAATTTAAGGTTTGGGGTTATAATTTAGAGTTTATAAGTTAAAACTTAAATCCTCACTATATTACCCTAAACCATAAACCACTAAACTATATACCCTAAACTAACTCTCTATACCTTAAAACTAAGGCGCTTGTGGAAACTTTCAGTTTCCACCGCCTGTATAAAGGATATTTATCCATAATATATAATATACAATATTTTTAAAATATATTTTATATTTCAAATAATATTATTATTAATATTTCAAATATATTTATTTATAGTATTTTTTAATATTACTAATAAATATTATTAAATATACAATATTTTATTATGTATTATTAGTAAATAATATTATGAAAAAAATTATTTTCACTATATATTATTAATATATATTAAATAATAATTTTATTAGTAATATATTAATAAATGTATTTTAAATATACATAATAATATTATTTAATATATAAATTCAATCGTCCTTTAGCTTAATAGTTAGTCTAATCGATCATTAAAACCTAAGTATTCATAAGTATAATAATCAAAAGACTGGCAGATGCAAAGGTTAGATTGGGTAGGCTCATGCCCACCCTAAATTTTTTAAGGTTTACATATTGTCTTTAATTTTTTAAAATTTTATGGATTAGTCCTTAATTTTTATTAATTTTTATGACTTATGTCCACCCTGAATATTTGAAATTTTATTATTGTGCCACTCTCATAAGTTTTTTTAGATTATGCTCACCCTGAAAAATATTTTTAGATCCGCCATTAACTAGTGAGTCTAATAACTGAATGACACTTAAATTTTGAAATTTAAAATTTGTGCTTAATAGTAATATATTATTCATTAATCTTTCTATTATATTATTAGAGAGATTTTTTTCTTGTCCTATAATATTTCTTAATTTTATATTTTGTTGTTCATTGTCAAAATTTTCTTCTAAATGGTTTTTAAAACTATTCATTATTTTTAACATAAATATATATTCCTCACCATCACTACCAGGATATGTTTCTGATATTAATTTATATAATATTTTATAAGATTTATTTCTTCTTCAAAACATATTTTTAATTCTTGTTGTTCAAGAACTTTAATCATCTTCTTAGTATTTTTACCTTTGTTGAGACATTTCATTACTATATGACCTTCATCGCAAATAAAACATCTACACTTGATTTTATTATTCTTAAAATTATTAAAAGTTTTTTTCTTCTAACAAACCTTTTTATTTTATTCTTATATGGATACCTAGATTGTCTATAGGGTTTTTATCTATATAACTTTTACATTTTATTTTTCTTTTTGTAATATTTTTTAGTATTTAAACATATTTTTTTACATTTAAATTCCTATTCATTTTGTAAAACTTTAGTACATAGTTTATTATTGAGTTTATTTTTTATTTGTTTAGAGGCTTTGGTTTGGAGACAATATTTAGTTATTCTTCCCTAGTAGAATTTTTTCTATTTCCTATAAAATCTATAACTCTAACTTTTACCCATGATAAATTATTTTGTATTATAGTATAAGAATCATATTTGTTTATACAAATCTCGTCCCATGGGAGTGATAACTTATGAAAATATTAGTTTTTTTTTCAAAATTCTATCTTATCTTTTTTTAAAAAAAAATTTGATATTCATGATTTTTTTAATATCTTCTAAATATCTAGTATTACACAATTTTATTTTAGACAAAATATAACTAGCTTGATCATTTTGATTAGGGATTGCCATTTGACTCAAACCCAACGAGTTCTGACCAGACCTTATAGGATCGGGTTTTTAAAGAAAATTTTGAGTTTGGGTCGGGTTCGAGTATATTTTATGAGGATGAGGTCGGGTCGGATCGTTTTGGGATTAAGGTGAAAAATACTCTACCCGACCCGAAATAATAGTTTAATCTTATTCTAAATATTTAGGTATAATTGCTATAATGCGCATATATATATATTGAATAATATATATATATATATTATCTTCCTATTTTGTCTAATGAAAATAGAATAATTATTATAATGCTTCATTTCTATTTATATTTTTTCAATTTAACTCCATATTTTATTGAATAATAATGAAAAATAATAGTTTTTATTTATGTCGGGTCGAATAGGATTAGGTTCAAGTTTTTACTCTAGAATTCGGGTTCGGATTGGGTGAAACATCATAAAATGTCGGGTCGGGTCAGATTTGGGTGCAGGTGTTAAATTTTCGGGTCAAGCACAGATTGACTAAAAACGTGACTCAACCCGACCCATGACCATCCCTAATCATGATCTTCTTATCTATATAACCACTTTGTTAAACCTTCTAATATATCTTTAGGTATTTGAATATGATTGATTAACTGCCCTTTTTGTTCTCTACCTGTGTCAGATTCTTTTCACCTATGAAGAAATTGTAAGACATCACTTTGAAATATTCCAACAAAATAATTTAAATGTTTTTCTCTTATCCAATTATTGTTTATAACAATTGTCATAGATTGAGCACAGTCATCTACAATTTTTCATAATCTAATATGGGAATAATAGTTAAATATAAATATATATATACTCCTCCTTGAGCAATATTTTTTTTAATTACGACAATCTATTATATAAGAAACTGGATGTGAAGATTCATTTGTTTGTTCAGTTTTAACCTCACTAATAGTTATATTTTCAGCTTATCTTTCTATTATTCTGGTTGTTTTTCCAATCTGCTCTATATTTTTATTAGGTTACCTTAATTGACCATCTTCAAAAAATTAACATACAATATTTATTTTTTTCTTTAGGATTTAGATTTGGTGGTTCAATATCTATATAATCTGGTACATCAATATTTTCACCTACTTCTGAAGAAGTGTTTTCTTCATCAAATGTTTCATGATTAGTAGTGTATTGAACAACTACTATATTATGTAGTATCATAGTTTACCATATAATGATAATTAAACAAAGCAAACAAATTTTTATGTTCTTCATGAAGTTGTTCTATTAATTTCAAATATTTTATTTTGATCTTTTGTTTAGTAAAATTTATTTTTTAATGCTCTATAAGTTTTTTTATTGGGTTGGAAATCATTTTTTTTTTTGTTTTTCCTTTAAACATCTATAAGTTTTTGCAACTTGTTGTGAAAACATAAAACTTAAAATGTTATCAAAAAGTATAATATTTTGGTGGTGTAGTAATTATTAGGTTTTGTGTGTTGTAACATTTTAATTATACCTTTCTTAACTTTAAATTAAGACATCACACCCTAGACTCACCCGATCGTAGACTTGTGATCATGATTTCATTGTAAGTCGCCAACTCTTTGGATGAATTTGTTGAAAATGTAGTAAAAGGTGACAACTTTAGGAGTTGTTACAAAAGGAAAACATGTTATAAAATGAAAACCGTACTAGAGGACGTAAAACATTTTTTTTACCTAGAAAAAAAGAAACCTAATAATAGGCATAGCTCATATTCATACACACCAGTGCAACTAAAAAACAAAGGATTTAAAAGGCAAAGCTCATAAATAAATGCAGTTCAAAAATCTCGGAAACTCATTCTAGGGTCCACCTTTTTACCGGTTGCTCTTCCTCTTCCCCTATATCCACCTCTACTTGCTCCTCTTCCTCTGCCCCTTCCTCTTGCACCAAAGCCTCTGCTAAATGATTTGCCGTGCTTCACCTCCACGAGCGAATGAAGCAACTCATCACAAAGAATGCAGCCGGTATGCAATGTAGCTCCACCTTCCAAAGGAGTGGTTTTCTTATTAAAGTCTACCTCTATGATTGTTGAGTCACATTCGCTACATCGCTCTCGGGTGGTGGCGATACGGTGAGCACCCTCGGGGAGTAAGACAAGGCAATTGCATTTGTTGCAATAAAGCCTCCATTTTGGAGCACTTACTGGGTCTAAAACAAGTGTTCCGCTGCATTCGGGGCAAGCACAGACCCCCTGGGCCACCACAGAATGTCGACAAGTGGGGTGTGGGCAGAGGAAGCATGGCATGCCTGCTCCCTTCCCTAACTTTCCTGTACTACTACCTGTCTTTGTGGAACCAAAGAGAGTGTCTATTCCTTCAAATGGAGGGCTATTATAGCAATATGGGCATAGGGGGAACGACTTGCCCTCTGGACCAGGCATGGAGAAGATCAAAAGCTCGAAGTTATCCAACGGACATGTAAGTTCCTTGTACAACTGTAGAAAGATTAAAAATGTGAGTCACAATGAGCACTGTTAACCAGAGTCAATGATAAAGATATGTTGACCATGCTCTGTTGTCTGTTCCACTTTCAAAACACCCATGAGATCCAAAACACTACCACACATGTGGCTATGTATGTGCGTTATCGTTCTTTTTTCAAGTCAACCATGTAAACAACAAATACGATGCATGTATAAACATATTGTGTTAATCATGTTTGACAATGTTATGTTTATTACATTGTTTTTGTGTTTATTAAATATGTCAAATTTGACCCGTGTTATTCAAAATTACTATGTCTCAGAGTACTATCACCCATGCAATTTCTATAGGACATCAAGCTATTTGAATGAAGTAGATGCATCAAATCAAAAAGCATTTCTGGCAAGGCATGGACAGAGATTTTTATTAGAGTGCTTTACTAGTTTTCCTTCAAAATCTATGGTATAGATTTTGCAAAGATGCAAGAAATTATATGCAAGGTTCATATGCCTGGAACAACATCGCACATGATACATGCTATGAAACCATAAATTTTGCAAAAGGTCCAGCATTTTGGTATTACCTTGATAGTGCCCTTTTGAGGAAGATAGTAAACCTCCTCACATGTGCCACAAAACATACGTTGTGGTTGTGTTGAGACGTACTTCATGTACCGCAAACATTTACCACATTTACTAAGAGCACGTCCAGTGTCAGCTAATGGGGAGAATTGTGCTTCAAATAATGCATCCATGTTATCTATCTGGAAAAAGAAAGGGGAGACACGTAATGAACAAATAATTCTAAGCTACAATATCTGTAAAAGAAAATGTATACACGAGCATCTTGATAAGTGATGTGTTCCTGTAAGAATACGCATAGTATTCTAGTTTGTATAGGAATTAATTTATTATTAAAAGTGTTGTAGTTGTACTCTAAGTTTTTCCGATAGAGTTAGAAGACTAAACCTGGTAGAACTCCTTGTCTAACATAAAGTCCTAACCTATAAAGTCTGTATGTACCCTGACATTTACCTATTGATTTTCAATCAACTAATAAACATAAGAGTTTTTTGTTTATCTTCATGGTATCAGCCTAATTCGATCCAATCGAATTTTCTTTTTTTTCTTCGATGGTACATTCCAGTTCTAGTGAACTGCAATCTTCATCCTCAACATCTGATGGCAGATTTTTTGGAACTTTCTGGTTCGACTTAGTAGGTAAATTGATTTACTTGTCTCTCACTAGACCTGACATCTCATTTCCAGTAAATGTCATAAGTCAATACATGACAGACCCTAAACAAGAACACATGGATGCAGCAAAGAGGATCTTGAGGTATCTAAAAGGTACACCAGGACATGGCCTATTTTTCAGAAAGAATCAAGACAGAACTGTGAAGATCTACACTGATGCAAGCTGGGCAGGAGAGCTCTCTGACAGGAGGTCAACCAGTGGGTACTGTTCCTTTGTTTGGGGAAATCTGGTGACCTGGAAGGGCAAGAAACAAACGGTGGTTGCAAAAAGCAGTGCTGAGGCAGAATTCAGGGCACTGGCTTTGGGAATATGTGAAGGAATTTGGCTATTGAAATTTCTTAGAGAATTGGGAATGGCACAGGATGAAAGTTTTGAAATTTTGTGTGATAACCAATCAACTATCCAGATAGCCAAGAAACCAAACATGATAAGACAAAGCATATTGAAATCGACAGACACTTCATTGCTGAGAAGTTAGCTAAAGGGACAGTTTCTCTAAACTACATCCCTACAGAAGAACAGGTGGCAGACACTCTCACAAAGCCTCTGCCAAAAGCTCTTTTCAACAATTTTTTGTCCAAACTGGGATTATACAACATATATTCACCAGTTTGAGGGGGAGTGTAAGAATACGCATAGTATTCTAGTTTGTATAGGAGTTAATTTATTATTAAAAGTGTTGTAGTTGTACTCTAAGTTTTTCCGATAGAGTTAGAAGACTAAACCTAGTAGGACTCCTTGTCTAACATAAAGTCGTAACCTATAAAGTCTGTATGTACCCTGACATTTATCTATTGATTTTCAATCAACTAATAAACAGAAGAGTTTTCGGTTTATCTTCAGTTCCCACATCTGCTAAACTGTTTCTGATGGTCTTATATTAAAATCGAGCCCTCCACCTAAAGCCAATTGGTTTTAGGTTGGATGTTTCACATGAAATAAGGCATTTCATGTACTTTACCCAAGATGCTCTTTAACCATACATAAAAAACATAAGATCTTTAACCTGCTGAACAAAATAAGTGAATTTTTGCTTGAATTGCTGGAGGACATGCTGCACAACACGAGAATGATCAGCCTGACCCTTAGCAACCAAAGTAATCTGATGCTCAATGAAACTGCGAATGTCCGGCAAACAAAGATCTGGGTCAATGCATTGATAGCCTCTTATTAGTGTTATGCCTAAAGTAGTTGGAACCAACTTCCTACCAGCTTGAACCTGCATTCAAGTAAGAACAAAATATCAATCTCAGGCAAAGATAAACCAAAACATTTTGCATACAAAAGCTATCCATCACAAAGAAGAATAAGTTATTTGCTTAAGAATTTATAAACCTGCACATAGTTCCGCTCACATATGTTGTTTATATGCACAGGTATTGATGCATCTGTGCCTATCCCATGCTTCTCCATCAAAGAAATGAGCTCACTCTCACTGAGATAATCAGGAGGTGAAGTCTCGCCCTATAGAAATTACAAAATCAGGCATCAACAACAATATTAGAACACTTGGTGCTTCATTAAATGGAGGCCAATATATTACCTCATATAACTCCACTCTTGAAACTTCAATTTTCTCCCCTTTCTTAAACTGGGGAAGGTTTTTCTCATTTATGGCCAACCATGGCATAATAGATGCAAATCCTTGTACTGTGACACGTTGCCCAATACAATGGAAGAATTCTCCACCAACTGAAAATTCTACTTTTGTCCTGAAATAGGCATCAATTGATACATAGTGTAAAAGAAAAGCATACACTAATGCATAATTAACCAATAACATAAAATCTAATATCAAAATGTTTTGGTGGCAAATGAATAATAGGAGAATCATGTAAAAATAAACAGCAACAAACATGCCTTTTTCCACCATAGAATCATAGGTTGCTCTATTCAAAACCACACTTCCAATAAGCTCAATGAAAACAAGGCCATCGTCAGTAGCCTGGCCCCCTACCCACCCCTTCCCTACCCCCTGCCCACCAACCTATCACACCTTCCCAACCCCCTGCCCACCCAAGCCTTCTTTGTTCTTGCCCCACTTTGAAAGAACATCCTCCATTAAGTAACAACTGTAGCATTCTATACTGAGTGCACTTATTTTAAAGCTTCAAATGACGCCATACAATTCTATTAGATATCCTTCCCACCAAAATAATTAGAACATGCTAAGGAGCATCTAAAGCAAATGGAAAAACACAAAAAGTGTACAGCCATATGCCATCATCAAGGTCACACATTGACCCCCAGTAGGATATGAAAACTGCCAGAAATAACCAATCTATATAAACAAGAGGATTAAGCATTAGACTATTACCTCACATATTTGCAGTCAGGAGACACCGTTCCCATAAAATGTTGACAGATATACTGATATAATCTCCAAGCATCATTTCCAAGAATATCCTCAGTTGCTGGCCGCATCGGAGTTATAGGAGGATGATCACCAGCATCTGTTCCAGTCCTTGGTTTATGATAACCTTCAGCGAGCAGTCTTTGGATATAACCACTCCACAATGGATTGTTCTCTAGTGACTTAAGTGTGCCTTTGAAGTCAAATGATGAAGGATATGCTGTACTTTCAGTTCGCGGATAGCTAGACCACCAAAATTCCAAAAGGGAAATAAATATATAATTACTGGAAAAGTAATGAAAGTATTCAATAATATGCAGTTATATATGAAGTAAAATGCAAGACTATTATTTGTTATAAAACTTTCTTAACCATGCTTAATAAAACCGGAACTTGCAAGTAATGAATCTCAACCATAATCCCTAATTTTCACGACTCAAAAAGCCATTAGCCCATGATTTAGTCAGGTATATAAAGACCATTCACATTATTGTTTAATTGATAATTATGTCTATACAATACGATAAAAATATCCATGCATGTGTGTACTGTACTCTTCCTAGAAAACAACACATAGAACTAAGCTCCAGAAAGAACATCCCTCTTAAACCTAGACGCACACTACTCTTCCTATCAGTACCCACCACCCTAAAAAGAAAAAAGATCCAGAGTAAATACTCTTACGGTCACCATATAACAGAGTTTAGTACTGAGACTTAATCATAAATCAAATATAAAAGAAATAACCAAAGTACTAAATCATCCAGTTTTTATTTCTAGCAGAAACGTTTCTTTAGAAAATAAATCTCCTGTCGAGTCTAGGTAAAAATAATACCAGTTCTTTAAAACAAAAGGATCATCTAAACAGCTAGCTCTTTAGCAACAGTAATAACATCAGTGCCAGAGACTTAAGAGGTCATATCCAAGAATATTGATACAGAATCTCTATGCTTTCTTCATAATTAAAAAATTGCAATGGATTAACCAAAAATTGGTAAGATACAAAGAAACTAGTTGTAATCTAAAATAGAGAGAGAAGAGGACCTTATGAAACCTTGTGTATATAAGCGTTCAGCAATTTGCATGGCTGTCTGAGGTCCATAGCCTAATGCACTTGAAGCAACCTGAACAACATTAATGAGGGTTATCTTGATATATTTTGCTAACTTGTGGTGCTTAAAAACCATGTAAGAGTCTAAAAAATTGATTTCTATAAGTCCAAAAGGTTGGAATTGCAGATTTGAAATTTTCAATCATTTTAACTAGAAAGCAATGTCAAATGGGTGACATTGTGACCACAATTTCCACCACACCTTTCAAACAAACACTTTCTTATCATGGCAATGTCAAATGTCGATACCGTGACCACAATTTCCACTACACTATCAATGTCACACTAGATTTTCTAGTTAAAAAACAGAAAAAATTCAACAAGATTAATTTGTCCATAAAGGAATCAACCAAGCAACAATAGAATACCTTAGAAAGAATGTTATGTGATTGAAAGCAATTAATATTCAGTACTTTCTCTGTTGGATGCATCAACAGGCTATTCACATAACAACTAGCCATGAAAAGAAAAGAAAGTTTACCCATCCATGGTCCACCCATCATGTCCAAAGTAATTTATAGTTCTTTTAAGCAGCTATTCGACAATCAAGTAAAAATTAATTTTTACATGTAAAAGATTAGCAAAAGCGATCCATAGTTCTTCTAACCTTCAAAAGATTCACAGTGTTGAGACCCGAAGGTCGACCTTTGCTTTCCTGTTTTTCTGATACATCAATTACTTCAAGAATTCCATCCTCTGTCACCAACTTTTGAAACATCATAGCAACCTGAAAATATACAGAAAAACATGAATTAGCATAGCTCATTAAAACACTAAGTGAAACATCAATAAAATCTTTATGTAACAAGGACTCACATCTACATCGAACAACTTTTGACGCTTCCATTCTAGCTGAAGCTCATAACCAGTCTGAATAATATAGGGACGTAATGCCCAAAACTTTTCGGGTTTAAAAGTATTAATTTGCAGATAACGCTGTACGCAAAACCCAAGTGTAGGAGTTTGACATGGTCCATAGCTGAAATAAGCAATTAATTAGCAGCATATTACATATTGCTCCAAAGTTGGCCAAAAAAATATTAGTTGCTGCGAAGCAGAAAATAAACAAAATTGTGAGACCATAAACTTTCAGATAGTTGTACAGAAAGAGAAACCTAGAAAAGAAGCTCATGGATCAATATTCAGAAAACAAAATTGTGAATAAGCATAGGTAAAACAACACCAAGAATGACATGTCAGCTTGCAAAGCATAGGGTATGCTAAATCAACAAAGCTTGAGTTTAAAGTGGACACTAATAATGAAGAAAGATAATTAAGGACCAGAGAAACATAAGTGAGGGCTGAAAGGAAGATCCGGTTGTCAACTGGAAGCCCATTTGACACACACACACACACAGACACACACACACACACACACACACATATATATATATGCATGTACACACACATCTTAATCTAATGTCTTTAACGGGCATTTTCTCCTATCACTATAATTCAGGTCACCGCAGTTGTTGCTTTTGCATTCAAACATATCCTACTATTTATTTCAATACTACATTAATTAACTTCACTGCCGCCATTGTTTTCAATATCACTAGAGCCAATTTCACAAGCCCATCCAAATAGACCCTAAATTATCAAACTAGTAGGGGCTCAAATATAAGGCAATGATTTTAGTATAGATGTTGTCAATAAAATATTATTGCCAATAGAAGTACAATATAAACCTAGACTCTTGAGATCAGCAAATGAGAACTGACATGCACAAAATTCTCACATCTGTGAACATAAAATTATTATGCAAATAAATAGCAATGGAAATAAAGGGCGCATGAAACCCCCAACAAAAAAATATGCATAAAGAACTAGAAAATGTTATCAGAGATGTAAGAACTAACGAGATAACCCTGGAGTCAAGGTTCCCATATTTTCCTTGAAAATAACTAGTTTGAAATCGTGTAAATGCAACGCCAACTTTCAAATCTATCTCTTGCCGAGCATCCACAGCAAGTGCCTCATGTCTGTTAGGTTCTACCAGGTTGTCCATAGCCTTCAAAATGTCCTTCTCAGTGACAGAAGAAAACCTAGCACGATAAACCCTTTTCTTTGCCTCATTCACTGGAAACCGTGTACATTCAATCACTGCAATAAATTTATAATGATAATAATGAGTAAAGTAAGCAGACATGCAAATCTGTCACTTAAAAAACCTCTGCAAATAATTTCAAGCTTTTAATTAATTAAGGGGACTTTCTTTGTTGAAAATAGATATATATGAGAGGACCGTCTGTATTTAAATGATTTTCAAACTTAAAAAAAATGAAATCATGAGAAAAATGGCCAATGAAGAGCTGAAGCTCTGTAGAGCAGAAAAAACTTCAAATGCTTTCAAACAAAGGCTATTAATAGGAATTAAGGCTTCTATATGCTTTCAAATCAACATTCCCGTTTATGTCAAATTATATATCCTTTCAAGCCACTCCAGAAGTTAAA
Organism: Hibiscus tridactylites; assembly: GCA_958450335.1. Taxonomy (NCBI): domain Eukaryota; kingdom Viridiplantae; phylum Streptophyta; class Magnoliopsida; order Malvales; family Malvaceae; genus Hibiscus; species Hibiscus tridactylites. The sequence continues at coordinate 19,718,999 of OY288278.1, read as the reverse complement.
GTTCAGAAGTCTGAAACCCTATTGATGGAGGATACATCACTATTCAGTATAATCTTTCTTTTCCTTTTCTCCAAAGTAATTATAAAACAGCAGTGCAGATTAATTTACATGGAATAAACATGGTACCATTTATCCCATCATAAATTCACATAACCATTTGATAAGTTCATGGGGCAGCAAGGATTGCTTCACAGCAATGTGCATAAAACAACATAAAGCGTACAAGAATTACCTTCAAAACAAATGTTCTCTCCTTCCCGATCACAATCCAACCATAGTACCAAATAACCACAACCACGAGCTTCTTGACTTAAATGTCTAGAAATATGAGCCTGATTAACCAAAAAGTCAGTAGAAATTTTAGAGAACTCATTACAAGAATTACCTTTAGTTGGAGTTGCTGAGATAAACAAGTTGGTGGTTTTATGTCAGTCAACATTCTATGTTAAACTACAGTTATATCCTAGAGCAACATGGATTTTAGAGAACTCATTACAAAGTTAGTTTAAAATTCAAGTACAAATTTCCATTCACTCACTAAGTACATAAGTGGACATATCTAATAATAATCAACTAATATATAAAAACAAAATCCGTGTTTGTCTTACCAATTCCAACTGTCACGGTTTATTGTCATAATACTTTATATATTGAGACTAGTGCAAGTTGGTGGTTTTATGTAGGTCAACATTCTATGTTAAACTACAGCTATATCCTTGAGAAACATATATTTAGAGAACTCATTTACAAAATTAGTTTATAATTCAAGTGCAAATTTCCATTCACTTACTAAGTACATAAGACAGACATATCTGATTATAATCAACTAATATTTACAATTACAAAGCCATTTTCGCCGCAGAAGAGAGAACTTTTAATTCTATCACTAAATTGCTGAGATAAATCCCATGATTAAGACATATTTGTAACGACTGTCGTTACATGAATTTCCGAGACCATTATAACAAAAACACAGTTGTTTTAGTAATACCAAGTTGACTCATAAAAATCACTAAAAAGAATGACAAGGAAAAAATTACAAAGGGTGATAGGAAGCCGCATAGACTATATATACCTTTGGGTTTGATTCTGCCTTGATAACTGAAGCTTGAAATAGGTCTAGAGGATTAGTGGCATTCCAATCTTGATAAGATGCTGGAAAATCTACACTAGATTTACACAAGAAAAAAAACGGAAAACAACATCATGAGGAAATCCAGATAATAAGTTAAGACAAGATAAGGCTGCAATAGGTAAACATAAAAAGTAACAGCTAAAATTAACAGTTCCCTAATGTCTTCTACAAGCCATAGTTTTATGGGATAAATTGCAATATAGCTTATACTGAAGTTCACTGCATTGTATATTTGAATATATTCTTTCCTGAATCAAGAGAGTCAAACTTTACTATAATGTCTTTCCCTGTATCAAAATATTCAAATAGAACATACATAAAATAATTTCATGAGGAGAAAGGCATCAGCATTCTAGGAACCTAAATATAACAAATCCTAGAAGAACAAAGCATTAAAACAAAGGAACCAATAGAAAATAACCACATTTGTTTTCAATGCGTCAGGGAGAATAGAGACCTGAATACGTGCCCAATAACTGAAGTAACTTTGTAATGGGCATGGAAGCCAAGAAACTTTCCGTTGAACTCATGGACTTCTGTACTACCTCTCCTTGTCGACATCTGGCATATTCAATACAACTTGTAACTAACAAGTATTCAATAATGAAAACTAAAAAATTGACACAACATTCACAAAAAAACAATAGTACCCTAACCAAAACAAAAAACAAAAAAAAAAAGCTTTGACATTAGTACGGAAATACTAATGAAACTGATATAACAAAGAGAAAGGAAAAGAAGAATGATTCAGCATTGTGCCCGACATGTAACAGCACAATGCATTACTTCAAATAAAAGTTATTATAAACTAAATCCAACACCAACAAAGGGGTATGAAATTTCCTGAGCAGATTACTGTTTTCAATAAAGAAGCCGTAATGTAACTTAAGAAACAAAAATTAAAAAGATAATCAAACAAACCAAATCAAGCATTAATTGAATTGCTACAATTCAAATCAAGCCAATACCAACATTATCTTAAAGGGCTGGCTTTCTTTAACTAATTAATTTTTCATAAATATTGAACCCTTTTTTTGCTTCTTATAAAATTCCTTTTCTTTACGAGTATCTGCTCTGACAGTAAAGCCAATGGTCAATAACATCCGAAAGATGAGATTTAATTAAGATTCAAAATCAAAAAATTAAAAAATTCAAGCGCTCAAGTTTGGGAAATCGTTAAAACTACAAGAAAAACTCACAAAAGGGAGAGTTTAAGCATACATGGCCATGAGAAAGTACGGAGGCAATGGATAGAGCGATGCTAGGCTTCTCCGCCACCTGAAAGAAATAGTGAGAACAATCAACTTAAACGTTAAACATGAAGAAATTATTTTGCACTTAATTTCACGCATTTAGCAGAAAAAGGGGGATTGAAATTGAAATTTTTTCAAAAGCTTTGTTTGATTCATTACCATGAGAACTTTGGGAGGCGAAGACATATTTGAATTAAACCTGCCTTTTCAATTTCAATTCCACTTCCACTTTCTTTATTGAGTTTTCCAGCTTCAACTTCTGAGTCTGACTCTATATAATTCGCCTTGGAGGAAATACGACGTAGTTTTCAGTTTAAATTCTCCTCAACCCAGACCCATTGTCGCCGGGATTCTATGTTTTACTAGTTTTCTTCGATATATTATTGAAATTATTTTTAATTGTAAACCATGTATAATTGAAATAGTTTAATTGATAATTAATTTAAAATAATAAGTACAATTTAATTTTATATGGTTTTATTTATATTATATATTTTTTAAATAATTAAGTATTATATGCTATTAGAGTTTTATTCATGCGTGAGAATTACTAATTCGTATGACATGTTTGACAATTAACGGATAGTTGATAACGAATTACATTAGTTGTTAGCTGATAGCTGATTGCATTAGCTGATTGTATAAATGTGTTTGGTAAAATTAACTGATAGCGAATAGTTGTTTGATTATATAAACAAGCAAAATGACAAATAAAGATATGATTATATTTGATACTTGGTTAGATAGTTTATTAGTTATCAATATTTTGTATCTATTAATATTAATTAGATTATGAAAAATAATTTTTTTCATATAGCATTATTAAGCATATTTGAAGGATCTATATATTAATTTATTATTTATATATTTATTTTTAATAAATTTTACTACTTATTAAATTTAAGGGAAAACTACACCGGTGGTCCCAAACTATTACCGTTTTCCTATTTTGGTCCATAAACTATGTTTTTCGGCAAAACCGTCCCTTCTGTTACATAATTCTCCTGTTTTGGTCCCCCGACGTTAAATAGCTAACGGTTTTGCTGACGTGGCATTTTTTAAATATTTTTTAATCATTTCTCTCTCCTCTTAAAAAATGGCACGTCAGCAAAACCGTTAGCTATTTAACGCCGGGGACTAAAACAGGAGAACTATGTAACAGAAGGGACGATTTTGTCGAAAAACATAGTTTGGGGACCAAAATAGGAAAATAGTAATAGTTTGGGGACCACCGGTGTAGTTTTCCCTAAATTTAAATACAAATAAATATAAATGTGAGAATAAAAAAATTATTAGTTTACAAATGTTACAATGTAAATACATGAGGGTGAAAAGTTAAAATAGAAAAGGTTAAATTTAAGTTATTTAGATATTTTTTTTTATCATTGTTAAGGGTAAAAATGTCTTTATAGCTCTAATGTCAAAACTTCTAATTTCAAAAAGCTCTTATTATTAGTTTTTTTTTTAAAAAATTAGAAGTTTTACCCAAATTCGCTATTTCAATTCGATATTCGCCAAACATCTAAATTAGCGGATTTGATCAGTCAAACCTCTAATTTTAACTCAAACCTCTAATTTTGGCTCAAATTGCTATATACTAAACATGTGATATTCATCTGTTTTACCCCTTATGTAAATTCAAATCTAGACATATACTTTAAAAATATTATTATAACACTAATTAATCAAAAATTAAAAAAGAATTTACTCATGTGCACTGTAAGAATTCTATTAATGTGCATATTCGTCTAATTATTAGTAAAGTCTTAAATATTTTTAATATACTATTTATTAAATAATTTAGAGTTTCATTCTCATGGAAACGTGTCTAATTAATATTGAAATCTTAAATAAAGTTTTAATATAACGTAATTTTTGTATACATTTAATTATTAAATGTATATAATATTATTTTATAAAAATGAATATGCATGTTATTAAATAATTTTAATACACGGATTATTTTTATGTGATTAAAATAATAAAATAAGTAGTCGATTTTTCATGTTGATCAAATTAAATTTTCCAAAAAGTTTTTTTATATAAAAATAATCTTTTAAAATGGTTAATTATTCAATTTCTAGCATGTATAATTTTCTATCTAAGATAATTTTGAATATTCATTTTAGACTATACATGTATATAAAAATTATATTATTAAATAGGAATATACACTGGGAGCTGAGGTCTTTTGAATGGGCGATGTTGCGGGAGATGGTGGACATCATTTGTTCGATTCATCTTGAGCATGACGAGGTGGATATGCTAGCCTGGAAACCGGATAGGATGGGACACTTCTTAGAGCGAGCATTGTCAAAATTATTATTGTCGACGAATGTTAGGGATTTGTCTAAAAAACCTTTAATTTAAGGTTAATATAAGACTAGTAATTTTAAATGGTTAGATTCAGATGGTAGAATAATAACCGTTGGATTAAAAAAGGAAAAAAAAGTGACTCAGTAAACCGATCACCCAAAAATTGAAGGCACAAATTAAAAGGGATTGGTGATCTTGTGTATAATTTAGATACATACATTTTTCATTACAGATTCTATAACAAATTACGTACAACATTTAATAAATTAAGTACATACTTAATTTCTAATGTTTTTTTGTAAAAGAATAAAGTTCGTCTAAAAAACTATGTATGTACATAGTTTATTACCTTTGGTTGAGGTACTTTTGGGGTTGGTGATCTCATGTAATAAAACCGATACATACCTTTTTCATTACAAATTCTGTAACAACTTACGTACAACATGTAATAAATTAAGTACATACTTAATTTGTCATACTTTTTGTAACAAATTAGATTTTCGTGTAAGAAACTATGTATGTACATAGTTTCTTACCTTTGGTTGAGTACTTTTGGGTTGGTGATCTCGTGTAATAATTTCGGTATATACCTTTTTAATTACAAATTCTGTAACAAATTACGTACAACATGTAATAAATTAAATACATACTTAATTTATCATACTTTTTTGTAACAATTTAGGTTCTCGTGTAAGAAACTATGTATGTACATAGTTAATTACCCTTGGTTGAGGTACTTTTGGGATTGGTGATCTTGTGTAATAATTTAGGTAATACCCTTTTCATTACAGATTCTGTAACAAATTACGTACAACTTGTAATAAATTAAGTACATACTTAATTTCTCATGTTTTTTGTAACAAATTAGGTTTTCGTGTAAGAAACTATGTATGTACATAGTTTATTACCCTTGGTTGAGGAACTTTTGGAGTTGGTGATCTCTTGTAATAATTTCGGTACATACCTTTTTAATTACAAATTGTGTAACAACTTACGTACAACGTGTAATAAATTAAGTACATACTTAATTTGTCATACTTTTTGTAACAAATTAGATTTTCGTGTAAGAAACTATGTATGTACATAGTTTCTTACCTTTGGTTGAGTACTTTTGGGGTTGGTGATCTTGTGTAATAATTTCGGTATATACCTTTTTAATTACAAATTTTGTAACGAATTACGTACAACATGTAATAAATTAATTAGATACTTACTTTATCATACTTTCTGTAACAATTTAGGTTTTCGTGTAAGAAACTATGTATGTACATAGTTAATAACCCTTGGTTGAGGTACTTTTGGGATTGGTGATCTCGTGTAATAATTTAGGTACATACCCTTTTCATTACAGATTATATAACAAATTACGTACAACGTGTGTGAAACTGATATTTTAATTTTGATATAACTAAAGAAACTAAGGACCAAATTGAAAATGTCAAAACGAATTTTTAAGTCCTCAAACATCCCCCATATGATTTAAAGAATATGCCCAAGTTAAAAACTAAGTTTTCCAAATATTTTCTAAGTGTTCTTAAAGCCGAAACAGTATTTTTCGAGTCTTTGTTTCGAAATGGCCTAAGGCGTTTCGAAACGGTTTTGAAACTGTCAACCCATGTTTCGAAACGGGTATCGAAACATTTTCATCACTATCAACCCATGTTTCAAAACAAGTATCGAAACGGCTTTAGAACATAGAGAACCCGTATCGAAACGACATCAAGTGTTTCGAAACGGTTCTTCATTTGATTTGAAAAATTATGACCATTGCAAGTTTTTAACTGATTTTTAAGTGACCGTTAAGGCGTTTTTAAACGAGTTCAAGTCGTTTCGAAATGACCCTTGACAGTGGCAAAAGTGTTTCGAAATGGGTAAATACCGTTTCGATACGGGCTCTTAAATGCACCCCAACGGCTCTTTCTATTTTGGTCTGTTTCGAAACAGGGTTCCGCGTTCCGAGACGGGTGGTTGCGGACTGCATTTATGGAGGTGAGATAACACCCCCAACGGCTCTATTGATGAATGCAACAACCACAACGGCTAGAAATCAATGAGAAGGTATAAAAGGGACCTCTAAAAGCTCCAGCAACAACTATTGATCCAAAAGCAAACATCCAAACATTAAATCCAAGCATTTGTGCCTAAATCCCAATATTGTCTAGAAACCCCAATTGTAATTTTCATTCTTATCTTTTCAACTGGGTTGAGTGCTTGTAATTGGGCTACAATTTGTATTGAGAGATACTTTCTTAGCCAACAAAATCTTTGTTCTATTTGTGTGAGGATTGGGTTAAATTTTGGGTAGAAAATTTAACCGAAATTGTAAGGGTTACCTCCTTAGCCTAGAAAAGGGGAAGAGCAATTAGTGGAATTGTTGCAAATCCTTAGTTAAGCTAAGGTAGTGGATGTAGAGTTCATTTGGAACTTGAACCACTCTAAAATTCCTTGTCTATCTTTTTAATTTGCAATTTCCACCACCTAAACCTTTAAAAATCCAATTCACCCCCCTCTTGGTTCATTTTGATCATTCGATCCACTCAACAACGTGTAATAAATTAAGTACATACTTAATTCATCATACTTTTTTGTAACAAATTAGGTTTTCGTGTAAGAAACTATGTATGTACATAGTTTATTACCCTTGGTTGAGTTACTTTTGGATTGGTGATCTCGTGTAATAATTTAGGTACATACCCTTTTCATTACAGATTCTGTAACAAATTACGTACAACGTGTAATAAATTAAGTACATACTTAATTTCTCATGCTTTTTTTGTAACAAATTAGGTTTTCGTGTAAGAAACTATGTATGTACATAGTTTATTACCCTTGGTTGAGGTACTTTTGGTATTGATGATCTCTTGTAATATGTAACACCCGGGTTTAGGGGTCGGGTGAAAATAATATTAAAATATTGTTTTAGGTTTCGGGTTGTAATTAAATAATAAAATATTTTTCATGGGCCTCGGGATTTCAAAATATTTAAGGCTATGTTGGGTCTATCTCTTTAGTCCAAAATCCATGGACTTTAAGAGATGTGGGTTTTGGCCATTCATTAATGGCATAGTTGTAAATATGATTTTACAATGAATTAAAATAAAACAAAAGGATGATAGCATGTGCTCATCTTCTTCCTCCTTCCCATTTTTCAAACCTAACGACATGGGAGAGCTTTTCTAACCATTTTACTATTTCATTTCCTTGCTTCTCCATCTTAGCTCGGTTTTGAAAGGTAACTACATTTCCGACTTGCTCTCATCTTCCTCTCTTTGAAAGTACAACTAGTTTTCATTTTGGTCTAAGTTTTAGAATTTGAGTTTTTGGGGGATTTGAATAAAAATGATATCTTTATTGTTTTTAACTTAAGGTATTGATTTAATAATTTTAGATAGGTTGTTTATGAACCTTGAAGTCCAACATATATGATTTTTAAAGGGTTTTGTTAAGTTTCCCGGATTTGGGTTTAATGGGGTGTTTTTGAAGGGTTTTGGAATGGATTTTGGGTGTGTTTTATGTTGGAAATGGAAGGCTAATGTTAGTATGTTAGTTAAGGGTTGTTTTGGAATCATTTGGAAGTGTTAAAAGTGTTGAAATCAAAGGTTTTGGATTGGGTATAAGGGCTGCTCGAGTTTGTTATTTTTGGGGGTTGTTCATGGCTTGAATTCATGTGTTTATTACTTGAATAGTATTCCGGGTTTGCTACATTGTCGTATGAGTTGATTTGGGATTATTTTGATTGTGTTGGGATGATTAGAGGCAAGAGCTTGTGTTAGTGAAGCATCGGGAGTGAATCTGGAAGCTTGAAGGTGTTGGTTGCTTGATAGTTGAGCTTGGAAGTGAAGGTGAGTGGTTTAATGTTTTCAAAATGGTTTGAGTATTTGGTTCAAGCATGTGGACTAGGTTGGGCTTGGTAGACCCACCTAGAGTTAGGATTAGAGTGGTAGCCTAATCCTAAGCTTTAATTAGAGACTTTGGTTGAACTTTTTAATTATTGTTTATGCCTCATGATGATATGTGTTTATGATGGTTATGTATAAATGTGTTATACATGTATATTGAGGCATGGTTGTGATGTATTGATATATGCATGAGGTATGGGCATGATGTTAATCATGGGGAGTACGTGCTAAGCACGAAAATGGTTGTGAATTGATATCGTGGATTATGTTTATTATTGGCACCAGTATGCTTGTGTACAAATGACCGATCATTAGGATGTTAGTGTGCATACGTGAGTCAAATGCGCGCGTGGTCTTGATGATGGTAGTCATCATGATGGAGTACGGGTTCGCCCAGAAAACCTTCTTATATATATTAGTCAATGATGAGTGTAATCCCATCGACGGGGCGTGAGGATGAGTGGAATCCCCTCCGCGAGAACGGTTATGAGGTAATCCCACCGTGAGGTAAAGTTGTTGTTGGATATAAGTTCCAACGTGTTTATCCGCGTATTCGAGTCATAGCTAGGTGCCAATATGAGTTGATATGTGTATCATTGTGATATGGAATGTGATTTCCTATTTGGATGATTACATGTGTTTACATATGATGTGGAATGAGCTTGTTGAGCATGGCATATTATTGGATAATTGTGCATGCATCATTGACATCTTGGCCCTTGTGGATCGAAGGTAAGAACATGCATTTACCTTGTTGTGCTCGTGCTTGGACCCTGTATTGTCGAGGTTTGTTTTAAAGAGCTTACCCTCACTAAGCTTTATGCTTACGCTCTCTTTTGTTCGACAATGCAGATCCTTAGTTCGTGGGTTGCTACTGCAAGAAGGGGCCTCCAAGTGTGTGTGCTTTGTGGTGCTAGCCTAGCTATCAAGTATGGTTATTTTTAGTTATGATGTAATGGTCAAGCAATGGGACATGTACTTGTGGTGTGATACTTTTGAAGTATGATGTTGTTGTTGTTTAGGAGCATGTTAGACTCCTTTTTATATGTTTTGTTGGTTTGGCTTTGGATGCCATGTTGCTTGTAAACCATGCCTATCTTGCCTACCTTAATTTGGCTAAGTGCGTGTCCTTTTGAAACATGAACCTTGAATGTTATGTATGATCTTGTGTTTGGATGCCCATCTTATATCTTGTGTATTTTGAGTATGTTGCTATAGGATGCATGCCTCTAGAATGAAATTGTATGATTTGTATGCTTCGTGTAGTCGTTTCGGACGTTTGGGATCAATTGGAGATGTCTAAAACTGATTTTGGAAATTTGCAGACAGCAAGTGTTTCAAAACGGGTTACCCTGTTTTGAAACGGGTGTGGTTCCAGGGCCCCGTATCGAAACGTGTATCGATACGGTTTGGATACTGTGAGCCCCTGTTTCGAAACCAGTTTCGAAACACTTTGGCTACTGGAATTTCCTGTTTTGAAACTGGTATCGAAACGACAAGGCAAAATGTGACCCTGTTCCGAAACGGGGTGGATGCATTTCGAAACGGGTGTCTGGCTTTTAAAACTGGGCTCGTGTTTCGAAACGGGCTCTGACTGTTTCGAAACACAGGCTTGAATTTGGGCTTTTTGACATCTCTAAAGGGTCTCAAGGGTTGGGCTTAGGCCCTGTTTGTTGTTGGGCTTCCGCTTAGGTTTAATTAATGCATTTAGATAAGATAAAATAAAAAAGTTTTTCCTAGGGTCGGTAACCGAAGTGGAGCCTTGACGGGTTTCATCTCGGTTATCCCCGTGTAGCCCACTCGGACTGGTCAAGCGTCCGGACCGGGACGAGGGGGTTACATAATAATTTTGGTACATACCTTTTTCATTACAAATTCTGTAACAACTTACGTACAAGCTGTAATAAATTAAGTACATACTTCATTTCTCATGCTTTTTGTAACAAAATACGTTTTCGTGTAAGAAACTTTGTATGTACGTATTTTATTACCTTTGGTTGAGTACTTTTGGGGTTGGCGATCTCCTGTAATAATTTCCGTATATACCTTTTTCATTACAAATTTTATAACAAATTACGTACAACGTGCAATAAATTAAGTACATACTTAATTTCTCATACATTTTGTAACAAATTAGGTTTTCGTGTAAGAAACTATGTATGTACATAGTTTATTACCCTTGGTTGAGGTACTTTTGGGGTTGGTGATCTCTTGTAAAATTTCGGTACATACCTTTTTCATTACAAATTCTGTAACAACTTACGTACAAGCTGTAATAAATTAAGTACATACTTCATTTCTCATGCTTTTTGTAATAAAATACATTTTCGTGTAAGAAACTTTGTATGTACATTGTTTATTACCCTTGGTTGAGGTACTTTTGGGGTTGGTGATCGCTTGTAATAATTCCGGTAGATACCTTTTTCATTACAAATTTTGTAACATTTTACGCACAAGCTGTAATATGTTAAGTACATACTTCACTTCTCATGCTTTTTGTAACAAAATACGTTTTCGTGTAAGAAACTTTGTATGTACATATTTTATTACCTTTGGTTGAGTACTTTTGGGGTTGGTGATCTCTTGTAATAATTTCCGTACATACATTTTCATTACAAATTCTGTAACAAATTACGTACAATGTGTAATAAATTAACTACATACTTAATTTCTCATACCTTTTGTAACAAATTAGGTTTTCGTGTAAGAAACTATGTATGTGCATAGTTTATTACCCTTAGTTGAGGTACTTTTGGGGTTGGTGATATTTTGTAATAATTTCGGTACATACCATTTTCATTACAAATTCTGTAACAACTTATGCACAAGCTGTAATAAATTAAGTACATACTTCATTTCTCATGCTTTTTGTAACAAAATATGTTTTCGTGTAAGAAACTTTGTATGTACATATTTTATTACCTTTGTTTGAGTACTTTTGGGGTTGGTGATCTCCTGTAATAATTTCCATACATACCTTTTTAATTACAAATTCTGTAACAAATTATGTACAACGTGTAATAAACTACATACATACTTAACTTCTCATACCTTTTGTAACAAATTAGGTTTTCGTGTAAGAAACTATGTGTGTATACAATTTATTACCCTTGGTTGAGGTACTTTTGGGGTTGGTGATGTCGTGTAATAATTTAAGTACATACTGTTTTCATTGCATATTTTGTAACAAAATACATACAACATGTAATAATTTAAGTACATACTTAATTTTTTATACTTTTTGTAACAAATTAGGTTTTCGTGTAAGAAACTAGGTATGTACATAGTTTATTCCCCTTGGTTGAGCTGGTTTAGGTTTTGGTGATGTCGTGTAATAATTTAAGTACATATCGTTTTCATTACAGATTGTGTAACAAATTACCTACAACATGTAATAAATTAAGTACGTACTTAATCTATCATACTTTTTGTAACAAATTATGTTTTCATACTTTTAAACTATGTATGTACATAGTTTATTACCCTTTGTTGAGGTTTCTTGGATTTTGTGATCTCTTGTAACAAACTATGTATGTACCTTTTTAATTACACTTTCTGTAATCAATTATGTACAAACCTTGTAAAAAATTATGTACGAACTTATAAACTTCACAACCGGTTAGCCTTAAATTAGCCTCAAATTAGAGGTTTCGCCCTAGAACCTCTCGAATGTTAGAGGGGCAGATTTGGGGGCCTATTTTACGTGGAGTCTTGCGGTCCCGCCAAAGGTGCAAGCTTTTATTTGGTTTGCTTGCTTGGGAAGATTGCCAACGATCAATTTTATTATACATCGGCCATATTTGGTAAACAGTTTTTTGAGTCAAAATTAGAGGTTTGAAGCATTTTTAGATACTTGACCAGTCAAATATGCTAATTTAGATGTTTGGTAAATAGAGGATTATAATAGCAGATTGGGGTGAAACCTCTAATTTTGAAAGGAGCTTTTTGAGTTAGAAGTTTAAACAAAAGACTTGTAAAGACTCTTTTGTCCTTGATAATTATAATTTTTTTCTAAATAGCATAAATTTGAATAACTAATAAATTTTTTTTAAAAATCATAAATAAGAAATTAATATATACATATAAATTTAATAATTAATAAAATTATATTCAAAATATAATTTTATAAATAAAAATTTAACATGTACATCTAAATTTAATAATTATTAAAATTATATTAAAAAATAATTGCACAAATAAAAAATTAATATATACATCCTTTATATGCTTAGTAATGATATTAAAAAAATTAATTTTTATAATCTAATTAATATTAATGTAACCCCCTTGACTCGATCTAACCGTTTCACCGACTCGAGCGAGTTACACAGGGAATATTGAAATAAACTGGTGAAGGTTTATCTCAATAAACGACCATTTTTTTTCTTTTTATCTTGCCTAGATGCTCTTATTAAATCCTAAGGTGATCATGCTCACAGCGGATAGAGTTACGACTCGAACGAGGTCAAATGAACATTCGATTGATTCCAAACATGCTTTAGGGACCATTTATAAAATTAGATAAATATAGGGACTTAGTTCAAGTTAAGATTCTCAATCCTTAATTAGTCTCATTTCATGCTTACATGTCAAAAATCAGCTTAAAACAACATTTCAAACTCAACCAATTGCATGCTTAACATTCAGGGGCCAAAACGTAACAAAAGCAAACTTGCAGATTCCATTAAATAACAAAAACGGTCAGGCGTTTTGGTACGCCCAAGGCCGTATCGGTACACAATCGTCTAGTAAGCTTCCCCTATCTTGAAATCCTCGAACTTGTATCGGTACGCCCCCGCGTATCGAAACACCATGCCTAAACCAGACACCCTGTATCGAAACGGCTCAGTCCATATCGAAATACCTTGGCTAATTTAGGCATACTGTATCGGTACTGCAACCCTTAACCCGGCCTAAAAGAAAAGACCGAATTTAGGAAGTTACCATTGAAAACTTTCCCCTCAAGTAATAGATTTTAAGTTTAAATAATTTATAAAACAAGTTAATTATAAAAAACAATAAGTACCGTAAAATACTACAATTGGTTACTAACCCTAGCGTTATAAAAATATTCCGATCATTTAATAAAATATCTTAAATAAAGTCTGCAATTATTTGCCGATGCAAAATCCCGAAAATATAGAGTTCCATAGTCTGAAAAAAACCTAAATGTCCCAAAACATATAATAATAATAATAATAATAATAATAATAATAATAATAATAATAATAATAATAATAATAATAATAATAATAATAATAATAATAATAATAATAATAATAATAATAATAATAATAATAATAATAATAATAATAATAATATGATAGTCTAAAATAAGTTCATACTGAATGATAAAATAACTGGATAAAATTTGAAATCCTCCAAGTACCACGTCGCCTAAAGTCCAAGATATCTGTAAAAAAAAACTATGGGGAGTAAGCTATAGAGCTTAGCGTGTCTCTAAAGTGTAAGAAAAACCGTAAACACAAAGACAATAATTTCTATAAAAGCTTTTAGTTCAAAACAATGATGATTCACAACACAAATGATATAATTTTATAAACACAATGCAATGTACCCAACTACAGCACACCAAACGATAAGAGGAAAGTTTCCTAGAACTCCTCGCTACATCACACCAATCGGTAAGTGGTCGAAACCACAATCTTCCACTGTATAATCCCAACCCATTCACACAACGGTATAGAATAACAATTCTCTATTCTCTACACAATTTTGTACTGTAATCCGAGTTCATAGTCCACAAAACCATTATTTAAAATAAATATCTCAAGTACAAATTCATAGAAAATTCTTTATGCAACAACACATTTCATGTAAAAAACCCATAAATTGTAAACAACATCACATGGTAAAACCATTTATATAGTTATCGCAACCCTTTCGAGCCTCGACATTTTTGAAAACTTTTAAAAAATGGAGTCGTCACCAATCTTTTTTGAAAAGAAACGAGATTGTTTTAATAAAGTATTTTGTTTTAATAAAACAACGATTTTGGTCTACGAAAACCACAAAACAGGTTCGGGGGACGGTTACGCGTGGGGAAGGGTTAGCATCCCCACGACGCCCAAAATTGGTACCTAATTGATTTTAAAATTATTTTAAAAACTGGAATTTGCAAGTTCATGAAGGTTCGACTTTATTTGTCCGATTAACGAATATCAGTCTATTTTAACGGCCTTATCGCTCGGGTGATAAACTTTAATCACGCTGTAACCCCCTCGTCCAGGTCTGGACGACTGGCCGGTCCGAGTGGGTCACACGGGGAAAACCGAAGTGAAATCCGTTAAGGCTCCCCTTCGGTTAGCAACCCTAGGAAATTTCTTTTAACATTAACTTGTCTAGTGGCTTTAATACTTTCTATGTGAAACACAACAGCAGAAACACAACGAATTAAAACAAACATGCAAGCAAGCAATTTAAAACAACCCATTTTAGCTTGTACTGCAGGCCGTATAGATACTCTAGAAGAGGGTATCGATACGCCTTGACTAGGTCAACTGCTTAAAGTCAAACCAAGGAGACCGTATCGGTACACAAGTTGACCGTACCAATATGCCATCGACAGTCAACTTCTCACGGTCAACGAGATAAGACCGTACCGATACACCTAAGACCCGTACCGATACGCCAAAATCTCGTCAAAATCTCAGATTTCCATAGAGGTTTTGGCGTATCGATACACCCCCGTGTACCGATACGCTAAGCCAAATCTGAGTCCCAAAGTGTAGGACCGTATCGATACGGCCCTTGGGCGTACCGATACGCCCTGCACTGAAAGACTCAAATTAGCAGCAAAAGACAAAAAGACTCAACTCTAGATGCAATTTACGACTTGCCTAGTATCATATCGACACTCATACATCATTTAGCAACCAAAAATTAGGCATGCGAAGCTACTTAACTGAACCAACATGACATACATCTCGAGATAAGCATTTAGGTAGGAAACTTGCTTAAAACACACATGATTTCACCATTCCATTCAAGGCAACCAAACACACACATAGGCAATTCATGACAAGGTTTACATGCTCTCATAACATATCAAAGCATTCATAGAAAAGGATCTAAACCCTCAATCACAAGACATTAACAACAATTCAACATACATGAGTCCAACAATGCTCATACAACACATGGCAGCAACAAACCAACATGCTAGAACATCAAAAGCCAACAAAGGAGTTTGTACTCCAACACCATACAAGTCTAATACCCCCAAAGTCTAGGCATTATTACAATTACTTAAATCATACTTGAGCTACTTGAGAACTCCAAAAAGCTCTTCCCTTGCCCACTTGCCTTCCGAACTCTAACGATTTGCATGTTGGAAAAAAGAGAGCGTAAGCTAGATAGCTTAGTGAGCGAAGCTCTAAAACTCAACAATCATGCAGTTTTCAAAACACTTTTCTTAAATAATAAATAAACCATTGAATGCACGAAAGATATCACAACAAGACAACTACATGGCTTGCACATGCACAACCAACACACACGGTGTGACCACACATCACCGTTTGACTAGTAGTTTTCCGATGGGACCACTCATCACCTTACTCTTCTACTAGTCACTACCGGTGGGACCACTCATTACCGTAGTTATGACAATCATCACGTGAGGCTCGACATCAACAACGACTACACAACACAACGGATGTAAAGCAATCCAGAATGCACATGATACCACAACAAATAGTCACACATCAACACATAACCAATAAGGTAGGATTAGTAAACTTACACTTGGGCTTAGGTGAGCCCTCAAGGCTCCACCCAAACCCCCAAGAATCCCATTTCGAAAGCAAAACAAGGTTAAACATTTCCACTCACCGTTGCAACCTAAACGGAAGCCGAACACCAATCTCAATTCTCCAAATTCCCCGGATTCGTGCCCGAAGCCTCTTCAATGGTTTCCCTTGGTTCTAGTCAATAAAAAATAACAATTTTCTCAATCATTCAACCCCAAAATTACTGTCACAAATCAAGATTCAATTCCAAGATCCATTTACCACACTTTCAACCCATGAGCTAACACAACTTCTTCATTTTCGTATACCCAAATTACCCAGCAGAAAACTACAACTTCCAATGCTTAAAACACTTCCAAACATCCTCAAAACACCCTCCTAATATCACTATAACCCCAACCCAACTCCTTTTCACAAAACCATACCAAAAACACAAAGTTTGACACTTTAAAAATACCCCAAACCCAATTTCAGGATTCTTAACAAAAATCGACCAAATTGAAGTATAATGTACCTTAGGGCTAGGTTAACTCATAACTTAACTCCACACATCAAAACAAATGAAAAATCCGCTAAAGTTTCATGATTTTCTTCAAAAACTTGAAAAACTCAAAAACCTTGAAAGAGGGTTTCTATGAAAACTAAAGCTATGGGAATGTTGGAGATAGTGAGGAGAATTCGAAAGTGTGCTTACCTTGAAGAGAACACTTGAAATGAGGGTGGGATTTGATGGAATAGTGTTTTAGGGGACTAGAGAGGTTTTAACATGAAATAAACTAAAGGAAGAAGAAGATGAATAGCAAATGCTAAAAAGCCCCCCTTTTCACATTTTTAATTTCCTTCATTTTGAAATTACCAAAATGCCATTAATGAATTTAAACCCTTTTTAATTTAAACCAAAGCTTAATTAAATTTTAAAACGAACCCACGACTCGAACCCGATTTACCCGAGTAACATCCGACCCCTAAACCTGGGGCGTTACAACTCTCCCCCACTTAAGGAATTTCATCCCCAAAATTACCTGACTGAAAGAGATAAGGAAACTGCCTTTCCATATCCTCCTTTCTCTCCCAAGTGGCCTCGTCCACCCCTCGACGTTGCCACCTCACCTTGACCAACTCAATTGATCTACCACACAACACCTTGCTGTCCGAGGCTAAGATCTCCACTGGTTCTTCATCATATGTCAAATCTGGATTCAATTCGATCTCTTCCACTGGCATTGCGTGAGACGGATCCGATCTATACCTTCGGAGCATCGACACGTGAAATACATCATGAATATTCTCTAGTTCGGTCGGGAGTCTCAATATATAAGCAACAGGACCAATCCTCTCAACTACCTCATAAGGCCTAATGAATCTCGGACTCAACTTACCTTTCCTATCGAACCTCATCACCTTCTTCCAAGGTGAGACTTTCAAAAACACTTTCTCACCCACGACATACTCTATCTCTTTCCTCTTTAAGTCGGCATACGATTTCTGTCGATCTGAAGCTGCCTTCAAACGATCACATATCAACTTTACCTTCTCAGTAGTGCCCTTAAGCAAATCGGGCATCGGTACAAGCTTCTGTTTGGCTTCGGCCCAACAAACCGGAGTCCTACACCTCCTACCATACAGAGCTTCATACGGTGCCATCTGAATACTAGTTTGATAACTGTTGTTGTATGCAAACTCTACTAACGGTAGGTGTTTCTCCCACGACCCCTAAAAGTCGATGATACAACACCTCAACATGTCTTCCAACACCTGAGTCACCCTCTCTGACTGACCATCTGACTGTGGATGAAACAAAGTACTGAAGTTCAACCATGTACCCAAAGCACGATGCAAACACTCCCAAAATCTAGCTGTAAACCTCAGATCTCGATTTGACACAATCGATTTCGGTACCCCATGCAACCTCACTATCTCTCTAATGTACAGATTAACCAACTTATCTAAAGCATAGGTGGTATGAACAGGTATGAAGTGAGCAGACTTAGTAAACCTATCAACTATTACACACACTGAATTTTTCCTCGAAGGAGTCAACGGTAACCCTGACATAAAATCCATGGTGATACGTTCCCACTTCCATTCCGGAATCTTCAACGGCTATAACAACCCTAAAGGAAACTGATGCTCGGCCTTGACTCGCTAAAAAACCATACACTTACTAACAAACTCGGCCACATCCTTCTTCAATCCAACCCAATAGTACTCTTCTTTTAACCCTCGATACATCTTCGTACTACCCGGATGCATAGCAAAAGGACTGTTATGAGCTTAATTCAAGATCGTACGTCTTAACTCGACATCTTCTGGAACCACTATCCTATCCTTGAAACATAGGATCACATTCTTACCAAAACAATAATCGGTAGGCTTATCTTCAGCTATATCTTGCACGTGAGGTGCCAAAGACTCGTCTCGCAATTGCCTCTCTCGAATCAACTGAGCTAGCGAAGGCTTAACCTGAAGTTCGGCTATTAACCCACCATCCTTGGACACACTCAATCTTGCAAACATAGCTTGCAACTCAACTGCCACTTTTCTACTCAAAGCATTGGCCACTACGTTTGCCTTACCCGGATGGTATTCTATCGTAAGGTCATAATCCTTAAGAAGTTCTAAACACCTACGCTGCCTAAGGTTCAACTCCCTCTGAGACATCAAGTACTTCAAGCTCTCATGGTTGGTATAAACGGTACACTTCTCACCATAAAGATGGTGTCTCCAAATCTTCAATGCAAACACCACTGCGGCTAACTCTATGTCATGGGTGGGATAGTTCTTCTCGTGAACTTTCAACTGCCTCGAAGCGTAAGCTACCACCTTACCTTCTTGTATAAGCACACAACCTAAGCCTACGTATGATGCATCACTATAGACCACAAATTCTTTTCCTGGTTCAGGCTGAATCAAGATAAGAGCCTCGGTAAAAGCTTTCTTCAACTTCTCAAACGCTTCTTGCCTTGCATCTGACCACTCATAGGGGACATTCTTTTGAAGAAACTTCGTTAAAGGAGCCGCTATCCTAGAAAATCCCTCGACAAATCTTCTATAGTACCCCGCCAAACATAGGAAACTGCGGATTTTCGTCACTAACTTCGGTTGTTTCCAATTCACTATAGCTTCTATCTTCTTGGGATCCACACTAATCCCATTAGCCAAGATCACGTGAACTAGGAAGACTACCTCTCTAATCCAAAACTCACATTTGCTTAGCTTGGCATACAACTGGTTCTTAAGCAAGGTTTGAAGGACCAACCGCAAATGCTCATCGTGCTCTTCTTCGGTCCTCGAGTACACTAGGGTGTCATCTATGAACACTACCACAAATCTATCTAAGAACTCATGAAACACAGGGTTCATCATATCCATGAAAGCTGCTGGAGCGTTAGTCAACCCAAAAGGCATCACCAAGAACTCATAGTGCCCATAATGTGTACGAAAGGCCATCTTTGGTATGTCCACATCCTTTACCTTCAACTGATATTACTCGAATCTCAAGTCGATCTTTGAAAACACGGAAGCACCTCTCAACTGATCAAGCAAGTCATCTATCCTAGGAAAAGGGTACTTGTTCTTCACTGTCACTTTGTTCAACTGCCTATAATCTATACACATCCTCATGCAACCATATTTCTTTTTCACAAACAAGACCGGAGCACCCCACGAAGAAATACTAGGCCTAATGAAACCCATATCAGTCAACTCCTGAAGCTGTGTCTTCAACTCTTTCAACTCCTTCGGTGCCATTCTATACGGAGCAATAGACACTGGTGCAGAATCAGAATACGTCTCAATAGCAAACTCAACTGCTCTATCTGGAGGCAAGCCCGACAACTCTTCCGGAAAGACACTCGGAAAATCACATACAGTATTGATGTCTTGCGGTCTCAACTCACTCATATTCGGATTCATCACATAAGCCAAATAAGCCTGACAACCCGAACTCAACAACTTTTGAGCTTCCAAAGCTGAAACAACATTGGACAAGAACCTAACGTTCTCACCAACTACCACAACCTCAAAGTCATCCGTAAGCCTCAAGGTGACTCTCTTGGTCTCAAAGTCAACCCTAGCTCTATGCTCTACGAGCCAATCCATGCCCAAAATCACGTCAAAGCCATAGAACGGTAACTCCATCATATCAACGGGAAACACATGGCCCTGAACCATCAAGGGACACCTCCTATACATTTTCCTAACTACCACTGTATCACCAAAAGAGCTAGTAACATTCACACCTACCTCTAACCGTTCACATGGTAACCCTAATGACCTTGCGTGCTCACCCAAAATATATGAATGTGTCGACCCCGAATCTATCAAAGATAGCAAACTCAAAGACTATAACGAGAAATTACCTACAATGACGTCCGTGTCATTCCCAGCCTCATGCTGGGCATACACCCTAGCCGGTCCTCCTCCCTCGGGCTGAACTGCCACTACATGAGCTAAGTTCCTCTGACCCTCGTTCCTTAGCTGAAAGTTTCCACGACCGCGCCCACAGCCTCTCTGATTCTTAAAACCCCTAGCTGGATCCGGTCTGCCCCAAGCCGGGTTTGGACAGTTACGCCTCATATGATATCGGGAACCACAGTTCCAACATGGCCCAAAGGTACCCGTACACTCGCCCTGGTGGCACCTCCGGCATCTAGTGCACTCCGGAGTGTGCACAACAGCTCATTGGCCTTGATAGCCCCAACCATAATTACCACCCCTCTATCGCGAATCAGGCTGATGCCTCCTATCACTATGCCTCTTGGCATGATCTCTATCCCAGTTCGCGCGTCTCTTCCCAAAATTGGACCCACTAGCACGGGAACTAAAGCCCAAGTTCTGCTCAATATCCTTGGCCCTGGAGACCAAAACATCAAACTCAGTGTAGTCAGAGGCAAGCATGTAGGTCTTCACATCTCTAGTCAACCCATACCGGAAGCGCTCACACCGCTCCCTCTCATTAAGAACCAACTCAGGTGCATACTGGCTCAATCTCACAAACTGGACCTCGTACTTGGACACGGTCCTGTTACCCTAAACCAAGGCCATAAACTCCATCTTCTTCTCATCCAAGTAACGAACTCCGAGATACTTCCTCTTGAAGGCATTTCTGAAGAACTCCCACGTGATATCCGCTTCGGCCATACCCGAAGTAACAGTGATCCACCAAGTATATGCGTCCCCCTGAAGCAAGGAGACGACGCAACCCAACTTACGGGCGGCTGAGCACTCCATCTGTCCCAAGATACGTGTGGTACTCTCAAGCCACGCCTCCGAACCCTCGAGAGTCAACCCACAGAACTCAACTCCGCCTAAACTACGGAGCCTCTCTAGGGGTAATCCTGTCCCCGCACCCTGAGGTGGTGCTGCAGCTTGTACCCCGGCCAAAGCTGTCTGAAAAGCTCCGGCTATGGTCTGAATCAAATGGGTCATGTCCGCGCCTGCTGGACCCTGACCCGCCTGTGCTCCAACACCTCCAACATTAGCATCGGCCTGAGGCCCATTACCATCACCCCCTACTTGCGCACCAGCCTGAGGCACATTTCCTTCGCCACCTACTCCATTACCACCGGAAGCAGGAGAAACAGGAGGCTCACCCCCGGGTTCCTGGTCACCCGCTCTAGGTTGCCCCCTCGGTCTCACCATATCAAGATGGAATCTAAAACAACAAACACACAATACACAAGAAAAACGTTAGGTTAGTAAAAGGGCAAGGACTCAGGTTCTCAAGCTCGTTAAACAGAAACCATTTTTTGACAACAACACCTAACAATGGGGACATTTGACTAACCCTCAACCAAAACCGAAAGGCCATTAAAACATGCTTCCAAACACCGTACTAGCAAGCTACGTCAAGCATACATGGCAAAACATTCATCAAGACATAACAACAACATAACACATAAACTTACCTCACTTACCTACCCGAGGTCACAAAAGCCACGAGTTAACACAACTTCTTCATTTTCGTATACCCAAATTACCCAGCATAAAACTACAACTTCCAATGCTCAAAACACTTCCAAACATCCTCAAAACACCATCCTAATATCATTATAACCCCAGCCCAACTCCTTCTCACAAAACCATACAAAAAACACAAAGTTTGACACTTTTAAAATTCCCCCAAAACCCAATTTCGGGATTCTTAACAAAAATCTACCAAATTGAAGTATAATGTACCTTAGGGCTAGGTTAACTCGTAACTTAACTCTACACATCAAAACAAATGAAAAATCCACTAAAGTTTCATGATTTTCTTCAAAAACTTGAAAAACTCAAAAACCTTGAAAGAGGGTTTCTATGAAATTAAAGCTATGGAAATGTTGGAGATAGTGAGGAGAATTCGAAAGTGTGCTTACCTTGAATATAACACTTGAAATGAAGGTGGGATTTGATGGAATATTGTTTTAGGGGACTAGAGATGTTTTAATGTGAAATAAACTAAAGGAAGAAGAAGGGGAATAGCAAATGCTAAAAATCCCCCTTTTTCACAATTTAATTTCCTTCCTTTTAAAATTACCAAAATGCCATTAATGAATTTAAACCCTTTTTAATTTAAACCAAAGCTTAATTAAATTTTAAAACGAACCCACGACTCGAACCCGATTTACCCAAGTAACATCCGACCCCTAAACCTGGGGCGTTACACATGCCAACATTTCTGGCGCTAACCCGTCATTCCCGTTTGATAAGACACCACATTGAATTAAATTCTTTTTTTTTCAAACAACATGGAAATTTTTTGTGTTAAGCCTTTTATTCATTCTAGGTTTAATTATTTTAAATCCTAAAAAAGTCTAAGTATTTAATTCTTAATTGAGGGTTTGAGTTTGTTTAAGTGAGTTTTATTTTTTTCTAAAGAAAATCTTTCTACAAAAAGTCTCTATCTAAGCTTTTAGAACATAATCCTAAGTTTTGACCTATTTCTAAAAAAAACAAGAAACTTGAATTTTCTTTGTGTTTTATTTTTATTGTTTCTTTAAAAGAAAAATCTTTTAATTCTTTTCTTTTTCACTTTAAAACCTAAATCCTTCTTTTTGACATTTTTTGCTTTAGTCTTATCTATTTTCTACAATTTTATTCTTTTTATTTCTATTTTCAAGAAAGGAGATTTTCTTTTAAAAAAACTTTAAAAGGTTATTTTTTTTCTTGAAATTTTTATATTTTTTAAAAGCCTTTTTTAAAAGATGATTTTGAGATTTTTTAAATCCTTTAAGTTAACTTTAAGTTGGTGTTTTCCCCTTTATGTGATTATTTATATATATTATGATTTTTATGGTTGACATCACATGCATACATTTTCAGAATATGTTTTTACTATGATTTACGAACCGCGATTTATGGACTATGATTTATGAACTATGCTTTATGGACTATACTTTATGAAGTATGTTTACGGAATATCAGATTTATGGAACTTTGTTTATGAAATTCGATTTCTAATCATCATATCATTGTATGAGCATAGGTTGGGATTTGTTCGGGGAAGTTCAGTGGTTTCACCATTCGGGTTGAATTCCACTTCGCATTAGCTGTTGTAGTGAGGAGTTCCGGGGAACTTTCCTCTTGGCGGTAGTAGTTGGGTGCATTGCTTTGCGCTTGTGATTTATGTGCTATGCTTTAAAGAATTTTAAGAAAATATTACTAAGTTTTTATGACTATGATTTTCTTGCACTTTAGAGACACACTAAGCTCTTTAGCTTACTCCCCCATAGTTTTCCTTTTTTCCAGATATCCTAGACTCTAGGTGTAACACCCCAATTTTGGGCTTAGAAGTTTAGGGTCTGAACCGGACCGGTCTGAGAAACGATTTGAATATAAACTACATTTGACTTTAATAACTACTTTTCTCTAATTTTCTCTCATTTCATTTTCTCTCAAAATCCTATCAACCAAACACTTTTTCTCCAGCAAAATTCACTTTGATTTCCACTTCATTTGATGAGATTTCCATCACTCATTGATTCCTAATCAATCTTTCAACAAATCCACTTGATTTCTACATTGTATTTTCATGGAAACTTGTCCAAATCAAGGAGAAATCATCATTTAGAGGTAAGCTTGTTCTTTTCCTCTACATACTAAGTTCTTTACTGAAATTCCCAAGTTGTCAATCCTTTATTAAAGATTTATGAATGGTTTTAATGTTGGAAACAAGAAATCTTCTTAAAACTCAAGATTTTGAAGAGATCTTGAAGATTTTCGTGGAAATTGATTGGGCTCTGTTTTGAGATGGTTTTCTAATGTATTTTGGATGTTAAATGGTGTTATAAATGAGGTTTAATCAATACAATCCCGGATAGGTTGTTTTTCCTAAGTTTTTGCTTGTGAAAATGGTGGTTTTTGGGGTGTTTTTGGTGTTTTGTTGTAGCTGGAGGTGTAAGGACGAGTTTAGGGTTGTTTTGATGTTAATTGATGCTTAGAAATGATTAGAAGTGATGGATCTTGGCTGAGTTATGTTTTGGAAGAGTTTGGAGGTGATTTCGGTTGTGTTTGGTAGCCGAAATATTGTGTTTGCTTAGAGCAGCGAGTTTAGGAGGGTTGACTGAAGATTTCAATGCATGATGATGCATTAATCCTCTGCTTTGATGTGTCTAAAACAGGGGAGACATCTTCAGACACTTTTGGAGTTGATCCGAGAGCTTAATTGGCGTTTCGGCAAGCAAGTGAAACGAAATCGGTGAGTGCGATTGGGTTAGAAGTCCTTGGGGACAAAAATACAAGGTTTGGGGATATCGGAGAGGTTTGAAACACCTTCGTAAATCCGGAAGTAAGTATGGTTTGAATTGCTCTCTTTAAAGTGGTGGTTGCCCTAAAATGCTTTTACATGCTCATGGTTTAAGATTGATAAATTCCTACTATTTTTATGCATGATTTGTAGCATGAGATTATGCTTGTAGAGATGATATGAGATGACATGTTACATTGATGAGATTTGAGCTTTTGGTTTAAAGCAAAGCATGATTTATGTTTTGAATTGTGATGAGAAAACCTTTGAGAAATATTGCATGAAAAACAGTAGGTGAGATGATGTTTAAACACTTTATATTGGCATAGATGTTGAGAAACTTACCGAATATAAATTGATCGATCAATAGGATGAGAGTGCACTATAAACCAAAAATTCGTACGTACTCTTTGGTTAAGCCAATAGGAGATATTCCAATGATGAGCATTCCATTGGGTAGGACTTGGTGAAATACCCAAGCTTTGTGGCGATGAGAGATTCCGCCATGTGAGTACGGTGATAAGAGATTCCATCGGAAGCTATGTTGCTAGACAAGTGAGTACGATGATGATAGATTCCACCGGAAGAGTCTAGTGTAGAAATGTGTCCGCATATCCGAGTATTAATGAGATGTTAAATGCCAATATAAATGATGAAATGGTTTTTGTTACACTTGTACCTTTGTTAAAATGATTTATGCTATGAGATATGCATATGAGAGTTGTTTTAGAAATGCTTTGATGATACAAGCATGTGTATGGCCTTGCCATAGGTTTTGCATTGGTTTAAATGTATGAGATAGAATTGAGGTACATGTGAAATCATTGTGAAGTTGCTTTGAAAGGTTTATAAGCTTGAGATAGAAATGAGCATGTGGTTCAAAAAGGCTTTTGTAAAAAGGTTTTGAAGAAATGCATTATTGTATTGGTTTACTTTAGAGCATGCCTCACTAAGCTTTGTGCTTACGCTCTCTCTTTTACCAATAATGCAGATAAGCGAGGTATTCTCGGACAACAAGGAAGCTAAGTTCTTCCAAGGAAGTCCAAGCTCATGTATGGTGAAGTTTTCATACACTTTAGTTTTGATAGATTGGCAATGGGAAACCAAGATTTGTATTTGGGAGATGTGTTAAACTCCCTAAGGTTTTGGCATGTTTGTTTTGACTTGTTTGGATTGTAAAGGGCCTTAATTGTTTATTTTGGAGGTTGGATTGCCTAATTGAGTTTGATACTAGGAAGCATGCCTCTTGACTAATAAGATTTTTGTGTTTGATGCTATGATTGTGTTTGAGTGTTCTAAATATATACCTTATATGTATGTTGACTTATTGGTGTGATTAGAGAGTCATTGGGATATGTTTGAAAGGATTTATGAGTGAAAAACCAACTTTTGCTGCAGTTTCTGGGCAAATCATATCGAAACACCCTCTAGTGTTTCGAAACGGGGGCCTATAATGGCCTTCGTGTTTCGAAACAATGGAGGCTGTTTCGAAACGATGGAGGCTGTTTCGAAACGATTTGGCTACTGGAATGCCACATTTCGAAACTGGTCTCGGAACACACCCGCGTACCGAAATGGTCAACGCCATTTCGATCCAGCGTTTCGATACGGCAGGTGGGTGTTTCGAAACGGGTGACCGTTGGACACAGATTTGAATTGTTCTAATGTTTCATGTTTTACAATTTAGTCCGAAATGTTGAGAATGCAATTGCATGAGCTGGATATGTCCAATTAAGATGAAATTTGGCAGAGAAACATGTAACATGACTAATTTCATATTGGTAACCTTAAAATCAATGAAGACCTTCTAATTTACAGAAATTACAATTTGGTCCCTAAACTTGTATAATGTGCAATTGAGTCCCTATATATTGTCCGATCGTTGTGCCTTTCTCAATCTTGTTTTGTGAGTACTCACTTAGAGTTAACATGTAACTAGACAAGTTTAAAAAGAAAAAAAGGGTCATTAATCAAGGTTGATTTTCGGTTTGACTTTGGTTTTCCCCGTGTAATCTTCGTAGTTCGGGTCAATCATCTAGGCCGGGCTAAGGGGGTTACATTTGGTGGTATCAGAGCCAGGTTCTCGAATATTTGGGGGGTTGGTATGTGGTTGTTGTATGTGTTTAAGCATGATGATGACTTTTGGTGAAAGTGTGATGTTCGAATAGTGATGTATGATTAAATTGAGATGTTTTTGTGGTGTTATGCTGTGTTTGGAGTATGATAAGGGATCCCATTGCCATATCAAAACTAATGGGAGGAATTGTTTTCGAAAATGAGCTTGAGTACTTGGATTACTTACCTTATTGTGCCTAAATGTGTTATTTGCATTTTGTCAGTGAATTGTTTTCTTTATAATGGGGCCACGTAGAGAGAGTAGAAGATATATACTAGAGCTATAGCTCAGAATGAGAATGATGAGAATGTTGTGGATCTACCTTCTCCTCCTGGTGGTGGACCACAGTGCTGGAGTTGGTAACGTTGGTGCTGGGATCGCTGGACCTGAGGGTGTGCAGGGTCAAGCTGCTCCTGATATGACTATGTTGATTCAGGCTATTGCTGGAGCTTTCCAGGCAGCCATGGCTGGAGCTCATGGAGCGGCGCAGCAGGATGATGCCAATGTGAGGTTGCCTTTGGAACGTTTTTGCAGTCTAGGAGAGACTAAGTTCAGGGGTTTATCTCCGGAAGGATCTGAGTCTTGGTTGGAGAGCACCAAACGGATTCTGGGTTAGATGAGTTGCAATAATGTGCAGAAGCTGGGTTGTGTTGTGTCACTGCTACATGGTGATGCTTATACGTGGTGGACGACCACTATTTCAGGGATGGAGGACGATGAGGTGACTTGGACGTTCTTCTTGAATGCGTTCAAGCGGAAGTATCTGGGAGTACGCTACCTTGATGAAAAGAAAAGGGAGTTTATGTCTCTTATGCAAGGCAACATGGCAGTAGCTGAGTATGAAATTCAGTTTGTCCGCCTCAGTCAGTATGCACCTGAGCTGATTCCTAGTGAGCGGGAGAGGTGCGAACGGTTCCGTTATGGATTAGTGGCGGATGTCAAGACTTTTATGCTTGCGGATGACTATACAGATTTCGATGCCTTGGTCACTAGATCCAAGGACATTGAATTGAATCTTGGTCTGACTAGTCGAGCAGGTGGATCTAGCTCCGGAAAGCGAGCGACTGAACGTGATTATGGTAGAGATCGCAACAAGAGGCATAAGGATAGAAGGCCGCATTATGATGCTAGGCGTGGGGCTTGTAACCCTGGTAGAGGTCAGCAAGGACCTAATGCTGTTTTGAGGACTCCTGAATGTAACCGTTGTGGTAGACGGCATGGTGGCGAGTGTTGGGGTAACCTTGGGACATGCTGGAATTGTGGGAACCGTGGACATTTGAAGAAAGATTGTCCTCAGCCTCTGGGAGAGGGACATGTTCCGGTGAGAGTAGCTGAGCCACAGAGGGGTCGTGGGCGTGGCCGTGGTAATTTTCAGCGTAGGGATGAAGGAGGCAGGAACATAGCTCATGTTGTGGTCGTTCAACTTGAGGGTGGCGGTCAAGCTCGAGTGTATGCCCATCGTGAGGGAAGGAATGATACAGATGTGATCGCAGGTACTTTTACTTTGCAATCCTTGTCATTACTTTCTTTGATTGATTCTGGATCTACACACTCGTACATATTGCGTGAACATGCTCAAATGCTTGGTTTACCTGTTGAGTCTTTGGATGTTGGTATGCGTGTGACTAGTTCCTTTGGTGAGACGGTTGTGACGCAGGAGTTGTATAGAAGATGTCCCTTGAAAGTTCAAAATCATGTTTTCCTTGTTGATCTCATGGAATTGTCATTCTATGGTTTTGATGTAATTCTTGGTATGGATTGGCTTGTTGAGCATCGAGCTGTAGTGGATTTTGAAAGCAAGCGAGTCTCGTTGAAGCTTGCGCATGATTACGAAGTAGTAGTTGTGGGCTAGAATGTGAAGTTTCTTGCTAATGTGGTGTCTACATTAGAAGCAACTCGAATGCTGAGGCAAGGTTACGAGGCCTACCTAGCCTTTCTGATGAATCCTAGTTCTAAGGAATTGCGTGTTCAAGATATAAGAACTGTACGTGAGTTTCCTAGAGTGTTTTCGGAAGAGTTACCTGGATTGCCACCTAGTCGAGAAGTGGAGTTTGGAATTGAGCTGTATGAAAACACAACTCCGATGTCCATTACTCCCTATCGCATGACACCTAAGGAGCTAAAGAAGTTGAAGACACAACTTTAGGAGTTGCTTTACCATGGCTTCATTCGGCTTAGTGTGTCGCCGTGGGGTGCACCGATCTTGTTTGTGAAAAAGAAAGATGGCACTATGAGAATGTGCATCGATTATCGTCAGCTGAACAAGTTGACTATCAAGAATAGGTATCCTTTATTGAGGATTGATGATATTATTGATCAGTTCCGGGGAGCAGCTGCGTTCTCCAAGATTGACTTAAGGTCAGGATACTATCAGCTTAAGGTGAAAGATGTGGATGTGCCGAAAACAACCTTTAGAACGAGGTATGAGCATTACGAATTCCTTGTAATGCCGTTTGGCTTGACGAATGCTCCTGCTACTTTCATGGACACGATGAATAGAATATTCCATGAATTCTTGTACAATTTTGTTGTGGTGTTCATTGACGATATCCTTGTGTACTCTCGTACTGAGGAGGAGCATGAAGGTCACTTAAGGGTTGTCTTGCAAGCGCTTCTGGAAAATCAGCTTTATGCTAAGCTGAGCAAGTGTGAGTATTGGCTAAAGGAAGTTGTGTTCCTTGGTCATGTGGTTTCGGCTGAGGGGATTCGTGTTGATCCTCAGAAGGTTGAGGCAGTGATGAATTGGAAGCCTCCTAAGTCCGTTCATGAAGTTCGTAGTTTCCTTGGGTTGGCAGGATATTATCGGAGGTTTGTGGATGGATTTTCAAAGATTGCTGCTCCTTTGACAAAGTTGTTGCAAAAAGATGTTAAGTATGAATGGACGGAAGCAAGACATCAAGCTTTTGAGAAGCTTAAGGAAGCTTTGACGCAAGCTCCTATCTTAGTTCAACCTGAATTAGGGAAAGAGTTTGCGGTGTACAGTGACATATCCTATGTTGGTTTGGGGTGTGTGCTAATGCAAGAGGGTAAGGTGGTGGCTTATGCATCACGACAATTGAAGGTACATGAGCGCAATTATCCTACGCATGATATTGAGTTAGCTGCGGTGGTTTTTGCTTTGAAGATCTAGAGACATTATCTTTATGGTGAGAAGTGTACCGTGTACACGAATCACAAGAGTTTGAAGTATCTGATGTCTCAGAAAGAGTTGAATCTTAGGTAACGACGTTGGGTGGAGTTGCTTAAAGATTACGATCTAACGATCGAGTACCATCCGGGAAAAGCTAATGTTGTGGCGGATGCCTTGAGCAGGAAAGTGGCTATAGAGTTAAGAGCTATGTTTGCTAGCTTGAGCATTTCACGAGATGGAGGTCTTGTGGCTGAATTGCAAGTGAAACCATCTCTGGTTTAGTTGATAAAGGATAAGCAATTGTTGGATGATTCTTTGGTGCCACATGTTCAGGATATTGCTGAGGATAGACCATCAGATTTCTGTTATAATGATGATGGAGTTCTATGTTTCGGAAGACGGATAGTAGTGCCGAATGATGTGGAGTTGAGACGTACTATTCTGACCGAAGCTCATAGTAGTCCTTTTGCTATGCATCCTGGTAGTACAAAGATGTATCGTGATATGAAGGATGAGTACTATTGGGTGGGTTTGAAGAAGGATGTTGCGGAATTTGTGGGTAAGTGCATGGTTTATCAGCGGGTTAAGGCTGAGCATCAGTTTCCTTCTGGGTTGTTGCAACCGTTGAGGATTCCTGAATGGGAGTGGGAGAGAATCACCATGAATTTTGTATCTGGTTTACCTTTGTCGCCATCGAAGAAGAATTCGGTGTGGGTGATTGTGGATCGCCTTACGAAGTGTGCAAATTTCTTACCTGTGCATACCACATATACCTTGGATAAGCTTGCAGAGTTGTACATTGCTAAGATTGTACGTCTGCATGGGGTACCAAAATCTATAGTGTCGGATAGAGATTCGAGGTTTACATCGCGGTTTTGGGAGTGTTTGCATCAAGCTTTGGGTACGCGGCAGAATTTCGGTACTTCTTATCATCCACAGTCGGATGGACAGTCTGAGCGTGTTATCCAAGTGCTTGAGGATATGTTGAGGTGCTACGTGAATGAGTTTCAAGGCTCTTGGGAGAAGCATTTGCCTTTGGTGGAGTTTGCTTATAATAATAGCTACCAGGCAAGTATTTAGATGCACCTTACGAGGCCTTGTATGGGAGGAAGTGTAGAACTCCTCTTTGTTGGGTTGAAAAGGGTCAGAAGTTGGTTTCGATGCCGACTTTGTTGAAAGGAACCACCGATAAGGTGAAGCTCATTTGTGAGCGGTTGAAGGCAGCTTCTGATCGACAGAAATCTTACGCGGATTTGAAGCGTAATGAGATTGAGTTTGCGGTGGGTGACCGTGTGTTCTTGAAGGTTTCACCTTGGAAGAAGGTGATGAGATTTGGACAGAAGGGTAAGTTGAGCCCTAGGTATATTGGACCGTATGAGGTGATAGAACGTGTGGGTCCTGTTGCGTATAAGCTGAGGCTACCACAAGAGTTGGAGAAGATACATGATGTGTTTCATGTCTCCATTCTTCGGAGGTATAAATCGGATCCTTCGCATGTTATGCATGTGGGGGAAGTTGAGTTGAATCCATATTTGACCTAGATGAGGAGCCGATTGAGATTTTGGATTCGGATAGTAAGGTTCTTCGTGGTAAGACCATCGAGTTGGTTAAAGTGTTGTGGAGTTACCGTGGTGTTGAGAAAGCCACATGGGAAAGGAAGGAAGACATTTCGAGGACGAAATTTCTTAAGAGGGGGAGAGTTGTAACACCCCAATTTTGGGCTTAAAAGTTTAGGGTCTGAACCGGACCGGTCTGAGAAACGATTCGAATATAAAAATGAGTTTTAGGGAAAGCCTAGTTCGGGATGCTTTAAAAATATAGAAAAATATCTAAAAATCCTCATTTAATATATAAAGGTGATTGGTGAAATCAATTTTACAAAATAGGTTTTGGAAATACTACATTTCGGTGTAGTGACTAAATCGTGATTTTTGCAAAGTATAGTAGTGACTGTTTTGTAAAGGATTGAAACTTTGAATCTTTAAGGAGCTAATTTATCAAACATGTTTTCATCAGATTTTTCCTTAATTTGGGTGATTTAATTAATGATTTAATTAAATAAAATAAAGGAGATAAACTACCGTTGACTTTCATAACTACTTTTCTCTAATTTTCTCTCATTTCATTTTCTCTCAAAATCCTATCAACCAAACACTTTTTCTCCAGAAAAATTCACTTTGATTTCTACTTCATTTGATGATATTTCCATCACTCATTGATTCCTAATCAATCTTTCAACAAATCCACTTGATTTCTACATTGTATTTTCATGGAAACTTGCCCAAATCAAGGAGAAATCATCATTTAGAGGTAAGCTTGTTCTCCTCCTCTAAATACTAAGTTCTTTACTGAAATTCCCAAGTTGTCAATCCTTTACTAAAGATTTATGAATGGTTTTAATGTTGGAAACAAGAAATCTTCTTAAAACTCAAGATTTGGAAGAGATCTTGAAGATTTTCGTGGAAAATGATTGGGCTCTGTTTTGAGATGGTTTTCTAATGTATTTTGGATGTTAAATGGTGTTATAAATGAGGTTTAATCAATACAATCCCGAATAGGTTGTTTTTCCTAAGTTTTTGCTTGTGAAAATGGTGGTTTTGGGGTGTTTTTGGTGTTCTGTTGTAGTTGGAGGTGTAAGGACGAGTTTAGGGTTGTTTTGATGTTAATTGATGTTTAGAAATGATTAGAAGTTATGGATCTTGGCTGGGTTATGTTTTGGAAGAGTTTGGAGGTGATTCCGGTTGTGTTTGGTAGCCGAAATGTTGTGTTTTCTTAGAGCAGCGAGTTTAGGAGGGTTGGCTGAAGATTTCAATGCATGATGATGCATTAATCCTCTGCTTTGATGTGTCTAAAACATGGGAGACATCTTCGGACACATTTGGAGTTGATCCGAGAGCTTAATTTGCATTTCGACAAGCAAGCGAAACGTAATCAGTGAGTGCGATTGGGTTAGAAGTCCTTGGGGACAAAAATACAAGGTTTGGGGATTTAGGAGAGGTTTGAAACACCTTCCTAAATCCGGAAGTAAGTATGGTTTGAATTACTCTCTTTAAAGTGGTGGTTGCCCTAAAATGCTTTTACATGCTCAGGGTTTAAGATTGATAAATTCCTACTGTTTTTATACATGATTTGTAGCATGAGATTATGCTTGTAGAGATGATATGAGATGGCATGTTGCATTGATGAGATTTGAGCTTTTGGTTTAAAGCAAAGCATGATTTATGTTTTGAATTATTATGAGAAAACCTTTGAGAAATATTGCATGAAAAACAGTAGGTGAGATGATGTTTAAACACTTTATATTGGCATAGATGTTGAGAAACTTACTGGATATAATTGATCGATCAATAGGATGAGAGTGCACTATAAACTAAAAATTCGTACGCGCTCTTTGGTTAAGCCAAAGGGAGATATTCTGATGATTGGCATTCAATCGGGTAGGACTTGGTGAAATACCCAAGCTTTGTGGCGATGAGAGATTCCGCCATGTGAGTACGATGATAAGAGATTCCACCAGAAGCTATGTTGCTAGACAAGTGAGTACGGTGATGAGAGATTCCACTGAAAGAGTCTAGTGTAGAAATGTGTCCGCATATCCGAGTATTAATGAGATGTTAAATGCCAATATAAATGATGAAATGGTTTTGTTACACTTGTACCTTTGATAAAATGATTTATGCTATGAGATATGCATATGAGAGTTGTTTTAGAAATGCTTTGATGATACAAGCATGTGTATGGCCTTGCCATAGGTTTTGCATTGGTTTAAATGCATGAGATAGAATTGAGGTACATGTGAAATCATTGTGAAGTTGCTTTGAAAGGTTTATAAGCTTGAGATAGAAATGAGCATGTGGTTCAAAAAGGATTTCGTAAAAAGGTTTTCAAGAAATGCATTATTGTGTTGGTTTACTTTAGAGCATGCCTCACTAAGCTTTGTGCTTACGCTCTCTCTTTTACCAATAATGCAGATAAGTGAGGTATTCTCGCGCAACAAGGAAGCTAAGTTCACCCAAGGAAGTCCAAGCTCATGTATGATGAAGTTTTCATACACTATAGTTTTGATAGATTGGCAATGGGAAACCAAGATTTGTATTTGGGAGATGTGTTAAACTCCCCAAGGTTTTGGCATGTTTGTTTTGACTTGTTTGGATTGTAAAGGGCCTTAATTGTTTGTTTTGGAGGTTGGATTGCCTAATTGAGTTTGATACTAGGAAGCATGCCTCTAGACTAATAAGATTTTTGTGTTTGATGCTATGATTGTGTTAGAGAGTTCTAAATATGTACCTTATATGTATGTTGACTTGTTGGTGTGATTAGAGAGTCATTGGGATATGTTTGAAAGGATTTATGAGTGAAAAACCAGCTTTTGCTGCAGTTTCTGGGAAAACCGTATCGAAACACCCTCTAGTGTTTCGAAACGGGGGCCTGTAATGGCCTTCGTGTTTCGAAACGATGGAGGTTGTTTCGAAACGATTTGGCTACTGGAATGCCACGTTTCGAAACTGGTCTCGGAACACACCCGCGTACTGAAACGATCAACATCATTTCGATCCAGCGTTTCGATACGGCAGGTGGGTGTTTCGAAACGGGTGACCGTTGGACACATATTTGAATTGTTCTGATGTTTGCATGTTTTACATTTTAGTCCTAAATGTTGAGAATGCAATTGCTTGAGCTGGAGATGTCCAATTAAGATGAAATTTGGCAGAGAACCATGTAACATGACTAATTTCATATTGGTAACCTTAAAATCAATGAAGACCTTAAAATCAATTGAGCTGGAGATGTCCAATTTACAGAAATTACTATTTGGTCCCTAAACTCGTATAATGTGCAATTGAGTCCCTATATGTTGTCCGATCGCTGTGCCTTTCTCAATCGTGTTTTGTGAGTACTCACTTAGAGTTAACATGTAACTAGACAAGATTAAAAAGAAAAAAAGGGTCGTTAATCAAGGTTGACTTTTGGGTTGACTTTGGTTTTCCAGTGTAATCTTCGTAGTTCGGGTCAACCGTCTAGGCCGGGCTAAGGGGTTACAATAGGTGGCTTTGTACTCGGAGGATCTATTTATTTTATCTAATCTATTTTATTTTCAGTATGGAAATTTTATTTTCGGGAATATTTTATTATTAAGTTTATTTTGGGATTTTGATGTAATTTCATATTTAGGACTTATTATTTTTACCATGCATTTTCAGACATTAAATTTGAGAGTTTTATTTAAATTATAAGATCATTATTTTAACGTTTGGATTTTATAAATATCGAGACATTTTATTTTATTATAAGAAATAATTTATTTTACGATATTTTAATATATTATAATTCAAATTAATTTCTTGAGGGTAAAGTTTTCAACGGTGACTTCCTAAATTCGATCTTTTCTTCTAGGCCGGGTTTAGGGGGTTACAGTTCACCAAAACACAAGGCTGGAGTATGGGTTCAACACCATAACTCCTTTTTGCTTCATTGAGAACATTTCTGATCTTTGCACGCAAATGTTTCCTTTTCCACATATCACACTTTTATTGTAGTTGATACATCAATAACGAGTGAAAAACCTCCTTGAACAGTCTTGAAAGCTTCAAGTCTTTATATAACACTAAGCCCCTTCAACATTTCTTGTGGATTATTAAATTCTTGCCCCTACAGGATATCTTGAAATGTTTGCATGTAAAATCTTCCAGCAAAGCTCATTTCCACCTTGAATGTCTTTGATATTGGCACTTTTAATCTCTTCTTCTCAAGACTATTAATATTAAGGATCCTAAATCCTTGGTCGACGTAGACTGCCCCCAATCTGATGGCATGATTTGCTTCTCAAGAGCAATTCTATCTCTTTTTCATGCTTCTGAGCTTTTACATCTTATTTGCGGACTTTTCTTGACAACACGACCCAATTAAAACTCTTTAACGCATGTGCTTCTTCTTCTTCTTCTTCTTCTTCTTCTTCTTCTCTCTTTTTCACCTTCTCATGTAGGGCAATGCCCCCATTCAAGCTGAGGTTCAATTGTTTTCTGAAGTGATGAAAACATTCACTCATGGTCTTCTACAGTTGAGATCAATACCAAGAAATCTTTTTCTTTCCATGAATATATGTTAGCCTACTTGTAAGATGCAAGAAAAGGCTAGAAATATGAATTAAGAGAGGGGAAGAATGGAAAAACAAAGTCATGGAAAACACAGTAATAGGGTAAAGTCAGATGCCCAAAATTCATAGCATGAATGATTCATGAATCCATCAACCGAATGGTGCCCCACTTTTGGTGGCTCTCTTTTGTTCACACACTCTCCAAATTTAAAATTTCCCACTTTTCTAATCTCAATCAGACATTAGAAGCTCGAGGTCCCTGAAGAAAGGTTAACTCAATAAGGCGGGATGTGTTCTGAAAACAAACTCATCTTCTCAAATATTTATGTGTGATTCAAATGGTCTTTTAAGGCTTGCAATGTAGGCTAGGCTTGGTTTGCCAATGAAAAGGATATATAGGCTCAAATACATATTTTAAGGGTGATTAAACTAAGGATCAACTATTCTTGATGAAATGTCTGTTCTTCTTCTTTTATTCTTTGGATCACTCTAGACTGCCCATTTTGGGTTTTCACCCTAGATTTCATTTCCTTTTCTGGCACACATCTCATTTGAAGGATTTATTTCAAATTTTCCTTCATATTTCTTCTTTCTTTTTCTCCTTTTTCTCTTTTCTTCTTCTTCTTCTTTTTTACTTTTCTTTTTCCTTTATTCTTCTTTTCTTTTCTTTTTTCTTTTTTTGTTCTTTTGTGTCCCTTTCATTTTCAATTTAGGACATTCAACTTGATCTGACATGTTTTTTTTCAAACAAGTTTTCATTTTCTTTGCCCCCCAATGTGGGGAGTGATTATTGGTTAGGGTTAAATCACAAAA
Organism: Hibiscus tridactylites; assembly: GCA_958450335.1. NCBI lineage: Eukaryota > Viridiplantae > Streptophyta > Magnoliopsida > Malvales > Malvaceae > Hibiscus > Hibiscus tridactylites. The sequence goes on along the minus strand of OY288278.1, from coordinate 19,681,743 downwards.
AATAATATCCGGCTCAAAGGGGGACAACAATGGATTTTTATTTTCTTTTCGTGAAGGCAAATGAAGGAATGCCAAATGTCACTTCGCACATAAATATCGTCGAAGAGAAGTAGTCTTCAGTTGGTAGATGTTTTAGAGTTATGACTTTATTCAAAGACCCTAATAGCAATATCTGAGAGGAAAAATTCACTCAAAATGGGATCTCCCCATTAATCTTGAACACTCTTTATTGCCCCTTTATCTTGGGATTAGATTCAATAATCATTCATACAATCAATAATAAGAGCTCTACCCAAAGGATGTATTATTGAAGGGAAATGGATGGAAAATGAAAAGAAGTGAGAAACGTTTGCTACTTGAAAGAAAAAAAGTAATGCATCTTTGAACAAGTAGATTAACATGGATGCCCTTACAAAAGATCCCTAATGCCCGCGGGCAAAAGCAAAAGGGTTGATTCTAAGTATGATCCCAACTTTCTAGGAAGATTCTGCATTATTCCAAAGAGACAATCATAAATTTCAACTAATCTTGCCTTCATCTATTTTGTGACGAATTTTCTGAATGCATTCATCATATTCTTCTTCTTTGAGTCTCCCGCATTTGATAGCTGCCACTATCAACTCCCCTTTCATGACCATGTCTGCAAAACCTTCGGTGGTATGGTTTAACATATAGTCATAGAAGGAACCATTTAGAGTCTCCAAAAATATTGGAGTAACCTTATTTTCCGACAGTGGAGGTTGAACTTAGGCTGCCACATCTCACCATCTCTGGGAATACTAGCGGAAGCTCTCATTGGGCTTTTGTTCCATATTCTACAGTACAATCCTTCTTGGGGCCATATCTGTCACATACTCGTACTGTTTGAGGAAAGCTTTTGACAAGTCTCTCCAAGTGCGTATGTTGATCCGACTCAATTGAGCATACCATTGGATAGCAGACTGTAACACCCTGGATTTGGGCCTAGATGTTTTAGATGTTGGATCGGGCCAGTCGGGAACGATTCAAATCCTTGAGGTTGGTTCAGGGAAAACCTAGTTCGGGATGTTTTAAAAATATGGAAAAATATCTAAAAATCATTATTTAATATGTAAATGATTATGGTGGAATCAATTTTACAAAATGAGTTTTGGAAATATTACATTTTGGTATAGTGACCAAAATGTAGTTTTTGCAAAAGTTTGCTAGTGACTGTTTTGTAAAGGATTGAAACTTTGAATCTTTAAGGAGCTATTTTTACCATTTATTTTCATCAGATTTCTCTTTAATTTGAGAGCTTTTAATAAATGATTTTATAAAAGAAATAAAGTGAATTAAAAAAGAAACCAAAAATTGACTTTTCATAACTAATTTCACGATAGTTTTCGTATTCTCATTTTCTCTCAACTTCTTTTCAGCCAAACACTTTTCTTTCATCAAAGAACATTTGATTTTCACCTTGATTACTGAGATTTCATTCCTTAAATGATTCTCCAACTTTGTTTCATCAAACCACATTGATTTTGCTTTGGATTTTTCAAGAAAACTTGCCCAAATTGAAGAGAGATCAACCATTTGAGGTAAGCTTCATCCTTCTCATCTAATGATCAGTTCTTTACTAAAATTTCCAAGTTATCAATCCTCTGTTAATGATTTTTGAGTTGTTTTAATGTTATAAACAAGAAAAAGTTGTTAAATTCAAGATTCTTGATGAGATCTTCGTGATTTTCGTATTTCTATGTAATGATTTGTTTTGAGGTAGATTTTGAACATATTTTGGATGTTAATTGATGTTGAGAATAAGGTTTTAACAAATAAATCCCGAATAGGCTTGGGTCCCTAAGTTTAGGAGGTTAGATTTGTGGTTTTTGAGGTGTTTTTGATGTTCTGCCGTTGCTGGACGTATAAGGTCGTGTTCATGTTGTTTTTTGGTGTTAATTGGAGTGTAGAAAAGGTTAGAATTGATAGATCTTGGCTGGGCTTTGTTTGGTGGGAGTTTGGAAGTGTTTTCAGTTATTTCGGATAGCCGAAATGCTAGTTTTGAGCAGGGCAGCGTGTTAGAAGGAGTGGTTGGTGATTTTAATGCATGGTGATGCATTAATCATCTGCTCTTATGTGTGTTGAACATGGGAGACTTTATCGGACGCGTTTGGTGTTGATCCGGAAGCACTGGAAGCTTAGAAATCATTTTGGCAAGAAAGCGAAACGTCATCGGTGAGTGAAAATGGTTTTAGAAGTCCTTGAGGGACAAGGAAACAAGTTTTGGGGATTTAGGATTGGTTTGAAACACCATCCTAAGTCCGGAAGTAAGTATGTTAGAATTGCTCTCGAAATGTGGATGATGCCTCTAAATGCTTTGACATGCTTTTGATTTGAGAAAGATAAATTCCTACTGTTTTATGCATGATTTATGACATGAGATGATGTTTTATATTGATCCCATGAGATTGAGCAATATTGCTGAGAGTATTGAGATTTTGATTAAATGCTATGCATAGATTTTGATTTTGAAATGGGATGAGTTTGGTTTAGAAATGTTGCATCAAAATAGTAGGTGAGATGATGTTTTTTAATGTAAATATATTGGCATAATTGATGAGATGTTACCAGATATAATTGGTCGACCAATAGGATGTAAAGTGCACTTTAAACTAAAATTCGTACGTGCTCTTTGGAGTCGGGCAATGGGGGTAGTGCCATCTTGATCCAAATAGAGAGTCCGATGATGAGAGATACCATTGGGGTAGGTCTTGGTGAAACACCCAAGCTTTGTGGCGAAGATAGATACCGCCATGAGAGTCCGGTGAAGCGAGATTCCACTAGGTAGAACTTGACTTTATGTCAAGCTAATCTGCATATCTGAGTAAAGATAGAAAATGAAATGCCAATATATTAGAATGAGCCATGTTTCACATGTACCAATGGTTGAAATGTTTTTATGCAATGGGAGATGCATATGAGATTTTGAGATTGTGAAATGCTTTTGTATATCAAGCATGTGTGCCCTTGCCATGAGTTTTGCATTGGTTGAATGCATGAGATAGATAGATGGTACATGTGGTTTTCAAAAGGTGATTTACTTTGAGATGGATTTCAAGCATGAGATAAAAAGAGCATGGTTTTAGAAATGGATTTCAAGATTATGTTTTAAAAGCTTGCATTGTTGTGTTGGTGTTTTTAGAGTATGCCTCACTAAGCTATTGTGCTTACGCTCTTCTTTTACCAACAATGCATATAATTGAGAGTTTTGGGCAGCAAGGAGGCTTAAAGGGATCCAAGGGGTAGATAAGCTCGAGTATGATGTTTTACATTTACCTTAGTAATGATATATGACAATGAGATTTAATGGTTTGTTTTGGGAGATGTGTTTTGGACTCCCTTGTGCTGTTGCAAGTTATGTGTGCTCTTTTTGGTTTGTAGAAGGCCTTTATAATTGTCTTGTTGCTTTATATTGCCTTTTGGGATGTTTATGGCTTTTGGCTTAAGCATGCTCTTTTATATACCATGTGATCTTGTGATGCTATGCCAAATGCTTGCCATGTGCTTAGAATTGAATGCTTCTGAATTAGTTATGATCTTGATAACATATCTATATGTTTTGGTGATGTTTGGATATTGCTAGATGTGAGTTTGGGGCTGAAATTGGTATGTTTCTGGTATGCGTATCTATACTCGGGCTTGCGTATCGATACACATAAGCCAAATTTGTGCCAAATGGTCCAGGGGTATCGATACGAATGAGGAGCGTATTGATACGCGTGGGCAGAGTATGAAGGGCGTATCGATACTCGGGGAAGTATATCGATACCCTTCTCCCAAATTTGGTCACTTCTTTCCCGCGTATTGGTACAACCTCTAGGTGTACCGATATGCGACCGTTAAAATCTGTTAAAAACATCTTTTAAAGTTCTAAAACATTACATTTTAGTCCCTGCTCTTTGTGTTAGCAATTAGTTGAGTTGGATGGTCTAATTGTGATGAAATTTTGCAAAGAAGCATGAAATATGATTAATCGATTTTGGTAACTTTAAAATCTGAAATGTCCTTGTATTTTATGAAAATTACATTTTGGTCCCTAAAAGATTAAATTGTGCAATTGAACCCCTAAACGATATCCGATCACGGTGTCATATCTTCCTACACTCTTTGATGTTCACATAGGATCTAAATTGCTTCTAGAAAAGTTAAAAAGAAAAAATGGTCGCTAATCGAAGTTGGCTTTAACAAGTTGGCTTCGGTTTCCCCCGTGTAAGCTCCTTGGTTAGGGTCATCCCTCTCGACCGGGCTAAGGGGGTTACACAGACCCAGATAAACTGTCTTGGAAACTGTGGGTCAGCAACTTCTAATTTTCTAAATGTGGTGACATTTTCTGACAGTACATGGTCAAATGTGCCAACGAGCATGTAGTCCCATTATACTTTTCAAAGTCAAGGGCCTTGAACTTTGGAAGGGCCACCAGTTCAGATACTAGACTCAAATCTCTAGCATCTATGTCGCCATAAATGCTTCCTTCTTGATAAGATTTAATCATTCCTCCAGCTTCTTGTAGCGGTCTTCCCATTTCTTCTCGACCTTTACCTTGTTAGTTACTTCATCGAGGCCAAGCACCTCGTGGCTGCGAACCTCATCGGTATTGTCTTTTAATTTAGTACGGGCAAAAGATTCTATAAAATGGGGGTGAGATCTTGACTTTAAGTGAAACCACTTCCTTTTGCATCCGTGAATGTATGAAAGCCATCCCCAGGAAAGTGTTGTTGTCTTCTCTCGCTTCTGGGTCTTTGAACCCAAACATGGCTGCGATTTGGCTGATTGTTTTTCGGTGTGATATCTCAATCTCTTTCTTCAGACCATTTTCCATTTTCTCAAGCTTATCATGGATGCTCTTTTGATTTGCTTCCAGAGTTGTCAATCTTCCCTCATTGTTCATGGCTCGAGTTGTGTTTGTGCGGGACCTTTTCTACGTAAATGAAATTTCCCAAAATTAATTTTTTTATTATACATGTATGAATGCAATGATCAAAACATTATTTAATGTAAACCAACAAAAAACAAATGCATGGAAGAAAATGTATGTATGCAAAAGCATGAATGCATGCGAAGGGTCATTAATTCTATTAAGGTGTTGCTCTAGATGAAGCTTCCATTGGATGACGAAGGTCCTACGAATACGTCTCGGTCTGAGCACTCATTTCTTCAACCAACCTTTGAAGCCTTGGTCCCATATTGTTGATCTGACGTGGGGCAAAGAAATGTAACTTCTTGACGCCAAAAGCTTTGCTACGTCTTCAATTTAGGATGTGATTCTCTTATCGAACTCGTCTCCCTCCCGGGTCCTTTTGACATTGCCTCTAAGTCGAGTAGACCAATGATCATTTTCAAATTCTTGCTTGGTTGGACCGTCAAAGTGGCCCTATAGCACTTGCGGCTTATGGTATAGTGCTTAGCGCTGATGTAAGCATACTTTGATGTTTCGTCCACGTAATCATTCGAAAAATTCTCATTGTTTGCGCGTTGTCTTTCTCCCTTAGGTACCTTCCATCTATGGTAGAAGTTTTTTCTGATCGAGCAACATGCTTTAGAAATGACCCTCTCCAAATATGGGATGCAAAAAACAAATATGCCACAAAAACATAACAAAATTCACACACAAAAAGGTTAGTACTCCTTTTAATAAAAAAACTGAAATAAAACCCAAAATGATCAAAATATTTTAATTGCATGGTTATTTTGGGCAGCCATTCCAACATTCCAGGACATGTCTCCATGGATTATTCTTGCGACCTTGACCAGAGTCAACACCCTAGGCTTTCTGCATGGCTTTATTGGGGTAGGCTCTAGATTCTCAAACTTGGTTCAGTTCTAAAAAGGTACACGAGCTATCCTTGTTGTCCACTACTAAGTGTAGCAAGGCCCTCGATTCTCACCCATCACAGGCTTCAAACGAATCGAGTTCAACTCAGAAGGACTCACCACCGATGCCTTCTCGAAGAATCAATATCCTTACGAAGACAAAGGGAATGAGTCCCGAAGGTACTTGCTAGGCTCATACGAAGAATCAATATTTTTACATGAGCAAAGCATGTTCCCCTCACTTAAACGAACGAGACAAAGCTCAGGTATAGAGCTTGGAATTAAGTCTTAAATGCGTAAAATAAAATTATATTCATTAAACGGACAAATAAATTAAACCTTTTATGAACTTGAAAATTCCATTAGTTTTTTTTAAAAAAACCTTTTTGAAAACCATTTAAAATCAATTTGTGGCCTGACCCTCTTTTGTTTTTATTTTAAAAACAAAAACACTTGCCCAGCGGAGTCGCCAAGCTGTCACAACCCTTTCGAGCCTCGATATTTTTGAAAACTAAAAAACACAGAGTCGCCACCAATCTTTTTTGAAAAGTGTGATTGGATCACTTTAAAACGGGGTTATTTTAATAAAACATTTTGTTTTAATAAAACAACAGTTTTGGTCTACGAAAACAAGAAAATAGGTTCGGGGGTCGATTACGCGTGGGGAAGAGTTAGCACCTCTACGACGCTTAAAATTGGTAACTAATTGATTTTAAAATCGTTTTCAAAACTGGAATTTGCAAGTACACAAAGGTTCGACTTTATTTGTCTGATTAATGAATATCAATCTATTTTAACGGCCTTATCTCCCGAGAGATGAACTTTAATCATCGCCAACATTTCTAGCGCTAACCCGTCATTCTCGTTTGATAAGACACCACATTGAATTAATTTGATTTTTCAAACAACATGGAAATTTTCCGTGTTAAGCCTTTTATTCATTCTAGGTTTAATTATTTTAAATCCTAAAAAAGGTCTAAATCTTTTATTCTTAATTGAGGGTTTGAGTTTGTTTAAGTGTGTTTTATTTTTTTTTGAAGAAAATCTTTCTACAAACACGTCTCTATCTAAGCTTTTAGAACCTAATCCTAAGTTTTGACCTATTTCTAAAGAACAAACAAGAAACTTGAATTTTCTTTGTGTTTTATTTTTTTATTGTTTCTTTAAAAGGAAAACCTTTTTATACTTTTCTTTTTTACTTTAAAACCCAAATCCTTCTTTTTGACATTTTTTTGCCTTTTAATCTTATTGATTTTCTACAGTTTTATTCTTTTTATTTCTATTTTCAAGAAAGGAGTTTTTCTTTAAAAACATCAAAAAGGTTATTATTATTATTATTATTATTATTATTATTATTATTATTATTATTATTATTATTATTATTATTATTATTATTATTATTATTATTATTATTATTATTATTATTATTATTATTATTATTATTATTATTATTATTATTATTTTTCTTGAAGTTTTTATATTTTTTAAAAACTTTTTTTAAAATATGATTTTCAGATTTTTTAAACCCTTTAAGTTAACTTATTTTTATAAAACATTTTTTTATGTTTTCATTTACTTTTTCTAAAAAACCTTCTACTTAAAATTACCTAAGAACCTTTATTATTAAATTTCAAAACCCATTTTTATTTTCTAACAAATTAAAGCCCCTTTTATTATTTTTCATCCATGGTTTATTATCTTCTAATTAAACCCCTTGATTTTAGTTTTATTTAAAAACAAACATTAATTCATTTTCATTCCTAAATCTAAAAGGATCAAAACCATTTTAAGTTTCAATTATTTTATTTTTTAAGATCAAAGTTTTAAAAACAATATTTTTTAACATGTAAGAATTTTAAAGATTAAATTAAAAAAGTTAAACAAAATTCTAAAACAAAATTATTACCGGATTCAAGAAACGATCTTCCAACTTCAAAAACACAACCTAAAAACAAACAAAAACAAACACTACACAAAGAAAACAAAATTCAACCAAGAACAAGTATGAAATTCACTAAAAAATTTAAAGAGAATAAACTATATTTACCGGAAATGAAGAACTCGTATGCGATCCTTCTCGAATTGCTTCAAAACGCTTCCATAAAATATCCCAAACTCGAGCTTCACTCCAAAAATTTCCAGCAAACTCAGAGAATTCTTTTAAGGATTTTTAGAATTTTTTAGCTTTGTTTTTTGCTCTCCAAGTGTGTGTTGAACAAAGGTGTTTGGGGGTTATACTTGAACTTGAGCTTATAAATCAAGCAAAATCGGGATTTAATCCCCAAATTGGAGCCAAAATCAAACAGAAGTATGATCCTCGGTAAAACCCCTAAAAATTATCCTTTTTGATTCAAATTTGGGGTTGAATTTCCCCTTGATTCGAGCCCTAATTTTAATCATTTTCACTATTTTTTGCAGATTTCGGTGGCTACGGTGGACGGCGGCGAGCATCGTAGGTGCCGTTGGGTTGGCGATGGTGAGATGCGTCGACCGGCACCAATGACTACGGCAGCCGTGGCGTGTGGACGGCAAACGACCTCCAGCAGCAGTACGAAATGGGGTTTTGGGGAACCAGCCCGCGCGTGTGTTCACACGCACTAGGCGCGTGACGCGCGCTGGTTCCCCTTTTTCCTTTTTTGTTTTTTTATTATTTATATTTTTGTTGTTATTTTTTGTTTTTTTCATTTAATTATTTTTTTACCCAATTGATTTTTTTAAAGTGGGCATTTTTTCAAGGTGGTCTTATTATTTGATTTTTTGATATGGGTTTTTAAGAAATGGCTTAATTGAGATGGACTTTTGGGTTATTTTATTTTAGAAGGGGCCTTTATTTAAAATAGACTTTTAAGAAAGGGTTTTTATTTTTATTATTTATTTGATAATGATGGGTGAAAATCTAGAGACAACAATAGCACGGTAAGAAAACACACCTTAAGCAACAATAGCTCTAACGTCGGGATGAACGCCTCTCACGTTTGGATCTAGATGAATCGGAACCTACGATATAATCTCTATATTAATAACTATCAGTATGCCACAGACTAAAAACACTAATACCAATCTAAAAGAATACTCACGTGTAGTCCTCGTGGTACATGCACAGTTAGATCAAATAGGTGAATGAGGTGGTAACTTGTCTTCTTCAAGGTCGATGCCGTCTACGAGACGAAGGGGAAAAAATAATGGTAATAGTTGTGCTATGCTAGAAACTCACCAAGGTTCGATCAAATAAAAAGCATAAAAAAGAGATATCGAGAGTGGGAGAGGGAACGTGCGGCTGCTGTAGAGGCAAATTGCCTATTCTGCCGAAAAGGGTTTTAAACAGCCAATTTAATGGGAAATTCGCAAGGCAAGCCACTAAACTGAATAAAGGTTTGCAAACGAGCACTTATACTTTTCATGATTTACAAATTGACCTTGAATTTTTATATTAAGCCTCATAAATAAGAATTTACTGAATTTAATCCTCAAACTCAATTAGGGTTTTTGAATTAAATTCCCAAATCATTAGGGTTTTAAGAATTAGAGATTTCAAAATTAGGGTATTAAATTAGGGATTTTGTGAATCTAGGGTTTATAATTTGGGCATACTTTTTGTGGTGTTACAACTCTCCCACCCTTAAAATAAATTTCGTCCTCGAAATTTCCAGACTTAGAGATAGATCACTAAAGGTTAACTGGCACAACTTAAAATTCTACATTCTAAATTCCTCATCCTTCAACATAAAAGTAAAAATAATTGAAAACATCATAAATGTACATGCTATGTCCTCTGGCTCATCATCATAACTCTCATGAGCTCTAGTTGCATAAACCAACCATGGTCATCTAGCATATGATCTATTACTTTGTGTAGGTCTAGCTCTACTAGCATTACCCGAAGCAACATGCCTATTCTGGCCACCACCTATAGAATGGTGAAGGTTTCCAACCAAAAACTATAATCGTATCTCAACATCACCATCTTAAATAAAAATAAAAGTAACTTAAACGAAGAGAATGGGTGTCTCTCGATGCAGCCCTTCAAAATCCAGGCTCTCGGTCAAGCATGATCGAACATCTCCTTGGCGCAGCCTCCTAAATTTGATTCTCGATCTGCCTCAAGTGTTTGCTTGAGTTCCTTTAAATAGGCACATGAGAATGACGTATGATAGGCTTTGAATTTGAATTTGAACGCTCGAGGATAAGGGATGTGCTCATGATATCCCTCGTTTGAATCCTAGTGCCGACGTCATCAATGGTTCTCCGTCCACTCGACCTGACATCAAACATCTCTTCTCTGCCAACTGGTGCTTCGACAATTTTTGGTTATTCGCTGCCAACAGCTACCGAAATTCTCATCATTCTCTTCATGTGCTATTCTGCTCTACTGTGCCTACAATCATGCCAACAAACCACCCTTCACATTGGCATACAATTAACAACTAAATGCATCTAAATGTGCTCAGAGACAAGAAAAGATACTATAAAATCGGCATAAAATCTGTACTTTTGAGGAGGTAACACTTCCCAACCTAAATCATTGCTTGTCCTCAAGTAATGTAAATAAACTAAGAAAAACAAAAATTCTGAAAATAGTACATCGGCAAAAATGTAACGCCCCGGTTTTGGGCTTGGAAGTCTTGGGCGTTGACCGGTTTGGTCAAAGTGCTGTTCGAATTGTAAGAGGTTAAGTTAGGAAAGCCTAGTTCGGGTTGCATTAAAAATATGGAAAAATGTTCTAAAATCATCTTTTAATATAATTAAGTGAACTGTGAAATCAATTTTGGAAAATGAGTTTCGGAAGGGTGACATTTTGGCTAGTGACCAAAATGTAATTTTTGAAAGTTCGGTGGCTGTTTTATAAAGGGTTGAAACTTTGAATCTTTAAGGAGCTATTTACCCAAAGAGAGTTTCTCCAGATTTTTCTAAGATATTTTGACTCATAATTCTGATTTTAAAGAAAACAAAAAGGAGGGAAATCATATTTTAGTCATTTTCTCAACTAACTTCCCATTTTCTTTCTCTCTTTTTCTCTCAACCCAAACACTCCATTTCCAGAGTTTCAATTCTGATTTTCTCACCTAAAATCCTCCTTTCAACTCTCAATTAATTGCAAATCAACATATCTTCAAAACCTCTTCAATTGCTTCAAGTTTCATCAAGGTTTTCCATTCCAAAAAGAGGAGAAACTCAAGTTTGGAGGTAAGAACGTCCTTCTCCTCTGAACTTCAAGTTCTTTAATGAAATTCCTAAGTTTTCAATCCTAATTTGATGTTTAATTAAAGGCTTTTAAGTTGATTTATGGATCTTGGCTAATTATGCAAGATTTTGATGATTTCACTTGATTTTCGTTAGATCTGTTAGATCTGTGTTTTGAGAGGTGTTTTTGATGTTAAATGATCTCTAAATTGAAAAGGAAATGAGTCTTGATTGATGCAATCCCGGATAGGTTGAGTTTCCTAAGTTTAGCTTGTGTTTTAAGGTAGTTTTTGTGGTGATCTTGGTGATCTGATGTTGCTGGAGGTATAAGGATGTTGTTAGGTTGTTTTTAGATGTTCTTTGATGTTAATGGAAGTGTGGTTTTGCTGGTTAATGGCTGGGCTTTGTTTAGAAGTGTTTCGGATGCATTTTCGGTTGTGTTTGGTGGCCGAAAATGGAGGTTTCGTGAGAGCAGCGAGTTTAGGTGCTTTCATTGAAGCAATTAATGCATGATGATGCATTAATCCTCTGCTTTAATGTGTTGAAACAGGGGAGGCATCCTTGGATCCAAGAATTGTTGATCCGGAGGCTTGATTTGGTGCTTTGGCTTGAAGCAAAGTGGAAATCGGTGAGTGGATTTGTGAAAATGGTTTTCGGCTTTGAAACCAAGGTTTTGGGGGCTTAGTTTAAGTCTAAACAACTTTGCCAAGCTCAAGTGTAAGTTTTCGAATTTCTCTCTAAGTGGTGGCCATGTTTTGGTGTGATGCAAAATGATGATTTGCATGTTTTGATTACTGTTTTGGAAAGCATGTTTTAGCATGTTAATTGCTGATGTTTTAGCATGTTAATTGCTGATGTTTTAAGCCATGTGTTGAGGGTATCTCTAGGTAGGAGTACCTTGCTTTTATGCATTGTGTAAATGTGGATTTGATGATTTGAAATGCATGATGAAATGGCTTGGTTTAATGCTTTAAAACAGTGGATTATATGATGTATAAGATGTATATTGGCAAGTGATGTTTTGTAAAAGTGAAGGTCACTAAGGTGGTTAAAAGTCCTTGAGTGAGCCTTGTTACCTAAAATCATCAAGGTGGTTAAAAGTCCTTGGATGAATTTTGTTGCGGACACTAAGGTGGTTAAAAGTCCTTAGGTGCTCCTTTCCATGGTGTTTAAAAGTCCATGGGGCCAAGGTGTTTAAAAGTCCTTGGGGCCAAGGTGTTTAAAAGTCCTTGGGGTGATTCAAGCATTGGACACAAAGGTGGTTAAAAGTCCTTGTGTGGTCCTTATTCATGGTGTTTAAAAGTCCATGGCCAAGGTGTTTAAAAGTCCTTGGGGCCAAGGTGTTTAAAAGTCCTTGGGGAAAGTTGTTGAACTTGATTTCATAAATGAAATGTATCACTTGAGCCAATATGACATGTATAGTACATTGAGATGCATGAGATGCATGTTTTAATGTTTATGTTGAAGCATGAGATGCTTGTTTAAATGGTATTTAAAGCATGGGATTGCTTGATTTAAAGTATGCTTTGAGCATGTGTAAAGGATGATTATAAGCTTGTTTTATAAATAGTTTAAATTGCATTATTGAATGGTTTTAAAAGAGCACTCCTCACTAAGCTTTGGCTTACGCTCTCTCGTTTTCTTAATTCAATAATGCAGAGCATTAGAGTACATTGAGGGGCAGCAAGTGAAGGCAAGCGAACAAGTTCAAGTAAAGCTCAATGTATGAAGGTTTTATAAGTTCTTTTAGCTTTTGGTTGTTTTGGCAATGGGGAACCAATGTGTATGTTTTGGGAGGTGTTTAAGACTCCCTGAGTTTGTTAAATGTTGTATGAATTGCTGGTTTTTGGATTGGATTCCTATTGCTTGCTTATGAAGGTTTATGCATGAATGGTAGCTTAAGTAGGAAGCATGCTATATAAATTGGGGTTTTTCATATGTGCTGTTTATATGCTGAATTGATGATGCAATTATGGTTCTTGCATGTTGTATGTTTAAGTGGAATGGTTTAGTGTTGTTAATTTGATGTTTGAAGCATGTTTGATGTTGGTTTAGAGTTGAAATCAGGCAGGGGTATCGGTACTCGGGCTTGCGTATCGATACGCCTGAGCCAAATATGCTCATTCCTGCCCAGGCGTATCGGTACGGTTGAACAGGTACCGATACCATATGAAGGCCGTATCGATACGGGGAAACCCGTACCGATACCGTTGCTGAAGTTTGGTTACTGCCTTCCCCGAGTATCGGTACGACACGTGGCGTATCGATACCCGACCGTTAATTTCAGTTAAAAGTATCTTAATATGTTTTGTTTGGTTTACGTTTTGGTCCTGAATCTTGTTTGATCAATTGAATGAGTTTGAGAAGTCCTTTTGAGCTGAAATTTCGCAGGGAAGCATGAAACCTGACTAATTTCAAGATGGTAACTTTAATTGGGTTAAGTCCCTTAATTTATCAGAATTTACAATTTGGCCCCTAAAGTTGTAATTTTTTCAATTGGGTCCCTGTTTGATCTCTGATGTTTGTGATCTTTTAGTATGTTGTTTGTGTGATCACAAGTAGGGTTAACGTGCATCTAGATAAGTTTAAAAAGAAAAAAAAGGGTCGTTAATCAAGGTTGACTTTCGGGTTGACTTTGGTTTTCCCCGTGTGACTTTCTTAATTCGGGTCAACCGTCTAGACCGTCTAGACCGTGTGACATTTGGTGGTATCAGAGCTGAGTTCTCGAGTAATTGGGAATGTTTGTATGCATGATTGAAGCATGGTTTGGCTTGTATGCTTGTTGTATGAAAGCATGTTCAGTGATTTGAGATGATGATGCTTTTGAGATGTATGTTGTGATGATGCGTGATGAGGGTACCCATTGCCAAACAAAAGCTAAAGAGATGATGTTGTTTTTGAAAGAAATTGAGCTTGAATACTTGGAATTGCTTACCTTGCTGGTCCTGACTTGTTTTATTTGTATTGTTATGCATGGTAAAAGTATGGCACCACGTAGAGAGTTAAGAAGTAGCGCGAGAGCTACGACCCCGGAGGGGAATGTGAATGAAGAGAATACGGGTAGTGCGGTGTTACCTCCTCCTCCACCTAGTGGTGGTGGTGCGGAGAGGGAAAGAGCTGGAGCTGAGGCAGCTGGTGCTAGAGCTGCAGGACCTGAGGTTGGTCAGGGGCAAGCTATGCCTGACATGTCGATGTTGGTGCAAGCTATTGCGGGTGCTTTCCGAGCAGCGGTAGCTGGAGCTCAAGGAGCTGGGCATCAGGGAGATGCTGGAGCAAGATTACCCTTAGAGCGTCTGCACAGTCTTGGTGGGACTAAGTTTAGGGGTATGTCGGCTGAGAGGTCGGAAGCATGGCTGGAGAGTACCAAGCGTGTCTTGGGACAGATGAGTTGCACTGATGTGCAAAAGCTGGGATGTGTGGTGTCTCTGCTGCAAGGTGATGCTTATACGTGGTGGACGACCACAATCTCCGGGATGGCTGATGCTGATGTTACTTGGACGTTCTTTCAGAACGCGTTCAAAAGGAGATATCTGGGAGTAAGGTATCTGGATGAGAAAAAGTGTGAATTCATGTCTCTTACCCAAGGGAGCATGAGTGTGGCTGAGTATGAGGTACAGTTCGTACGTCTCAGTCAGTATGCACCGGAGCTGATACCTGATGAGCGCGAGAGGTGCGAAAGGTTCCGTTATGGCCTGGTGACGGAAGTTAAGACCTACATGTTGGCTGCTGAGTACAATGATTTTGATGTGTTGGTTAGTCGATCCAAGGACATTGAGATGAATCTGAGTTTGTCTGCGAAGGGTGCTGGAGCTAGTTCTGGGAAGAGAGCTGCTGAGTATAGTTCCGGAGGTGGACGGAACAAGAGGGGACGCGATCAGAGGTTTCAGTCCTCATCTAGGAGAGGTGGAGGTGCACCTGCTAGGGGTGGCAATGCTAGAGCTGACCCTAGTGCTTGTTGGATTTGTGGTTCGCGTGGTCACTTGAAGCGTGACTGTCCTCGTGCTGGGAGGGAGGTGCAAGCTCCTGTTGTGGCAGCTGGTTATGAGTGCTGGAACTGTGGTTCTGCTGACCACTTGAGGCGAGATTGTCCGAGGAAGGCTGGGGGTCAAGAGCGTGCTCCTGTTGTTGCGGCACCGCAGAGAGGTCGTGGGCGCGGTCGTGGTAATTTTCAGAGGCGTGAGGAAGGTGGTCGCGGAGTAGCTCATGTTGTGGCTATTCAACCTGAGGGTGGAGGCCAAGCGAGGGTGTATGCTCAGCGCGAGGGAAGGAATGATGCTGATGTGATTGCAGGTACCTTTACTTTGCAATCCTTGTCATTGCTTTCTTTGATTGATTCTGGATCTACGCATTCATACATTCTTCGTGAGCATGCTGAGTTGCTTGGTTTGCCTGTTGAGTCTTTGGATGTTGGTGTTAGAGTCACTAGTTCTTTTGGTGAAACTGTTGTGACTCGTAAGCTTTATAGAAGGTGTCCTTTGGTTGTTCAAGAGCATGTCTTTCTTGTTGATTTTATGGAGTTGCCCTTCTATGGTTTTGATGTGATCCTTGGTATGGATTGGCTTGCTGAGCATCGTGCTGTTGTGGATTGTGAGAATAAGCGGGTTTCACTTAAGCTTGCGGATGATTATGAAGTGGTGGTGGTTGGTGAGAATGTGAAGTTTCTTGCCAATGTTGTTTCTACCTTGGAGGCGAGTAGGATGTTGAGGCAAGGCTGTGAAGCTTTTCTGGCTTTTGTGATGAATCCTTGTTCTAAGGAGTTGAGGGTGCAGGATATCAGGGTTGTGAAGGAGTTTCCTGATGTTTTTCCTGAGGAGTTGCCTGGTTTACCTCCTAATCGCGAGGTGGAGTTTGGTATTGAGTTGTATGAGAATACCACTCCTGTGTCCATTACTCCCTATAGAATGGCACCTAAAGAGCTGAAGGAGCTGAAGACGCAGTTGCAAGAGCTGCTTGATCGTGGTTTCATCCGGCCGAGTGTGTCACCTTGGGGTGCTCCTGTCTTGTTTGTGAAGAAGAAAGATGGCACGATGAGGATGTGCATTGATTACCGTCAGCTGAACAAGTTGACTATCAAGAATCGGTATCCTCTGCCGAGGATTGATGATCTCTTTGATCAATTTCGGGGAGCTGCTGTGTTCTCTAAGATTGACTTGAGGTCAGGGTATTATCAGTTGAAGGTGAAGGATGTGGATGTGCCTAAGACAGCTTTCAGGACAAGGTATGGGCATTATGAGTTCCTTGTGATGCCGTTTGGTTTGACAAATGCTCCTGCTGCTTTCATGGACATGATGAATCGTGTTTTTCATGAATACCTGGACAAGTTCGTTGTGGTGTTCATTGATGATATCCTTGTGTACTCGCGTACTGAGGAAGAGCACGAAGAGCATTTGAGGGTTGTGTTGCAAGCTTTGTTGGAGAATCAGCTTTATGCTAAGCTGAGCAAGTGTGAGTTCTGGCTTAGAGAGGTGGTGTTTCTTGGGCATGTGGTCTCAGCTGAGGGGATTCGTGTTGATCCTCAGAAGATTGAAGCAGTGATGAACTGGAAAGTTCCTAAGTCTGTTCAGGAGGTTCGTAGTTTCCTTGGTTTGGCAGGATACTACCGAAGGTTCGTGGATGGTTTTTCCAAGATTGCTGCTCCTTTGACGAAGTTGTTGCAGAAAGATGTCAAGTATGAGTGGACAGAAGCGAGACAGCAGACTTTTGAGAAGCTGAAGTTGGCTTTGACGCAAGCTCCTATCTTGATTCAGCCTGAATCAGGGAAAGAGTTTGTAGTCTACAGTGATGCATCCTATGTTGTTTGGGGTGTGTGCTGATGCAAGAGGGTAAGGTTGTAGCTTATGCGTCGCGGCAGTTGAAGGTGCATGAGCGCAATTATCCTACGCATGATATTGAGCTGGCTGCGGTGGTTTTTGCTCTGAAGATCTGGAGGCATTATCTGTATGGTGAGAAGTGTATGGTGTACACGGATCACAAGAGTTTGAGGTATCTGATGTCTCAGAAGGAGTTGAATCTTAGGCAGCGGCGCTGGTTGGAGTTGCTCAAGGATTATGATCTGACGATAGAGTATCATCCTGGAAAGGCTAATGTTGTTGCGGATGCCTTGAGTAGGAAGGTAGCTGTTGAGCTGAGAGCTATGTTTGCTAGCTTGAGCATATCGCAGGATGGTGGTCTTGTTGCTGAGTTGCAAGTGAAGCCATCGTTGGTTCAGTTGATCAAGGATAAGCAGTTGTTGGATGATTTCTTGGTGTCTCATGTTCAGGATATCGCGGAGGGTAGACCTTCGGATTTCTGCTTTAATGAGGATGGAGTGTTGTGTTTTGGTAGTCGGATAGTAGTGCCTGCTGACGCTGAGTTGAGGCGTGCTATTCTGACTGAAGGTCATAGAAGTCCTTTTGCTATGCATCCTGGTAGTACAAAGATGTATCGCGATCTTCGTGATGAGTACTATTGGGTAGGTTTGAAGAAGGATGTTGCAGAGTTCGTGAGCAAGTGTTTGGTGTGTCAGCAAGTTAAGACTGAACATCAGGTTCCTTCTGGTTTGTTGCAACCGTTGAAAATCCCTGAATGGAAGTGGGAGAGGGTTACCATGGATTTTGTATCTGGTTTACCTTTGTCTCCATCAAAGAAGAATTCTGTTTGGGTGATTGTGGATCGCTTGACGAAATGTGCGCATTTCTTGCCTGTGCATACTACGTTTTCTTTGGATAAGTTGGCAGAGCTGTACATTGCTGAGGTTGTGAGGTTGCATGGTGTGCCTAAGTCGATCGTGTCGGATAGGGATCCGAGGTTCACATCGCGTTTCTGGCAGTGTTTGCATCAAGCTCTGGGTACAAGGTTGCATTTCAGTACATCCTATCATCCCCAGTCGGATGGCCAGTCTGAGCGAGTTATTCAGATTTTGGAGGATATGTTGAGATGCTGTGTGATAGAGTTCCAAGGTTCTTGGGAGAAGCATCTGCCTTTGGTTGAGTTCGCTTATAACAACAGTTATCAGGCGAGTATACAGATGGCACCTTATGAGGCTCTGTATGGGAGGAAGTGTAGGACTCCTCTGTGTTGGGCTGAAACAGGTCAAAAGTTGGTTTCGATGCCTGCTTTGTTGAAAGGAACCACCGAGAAGGTGAAGCTCATTTGTGAGCGGTTGAAAGCTGCTTCTGACCGGCAGAAATCTTACGCAGATTTGAAGCGTAAGGAGATAGAGTATGCGGTGGGTGATCGTGTGTTCTTGAAGGTTTCGCCTTGGAAGAAGGTGATGAGGTTTGGTCGGAAGGGTAAGTTAAGCCCAAGGTACATTGGACCGTATGAGGTTGTTGAGCGTGTGGGTCCTGTTGCGTATCGGTTGAGGTTACCTCAGGAGTTGGAGAAGATTCATGATGTGTTCCATGTTTCTATGCTCCGGAAGTATAGATCTGATCCTTCGCATGTGATGCCTGTTGAGGATGTGGTTTTGAATCCGGATTTGACCTATGATGAGGAACCGGTGAAGGTTCTGGATTCAGATAGCAAAGTTCTTCGTGGAAAGACCATTGAGTTGGTGAAGGTGCTGTGGAAGCATCGCGGTGTTGAGGAAGCCACGTGGGAGCGGAAGGAAGATATGCTGAAGCAGTTTCCTTATCTCTTTCCTTCAGGTAAATTTCGAGGACGAAATTTCTTAAGGGGGGGGGGAGTTGTAACGCCCCGGTTTTGGGCTTGGAAGTCTTGGGCGTTGACCGGTTTGGTCAAAGTGCTGTTCGAATTGTAAGAGGTTAAGTTAGGAAAGCCTAGTTCGGGTTGCATTAAAAATATGGAAAAATGTTCTAAAATCATCTTTTAATATAATTAAGTGAACCGTGAAATCAATTTTGGAAAATGAGTTTCGGAAGGGTGACATTTTGGCTAGTGACCAAAATGTAATTTTTGAAAGTTCGGTGGCTGTTTTATAAAGGGTTGAAACTTTGAATCTTTAAGGAGCTATTTACCCAAAGAGAGTTTCTCCAGATTTTTCTAAGATATTTTGACTCATAATTCTGATTTTAAAGAAAACAAAAAGGAGGGAAATCATATTTTAGTCATTTTCTCAACTAACTTCCCATTTTCTTTCTCTCTTTTTCTCTCAACCCAAACACTCCATTTCCAGAGTTTCAATTCTGATTTTCTCACCTAAAATCCTCCTTTCAACTCTCAATTGATGGCAAATCAACATATCTTCAAAACCTCTTCAATTGCTTCAAGTTTCATCAAGGTTTTCCATTCCAAAAAGAGGAGAAACTCAAGTTTGGAGGTAAGAACGTCCTTCTCCTCTGAACTTCAAGTTCTTTAATGAAATTCCTAAGTTTTCAATCCTAATTTGATGTTTAATTAAAGGCTTTTAAGTTGATTTATGGATCTTGGCTAATTATGCAAGATTTTGGTGATTTCACTTGATTTTCGTTAGATCTGTTAGATCTGTGTTTTGAGAGGTGTTTTTGATGTTAAATGATCTCTAAATTGAAAAGGAAATGAGTCTTGATTGATGCAATCCCGGATAGGTTGAGTTTCCTAAGTTTAGCTTGTGTTTTAAGGTAGTTTTTGTGGTGATCTTGGTGATCTGATGTTGCTGGAGGTATAAGGATGTTGTTAGGTTGTTTTTAGATGTTCTTTGATGTTAATGGAAGTGTGGTTTTGCTGGTTAATGGCTGGGCTTTGTTTAGAAGTGTTTCAGATGCATTTTCGGTTGTGTTTGGTGGCCGAAAATGGAGGTTTCGTGAGAGCAGCGAGTTTAGGTGCTTTCATTGAAGCAATTAATGCATGATGATGCATTAATCCTCTGCTTTAATGTGTTGAAACAGGGGAGGCATCCTTGGATCCAAGAATTGTTGATCCGGAGGCTTGATTTGGTGCTTTGGCTTGAAGCAAAGTGGAAATCGGTGAGTGAATTTGTGAAAATGGTTTTCGGCTTTGAAACCAAGGTTTTGGGGGCTTAGTTTAAGTCTAAACAACTTTGCTAAGCTCAAGTGTAAGTTTTCGGATTTCTCTCTAAGTGGTGGCCATGTTTTGGTGTGATGCAAAATGATGATTTGCATGTTTTGATTACTGTTTTGGAAAGCATGTTTTAGCATGTTAATTGCTGATGTTTTAGCATGTTAATTGCTGATGTTTTAAGCCATGTGTTGAGGGTATCTCTAGGTAGGAGTACCTTGCTTTTATGCATTGTGTAAATGTGGATTTGATGATTTGAAATGCATGATGAAATGGCTTGGTTTAATGCTTTAAAATAGTGGATTATATGATGTATAAGATGTATATTGGCAAGTGATGTTTTGTAAAAGTGAAGGTCACTAAGGTGGTTAAAAGTCCTTGAGTGAGCCTTGTTACCTAAAATCATCAAGGTGGTTAAAAGTCCTTGGATGAATTTTGTTGCGGACACTAAGGTGGTTAAAAGTCCTTAGGTGCTCCTTTCCATGGTGTTTAAAAGTCCATGGGGCCAAGGTGTTTAAAAGTCCTTGGGGCCAAGGTGTTTAAAAGTCCTTGGGGTGATTCAAGCATTGGACACAAAGGTGGTTAAAAGTCCTTGTGTGGTCCTTATTCATGGTGTTTAAAAGTCCATGGCCAAGGTGTTTAAAAGTCCTTGGGGCCAAGGTGTTTAAAAGTCCTTGGGGAAAGTTGTTGAACTTGATTTCATAAATGAAATGTATCACTTGAGCCAATATGACATGTATAGTACATTGAGATGCATGAGATGCATGTTTTAATGTTTATGTTGAAGCATGAGATGCTTGTTTAAATGGTATTTGAAGCATGGGATTGCTTGATTTAAAGTATGCTTTGAGCATGTGTAAAGGATGATTATAAGCATGTTTTATAAATGGTTTAAATTGCATTATTGAATGGTTTTAGAAGAGCACTCCTCACTAAGCTTTGGCTTACGCTCTCTCGTTTTCTTAATTCAATAATGCAGAGCATTAAAGTACATTGAGGGGCAGCAAGTGAAGGCAAGCGAACAAGTTCAAGTAAAGCTCAATGTATGAAGGTTTTATAAGTTCTTTTAGCTTTTGGTTGTTTTGGCAATGGGGAACCAATGTGTATGTTTTGGGAGGTGTTTAAGACTCCCTGAGTTTGTTAAATGTTGTATGAATTGCTGGTTTTTGGATTGGATTCCTATTGCTTGCTTATGAAGGTTTATGCATGAATGGTAGCTTAAGTAGGAAGCATGCTATATAAATTGGGGTTTTTCATATGTGCTGTTTATATGCTGAATTGATGATGCAATTATGGTTCTTGCATGTTGTATGTTTAAGTGGAATGGTTTGGTGTTGTTAATTTGATGTTTGAAGCATGTTTGATGTTGGTTTAGAGTTGAAATCAGGCAGGGGTATCGGTACTCGGGCTTGCGTATCGATACGCCTGAGCCAAATATGCTCATTCCTGCCCAGGCGTATCGGTACGGTTGAACAGGTACCGATACCATATGAAGGCCGTATCGATACGGGGAAACCCGTACCGATACCGTTGCTGAAGTTTGGTTACTGCCTTCCCCGAGTATCGGTACGACACGTGGCGTATCGATACCCGACCGTTAATTTCAGTTAAAAGTATCTTAATATGTTTTGTTTGGTTTACGTTTTGGTCCTGAATCTTGTTTGATCAATTGAATGAGTTTGAGAAGTCCTTTTGAGCTGAAATTTCGCAGGGAAGCATGAAACCTGACTAATTTCAAGATGGTAACTTTAATTGGGTTAAGTCCCTTAATTTATCAGAATTTACAATTTGGCCCCTAAAGTTGTAATTTGTTCAATTGGGTCCCTGTTTGATCTCTGATGTTTGTGATCTTTTAGTATGTTGTTTGTGTGATCACAAGTAGGGTTAACGTGCATCTAGATAAGTTTAAAAAGAAAAAAAGGGTCGTTAATCAAGGTTGACTTTCGGGTTGACTTTGGTTTTCCCCGTGTGACTTTCTTAATTCGGGTCAACCGTCTAGACCGGGTTAAGGGGGTTACAAAAAATTTTGTTGGAATGCTAACAAGTGCTGGCTAGCAAATGTTGGCTCTATTTCTGTCCTTAGGTATCCCAGTGCAATAATGCCAAGCAGACAGTAAGTTCAAGTGCAACAATATAACTCTATTCTAAGGGCATGAAAAGTGCATGGTGTGTAGAAAATATGCATCAAGTATCATTTTACTCCTTTAGTCAATTTTACTACCTAAACTCCAAATTTTATTTTGTTTTCTTTTATTATTGCCAAGTGTTTTTGTTAGCATTAATTTAAGCTTGCTTCATGACATTGTTTGGCGTGAGAAATAAGAGGGAGCATACCACGACCCCCACGTTAATCCAAATATCACTGGGTTTTCTCTTCAACTCATACCCTAAAGTTTTATACTTGAGAACTAAGAGGGAGCAAACCAGAAAGCCCCATGTAACTTATTATCTCTAAGGTAGAGGAGAATTCATTTTTTTCTTGCCTTGGCAAAACATTGTTGCCTTATTTTTTTCTTTTTACCCCTAGCATCAATTTTTTCTTCTCTTTTTTATTTATTTTGAGCTTAGTTTCAAAAATTCTAAGTTTGCTTGGGAACTAGATGCATACTACGTGTTAAGTGAAAGTTCAATTCCCTAAACTAGAGATTAATTGTTGAGCGACTTGGCAATGCTAGTCTGTTGGCATGGGTGACTAAATATTAATTTCTTCACCAGACAAACATCTAGATCAAATTAAGCTTGCCAAACAAAGTGTTAACATTCTTCAAAAGTAAACTGAGGTAAAATTTTCTTTTTTCTTCTTTTATGGTTCGGCATGTAAAGCTAATCTATATGGTATACATGGCATGGTAACAAAAATAAAACATGAAATGCATGGCATGACATAAATGTGAGTCAACGCACACCCCAAACGAAAGATGTGCATTGTCTTCAATGCATGAAAACAACACATATATACAATTAAAAACAGAAAAAAATAAAATGCATGAACATCAAAATGCAATGGAATGGAATGTAAAAGAGTTTAAGAAGAAGACAACTCCCCTTCAAAGGCTTCCCCTCGTGAGGCTTCCGCACGTGTGACGTGGGTCTTTCCCTTAACAAAGCATCCACGATCAAGGGCTTTGCGTTTCACTCTCGTCATGGTTGGCTTCAAGGCGACAGTGGATGCAAGGGTTTCCTTAACAATCCACACCGGCTCCGATGTGGTAGGAGTGGCGACAGACTCAGTAGGGGCAACAGATTTGTTCTGGACATCCTTAAAAGATTCCATGGTAGTGTCAATCTTGGCGGATTCAACTTGAATAGGGGGAACATGTTCGATGGCATCAAACGGTACGAGGTTGTGGATTAGACTATTAACTAGGATATGGATTGGACTATGAACTTGGCTATGGACTGGACTGGCTGGCATGACACTGACATCGGCAAAGAGCTCTATTGGGAAGGTAGGGAATGCGAGCATGTCTCTTGGAGACATGGCCACAAGAGACTCCTTGATGGCTACATCCCTGTATGGGTGTAGTGGCATAGCTTCTTCCTCTGGTCATCAACCCTTTCCAACTTTTGGAGAATCAACTCCTGACTGTTGTAGATCTGGCTGAGCAATGCTATTGCGTCCGCTAGCATCGAAGCTCCAGACTCAACCTTAGGTGCTTTAGGCTTAGGTGTTTTCGTGGTTGCCTTGCCTTTGTCTTTGTCCTTAGAGTCAATGGCAGTGATGTTCTTCTGAGCAGTCGATGTGATGGTGGTGCCTTTGACGATTAGGGCTATGTCCGCATCGGTCTTGGGCACGTTGTGCTGTATACAGATATTAACAACGAAAAGAACAATCCATTATTTGGCTTACTAGCACACTTGTATGTTTCATTAATTAAAATCCTACCAATGTTGATCTTTCGCCCATAAGAATGAAGTGCAGTAGTGCCAGCCTCTCCTCGGACATCATCTCATTTTGTGTCTTCGACATTATGTTCACCTTAAGAAAATGATTCCAGCCCTTCACTTGAGATGTGATGGCCAATCTTTTGATGGTTAGGTGTCTTTTCAAGGACACGGTCCACTCAATGCCCGTTTCACAAAGATCTACCAACATTTTCTTCCTCTTGGCAGCAGTCATGGTGACAACAAATTTCTCATGCTCGTCTTCCTCCTCCAAATTGAACATAGTGTTGATGGACCCTTCATTAAACCTCACACAAGCCCCTCAAATCATCAAGAACAGATTGGCCTTGGTCGTGGAATGCGCGCAGAACTCTCGAACAATGTTGGGAAAGATGTCACCTTTTTTTGGCAAAACAACTCCCACTTATGCGTGGTCATGACAACCATGAATTCTGGGGTACAAAATTATTCAAAGAAAAGTGCTCTTCATATTTCTTACGTATCTTCTCATTGAAGAAAGTTTTGAAAGGGGTCGATGAAGAAGCCATGAAAGCTCAAAGAGATTTGTTCGACGGTTGAAAAAGTGAGAAAAGATTGTGTTTCTTTGTTTCTTGCTTGGCTAAGGAAAGAAGAAAGTGAAAGGGGTGATGAACGGCTAGGGTATATGAAGTAAAGGTTGAGTGTATAATGGGTTTTAATGAGTGTTTGAATTAAAGAGGGTAATGATGGTAAGTAGCTTGTTTGAGGAAGATAAAAAGGTGATTTGATAAGGTGTTAGGGAAAGGGTAAGAGAGATAAAGATGGAAAGTGGCAAGGGTTTAAGTTGAGTTTAAACTCAACTTATCCGATCAATTGGGCGGCTAGAGTTTCACTCTCTTACTTAGCGAACAAGCTAGGGTAAATCACTTCTTCCCAAATTACTTTCGCCACATGCCAAGCTGGGTGCTGGAAATATTGCTGGCACACAAAACTCTCTTTACTCACACTCGTGTAATGCTTCTACTTTAGCATGATTCCTGAATCTGCGCACACTCAATGAAAACCTTTCAACACAGTAAAAGAAAAATGAATAACTAAAAGAAAGATAAACAAATAACAAAAAATGCTGAAAAAGAAAAACCTCTAATCCTAATATTTACAAAAACTAAACCATGATGATGTTACGGTACCTTTGCCAAGAGGATAACCTCCTTGGCATTCTACTGATTATCTTCCCATTACTACTTTGAACACTGACCATTTACCTTGAAAAGTTCATATGTCTTCAAATTTTTGATGTCCATTGCTCCATGCACATATGGCTTTACAACTTCGAATGGGCCTGGCCATCTTGATATAAGCTTACCTAGAAATAATTTAAGGCTCGAGTTAAATAACATAACATGCTGACCTATTTCAAATTGTCTTGGCATGATTCTCCTATCATGCCAGCGTTTTGTTCTCTCCTTGTATAGTTTTGCATTCTCATAGGCTAGTGATATGAACTCCTTCAACTCTTTTAGGTCTAGTAACCTCTTTTCTCCAGTAGCTCTCCATGCCATATCAAGCATTTTAATAGCCCAATATGCACGGTGCTCTATCTCTATCGGAAGATGGCATGCTTTTCCAAACACGAGTTCAAATGGCGAAGTGCCCAAAGGAGGTTTAAATGTTGTTCTGTAAGCCCACAAGGATTCAAATAGTCTCAAAGACCAGTCCTTCCTTGATGGATTCGCAGTTTTTTCGTGGATATTCTTGATCGCCTTATTGGAGATCTTAGCTTGCCCATTTGTTTGAGGATGGTATGTTGTGACAATCCTTTGCTGAATTTCATAACTGCACAAAGCTCTAGAGATTAGTTTACATTTAAAATTGGTACCCTCATCATGAATAATCATTCTAGGGGCACCAAATCGAGTAAAATATGTTTGTGCAAAATTTGGAAACGACCTTTGCATCTTTTGTTGGCAATGCCACAACCTCAACCTATTTGGATACGTAATCTACAACTACAAGAATATATATCGGTTACCGAATGATGGGAGAAATAGACCCATAAAGTCTATCCCCCATACATCAAATAGATCTACGAGCATAATGTTTTGGAGAGGCAGTTGATGTCTGCCAGAGATGTTCCCCGTCCGTTGGCACCGATCACATGCCTTGGCATAGTTGTGGGCGTCTTTGTATAGTGTGGGCCAAAAGAATCCAAATTGTAGTACTTTGGCAATAGTCTTTATTCAGGAAAAATGTCATCTGCTGGCATAAATGTAAGATGTTGTACTGCTCCTCTGCTGGCACACATCGCCTTCTTACTTGGTTGACACACTATTTGAATAGAATCATCTCGTCCTAGTTGTAATGACTATCTTCTCGAAGAAATCTTTTCTTGGCATTGTATGCCAAGTCTGGTGGCAAAATGTTGCTTACCAGATAGTTGGCTATGTCAGCGTACCATGGCACAACAGAAACTGCAAGCAAATGTTCATCAGGAAATTCATCTTGTATGGCAGTTGTCTTACCATTTTCACAGTGATGTGCTAGGCGTGATAAGTGATCAGCCACTAAATTCTCACTGCCTTTTTTAACTCGAATCTCAAGGTCAAAGTCGTGTAGTAGAAGTGCCCACTAAATCAATATAGGTTTGGCATCCTTCTTTTCCAAAAGGTATTTTAGTGCCGAGTGATCTGTATACAAAAAAACCTTATTACCAACCAGATAAGATCTAAATTTGTCAAAAGCAAAAACAACATCTAGAAATTCTCTCTCCGTTGTGGTGTAATTGAGTTGTGCTTCACTTAAAGTTCGCCTGGATAATATTTGGCATGAAATACCTTGCCATGTCGTTGTCCCAGTACTGCTCTGACGGTATAGTCGATGGCATCGCACATAAGTTCAAACGGCTTACTCCAATCTAGTGCTACGACTATAGGGCATTGATCAATCTCTTCTTAAGTTCCTGAAAAGCTCTCAAACAAGCATCATCAAATGTAAATGTGGCATTCTGTTCTAATAGTGAGCACAAAGGTTTAGAAATTTTCGAAAAGTCTTTAATAAATCAACGATAAAAAACTGCTTGACCTAGAAAACTTCTTATACCTTGGAAACTTGTAGGCGGTGGCAACTGTTTAATTACCTCCACTTTTGCCTTGTTGACTTCCAAACCTCGCTCGATCACTTTATGACCTAGAACTATGCCTTCTTTCACCATGAAGTGGCATTTTCTCAGTACAAGAGCAAGTTGGTCTCTATGCATCTTTTCAAAACAAGCTCTAGACTCTGTAAACATTCATCAAATGTCTTACCAAAAACTGAGAAGTCGTCCATAAAGACTTCCAAGTTTTGCTCAATCATGTCTGAAAACATAGATATCATGCAACGTTGAAATGTAGCTGGTGCATTGCACAAACTGAATGGCATCCTCCTAAAGGCAAATGTCTCATATAGACAGGTGAATATGGTCTTCTCTTGGTCCTTTGGAGCAATGGAAATTTGATTATATCCTGAATAACCATCTAAGAAGAAATATAAAGCTTTACCTACCAATCTGTCCAACATTTGGTCAATGAAGAGCAACGAGAAGTGGTTTTTTTGGTGGCATTGTTCAGCTTCCTGTAATACATGCATACTCTCCATTTAATGATAGTTCTGGATGGGATTAACTCCTTCTTGCTGTTTTGAACCACAATCAAGCCACCTTTCTTTTACACGCATTATACTGGGCTAACCCACGAGCTATCGAATATGGCATAGATTATCCTGGCATCCAGCCACTTGATAATCTCCTTTTTGACTACTCCTTTCATGCTTGGATTCAGTTTTCTTTGGCCTTCAATTGTCTTTCCATGATATTCCTCTAGGTTTATCTTGTGCAGTCATATGGTTGGGCTAATACCTCAGATGTCTGCCAAGGTCCAATCCAACGCTTGCTTGTGTTTACTTTACACTTCCAACAATATTTCCTCCTAATCATTGGTTAGACCAGCAACAATGATTTCTGGCAAAGTTGAGTGCTTACCTAGATATGCATATTTGAGGTGGTCTGGTAATGGTTTTAACTCCAATTCTGGTGGTTCTTCTATTAATGACTTATTGGGCACTGGGCTAGCTTGCATTGCACTGTCATCAGTAAAGATCTCCTCAGGGAAGGCAGGGAAGACTGGCATGACTCCTGGAGAAAGGCTCACCAAGGTCTCTTTGATGGCAATGTCTCTGGCGCGCTCATATCGCCAGAGCTTCCTCTTCTGCTCCTCAGCCTCCTCTAATTTTTGAAGAATGATCTCCTGTCGATGATATATCTGGGTAAGAAATGATGTCGTCTCTGCCAGCATTGAGGTTGTTGGCTGTGCCTTTGGTTCCTTGGCCTTCGGTGTTGGCGTAGCAGCCTTGCCTTTATCCTTGTCCATGTCCTTCATAGTAATGCCAGTGAGGTTCCTCCAGCCAGCTGGTGTAATTGTGTAGCCCTTTACCTCGAGGGCAATGTCTTCCTTTGTCGTGGGCACATTGTATCGCTGACAAATATTACAAATTAGAAGAGGGAAGAACAAACCTCCAGTTGGCTTTAGGGCACACATGTATATCTCATCGATTATAATCTGGCCAACATTAATTTTCTGGCCCGTCAGAATAGAATGCAACAAAATCATCCGGTCCTCCGAAAAAGTCTAATTGTGGGTCATCGGCATCAAACTTGCCTTGAGAAAATGGTTTTAGCCTTCTGCTTGTGGTTTAAGGGCCACCCTTTTGACCATTTGATGTCATTTGGAGGATACGATCCACTCCATGCCTAATTCACACAAATCTTCCAAAAGTGTCTTACGTTTCGTAGTGGTCATGTTGGCAGCAAACGCAACGTGCTCATCCTCCCCATCCAACTTGAGTAGTATATTGATAGACCCTTCATCAAATCACACACATTCTCCTCTAATAATAAAAAAACGGGTTTGTTGCCCTTCTTGTCCTGAATCTCGAGATCAAATTCTTGTAGTAGGGAGCGTCCATCGGATCAATCTCGGCTTTACATCCTTTTTCCAAAAGGTATTTTAGTGCTGGGTGATCTGTAAAAACAACAACTCCATTACCAATCAAATAAGATCTAAATTTATCAAATACAAATACAACTGCAAGAAATTCTTTCTCAGTTGTGGTGTAATTAAGTTGTGCTTCGTTAAGTGTTCTGTTGGCATAATATATGATGTGAAAAATATGCCATGTCGCTGTCCAAGCACTGCTCTGATGGCATAGTCGCTGGCATGGCACATGAGCTCGAAGGGCCTATTCGAGTCTGGTGCCACAACTATAGGAGCATTAACCAGCTTCTTTTTAAGGACTTGAAACGCTCTCAAACAAGAATCATTAAATGCAAAAGCAACATCTTTTTCTAATAACAAGCATAAAGGTTTAGAAATTTTAGAAAAGTCCCTAATGAATCATCGATAAAAACTTGCATGACCTAAAAAAACATCTTACACCTTTAATACTCGTGGGAGGTGGTAATTACTTGATTACTTCGATTTTTGCTGGATCAACCTCTAGTCCATTCTTGGATCCAGAAGAAGTTCTATAGATTTAGAGGATCAATGACCTAATAAAACCCAAAGATCAAGTTTTTCGGGTTGCTTAATAGCAATATCAAGTTTAGTGCAAATAAACATGGCCAATTTCCAACAGAAAATGCGAAAAGAAGCCATAATTCATCATACCAACAAAAACCCAGAGAAAAGAAATAAATGAATCGATCAAATTAACACTTTACAATGATAAAATTTAACCTTTACCGGTTTAGTTTTTTTTATTCCTTTATTGCCTATGTTAGTTTATTCTTTTGTCTCTATTGAATCTATAAATAGATAGAAAAACAAAAAGGATAGATATATATTCAAATCATAAAAGAAGAGCTTACCATTGAATATTAAACAAACATAGCCGACAACGGGTGACGAGTTTTTCAGAGGTTTTAAGGAAGACAACAAAGATGGACGGAAAAACGATTTCAGTTTTACGGTTTAAAGCTGATGGTTATGTGTTTAGAAAAGAAATTAGTGAATGGTAGGTTGGTGGAGATGGAGGAAACGGTGAAGAAGAAGGGGAAATGGGAGGTTGGGGAAGAAGGAGAAAGTTGTTAATGAAAATTGGAGATGAATATGAGGGTGTTTTAGGTATTTTAATATATTTATGTTATTTTATTTATTTTTATTTTATTTTAAAATTTAAAAATAAATAAAAAATGACATGGCGCGTTTAAATTGGTCAAGACAAAAAAATTAAAGGTAGGGGTAAAATGGGCAACGTCGAAAACGTTAGAGGAGAAAAGGCGGTCAAAATAAATTGTAGGGGACATGTTAGGAAAACAAGTAAAGTTTAAGGGAAAAAAAGTGTATTAGGCCTTGTTAATATAATGGATGTATAAATTTGCAAATAAAAGAAAGGAAATGTTTTTTCCAAGTTTATAATTAGAATTGAGACAACATATACACATTTCATGTGATATGCCTAGAATCATTTTAAAAAGATCTTCTACCTAAAATCATGTTATATTTGGGAAAAAATTATAAACAACATATTCCAAAAGGCAAGGTTTCAAATTGAAAATTTTAGATGCCACGTGTTGCAAATTATTAGCTCTTGAAAACATGGTTTAATACATCTATTTTAGCGGTCAACCCAACTAGTTACTTGCTGCTTATGTGTGGTTGCCAAAGAATATATTAATCGATCAACTCTATCCATATAAAAAATTATCTAAGATTTATAAAATTTTAATTATTCGAACCTAATTCGACCCGACCAAGAAAAATATTTCGGCAGAATACTTTTAATAAAATCAATCAATTAAACTTCTTCCTGATTATAATTTCATCTTTGCAGGCAGAATTTTCATTTTTCACAAAATTAGGTCAACTTTCACTTCTATTCAACTGTTTTTTATTGTGGATATGATTATGATTCCCAAAATGTATGTCAACCAACATATTCGTGAATAATACCTGAAAAATATACTCAAACTTTCAATATAGATTCAATAACCTAAAAAATAAGTTAAATGTTTTGATAAATAAAGAATATTATACAAATATCTCGACAAATACGACAAATAGACGAAAGAAGTGACGGGTATGCACAGATCGTTGATTGAAGATGAAATCCTTTGAAACCCTTACAAAACCCGTGAAGTTTGATGGATTTTGAGTGAAAATTGAGAGGTTTTTCAATGAAAATTGGCGCTCTTAGGGTTAGGGTTTCAAAATTTTGCAGAAAAAACATAAGTGGGTTATTTATATTCCTAGTCCTGCGCGTATCGATACAATCATTAATACGTACCAGTACGGGCGTACTCATACGAGCACACCGTATTGATACAATATTTATTTCAAAAATTCAGTAACCTATTTTTGTACCGGTACGGTGAAGGTAAGTGTACAGGTACTATATTTGATACTTGAGATGACTTAATATCTAAATAGTTTTTTATAAATGTAGAATTTTTTTATATTTATACGGTCATATGTAATACATGTACACATTTGTAAAAATGGCAAGGTTAAATACCTTTTTTATAAAGGCAAGGTCAAATACTAAATATGTAACATTTTATGCACACTAAATTGGTTCAGAAATCTACATTCATTGTATTTATAAAAGGAACCATAACAATCATTATGACGTATTTGTATTGACCCATTGTATTCGTATTGTCTGTTCATTATACATTTGGTGGAATTTTCCCCCAAATCAATCTTATATATACATATATACATGCATACATAGATGGTATTTTATGTAAGTACACGCAAATAACATAAATATAAAGTAAGTTCAAAATCAACTTCATACAATCCGAAATATTAAAACTTAACATTATTTTTTGCATATAAATAGTATTTTCTACATATATAACTAGAATAACATAACTAAAATATCTCCCAATGGACATAGAAAAGAAGGAAACCCGTGACCCTCATTCATCATGCAATTTTTACTTTAAATTTTGATATGTTATCGAACCACGCTCAGACCTAGTCCTGTTTATCATGAGATGAGAAAATCGTAGAAATTAACATTAGCAATCGCAACAACAAATAAACTAAAACATGTTTTTTAAGTCAATGAATGCTTAACTTACAAGAACAAACACTATAATTTTTGGACGAGACCGCACACTACCAATCCTTCTTTGGTTGCCAATCCAAAATAGTTAGATCTTTTCCGATAATTTTCAATTCATTAGTATATGCAGTATGCGAAAAAATATATTATCAATATTGTGAAACTAAAATTAATTTTGATATAACACTTAGACTTATGGGCTAAATTGTAAAACAATAAATTTTTAAGTATTTTTCAAAGTCTCACTTTTTGATAAGCCATTTTGAACCAAATAATATTTCAAGTCCAAACATACTCAAAGGATCAAATTTCACAAAGTCTTTTTTATGTGTTTTCAAGCCTAACTTCAACAAAACGCCCAGGCATATCGATACCCTTATGCATATCGATACAGTTTTTCAATACTAGAATTTTAAGCGTTCATAGCGTACCAATACCGTAGAACCCCGTATCGATACGACATTCATCTGGGCAAGACTTTAATCTATAATGTATCGATACGCACTGAAACCGTATCGATACATGTTTCTTATCAAAACATTATTTTGCTATAGCGTACTGATATGGAATGTCATCGTATCAATACGATATGCCGACCTTGGCAATATCCTTGAAATTAATATTCGAACGTTGGTTTGTTAGTTAGTTGGTATCCCAAATTTTAAATGACCGTTGAACCGTACCGATACGCTAGTGTAGCGTACCAATATGCTTTTTATCAAAACAAAAATTGGGATTCCAATTAGCAAAACTCGTATCGATATGGCTTATCATATCGATACACCCCTGAATACCATACCGATACGCCCTCGAAGCGTATCGATATGCATTGTTTTTCAGTCACAATGGCTATTTTTATTTGAGATAGGTACCGATACGCCCATGAGCCGTACCAATACGGTAGGTTGTTGAGCAGCATTTATTGCGGGAAATTGCATCCCAACGACACTATTGATGATCTCAACCACCCAAACGGCTAGAATTCAATACAAGGGTATAAAAACAAGTCTTAAATGTACCAGCAACAACTATTGAACCTACAAGCAACATCAAAGCACTCAAATCCGAACTTTGTACCTTTAGAGTCAAATCTTTGTACCCAACTATTGTGTTCTTCATTGTAATATCTTATTGTGAGTTTATGGAGTGTGAAATTGTAATTGGGTAAACATTATCCTTTGAGAGGAATTTGTATATTTTACCAAATACTCTTCTTTGTAAAAGTGAGTGGATTAAGCTTTGGGTAGAAAGCTTAATCAAATTGTAAGGTTTCCTCCTCATCCAAGAAAAAGAGAAGAATTCAAGTAGTGAATATGTTGTAAATCCTTAGTGGGAGCTAAGGTAGTGGATGTAGAGTTCATTGGAGAACTTGAACCACTCTAATTGCCTTGTGTCACCATTTTTATTCTTCCAAATTTTCACCCTTCAAATTTTTATCTCCAATTCACCTCCTCTTGGCCATTTGCAATTATGTGATCAACTAAACAATTGGTATCAGAGCTACACTCATTGGAAGGATTACAACCCTCTTGAGTCGATATTAGGATAGTTTGATCAACAACTAGTCAAGCAATGACATCCACCTCCACTTCCAACCTCTACGAGTCTCAATCTACCACCAAACCACCATTATTTAATGGGGATAACTGCCCATATTGGAACAATAAGATGAGACTCTTCATCAAGTCTACCTACTACATGGTGTGGGATGTAGTTGAAGAATGGTCGCACATACCAATGAAGAGAGACAATGAAGGAAGACTCGTCCCAAAGGTCAAAGCTGAAATGACCGAAGATAATAGACGATGGATGCAAGTCAACGATAAAGCTTTACGTGTCATCTTTTGTGCTCTTTGTCCAGATATCTACTCCAAGGTGTCCTCGATCAAGAATGCCCAGGAAGTTTGGGATACTCTCGAGACAACATATGAGGGAACTAGAGACGTCAAGGAAACAAAAATCGGGCTACTCAATCTAAGCTATGAAAACTTCAAAATGGATCCCGATGAGAGTGTTTCCAAGATGTTTGATCGATTCTCGGTCATTGTCAATGTATTGAAGGGCTTCGGTGAGATCATCCCCGAAGACAAGCTAGTGAGGAAGTTGTTGTATTCTCTTTCGGAATCATAGGATAACAAGAGAACGACCATTATTAAAGCTCGAGATTTGAAGACTCTCAAGCTAGATGCTCTTGTTGGATCTCTACTCACCCATGAGATCATGAAGAAGGGAATAGAAAAATAAAAGAAAATGGATGAGAAGAAGGTTGAGAAGGACGTTGAGAAGAAGAAGATTGGAATCGCTCTCAAAGCTTCATATCATGAAAGCGATTTTAGTGAAGATGAAGATGAGGAGACGACCATGTTGGCCAAACGATTCACTCGCTTCATGAAGTCCAACCGAGGAAGAAAGTTCAATAAAAAGGGGAGTTTAAGAGAAAAAGTAAAGAAGAGGAAAGGACCAAATCATTTTCTATGAGTGAAAAAAATCCGACCACATCCATTCAGAGTGTCCTCAATTGAAGAGGAAGAGTTTTAGGAAGAAGAACAAGCTCAAAGCTCAAGTAGCAACTTAGACTGACGAGGAGTCATCCGAGGAGGAGGAGGAAATGGCTAACCTTTGTCTCAGGTCCATTGATGATGATCTAAAGGTAAACCTTAACTCATCTAATTTTGATCTTACATGTGATGAACTTCAAGATGCATCTGATGAGTTGCAAGAGGTCTATGATGAGCTAGTTGAAAATATAAGGAGTCAATTTTGAGAAACAAGAAAAATATTTCCGATTTAAAAATTCAAAATGAGTCTCTTTCAAAATCTAGCTCGGAATTGGAAAAGAAGGTTTTATACTTAGTAAATCTTTCAAATGTTCTTAAGAAGAAAAATCTTGATCTTGAAAAACTTCTTTTCGATTTTCAAGATTATCAAACAAAAGAGGTGGATAATCTTAAAACTTCTACTACTATTGAGAGAAACAATTTTAAAAAGGAAATTCTTCTAAAACCCAATATGTAAAAAGAAATCTTTTTCATCATAAACAAAGAAAGTTTTCTAAGCAATCTAAAAGTCAAAGAATTAGGAGTGTTTGGGTTCCTAAGGAACTCATTATTTCTAATAATATGAATGCTATTACTTTTTGGATTCCTAAGGGAACCAAGGTTTTGAGGGCTAACACACATGGACCCAAAGTGATTTGGGTACCAAAAACCAACGCCTAATTTCTTTGTTTGTAGGGGGAATTCCTACAAGGCCAAAGCTTCATGTCAATACACATGGTACCTTGATAGTGGATGCTCAAGACACATGACCGGTGACAAGAGTAGATTCTTGGAACTAAAACCAAAGAGTGGTGGAGTAGCAACATTCTATGACAACGCCAAAGTCCACATTGAAGGAATTGGCTCCATTGGTAATCACTATTCTATTTTCATTGAAAATGTCTTATATGTCAACGGTCTTAAACATAATTTGTTGAGCATTAGTCAATTATGTGATAAAGGTTTTAATGTTCTATTTGATAAAAATGGTTGCAAAATAGTGAACATTAAAATAAATCAATTGATGCTCATTGGGGATAGAATAGGCAATATTTACATGGTGCATTTAGATGACATTCATTCATTTTATGCATGTTTAGTTGCACATGATGAACATGACTCATGGGCTTGGCATAGAAAATTAGGACATGCTAGCACGAGTGTTTTAGAAAAATTAATTTCCCTAAATCTAGTTAGAGGTTTACCAAAACTTAAGTTTTCTAATGATAAAATATGTGATGCATGCTCTAAGGGTAAACAACATATAACCTCATTTAAATTCATTAATGATGTCTCTACTAGTAGATGTTTACAATTGATTCATATGGATCATTTTGGGCCTATTAGAACTATGAGCTTGAGTGGTAAATCATATGCTTTTGTACTTGTTGATAACTATTCTAGGTTTACTTGGGTTCTATTCTTAAGTGCAAAAGATGAGGCTTTAGAAAAATTCATCATATTTTCTAAAATAACTTAGAATGATCTTGAGCTTAAAATCTCTCATATTCGAAGTGATCATGGAATCGAGTATCAAAATCAAGGTTTTGAAGAGTTTTTAATGAAAATGGGATTAGCCACAATTTTTCCGCACCTCGCACTACTCAATAAAATGGGATAGTTGAGAGGAAAAATCAAACTTTAGAAGAAATGGCTAGAATCATGCTTTGTGAAAATAATTTACCTAAATATTTTTTGGCGGAAGCCACAAATACTGGTTGCTACATTATAAATCGAGTAATGATTAGGCAAATTTTAAAGAAAACACCTTATGAGATTTTAAAATCTAAGAAGCCTAACATTAGCTATTTTCATCCATTTGGTTGCAAGTGTTTTGTTTTAAACAATGGAAAAAACAACTTATGTAAATTTGATGCTAAAAGTGATGAAGCTATTTTCTTAAGGTATTCTTTAAACTCTAAAGCCTATCGTGTATTTAATAAAAGAACTTTAGTAGTAGAAGAGTCTATACATGTTGTTTTCGATGATAACCTCCTTCCGAGGAAGGATTCTTGTGATGGTGATGATGTAGGGATCCTTGAAGCCATTGATGGAGGACAAACGTCAAAGGTGGATGAGATTCCAACCAAAGAAGAAGATGCACAAGATCCACCTCTTGAAGCCTTGAAGGACTTGACTCTTGAAGAAAAAGAGGTATCTAACCCAAGGGAGTTCAACTATGTCTAAGGTGGTGAAATCTTGGGTGATCCATCGAAGGGGGTAACTACTAGATATTCTCTCAAATTAATGAACCATGTTGCATTTCTTTCATGCATTGAGCCTAAAAATATCAAAGAAGCATTAAAAGATGATTTTTGGATTTTGGCCATGCAAGAAGAATTAAATCAATTTGAGAGAAGTAAAGTATGGACATTAGTTGAAAGGCCTAGTAATCAATCTACTATAGGAACTAAATGGGTCTTTAGGAATAAACTAGATGAGAGTGGTAACATAATGAGAAACAAGGCTATGCTTGTTGCTCAAGGTTACACTTAAGAAGAGGGAATTGGTTTTGATGAAACATATGCACCCGTAGCTAGGATGGAAGCTATTAGGATGTTTCTAGCATTTGCATGTTACTATGATTTCAAGATTTTTCAAATGGATGTAAAAAGTGTTTTTTCTAAATTGTTTTATAAATGAAGAAGTGTATGTTGAACAACCACCGAATTTTGAGGATTCAATATTCTAAATCATGTTATTAAACTAACCAAAGCCCTTTATGGTTTAAAACAAGCTTCTAGAGCATGAGATATAGTAATGACATCTTAGTAGTACAAATTTATGTTGATGATATCATTTTTGGTTCTACTAATAAATGTTATTGCAAAAAATTTTCTAAGCTAATGCAAGCTGAGTTCGAGATGAGCATGATGGGGGAGCTCTCATTCTTTTTGGGGCTCCAAATCAAACAAAGGAAGGATGACACCTTCATAAATCAAGCTAAGTACGTGAATGATATGCTCAAAAAGTTCAGCTTGGAGAATGTAAAGCCTCAAGCCACACCTATGAGCTCTTCCATAAAGCTTGACAAAGATGAAGGAAGTAAGTGTGTTGATTCTAAGCTTTATAGATCCATGATAGGTTCTTTGCATTAACTTACCGCAAGTAGACCGTATATCATGTTTAGTGTTTTCTTGTGTGCTAGGGTTCAAGCTAGCCCTAGAGAATCACACTTAGTTGCCATTAAGAGAATTTTTAGATACCTTAGAGACACACCTAACTTAAGCCTTTTGTATCCTAAGGATTCTTCCTTTAGCCTTCATGTTGAATTGGATGCAGATTATGGGGGATGCAAGATAGAAAGGAAAAGTACCTCCAGGACATGCCAATTCTTAGGTAGTATGCTCGTATCTTGGTTCTCTAAGAAACAAAATAGCGTAGCCTTATCTACCCCGAAGCAGAGTACATATCCTTAGGGAGTTGTTGTGCTCAAGTCCTTTGGATGAAGCAACAACTCTTAGAATATGGTGTTCAAGTAGAAACCATACCCCTTAGGTGTGAAAACACTAGTGCCATTTGTCTCACTAAGAATCCCATCCAACACTCTAGAACCAAACATATAGAAATGTGACATCATTTTATTAGAGACCATGTGTTGAAAAATGATGTTTTTCTAGAATATGTTGATACCTTGAATCATTTAGCGGACATATTTACCAAACCTTTAGACAAATAGCGTTTTTGAACCCTTAGAAGAGAGTTAGGTTTAACTAGCCTTCCTTGACCTTTTTACGTCCCAAATGGTCAAAAATTTGCTTGAAATTGGTTGATATTCATGTTTGTGTTAATTTGCCTCTTTTTGCTTCTATGCATGTTGCTAGGGGGAATATGCATTAAGTTCAGCCATTAAAACATGTTCATATATCATTCACATGCATTTAGGGACATTTAAAGTTGGGTTTTTAACTTAAAAACTGTAAAAAATGCCTTATCTGGTAAAGGCGTATCGATATAGATAAATGTGTATCGATACAAGTTCATCAAGGGAAATGATACAAGTGAAACTGTATCGACACGGTCACGCGTATCGATACGGGTTAGTCAAGGGAAGTGATACAGGTCAAATGATATTGATATAGTCACGTGTATCGATACAATATTAAAGTTGAATTAAAAATTAGGGCAAAGCGTATTGATACGCTCTACAAGCGTACCGATACGGTCTCGACGGAGAGTTAAAATTGGGCTGGTATTTGACAAAAACACCTCAAACTTAAAAACCCCTCTTTCTCTCTACAAACCCTAGCCGCACTTTCCTATAAACCCCCATCAATTCCTCAAAACATTCACATAAAACTTAAAATTAGTTGAGGGTTTTTGATATACACATCAAAGTAAATCTTTGTCAACAATCTTGTGCATTCACATCAACCCATTCATCCATTATAACAAATCAAGGTATAAACTATTTTTTCTTCTATTTTATTAATTTTCGTTTGCTTCTAGTAATTGCTTTAACTTAATTTTTGTATAAAAAATGTATATGCGATATGTGTTTTAAAATATTTGCAAAAACTTCTCAAAATCAAGAGTTTTTCATTCAAATATAATTTTTCATCGTATATTTTTGTAAAGTGTTTTTCAAAAAAAAAACTAATATTTTCTGTTATACATGTATATATTTTTAACATTAAAATTGATTTTCAAAATACCTTGAATTTGTTGAAAATCCTTAGTCTGAGCTAAGGTATTTGATATAGAGCTTGTTTAGAAGCTTGAACCACTATAAGTTCCTTGTTCTTCATTTTTAATTGTTCCTTTTTCTCCCTTCATTTTTAAAAGTGCCAATTCATCCCCTCTTGGCCATATCGATTAATTCGATCCACTCAACAATTGGTATCATAACCTACCTCTTTGAAGGCTTCACAACCACAAGAGGAGATCCTAGAAGAGTGTAGATCAACTTCCAAGTGAAGCCATGGAATCTACCTCCGGGGCAAGCATGTACGAGTCTCAATCTACCGCCAAACCACCCTTATTCAATGGGGGATAACTATCCCTATTAGAAGAACCGAATGCGTCACTTCATCAAATCAAGTTATTACCTAGTATAGGAAGTAGTAGAAGATGGACCAACCATTCCAAGGAAGAAAGATGAAGAAGGAAGGCTTGTTCCAAAGAAGAAGGTGGAAATGAGTGAAGATGATAGGAAGAAATTGCAAGTGAATGATAAAGCCTTGCACATGCTATTTTGTGCTCTCGAACTGGACATCTACTCAAAAATATCCTTGATCACAAGTGCCAAAGAAGTGTTGGACACTCTTGAAACCACATATAATGGAACAAACGATGTGAAGGAGACGAAGATCGGGATCCTCAATCTTAGTTACGAGAACTTCAAGATGGAGGCCGATAAGACCGTAACAAAGATGTTTGATCGCTTCTCTGTCATCGTCAATGGTTTGAAGGGCTTCGGAGAGATCATCCCCGAAGATAAGTTAGTTCGGAAGCTACTCTACCCTCTTCTCGAATCATAGGATGGGAAGAGAACCACCATCATCAAAGAAAAGAATTTGAAGACACTAAAGCTTGATGAACTAGTTGGTTCTCTCCTCACACGTGAGATCATGAAGCAAGGGAGAAAAGAAGAAAGAAGAGTAGTCAAGCAAGAGGTAGAGAAGAAAAAGCAAGGAGTTGCTCTCAAAGCCTCTCTACCACAAGAGGAGAGCACTTCTAGTGGGGAATATGAATTTGAAGAATTGGCTATGATAGCCAAAAGATTCTAAAGGTTCATGAAGTCTAACCGTGGTAGAAAATTTTCAAGAAGAAAAGACTTCAAGAACAAGAACAAAGAAGAAGAAAAAGACCAACTCATTTGCTACGAGTGCAAGAAGTCGGGTCACATTCACATCGATTTCCCTCAACTAAAGAAGAAGAGCTTTGAGAAGAAGAAGAAGCTCAAGGCTCAAATAGCAACTTGGAGTAATGAGGAGTCATCATCCGAGGATGAGGAGCATGAAGTGGCCAACCTTTGCCTCATGGACCTTGAGGAGAAATCTATGATAAACTTTAACTCATCATCTTTTACTTATGACAAACTATATGATGCATATGATGATTTGTAAGAAGTTTACGCTGAATTGGTTGAAAAATCTAAAGAGTCTATTTTGAAAAACAAGAAAAATATTTCCGATTTAAAATCTCAAAATGAGTCTCTTTCAAAAACCAATTCCGAATTGGAAAAGAAGGTTTTATACTTGATAAATCTTTCAAATGAGCTTGAAAAGAAAAATCTTGATGTTGAAAAACTTCTTTCTGTTTTCCAAGATTATCACACTAAGGAAATGGATAATCTTAAAACTTCTCTTGCTATTGGGAAAAATGATTTTGACAAAGGTAGTTCTTCAAAAACCCAATATGTAAAGAGAAAGAAGTTCAACTACAAACAAAGTGGCTCTCAAAGGCATTTTAGTGCTAAGAGAATTAGAAGTGTATGTGTTGCGTGTCAAAAGTCCTATCACAATGTAGTGCAAGTGTACACGACGCAAGTAGTAAAGTGATACTCGAAGTATCAGATGTAGAATCCACAGGGACTGGAAATAGCTTTATCCTCGAATTGCTGCACAAGAGAGAAAGAAAAGAGTTTAAATTGTTGGGGAAATAATATTGGAGAAAAGTGCATATAAAAGAATGAAGATTCAGGGTTAAGAGATAAGCTGGTATTGATTTGCTCGGTAGTGCAGATGTTGTACTGAAGAGAAAGTCTTGTTCTGTCATCGTCCATGTCGCGGCAGAAGTCTGTTGTTGTCGCGACAGCGATCACACAACTCTGTACTTCAAGCTTGGCAAGAATCCCTGCCGTGACTTGTTCTATCCCTAGGTCCAAGTATTGTCGATGGGAACTTCTTGGATGATACCTCCCAGCGTGAATCGAAGGGTGAACACCAATGTTGTTGAATTCTTCCTTAGCCACTTAACCTCGTCCTATCCCTAGGTCCGAGACAGTTCAACCATAAACTGGAGAACCCGCACTTATTCCTTTCGTATACTTAACTCTCCCGATATTAAGTAAATATATAATCTTACAATGCTTTCTCGATACTCTTGCAAGATGTTGAAACCAGAATAAGCAAACTTGAAGTTTTATTTCATTGAACAGAAAATTCTTAAAACAGTACAATCCTTGCAACTACTTTACAGAATCAACCCTTAGCCCTAGGGGAAGTTTAGAACATGACGAGAAGGGGGAAAACGACAAGGTTTTTTTTGGGAAAATGGCTAGAGATGAGATATCCTCCCTTAGGCCGATTTACATGCCTTTATATAAGCCTTGGGTTCAAGTTTTCTAATAAGGTAAGAATACAAGTTCAAACTAAAGTACAACTCTAATTAAGATTAAATCTCCTGAGTAAATGCCTTTAATTCGTCATCTTTTCTTGCTTTGGGTGTCTTCCTTGAACTTTGGGCTTGGCCTTCATTCTGCCTTGGGGCTCAGAAAAATATAGGAGTGGTCTACGACAGACCGGCTTGAATTCCTATATCTGTCGAGCTCCACTTCACTTTTCCCTTTACCAATGTTGTCATCATGGCTGCCACAACAGTGGCCACGGCAGCGTCCTCCTTCTCGACTCTAGTCTTGTGTTCCAGCTCTGCTCCTTAGCTGTTCTGAGTGTGCCACATCAGATACCTGCAAAAAAAGCCAAAATCAGTAGCAACCGCGCCATTTTATCTAATTGTGATGTATATGTGAAACTCTACCTAAATGCAATGAATTATGCTTGAATGCAGCATAAATATGGGTTAAATAAGGGGTAAAATATAGAACTTTTACACACACCCAAACTCTAGTTCTTGCTTGCCCTCAAGAAAATATTACCTAACTAAAATGAAAGCTTTGGTTTGGCTTAAATCAGTGAACCTTTCATTACCTGGCACTTATTCTCTATCAAGAGCAATACCTTGTCGGGCATTTCTGGATTCATTCGGAACCATGCTATAATTCTTGTGCGGTGTGTGCAGGTTTTGTGAACAACTATGTGTCTAGACTCCTTTAGTATACCCGAATAGTCATGCTTACAAACTTGAGTTTATGCCAATTCAATTTTTTTCTGGAGGCAATTCTTAGGCTCCTTTAGTTTTTATGGCTCTTGATTTAACTGCACCTTTTCTGGAGGCAATTCTTGGGCTCCTTTAGTTTTTTTCTAACTCAGCTCTAAGAGAAATCTCCTAAAATCAGTGCAAGGCAGTTTTTCAAGCAAATGAGTCTGAATAATTTTCATTATTTTATTGTTTTCCTAGAGCCAGTGATAGGCACCTCTAGGGGCAGTTTCAAGTGGGTAAACATTCCTATTCCAGTGTACTAAAGAAATCTAGATATCATAAGAGTCACAAATAGTGTTGTACAGGTTAGGATCATGGCAAGGCTCTAAACAGATCCTAGAATCTCCTAAAGACACTGTCACGATAGAGTATGCCGCGACAGGTAAGTTCAGTTTCAAAGACTTAAGCCATTTTTTAGCAAAAATAAACTAAATAATAACTAATACTTAGACACACTTTTAAGACACAAATGACACTTCATTACTGGAGGGATGCCACCCCCAAACTCGAGGGTTGTATTGCCCTCAATGCATGATGACATGTAAATTAAAAACAGAAAAAACAAAATACATCACAAAATAAATAAAACAGCAAGACAGTAAAATATAAGATAGAAACTTAAGTTGAGGAGCTGTCATCACTGCTGCTGCTAGTCGTAATGACCATATCTAGTCCTAAAGGCCGTCTTCGGTACATCAACCTCTCTTACCTTTAGCTGGTAGTAACCCGATCTCAAATCAATCTTCGAAAAGGCAAATGCTCCTCTCAACTGATCAAACAAGTCATCAATTCTAGGCAACGGATATTTGTTCTTCACTGTCAACTGATTTAACTGTTTGTAATCTATGCACATTCTCATACTTCCATCTTTCTTCTTCACAAACAACACTGGTGCACCCCAAGGTGAAGAACTAGGTCGAATAAAACCTCTATCTGTCAATTCTTGCAACTGAGTCTTCAAATCTTTCAATTCTTTCGGTGCCATACGATATGGAGCAATCGAAACAGGAGCTGAATCAGAATAATTCTCAATGCTGAACTCTACCTCTCTGTCCGGTGGTAACCCTGTCAATTCTTCCGGAAACACACTAGGAAAATCACATATTGTCCGGATGTCCTGAGGTCTAACCTCACTCATATTAGGGTTCATCACATACGCTAAGTATGCTTCACATCCCAACTCAACTAATCTCTTAGCCTCTAACACTGAAACCACATTGGACAAGAACTTCACGTTCTCACCCACCACTACGATCTCATAGTCATCTGTGAGCCTCAAAGAAATCTGCTTAGTTTCAAAATCTATCCTAGCTCTATGTTCCGTGACCTAATCCATACCCAAAATCACATCAAAACCATAGAAAGGAAGTTCCATCATATCCACTGGAAACACATGCCCCTGAACCATCAACGGAAACCTTCGGTACATCTTCCTAACTACGACCGTGTCCCCAAAGGAACTAGTAACACTAACTCCTACCTCTAACATTTCACAAGACAAATTCAAAGACTGTGCATGCTCACTCAATATGTAGGAATGTGTAGACCCAGAGTCAATCAAAGAAAGCAAACCCAGAGACTGTATCGAGAAGTTACATGCGATCACATCGGTGTCATGCTGATCTCCCCGCTGAGCATATACTCTGGCCTAACCTCCGCCCTCTGGCTGAACTACAACTACATGTGCTATGTTCCTCTGACCATCGTTCCTCGGCTGGAAGTTACCTCTACCGCGCCCGCGGCCTCTCTGAAAGTCATTGGCTCTAGCAGGAGCCTGAGCTGGTGCTTGTCCCACCTGATGTGGACAGTCATGCCTAATGTGGTCTCTAGCACCACAACTCCAACAAGAATGGTAATTTCCCCAACACTCACCGGTGTGGTTCCTCCCGCAAGTAGCACATGTGGGCAACTTCCCACCAGCTCTCTGACCCTGATGGCCCCTACCGTGGTTACCGCCACCACGCCTATGATCAAACT
The DNA here is from genome assembly GCA_958450335.1 of Hibiscus tridactylites. Lineage (NCBI taxonomy): Eukaryota > Viridiplantae > Streptophyta > Magnoliopsida > Malvales > Malvaceae > Hibiscus > Hibiscus tridactylites. The sequence goes on along the minus strand of OY288278.1, from coordinate 19,637,269 downwards.
GATACCTGTTGTCCCGATGCCTCTTGGCATCACCTCTATCAAAGTTGCTGGACCTCTTACCCAAACTAGATCCACCTGACCGCCTGGTCAAACTCAAACTGTGCTCTAAGTCCTTGGCCCTCGCGACCAAGACATCAAAATCGGTGTAATATGAAGCTAGAGTATAGGTCTTGATCTCCTCACTCAGCCCATATCGGAAGCGGTTACAACGCTCTGCCTCAGTAGGTACAAGCTCAGGTGCATACTGACTCAATCTGACAAATCGGATCTCATAATCGGTCACAGACATACTCCCCTGAAGCAATGCCATAAACTCCCTCTTCCTCTCATCGAGGTATCGCGGACCCAAATGCTTTTTCCGGAAAGCTGTCTCAAAGAACTCCCAAGTGATCTCGGTCTCATCCATCCCCGAAGTAACGATGACCCACCAGGTGTAGGCATCTCCCTGAAGCAAAGACTCAACGTATCCCAACTTGCGCTCACCAGTACATCCCATCTGAGTAAGAATGCGGACAGTCTTCTCAAACCATAACTCTGACCTCTCCAGAGTAGCACCTCTAAACTCTTCGGCCCCAAGGCCCCGAAGTCTCTCTAATGGCAATCTGGTGCCCTCACCCTGATGATGAGCTGCCTGACCTCCAGCTACTGCAGCCTGGAATGCCCTGGCTATTGCCTGAACCAACGGAGCTAAGTCTATCCCGGCCGGTCCTTGGCCACCTTGACCTCCTTGTGGTCCCTCTACTTCGGCCCCGGCCTCACCTCCCACTCCCGGTGGAGGAGGTGGTGGTGGAGAAGCTCCAACTCCAACCACATGCTCTCCCACTTGAGCCCCAACCCTAACTATCGGCTCAACTCTCGGAGCCTCTACCCGTGGTTCCGGTCGAACCATCCTAGGCCTCCCACGTGGTCTCATGCTTTAGCTAGCAAGGTTTAAACTACAACAACAAACAAATAGGATTACGTTAGTCAAAGCAAGGGTTCAATAGTGCTCAAGTACTACTCTTTCCAAAAATCTTTTTAAATTAAGTAATAGTAGCAATGGGCACTCACTCTACACCAGACACAACAGTTCATGCATTCAAAGCATCATACGATCGAGCAAGCGTCAAGGGTTCATGGCAAAACATGCATCGAACAACATAAGCATTTAACACATTAAGCTTACCTCACTTACCTGCCCGAGGTCTCGATAACCTCAGGCTCTGATACCAACAAATGTAACCCCCTCGTCCCGGTTTGGCCGGTTGACGGGTCTGAGTGGGCCACACGGGGAAAACCGAAGCGAAACCCAAAGGATTCCCCCTCGGTTAGCAACCCTATTTTTTTCTTTTTATTTTAATCTTGTCTAGAGGATGGTTAAACCCTAAGTGATTCACAACAGCGGAAACATACAAGGAAAACACATTCGAACCCCGGCCATGCATAAACATCCCATTTTTAAGCTTACAGGCAGACAGTATCGATACCCTTGCCAGGGGTATCGATACCCCCTTCCTAGGTCAACCCAAGAAGTCAACCACGAGAAGATCGTATCGATACCCTTACCTGGGGTATCGATACCCCTGTATCAATACTCGGGAACCCCGTATCGATACGCTCTACTCTCACTCAAAACTCCAAATTCCAGTAACTTTGGAGGGTATCGATACCCCAGGCAAAATCTGAGGCCTTTGGGCAAGACAGTATCGATACCCTAGCTAGGGGTATCGATACCCCTTGCACTGCATTTCCTCAATTTCAACTTAAACGACCCCAACACGACTCTAAATGCATTTCTTGACTCACCTAACCATACACGAACATGCAAGCACACATATTTAAGCCAAGGGTGTCATTCAAACATGGATTAAATCATTCATACATAGCATCCTAATTAAAGAGCAATTTAGGCAATATTACGCATACGTAAAAGCTCAAATGGTCTTAAAGGGAACAAGACATCTTGAAAGGTTTGCACTCATACACAAGGCAACCTAAACACTCTAACGCATACCATCACACACCAAAACATTCATCATAGTATTACATGCTTACAATCCATAATCAATCCAAAACAACATCATTTGAAAGAGTCATCCAAGGCTCATACAAACACACCCTATTGCCACATTGCTTAACTACTACAAAATTAACCATACTTGAGCAACAACTTGGAAAGCCCTTCTTGCCTTCCCTCGAGCTAACACCACGCTAATGATCTGCATTGTTGAACATAGAGAGCGTAAGCTATAAGCTTAGTGAGGGTGCTCTAAAACGAAAAACATCAACAATGCAGGGTTCAAGCACGTTAATCCTAGTCTTACATACATCAAGCATAGGCATAAAATCAAGTAGACCTAGCTAGTCTTTCAAGTGGCATATATGGTCTCTCAATCCTATCAAGTTTAAACATCAACATCCACATCATGCAACAACACCATATACCACAATCACATATCACCATCATATATCACAATACATGAACAAGTTTAATTGGCCACTTTAATTACCCCAATTGTGCGGATTTAAACCTCAAGAACACTTTACCTCGGCGGGATTTCACTTATCACCGGACCTTGCATGTGCGGGATTCCACTCATCGCCACATGCCCTACAGATGGGATTCCACTCATCATCCCGTAGAAATAAATAAAAGCTTCCGGTGGAATGTTACATCAACGTACTCCTCCTTGATGACTTAACGCCATCAAGGCCACGTACGTTTTGACTCAATTTGTGTGCACACTATCCTAATGATCGATCATTTACAACCGGTAATTATTTAGTGCCAATTATCATCATCAATCACATGTCATCAACCACACTCATGCTCATCACATATATCCACATCATGATATATATACATGCACCACATAATCACAAGTACAAGAGCATAGTCATTAAGCACATTGGCATTTAAGGAAAACAAGACTAAATTAACTACTTGGGTTATAAGGAAGTGACCTACCAAGCACACTTTACACACATACACTACTCATGCTCGAACCAAATTTTAAAACAAGTTAAAACCACTCACCGCCCTTCCTTAGCAATTCGAACCAATCCTCCTACGAACCCGGATTCGGTCCCAAGCCCTCTTCAACGTTTCCTCTTGCTTCTAGTCAAACAAAACACATACATTACTTCCCAATTCAATGCTAAACTCAACCATCAACTTGCTTTGCAAACACAACCCAATTTCCACAAATTCCCAAACCACATAATATCTCAAAAACCCAATTTTCGTACTTCAATAACCCTTGGCTGAAACACCCATTTCCAAACACCCAAATGACCTTCAAAACATCCCAAATCACCCTTCTAACATAGGTAGACCATCAGCCCTTCAATTTCAACATTAAACCCACCAAAAATCCAAGTTTTAATACCCTAAAATTTACCTCATGAACATGCTACGAAATTTCACCCAAATTCAACCAATTTGATATATGTTACTCCTTTTAACAAGATTAACTAAAACCCCAACTCAATTTATCAAAACAAATTGAAGAACCCCCTTAAAAACCCAAACTTTAGTATAAACCCTAATTTCCAAAACCCCATATTTTTGAAATCTAAGACAATGGTTGGATAGGGGATAAAGAGGAGATTTAGAAAACACAATTACCTTTGAAAAACACCTTGGATTGAAGAAGAAAATGATTGGAATAGTAACTTGATATTTGAGAGGTTTTGAAAGAGGGGAGGGGGAAGCTTCACGTGGGGTTGTGGGGGAAAAGGGGGAAAAAGATGACAATATGGAAAGTTGTCATCCTTTTTCAAATAATTTGGGTAAATTACAATATAAGTCCATCTCTTTTCACTAAAGTTCAATTAGGTCACTATTTTTAGTTGAATTGTTTTAATTAAATTTTATTTGACTCGAACTATAACCCGGTTAACTCCTAGGCCCAAAACACGGGTGTTACAGTAAACAAAAGAGAACCTCATTTAAACCCATTAATGATGTTTCGACTAGTAGGGTGCTACAATTAATCCACATGGATTTATTTGGGCCTATTATAACTATGAGCTTGGGTGGTAAGTCATATGCATTTTTATTGGTAGATGACTTTTCTAAATACACCTTGGTTCTATTCTTAAGTACTAAGGATGGGGCTTTAGAAAATTTTATCACATTTACAAAAATTACCCAAAATGATCTTGATCTTAAAATTTCACATATTAGAAGTGATCATAGAACCGAATTTCAAAATATGGGTTTTGAAGATTTTTATAATGAAAATGGTATTAGCCATAATTTTTCGGCTCCTCGCACTCCTCAACAAAATGAGGTAGTTTAGAGGAAAAATAAAACTTTAGAAGAGATGGCTAGGACAATGCTTTGTGAAAACAATTTACCTAAGTATTTCGGGCAGAAGCCACTAATATGGCTTGTTATATTAGTAATAGAGTAATGATTATGCCTATTTTAAAGAAAACACCTAATGAGATTTTGAAATCCAAAAGGCCTAATATTAGCTATTTCCACCCTTTTGGTTGTAAATGTTTTGTTTTAAACAATGGAAAAGACAACTTAGGTAAATTTGATGCTAAAAGTGACGAAGCTATATTCTTAGGTTATTCCCTAAACTCTAAAGCCTATCGGGTATTTAATAAAAGAACTTTAGTTGTTGAAGAGTCTATACATGCTTTTTTCAATGATAACCTCCTTCCGAGGAAGGAATCTTGTGATGATGATGATGTAGGGATCATTGAAGCCATTGATGGAGGACAAACATCAAAGGTGGATGAGATTCCAACTAAAGAAGAGGAAACACAAGATCCACCTCTTGAAGCCTTGAAGGACTTGGCTCTTGAGGAAAAGAAAGTGACATACCCAAGGGAGTTCAACTATGTCAAAGGTGGTGAGATCTTGGATGATCCATCCGAGAGGGTAACTACTAGATCCTCTCTCAAACTTATGAATCATGTTGAATTTATCTCATGCATAGAGTCTAAAAATATCAAAGAAGCATTAAAAGATGATTTTTGGATATTCGTTATGCAAGAGGAACTTAATCAATTTGAGAGAAGTAAAGTATGGACATTAGTTGATAGACCTAGTAATCAATCTACTATAGGAACTAAGTGGGTATTTAGAAATAAACTAGATGAGAGTTGTAACATAGTGAGGAACAAGGCTAGGCTTGTTGCTCAAGGTTAAACTCAAGAAGAGGGAATTGATTTTGATGAAACATATGCACCCATAGCTAGAATGGAAGCTATTATGACGCTTCTTGCATTTGCATGCTATCATGATTTCAAGCTCTTTCAAATGGATGTGAAAAGTGCTTTTCTAAATGGTATTATAAATGACGAAGTGTATGTAGAACAACCACCTAGTTTTGAAGATCCAAACTTTCCAAACCATGTTTTTAAACTAACAAAAGCATTATACGATTCAAAACAAGCTCCTAGGGCTTGGTATGAAAGACTTTCAAACTTTTGAATTGAAAAATGGTTTTGAAAAAGACAAGGTGGATACTACACTTTTCATTAAAAGATATGGAAATGTCATCTTAGTAGTTCAAATATATGTTGATGATATTATTTTTGGTTCTACTAATGAATTTTATTGCAAAGAATTTTCTAAGCTAATGCAAGGTGAATTTGAGATGAGCATGATGGGAGAACTCTCATTTTTCTTGGGGCTCCAAATCAAGCAAAGGAAAGATGAAACCTTCATTAAACAAGCTAAATGCATCAAGGATAGGCATAAGAAGTTTGGCTTGGAGAATGTGAAGCCTCAAGCTACTCCTATGAGCCCATGAATTAAGCTTGATAAGGATGAAGGAGGTAAGTGTGTTGATTCTAAGCTTTATCGTTTCATGATTTGATCTTTGCTTTACCTTACCGCAAGTAGACTCGATATCATGTTTAGTGTTTGCTTGTGTGCTAGGTTTCAAGCTAGTCCTAGAGAATCACACCTAGTTGCCATTAAGACAATCTTTAGATACCTTAGAGATACACCTTGTTTAGGTCTTTAGTATCCTAGAGAGTCTTCCTTTGACCTTCATGCCTTATCTGATGCAGATTATGGGGGATGTAAGATAGATTGGAAAAGTACCTCCAGAACATATCAATTTTTAGGTTGTATGCTCGTATCTTGGTTCTCTAAGAAACAAAATAGCGTAGCCTTATCTACCACCAAAGTATAGTACATATCCTTAGGAAGTTGTTGTGCTCAAGTTCTTTAGATGAAGCAACAACTCTTAGACTATGGTGTTCAAGTATCTAGCATACCCCTTAAATGTGACAACACTAGTGCCATTTGTCTCACCAAGAATTCCATTCAACACTCTAGAACCAAACATATAGAAATTAGACATCATCTCATTAGAGATCATGTCTTGAAAAATAATGTAGTTCTAGAATGTGTTGATACCTTGAACCAATTAGCGGACATATTTACCAAACCTTTAGATAAAGAACGTTTTTGGACCCTTAGGAGAGAGTTAGGTTTAACCAGCCTTTCTTGACCCTATTAGGTCCCCAAATGGCAAAAAATTTGCTTAAATTTTGAAAGATGATCATGCTTATGTGATTTTGCTTCTTAATGCACCTATTCTTGTTGCTAGGGGGAGTATGCATCAATTTTAGTTCATATATCATTTACATGCATTTAGGCTCGATCTAAGTTGGCCCTTTTGACTTGAAACGATCTAAAATGCATTTTCTGGCAAGGGTGTATCGAAACATGTACATTTGTTTCGATATGGGCTCAATCTAAGTTGATTCCAGTAGTGAATCGTATCGAAACGGGCTCTTTGCGTTTCAATACGGGTTCACGGTGTTGTTTCGAATTAGGGTCAACCTATATCAAAACAGATCTTTTACTGAAACGGATCGAAAGCGTTTCGATATGCCCGTTCTTATACGCCAAGTGGTGTATCGATACACGTCGGCGCAAATTCCTTTAAATAGCCTTAAATGAGTATATAACTTTAATTAAAACACCAACTCTCTTTTTCTCTCAAACCCTAACCGAAAACCCTTATATAACCTCCTCAAATCTCTTGATTTTTCACATCAAAACCTAAAATTTTTAGGGCTTTCAATCTACACATCAAGGCTAAGATTTTGCAAGCAATTTGGTGCAGTAATCACCCCTTACTCATCCATTATCCTATATCAAGGCGTAAACCCTTTTTCTTTTCTTTTTCCAATTTTCGTTTGATTTTCTTTATTGTTTTTACTCATTTTTGTATAGAATATATACTTATAGTATGAGTTTTGATGTTTTTACAAAAATTCTTTAAAACTCGAAAAATTTTGGTTCTAATATAAAAACATTATTGTATATTTTTTACTATTTTTCGAAATTCTTTTTATCAAAAATTTGTTTTATATTTTTATATATTTTTAAACTATATTGTATAGTTTTTTTCAACACTTTGGTTATTGGATTGCCTATTGGATTGAATTTGGTTGATTTACGCATACATATGTTTTTGTGTCTTGATTTACTTCCATATTTCTAATATGGATTCTAGGAAGAGAGTAAAAACCAATGAGGTTGGTGGAAGCTCTAATATAGATGACGATTCTACTCGTCCCAACCTCACTCTACTCTACCAAAAGAGTCTCTGAAACAAAGACGCCTATACCAACTTTAAGCTCCTTCAAGATCTTGTTATCTGTCGTGAGCATATTGTCTCTATACCCTTTTTGGATTCCGAACGATTTCAATTTCGCTATCTTGATTTATTGAGGTGTTGAAATTTCATGTCCTTTTAGGGCTTACCCGGTACTTTGTACCGTAACATGGTTCTTCTCTTCTATGCCAATGCCCGTTGTATCTCCAATGTCGATCAAGTAGATGCCATTGAGTCCTATCTAATAGGGAAGAAGTTTAGGTTTATCCGAAAACACTGGTCAATGTTTTCAGGTTGGAAGATGAGGGTATTTCGGATGAGAACTCGTTGGGGCATACTCTTGGTGGCTCCGTCACGATTCTTGATGCTCATGATCGCATCCTTCATCTCATGGTCTCGTGGTGGTTTCGTCCTTCCGGAGGAAAAATTTCCCACATCCGGCAAGTGGACGATTTTTGGATTCGATGCTTTTGTGAGGGACGTCAACCAAATCTTTGTCAAATCATGTTTGCCGAGATGGTTTATCTTGTTGAAAACTGCAAATCAGATCTTGTCACCTCCTTCACTTATGGCACCGCCTTGAGTTACTTGTTCTAAAAGTTGGGAATCGATTGCTCTCTTGACTTTCCGAAACCTCTCGAGGATCTCATCGATGAGCGCACACTTTTCTGTTGCAAATTTAATTTCATTGACGGAGAGTGGATTCGTGTCGAGCATCCTTCTCAAGTTGCGGCCCCCAAACCTCAACCTCAAGTTTCTCCACCAAACAATGAAGCTCTCATGACTTTCCTTACCAAGCAATTTAATGCTTGCGAACCCACATGGACTCCGGTTTTGCCACTCTTGACACTCGTCTCACTTCTGTAGAGGGACGTATCCAAAGTGTTGGGAATCGACTCACTTTTGTTGAAACCCAACAAACCTCTATAGACATGTCCTTTACCGGATTCTATGGCGAGTTGAGACAATTTCGAAGGAGCACCGACAATGATGAAGATGAAGATGATGATGATCCTTAGATCTTTGCATTCCATTGCATATCATCTAGTTTAGGATTTCCCTTTTTATGCACCTATCTATGTTTTTGCTTTAAGACCTATGCTTTGATTTATGTTTGGATATTATGCTTGGAGACTATGGAATTATTTTGCTTTGGTTTATTATGCTTAATGAAATTATGTTGCTTTACTTTTCCCTTGCCTTGTGCTATATTGTTTTATCTCATGATTATATTCCTTCTTCGATTTTGATCTAACAAAAAGGGGGATAAGGGTTAAGCTAAAATTTTCAAAATCTTTTTCAAAACCTAGCTTCAAGTAAGGGATAGTTTACTTAAAAATTTACGTTGGTTTTATTATACCAAAAAATGGGAGATTGTAAAATCAATATTTGATTTTGATATAACAAATAATCTAAGGACTAAATTGCAAAGTAAATAAATTTTTAAGTAATCAAAATACTTACATTTGACAAGTAAAATTTATACTTAAAATATTTTGAAGTCAAAACTTAAACACCATTAATTTTTCTAAGAGTTTCAAAGCCAAAATACACAAAATTGCCCAGGCGTTTCGAAACACCCCCAAAGTGTTTCGATACGTTTTGCCACTGGAAACGCCCGTTTCGATACGGACTATTCTGTTTCGAGACAAGGGTTTCGAAACGGGCTTTCTCGTTTCGATACAACCTTAATCTAGGCTTTTGATTTTTAAATGTTGTTTCGAAATGGCTCATACTCGTTTTGATATAGGGGGTTAAGTATTTTCAAAATCGAGCATTAAATGAACTAGCCGTTACTTGTCAGAAAAGAACTTTTGAAATTTTGGTTAAGTGTTTCGATACACCCCTAGGCTATTTCGAAACACCAATTTATAGTTTCAAAATGTTTCGATATAACCCTTAGTTGTTTTGATACGACCCTCTTTTTACAGTTTACGGTTTCAAATTGTTTCAATACAACCTATAGCCGTTTTGATACATACCCTTTTTACACACAACATCTCTTTCTTTTTTAGTGTCTGTTTTCATACAGGGCCTCGTGTTCCAATATGGGTAGTTGCAGAACAGCATTTATGAAGGGAAGAGAGAGCCCCAACGGCTCTATTGATGATCTCAACCACTCAAATGGCTAGAAATCAATGAGAAGATATAAAAGCAAGCCTAAAAAGCACCAACAACAACTATTGAACCTTCAAGCAACATCCAAGCATTTATTTCAAACCCTTGAGCCTATTAGAGTCAAATTGTGTACCCAACTTATAAAATTCTCAATTGCTTATTTTTATTTCAAGTTTGAGGAGTGTTGGTTTGTAATTGGGTAATATATTAGTCTTGTGAGAGATACATTTCAAATTGCCTCTTATTCTTTGTAATTGAGAGTCTTGTAATTTAATCTTTGGGTAGAAAGATTGAATTTGTAAAGGTTTCCTCCTTAGCCTAAAAAAGGGGAAGAACAAATTAGTGAAGAGTTTGTTGAAAATCCTTAGTGGGAGCTAAGGTAGTGGATGTAGAGCTTGTTTAGAAGCTTGAACCACTATAAATGTCTTGTTCTTCATTTTTAATTGTTCCTTTTGCTCCCTTCATTTTTAACAGTGTCAATTCACCCCCTCTTGGCCATATCGGTTAATTTGATTCACTCAATAGTTTGGGTTTTGTTTTGCTGAGCAGAGATGACTGTTGAACTGATGATGGTATACGGTGGTGGTGGAGATTTTGCAGGAAAAATGGTGGAAAATGCTTTGAAAGAAGCAGAAAATTTCGGGATTCGAGGTATTTAAGAGTTGATAAAAATAATTCAAATGATCATATGCTTATTGTTTTAAAACGAAAGTGTGGTTTTGATCGGTTGTGAAATTGTTTTTGGTAAAGGTTATCTCAAGATTTCTTAAGGATGAAGATGTGGGTGTTTTAGGTATTTTAATATATTTATTTTATTTTATTTTAAAATTTAAAAATAAATAAAAAATAGCGTGGCGCTTTTTGATTGGTCAAGACAATTTATTAACGGTAGGGGGCAATATGGGTAACGTCAAAAATGTTAGGGGGCAAAAGTGGTCAAAATAAACTTTAGGGGGCAAGTTGGGAAAATAGGTAAAGTTTAGGGGGGAAAAGTATATTAAGCATATTAAAAAGGATAAACTACACCATATGCTTCTAAATTATTACTGTGACATCCTAAATCTTAGCCTAGATTTATTAGAACCAAATTGCTTAAATTGTTATCTCAATTAAACTTGAATATGAGCCAATTCGGTTAATTTGGGGTTTAATTGAAAGAAAGAATGAAATTAGTGACCAATTGAAAGTGATCGATTTGAATAGCATGAAGAATTGAGGTAATGCATGATAAAAAGACTAATTCCTAAATACCCTTGGTTGATCACTTGATTAAGGACTAACTAGAGGGTAATATAGACAACTCAAAAATATATTAAATCATCATTAGGGGTGATAATGAGCCTGACCGGCTCGTGAGCTACTCAGGCTCAGCTCGGTCAATGCTCGGCTCGAGTGAGCTTGACTCAAGCTCGGGATCGGCTCGAAACCTTAACAAGCCAAGCCGAGCCCAGGCTCGGCTCGAAAAGCTCGTGAACAGGCTCAGAATCTACATATGCACTAAAAGTAATATGTTTAGCAAAAGAAAAGCAATAAAACAAATTAGGAAAAATCTACTAAAAGTAAATTAACTAAAATAAATTGGCATTTTCTTTAATTAGTTATTGTTTGATTTTGTATTTTCTTTAATTATGTGTTTGTATTATAAGAATATTTATTAGTTATTTGGATTAATCTAATTTTTGACACTTTTCCCTTTTTTGTCATTGAATTTCGTTTCAGTGTTGGTTATGAAAGGGACTTTTAACAAATCTTTTATAAATAGGGTATAGCAAAAAATTTCATTTTGAGCCGAGCCGAGCCTGACGAGTTTCGAGCCCGAGCTGAGCCCAATAGTATTGTTTTCATGCTGAGCCCAATAGTATTGTTTTCGAGCCGAGCCCAACTACACTGTTTCTAAGCCGAGCCTGGCCAGGCTCGAGCTCGACTCAGCTCGTTATCACCCCTAGTCATCATCTTTCTCCTTCATTCCCTCATTACCCGAATGAAGAGAGAAAATAGGAGAAATAGAGAGAATTAGAGAAAACACACCATTGATGCTTAATTTTGAGCTTGTATGTTCATCAATTTGCATCAAAATTGAGCTAAGGAACAAGGTAAACCACTTAAACCCTTTATCAATTCGAATAGCTAGTGTATTGGGGGTATTGTGTTGTTGGATGATTATAGATGATTATACATGCTTTTTAGTGATTAAATTGATGTGTTATTAAATAAATTGATAAGGAAAATGAAAAGGAAACTAGCTCAGTCGAATGGTATAAGATATACATGTGACCGTTTTTTTAGAGTCATAAATGTAACCCCCGTAGCCCGGTCTAGACGGTTGACCCGAACTACGAAGATTACACGGGGAAAACCAAAGTCAACCCGAAAGTCAACCTTGATTAACGACCCTTTTTTTTTCTTTTTAATCTTATCTAGATGCACATTAACCTTAAGTGTGACCATACAAACAACGTATCAAAAGATCACAAACATCAGAGATCAAACTGGGACCAAATTGAACAAATTACAACTTTAGGGACCAAATTGTAAATTCTTATAAATTAAGGGACTTAACCCAAATTAAAGTTACCATCTTGAAATTAGTCAGGTTTCATGCACCTCTGTGAAATTTCAGCTTAAAAGGACATCCACAGCTCATGCAATTGATCATACAAAAATTCAGGACCAAAACGTAAACAATTCAAAACATGTAACTACCATGACAGCCCCCTAACGGTCGACCGTTCCGAAACAGGCTAGCCCTGTTCCGAAACACGGGCCGTTCCGAAATGGGTTCCGGAACATGGCCTCGGCAGAGGCTAAACCGTTTCGAAACGGTGCATACCGTTTCGGACGCCTGGGTTCATGCAAGGCACCCGTTCCGAAACGGTACACCCCTGTTCCGAAACGCCTGCACAAAAACCAGCAAACAAGCATACTAGATCATGCAATTGGACACTCAAACATGCTCCAAACATCACCAAACTTTACCAGCATGCAATTAAACATATTTAACACATATAAGCATCATCAAATCAGCAAAATAACATCTCATGCAAAAAGCCCCAAATTCAAGGTCATGCTTCCTACACAAGCTAACATTCAAGCCTTAAATCTTCGAAAGCAAGCAATAGAAATTCAATCCAAAAACAGCAACATCAACCACATACAACATATTTAGGGAGTCATAATCACCTCCCAAAACAAATACATTGGTCCCCCATTGCCAAAAACATACAAAAGCTAAAACACTTATAAAACCTTCATACATTGAGCTTTACTTGTACTTGTTGCTTGCCTCCTCTTGCTGCCCTCAATGCACTCTAATGCTCTGCATTATTGAATCAAGAAAACGAGAGAGCGTAAGCCAAAGCTTAGTGAGGAGTGCTCTTTTAAAACCATTCAATAATGCATTAAAATTCATTTGTAAATCATGCTTGAAAACAACCTTTACACATGCTCAAAGCATACTTTAAATCAAGCAATAACATGCTTCCACATTTCATTTAAACTAGCATCTCATGCTTCAACATAAACATTAAATCATGCATCTCATGCATCTCATATACAATACATGTCATATTGGCTCAAGTGATACATTTCATTTAGAAATCAAGTTCAACAACTTTTCCCAAGGACTTTTAAACACCTTGGACCCCAAGGACTTTTAAACACCTTGGCCATGGACTTTTAAACACCATGAATGGACCACACAAGGACTTTTAACCACCTTTGTGTCCGTAGTTTGAAATACCCCAAGGACTTTTAAACACCTTGGCCCCAAGGACTTTTAAACACCTTGGCCCCATGGACTTTTAACCACCATGGAAAGGAGCACCTAAGGACTTTTAACCACCTTAGTGTCCGCAACAAGATTCATCCAAGGACTTTTAACCACCTTGATGATCTTAGATAACAAGGCTCACTCAAGGACTTTTAACCACCTTAGTGACCTGCACTTTTACAAACCATCACTTGCCAATACACACTTTATACATCATGTAATCCACTGTTTTAAAAGCATTTAAACCAAGCCATTTCATCATGCACTTCAAAGCATTAAATCATCATTTAACAATGCATAAAAACAAGGCACTCTTACCTAGAGACACCTTCAACACATGGCTTAAATCATCAGCATAAATCATGCTAAAACATCAGCAATTAACATGCTAAAACATGCTTTCCAAAACAGTAGCAAATCATGCAAAATCATCATTTCACATTTCATCAAAACATGGCCACCACTTTAAGAGAGTAATCCGAAAACTTACACTTGAGCTTAGCAAAGTTGTTTAGACTTATACTAAGCTCCCAAAACCTTCAACCTTTGGTTTAAAAGCTGAAAATCCATTTTCACTCACCGATTACCAAACAAGCCTAGCCAACAAGCTTTCCAAGCTTCCGAAACCTTCCGAAAACACCTCCAAAACTCAAGGATCAACCTCCCCTGTTTCAAGCACATAAAAACAGAACATTAATGCATCCTTATGCATTAAAACACCAGCAACCACAACACAACTCGCTGCTCACCACAAATCTAACAATTTGGCTACCAAACACAACCGAAATCATCTCCAAACACTTCCAAAACTTAACCCAGCCAAGATCCATCACTTCTAACCATTTTTATACATCAACTAACATGCAAAAAGATCACAACCACGTCCTTATACCTCCAGGTATAACAGATCACCAAAAACACTCCAAAAACAACCAAAAACTCAAGCCAAACTTAGGAAATTCAACCTATCCGGGATTGCATTGATTAAACCTCAACTTCTAATCATTTTAGCATTCATTTAACATCATTTTAACACCTCAAAACCCTGCTTAAACAGATCACACGAAATTTTCACCAAAATCACCAAATCTTGCATTTTAGCCAAAAATCAAGATCTCAATTGAAAAGCCTTTAATAAAACATGAATCAAGGATTGAGAACTTAGGAATTTCAGTAAAGAACTGATAGTTTAGAGGAGAAGGACGTTCTTACCTCCAAACTTGAATTTCTCCCTTTTAGAGCCAAAATGCTTGATGAATCAACTTGTAAATTGTGAGGTTTTGATGATGAGATGATTAGAAATCAAATGAGAGTTGAAATGAGAGATTAAGAAGTCAAAATCAGAGAAAGAAATCTGAGGAAATCTTGTTTGGGTAGAGAGAAAATGAGAGAAAAGAGAATTTGAGAGAAAATAGAAAAATTAGTTAAGAATTGGTTAAAATGATTTCCCTCTCTTTTCTTAATCTTTAAAATCAGATTTTAGACTTAAAATATCTTAGAAAAATCTGGAGAAATCCTTTTTGGAATAATAGCTCCTTAAAGATTCAAAGTTTCAATCCTTTATAAAACTGTCCCGCAACTTTCAAAAATTACATTTTGGTCACTAGCCAAAATGTCAACCTTCCAAACCTCATTTTCCAAAATTGATTTCACAGTTCACTTTTATATATTAAAAGATGATTTTAGAATATTTTTCCATATTTTTAATGCAACCCGAACTAGGTTTTCCTAAATTCCCTCTTATACATTCGATCAGCACTTTGACTAAACCGGTCAACGCCAAAACTTCTGAGCCCAAAACCGGGGCGTTACAACTCTCCCCCCCTTAAGAAATTTCGTCCTCGAAATTTACCTGAAGGAAAGAGATAAGGAAACTGCTTCAGCATATCCTCCTTTCGCTCCCACGTGGCTTCCTCAACACCGCGATGCTTCCACAGCACCTTCACCAACTCAATGGTCTTGCCACGAAGAACCTTGCTATCTGAATCCAGAATCTTCACCGGTTCCTCATCATAGGTCAAAACCGGATTCAATTCCACCTCCTCCACAGGCAACACATGCGAAGGATCAGATCGATACCTCCGGAGCATAGAAACATGGAACACATCATGAATCTTCTCCAGCTCCTGAGGTAACCTCAACCGATACGCAACAGGACCAACACGCTCAACAACCTCATACGGTCCAATGTATCTAGGGCTCAGCTTACCCTTCCGCCCAAACCTCATCACCTTCTTCCAAGGCGAAACCTTCAAGAACACGCGATCACCCACCGCAAACTCTATCTCCCTACGCTTCAAATCCGCGTAAAACTTCTGCCGATCAGAAGCAGCCTTCAACCTCTCACATATGAGCTTCACTTTCTCGGTGGTACCTTTCAACAAAGCAGGCATCGAAACCAACTTTTGACCAGTTTCAGCCCAACACAGAGGAGTCCTACACTTCCTCCCATACAGAGCCTCATAAGGTGCCATCTGTATACTTGCCTGGAAACTGTTGTTGTAAGCGAACTCAACCAAAGGCAGATGCTTCTCCCAAGAACCTTGGAACTCTATCACGCAACATCTCAACATATCCTCCAAAATCTGAATAACTCGCTCAGACTGGCCATCCGACTGGGGATGATAGGATGTACTGAAATGCAACCTTGTACCCAGAGCTTGATGCAAACACTGCCAAAAACGCGATGTGAACCTCGGATCCCTATCCGACACGATCGACTTAGGCACACCATGCAACCTCACAACCTCAGCAACGTACAGCTCTGCCAGCTTATCCAAAGAAAACGTAGTATGCACAGGCAAGAAATGTGCACACTTCGTCAGGCGATCCACAATCACCCAAACAGAATTTTTCTTCGACGGAGACAAAGGCAAACCAGATACAAAATCCATGGTAACCCTCTCCCACTTCCATTCAGGGATTTTCAACGATTGCAACAAACCAGAAGGAACCTGATGTTCAGCCTTTACACGCTGACACACCAAACACTTGCTCACGAACTCTGCCACATCCTTCTTCAAGCCCACCCAATAGTACTCATCACGAAGATCGCGATACATCTTTGTACTACCAGGATGCATAGCAAAAGGACTACTATGACCTTCAGCTAGAATAGCATGCCTCAACTCAGCATCTGCAGGCACTACTATCCGATTACCAAAACACAACACTCCATCCTCATTAAAACAGAAATCCGAAGGTCTACCCTCCGCGATATCCTGAACATGAGACACCAAGGAATCATCCAACAACTGCTTATCCTTGATCAACTGAACCAACGAAGGTTTCACCTGCAACTCAGCAACAAGACCACCATCCTGCGATATACTCAAGCTAGCAAACATAGCTCTCAGCTCAACAGCCACCTTTCTACTCAAGGCATCCGCAACAACATTGGCCTTTCCAGGATGATACTCTATCGTCAGATCATAATCCTTGAGCAACTCCAACCAACGTCGCTGCCTGAGATTCAACTCCTTCTGAGACATCAGATACCTCAAACTCTTGTGATCCGTGTACACCGTACACTTCTCACCATACAGATAATGCCTCCAGATCTTCAGAGCAAAAACCACTGCAGCCAGCTCAATATCATGCGTAGGATAATTGCGCTCATGCACCTTCAACTGCCGCGACGCATAAGCCACAACCTTACCCTCTTGCATCAGCACACACCCTAAACCAACATAGGATGCATCACTGTAGACTACAAACTCTTTCCCTGATTCAGGCTGAATCAAGATAGGAGCTTGCGTCAAAGCCAACTTCAGCTTCTCAAAAGCTTGCTGTCTCGCTTCTGTCCACTCATACCTAACATCTTTCTGCAGCAACTTCGTCAAAGGAGCAGCAATCTTGGAAAAACCATCCACAAACCTTCGGTAGTATCCTGCCAAACCAAGGAAACTACGAACCTCCTGAACAGACTTAGGAACTTTCCAGTTCATCACCGCTTCAATCTTCTGAGGATCAACACGAATCCCCTCAGCTGAGACCACATGACCAAGAAAAACAACCTCTCTAAGCCAAAAATCACACTTGCTCAACTTAGCATAAAGCTGATTCTCCAACAAAGCTTGCAACACAATCCTCAAATGCTCTTCGTGCTCTTCCTCAGTACGCGAGTACACAAGGATATCATCAATGAACACCACAACAAACTTGTCCAGGTATTCATGAAAAACACGATTCATCATGTCCATGAAAGCAGCAGGAGCATTTGTCAAACCAAACGGCATCACAAGGAACTCATAATGCCCATACCTTGTCCTGAAAGCTGTCTTAGGCACATCCACATCCTTCACCTTCAATTGATAATACCCTGACCTCAAGTCAATCTTAGAGAACACCGCAGCTCCCCTAAATTGATCAAAGAGATCATCAATCCTCGGTAAAGGATACCGATTCTTGATAGTCAACTTGTTCAGCTGACGGTAATCAATGCACATCCTCATCGTGCCATCCTTCTTCTTCACAAACAAGACAGGAGCACCCCAAGGCGAAACACTCGGCCGGATGAAACCACGATCAAGCAACTCTTGCAACTGCGTCTTCAGCTCCTTCAGCTCCTTAGGTGCCATTCTATAGGGAGTAATGGACACAGGAGTGGTATTCTCATACAGCTCAATACCAAACTCCACCTCGCGATTAGGAGGTAAACCAGGCAACTCCTCAGGAAAAACATCAGGAAACTCCTTCACAACCCTGATATCCTGCACCCTCAGCTCCTTCGAACTAGGATTCATCACAAAAGCCAGAAAAGCTTCACAACCTTGCCTCAGCATCCTGCTCGCCTCCAAGGTAGAAACAACATTGGCAAGAAACTTCACATTCTCACCAACCACCACCACTTCATAATCATCCGCAAGCCTAAGCGAAACCCGCTTATTCTCACAATCCACAACAGCACGATGCTCAGCAAGCCAATCCATACCAAGGATCACATCAAAACCATAAAAGGGCAACTCCATAAGATCAACAAGAAAGACATGCTCTTGAACAACCAAAGGACACCTTTTATAAAGCTTACGAGTCACAACAGTTTCACCAAAAGAACTAGTGACTCTAACACCAACATCCAAAAACTCAACAGGCAAACCAAGCAACTCAGCATGCTCACGAAGAATGTATGAATGCGTAGATCCAGAATCAATCAAAGAAAGCAATGACAAGGATTGCAAAGTAAAGGTACCTGCAATCACATCTGCATCATTCCTTCCCTCGCGCTGAGCATACACCCTCGCTTGGCCTCCACCCTCAGGTTGAATAGCCACAACATGAGCTACACCGCGCCCACCTTCCTCTCGCCTCTGAAAATTACCACGGCCGCGCCCACGACCTCTCTGCGGTGCTGCAACAACAGGAGCACGCTCTTGACCACCAGCCATCCTCGGACAATCACGTCTCAGATGATCAGCAGAACCACAGTTCCAGCACTCATAACCAGCTGCTATCACAGGAGCTTGCACCTCCCTCCCAGCACGAGGACAGTCACGTCTCAAGTGACCACGGGAACCACAAATCCAACAAGCACTAGGGTCAGCTCTAGCATTGCCGCCCCTAGCAGATGCACCTCCACCTCTCTTAGACGAGGACTGAAACCTCTGATCACGCCCTCTCTTGTTCCGTCCACCGGAACTATACTCAGCAGCTCTCTTTCCAGAACTAGCTCCAGCACCCTTAGCAGACAAACTCAGGTTCATCTCAATGTCCTTCGATCGACTAACCAACACATCGAAATCATTGTACTCAGCAGCTAACATAAAGGTCTTAACCTCCGTCACCAAACCATAACGGAACCTTTCGCACCTTTCGCGCTCATCAGGTACCAACTCTGGTGCATACTGGCTAAGACGTACAAACTGCACCTCATACTCAGCCACACTCATGTTCCCTTGGGTCAGAGACATGAATTCACGCTTCTTTTCATCCAGATATCTAACTCCCAGATATCTCCTCTTGAACGCATGCTGAAAGAACGTCCATGTAACATCAGCTTCAGCCATCCCAGAGATTGTGGTCGTCCACCACGTATAAGCATCACCTTGCAGCAGTGACACCACACATCCCAGCTTCTGCACATCAGTGCAACTCATCTGTCCCAAGACACGCTTGGTACTCTCCAACCACGCTTCAGACCTCTCAGCTGACATACCCCTAAACTCAGTCCCACCAAGACTGCGCAAACGTTCCAAGGGTAGTCTAGCACCAGTATCTCCCTGATGCCCAGCACCTTGAGCTCCAGCTACTGCTGCTCGAAACGCACCCGCAATAGCTTGTACAAGCACAGACATGTCAGGTATCGCTTGCCCCTGACCAGCTTCAGGTCCTGCAGCTCCAGCACCAGCTGCCTCAGCTCCAGCTCCAGCTCTTTCCCTCTCCGCACCACCACCACCAGGTGGAGGAGGAGGTATCACAACACTACCAGTGTGCTCATCATTCACATTCCCCTCCGGGGTCGTAGCTCTCGCGCTACTCCTTAACTCTCTACGTGGTGCCATACTTTACCATGCATAACAATACAAAATAAACAAGTCAGGACCAGCAAGGTAAGCAAATTCCAAGTATTCCAGCTCAATTTCTTTCAAAAACAACATCATCCCTTTAGCTTTTGTTTGGCAATGGGTACCCTCATCAAGCATCATCCCAACATGCATCACATACACATCATCATATCATATCACTAAACATGCTTTCACCCAACAAGCATACCAACCAACCCATGCTTCAATCATGCATTCACACATTCCCAATTACTCGAGAACTCAGCTCTGATACCACCAAATGTAACCCCCGTAGCCCGGTCTAGACGGTTGACCCGAACTACGAAGATTACACGGGGAAAACCAAAGTCAACCCGAAAGTCAACCTTGATTAACGACCCTTTTTTTTTCTTTTTAATCTTATCTAGATGCACATTAACCTTAAGTGTGACCATACAAACAACGTATCAAAAGATCACAAACATCAGAGATCAAACTGGGACCAAATTGAACAAATTACAACTTTAGGGACCAAATTGTAAATTCTTATAAATTAAGGGACTTAACCCAAATTAAAGTTACCATCTTGAAATTAGTCAGGTTTCATGCACCTCTGTGAAATTTCAGCTTAAAAGGACATCCACAGCTCATGCAATTGATCATACAAAAATTCAGGACCAAAACGTAAACAATTCAAAACATGTAACTACCATGACAGCCCCCTAACGGTCGACCGTTCCGAAACAGGCTAGCCCTGTTCCGAAACACGGGCCGTTCCAAAACGGGTTCCGGAACATGGCCTCGGCAGAGGCTAAACCGTTTCGAAACGGTGCATACCGTTTCGGACGCCTGGGTTCATGCAAGGCACCCGTTCCGAAACGGTACACCCCTGTTCCGAAACGCCTGCACAAAAACCAGCAAACAAGCATACTAGATCATGCAATTGGACACTCAAACATGCTCCAAACATCACCAAACTTTACCAGCATGCAATTAAACATATTTAACACATATAAGCATCATCAAATCAGCAAAATAACATCTCATGCAAAAAGCCCCAAATTCAAGGTCATGCTTCCTACACAAGCTAACATTCAAGCCTTAAATCTTCGAAAGCAAGCAATAGAAATTCAATCCAAAAACAGCAACATCAACCACATACAACATATTTAGGGAGTCATAATCACCTCCCAAAACAAATACATTGGTCCCCCATTGCCAAAAACATACAAAAGCTAAAACACTTATAAAACCTTCATACATTGAGCTTTACTTGTACTTGTTGCTTGCCTCCTCTTGCTGCCCTCAATGCACTCTAATGCTCTGCATTATTGAATCAAGAAAACGAGAGAGCGTAAGCCAAAGCTTAGTGAGGAGTGCTCTTTTAAAACCATTCAATAATGCATTAAAATTCATTTGTAAATCATGCTTGAAAACAACCTTTACACATGCTCAAAGCATACTTTAAATCAAGCAATAACATGCTTCCACATTTCATTTAAACTAGCATCTCATGCTTCAACATAAACATTAAATCATGCATCTCATGCATCTCATATACAATACATGTCATATTGGCTCAAGTGATACATTTCATTTAGAAATCAAGTTCAACAACTTTTCCCAAGGACTTTTAAACACCTTGGACCCCAAGGACTTTTAAACACCTTGGCCATGGACTTTTAAACACCATGAATGGACCACACAAGGACTTTTAACCACCTTTGTGTCCGTAGTTTGAAATACCCCAAGGACTTTTAAACACCTTGGCCCCAAGGACTTTTAAACACCTTGGCCCCATGGACTTTTAACCACCATGGAAAGGAGCACCTAAGGACTTTTAACCACCTTAGTGTCCGCAACAAGATTCATCCAAGGACTTTTAACCACCTTGATGATCTTAGATAACAAGGCTCACTCAAGGACTTTTAACCACCTTAGTGACCTGCACTTTTACAAACCATCACTTGCCAATACACACTTTATACATCATGTAATCCACTGTTTTAAAAGCATTTAAACCAAGCCATTTCATCATGCACTTCAAAGCATTAAATCATCATTTAACAATGCATAAAAACAAGGCACTCTTACCTAGAGACACCTTCAACACATGGCTTAAATCATCAGCATAAATCATGCTAAAACATCAGCAATTAACATGCTAAAACATGCTTTCCAAAACAGTAGCAAATCATGCAAAATCATCATTTCACATTTCATCAAAACATGGCCACCACTTTAAGAGAGTAATCCGAAAACTTACACTTGAGCTTAGCAAAGTTGTTTAGACTTATACTAAGCTCCCAAAACCTTCAACCTTTGGTTTAAAAGCTGAAAATCCATTTTCACTCACCGATTACCAAACAAGCCTAGCCAACAAGCTTTCCAAGCTTCCGAAACCTTCCGAAAACACCTCCAAAACTCAAGGATCAACCTCCCCTGTTTCAAGCACATAAAAACAGAACATTAATGCATCCTTATGCATTAAAACACCAGCAACCACAACACAACTCGCTGCTCACCACAAATCTAACAATTTGGCTACCAAACACAACCGAAATCATCTCCAAACACTTCCAAAACTTAACCCAGCCAAGATCCATCACTTCTAACCATTTTTATACATCAACTAACATGCAAAAAGATCACAACCACGTCCTTATACCTCCAGGTATAACAGATCACCAAAAACACTCCAAAAACAACCAAAAACTCAAGCCAAACTTAGGAAATTCAACCTATCCGGGATTGCATTGATTAAACCTCAACTTCTAATCATTTTAGCATTCATTTAACATCATTTTAACACCTCAAAACCCTGCTTAAACAGATCACACGAAATTTTCACCAAAATCACCAAATCTTGCATTTTAGCCAAAAATCAAGATCTCAATTGAAAAGCCTTTAATAAAACATGAATCAAGGATTGAGAACTTAGGAATTTCAGTAAAGAACTGATAGTTTAGAGGAGAAGGACGTTCTTACCTCCAAACTTGAATTTCTCCCTTTTAGAGCCAAAATGCTTGATGAATCAACTTGTAAATTGTGAGGTTTTGATGATGAGATGATTAGAAATCAAATGAGAGTTGAAATGAGAGATTAAGAAGTCAAAATCAGAGAAAGAAATCTGAGGAAATCTTGTTTGGGTAGAGAGAAAATGAGAGAAAAGAGAATTTGAGAGAAAATAGAAAAATTAGTTAAGAATTGGTTAAAATGATTTCCCTCTCTTTTCTTAATCTTTAAAATCAGATTTTAGACTTAAAATATCTTAGAAAAATCTGGAGAAATCCTTTTTGGAATAATAGCTCCTTAAAGATTCAAAGTTTCAATCCTTTATAAAACTGTCCCGCAACTTTCAAAAATTACATTTTGGTCACTAGCCAAAATGTCAACCTTCCAAACCTCATTTTCCAAAATTGATTTCACAGTTCACTTTTATATATTAAAAGATGATTTTAGAATATTTTTCCATATTTTTAATGCAACCCGAACTAGGTTTTCCTAAATTCCCTCTTATACATTCGATCAGCACTTTGACTAAACCGGTCAACGCCAAAACTTCTGAGCCCAAAACCGGGGCGTTACAATAAAATTGGTGGCTTAAATTGGAAAATGTGATATTATTAGGACTGGATTGAATACTGGAAATATTGGATATTGTAAAAATGAATTGAATTTGCATGTTGATCCATTAATAAAAATTGTTAGAAGCTAGAAATTTAATTTGTAGTAAAACTGATCATGTGGATTTTGTGATAGGTTAGCTAGTGATGAAATTGTGAAATGGAGAAAGATGAGTATTGAACTGGAAAAATTGATGTAAGGTAAAATTGTTAGGAATAAAGTTTACTAGTATGTAGAAGTGACAAACAAGTGAAATTAC
Source organism: Hibiscus tridactylites (assembly GCA_958450335.1). Lineage (NCBI taxonomy): Eukaryota > Viridiplantae > Streptophyta > Magnoliopsida > Malvales > Malvaceae > Hibiscus > Hibiscus tridactylites. Next base: position 19,613,437 of record OY288278.1, on the reverse strand, counting down.
TATTAGTTTGATGGAATTTGACCTTAGAATGAAACTGAACACATAGAAAACTTAGTTGATAAATTAGGGATTGTTTTTTAAAGGTAAATGGGCCTCGTAAAAAACCGTCTTCCTAGTGAAGAGGGAAAAGAGTACCCCTGCTAAAAATGTTATTGATGAAAACACAAGGTTCTTACAAACATGAAATCATACCCAGGTCTCGATTTACATAAATCCCATTCCACAGTAAGACCGATAATTGTCCTATATCTTCTATCCAATACCCTTTCTTGCATAGCTATCAACTTCAACATTACAAATCCGAGGAATCCAACTAACTAAACTATTATTGTTGTCGATAGTTGTAACATCACGGTTTTGGGTCAAGAAGATTTGGTAAGGTTTCTGTGTCTGAAAGACCAGTGTTGGAGTTGTGGGTGAGTTCAGGGAAAGTGGTCTTCGGATAATCGAAAAAATCTGAAATAAATTTCAAAAAAAATCCTTAAATATTATATATAAGGCTTTCATAAAACATTTGGAAAAAACATTTTCCGAACCATGACAATAGGGTTTAGTGACCAAAATGTAAAGATTGCAAAATCTGTTTTTAGTGACCATTTTGTAAAAGAGTCAAAACATAGAATATTTAATGAGCTAAATTGGCTGGGCCAATATGGCATTTTCCCCTCTTTATTTTGACTATCAAAATGTTTTAAAATGGTTTTTTTACAAATATCTAATAAAATGTTTTCTCGTTTCAGGTTAAAACACCATTTTGAAGCTTTTCTTATTTTCTCTTCAGTCAAACAGCCTTTGAAGCTTGATTTTATCAAGGTAAATGACGTTTCTTATTGATCTAGTGATTTCATAAGGTTTTCCTATCTTCTATCACTATAACCAATGTTTTATTCTTAGTTTTCTCAAGTGTTCTTTGCTAATCAAGGGGGAAATACTATCATTGAAGCTGAGAGACAAAACTCTCCTCTGATGTATGGTTCTTTATTGATATTCCCATATTTTTTATTCTTTTATGTATTAAGGTTAAGATTTTCTAAAATTTTCTAATGAAAATTTGGGTAAAATATGGTAAAATGAGTTCTTTGGAGTGTCTTTCGTTGTGATCTGTTAAAGCTGGTTTAATGTTGCTTTGGGCTTTGTTTTTGATGTGGAATAATGTTGAGATGATGTGTGATTGATAGAAATCCCGAAATTGGGTTTTGGGTTGAAGTTTGGTGGATGTATGTAACGCCCCGGTTTTGGGCTTAGAAGTTTTGGGCGTTGACCGGTTCGGTCAAAGTGCTGTTCGAATCTAAAAGGGTGAATTTAGGAAAGCCTAGTTCGGGTTGCATTAAAAATATGGAAAATGTTCTAAAATCATCTTTTAATATATTTAAGTGAACTGTGAAATCAATTTTGGAAAATGAGTTTCGGAAGGGTGACATTTTGGCTAGTGACCAAAATGTAATTTTTGAAAGTTTGGTGACTGTTTTAGAAAGGGTTGAAACTTTGAATCTTTAAGGAGCTATTTACCCAAAGGGAGTTTCTCCAGATTTTTCTAAGATATTTTAAGACTAAATTCTGATTTTAAATGATATTAAAAGTGGAGGGAAAGCCATTTGGCTATTTTGGATTTTGTAACCAACTTTTCTCAATTTTCTTTCTCTCATTTTCTCTCAACCCAAACACTTCTTTTCCAGAGAATTGGATCTGATTTTCTCACCTAAATCCCTTCTTTCAACTCTCTTTTGATTCCTAATCAACATATCTACAAAACCTCATCATTTGCTACTTGTTTCATCAAGGTTTTTTATTCCAAAAAGAGGAGAAACTCAAGTTTGGAGGTAAGAACGTCCTTCTCCTCTAAACTATCAATTCTTTACTGAAATTCCTAAGTTTTCAATCCTTAATTGATGTTTAATTAATGGTTTTTAAGTGGTGAAATGGATCTTGGCTTATAATGCAAGATTTGATGATTTTTGATGATTTTCGTTAGATCTGATTAATCTGTGATTTGAGATGTGTTTTTGATGTTAAATGAACTCTAAATTGATAAGGAATTGAGTTTTGATCAATGCAATCCCGGATAGGTTGAGTTTCCTAAGTTTAGCTTGTGATTCTTGGTTGTTTTTGAGGTGATCTTGTGGATCTGATGTTGCTGGAGGTATAAGGATGTTAATAGGTTGTTTTTAGATGTTATATGATGTTGAAAGATGTTTAGTGTTGATGGTTTATGGCTGGGCTTTGTTGAGAAGAGGTTTGGATGCATTTTCGGTTGTGTTTGGTGGCCAAAAATGGAGTGTGGATGAGAGCAGCGAGTTTAGGTGCTTTCATTGAAGCTATTAATGCATGATGATGCATTAATCCTCTGCTTTGATGTGTTAAAACAGGGGAGGCATCTTTGGATCCAAGAATTGTTGATCCGGAAGCTTGAATTGGTGCTTTGGCTTGAGGCGAAGTGGAATCGGTGAGTGAAATTGGGTTTTCGGCTTTGAAACCAATGTCTTGGGAGCTTAGTTTAAGTCTAAACAACTTTGCTAAGCTCAAGTGTAAGTTTTCGGAAATACTCTCTAGTGGTGGCCATGATTTTGTTGTGATGCAATGTGGTTTATTGCATGATTTATTTACTGTTTTGAAAGCATGATTTAGCATGGTATTTGCTGTTGTTGTAAGCCATATGATGAAGGAAGCTCTAGGTAAGAGTTCCTTGTTTTTGTACATTGAATAAATGTGGTTTGATGCTTTTAAATGCATGATGAATATGGCTTGGTTTAATGCTTTAAAACAGTGGATTTAATGATGAAAATGATGTATATTGGCAAGTGATGTTTTGAAAAGGTTAAGGTCACTAAGGTGGTTAAAAGTCCTTGAGTGAGCCTTGTTTACTTAAGAACATCAAGGTGGTTAAAAGTCCTTGGATGGTTCTTGTTGCGGACACTAAGGTGGTTAAAAGTCCTTAGGTGATCCTTTCCATGGTGTTTAAAAGTCCATGGGGCCATGGTGTTTAAAAGTCCATGGGGCCAAGGTGTTTAAAAGTCCTTGGGGCCAAGGTGTTTAAAAGTCCTTGGGGTGATACTTGATGTGGACACAAAGGTGGTTAAAAGTCCTTGTGTGGTCCTCTTTCATGGTGTTTAAAATTCCATGGCCAAGGTGTTTAAAAGTCCTTGGGGCTAAGGTGTTTAAAAGTCCTTGGGAAAGTTGATGAACTTGTTTTAAAGAAATGGAATCTATCACTTGAGCCAATATGACATGTTATGTTATGAAGCATGAGATGCTTGTTTTAAGTATGCCTTTGAGCATGTGCAATTGATGATTTGAAGCATGATTTATAAATGTTTTATAAATGCATTATTGAATGGTTTTTAAGAGCATTCCTCACTAAGCTTTTGCTTACGCTCTCTTTCGTTTTCTAAATCAATAATGCAGAACATTAAGAGGATTTGAGGGCAGCAAGGAAGGCAAGCAATCAAGTGGTGATTAAGCTCAAAGTATGGAAGGTTTTCCTAAGTTCATTTAGCTTTTGGTAATTTGGCAATGGGGGACCAATGTATATGTTTTGGGAGAGGTTTTGAACTCCCTAAGTATGTTGAATGTTGATGTGAATGCTGGTTTTAATGTTTGGCTTCTATATGCTTGAATTGGAAGATTATGCTTGAAAGGCTTGCTTGTGTAGGAAGCATGCCTATAGATTTGGGGCTTTTTGCATATGATGTTGTTTTGATGAATTGATGATGCAAGTATGTCTTATATATGTTGAATTGCATGCTGGTAAAGTTTGGTAGCATTTGGAGCATGATTGGATGTTTAATTGCATGTTTAAGAATGCTTTTTGGGCAAATCTGTGCAGGGCGTTTCGGAACAGTGCAACCCGTTTCGGAACAGGTGCCTTAAACAAGCCCAGGCGTCCGAAACGGGAGGGACCGTTCCGAAACGGTTTGGCCTCTGCCAGCCCGTGTTGCGGTACGCGTTGCGGAACGGCCCCGCGTTTCGAAACGGGCTCTGCCTGTTTCGGAACGGGTGACCGTTAGGGGCTGACATTGGTAGTTATATGTTTTGATTTGTTTGCGTTTTGGTCCCGAATCTTGTTTGTGCAATTGTATGAGTTTGGGAAGTCCTTTTGAGCTGAAATTTCACAGTGAAGCTTGAAACCTGACTAATTACAAGCTGGTAACTTTAATTTGGGTTAAGTCCTTATATTTATATGAAATTACAATTTGGTCCCTAAAGTTGTAATTTGTTCAATTGGGTCCCTGTTTGATCTCTGATGTTTGTGATCTTTGAGTATGTTGTTTGTGTGATCACAATTAAGATTAATGAGCATCTAGACAAGATAAAAAGAAAAAAAAGGGTCGTTAATCAAGGTTGACTTTCGGGTTGACTTTGGTTTTCCCCGTGTGACTTTCTTAATTCGGGTCAACCGTCTAGGCCGGGTTAAGGGGGTTACATTTGGTGGTATCAGAGCTGAGTTCTCGAGTAATTGGGAATGTTTGTATGCATGATTGAAGTATGTATGCCTTGTATGCTTGTTGTTCGAAAGCATGTTTAGTGGCTTGTGATTTGGATGTAATTGAGATGTATGCTGTGTTGTAGCATGATGTGGGTACCCATTGCCAAATCAAAGCTAATGAAATGATGATGTTTTTGAATGAAATTGAGCTTGAATACTTGGATTGCTTACCTTGCTGGGCCTGACTTTGTTTTATTTGAATTGATATTGCATGGTAAAAGTATGGCACCACGTAGAGAGTTAAGGAGTAGCGTAAGAGCTACGACCCCAGATGGGAATGAGAACGAAGAGAATGCAGGCAGTGCTGTGTTACCTCCTCCTCCACCTGGTGGTGGTGGTGCGGAGAGGGAAAGAGCTGGAGCTGCTGCAGCTGGTGCTGGAGCTGCTGGACCAGAGGTTGGTCAGGGGCAAGCTATGCCTGATATGTCTGTGTTGGTACAAGCTATTGCAGGTGCTTTTCAAGCAGCAGTAGCTGGAGCTCAAGGAGCTGGGCATCAGGGAGATGCTGGTGTTAGACTACCTTTGGAGAGTCTGCGCAGTCTTGGTGGGACTGAGTTCAGGGGTATGTCAGCTGAGAGTTCTGAGGCTTGGCTAGAGAGTACCAAGCGAATCTTGGGTCAGATGAGTTGCACGGATGTGCAAAAGTTGGGCTGTGTTGTGTCCTTGCTTCAGGACGATGCTTATACGTGGTGGACGACCACAATCTCTGGGATGGCTGAAGCTGATGTGACTTGGACATTCTTTCAGAATGTGTTCAAGCGGAGATATCTTGGTGTGAGATATCTTGATGAAAAGAAACGTGAGTTCATGACTCTTACCCAAGGGAGCATGAGTGTGGATGAGTATGAGGTGCAGTTTGTGCGACTCAGTCAGTATGCACCTGAGCTGATTCCTGATGAACGGGAGAGGTGCAAAAGGTTTTGTTACGGACTTGTAACGGAAGTGAAGATGTATGTGCTGGCCACCGAGTATGATGATTTTGATGTGTTGGTGGGCCGAGCCAAGGACATAGAGATGAATCTGAGTTTGGCTGCGAAAGGTGTTGGAGCAAGTTCTGGTAAGAGAGCTGCTGAGTATAGTTCCGGAGGTGGACGGAACAAGAGGGGACGTGATCCGAAGTATCAGTCCTCAGCTAAGAGAGGTGGTGGTGCACCTGCTAGGGGTGGCAATGCTAGAGCTGACCCTAGTGCTTGTTGGATATGTGGTGCACGTGGTCACATGAAGCGTGACTGTCCTCGTGCTGTGAGGGAGGTGCAAGCTCCTGTTGCGGCAGTTGGTTATGGATGCTGGAATTGTTGTTCTGCAGACCACTTGAGGCGAGATTGTCCTAGGTTGGCTGGTGATCAGATGCGTGCTCCTGCTGTTGCTGCACCACAGAGAGGTCGTGGGCGCGGCCGTGGTAATTTTCAGAGGAGAGAGGAAGGTGGTCGTGGAGTAGCCCATGTTGTGGCTATTCAGCCTGAAGGTGGAGGCCAAGCGAGAGTGTATGCTCAGCGTGAGGGCAGGAATGATGCGGATGTGATTGCAGGTACCTTTACTTTGCAATCCTTGTCATTGCTTTCTTTGATTGATTCTGGATCTACGCATTCATACATTTTGCGTGAGCATGCTGAATTGCTTGGTTTGCCTGTTGAGTCTTTGGATGTTGGTGTTCGTGTCACTAGTTCTTTTGGTGAAACTGTTGTGACTCGAAAGCTTTATAGAAGGTGCCCCTTGGTTGTTCAAGAACATGTTTTTCATGTTGATCTTATGGAGTTGCCCTTTTATGGATTTGATGTGATCCTTGGTATGGATTGGCTTGCTGAGCATCGTGCTGTTGTGGATTGTGAAAATAAGCGGGTTTCACTTAAGCTTGCGGATGATTATGAAGTGGTTGTGGTTGGTGAGAATGTGAAGTTTCTTGCCAATGTTGTTTCTACCTTGGAGGCGAGCAGGATGCTGAGGCAAGGTTGTGAAGCCTATCTAGCTTTTGTGATGAATCCTAGCTCTAAGGAGTTGAGGGTGCAAGATATCAGAGTTGTGAAGGAGTTTCCTGGTGTTTTTCCTGAAGAGTTGCCTGGTTTACCTCCTAATCGCGAGGTGGAGTTTGGAATTGAGCTGTATGAGAATACAACTCCTGTGTCCATTACTCCCTATAGAATGGCACCTAAGGAGCTGAAGGAGCTGAAGACGCAGTTCCAAGAGCTGCTTGATCGTGGTTTCATCCGGCCGAGTGTGTCACCTTGGGGAGCACCGGTCTTGTTTGTGAAGAAGAAAGATGGCACTATGAGGATGTGCATTGATTACCGTCAGCTGAATAAGTTGACTATCAAGAATCGGTATCCTTTGCCGAGGATTGATGATCTCTTTGATCAATTTCGGGGAGCTGCTGTGTTCTCTAAGATTGACTTGAGGTCAGGGTATTATCAGTTGAAGGTGAAGGATGTGGATGTGCCTAAGACAGCTTTCAGGACAAGGTATGGGCATTATGAGTTCCTTGTGATGCCGTTTGGGTTGACAAATGCTCCTGCTGCTTTCATGGACATGATGAACCGTGTGTTTCATGAATACCTGGACAAGTTCGTTGTGGTATTCATTGATGATATCCTCGTGTACTCGCGTACTGAGGAGGAGCATGAAGAGCATTTGAAGGTTGTTTTGCAAGCTTTGTTGGAAAATCAGCTTTATGCTAAGCTGAGCAAGTGTGAGTTCTGGCTTAAGGAGGTGGTGTTTCTTGGGCATGTGGTCTCAGCTGAGGGGATTCGTGTTGATCCTCAGAAGATTGAGGCAGTGATGAACTGGAAAGTTCCGAAGTCTGTTCATGAGGTCCGTAGTTTCCTTGGTTTGGCAGGATACTACCGAAGGTTTGTGGATGGTTTTTCCAAGATTGCTGCTCCTTTGACGAAGCTGTTGCAGAAAGATGTTAAGTATGAGTGGACAGAGGCGAGACAGCTGGCTTTTGAGAAGCTGAAGGCGGCTTTGACGCAAGCTCCTATCTTGGTTCAACCTAAATCAGGGAAAGAGTTTGTGGTCTACAGTGATGCATCCTATGTTGGTTTGGGGTGTGTGCTGATGCAAGAGGGTAAGGTGGTTGCTTATGCATCGCGGCAGTTGAAAGTGCATGAGCGCAATTACCCTACGCATGATATTGAGCTGGCTGCAGTGGTTTTTGCTCTGAAGATCTGGAGGCATTATCTGTATGGTGAGAAGTGTACTGTGTACACGGATCACAAGAGTTTGAGGTATCTGATGTCTCAGAAGGAGTTGAATCTTAGGCAGCGGCGTTGGTTGGAGTTGCTCAAGGATTATGATCTGACGATTGAGTATCATCCTGGAAAGGCTAATGTTGTTGCAGATGCCTTGAGTAGGAAGGTAGCTGTTGAGCTGAGGGCTATGTTTGCTAGCTTGAGCATATCGCGGGATGGTGGTCTTGTTGCTGAGTTGCAGGTGAAACCATCGTTGGTTCAGTTGATCAAGGATAAGCAGTTGCTGGATGATTCCTTGGTGTCTCATGTTCAGGATATCGCGGAGGGTAGGCCTTCGGATTTCAGCTTTAATGATGATGGTGTGTTGTGCTTTGGGAGTCGGATAGTAGTGCCTGCTGATGCTGAGTTGAGGCGTGCTATTCTGACTGAAGGTCATAGTAGTCCTTTTGCTATGCACCCTGGTAGTACTAAGATGTACCGTGATCTTCGTGATGAGTACTATTGGGTGGGTTTAAAGAAGGATGTTGCAGAGTTTGTGAGCAAGTGTATGGTGTGTCAGCGAGTTAAGGCTGAACATCAGGTTCCTTCTGGGTTGTTGCAACCGTTGAAAATCCCTTAATGGAAGTGGGAAAGGGTTACCATGGATTTTGTATCTGGTTTACCTTTGTCTCCATCAAAGAAGAATTCTGTTTGGGTGATTGTGGATCGCCTGACGAAGTGTGCACATTTCTTGCCTGTGCATACTACGTTCTCTTTGGATAAGCTGGCAGAGCTGTACATTGCTGAGATTGTGAGGCTGCATGGTGTGCCTAAGTCGATTGTGTCGGATAGGGATCCGAGGTTCACATCGCGTTTCTGGCAGTGTTTGCATCAAGCTCTGGGTACAAGGTTGAATTTCAGTACATCCTATCATCCTCAGTCGGATGGTCAGTCTGAGCGAGTTATCCAGATTTTGGAGGATATGTTGAGGTGTTGCGTGATTGAGTTCCAAGGTTCTTGGGAGAAGCATCTGCCTTTGGTTGAGTTCGCTTATAACAATAGTTATCAGGCGAGTATACAGATGGCACCTTATGAGGCTCTGTACGGGAGGAAGTGTAGGACCCCTCTTTGTTGGGCTGAAACTGGTCAAAAGTTGGTTTCGATGCCGGCTTTGTTGAAGGGAACCACCGAGAAGGTGAAGCTCATTTGTGAACGGTTGAAGGCTGCTTCTGATCGGCAGAAGTCTTACGCGGATTTGAAGCGTAAGGAGATAGAGTATGCGGTGGGTGACCGTGTGTTCTTGAAGGTTTCGCCTTGGAAGAAGGTGATGAGGTTTGGCCGGAAGGGTAAGTTGAGCCCTAGGTACATTGGACCATATGAGGTTGTTGAGCGCGTGGGTCCTGTTGCGTATCGGTTGAGGTTGCCTCAAGAGTTGGAGAAGATTCATGATGTGTTCCATGTTTCTATGCTCCGGAAGTATAGATCTGATCCTTCGCATGTGATGCCTGTGGAGGAAGTGGAATTGAATCCAGATTTGACCTATGATGAAGAACCGGTGAAGGTTCTGGATTCAGATAGCAAGGTTCTTCGTGGCAAGACCATTGAGTTGGTGAAGGTGCTGTGGAAGCATCGAGGTGTTGAGGAAGCCACGTGGGAGCGGAAGGAAGACATGCTGAAGCAGTTTCCTTATCTCTTTTCTTCAGGTAAATTTCGAGGACGAAATTTCTTAAGGGGGGGAGAGTTGTAACGCCCCGGTTTTGGGCTTAGAAGTTTTGGGCGTTGACCGGTTCGGTCAAAGTGCTGTTCGAATCTAAAAGGGTGAATTTAGGAAAGCCTAGTTCGGGTTTCATTAAAAATATGGAAAAATGTTCTAAAATCATCTTTTAATATATTTAAGTGAACTGTGAAATCAATTTTGGAAAATGAGTTTCGGAAGGGTGACATTTTGGCTAGTGACCAAAATGTAATTTTTGAAAGTTTGGTGACTGTTTTAGAAAGGGTTGAAACTTTGAATCTTTAAGGAGCTATTTACCCAAAGGGAGTTTCTCCAGATTTTTCTAAGATATTTTAAGACTAAATTCTGATTTTAAATGATATTAAAAGTGGAGGGAAAGCCATTTGGCTATTTTGGATTTTGTAACCAACTTTTCTCAATTTTCTTTCTCTCATTTTCTCTCAACCCAAACACTTCTTTTCCAGAGAATTGGATCTGATTTCCTCACCTAAATCCCTTCTTTCAACTCTCTTTTGATTCCTAATCAACATATCTACAAAACCTTATCATTTGCTACTTGTTTCATCAAGGTTTTTGATTCCAAAAAGAGGAGAAACTCAAGTTTGGAGGTAAGAACGTCCTTCTCCTCTAAACTATCAGTTCTTTACTGAAATTCCTAAGTTTTCAATCCTTAATTGATGTTTAATTAAAGGTTTTTAAGTGGTGAAATGGATCTTGGCTTATAATGCAAGATTTGATGATTTTTGATGATTCTCGTTAGATCTGATTAATCTGTGATTTGAGATGTGTTTTTGATGTTAAATGAACTCTAAATTGATAAGGAATTGAGTTTTGATCAATGCAATCCCGGATAGGTTGAGTTTCCTAAGTTTAGCTTGTGATTCTTGGTTGTTTTTGAGGTGATCTTGTGGATCTGATGTTGCTGGAGGTATAAGGATGTTAATAGGTTGTTTTTAGATGTTATATGATGTTGAAAGATGTTTAGTGTTGATGGTTTATGGCTGGGCTTTGTTGAGAAGAGGTTTGGATGCATTTTCGGTTGTGTTTGGTGGCCGAAAATGGAGTGTGGATTAGAGCAGCGAGTTTAGGTGCTTTCATTGAAGCTATTAATGCATGATGATGCATTAATCCTCTGCTTTGATGTGTTAAAACAGGGGAGGCATCTTTGGATCCAAGAATTGTTGATCCGGAAGCTTGAATTGGTGCTTTGGCTTGAGGCGAAGTGGAATCGGTGAGTGAAATTGGGTTTTCGCCTTTGAAACCAATGTCTTGGGAGCTTAGTTTAAGTCTAAACAACTTTGCTAAGCTCAAGTGTAAGTTTTCGGAAATACTCTCTAGTGGTGGCCATGATTTTGTTGTGATGCAATGTGGTTTATTGCATGATTTATTTACTGTTTTGAAAGCATGACTTAGCATGGTATTTGCTGTTGTTGTAAGCCATATGATGAAGGAAGCTCTAGGTAAGAGTTCCTTGTTTTTGTACATTGAATAAATGTGGTTTGATGCTTTTAAATGCATGATGAATATGGCTTGGTTTAATGCTTTAAAACAGTGGATTTAATGATGAAAATGATGTATATTGGCAAGTGATGTTTTGAAAAGGTTAAGGTCACTAAGGTGGTTAAAAGTCCTTGAGTGAGCCTTGTTTACTTAAGAACATCAAGGTGGTTAAAAGTCCTTGGATGGTTCTTGTTGCGGACACTAAGGTGGTTAAAAGTCCTTAGGTGATCCTTTCCATGGTGTTTAAAAGTCCATGGGGCCATGGTGTTTAAAAGTCTATGGGGCCAAGGTGTTTAAAAGTCCTTGGGGCCAAGGTGTTTAAAAGTCCTTGGGGTGATACTTGATGTGGACACAAAGGTGGTTAAAAGTCCTTGTGTGGTCCTCTTTCATGGTGTTTAAAAGTCCATGGCCAAGGTGTTTAAAAGTCCTTGGGGCTAAGGTGTTTAAAAGTCCTTGGGAAAGTTGATGAACTTGTTTTAAAGAAATGGAATCTATCACTTGAGCCAATATGACATGTTATGTTATGAAGCATGAGATGCTTGTTTTAAGTATGCCTTTGAGCATGTGCAATTGATGATTTGAAGCATGATTTATAAATGTTTTATAAATGCATTATTGAATGGTTTTTAAGAGCATTCCTCACTAAGCTTTTGCTTACGCTCTCTTTCGTTTTCTAAATCAATAATGCAGAACATTAAGAGGATTTGAGGGCAGCAATGAAGGCAAGCAATCAAGTGGTGATTAAGCTCAAAGTATGGAAGGTTTTCCTAAGTTCATTTAGCTTTTGGTAATTTGGCAATGGGGGACCAATGTATATGTTTTGGGAGAGGTTTTGAACTCCCTAAGTATGTTGAATGTTGATGTGAATGCTGGTTTTAATGTTTGGCTTCTATATGCTTGAATTGGAAGATTATGCTTGAAAGGCTTGCTTGTGTAGGAAGCATGCCTATAGATTTGGGGCTTTTTGCATATGATGTTGTTTTGATGAATTGATGATGCAAGTATGTCTTATATATGTTGAATTGCATGCTGGTAAAGTTTGGTAGCATTTGGAGCATGATTGGATGTTTAATTGCATGTTTAAGAATGCTTTTTGGGCAAATCTGTGCAGGGCGTTTCGGAACAGTGCAACCCGTTTCGGAACAGGTGCCTTAAACAAGCCCAGGCGTCCGAAACGGGAGGGACCGTTCCGAAACGGTTTGGCCTCTGCCAGCCCGTGTTGCGGTACGCGTTGCGGAACGGCCCCGCGTTTCGAAACGGGCTCTGCCTGTTTCGGAACGGGTGACCGTTAGGGGCTGACATTGGTAGTTATATGTTTTGATTTGTTTGCGTTTTGGTCCCGAATCTTGTTTGTGCAATTGTATGAGTTTGGGAAGTCCTTTTGAGCTGAAATTTCACAGTGAAGCTTGAAACCTGACTAATTACAAGCTGGTAACTTTAATTTGGGTTAAGTCCTTATATTTATATGAAATTACAATTTGGTCCCTAAAGTTGTAATTTGTTCAATTGGGTCCCTGTTTGATCTCTGATGTTTGTGATCTTTGAGTATATTGTTTGTGTGATCACAATTAAGATTAATGAGCATCTAGACAAGATAAAAAGAAAAAAAGGGTCGTTAATCAAGGTTGACTTTCGGGTTGACTTTGGTTTTCCCCGTGTGACTTTCTTAATTCGGGTCAACCGTCTAGGCCGGGTTAAGGGGGTTACAATGTAAAAGTGAGTTTTTAGGTGAATTTTGTGATCAATCAGTAGCTGATGGTATTCTGATGATGGGTTGACATTTTTAGATGTTTATTCATGTGTTTTTATGTTCTATAATACTGCTTGTTTTGCTGTTGGTTGTTCAAGTTTGAGTTTTTCGATGCTTTTAGTTTGTTTCAGCAAAGTTTCGATAGGCGATTTGAATGAGTTATTGAATCTCTGTTTTCCAGCAAGTTAGAGTGTTGAAAATATCTCTAATCCTCTATTTTGGGTTGGTTAGAAGTAGGGGTTGAAGATCCGGATTTGTTGGACACATTTGTAGACGAGCTGAGAAGCTAGAAAAGTATTTCGGCTTGGTTTCTGGTAACGGCTGGTGAGTTGAAATGTTTTTAAAGCCTTGATAAGGTTAAAGAAGCATTTTGGGAGTTTGGGTTGTGTTGTTAGGTCAATCCAAGCTCAAGATTAAGTTTTGAGTTATTTTGGTAATTTCGTTGTTTTACATGTTGATCATGTTTTGATCATGAGCATATCATTTTAAAGATGTTTTTCCACTGTTGTTGTGCATCAGTGCATGTTGATTTTTTCCTATGAGAATACCATGTGATTTATGAAAATGTTGCTTGAGTTCATGCTATGTATGGGCTTGTGTTTATGGTATTCGGGATGTGATTGGGGAAGTGTTTAATCTCGGTGTAAAATAGTGGAATAAGATGTTGCGATGAGTATATTGACACATGTGGATCTTTATATCCAATAGATTGATCAATTAATAGGATGTGAAGTGCACTATAAATATAAAATTCGCGTGTGAGATAAATTATTCGGTTTAACAATAGGGGTTGTGCTATTGTGATGCGAGTGATAAGGGTTATGCTATCACCAACGGGCAATGCGGGTTGTGGCATCTCGGCCGAAGTGAGATTGTGGTGAGGGTTGTTTCACCATGTAGCTTGATGAGGGTTGTGCCATCAAGGTGTCCGCTATTCCAAGCAACGTGTCAATGATGTCGGTATACTCATCCGGTTGTGGTTTTAATATGAGCTTAGTAAACTCATATGTATATGGTTATATGCTTAAAGCATGTGAATTGTTTTGGAGCCGATAGGCTTTGTTTGCATATGTGATTTACATATGGTTGATGCATGTGTTGTGCCTATGGCATGTGTTGTTGCAAATTGCTTATACTTGATTTAAGTATGGTATGTTTGAAAGGAAATGATTTTCGAAAGTGATTTTAAGAAAGCATTTTGGTTTCCAAAATGAAGTTGGTTTTCAAAACTTCATTGTTGCAGCTTGGTTTTGAGCCCCGCTCACTAAGCTTTGTAGCTTACGTTTTCTTTTCCAACAATGCAGATCCATAGGCTATCTTGGATGGAAACGGTGTAAGGGAGGTGATCCAAGTGTCCGCTTCAAGCTCAAGTATGGTTTCGTTTAGATAATAGTGTGTGTGGCAAAGGGAATAGACCTTGTTTATGTTTTGGGAGTGTTTTGTAAACTTCTTGTGATGCGAGCATGTTTGTTATGCCTTGGTTGGCTTGTTTATTCCTTGAGCTTAATGGTTTTGGTTTTCTATCTCGTATTGCTTAGTTTATGGATCTTAATGTTCATATCTTGTTGCTTGTCAATCGTTGGTTAGTTCTCTTGCTCAAATGTATGATTGTATGTTCTTTCTTAGTGTGTGTATGCTTATCATATTGTTACCTGGTTGTATGTGTTGATTGGAACCAAGTGGAACAACCTTGGAGATGCTTGGCCTGTAGATTTTCTATTACTGCAGCAGGGTGTTTCGAAATAGGCTCGAAGGTTTCGAAACGACACATATTTTGGTCTTTGAGTTTCAGAACGAGTATCGAAACGGGCTTTGCAGGGCCGAAACGGGTCTAACCGTTTCAGAACGAAAGCTCTCTGGGCAGACCCGTATCGATACCATTGAAAGTGTTTCAAAACGGGGGTCGTTAGAAGTTAGTTAAGAGCATCTTTTTAGTTGTTTTTCTTGCATTTTGGTCCAAGCTTGATGTGTTATCATTTGAGTGTGATTGTGGGCTTGTTTTGAGTTGCATTTCAGAATAGAAGTATGAAATGAGACTAATTTCAATGTGATCACCTTAATTTAATCACAGGTCCTTGTTTTATGCTAGTATTGCATTTTGGTCCTTGTTTGCTTGGTTGATCGTTTGGTGCTCGTCTTGTCGTGTTTTCTTCCGATGTGTGTTCCTAAACATAGGGTTTAACTCGAGCATCTAGAAAAGATATTAATCAATGCGTTTAGGGTTACTAATCGGAGGGAAATCTCTGAATTTTTCTTCGGTTAGTCCCGTGTGATCCACTCAATACGGTCCGGTGGCTAGGCTGGGTCGAGGGGGTTACATCAGGTTTGGAAAGGCTTGCGTTGGTTGTCGTGCAATCGGAAAGGTAAGTAAGGTAGTTGTGATTGTTTTTGGTGTTTGCTTGCTTGTTTAAATAGCTTGCTATATAAGGTACCCATTGCCACATACTATTATCGGGAAAATATTTGTAAGATACTTGAGCACCTTGGACCCTTGATGTTGCTGACCTGAATCATTTCCTTCTGCTTTATATGTTGTTGTTGTTGTTGTAGCATTGCATTTGTTTATCATGGCTAGACCTAGAAAAGGTCAGGTGGGTGGTGAGCTACGGGCTGATCAGGTTGAGGGTGTCGGGCATCCGCAAGAGGGAGATTTACCACCTCCTCCTTCTTCAGGTGGTGGAGCAGATGCTCGAGGTGAGGAGCCTCGTGGTGGCCAGGCATAGGCTTAAGCTGATATGAACCCGTTGATTCAGGCTATTGTTAGAGCTTTTCAGTCTGCTATGGCTGGGTTGGAATTGGCTGTACCGCAGCATGGACAGAGGGATGGGTTACCCCTCGAGAGACTCTATAGTTTGAGTGTAGTAGAGTTCTGTGGGTTATCCCCCGAGGGAGCTGAGGCGTGGCTAGCAAGCACTGCCAGAATTTTGGGTCAGATGGAGTGCAGTGATGCACAGAAGCTTGGTTGTGTGGTATCTTTGCTTCAGGGTGACGTGTATATTTGGTGGACTACGATCACCATGGGTATGGCCACCGCATATATCACTTGGGATTTCTTTCATTCTGCCTTTTGAAATAAGTATCTGGGCCGAGATATCAGGATGGGAAGAAACGTGAGTTCATGGCTTTGGTTCAGGGAACCATGACCGTTTCTGAATATGAGATCCGGTTCGTTAGACTGAGTCAGTATGCGACCGAGCTGGTTCCCACTGAGAGGAAATGTTGCGAGAGGTTTCGGTATGGATTGACTAAGGGAGTAAAGACTTACATGTTGGCTGTTGATTATACAGAAATTGATGTGTTGGTCGCCCGAACCAAAGATATAGAGCATAGTCTAGGTTTGTCTGTTAGAGGAGGCGGGTCCAGTTCAGGGAAACGGCCTGCGGAGTGGAATCGTGATCATGCCAAGGGCACAACGACAAGAGGCAACATTTTGACCACAGACGTGGGGTGGTGATCCCGGGCGTGGCTGTAACACCCCAAAAATTAGGCCCAAATTGTAAACTCTAGATTTGAAAAATCCCTGATTTAGAAACGTAATTTTAAAATCCCAAAATTCAAAACCCTAATTATTTAGGAATTTAAATTCAAGAACCCTAATTTTTTTTGAATGGACTAAATAAGAATTTTTATCAAACTTTGAGGTTAATATGAAATTTCTTAAAAGTTTAAGGACTGACTGCATAAATATCCCTTTATCAAATTGAAATTCAATTTGATTTGTGATTTCGTCTTTATTATTATTATTATTATTATTATTATTATTATTATTATTATTATTATTATTATTATTATATACATATATATATATATATATATATATATATATAAAGTTCTTTAATTTTAAATGGAATTCTAATCCACTCGTCTTCTTTTAATTATTTTATTTATTTTCATTCGTTTCTATCCTATATCACTTTCATTATTTTACTTAAATTAGTTTTACTCTCCCTAATATATATACACACATAGTTCAAATAAGATCACTGCATGAACCCTACTCTTTTATAGTTTCATGCCGCCAAAATCCCTTATTGATTTGTTAAATTCCTATGTAATAATCTCCACCACTCTATACCCTTTCTTGTTCGTTAATCCCTTCAACACCATGTTTAGTCTGGTACCGATACAGTTAGATCAAATACTTCTGATCATGGAAAATCACATCATTCTATAGGTTGAGTATAGCTTGGCTAAGGTGTGTTTTCTTCCGGTGCTATAATTAAATTATATACTATTTTTCTATGTGTTGGTGTTTTAACTCTTTGTGATTATTTATATGTATTATGGTTTGTATGGTTGACATCATATGCATACGATTTTAGAATGTGTTTTAATTATGATTTATGGAAATTTGATCTACGAAACATCATATTTATAGAACTATAATTTATGGACTACGATTTATGAACTATGATTTATGGACTTATGGGCTATGATTTATGAAGTATGTTTACGGAATATTGGATTTATGGAACTGTGTCTATGAAATTTGATTTTTAAACATCATATATGTATGAGCAGGGTTGGGATTTGTACGGAGGAAGTTCAGTGGTTTCATCCTTCAGGTTGAATTCCACTTCAGATCAGTGGTTCCACCCTTCGGACTAAGTTTCACTTCGGATGGTGACGATGTAGTGAGTAGTTCTGGGGAACCTTACTCTTCTTATGGCGGTTGTAGTTGGGTGCATTGCACTGCGCTTGTGATTTGTGTTACGGTTTAAAAGGTTCCATTCAAAATAATATTATGTTTTATAATTATGGTTTTTCTTGCACTTTAGAGACACACTAAGCTCTTTAGCTTACTCCCTCATAGTTTCCTCTTTCAGATATCTTTGGGCTTTAGGCGACGTGGTACTTGGAGGATCTCATATTTTATTCGGTTATTTTATTATTCAGTACGAATCTATTTTTAATTACTCAGATTATTATTTATTATTTTGGGATTTTAATGTAATTTTGGATCCGAGACTTATTTTTATTTTTTCTACAGACTTTATTTTAGATATTTTATTAAATGATCAAAATTGTTTTATAATATTTGGGCTTTTGAAAACAATTGTTGTATTTTACGATACTTATTGTTAATTAATAATTAATTTGTTTTATAAATTATTTAAACCTAAAATTTATTACTTGAGGGAAAAGTTTTCAACGGTGACTACCTAAATTCGGTCTTTTCTTTTAGGCCGGGTTTAGGAGTTACATTTAGTGGTATTAGAGCTAAGTTCAACCCTCGGACTGTGTGGCTCACATAAAATTTTAAGCCGAAAATAATTTTTGCATGCATATTAAATGTTTTAGAGCAAAATAGGAATTTTTGATAAATTTATTATTTTAAAGAATTAAAGAATATTTTGAATAGAAACTCCAAGTACCAACTCTAATTCTAGGATTGTCCCTTTTGTAGATAGATTACTATGTCACCTCGTAGGATCTCTAGATTAGCGATTGATCGTGATCATACTATGTTCTTATGAAATTGAGATAAAAGTCGATCTGAAAGCCATGTCTTGTCATTTGTGACCTGATCTAAAATGTCTTTTTAAAATTGTTATCAAAACCTTTTTCTAAAATATGAGGTTAGTCTAAAAATTTTGAGGACAAAATTTCTTTTAAGGGTGGGAGAGTTGTAACACCCAAAAAATTATGCCCAAATTGTAAACCTTAGATTTGAAAAATCCCTAATTTAAAAACCTAATTTTAAAATCCCAAAATTCAAAACCCTAATTATTTAGGAATTTTAATTCAAAAACCCTAAATTTTTTTGAATGGACTAAATAAGAATTTGGGTAAACTACATAAATAGTCCCCCGACTATGATCCAATTATCTTTTGCATCCCCCGACTATCAGAAGTTACAAACTGGTCCCTTGACTTAAAAAATTAACAAATTGATCCAGTGCCGTAAAAAATTTTAACGGCTGGAGACGTGGCAGTTAACAAAAATTG
This sequence comes from Hibiscus tridactylites, assembly GCA_958450335.1. Classification (NCBI taxonomy): domain Eukaryota; kingdom Viridiplantae; phylum Streptophyta; class Magnoliopsida; order Malvales; family Malvaceae; genus Hibiscus; species Hibiscus tridactylites. The sequence goes on along the minus strand of OY288278.1, from coordinate 19,594,856 downwards.
GCATAATAACACATTTAGTCCTCAAACTTTTACACTTTGTTTAACTTTGCCCTAATTCTAAAAAATGACCCTTATTTGATCTGTGAAACAACAAAAATGGGTTAATTAATCGAAATTTGTTATAAAGAAGGATGTATTTACTATGCATAGTCATCCAACATTCTTCTTCGGTTGATCTTTAGCGGTTCTCATAGCTTCTTTCCTCAAGCCTTCGTTTGGAAGACGATGACGCCGAACCACCAAATCCATGGAAAGGCCTACTTCAACGAGTTCCATCCTTGGAACTACAGTGCCAGACTTCTTCAACCGAAGGGCACAATGTGTAAGGTATACTTTATTTGAAGAAATTTCTTTACATACATAAGCACGGTCCAACCCAGCAAGGTTTAAATTCTCCACAACCTGAATTAATTACAGACATTATAAAAACTATTTCAAAATAGAAAAATGAAGTGCCGAAAGCTGTGCATACAAACCTATCCTTGCAAAAGATCAAGCAAAACTTCCTTCAAATGTTTCAGCTCATCTACATTCTCAAATCCTTCTCCAACAAAAGCAATGAAAGGTTTTGATCCCACCCGTGGTTCCATCTTCTTGTCATAAGTGAAAGATTCGATGGATTTAAAATTTTCAACCTCAACCTCATCTAAATCATATACATGATGATCATACATGCGCCCTATAACAAGGTTGTTAGGTCGTTTCTTCGAGTGTGAACCATACTGCCGACATAAAAGTAATCATTCACAAAAATGGTTGAGAAAATGGGTACCACGTAATGTAAGCAGCTCTAAAAGGATCCGTGTTTTTAAAACTAATTAAGCATTGATCAATCTGAGAGCTATCCTAAAACAGTTAAGCCAATAAAATCAAGGGCAGTCCTAAAATATTTTCTGAAAGAGCCTGAAACCGGGAGGCTCTTTAAGTCTTCAAATGGGGGGAATTAGAAGCATTAAACCTTCTTTACTAAACCAAATTTAGCATTTTACGAGCCAATGCAACATGATAATATAATTTAATAACAATTGTAGCCTAGAAAGTGAATGTATAGTTGAAAATTGAAATCAATGAAAAAAACAGAGGTGAAAAATTGAAGCTTTAGGGTTTCGATCACTCACGACAAAGATGCTGCAATCAGTTTTAAGAGAAAAGAACTCCAAAGAAGTTTCACCCCCACTTTCAAAAGGCCATATATTGTCATTCTTCCTAGTAAACCTCACAGCTCCACCCTTCTTTAAATGGTAAATTTCACTCAAAACACCATTCAATATGCCACTCGTCTTTGTACCTTGCAGTATCAGTGTTTTCTTCCATATTTCAACCTACAAAACAAATTTTTAATAAAAACCCATTATTGTTTCATAAATATCTATCGAAAGGAAACCCGAAGAATTTGTTAAATACTTACAAGCTTTAGAGCTTTGAATGGCTTTGACTACCTCTGTCTCATTTTGATGGTGAAAATAAGAATGTTGAAATGATGAGATTGTTTCTCCTTTGGTTCAAATACACACAACTAGCTTTGTCAAGTATATAGAAAGAGGAGAAATGAAAATTTGATTTTTGTTTTAGAAAGAAGACCGTTCTTATTTAGGATTGTGTGGAGAGAAAAAATGGATTAAATTGATAGAATTTTGAAATGTTAAGGGTCATTTTTTTAGAATTAGGGAAAAGTTAAACAAAGTGTAAAAGTTGAGGACTAAATGTGTTATTATGCTAATATTTGTTAACTGCCACGTCACTAGCCGTTAAATTTTTAACGGCACTGGATCAATTTGTTATTTTTTTAAGTCAGGGGACCAATTTGTAACTTCTAATAGTTGGAGGATGCAAAAGATAATTGGAGCATAGTCGGGGGACTATTTATGTAGTTTACCCTAAGAATTTTTATCAAACTTGGAAGTGAATATTAAATTTCTTAAAAGTTAAAGGACTGACTCCATAAATAACCCTTTATCAAATTGAAATTAAATTTGATTTGTCATTTTGTCTTTTTTTAATCATTTATTATTATTATTATTATTATTATTATTATTGTTGTTGTTGTTGTTGTTGTTGTTGTTGTTGTTGTTGTTGTTGTTGTTATTATTATTATTATTATTATTATTATTATTATTATATATATATATATATATATATATATATATATATATATATATATATATATATATATATATATATATATATATATATATATATATATAAAGTTCTTTAATTTTAAATTGAATTCTAATCCACTCGTCTTCTTTTAATTATTTTATTTATTTTCATTCGTTTCTATCCTATATCACTTTCATTATTTTACTTAAATTAGTTTTACTCTCCCTATATATATACACACACATAGTTCAAATAAGATCACCGCATGAACCCTACTTTTTTATAGTTTCATGCCGCCAAAATCCCTTATTGATTTGTTAAATTCCTACGTAATAATCTCCACCACTCTATACCCCTTCTTGTTCGTTAATCCCTTCAACACCATGTTTAGTCTGGTACCGATACAGTTGGATCCAATACTTCTGATCATGGAAAATCACATCATTCTATAGGTTGAGTATATCTTGGCTAAGGTGTGTTTTCTTCCGGTGCTATAATTTAATTATATACTATTTTTCTATGTGTTGGTGTTTTACCTCTTTGTGATTATTTATATGTATTATGGTTTGTATGGTTGACATCATATGCATACGATTTTATAATGTGTTTTAATTATGATTTATGGAAATTTGATCTACGAAACATCGGATTTATGGAACTATGATTTATGGACTACGATTTATGAACTATGATTTATAGACTTATGGACTATGATTTATGAAGTATGTTTACAAAATATCGGATTTATGGAACTGTGTTTATGAAATTTTATTTTTAAACATCATATATGTATGAGCATGGGTTGAGATTTGTACGGAGGTAGTTCAGTGGTTTCATCCTTTGGGTTGAATTCCACTTTAGATCAGTGGTTCCACCCTTCGGGCTAAGTTCCACTTCGGATGGTGACGATGTAGTGAGTGGTTCTGAGGAACCTTACTCTTCTTATGGCGGTTGTAGTTGGGTGCATTGCACTGCGCTTGTGATTTGTGTTTTGGTTTAAGAGATTCCATTCAAAATAATATTATGTTTTATAATTAGAGTTTTTCTTACACTTTTGAGACACACTAAGCTCTTTAGCTTACTCCCCCATAGTTTCCTCTTTCAGATATCTTTGGGCTTTAGGCGACGTGGTACTTGGAGGATCTCATATTTTATCCGGTTATTTTATTATTCAGTACGAATCTATTTTTAATTACTCAGATTATTATTTTTTATTTTGGGATTTTAATGTAATTTTGGATTTGAGACTTATTTTTTTCTACAGACTTAATTTTAGATATTTTATTAAATTATCAAAATATTTTTATAATATTTGGGGTTTTTAAAATAATTGTGGTATTTTACGATACTTATTGTTAATTAATAATTAATTTGTTTTATAAATTATTTATACCAAAAATTTATTACTTTAGGGAAATGTTTTCAACGACGACTTCCTAAATTCAGTCTTTTCTTTTAGGTCGGGTTTAGGGGGTTATAGTGGCCATCAAGGCCAAGGTTTTGCTCATCGTGCACCGTGTGCACAATGTGTTTTAGATTTCATCCAGGAGAATGTTGGGGAACTTATGGTACATGCTGGCATGATGGATCGAAGGATCATCTCAAGAGAGATTGTACCTAGCTAGCTAGAGGTGGTCAAGTACCAGCACGAGCTGCCGAGTACCAGCGAGGTTGTGGGCGCAGCCGAGGGAACTTTCAGCCACGGAACGATGGTCAGAGGAATGTGGCGCATGTAGTCGCAATTCAGCCCGAGGGGGATGGACCAACGAGGGTGTATGCACACCAAGAGGGCAGGAACGAAACTGATGTTATCAAAGGTAATTTCATGTTACAGTCTCTGACATTGCTTTTGTTGATTGATTTTGGCTCTACACATTGTTATATTCTGAGTGAGCATGCTAAGATGTTGGACATACTGTGTGAGATTCTTGATGTGGGTATGAGTGTGACTAGTTCATTCGGAGAGACATTTATGGTCAGAAAGATGTATCGGAGGTTTCCGTTGATAGTACATGGTCACGTGTTTCCGGTTGACATAATGGAGTTGTCGTTCTACAAGTTTGATATGATTTTGGGAATGGATTGGTTGGTAGAACATAAGGCAAAGGTAGATTTTGAGACTAAAAGAGTGAGGTTAAGGTTATCAGACGATTACGAGGTGGTAGTAGTTGGTGAGAACGTTAAGTTCTTATCCAACATTGTTTCTTCTTTGGAGGCTCAGAAAATGATGAATCAGGGATGTCAAGCATACTTAGCCTATGTGATGAATCTGGATATCAGTAAAATTCAACCAAAAGACATTAGAACAATTTGTGACTTTCCCGGGGTATTTCCGGAAGAATTGCCTGGTTTACCTCCGGATAAAGAAGTCGAGTTCACTATTCAATTATATTTTGATTCTGCTCCCGTATCGATTGCTCCATACCGAATGGCTCAGAGAGAGTTGAAAGAACTAAAGACTCAGCTTCACGAGTTATTAGATCGTGGTTTTATCTGTCTGAGTATATCGCCTTGCGGTGCACCGGTACTGTTCGATAAGAGGAAAGACAGAAGTATGTGTATGTGTATCGATCACCGTCAGTTGAATAAATTAACTATGAAGAACAAGTATCCTTTGCCGAGAATAGATGATTTGTTTGATCAGTTACGGGATGCGTCGGTGTTCTCAAAGATAGACTTGAGATCCGGGAACAATCAATTGAAAGTGAAGAAACAAGACATACCGAAGACAATTTTTCGTACACGTTATGGGCATTATGAGTTTTTGGTAATGCCGTTCGGGTTGACTAATGCACCAGCCGCATTCATGAACATGATGAACCGTGTGTTTCATGAGTTCCTAGATCAGTTTGTTGTGGTCTTCATTGATGATATATTGATTTATTCGCGCACTGAGGAAGACCATGATAGACATTTGCGACTTTTGTTGAAGACTTTGCTAGACAATCAGTTGTACGCGAAGTTGAGCAAATGCGAGTTTTGGATTAGAGAGGTAGCATTCCTAGGTCATGTTGTATTAGTGAATAACATTAGAGTTGATCCTAAGAAAGTGGAAGTTTTTGTGAATTGGAAGCAACCAAAGTCTGTGACCGAGGTACGTAGTTTCCTAGGCTTAGTAGGCTACTACTGTTGGTTTGTAGAAGGTTTTTAAAAGATAACTGCTTCATTGAGGAAATTGTTACAAAAGGATGTCAAATATGAGTGGACAAAAGTAAGATAGATGGGTTTTGATCGATTGAATGATGCTTTGACTAGAGCACACGTGTTAGTGCAGCCGGAGACAAGGAAAGATTATGTGATTTACAATGATGCATCATATGTAGGTTTAGGGCGTGTGTTGATGCAAGATAGAAGAGTTGTTGCATATGCACCGAGACAGCTGAAGATTCATGAAAAGAATTACATCACGCGAGTCTAAAATATTTGATGTCTCAGAAAGATTTGAATCTCCGACAGCGTAGATGGCTTGAATTATTGAAGGACTATGATCTTACTATTGAGTACCATCTAGGTAAGGCCAATGTGGTAGCCGATGCTTTGAGTACGAAAGTGGCAGTTGAGCTTTGAGCGATGTTTGCTAGATTGAGTTTATCACATGATGGTGGTTTGATCGTCGAATGGTAGGTGAAACCTTCGCTAGTACAGTTTCGAGACAACTTTCTAACTTCATATGTTCAGGACATTGTGGAAAGTAAACCGACCGAGTACAATTTCAGTAATGATAATGTTTTGTGCTTCAGAGATAGAGTTGTTGTGTCTGATGATATCAAATTGAGACGCACTATTGTGAGTGAAGCGCATAATAGTCCATTCGCTATGCATCCGGGTAGCACGAAGATGTACCGGGACTTGAAAAATGATTATTTCTAGGTTGGTTTGAAAAAAGATGTGGCTGAATTCGCGAGTAAATGTATGGTCTGTCAGCAAGTAAAGGCCGAACATATGTTTTTGTCAGGATTGCTACAACCTTTGCGGATTTCGGAATGGAAATTGGATAGAATAAATATGGATTTTGTATCAGGTTTGCCGTTGACTCCTTCGCGAAAGAATTCAGTTTGGGTGATCGTGGATAGACTCACCAAGTGTGCACCTTTCCTAGCCGTCAACACGACTTATTCTTTGGATAAATTGGCTGATTTGTATATCCCTGAGGTAGTGAGACTGCATGGTGTGCCAAATTCAGTTGTATCGGATAGTGATCTGAGGTTCACATTGAGGTTTTGGAATTGTTTGCATAGTGCATTGGGTAGCCGATTGAATTTCAGTACTTCATATCATCCTCAGTTAGATGGTCAGTCAGAGCCGGTAATACAAGTGCTTGAGGATATGTTGTGCTGTTGTGTTATTGATTTTCAGGTTCGTGGGAGAAACACTTGTCGTTGGTTGAGTTTGCCTACACCAACATCTATCAAGCTAGTATTCAGATGGCACCGTATGAGGCTTTGTATGGTAGGAGGTGTAGAACTCCTGTTTGTTGGGCAGAAGCCGGACAGAAATTGGTATCACTACCCGCTATGCTTAAAGGTACTACCGAGAAGGTGAAGTTGATATGTGATCACTTGAAAGCAGCAACCGGTCGACAGAAATCTTATGCAGATTTGACGCGTCGAGAAATCGAGTATGTTGTGGGTGAGAAAGTCTTTTTAAAAGTATCTCCATGGAAGAAAGTGATGAAATTCAGTAGAAAAGGTAAACTGAGTCCGAGATTCATTGGTCCGTATGAGGTCGTTGGACGAGTTGGTCCTGTTGCATATATATTGATTTTGCCTCCGGAATTAAAGAATATTCATGATGTATTCCACATTTCGATGCTTCGGAAGTATAGATCAGATCTATCGCAAGTAATGCCTCTTGAAGAAATTGAATTGAATCCGAATTTGTCGTATGATGAATAGCCGATCGATATATTAGCTTTGGACAACAAAGTTTTGTGTGGTAGATCCATTGAGTTGGTGAAAGTGAAGTGGCGACATCGAGGTGTTGAAGAAGCCACTTGGGAGAGGAAAGACGACATGAAGCATTAGTTTCTGCATCTTTTCTCATCAGGTAAATTTTGAGGACGAAATTTCTTAAGAGGATGAGAGTTGTAACATCCCGGTTTTGGGTCTAGAAGATTTGGTAAGGTTTCAATGTCTAAAAGACCGGATTAGTGACCAAAATTTAAAGATTGCAAAATCTGTTTTTAGTGACCATTTTGTAAAAGAGTCAAAACATAGAATCTTTAAGGAGCTAAATTGGCTGGGCCAATATGGTATTTTCCCCCTCTTTATTTTGACTATCACAATGTTTTAAAATTGTTTTTACAAATATCTAATAAAAGGTTTTCTCATATTTCCTCATTTCACGTTAAAACACCATTTTGAAGCTTTTCTTATGTTCTCTTCAGCCAAACAAACTTTGAAGCTTGATTTTATCAAGGTAAATGACGTTTCTTATTGATCTAATGATTTCAAAAGGTTTTCCTATCTTCTATCTCTAAAACCCGTGTTTTATTCTTAGTTTTCTAAAGTGTTCTTTGCTAATCAAGGAGGAAATACTATAATTGGAGGTGAGCGACGAAATTCTCCTATGATGTAAGGTTCTTTATTGATTTTACCATGTTTTTTATTCTTCTATGTATTACGGTTAAGATTTTCTAAAAGTTTCTAATGAAAAATTGGGTAAAATATGGTAAAATGATTTCTTTTGAGTGTTTTTCGTTGTGATCTGTTAAAGTCGGTTTAATGTTGCTTTGGGCTTTGTTTTTGATGTGGAATAATGTTGAGATGATGGGTGATTGATAGAAATCCCGAAATTGGGTTTTGGGTTGAAGTTTGGTGGATGTAAAGGTGAGTTTTTTGATCAATCAGTAGTTGATGGTATTATAATGATGGGTTGATGTTTTTAGATGTTTATTCATGTGTTTTGATGTTGTATAATGCTGGGTTTTTTTTGGAGGTTGTTCGAGTTGAGTTTTCTGATGCTTTCGGTTTGTTTCGGCAATGTTTCGATAGGCGATTTGAATGAGTTGTTGAATCTCTGTTTTCCAGCAAGTTAGAGTATTGAAAATATCTCTAATCCTCTGTTTTGGGTTGGTTAGAAGTGGGGGTTGAAGATCCAGATTCGTTGGACACATTTGTGGACGAACTGAGAAGCTAGAAAAGTATTTCTGCTTGCTTTCTGGTAATCGATGGTGAGTGGAAATGTTTTTAAAGCCTTGATATGGTTAAAGAAGCATTTTGGGAGTTTGGGTTGTGTCATTAGGACAATCCAAGCTCAAGAGTAAGTTTTGAGTTATTTTGGTAATTCCGCCGTTTTACATGTTGATCATGTTTTGATCATGAGCATATCATTTTAATGATGTTTTTCCATTATTGTTGTGCATGAATGCATGTTGATTTTTTCCCATGAGAATACCATGTGATTTATGAAAATATTGCTTGAGTTCATGCTATGCATGGGCTTGTGTTTATGGTATTTGAGATGTGATTGGGGAGGTGTTTAACCCTAGTGTAAAACGGTGGAATGAGATGTTGCGGTGAGTATACTAACACATAAAGATCTTTATATCGGATAGATTAATCAATCAATAGGATGTGAAGTGCACTATAAATATAAAATTCGCGCGTGAGATAATTTATTCGGTTTCACAATAGGGGTTGTGCTATTGTGATGCGAGTGATAGGGGTTGTGCTATCACCAACGGGCATTGCGGGTTGTGGCATCTCGGCCGAAGTGAGATTGTGGTGAGGGTTGTTTTGCCATGTAGCTTGATGGGGGTTGTGCCATCAAGGTGTTCGATTATCCAAGCAACGTGTCAATGATGTCGGTATACTCATTCTCTTATGGTTTTAATATGAGCTTGGTAAACTCATATGAATATGTTTATATGCTTGAAGCATGTGTGTTGTTTTGGAGACGATAGGCTTGGTTTGCATATGTGGTTTACATATGGTTGATGCATGTGTTGTGCCTATGGCACGTGTTCTTGCAATTGCTTATACTTGATTTAAGTATGGAATGTTTGAAAAGAAATGATTTGCGAAAGTGATTTTAAGAAAGTGTTTTGGTTTCCAAAATGAAGTTGGTTTTCAAAACTACATTGTTGTAGCTTGGTTTTGAGCCCTGCTCAGTAAGCTTTGTAGCTTACGTTCTCTTTTCCAACAATGCAGATGCGTAGGCTATCTTGGAAGGCAACAGTGCAAGGAAGGTGATCCAAGTGTCCGCTTCAAGCTCAAGTATGGTTTCGTTTAGATAATAGTGTGTGTGGCAAAGGGAATAGACCTTGTTTATGTTTTGGGAGTGTTTTGTAAACTTCTTGTGATGCGAGCATGTTTGTTATGCCATGGTTGGCTTGTTTATTCCTTGAGCTTAATGGTTTTGGTTTTCTATCTCGTATTGCTTAGTTTATGGATCTTAATTTTCATATCTTGTTGCTTGTCAATAGTTGGTTAGTTCTCTTGCTTAAATGTATGATTGGATGTTCTTTCTTGGTGTGTGTATGCTTATCATGATGTTACATGGTTGTATGTGTTGATTGGATCCAAGGGGAACAACTTTGGAGATGATTGGCCTGCAGATTTTCTGTTACTACAGTAGGGTGTTTCAAAACAGGCTCGAATGTTTCGAAATGACCCATATTTTGGTCTTTGCATTTCGGAACGGGTATCGAAACGGGCTTTGCAGGGCCAGAGCGGTTCTAACTATTTCAGAACGAAAGCTCTCTGGGCAGTATCGTATCGATACCATTGAAAGTGTTTCAAAATAGGGGTCGTTGGAAGTTAGTTAAGAGCATCTTTGAAGTTGTTTTTCTTGCGGTTTGGTCCAACCTTGATGTGTTATCATTTTCGTGTGATTGTGGGCTTGTTTTGAGTTGCATTTCAGCATGGAAGTATGAAATGAGACTAATTTCAAAGTGATCACCTTAATTCATCATAGGTCCATGTTTATTTGCTAGTTTTGCATTTTGGTCCCTGGTTGCTTGGTGGATCGTTTGGTGCTTGTCTTGTCGTGTTTTCTTCCGTTGTGTGTTCCAAAACATAGGGTTTAACTCGAGCATCTAGAAAAGATATTAATCAACGCATTTAGGGTTACTAATCGGAGGGAAATATCCAGATTTTTCTTTAGTTAGTCCTGTGTGATCTGCTCGATACGGTCTGCTGGCTAGGCCGGGTCGAGGGGGTTACAATAGCTGCCATTACATCCAAAACTTTGAGGCTAAGTGGGCAGGAGGAGCAGCATTGCCAAGGATCCAATCAACTAATAACCGACAATCAGATTCCACTATTAGGCGATGTTTACTTGCCAAACTAGAAAGAAGGAATTTCGAGATACCTGCCTTCATCGCCTCCAGTTCCAGTAATGCAGGAGGACCACCCCCACATGATTCATAGAAGTGGAAAAGTGTTGCACCTTTATCATCTTTGAGGATACCACTGATACCTCCCTTAGCGAAAGTTGAGGAAGAAGCTCCATCAATATTCAATTTAAGGAAATCAGGAGGTGGAGGTTTCCAAACCGAGATTCCACAAGGATCCCTGTTTTTGGGGAAAAGGCAATCGGCCCTATTGAAGTCATTCATAATAATTTCAGTCGAGATTAAGCCCTCGGGAATGGAAGGTTTAAGCCAAGATGCCAGTCTGAAATTTACCAGAAAAACCAATTGTTTCCAGTCAATCAATTTACCTCTGAAAAGAATTTCATTCCGGAAGAGCCAGACGAACCATAATATTGCGAAAGGGATGAAAGAAACCATTTTTTTGTTACTGTTCTGGCCAATGAAACCCCAAGCTTCAAAAGACATCCTTGGATCTTCATGAAATATTGTTTCCACTCCCAAGATTCTGCAGAAGTTCGTCCAAATTAACCAAACTCTGTGACAAGTAAAGAATAAGTGGGACATTGTTTCAGGATATTTCTTACAAAGAGGGCAGAGAATGCAATTAAAATAAGACATTCCTCGCTTAACCAATTCAGTTTTAACAGGGACTCTACCATACACAACCCTCCATACAAAGATTTCGACCTTCGGTGGAGCAAACCAAGCCAAATATGTTTGTTCCAAAAGGATTAAGGAGGAAACTTTGCGCCAATAATGGCTCGTAAGGATTTTACTTAGAATTCCCCATTGCTCGAACCTTGCCATATTACCCCAATCACGGTCTAAAGTTGAGGACTTAAAATTCCTTAAACAATGCATTAAGTCATCCCATTATGTTTTCTCCCAATCAAATAATGGCCGTCTTAAAGGGATCTCCCATATCCAAGCGCCATCGCCCTTTCTACCAAAATCAGCAATAAAACCATCTTTGTTCAAGGCTAGAGCAAAAAATACGTGGGAATTTCAATTTGAAGGCAATATCTCCCACCCAAATATTAGTCCGTAACCGAATGGATTTACCATCTCCTACCTGAAAGGACAAGTTAGATCTAATCATATGACATACAATGTCATTCGCAAAGAAGAATTTTGATATGCCATTCCATACCCACGAGGAAAATTTGGGCAGAGCAGGAGCTGGGATCAAATTGGGAAAGCATCCTAGATTTTTGGCTAACATAACACGTCTCCAAAATCTTTCAGTTTCATTGCAAAAATGAAAATACCATTTACTCAGGAGAGCTCGATTCATCAGGTCTAAATTGGAGACACCCAGCCCTCCTTCATTCATATCTGAGCATATTTGACCCCAGTTTACCCAATGAATCTTTTTCTTCTCCTCGTTGTCTCACCAGAAGAAAGTGGACATGAGATTATTGATGTGATTCAGCACAACTTTAGGCATTCAGAAGAGGGACATAAAATATACCGGAAGACTACAAAGCACTAACTTTATTAAGGTTAGTCTTCCACCAAAAGAAAGGAATTTCGATTTCTAGCCCTAATTAGGGGTTGTTTTGAACAAATTGATGATTTCATGATTTAATTGTATGAGTTTAGGGACTGAAAATGCTAGCTAAATACAGAGGGAAACAGAGGAAACTATGGTAGAAAGGACTAAAATGAACTAGTAAAGGTCCTAGGTGAAATAACCCCTAAAAGTGGACTAAAATGAAACATGGGCAGTTTCAAGACTATAATTTGACCTGACTTTGAATGCAAATTTGTATTGATCTAGAAATGAGAAAACTATGAGCCTTATATGGTGAAAAATATAATTGAATTATCTTTCTAAAAAGGTAAATTAATTATAATTCCAACGTGTAAATTAAAAGATATGAACAGATTAGTAACTAGGGTGCAAACTGCCAGAACTGGGAACAGAATTGTATTGGACTGTATTTGCACTTGTTTGACTAAAGTTATGTGATTGATCTGATAGCTAATGTTTTCTCCATGTGTTCATATGTGGATTGTTAGACCAATAAGTTGAGGATGCCTTAGAAGAAGCAAGGATTAGCCAAGCATTTAGGAAGAACAAAGGGGTATACATTAAGGAACAAGAATAGCTAATTGCCTGAAGTTTTGTGAGTGTAGTTAATCTTAGGGTTGGGACTAGTGTCCTAACCATTGTTATATGTTTAAAATTATAATTATATATGAAAGCATGAAATGAATCTAATTCATATTGGTAAATTATCCTAAGGGAAGAAAGGATTAAAAAGAAATGTGTTAGCATAAACAATGGTTGATAGCTTGTTAGCTTTACATGAACTTATTGTGGATTGCCATTGATTTGATGATTATATGAATGATGAATGAATGATATGCTACTGCCAATGGATGTGAAATGATGCTTGAGAATGTTGAATGTTGATTGCTAGGAATTATGAAAGCATGAATATGAAATATGGAATATTTACTAGAGACATGAAGTGTGAACTGAAATCACTAGGTTTGATTGCTTAATCACTTGTATTTTGTTTGCTTAATCTAAAAGACATTAAAATCCCTTGGTTGACTAGTTGGTCTTGGATAGAACGACATGACTTAGAGTCTAGAGCTCGATTGTTATTGTACGTTATTGTACCCTACTAATTGGTGTTGTAGACACCCTACTGTTAGATACTTTGAGTATCATATTGATTTGGTACGTTATGTTCCCTACTGATTGGTGTTGGATACACCCTACTGTTTTGGTACTTTCAGTACCCTATTGAGACTTAATTACCTAGTCCTACTACCTACCAAGGCAAAACAAATTAACAAGCTTGAAATAAGACATGCCACATGAATAATGAATGAGCATCTTGATACTCGTTATTGAGCTTCTAATTAAATGGAATCACATGAATATAATGATGGAAATTCCATCTTGATTAGCTTCTTGTTTGAAGGATAAGTTACAATGAAAATGGTCTTATTCGAATGAGTCTTGATTATTACTTTGCTTGAAAAGCATGATGCTTGCTTAATATTGCTTGTGTGATTAATGTAAATTGTGATTGATCATTGTTTGACTTGATTTATGGTGAACTTGAAATGGATCCTTGACTTCTTGAGTTGTGGCATTCGAATGATGCATATTGGACTAGCTAGGCCTTGATTCTACTTAATTGAAGCTTAGTTAGAATAAACCCGATTAAAATGAATATGATCACCTAAATAACAATTTGTTAGGTAGCTGCTACCTAACTAAGTACCTCAAAAGTACTTATCACTCTTGTTTTTCCTTCTTCCCAAAACATGGGTTTAGGTGGATCAAAGTTTCCCAAAACCTTGTTTCGAGCAGTTCACAAGTGAAAAATTCAAGTATGCCTTGTTTTGTTCTTATGGTACTCCTAATTGGTGGCCTAGTCTTATGTCTATTGGTCCAAATATCATGCATTTGGCTTATAATGAAAATGTATATGAAATGTATGTAAAAACTTGAGGCTTAGAATGTCATGTTTTATGGTACTTTGGCTATGTAAATATATCTAAGATGGTTGTAAAACTTGTATGGCTTAATAGCCCTTTTGTTATATGAATATATGGATGAAGTATAAGTAAAATCTTGTTGTAAATATGTGAATGGATTATGGATGTTTAAGTTAGGTTTAATAGTATTCGAATAAGTTCATAGTGTCTTGATTATTAGGGATTCATTCGAAATGCTTTAAGTCTAATATGTCCTAGTTTAATTGGAATATAATTGTCATATTAGATGAATATTTGTATAAGTAGAATTGAGTTAGAGATTTTAAAATGTGGGTTAGTGTTCGAATGGTCTAGTTAAGTCTAGGTGTTATCATTGAATTGGTTATCTCATTAAATTGATAATGTAGTAATCTGTTCATGAAGTAGTTGTATGAAAAATTCAAATTGACCCCTAAATTTACATGTTGATGTTTGGTTATAAGCTCTGACACTCCTCGCTCATAACCCGGGTGAGGGTTGTTACAATTACCACTGACTCGAAAATACATCTAAGTTTTTAGGTATTTTTACATTATGGACTGAAATTGATGAATTTTGTATACATTGTGCTTATTGTTTTTGCAGGACTTTAATTTTTCCTTAGTGTGTCTAGAACCTTAAATTCTTTTTCTTGTTTGAAATGGCACCAAAATCAAAACTTGTGACAAAAACTCATCACACGAGTACACTTTCTACAAGTCAGCCCGCACACGATCCTAAACCTCAACCCATTTTACCTACCACATTTGATACATGTTTTGATGAACCCGGAGTACAAAACCAAAGCGCAAACTTTTAAATGTTCAAAATTTTTACTATCCAGGATGAGCATATTGTAGATTTTGAATTTATGTCTGATCCTGCTTTTAATTTTCCTTACCTTGGTCTTATGAGGCAATATAAATTTTTTACCATGCTTCAGCTCAAGCCCGAACAATTTCTCACTTTAACCCGATTTTTTTCAACGCTCGTTGTGTTGTTGATGAACCTAGTAACAGTGTTGTTGCCATAGAGTTTTACCATATGAGAAAGACCTTTCTACTAGACACTGAAATAATTCTCACGCATCTAGGTCTAGAAAACACCAGTCTTGATAATGAGGATTAAAATATTTCTGATTCTCCAGCCTCCGACTCTGTTACTTCCCTAAATGCACATGACTGCTTTCTTCATCTCATTATTACTTGGTGATTTTGGACATCCGGAGGTAAGTATTATACCATTAGGATAGTCGATGCTTGGTGGATTCAGTGCTTTCGCACTGGCCAACGCATCAATCTTGCTCATATAATTTTTGTCGACCTAGTTTACATCATCCACAACCGTCGCACCTCTATGGTCACCTCCTTTTATTATAGTTGCGTCCTCAGTCATATCTTTGTTAAGGATCGCATAGATTGCTCAATAGATATTCTCTTCCGTCTAGGAAATAAGATTGATGCTTCATCTCTTCGAATGACTCATTTCAATCTCGTCAACGGCGAGTGGATTCCTCACGCTTCACGGGCAGCTCCACCACCTCGAGCGGCTCGTCAGCCAACTGCTGTAGTACCTGAAGGAGATGTCTCTTTGGCATCACTTTCGGAGTTGATCACTCAGATGGAGGGTCGCATTATGTATCGTTTTGATTCATTTGATGCTTTTTTATTCAGTTAATGAGTGTCTTGAGATCTTGGAGTATTCAGTTCACCTTCTTTAGGATGATGTCGAAGATGATGTTGATGGCGGTGGTGATGCACTAGAGGCTTAGCTTTATTCTATAGATTACTTTAGATTATATGGGATTATCTTGGCTTATTTTGTTGTGAATATGCCACTTCGGATATTATATATAGATTGTTTCTCTATTTTATTTTAGACATGTTTGTGGATATTATATATAGATTACTATGGATTGCTTATTTGCTTAATATTTTTGGATTACTATGCAATTCTTCTCATTGTTTATCATGCTACGTGTTCAAGTAACGGTTAAAAAGAGCTAAGTGTTTAAATAACGGTTAAAAAGAGTTAAGTGTTCAAAAAATATTAAAGTATTGACCTGACTCAAAACTCAAAGTTCAAAAAGAGCTAAGTGTTCAAGTAACTGTTAAAAAGAGCTTGTGATCATTTCAGTGTATGAATAAATTTTAAGCGTACTAACTCACAAACTCAAAGTTGAAAAAGAGCTAAGTGTTCAAATAACATAAGATCGAATATCAAAGTTACTTAATGCAAATTTGAAATTTACAAGGCTAAAGTACGGAAGAAGACAATTTGGTCTCAGCGTGCCGGTAGAGATTTGTATTTGTACCAATACATTTTCATTATTCGAAAATTCAATGAGCAATATTCGTACCGATACGGTCCTAATATCGGTACAGTTCAACTTAGCATACACGTACGGGTCACCTAAGCGTACTGGTCCATTTCCACTTAGAGTACCGATACGATATCCTCAAGTACAGGTACGCTCAACTCAACAAATAATGTAAGAATTAATTTGAAATGATTCGAATATATATACTTTTGTTTCGATTTTTCGATTAACTCTACAAATACTTTAAAAATCAATTTATATTTGTGTTTATAATTGATTACTTAGATGTGATTGTGTTTCATGTGAAGCAATATTCTAATGTTTGAGTTTTTTTTGTTCTTAATCCATTTTCAGAATCAACACACTTTATGCTGAATTAAATGCTATAAGTTTTTAAAAATTTAACAATTAAATTTTACCTTGTTAAATAAAAAATATATTATATGGACTATAATAGCCATAATACTCACATGTATGTCATGCTCTGAAAATCCCAAGTCACCACCATTATTCACCACATGAAGAAAATAAATGAAAAGTGACAAAAGGAGGGAAAGTTTTGAAACATTCAAAAGTTGGTACAGTAGCTGTCGCAACCCTTTCGAGCTTCAAATTCTTGAAAACTTTAAAAACACGGAGTCGCCACCAATTTTTTTGAAAATTGTGATTGAATCACTTTAAAACAGAGTTATTTTAATAAAATGTTTTGTTTTAATAAAACAACAGTTTTTGGTCTGTGAAAAAAAGGTTCTGGGGTCTGTTACACGTGGGGAAGGGTTAGCACCCCCACGACGCCCAAAATTGGTACCTAATTGATTTTAAATCGTTTTCAAAACTGGAATTTACAAGTTCACAAAGGTTCGACTTTATTTGTCTGTTTAATGAATATCAAACTATTTTAATGACCTTATCACCCGGGAGATGAACTTTAATCACCGTCAACATTTCTGGCGCTAACCCGTCATTCTCGTTTGATAAGACACCACATTAAATTAATTTCACTTTTTCAAACAACATGGAAATTTAATGTGTTGAGAACTTTTATTTTTTCTAGGTTTGATTATTTTTAGATCCTAAAAAATGTCTAAGTCTTTTATTCTTAATTAGAGGTTTAAGTTTGTTTAAGTGTGTTTTATTTTTCGTGAAGTAAATCTTTCAACAAACACGTCTCTATCTAAGCTTTAGAACCTAGTCCTATGTTTTAACCTATTTCTAAAAAAAACAAGAAACTCGAATATTCATATTTTCCTTTTTATTATTTCTTTAAAAACCTTTATTTTTTTCTTTTCTACTTTTTAATTTTTTTAAGCCAAGACCCTTTTACATTTTTACGTTTTTTACATTTTTAGGTTTTTTTTACCTTTTATATGTTTTTTATTTCAAAAAAGAATTTCTCTTTTTAGACTTCTTTATTATATTTTTTCATTTTTTAAAAAAAATTTCTTTTAAATTTGACTTTTTAAAATAAACCTTTTTTGAAAATATTTCCTTTTAAGACTTTTTTCAAAATTTTATTTCTTCCTAAAATCCTAAACTTTTATTGAAAACCTTTTTATTTTCTTTTTCTTGAAAACTTATTACTTATTTCATTTTCTAAAAAAACATCTTTATTTACTTTTTTTAAACCACTTAACCTACTTTATTATTAAAACTAAATTTCAAGAAAAACCTTTTATTTTGTTAAAAAAAACAAGCCCATTTTATTATTTTCACCCATGCATTATTATTTTTTCCTAATTAAATCCCTAACTTTAAGTTTTTTTTAATAAAACCACATTAACTCATTTATTCTTGTATTTTAACATCAAACACTTCCAAATATTCATTCCTACATTTATAAAGATCAAAACATTCCTAACAACATTTTTTAAAAGCATGCAAATTTTTAAAGATCAAACCCAAAATTAAACGAAATTTTTTTTATAGAAATTTGTGACCTCGTTAAAAATCTCCTTCTTATCAGCCCTCACACATATGTACGAAGGTCAACAACGGAAGGAGGAAAAGAGTGTCACAAGAAAATATTATTAATCCATGTCCGAAAAACATTACAAAATCTCCAAACTCGCTAATAACAACCTCGAAACTGCCCAAAAGAAACATGACCTAACACTTAGCAACACAAAAATCAATCCTACCCAATACCCCTATTAGCTAGAGCATCAGCTTCAACATTGCATGCTCGGGGAATTTTCCTAAAAACACACTGTCTTGACTCACCTAACGTTATAATTTCATCAACCAAATTCCTGAAAATCAATGGGCAAAGAGCTGGATTTAACATCCACTCCACCGCTACGCTACTGTCACATTCCACAATGATGCGAGAATGCATGCAATACTCACACGCTAAAGTCAAAACCAACCCTTCCTTCACCGCAATAAGTTCCGCAAGTACTGGGGGACCATGTCCACTAGCTTTGGAAAATGACAGCAATGACTCCCTTTTATGATTACGGGCTACGCCACCAATGCAACCAGCTTCCCAAGAACTTGACATTGCTCCATCTATATTAATCTTAACGAAACCAGCAGGGGAAGGTTGCCACCTAACAAGCGAAACCACATCGACTTTTTTCCTACAATCGGCATCCACAATCGCGGGGTTGGCAGAAATATCATCAACCGACGCCAATGATTCCGGAAACTTTGCTTTGTACCAAGTCGCCAACCTGAATCTTATTAAAAATAGCAGATGAAATTTATCAAACATGTTATTCTTAAAGACAATATCATTTCTAAAAAGCCAAATTGACCATAATATAGAGATAAGGATGAATTTCTAGATTGGATTCGAAGAAGAGAATTTCTGACTTTAAGAACACAACCTAAAATCCACAAAAACACAAACACAAAAATTCAACCAAGAACAAGCATGAAAATTACTAAATAAAACTTAAAAGGAAAGATAAAAAATTTACTGAAATGATGAAGGAATAACTCAAATATGAACTTCTCGAAATGCTCCCAATTGCCTCTGAAAATTTGCCTCCAAACTCGAACCTCAACTCCAAAATTTCCAACAACTCTTGAGAATTTTTAGAGAATTTTTTTCAAATATTTTTAACATTTTTTTTGCTTTTTCAAGTGTATTTTCTCTTGAATTTGGGTGTGTTGAACAAGTGAAGTTTAGGGGGTATATATACTTGAATTTCAGCTTCAAATTCAAGCCAAATTCGGATTTCAATCCCCGAATTGAAGCCAAAATCAGTCAAGAAACTTGATTCTCGAAAAAACCCTTCAAACTCTATCCGATTTGGTTTAGATTTGAAGCTAAAATTTCCCCTTGATTCGAGCCTAGGGTTTGACCATTTGTCTCGGTTTTTTGTAGATTCCGGCGACTACAGGCGGCGGCAAAGAAAGACATTGGTGTCGTTGGGTCGGCGACGGCAAGACGCGTCGACCGACACCAACAGCGATGGAAGCTGTGGTCGGTAGACGCCGGACAGCTACCAACATTGTTCGAAGGGAGGGTTTGCTGAGAACCAGCCCACGCGCGTGCGGCTCACGCACTGGTTCCCTTTTTTTACCTTTTTTTCTTTTTTATTGCTTTTTCTTTCTTTCTTTTCTTTCTTTTGTTGTTTTCTTTGTTGTTTTTATTACAAGTATTATTATTTCTTGGTTGTTATTTTATTTCCTTTTTTCATTTAATACCACCTTCATTATTTATTTTATTTATATCATATTTTATTTTTTTCCCTTTTTTCTTTCTTTTAAAAGAATGGGCTTATATTTCTAAGGTGGGCTTTGGTTTTTTTTTCTTTTGAAATGGGCTTTAAAAATGGGTTTTTGAGATGGTTTTTTGTTGTTGTTTTATTTAGGAAGGGTGGGCCTTTTATTTAAGGAAAAAAAGATTTCTCTTTTTTATTTTTTTTAGATTATTTAATTTGGTGGGGTGAAAATCTAGTGACAACAGCTGCCCCTCTTTGCTTGTTTCAGTGCAACAAGGATAATGAAAAGACCAAAAGGCATTGATTTTCACCAATTTTATGGTTGGCTCTATTCTCCAAATGCCCGAACAGATAGGCGTGCTCTATTCTCCTTATGCTCGAATAGCTAAGCTGGGCTCCATTCTCCAAATGCTCGAACTAATAGGCTGGTTCTATTCTCCTTATGCTCGAATAGCTGAGCTGGATTCCATTCTCCAAATACCCGAACGAATAGGCTGGTTCTATTCTCCTTATGCTCGAATAGCTGAGCTGGGTTCTATTCTCCCAAATGCTTTAAAATTTTCATACTCCTTATGCTTGGATGAATAAGCAAAATCCATTCTTCTTTTGCTTGAACGGATAGGTGAATCTTCTGAAAAAATCCATCCTCCTTATGCTTGGATGAATAAGAAAAATCCATTCTTCTTTTGCTTCAACGGATAAGCGAATTTCCTTAAAAAATTTCATCATCCTAATGCTTGGATGAATAAGCAAACTTTCATTTGAACATGTCTTCCGTGTACCTGAAAAAAAAAAAATGCAACATGCAATGCAATTATGATGTGCATGCCCCTAGGGATGTCTAAAACATGAATGCATGGCAAGTTTTCCTTTCTCCTTTAAAACTCCTTTTGCTTAGACTGTTTTCTTAATTTTGATGAAATTATGGTCATCGATGCCAACCCGATTAACATGAACTATCTCCTAAACTTGCATAGAAAAGAAGGCTAACTTCACTTCTCTTTCAATTCTTCTTGGCTTTCAGCTTTGAATTCACCATTCCTTGGGATAAGTCCCTCTCCCTTTCCCCGAGTCATGAACAACTCTGGCTTTTGCTTCATTTTTTATCTTTTTCTTACTGACTTTATCTTTACATCTCACTCTCACTTCATTGGAAACACTTAATCCTCATCTATCTTCTTAATCAATATTCAAAGATGAGCTCTCTAAGTCAAGTTTTGACATTGTAAGACTGCTCTCATTATCATGTAAGGAAGGTTGGTGGTTAAGAAACACTTTTTAAGCGCCAAGACACTTGTAAGGCTTTTCTTCCTTTTTAAGAATTTTGCAATAATCGATAATCTTAATTATGGAACATTTCGTAGTCCCTGCACTTTCCAAAATATTCTCAAAGTAATGCTAAAAAATCTTTTGCATATCTAAATGATTGTCAAATCCATTGATCCTTATTTCAATGCACGATGCCAATAATGATAGGGAAGGAAATAAGAAAGAAAGAAAAATCCATGAAACTTAATTTTATTAATGATGTGGCAAGCACAAAAAGGTTTATAAAAAGAAAGGGAAACAAGTATTCAAATATCAATAGTCCAGACTCCTCCTATCAAACGCTAGAAGTAATCTTGAATGCCACCATTGTCGATGGAGCATTGAGTACAATGCATAGTCTGTGGAGCCCCGAAATTTGTCTTACAAATTATCTGAGCCACCCTTTACGGGTTTTCAAATCAGGCCCTCCTTTGGTTTCAAAACACCCTTTGCGGGTCTTCATTTTGAACCTTCCTTTTTCTTTTTCTTCTTTTTTCCTTTTTTCTTTCTTTCTTTTTTCTTTCTTTTTTTCTTTTCTTCTTTTTCCCTTTTTTCTTTTCTTTTTTCTTTTTTTTCTTCAAACATAATACTTCTTAACAATATCTGAGTTTACCGGGTTTTCAAACTCATCCCCATCCATCACAGCTAAAATCAATGCTCCACCGGAAAGAACCTTTGTTACAATGTACGGTCCTTCCCAATTAGGCGCCCATTTTCCTCAGGGATCACTTTGAATTGGCAGCTTCTTCTTTAATACCATATCCCCTTTTTGGAACTCTCTAGGGCGAACCTTCTTTTCATAAGCCCTTATCATTCTCCTTTAGTACATTTGACCATGACACACGACTTTCAGTCTCTTTTCCTCAATTAAATCCAATTGGTCATACCTCGCCTAAACTCATTCCGCTTCGTCTAACCTAACCTCCATCAAGACACGCAACGATGGTATCTCAACCTCAATTGGTAGCACGACTTCTACTACATATACTAGTTAGAACGGAGTTGCCCCTGTAGATATTCGTATCATTGTACGATATGCATATAAAGAAAATGGTAACTTTTCATGCCAATCTTTATAAGTATCAGTCATCGTGGCAACTATCTTCTTGATATTCTTATTGGCTGCTTATACTGCTCTGTTCATCTTCGGGCGATATACTACTCAGTTGCGGTGCATGATGTTAAACTGCTCACAGACCCCAGCAATCATTCGGTTGTTCAAGTTAGAGGCATTATCAGTGATTATGCTTTCTGGTAGACCATATCGGCAAATGATCTCCTTCTTTAGGAAATTGCAAACAGTGGACCTAGTTACATTTGCATATAAGGCCGCTTCCACCCACTTTGTGAAGTAATTGACAGCTACCAGAATAAAGCGATGACCATTTGATACTTTCGGCTGAATCTGCCTAATAACGTCTATGCCCCACATATAGAATGTCCATAGAGATGTCATGACATGAAGAGACTGAGGAGGCGCGTGAACCTTGTCCGCGTAAACTTGGCACTTGTGACATTTGCGGGAATAGTTTATGCAATCCCTTCCATCGTTGACCAGTAATATCCAAAACGCATTATTCTTCTTGCCATAGTGAAACCACTAGGGTGAGTTCCACAAACTCCCTCATGGACCTCCTCCAAAATCAATTGCACTTCTTTTGCATCCACACATCTTAGTAGAACAGGGTCTCAACTTCATTTGTAAAGCATTTCTCCATCAAGGATGTATCCTGATGCTATTTTCCTGATCATTTTCTTTTCATTTTCTGATGCATGTGTTGGGTATTGCTGAAGCTTTAAGTACTGCAAGATATCATGGTACCCCGGTAAACCATCTGCCTCTTCTTCTACACTATAACAATATGCCGGAGACTCCATCATTTGTAACTTAATGGGCATCATCTCATAACCCTCGCTTGATTTAAACATGGCAGCCAAAGTAGCCAACGCATCAGCCATTTGATTATCTTCTCTTGGGAGATGTCTAAAAGTGATCACATCAAATTCTTTAGTTAACTCAAGGACCAACTTGTGATACTCTATCAATTTTGCATCTTTCGTTTCCCATTCGCCACGTATCTGGTAGATGATTAATGTTGAATCCCCAAAGACTTTCAAATTTCAGATTTTTTTGTCAATGGCTTCCCTTATGCCCCATATGCATGCCTCATATTCAACCATATTATTAGTGCAATAGAATTTCAAACGGTAAGTGAAAGGATAATGATCTTCTAGTGAAGCCAAAACTGCTCCAATACCTCGTCCGAGAGCATTTACAACACCATCGAAATGCATGACCCAGGATTCTGTTGGTGACTCTTCATCTTCTGTACTACACATAAAATCCTCATCGGGGAAACTGAAATCTAATGTCTCATAATCATCTTGTGCACAACTTGCAAGAAAATCTGCTATGGCGCTTCCTTTTACTGCTTTCTGATTCACATACTGAATATCATACTCTGAGAGCAACATCTGCCATCGCGCTAGTCTTCCTGATAGGGCTGGAGCTTCCATCATAAACTTTAACGGATCTAACTGTGAGATCAACCATGTGGTATGATACAACATATACTGCCTAAGCCTTTTGGTGGCCCATTCTAGAGTGCAACATACCTTTTCAATCGGAGTATATCTTGCTTCACAGTCAGTAAACTTCTTGCTTATGTGATATATTGCCTTTCCTTCCTTCTAGTTTCATCATGTTGCCCTAATACGCAGCCCATTGAATTTTCAAACACCGTTAGATAGAGTATTAACGGTATCCATAAAACATGTGGCATTAACACCAGAGGATTAGTTAATTGCTCCTTGATCTTTTCTAAAGTTGCTTAGGATTCTTCATTACATGTCCTCGGGTTGTTTTTCTAAGAAACCTGAATATTGGATCACATTTATTTGTTAATTGGGAGATGAAACAGGCTATGTAATTCAAACATCCCAAGAATCCCTGAACTTTATTCTGTGTTTGGGGTGGTGGAAGCTCTTGTATGGCCTTTATCTTGTCTGGATCAATTTCAATTCCTCTTTTGCTTACTACAAAGCCTAACAACTTCCTAGAAGTAACCCGAAATATGCACTTGGCAGAATTAAGCTTTAACTGGAATTTTCTCAATCTTTGAAAAAGCTTACTCAGGTTCGCTAGATGCTCTTCCTCATTTTCGGACTTGGCAATCATATCATCCATATATACTTCTATTTCCTTATGCATCATATCATGGAAAAGAATGACCATAGCTCTCTGATACGTTGCCCCTGCATTCTTCAATCCAAAAGGTATTACCTTATAGCAAAAGGTTCCCCAAAGCGTTACAAAAGTAGTCTTTTCCATATCTTCTAGGCACATCTTTATTTGATTGTATCCAGAAAATCCATCCATGAACGAGAAAAAGGAGTGGCCGACGGTATTCTCTACCAAGGTGTCAATATATGGAAGCAGAAAACTGTCTTTGGGGCTTGCTCTATTAAGATCCCTGTAGTCGACACACATTCTTACTTTTCCATCCTTCTTAGGCACTGGGACAATATTTGCCACCCATTCTGGATACTTAGCTACCTCAAGGAATCTTGCATTGTTCTAAGCTTTTGCTTTACTGGCTCCCATCTTTCCCTTATAAGAAGCCTGCGTATGGCAATATCTGGATCGACACTGGGCATATCCTGATATGACCAGGCAAAGATGTCTTTATATTCTTGCAGAAGCTCAATCAAACATTATCGTGTCTCAACTAAGATGGTGGTACCGATCATTACTTCACGCTTCTCTTCTTCAGTTCCAAGATTCAAAACCTCTAACTCTTCTTTGTGGGGCAGAATTTGCTTTTCCTCTCCTTCTACCATTCTAATCAGATCCTCAGACAAGTCATACTATTCTTAATCATTAATACTCTCAACTTCCTCTAAACATAATGGTAACTCAAAATTGACTTCAGAATTTGATTCAGAGTCGTTTGGACCATTGATATCTAAAAACCTACAAATAAAAGAGACAAAAATATATACCAAGAAAGAAAGAATGAATGCAATGACACGATTTGTTATGTTTTTAAGGTTTTTTTTTTGCTTTTGGGTTTTTATGATCTTTTGTTTTAGTTTTTGCCTTGAGAAAGAAAGTTTGTCGCATGATATTATTGGGAAAATATGCACCCTTTATTGAAATTTGAATCATGGTTTTGACATAGACCCTTTTTACATAAGATCTCTAATTACCCCAGGGGCTAAGGGTAAAAGAGTTGGTTTCGAGAATTACTCTAAGGCAGTCTTAAAAATGTCAGGAACTACTTCAGCTATCTAGTTCTTCAGTTCAGCGTAGGGGCAAATCTTGGATAGATATTCGTTTTCTCCTTTCTTCTCGTCTGTAATGGCGTCAATGCTCAAATTCTCAAGAACCTCACATAATTCATCTTTTCCTTTCTCCTTCTTGTCGAAGCGGGCATTAGGGTCTAGGAACCCTACAGCCGTGAAAGTGTCACTTAGGGGTGGGCACGTCATTGGCTCCAACTTGATTTCTTCTTCCTTCTGCTTCATCTTCATGCTTTCATGCTGCCTCTTAGTCTCAGCCTTCTTTTTCCATTTATTAGGCCTAAACCCCAAACTAAATTGGCCCCTCTTTGCTGGGATCACCAAAGGACGAGGCTTTCCCTGACTTCCTTCTTTAGCTTTTTTTATTGCTTCCCAAAGGAAATTTCCTTCGTTGCACATACACTCATCACATGCTTAGCATCTCCCTTCTCGAAGAACATAAGTTCCTTGCTATCCATCTTGGCTTGGACCATCTATTTAAACTCTAAGCAACACCGGATCTCATGTTCTTCAACTTCATGGTACTCGCAGTAAGGTTTTTCATCAACCTTCATCTTCCGGTTTTCTTCCTTTAATATCCCAGCCGCTACCAATTGAGCCCATACCCAATTCATGAGCGTCTTAATTTCTTCAACATATTTATCGATCACTCTCCTTTCTTCCTCGAGCAGGACACTCGCCTTTGTCTTCTAGTGGTTTGGCAACAGATTTCCTTTTTCTTCAGATGTTTCAAATGATAACATGCCCGATTTCCTTAAATCATCCACCACCCTTTTGAATGCAGTGTAGTTCTCAATGGTATGCCCCTTTACTCCTGCATGGTATTCGCATTAGACCTTCTCATCGTACCATGATGGATAAGGAGGTGAGAACGGAGGGACGTGTCTTGGTAGCACCATCTGTAATTTGACCAGCCCTGCAAACAACTCCGCATACGTCATTGGGATGGGAGGAAAGTAGGGTATAGAATTTCCTTGATATCTTTGCTCTTCTTTTGGGACACTTGCAACCGTTAGAGCTGAGGTGTTGGGTTTGTTGAAGGTGTTGGGCTTGTTAAACACCACACATGTTGAATAATTAAGGTCGTAGACAACTGTAGCATTAACTTCATTATTATCTCTCTTCTTATACGTCTTCTTCGTTTCCCCACTGTCCAACTTTCCGCTCTTCATGACTGCTAGGATCACCATTCATTAGCATGTTCGCGAAGTTCTTCGTAGCATGGTTGAGCATGCGATCATAAAAAGGACCCTTTAGAGTTTCCACAAACATCAGGGTGATCTCATTTTCTAGCAACGGTGGCTGCATTTGTGCCGCTACATCCCTCCACCTTTATGCATATTGTCAGAAGCTCTCATAATGCTTTTGTTCCATCCCTTGCAAGACCAAACGAGTTGGAACCATGTCTGAAATATGCTTGTATTGTTCACTAAAGGCTCTGGACAAATCCTTCCACGACTTGATGTTTACCTGACATAATTGCGAGTACCAACGTGCAGCGGAACCTAATAAGCTGTCATGGAAGCAATGAATGAGCAGCTTCTCATTGTCGAGGTACGTTGATATCTTTCTACAATACAAAGTTAGATGTGCCGATGGGCATGTGGTCCCGTTATACTTCTCAAAATCCGGGATCTTAAATTTTGGTGTTTCAACTAAATCAGTTACCAAGCTCAGATCCTTGGCATCCGTTCCACCATGAGCAATGGCATCCTAGAAGGATTTGATCATTCCCTTCAACTTCTCATACTTATCCTCCCACTTCTTCTCAATTCGAACTGTATCAGTAATTTTATCGAGGTTGGGTACCTCGTAATTATTGGCCTCCCCATTTGGAACATGAGCGGAAGATTTAGCAACATGGATTGGTGTTTTGGCTTTAGCAGCAGTCTCCTTCCTGAAGGTCATTCCTGGGAATCGTAGAATGGCGGTAGAGTTTCCTCCTTCTTCAATCGCATCTGGATCCTTGAACCCTAATATGGCAGCTATCGAACTGACTGTCTTTTGATGAACCGCCTCAGTTTGTTGTTTCAAGTCGATCTCCATTTTGTCCAACATATCTTGTGTGTTCTTTTGGTTTGCCTCCAAAGCTATCAACCTTTCCTCAAAGTTCATGGCTCGGGTTTGAGCTCGTGTACCGTATTTATGAGTTGTCTTAGCAATTTTGGATATTCTGTCGTTTTTGTATTAAGTTAGTTTTTGACATGAATGTATGCACAAATGAATTCAGAAAAGCAAACAACAAAGCAAACAAAATAGTGCAAATGCATGAATGCAGTAGAAGGGCCATTAATTCCATTGAAAATCTGTTCCTGAAAGGAAACTTTTTATTGAATACGAAAGCTTTCATTACATCTTTTTCATTTTTCTATTTACAAATATTTTTCGGCTTGAACATCTAACTCCTTGATTTCTTCAAATAGCCACATGAACCTTGGTCCAACTTCTCCAATGGGCTTGATATACTAGCGAAGAGCTGCAGGTCCAGCTGCCAACATTGTCACTTGCTTTGCCACATCTTGGACTTGTGCCATTACCATCCTATCGAACTCATCTCTTTCTTGGAATCTTCGAGCATTATCTCAGAGGCGAGTGAACCAATAATCGTTTCCTACTTCGGTGATATCTTCTAGAACTAAGATCTTTGTCCTATACTCTTGAAGGAGACTATCCATTTCCTTAACTCGGTCTTTCAAGATGCCATTCTCGCTCAAACTAGCTTGGATTTCCTCATAGGTATAGTCATTTTGCATCTAGTGAACTGTTCGACCCAAGTTTTCTATTTTGGCTTCTAGTTCCATGATGAAGGTCTGGCTTTGCTTCAACTTCTTGAAGGTTTCATCATAGGCTAACTGTAACTTTAGCAATCGTACTTTGTTGTCATGAGCTTTCCTCTTCCTTGCAGTCGAATCTTCCTTCAACTCCTCTCGAGGCCTCTTACCCTTCTCATTTTCCACCACTTGTTCTATCTTCTTTCTTTCTTCGGCTAAGGCCCGTCGGAACATCTCTACTTCTGTCTTACCGTGTTCCTTCTCTTTCTCCACAGCTTGCTCTATCTCATGTCTCCACTGTTCTGGCTTTTTCGGAGATCTGCATATCGCACCGTAGCTTGAAGCTTAAGGAAGTCAACCCTTTGAATCTCATACATTACTTCTAAATTCTCGTACATTTTTTGCACTCGGCTGCCTTCTCCCTTGTGCTTTTCTACATCAAGGCTGACTTCAAACTTGTCTCGCATATTCTGTTCCTTGTGCTTCGATTTCTAACTTAGCTCGTCTTAGCTCTTCTCTCAGAATGTCGGCCTCTGATGGAACTACTTTCAAATGTTCTTCTATAGACTTTCCAGGCCTAAGAGTAGGTAGCATAATCTTGTCATTCATCCTCATATGCCTCCAAATATCATAATCATGAGTATACATGCAATGCTTGTCAAATTTTAACTTCATATAATAACAAATCTTCCATTAATCACTGATTTCCTGCACCTTCTACCTGAACTCTCCTTGAAACTTGAATTCTGACGTACCAAGCTCGGAGGTGAAGGGAACAAACTGTCGTAATCCGTATTGGCGTGAAACTAACAAAGGTGCACAACCAATTCCTCCCCATAAGCCTAACAACATCAGAAAGTTGTAATCTCCACATTTATACCTTACTTTAGCATGTCCCATCCATGGTACCCTCCATTTCATGTCTTCTTCACGACGATCTTTGAGGATATCTACCCACTTGCTTCTCTTTATACTTGGCCAATCTTGTGCCAAAAATTCCTGAAGTGGGGAAAATTTTGGAGAAAACACGTTCGGTAAGGCCAAAGTTGGACACTCCCAGAAATGACTAAGGGTCCAAACTTGAAGTAAAGGAGCACATCCTTTGAAACGCACACCTTCAACTTTTCGACAAGCATTCAAAGAGATGAAGGTTTCAGCTAGCACTACATACACGGGATTGACATTCCTCTTCAATTGCTCGAAGAAATGTAGCAAGGCCACATCAATATTTCCCAACAGCTTTCGAAAAATTACTAGACCATATATTGCAATGGCCAAGAGATCTACCCTCTTCGTTATGTTTGGATTGTAACGCCCCGGTTTTGGGCTTGGACCGGTTCGGTCAAAGTGCGGTTCGAATATAAAAGAGTGAAATTAGGAAAACCTAGTTCGGGTTGCATTAAAAATATGGAAAAATGTTCTAAAATCCTCTTTTATTATATATAAGAGTTTGGTGAAATCAATTTTACAAAAAGAGGTTTGGAAGGGTGACATTTTGGGTTAGTGACCAAAATGTAATTTTTGAAAACTGTGTGACTGTTTTAAAAAGGATTGAAACTTTGAATCTTTAAGGAGCTATTTACCCAATGGGAGTTTCTCCAGATTTTTCTAAGATATTAAATGATTAATTAATGGTTTTTAAATAAAACAAAACTGGAGGGAAGATATTTTTGGCCATAACTAACTTTTCTCTCAAATCTTCCATTTTCATTTTCTCTCAAACCAAACATCTTTTCTCCAGAGCTTTTCTCTCTGATTTTGTCACCTAAATATCTCTTTTTGATTCTCTTTTGATTGCTAATCATCTCCTCATCAAAACCTTACCATGTGCTAAGTGGATTTTCAAGAAAACTTGGTTTTAAAAGGGAGAAACTCAAGTTTGGAGGTAAGAACATCCTTCTCCTCTAAACTCTCAGTTCTTTACTGAAATTCCTAAGTTCTCAATCCTTAATTTATGTTTAATAAAAGGTTTTAAGGTTGTGTTCTTGATCTTGGCTTTTAAATGCAAGATTTGCTTGGTTTTGATGAAATTTCGTATGATCTGATTTGGGCAGTGTTTTGAGGTGTCAATGTGATGTTAAATGAATGTTAAACTGATAATGAATTGAGGTTTAATCAATGCAATCCCCGATAGGTTGAATTTCCTAAGTTTAGCTTGTGTTTTTGATGGTTTATGGTGTGATCTTGTTGATATGTTATAGCTGGAGGTATAAGGATGTGGTTAGATCCTTTTTGGATGTTAATTGAAGTTTAAGGATGATTAGATTTGATGGAACATGGCTGGGTAATGTTGTGGAGTTGTTTGGATGCATTTTCGGTTGTATTTGGTAGCCGAAAATGGAGTGTTGATGAGAGCAGCGGGTTTAGGTGCTTTCATTGAAGCTATTAATGCATGATGATGCATTAATCCTCTACTTTGATGTGTTTAAAACAGGGGAGTCATCTTTGGATCCAAGTGGTGAACAAAGCTCATGTATGGTGAAGGTTTCTTAAACACTATTAGCTTTTGGCATTTGGCAATGGGGGACCTATGTAGTTGTTTTGGGAGATGTTTTGGACTCCCTAAGTTGGATTTATGTTGTTGATAATGTTGGAACTTGTAATTGGCCTTTATGTGGTATGTTTGGTGATTTAATGCTTGAATGGTTTGCTAAGTAGGAAGCATGCCTATAGATTTGGGGCTTTTCATAATTGATGCCATGTTGATGTTTGGTTGATGCAAATATGTTCCTTGTATGTTGAATGTCTTGCTGGTAAAGTTTGGTGACATTTGGAGTATGTTTGATAAGTTAATTGCATGATAAACCAGCAAATTTTCTGCAATCTGGGCAACCTGTTTCGGAACAGGTGCTACCGTATCGGAACGGGGGCCTGAAATGGCCTGGGCGTTCCGAAACGGGAGGCACTGTTCCGGAACGGTTTGGCCACTGCCAGGCCATGTTTCGGTACCAGTTTCGGAACGGGTCTTCTCTGTTCCTAAACACTCGACCGTTGGGCACTGAAATTGATGGTTAAATGTTTTGCAATGTTTGCATTTTGGTCCTGAAACTTGTTTATGCGATTGTGTGAGTTTGGGATGTCCTTTTGAGCTGAAATTTGGCAGAGAAGCATGAACCCTGACTAGTTACACATTGGTAACTTTAATTTGAATTAAGTCCTTATAATTTTCAGAATTTACAATTTGGTCCCTAAAGTTGTAATTTGTTCAATTGAGTCCCTGAATGTTCTCTGTTGGCTATGATCTTTGAACATGATGATCTTGTGAATATATCTAGGGTTAATGTGTATCTAGACAAGACTAAAAAGAAAAAAAAGGGTCGTTAATCAAGGTTGACTTTCGGGTTGACTTTGGTTTTCCCCGTGTAATCTTCTTAATTCGGGTCAACCGTCTAGGCCGGGTTAAGGGGGTTACATTTTGTGGTATCAGAGCTGAGTTCTCGAGTAATTGGGAATGGTTATGTGAATGATTTAAGCATGTATGCTTTGTATGCTTGTTGAGTGAAAGCATGTTGAGTAAGTTGTAAATGTGATGCAATTGAGTTGTATGCTGTGGTGAAGCATGTTGTGGGTACCCATTGCCAAATCAAAGCTAATGAAATGATGTTGTTTCTAAGTGAAAATGAGCTTGAGAACTTGGATTACTTACCTTGCTGGGCCTGACTTTGTTTATTTGCATTGTGATTGCATTGTTAGAGTATGGCACCTCGTAGAGAGTTAAGGAGTAATGTGTGAGCTGCGGCTCAAAATGAGAATGAGAATGAAGAGAATGTTAAAAGTGCGGTTTTACCTCCTCCACCTGGTGGTGGTGGTGCTGAGGGTGAAGGAGCTGGAGCTGCAGCTGGTGCTGGGGTCGCTGGACCTGAGGCTGGTCAGGGACAAGCTGTTCCTGACATGACAGTGTTGATACAAGCTATTGCTGGAGCTTTTCAAGCCGCAGTAGTTGGAGCTCGAGGAGCTGGGCATCAGGGAGATGATGGAGTTAGACTACCCTTGGAACGTCTGCGCAGTCTGGGAGGGACTGAGTTCAGGGGTTTGTCAGCTGAAGGTTTGGAATCTTGGTTAGAGAGTACCAAGAGAATCTTGGGTCAGATGAGTTGCACTGATATGCAAAAGTTGGGCTGTGTAGTATCCTTGCTACAGGATGATGCATACACGTGGTGGACGACCACAATCTCTGGGATGGCAGAAGCTGATGTAACTTGGACATTCTTTCAGAATGCGTTCAAGAGAAGGTATCTTGGTGTGAGGTACCTAGATGAAAAGAAGAGGGAGTTCATGTCTCTTACCCAGGGGAGCATGTCTGTAGCTGAGTATGAAGTACAGTTTGTTCGACTCAGTCAATACGCACCTGAGCTTGTCCCGGATGAGCGGGAGAGGTGTGAAAGGTTCCGTTATGGTTTAGTGACGGAGGTTAAGATGTATGTGCTGGCTACCGAGTATAGTGATTTTGATGTGCTGGTGGGTCGAGCAAAGGATATTGAGATGAACTTGGGTTTATCTGCTAAGAGTGCTGGGTCAAGTGCTGGTAAGCGAGCAGCTGAATATAGTTCCGGTGGTGGACGGAACAAGAGGGGACGTGATCAGAAGTATCAGTCCTCAGCTAAGCGAGGTGGTGGTGCACCTGCTCGGGGAGGCAATGCTAGAGTTGATCCGAGTGCATGTTGGACATGTGGTTCACGTGGTCACATGAAACGTGATTGTCCTCGAGCTGTGAGGGAAGTGCAAGCTCCTGTTGCGGCAGCTGGTAATGGGTGCTGGAATTGTGGATCTACGGACCATATGAGGCGAGAGTGTCCTATGTTGGCTGGTGGCCAAGTGCGTGCTCCTGTTGTTGCTGCACCACAGAGAGGTCGTGGGCGCGGCCGTGGTAACTTTCAGCGGAGAGAGGAAGGTGGTAGGGGTGTGGCTCATGTTGTGGCTATTCAGCCTAAGGGTGGCGGCCAAGCTAGGGTGTATGCTCAGCGGGAGGGAACGAATGACGCGGATGTGATCGCAGGTACCTTTACTTTGCAATCCTTGTCATTACTTTCCTTGATTGATGCTAGATCTACGCACTCGTACATTTTGCGTGAGCATGCTGAATTGCTTGGTTTGCCTGTTGAGTCTTTGGATGTTGGTGTGCGTGTCACTAGTTCTTTTGGTGAGACTGTTGTGACTCGAAAGCTGTATAGAAGGTGTCCTTTGGTTGTTCAAGATCATGTTTTTCATGTTGACCTTATGGAGTTGCCTTTCTATGGTTTTGATGTAATCCTTGGTATGGATTGGCTTGCTGAGCATCGTGCTGTTGTGGATTGTGAAAATAAGCGAGTTTCGTTGAAGCTTGCGGATGATTATGAGGTGGTTGTGGTTGGTGAGAATGTGAAGTTTCTTGCCAATGTGGTATCTACATTGGAGGCGAGCCGGGTGCTGAGGCAAGGTTGTGAAGCTTATCTAGCTGTTGTGATGAATCCTAGCTCAAAGGAGTTGCGTGTGCAGGATATCAGGATTGTGAAGGAGTTTCCTGGTGTGTTTCTTGAGGAGTTGCCTGGTTTACCCCCTAATCGCGAGGTGGAGTTTGGGATTGAGCTGTATGAGAATACAACTCCTGTGTCCATTACCCCTTATAGAATGGCACCTAAAGAGTTGAAGGAGCTGAAGACGCAATTGCAAGAATTGCTTGATCGTGGGTTCATTCAGCCAAGTGTGTCACCTTGGGGTGCACCGGTCTTGTTTGTGAAGAAGAAGGATGGCACTATGAGAATGTGCATTGATTACCGTCAGCTGAACAAGTTGACTATCAAGAATCGGTATCCTTTGCCGAGAATTGATGATCTCTTTTATCAATTTCGGGGAGCAGCTGTGTTCTCTAATATTGACTTGAGGTCAGGGTATTACCAGTTGAAGGTGAAGGATGTGGATGTGCCTAAGACAGCTTTCAGGACAAGGTATGGGCATTATGAGTTCCTTGTGATGCCGTTTGGTTTGACAAATGCTCCTGCTGCTTTCATGGACATGATGAATCGTGTGTTTCATGAATATCTGGACAAGTTTGTTGTGGTGTTCATTGATGATATCCTCGTGTACTCGCGTACTGAGGAGGAGCATGAAGAGCATTTGAGGATTGTGCTGCAAGCTTTGTTGGAGAATCAGCTTTATGCCAAGCTGAGCAAGTGTGAGTTCTGGTTAAGTGAAGTGGTGTTTCTTGGGCATGTGGTTTCTGCAGAGGGGATTCGTGTTGATCCTCAGAAGATTGAGGCAGTGATGAATTGGAAGGTTCCTAAGTCTGTTCATGAGGTTCGTAGTTTCCTTGGTTTGGCGGGATACTACCGAAGGTTTGTGGATGGGTTTTCTAAGATTGCTGCACCTTTGACGAAGTTGTTGCAGAAAGATGTTAAGTATGAGTGGACGGAAGCGAGACAGCAGGCTTTTGAGAAGCTTAAGGCGGCTTTAACGCAAGCTCCTATCTTGGTTCAACCTGAATCAGGGAAAGAGTTTGTGGTCTATAGTGATGCGTCCTATGTTGGTTTGGGATGTGTGTTGATGCAAGAGGGTAAGGTGGTGGCTTATGCATCGCGGCAGTTGAAGGTGCATGAGCGCAATTATCCTACGCATGACATTGAGTTGGCTGCGGTGGTTTTTGCGTTGAAGATCTGGAGACATTACCTGTATGGTGAGAAGTGTACTGTGTACACGGATCACAAGAGTTTGAGGTATCTGATGTCTCAGAAGGAGTTGAATCTTAGGCAGCGACGTTGGGTGGAGTTGCTCAAGGATTATGATTTGACGATTGAGTATCACCCTGGGAAAGCTAATGTTGTAGCGGATGCCTTGAGTAGGAAGGTAGCTGTTGAGCTGAGGGCTATGTTTGCCAGTTTGAGTATCTCGCGCGATGGTGGTCTTGTGGCTGAGTTGCAGGTGAAACCATCTTTGGTACAGTTGATCAAGGAAAAGCAGTTGCTGGATGATTCCTTGGTACCGCACGTTCAGGATATCGCGGAGGGTAGACCTTCGGATTTCAGCTTTAATGATGATGGAGTGTTATGTTTTGGGAGTCGGATAGTTGTGCCCAACGATGTTGAGTTGAGGCTTGCTATTTTGACTGAAGGTCATAATAGTCCTTTTGCTATGCACCCTGGTAGTACTAAGATGTATCGTGATCTTCGTTATGAGTACTATTGGGTGGGTTTAAAGAAGGATGTTGGAGAGTTTGTGAGCAAGTGTATGGTGTGTCAGCGAGTTAAGGCTGAGCATCAGGTTCCTTCAGGGTTGTTGCAACCGTTGAGAATCCCTGAATGGAAGTGGGAAAGGATTACCATGG
This sequence comes from Hibiscus tridactylites, assembly GCA_958450335.1. Classification (NCBI taxonomy): domain Eukaryota; kingdom Viridiplantae; phylum Streptophyta; class Magnoliopsida; order Malvales; family Malvaceae; genus Hibiscus; species Hibiscus tridactylites. The sequence continues at coordinate 19,559,290 of OY288278.1, read as the reverse complement.
ATTTTGTCTCTGGTTTGCCCTTGTCGCCATCGAAGAAGAATTCGATGTGGGTGATTGTGGATCGCCTGACGAAGTGTGCGCATTTCTTGCCTGTGCAAACTACGTTCTCTTTGGATAAGCTTGCGGAGCTGTACATTGCTGAGATTGTGCGGCTGCATGGTGTGCCTAAATCGATTGTGTCGGATAGGGATCCGAGGTTTACATTGCGTTTCTGGCAGTGTTTGCATCAAGCTTTGGGTACAAGGTTGAATTTCAGTACATCTTATCATCCTCAGTCGGATGGTCAGTCCGAGCGTGTTATCCAGATTTTGGAGGATATGTTGAGGTGCTGTGTGATTGAGTTCCAAGGCTCTTGGGAGAAACATTTGCCTTTGGTGGAGTTTGCTTATAACAATAGTTATCAAGCAAGTATTAAAATGGCACCTTATGAGGCTTTGTACGGGAGGAAGTGTAGGACTCCTCTTTGTTGGGCTGAAACGGGTCAGAAGTTGGTTTCGATGCCGGCTTTGTTGAAAGGAACCACCGAGAAGGTGAAGCTCATTTGTGAGCGTCTGAAGGCGGCTTCTGATCGGCAAAAGTCTTACGCGGATTTGAAGCGTAAGGAGATTGAGTATGCAGTGGGTGACCGTGTGTTTTTGAAGGTTTCGCCTTGGAAAAAGGTGATGAGGTTTGGCCGTAAGGGTAAGTTGAGCCCTAGGTACATTGGACCATACAAGGTGATTCAGCGTGTGGGTCCTGTTGCGTACAAGTTGAGGCTACCTCAAGAGTTGGAGAAGATTCATGATGTGTTTCATGTTTCTATGCTCCGGAAGTATAGATCTGATCCTTCGCATGTGATGGCTGTGGAAGAAGTGGAATTGAATCCGGATTTGACCTATGATGAGGAACCGGTGAAGGTTCTGGATTCGGATAGCAAGGTTCTTCGTGGCAAGACCATTGAGCTGGTAAAGGTGTTGTGGAAGCACCGTGGTGTTGAGGAAGCCACGTGGGAACGGAAGGATGTCATGCTGAAGCAGTTTCCGTACCTCTTTCCTTCAGGTAAATTTCGAGGACGAAATTTCTTAAGGGGGGGAGAGTTGTAACGCCCCGGTTTTGGACTTAGAAGTTTTGGGCTTGGACCGGTTCGGTCAAAGTGCGGTTCGAATATAAAAGAGTGAAATTAGGAAAACCTAGTTTGGGTTGCATTAAAAATATGGAAAAATGTTCTAAAATCCTCTTTTATTATATATAAGAGTTTGGTGAAATCAATTTTACAAAATGAGGTTTGGAAGGGTGACATTTTGGGTTAGTGACCAAAATGTAATTTTTGAAAACTGTGTGACTGTTTTAAAAAGGATTGAAACTTTGAATCTTTAAGGAGCTATTTACCCAATGGGAGTTTCTCCAGATTTTTCTAAGATATTAAATGATTAATTAATGGTTTTTAAATAAAACAAAAGTGGAGGGAAGATATTTTTGGCCAAAACTAACTTTTCTCTCAAATCTTCCATTTTCATTTTCTCTCATTTTCTCTCAAACCAAACATCTTTTCTCCAAAGCTTTTCTCTCTAATTTTGTCACCTAAATATCTCTTTTCAATTCTCTTTTGATTGCTAATCATCTCCTCATCAAAACCTTACCATGTGCTAAGTGGATTTTGAAGAAAACTTGGTTCTAAAAGGGAGAAACTCAAGTTTGGAGGTAAGAACGTCCTTCTCCTCTAAACTCTCAGTTCTTTACTGAAATTCCTAAGTTCTCAATCCTAAATTTATGTTTAATAAAAGGTTTTAAGGTTGTGTTCTTGATCTTGGCTTTTAAATGCAAGATTTGCTTGGTTTTGATGAAATTTCGTATGATCTGATTTGGGCAGTGTTTTGAGGTGTCAATGTGATGTTAAATGAATGTTAAATTGATAAGGAATTGAGGTTTAATCAATGCAATCCCGGATAGGTTGAATTTCCTAAGTTTAGCTTGTGTGTTTGATGGTTTATGGTGTGATCTTGTTGATCTGTTATAGCTGGAGGTATAAGGATGTGGTTAGATCCTTTTTGGATGTTAATTGAAGTTTAAGGATGATTAGATTTGATGGAACATGGCTGGGTAATGTTGTGGAGTTGTTTGGATGCATTTTCGGTTGTGTTTGGTAGCCGAAATGGAGTGTGGATGAGAGCAGCGGGTTTAGGTGCTTTCATTGAAGCTATTAATGCATGACGATGCATTAATCCTCTGCTTTGATGTGTTTAAAACAGGGGAGTCATCTTTGGATCCAAGTGGTGAACAAAGCTCATGTATGGTGAAGGTTTCTTAAACACTATTAGCTTTTGGCATTTGGCAATGGGGGACCTATGTAGTTGTTTTGGGAGATGTTTTGGACTCCCTAAGTTGGATTTATGTTGTTGATAATGTTGGAACTTGTAATTGGCCTTTATGTGGTATGTTTGGTGATTTGATGCTTGAATGGTTTGCTAAGTAGGAAGCATGCCTATAGATTTGGGGCTTTTCATAATTGATGCCATGTTGATGTTTTGTTGATGCAAATATGTTCCTTGTATGTTGAATGTCTTGCTGGTAAAGTTTGGTGACATTTGGAGTATGTTTGATAAGTCAATTGCATGATAAACCAGCAAATTTTTTGCAATCTGGGCAACCTGTTTCGGAACAGGTGCTACCGTATCGGAACGGGGGCCTGAAATGGCCTGGGCGTTCCGAAACGGGAGGCACTGTTCCGGAACGGTTTGGCCACTGCCAGGCCATGTTTCGGTACCAGTTTCGGAACGGTCCCGCGTTTTGGAACGGGTCTTCTCTGTTCCGAAACACTGGACCGTTGGGCACTGAAATTGATGGTTAAATGTTTTGCAATGTTTGCATTTTGGTCCTGAAACTTGTTTATGCAATTGTGTGAGTTTGGGATGTTCTTTTGAGCTGAAATTTGGCAGAGAAGCATGAACCCTGACTAATTACATATTGGTAACTTTAATTTGAATTAAGTCCGTATAATTTTCAGAATTTACAATTTGGTCCCTAAAGTTGTAATTTGTTCAATTGAGTCCCTGAATGTTCTCTGTTGGCTATGATCTTTGACATTATGATCTTGTGAATATATCTAGGGTTAATGTGTATCTAGACAAGACTAAAAAGAAAAAAAGGGTCGTTAATCAAGGTTGACTTTCGGGTTGACTTTGGTTTTCCCCGTGTAATCTTCTTAATTCGGGTCAACCGTCTAGGCCGGGTTAAAGGGGTTACATTTGGTGGTATCAGAGCTGAGTTCTCGAGTAATTGGGAATGTTTATGTGAATGATTTAAGCATGTATGCTTTGTATGCTTGTTGAGTGAAAGCATGTTGACTAAGTTGTATATGTGATGCAATTGAGTTGTATGCTGTGGTGAAGCATGTTGTGGGTACCCATTGCCAAATCAAAGCTAATGAAGTGATGTTGTTTCTAAGTGAAAATGAGCTTGAGAACTTGGATTACTTACCTTGTTGGGCCTGACTTTGTTTATTTGCATTGTGATTGCATTGTTAGAGTATGGCACCTCGTAGAGAGTTAAGGAGTAATGTGCGAGCTGCGGCTCAAAATGAGAATGAGAATGAAGAGAATGTTGAAAGTGCGGTTTTACCTCCTCCACCAGGTGGTGGTGGTGCTGAGGGTGAAGGAGCTGGAGCTGCAGCTGGTGCTGGGGTCGCTGGACCTGAGGCTGGTCAGGGACAAGCTGTTCCTGACATGACAGTGTTGATACAAGCTATTGCTGGAGCTTTTCAAGCCGCTGTAGCTGGAGCTCGAGGAGCTGGGCATCAGGGAGATGCTGGAGTTAGACTACCCTTGGAACGTCTGCGCAGTCTGGTAGGGACTGAGTTCAGGGGTTTGTCAGCTGAAGGTTCAGAATCTTGGTTAGGGAGTACCAAGAGAATCTTGGGTCAGATGAGTTGCACTGATGTGCAAAAGTTGGGCTGTGTAGTATCCTTGCTACAGGATGATGCATACACGTGGTGGACAACCACAATCTCTGGGATGGCAGAAGTTGATGTAACTTGGACATTCTTTCAGAATGCGTTCAAGAGAAGGTATCTTGGTGTGAGGTACCTAGATGAAAAGAAGAGGGAGTTCATGTCTCTTACCCAGGGGAGCATGTCTGTAGCTGAGTATGAAGTACAATTTGTTCGACTAAGTCAATACGCACCTGAGCTTGTCCCGGATGAGCGGGAGAGGTGTGAAAGGTTCCGTTATGGTTTAGTGACGGAGGTTAAGATGTATGTGCTGGCTACCGAGTATAGTGATTTTGATGTGCTGGTGGGTCGAGCAAAGGATATTGAGATGAACTTGGGTTTATTTGCTAAGAGTGCTGGGTCAAGTGCTGGTAAGCGAGCAGCTGAATATAGTTCCGGTGGTGGACGAAACAAGAGGGGACGTGATCAGAAGTATCAGTCCTCAGCTAAGCGAGGTGGTGGTGCACCTGCTCGGGGAGGCAATGCTAGAGTTGATCCGAGTGCATGTTGGACATGTGGTTCACGTGGTCACATGAAACGTGATTGTCCTCGAGCTGTGAGGGAAGTGCAAGCTCCTGTTGCGGCAGCTGGTAATGGGTGCTGGAATTGTGGATCTACGGACCATATGAGGCGAGAGTGTCCTATGTTGGCTGGTGGCCAAGTGCGTGCTCCTGTTGTTGCTGCACCACAGAGAGGTCGTGGGCGCGGCCGTGGTAACTTTCAGCGGAGAGAGGAAGGTGGTAGGGGTGTGGCTCATGTTGTGGCTATTCAGCCTAAGGGTGGCGGCCAAGCTAGGGTGTATGCTCAGCGGGAGGGAACGAATGACGCGGATGTGATCGCAGGTACCTTTACTTTGCAATCCTTGTCATTACTTTCCTTGATTGATTCTAGATCTACGCACTCGTACATTTTGCGTGAGCATGTTGAATTGCTTGGTTTGCCTGTTGAGTCTTTGGATGTTGGTGTGCGTGTCACTAGTTCTTTTGGTGAGACTGTTGTGACTCGAAAGCTGTATAGAAGGTGTCCTTTGGTTGTTCAAGATCATGTTTTTCATGTTGACCTTATGGAGTTGCCTTTCTATGGTTTTGATGTAATCCTTGGTATGGATTGGCTTGCTGAGCATGGTGCTGTTGTGGATTGTGAAAATAAGCGAGTTTCGTTGAAGCTTGCGGATGATTATGAGGTGGTTGTGGTTGGTGAGAATGTGAAGTTTCTTGCCAATGTGGTATCTACATTGGAGGCGAGCCGGATGCTGAGGCAAGGTTGTGAAGCTTATCTAGCTGTTGTGATGAATCCTAGCTCAAAGGAGTTGCGTGTGCAGGATATCAGGATTGTGAAGGAGTTTCCTGGTGTGTTTCCTGAGGAGTTGCCTGGTTTACCCCCTAATCGCGAGGTGGAGTTTGGGATTGAGCTGTATGAGAATACAACTCCTGTGTCCATTACCCCTTATAGAATGGCACCTAAAGAGTTGAAGGAGCTGAAGACGCAATTGCAAGAATTGCTTGATTGTGGGTTCATTCGGCCAAGTGTGTCACCTTGGGGTGCACCGGTCTTGTTTGTGAAGAAGAAGGATGGCACTATGAGAATGTGCATTGATTACCGTCAGCTGAACAAGTTGACTATCAAGAATCGGTATCCTTTGCAGAGAATTGATGATCTCTTTGATCAATTTCGGGGTGCAGCTGTGTTCTCTAAGATTGACTTGAGGTCAGGGTATTACCAGTTGAAGGTGAAGGATGTGGATGTGCCTAAGACAGCTTTCAGGACAAGGTATGGGCATTATGAGTTCCTTGTGATGCCGTTTGGTTTGACAAATGCTCCTGCTGCTTTCATGGACATGATGAATCGTGTGTTTCATGAATACCTGGACAAGTTTGTTGTGGTGTTCATTGATGATATCCTCGTGTACTCGCGTACTGAGGAGGAGCATGAAGAGCATTTGAGGATTGTGCTGCAAGCTTTGTTGGAGAATCAGCTTTATGCCAAGCTGAGCAAGTGTGAGTTCTGGTTAAGTGAAGTGGTGTTTCTTGGGCATGTGGTTTCTGCTGAGGGGATTCGTGTTGATCCTCAGAGGATTGAGGCGGTGATGAATTGGAAGGTTCCTATGTCTGTTCATGAGGTTCGTAGTTTCCTTGGTTTGGCGGGATACTACCGAAGGTTTGTGGATGGGTTTTCTAAGATTGCTGCACCTTTGACGAAGTTGTTGCAGAAAGATGTTAAGTATGAGTGGACGGAAGCGAGACAGCAGGCTTTTGAGAAGCTTAAGGCGGCTTTGACGCAAGCTCCTATCTTGGTTCAACCTGAATCAGGGAAAGAGTTTGTGGTCTATAGTGATGCGTCCTATGTTGGTTTGGGATGTGTGTTGATGCAAGAGGGTAAGGTGGTGGCTTATGCATCGCGGCAGTTGAAGGTGCATGAGCGCAATTATCCTACGCATGACATTGAGTTGGCTGCGGTGGTTTTTGCGTTGAAGATCTGGAGACATTACCTGTATGGTGAGAAGTGTACTGTGTACACGGATCACAAGAGTTTGAGGTATCTGATGTCTCAGAAGGAGTTGAATCTTAGGCAGCGACGTTGGGTGGAGTTGCTCAAGGATTATGATTTGACGATTGAGTATCACCCTGGGAAAGCTAATGTTGTAGCGGATGCCTTGAGTAGGAAGGTAGCTATTGAGCTGAGGGCTATGTTTGCCAGTTTGAGTATCTCGCGCGATGGTGGTCTTGTGGCTGAGTTGCAGGTGAAACCATCTTTGGTTCAGTTGATCAAGGAAAAGCAGTTGCTGGATGATTCCTTGGTACCGCACGTTCAGGATATCGCGGAGGGTAGACCTCCGGATTTCAGCTTTAATGATGATGGAGTGTTGTGTTTTGGGAGTCGGATAGTTGTGCCCAACGATGCTGAGTTGAGGCTTGCTATTTTGACTGAAGGTCATAATAGCCCTTTTGCTATGCACCCTGGTAGTACTAAGATGTATCGTGATCTTCGTGATGAGTACTATTGGGTGGGTTTGAAGAAGGATGTTGGAGAGTTTGTGAGCAAGTGTATGGTATGTCAGCGAGTTAAGGCTGAGCATCAGGTTCCTTCAGGGTTGTTGCAACCGTTGAGAATCCCTGAATGGAAGTGGGAAAGGATTACCATGGATTTTGTCTCTGGTTTGCCCTTGTCGCCATCGAAGAAGAATTCGGTGTGGGTGATTGTGGATCGCCTGACGAAGTGTGCGCATTTCTTGCCTGTGCAAACTACGTTCTCTTTGGATAAGCTTGCGGAGCTGTACATTGCTGAGATTGTGCGGCTGCATGGTGTGCCTAAACCGATTGTGTCGGATAGGGATCCGAGGTTTACATCGCGTTTCTGGCAGTGTTTGCATCAAGCTTTGGGTACAAGGTTGAATTTCAGTACATCTTATCATCCTCAGTCGGATGGTCAGTCCGAGCGTGTTATCCAGATTTTGGAGGATATGTTGAGGTGCTGTGTGATTGAGTTTCAAGGCTCTTGGGAGAAACATTTGCCTTTGGTGGAGTTTGCTTATAACAATAGTTATCAAGCAAATATTCAAATGGCACCTTATGAGGCTTTGTACGGGAGGAAATGTAGGACTCCTCTTTGTTGGGCTGAAACGGGTCAGAAGTTGGTTTCGATGCCAGCTTTGTTGAAAGGAACCACCGAGAAGGTGAAGCTCATTTGTGAGCGTCTGAAGGCGGCTTCTGATCGGCAAAAGTCTTACGCGGATTTGAAGCTTAAGAAGATTGAGTATGCAGTGGGTGACCGTGTGTTTTTGAAGGTTTCGCCTTGGAAAAAGGTGATGAGGTTTGGCCGTAAGGGTAAGTTGAGCCCTAGGTACATTGGACCATACGAGGTGATTGAGCGTGTGGGTCCTGTTGCGTACAAGTTGAGGCTACCTCAAGAGTTGGAGAAGATTCATGATGTGTTTCATGTTTCTATGCTCCGGAAGTATAGATCTGATCCTTCGCATGTGATACCTGTGGAAGAAGTGGAATTGAATCCGGATTTGACCTATGATGAGGAACCGGTGAAGGTTCTGGATTCGGATAGCAAGGTTCTTCGTGGCAAGACCATTGAGCTGGTAAAGGTGTTGTGGAAGCACCGTGGTGTTGAGGAAGCCACGTGGGAACGTAAGGATGTCATGCTGAAGCAGTTTCCGTACCTCTTTCCTTCAGGTAAATTTCGAGGACGAAATTTCTTAAGGGGGGAGAGTTGTAACGCCCCGGTTTTGGACTTAGAAGTTTTGGGCTTGGACCGGTTCGGTCAAAGTGCGGTTCGAATATAAAAGAGTGAAATTAGGAAAACCTAGTTCGGGTTGCATTAAAAATATGGAAAAATGTTCTAAAATCCTCTTTTATTATATATAAGAGTTTGGTGAAATCAACTTTACAAAATGAGGTTTGGAAGGGTGACATTTTGGGTTAGTGACCAAAATGTAATTTTTGAAAACTGTGTGACTGTTTTAAAAAGGATTGAAACTTTGAATCTTTAAGGAGCTATTTACCCAATGGGAGTTTCTCCAGATTTTTCTAAGATATTAAATGATTAATTAATGGTTTTTAAATAAAACAAAAGTGGAGGGAAGATATTTTTGGCCAAAACTAACTTTTCTCTCAAATCTTCCATTTTCATTTTCTCTCATTTTCTCTCAAACCAAACATCTTTTCTCCAGAGCTTTTCTCTCTGATTTTGTCACCTAAATATCTCTTTTCAATTCTCTTTTGATTGCTAATCATCTCCTCATCAAAACCTTACCATGTGCTAAGTGGATTTTCAAGAAAACTTGGTTCTAAAAGGGAGAAACTCAAGTTTGGAGGTAAGAACGTCCTTCTCCTCTAAACTCTCAGTTCTTTACTGAAATTCCTAAGTTCTCAATCCTTAATTTATGTTTAATAAAAGGTTTTAAGGTTGTGTTCTTGATCTTGGCTTTTAAATGCAAGATTTGCTTGGTTTTGATGAAATTTCGTATGATCTGATTTGGGCAGTGTTTTGAGGTGTCAATGTGATGTTAAATGAATGTTAAATTGATAAGGAATTGAGGTTTAATCAATGCAATCTCGGATAGGTTGAATTTCCTAAGTTTAGCTTGTGTTTTTGATGGTTTATGGTGTGATCTTGTTGATCTGTTATAGCTGGAGGTATAAGGATGTGGTTAGATCCTTTTTGGATGTTAATTGAAGTTTAAGGATGATTAGATTTGATGGAACATGGCTGGGTAATGTTGTGGAGTTGTTTGGATGCATTTTCGGTTGTGTTTGGTTGCCGAAAATGGAGTGTGGATGAGAGCAGCGGGTTTAGGTGCTTTCATTGAAGCTATTAATGCATGATTATGCATTAATCCTCTGCTTTGATGTGTTTAAAACAGGGGAGTCATCTTTGGATCCAAGTGGTGAACAAAGCTCATGTATGATTAAGGTTTCTTAAACACTATTAGCTTTTGGCATTTGGCAATGGGGGACCTATGTAGTTGTTTTGGGAGATGTTTTGGACTCCCTAAGTTGGATTTATGTTGTTGATAATGTTGGAACTTGTAATTGGCCTTTAAGTTGTATGTTTGGTGATTTAATGCTTGAATGGTTTGCTAAGTAGGAAGCATGCCTATAGATTTGGGGCTTTTCATAATTGATGCCATGTTGATGTTTGGTTGATGCAAATATGTTCCTTGTATGTTGAATGTCTTGCTGGTAAAGTTTGGTGACATTTGGAGTATGTTTGATAAGTCAATTGCATGATAAACCAGCAAATTTTCTGCAATCTGGGCAACCTGTTTCGGAACAGGTGCTACCGTATCGGAACGGGGGCCTGAAATGGCCTGGGCGTTCCGAAACGGGAGGCACTGTTCCGGAACGGTTTGGCCACTGCCAGGCCATGTTTCGGTACCAGTTTCGGAACGGTCCCGCGTTTCGGAACGGGTCTTCTCTGTTCCGAAACACTCAACCGTTGGGCACTGAAATTGATGGTTAAATGTTTTGCAATGTTTGCATTTTGGTCCTGAAACTTGTTTATGCAATTGTGTGAGTTTTGGATGTCCTTTTGAGCTGAAATTTGGCAGAGAAGCATGAAACTTGACTAATTACATATTGGTAACTTTAATTTGAATTAAGTCCTTATAATTTTCAGAATTTACAATTTGGTCCCTAAAGTTGTAATTTGTTCAATTGAGTCCCTGAATGTTCTCTGTTGGCTATGATCTTTGAACATGATGATCTTGTGAATATATCTAGGGTTAATGTGCATCTAGACAAGACTAAAAAGAAAAAAAAGGGTCGTTAATCAAGGTTGACTTTCAGGTTGACTTTGGTTTTCCCCGTGTAATCTTCTTAATTCGGGTCAACCGTCTAGGCTGGGTTAAGGGGGTTACATGGATGGACCAGAATGATGGTTCGAATGCGTGACCAAGGAAAATTAAAACTTCCCACTCTCTTCCGTATCAACCCATTCATCCCTCATTCTAGCAAATGAGGCAAGTTTTAAGTGTGAGTTCTTGTTCTTGAGCGGCTTTGTATACACCCAATTCTCCTTCACCTTGGCCATATTGAACAAGGCCATGTACTCCTCGAAAGTAGGCATCATGTCCTCTCTATTGAACGTAAAGAAGCAATACCCAGGGTTCTAGAACTGGATCAAAGTCTTCAGAAACGGCTCATCAACCTTGACAAACAGAAGATAAGTTATGTCGCCATAAGACTCACAGAACAATTGTTTGGTCTTATAATCAAAATGGTCCCAAATCTCACGTAACTCCTGCGCATTGTTCTGCTTAACACTAACATGTGCATACTCTGAAGTTTATGTCTCGTGACCCGCACCCAAATTGTCTCCATACTTCCTCTAATTGACCTCAGACCAGTGACACACTTTCGCATTTTCCTCCTCACTCTTCAAGAGCTTTTCGTCCATAATTGAACAATTTTCTAGAATCAACCTCTTCAAAATATGGAATGATGCACATACAAAACAAACAAGATAGGGAAAATAGATTAATAAAGCAAGAAAAAGAGAAATGAAACGGTCAAAAGTAAATTAAATGCATGATAATTATGGGCCGACATTCCAACATTTCAGGACATGTCTCCACGAATTATTCTTGCGACTCAACACCCTAGGCTTTTCCGCGTGGCTCTATTAGAGGTAGGCTCTAAATTCTCAAACTTGGTATGGTTCTAAAAAGGTACTTGAGATGTCCTTGATGTCCCCTACTAAGGTAGCAAGGCCCTCGATTCTCACCCATTACAGGCTCCAAACGAATTGAGTTCAACTCATGAGGACTCACCAACGATGCCTTCTCGAAGAATCAATATCCTTACGAAGACAAGGGAATGAGTCCTGAAGGTACTTGCTAGGCTCAAACGAAGAATCAATATTCTTACATGAGCAAAGCTTGTTCCCCTCACTTAAATGAACAAGACAAAGATCGAGAATAGAGCTTGGAATTAAGTCTTAAATACGTAAGATAGAGTTATATTCATTTAAACGGGCAAATAAATAGAATCTATCGTGAACTTGCAAATTTCATATTTTTTATAAATAAAAAAACTTTTTTTTGAAAACCATTTAAAATCAATTTGTGGCATGACCCTCTTTTGTTTTTATTTTAAAAACAAAAACACTTCCCCAGCAGAGTCGCCAAGCTGTCGCAACCCTTTCGAGCTTTGACTTTTTGAAAACTTTAAAAACATGGAGTCGCCACCAATCTTTTTGAAAAGTGTGATTGGATCACTTTAAAACAAGGTTATTTTAGTAAAAAACGTTTTTCTTTAATAAAACAACGATTTTGGTCTGTGAAACAAGAAAACAGGTTCAGGGGTCGGTTACGCGTGGGGAAGGGTTATCACCCCCACGACGCCCAAAATTGGTACCTAATTGATTTTAAAATCGTTTTCAAAACTGGAATTTGCAAGTTCACAAAGATTCGACTTTATTTGTCCGTTTAATGAATATCAAACTATTTTAACAGCCTTATCGCCCGGGAGATGAAGTTTAATCACCGCCAACATTTCTGGCGCTAACCCGTCATTCCCGTTTGATAAGACACCACATTAAACTAATTTCACTTTTTCAAACAACATGGAAATTTAATATGTTGAGCACTTTTATTTTTTCTAGGTTTGATTAGTTTAAGATCCTAAAAAATGTATAAGTCTTTTATTCCTAATTAAAGGTTTAAGTTTGTTTTATTTTTTGTGAAGTAAATCTCTCAACAAACATGTCTCTATCTATGCTTTAGAACCTAGTCCTAAGTTTTAACATATTTCTAAAAAACAAAGAAACTCGAATCTTCTTTTTGTGTTTTTTCCTTTTTTATTATTTCTTTAAAAAACCTTTATTTCTTTTTTTTACTTTTTAATTTTTTTAAGCCAATACCCTTTTTATATTTTTACGATTTTTTCATTTTTTATGTTTTTTTTTTTATTTTTTATATGTTTTTTATTTCAAACAAGAATTTTTCTTTTTAGACTTCTTTTTCATTTATTTTCATTTTTTTAAAAAAGCTTTTCTTTTAAATCCGACTTTTTAAAATAAACTTTTTTTTGAAAAGATTTTTCTTTAAGCCTTTTTTTCAAAATTTTATTTCTTCCTAAAACCCTAAATTTTTATTTAAAACCTTTTTATTTTCTTTTTCTTGAAAACTTATTACTTATTTTATTTTCTAAAAAACATCTTTATTAAAATCACTTAACCTACTTTATTATTAAAACTAAATTTCAATAAAAACATTTTATTTAAAAAAAAAACAAGCCCATTTTATTATTTTCACTCATGCATTATTATTTTTTCCTAATTAAATCTCTAACTTTAAGTTTTTTAAATAAAACCACATTAACTCATTTATTCTTGTATTTTAACAGCAAACACTTCCAAATATTCATTCCTACATTTCTAAAGATCAAAACATTCCTAACAACATTTTTAAAAGCATGCAATTTTTTAAAGATCAAACATTTCAAAATATTACCAAATCGCGAAACGATTTTACGACTTCAAGAACATAACCTAAAATCCAAAAAAACACAAACACAAACACAGAATTTCAACCAAAAATAAGCATGAAAATTACTAAATAAAAATTAAAAGGAAAGATAGAAACGTTACCGAAACGACGAACGAAGAACTCGAAAATGAACTTCTTGAAACGCTCCCAATTGCCTCCAAAAATTGCCTCCAAATTCGAACCTCAACTCAAAAATTTCCAACAACTCTTGAGAATTTTTAGAGAATTATTTTCAGAATTTTTTGAAGCCTTTTTGCTTTTTCAAGTGTATTTTCTCTTGAATTTGGGTGTGTTGAACAAGTGAAGCTTAGGGGGCATTTATACTTGAATTTTAGCTTCAAATTCAATCCATATTCAGATTTCAATCCCCGAATTGAAGCCAAAATTAGACAAGAAACTTGATTTTCGGAAAAACCTCTCAAACCCTATTCGATTTGGTTCAGATTTGAAGCTAAATTTTCCCCTTGATTCGAGCCTCGGGTTTGACCATTTATCTCGGTTTTCTGTAGATTTCGGCGACCACAGGCGATGGCAACAAATGGTGTTAGTTCCGTTGGGTTGGAGACGACGAGACATGTCGACCGACACCAACGACGATGACATGAGTGGCCAGTAGACGCAGGACAGCCACCAGCATCGTTCGATGGGAGGGTTTGCTGGGAACCAGCCCGCGCGCGTGCGGCTCACGCGCGCTGGTTCCCTATTTCTCCTTTTTTTCTCCTTTTTTTCTTTCTTTTTTGTTGTTTTCTTTGTTGTTTTTATTACATTTATTATTATTTCTTGGTTGTTATTTTATTTCCTTTTTCCATTTAATACTACCATCATTATTTATTTTATCTATATCATATTTTCTTTTTACCCCATTTTCTTTCTTTTAAAAAATGGGCTTATATTTCTAAGGTGGGCTTTGGTTTTTTTCCTTTTGAAATGGACTTTACAAAAATGGGTTTTTAGATGGTTTTTTGTTGTTGTTTTATTTAAGAAGGGTGGGCCTTTTATTTAAGGAAAAAAGGATTTCTCTTTTTTTATTTGTTTAGATTATTTAATTTGGCGGGGTGAAAATCTATTGGCGACATTAGCATTCAAAATTTCTTAATCCTCAACTTATTAATCTTGTATAGGCAGTTCAGGACAATTGAAAAGATCAACTTCATTGTGGTTGCTTGAAACAAGTTTTGCCAAAATTCTCAGTCGTTCAACTCTCATTTGTTACGTCTACACAATAAATATATCACATTATTCAATATCACACAATAGCTAAACGAAACTACATGGTATACTTTACCGTGAAAGTAATCTTCGAACAATCACTTTTGTTATCGGCTTCTATATACTTCAATATGTACATTCCACAACCATCCTTGAATCTAATATAAAATAAATTAATCTAGTAAGAAGAAATTCACAGAGATATATTAAAACACTTTTATTTTAAATTTAAATTACGTACTGTTAAGTATGGCTCATATATTGTAAAAGGACAGGTGTTGGCTACTTTAATTATGATTACAATTGTTCTAATCATTCAAGGAGTAGTATTCCTTATCCTAGTTAGAATAAGACTTGGATGTAGGGGGCTATATAAAGAGGCTTACCCCCACCTCATTAGGCACTTCATCAATTGCTCTTTAGGCTTTGCGGAGCGAGAGCATATGTCCATCAAAGGAGTACTTGAGTTTTCGGTGGGCTCAAATTAAGTTGGTTGGGCGTGCGGGGGCAAAGCCCCCGCAATACGGTACGAGGTATCTTTGTAATTGTACTAGGCCTATAAATAGATGTGTTATTTGTAACCTAAGGACCATTGATTGAATAAAAGAAAACTTCCACTCTTTTCTCCCCGAAGACGTAAGCACACTACTGAACCTCGTTTGTCGTGTGCACAACAACTAGTATCAAGATCTTGGTTGCGATGGCTATGTACGGTGTGAAATTTTAAGTGGTCAAGTTCAATAGTGAAGGTAACTTCAGATTGTGGAAAATGAGGGTAAAGGATATGTTAGCGCAACAAGGGATTTTAAAGGCTTTACGATCTATAAAACTAGCGTCGGTGGAGGATGATGATTGGGAAGAACTGCAAGAACGAGCGACTGGAACCATACGGTTATGTTTGGCAGATGAGATTATGTATCATGTTATGGATCTGACGTTTTCATGAGAGATATGGAGCAAGTTAGAAAGTCAATTTATGTCTAAATCTCTGACAAATAAATTTCATCTAAAGTAGAAGTTGTATGGGCTGAAAATGCATGAAGGTCAGGATTCGGCACAACACGTGAATATCTTCAATCAGATAATCATCGATTTAACTCAACTTGATGTGAAGATTGATGATGAAGACAAAGCAATGATTCTATTGTGTTCGTTTCCTTCTTCTTATGAACACATGGTTACTACCCTTACATATGGGAAAGAAACAATCAAAGTTGAAGAGATTACTATAGACTTGTTCGCCCACAACCAGCAAAGGCAGAATACATGCGAAAGCTCTCACGCTGATGGTTTATATGTTAAGGGTAATCTTGACCATGGAAGGAAGTCAGAGAATGAGGATTCTGGAAAACAGAATTCTAGATCAAAGTCTAGAGGCAAGAAGACGTGTCGTTGCTACAAGTGCAAGGAGCCAGGACATACCAAGCGAGACTGTCCAAAGTGAAAAAAAGAGTCAGATGACAAACATGATGCATCATCCAAAACTGTGAATGTGGTGCAGAATGAGAATTCGGATTGCAGTGATGGTGATATGCTTTCTATTCCAACAACTCAGTTCACGGATGCTTGGATTCTTTATTCAGGATGCTCTTATAATATAACACCTAACATGGAGTGGTTTTCTACATATATGTTTGGTAATTCTGGTTATTTCTATTTAGGTGATGATAGATGTTTCAATATTGTCGATATTGGTGAAGTCGGAATTAAGATGTATGATGGTACTGTTAGAACATTATGTGATGTTAGGCACATACCGGATTTGAAAAAGAATATAATTTCTTTAGGCACTTTGCATAATAATGGTTTAATTCCTAAAGCTGATGAGGATAGAGAAACCATTATGATTGTTAAAGGTGCATTGATTGTGATGAAAGGAAAGATGACTGCAAGGAATATCTAAAAATGTTAGGGAGTACAGTTGTAGGTGGAGCTCATTTTGTTGAGTCATATGATGATAATACAAAATTGTGCCATATGCGTCTTGGTCATCTTAGTGAACGTGGAATGGTTGAATTGCATAAAAGAAATTTGTTGCATGGTGTCAAAAGTTGCAAGCACAATTTTTGTGAATTTTGTGTTTTTGGTAAACAGACTAAAGTCAGTTTCACGACTAGAAAGCACAAAATTGAAGGGATTCTTGATTATGTGCATTCTGATGTGTGGGGGCCTACTAGAGAATCATCATTGTGTGGATCTATGTATTATGTTACTTTTATTGACGACTTTTCTAAAAAAGTTTGAGTGTATTTCTTGAAACAAAAATTTGAAGTCTTTTCCAAATTCAAGGTGTGGAAAGCTGAGGTGGAGAACCAAACGAGTAGAAAGATCAAGTATTTAAGGTCTGATAATGGCACAGAATACACAAATTCGCAGTTTCTAAAGTTCTATGAGGAGCATGGGATTCAGAGATATTTTTCAGTGTGAAAGATGCCACAATAAAATGGTGTTGCTGAAAGGATGAACAGGTCATTAGCTGAGCGGGCTCGGTGCTTGAGACTCAGTGCAGGGCTTCCTAAAAACTTCTGGGCAGATGATGTGAGTATGGCATGCTATCTCATCAATTGGTCACCACGAGCATCTTTGGGTGGAAAAGTTACATAAGAGATATGGACAGGCAATGTAGTTGATTTTTTACACTTACAGATTTTTGGTTGTCCTGTTTATGTGCATGTACCTGGTGATGAGTGATCAAAACTTGATGCCAATTCGAAGAAGTGCATCTTTCTGGGGTACAAGAAAGGTGTCAAAGGATACAAGTTTTGGGATCCAGTTGCAAGGAAAATAGTGATTATTAGAGATACAATTTTTGATGAGCAATTCATGTTTCAGCATAACCGAGACAATGTGCTGGTGGATTTCGAACAATATCCAAGAGCAGTTGAGAAAGAAGTAAAAGCTGAGAAAGGTGAAAGTTTGAATTCAACTTCTGGTGACTCTAATACAGTTTCGTTGCAGAATTATAATTTAGCCAGAGATAGAGAGAGACGCACTAATGTACAGGCTCTATGTTTATTGGATTTTGAAGATATGGTGTCTTTTGCACTTCACATTAGTAGTGAAGATCTGGATACTTTTCAAGGGGTTATCTCTAGTCCAGAGAAAAGCAAATGGATGGTTGCAATGGTTGAGGAGATGGAATCTTTGTAGAAAAATCATACATGGGAGCTAGCTAGGCTTCTTGAGGGAAAGAAGGCTATTGGTTGCAAATGGGTGTATAAAAGGAAACCATTAGTATCAGAAAAAGAAGGGGGAAAGTTCAAGGCTCGAATGGTAGAAAAGGGTTTTTCACAGCAAAAAGGAGTTGATTGTGATGAAATATTCTCATGTGGTTAGACATACTTCAATCAGGGTAGTTCTTTCACTTCTAGCTAGTTCGGATTTGCATTTAGAGCAGATGGATGTTAAAACTACATTTTTTGCATGGTGATCTAGAAGAGCAGATTTACATGCAGTAGCCAGAATGGTTCATTCAATCCAGAGATGAACATATGGTTTGTAGGTTAAAGAAATCCTTGTACGGGTTGAAGCAGTCTCCATGACAATGGTACAAGCGATTCGACTCCTACACGATTAAAATTGGCTACAAGTGATGTGAGTATGATTGTTGTATCTATGTTAAAAGCCTTTATGATGGTTCTTTTATTTTTCAGCTATTGTATGTTGATGATATGTTGCTGGCTGCAAAGTATATGCATGATGTTGTTAATTTGAAAGCTTTATTGAGTCGGGAATTTGATATGAAATACTTAGGAGCTGCAAAGAAAATTCTTGGAATGGAGATTCACAGAGATAGAGGCTCAAGGAAACTGTGGTTATCTCAGCAAGGCTATGTTCAGAAAGTGTTAGACATGTTTGGGATGAGCAAAGCAAATCCTGTGAGCACTCCATTGGCGAAACACTTTAAGCTTTCTACAGAACAGTGCCTGAAGACATACAAAAAAATTGAAGAGATGGCAAATGTCCCTTATGTCAGTGCTGTCGGCTGCCTGATGTATGCGATGGTATTAACTCGTCTTGATTTAGCTCATGTTGTTGGTCAAGTCTGTAAATACATGTCTAAACCAGGAATATCGCATTGGGAAACAATCAAGTGTATTTTCAGGTATTTAAAGAGTATTGTGGGACATGGAATTGTTTTCGGTAGTCAGTGACATGATTCTTTGATTGTTGGATATGTGGATTCAAACTATGCATGTGATTTGGATGATAGAAGGTCTACAACTAGGTATGTTTTCAACTTTGGTGGAGGGCCTATATGTTGAAAGTCAATTGTTCAGTCTGTTGTGGCATTATCAACAACTGAGGCAGTAGCTGAAGCTGCAAAAGAAGCCTTATGGCTTATTGGGCTAGTGAAAGAATTGAGTATTCGGCAAGGTGGAGTTCAGTTGCATTTTGATAGCCAAAGTTGATGAACTAATATTTTGATATAACAGATTAAAAGAAAAATGTTTTTGGACTTAATCGAATATATAAATTCTTGCAAAAATAATGCAGTCCAAACAAACTTGAAAAATTTGTTTCGAATGTTTTCCAACTTCACTGATCTTTTTCAAAACAAGTATGATTCGTTTTTGCACTAAGAAAACTGATTTCCAGTCTTCAAGGCAAAAAGGATCGATCTCCTAATGCAAGAGATCGATCCCTTGATTGACAGTTTCATACAAATTTTGGGTCAGTGCAAAAGGATCGAACCCCTAGTCTATGGGATCGATCCCTTTTTGCAACGGTCATATTTTCCATAAGAAATGATCAACCCTTTTGTAAAAAATCGATCCTTCATGCCATAAATGATGTGTTTTCAGGTTGGTAACGGCTATTTTGCATCCCCAAGGGCTATGACTCATCCCCAACGGCCATAAACGGCTAGAAACTCATTCCACACTATATAAACACCACAAGGACACTTGAAGATGGTTAGAGACTACATCCAAGCAATATGGTCAAGAGAATTAGAGTTTAAATCTTTTTTTACTATTCTCTTGTACATAGTCTTTAGAGAGTGAACTTTATTGTAAATCCTTGTACTCTTGTGAGCTTAAATTTGTGTAAACACCCACCTTGTGAGGTATTAAGTTTACCAAACAAATCCCTTAAAAAAGGAGAGGTTCTAGTTTAGCCTTGAGAGAAAAACTAGAGTTGGTTCTATCTTAGCCAAGTCCAAAAGATAGGGTTGTAATGGTTTCCTCCTAATCCGGGAAAAGGGGACGAATTCATTGTTGAGTGAATTGGTAAATCCTTAGTGGTGTGCTAAGGTAATGGATGTAGGTGCTTAGTTAATAGCCCGAACCACTCTAAAATCATTGTGTCACTTGTCTACCTTTATTTCGATTGTAGCCAATTCAACCACCAAACATTTACATCCCTCCTTGACGGTTTCGGTGATCAATTCGAGCGTGCTACAAGCCCAACAAAAGTGTTATTCATTTGGCTAAGAATCATGTGTATTATGCTAGAACTAAATATATTGATGTGAGGTTTCATAAGATTAGAGAGTTGATTGCATCTAGTGAGATATTGTTACAAAAGGTGCATACCGCAGACAATCCAGCTGATATGTTGACCAAACCTGTAACTACAGACAAGTTCAAGCATTGTTTGGACTTGTTGAATGTTTGCAAATGCTAGAGAAGCATGGTAGCCCAACCCACTTTGACGTGTGAGAGACTCTAGATTTATCTCCTAAGGGGCATGATATCCACCAAGGTGGAGATTTGTTAAGTATGGCTCATATAATGTAAAAGGACGAATAATGGCTACTTTAACTAGGATTACAATTGTTCTAATCCTTCAGGGAGTAGTATTTCTTATCCTAGTTAGAATAGGACTTGGATGTAGGGGCTATATAAAGAGGCTTACCTCCGCCTCATTAGGCACTTCATCAATTGTTCTTTATGTTTTGCGGAGAGAGAGCATATTTCCAACAAAAGAGTACTCAAGTTTTCGGTGGGCTCGGATTAAGTGGGTTGGGAGTGCGGGGCGAAGCCCCTGCGGTACGGTACGGGGTATCTTTGTAATTGTATCGGGTCTATAAATAGATGTGTTATTTGTTACCTAAGGACCATTGATTGAATAAAAGAAAACAACCGCTCTTTGCTCCCCGATGATGTAAGCACACTGCTGAACCTCGTTAAATCTTTTGTGTTCTTGCTTGTTTGATTTTTTTTCGTTTGTCGTGTGCACAACACGTATGAATTTAGCTGCTTCGGTAATTCAAGAAATGGATTGAAAATTTTGAAACATCTTCAAATAATCTACCCAAATGAGATGACTCACATACCTAAGTGGAACTTTATTCAACTGTTATAATAAGTCAAAACAAAATTAAGAAATTGATAGTAAAAACTTATACGAATTATATTAGTTCTCATAAATGATTAAAGAACTTACTATATTTTATGCAATCTTTTTACGCACTTCATTGGCGCCAAGAGAGTCCAAAACATAATTATATCCCTCCACAACATTAACAAATAATAAAAACTAATTGTTGCCTTCATCATGTAAAGGCACGTATACATGCTAAATCATGTGAGTCAAAAATCACTATCAACTACATACAAGGAAACACCAAATTATAAATATACATATTCAACATTACTACTATCAATAGGTATAAAGTTTTCTATCCATCGAATATGAAATTTGAAAATGCAATTATTTATTCCCGCATTATAAGCATGTGTAAAATCTTCTATAATAGAACTCTACGACAAACATTAAATTTGAAAGTCATGAAATCATAAACTCAAAATATTGTAATCTCTAGCCCATAAATTATTTTTTTTACCTAAAAGGACAGAGGCAAATATAATTTCTTTGGCATAGGCTCTTATCTTAAGTGCAGATCGCAAACAATAAAAACACTTGTATTAATAACAGACAAAAGAACAAATATTGATTATGTAAAAGATTTAATAATTTAATCTATAATACCCAATCAGATAACCATTTTTTCTGAAAAACGATACGAACATTGCCAATGTCCAAATTATTATTTTTGGCCATGTAAAGAGTATTGGATGTAGCAACATTCGTACACATTTTGCGTTCTTCAAGTGTTAACTACTTCAACTATTGCTTGTACACATCACTTATCATGCAAATTTCTTTGGAAGCTTCTGATAAGTAATCGCCTAACTCATATTTATATTGTATGAAAAACATTTAACTCTTAAAATGATAATAACAAGAAAATTAAATGTTGATATTAAAAAATGTGTTTATAGTTTACACCTTCCTTCTTTTAAATTTGATTTGAGCTTCTGCGAATAAATCTTGTAATCCTAGTTCAATCTCAAAATCATAAAGCTTGTTTTTTTCAACATGCACAATCAAAGAGTAATTGATCACATATTCAACTCAAATGAAATATCTGTATATAATTTCTTTCAAATTTTCACCCTACTAAAAATATATATTTTCATCATGTTACTATCTCAGTTTTTCAAAACAATCAACCTTTGATGTTTCTCTAGTATCATGAAACTTTGTAATTTTTTCTGTATCTACATATCATATGTCAAATATTATTTTAAGCAAACAAATAATATAAAAATATAAGATGAAATATAACCAATAAAGAATGATTTATACATATCTTTGTATTCACTTTAGAAGTTCGATCTCTTTTTTCAATGTCATATCTTTCGACTT
The DNA here is from genome assembly GCA_958450335.1 of Hibiscus tridactylites. Classification (NCBI taxonomy): domain Eukaryota; kingdom Viridiplantae; phylum Streptophyta; class Magnoliopsida; order Malvales; family Malvaceae; genus Hibiscus; species Hibiscus tridactylites. The sequence goes on along the minus strand of OY288278.1, from coordinate 19,537,463 downwards.
CAGATCATCAGTAAAATCAGAACGCTCAGTCGAACATCTCACACTCTTTTTCTGTTGAGAGTCTTTACTCTTTGACAAATCCTTGGGATCGTTAGACATTTTAAGCCATATTTTTTAATTATTGGAGTTTCCTTCAACGTAACTGGTTGACTAAGAAAACGATGGGGACAAATTTGAAAGTTATAAACCTCGCTAGAATTTTTTTGAAAACCATCAGTGTCATTCTTGATGTTGTCTTCAGATTTAACTTCAAGTTTTCTTTTACCTGTAGGTTCTAACATGGAAGAAGAATAATTCGTATAACAATTAATAAATAGAGACAAACTCAGTTTTCAATATTTTGCACCAAATGAATGGGTGTCTCAAACTTGTGATCAATCTGATAAGGAGTTCTTATGTTTTCTTTATGTACAACTTCAACTTGTTCCTATATGTATATAAAATAAACAAAAAATTTAGCAATAATCTTAACAAAAAAATCAAAACTATTATTGAAATTTCAATTAATTATAATGAATGTACCTCGTTGTTTGTCTTCTCCTAACACATGTCGATATGACGCTTGCACTCCAACATCTTAACATTTTTTGAAGGTGTTAAGTTTAGATCCTTCATCTATGTTAAAAAGTTAAAATCTAAGCATGCATGCATTGAACTTAAACTCAAAAGTTTGAAGAATCAAAAAGAGCGTACAGGTATGGGTGTCCTAGCGTATCGGTACGCTCTGTTTGGAATTAAATTACAGTAGCCACTTTTCGTATCAGTACGCTTCTAGTATCAAAATGCTTATACCCACGTACCGGTACGCTTGAAACATTGTACGAGTACGAATACTGGATTGCGATTTGAGAATTCAGAATTGGACATGGAATTTTGGGTTCTAACATACAAATTAGGGTTTTATTCCGGTAATTAGGGTTCTAATATGGGAATTAGGGCACTTAATTTGAGAATTAGGGTTCTACATTGGCCTAATTTCAAAAATTAGGGTTATGGTGGTGGTTAGAGTTTGGAAATTAGGGGATGCAGGAATTTGGGATATCAGTTTAGGAGATGTCGGAATTGGGTGATCGACTAGACAAGCATACCAGCAAGTGGCCGGTGACTGGAGGCCAAAACCTTAAATCGAATTAAATTTATTTAGAGTTCGAATGGGGAATTGAAGATAAATTACCTTCTTGCAAGAAAGGTTGGGAATGGCGGCAGGGCTCAACGACGGCCACAGAGGTGTGGCGGCGGAGCGGTGCGAATGTGGCCGACGGTGACGGATTAAACTTAAAAGAAAAAAATTAAGATTTTGTGATTTAGGGTAGGTATTTTAATCTAATTATGTTTAAAAGAAAATAAAAATGTATTTTAATTAATTTACATTTTAATTTTTAAATAATTTATAATTATACGGTGAGTCTTTTAGATTTTAAATCTTTATAAATTATAGGCTTAATGCACTTTTTACCCCTAACGTTTACATGTTTTTCCAACTTTCCAACTTTCCAACTTTCCACCTAACGTATTTTTTTGGCTCTTTTGCCCCCTAAAGTTTACATCGTTACTCATATTACCAAAAAAAAACTAAAACCGTTAAAAAATTCATCATGGCTTATCAGAATCCACTACGTCACCAATTTATTTTTTTCTTATTTTTTTATTTTATATATTAAAATATTCTTAAAAAAAACTAAAACCGTTAAAAAATTCATCATGGCAATTTCCCAGAGATTTCATAAGAATTTCAGTGTCATTGTCGTCACTCTCAATCTCAATTCCTCCAAAATTTTCACCTTTAACCATCCAACAAGAAAAAGATGACTAAGCATAAACCTAACTATTCTGATAGAAAAAGAAACAAATCCCAACAACCAAACCAACGTAAAAGAACAAACTTTACCATTATAAACAAGAATGTTCGCAGAAAAATCCACCGATGACAGAAGAACAAACTTTCCCATTTAGATTATGATGATGGTTACTTGATCTGATCTGATTTGGTAAAAAATGGGGTTCGGGGGAGAGGATAAGCGGATGAGGACATGAGGTTTAGGGAGGACGTTGATGGTAGTTTTGGTAAAATAAAATTAATTTAATGAATATTTTAATATATTAAATAAAAAATAAGAAAAAAATTAATTAGGTGACATGGTGTGTTTTGATTGGTCAGGATGAAATTTTTTTAACGGTATTAGTTTTTTGGGACAATATGGGTAACAACGTAAACTTTAGGGGGCAAAAGAATCCAAAAAATACGTTAGGGGGCAAGTTGGGAGAACATGTAGACGTTAGGGGGCAAAAGTGCATTAAGCCTAAATTAAATTAATAGTGTTCATCGGTTATGGATGAGAAATCAAGTAATCGTTCATGTTTCAGGTCAGGTCATATCAGATCAAATCAAATCAGATACGGGTTATGTCAAGTCAATTTAATTGTTGGACTCGGATCAGGTCGGGTTCGGGTCGACTCAAATTCAGGTGATTATCAGGTTAATTTCAAATCAAATTGAGTTCAGGTTCGGGTCGGGCTAATTTCAGGTCAGGTAAGTTTCAGTTCAGGCCAAAACGGTTCGGGTCCGAATTAGTTAATTAATAGGTTAATTCAGGTTCAGATAGTCTTCAAGTCGGGCCACGTTCAGGTCAGATGTATCGCCTCAAAAATTATGCCCAAATTGTAAACACTAAATTCAAAATGCCCCTAACTCAGAAACCCTAAAATTGCAATCCCTAAATTCAAAACCTAAAATTTGGAAATTTTTGGTTCAAAACCCTCATTTGAATTTAAGTATTAATTGGGCATAAATCAAATCTTAGTGACCTAATAGAATCAATTTGGATTGTTGATGTCCAATTTGAAAAGTGGGAAATATTAGGGACCCTTCCCTTGTGATTTTCCCTTTGATCAAGGCTTTTTAAACAAAATTTTGTTTAGCCTTACCGCTTTTCATCTACCGTAAGTTTGCAGTCTTTCTCCCCTCTCTCGATATCACCTTCTTCTTCTTTTTATGCTTTGTTATTTCAATCGAACTTTGGCAAGTCTCTAGCATCGTACAAGTATAACCATTATATTCCCCTTCGTCTCATGGACAACATCGATTTTGAGGAAGACGAACTACCACTTCCTTCGTGTGTTCGATCTAACTGTGCACGTACCACGAGGACTATATGTGAGTATTATTTTAGATTAGTATTAGTGTTTAGTTTGGTGGCATAGTGTTATATTTTTGATGTAGAATTTTATATCATAGGTTCTGATTCACCTAGATCCGTACGTGAGAGGTGTTCTTCCCGATGTTAGAGCTATTGTTGCTTGATGTGTGTTTCTTCATGTGCTATACATAAAATGATTTTTATATGATTTTACACCTTGCTTGATTATGATATGCATTATGGCTTGTATAGTTGACATCATGTGCATATGATTTCTGAATGTGTTTTAATTATGATTTATGGAATATTTGATTTATGAAACATCGGATTTACAGAACTATAAGTTAAGGTTTTATGGACTATGGTTTATGAAATATGTTTATGGGATATTGAATTTATTGAACTGTGTTTATCAAATTTGAGTTTTAAACATCATATATGTATGAGCATGAGTTGAGATTTGTAAGGAGGAAGCTTAGTGATTTCGCCCTTCAAGCTGAATTCCACTTCAGATGGCAGACATAGCGAGGAGGTTATGGGAACCTTCCTCATCTTTAGCAGACGTAGTTGGGTGCATTACATTACACTTGTGATATTGTAACACCCGGGCTTGGGGGTCGGCTGAAATTAAAATATTATTTTAGGCCTCATATTTTCAAAACAATAAAATGAATATGTTGGGCTTGTTTAGAATTAAACCCAATGGCCATGGATTTAACACTATTGTAATAATCCATGTTCATTAAGGGTAAAAATGTCTTTAGCTTTTAAAATAAAACAAAACAAATAAAAGACTCATTTTTCATCATCTTCCTCCCCTCCTCTCTTTCAAATCAACGACAACTTCCCCTACCCTTTGGAGTTACTATTCCATTTCTTCCTTTCTTCATTCTTGAAGATTTTGAAAAGGTAATTACATCTTTGAGTTGTCCTTATCTTCATCTTCATGTCTATACCTTTAGTTTTCATTAAAACTCATAATATTACATTTTTGAAGTTTTTGGGTTTTGAGGTAAAAATGATAACTTTTTTTTTGTTCAAACAAAAATGATAACTTTGATAGATTTTAGTTAAGCTTTTGATTTGGGTTTAAGTGGGGTTTTAGAGTGCTTTAAAATGGGTTTTATTATGAAACTCGGATTTGGGTTTAAGTGGGGTTTTAGAGTGCTTTAAAATGGGTTTTTGGGGTTGTTTTGGGTAAGAACTTGATGGCTGATGGTTAAGTCATGTTTGAGAGTTGGTTTGGGTGTATTAGATGGCAAGTTTGATGTTGGAAATGGGAGTTCTTTGATGGGTTTTGTGGATGCACGAAAATGTGGGTTTTGAGAGTGTTCTTGGATTGAATTTGAGCTTGATTGGTGTTCTGAGTTACAAGAATGGTTTGTGTTTGTTTTTGGTGATTAATAGAGTGTATTTGATCGTTTAGAAACAAGGAATTGCGTTGGTGAAGCGTCGCATTCGAATCCGGAACCGTTGGGAGCTTGATCTGTTGTTTGCTTGTGTTTGGAAAGACCAGTGAGTGGTTCTTCGATTTTAAATTGGTTTTCAAATGTTGGTTCGAGCATGTGGACCTAGGTCGGGCTTGGTAAACCCACCTAGAGTTGGGATTAGATTTGTAGTCTACTCTCAAGCTTTAGTTTAGAAGACTTTTGTTGAACTTCTAAATGTTGTGTTATGCCTCGTGTATTAAATTTGAATGATGTTGCTATGCATATTGTGCATATGTGTTGTGATGAGGCATGATGATTCATTTATGCATTGGGATATGCATGTGGTTGATAATATGTGAGTGCATGATGGTAAATCATGGTGGCTACGTGCTAGGCACGAGAAATGGTAAGAGTATTGTGATAAGATAAGCTTGTGTTCAGATAGTATTGGCACTAGTATGCTTGGGTACAAATGATCGATCATTAGGATGTTAGTGTGCACACGAGTGTCGAAATGTGCACGTGGTCTTGGTGATGGTAGTCACCAAGATAAAGTACGGGTATGCCCGGAAATCTTCTTTTTTTGTTAGTCGGTGATGAGTGGAATCCCATCGACGGGGCGTGAGGATGAGTGGAATCCCCTCCGCGTGAAACGGTGATGAGTGTAATCCCACCCTAAGGTAATTGTTGAGTTGTTGGATGTGAGTTCCAACAGTTGTTATCCGTGTATTCGGGTCATAGCTAGGTTCCAATACGTTTTGATAAATGTGTTTCCTTATGGTTGTATTTATGGACATGTTGAGCATGGCATGATAATGGATGTTATGTTCATGCATTACATATAATTTATTCATGTGGTTCCGAAGGTAGGAAACATGCATTCATCTTTGACTTTGTTGCTCGTGCTTGGACCCTGCATTGTCGAGGTTTGTTTTATGAGCTTACGCTCTCTTTTGTTCGAAAATTCAGATCTTTAGTTCGTGGGTTGCCTGTGCAAGGAGAAGGCCTCCAAGTGTGCTATCTTAATCCTCAAGTATGAACTTTTAAGTTATGAGATGTAATGGATAAGCAATGGGATTTGTGTTGTTGTTTTGTGTTAGGAGCTTGTTTAGACTCCTTTAATATGTTGATGCTTTGGTGGGGCTTGTTGATGCCTTATTTTGGATTGTAAACCATGCGTATGATGTGTACCATGAATGCTTATGTGTTGTTCTAAGCCTTGTGAACCTTGCTTGCTTTATACCTTAATGAATGTTTGGTTATCCTTTTGGTTGCCCCTTTTTGTACATGTGAGTTATGTGTTTAAGCATGCTTGTACTAGGGTGTATGCCTCTAGAGTTGTGTGTACATGTTCTGTCTTGCTTCTTGAAGTCGTTGGGGTCATTTGGGATCGTTTAGAGATGCTTAAAACTGCTTTTGGAAACTCACTGGTTGCAGGCATTTCGAAACGAGAGAGGTTGTTTCAGAACGGGTGTGGTTCCAGGGACACCCGTATTGGAACGCGTTCCGGTACAGTTTGGCTACTGTGAACCCCTGTTTCGATACGAGTTTCGAAACTGTAACGCCCCGGTTTTGGGCTCGGAAGTTTTGGCGTTGACCGGTTCGGTCAAAGTGCTGATCGAATATATAAGAGTGAATTTAGGAAAGCCTAGTTCGGGTTGCATTAAAAATATGGAAAATGTTCTAAAATCATCTTTTAATATATATAAGTGAACTGTGAAATCAATTTTGGAAAATGAGGTTTGGAAGGTTGACATTTTGGCTAGTGACCAAAATGTAATTTTTGAAAGTTGCGGGACAGTTTTATAAAGGATTGAAACTTTGAATCTTTAAGGAGCTATTATTCCAAAAAGGATTTCTCCAGATTTTTCCAAGATATTTTAAGGCTCAAATCTGATTTTAAAGATTAAGAATGGGAGGGAAATCATTTTAACTAAATTTCCAACTAACTTTCTATTTTCTCTCAAATTCTCTTTTCTCTCATTTTCTCTCAACCCAAACAAAATTCTCCAGATTTCTTCCTCTGATTTTGACATCTAAATCTCTCATTTCATCTCTCTTTTGATTCCTAATCATCTCATCATCAAAACCTCTCAATTTGCAATTTGTTTCATCAAGCTTTTTGGCTCTAAAATGGAGAAATTCAAGTTTGGAGGTAAGAACGTCCTTCTCCTCTAAACTATCAGTTCTTTACTGAAATTCCTAAGTTCTCAATCCTTGATTTATGTTTTATTAATGGCTTTTCAATTGAGATCTTGATTTTTAGCTAAAATGTAAGATTTGGTGATTTTGGTGAAATTTTCGTGTGATCTGTTTAAGCAGGGTTTTGAAGTGTTAAAATGATGTTAAATGAATGCTAAAATGATTAGAAGTTGAGGTTTAATCAATGCAATCCCGGATAGGTTGAATTTCCTAAGTTTGGCTTGAGTTTTTGGTTGTTTTTGGAGTGTTTTTGGTGATCTGTTATACCTGGAGGTATAAGGACGTGGTTGTGATCATTTTGCATGTTATTTGATGTATAAAAATGGTTAGAAGTGATGGATCTTGGCTGGGTTAAGTTTTGGAAGTGTTTGGAGGTGATTTCGGTTGTGTTTGGTAGCCAAATTGTTAGATTTGTGATGAGCAGCGAGTTGTGTTGTTGTTGCTGGTGTTTTAATGCATAAGGATGCATAAATGTTCTGTTTTTGTGTGCTTGAAACAGGGGAGTTTGATCCGTGAGCTTTGGAGGTGTTTGCGGAAGGTTTCGGAAGCTTGGAAGGCTTGTTGGCTAGTCTTGTTTGGTAATCGGTGAGTGAAGTTGGGATTTCAGCTTTTGAAACAAGGTTTGAAGGTTTTTGGGAGCTTAGTTTAAGTCTAATCAACTTTGCTAAGTTCAAGAGTAAGTGAATGGGTTTTTGCTCTTGAATTGTGTGTGATTTGGTTTTAAAATCAAATGTGGTTTGATGATTGATATGCATGTGTTTTGCATGGTTTAATTCTGTTTTGTAAGCATGTTTTTAGCATGGTTTAGTGCTGGTTTTGAAAGCCATTTGAGGAGGATGCTCAAGGTAAGGGATCCTTGGTTTTGTATATGGTAAATGTGGTTTTGATGCATAGTGTTGCATGTTGATCATTGGCTTTGTATGATGCTTAAAAACAGTGAATTAAAGATGATAAATGTTACCTTTTTCATATTGATTATGCATGTGAATCATTGGATTAATGATGTAATGGTTTTGTATATTGGTTATGCATGTGAATCATTGGATTAATGATGTAATGCTTTTGCATGTTGGTTATGCATGTGAATCATTGGGCTAATGTTGTGATGGTTTTGCATTATGATTATGCATGTGGAACATTGGTTAATATGGTAAGATGGTTATATTGGCAAGTGATGTTTTATAAAGGTGAAGGTCACTAAGGTGGTTAAAAGTCCTTGAGTGAACCTTGTTACTTAAGATCATCAAGGTGGTTAAAAGTCCTTGGATGAGTCTTGTTGCGGACACTAAGGTGGTTAAAAGTCCTTAGGTGCTCCTTTCCAAGGTGTTTAAAAGTCCTTGGGGCCAAGGTGTTTAAAAGTCCTTGGGGAAATTCAAGTATTGGACACAAAGGTGGTTAAAAGTCCTTGTGTGGTCCTTATTCATGGTGTTTAAAAGTCCATGGCCAAGGTGTTTAAAAGTCCTTGGGACCAAGGTGTTTAAAAGTCCTTGGGAAAAGTTGTTGAACTTGTTTTAATAAATGAAATGTATCACTTGAGCCAATATAACATGTAAAGTATAATGTGAAGCATGAGATGCTTGAAATGATGCATGGTTGCATGTGAAGCATGAGATGCTTGAAATGATGCATGGATGCATGTGAAGCATGAGATGCTTGAAATGATGCATGGATGCATGTGAAGCATGAGATGCTTGGATTAATGCATGATTGCATGAGGAGCATGAGATTGCTTGAAAAGATGCATTGTTGCATGAAAAGTGTATGATGCTAGTGAATGCATGTTTACTTGTAGTTGTACAAGTGTTGGTAACCTTTTGGTAAGTGATGCTTGTGAGCATGAGATATCTATGTTGCATTGGAGTCTTGTAAGACTTGTTTTTAAAGGCATGTGAAGATGTTATTATGATTCTTATGTGGCCTTGGTTAAATGCATGTGATAGAATGTTTAAGTTATGGTTTTAGATGGTTTCTTGCTTGATATGGTTTTCAAGGTTAAAGAAAGGTATGTTGTGAAATGGAAGTGTTTTCCATTATTTTTGTTTAAGCTTGGCATATGGTGTTTATGCATGAATTGAGCTTGATGTTGAAAGGGTTTTCTAACATGGTTTTTGGTAAGCAAATCGGGTTTGTTTTAAAGTGTTTTAAAGACCCGCTGCATTGATGGTGTTTTGGTTTTGAGCATTCCTCACTAAGCATTTTGTGCTTACGCTCCTTTTTGTCCATCAATGCAGATTCTTGAAGTTTGGACAGCAAGGAGCAAGGGATTCAAGGTGGACTCCAAAGGAGATGTATGTCTCGGTGAATAGCTATAGTTAATAAGGGCAATGGGGTAGAATCTCTCGGATTGATGTTTTGTATTCGTTTATGTTCGGACAAGTATGTTTCAATGTTGTTGATGTTGCTGAATCATGATTTGGCTTATATGTGTTTGCTTTGGAAAGGTTGGTGCTTATATGGTTGCTTGTGTAGGAAGCATGCCTATAGATTTGGGGCTTTTCATATGTGTTGGTTATATGTTGAATTGATAATGCAATTGTGGTCCTTGTATGTTGTATATCTATGTGGTATGAATTGGTGTTGTTAATTTGAGGTTTGAAGCATGTTTGATGTTGTTTTTGAGCCAATTTCAAGCAGGGGTATCGGTACTCGGGCTTGCGTATCGATACGCCTGAGCCAAATATGCTCTCTTCTGCCCAGGCGTATCGGTACGGTTGTGTGAGTATCGATACGAATCTGGGTAAAGTTTGAATGTCGTATCGGTACAGGGAGTATCGTATCGATACCGTTGCTCGAGTTTGGTTACTGCCTTCCCCGCGTATCGATACGACTTCAGGCGTATCGATACGTGTTCTGTTATTTCGGTTAAAAGTATCTTTTATGTTTTGTAAAGTTTGCATTTTGGTCCTGAATCTTGTTTGTGCAATTGCATGAGTTCGGGATGTCCGTTTGAACTGAAATTTGGAAGAGAAGCATGTAACATGATTAATTTTAAGTTGGTAACTTAAAATCTGGTTAAGTCCTTGAAGTTCTCAGAAATTACAATTTGGTCCCTAAAGTTGTAATTTGTTCAATTGGGTCCCTGTTTGATCTCTGATGTTTGTGATCTTTGAGCATGGTGTTTGTGTGATCACATCTAAGGTTAATGAGCATCTAGATAAGATTAAAAAAAAAGGGTCGTTAATCAAGGTTGACTTTCGGGTTGACTTTGGTTTTCCCCGTGTAATCTTCGTAGTTCGGGTCAACCGTCTAGGCCGGGCTACGGGGGTTACATTTGGTGGTATCAGAGCTGAGTTGCGAAGGTTGGGGAAAACGGTAAGTTGTTGTGATGCATGTGTTTGATGTTTACCTTGTTGTGTGGTTGGAAGTTGCTTGAAACATGTGTTTCTGAGTATGCTGTTGATGTTTCTGAGCATGTTGCTGATGTATGCAAGCATGATTTGTGGTTATGAATTTTGGTTGAGTTTATGTGGATATGTGCTAATGCTATGAGCTGATGCTATGCATGGTGAATGTGTTTTGAGCATGTTATGTTGCTAATGTGCTGGTGCATTTGGATGTTGTTTGATGTAAGCATGATCAAGGTGTGTTGTTGATATGCTTGATGTTGTGATATCCATGATTGTGTTGACTGTTATGTCATGTAAGGGGAGGATTCGGGATACCCATTGCCTTATTAATATAGCTATTGTGTTAATTTGGAGTTGGAGTTTGAATCCTTGCTTAATGCTGGTCTAACTTGTTTGTTTGCTTGTTGTGATTGTATGTTGTTGTTGTTAGTGGTATGGCAAAGTTGATGAAAGAGTTGCGGATGAGTGAGATGGTTGCTGCCTTGGGGCAGGTTGTTAAGGCAAAGAATTCACCCTTTGGTAAAGGTGTTTTGTCTCAGTCTTCTGTGCTTAGTGTTGAGATGGTAAGGCAAGGGAAAGAAGCTGGTTCTGTGATAGAAAGTTCATCATCTGTTGTTCAGGAGGTGTTGGGAACATCTCAGGCTGAGGTTGAGGTAAAGTCAGTGGATGTGCTGGCTAGATGTGTGGGTTTGCCGAAGCAGCGTTTGCTTGATTTGGGTGCTGTGGAGTATCATGGTTCTTCCCCGGGGATGTTTGAGGCCTGGTTGGCCAATGTGGTTCTGATTTTGGATCAGGAAGGCTGTGATTATGCCTGTAAGCTGGGGAGTGTTGTTTCTTTGATGTTAGAGGATGCTTGTGCCTGGTGGACATCTGTGGCTGTGGCGTCACACATCCTTGATATCGATTGGGATTTCTTTGTATCGGCCTTCTATGAAAGGTATCTTGGAAGGGAATTTCCAGGGGTTAAGAAAGGTGCAGGTAGTGCTGCTGGTGAGCAAGTGTTGTATGAGCGAGGGGTGGAAGCTCAGTCATTTGTGTGTGACCGTTGTGAAAGGCAACATGTTGGAAATTGTTGGGGCGCAGGTGTTTGCTGGAATTGTGGTTCTAAGTTGCATGTTAAACGTGATTGTCCTTATGGAGTGAAGTCAGCTTTGGTATTAGCCAAAGGATCTCTGAAAGGTCGTGGGCACGACCGGAGCAAGGTTCAGAGGTGGCAGAACAAGCAGTAGGTTGTGAAGAGCTTGGGAAATGAAGTTTGCTGGAAATGTGGGTCTGCTGGACACAAGAGGCGTGATTGTTCGATGTTGGCTCGGAACAGCCAAGGTTCTTTATTGCAAGGAGTTGATGTTGACCCTGGTGTGTTAGCTGGTGCGGCAGGAGGAGGATGGTTCCACAAGGAAGAGAGCTCGTTTGATGAAGTTTCAGGATGGTGTTGTGTTTTCAGGTAACCTTGTTAAGTGATCTTTGCTTAGGTTGCCGTAGTTTGTTCTGTTGGTTTTTCCTTGCGTGGTAAGTTTAGTCTTGTTGCTAGCATGTTGGAGTAATGGTAGTTGTGGTTGGTGATATCTTAGGTGTGAAGAAGGCTTGAGTAAGTGTCTTGTGGTTATTGGTTGTTAGTATGATGGAGTTAGTTAGGTTAAAGGTGAGAAAGGAGGTTGTTCTTAGACAGATTTTGAGGACGTTATTGGAGGGTGTGAACTGGCATTCATGCACAGTTAAAATCATTGATATATGCTATATTATATATGTTGGTCCATGCATACATGTGGCATGACATTAGAGGTTTTGCATACATGTACATCAGGCATTGATAGGGCATGTAGGTGATCATGCATACGATGTTCACGCTCGCTAATAACTGATCGAATCTGTTAGTGTAGTGGTTGGATTAGGTGGGATGATGGGTTTTTAGGGGTTGTTTGGTGCTGAGTGAGAGTTAGAAGTGCTGGAGTTTGGTAAACTAGTTGCTAGTGATAGTGAGAGTGGAATAGCTTGTTGGTAGAAGGATAGTGATTGATGCTCAGAGAGTTTAGTAGTTTGGTGGTGAAGGGTATCGGTTGAGGTTGGTATCGGTTAAGTGGTTTGTTGGTTTAGCTAAGTGGAAGCGGTAGTTCCTTGGTGCTAAGTGATGTTGCAGCTTAGTGGTTGAGTTCCCAAGTGCTGGGGTGGTTTAGCTTCTATGTTGTTGTGAAAAGGTTGTGTTGGTCCTTAGCAATCTTCGAGGAGATCAGAAGCTGTTATGTGTGTTTTGGTTAAGTAATGTTCTGGTAATGCAAGTGTTCTGGTTGAAGTTTGTAATGAAAGGGGCTGTGAAAGATCGAAGGTTTTCGTTGGTTGTTTGGGTTCTTGTGAGAAGTGGTTGGCTGGTTGTGGTTAAGAAAGTTCCGTTTGAAGTCAGTTGGTGGTAAGTGGAACGGCTGACGGTTTCAAGTTGGGGTTGTGATGTGATTTTTGGTTTTGGGTGGATAGTTCTGGTGAGCTGTTGTGGTAATGTTGTGATTGATGTGAAGGATGGTCAGCTTCGTTGAAGAGCTTGAGTAAACAGTTGATGTTTAAGGATTTTTGCTTGTTGGGGAAAATCTTTGGAAGAGGTTTGGGAATCGCAAGAGTTTTAGAGGTTGAGAGGTTGTCTAGTGGGGCTGAGCTGGTTTGTGGTTGTCTTTGTGTAGACAAGTTTTGGGAGTTGTATGTTACAGTGTTGTCTGTTGTAGGAGCTGAAGTTTTCATATTGATGTTGGGATTGTGTATAGTCCGGTTATGTGGAAGGTTGAGTCGTGGTTACCTTTGTGAGTTTGGGTTTGTGGACAGTGTATGGTGGAGATTTTGTGTGGAAAGTGATCAGTGGTGTTTGAGATGGTTGTGTTGTCTTGTGTGTGGTTTGAGAAGGTTGTTGTTCTCTTTTCGCCGGTTGAAATTTCGAGGACGAAATTTCCTAAGGGGGGGAGAGTTGTAACGCCCCGGTTTTGGGCTCGGAAGTTTTGGCGTTGACCGGTTCGGTCAAAGTGCTGATCGAATATATAAGAGTGAATTTAGGAAAGCCTAGTTCGGGTTGCATTAAAAATATGGAAAATGTTCTAAAATCATCTTTTAATATATATAAGTGAACTGTGAAATCAATTTTGGAAAATGAGGTTTGGAAGGTTGACATTTTGGCTAGTGACCAAAATGTAATTTTTGAAAGTTGCGGGACAGTTTTATAAAGGATTGAAACTTTGAATCTTTAAGGAGCTATTATTCCAAAAAGGATTTCTCCAGATTTTTCCAAGATATTTTAAGGCTCAAATCTGATTTTAAAGATTAAGAATGGAAGGGAAATCATTTTAACTAAATTTCCAACTAACTTTCTATTTTCTCTCAAATTCTCTTTTCTCTCATTTTCTCTCAACCCAAACAAAATTCTCCAGATTTCTTCCTCTGATTTTGACATCTAAATCTCTCATTTCATCTCTCTTTTGATTCCTAATCATCTCATCATCAAAACCTCTCAATTTGCAATTTGTTTCATCAAGCTTTTTGGCTCTAAAATGGAGAAATTCAAGTTTGGAGGTAAGAACGTCCTTCTCCTCTAAACTATCAGTTCTTTACTGAAATTCCTAAGTTCTCAATCCTTGATTTATGTTTTATTAATGGCTTTTCAATTGAGATCTTGATTTTTGGCTAAAATGCAAGATTTGGTGATTTTGGTGAAATTTTCGTGTGATCTGTTTAAGCAGGGTTTTGAAGTGTTAAAATGATGTTAAATGAATGCTAAAATGATTAGAAGTTGAGGTTTAATCAATGCAATCCCGGATAGGTTGAATTTCCTAAGTTTGGCTTGAGTTTTTGGTTGTTTTTGGAGTGTTTTTGGTGATCTGTTATACCTGGAGGTATAAGGACGTGGTTGTGATCATTTTGCATGTTATTTGATGTATAAAAATGGTTAGAAGTGATGGATCTTGGCTGGGTTAAGTTTTGGAAGTGTTTGGAGGTGATTTCGGTTGTGTTTGGTAGCCAAATTGTTAGATTTGTGATGAGCAGCGAGTTGTGTTGTTGTTGCTGGTGTTTTAATGCATAAGGATGCATTAATGTTCTGTTTTTGTGTGCTTGAAACAGGGGAGTTTGATCCGTGAGCTTTGGAGGTGTTTGCGGAAGGTTTCGGAAGCTTGGAAGGCTTGTTGGCTAGTCTTGTTTGGTAATCGGTGAGTGAAGTTGGGATTTCAGCTTTTGAAACAAGGTTTGAAGGTTTTGGGGAGCTTAGTTTAAGTCTAATCAACTTTGCTAAGTTCAAGAGTAAGTGATTGGGTTTTTGCTCTTGAATTGTGTGTGATTTGGTTTTAAAATCAAATGTGGTTTGATGATTGATATGCATGTGTTTTGCATGGTTTAATTCTGTTTTGTAAGCATGTTTTTAGCATGGTTTAGTGCTGGTTTTGAAAGCCATTTGAGGAGGATGCTCAAGGTAAGGGATCCTTGGTTTTGTATATGGTAAATGTGGTTTTGATGCATAGTGTTGCATGTTGATCATTGGCTTTGTATGATGCTTAAAAACAGTGAATTAAAGATGATAAATGTTACCTTTTTCATATTGATTATGCATGTGAATCATTGGATTAATGATGTAATGGTTTTGTATATTGGTTATGCATGTGAATCATTGGATTAATGATGTAATGCTTTTGCATGTTGGTTATGCATGTGAATCATTGGGCTAATGTTGTGATGGTTTTGCATTATGATTATGCATGTGGAACATTGGTTAATATGGTAAGATGGTTATATTGGCAAGTGATGTTTTATAAAGGTGAAGGTCACTAAGGTGGTTAAAAGTCCTTGAGTGAACCTTGTTACTTAAGATCATCAAGGTGGTTAAAAGTCCTTGGATGAGTCTTGTTGCGGACACTAAGGTGGTTAAAAGTCCTTAGGTGCTCCTTTCCAAGGTGTTTAAAAGTCCTTGGGGCCAAGGTGTTTAAAAGTCCTTGGGGAAATTCAAGTATTGGACACAAAGGTGGTTAAAAGTCCTTGTGTGGTCCTTATTCATGGTGTTTAAAAGTCCATGGCCAAGGTGTTTAAAAGTCCTTGGGACCAAGGTGTTTAAAAGTCCTTGGGAAAAGTTGTTGAACTTGTTTTAATAAATGAAATGTATCACTTGAGCCAATATAACATGTAAAGTATAATGTGAAGCATGAGATGCTTGAAATGATGCATGGTTGCATGTGAAGCATGAGATGCTTGAAATGATGCATGGATGCATGTGAAGCATGAGATGCTTGAAATGATGCATGGATGCATGTGAAGCATGAGATGCTTGGATTAATGCATGATTGCATGAGGAGCATGAGATTGCTTGAAAAGATGCATTGTTGCATGAAAAGTGTATGATGCTAGTGAATGCATGTTTACTTGTAGTTGTACAAGTGTTGGTAACCTTTTGGTAAGTGATGCTTGTGAGCATGAGATATCTATGTTGCATTGGAGTCTTGTAAGACTTGTTTTTAAAGGCATGTGAAGATGTTATTATGATTCTTATGTGGCCTTGGTTAAATGCATGTGATAGAATGTTTAAGTTATGGTTTTAGATGGTTTCTTGCTTGATATGGTTTTCAAGGTTAAAGAAAGGTATGTTGTGAAATGGAAGTGTTTTCCATTATTTTTGTTTAAGCTTGGCATATGGTGTTTATGCATGAATTGAGCTTGATGTTGAAAGGGTTTTCTAACATGGTTTTTGGTAAGCAAATCGGGTTTGTTTTAAAGTGTTTTAAAGACCCGCTGCATTGATGGTGTTTTGGTTTTGAGCATTCCTCACTAAGCATTTTGTGCTTACGCTCCTTTTTGTCCATCAATGCAGATTCTTGAAGTTTGGACAGCAAGGAGCAAGGGATTCAAGGTGGACTCCAAAGGAGATGTATGTCTCGGTGAATAGCTATAGTTAATAAGGGCAATGGGGTAGAATCTCTCGGATTGATGTTTTGTATTCGTTTATGTTCGGACAAGTATGTTTCAATGTTGTTGATGTTGCTGAATCATGATTTGGCTTATATGTGTTTGCTTTGGAAAGGTTGGTGCTTATATGGTTGCTTGTGTAGGAAGCATGCCTATAGATTTGGGGCTTTTCATATGTGTTGGTTATATGTTGAATTGATAATGCAATTGTGGTCCTTGTATGTTGTATATCTATGTGGTATGAATTGGTGTTGTTAATTTGAGGTTTGAAGCATGTTTGATGTTGTTTTTGAGCCAATTTCAAGCAGGGGTATCGGTACTCGGGCTTGCGTATCGATACGCCTGAGCCAAATATGCTCTCTTCTGCCCAGGCGTATCGGTACGGTTGTGTGAGTATCGATACGAATCTGGGTAAAGTTTGAATGTCGTATCGGTACAGGGAGTATCGTATCGATACCGTTGCTCGAGTTTGGTTACTGCCTTCCCCGCGTATCGATACGACTTCAGGCGTATCGATACGTGTTCTGTTATTTCGGTTAAAAGTATCTTTTATGTTTTGTAAAGTTTGCATTTTGGTCCTGAATCTTGTTTGTGCAATTGCATGAGTTCGGGATGTCCGTTTGAACTGAAATTTGGAAGAGAAGCATGTAACATGATTAATTTTAAGTTGGTAACTTAAAATCTGGTTAAGTCCTTGAAGTTCTCAGAAATTACAATTTGGTCCCTAAAGTTGTAATTTGTTCAATTGGGTCCCTGTTTGATCTCTGATGTTTGTGATCTTTGAGCATGGTGTTTGTGTGATCACATCTAAGGTTAATGAGCATCTAGATAAGATTAAAAAAAAAGGGTCGTTAATCAAGGTTGACTTTCGGGTTGACTTTGGTTTTCCCCGTGTAATCTTCGTAGTTCGGGTCAACCGTCTAGGCCGGGCTACGGGGGTTACAGAAACGTTTTTGCTACTGTGAGGGCCTGTTCCAGAACGTGTTTCGGAACGCCTAGGCGAAATGGACTCCTGTTCCGAAACGAGGTGGATACGTAAAGGAACGAATGGTCTGCCTTTTTAAACTAGGGCCCGTGTTTCGAAACAGGCTTGCCCGTTTTGAAACACAGGCCTAAAATGTTGGTTTTTGACATCTCTAAAGGTTCTCAAGTGTTGGGCTTAGGCCCTGTTCGATGTTAGCTTTCTTGTAAGTCTTGTTCGTGATTGTTTATGTATGTTTTGGTCGCGTGTGCTAGGAATCAACCTAACTTGAATACATGGTAAGTTTAAATCAAATTGCGTGTCGTTTGTATGGCTTAGTCTTGTTTTTCCGTTGTCGCTTCTCACATAGGTCTAATTGAATTCATCTAGACAAGATAATTAATGAAAAAGTTTTCTCGAGTTGTTAACCGAACTGGAGCCTTAACGGCTTTCGCCTCGGTTTTCCCCGTGTGACTCACTCGGACTGGCCAGCCGTCCAGGCCGGGACGAGGGGGTTACACTTGTTGGTATCAGAGCCTGAGGTTTCCGAGACCTCGGCAGGTAAGTGAGGTAAGTTTAATTCTTGTATTGCAATTGCACGGTATTTTCTTGCCTTGTAAGTATGTTTGCTTGCTTATCAAGTATGCTATGATGCTTGTTTAAATTGATCGTTTGTGTGTGTTGTTTGAAGCATGTTGAGTAGAGTCCCATTGCTTCTATTACATCGAAAAAAGGATCTTTAAGTGAGGGAAACATACTTGAGCCACTTGGACCCTTGCCCTTGCTAACCCAATTTTGTATGATGTTGTTGTTGTAGTTGTTATTTGTGAGCTGTTATGTCGAGGTCTAGAGGTAGACCCAGGTTGGTTCGCCAGGAATCCCGTGTTGCGGCTCCTGTTAATGAGCTGGTGGCTGGAGTAAAGGCTCATGTGGAAGAGCCCGTTGTTGGAGTTGGAGTTCCCCCCCCCCCCCGCCACCTCCTCTGCCTGATGTGGAATGCGAGGCTAGAGCTGAGGGAGCGGGACCTCAGGTTGGTCAGGGTGGCTAAGGTCCCGCAGGGATAGATATGGCTCCGCTAGTTCAAGCTATAGCAGGAACGTTTCAGGCCGCAGTTGTCGAAGCTCAGGTTGCAGCTCAGCCTATAGGAGATGAAGCTAGCTTAACCTTAGAGAGGCTCTGTAGCCTCGAAGCGGATGAGTTCAGGGGATCTACGTCTGATAGATCAGAGTTGTGGCTAGAGAAGATAGTCCATATTTTGGCACAGATGGGATGTGTTGGGGCTTGTAAGTCGGGCTGTGTAGTTTTGTTGCTTTAGGGTGATGCCTACACCTGGTGGGTCCCTATTACTACTGGCGTGCCAGAGGCCGAGATCGGTTGGGATTTCTTTGAGACTGCTTTCAGAAAGAGGTATTTGGGCCCGAGATATTTAGATGAGAAGAAGAGGGAGTTCATGACTCTTGTTCAGGGAGACACCTCAATGACAGATTATGAGATCCGCTTTGTCCGATTGAATCAGTATGCTCTGGAGTTGGTTCCTACTGAGAGGGACCGTTGTGATCGGTTCAGGTATGGACTTTATGAGGAAGTCAAGAGGTACACCTTAGCTACTGTTTATTCTCATTTTGATGTCTTGGTCGCTAGGGCCAAGGACATTGAGAATAGCTTGGGGCTGACCAGGCGTTCGAGAGGATCCAGTTCAGGGAAGAGGCACAACAACTTTCATCATGGTGATGCCAAGATGCATCGGAGCAGTGGAAAACAGTTTAATCATAGGTGTGGCGTTGGCCACCATGGTAAAGGCCATCAGGGCCAGAGAGCCGGAGGGCGTTTTCCCGAGTGTACTCGATGTGGGAGACATCATTCAGGAGAGTGTTGGGGAAACTATCATGCTTGTTGGAATTGTGGATCGAGAGACCACTTCAGGAGAGAGTGTCCGCATCAGGTAGCACAGGCACCGATTCAGGCACATGCTTCTGCGAGAACGATCGACTATCAGAGAGGTCGTGGGCGCTGTCGTGGTTACTTCCAGCCGATGGCTGATGCACCTAAGATAGAGGCACCGAGGAATCTTGCTCATGTTATGGCAGTTCAGCCAGAGGCCGGTGGACCAGCTAGAGTATACCCACAGAGAGAGGCAGGGAATGACACAAATGTGATAGCAGGTAATGTTCAGTTACAGTCCTTGTCTTTGCTTTCCTTAGTCGATTCGGGTTCCATACATTCTTATATTTTGAGTGAGCATGCAAAGAAGTTAGACATACCTGTTGAGATTTTAGACATATGGATGCATGTGACTAGTTCCTTCGGTGAGACAGTTGTAGTTAGACGGATGTATAAGAGGTGTCCGTTGAAGATTCATGGTCATGTGTTTCATGTTGATATGATGGAGCTCCCGTTCTACGATTTTGATATTATTTTGGGTATGGATTGGTTGGTTGAGCACATAGCTGGTGTAGATTTTGAGACAAAGAGAATTTTGTTGAAGCTTTCCGATAGCTACGAGGTAGTGGTTGTATGCGAGAACGTTAAGTTCTTGTCGAACATTGTGTCAACTTTAGAGGCTTATAGGTTGATGGACTCTGGTTGTGGGGCTTACTTAGCGTATGTGATGAATCCGAATATGAGTGAGGTTAGACCGAAAGATATCAGGACAGTTTGTGACTTTTCGGATGTGTTTCCATAAGAGTTACCAGGTTTGCCTTCTGACAGAGATGTAGAGTTTGTGATTTAGATTGTTTCAGGGTCTACTCTAGTTTCTATTGCTCCGTACCGTATGGCTCCGAAAGAGTTGAAAGAATTGAAAAGTCAGCTTCAGGAGTTGTTAGACCGAGGTTTTATTAGGCCTAGTAGTTCGCCTTGGGGTGCTCTCGTGTTGTTTGTGAAGAACAAGGATGGCAGTTTGAGGATGTGTAGCGACTACAAGCAGTTGAACCAGTTGACAGTAAAGAACAACTATCCGTTGCCTCGTATAGATGACTTGTTTGATCAGTTGAGGGGTGCCTCAGTGTTTTCGAAGATAGATTTAAGATCAGGGTACTACCAGTTGAAGGTAAAGGAGTGTGATGTTCCGAAGACAGCTTTTAGGACTAGATACGGTCATTATAAGTTCCTTGTGATGCCGTTTGGGCTCACGAATGCACCAGCAGCTTTCATGGACATGATGAATAGAGTTTTCCGAGACTATCTAGACTGATTTGTAGTTGTTTTCATAGACGACATCCTTGTGTACTCGAGGTCAGAGGAAGAACATGATGAGCATTTGAGACTTGTTTTGCAGAGATTGAAGAGTAATCAGTTGTATGCTAAACTGAGTAAATGTGAGTTTTGGATTAGAGAGGTTGTGTTTCTTGGCCATGTTGTATCAGCTGAAGGTATCCGAGTCGATCCGAAAAAGATTGAAGCCATTGTTGAGTTGAAACAACCTAAGTCAGTGACAGAGATTAGGAGTTTCATAGGACTAGCTGGTTACTATAGGAGATTTGTTGATGGTTTCTCTAGAGTGGCTGCTCCGTTGACTAAGTTGTTGCAAAAAGAAGTTAAGTTTGAGTGGTCAGATGCGAGACAGAGTGTTTTTGAGAAGTTAAAAGAAGCTTTGACGAATGCTCCAATGTTAGTACAGCCAGTTTCAGGGAAAGAGTTCGCAATCTATAACGATGCTTCCTACGTAGGTTTAGGTTGTGTTCTGATGCAAGAAAAGAGAGTTGTTGCTTATGCTTCGAGATAGTTGAAGGTGCACGAGAAGAACTACCCTACACATGATATTGAGTTAGCAACAGTTGTGTTTGCATTGAAGATTTGGCGTCACTACTTGTATGGTGAGAAGTGCACGGTTTACACTGACCATTAAAGCTTGAAGTATTTGATGACTCAGAGAGAGTTGAACTTGAGACAGAGAAGATGGCTTGAACTGTTGAAAGACTATGATTTGACTATTGAGTACCATCCGGGTAAGGCAAATGTAGTGGCCGATGCGTTGAGTAGAAAAGTTTCAGTTGAGTTGCGAGCTATGTTTGCTAGGCTGAGTGTATCAGAGGACGGTGGTTTGGTTAAAGAGTTGCAAGTGAAGCATTCATTGATTTAGATGACCAGAGAGAAACAATGGCAAGACGTATCTTTAGCTTCACATGTTCAGGACATTGTAGAAGGTAGACCGGCAGAGTACAGTTTCAGCGATGAGAATGTGTTGTGTTTCAGAGGTAGAGTTGTAGTACCTGAAGATGTTGAGTTGAGACGTATGATTCTGAGTGAAGCACATTTGAGTCCTTTTTCTATGCATCCGGGCAGTACTAAGATGTACCGAGATCTGAAGAGTGATTATTTCTGGGTTGGTTTGAGGAAGGATGTAGCCGAGTATGTGAGCCGTTGCATTGTTTGTCAGAGGGTAAAGGCAGAACATCAGGTTCCTTCAAGTTTGTTACAACCTTTGAAAAATCCGGAATGGAAGTGAGAGAGAATCACTATGGACTTTGTGTCAGGGTTGCCGTTGTCTCCTTCGAAGAAGAATTCTGTTTGGGTGATAGTCGATAGATTCACTAAGTGTGCCCATTTCTTAGCAGTGAACACTACAGATTCTTTAGACAAGCTGGCAGATTTGTACATCCGCGAGATTGTGAGACTGCATGGAGTTTCGAAGTCTATTGTATCAGATAGAGATTCAAGATTCACATCGAGGTTTTGGAGTATTTTGCTTAGTGCCCTAGGTAGTCGTTTGCATTTCAGTACTTCATATCATCCGCAGTCAGATCGTCAGTCAGAGCGAGTGATACATGTATTAGAGGATTGCTCCGTTGTTGTGTGATTGACTTCCAAGGTTCTTGGGAGAAACATTTACCCTTAGTCGAGTTTGCTTACAACAACAGTTACCAGGCTAGTATCCAGATGGCTCCTTATGAGGCATTGTATGGTAGGAGATGTAGGACTCCGATATGTTGGGCTGAAGCGGGTCAGAAATTGTTACCTATGCCAGATTTGCTTAAGGGGACAACTAGTAAGGTGAAGTTCATTTGTGATCATTTGAAAGCAGCTTCCGATCATCAGAAATCTTATGCAGATTTGAAGAGAAATGAGATTGAGTTTTCAGTGGGTGTGAAGGTGTTTCTGAAAGTGTCTCCGTGGAAGAAGGTAATGCGATTTGGCTGGAAAGGCAAGTTGAGTCCGAGGTTTATCGGCCCGTATGAGATAGTTGAGCAGATTGGGCTAGTAGCTTACCGTTTGAGATTGCCTTCAGAGTTAGAGAAGATCCACGATGTTTTCCATGTGTCGATGCTTAGAAGATACAGATCAGATCCGTCTCATGTTATGCTCGTTGAGGAGATAGAACTGAATCCAGATTTGTCTTATAATGAATAACCGGTTGAGATACTTGCTTCTGATAGCAAGGTGTTGCGTGGCAAGACCATAGAGGTTGTCAAGGTGTTGTGGAGACATAGAGGCGTGGAAGAGGCCACGTGGGAGAGGAAAGCGGATATGCTTGAGCCGTTTTTGTACTTGTTTCCATCAGGTAAATTCGGGGACGAAATTCCTTAAATGGGGGAGAGTTGTAACACCCGAGCTTGGGGGTCAGGTGAAATTAAAATATTAAAATATTATTTTGGGCCTCGTATTTTCAAAACAATAAAATGAATATGTTGGGCTTGTTTAGAATTAAACCCAATGGCCATGGATTTTACACTATTGTAATAATCCATGTTCATTAAGGGTAAAAATGTCTTTGGCTTTTAAAATAAAACAAAACAAATAAAAGACCCATTTTTCATCATCTTCCTCCCCTCCTCTCTTTCAAATCAACGACAACTTCCCCTCCCCTATGGAGTTACTATTCCATTTCTTCCTTTCTTCATTCTTGAAGATTTTTGAAAGGTAATTACATCTTTGAGTTGTCCTTATCTTCATCTTCATGTCTATACCTTTAGTTTTCATTAAAACTCATAATATTACATTTTTGAAGTTTTTGGGTTTTGAGGTAAAAATGATAACTTTGATAGCTTTTAGTTAAGCTTTTGATTTGTTGTTGTTAGATAAGTTATTTACTATCCAAAAGGTCCAACATACCTAATTTTTACAAGGTTTTATGATGAAACTCGGATTTGGGTTTAAGTGGGGTTTAGAGTGCTTTAAAATGGGTTTTTGGGGTTGTTTTGGGTAAGAACTTGATGGCTGATGGTTAAGTGATGTTTGAGGGTTGTTTTGGGTGTATTAGATGGCAAGTTTGATGTTGGAAATGGGAGTTCTTTGCTGGTTTTGTGGCTGCACGAAAATGTGGGTTTTGAGAGTGTTCTTGGATTGAATTTGAGCTTGAATTGCGTTCTGAGTTACAACAATGGTTTGTGTTTGTTTTGGTGATTAATAGAGTGTATTTGATTGTTTAGAAACAAGGAATTGTGTTGGTGAAACCTCGCATTCGAATCCGGAACCGTTAGGAGCTTGATCGGTTTTTTGCTTGTGTTTGGAAAGACCGGTGAGTGGTTCTTCGATTTTTAATTGGTTTTCAAATGTTGGTTAGAGCATGTGGACCGAGGTCGGGCTTGGTAAACCCACCTAGAGTTAGGATTAGATTGGTAGTCTAAATGTGAATGATGTTGCTATGCATATTGTGCATATGTCTTGTGATGAGGCGTGGTGATTCATTTATGCATTGGGATATGCATGTGGTTGATAATATGATAGTGCATGATGGTAAATCATGGTGGCTACATGCTAGGCACGAGAAATGGTAAGAATATTGTGATAGGATAAGCTTGTGGTGAGATAGTATTGGCACTAGTATGCTTAGGTACAAATGACCGATCATTAGGATGTTAGTGTGCACACGAGTGTCGAAATGCGCGCGTGGTCTTGGTGATGGTAGTCACCAAGATGGAGTACGGGTACGCCCAGAAATCTTCTTTTTATGTTAGTCGGTGATGAGTGGAATCCCATCAACGGGGCGTGAGGATGAGTGGAATCCCCTCCGCGTGAAACGGTGATGAGTGTAATCCCACCGTAAGGTAATGGTTAAGTTGTTGGATGTGAGTTCCAACAGTTGTTATCCGCGTATTTGGGTCATAGCTAGGTGCCAATACGTTTTGATAAATGTGTTTCCTTATGGTTGTATTTATGGACATGTTGAGCATGGCATGATAATGGATGCTACGTTCATGCATTACATATAATTGATTCATGTGGTTCCGAAGGAAAGGAAACATGCATTCATCTTTGGCTTTGTTGCTCGTTCTTGGACCCTGCATTGTCGAGGTTTGTTTTATGAGCTTACCCTCACTAAGCTTTACGCTTACGCTCTCTTTTGTTCCGCAATGCAGATCCTTAGTTCATGGGTTGCTTGTGCAAGGAGAACGCCTCCAAGTGTGCTATCTTAATCATCAAGTATAAACTTTTAAGTTATGAGATGTAATGGATAAGCAATGGGATTTGTGTTGTTGTTTTGTGTTAGGAGCTTGTTTAGACTCCTTTAATATGTTGATGCTTTGGTGGGGCTTGTTGATGCCTTATTTTGGATTGTAAACCATGCGTATGATGTGTACCATGAATGCTTATGTGTTGTTCTAAGCCTTGTGAACCTTGCTTGCTTTATACCTTAATGAATGTTTGGTTATCCTTTTGGTTGCCCCTTTTTGTACATGTGAGTTATGTGTTTAAGCATGCTTGTACTAGGGTGTATGCCTCTAGAGTTGTGTGCACATGTTCTGTCTTGCTTCTTGAAGTCGTTGGGGTCATTTGGGATCGTTTAGAGATGCTTAAAACTGCTTTTGGAAACTCACTGGTTGCAGGCATTTCGAAACGAGAGAGGTTGTTTCAGAACGGGTGTGGTTCCAGGGACACCCGTATTGGAATGCGTTTCGGTACAGTTTGGCTACTGTGAACCCCTGTTTTGATACGAGTTTCGAAACGTTTTTGCTACTGTGAGGGCCTGTTCCAGAACGTGTTTCGGAACGCCTAGGCGAAATGGACTCCTGTTCCGAAACGAGGTGGATACGTAAAGGAACGAATGGTCTGCCTTTTTAAACTAGGGCCCGTGTTTCGAAACAGGCTTGCCCGTTTTGAAACACAGGCCTAAAATGTTGGTTTTTGACATCTCTAAAGGTTCTCAAGTGTTGGGCTTAGGCCCTGTTCGATGTTAGCTTTCTTGTAAGTCTTGTTCGTGATTGTTTATGTATGTTTTGGTCGCGTGTGCTAGGAATCAACCTAACTTGAATACATGGTAAGTTTAAATCAAATTGCGTGTCGTTTGTATGGCTTAGTCTTGTTTTTCCGTTGTCGCTTCTCACATAGGTCTAATTGAATTCATCTAGACAAGATAATTAATGAAAAAGTTTTCTCGAGTTGTTAACCGAAGTGGAGCCTTAACGGCTTTCGCCTCGGTTTTCCCCGTGTGACTCACTCGGACTGGCCAGTCGTCCAGGCCGGGACGAGGGGGTTACACTTGTTGGTATCAGAGCCTGAGGTTTCCGAGACCTCGGCAGGTAAGTGAGGTAAGTTTAATTCTTGTATTGCAATTGCACGGTATTTTCTTGCCTTGTAAGTATGTTTTCTTACTTATCAAGTATGCTATGATGCTTGTTTAAATTGATCGTTTGTGTGTGTTGTTTGAAGCATGTTGAGTAGAGTCCCATTGCTTCTATTACATCGAAAAAAGGATCTTTAAGTGAGGGAAACATACTTGAGCCACTTGGACCCTTGCCCTTGCTAACCCAATTTTGTATGATGTTGTTGTTGTAGTTGTTATTTGTGAGATGTAATGGATAAGCAGTGGGATTTGTGTTGTTGTTTTGTGTTAGGAGCTTGTTTAGACTCCTTTAATATGTTGAAGCTTTGGCGGGGCTTGTTGATGCCTTATTTTGGATTGTAAATCATGCTTATGATGCGTACCATGAATGCTTATGTGTTGTTCTAAGGCTTGTGAACCTTGCTTGCTTTATACCTTAATGAATGTTTGGTTATCCTTTTGGTTGCCCTTTTTTGTACATGTGAGTTATGTGTTTAAGCATGCTTGTACTAGGGTGTATGCCTCTAGAGTTGTGTGCGCATGTTGTGTCTTACTTCTTGAAGTCTTTGGGGTCGTTTGGGATCGTTTAGAGATGCTTAAAACTGGTTTTGGAAATTCACTGGTCGCAGGCGTTTCAGAACGAGGAAGGTTGTTTCGGAATGGGTGTGGTTCAAGGGACACCCGTACCGGAACGCGTTCCGGTACGGTTTGGCTACTATGAACCCCTGTTCTGATACGAGTTTCGAAACATTTTTGCTACTGTGAGGGCCTGTTCCGGAACGTGTTTCGGAACGCCTAGGCGAAATGGACTATTGTTCCGAAACGGGGTGGATGCGTATCGGAACGGATGGTCTGCCTTTTTAAACTGGGGCCCGTGTTTCGAAACGGGCAAGCCTGTTTCAAAACACATGCCTAAAATGTGGGCTTTTGACATCTCTAAAGGTTCTCAAGTGTTGGGCTTAGGCCTTGTTCTGTGAAACCGATAATTTGATTTTGATATAACTAAAGAATTTAAGGACTAAATTGAAAATGTGAAAATGAATTTTTAAGTCCTCAAACCTCTCTATGTGTATAAAGGAAAATGCCTAAGTTAAAATCTTATATTGTCAAAAAATTTCTAAGTGTTATTGAAGCCAAAACAATGTTTTTCGAGTCACCGTTTCGGAACGGCCTAAGGCGTTTCGAAACACTTTTGAAACTTTAAACTCATGTTTCGGAACGAGTATCAAAATGGTTTCAACACTATGAACCCTTGTTTCGAAACGGGTTTCGAAATAGCTTAAGAACGTCGAGACATCGTATCGAAACGACATCCAACGTTTCGAAATGGTATTCAAGTCAGATTTAAAAAAAATATGACCGTTGAAAATTTTTAACTGATTTTACACAAGTCGTTAAGGCGTATCGAAACGATTTCAAGCCGTTTCGATACAGGCCTTGATAGTAGCTAAAATGTTTCAAAACAAGTTACGAAACGACTCTTAGCATATCGAAACAAGCCTGACCGTTTTGATACGGGCTCTTTAATGCACCCCAACGAATCTTTCTATTTTGGTCTGTTTCGAAACATGGTCGGGCGTTTTGAAACAGTTGGTTGCAGACTGCATTTATAGATGGAAGATAACATCCCCAACGACTCTATTGATGAATGCAACAACCACAATGGCTAGAATTCAATGAGAAGGTATAAAAGGGACCTTTAAAAGCTTCAACAACAACTATTGATCCAAAAGCAAACATCCAAACATCAAATCCAAGCATTTGTGCCTAAATCCCATTATTGTCTTGTAACCCCAATTGTATTTTTCATCCTTATCACTTCAATTGGGTTGAGTGCTTGTATTTGGGTTACATTGTGTATTGAGAGATACTTGTTTTATCCAACAACTTCTTTGTTTCTATTGTGTGAGGATTGAGTCAAATTTTGGGTAGAAAATTTGACCGAAATTGTAACGGTTACCTCCTTAGCCTAGAAAAGGGGAAGAGCAATTAGTGGAATTGTTGAAAATCCTTAGTGAAGCTAAGGTAGTGGATGTAGAGTTCGATTGGAACTTGAACCACTCTAAAATTCCTTGTCTACCATTTTTATTTGTCAATTCCACCTCCAAAAACTTTAAAAATCCAATTCACCCCCCTCTTTTTATGTCGATCATTCGATCCACTCAACAATTAGTATTAGAGCCTACCTCTTTGAAGGATTAACAACCACAAGAGGGGTTCCTAGGAAGAGTATGATCATCCAAAAATCAAGATATGGCATCTACCTCCGGATCTAGCATGTACGAGTCTCAATCCACTACAAAACCGCCTTTCTTCAATGGTGACAACTATCCGTTTTGGAAGAATCGGATGCGCCTCTTCATCAAGTCCAACGATTACTTGGTTTGGGATGTCATTGAAGCAAGATAATGAAGGAAGGATGGTTCTTAAGAAAAAGATGGAGATGAGTGAAGAAGAGATGAAGAATATCCAAATAAATAAGAAAGCTCTTCACATGCTCTTTTTTTCTTTCGGTCCCGACATCTACTCCAAAGTCTCCTCCATTGAGAGTGCCAAGGAAGTGTGGGATACTCTAGAGACCACCTATGAAGGAACCAATGATGTGAAGGAGACCAAGATTGGAATTCTCAATCTTAGTTATGAAAATTTCAAAATGGAGCCCGAAGAAACGGTGTCAAAGATGTTCGATCGCTTTTCATCCATCGTCAACGGGCTTAAAGGCTTTGGAGAGACTATTCTGGAAGACAAGCTTGTCCGGAAGCTACTCTACTCACTTCCTGAATCTTGGGATGGGAAGAGAACCGCCATCATCGAGGCCAAAAACTTGAAGACCTTGAAACTTGATGAGCTAGTGGGTTCTCTCCTTACTCATGAGATTATTAAGCAAGGAAGGGAAGTGTTGAGTGTGTAAAAGTTCTATATTTTAACCCATATTTCTGTTGCATTCAAGCATAATTCATTGCATTTAGGATAGATTTCATTCATACATCACAATTATATTAAATGGCACAGTTTCTACTAAAATTGGTCACTTTTGCAGGTAGCTGCTGTAGCAGATGCAAGCCAGTGGAGAAGCGGAGCTAGAACACGGGACTGTAGACGGGAAAAAGGATGCTGCCATGGCAGCAAATGACGACAACAATGGTGAAGGGAAGAAGTGAAGTGGAGCTCGACAGAAAGAGGAAATTAAGACGGTCTGTCGTGTAGCACTCATATATTTTTCAGAGCCCTAGATCAGAATGAAGGCCAAGCCCAAAGTTCAAGGAAGAAACTCCAAGCAAGAAGAGAGGACGAATTAAAGACCTCTACTCTGAAGATTTAGTCTTTAATAGAGTTATACGTTAATTTAAACTTGTATTCATGCCATAGTATAAAACTTGAACCCAAGGCCTATATAAAGGCATGTAATTCGCCATAGGGAAGGATATCTTATTCTATAGCCGTCTTCCCCTAAACCCTAGTCTTTTCCCCCTTCTCATCATGTTCTAAACTTCCCCTAGGGCTAAGGGTTGATTCTGTAAAGTAGTTGCAAGGATTGCATTGTTTTACGATTTTTTCTATTCAATAAAATAGACTTCAAGTTTGCTTATTCTAGTTTTCAACATCTTGCAAGAGTATCGGGAGAGCATTGTGAGATTACACATTTACTTAATATCGAGAGAGTTAAGTATACGAAAGGAATAAGTACGGGTTCTCCAATTTATGGTTGAACTATCTCGGACCTAGGGATAGGACGAGGTTAAGTGGCTAAGGAAGAATTCAACAACATCGGTGTTCATCATTCGATTCACGCCGGGAGGTATCATCAAAGACGTGTTCATCGACAGACTTGGACCTAGGGATTGGCCAAGGCACAGCAGGGATTCTTGCCAAGCTTGATAGTACTGAGTTGTGTGTTCACTGCTGCGACAACAACAGACCGCTGCCGCAGCAGGTGATGCTGCGACAGCCGCTGCGAAAAAACAGAGAAGTCCTAGACAGTGCAAACACCTGCACTACGGAGCAAATCAATACCGGCCTACTCTTTACTCTGAATATTTTCCTCTTTTATTTTCAGTATTCTTTATTATTTCGTGACAAACAATTAAACTCTTTCTTTTCCCTTTCGTGCAGAAAACCAAGGTTAAAGCTATTAGCCCAGTCCCTGTGGAGACGATATATGATACTTACGTATCACTTTACTACTTGTGTCGTGTACACTTGCACTACATTGCGATAGACACTTCTACACGCAACAAGTTTTTGGCGCCGTTGCCGGGGACTAGCAACATAACTTTACCATACTTTACTGCACTTTTTAAATTTTTCTGTTTTTACTTGGATTGTTCAAACCTGTACTTTTCACAAGGTTTTCTATTTATGCCTAGATCGAGACGAGGAAAGGAACCTGAGTATAAGATAGATCCTAAAATCGAACGCTTGTGCAATCTTAGGAACCGACTCTGACTCGTATTAGCCAGAAACGAATACCTTGAAGAACAGATAGAGGCCATGAACAACCAAGGGTATCCCTGAGGTCATGAAGATCCTATTGGAGATGGAGGAAACGGACAGCCTGCCTATCCTTCTGCTGCTGCCGCACGCCGGTCATGCCGAGATTACATGATCAATGATCATGTTAAACTAGAGACCACCCTGCCAGACGTGGAAGCTAAAAATTTCGAGCTGAAACCTGTCATGTTCGTCATGATTAATTCCGCTGGCCAATTTAGTGGTGCTGCTACAGAGGATGATAGGGAACATCTGAAAAAGTTCCAAGAAATTTGTGGTTCGTTTAGACTACCAGGAGTAAATCCGGAGATACTGAGGCTTCAGTTATTTCCTCATTCATTGAGGGACAGAGCTAAAACTTGGTGGAACAAACTAACGACGTGTTCAATACGAACTTGGGCAGATTTAACTCGTGAATTTTTGTCTCGTTTTAACCCTTCCCATTTATCTAAGCGATTACGTAACGAAATTGCTACTTTTCAACAGGAAGATGACGAGCCAATGCACGAGGCTTGGGACATGTTTACTACTCTTCTGAGGAATTGCCCAATGCATGGATTCCCTGTTTGGAATCAGGTAATAAAATTCTACAATGCTTCCAACTTACAGACTCGTATGAGAATCGATTCAGCAGCAAATGGGTTGTTGTTAGATAAAGATCCTAAAGATGGCATGGTAGTATTAAAGATTTGGCAAAGAATGAGGAACAATTCCCCACATCGAGGAGAGGTAAACGAGTACTAGTTGTGAAGGATTATGAAGCCGATAATTCCTTAAAGACACAAGTTGCATATCTCACAAAAGCAGTAGAAAACTTGTTGAAGAAGGACTCTCAACCTATCTATGCTGCAGAAGAGGTATGTGGAACTTGCAGTGGAAATCATAGTTCGGAGGACTGCCCACTACAACTAGAAGAAGGGATGTACGTTTGGAATTATAACAAGCAGAACTACAATTCCAACAATTACAATCCCAACTGGAGAAAGGACCCTAAGTTCTCATGGAGCAAGCCGAACAATGCCCTAAACCCTCAAGTACAGAACACTCAAAATCAAGGGGCACCTAGACTTCTGCCTCGGCAGCAACCGCAACAGCAGCCGCAACACCCACCAGCAGCCACAACTAGTATATTGGAGCAGACCTTGGCTATGTTTATGTCTCAAACAGGAACTTACATTGAGAACATGAATCACTTCGTCAAGAAGACTAAGTCATTCATGGATAAAACAGAGATGCGGATGACTAACCATGAAGCTACTCTGAAATCACTGGAAACACAGATGGGTTAGGTTTCCCAGCATATTAAACCGAGGCAGAATGGAGGATTCCCTAGTGATACTGAGAACGCTAGACAACCCACACATGAGCAGTGCAAGGCTATCACAACTAGGAGTGGGATGAAATTACTAGGGCCAGAGAAGGAAGCTTAACCAGTTAAGGAACCAGCCCTGGAATCGACTACCGAGAACACTGCCCCGACAGCAGACAAATAGCCTTCTGCCGATATACCTACCACGACAGCAGAAGGGACAGAGGAGAAGGATGGAGAACTTAAGCCTCCTCAGATCCGAATGCAATGGGAAGGACGCATTAAAGATTATCGTCCTCCACCTCCTTTTCCTCAGCGGTTACAGAAGTTGAAACAGGAATCCCAGCTTAAGAAGATCTATGATATTTTTAAGCAGGTCCACATCAATATTCCGCTGTTAGATGCTATCAAGGAGATCCTGGTTATGCCAAATTTCTCAAGGATGCTATGTCAAAGAAATCCAGACTTAGGGAATTTGAGACGGTTAAGCTGACATAAGGATGCATGACTATTCTCCACAAGCATCCACCCCAAAAAAAGAAGGATCCTGAGAGCTTCATAATACCGTGCATAATCGGAGATAAATTTGTGGGTAAGGCACTTTGTGATATAGGTGCTAGTATTAATTTAATGCCAAAATATGTATTTCAGAAATTAGGCATTGGACGAGCACGACCCACGACATTTATGTTGCAGCTGGCAGACCGCTCTTACGTGCAACCGGAAGGGAAAATTAAAGATATCCTGGTAAGAGTGGATAAATTTATTTTTCCCGCTGACTTTCTTGTTTTAGATTGTGAAGCAGATGAGAATGCACTAATCATCCTGGGGTGACCCTTCTTAGCC
Source organism: Hibiscus tridactylites (assembly GCA_958450335.1). NCBI lineage: Eukaryota > Viridiplantae > Streptophyta > Magnoliopsida > Malvales > Malvaceae > Hibiscus > Hibiscus tridactylites. The sequence goes on along the minus strand of OY288278.1, from coordinate 19,505,339 downwards.
ACAGGAAGATCACTGATTGATGTAGAGAAGGGAGAACTCACTATGAGAGTGAATGATCAAGAGATCAAGCTGAATGTTCTCCAAGCAATAAAGCACGCTGATGCAGAAGAAGAATGTAAGGCTGTCACTGAAGTTATCCTTGACCAACCCTGCATCAGGTCGGACTGCCATGACATCAAATTTGGCCACTGCCCCAACAGCCATTGAGAAGACTGTCACGGCAGCAACGACGACAGCAGCTCCTCAGACTCTGACATATCTGATACTGAAGACCATGAGGAGGTAAACTGGATAGGAAATCATCCAGGTAAGTTATTCGAGCCCTTAAACTATACATCGAACGGACATATCATACAAAAGCCATCAACTGTGGAGCCACCTGTTCTAGATCTTAAGCCCCTGCCAGGGCAGCTCAAATATGTTTTTCTTGGATTAAATGATACGTTACCCGTAATCATCTCTTCCAAGCTGATGCAGGAACAGGAACAACAGCTGATAGAGATGTTGCAGCAGCACAAAAGGGCTATTGGATGGACGATAGATGATATCCAAGGCATCAGTCTGGCACTATGCATGCATAAAATTCTCTTAGAGGATGATCATAAGCAGACCATTGATGCCCAGAGACGGTTGAATGATACTATGCGAGAAGTGGTCCGAAAAGAAATTATCAAATGGCTAGATGTTGTGACCGGTTGGAGGGTTTGTATGGACAACCGGAAGCTTAACAAAGCTACCCGGAAGGACCACTTTCCACTGCCTTTTATTGATCAAATGCTTGATAGATTAGCGGGAAAGCCTTATTATTGTTTTCTTGATGGTTACTCAAGTTACAACCAAATAGCCATCGCACCGGAGGATCAAGAGAAAACGACCTTCACTCGCCCGTACGGTACTTACGCTTTTCGGAGGATGCCATTTGGACTTTGCAACGCACCAGCAACTTTTTAGAGGTGTATGATGGCTATATTCTCCGACATGGTGGAGGATTTCCTGGAGATATTCATGGATGATTTCTCAGTCTTTGGAGACAATTTTGAAAGCTGCTTAGGCAACCTGTAGAAAGTGCTCGAGAGATGCGAGAAAGTGAACTTGGTATTAAACTGGGAGAAATGTCACTTCATGGTGGATGAAGGGATAGTCCTAGGCCACAAAGTAAGTTGCCGCGGCATAGAGGTCGATAGGGAAAAAATTGAGGTAATTGAAAAGCTACCACCACCCACCACAGTCAAGGGAATTCAGAGTTTTCTAGGGCATGTTGGTTTCTATCGAAGGTTTATAGCCAATTTTTCGAAGATCGCCAAACCATTATGCCTCCTACTAGAGCAGAATCGTCCCTTCGACTTCAACACTGAATGTACTGAGGCATTCAAAATTCTAAAAGAGAAGCTAGTAATAGCCCCGATCGTACATCCACCAGACTGGAAGTTGCCATTCGAGATTATGTCTGATGCCGATGATTATGTTGTAGGGGCAGCACTTGGGCAGAGGAAGGACAAGCTATTCCATGTAATTTACTATGCTAGCAAAACCCTCAACGATGCCCAAGTGAATTACACCACAACAGAGAAGGAATTGTTAGCTGTGGTGTTTTCAATGGACAAGTTCCGATCCTACATACTTGGGACGAAAGTGGTGGTCCACACAGACCACTCTGCACTAAAATATTTGTTTGCTAAGAAAGACGTAAAGCCCAAACCGATTCGTTGGATTCTGTTGTTGCAAGAGTTCGACATAAAAATCAAAAACAAAAAGGGGACACAGAACCAAGTTGTAAATCACTTGTCAAGATTAGAGAAGGGAAAGAGTCTCCCAACAGACGAGACACACATACTGGAGACCTTCCCTGACGAGCAGTTGTTCGCTGCCACAAGCACTGTCGCGACAACCATGGCTGCAGGTAAGTTTTCTGAACTCCCATGGTATGTTGATTTCGTTAATAATTTAGTTAGCAGAATATTTCCTCCTGACCTTAACTATCAAGCTAGGAAGAGGTTCCAAAATGATGTTAAGCATTATTATTGGGACGAACCTCTTCTTTTCAAAATGTGTGCAGATCAGATCATCAGGAGGTGTGTACCACATGATGAGCAGCAAGCTGTGCTTCATCACTGCAATGCTTCACAATATGGAGGACACTTAGGTGGTAACAAACTGCTGCCAAGGTTTTTCAGTCTGGTTTTCATTTGCCTTCATTGTTCAAGGATGCCCAAGCGTTCTACAAAAGCTGTGACAAATGTCAACGAACTGGAAATATCTCAAGAAGACATGAGATGCCGCTGCAAAACATTCTTGAAGTCGAAATCTTCGACGTTTGGGGGATTGATTTTATGGGACCGCTCCCAGCATCATGTGGGAATTTTTATATCCTCCTGGCAGTGGACTATGTGTCCGAATGGGTAGAAGCAATCGCCACACAAAAAAACGATGCCAAGACTGTTCAGAGCTTTTTGCATAAGAACATTTTTTTCTAGATTTGGCATCCCTAAGGCGATCATCATTGATGAAGGGAGGTATTTTGAAAATAGGGTAATAGCTGCTGCCATAAAGAAATATGGTGTCAAACATCGGATCGCAACAACTTACCACCCTCAGACCAATGGACAGGCTGAAATATCCAATAGAGAGATAAAGAACATTCTTGAGAAGATGGTTAAGCCAACTCGAAAGGACTGGTCTCTACACCTCAATGATGCACTCTGGGCCTACAGAACAACGTTCAAAACTCCATTCGGAATGTCACCCTACCAGCTGATTTATTTAAAAACATGCCATTTACCTGTTAAGATTGAGCACAAAGCATACTAGGCCATCAAGGCAGTGACTATGGACTTGGAAAAGTCAGGATAGAAAAGGCTACTTGACTTGAATGAGATTGAAGAAATTCGAGCAATGGCCTATGACAACGCAAGAATTTACAAGGACAAGACAAAGAAGTGGCATGACAAGAAACTGCTGCCACGACAGTTCTACCCAGGGAAACTTGTGTTGTTATTCAACTCTAGGTTGTAACTATTCCCATGGAAGTTGAAATCTATATGGTCCGGCCCGTTCCAAGTGGTGCAAGTTTTTCCTCGTGGTGCCATCACGATAAAATCTTTAAAAGACGGGCACCAATTTAAAGTCAACGGACAGAGATTAAAGCATTATCTGGGGATTGAAGCCCCAAGAATACAGGAAGTGGTTACTTTAGAAGATGCCCCTCATGGCATCCCTAATTTAACCTAATTTTATTTTTATTATTTATATTTTATTTATATATTTATTAGGAAATTAGAATTATTTTATTTTTAGGACTAAGTTTTTATTTTTATTATTTTAAGGAAATAAAGGAGACAATGAGAAGAGGAGAAGTGAACTCAGCCCACCATCTTACCATCAGCCCAAAGAGCCCAAAATAGGAGCATGTCGTTACAGCTGCCGTGACAGACATGGAAAATCCAGCCTGTCGACACGTTGTCGTGGCAGACACGCAAACACGTAACAGACGCGCAGCAGACACAGAAACGCGTGACAGACGCGTCAGAAACCGCGTAACAGCTGGCCCCGTTATTCGCGCCTGCCGTTACAGCTCCAACGGGCAGCAAACTCCTCATCTATATAAATCACGTTTTACTATTCATTTTTCACTTCATTTTTACTCTCTCTACTTGTTTCCTATCTAGAATTTCATTTGCTTCATTTTTTTCTACAGTCCCTTGTAACCATGAGTACCAGAAACACCCGACGCAATGCTGCCTCAGGCTCTGCCACAGCAGCAGCCACTCCCAGTTCCTTCCAAGGTAGAGATATGTGGGAGGAAAAAGGTTTCATTTATAGCAAGCGAACGGAGAATCTTGGGCTCAAACCATTTATAGCCCGTAAGATTAGAGCTCTACATTGGCAGATGTTTGCCGAGCAGCCTAAAGAGATGAACGTCACCTTAGTTAGAGAATTTTTTGCTGCCATCGACAGCAGTGACGGTTCGTGGTAAGGAAGTCCCCTTTGAGCCAGAGTACATCAACACCCTTTATGGATTCTACGTCGGCAGAAGGGAAGACGACCACCAAAGATTTGTGGAGAGCCTCGAGACAGCAGATTATGATGCTATCATGGCAGAACTCACCGAGGAAGGCACCGAATGGAATACCGATCCCAAACACCCAAGGACGGTGAAACGAGTTCAACTCACCCCCGAAGCCAAGCTATGGAACGCATTCGTCAAAAAGAGGATTATGCCCTCCTCACACAATAGCACCGTAAATCAACCAAGGTTAGCTCTCGTCCATTCAATTCTAAACGAGAGGCCTATTAATGTTGGTAGATATGCGCGGGAGGGGATTTTGGATTGTGCATTTCGGCCATCGGGACCACTTGTCTTCCTCTACCTCATAACAGCCCTCTGTCGTGGCCACAACGTCCCTGAAGTTGCTGAGGATTTGAGAATCCGAGGAAAAGGATGGACGGAGAGGAACATCCTAAGGTTGATGGAGCTGAAAGCTGCAACGCCAATATCTAGCTTTAACCTGTCTGTCGCGGTAGGTGAGCTGACAGAGCCCACCCATATAGAGCCTGCGGCTATAGAAACAGGGCAGCCCACAGCAGCAACGCCCCCAGTCGACTCCTCTACCCAAATCCTTGCCACCCTGCAGAAAATGGAGGAACGGCAGCTGGGCCTGATGAGCTTCATTCGGGACTTCACAACAACAACGGTACATTTTATTAAAAGTAATTTAAATTTTCCAGATGTATTGTTTCATGCTTTCCTCGATCACCATTTTACTGCCCCCACCCCTGCCCATACCCCTACCCCTGTTGCCACACCGAGAACACCATATGTCGCGTCCACCCCAACCCCGGCCACGACAGCTGTAGGTGGTAGCCACACTGTCACAACTTCTGCTAGAGGAGAAAAGAGAAAAGAGCCCATGTCCGACCTCGACAAATACATAGTTGGTTTCTCCTCTTCCTCAATTTAGAGGAATCTGATGACAAGCCCTCTGTCAAGAGGAACATGTCTAAAGAATTCACCCAAATGAAACGGTGAAACTCAACACTGGAGTCGGATCATCCGGCCAAGGGAAATCTGGCAGCAACAACAGCAGCAGCGGTAGCAGCAGCATCAGCTCTTCCGAAGAGGTTCAGGTGCTGGAGAAACTCAAGAAGAAGTGGGGGGATCAAATCATTTGCTTCGAGTGCAATAAGCTCGGTCACATTCGTTCGGAGTGCCCTCAACTCAAGAAGAAGGGCTTTGATAAGAAGAAGAAGCTCAAAGCCAAGCTTGCTACTTGGAGTGATGAGGAGTCATCAGAGGATGACGAACAAGAAGTGGCCAACCTTTGCCTCATGGCACTTGAGGAGGATTCCTCCATGGTAACCTCTAACTCATCATCTTTTGATTTTATATATGATGAATTAAATGATGCATATGATGAGTTGCAAGAGGTTTATGATGAGTTAGTTGAGAAATACAAGGAGTCGGTCATTAGGAATAAGAAAATTATTTCGGAATTAAATGATAAAAATGACTCACTTTCTCAAGCTAACTTGAAATTTGAGAAAAAGATTTTAGGTTTGAAAGATGAACTTAAGTTTTTCCAAAGTGAAAATGTAGACCTAAATAATCTTCTTTCTCAATGCAATAGTGAACACCAAAAGGTGTTAAGTGAGCTTAACAATCTCAAAGAATCTTTTAAATATGTTGGTAGTGTGAAGCACGAAAAAGGTGAATCTTCTAAAACAAACCAACCTAGGAGAAAGACTAATAACTACAAACAAAGTAGCTTCCCTAGAAATAATAGAACAAAAATGATTAGAAGTGTATGAGTTCCTAAGAAACTTGTAAAATCTAATAATATTGTTGATATGTCACCTTGGATTCCTAAGGGAACAAAGATATTGGGAGCTAACACTCGTGGACCCAAAATGATTTGGGTACCAAAAATAAAAGTTTAATATCTTTGTTTGTAGGGGGCATTGCTACAAGGCCAAAGCACAAAGTCAAAACTCATGGTACCTTGATAGTGGATGCTCGAGGCATTTGACCGGAGACAAGAGTAGATTCATGGATTTAAATCCAAAAAGTGGAGGAGTAGTGACATTTGGTGACAACTCCAAAGGCCACTTTAAAGGTATTGGCTCCATAGGTAATCACTCTACCATTCTTATTGAAAATGTCTTGTATGTCGATGGTCTTAAACATAATTTGTTGAGCATAAGCCAATTATGTGATAAAGGATTTAATGTTTTATTTGATAAATATGGATGCAAAATTGTTGACATTAAATCTAATAACATTATCCTCATAGGTCATCGCATAGGTAACATTTACATGGTGCATCTAGATGACATACATACATCCCATGCATGTTTAGTAGCTCAAAATGAAAATGATGTATGGTTATGGCATAGGAAACTAGGACATGCTAGCATTAGTGTTTTAGAAAAATTAGTTTCCCTTGATCTAGTTAGAGGTTTACCCAAGATTAAATTCTCAAACGATAAATTTTGTGATGCATGCTCTAAGGGTAAACAACATAAGTCATCCTTTAAATCCATTAATGATGTTTCTACAAGTAGGTGTTTACAACTTATCCATATGGATTTATTTGGACCTATTAGGACTATGAGCTTGGGTGGTAAATCTTATGCATTTGTTCTTGTTGATGGTTTTTCTAGATTTACTTGGGTTCTATTTTTAAGTACTAAAGATGAGGCTTTAGAAAAATTCATCACATTTTCAAAACTAACCCAAAATGAACTTGAACTTAGAATTTCTCATATTAGAGTGATCATGGAACCGAATTTCAAAATTTAGGGTTTGAAGAGTTTTTAAATGAAAATGGTACTAGCCACAATTTTTCGGCTCCTCGAACTCCTCAACAAAATGGGGTAGTTGAGAGGAAAAATAGAACTTTACAAGAAACGGCTAGAACCATGCTTTGTAAAAACAATTTACCTAAATATTTTTGGGCGGAAGCCACAAACACCGCTTGGTACATTGTAAACCGAGTAATGATTAGGCCAATTTTAAAGAAAACACCTTATGAGATTTTAAAATCTAAAAAGCCTAACATTAGCTATTTTCATCCATTTGGTTGCAAATGTTTTGTTTTAAATAATGGAAAAGACAACTTAGGTAAATTTGATGCAAAAAGTGATGAAGCTATTTTTATAGGATATTTTTTAACCTCTAAAGCCTATCGTGTATTTAACAAAAGAACTTTAGTAGTAGAAGAATCTATACATGGTGTATTCGATGATAACCTCCTTCCAAGGAAGGATTCTTGTGATGATGATGATGATGTAGGAATCTTAAATGCCTTTGATGGAGGACAAACTTCAAAGGTGGGTGAGACTCCATCAAAAGAAGAGGATACACAAGATTCACCTCTTGAAGCCTTGAAGGACTTGGATCTTGAGGAAAAGGAAGTGAGCTACCCAAGGGAGTTCAAATATGTCAAAGATGGTGAAATCTTGGGTGATCCATCCAAGGGGGTAACCACTCGATCTTCTCTTAAACTTATGATCATGTTGCATTTATCTCATGCATAGAGCCTAAGAATATAAAAGAAGCATTGAACGATGATTTTTGGATTATGGCTATGCAAGAAGAGTTAAATCAATTTGAGAGAAGTAATGTTTGGACATTAGTTGATAGGCCTAGTAATCAATCTACTATAGGAACTAAATGGGTCTTTAGGAACAAACTAGATGAGAGTGGTAACATTGTGAGAAATAAAGCTAGATTAGTAGCACAAGGTTACACTCAAGAAGAGGGAATAGATTTTGATGAAACCTATGCACCCGTAGCTAGAATGGAAGCCATTAGGATGTTGCTTGCATATGCATGTTATCATAATTTCAAGCTTTTTCAAATGGAAGTTAAAAGCGCATTTTTAAATGGTTTTATAAATGAGGAAGTGTATGTGGAACAACCACCGGATTTTGAAGACTCAAAATTTCCAAATCATGTTTTCAAACTCACTAAAGCTCTTTACGGTTTAAAACAAGCTCCTAGAGCTTGGTATGAAAGACTTTCAAAATTTTTAATTGAAAAAGGTAAGGTGGACACTACACTTTTCATAAAAATGTATAAAATGACATCTTAGTAGTACAAATTTATGTTGATGATATTAATTTTGGTTCTACTAACGAATGTCATTGCAAAGAGTTTGCTAAGCTAATGCAAGGTGAATTCGAGATGAGCATGATGGGGGAGATCTCATTCTTTTTGGGACTCCAAATCAAGCAAAGGAAGGATAGCACCTTCATCAATCAAGCAAAATACATCAAGGATATGCTCAAGAAGTTTGGCTTGGAGAATGCAAAGCCTCAAGCCACACCTTTGAGGTCATCTACAAGGCTTGACAAAGATGAAGGAGGTAAGTGTGTTGACTCTAAGCTTTACCGTTCTATGATTGGTTCATTGATTTACCTTACCACAAGTAGACCAGATATCTTGTTTAGTGTTTGCTTGTGTGCTAGGTTTCAAGCTAGTCATAGAGAGTCTCACCTTATAGTCGTTAAGAGAATCTTTAGGTACCTTAGAGATACTCTTTTTTAGGTCTTTGGTACCCTAGAAACTCCACCTTCAACCTTCATGCTTATTCGAATGCGGATTATGGGGGATATAAAATCGATAGGAAAAGTACTTCGAGAACTTGTCAATTCTTAGGTAGTATGCTCATATATTGGTTCTCTAAGAAACAAAATAGTGTAGCCCTATCTACCATCGAAGTCGAGTACATATCCTTAGGGAGTTGTAGTGCTCAAGTCCTTTGGATGAAGCAAAAACTCTTAGATTATGGTATTAAATTTGAATCCATACCCCTTAAGTGTGATAACACTAGTGCCATATGTTTGACAAAAAATAACATCCAACGCTCTAGAACCAAACATATAGAAATAAGGCATCATTTCATTAGAGATCATGTCCTTAAAGAAGATGTTGTTATAAAGTATATTGACACCTTAAATCAATTAGCGGACATCTTTACAAAAACTTTAGATAAAGAACATTTTTTGTCTCTTAGGAGAGAGTTAGGTCTAACTAGCCTATCTTGACCTTTTAGGACCTCTTTTGTGCTTGAAATTGCTTGATCTTATGAAATTGCATGTTTGTGTGTTGTAGCTCTTGAAAATATCCATGCTTATAGTTAGGGGGAGTATGTTTATGTTTGCACATGTTATTCCTGCTCATTCATGTCATTCATGCAAGTTAGGCCTTCAAAACTTTCATTTTTCTGCACTTTTAGAGCCTCATCTGCACTTCCAGACCCAAGTGTATCGAAACGGGTCCAACTGTTTCGATACGGGTGCCTTAAAATTCCATATGAGAGAAGGGTGTTTCGAAACGCCTTCAAAGGGTTTCGAAACGTTTTAAATACTGCCAAGGGGTGTATCGAAACGTGTTTCGATACGAGTCAACGTGGGATTCGATACGGTCAAAGCCTTTGACCGTATCAAAATGGTCAGCTGGACTTGAGAAGTCAGTCAACTCTCGGTGCCCGCGTTTCGGAACGGTCAAAACCTGTTCCGAAACGGGTTAGAGGACTGCTTTATAGAGGGCTTTTCATGATAAAGTTTTACTTTAATTAAAATTCCCTCAAACCCTAAAAACCCTAAAATGATTTTTCCCTATAAAAACCCTCTAAACCTCATTGTTTTTCACCAAATCTTGAGTGCTTTTACTCTTAAACACAAGTCTAAGCAAGCATCAACAATTTTGTGCAAGGATTTCCATCTATTCATCCAAAATCCCAACTTAAGGTATATTTTCATATTTTTATTTTTCCTTAAATTTGTATTCGAATCCTAGGTTAGAAAATTTGTATTTTGTATAGTTATGTGTTTTGATACTTGGGTTTTTTAAATCTTGTAAAAAAAATTCAAAATCTTCAAATTTTTTATTCGAATATATTGTTTTTTATTCATCTTTTTTTCTATTTTTTAAAATTTTTTTTCTCTTAAATTTTTTTTTTGTTTTGTTTTGTATCCTTGTTCTTAAAATTTGTTTTTAAACCTAAGTGGGATTTGCCATTGGATTGAATTAAGGAATTTCATGCATACACTTCAAATTTGTTTTAAATTGCTTGCCTTATGTTTTTAGGATTTTTCAATGGAGAATGTTAACAAGAAACGTAAGGCTCCTCAATCGAGTGAAGCTTCAGATCAAGCCGCTCTCCGTCCCAACCTTACTCAACTTTTTCTCAAGAGTCTCAAAACTCCCGCGATGAGGGAACATTTCCAATATGTCAAGGAGTTTGGCGTTCATCGTGAGTGTGTTGTTGACATGTCGTTTCTTGACTCCGAGCGCTTTCTCTTCCGTTATCTCCACCGTTTACAAGAATGAAGCTTCTTCGGTTTATTAGATATCCCGGATATTTGCTACAAGCACATGGTTCTTATCTTGTACTCAAATGCCCAACTCTTCAACAATGAAGACAACTCTGAAGTTGTTCGCATTGAGTCTCTTATCTTGGGAAAGAAGATTGTCATTGACATATATTTCTTAGAGACTACCTTTGGTCTTAAGAACGAAGGAATCGAGAGTGAGACTCATTTTGGTTCTCACACTGGTTCAGTGCTTGCCTTGGATGCTCACGATAGGTTCCTCCACTTGATGGTCTCGTGGTTTATTCACCCCTCTGGAGGTAAATTCTCTCACGTTCGTCAAGTAGATTATTTTTGGCTTGAATGTTTTCGTCGTGGAGAGCGCCCTAATCTTGTCAAGATCATGTTTGTCGAGATGGTGAATAATGTTAAGCTCCGTGAAACTGATGCGCTAAAGTCTTTCACTTATGGGACTGTTTTAAGTTATATATTTGGAGAGCTTAATCTTGATTGCACCTATGACTCATCGGAACCCCGCAAGCAAAAACTTGGTAAATCTTCTCTCCGCAAGTCCGAATTTTGTTACATCGACAATGGCCAATGGGAACGTGTTGATAGGGAAGCACCTCCACCTCAAGTTGAACCTCATGAGTTTTCCACAATAAAGCTCTCATGACTTTTCTCACCGAGCGGTTCAACACCATAGACACTAACATGTCTAGAGGTTTTGGTGCTATCAATACTCGCTTGCAATCCATGGAGGATCGTCTCTTTGCAAATGAGAATCGACTCACATCCCTTGAGAATCAACATCAATCTATGGACATGTCCTTCTCCACTTTTTATGGCCAATGGATGGATTTGCGTCGCTCTCAAGCTAAGAACGATGATGATTCCATGGATGATGATGGTGACGACGAGGAGGCTTAGGATTCTCTTGTCATCTCATATTAGCTATTCATATTAGGACTAAGATTGCATCTTTATTTCCTTTATATTTCATGAACATATACTTTGCTTATTTTTTTGGGGATTAAGCTTTGAACTTATTGTTTAAGATTTATGTTTTGGATATTTGAATTCTATGAATTAATATTATGTTGCTTATTGCTTATAGATTATTGCTTTTAACCTTATCTCTTCTCTTTGAGCCTTGTTTATTATTTTTGATCTAACAAAAAGGGGGAGAAGTAATCTAAGAGCCAAAATTCGTTTTAAGTTTTAAAAATTGGATTTAAATCTTTTTAAAACTTTAAAAACCCATCTTAAATTGAGGGGGAGTTAGAATGTATTCAAAATTTTCAAAACACTTTTAAATTCTAACTTTGGTTTTGTTATATCAAAAAGAGGGAGATTGTGAAACCGATAATTTGATTTTGATATAACTAAAGAATTTAAGGACTAAATTGAAAATGTGAAAACGAATTTTTAAGTCCTCAAACATCTCTATGTGTTTAAAGGAAAATGCCTAAGTTAAAAACTTATATTGTCAAAATTTTTCTAAGTGTTCTTGAAGCCAAAACAGTGTTTTTCAAGTCACCGTTTCAGGACGGCCTAAGGCGTTTCGAAACACTTTTGAAACTGTGAACTCATGTTTCAAAACGGGTATCGAAACGGTTTCAACACTATGAACCCTTGTTTCGAAACGAGTTTCGAAACGGCTTAAGAACATCGAGACACCATATTGAAATGATATCCAACGTTTCAAAACGATATTCAAGTCAGATTTAAAAAAAAATATGATCGTTGAAAGTTTTTAACTGATTTTACATAGGTCGTTAAGGCGTATCGAGACGATTTCAAGCCGTTTCGATACAGGCCTTGATAGTAGCTAAAATGTTTCGAAAGGAGTTTTGAAACAGCTCTTAGTGTATCAAAACAAGCCTAACTATTTCGATACGGGCTCTTTAATGCACCCCAACGACTCTTTCTATTTTGGTCTGTTTCGAAACAGAGTCAGGCGTTTCGAAACGGTTGGTTGCATACTGCATTTATGGAGGAAAGATAACATCCCCAACGGCTCTATTGATGAATGCAACAACCAAAACGGCTAGAATTCAATGAGAATGTATAAAAGGGACCTCTAAAAGCTTCAACAACAACTATTGATCCAAAAGCAAACATCCAAGCATTTGTGCCTAAATCCCATTATTGTCTTGTAACCCAATTGTATTTTTCATTCTTATCATTTCAATTGGGTTGAGTGCTTGTAATTGGGCTACATTGTGTATTGAGAGATACTTGTTTTATCCAACAACTTCTTTGTTTCTATTGTGTGAGGATTGGGTCAAATTTTGGGTAGAAAATTTGACCGAAATTGTAACGGTTACCTCATTAGCCTAGAAAAGGGGAAGAGCAATTAGTGGAATTGTTGAAAATCCTTAGTGAAGCTAAGGTAGTGGATGTAGAGTTCGATTGGAACTTGAACCACTCTAAAATTCCTTGTCTACCATTTTTATTTGTCAATTCCACCTCCAAAAACTTTAAAAAAATCCAATTCACCCCCTCTTGGTTTATTTCGATCATTCGATTCACTCAACATGTTCGATGTTAGCTTTCTTGTAAGTCTTGTTCGTGATCGTTTATGTGTGTTTTGGTCGCGTGTGCTAGGAATCAACCTAACTTGAATACATGGTATGTTTAAATCAAATTACGTGTCGTTTACATGGCTTAGTCTTGTTTTTCCGTTGTCGCTTCTCACATAGGTCTAATTGAATTCATCTAGACAAGATAATTAATGAAAAAGTTTTCTCGGGTTGTTAACCGAAGTAGAGCCTTAACGGGTTTCCCCTCGATTTTCCCCATGTGACCCACTCGGACCGGCCAGCCTTCCAGGCCGAAACGAGGGGGTTACAGATATTGTACCATTAGTTTTATGTTTTAAAGAATTTTAAGAAGTCATTATTGTATTTTACGACTATGATTTTCTTACACTTTAGAGACACACTAAGCTCTTTAGCTTACTCCCCCATAGTTTTCTCTTACAAATATCTTTGGACTTTAAACGATGTGGTACTTGCAGGATCTCACATTTTATCGGTTATTTTATTATTCAGTACGAAACAAATTTTTAGTTATTCAAATTATTATTTATTATTTTGGGATATTGTTGTAATTTTAGACATGTGGACTATTTATGTTTTTTTCAGATTATTTAAGCATTCTTTTACTATGATTTTATTTCAAAGATTTTATGTAAACATTCCAATATTTATTATGATATTCATGTTATTATTTATTATAAGATATTTATTAAAGTGCTGTTATTTTATTTTAAATTTAAGTATAATTTTTAAAATTAGTTTTCTTGGGGGGTTAAGTTTCCAAACGTGACTATATGGCTCATACACATAAAAAGTTTTAAAATATGTTTTCAATTTTTAAAATTTATTTTGCATGCATTTAAAAATATTTTGGGTAAACGGAAATTTTCTAGAAAATATACTATCTTATTGAGTATTTTTTGACTTCGAGATTTTAAATCATGTTATCATCCGAGACTCCAGTACCAAATCTTATTCCAGAATTGTTGACTTTTTAGTATATAGTTTTACTATGCCAGTTCGTAGGAATTCTAGACTTAAGCGTGTTTCATATGGATTCAGATTTAGGAAGAATGAGTACTTGTTAGTCAGACGTTACTACTTTAGTGATGGAATTTTACATAACTTATTTCACCTTACGATACTGATAAGGATACTTATAAACCCCGTGAATCCTTGTGATACCTTCTTTTGAGTAACCTTTGGAGATTATCATAACTCGAACTCTAATCAAGGACATGAGCTTTAGTTAATGAAACAAATGATCATGACCGTACTCATTCCCACGAATTTGAGATCAAAGCATATTTGAAAAGTTTATGTTGTCATTTGTAACCTTATTTGTAATGCTCTTTTATGCCTCTATCTAAATATTTGTGCTTTTGGGAATCCACGCGAAGTCTAAAAATTTCAAGGATGAAATTTATTTTAAGGGTTGGAGAGTTGTAACACCCCAAAAATTACGCCCAAATTGTAAACCCTAAATTTGAAATGCCCCTAACTCAAAAACTCTAAATTTTAAATCCTTAAATTTAAAACCCTAAAATTTAGGAATTTCTAGTTCAAAAACCTCATTTGAATTTAAGTATTAATTGGGCATAAATCAGATCTTAGTGACCTAAGTGTCAAATTTGAAAAGTGGGAAATATTAGGGACCCTTCCCTTGTGATTTACCCTTTGCTCAAGGCTTTTAAACCCAATTTTGTTTAGCCCTATGACTTTTCATCTACCGTAAGTTTGAAGCCGTTCTCACCTCTCATGATATCACCTTCTTTTTTATCCTTTGTTATTTCAATCAAACCTTTGCGAGTTTCTACTATCGCACAAGAATAACCATTATTTTCATCTTCGTCTCAAGGACGACATCAACTTTGAGGAAGATGAACTACCACTTTCTTCACCTATTCGATCTAACTTTGCACGTACCACGTGGACTACGCGCGAGTATTCTTTTTAGATTAGTATTAGTGTTTAGTTTGGTGGCATTATGTTAGATTTTGATGTAGAATTTTATATCATAGGTTCCGATTCACCTAGATCCTAATGTGAGAGGCGTTCTTCCCGATGTTAGAGCTATTGCTGCTTGAGGTGTGTTTCTTCCTGTGCTATACATAAAATGATTATTATATGATTTTACACCTTGCTTGATTATGATCTGCATTATGGCTTGTATGGTTGACATCATGTGCATATGATTTCACAACGTGTTTTAATTATGATTTATGGAACATTTGATTTATGAAACATCAGATTTACGAAACTATGATTTATGGATTTATAGAGTTTGGTTTTATGAAATATGTTTATCGAATATCGTATTTATGGAACCATGTTTATAAAATTTGAGTTATAAACATCATATATGTATAAAGCATGGGTTGAGATTTGTACGAAGGAAATTTAGTGGTTTCACCCTTCGGGTGAATTCCACTTCGGATGGCGGTCGTAGCGAGGAGGTTATGGGAACCTTCCTCAGATTTGGAGGACGTAGTTTGATGCATTCTATTACACTTATGTTATTGTACCATTGGTTTTATGTTTTAAAGAATTTTAAGAAATCATTATTGTGTTTTACGACTATGGTTTTTTTGCACTTTAGAGACACACTAAGCTCTTGAGCTTACTCCCCCATAGTTTCCTCTTACAGATATCTTTGGACTTTAAACGACGTGGTACTTGGAGGTTCTCACATTTTATTGGTTATTTTATTATTTAGTATGAAACAAAATTTTAGTTATTCGGATTATTATTTTGGGATATTGATGTAATTTTAGACTTGTAGACTATTTATGTTTTTTTCGGATTATTTAAGCATTCTTTTACTATGATTTTATTTTAAAGATTTTATGTAAACATTCGAATATTTATTATGATATTTATGTTTTTATTTATTATAAGATATTTATTAAAGTACTGTTATTTTATTTTAAATTAAAGTATAATTTTTAAAATTAGTTTTTTTGAGGGTTAAGTTTTCAAACGTGACTTCCTAAATTCGGCAATTTTTCTGGGTCGGGTTTAGGGGGTTACATCGGGTCACGTCGTTGACGGATAAAATTCAAGTTAGAGAATATCGATTTTTGTTGAAGTTCAAGTCGAGTCTTACCGTGCACAAATAGACATCGGTATGGTAATTGTGGGTAAATTTCAGATAAAAATAAAATTTTAGGGATTAATATGAACCAAAATATCCCTTAGGATGACGATATTTTTCAATTCAATATATATATATATATATATATATATATATATATATATATATATATATATATATATATATATATATATAGATTTAATTATGACTAAATTTGTAGAACTAATGTTTTGATATAATAATTGAAAAATGTTTTTGGACTTGTTTAAATATTTTGAAAACTTATTTAAAGTCCAAACAACTTGAAAATATGTTTGAAATGGTTTCATAGGTTTTTAACATGTCTAAAACGCTTTTTAAATGGCCAAAATATCATTTTTACAAGGATCGTATCGATACACCTTTGATCTGTTTCGATACGGGGTCTTCCAGTAAGTAAAACCCAGATGCAGGGCTAGAGCTATCGAAACCACCTTACTAGTATCGATACCTTTAGGTTTCGAAAAAACCTCGTTGGTATCGAAACCAGCCTGACTTTTTCAAACCCCAACGGGTAGTTTCTGATGAAGGTCGTACCGAAAAGGGTTCAAGCGTATCGATACAGAAGGCTGCAGAAAGCCATTAATGAAGGGAAATAAAGTCCTCAACGGCTCGAAATCATCCCCAACGGCTAGTAACGGCTATAAACTCTTCAAGGAATTAAAAGGGACCTCCAAGCATCAAGATATGGTTAATGCTTCAATTGTTACAACATTATGATGTCAATATTTGTCTAGAGCTTTAATTGTTCATTTCTTGCTTAGACAACACTTGTGAGCTTACATTGTTAAATTTGCTCAAGTGTTTAGGTTTTGGGTGAGTGCTTAGAATTGCAAACAAACACCTATTAGAGGGATTTCTAGTTTGCTAAGTCGTTCTTTGTACAAGAGAGTGTTTCCTCAAGCTTTGGGTAGAAAGCTTTGAGGGTTGTAAAGGTTGCCTCCTTAGCCTAGAAAATGGGACAAAATTCTTAGTGAATTTGTTGAAAATCCTTAGTGGGGAGCTAAGGTAGTGGATGTAGACATTGGTTAGAAGGTTGAACCACTATAAATCTTTGTGTCAAATTGCCAAATTTTCACCTCCCACTAAAACACCCAATTATCCAGCTTCTCCACACTTGGTGAGCAAGAACGGTTGATCGAATCGAGCCCCTAAAAACTCAACAATTGGTATCAGAGCTTTGTTCAGTCGAAGGGGATTCACATCCTATTGAGAAGATCCGGCAAGCTCGATCAACATTTCACCAACCAGCTCAATGGCACAATCAATCGACAAACCGCCCTTTTTCGATTGAAATCTCTATGCCCATTGGAAGACAAAGATGAAATTCTTCTTGAAGTCAAGAGATTACAAGCTATGGGACATAGTTGAAGATGGTTCGTTCGTGCCTCAAGGAAGCAAAGCGGAATGGAGTGCCGACGATCGCAAGAAGATGGAGCTTAATTGCAAAGCCTTGCACATGCTCTTTTGTGCATTTGGCCCAACCATCTATGATAAGATGTCTTCTTGTGAGAGTGCCAAGGAAGTATGGGACAAGCTTGAAGTCACATACGAGGGAACCAATGAAGTCAAGGAGACGAAGATTGGGCTCCTAACCTTAGAGTATGAGAACTTCAAGATGGATCCGGAAGAGAACATCGAGAAGATGTTTGATAGGTTCTCTACTATCACCAATGGTCTTAAAGGTTATGGAGAAGCCATCCCGGAAGAGAAGCTTGTCTGAAAGCTCATCTACTCCCTTCTCGAGTCATGGGATTCAAAGAGGACCGCCATCATCGAAGCCAAGAATCTCAAAGCCTTGAAGCTTGATGAACTCATGGGGTCTCTTCTAACTCACCAAATAATGAAGAAAAACAAAGAAGAGGAGAAGAAGAAGGAAGAGATTAGAGCGATGGGGGAAGAAGAAGATCATGGAGCTAGGTATCAATGCTAGTGTCGTAGCTCTGAAATCCTCCACATGCCATCATGTAGATTCAAGTGAGGAGGAAAGTGAAGATGAAGAGATGGCCTATCTCTTCAACAAATTTGCCCGGTTCATGAAAAGCAAAATGGAAAAATCCAAGCATGAATCGATGAAGAAGATGAAGGATTCCCACAAATCCAAAAAGAAGGGATCATCTTCAAAACAAGCATATGTGGCCACATGGAGTGATGAAGACTCCACCGATGATGAAGTAGCCCACCAATGCTTGATGGCCCTCAATGAGGGGGAGGTAACTTCTAACTCATCTATTTCAAATTCTTATACATTTGATGAGTTACAAGATGCCTATGATGATTTGCTTTTGGAATTCAAGGCATCATTTTCCAAGAACAAAAATTTGATTTCAAAAATAAAAATTGAAAATGATTTGCTTTCCAAAACAAATCTTGAACTTGAAGCAAAACTGAAAGAGTTTGAACAAAAATGTTTTGATTTACAAAATTTGCTTCTCAAAGTTCAAAAAGAAAAAGAACTGATTTCCAATGAACTTGAAAAGAAAAATAGTAAATGTTTTAGAAGTGTTTGGGTCCCAAAAGGACTAACCACTTCAACAAAAAGGGATGAAATTGAAAAATGGATTCCTAAGGGGACTAAATTTTGTGCTACTAACGTTTATGGATCCAAAGCAATTTGGATACCAAAAATCACTTGATTGTCTTTTGCTAGGTGTGATGGAGATGTTCAAAAAGTCAAACATTGAGGGGGAGCTCCATGCACACAAGGAAGAACACTTGAAGAAGGAAGGCTACACACCCTCCCTTGGGTTAAAGTGTTGGTAAAAATTCTAGTTGTTTTTTGGTTTCATTTATTTATTTTAGTTTAAATTCAACTAGATGATCATATATGTTGGACTAACATTTTTAATGATGCTTTGAGTAAGGGGGAGTCATTTTAAAACCAAATTCTTATTTTTGTCAATTTTTTCCTTTATAGTTATTTTGAACTTAATGTTTATATTATTTTTGATATAACAAAAAGGGGGAGAAATGGTTTGAAAAATTGAATTTTCAAATGAATAAGGGGGAGCTTTATTTGATTTCATATCTTTAATCTCTTATTCACATATTTAAAGTTAAAGGGGGAGAATCCCAAACAATTTTTCATGTTAGTTTTATTATATCAAAAAGGGGGAGATTGTAGAACTAATGTTGTAACGCCCCGGTTTTGGGCTCAGAAGTTTTGGCGTTGACCGGTTTAGTCAAAGTGCTGATCGAATATATAAGAGGGAATTTAGGAAAACCTAGTTCGGGTTGCATTAAAAATATGGAAAAATATTCTAAAATCATCTTTTAATATATAAAAGTGAACTGTGAAATCAATTTTGGAAAATGAGGTTCGGAAGGTTGACATTTTGGCTAGTGACCAAAATGTAATTTTTGAAAGTTGCGGGACAGTTTTATAAAGGATTGGAACTTTGAATCTTTAAGGAGCTATTATTCCAAAAAGGATTTCTCCAGATTTTTCTAAGATATTTTAAGTCTAAAATCTGATTTTAAAGACTAAGAAAAGAGAGGGAAATCATTTTTTTAACCAATTCTTAACTAATTTTTCTATTTTCTCTCAAATTCTCTTTTCTCTCATTTTCTCTCTACCCAAACAAGATTTCCTCAGATTTCTTTCTCTGATTTTGACTTCTTAATCTCTCATTTCAACTCTCATTTGATTTCTAATCATCTCATCATCAAAACCTCACAATTTACAAGTTGATTCATCAAGCATTTTGGCTCTAAAAGGGAGAAATTCAAGTTTGGAGGTAAGAACGTCCTTCTCCTCTAAACTATCAGTTCTTTACTGAAATTCCTAAGTTCTCAATCCTTGATTCATGTTTTATTAAAGGCTTTTCAATTGAGATCTTGATTTTTGGCTAAAATGCAAGATTTGGTGATTTTGGTAAAAATTTCGTGTGATCTGTTTAAGCAGGGTTTTGAGGTGTTAAAATGATGTTAAATGAATGCTAAAATGATTAGAAGTTGAGGTTTAATCAATGCAATCCCGGATAGGTTGAATTTCCTAAGTTTGGCTTGAGTTTTTGGTTGTTTTTGGAGTGTTTTTGGTGATCTGTTATACCTGGAGGTATAAGGACGTGGTTGTGATCTTTTTGCATGTTAGTTGATGTATAAAAATGGTTAGAAGTGATGGATCTTGGCTGGGTTAAGTTTTGGAAGTGTTTGGAGGTGATTTCGGTTGTGTTTGGTAGCCAAATTGTTAGATTTGTGGTGAGCAGCGAGTTGTGTTGTGGTTGCTGGTGTTTTAATGCATAAGGATGCATTAATGTTCTGTTTTTATGTGCTTGAAACAGGGGAGGTTGATCCTTGAGTTTTGGAGGTGTTTTCGGAAGGTTTCGGAAGCTTGGAAAGCTTGTTGGCTAGGCTTGTTTGGTAATCGGTGAGTGAAAATGGATTTTCAGCTTTTAAACCAAAGGTTGAAGGTTTTGGGAGCTTAGTTTAAGTCTAAACAACTTTGCTAAGCCCAAGTGTAAGTTTTCGGATTACTCTCTTAAAGTGGTGGCCATGTTTTGATGAAATGTGAAATGATGATTTTGCATGATTTGCTACTGTTTTGGAAAGCATGTTTTAGCATGTTAATTGCTGATGTTTTAGCATGATTTATGCTGGTGATTTAAGCCATGTGTTGAAGGTGTCTCTAGGTAAGAGTGCCTTGTTTTTATGCATTGTTAAATGATGATTTAATGCTTTGAAATGCATGATGAAATGGCTTGGTTTAAATGCTTTAAAACAGTGGATTACATGATGTATAAAGTGTGTATTGGCAAGTGATGGTTTGTAAAGTGAAGGTCACTAAGGTGGTTAAAAGTCCTTGAGTGAGCCTTGTTATCTAAGATCATCAAGGTGGTTAAAAGTCCTTGGATGAATCTTGTTGCGGACACTAAGGTGGTTAAAAGTCCTTAGGTGCTCCTTTCCATGGTGGTTAAAAGTCCATGGGGCCAAGGTGTTTAAAAGTCCTTGGGGCCAAGGTGTTTAAAAGTCCTTGGGGTATTTCAAGCTACGGACACAAAGGTGGTTAAAAGTCCTTGTGTGGTCCATTCATGGTGTTTAAAAGTCCATGGCCAAGGTGTTTAAAAGTCCTTGGGGTCCAAGGTGTTTAAAAGTCCTTGGGGAAAGTTGTTGAACTTGATTTCTAAATGAAATGTATCACTTGAGCCAATATGACATGTATAGTACATGGGATGCATGAGATGCATGATTTGATGTTTATGTTGAAGCATGAGATGCTAGTTTAAATGAAATGTGGAAGCATGTTATTGCTTGATTTAAAGTACGCTTTGAGCATGTGTAAAGGTTGTTTACAAGCATGAATTACAAATGGTTTTAAATGCATTATTGAATGGTTTTTAAAGAGCGCTCCTCACTAAGCTTTGGCTTACGCTCTCTCGTTTTCTTGATTCAATAATGCAGAGCATTAGAGTGCATTGAGGGCAGCAAGAGGAGGCAAGCACACAAGTTCAAGTAAAGCTCAATGTATGGAAGGTTTTGTTAAACATTTTAGCTTTTGGTCGATTTGGCAATGGGGGACCAATGTATATGTTTTGGGAGGTGTTTAAGACTCCCTAAGTATGTTAAATGTTGCTGTGGTTGTTGGTTTTTGGATTGATCTCTTATATGCTTGGCTAAGAAGGTTTATGCATGAAAGGTAGCTTAAGTAGGAAGCATGTCATTTAAATTGGGGCTTTTCATGTGTGATGGTTATGAGTTGAATTGTTGATGCATTTATGATCCCTGCATGTTGTATATCTATGTGGTATGATTTGGTGATGTTAATCTGAGGTTTGAAGCATGAATGGTGTGAATTTCAATTCGATTTCAGACAGGGGTATCGGTACTCGGGCTCGCGTATCGATACGCCTGAGCCAAATATGCTCTTTTCTGCCCAGGCGTATCGGTACGGTTGTGGGGGTATCGATACTCATCTGGGTAAAGTTTGAATGTCGTATCGGTACAGGGGATATCGTATCGATACCGTTGCTCGAGTTTGGTTACTGCCTTCCCCGCGTATCGATACGACATCAGGTGTATCGATACCTGACCGTTAAATTCAGTTAAAAGTATCTTTATATGTTTTGCTTTGTTTACGTTTTAGTCCTGAATCATGTTGTTCAATTGTATGAGCTTGGGATGTCCGTTTGAGCTGAAATTTGGCAGAGAGGCATGAAACCTGATTAATTTCAAGATGGTAACTTCAATTTGGGCTAAGTCCTTTAATTTGTCAGAATTTACAATTTGGTCCCTAAAGTTGTAATTTGTTCAATTGGGTCCCTGTTTGATCTCTGATGTTTGTGATCTTTCAATATGTTGTTTGTATGATCACAATTAAGGTTAATGTGCATCTAGACAAGATTAAAAAGAAAAAAAAAGGGTCGTTAATCAAGGTTGACTCTCGGGTTGACTTTGGTTTTCCCCGTGTAATCTTCGTAGTTCGGGTCAACCGTCTAGACCGGGCTAAGGGGGTTACATTTGGTGGTATCAGAGTTGAGTTCTCGAGTAATTGGGAATGTGTGTATGCATGATTGAAGCATGGTTTGGTTTGTATGCTTGTTGGGTGAAAGCATGTTTAGTGATATGATATGATGATGTGTATGTGATGCATGTTGTGATGATGCATGATGAGGGTACCCATTGCCAAACAAAAGCTAAAGAGATGATGTTGTTTTTGAAGGAGATTGAGCTTGAATACTTGGAATTTGCTTACCTTGCTGGTCCTGACTTGTTTTATTTTGTATTGTTATGCATGGTAAAGTATGGCACCACGTAGAGAGTTAAGGAGTAGCGCGAGAGCTACGACCCCGGAAGGGAATGTGAATGATGAGCACACTGGTAGTGCTGTGATACCTCCTCCTCCACCTGGTGGTGGTGGTGCGGAGAGGGAAAGAGCTGGAGCTGGAGCTGAGGCAGCTGGTGCTGGAGCTGCAGGACCTGAAGCTGGTCAGGGGCAAGCGATACCTGACATGTCTGTGCTTGTACAAGCTATTGCGGGTGCGTTTCGAGCAGCAGTAGCTGGAGCTCAAGGAGCTGGGCATCAGGGAGATGCTGGTGCTAGACTACCCTTGGAACGTTTGCGCAGTCTTGGTGGGACTGAGTTTAGGGGTATGTCAGCTGAGAGGTCTGAAGCGTGGTTGGAGAGTACCAAGCGTGTCTTGGGACAAATGAGTTGCACTGACGTGCAGAAGCTGGGATGTGTGGTGTCACTGCTGCAAGGTGATGCTTATACGTGGTGGACGACCACAATCTCTGGGATGGCTGATGCTGATGTTACTTGGACGTTCTTTCAGCATGCGTTCAAGAGGAGATATCTGGGGTTAGATATCTGGATGAAAAGAAGCGTGAATTCATGTCTCTGACCCAAGGGAACATGAGTGTGGCTGAGTATGAGGTACAGTTTGTACGTCTTAGCCAGTATGCACCTGAGTTGGTACCTGATGAGCGCGAAAGGTGCGAAAGGTTCCGTTATGGTTTGGTGACGGAAGTTAAGACTTATATGTTAGCTGCTGAGTACAATGATTTCGATGTGTTGGTTAGTCGATCGAAGGACATTGAGATGAACCTGAGTTTGTCTGCTAAGGGTGCTGGAGCTAGTTCTGGAAAGAGAGCTGCTGAGTATAGTTCCGGTGGACGGAACAAGAGAGGGCGTGATCAGAGGTTTCAGTCCTCGTCTAAGAGAGGTGGAGGTGCACCTGCTAGGGGTGGCAATGCTAGAGCTGACCCTAGTGCTTGTTGGATTTGCGGTTCACGTGGTCACTTGAAGCGTGACTGTCCTCGTGCTGGGAGGGAGGTGCAAGCTCCTGTGATAGCAGCTGGTTATGAGTGCTGGAGTTGTGGTTCAGCTGATCATCTGAGACGCGATTGTCCGAGGATGGCTGGTGGTCAAGAGCGTGCTCCTGTGGTTGCAGCACCGCAGAGAGGTCGTGGGCGCGGCCGTGGTAATTTTCAGAGACGAGAGGAAGGTGGGCGCGGTGTAGCTCATGTTGTGGCTATTCAACCTGAGGGTGGAGGCCAAGCGAGGGTGTATGCTCAGCGCGAAGGAAGGAATGATGCAGATGTGATTGCAGGTACCTTTACTTTGCAATCCTTGTCATTGCTTTCTTTGATTGATTCTGGATCTACGCATTCATACATTCTTCGTGAGCATGCTGAGTTGCTTGGTTTGCCTGTTGAGTTTTTGGATGCTGAGGCAAGGTTGTGAAGCTTTTCTGGCTTTTGTGATGAATCGTGTTTTTCATGAATACCTGGACAAGTTTGTCGTGGTGTTCATTGATGATATCCTTGTGTACTCGCGTACTGAGGAAGAGCACGAAGAGCATTTGAGGTTTGTGTTGCAAGCTTTGTTGGAGAATCAGCTCTATGCTAAGTTGAGCAAGTGTGAGTTTTGGCTTAGAGAGGTTGTTTTTCTTGGTCATGTGGTCTCAGCTGAGGGGATTCGTGTTGATCCTCAGAAGATTGAAGCGGTGATGAATTGGAAAGTTCCTAAGTCTGTTCAGGAGGTTCGTAGTTTCCTTGGTTTGGCAGGATACTACCGAAGGTTTGTGGATGGTTTTTCCAAGATTGCTGCTCCTTTGACGAAGTTGCTGCAGAAAGATGTTAGGTATGAGTGGACAGAAGCGAGACAGCAAGCTTTTGAGAAGCTGAAGTTGGCTTTGACGCAAGCTCCTATCTTGATTCAGCCTGAATCAGGGAAAGAGTTTGTAGTCTACAGTGATGCATCCTATGTTGGTTTGGGGTGTGTGCTGATGCAAGAGGGTAAGGTTGTGGCTTATGCGTCGCGGCAGTTGAAGGTGCATGAGCGCAATTATCCTACGCATGATATTGAGCTGGCTGCAGTGGTTTTTGCTCTGAAGATCTGGAGGCATTATCTGTATGGTGAGAAGTGTACGGTGTACACGGATCACAAGAGTTTGAGGTATCTGATGTCTCAGAAGGAGTTGAATCTCAGGCAGCGACGTTGGTTGGAGTTGCTCAAGGATTATGATCTGACGATAGAGTATCATCCTGGAAAGGCCAATGTTGTTGCGGATGCCTTGAGTAGAAAGGTAGCTGTTGAGCTGAGAGCTATGTTTGCTAGCTTGAGTATATCGCAGGATGGTGGTCTTGTTGCTGAGTTGCAGGTGAAACCTTCGTTGGTTCAGTTGATCAAGGATAAGCAGTTGTTGGATGATTCCTTGGTGTCTCATGTTTAGGATATCGCGGAGGGTAGACCTTCGGATTTCTGTTTTAATGAGGATGGGGTGTTGTGTTTTGGTAATCGGATAGTAGTGCCTGCAGATGCTGAGTTGAGGCATGCTATTCTAGCTGAAGGTCATAGTATTCCTTTTGCTATGCATCCTGGTAGTACAAAGATGTATCGCGATCTTCGTGATGAGTACTATTGGGTGGGCTTGAAGAAGGATGTGGCAGAGTTCGTGAGCAAGTGTTTGGTGTGTCAGCGAGTTAAGGCTGAACATCAGGTTCCTTCTGGTTTGTTGCAACCGTTGAAAATCCCTGAATGGAAGTGGGAGAGGGTTACCATGGATTTTGTATCTGGTTTGCCTTTGTCTCCGTCGAAGAAGAATTCTGTTTGGGTGATTGTGGATCGCCTGACGAAGTGTGCACATTTCTTGCCTGTGCATACTACGTTTTCCTTGGATAAGCTGGCAGAGCTGTACGTTGCTGAGGTTGTGAGGTTGCATGGTGTGCCTAAGTCGATCGTGTCGGATAGGGATCCGAGGTTCACGTCGCGTTTTTGGCAGTGTTTGCATCAAGCTCTGGGTACAAGGTTGCATTTCAGTACATCCTATCATCCTCAGTCGGATGGCCAGTCTGAGCGAGTTATTCAGATTTTGGAGGATATGTTGAGATGTTGCGTGATAGAGTTCCAAGGTTCTTGGGAGAAGCATCTGCCTTTGGTTGAGTTCGCTTACAACAACAGTTTTCAGGCAAGTATACAGATGGCACCTTATGAGGCTCTGTATGGGAGGAGGTGTAGGACTCCTCTGTGTTGGGCTGAAACTGGTCAAAAGTTGGTTTCGATGCCTGCTTTGTTGAAAGGTACCACCGAGAAAGTGAAGCTCATATGTGAGAGGTTGAAGGCTGCTTCTGATCGGCAGAAGTCTTACGCGGATTTGAAGCGTAGGGAGATAGAGTTTGCGGTGGGTGATCGCGTGTTCTTGAAGGTTTCGCCTTGGAAGAAGGTGATGAGGTTTGGGCGGAAGGGTAAGCTGAGCCCTAGATACATTGGACCGTATGAGGTTGTCGAGCGTGTTGGTCCTGTTGCGTATCGGTTGAGGTTACCTCAGGAGCTGGAGAAGATTCATGATGTGTTCCATGTTTCTATGCTCCGGAGGTATCGATCTGATCCTTCGCATGTGTTGCCTGTGGAGGAGGTGGAATTGAATCCGGATTTGACCTATGATGAGGAACCGGTGAAGATTCTGGATTCAGATAGCAAGGTTCTTCGTGGCAAGACCATTGAGTTGGTGAAGGTGCTGTGGAAGCATCGCGGTGTTGAGGAAGCCACGTGGGAGCGAAAGGAGGATATGCTGAAGCAGTTTCCTTATCTCTTTCCTTCAGGTAAATTTCGAGGACGAAATTTCTTAAGGGGGGGAGAGTTGTAACGCCCCGGTTTTGGGCTCAGAAGTTTTGGCGTTGACCGGTTTAGTCAAAGTGCTGATCGAATATATAAGAGGGAATTTAGGAAAACCTAGTTCGGGTTGCATTAAAAATATGGAAAAATATTCTTAAATCATCTTTTAATATATAAAAGTGAACTGTGAAATCAATTTTGGAAAATGAGGTTCGGAAGGTTGACATTTTGGCTAGTGACCAAAATGTAATTTTTGAAAGTTGCGGGACAGTTTTATAAAGGATTGGAACTTTGAATCTTTAAGGAGCTATTATTCCAAAAAGGATTTCTCCAGATTTTTCTAAGATATTTTAAGTCTAAAATCTGATTTTAAAGACTAAGAAAAGAGAGGGAAATCATTTTTTAACCAATTCTTAACTAATTTTTCTATTTTCTCTCAAATTCTCTTTTCTCTCATTTTCTCTCTACCCAAACAAGATTTCCTCAGATTTCTTTCTCTGATTTTGACTTCTTAATCTCTCATTTCAACTCTCATTTGATTTCTAATCATCTCATCATCAAAACCTCACAATTTACAAGTTGATTCATCAAGCATTTTGGCTCTAAAAGGGAGAAATTCAAGTTTGGAGGTAAGAACGTCCTTCTCCTCTAAACTATCAGTTCTTTACTGAAATTCCTAAGTTCTCAATCCTTGATTCATGTTTTATTAAAGGCTTTTCAATTGAGATCTTGATTTTTGGCTAAAATGCAAGATTTGGTGATTTTGGTAAAAATTTCGTGTGATCTGTTTAAGCAGGGTTTTGAGGTGTTAAAATGATGTTAAATGAATGCTAAAATGATTAGAAGTTGAGGTTTAATCAATGCAATCCCGGATAGGTTGAATTTCCTAAGTTTGGCTTGAGTTTTTGGTTGTTTTTGGAGTGTTTTTGGTGATCTGTTATACCTGGAGGTATAAGGACGTGGTTGTGATCTTTTTGCATGTTAGTTGATGTATAAAAATGGTTAGAAGTGATGGATCTTGGCTGGGTTAAGTTTTGGAAGTGTTTGGAGGTGATTTCGGTTGTGTTTGGTAGCCAAATTGTTAGATTTGTGGTGAGCAGCGAGTTGTGTTGTGGTTGCTGGTGTTTTAATGCATAAGGATGCATTAATGTTCTGTTTTTATGTGCTTGAAACAGGGGAGGTTGATCCTTGAGTTTTGGAGGTGTTTTCGGAAGGTTTCGGAAGCTTGGAAAGCTTGTTGGCTAGGCTTGTTTGGTAATCGGTGAGTGAAAATGGATTTTCAGCTTTTAAACCAAAGGTTGAAGGTTTTGGGAGCTTAGTTTAAGTCTAAACAACTTTGCTAAGCCCAAGTGTAAGTTTTCGGATTACTCTCTTAAAGTGGTGGCCATGTTTTGATGAAATGTGAAATGATGATTTTGCATGATTTGCTACTGTTTTGGAAAGCATGTTTTAGCATGTTAATTGCTGATGTTTTAGCATGATTTATGCTGGTGATTTAAGCCATGTGTTGAAGGTGTCTCTAGGTAAGAGTGCCTTGTTTTTATGCATTGTTAAATGATGATTTAATGCTTTGAAATGCATGATGAAATGGCTTGGTTTAAATGCTTTAAAACAGTGGATTACATGATGTATAAAGTGTGTATTGGCAAGTGATGGTTTGTAAAGTGAAGGTCACTAAGGTGGTTAAAAGTCCTTGAGTGAGCCTTGTTATCTAAGATCATCAAGGTGGTTAAAAGTCCTTGGATGAATCTTGTTGCGGACACTAAGGTGGTTAAAAGTCCTTAGGTGCTCCTTTCCATGGTGGTTAAAAGTCCATGGGGCCAAGGTGTTTAAAAGTCCTTGGGGCCAAGGTGTTTAAAAGTCCTTGGGGTATTTCAAGCTACGGACACAAAGGTGGTTAAAAGTCCTTGTGTGGTCCATTCATGGTGTTTAAAAGTCCATGGCCAAGGTGTTTAAAAGTCCTTGGGGTCCAAGGTGTTTAAAAGTCCTTGGGGAAAGTTGTTGAACTTGATTTCTAAATGAAATGTATCACTTGAGCCAATATGACATGTATAGTACATGGGATGCATGAGATGCATGATTTGATGTTTATGTTGAAGCATGAGATGCTAGTTTAAATGAAATGTGGAAGCATGTTATTGCTTGATTTAAAGTACGCTTTGAGCATGTGTAAAGGTTGTTTACAAGCATGAATTACAAATGGTTTTAAATGCATTATTGAATGGTTTTTAAAGAGCGCTCCTCACTAAGCTTTGGCTTACGCTCTCTCGTTTTCTTGATTCAATAATGCAGAGCATTAGAGTGCATTGAGGGCAGCAAGAGGAGGCAAGCACACAAGTTCAAGTAAAGCTCAATGTATGGAAGGTTTTGTTAAACATTTTAGCTTTTGGTCGATTTGGCAATGGGGGACCAATGTATATGTTTTGGGAGGTGTTTAAGACTCCCTAAGTATGTTAAATGTTGCTGTGGTTGTTGGTTTTTGGATTGATCTCTTATATGCTTGGCTAAGAAGGTTTATGCATGAAAGGTAGCTTAAGTAGGAAGCATGTCATTTAAATTGGGGCTTTTCATGTGTGATGGTTATGAGTTGAATTGTTGATGCATTTATGATCCCTGCATGTTGTATATCTATGTGGTATGATTTGGTGATGTTAATCTGAGGTTTGAAGCATGAATGGTGTGAATTTCAATTCGATTTCAGACAGGGGTATCGGTACTCGGGCTCGCGTATCGATACGCCTGAGCCAAATATGCTCTTTTCTGCCCAGGCGTATCGGTACGGTTGTGGGGGTATCGATACTCATCTGGGTAAAGTTTGAATGTCGTATCGGTACAGGGGATATCGTATCGATACCGTTGCTCGAGTTTGGTTACTGCCTTCCCCGCGTATCGATACGACATCAGGTGTATCGATACCTGACCGTTAAATTCAGTTAAAAGTATCTTTATATGTTTTGCTTTGTTTACGTTTTAGTCCTGAATCATGTTGTTCAATTGTATGAGCTTGGGATGTCCGTTTGAGCTGAAATTTGGCAGAGAGGCATGAAACCTGATTAATTTCAAGATGGTAACTTCAATTTGGGCTAAGTCCTTTAATTTGTCAGAATTTACAATTTGGTCCCTAAAGTTGTAATTTGTTCAATTGGGTCCCTGTTTGATCTCTGATGTTTGTGATCTTTCAATATGTTGTTTGTATGATCACAATTAAGGTTAATGTGCATCTAGACAAGATTAAAAAGAAAAAAAAAGGGTCGTTAATCAAGGTTGACTCTCGGGTTGACTTTGGTTTTCCCCGTGTAATCTTCGTAGTTCGGGTCAACCGTCTAGACCGGGCTAAGGGGGTTACATTTGGTGGTATCAGAGTTGAGTTCTCGAGTAATTGGGAATGTGTGTATGCATGATTGAAGCATGGTTTGGTTTGTATGCTTGTTGGGTGAAAGCATGTTTAGTGATATGATATGATGATGTGTATGTGATGCATGTTGTGATGATGCATGATGAGGGTACCCATTGCCAAACAAAAGCTAAAGAGATGATGTTGTTTTTGAAGGAGATTGAGCTTGAATACTTGGAATTTGCTTACCTTGCTGGTCCTGACTTGTTTTATTTTGTATTGTTATGCATGGTAAAGTATGGCACCACGTAGAGAGTTAAGGAGTAGCGCGAGAGCTACGACCCCGGAAGGGAATGTGAATGATGAGCACACTGGTAGTGCTGTGATACCTCCTCCTCCACCTGGTGGTGGTGGTGCGGAGAGGGAAAGAGCTGGAGCTGGAGCTGAGGCAGCTGGTGCTGGAGCTGCAGGACCTGAAGCTGGTCAGGGGCAAGCGATACCTGACATGTCTGTGCTTGTACAAGCTATTGCGGGTGCGTTTCGAGCAGCAGTAGCTGGAGCTCAAGGAGCTGGGCATCAGGGAGATGCTGGTGCTAGACTACCCTTGGAACGTTTGCGCAGTCTTGGTGGGACTGAGTTTAGGGGTATGTCAGCTGAGAGGTCTGAAGCGTGGTTGGAGAGTACCAAGCGTGTCTTGGGACAAATGAGTTGCACTGACGTGCAGAAGCTGGGATGTGTGGTGTCACTGCTGCAAGGTGATGCTTATACGTGGTGGACGACCACAATCTCTGGGATGGCTGATGCTGATGTTACTTGGACGTTCTTTCAGCATGCGTTCAAGAGGAGATATCTGGGGGTTAGATATCTGGATGAAAAGAAGCGTGAATTCATGTCTCTGACCCAAGGGAACATGAGTGTGGCTGAGTATGAGGTACAGTTTGTACGTCTTAGCCAGTATGCACCTGAGTTGGTACCTGATGAGCGCGAAAGGTGCGAAAGGTTCCGTTATGGTTTGGTGACGGAAGTTAAGACTTATATGTTAGCTGCTGAGTACAATGATTTCGATGTGTTGGTTAGTCGATCGAAGGACATTGAGATGAACCTGAGTTTGTCTGCTAAGGGTGCTGGAGCTAGTTCTGGAAAGAGAGCTGCTGAGTATAGTTCCGGTGGACGGAACAAGAGAGGGCGTGATCAGAGGTTTCAGTCCTCGTCTAAGAGAGGTGGAGGTGCACCTGCTAGGGGTGGCAATGCTAGAGCTGACCCTAGTGCTTGTTGGATTTGCGGTTCACGTGGTCACTTGAAGCGTGACTGTCCTCGTGCTGGGAGGGAGGTGCAAGCTCCTGTGATAGCAGCTGGTTATGAGTGCTGGAGTTGTGGTTCAGCTGATCATCTGAGACGCGATTGTCCGAGGATGGCTGGTGGTCAAGAGCGTGCTCCTGTGGTTGCAGCACCGCAGAGAGGTCGTGGGCGCGGCCGTGGTAATTTTCAGAGACGAGAGGAAGGTGGGCGCGGTGTAGCTCATGTTGTGGCTATTCAACCTGAGGGTGGAGGCCAAGCGAGGGTGTATGCTCAGCGCGAAGGAAGGAATGATGCAGATGTGATTGCAGGTACCTTTACTTTGCAATCCTTGTCATTGCTTTCTTTGATTGATTCTGGATCTACGCATTCATACATTCTTCGTGAGCATGCTGAGTTGCTTGGTTTGCCTGTTGAGTTTTTGGATGCTGAGGCAAGGTTGTGAAGCTTTTCTGGCTTTTGTGATGAATCGTGTTTTTCATGAATACCTGGACAAGTTTGTCGTGGTGTTCATTGATGATATCCTTGTGTACTCGCGTACTGAGGAAGAGCACGAAGAGCATTTGAGGTTTGTGTTGCAAGCTTTGTTGGAGAATCAACTCTATGCTAAGTTGAGCAAGTGTGAGTTTTGGCTTAGAGAGGTTGTTTTTCTTGGTCATGTGGTCTCAGCTGAGGGGATTCGTGTTGATCCTCAGAAGATTGAAGCGGTGATGAATTGGAAAGTTCCTAAGTCTGTTCAGGAGGTTCGTAGTTTCCTTGGTTTGGCAGGATACTACCGAAGGTTTGTGGATGGTTTTTCCAAGATTGCTGCTCCTTTGACGAAGTTGCTGCAGAAAGATGTTAGGTATGAGTGGACAGAAGCGAGACAGCAAGCTTTTGAGAAGCTGAAGTTGGCTTTGACGCAAGCTCCTATCTTGATTCAGCCTGAATCAGGGAAAGAGTTTGTAGTCTACAGTGATGCATCCTATGTTGGTTTGGGGTGTGTGCTGATGCAAGAGGGTAAGGTTGTGGCTTATGCGTCGCGGCAGTTGAAGGTGCATGAGCGCAATTATCCTACGCATGATATTGAGCTGGCTGCAGTGGTTTTTGCTCTGAAGATCTGGAGGCATTATCTGTATGGTGAGAAGTGTACGGTGTACACGGATCACAAGAGTTTGAGGTATCTGATGTTTCAGAAGGAGTTGAATCTCAGGCAGCGACGTTGGTTGGAGTTGCTCAAGGATTATGATCTGAGGATAGAGTATCATCCTGGAAAGGCCAATGTTGTTGCGGATGCCTTGAGTAGAAAGGTAGCTGTTGAGCTGAGAGCTATGTTTGCTAGCTTGAGTATATCGCAGGATGGTGGTCTTGTTGCTGAGTTGCAGGTGAAACCTTTGTTGGTTCAGTTGATCAAGGATAAGCAGTTGTTGGATGATTCCTTGGTGTCTCATGTTCAGGATATCGCGGAGGGTAGACCTTCGGATTTCTGTTTTAATGAGGATGGGGTGTTGTGTTTTGGTAATCGGATAGTAGTGCCTGCAGATGCTGAGTTGAGGCATGCTATTCTAGCTGAAGGTCATAGTATTCCTTTTGCTATGCATCCTGGTAGTACAAAGATGTATCGCGATCTTCGTGATGAGTACTATTGGGTGGGCTTGAAGAAGGATGTGGCAGAGTTCGTGAGCAAGTGTTTGGTGTGTCAGCGAGTTAAGGCTGAACATCAGGTTCCTTCTGGTTTGTTGCAACCGTTGAAAATCCCTGAATGGAAGTGGGAGAGGGTTACCATGGATTTTGTATCTGGTTTGCCTTTGTCTCCGTCGAAGAAGAATTCTGTTTGGGTGATTGTGGATCGCCTGACGAAGTGTGCACATTTCTTGCCTGTGCATACTACGTTTTCCTTGGATAAGCTGGCAGAGCTGTACGTTGCTGAGGTTGTGAGGTTGCATGGTGTGCCTAAGTCGATCGTGTCGGATAGGGATCCGAGGTTCACGTCGCGTTTTTGGCAGTGTTTGCATCAAGCTCTGGGTACAAGGTTGCATTTCAGTACATCCTATCATCCTCAGTCGGATGGCCAGTCTGAGCGAGTTATTCAGATTTTGGAGGATATGTTGAGATGTTGCGTGATAGAGTTCCAAGGTTCTTGGGAGAAGCATCTGCCTTTGGTTGAGTTCGCTTACAACAACAGTTTTCAGGCAAGTATACAGATGGCACCTTATGAGGCTCTGTATGGGAGGAGGTGTAGGACTCCTCTGTGTTGGGCTGAAACTGGTCAAAAGTTGGTTTCGATGCCTGCTTTGTTGAAAGGTACCACCGAGAAAGTGAAGCTCATATGTGAGAGGTTGAAGGCTGCTTCTGATCGGCAGAAGTCTTACGCGGATTTGAAGCGTAGGGAGATAGAGTTTGCGGTGGGTGATCGCGTGTTCTTGAAGGTTTCGCCTTGGAAGAAGGTGATGAGGTTTGGGCGGAAGGGTAAGCTGAGCCCTAGATACATTGGACCGTATGAGGTTGTCGAGCGTGTTGGTCCTGTTGCGTATCGGTTGAGGTTACCTCAGGAGCTGGAGAAGATTCATGATGTGTTCCATGTTTCTATGCTCCGGAGGTATCGATCTGATCCTTCGCATGTGTTGCCTGTGGAGGAGGTGGAATTGAATCCGGATTTGACCTATGATGAGGAACCGGTGAAGATTCTGGATTCAGATAGCAAGGTTCTTCGTGGCAAGACCATTGAGTTGGTGAAGGTGCTGTGGAAGCATCGCGGTGTTGAGGAAGCCACGTGGGAGCGAAAGGAGGATATGCTGAAGCAGTTTCCTTATCTCTTTCCTTCAGGTAAATTTCGAGGACGAAATTTCTTAAGGGGGGGAGAGTTGTAACGCCCCGGTTTTGGGCTCAGAAGTTTTGGCGTTGACCGGTTTAGTCAAAGTGCTGATCGAATATATAAGAGGGAATTTAGGAAAACCTAGTTCGGGTTGCATTAAAAATATGGAAAAATATTCTTAAATCATCTTTTAATATATAAAAGTGAACTGTGAAATCAATTTTGGAAAATGAGGTTCGGAAGGTTGACATTTTGGCTAGTGACCAAAATGTAATTTTTGAAAGTTGCGGGACAGTTTTATAAAGGATTGGAACTTTGAATCTTTAAGGAGCTATTATTCCAAAAAGGATTTCTCCAGATTTTTCTAAGATATTTTAAGTCTAAAATCTGATTTTAAAGACTAAGAAAAGAGAGGGAAATCATTTTTTAACCAATTCTTAACTAATTTTTCTATTTTCTCTCAAATTCTCTTTTCTCTCATTTTCTCTCTACCCAAACAAGATTTCCTCAGATTTCTTTCTCTGATTTTGACTTCTTAATCTCTCATTTCAACTCTCATTTGATTTCTAATCATCTCATCATCAAAACCTCACAATTTACAAGTTGATTCATCAAGCATTTTGGCTCTAAAAGGGAGAAATTCAAGTTTGGAGGTAAGAACGTCCTTCTCCTCTAAACTATCAGTTCTTTACTGAAATTCCTAAGTTCTCAATCCTTGATTCATGTTTTATTAAAGGCTTTTCAATTGAGATCTTGATTTTTGGCTAAAATGCAAGATTTGGTGATTTTGGTAAAAATTTCGTGTGATCTGTTTAAGCAGGGTTTTGAGGTGTTAAAATGATGTTAAATGAATGCTAAAATGATTAGAAGTTGAGGTTTAATCAATGCAATCCCGGATAGGTTGAATTTCCTAAGTTTGGCTTGAGTTTTTGGTTGTTTTTGGAGTGTTTTTGGTGATCTGTTATACCTGGAGGTATAAGGACGTGGTTGTGATCTTTTTGCATGTTAGTTGATGTATAAAAATGGTTAGAAGTGATGGATCTTGGCTGGGTTAAGTTTTGGAAGTGTTTGGAGGTGATTTCGGTTGTGTTTGGTAGCCAAATTGTTAGATTTGTGGTGAGCAGCGAGTTGTGTTGTGGTTGCTGGTGTTTTAATGCATAAGGATGCATTAATGTTCTGTTTTTATGTGCTTGAAACAGGGGAGGTTGATCCTTGAGTTTTGGAGGTGTTTTCGGAAGGTTTCGGAAGCTTGGAAAGCTTGTTGGCTAGGCTTGTTTGGTAATCGGTGAGTGAAAATGGATTTTCAGCTTTTAAACCAAAGGTTGAAGGTTTTGGGAGCTTAGTTTAAGTCTAAACAACTTTGCTAAGCCCAAGTGTAAGTTTTCGGATTACTCTCTTAAAGTGGTGGCCATGTTTTGATGAAATGTGAAATGATGATTTTGCATGATTTGCTACTGTTTTGGAAAGCATGTTTTAGCATGTTAATTGCTGATGTTTTAGCATGATTTATGCTGGTGATTTAAGCCATGTGTTGAAGGTGTCTCTAGGTAAGAGTGCCTTGTTTTTATGCATTGTTAAATGATGATTTAATGCTTTGAAATGCATGATGAAATGGCTTGGTTTAAATGCTTTAAAACAGTGGATTACATGATGTATAAAGTGTGTATTGGCAAGTGATGGTTTGTAAAGTGAAGGTCACTAAGGTGGTTAAAAGTCCTTGAGTGAGCCTTGTTATCTAAGATCATCAAGGTGGTTAAAAGTCCTTGGATGAATCTTGTTGCGGACACTAAGGTGGTTAAAAGTCCTTAGGTGCTCCTTTCCATGGTGGTTAAAAGTCCATGGGGCCAAGGTGTTTAAAAGTCCTTGGGGCCAAGGTGTTTAAAAGTCCTTGGGGTATTTCAAGCTACGGACACAAAGGTGGTTAAAAGTCCTTGTGTGGTCCATTCATGGTGTTTAAAAGTCCATGGCCAAGGTGTTTAAAAGTCCTTGGGGTCCAAGGTGTTTAAAAGTCCTTGGGGAAAGTTGTTGAACTTGATTTCTAAATGAAATGTATCACTTGAGCCAATATGACATGTATAGTACATGGGATGCATGAGATGCATGATTTGATGTTTATGTTGAAGCATGAGATGCTAGTTTAAATGAAATGTGGAAGCATGTTATTGCTTGATTTAAAGTACGCTTTGAGCATGTGTAAAGGTTGTTTACAAGCATGAATTACAAATGGTTTTAAATGCATTATTGAATGGTTTTTAAAGAGCGCTCCTCACTAAGCTTTGGCTTACGCTCTCTCGTTTTCTTGATTCAATAATGCAGAGCATTAGAGTGCATTGAGGGCAGCAAGAGGAGGCAAGCACACAAGTTCAAGTAAAGCTCAATGTATGGAAGGTTTTGTTAAACATTTTAGCTTTTGGTCGATTTGGCAATGGGGGACCAATGTATATGTTTTGGGAGGTGTTTAAGACTCCCTAAGTATGTTAAATGTTGCTGTGGTTGTTGGTTTTTGGATTGATCTCTTATATGCTTGGCTAAGAAGGTTTATGCATGAAAGGTAGCTTAAGTAGGAAGCATGTCATTTAAATTGGGGCTTTTCATGTGTGATGGTTATGAGTTGAATTGTTGATGCATTTATGATCCCTGCATGTTGTATATCTATGTGGTATGATTTGGTGATGTTAATCTGAGGTTTGAAGCATGAATGGTGTGAATTTCAATTCGATTTCAGACAGGGGTATCGGTACTCGGGCTCGCGTATCGATACGCCTGAGCCAAATATGCTCTTTTCTGCCCAGGCGTATCGGTACGGTTGTGGGGGTATCGATACTCATCTGGGTAAAGTTTGAATGCCGTATCGGTACAGGGGATATCGTATCGATACCGTTGCTCGAGTTTGGTTACTGCCTTCCCCGCGTATCGATACGACATCAGGTGTATCGATACCTGACCGTTAAATTCAGTTAAAAGTATCTTTATATGTTTTGCTTTGTTTACGTTTTAGTCCTGAATCATGTTGTTCAATTGTATGAGCTTGGGATGTCCGTTTGAGCTGAAATTTGGCAGAGAGGCATGAAACCTGATTAATTTCAAGATGGTAACTTCAATTTGGGCTAAGTCCTTTAATTTGTCAGAATTTACAATTTGGTCCCTAAAGTTGTAATTTGTTCAATTGGGTCCCTGTTTGATCTCTGATGTTTGTGATCTTTCAATATGTTGTTTGTATGATCACAATTAAGGTTAATGTGCATCTAGACAAGATTAAAAAGAAAAAAAAAGGGTCGTTAATCAAGGTTGACTCTCGGGTTGACTTTGGTTTTCCCCGTGTAATCTTCGTAGTTCGGGTCAACCGTCTAGACCGGGCTAAGGGGGTTACAAATGTTTTGATATAATAATTGAAAAATGTTTTTGGACTTGTTTGAATATTTTGAAAACTTATTTAAAGTCCAAACAACTTGAAAATATGTTTGAAATGGTTTCATAGCTTTTAAACATGTCTAAAACGCTTTTTAAATGGCCAAAATATCATTTTTACAAGGCTCGTATCGATACACCTTTGATCTGTTTCGATACGGGGTCTTCCAGTAAGCAAAACCCAGATGCAGGGCTAGAGGTATCGAAACCACATTACTGGTATCGATACCTGTAGGTTTCGAAACCACCTCGCTGGTATCGAAACCAGCCTGACTTTTTCAAACCCCAACGACTAGTTTCTGATGAAGGCCGTACTGATATGGGTCCAAGCGTATCGATACGGAAGGCTGCAGAACAGCATTAATGAAGGGAAATAAAGTCCTCAACGGCTCCAAATCATCCCCAACGGCTAGTAACGGCTATAAACTCATCAAGGAGTATAAAAGGGACCTCCAAGCATCAAGATATGGTTAATGCTTCAATTGTTACAACATTATGATGTCAAAATTTGTCTAGAACTTTAATTGTTCATTTCTTTCTTAGACAACACTTGTGAGCTTACATTGTTAAATTTGCTCAAGTGTTTAGGTTTTGGGTGAGTGCTTAGAATTGCAAACAAACACCTATTAGAGGGATTTCTAGTTTGCTAAGTCTTTCTTTGTACAAGAGAGTGTTTCCTCAAGCTTTGGGTAGAAAGCTTTGAGGGTTGTAAAGGTTGCCTCCTTAGCCTAGAAAAGGGAACGAAATTCTTAGTGAATTTGTTGAAAATCCTTAGTGGGGAGCTAAGGTAGTGGATGTAGACCTTGGTTAGAAGGTTGAACCACTATAAATCCTTGTGTTAAATTGCCAAATTTTCACCTCCCACTAAAACACCCAATTGTCCAACTTCTCCACACTTGGTGAGCAAGAACGATTGATCGAATCGAGCCCCTAAAAACTCAACAAAATTGAATTAAACTAAAATTTATAAGTGAATGTTATGACTAAAATGAAAATTTTAAATAAGCAAGGACCTAAAAGGTAATTAATCACTAAGCAACAAAATTATGAGGCAAATGCCAAATGAGCAATTAATTATTGAATCAAATTTTAAAAGGTTCCATTTGGATTTTGGAGGGAAAGAACCTAAAAATTATGGGGCTTAATTCCCTCCAAATTTTTGTCCTTTCCCCTATCTATTATTTTTTTCATTATTTTAATTAAAGTAAAACGATGGGAGGGAAAGTTTCCGACCCGCGTGGGTTTTTAAGTTAGGATAAATTATTTTTTAGCCCTTCCAACTTTAGATATTTTTCATTTAAGTCCCAAATTTTCACTTTTAGGTTTTAATTTAATTCAATTGAGTCTTAATTTAAATTAATTTAATTGAAATTCCACATCTAGTTTTAAAATTCTTTTAATTATATCTGTGATTTATGCTTCTAAGTTTTAATTTAGCTCAATTAGATTCTAAATTTAATAAGATAATTCAATTCAAACATTATTATTATACCATATAAATTTTGATTTAATATAATTATACAAAAATTTTTGATTTGGATGTAAATATGTGATTGAAAATATGAAAGTTGAAACTTTAATTTAGTTTAATTGTACACATGAAGCTTTGATTTAAATATTTAGTCAAATTCAAATGCATAAATTAGCAAGTGGAATCGGAATTAATCTCGTAAATCAATAACCCTATACTAAATCATAAGCCATTAATACTAAACCTAAAATCATAAACATTAAGGAATCAAAATTAATCTCATAAACCAATAACCATAAGCTAAATCATAAACCATTGATACTAAACCCTAAACTTTAAAAAATCCAAATGAATCACATAAACCAATAACTCTAAACTAAACCATAAATCTTAAAGAATCAGAATTAATCTCATAAACCAATAACACTAAACTAAACTAAACCATAAACTGTTAATATTAAACCATAAATCATAAAGCTTAAGGAATTAGTTGACAACATTTAAATAATTAATAAAATTTTTAAATATTTTTATATACTATAATTTATAAATATAAAAAATAAACCTATTAATTTAATGATCATAGTTAATTATGTACCTTAAGTTATAAAGATGCATTTTGTCACACTATAATATAATAAATAATAATCTCACAAATTCATCAATTGTAACTTATTAGTTATTACAAGTTAGATAAATACCAAGACATGTAAATATCAAATCAATTCAATAACAAGTTAGGTCATTTACAGATTGAGTCAATTACAAATCAAGTTCATAATATGTCAGATTGATAACAGGTTGGGTAATATCAGTTATTTACCAGGTTAATCTCGGTTCAGGTTCATATCAGGTCTGATACAAGTCGGGTTTGGTTATCACATTATCAGGTTGAATTCGGGTTCATGTCGTTCTCAGATCGGGTTTAGATCCAAAAGTTCCAGGTCCGACTCGTTTTCAAGTCAACACCATTTCATACTTGAATCGATTTCGAATCACCACCACCTCGGGTCACAAGCAGTTCTTACTCAAGTCGGTTTCAGTCAGTGTTGCAGGTCGAGTCAGCTTTTTACATCCCTATCATCGATCGTTAGTGATACTCATCGATGCTCGTCGTTAGTGATATTGATCGGTGCTAGTCGAGCGTCGTAGAATTTTTCTTATATTTATATGTTGACGTTGATTCAAATTCCCAATATAATGAAATTAAACCCACCGGCAAATGTAGACATAAAATTTGAACTTTGAAAAGGTACAGTAAAAGTGTGTATCTTAATAAGATTTAGTATAATTCAACTACAAATTTACCTTTTAATATGTCATGGTATTTTACAAGCGAGATCGAATGAAAATTGTTTTCCTTTTAGAATCCAGAAGTTCCATTTCCTTTAAGCCTTGAGGAATCATCTTCTTTATTCGAGTTCCAACAGCTTTGTCTGTAGCTGTTTTAGTCTTTTGTTTAATGTCTTCCACTTTTGTTGATTGCCTCTGCTGCTCTATTACTTTCGATCTTTTCCGCTCATCTTTTAACTTTTCCTGCACGATTGTTTCGTACAGTTTCTTCCCACCTGCAATTCTCGCACCAAACCATAAACAAAAAAAAGTGGAACAAATCAACTGGCATGTGAAAAACAATATAATTAAAGCTATGGTGTTCATCACGATTATTAGAATTACATAATTTTTCTATTATACAAAAATTGTAACTATTATCACAAATTTTTAATAATCCGCCAAATATTTAGTGAATTCGATCACGATATAGACTAAAACATAAAACCCAGAAAATATCATTGTAATTTTATGCGAAAATGGCCAAAACAAACTAAATCAGAGTCTAATTGTAGAGAACCCACAGGGGATAAAGGGAAAGAAAACGAACCAGTGAAACCTTTGAGGGAGACGTTAATGGCGGAATCAAGCGCAAATTTGCTGAGGTTCAATAGGAAACGTCCAAAATTGAGGCGTCGATCAGTGTCCAAAACGTTGGGGAAAATATACGCCATGATCGAAAGCTACAAAGACAATCAGAAGACAAGACAGCAGGACTCAAAAATAAAAAAGAACTCAAATAGGAAACAAAAAGTAAATTAACTGGGTGACCACCCAACTATTGAGTCTGACCTAATTTTATCACCGAACTAGTAAAATTTAAAATTCGACCACTGACAATTTAAATGGACCTATTTTGACCACCGGCTAGGGGTGGGCAAAACTAGACTCGACTAAAAAAAACTGAATTATTCAACTCGACTCGAGGCGAGAAAAATCTACTCATTTTGACTCGACTCGAAAAAATTTCAAATAAAGTTTGAGTTATGAAATAGAAATTTAAATGACTCGAAATTTTAAGTAATTAGTTTATCAATTTTTATATTTGAATCAAGTTTGTCAATTCTGCATCATATATTATGTATATCACATATGAAAATATGAAAAAATTTATATGTATACCATATATGCATATAGAAAGTCGTTAAAGCTAGAATTAATATGTGCATCATCCAACCCTGAGTATATGCATATATATATATATATATATGTACAATTAAATTTGTACAAAAACTCGAAAACTCGACTTCATTCGACTCGATTCGAAAAAATTTAAAATAAAGTTTGAATCGTAAAATAGGACTTGCAAACTCGAATAACTCGAAATTTTTTGACTTAATTCGACTCGATCGAACGCCCAACCCTATCACCGGCCGTTAAAATCTAAAGGAGATATGACGTGCCAGTTAAATTAAAATTTGTATAATTGCACATTTGCTCTCTCTTAGTTACATATTATATCAATTTTATCCTAATTTTAATTTAATTAAATAAAATTAATCAACCAATCAGATAACGGCGCGTGCCATTATCCGATTGGATGAATTTACTCTAACTTTTAATTTAATTTATTTAATATTTTTTCACCTAATCAAATGGTGACATGTGTCATCTGATTAGGCGAAAAAATAACTAAATAAGAACACTAGTCATCAAGCTTGCAATCTATAAGTTAAATTGCAACACCTAAACAGCCAAGCTCTTCAATTGGTTTTAATTTGCTAATTTTATTTATTTAAATTTGATTTATTCGATCTTTTCTTTCTTTAAATTTCCCCCAATCTTTCTCCACACTAATCCACAATGCACTTCTCTTCACTCTCCATTTCTAACCTTTTCTCAAAAATTTTATATCTACCCACAACATCTGATCATCGATATAACTTACTTTTGTGGTGTAGAAGGTATCCTTCTCCTGCCTATATCGTAAATCTATCCGCATGTAAAAACCTTTTGGAGGGATTACTAGATTGGTCTCTCTTAAAGTTGTGATATGTAACACCTAGAATCAAACTGAGAAGAATTTTTTAAAAGACGAGAAGAGAATATAGTTAAGATGAGAAGAGAAAATGATTCTCACAGAGAGAAAACCATATTGTCATTCATAACACTCGATAAGGACTGAGCAAGCCTCAGCCAGACTCTTAACCTAATTCACCCAAAACACACCGTATTATCTATTCACAAGGGCCAAGAACGCGGCGTATCATTAACAGCTAATGACACCACATAACAGAAATAAAAGAAATAAAAAAACTTCAACAGTAACTTCCCTTTTCTAGTTATCCTCATTACAATGCTCCTTTCTTCGAACAATCCTTGTCCTTAAGGATTGAAATTAGAGAACTGTTGTTTGAGCAAATGTAAGACCTCCCATGTAGCATCTTCTGAAAAAGTGTTTGATCATTCGACCAAAACCTTTATGACTGCCATGTTACCTCTCTTTCCCACTCTCATGTCTAGAATCTTTAATGGTTCCTTGCCCAATCCCCCGTATGGGCCTATCAATGGTAGATTAGAGTGCACAATGTCTGACCCAACATGTTTTTTCAGCTGACAAATGTGAAAAACATGATGTATCCTGGAATCCTAGGGTAATTGGAGTTTGTATGCCACTTCTTCCACTCGAGCAACAATCACAAAGGGTCTGAACCATTTCTGGGCCAATTTTTGAGAAGTTCTATGTTACACCGAGTGTTGACGGTAAGGTTGCAGCTTCAAGTAAACCCTCTCCCCCACTTGAAAAACACAGTCCGTTCTCCCCTTATCATCTTGTTGCTTCATTCGATCTTGTGCCCTCCTCAGATAAAATTTTAACATCTTCATAGCTGCTTCTTGATGTTGTAACTTCTTATCTACCAAAGCCACCAAAGATTCCCCTGCTAAATAAGAAACATTCTTAGGGGGTTCTTGCCCATACAAGGCCTGGAAGGGTGTAGTCTTAATTGAAGCATAGAAAGATATATTATACCACCATTCGACTAGGTGTAGTCATTCCCCCAATCTCGAGGTGTCTCTCCAGTTATACACCTCAAA
This sequence comes from Hibiscus tridactylites, assembly GCA_958450335.1. Taxonomy (NCBI): domain Eukaryota; kingdom Viridiplantae; phylum Streptophyta; class Magnoliopsida; order Malvales; family Malvaceae; genus Hibiscus; species Hibiscus tridactylites. The sequence goes on along the minus strand of OY288278.1, from coordinate 19,462,123 downwards.
TATGTTTCTAGGCACTTGTTAACCCTCTCTGTTTGTCCATCCATCTTAGGTTGATAAGCTGTCGAGAGAGTTATACTTGTCCCCAACCTCAGAAATATATCTTTCCAAAATAAACTCATAAAAATCTTATCACGGTCACAAACAATGTCATTTGGCACATCATGCAATTTAAAGATGTTCTCCAAGAACATTTTAGCCATAGCCTTTACGGTGAATGGGTGTGCAAGATCCACAAAGTAACTATATTTAGTCAATCTGTCCACTACCACCATGATAACATCTTTTTTCCTAGATATAGATAGCCCTTCAATAAAATCCATACTCACTAAAGTCCACGATGTTTCTGGTATGGGAAGGGGTTGTAGCAGCCCTTTTGGATAGTCTAGCTCATCCTTGTTTCTCTGACATACCACACATTCCCTTACCCAGCTTTTAACTTGCTTCATCAAGCCCTTCCAATTAAAAGTACCTACCAACCTTTTGATAGTTACCTCTGCCCCGGAATGACCCCTTTATTGCACTCTCATGGAAGTAACTTATCAAATCTGTTTTTAATTATGGATCTTCCCCGACAACTAATTTCCCCTTTCTCTTGAGTAATCTGCCATCGCAAGAGTATTTCGAGTGGTGTGTAGATCCTCTTTCTAATGCAACTATAATCTTCTTTAGTTTTTTCATCTTTAAACCACATTTCAACCACCCTTTTAATAACATCAGCGGTGACACTAGTGATGGCCATCAATTGATTATTCTCTATTAGAGGTTTCCTGGAAAGTACATCTGCCACAACATTGTTTATCCCCTTCTTATAACTCACCATATAGTCATATCACATCATTTTTGCTACCCATTTTTGTTGGGCATGAGCGATGGCCTGGTTTTCTATGAGGAATCTCAAAGATTGATGGCCTGTTTTGATCTTAAAATGCATTCTCACCAGATAAGCCGACCACTTCTTAACTTCCATTAAAATAACTAGCATCTCTTTCTCGTACACTGAGAGTCCTCGATGTCTTACTCTCAGTCCCCTACTAAAGAACGCTATAGGTCTTCCTTGTTAACTCAACACAGCACCAGGCCTAGTTCAAATACATTTGTCTCTATGACAAATTCTTCCTTGAAATCTGGTAACACTAATACAAGAGCAGAACTGATGCTGGTTTTCAGTGTTTGAAATGCTACTTCCTCTATTTCAGTCCACTTCCACACTCCTTTCTTCAACAAATCGGTCAAGGGTTTGGCTATGCATCCATAGCCTTTTACGAACCTTCTATAATATCCAAACAAGCCTAAAAAACCCCTAAGGTCCTTAACTTATTTTGGACTAGGCCAATCCAAAATGCAGTCTACCTTGGTAAATAATTCATTTCTTGAGAACCAAAACAACATTTTTTACTCTTGGCAAATAATTGATGCTTCCTAAGGATATCCAACACTTCTCTTAGATGTTGTAAGTGAGTCTCCCAACTTTTCAAGTATATTAAAATATCGTCAAAAAAATCAGCACTGACTACCTCAAATATTCCTTGAACACCTTGTTCATGAGCCCTTGGAATGTTGCGGGAGCATTAGTGAGCCCAAACGGTATCACTAAAAACTCATAGTGACCCTCATGAGATTTGAATGCAGTCTTATGAACGTCTGCCACATTCTAATCTGATGGTAATCGACCCTTAAATTCAGCTTTGAAAAATATCTCGCCTTTCCCAATTCATCCAATAATTCTTAAATGGTAGGTATGGGAAATTTATCTTTGATGGTGGCTTGATTCAATCTTCTATAGTCAACGCACATCCTCCATGTAACATCTTTATTTTTCACCATGTCAATAGATGATGAAAAGAACTATTATTGTGCCTTATCACACCAGCCTTAAGCATCTCTGATATCTGCCTTTCTATTTCATCTTTTTGGCTTGCTGGGTATTTGTAAGGAGTCACCTTGATTATTGCCCTTTCATCAATCAAATTAAACTTGTGCTCATGTCCTCTTTCTGGTGGTAATCCTTGAGGTTCCCTAAACACATCTTCATATTGGTTCAATAACTTCCACAATTCTTCTAGTATTAAATTGGTTTCCTTCTTCAGTCCAAAATGAGTATCCATGATCCATAAGGATGCTGTCAAGGGACTGTGATTTCCTTTGAGTAGTTTATCCCATTCCATTGGTTCAACCATCTTAATGACACCTAGTTCCACTTCCTTTAATGTAACCATTGTGCCACCATATTCAAACTCCATTTTCCTGGTAGCAAAGTTCAACTTAATCACCCCAAGGAAGACAACTACTGAGTCCCTAAAACAATGTCACAGTTTCTGATAGGTAGCACTAGAAAATCATATTCAAACTACTTCCCTTGAGTCCGCCACACTATTTTCTTACAGCTTCCCACTATCCTCAAAGAATTACCATCTACTACTGTCACCTTAAAACAACACCTCTGATCACATTTCAATCCTAGTCTCTTGATCATTGCCACTCCTAAAAAAATATGGATACTGTCTGAATCCACAAGTGTTATCCATTTAGTTCCTTCTATGGATATCATTAACTTCATAGTTTCACCGTTTGTAGCACCCACATAGAATTTAGGGATAACATTGGTCCTTCTGAATTCTCCAATTCCCTTGCCTCCTCACAATCCAGAAAAACTTCAATTTCACCTTCCTCCTCTGTTCCCTCCACTACAATCTGGAAGACTTGAGATTTTGAGCATCTATGCCCGGGTGTGTATTGAGCTGCACACCAAAAACATAGACTTTTTTTTCTTTGATCCTCAATCTCGGCGGTAGATAATGTTTTTCCAGCTCCCCTCGCTTGCATTGGATTCCCCTTTTTAATAGTGGTTAGACTCATATTAGGAGGAAAAGGGTTCCTAGACATAACTGAGGAAGATTGACCAAGGTTTTGATTATGGAACATATTCTTAACTCCAGATTTCATTACCCTTGTCTGAATCGATAATGCAGATGGGCAAAAGATTTGTACGAGCTACTAGTTTGTTTTCCTACTACAGGAAAAAACATGCTTTTTAATTGTTTAGCAATATGAAAAGCTTCAATTAAAGTTTTAGGCTGCAGTAATTTCACATATTGATTGATTTCTAACCTGAGGTGTTCCTTAAACATGCTTAACACATACTTGTCTAACAATTGCACTTTGTTGACCAGTCCATCAAATTCCTCATAAAATCTTTCAACTGTATTGACTTGCCTCTATGCCATCAAATCCCCAAAAGGGTCGTCAAAGCTTTCTGGAGCAAACCGGTGTTTTAACAGTTCCACATATTGATCCCAAGTTAGCTGGCCCAAATCTCCATGGTTGTGACCCAAAAATCGGTGCCATTGCAAAGCTTTATCTTCCAGGTGAAGCATAACCAAGCGAATCTTCATGTTTTCCGGTACTGCCTCGGTTTCAAAATATTGTTCCATCATCGCCTTCCAACCCCTAAAGTCAGATTCGTCGAACTTAGGGCATGGAAGTTTCTAGTCTAAGTTCCCTGTCGGAATCTGAGTATTCGTTTGTGTCGGTTGGGTGTTCTTTTCTCAAGTAATCTAGACCTCTTCCCTTGGTGTCGATGTTGATTCATTCAGAGATGACCCAATTAATCCACCCATCGTGACCTGGGCATTTTCCCCAAACGCAACTGGGTCAATCCTTTTCCCCATCGCAACCTCTAACATCTTCCTAAAATCTTACCGATTTGAGATATGAATTCCACAAATTTTGCCTCCATCTTCGAAACGATGTTAGCTTCCACTATTGTGATTTCATCATGGAGCTTAGCCGCTTCTTGTTGCCAGGACTGATTCCGTGTGGTTGAAATGTGATGAGGTTGCAGTGAACTGAAAATTTAATTTACCTAAAAAATAAAAACTCAAAGAGATTATTGTAGGTGATCAGGTCCGTTTCTAAGATTTTGGTGGCTCTAGAGTAAATAAAAAATTGAACCCCTAATTAGAAATTTAAATTACGATTGTGGTCACGTATTCGGCCACATTGCATTTATCACGATTGCAGACATAACAGTTGCAAATATCCTAGTTTCAAACGTTGTCACTACCGCTATATAACAATCATTGTTGTGGTTGCGGGCGTTATTTAAATCTTTGTCCTTGATAACATGTACTGAAAAAAATTAAATTTTAAGAGTCTGTCCATAATAACAAACATTGAAAAACATCTGAGACTCTAATAACAAATATTAAAAAAATTAAATTTTAAGAAAGTGAGAAAATTAGGAGAAATTGAGATGTGAAGAACAAGAATAATACAATGATTATTTATAGGTTTATTTGAAATTTGTGTTCTTATTAAAAATAAAAAAAATAAATCATTATTAAAACCTTAATAATTACCCTAAAACTTATACTAATTACAAACTAACATTACCTTTTTTATTTTTGCAGAAACAAATTCTAATAGTACAATACATGGTATTAGATTACTTGTAATTTTGGTTAAGTTGTAATTTTGATTAAGTTGTATTTTTTTAAATGGTTTAAAGTTCAAATAGTTATAAAAAGTTAATAATGAATTATCCAATAATAATAATAATAATAATAATAATAATAATAATAATAATAATAATAATAATAATAATAATAATAATAATAATAATAATAATAATAATAATAATGTGGGCCCTATGCAACCAACTTTGTTCCAATTTCTAACCTTGAAGCCTTTATTCAATTTGATCGTTATATATATATATATATATATATATATATATATATATATATTATTGTAATGGGTCCTCAAAATTCTTTAAACTCACCTTAAGTCTCCAGCTAACATATTTGGGTGTGGGCCTTGGGCAAGGCGGGGCTCTGGACCGTCGCCCTTGTTGCCCTAGTCCAGAAACAACCCTGTAGGCGATTAGAACCAATTCACACGTGAGAAATCCCACTAACCAAGTTTCGAACACATGTGAAAAACACACTCCAAAAAATTAAGGGTAAACTATCGAGATGGTCATTTACGTTTAGTAAATGTACATTTTTGCTCGTAAATTTTTTAAAAAATAACATTGTAGTTGTAGACCGTTGGATGTTCTCTAAATATGAGCGCAAGTGCACACTCTTGTCAAGTTGTAATATAAAAGATATCGTCTCTCACGAGGATTGGATAGCTAGCTCGAAGATAAATTCTTGGACCAAGAATATTTAATGCACAAGTAAGTTTCAGTTTGTAAAATATTCTAAATTAAAGAAACACAAGTAATTAAACGAAAAGATCAGATTGATAGAATGAGTTAGGTTATGCTGCTCCGTAGTGTGAAACTGCGTTGAATAGGCTAAGTTGTATTGCGCTGCCAGACTATGCTGCCTCGGCGGAAGATGGCAGATTGATGCTTCGACGCTTTCACTGCCTCGGCAGGTGGAACGGGAGATTGGCTCGGCGGAAAACTCGGCAGAACGCTTTGATAACGATTCAGCTTATGTCTAAGTCAGAATATTGTTGATGCCCGCTGCAGATAATACCTGTCGGCGTGAATCTTGCAATGAACAACAACCTTTGGAAACGTCCTCTTTTAGCCGCCTTAAACCCTAACCTATGTCTAGGCTGGATTGATCAACACCTGGTATTGATGAGATCGTGCTTACTTCTTTCGTAAGTTTGACTCTCTCGATGCCAAACAAATGGATTAATCACGATCGATCTTGCGAACTCAATTGAAAACAATGAAGAACATGAAATAAGCAAATCTTGAATTTATTGCAAAAACAAACTTAAACCTAAACAACCGTTCTCACAACTACTTTATAACACAACCCAAACCCTAGAGAATTTAGAACATAGTGGCGGCAATAAAACACAAGAGAAACCTAAGCTATGCCGACTACATGTTGTCTACAATACAAAATATGATTGGGTATATATAGGGCATGGCCTAGGGTAAGTCCTCATTGGAGTAGAAGTCTTCTTCATGATAAAGTAGCTTTTGCATTAAATGCATCCTTTAAATATGACTTCTTTGACTTGAAATTAAACTCCTTGTGCCGCAAGTAAGCTTAGGCCGCCTTGGACAGTTTCTCTTTTGGCGGCTCTATCTGCTATTTTCGACATTAATAAATTGCGTGGAAGGGCTCATTAGACTCATAAAATTATGTTCTTCCTATCGCACTCCAATTTTCCAATTCCTCATGTTGCTGCCCTGGGTGGCAAATATGGCGACGAAAACATCTCTCTCTGTGTTGAGCTGCTTCAGTACAGCTCCTTGGTCTATTGCCTCAGCATCACCTCCTCAGTTCCTCTCTTTTTCTGACAGCTTCTTGCACCTGAAACCAAAACTCAACTAAAATAGTATCTTTTCTTACCAAATCAAAGATATTCAACAAGAACAAGGCAAAGCAAATAATACTTTAAATAATGCATACATGCACCTAATTATTCCTAAAATGTACTTGAGAATAGCAATAATATGAGATGGAATGCATACAAAATATATGACTTATGAGCACTTTACACACCCTCAAACTTGAACTATTTCTTGTCCCCAAGAAATGTAATCCTAAACATATTGGCCTATTTACTATCCAGTACACATCTTCTTTCTCCTTTCGGTTCCTGTTCTGTCCATTCACTACATCTTTCATCTTCTAAGCAAGTATTTAAATGGCTGCCAAGACTGTTGTCAAGGTTGCTGCCTCGACAGTCTTGCTGCAGGCAGGGTCTGTTGGCTTCGAAGTTGAATTCTGAGATAGCCTCTATTAGTTGACATTCTTCTAGATCATCAGCTTGCCTCATGGTTTGGAAGACGTTCAACCTTACTTGATGATCATTGACCCTCATTGTAAGTTCACCTTTTTCCACATCGATCAACGTTCTACCCGTAGCTAGGAATGGTCGCCCTAGGATTATTGGTGCCCTTTCGTTTGCCTCACAGTCTAGTACAAGGAAGTCGGCAGGGAAAATGAATTTGTCCACATTCACCAGGATGTCTTCAATTTTTCCTTCTGGTTGCACATAAGTTATGTTAGCTAGCTGTAGCATTACTATCGTTGGGCGGGCGTCTCCTATCCCCAATTTCTAGAAAATAGACTTAGGCATTAGGTTGATGCTTGCCCCTAGGTCATATAGTGCTCTTACGGAATGCTTGCTTCCTATTTTACAAGGTATTATAAAGCTTCCTGGACCGTTCTGTTTGGGTGGCGCCTTATTGTGCACCATTGCCATGCATCCTTTTGTTACTGCCACTTTCTCGAATTCCCCGATTCTTGTTATTTTGGATACCATATCTTTTAGGAACTTAGCATAGTTGGGCATCTGTTCGATCAATTCCACCAATGGAAGATTGATTTTTACTTGCTTCAAAACATCTAGAAATTTCCTGAACTGCACGCCCTGTTACTGTTTTTTTCAATCATTGTGGGAATGGTGGTGGAGGTTCAGTATCTTCGATTTTCTTCCTAGTTTGAATCTTATTCTAGGGAGCAACAACTGGTTCAGATTTTTTCTGGTCATCTACAGTGTCGTTTGTCAGCCCTGTTTGTTTTTCTGTGTTGTCCTTTTCTGAGGCTACCGCGGCATGGTTTTTGGTGACATGAACTGGATTTTGTTGAACAAGTAACTCGGAAGGTGTTATTTCCTTGGCAGCAAGATTTGACGGCTTTATCCCACTCCTAGTTTTTACAGCCTTGCATTGCTCTTAGGTTTTTCCTTTCATGATCTCAGTATCACTAGGTAATCCACCCATTGGCCTAGTGTTAACAATATGGATGAACCTTCCAAACCGAGTCTCCAGATTCTTTATTACTGCCTCCTGGTTGTTCATCCGTATTTCAGTCCTGTCCATAAAACATTCAGTCTTATCAATAAATTTATTAGTATGAACAATAAAATCACTAGTGCGAGCTATAAAAGTATGTAACGTAGATTCTAATGAATTATTGTTCATATTCTATTGTTGCTGAGGCTGCTGCTGTGACAAGTTCTACTGATATCCTCCTAGTTGCTGGTTTGGATTGGAAGCCGTATTAGGGTTACTCAAAGAGAAGTTGGGATGCTTTTTCCAGCCCGGATTGTATGTATTGGTGTTGGGTCTGCTGTTCCTCTCATAAGTTACCATAAAATTGGCAGATACGTTGTATTCAGAGGAATCATGGTTGCCCCCACACTCATCACAAAAGGGCTTCACATCCTTGGCCTCGTAAGTTTTCTCTATGGATTTGGTCATATTCATCACCAGTTGTGTCAGTTTATCCAGACGGACATTGACAGATTTAGTGGCTTCTACTTCATTCACAACAGTTGGCCGCCTTATGCCGCCGTGGCGGGCTGTATGGAACTTGTAGTCATTCTTTGCAATCCTATTCAGAATCTGTAGTACCTCATCGAATGGTCTATCCAGAATGATTCCATTGGCTGAACCGTCGAGCATCATTCGTGATGGCTGATTTACTCCATTATAGAACATCAACACTTGAGTCCAGGATGGGAAATCGTGAAGCGAGCAGTTGTTTAGCATCTGTTGGTATCTCTCCCAAGCTTCAAACATTGGTTCTTCATCACCTTGGCAGAAGGCAGTGATTTCGTTTCTTAATCTGCCGGTCACGTTTGAAGGACTGAAACGATCTAGGAAGTCATTGCACAACTCCGTCCAAGTGTTGAATGATCCTGCCGGTTGGTTGTTCAGCCACTGCTTTGCCCTATCCCTCAGTGAATAGGGAAATAGTCTCAACTTAAGCACATATTGATGGATTCCATGTATCTTAAAGGCTCTACAAATGCCAGGAATCCCCTCAAGTGCTGCCGAGCATCTTTCGTGGCAGTTCCTCCAAATTGCCCCAATGTGTTTATCATGTTGAATATCACTGGTTTCAACTCGAATTGATCTGCTTCAATTTCAGGCTCTGCCACAGATGGATCAAATCCTCTGAAGTCGTGCTCCAAGTAATCCCTGGTGGTTCACACATATTGTGGTTGCCTGGGTGAATATGGGGGTTGCTGCCTAGGTGGCGGATCTTGCTACCCATCCCTGCCGTTTTGAGCATTGTTGGTAGGGTTGTTGTCTTGGTCGTTATGCATGGCTGCCTCTGCTTTTCCTTCTTCTTTAGCTTTGCCGAGGGATTCTCTTGCTTCTTTCTTTAGTTCTCTTACTCTTCGTTCGATCTCGTCTATGAAAATGATTTCGGCCGATGGGTTGGCTCTAGGCATGCACTAGACAAGAAAACTGTAAAATTATTTTTTTTTCAAATAAAAAGGAAAAAATAGAAACTAAAAATTAAATGCATTAAAATAAAAGTGCAAAAAAATAAAGACGAATTACTGTTGCTAATCCCTGGTAATGGTGCCAAAAACTTGTAGAGCGTTGGGGTGTTCTCTAAATATGAGCGTAAGTGCACACTCTTGTCAAGTTGTAATATAAAAAATATCGTCTCCCATGAGGATTGGATAGCTAACTCGAAGATAAATCCTGCACCAAGAATATTTAAATGCACAAGTAAGTTTCAATTTGTAAAATATTCTAAATTAAAGAAACACAAGTAATTAAGAGAAAAGATCAGATTGATAGAATGATTCAGGTTATGCTGCTCTGTAGTGTGAAAATGCGTTGAATAGACTAAATTGTATTGCGCTGCCAGACTTTGATGCCTCGACGGAAGATGACAGATTGATGCTTCGACGCTTTCGCTACCTCGGCAGGTGAAACAGGCGATTGGCTCGGCGACAAACTCGGCAGACCTTCAAGGCTCGACAGAATGCTTCGATAATGATTCAGCTTTTGTCTAAGTCAGAATACTGTTGATGCCCACTGCAGATAACACTCGTCGGCGTGAATCTTGCAATGAACAACAACCTTTGGTACGTCCTCTTTTAGTCACCTTAAACCCTAACCTATGTCTAGGCTAGATTGATCAACAACTGGTATTGATGAGATCGTGCTTACTTCTTTCGTGAGTTTGACTCTCTCAATGCCAAACAAATGGATTGCTCAAAATTGATCTTTCGAACTCAATTGAAAACAATGAAGAACATGAAATATGCAAACCTTGTATTTATTGCAAAAACAAACTTAAACCTAAACAACCGTTCTCAGAACTACTTTACAACACAACCCAAACCCTAGAGAATTTAAAACATAGTGGCGGCAAGAAAACACAAGAGAAACCTAAGATATACCGACTATGAGTTGTCTAAAATACAAAATATGATCAGGTATATATAGGGCATGGAATAGGGTAAGTTCTCCTTGGAGTAGAAGTCTTCTTCATGATAAAGTAGCTTTTTCATTGAATGCAACCTTTAAATCTGACTTCTTTGACTTGAAATTGGACTCCTTGTGCCGCAAGTAAGCTTAGGCCGCCTTGGACAGTTTCTTCTTTGGCGGCTCTGTCCGCTATTTCCGGCATCAATAAATTGCGTGGATGGGCTCATTAGACTTAGAAAATTATGTTCTTCCTATCGCACTCCAATTTTCCAATTCCTCATGTTGCTGCCCTGGGCGGCAGATATGGCATCGACAGCTACTCGGCAGCATCTCTCTGTGTTGAGTTGCTTTAGTAGAGCTCCTTAGTCTGTTGCCTCAGCATCAGCTCCTAAGCTCCTCTCTCCTTCTAACAGCTTCTAGAACCTGGAACCAAAACTCAACTAAAACGATATCTTTTCTTACCAAATCAAAGATATTCAACAAGAACAAGGTAAAGCAAATAATACTGTAAATAATGCATGCATGCACCTAATTATGCCTAAAATGTACTTGAGAATAGAAATAATATGAGATGGAATGCATACAAAATATATGACTTATGAGCACTTTACAGCAGTCACCTACATTTTTGTTTTTTAAACATTTGGTCACTAGAGTATTAATTATTGTTAGACAATTAATTGTGTGCTGACTTGAAACAATATAAAGAAAAGAAGAATAAATAACCTAAATAGTCACTAAACTATCACTTTAATTCTTTTTTGACCTTCGAACTAAAAACAATTTGTATACTTATACATTTAGTCCTTCATATTTAAACACACAATTAAATTTAATCCTAATTTTAATATGAAAAATAATTTTAATCCATCAATCAAATGGTGACACTTGTCACAACCTGATTAAAGGAAAATAAATATGTGAAGTATGAGTGAAAGTGGTGATCAAACCTGAGTCTTACAACAGAAATCCTCACATCTTAACAATTGAAAAATCCAACGCTTTTGGAGCTGGATTGCAACATTTTTTTTCAAAATGGATATATCATTTAGAAAAATTGTTAAGAGAAGGATGGTTTTGATAGAACCAAACCATAAATTAATATGAAATTTACACCAAGATCTATCATGTCAAATTATCAAGAACAATAAATTGAATGCAGAAACGTACCTGAATTAATCAATAGATTGAAAACCTTTAATCTTTATGTTGAAATCCCATATCTTTGTTATTGATCTTCCAAGAAGATAGGTTAGCCCTTGCCGTAAAAACTCTTTGACAGGAACAAGAGTAATATAAGTTAACCTATTTCTTGGGGACCACTACCTCTTTAAATAGTTGATTATCTATTAAATATTTATAACTCTGTCCTGCATTGAATTATAAATATATCTTATGGTATCTACACTTTTATATCCATGACACTTTATACCTATGACACACCTAACATAATTGGTCACTTGATTTTGTGTCATACTATATAATAGCATCATACATTTTACATATGTGCCCACAATTGATGATTTGAATCCAACAATCTCCCACTTGGGCAAGATATGTTTCCTGATAAATGTACAACCTTATGAGCTTAAAAAATTGTTATTATATAATAGGTACTCTATAACAATCTCGTCCATCAACTATATCCATATAGGATCAAAGCGGTTTTCGCCATATCAATCATGATTGGACCCATCAATGGTCACATATACAAACATAGTCAAATGACATTGATCAATCATGAATGTGTAGCATGGAAAATTACATGAAATGTGAACCGAACATGTCTATTTCCAATTGGTCATCCTAAACCTTAGTGAGATCAAATTTTACTGGATTCAGAATGTGCATAAACCAAAATAAATTTATTTCTGCAGAAAATAATCTTAAAATATCCTTAAACTGAAGTAACTGAAACTATGTCTAAAATGAATGAGCATTTTTCAAAATTACAAACTCCCACTAAAACCAAATATCCTTAAATAACATTGCACCCACATGAGTAGTGTGCTCATGAAAGACCTAGGGTGACAATTTCTTAATATATTCGCAATTATGGAGTTTGTACCAACATGCTCTATAAACACAACCACTCTGAATTTTCTTTAACAACTAGGAACTTAATATTTATGTGCATCAAATTTGAAGTGTTCTGTTGTTTATAGAATAAATAAATGCATATTTATTGTCACAAAATAACTGAAGTGGTATTTCTATTCAGTCTACAATTAGAAACTCAAGTGACAAAATTATTTTGCATCAATATTCTATTAGAATCGAAGTCTGTAAACCTAATGATCTCTAACTTACCAAAACTCCGACATGTGAGCATGTAATTTTTGTTCTCTGAAGATATCTCATAACCCCATTGGCTGCTACCCAATGGTTCATAATATGATTCCTCAAATATCTGTCTAACATTCCAACAATGCACACAATTTACCAACGCATGCATACTTAAGCATAAATTAGATTCTAAATAGCTTATGTATAGAGAATCTTTTGGATTTTTTAAATTTCAAGGTTACTTTTAGGGCATTGAGTAGTAGGCTAAATTCGTCTTCTTTAGCAATATGAGTATCACTTGGTTTTACTCTCACTGAACTTGTAGTATATACAATTGTCAATCAAATTTATCTCAAAACCGAATGAGATAATCAATATGAAATTTATAATTTCATTAATGAGAGTCATACTTAAGCTCATAGATAGATTTCCTTAATTTACATATCATTGATATTGTATCATAAGACAAAACTTTATGATTGTACCGTATAAATAGTTTCTTCAATGTCGCCATTGAAAAAACAAGCTTAACACCTATCTAATGTAGCTTAAGACTAAAACAAGAAACAAGTGTAATAATTATCTTTAAAGAGTCTTTCAATAAAACTTGAGAGAAAGTCTCTGCAAAATCAACATCTTCTTTTAGAGTATATCCTTTAGATACAAGACGTGCTTTATACTTATCCACATTACCATTTCTATCCCTATTGGTTTTAAATATCCATTTACAACCAATTGGTTTACACCTTCAGGTAATGAGACAAGTTCATAAAATTTATTGTCTTGCATAAAATTATACTTTTCTTGAATGACATCAATCCAGTTTTGTGAGTTAAAACTTTTATGGTCTGATAAAAAAAAGATTGATCATTTTCTATAATTCCATTGTTAACTTATTTTCTTGAAGAAATACAATATAATAATCCAGAATAGTATTTCATCTTCCTCTCGTGGTCTTCTTTAATGACACTTGTTTTTTTAAAGGTTTTTGAGTTTGTTCTTCTGAGACAATTACCTTATCTTGAACGTGAGTTGTTCAACATTATTTTGCTGAGGTACTTGATTCACTCCTTGATTAATAATAGGTGTGAAAACCTAAACATCATCAAAAGTGATAGTATGAATTAAATTATAATTCAATTCCTTCTCAATAACAATACATCTTGTGAAACCGATATTTTAATTTTGATATAACTAAAGAAACCTAAGGACTAAATTGAAAATGAGAAAAAGAATTTTTAAGTCCTCAGACATCCCTATATGATTTAAAGAATATGCCTAAGTTAAAAACTAAGTTTTCCAAATATTTTCTAAGTGTTCTTAAAGCCAAAACAATGATTTTCAAGTCCTTGTTTCGAAACGGCCTAAGGCGTTACGAAACGGTTTTGAAACTGTCAACCCATGTTTTGAAACGGGTATCGAAACGATTTCACCACTGCCAACCCGTGTTTCGAAACAATTTTCGAAACGGCTTTAGAACATAGAGAAACCGTATCAAAACGACTTACGGTGTTTCGAAACGGTTCTTCATTTGATTTGAAAAATATGACCGTTATAAGTTTTTAACTGAATTTTAAGAAACCGTTAAGGCATTTCGAAACGGGTTCAAGCCGTTTCGATACGACCCTTGACAGTGGCAAAAGTGTTTCGAAACAAGTTTCGAAACGGCTCTTAGCGTATCGAAACAAGTCAGACCGTTTCGATACGGGCTCTTTAATGCACCCCAATGGCTCTTTCTATTTTGGTCTGTTTCGAAACAGGGTTGGGCGTTTCGAAACGGTTGGTTGCAGATTGCATTTATGGAGGTGAGACAACACCCCCAACGTCTCTATTGATGAATGCAACAACCACAACGGCTAGAAATCAATGAGAAGGTATAAAAGGGACCTCTAAAAGCTCCAGCAACAACTATTGATCCAAAAGCAAACATCCAAACATCAAATCCAAGCATTTGTGCCTAAATCCCAATATTGTCTAGAAACCCCAATTGTAATTTTCATTCTTATCATTTTCAATTGGGTTGAGTGCTTGTAATTGGGCTACTATTTGTATTGAGAGATACTTTCTTAGCCAACAAAATCTTTGTTCTATTTGTGTGAGGATTGGGTTAAATTTTGGGTAGAAAATTTAACCAAAAATTGTAAGGTTTGCCTCCTTAGCCTAGAAAAGGGGAAGAGCAATTAGTGTAATTGTTGCAAATCCTTAGTGAAGCTAAGGTAGTGGATGTAGAGTTCATTTGGAACTTGAACCACTGTAAAATTCCTTGTCTATCTTTTTAATTTGCAACTTCCACCACCTAAACCTTTAAAAATCCTATTCACCCCCCTCTTGGTTCATTTCGATCATTCGATCCACTCAACAATTGGTATCAGAGCCTACCTCTGTGAGGATTAACAACCACAAGAAGAGTTCCTAGGAAGAGTGTGATCATCAAAAATCAAGAGATGGCTTCAACCTTCGGTTCGGGAATGTATGAGTCTCAATCCACTACAAAACCTCCCTTCTTTAATGGTGACAACTATCCATTTTGGAAGAATAGAATGTGTCTCTTCATCAAGTCCAATGACTACTTAGTTTGGGATGTCATTGAAGATGGCCCCTACATTCCATTGAAGCAAGATAGTGAAGGCAAGATGGTTTTGAAGAAAAAGGTGGAGATGAGTGAAGAAGAAAGGAGAAAGATCCAAATAAATGACAAAGCTCTCCACATGCTCTTTTGTTCATTCGGTCTGGACATCTATTCCAAAGTGTCATCCATTGAGAGTGCCAAAGAAGTGTGGGACACTCTTGAGACTACCTATGAGGGAACCAATGACGTCAAGGAAACTAAGATTGGAATTCTCAATCTTAGTTATGAAAATTTAAAGATGGAACCCGATGAGACTATGTCCAAGATGTTTGATCGGTTCTCCACCATAGTCACTGGGCTCAAAGGATTTGGAGAGACAATACCGGAAGACAAGCTTGTCCGGAAGCTACTCTATTCACTTCCTGAATCATGGGATGGGAAGAGAACCGCCATCATAGAAGCGTATTGAAACGGATTGAACCGCCAAGGTCCCTCTGGGAAGACCGTATCGATACAGGGATGGGAAGAGAACCGCCATCATACGCTTAAAAGATGATCAACGTCCACCCATTTCGAAACAAAGTTAGCCTGTATCGATACGCCCAAGGGCTGTATTGATACACTCCGGAAAGAGACATGCGAACTGGGATAGAGATCATGCCAAGAGGAGTAGAGATAGGAGGTATCAGCCGGATACGAGGCCTATGGGTGGTAACCATGGTCAGGGCCGTCAGGGCCAAGGGGCCGTTGGACACATTCCGGAGTGCACTAGGTGCGGGAGACGCCACCCAGGTGAGTGTATGGGTATGTTTGGGGCGTGTTAGAACTGTAGCTCCCGAGACCATTTGAGGCGTGATTGTCCACACCCAGTCAGGGGCGGACCGACTCCAGCAAGGGGTTTTGAGCATCAGAGAGGTCGTGGGCGCGGTCGTGGGAACTTTCAGCCGAAGAATGAGGGTCAGAGAAACTTGGCTCATGTTGTAGTAGTCCAGCCCGAGGGAGGAGGACCGGCTAGGGTGTACGCTCAGCGAGAGGCTGGGAATGACACTGATGTCATTGTAGGTAATTTCACATTACAGTCTTTGAGTTTTCTTTCTCTAATAGATTCGGGGTCAACACATTCGTATATTTTGGGTGAACACGCAAAGTCATTAGGATTACCTTGTGATTGGCTAGAGGTAGGTGTAAATGTCACTAGCTCTTTTGGTGATACAGTGGTAGTTAGGAAAGTGTATAGGAGGTGTCCTTTGATGGTTCAGGGCCACATATTTCCGGTCGATATGATGGAACTACCCTTTTACGGCTTTGATGTGATTTTGGGCATGAATTGGCTTGTAGAGCATAGAGCTAGGGTTGACTTCGAGACTAAGAGGGTCTCTTTGAGGCTTACCGATGACTTTGAGGTTGTGGTAGTTGGGGAGAATGTCAAGTTTTTGTCCAATGTTGTTTCGGCTTTGGAAGCTCAGAGGTTGTTGGGTTCAGGGTGTCAGGCTAACTTGGCTTATGTAATGAACCCGTATATGTGTGAGGTGAGACCTTAGGACATCAGAACTGTATGTGATTTTTCGAGTGTTTTCCCGGAAGAGCTACCCGGCTTGCCTCCAGATAGAGCAGTTGAGTTTGCTATTGAGACATATTCTGATTCTGCACCGGTGTCGATTGCTCCGTATAGAATAGCACCGAAGGAGTTGAAAGAGTTGAAGACGCAGCTTCAGGAGTTAACTGACAGAGGCTTCATTAGGCCTAGTGTTTCCCCGTGGGGTGCTCCGGTTTTGTTTGTGAAAAAGAAGGATGGTAGCATGAGAATGTGTATAGACTATAGACAGTTGAATAAGGTGACAATGAAAAACAAATATCCCTTGCCAAGGATAGATGACTTACTAGACCAGTTGAGGGGTGCTTCCGTGTTTTCAAAGATTGACTTGAGGTCTGGATATTATCAGTTTAAGGTAAAGGATGTGGACATACCGAAGACAACCTTTCGTACACGTTATGGGCATTATGAGTTTTTAGTGATGCCTTTTGGGTTGACCAACGCCCCAGCAGCCTTTATGGATATGATGAACCGAGTGTTTCATAAGTTCTTGGACAGGTTTGTGGTAGTGTTTATTGATGACATCCTAGTGTACTCTAGGACCGAAGAGGAGCACGATGAGCACTTAAGGTTAGTGCTTCAGACCCTACTTGAGAATCAGTTGTATGCCAAGCTAAGTAAGTGTGAGTTTTGGATTAGGGAGGTGGTCTTCCTAGGTCACGTGATCTCGGCTAGTGGGATTAGTGGGATCCCAAGAAGATTGAAGCCATTGTGAATTGGTAACACCGAAATCAGTGACAGAAATCCGCAGTTTCCTAGGTTTGGCGGGATACTATAGAAGGTTTGTTGAGGGGTTCTCGAGAATAGCGGCTCCGTTGACCAAGTTGCTACAAAAGAATGTTCCGTATGAATGGTCTGATGCAAGACAAGAAGCGTTTGAGAAATTGAAGAAAGCTTTGAACGAAGCTCCTATTTTGAACCGCCATGGAGCTACTCTATTCACTTCCTATCTCTACACTCAGTTCTTCATTATTTTTAAGCGTATTGAACCCCCATCATGGGATGGGAAGCTACTCTGTTTCGAAATGGGTGGACGTTGATCATCTTTTATTTACTTTTCTCTTTTAACTGTATCGATACAGGCTTGATCTGTATTGAAACGGATTGACCATCTTTGACTTTGACTCGTTTCGACACGCTATGAACCCGTATCGAAACGTTGGTCTCTAGAGAAAAAATGTTCCGAAACAGCTAAATTTTGTTCCGATACACCCATACCCTTAGGTTCATTATTACACACCCGTATCGAAACGCCATCACCCGTTCCGGTACGACGTGACCTGTAATGACAAATATTTGCTGGTTTTATTCGATTTAACATATCGAACGATGTCCAAATGCAGTGTAACTTTACACACAACAGTTCAATGGTATGAACTACTAGCATGCCAAGTTTCATGACCATATGAATACATTTACTATGTTTTTACCTTTTTGAGCCATGGAATGCAATTTCCATCCATTTTAGACTTTACCAAAAAGCCATTTTATGCTATATAACTTATTACAACTTAGGCAATACACCAACATATCCAAATAGGCACAAATGACTAGTTCGACTACTTTGCCACCTTCCTAGGAGTTTATAAGACAAAAACACATTACTTGGGGCTGGTAGTGACTTGTCTTGCTTGCCGACCCGAT
This sequence comes from Hibiscus tridactylites, assembly GCA_958450335.1. Taxonomy (NCBI): domain Eukaryota; kingdom Viridiplantae; phylum Streptophyta; class Magnoliopsida; order Malvales; family Malvaceae; genus Hibiscus; species Hibiscus tridactylites. The sequence goes on along the minus strand of OY288278.1, from coordinate 19,443,874 downwards.
CCTCTGACACATAAACCTTCTTAACCTGAAACATGTATGAGATGAGACACATTAGGCATACTTTTCCTAGTGAGGTAGGCATAAACAATTTGAATAACAACAATGCCATGAATCTTCTTAATCAATATCTCATGCCAACAATATCAATGTTATACAATAATACGCAATGTATAAACATATTCATTTCATTCTTAATCCTTGGATAGAATAAAGATCGTGGATACACGAATTCCTACGCCTCACCAAGTCAATGAATGGTCTAGTCCCTCCGCCTCGCCAATATGACCAATATCCATACACATCCCTCCGCCTCGCCAAATCATTATAGGCCGTAGCCTTAGGACCGTAGTCCACCCGTACATTGAGCTCATGAATTCTATGGCATGCCAATTGTATCCAATGTCCATTCCAATCCAAGGTTGCAATGTTCATATCCATTTCAATAACCAATAGTATTCCGATGTCCAATGATTTCAATATTACCAATGACTAACATATGTATCTCATCATCAATATTTTATAATTCAATGTCAATAACAATATCCAATGATCTCAATACAATAATTCGATGATAATGACTATATCAATGACAATACACCATGACAATAACAATGACTATGTCCAATGCTCAATAACAACTTACCGACACTTACCAAAGTGTCTGATTAACCATCCAATGCAATTTCTTCAACAACTATGTTAGCGACGCAATCTAAAATATCAATTAATGATATGGGAAGGCCTTTCGCCTAAACCCGAGACTCCGACTACACTCACTTCGATAATCCGAAGTTTTCAAGTCTCTCGGATAACAATCCCCTTGTTCCTAGCTTTGGATGGAGACGATGGATGCTCTTTATCAATGTTTTGAGCTAGGAAATCAATAGAAAGTTATTATGATCGATATTTCAATATCAAAATCAGTATAACAATATCTGAATCGATAACCGATCTCAATAGATATGACAATAATGAGATATCCATGGATAGTCAAAACCCTAGCTTAAAATTAATCATGTTTTATCCATGGAATTCAATAATCGATTGATGATTATAGCTTACCCGACTGATAGTAGCGATTCGATATCGATAAAACGAACAAAAGGTAAAGTTCAAAACTTCCTCCAATGGAGGTGCTTGCTTCAAGGAAGAAGATGAAGAGGATAAAGGTGCTTGCTTATATCTCTCGGGTGAGTTCTAATTCCCTAATTCCTTTTGTTTTAAGAATATAACTTAGCTATTTGGCTTTCCTTCAATTGAAGGAAAACTCTCCTGATAACCCACGTAGGCCTCATTAATTTGAGGAGGGGCTAATCACAAGATTAGTCCCTCAACTTACACCATTCTATGATTTCACTCCTTATCTTGCATTATCTTCAATTAAGTCATTATATAGGTTCAATATCATTCAATAAAGTTCAATGATGACATTTTAAGCCCATTTAGGGTTCGATATCAATAATTAAATATTCGATACAATATTTAGACTTCTTTAATGTAGAGTTTTCCAATCACCGGAACCAGTTTCTGACTAGACTGGATTTTGGGGTGTTACATTTACGCTGAGAGGCATTGTTGTAGTATTTCCTACTCCCAATTTCCTTGCTAGAGATAGTTGAGGAACAACCTTAGTAAATCTTGTCGAGCATAGAGTAAGCTAGAGAGGTAAACCCTATTTGAGAGCTAAGACATAGGTTAACCAAGCAACCCAGCCAGTCATTCCCAAGTGAGTTTCGCATACGTAAGAGGACCTGTTAAGTCCGCTGATTTCAACACGCTATCTTTTATCTTTATTTGCTGCAACATTTATTGCTCTATCTTGATTTGCCACAACATTCTCTATTTACATTTCGTGACACTTGTGTGCTTAAACTCACCTCGAAACACCTCCAATCCCTGTGGAGATGATACTCACTTATCACTGTATTACTTGTTCGACATGTATACTTGCACCATATTTGCACAGGACCGTGATCAACACCAAGAAGTAGAGACGACCTCTTTCCTTTTTGCTGCACCCATACATCTCCTTTCATATAATGTCTCCTACATTAATTATTCTTTTATGCATAACGGAATGTATAAGTTCAAGTCTAGGTTTATATGCAGTACTATTGTGGGATGTAGGTAATAAACAACGTTTACGGAATTATGTTGAGAAATGCCAAGCATTGTACATGCTTTGAAATGAGATGTTGTGATCATGTTTATGCCTTGAAATTAGTGAATGATCCTTGAGGTAAATTGTATATTTGCAAGTGATGATTATGTATATATCGGATATGTTGACCGATCAATAGGATGTGGAGAGCTCTATTTTAAAAAAATTCGCGCGTGTGGTATCCTTCGGTTTCACATAGGGGTAGTGCTATTGTGATGCGAGTGGTAGGGGTAGTGCTATCAGCAACGTACTATGCGGGTAGTAGCATCCCGACATAAGTGAATTACATGCATCGGTAATGCATGTGACTTGATGGGGGTAGTGCCATCAAGGTATCCGTATATCCGATTTGAGAGTGATAGGGGTAGTGCTATCACCTTGGGCTCTACGGGTAGTGGAATCCCAGATCACATGTGGCCAATATACATGTTCTTATTTGCATTATGTTTATACTATGTCTTGGTTTGGTATTGATAATGTGTTGGTAAGTTTAGTTTTGACATGCATCGATAATGAATGGTTTGAATGAAGTTGGTAACTTATGGTTAATGTGCATCAGTAATGCATGAACTGTGATATTGTGTTTTTGACTTGAGGATATGCCTTGTGCTGTAAATCTAGCTCGTTCATTGCCTTTGTTGTAAGGAAATGGCTTGAAGCAAGGTTTTGTTTTATAAATAAATTATATGGTTTTAAAACTACATTGTTGTTGCTTTGGTTTTGAGCACCGCTCACTAAGCTCTCTAGCTTACTGTCACGCCCCACCAAGTCGCAACCCAGCAAACTGAGGGGCACACCTGCCAGGGTGCACCGAGAAGAACTGATGTGCCCTACCTAGGTGCGCAACGCGCGCCCAAAGAGTTCTATCCAATGGCAATCGGGCCAACAAGGGGAAAATGAGATGCCTTGGAGATTTGAAGGCCAAGGTTGATCCAAAAAAGGATCTAGAACGACCCAGAGAGCTCCAAACGTCTCCACACAAATCCGAGGGGTTCCAAAACGTTCCACGACCATTTGGGCTCATCCGGAGGAACCTACAAGACTCGGGACAAGTCGAGAAAGCTCGGGATAAGTTCGAAAGGCTCAGGACAACTCTGGACGTCTCCGGAATATTCTAGAATACCTTAGAATATTGTAGAGCTTTTAGACCATTTTAGACATAACTAGATAAATATGGAATTATCTAGAGATATCTAGGTGTAGAAGATATTTTGGGAGGCGAAATCGTAGCCGTTGGATCAAATAGATCCTAGCCGTCCATTGAGGAGGTGGGAGCCTATAAATAGGGCCACCCCTCTTATTTCTAAATCACTCAAGTAGTCACACACTTAAGCATACTTGTAAAGCTCTCTTGTAAGCTTCCTTTGTTTAATACAAGGTTATTTCCTTGTAAAACTCATTTGCTCCTTGTGTTTTGCCATTGCGTTGTGAGAGAAAGGCTTGCTAACATTGTGCCGAGAGTGTTAGAGCCGCACGGATTAAGCTTGAAAGAATAAGTCTGTGATAGTTGGTATCAGAGCGTGTTACGATTGCTCGGGACATGGCTAAATCAGGCAAGAGCAAGGTGGTAAGCTCATCGGACACGGAGGTCATGGATGAGCAACAAGGGCGCGAGGAGATGGTCGACCCTGAGACAACAAGGATAAGGGCCAAGTCAAGGAACGCGATCTCTAGCTTGGAGACCCGTCTTACCCACATCGAGGAGAACGTGGTGGGTGTGAGCACCCAAGTGGATGACCTTACCCAACGAGTGGAAGGCCTTAAGGCGGAGGATGCCGAGATCCACACATCCGTGAGGGCAATGAGACTCAAGCTAGAGGAGACCCTACGCGCGAAGATTGGGCAAATCCGCGATCTTCTCATGATAGAGCTCTCGAAGGTACGTGATTCTTGCCAACAAGAACTAGACACCATGCGTGCAAAGCTTGAGGAACTACAAGGCGACGTTGCCTTATGCAAATGTGCTATGGCAGCCGGGCCAAGCACAACCGTGGAGTCTAGGAGGGTCGAGGTCCCCAAGCCTCAATCGTTTTTGAGGTCACGCAACGCCAAAGAAGTGGACAACTTCTTGTATGGCCTGGAGCAATACCTAGAAGCCATTGGCATCAGGGAGGATGCCTCTAAGGTCCAAGCCGCGACCTTATACCTCACCGACACCGCCATGCTCTGGTGTAGGAGAAGGCGTCTCGATATTGAGAAAGATAAGTGCACCATATCTACCTTTGCCGATTTCAAAAGGGAGCTTAAACGACAATTCTATTCGGAGAATGACGAGGAAGAAGCAAGGGCACGATTGTGAAGGCTCAAGCAAACGAGGAGCATCCAAGACTATGTCAAGGAGTTCACAAGCTTGGTGCTTGAGATCCCCGAACTCTCCGACAAAGATTCACTCTTTAACTTTGTTGATGGACTCCAATCATGGGCTAAGACCGAGTTAAGGCTTCGTGGGGTGCAAAACCTTGCCGATGCCATCGCCATGGCCGAGAGCCTCATTGATTACTCAAGCCACAAGGAGTCCACCCCTAGTCCAAAGGATGACAAGGATGGCCATGCCAAAGGTGGGGGAGAGAGGAGCTACCACAAGGAGAGTCGTAAGGACGAGGACACACCGAAGCACAAAGGCTCGTCCTCATGGAGAGACAAGGACCGAGGTAGGTCTAAAGACTCTCATGGTGCCAAGAAATCACCGCCTAGCAGTTGCTTCATCTGTGATGGCGATCATTGGGTTCGGGAGTGCCCTCAACGCCAAGCACTTAGTTCGCTCCTAGCCAGGCCTCAAGAGGGAAGCGATGTCGATGAAGGTAGTGATGCCGAAAGGGGCCAAGGTGCACAAATGGGATTGCTACAGCTCTTGAATAGCATCCAGTCCGCCCCAAAAACCCAAGCCAAGGGGTTGCTATACCTGGACGTCACCGTTAATGGACAAGCATCAAAAGCCATGCTCGACACAAGTGCGTCCCATAACTTTGTTTTTTGGAGGAAGCAAAGAGGCTTGGTCTTAGTGTCGTGAAAGGGGTAGGATCCGTGAAGGCAGTATATTCTACCGCTCAACCCATCCATGGCTTCACTCGAGGAGTCAAGACCATCGTTGTGACATGGTCAGGACGCATGGACTTCTCGATAGTGCCGATAGACGACTACTCGATTGTCCTAGGGCTCAAGTTCTTCAAGCAAGCTAAGGCAATCCCAATGCCATTTTCCAATAGCATGTGCATCACGGAGGGTGCACCATCATGCGTGGTACCAACACTAAGGGCTACCAAGCAAGGTACATGAGTACTCTCCGCACTTCAACTCGAAAAGGCCATCCATAGGGCCAAGCCATCCAAGGGGTTGGATGGACGCAAAGGGGTGACCGTGTCCAGGAAGGCCACCAAGCATGTTCAAGGGGAGAACATGGCTTCGAAGACCGAAAAGGTTCAAGGAACAAAGAGAAAGCCTTCCAACAATGCTGACAAGCCGAGGGAAAAGACAAGGCAAGCTAGAAGTCGAGGGAAGCACTCCAGCAACACCCCAATTCCACGAAGACGCGACAAGGGCGTCGTGAGATCGGGTGGGGGAGGATGTCACGCCCCACCAGGTCGCAACCCAGCCAACCGAGGGGCACACCCTCCAGGGTGCTCCGAGAAGCACCGATGTGCCCCACCTAGGTGCGCAACGCGCACCCAAAGAGTTCCATCCAACGGCACTCGGGCCAACAAGGGGAAAATGAGATGTGTTGGAGATTTTAAGGCCAAGGTTGATCCAAAGAAGGATCTAGAACGACTCAGAGAGCTCCAAACGTCTCCACAGAAATATGAGGGGTTCTAAAAGGTTCTACGACCATCTAGGCTCATCTGGAGGAACCTAGAAGACTCGGGAAAAGTCGGGAAAGCTCGAGATAAGTCCGGAAGGCTCGGGACAACTCTAGATGTCTCAGGAATATTCTAGAATACCTTAGAATATTGTAGAGCTTTTAAACCAGTTAGGACATAACTAGATAAATATGGAATTATCTAGAGATATATAGGTGTAGAAGATATTTTGGGAGGCGAAACCGTAGCCGTTGGATCAAATAGATCCTAGCCGTCCATTGTGGAGGTGGGAGCCTATAAATAGGGCCACCCCTCTCATTTCTAAATCACTCAAGTAGTCACACACTTAAGCATACTTGTAAAGCTCTTTTGTAAGCTTCCTTTGTTTAATACAAGGTTCTTTCCTTGTAAAACTCGTTTGCTCCTTGTGTTTTGCCAGAGCGTTGCGCGAGAAAGGTTTGCTAACATTGTGTCGAGAATGTTAGCGTCGCACGGATTAAGCTTGAAAGAATAAGTCCGTGACATTAGGCTCTCTTTTCTAATGATGTAGATCGTTAGACCTTTCGAGGTAATAAGGGAGCAAGGAAGGTGTCCAAGAGTTCCAATCTTAGCTCAGGTATAGTTTATCCCAATAGTAGTGTAGTAGCAATGGGGCAAGACCTTTATGAGTGTTGGGAGCGTGTGTTGAACTCCCTTTTGGTTGATACAAGTTTGTTATGATCTTTTGAAGTTGTTTGAGGTTTGGTTTCGTTGTTTTAAAGTTTAACTTGTGTTTTGACCTCTTATGCAAATGTGGTTCTTCGTATGTTTCATTCTTGTTTAATCGTTGCGTTGTAATGCTCTTGTTTGATATTGTTGAGTTCCTTTATCTGAGAAATGCATGTTTTGTTGGTCCCTTGCTGTTGGTATGTTGTTGAATGGTTTTGGTAAGCTTCGGAAATGCCTAAGACTCACTTCGAAACAAACTGTGCACAGGTGTTCTGAAATGGGCTCGACCGTCTCGAAACGGGCATGAAATATGCCAAGCTATTTCGAAACGCCCCTTGGTGTTTCGAAACAGTTTGCATCTGGAAAATCTGGTTTGAAACGGGCAGTGGTGTTTCGAAACGCCTGGCATTTAAGTTAGTTGAGGGCATATTCTAAGTTCTATTTTCTTGAATTTTGGTCCCCGATTGATGTGTTATCAATTGAATGGGTTCAGATGGTTGTTTCATGTTGCATTTTGTTATATATGTATTAAAATTGATTAATTGCAAGATAGTAACATTAAATTCATGTTAGGTCCCTGTTTTATGATAGAATTGCATTTTGGTCCCTATATGCTTGTTTGCCGGTTTGAGGTTCTTTTTATAGTGTTTTCTTCTGCTGCGAGTGTTATCACCTAGGTTTTAAAAAGAGCATTTAGAAAAGATAAGTTTAAAATCTTGTTCTACTTTTAGCGTTTCTAATCAGAGAGAAACCTTCGGGTATTTTTTCGGTTAGTCCCGTGTGACCAGCTCTAGTCGGTCTGGTGGCTAGGTCGGGCTGAAAGGGTTACATCTATTGGTATCAGAGCACAGGTTATCGAGCAATCGGGAAGGTAAGTGAGGTAAGTTTGACGTGGTTGTTTGATGTTTGCTTTGTATGATGTTTGGAAGTGTTCTTGGAGTCTTGTTGTTGCGTAGGTTGTGGTTAAAGGCACCCATTGTTATACACTATTATGAAATGTGGTTTTTGAAATAAGGACTTGAGCATCTTGGACCCTTGCCATTGCTGACCCAAATCATTTTCGTTGTTTATTCTTGTGTTGCTAGATTGTTATCTTTGGTGTGGTAAGATGAGACTGAGGCGTGGACCTACAGTTGGTAGTGCTGGTAGTGGGAATGTTGAGGATGCGCGAGAGGAGAACTTGCCTCCTCCTCCACCGGGTGGTGGTATAGCTGATAATAGAGGTGTCGAACCTCAGGGTAGCCAGGGTTAGGCTGGTGTTGATATGACTCCTTTGATACAAGCTATAGCCGGAGCATTTCAGACATCATTAACTGGGTATCAGGCTGTAGTTGCACCACCTCAGGGTGAGAGGAGTGGTTTACCCCTTGAGAGACTCCGTAGTTTAGGCGAATTTAAGTTCCGTGGTTTATCGCCTGAGGGTTATGAGGCTTGGCTCGAGAGTACTGTCTGAATCTTGGGTCAGATGGAGTGCACTGATGCACGGAATTTAGGATGTGTCTTTTCTTTGCTACAAGGAGATGCTTATGCTTGGTGGACCATTGTTACTATTGGTATGCCTACAGTTAATGTTACTTGGGATTTCTTTCGAACTGCCTTCCAGAAGAAACATATCGGTCCTATGTATCAGGATGAGAGAAGAGATAGTTTATGGCACTGTTCAGGGTAGCATGACACTATTGGAGTATGAGGTGCAGTTCGTCCGGTTGAGTCAGTACACATCAGAGTTGGTTCCCACTAAGAGGGAATGGTGTCAGCGGTTTCGTTATACTTTGATCAATGATGTGAAGACCTACATGTTAGCTTCAGATTACACGGACTTTGATGTCTTGGTCACTAGGGCCAAAGATATCGAGCAGAGCTTGGGCTTAGCATCTCAAGGCGGTGTGTCCAGTTCAAGGAAAAGGCCTGCCGAGTGGGACAGAGATCGTACCAAGAGGCACAAGGATAGGAGGAAACATGTTGTTCATAAGCGAGGTGGTGGTAACCTGGGACGAGGCCATCAGGGTCAAGGAGCTGCTACTCTTTCCTCCGAGTGTGTTAAATGTGGGAGGCGACACTCTGGAGAGTGTTGGGGTGCTTATGGTACATGGTAGAATTGTAGATCACAATCACACTAAAGCGAGATTGTCCACACCCTATTAGGATGGTCAGGCCCCGACACGAGCTACCGAGCATCAGAGAGGCCGTGGGCGTGGTCGAGGAAACTTCTAGCCTAGGAACGATGGTTAGAGAAACGTGGCGCACGTTGTCGCGGTACAGCCTGAGGGAGGTGGATTAGCTACAGTTTATACGCACCGCGAGGGTAGGAACGACACAAATGTGATTGCAGGTAATTTTATGTTACAGGCATGGATTTCCTCGTGGAGATCAAGGCTAGGGTAGACTTTGAGACAAAACGAGTATCGTTGAAGTTAGTAGACGATTGCGAAGTGGTGGTAGTTGGCGAGAACATTAAGTTCTTGTCTAATGTTGTTTCAGTGTTAGAAGCTCATAAATTATTGGACCAGGGTTGTCAGGCATATTTGGCTTATGTAATGAATCCGAATATGAATGAAGCCCGACCAAAAGACATTAGATTTGTTTGTGATTTTCCCGATGTATTTCCGAAAGAATTGCCTAGAGTACCGCTCGATCGAGAGGTTGAGTTTGCTATTGAGACATACGTTGATTCTGCTCTTGTATCCATTTCTCAATATCGAATGGCTCCGAAAAAATTGAAAGAGTCGAAAACACAACATCAGGAATTGTTAGAGTGAGGATTCATTTGTTCGAGTATTTCACGGTAGGGCGCAACAGTTTTGTTTGATAAAAAGAAGGATGGTAGTATGAGAATGTGTATAGACTAACGACAGTTAAACAAGCTGACAGTGAAGAATAAGTATCCTTTGCCGAGGATTGACAATTTTTTGATCAGTTGTGAGATTCTTCAGTGTTTTCTAAGATAGATTTGAGATCTAGATATTATCAGTTGAAGGTAATAGAGGCAAATATACCGAAGACATCTTTCTGCACTAGCTATGGCCATTATGAATTCTTGGTAATGCCCTTTGGTCTGACTAACGCGCCAGCTGCTTTTATGGATATGATGAACAAGGTATTTCACGATTGTTTAGATAGCTTTGTTGTAGTGTTAATCGATGATATTCTGATATATTCTCGCACCGAGGAAGATCACAATAAGTATTTGCGGTTAGTGTTGCAAACCTTGCTAGATAATCAGTTATATACCAAGTTGAGCAAATGTGAGTTCTAGATTAGAGAAGTAGTCTTCTTAGGACATGTTGTGTCAGCCGAGGGAATCAAAGTGGATCCTAAAAAGATTGAAGCAATTGTGAGTTGGAAGCAACTGAGATCAGTAACCGAAATCTGCAGTTTCTTAGGTTTGGATGGTTTTTATCGACGTTTCGTTGAAGGCTTTTCTAAATTTGCTGCTCCTTTGACCAAACTATTGAAAAATGATGTTCGTTTCGAATTGACAGAAGCAAGACAACAAGCCTTTGAGAAATTGAAAGCAACTTTGATGAAAGCTCTTGTTTTAGTGCAACCAGTGACAGAGATGGAGTATGTGATCTACACTGATGCATCGTATGTTGGTCTAGGTTGTATGCTGATGCAACAAGGAAGAGTAGACCGAACTGCAAGTGAGTTTATCTCACGATGGTGGTTTAGTGGCCGAACTGCAAGTGAAACCTTTGTTGGTTCAGATGATCCGAGAGAAACAGTTGCAAGATAGAACGTTAGCATCTCATGTTCAGGATATTACAGAAAGTAGACCGACAAATTTCAATTTTAGTAATGATGGTATTCTATGTTTCAAAAATAGAATAGTGGTACCGGATGACATTGAGTTGAGACGCATCATTTTGACTGAAGCACATAGTAGTCCGTTTGCTATGCATTCGGGTAGTACAAAGATGTATCGTGGTTTAAAAGATGAATACTATTGGATTGGGTTGAAGAAAGATGTGGCTGAGTATGTGAGTAAATGTATGGTTTGTCAGCGTGTTAAGGTTGAACATCAGATACCTTCATGTTTGTTGCAATCATTTAGAATTCCGGAATGGGAGTGAGAAAGAATTATCATTGATTTTGTATCAGGTTTGCCTTTGACGCCATCCAGGAAGAATTCAGTTTGGGTAATTGTTGATTGTCTCACGAAATGCACCCACTTCATAGTCGTTCATACTACGTACACATTAGATAAGTTGGCTAAGTTGTACATCAAGGAGATAGTGAGATTGCATGGTGTACCGAAATCAATTGTGTTAGATAGAAATCCGAGGTTCACAGCTCGATTTTGGGAATGTCTGCATGATGCTTTGGGTACTCGATTGAATTTCAGCACATCTTATCATCCACAGACCGATGGTCAGTCGGAAAGAGTAATCCAAGTGTTAGAGGATATGTTGTAGTGTTGCATTATTGATTTTCAAGGTTCATGGGAGAAACATCTATCATTAGTAGAGTTTGCATATAATAACAATTATTAGGCAATCATTCAGTTGGCTCCATACGAAGCTTTGTACGGTAGAAAGTGTAGAACACATGTATGTTCGGCTGAAGCGGGACAAAATTTACTATCATTGCCGGATATGCTTAAGGGTACTACGAAGAAGGTACAATTTATTTTTGATCGCCTGAAAGCAGCTACGAATCGTCAAAAATCTTATGCGGATTTGAAACGCCGAGAGATAGAGTATGCGGTGGGTGAGAAAGTTTTTCTGAAAGTTTCACCTTGGAAGAATGTGATGAGATTCGGCAGGAAAGGTAAACTGAGTCTGAGGTTTATTGGTCCATATGAGATAGTTGAACGAATTGGTCCCCTTGCTTATAGATTGCGTTTTCCATCCGAGTTAGAAATGATACATGATGTGTTCCATGTTTCAATTCTTTGAAAGTATAGATCAAATATGTCTCACGTTATGCATGTTGAAGATATTGAGTTGAATCCAGATTATCCTTACGATGAAGAACTAATCAAAATCTTGGCTACAGACAACAAAGTGTTGCGTGGTAGAAGTATTGAGTTAGTGAATGTGAAAAGGCAACGACGAGGCGTGGAAGAAGCCACTTGAGAGAGAAAAGACGACATGAAGAAGCAATTTCCGCATCTCTTCCCATCAGGTAAATTTCGAGGACGAAATTCCTTAAGTGGGGGAGAGTTGTAACGCACTGGTTTTGGGCTTAGGAGTTTCGGTGATGGTTTTAGAGTTGGCCGAATCTATTTTTGGAGTTCGGGTAGTTTGGGGTTAGTTAAGGGAAAACTACCCTCGAGTGTTCTTAAAAATGTGGAAATAATATCTAAAATCCTTATCATATATATATATACATGTCGTGTGCGAAATCAATTTCGGAAAATGAATTCCAGAATTATGACATTTTGGTCTAGTGACTAAAATGTGAATTTTTCAAAACTGTTTTAGTGATTGTTTTGTAAAAGAATCAAAACATTGAATCTTTAAGGAGCTAATTAGCCAAGTCTAATTTCAAACTTTTCCCATAATTATTTTATTCCTAAAAATGGTTTTAAAAATGTTTTAATTCATATTTTAAAAAGGGTTTTATATCATTACAAGATTTGACGTTAAAACTTCAAAAATGCTTTTCTTCGTTCTCTTTTCATTCAAACAGCATTTTAGCACCAAGTTTTCAAAGGTAAACTTCTTTCTAAGTGGATTTCTAATCAAAAAAGTATTTCCTTGTGATTATCTTCTAAAACCCAATTGTTTTCACTTCGATTTCTTAAGCTTTTCATGAAAATCAAGGGGAAACTCTACCATTAGAGGTGAGCTGCGTTTTTCTCCTCTAATATAAGGTTCTTTACTGATATTTCTATGTTATTGATTCTTTTATTGTTTTATATTAAAAGTTTTATAAAGATATTTATGAAAAAGTGTGAAATCAAGCTAAAAATGGTTGTTTAGTGAGTTTCATTGTTAGATCATGTTTATTAGGTTTTAGATTTTTGTGGGCAATGTTTTTTATGTTGAAATATGTTGAGATAATGGGTTAATCAAAAGAATCCCGAATTTGGTTGAGTTGATGAAGTTTCGGATTGATATTTTTGGGTTTTTGGCTTGGATTTGTGAGAAATCAGTAGCTGGTGGTTATTTGATAATGGGATAATGTTTTGGATGCTATTAGATGCATTTATGATGATAATTGTAACATCCCAATTTTGGGCTTGGAAGTTTAGGGTCTGAACCGGACCAGTCTGATTTTCGGTTCGAATATAAAAGGTGGTTTTAGGGAAAGCCTAGTTCGGGATGCATTAAAAATATGGAAAAATATCTAAAAATCCTCTTTTAATATATATAAGAGAGTGGTGAAATCAATTTTACAAAATAAGGTTTGGAAGTGTGACATTTCGAAATAGTGACTAAAATGTAATTTTTGAAAAGTTCAGTGGTGACTGTTTTGTAAGGATTCAAAAACTTTGAATCTTTAAGGAGATAATTTACCCAAGGAAGGATTTCTCCAGATTTTTTCTTGATTTTAATGACTCATTTAATGTTTAATTAATTAAAAGAAAAGAGGGAAAATCATATTTTAGTTTTCATAACTAACTTTTGCTAACACTTTCTCATCTCATTTTCTCTCAAAATTCCCTCAGCCAAACACATTTCCACAGCAACATTTCTTTTGATTTTCACACCAAATGATGAGATTTCAATCCTCAAATGATTCCTAATCTTTTCTACATCAAATCCTCTTCATTTGCTTATTGAATTTTCAAGGATTTTGGCTCTAATTAAGGAGAAATCTACATTTAGAGGTATGAACGTTCTTCTCCTCTAAATACTCAGCTCTTTACTGAAATTCCCAAGTTCTAAATCCTTAAATTGAGTTTTATAAAAGGTTTTAGTGTTGTGATCTTGATTTTGGCTTAAAACTTGAGATTTAGATTAAATCTTGAAGAAATTCGTGATGAATGTTTGGCTCTGTTTTGAGATGCCTTTTTAATGTATTTTGGAGGTTTAAATGATGTGTAATTGAGGTTTAATCAATGCAATCCCGAATAGGTTGATTTTCCTAAGTTTTTACTTGTGAAAATGGTGGTTTTTGGGGTGTTCTGGGTGTTCTGTTATAGCTGGAGCTATAATGACGAGTTTAGGACCTTTTTGGATGTTAATTGATGTTTAAGAATGTTTAGAAGTGATGGATCTTGGCTGGGTAATGTTGTGGATGAGTTTGGATGTGATTTCGGTTGTGTTTGGGAGCCGAAATGTTAGATTTGGTGAGAGCAGCGAGTTTAGGTGTAATGGCTGAAGATTTTAATGCATGATGATACATTAATCCTCTGCTTTGATGTGTTTAAAACAGGGGAGACATCTTCAGATCCTTGTGGTGTTGATCCGGAGGCTTGAATGGCGTTTCGGCAAGCTTGTGAAACGAAATTGGTGAGTGAAGTTGGGTTTACAGCTTTGTAACCAATGTTTGAAGGTTTTGGGAGCTTAGTTTAAGTCTAAGCGACTTAAATTCTGTTTTTGAAAGCATGTTTAGCATGGTTAATGCTGGTTATGAAAGCCATTTGGTGAGGGATGCTCAAGGTAAGAGATCCTTGGTTTGATTTGTTAAAATGTGGATTGATGCATAGTGATGCATGTTGTAAATGGCTTTGTTGTTAATGCTTTAAAAACAGTGGATTATTGATGATAATTGATGTATATTGGCAAGTGATGTGTTGGTTTTAAAGTACGTGAATCGGATATAGTTAGCCGACTATAGCATTGGGTGCACGAGATGTTTAAGATCACAGTGGTGGTTGAAAGTCCATGTGTGGATCTTGTGTTGTGTGTCCCGTGTTCTTGTTAGTGATGTTATACAACTACCAATGAGTGATGTGGAGGGGTTGTGATTGTACCGTAAACTCCATTACGGGTGTTGAGGGCTTGTGATTGTACCGTAAACTCCATCACGGGTGTTGAGGAGTTGTGATTGTACCGGTAAACTCCACCTTGTGTGTTTGGTAGTGTGTATGAAGCGTATGGGACAACGCTTGTAATCCGCGTATATGGATGTGTTTTTATGTTGAAAATGGTTATGTTTATCACTTGAAAGCCAATATGACATGTTGATGTTATCTAAGCATGAGATGCTTGATGTATATGCATTGTTGCATGAGTATTAATGTTATGTGTTGAAAAGGCCTTGTGAAAGGTGTTTTATAAAATGCATTATTGTGTTGTTTTTGTTAGAGCATGCCTCACTAAGCATTTGTGCTTACGCTCTATCTCTTGAACTAATAATGGAGATAATTGAGGTGTTTGTGGGCAGCAAGGAGGCTAAGAATCCAATGGAAAGCTAAGCTCATGTATGGTGACTATTTTTATAACATTATTAGTTTTTGGTATTTGGCAATGAGAACCTAGGTTGTGTTGTTGGGAGATGTTTTGGACTCCCTGAGTTTGGCATGATGCCTATGATGTTTTGAACATGTAAATGGCCATTTGGTGTTTGCTTTGATGATTTGGTTTTTGTTTGGTTTCCAAAACTAGGAAGCATGCCTATAGATTTGTGGTTTTTCTTAATTGAGGCCATGAATGAGTTTTGATGATGCAAATGTGTACCTAAAATGTATGATGACTTGTTGGCGTGATTAGGAGGTCTAAGGGATGTGTTTGAATGGTTAATTGTATGTTAAACCAACAAATTCTGTACATTATGGGCAATCCGTATCGGAACGGGCACCCGCGTTTCGAAACGGGGGCCTGTAATGGCCTCCGTGTTTCGAAACGGGTTGAGGCCGTTCCGAAACGAATTGGCCACTGTCAAGCCCTGTTTCAAAACTGGTCTCGAAACGAACCCGTGTTT
Source organism: Hibiscus tridactylites (assembly GCA_958450335.1). Taxonomy (NCBI): domain Eukaryota; kingdom Viridiplantae; phylum Streptophyta; class Magnoliopsida; order Malvales; family Malvaceae; genus Hibiscus; species Hibiscus tridactylites. The sequence goes on along the minus strand of OY288278.1, from coordinate 19,428,394 downwards.
CAGAACGGTCAACCCTCGTTCCGAAACACTAGACCGTTGGGCACTGATTTGAATGGTTTGAAGTCTGCAAGTGTTACGTTTTAGTGCTGATTTTTGTATATGAAATTGCTTGAGTTTGAGACGTCCGTTTGTGGTGAAATTTGACAGGGAAGCATGTAATATGACTAATTTGATATTGGTAATGTAAAAATCAGCTAAGTCCCTCATCTTTCCAGAATTTACAATTTGGTCCCTAACTTTTGTATGTTGTGCAATTGAGTCCCTTATTGCTTTCCGATCGCTCTGCTTTTCAAGTATGCTTTTCTCAAGAGTACGCTTAGGGTTAATGAGCATCTAGATAATTTTAAAAAGAAAAAAAGGGTCGTTAAACAAGGTTGACTTTCGGGTAGACTTTGGTTTTCCCCGTGTAATCTTCGTAGTTCGGGTCAACCGTCTAGGCCGGGCTAAGGGGGTTACATTTGTTTGTATCAGAGCTGAGTTCTCGAGTATACGGGAATGGTATGTGGGTGATGTATGCATGATTGTATGATGTGCCTTTTTGGAATGAAAATGTGATGTGTGAATTGTAAAGTATGTTGCAACTTAGATGTATGCTGTGATGAAGCACGTTAGAGGGACCCATTTCCATATCAAAACTAATGAAATGATTTGTTTTTATTTGGAAATGAGCTTGAGTACTTGGATTTCTTACCTTGCTGAGCCTGATTATGTTTATTACATTTGTGTTAGTGCATTGTTTAAGTGAATGGGGCCTCGTAGAGAGACGAGGATTAATACGCGAGCTATGGCTCAGAACGAGAATGAGAACAATGCTGATAATGTAGTGGATTTACCTCCTCCTCCTGGTGGTGGATCGCCCGGTGGTGGCGGTGTTGGAGGTGATGGAGCTGGTGTTGGTGCTGGTGCTGGGGTCGCTGGACCTGAAGCTGGGCAGGGGCAAGCTGCTCCTGACATGAAAGTTTTGATACAGGCTATTACTGGAGCCTTTTAGGCGGCATTAGCTGGAGCTCATGGAGCTGGGCATCATGGTGATGCTAATGCTAGACTACCTTTGGAACGTTTGCGCAGTCTGGGAGGGACTGAGTTCAGAGGTTTGTCTGCTGAAGGTTCCGAATCTTGGTTGGAAAGTACCAAGAGAATATTGGGACAAATGAACTGTAATGATGTGCAGAAGCTAGGATGTGTGGTATCGTTGTTGCATGATGATGCGTATACCTGGTGGACGACCATTGTCTCCGGAATGGAGGATGTTGATGTGACTTGGACGTTCTTTTTGAATGCGTTCAAGCGGAAGTATCTGGGTGTGCGATACCTGGATGAAAAGAAAAGAGAGTTCGTGTCTCTTACTCAAGGGAGCATGACGGTGGCTGAGTACGAGATCCAGTTTGTCCATCTCAGTCAGTACGCACCTGAGCTTATTCCTGATGAGCGGGAAAGGTGTGAGCGTTTCAGATATGGTTTAATGACGGATGTAAAGACCTTTATGCTTGCCGCTGAGTACACTGATTTTGATGTGCTGGTTAGTAGGGCGAAGGATATTGAGTTGAACCTGGGTTTGTCTTCCAGGAGTGTTGGTTCTAGCACAGGCAAGGGAGCTGTTGAGTATAGTTTCAGTGGTGGACGGAACAAGAGAGGACGTGATCGGAGGTATTAGTCTTCTGCTAGACGTGGTGGTGGGCATGGTGCGCCTGTTCAGGGGGACAGGGCGAGAGCTGACCAGAACACGTGCTGGCGTGTGGATCACGTGGTCATTTGAGACGTAATTGTCCTCGGGCAGCGAGAGAGGTACAAGCTCCTGTTGTAGTGACTAGTATTTCGTGTTGGAATTGTGGTTCGACAGACCACATGAGGAGGGAGTGTCCTTTGTTGGCTGGTGCTGGTCAGGGACGTGCTCCTGGAGTTGTTGCACCATAGAGAGGTCGTGGGCGCGGCCGTGGTAACTTCTAGCGTAGAGATGATGGTGGAAGGAATGTGGCGCATGTGGTGGCTGTTCAACCTGAGGGTGGAGGCCAGGCTCGAGTGTATGCGGAACGAGAGGGGAGGAATGACACATATATGATCGCAGGTACTTTCACTTTGCAATCCTTGTCATTACTTTCCTTGATTGATTCTAGATCTACACACTCATACATATTGCGTGAACATGCTCAATTGTTTGGTTTGCCCGTTGAGTCTTTGGATGTTGGTACGCGTGTAACTAGTTCCTTTGGTAAGACCGTTGTGACACGGAAGTTGTATAGAAGGTGTCCCTTGGTTGTGCAAAACCATGTTTTTCATGTTGATCTTATGGAATTGCCTTTCTATGGTTTTGATGTAATCCTTGGTATGGATTGGCTTGTTGAACATCGAGATGTGGTGGATTTTGAGAACAAGCGAGTTTCGTTGAAGCTTGTGGATGATTATGAAGTAGTGGTGGTTGGTGAGAATGTGAAGTTTCTTGCCAATGTGGTGTCTACATTGGAAGCAATCCGAATGCTGAGGCAAGGTTGTGAAGCTTACCTAGCCTTTGTGATGAATCCTAGCTCTAAGTAGTTGTGTCTGCAAGATATCAGGACGGTGCGAGAGTTTCCTGGTGTGTTTCCGGAGGAGTTGTCTGGGTTGCCTCCTAACTGTGAAGTGGAGTTTGGAATTGAGCTGTATGAAAAAACAACTCCAATGTCCATTACTCCTTATCGAATGGCACCTAAGGAGTTGAAAGAGCTGAAGACGCAACTTCAGGAGTTGCTTGATCATGGTTTCATTCGGCCGAGTGTGTCACCTTGGGGTGCACCGATCTTGTTTGTGAAGAAAAAGGATGGCACTATGAGAATGAGCATCGATTACCGTCAGCTGAACAAGTTGACTATCAAAAATCGGTATCCATTGCTGAGGATTGATGATCTTTTTGATCAATTTTGGGGAGCGGCTGTGTTCTCTAAAATTGACTTAAGGTCAGGGCATTACTAGTTGAAGGTGAAGGATGTGGGTGTGCCAAAGACAACCTTCAGAACGAGGTATGGGCATTATGAGTTCCTTGTGATGCCGTTTGGTTTGACGAATGCTCCTGCAGCTTTTATGGACATGATGAATAGAGTGTTCCATGAATACATGGATAAATTTGTTGTGGTATTCATTGATGATATCCTCGTGTACTCTCGTACAGAGGAGGAGCATGAGGGGCATTTGAGGATTGTGTTGCAGGCTTTGTTGGAAAATCAGCTTTATGCTAAGTTAAGCAAGTGCGAGTTCTGGCTCAGGGATGTGGTGTTCCTTGGTCATGTGGTTTCTGCTTAGGGGATTCGTGTTGATCCTCAGAAGATTGAGGCAGTGATGAATTGGAAGCCTCTTAAATCTATTCATGAAGTTCGTAGTTTCCTTGGATTGACGGGATACTTCGGAGGTTTGTGGATGGATTTTCGAAGATTGCTGCACCTTTGACAAAGTTGTTGCAAAAGGATGTTAAGTATGAGTGGACGGAAGTGAGACAGCAGGCTTTTGAGAAGCTTAAGGCAGCTTTGACGCAAGCTCCTATCTTGGTTCAACCTGAATCAGGGAAATAGTTTGTGGTGTATAGTGACGCATCCTACGTTGGTTTAGGGTGTGTGTTGATGCAAGAGGGTAAGGTGGTGGCTTATGCATCCCGACAGTTGAAGGTGCATGAGCGCAATTATCCTACGCATGACATTGAGTTAGCTGCTGTGGTTTTCGCTCTGAAAAATTGGAGACATTACCTGTATGGTGAGAAGTGTACTGTGTACACGGATCACAAAAATTTGAAGTATTTGATGTCTCAGAAAGAGTTGAATCTTAGGCAACAACGTTGGGTGGAGTTGCTTAAAGATTACGATCTGATGATCGAGTATCATCCGGGAAAAGCTAATGTTGTAGCGGATGCCTTGAGTAGGAAGGTGGCGGTGGAGTTGAGGGCTCTGTTTGCCAGTTTGAGCATTTCGCGTGATGGTGGTCTTGTGGCTGAGTTGCATGTGAAACCATCCTTGGTTCAGTTGATAAAGGATAAGCAGTTGTTGGATGATTCCTTGGTGCCACATGTTCATGATATTGCTGAGGATAGGCCATCGGATTTCTGTTTTAATGATGATGGAGTTTTATGTTTTGGGAGTCGAATAGTAGTGCCCAATGATGCTTAGTTGAGGCGTGCTATTCTGACTGAAGCTCATTGTAATCCTTTTGCTATGCACCCTGGTAGTACTAAGATGTATCGTGATCTTCGTGATGAGTACTATTGGGTGGGTTTGAAGAAAGATGTGGCTGAGTATGTGAGCAAGTGCATGGTATGTCAGCGAGTTAAGGCTGAGCATCAGTTTCCTTCTGGGTTGTTGCAATCGTTGAGAATTCCTGAGTGGAAGTGGGAAAGGATTACCATGGAGTTTGTGTCTGGTTTACCTTTATTGCCATCGAAGAAGAATTCGGTGTGGGTGATTGTGGATCGCTTTACGAAGTGTGCACATTTCTTGCCTGTGCATACTACGTACACTTTGGACAAGCTTGCGGAGCTGTACATTGCTGAGATTGTGCGGCTGCATGGTGTGCCAAAGTCTATAGTGTCGGATCGAGATCCGAGGTTTACATCGCGTTTCTGGGAGTGTTTACATCAGGCTTTAGGTACACGACTGAATTTTAGTACTTCTTATCATCCACAGTCGGATGGACAGTCTGAGCGTGTTATCCAGGTGATGGAGGATATGTTGAGGTGCTGTGTGATTGAGTTTCAGGGTTCTTGGGAGAAGCATTTGCCGTTGGTGGAGTTTGCTTATAAAAATAGTGCAGAACTCCTCTTTGTTGGGCTGAAACAGGTCAGAAGTTGGTTTTGATGCCAGCTTTGTTGAAAGGGACCACCGAGAAGGTGAAGCTCATTTGTGAGCGATTGAAGGCAGCTTCTGATCGACAGAAATCTTACGCGGATTTGAAGCATAAGGAGATTGAGTATGCGGTGGGTGACCGTGTATTTTTGAATGTTTCGCCTTGGAACAAGGTGATGAGGTTTGGACAAAAGGGTAAGTTGAGCCCTAGATACATTGGACCATACGAGGTGATTGAGCGTGTGGGTCCTGTTGCGTACAAGTTGTTGTTACCGCAGGAGTTGGAAAAGATTCATGATGTGTTTCATGTCTCTATGCTTCGTAGGTATAGATCGGATCCTTCGCATGTTATGCCTGTGGAGGAAGTGGAATTGAATCCAGATTTGACCTATGATGAGGAACCGGTGGAAATTCTGGATTCAGACAATAAAGTTCTTCGAGGCAAGACCATTGAGTTGGTAAAGGTGTTGTGGAAGCATCATGGTGCTGAGGAAGCCACGTGGGAACGGAAGGATGACATAAATAAGCAGTTTCCGTATCTCTTTCCTCCAGGTAAATTTCGGGGACGAAATTTCTTAAGGGGGAGAGTTGTAACACCCCAATTTTGGGCTTGGAAGTTTAGGGTCTGAACCGGACCGGTCTGATTTTCGGTTCGAATATAAAAGGTGTTTTAGGGAAAGCCTAGTTCAGGATGCATTAAAAATATGGAAAAATATCTAAAAATCCTCTTTTAATATATATAAGAGAGTGGTGAAATCAATTTTACAAAATAAGGTTTGGAAGTGTGACATTTCGAAATAGTGACTAAAATGTAATTATTGAAAAGTTCAGTGGTGGCTGTTTTGTAAGGATTGAAACTTTGAATCTTTAAGGAGCTAATTTACCCAAGGAAGGATTTCTCCAAATTTTTTTCTTGATTTTAATGACTCATTTAATGTTTAATTAATTAAAAGAAAGAGGGAAAATCATATTTTAGTTTTCATAACTAACTTTTGCTAAAACTTTCTCATCTCATTTTTTCTCAAAATTCCCTCAGCCAAACACATTTCCACAGCAACATTTCTTTTGATTTTCACACCAAATGATGAGATTTCAATCCTCAAATGATTCCTAATCCTTTCTACATCAAATCATCTTCATTTGCTTATTGAATTTTCAAGGATTTTGTCTCTAATTAAGGAGAAATCTACATTTAGAGGTATGAACGTTCTTCTCCTCTAAATACTCAGTTCTTTACTGAAATTCCCAAGTTCTCAATCCTTAAATTGAGTTTTATAAAAGGTTTTAGTGTTGTGATCTTGATTTTGGCTTAAAACTTGTGATTTGGATTAAATCTTGAAGAAATTCGTGATGAATGTTTGGGCTCTGTTTTGAGATGCCTTTTTAATGTATTTTGGATATTTAAATGATGTGTAATTGAGGTTTAATCAATGCAATCCCGAATAGGTTGATTTTCCTAAGTTTTTACTTGTGAAAATGGTCGTTTTTGGGGTGATCTTGGTGTTCTGTTATAGCTGGAGCTATAAGGACGAGTTTAGGACCTTTTTGGATGTTAATTGATGTCTAAGAATGTTTAGAAGTGATGGATCTTGGCTGGGTATTGTTGTGGATGAGTTTGGATATGATTTCAGTTGTGTTTGGTAGCCGAAATGTTAGATTTGGTGAGAGCAGCGAGTTTAGGTGTAATGGCTGATGATTTTAATGCATGATGATGCATTAATCCTCTGCTTTGATGTGTTTAAAACATGGGAGACATCTTCGCATCCTTGTGGTGTTGATCCGGAAGCTTGAACGGCGTTTCGACAAGCTTGCGAAACGGAATTGGTGAGGAAATTTGGGTTTACAGCATTGTAACCAATGTTTGAAGGTTTTGGGAGCTTAGTTTAAGTCTAAGCAACTTAACTAAGCTCAAGAGTAAGTTTTCGGAGATCCTTGGTTTGATTTGTTAAAATGTGGATTGATGCATAGTGATGTATGTTGTAAATAACTTTGTTGTTAATGCTTTGAAAACAGTGGATTATTGATGTATATTGGCAAGTGATGTGTTGGTTTTAAAGTACGTGAATCGGATATAGTTAGCCGGCTATAGGATTGGGTGCACCGTGAATAAAGTCGCCTTGGATGTTGAGGGGTTGGAATTGTACCGTAAACTCCATCCAAGTACACTAACGAGATGTTTAAGATCACAATGGTGGTTAAAAGTCCATGTGTTGATCTTGTGTTGTGTGTCTCGTGTTATCGTTAGTGATGTTATACAACTACCAATGAGTGATGTGGAGGGGTGGTGATTGTACCGTAATCTCCATCACGGGTGTTGAGGGGTTGTGATTGTACCGGTAAACTCCAACTTGTGTGTTTGGTAGTGTGTATGAAGCGTATGGGACAACGCTTGTAATCCGTGTATCCGATTGTGTTTTTATGTTGAAAATGGTTATGGTTATCACTTGAAAGCCAATATGACATGTTGATGTTATCTAAGCATGAGATGCTTGATGTATATGCATTGTTGCATGAGTATTAATGTTATGTGCTGAAAAGGCCTTGGGAAAGATGTTTTATAAAATTCATTATTATGTTGTTTTTTGTTAGAGCATGCCTCACTAAGTATTTGTGCTTACGCTCTCTCTCTTGAACCAATAATGCAAATAATTGAGGTGTTTGTGGGCAGCAAGGAGGCTAAGAATCCAAGGGAAAGCTAAGCTCATGTATGGTGACTATTTTTACAACATTATTAGTTTTTGGTATTTGGCAATGGGAACCTAGGTTGTGTTGTTGGGAGATGTTTTGGACTCCCTGAGTTTGGCATGATGCCTATGATGTTTTGAACATGTAAATGGCCATTTAGTGTTTGCTTTGATGATTTGGTTTTTGTTTGGTTTCCAAAACTAGGAAGCATGCCTATAGATTTGTGGTTTTTCTTAATTGATGCCATGAATGAGTTTTGATGATGCAAATGTGTACCTAATATGTATGATGACTTGTTGGCATGATTAGGAGGTCTTAGGGATGTGTTTGAATGGTTAATTGTATGTTAAACCAGCAAATTCTGCACATTCTGGGCAATCCGTATCGGAACGGGCACCGGCGTTTCAAAACGGGGGCTTGTAATGGCCTTCGTGTTTCGAAACGGGTAGAGGTCGTTCCGAAACGAATTGGCCACTGTCAAGCCCTATTTCGAAACTGGTCTCGAAACGAACCCGCGTTTCGGAACGGTCAACCCCCGTTCTGAAACACTAGACCGTTGGACACTGATTTGAATGGTTTGAAGTCTGCAAGTGTTACGTTTTAGTCCTGATTTTTGTATATGAAATTGCTTGAGTTTGAGACGTTCGTTTGTGGTGAAATTTGACATGGAAGCATGTAATATGACTAATTTGATATTGGTAATGTAAAAATCAGCTAAGTCCCTCATCTTTCCAGAATTTACAATTTGGTCCCTAACTTTTATATGTTGTGCAATTGAGTCCCTTATTGCTTTCCGATCGCTGTGCTTTTCAAGTATGCATTTATCAAGAGTACGCTTAGGGTTAATGAGCATCTAGATAAGATTAAAAAGAAAAAAAGGGTCGTTAATCAAGGTTGACTTTTGGGTTGACTTTGGTTTTCCCCGTGTAATCTTCGTAGTTCGGGTCAACCGTCTAGGCCGGGCTAAGGGGGTTACAATAATCTTGCTAGGTTTTGGTTGGAGATTATTTGGGTTGATTTATTCGATGTTTTCAGCTTATTTCAGATATATTTTGATGGCCGATTGTTGTTAGATGACGAGTCTCTATTTTCCAGAAAGTTTTTTGGTTGAAATAAAGTCTAATGCTCTGTTTTGTAATGGTTAGAAATAGGGGTTTTGGATTCAGAATCATCGAATGCATTTTTGGGTGATGTAGAGGCTTAAATCGGTGTTTCAGCTTGTGTTTGTGGTTTGTTGGTGAGTGGAAATGCTTTTAAAGCCTTAACGTGGTTAAGGACATGTTTCAAAGGGTTTTGGATTGTGTCTGAGAGACCAATCTAAGCTCAAGCATAGATGGTTAAGATAAATCCTATTGGTCTCATGCGTAATGAGTTGTTTTAAATGTTGCTATTTGAAATCCCATGGGTTGATGTCATGATTTCAAGGTTACAAAATTATGTTGAGAAATGTCATGCATTGTATATGCTTTAAAATGAGATGTTGTGATCATGTTTATGCCTTGAAATTAATGAATGATCTTGGAGGTAAATTGTATATTGGCAAGTGATGATTATGTATATATATCAGATATGTTAATCGATTAATAGGATGTGGAGAGCTCTATTATACAAAAAATTGCGCGTGTGGTATCCTTCGGTTTCACAATAGGGGTAGTGCTATTGTGATGCGGGTGGTAGGGGTAGTGCTATCACCAACGGGCTCTGCGGGTAGTAGCTTCCCGGCCGAAGTGAATTATATGCATCGATAATGCATGTGACTTGATAGGGTAGTGCCATAAAGGTGTCCGTATATTCGATTTGAGAGTGATAGGGGTAGTGCTATAACCTTGGGCTCTACGGGCAGTGGAATCCCGGATTACTTGTGGCCAATATACATGTGCTTATTTGTATTATGTTTATACTATGTCTTGGTTTGGTATTGATCATGTGTTGGTAAGTTGAGTTTTGACATGCATCAGTAATGCATGGTTTGAACGAATTTGGTAAGTTATGGTTAATGTGCATCGATAATGCATGAACTTTGATATTGTGGTTTTGACTTGAGGAAATGCCTTGTGTTGCAAATCTAGCTCGTTCATTGCCTTTGTTGTAAGGAAATGGCTTGAAGGAAGGTTTTGTTTTATAAATAAATTATATGGTTTTAAAATTGCATTGTAGTTGCTTTGGTTTTGAGCACTGCTCACTAAGCTCTCTAGCTTACGCTCTCTTTTCCAACAATGCAGATCGTTAGACCTTTCGGGGCAGCAAGGGCGCAAGGAAGGTGTCCAAGAGTTCCAATCTTAGCTCAAGTATGGTTTATCCTAATAGTAGTGTGGTAGCAATGGGGCAAGACCTTTATGAGTGTTTGGAGCATGTGTTGAACTCCCTCTTATTTGACACAAGTTTGTTATGATCTTTTGAAGTTGTTTGAGGTTTGGTTTCGTTGTTTTATAGTATAACTGTTCTTTTGACCTCTTATGCAAGTGTGGTTCTTCGTATGTTTCATTCTTGTTTAATCGTTGCATTCTAATGCTCTTGTTTGATGTTGTTGAGTTCCTTTATCTGAGAAATGCATGTTTTGTTGGTCCCTTGTTGTTGGTATGTTGTTGGGATGGTTTCGGTAAGCTTCGGAAATGCCTAAGACTCACTTCGAACCAAACTGTGTACAGGTGTTCCGAAACAGGCTCGGCCGTATCGAAACAAGCATGAATTATGCCTTGCTGTTTCGAAATGCCCCTTGGTGTTTCGGAACAGTTTGCATCTGGAAAATCTGGTTTTGAAAACCTGTTTCGAAGAGGGCAGTGGTGTTTCGAAACGCCTGGAAGTTAAGTTAGTTGAGGGCATCTTCTAAGTTTTGTTTTCTTGCATTTTGGTCCCCGATAGATGTGTTATCAATTGAATGGGTTCGGATGGTTGTTTCGTGTTGCATTTCAGCATATCTGAATGAAAACTGATTAATTATAAGATAGTAAAATTAAATTCATGTTAGGTCCCTATTTTATGGTAGAAATGCATTTTGCTCCCTATATGCTTGTTTGTCGGTTCGAGGTTCGTTTTATCGTGTTTTCTTCTGCTGCGAGTGTTATCACCTAGGTTTTAAAAAGAGCATTTAGAAAAGATAAGTTTAAAAGCTTGTTCCTCTTTTAGGGTTGCTAATCGGAGAGAAACCTTCAAGTCTTTCTTCGGTTAGTCCTGTGTGACCACCTCTGGTCGGTCTGGTGGCTAAGCCGGGCTGAGGGGGATACACTTCTTCTCTTTGTTCCAGTCTCGATAGGTGATTAACCACTTGGTTCTCCATTCCTTTTCTTTCCTTGATGTCAACGTCGAATTCTTGTAGTAAAAGAATCCATCGAATCAACCTAGGCTTTGCATCTTTCTTAGAGAACAAGTATTTAATCACCGAGTGGTCCGTGTGAACAGTCACCTTGGTTCCGATTAGGTATGATCGGAACTTGTCAAAGGAAAAGACTACTGCTAGCAACTTCTTCTCAGTGGTAGTGTAGTTGACTTGGGTCTCATTGAGTGTTTTGCTAGCATAGTAAATAACATGAAAGATTATGTCTTTCCTCTCTCCAAGGACTGCCACGATGGCATAGTCGCTTGCGTCGCACATGAGCTCGAAGGGCAGTTTCCAATCTGGTGGTACTACTATTGGTGCGGTCACAAGCTTTTGTTTCACTATCTCGAATGCTTCAGTACATTCGTCATTGAAGTCAAAGGTCCTATCTTGTTCAAGCAAATAACACATAGGTTTAGTAAGCTTAGAAAAAATTGCAATAAATCTCCTATAAAAATCTGCGTGTCCTAAGAAGCTTCGGATTCCTTTGACAGTGGTTGGTGGAGGTAGTTTCTCGATCACATCAATTTTTTCCTTGTCCACTTCAATGCCCTTTGATGAGATCTTAAGGCCAAGAACTATCCTTCATCCACCATGAAGTGGAATTTCTCCCAATTTAGGACTAAATTTGATTCCCCGCATCTTTTAAGTACCTTCTCCATATTGCTGAGGCAATTATCGAAGCTATCACCAAATATGGAGAAATTGTCCATGAAAATTTCTAGGAAATCTTCCAACATGTTGAAGAATATTGCCATCATGCATCGTTGGAATGTTGTCGGGGCATTGTGAAGCCCTAACAGCATCCTTCTAAATGCATATATGATGTATGGGCATGTGAAGGTGGTCTTTGCTTGGTCGTCTGGTGCTATGGCAATCTGGTTATAACCTGAGTAACCATCAAGAAAAAAGTAAAATGGTTTACCAACAAGTCTATCAAGCATTTGATCAATAAAGGGCAAGGGGAAGTGATCCTTTCTAGTTGCTTTATTCAACTTGCGATAATCCATACAAATCCTCCAACCGGTCACAGTCCTGGATGGGATTAACTCATTGTTCTCATTGGTTATTACTGTCATTCCACCTTTCTTTGGTACACATTGTACCGAGCTTACCCACGTGTTGTCTGAGATGGGATAGACAATTCCATCAACAGTCCATTTAATGATCTCTTTTTCTTACCACTTCCTTCATGGCATTGTTAAGCCTTCTTTGAGCCTCAATGGTAGGTTTATGATCATCCGCCAAAAGGATTTTGTGCGTACATACCGCTGGGCTTATCCCCTTCAAATCAGCAATCGTCCACCCTATTGCCCTCTTATGTTGGTGCAACATATTGATCAAACTTTGTTCCTGTTTTGGCTCAAACTTAGAAGAAATAATTACGAACAATGTGTCGTTGGTTCCCAAATAAACATATTTTAATTTATCAGGCAATTGTTTTAATTCAAGAACCGGTGGTTGGTTGATTGAGGGTTTTTCAATCTTTCGTTCCTTACCAGAATAAATTGAGGGGTTCCAAATACTTACCTGGACCAGAGGCTGTCTAGTGGGCTTCCTCAATTTCTGTCTCTTCAACTTCTTCGACATCAAGAAGGCTATCCAGAACGATGTCGATGTAGTCGTCATAGTGCCTGCCGAGGCAGTAACCATACTCATTACCGAGGCAGGGTGGATCAATGTCAAAGTTGAATTCATTCGTTTCTTGCATCATTTGACATTTCTCTTGATCGTCATCTTATTTGAGGGTTTGTAAAACGTTGAGCTTGACTTGTTGGTCATTTATCCTCACCGTTAGCTCAGTTTTTTCCACATCAATCAAGGTCCTCCTAGTGGCCATGAATGGTCGTCCAAGTATGATGGGTGCATGTTCATCTGCCTCACAATCAAGAACAAGGAAATTAGCAGGAAAAATAAACTTATCGACTCTTACCAATATGTCTTCAATTTTTCCCTCTGGTTGTACATATGAGTGATCGGCAAGGTGGAGCATGATTGTGGTGGGTCTAGCCTTTCCTATTCCTAACTTCTGGAAGTCGGATTTGGGCATCAAGTTTATGCTTGCCCCAAGTCACACAATGCCTTCCCAACATAATGATTCTCGATTGCACATGGTATCGTGAAGCTCCTGGGATATTTAAGTTTAGGTAGTGTTCGGTTGTGTAACATGGCCATACACCCTTCTGTTGCGGCAACTGTTTCAAACTCCTTTATTCTTGTTCACCTTGACACCATGTCTTTAAGGAACTTGGCATAATTCGGCATTTGCTCTATTACATCCAAGAAGGGTGTGTTGATGTGGACATGCTTCAAGATGTCTAGGAACTTCTTGAACTGGTACTCTTGCTTCTGTCGTTTAAGCCTTTGTGGGAATAGTGGTGGGAGTCGAATGTCTTTGACCTGTTCCTTACATGGAAATTTAATTTGGGGCATCAGATCTGGTTTTTCAGCATCCTTCTGATTTTCCTTAGCGTCATTTTCAGGCTTTGCTGCGGTTGCTTGGCCAGGTTCTGCCATGACAGTGGGATCACGCAATGCTGAGGCGGGTTCTGTCGCGACATAGGCCTCTTTATCTTTGGCCTCCTCTTTTTCACTGGCTCGGGGTTCCTTCAGTTGTTTGCCACTCCTAGTGCTGATTGCTTTGCATTGTTCATGAGTTGCTCCCTTAGCAACTTTAGTATCGCTTGGAAATCCTCCCATCGGTCTGGAGTTTAGGATTTGTGCAAACTGCCCGACTTGAGTTTCCAGGGATTTCAGTGTTGCCTCATGATTCTGCATCTGCATCTTTTCCAGTCAATAAAAGCGTCAGTTTTCTTTATGAACTTATCTGTATTAGCCATATATGCACTAGTTTGAGACATAAAAGCATTAAGAGAGTTTTATAAAGAACTAGTTGGCATAGGCTGTTGCGGCGGCAGAGATTGTTGTTGCGGCATAGTCTGCCAAGGCATGTTCTGTTGAAATCCGACTGCTAGAACATTCTGATTGTTCGAATTGAGTGAGTTGTTAGGGTTGCTCCAGGAGAAATTCGGGTGTTTCTTCCAGGCCGGATTACAGATGTTGGACATCATGTTGTTGTTTCTATTATAATTACCAATGTAACAGCTTGACTCTGTATTCTGTGGACATTCAGAAGAAACATGGTTACGCCCACAATTTTCACAAAATAAATCCATTACCTTGACCTCCTAGTGATTATTTTGCGTTTGCATGTTCATGACCAACTTTGTCAAGGTGTCGATTTGAGCTGAAATTGAGTCCAAGGACCCTATTTCGTTTACTATGTGTTGGCGTCTAATTCCCCCTCTTCTAGTCGTTGGGAATTGATAGTCGTTTTTGGCTAGCCTGTTCAAGATCTCAATTGCTTCCTGTGGAGGCTTGTCAAGGAGAATGTTGTTTGCCGAGGCATCAGGCATCAAGCATCATCCTTGTTGGCATGTTGACAGCATTGTAGAACATTGTCACATGTGTCCACAATGGGAATCCATGCAAGGGGCATTTGTGTAACAGCTCTCTATATCGCTCCCAGGCCTCGTACATGGATTCATCATCAGCCTGTCAAAAAGAAGTGATTTTATTACGTAATTTATCTGTTAAATTCGTAGGATTAAAACGTGCAAGGAAATCACGACATAGATCACTCCAAGATCGTATTGATCCTACTGGAATGTTATTCAACCAGGTTTTTCCCTATCTCTTAGTGAATAGAGAAATAGTTTCAACCTCAAAATATCCTCGTGTACTCCGTGTATTTTAAATTAATTGCAAATCTGCAGGAAGGATTTGAGGTGTTGTCTGGCATCTTCAGTTGCTGAGCAATCAAATTGCCCCATAGTATTGATCATGTTGAACATTACGGGCTTTAGTCCGAAGTGGGCAGCTTCTATCGCAGGTGTGACAACTCCAGGATTTAGTCCGTTCAGATCTTCTTCCAAGTAATCTTGGATGGTTGGGTTTCGTACTGGAGCAAATTGTAGTGGCGGGTTGTTTCCATCTCTTGCCGCGATATTTTGAGCATCGTCGGTAATCTGCTGCCCGTCGGTATTGTTATTGCCAGCTTGATGTGCCATCACTTCTCTTACCCTTTGTTTGAGTCTTTGGCAGCTTCGATCGATTTCAGGATCAAGGTCGTCCACCAATGCAAAACCAAAGTTGATTAGAGCTAAAAAAATTAAAAGTGCGAGAAAATAAAATTGAAAGTTGCTATTGCCAATCCCCGGCAACGACGCCAAAAACTTGTTGCGTGTAAAGGGTGCTCCAAAATTAGTGCAAGTGTACATGTCCCAAGTAATATAATGATGAGTATTAGAGTATCGTCTCCACAGGGATTGTGATGGCTTTCTTCGTTTATCTTCTCGCACTGAAATAGAAAATTAAAAGTAAAAACACAAGTTTAGGAGTTTTGAGTTTTAATTAAACTAAAAATCATAAACTAAAGTAACCAAGTAAAAGTCGAGAAATCAAGATGAGAGAATGGGTCAGATTATGTTGTGTTGTAGCGTTGAATCCAATCGAAGTTGTCTTGTCTTTTGAATGTAACGACACCAATATGCCTTGTTAACAGCCTTCGTTGCTGCCGCGGCAGAGAGGAAACTTAGTATCTCCCTCGGCAATTCCTTTCCCCAGCAACTAGTGGCACTTTCAAGGTTCGCCAGAACGTCCTTTTGTGGCTTCTTCTTATCCCTAAGTCGAAACACTTTTGATGTGCAAGTCTTGATAATACCTCATAACGTGAACCAAGAGTGAACACCGACCAATCTCACGCTCCTTTTAGCCGTTGAAACTCCAACTTATCCCTAACCCGAGTTAACTTCCACCATTGGGATGAAAACCATGCTTATTCGTTTCTTGAGTTTTATTCTTCCGATATTAAACAATGGATAACCTCACAATACTCTCTTCCGATGAGATTGCAAGAATAGAGTCAATGCAAAGAATAAGCAAACCATGAACTAAATTGCAATAACAAAAACTTAAACAAAGTACAATTGTTTTCTCACAACTACTCAACAACACAACCTTAACCCTAAGAGCAATTAGAACATGGTGATAATTGAAAGATCTCTATCGAATTCCTAAAGAATCTAAGCTTTCATAAAACATGGCCTTGGTCTCTTATTTATAGATGCGGTCTAGGTCAAGTCCTTCTTGAGGAAGAAGTAAAGCTAGAATTAAATACATTAAAAGAAAAGATCTTATTTTAAGTATTATATCTTCCTTCCTTAAAATCCTTCTATTTGTGTGGAATGTTCCCTTGACCTTCCTTTGACGTTTTCATGCTCTTCTCATGGTCTCATCTTCATGCAAAGTATATAAAAAAAATCCTGCTTTTCGTGCTCTTCAAAACGCATACCACTTTGCATGTTATCACCATTGTCGGTTCTATCTAGGCATTGTCGTGGTGGCGGCTGGGTTGTTGCCTTGCCAGTGGTCTGTCACTCTTCTCAGCTCAACATGGCTACGAATTCTTGGTTCAGCTTCCCTCAGTAGAAGCTGGCTTGATCTGGGCCATTAGAGGATGATTTCTGCACCGAACATGCCTTTCCTTTGTTCTCGTGGCAGTGGTTGCCCGGGCAAAGGATGAGATCTGTGATAAGTGCCCAAAAGTCCTATATTTTGACCCCTTATCATGGTTGAGAGGCAGAGGCACTGCCATGCCGCGGAAGTATAATATAATTTCCATGAAGATTTTGTGCTTTTATTTGTTAATTTTTTTATTGCATCTGCCTTAACTGACTTTTGCTTATGTCGCGACAGTACTTTCTATCAATTTCCTTAGTTTAGTTTTAATTAAATCTCCTTTCTTGGCAATAGAACTCTCTCTTCTTAGCATTGTTTAGAATTGTTTAGAGCCTTTATTTTTAGGATTCTTAAAGGAAGATAACTTAGGATCACACTATGAGATTAAAACTTAAACACCTTTGTGACTTGCATGATTTAAGGAATTCTAGTACACTTAGGACATAGACTAGCTTAGAAAGAAAATTGGGTAACAATTAGAGGTGTCCACCACTAGCTCTAGCTTAAGAAAACCCTAGAGGTGCTTGAAACCGACTCTAGGCTAATCACTAGAGGTGCCCGAAATTGGCTCTAGATGATTAGGTTGCTTAAAAAAACTCAACTTAAGTAGTTTAATGCTTAAGTATTTACTTCGAATCCTTGTAATATTCTTGTTCACAATACATGCACACACTCACAAATCTTATAGTTTGATTATAGGGAATTGCTAGGGCATCCAAAGACATAAGGGCCGAAGCGTTGTTCACCAGGGTTTGGAGAGAGAGGGAAAATTAAGACCAAGGAGACGGTTTATAAAAATTAAGGTTTGGAAATTGATGTTTTGCATTGCTTGAGGACAAACAATATTTCGAGATTGGGGGTGTGATAAGTTCCCAAAAGTCCTATATTTTGACCCCTTATCATGGCAATTATCACTCAACCTACACCCATTTGAGCTATATTGTGGCCTTCATGCATAGATTTCATCATTTATGCCTTTGAACCATATATTGTGTTTATTCTATGAAAAAGGTACTATTAAATGTATGATTGGTAATCTTGCAGATTTGCACTGCTGGAGCAGGTAGATGCCGCCACATCATAGAAAACAAGAGGGAAGTTGAGGCCAAAGTACCAGACAACAGACCCTGATCGAGACAAGCCACATGAAAGCTTCTACTAACTGAAGCTGAGGATGCCTTGCTGAGAAGAGCAGACCGATGTTGAGGCAGCAAAAGCTAGGTCGCGGCAGCATTTCGCTAGAGGGGAAAATGAGCAAAGTGGTAGCCGACTCGTAGAGCTTTTAACGCTGGATTTTTCTACACACTTTGAGTGGCAACTAGAGCCCGAGAAGAGGAGAAAAACATGGAAGGAAGTATAAATTTGGACTCTTTGACAAAAGTGTATATTGTAATAAAGTAAAAAGATTTACTTCTTTAACAAAGTCTAGTCCAACTTAACTTCCTCTCCAAGAAGGACTTGTGCCTACACCTTCCCTTATATAAAGGCTTGCCACCATGAGGAGGAGAGAGGACATTGGATCAGAAAAAGAGAGAGAGAGAGAGATTGAGCTTAGGATTAGGATTAGCTTCATTATGTTCTAAATTTCTTAGGTTTAGGATTAGTTTGTTTAGTAGTTTTGAGAAAACTCTTTGTACTTAGTTTTTGTTCTTAAAGCAATAAAAGTTAAGGTTTTCTTATTCTGGGTTTAATTATTTTCGCATTCTACTCGGGAGAGGGTTTGTGAGATCATCCATTTGTTCAATATCGGGAGAGTTGAGTTCACGAAAGGAATAAGTATGGTTTTCGCCCCACGTGGTGTTAACTAACTCGTCCCAGGGATAGGTTAGAGTTTCAGCGGCTAAAAGAAGTGTATGAACAGTTGGTGTTTGCCCTTAGATTCACGCCGGGAGGTATCATCAGAGTTTAGTCATCAACCAGCGTTCCATGCTTATGGATAAGGCGGAACCACCCAAGGACACTTTGTCGAGTCTTAACTGTATCCGCCCACGAGCAAGGGATTGCCGCGATAGAACTTCAGCCATTGCGGCTGCGGCAGGGATTTAGGTCACTGCCACAGTAGTAGTGCATTGCTGCATTCAAGGACAAAAACAAAGTCTAGAGGATTCCACACTACGACACACTCTAATCTGGTCCATCTTCTCATCTTGATTTCAAATCACCCAACTAAATTGTTTTTTTTACTTTATTTATTTTGCAGTGCGAGGAAGTAGAACCAAAGGTTGAGTACCAATCCCTATAGAGATGAAACTCTTATACTTATCCCTATATTACTTGCACAATTGTGAAGCACTATTTACACGCAACAAGTGTTTGGCGCCATTGTCGGGGAAAGGCAACTTTCGTTTTTATTTTCTTGCACTTTCTATTTTATTTTATTTTCTTTATTTTTTTAGTTTAGTATTAATAAAACTTGATTTTATCTTGGTGCATGACCAGAGATAACCCAGGATGCCCATTACGTGATCCTGATCCAGAAATCGAACGCACTTATCGAAGGTTGAGAGAGGCGAATGAAGCTACAATGCATCAACTTGAAGACCAACCCCGAGGTTGCGGTCGCAGCATCAACCAAGTGGCCCTGGCGCACAATGTCATAGGGTAGTCACTTGTTGATGAGCAGCAGATCCCGATAGGAGATGGAGCAAATCTGCGAGCTCCATTTGTGCCAGTTCGACACCCCACAGTCTGAGACTACCTTGAAGAGGACCTGAACAGACTAAACCCTGGAGTTGTTACCCCAAAGATTGAGGCCGCCCACTTTGAGCTGAAGGTTGTGATGTTTAACATGATTAACATGATGGGGAAATTTGGCAGCTCTGCAGCCGAAGATGCCAGACAACACCTCAAGTCCTTTCTCTAGATCTGTAACTCATTTAAATATTCAGGGAGTACATGATGTTATTCTAAGATTGAAGTTGTTTCCCTATTCACTAAGGGATAGGGCAAAGACTTGGCTCAATAGTATCCCAGCTGGATCAATTGGATCCTGGAGTGATCTTTGTCGTGATTTCTTAGCTCGTTTTAATCCTACAAATTTAACTGACAGATTACGTAACGAGATCACTTCTTTTCGACAGGCTGATGACGAGTCCATGCATGAGGCTTAGAAGCGATATCGAGAAATATTACACAAATGCCCTTTGCACGGATTCCCAGTATGGACGCAGGTGACCATGTTCTTTAATGCGGTTAACACGACAACTAGGATGATGCTGGATGCCTCGGAAAACGACATACTCTTAGATAAAGAGCCGTAAGAAGCCATGGAGATCTTAAAGAGGACAGCCAAGAATGATTATTAGTTTCCCACGGCTAGAAGGGAAGGATTCCACCGTCAAACCCTAGTTAATGAATTAGAGTTTAAGGGTTTAATTTCATCCCTGATCGCCACTTTGATGAAGCTAGTTATGAACTTACAGTAGAAAGCAATCAACAGAAAGTCAAGGTAATTGAATTATTTTGCAAAAACTGTGGGGATAACCATGTTTTTTTAATGCCCTCGGAACCTATAGTTAGCCTGTTATGTTGGATACTTCAACCGCAACAATCAGTTGTCCAACGATTACAATCCAGCCTGGAAAAGTACCCTAACTTCTCATACAACAACCCTAATAATGCCATGAACCCACATAATCAGAGTTCTCCAACCCCAGGATTCCAACAACCCATGTCGCCACAGCAGCACATGCTGTCACAACAGCCAATGCAGTCTAGTTTTCTCGAAAACACTTTGACTGCTTTTATGGCTCATTCTAGTGCATATATGGCTAACACTGACAGGTTCATTAAAAAGACAGAAACTTTAATGGACAGAACAGAGATGCGGCTGTAGAACAATGAGGCCACACTGAAATCCTTGGAAACCCAAGTGGGGCAGATTGCTCAAATCCTGAACACCATGACAGTTAGAGGATTCCCTAGGGACACTAAAGCCACTAAGTGAACGTCATACGAGCAGTGCAAGGCTGTAACCACCATGAGTGTTATTCAAATACAAGAGCCACATGCCAAACAGAAAGCAAAGGTGAAACCACATGAGCCCATTGTCCCTACACAGTCTAAGGACAAGTATGCCGCGACACCAGTCAAGACAAATCCTGCCGTCGCAGACCCTGTGGCATCACCCACAAGCCCAGAGATAGCCCAACAACTCCACCATTCCCACATAGGCTGAAATAGGTACACATTAATATACCTCTGGTGGAGGCTATTATGCAGATCCCAAACTATGCTAAGTTCCTCAAGAACATAGTGTCAAAGAGAAAAAGAATTGGAGAATTTGAAACAGTTGCTATAACGGAGGAATGCATGGCCGCATTAAACAATTGAGCTCCACCCAACCTCAAGGATCCTAGAAGCTTTATCATTCCATCCGTGATTGGGAACACATATGAGGGGAGAGCGCTATGTGATTTAGGTGCAAGCATCAATATCATGCCCAAGTCCGTCTTTCAAAAATTGGGGCTTGGGACAGCACAACCAACCACAATGATGCTACAGCTTGCTGATGGATCACATGTGCAACCGGAAAGGAAAATTGAAGATATCCTGGTAAATATGAATAAGTTTATTTTCCCTGATTACTTCCTCATCTTATATTGTGATATAGACAAAAGAGCTTTCTTGATACTTGGATGGCCATTCCTCGCAACCGGGAGGACTGTAATCGACGTGGAGAAAGGAGAACTGACAATGAGGATTAATGACAAGCATGTTACAATTCATGTCCTGAACAATAGAAAACATGCCAACGATACAGCAACTTGCCAGGCACTCCAGGCCACTCAGCATCAAGGTAGCAGTAAGGAACCAAAAGACCCCAGCATTGAAGCGGTCACATGCCGCGACAAACATATTGGAACATTCCAGGACACATGCCGCAACACAAAAGGGGGAGAACATGGCAAAAGGCTGCTACCACATACAGGAGCCCACATTTTGAGGGATAAAGAAGTACACACTTTAGGGGATGCATCCAAGTGCACTAATCTTTTCTCTCTTTACTTAATTTTTATTTTTAGGCTCAGTTTTTTTAGAATAAATTTTTATTTATATATATTTATTTATCGCATTTTTTTAGAATAATTTTTGTTCCTTTTGTTTCAGGGGGAGATCAAGAAAGAAAAAGGGATGAATCAACGGCATGAAGAAGTGACTGTTAGTTGTCGCGGCATCAGACGCCCAATGCGCTGCGAGAGCCGCAACGGCTAGTTTTCCAACGGACAAAGTCGCAATGGCTAGTTTTCCAACGGACAAAGTCGCAACGGCTAGTAACGGCCGCGACCGCGAATTGCGCTCCAACGACTCAATGAGCCAAGACTCTATAAAAGGGCCACTATTCTCTAGTTTTCCAACGGACAACTATTCTCGCTCTATTATGCTCTCAATATTTTTCCTCTCTTTCGAATTCTCTCACCGCTCTTAAAAAATTCAGATGGAAACCAGAGGAGCATCTTCTAGTGATGTCGTGACATCTACCTATACTCGCTTCGCACCAGCATCAGTGGAAGAAAGCTTCAAAACGCACTACATCTCACGGTAGGTGTGGGAAGAGCAAGGGTTCCATGCCTCAGCTGAACAAAATTTTGGCATCGAGAACTTACTTTTTCAACAAGATCATACACCATAAGTGGCAAGTTTTCTGCCTCCAGCCGACCCAGGCCAATCTCAGGATAGTTCGAGAGTTCTATGCGCATAGGCCAAGTGTCGATTCACTGTTCGGACATTTGAGGGGAAAAGCCATCCGCATCGATACCGATACCATCAAAAAATTCTACGACATGTACATTGAAAGAGATGAGTATCCCAAGGTTTTGGAGGCCCTAACAGAAGATGATTTCATGTGTATAAATGAGGAGCTTTGCTTCGATGGCACACCATTGGAGGCCGGATCACACAGAGGCTCGGTGCAGCGATGATATCTATGGCTGAAATCCAAACTGTTGAACAAGTTCATCAACCACCACCTATTGTCGTGTAACCCCCTTAGCTCGGCCTAGACGCTTGACCCGAACTACGAAGATTACACGGGGAAAACCAAAGTCAACCCGAAAGTCAACCTTGATTAACGACCCTTTTTTTCTTTTAAATCTTTTCTAGATGCACATTAAGCATATGTGAATACTCAAGAATCATCTGAGAAAAAGGCACAGCGATCGGAAAACATTTAGGGACTCAATTGCACGAATTACACTTTTAGGGACCAAAATGTAATTTTTAGAAAATATAAGGTCTTTGCAGAATTTAAGATTATCAATATGTAATTAGTCATACTTCATGCCTCCCTACCAAATTTCAACTTAAAAGGACATTCCAAGCTCAAGCAATTGCGTCCACAACATTCAAGACTAAAATGTAAGACATGCAAACTCAAAACAATTCAAAAACATCATCCAACAGTCATCTATTTCGGAACACAGACCTCTGTATCGGAACACCCGTATCGAAACGGTATTGACCGTTTCGGTACTCGGGTGCGTTCCGAGACCGGTATCGGAACAAGCCTCTCCAGTAGCCAAAATGTTCCAAAACATCTTCAACCATTCTAAAACACTATGGCCATTACAGGCCCCTGTTTCGAAAAATTTAAGAGTGTTTCGATACACCCTGCTTTGTAGCAGCATGAATTGATGGTTTTCACCTTTTAACCCACTCAAACATGCTTCAAAACATACCATATCGTACCAGCAACTTGTCAAGGCATTAAGGATCATATTTAAGAACCTTAAACTAGAGCATGGCATCAAATACATGAACATTCCATCTATACGCATACTTCCTAGCCACAACACCAAATATAAGCATACAAACCTCCAACCAAACCAATAAGACCATTTACAACCCATAAAAGCCTTCACAAACATGCCACAAACTTAGGGAGTTCAAAACACTTCTCCCAAATACAACCTTGATGTCCCATTGCCAAATATCAAAACTAAAGTGTATAAAAACATCACCATACATGAGCTTTTCACTTCCTTGGATGTTCTTAACCCTCTTTCTGCCCAAAACACCTCAATTATCTACATTATTTGTAAAAGAGAGTGTAAGCACATTTGCTTAGTTAGGCATGCTCTAAGAAAACCAACACAATAATGCATTATTCAAAACACTTTCTCAAAAGCCTTTTTCTACAACATGCTCTTTCTATCTAATGCTTGAAAACCATTTCAAAGCAAATCTCCATTGATAACACATGTACCTCAATTCTATCTCATGCATTTAAACCAATGCAATTCTCATGACAAGGTCATACACATGCTTGTGAAATCTAAAGCATTTCATATACAAATCTCATATGCATTTGTTATAGCAGAAATCATCTCATCAATAGGCACATGTGAATCAAAAGCATTTTCATATATTATATTGGCATTTCACATCTCATTATTACTCGGATATGCGGACAACATTCTCAAACCACTAGATTCTTCCGGTGGAATCTCACATCACTGTACTCACTTGTCTAGTAAACATAATTTCAGGTGGAATCTCACATCACCGTACTCACATGGCGGAATCTCTCATCTCCACAAAGCTTATGTAACACCCCAATTTTGAGCTTGGAAGTTTAGGGTTTGAACCGGACCGGTCTAATTTTCGGTTTGAATATAAAAGGTGGTTTTAGGGAAAGCCTAGTTCGGGATGCATTAAAAAATATGGAAAAATATCTAAAAATCCTCTTTTAATATATATAAGAGAGTGGTGAAATCAATTTTACAAAATAAAGCTTGGAAATATGACATTTCGAATTAGTGACTAAAATGTAATTTTTGAAAAGTTCGTGACTGTTTCGAAAGGATTGAAACTTTGAATCATTAAGGAGCTAATTTACCCAAGGAAGGATTTCTCCAGAGTTTTCTTAATTTTAATGACTCATTTAATGTTTAATTAATAAAAAGAAAAGAGGGAAAAACCATGTTTTAGTTTCATAACTTTTGCTAAAATTTTCCCATTTCATTTTCTCTCCAAATTCCCTCAGCCAAACACATTTCCACAGCAGCTTTTCTTATGATTTTCTTTCAAGATGCCTTTTTGATGTATTTTGGATGTTTAATGATGTGTAATTGAGGTTTAATCAATGCAATCCCGAATATGTTGATTTTCCTAAGTTTTTACTTGTGAAAATGGTGGTTTTTGAGGTGATCTTTGTGTTCTGCTATAGATGGAGGTATAAGGACGTGATTAGGTTCTTTTTGGATGTTAATTAATGTCTAAGAATGTTTAGAAGTGATGGATCTTGGCTGGGTAATGTTGTGGAAGTGTTTGGATGTGATTTCAGTTGTGTTTGGTAGCCGAAATGTGAGTTTTTGTGAGAGCAGCGAGTTTAGGTGTTATGACTGAAGATTTTAATGCATGATGATGTATTAATCCTCTGCTTTGATGTGTTTAAAACATGGGAGACATCTTCAGATCCTTGTGGTGTTGATCCAGAGGCTTAAACGGCGTTTCGGCAAGCTTGCGAAATGGAATTGGTGAGTGAAGTTTGGTTTTCAGCTTTGAAACCAATGTTTGAAGGTTTTAGGAGCTTGGTTTAAGTCTAAGCAACTTAATTAAGCTCAAGAGTAAGTTTTCGGAGAAACTCTCTCTTTGATGAGCCATGAAATGGTTGGATGCAATGTGTTTAATTTGCATGTCTAAATTCTGTTTTGAAAGCATATTTTAGCATGTTTAATGCTGGTTTTGGAAGCCATGTGTTGAAGGATGCTCAAGGTAAGAGATCCTTGGTTTGACTTTGATAAATGTGGTTTTGATGCATAATGATGCATGATGGTTTAATGGCTTTGTTTAATGCTTTAAAACAGTGGGTTGATGATGGTAAATGATGTATATTGGCAAGTGATGTGTTGGTTTAAAAGTACTTGAATCAGATATAGTTAGCCGGCTATAGGATTGGGTGCACCGTGAATAAAGTCTCCTTGGATGTTGAGGGGTTGTAATGGTACCGTAAACTATATCCAAGTACACTAACGAGATGTCTAAGATCATAATGGTGGTTAAAATGCCATGTGAGGATATTGTGTTGTGTGTCCCGTGTTCTCGTTAGTGATGTTATACAACTACCAATGAGTGATGTGGATGGGTTATGATTGTACCGTTAAACTCCATCACGGGTGTTGAGGGTTGTGATTGTACCGATAAACTCCACCTTGAGTGTTTGGTAGTGTGTATGAAGCGTATGGGACAACGCTTGTAATTCACGTATCCGATTGTGTTTTGAGTTGAAAAATGGTTATGGTATCACTTGGAAGCCAATATGACATGTTAATGTTATTTAAGCATGAGATGCTTGTTGTATATGCATTGTTCTATGAGAATTGATGTTGTGTGTTGGAAAGGCCTTGTGAAAGGTGTTTTATAAAATGCATTATTGAGTTGTTTCTTTAGAGCATGCCTCACTAAGCATTTGTGCTTACGCTCTCTTTCTTGAACCAATAATGCAGATAATTGAGGTGTTTGTGGGCAGCAAGGAGGGCAAGTAATCCAAGGGAAGCTAAGCTCATGTATGGTGACATTTTCACAACATTATTAGTCTTTGATATTTGGCAATTGGAACCTAGGATGTGTTGTTGGAAGATGTTTTGGACTCCCTAAGTTTGGTATGATGCCTATGATGTTTGAAACATGTAAATGGTCATTTGGTATTTGTTTTGAAGTTTTGATGATTGCTTGATTTCCAATATTAGGATGCGTGCCTATAGACTTGTGGTTTTTCCTAATTGATGCCATGAATGAGTTTTGATTATGCAAATATGTTCCTTTAATGTATGATGACTTGTTGGCATGATTAGGGGGTCATAGGGATGTGTTTGATTGGTCGAATGAATGATAAACCAGAAAATTCTGCACTTTCTGGGCAGCCTGTATCGGAACGGGCACTACCGTTTCGATACACAAGGTCCATTACAGGCCCCTGTTTCGAAACGGTAGTGCCCGTTCCGATATAGGCTGCCCAGAAACTGCAGAATTTTCTTGTTTATCATTCATTCGACCAATCCCTTTGCTACTGCCAAGCCCAGAAATGGTAGAGTCCGTTCTGATACAGGCTGCCCAGAAACGGTAGAGGCCGTTCCGAAACACTTTTGCTACTGCCAAGCCCTGTTTCGGAACGGGTTTCGAAACAAACCCGCGTTTCGGAACGGTCAACCCCCGTTCTGAAACACTTGACCGTTGGGCACTAATTTGTATGGTTTATGGTTTGCAAGCTTTACGTTTTAGTCTTGAATATTGTTTATGCAATTTCTTGAGTTTGAGATGTTCATTTGAGATGAAATTTGACATGGAAGCATGTAATATGATTAATTTGATATTGGTAAATCTTGAATTTGGTTAAGTCCCTCATCTTTCCAGAATTTACATTTTGGTCCCTAAATTCGTATGTTGTACAATTGAGTCCCTTATTGTTTTCCGATTGCTGTGATTTTTGAGTATGCTTATCTTAAGAGTACGCCTAGGGTTAATGTGCATCTAGAAAATTTTTAAAAAGAAAAAAAGGGTCGTTAATCAAAGTTGACTTTCGGGTTGACTTTGGTTTTCCCCGTGTAATCTTCGTAGTTCGGGTCAACCGTCTAGGCCGGGCTAAGGGGGTTACATTTGGTGGTATCAGAGCTAAGTTCTCGAGTAATTGGGAATGATTATGTGGGTGATATGTGTATGATTGCTTTGTATGCTTTTTGAGTGAAAGTATGATGTGTGAATTGTAAGTATGTTGCAGTTGTGATGTATGTTGTGGTGAAGCATGTTAGAGGGACCCATTGCCATATCAAAACTAATGAAATGATTTGTTTTAAATTGGAAGTGAGCTTGAGTACTTGGATTTCTTACCTTGCTGAGCCTGATTATGTTTATTGCATTTGTGTTATTGCATCATCTAGTGAATGGGACCTCGTAGAGAGATGAGGATTAATATGGGAGCTATGGCTCAAAACGAGAATGAAGAGAATGTTGAAAATGTAGTGGATTTACCTCCTCCGCCCGGTGGTGGTGGTGCTGGAGGTGATGGAGCTGGTGTTGGTGCTGGTGCTGGGGTCGCTGGACCTGAAGCTGGGCAGGGGCAAGCTGCTCCTGATATGACAGTGTTGATACATGCTATTGCTGGAGCCTTTCAGGCGGCAGTAGCTGGAGCTCATGGAGCTGGGCATCATGGAGATGCTAATGCTAGACTACCTTTGGAACGTCTACGTAGTCTGGGAGGGACTGAGTTCAGAGGTTTGTCTGTTGAGGGTTCCGAGTCTTGGTTGGAAAGTACCAAGAGGATATTAGGACAGATGAACTGCAATGATGTGCAGAAGCTAGGCTGTGTGGTGTCGTTGTTGCATGATGATGCGTATACCTGGTGGACGACCACTATCTCCGAAATGGAGGATGCTGATGTGACTTGGACATTCTTTCTGAACGCGTTCAAGCGTAGGTATCTGGGTGTGCGATACCTGGATGAAAAGAAAAGAGAGTTCATGTCTCTGACACAAGGAAGTATGACAATAGCTGAGTACGAGATCCAGTTTGTTCGTCTCAGTCAGTACGCACCTGAGCTTATCCCTGATGAGCGGGAGAGGTGTGAAAGTTTCCGTTATGGTTTGGTAACGGATGTAAAGACCTATATGTTGGCCACTGAGTACACTGACTTTGATGTGCTGGTTAGTAGGGCGAAGGATATTGAGCAGAACCTGGGTTTATCTTCTAGAGGTGATGGTTCTAGCTCGGGCAAGCGAGCTGCTGAGTATAGTTCCGGTGGTGGACGGAACAAGAGAGGACGTGATCGGAGGTATCAGTCTTCTGCTAGGCATGGTGGTGGAGGGCATGGTGCGCCTGTTTAGGGAGACAAAGCGAGAGCTGATAAGAACACATGTTGGGCGTGTGGATCGCGTGGTCACTTGAGGCGTGATTGTCCTCGGGCAGCGAGAGAGGTGCAGGATCCTGTTGTGGTGACCGGTAATTCGTGCTGGAACTGTGGTTCGGCGGACCACGTGAGGAGGGAGTGTCCTCTGTTGGCCGGTGGTGGTCAGGGACGTGCTCCTGGAGTTGTTGCACCACAAAGAGGCTGTGGTAAATTCCAGCGCAGAGAGGATGGTGGAAGGAATGTGGCTCACGTGGTAGCTGTCCAGCCTGAGGGTGGTGGTCAGGCTCGAGTGTATGCTCAGCGGGAGGGGAGGAATGACACGGATGTGATCGCAGGTACTTTCACTTTGCAATCCTTGTCATTACTTTCCTTGATTGATTTTGGATCTACACACTCATACATATTGCGTGAGCATGCTCAATTGCTTGGTTTGCCTGTTGAATCTTTGGTTGTTGGTATGCGTGTAACTAGTTATTTTGGTGAGACCGTTATGACACAGAAGCTTTATAGAAGATGTGCCTTGGTTGTGCAAAACCATGTTTTTCATGTTGATCTTATGGAATTGCCTTTCTATGGATTTGATGTAATCCTTGGTATGGATTGGCTTGTTGAACATCGAGGCTGTGGTGTATTTTGAGAACAAGCGAGTTTCGTTGAAGCTTGCGAATGATTATGAGGTAGTGGTGGTGGGTGAGAATGTGAAGTTTCTTGCCAATGTGGTGTCTACGTTGGAGGTGAGTCGAATGCTGAGGCAAGGTTGTGAAGCCTACCTAGCTTTTGTGATGAATCCTAGCTCTAAGGAGCTGCGAGTGCAAGATATCAGGATTGTGCGAGAGTTTCCTGGTGTGTTTCCGGAGGAGTTGCCTGGGTTGCCTCCTAATCGCAAAGTGGAGTTTGAAATTGAGCTGTATGAAAACACAACTCCAGTGTCCATTACTCCATATCGAATGGCACCTAAAGAGTTGAAGGAGCTGAAGATGCAACTTCAAGAGTTGCTTGATCGTGGTTTCATTCGGCCGAGTGTGTCACCTTGGGGTGCTCCGGTCTTGTTTGTGAAGAAAAAGGATGGAACTATGAGAATGTGCATCGATTACCGTCAGCTGAACAAGTTGACCATCAAGAATCGGTATCCATTGCCGAGGATTGATGATCTTTTTGATCAATTTCAGGGAGAGGTTGTGTTCTCTAAAATTGACTTAAGGTCAGGGTATTACCAGTTGAAGGTGAAGGATGTGGATGTGCCAAAGACAGCCTTCAGAACGAGGTATGGGCATTATGAGTTTCTTGTGATGCCGTTTGGTTTGACGAATGCTCCTGCAGCTTTTATGGACATCATGAATAGAGTGTTCCATGAATACTTGGATAAATTTGTTATGGTGTTCATTGATGATATTCTCGTGTACTCTCGTACTGAGGAGGAGCATGAGGGGCATTTGAGGATTGTGTTACAGGCTTTGTTGGAGAATCAGCTTTATGCTAAGCTGAGCAAGTGTGAGTTTTGGCTCAGAGAAGTTGTGTTCCTTGGTCATGTGGTTTCTGCTGAGGGGATTCGTGTTGATCCTCAGAAGATTGAGGTAGTGATGAATTGGAAGCCTCCTAAGTCTGTTCATGAAGTCTGTAGTTTCCTTGGTTTGGCGGGATACTATCGGAGGTTCGTGGATGGATTTTCAAAGATTGCTGCACCTTTGACGAAGTTGTTGCAGAAGGATGTCAAGTTTGAGTGGACGGAAGGGAGATAGAAGGCTTTTGAGAAGCTTAAGGCAGCTTTGACGCGAGCTCCTATCTTGGTTCAACCTGAATCAGGGAAAGAGTTTGTGGTGTATAGTGACGCATCCTACGTTGGTTTGGGATGTGTGTTGATGCAGGAGGGTAAGGTGGTGGCTTATGCATCGCGCCAGTTGAAGGTGCATGAGCACAATTATCCTACGCATGACATTGAGTTAGCTGCGGTGGTTTTTGCTTTGAAAATTTGGAGACATTACCTGTATGGTGAGAAGTGTACTGTGTACACGGATCACAACAGTTTGAAGTATCTGATGTCTCAGAAAGAGTTGAATCTTAGACATCGAGTACAATCCGGGTAAAGCTAATGTTGTAGCGGATGCTTTGAGTAGTAAAGTATCAGTGGAGTTGAGGGCTATGTTTGCTAGCTTGAGTATTTCGCGTGATGGTGGTCTTGTGGCTGAATTGCAAGTGAAATCATCCTTGGTTCAGTTGATAAAGGATAAGCAACTGTTGGATGATTCCTTGGTGCCACATGTTCAGGATATTGTTGAGGATAAGCCATCAGATTTCTGCTTTAATGATGATGGAGTTTTATGTTTTGGGAGTCGAATAGTAGTGCCCAATGATTCGAGTTGAGGCGTGCTATTCTGACTGAAGCTCATAGTAGTCCTTTTGCTATGCACCCTGGTAGTACTAAGATGTATCGTGATCTTAGAGATGAGTACTATTGGGTGGGTTTAAAGAAAGATGTTGCTGAGTATGTGAGCAAGTGCGTGGTTTGTCAGCGAGTTAAGGCTAAGCATCAGTTTCCTTCTGGGTTGTTGCAACCGTTGAAGATTCCTGAATGGAAGTGGGAAAGGATTACCATGGACTTTGTGTTTGGTTTACCTTTGTCGCCATCAAAGATGAATTCGGTGTGGGTGATTGTGGATCGCCTGACGAAGTGTGTGCATTTCTTGCATGTGCATACTACGTATACTTTGGACAAGCTTGCGGAGTTGCACATTGCTGAGATTGTGCGGCTGCATGGTGTGCCAAAGTCTATAGTATCAGATCGAGATCCGAGGTTTACATCGCGTTTCTGGCAGTGTTTACACTAGGCTTTGGGTACACGGCTGAATTTCAGTACTTCTTATCATCCAGAGTCGGATGGACAGTCTGAGCGTGTTATCCAAGTGCTGGAGGATATGTTGAGGTGTTGTGTGATTGAGTTTCAGGATTCTTGGGAGAAGCATTTGCCGTTGGTGGAATTTGCTTATAACAATAGCTACCAGGCAAGTATTCAAATGGCACCTTGTGAGGCTTTGTACGGGAGGAAATGCAGAACTCCTCTTTGTTTGGCTGAAACATGTCAGAAGTTGGTCTCGGTGACAGCTTTGTTGAAAGGAACCACCGAGAAGGTGAAACTCATTTGTGAGCGATTGAAGGCAGCTTCTGATCGGCAAAAGTCTTACGCGGATTTGAATCCAAAGAGCACGTACGAATTTTTAGTTTATAGTGCACTCCCTTTCTATTGATCGATCAATTATATCCGGTAAGTATCTCATCTTCCACGCCAATATATTATGTCAAAACATCATCTCACCTACTGTTTTTAATGCAACATTTCACAAAGCTTTCTCATCTCATTCAAAATCATAACATTTGCCATGATTTAAATCAAAAGCTCAAAACTCATCAATGCAACATGTTATTTCATAAAATCTTTTCAAGCATCATCTCATGTTACAAATTATGCATAAAAACAATAGGAATTTATGTATCTCAAACAATGAGCATGTAAAAGCATTTTAGGGGCAACCACCACATATATGAGAGCAATCTAACCAATACTTAGTTCCGAACTCAGGAAGGTGTTTCAAACCTTTCCTAAATCCATAAACCTTGTTTCTTTGTCCCTCAAGGACTTCTAAACCATTCGCACTCTCCGATTACGTTTCCTTTTCTCTCCGAAACGCTATCTAAGCTCCCGGAACAACACCAAAGGCGTCCGAAGATGTCTCCCTTGTTCATAACACATAAGAGCAGAGGATTAGTGCATCATCATGCATTGAAATCATTAGCGGCACACCTAAACTCGCTGATCTACTCAAGAACCATATTTCGGCTACCAAAAACAACCGAAATCATCTCCAAACACTCCCAAAACAAAGCCCAGCCATGATCTATCACTTCTAATCATTTATAAACATCAATCAACATCGAAAACCACCACAAACTCGTCCTTATACCTCTAGCTATAACAGAACACAAAAATCACCCCAAAAACCACCATTCTAGCATGCAAAACTTAGGAATCCAAGCCTATTCGGGACTTGTTTGATAAAACCTCATTTCTAACATCAATTACCATCCAAAATACATTATAAAACAACCTCAAAACAGTGCCTAACCAACAACCACGAAAATCATCAAGATCTCTCCAAAAACCTTGAGTTTTAATACAATTTCTTGTTTCTAACATTAAAGCAACTCAAAAATCATTAACAAAGGATTGATAACTTGGGAATTTTAGTAAAGAACTGATCATTAGAGGAGAAGGACGAAGCTTACCTCTAATGGCTGATTTCTCCTTGATTTGGGCAAGTTTTCTTGAAAATCCAATGTGAAAACAAGACGATTTGGAGAGGAAAAGAATAGGAATCAAAAGGAGATTGAAATCTCATCAAAAGGGATGAAAATCAAAGGCTAATTGATGAAGGAAATGTGTTTGGCTGAAAAGAAATTGAGAGAAAATGAAATGAGAGAAAATTAACGTAAGGTAGTTATGAAAAGTCAAAGATAGTTTTCCTTTAATCAATCTTTATTTCCTTTAATTAAAACATTATTAAAATCACCCAAAATAAGGAGAAATCTGATTAAAAACATTTTGGTAAAATTAGCTCCTTAAAGATTCAAAGTTTCAATCCTTTACAAAACAGTCAGTTTTGAACTTATGCAAAAACTGCGATTTGGTCACAACACTGAAATGTAGTATTTCCAAACATTATTTTGTAAAATTGTTTTCACCATAGTCATTCATATAATAAATGAGGATTTTTAGATATTTTCCATATTTTTAAACCATCCCGAACTAGGTGTTCCCTAAATCTCCCTTTAAGATTCGAATAGTTCTCGACCGGTCTGATTCGAACTCTAAAACATCTAGGCCCAAAATCAGGGCGTTACAACTCTCCCCCTCTTAAGAAATTTCATCCTCGAAATTTACCTGGAGGAAAAAGGTAAGGAAATTACTTCTTCATGTCTTCCTTCCTTTCCCACGTGGCTTCCTCAGCACCACGATGTCTCCACAACACTTTGCACAGCTCAATGGTCCTACCATGGAGAACCTTGCTATCCGAATCCGGAATCTCAATAGGTTCCTCATCATATGTCAAATCTGGATTCAACTAAACCTCTTCCACAGGCATAACATGCGAAGGGTACGATCTATACCTTCGAAGCATGGATACATGAAACACGTAATGTATCTTTTCTAACTCTTGAGGTAGTCTCAGCTTATAAGCAACAGGACCCACACGTTCTATCACTTCGTATGGTCCAATGTACCTTGGGCTCAACTTGCCCTTCCGACCAAACCTCGTCACCTTCTTCCAAGGTGAAACTTTCAGAAACACACGATCACCCACAACAAATTCTATCTCC
Source organism: Hibiscus tridactylites (assembly GCA_958450335.1). Classification (NCBI taxonomy): domain Eukaryota; kingdom Viridiplantae; phylum Streptophyta; class Magnoliopsida; order Malvales; family Malvaceae; genus Hibiscus; species Hibiscus tridactylites. The sequence continues at coordinate 19,394,862 of OY288278.1, read as the reverse complement.
ATACGTTTCAAATCCGCGTAAGACTTTTGCCAATCTGATGCTGCCTTCAACCGCTCACAAATGAGCTTCACTTTCTCGGTGGTTCCTTTTAACAAAGTCGGCATCGAGACCAACTTTTGTCCCGTTTCAGCTCAACAAAGAGGAGTTCTGCACTTCCTCCTGTACAAAGCTTCATAAGGTGCCATTTGAATACTCGACTGGTAACTGTTATAATAAGCAAACTCCACCAAAGGCAAGTGCTTCTCCCAAGAACCTTGGAACTCAATAACACAACACCTCAACATATCCTCAAGCACTTGGATAACACGCTCCGACTGTCCATCTGTTTGCGGATGATAAGAAGTACTGAAATTCAGCCGCGTACCCAAAGCTTGATGCAAACACTCCCAAAACCTTACAGTGAACCTCGGATCTCTATCCGACACTATAGATTTTGGTACACCATGCAAACGTACAATCTCAACAATGTACAACTCCGCAAGCTTATCCAAGGTGTACGTAGTATGCACAGGCAAGAAATGTGCACACTTCGTAAGGCGATCCATAATCACCCAAACAGAATTTTTCTTTGACGACAATAGAGGCAAACCATACACAAAGTCCATGGTGATCCTTTCCCACTTCCATTCAGGGATCCTTAACGACTACAACAACCCTGGAGGAAATTGATGTTCAGCCTTAACTCGCTGACAAACCATACATTTGCTAACATACTCAGCAACATCTTTCTTCAATCCCACCCGATAGTACTCATCCTTCATATCACGATACATCTTTGTACTACCAGGGTGCATAGCAAAAGGATTACTATGAGATTCGATCAAAATAGTGCGCCTCAACTCAACATCATTCGGCACCACTACCCGACTCCCAAAACATAAAAGACCATCATCATTAAATAAGAAATCCGATGGTCTACCCTTGGCAATATCCTGAACATGTGGCACCAAGGAATCATCCAACAACTGCTTATCCTTTATCAATTGGATTAGAGATGGTTTCACTTGCAATTCGGCAACAAGACCACCATCTCGCGATATGCTTAAGCTAGCAAACATCGCTCTTAACTCCACTGCCACTTTCCTGCTCAAAGCATCGGCCACCATATTGGCCTTCCCCGGATGATACTCGATCGTTAGATCGTAATCCTTAAGCAACTCCACCCAGCGTCGTTGCCTAAGATTTAACTCTTTATGAGACATCAGATACTTCAAACTTTTGTGATCCGTATACACCGTACAATTCTCACCATAGAGATAATGTCTCCAAATCCTTATAGAAAAAACCACTGCAGCCAACTCAATGTCATGCGTAGGATAATTGCGCTCATGCACTTTCAACTGTCGTGATGCATAAGCCACCACCTTACCCTCTTGCATTAACACACACCCCAACCCAACATAGGATGCGTAACTATACACCACAAACTCTTTCCCTAATTCAGGTTGAACCAAGATAGGAGCTTGTGTCAAAGCTGCTTTTAGCTTCTCAAAAGCTTGATGTCTCGCTTCCGTCCACTCATACTTAACATCCTTTTGCAACAACTTCGTCAAAGGGGCAGCAATCTTAGAAAATCCATCCACAAACCTCCGGTAGTATGCTGCCAACCCAAGGAAACTACAGACTTATGAGGCTTCCAATTCATCACCGCCTCAACCTTCTAGGATCAACTCGAATCCCCTCAGCCGAAACCACATGACAAAGGAAAACAACTTCCTTTAGCCAAAACTCACATTTGCTCAGCTTAGCATAAAGCTGATTTTCCAACAACACCTGCAAAACAATCCTCAATTGACCTTCATGCTCCTCCTCTATACGAGAGTACACAAGGATATCGTCGATGAACACCACAAGGAACTTGTCCAAGAATTCATGGAACATCGTATTCATCATGTCCATGAAAGCATCAGGAGCATTCGTCAATCCAAACGGCATCACAAGAAACTTATAATGCCTATATCTTGTTCTAAAGGCTATTTTCGGCACATCCACATCCTTCACCTTTAACTGATAGTACCCTTTACCCCAAATTAATCTTTGAAAACACAGCCGCTCCACGAAACTGATCAAAAAGATCATCAATCCTCGGCAAAGGATACTTGTTCTTGACGGTCAACTTGTTCAGCTGACGATAATCAAAGCACAACCTCATCGTGCCATCTTTCTTTTTAACAAACAAGACCGGTGCACCACCAAGGTGACACACTAGGCCGAATAAAGCCACGGTCAAGCAACTCTTGAATTTGTGTCTTCAACTCCTTCAACTCTTTGGGTGCCATGCGATAGGGAGCAATGGACACCGGAGTTGTGTTCTTATACAACTCAATTCCAAATTCAACCTCTCGACTAGGCGGAAAACCAGGTAATTCCTCCGAAAACACTCTAGGGAACTCACACATGATTCTTATATCATGTACGCGAACCTCCTTTGAACTAGGATTCATAACGAAGGCTAGATAATCCTCACATCCTTGCCGCAACATCCAGCTTGCTTCTAGCGTAGACACCACATTAGCTAGAAACATCACATTTTCTCCCACCACCACCACCTCATAATCATCCGCAAGTTTCAGCGAAACTCGCTTGCTTTCGAAATCCACAACGGCTCTATGCTCAACAAGCCAATCCATGCCAAGGATTACATCAAAACCATAAAATGGCAATTCCATAAGATCAACCAGAAACACATGATCTTGCACCTTTAAGAGGCATCTCCTATACAACTTTCTTGTTACAACCGTCTCGCCAAAGGAACTAGTCACACGCATAACAACATCCAAAGACTCAACAGGAAAACCAAGCATTTGAGCATGTTCACGCAATATGTACGAGTGTGTACATCTAGAATCAATCAAAGAAAGTAATGACAAGGATTGCAAAGTAAAGGAACCTACGATCACATCCGTATCATTCCTTCCCTCACGATGGGCATACACTCGAGCCTGACCACCACCTCAGGTTGGACACCCACCACATGCGCCACATTCCTTCCACCCTCATCTCTACGCTGGAAATTACCATGGCCGCGCCCACGACCTCTATGTGGCTCAACTGCTCTCACCGGAGCTTGCCCCTCTCTCAACGGCTGAGGACAATCTTTCTTCATATGCCCTCGGTTACCACAGTTCCAACAAGTACCATGGTTACCCCAACACTCACCAGCATGTCTTCTACCACACTGGTTACACTCAAGAGTCCTCAAGAAAGCATTCGAACCTTGCTGACCTCTTCAGGGTTACCACCCCCGCGTCTAGCATCAAAAAGCGGCTTCCTATCCTTATGCCTCTTATTGCGATCTCTACCAAAATCGCGTTCTGCAGCTTGCTTCCCCGAGCTAGAACCTCCTGCTCGACTCGCCAAGCCAAGATTCAACTCATTGTCCTTAGCTCTAGTGACCAAGACATCGAAATTAGTATAATCGACTGCGAGCATATAGGTTTTCGAATCTGCCACCAGCCCATAACGGAACCGTTCACATCTTTCTCTCTCGTTAGGAATCAGCTCAGGTGCATATTGGCTAAGGCGAACAAATTAAATCTCATATTCAGCCACAAACATGCTCCCTTGCACAAGGGACATAAACTCCCTCTTTTTCTCGTCGAGGTAGTGAACTCCCAAATATTTCCGCTTGAACGCATTAAAAAAGAATGTCCAAGTCACCTCGTCATCCTCCATTCCCGCAATAGTGGTCGTCCACCACATATATACATCACCATGCAACAGGGACACAATGCATCCCAACTTCTGAATATTGTTGCAGTTCAGTTGTCCAAGTATCCTCTTGGTACTCTCTAACCAAGACTCGGAACCTTTCGGTGTCAAACCTCTAAACTCAGTCCCTCCTAGACTGCGAAGACGCTCCAACGGCAATCTCACATTAGCACCATCCTGTGGTGCAGCTCCATGAGCTCCAGCTACTGCTACCTAGAAAGCTACAACAATAACTTGCATCAACATAGTCATATCAAGAGCAGCTTGCCCCTGACCTCCCTCGGGTCCAGCAACCCTAGCACCAACTCCAGCAGCACCAGCCCCAGCTCCACCACCACACGGTGGTCCACCAGGGGGAGGAGGAGGTAGATCCTCATCATTCTCTACATTCTCATTCTCAGCCATTGCTCAAGTATTGATTCTAAGCTCTCTGCGTGGCCCCTTAATGAAAACAATGCACTAAAAAAAATACAACAACTCAATTAGGCATAACAAGGTAAGTAATCCAAGTACTGAAACTCATTTTTGAAAATAATTCTTCTCATTAGTAATGATATGGCAATGGGATCCCCAACTATACCCCAAACACAACATAGAATCACAAATTCATCTCAATTGAATCATACATCGCTATTCACATATCACATTTTCACCGAAAAGTCACAAACATACATAACCACATACCAAGCCCCAATTATTCGTTAACCTGGCTCTGATACCAACAAATGTAACCCTCTTAGCCCGACCTAGACGCTTGACCCAAACTACGAAGATTACACGGGGAAAACCAAAGTCAACCCGAAAGTCAACCTTGATTAACGACCCTTTTTTTCTTTTAAATCTTTTCTAGATGCACATTAAGCCTATGTGAATACTTAAGAATCATTTGAGAGAAAGGCACAGCGATCGAAAAACATTTAGGGACTCAATTGCACGAATTACACTTTTAGGGACCAAAATGTAATTTTTAGAAAAATATAAGGTCTTTTTAGAATTTAAGATTAGCACTATGTAATTAGTCATATTTCATGCCTCCCTACCAAATTTCAACTTAAAAAGACATTCCAAGCTCAAGCAATTGCGTCCACAACATTCAGGACTAAAATGTAAGACATGCAAACTCAAAACAATTCAAAAACATCATCCAACGGTCATCCGTTTCGGCACACAAACCTCTGTACCGGAACACCCGTATCGAAACGGTGTTGACCGTTTCGGTACCCGGGTGCGTTTCGAGACCAGTATCGAAACAGGCCTCTCTAGTAGCCAAAATGTTCTGAAATACCTTCAATCGTTCTGAAACACTATGGCCATTACATGCCCCCTTTTCAAAAGAGTTAAGGGTGTTTCGATACATCTTGCTCTGTAGCAGCAGGAATTGCAGGTTTTTCACCTTTTGAACCCACTCAAACATGCTTCAAAACATACCATATCGTACCAGCAACTTGTCAAGACATTAAGGATCATATTTAAGAACCTTAAACTAGAGCATGACATCAAACACATGAACATTCCATCTATATGCATACTTCCTAGCCACAACACCAAATATAAGCATACAAACCTCCAACCAAACCAATATGACCATTTACAACCCATAAAAGCCTTCACAAACATGCCACAAACTTAGGGAGTTCAAAACACATCTCCCAAATAAAACCTTGATGTCCCATTGCCAAATATCAAAACTAAAGTGTATAAAAACATCACCATACATGAACTTTGCGCTTCCTTGGATGTTCTTAACCCTCTTCCTACCCAAAACACCTCAATTATCTACATTATTGGTAAAAGAGAGCGTAAGCACATTTGCTTAGTGAGGCATGCTCTAAGAAAATCAACACAATAATGCATTATTCAAAACACTTTCTCAAAAGCCTTTTTCTACAACATGCTCTTTCTATCTCATGCTTGAAAACCATTTCAAAGCAAATCTCCATTAAAAACACATGTACCTCAATTCTGTCTCATGCATTTAAACCAATGCAAATCTCATGCCAAGGCCATACACATGCTTGTGAAAACTAAAGCATTTCATATACAAATCTCATATGCATTTCTCATAGCATAAATCATCTCATCAATAGGTCAATCTGAATCAAAAGCATTTTCATATATTATATTGGCATTTCACATCTCATTATTACTCGGATATGCGGAAAACATTCTCAAACCACTAGACTCTTCTGGTGGAATCTCACATCACCGTACTCACATGGCGAAATCTCTCGTCGCCACAAAGCTTGGGTATTTCACCAAGTCCTACCCGATGGAATGCCCATCATCAGTCTCTCCCTTTGGATTGAATCCAAAGAGCACGTACGAATTTTTAGTTTATAGTACACTCTCATCCTATTGATCGATCAATTATATCTGGTAAGTATCTCATCTTCCATGCCAATATATTATGTCAAAACATCATCTCACCTATTGTTTTTAATGCAACATTTCACAAAGCTTTCTCATCTCAATCAAAATCATAACATTTGCCATGCTTTAAATCAAAAGCTCAAAACTCATCAATGCAACATGTTATTTCATAAAATCTTTTCAAGCATCATCTCGTATTACAACTCATGCATAAAAACATTAGGAATTTATCTATCTCAAACCATGAGCATGTAAAAGCATTTTAGGGGCAACCACCACATATATGAGAGCAATCTAACCAATACTTACTTCCAGACTTAGGAATGTGTTTCAAACCTTTCCTAAATCCCCAAACCTTGTTTCTTTTTCCCTCAAGGACTTCTAAACCATTCGCACTCTCTGATTACGTTTCGCTTGCTCGCCGAAACGCTATATAAGCTCTCGGATCAACACCAAAGGCGTCCGAAGATGTCTCCCCTGTTCATAACACTTAAGAGCACAGGATTAATGCATCATCATGCATTGAAATCATCAGCCACACACCTAAACTCGCTGCTCTACTCAAGAACCTCATTTTGGCTACCAAAAACAAATGAAATCATCTCCAAACTCTCCCAAAACAAAGCCCAGCCAAGATCTATCACTTCTAATCATTTCTAAACATCAATCAACATCAAAAACCACCACAAACTAGTCCTTATACCTCCAGCTATAACAGAACACCAAAACCACCCCAAAAACCACCATTCTAGCATGCAAAACTTAGGAATCCAAGCCTATTCGGGATTTGTTTGATAAAACCTCATTTATAACATAAATTACCATCCAAAATACATTAGAAAACAACCTCAAAACAGAGCCTAACCAACAACCACGAAAATCATCAAGATCTGTCCAAAAACCTTGAGTTTTAATACAATTTCTTGTTTCTAACATTAAAGCAACTCAAAAATCATTAACAAAGGATTGATAACTTGGGAATTTCAGTAAAGAACTGATCATTAGAGGAGAAGGACGAAGCTTACCTCTAATGGCTGATTTCTCCTTGATTTGAGCAAGTTTTCTTGAAAATTCAATGTAAAAACAAGAGGATTTGGCGAGGAAAAGATTAGGAATCAAAAAGAGATTGAAATCTCATCAAAAGGGATGAAAATCAGAGGCTAATTGATGAACGAAATGTGTTTGGCTGAAAAGAACTTGAGAGAAAATGAAATGAGAGAAAATTGACGTAAGGTAGTTATGAAAAGTCAAAGATAGTTTTCCTTTAATCAATCTTTATTTCCTTTAATTAAAACATTATTAAAATGACCCAAAATATGGAGAAATCTGATTAAAAACATTTTGGTAAAATTAGCTTCTTAAAGATTCAAAGTTTCAATCCTTTACAAAACCGTCACTATTTAACTTTTGCAAAAACTACGATTTGGTCACCACACCGAAATGTAGTATTTCCAAACCTTATTTTGTAAAAAAAATTTACCATAGTCATTCATATAATAAATGAAGATTTTTAGATATTTTTCCATATTTTTAAAGCATCCCGAACTAGGTGTTCCCTAAATCTCCCTTTAAGATTCGAACCGTTCTCGATCGGTTCGAATTCTAAAACATCTAGGCCCAAAATCGGGGCGTTACATGCCGACTTCCCACGGCACGACCGTTGATCGACGCAGGCTTGCTCTTATCCATTATATTATGCAAAATCATAAAATGAATGTAGGTAATTTAATTGTGCAGCAAATCTACAAATATGCAGTGAAGGAGAAGGGGCTGCTCTATTTCCCGTCACTCATCACCGGGCTCTGCACGGAGAATGAAGTCTTGTTCGATAGAACCGACGAACTCACAAAAGAAAGACAAGGATGGGACAAGGTGACCTGCCACAGAATAATGGAGATCTCAAATGCCGAGCCTCTGCATGCCACACTGATGCAGAGTATTACCAAGGCAGCAGCATCAGCATCCGTCCCGGTGATACCTCAACCACAAGCCTCTGTCGCCGCAGGCTTCCAGCACATTATGAACAAGCTGGAGGCAATGGACCAACGCCAGTAGCGGTTCATGGCGTATACCAAGGACTTCTACAGCGCAACAACTCAGTGGATCCAAAATAGTTTCCCTGACCCGACGATCCAATTCCTCATCTTCCCCATTGTCGTCTTCTCTGCTGCCACCGCCGCAGCCCATCATAGAGCCCAAAAAAACCCTGCCGCCGCTTCTGCCAAGCACCACCAGTCCCAGCCTACCGCAGCCTCTGATACACTTTCTACCGCAGCAAGGAGAGGTAAGCGCAAGGTCGGCTTAGACACACCGGCCGGATCCATACCCCACACCACCTCAGATAGTGACCACTCTGTTAGCCAGGTGTTTGACTTGATCAACCGCAATGGACTGAACATGGACAACATCGACCTTGATTCCCTTGAAGAGGTGGAAGCCCCAGCAGCAAAGCCCACCCCACCATCACGCGCCCAGCTATTCCGAGAATCCAAACGAATCAAGCGAGCAGCTCCTAAGCCAACGATGTGGCTAATTTTGGAGCCCAACAGTGACGAGGAGGATGATTCTGCCACCTCTAAATCCATTTAATTTCCTCTTCAATTTTTTGTTGCTTATCTGTTTATGCCCTCATATTTTGTGTTTTAAATTTTTATATCTTATGTATGAAATGTAATCATTGGGGGCAATGCTTCGTTCAAGCTTGGGGGTGTAGGTTGAGAGGCCGAGGCACTGCCATGCTGCAGCAGTATAATATAATTTCCATGCAGATTTTGTGCTTCTACTTGTTAATTTTTTTATTGCATATGCCTTTACTAACTTTTGTTTATGCCATAGCATTACTTTCTATCAATTGCCTTAGTTTAGTTTTAATTAAATATTCTTTCTTGGCAATAGAGCACTCTCTTCTTACCATTGTTTAGAACTGTTTAGAGCCTTTATTTTTAGGATTCTTAAAGGAAGATAACTTAGGATCACACTATGAGATTAAAACTTAAACACCTTTGTGACTTGTCTGATTTACGAAATTCTAGTACACTTAGGACATAGATTAGCATAGAAAGAAAATTGGGTAAAAGTTAGAGGTGCCCACCACTAGCTCTAGCTTAAGAAAGCCCTAGAGGTGCCTGAAACCGGTTCTAGGCTAATCACTATAGGTGCCCGAAATTGGCTCTAGTTGGTTAGGTTGCTTAAAAAGTCCAAGTTAAGTAGTTTAATGGTTAAGTGTTTACTTCGAATCCTTGTAATCATCTTGTTCATAATACATGCACACACTCACAAATCTTGTTCACAAAGAAAATTAATGGTTTGCATTGCTTGAGGAAAAGCAATAGTTCGAGTTTGGGAGTGTGATAAGTGCCCTAAAGTCCTATATTTTGAACCTTTATCATGGTAATTATCACTCAACCTACACCCATTTGAGCTGCATTATGGCCTTTCATGCATAGGTTTCATCATTTATGCCTTTGAACCTTATATTATGTTTATTCTATGAAAAAGATACTATTTAATGCATGATTGGTATTCTTGCATATTTGCACTGCTAGAGCAGGTAGATGCCACCACAACACAGAAAGCGGGAGGGAAGATGAGGCCAAAGTAGCAGAAAACATACCCTGATCGAGCCAAGCCACATGACAGCTTCTACTGAAGGAAGCTGAGGAAGCCTTGCTGAGCAGACCGATGCCGAGGCAGCAAAAGCTAGGCCGCGGCATCATTTCGCTAGAGGAAAAAATGAGCAAAGTGGTAGCCGACATGTAGAGCTTTCAGCGTTGGATTTTTCTACAAACTTTGTGTGGAAACTGGAGCTCAAGAAGAGGAGGAAAACATGGAAGGAAGTATAAAGTTGGACTCTTAGACAAAAGTGTATATTGTAATAAATTAAAGAGATTTACTTCTTTAATAAAACCTAGTCCAAGTCCAACTTAACTTCCTCTCCAAGAAGGATTTGTGCCTACACCTTTCCCTATATAAAGGCTTGCCGCCATGAGGAGAAGAGAGGACATCGGATCGGAGAAAGAGAGAGATTGAGCTTAGGATTGTGAGAAAACTCTTTGTACTTAGTTTTTGTTCTTATTGCAATAAAAGTTAAGGTTTTCTTATTATGGCTTTAATTATTTTTGCATTCTACTCGGGAGAGGGTTTGTGAGATCATCCATTTGTTCAATATCGGGAGAGTTGAGTTCGCGAAAGGAATAAGTATGGTTTTTGCCCCACGTGGTGTTAACTAACTCGGCCTAGGGATAGGTTAGAGTTTTAACGGCTAAAAGAAGTGTATGAACAGTTGGTGTTTGCCCTTTGATTCACGCAGGGAGGTATCATTAGAGTTCAGTCATCAACCATCGTTTCGTGCTAAGGGATAAGGTAGAACTAAGGGTGATAACGAGCCGAGCTGAGCCCGAGGCTGGCCAGGCTCGGCTCGGGCTCAAGGCTCGCCGAGCTCGGAATTTTAAGCTCGAGCTCGGCTCGAAAACAATATTATTGGGCTCGGCTCGGGCTCGAAGCTTGTTAAGCTCGGTTCGGGCTCGTTAGGCTCAGCTCGACTCAAAATGAAAAAAAAAATTATAGTTTTTTTATAAAAGATTCGTTAAAAACCCTTTTCATAACCAACACTAAAATAAAATTCAATGACCGGAAAGGGGAAAAAAGTGCCAAAAGTTATATTAATCCAAATAATCAATAAATATCTCTTATAATACAATCACACAATTAAAGAAAATACAAAATCAAACAACAACCAACTAATGAAAGAAAATACAAACACATAATTTATTTTAGTGCATATGTAGATTCCGAGCCTGTTCACGAGCTTTTCGAGCCGAGCCCAAGCTCGAGTCGAGCCCGAGCTCGAGTCGAGCCCGAGCTCGAGTCGAGCTCACTCAAGCCGAGCTTTGACCGAGTCGAGCCCGGGTAGCTCGCGAGCCGGTCAGGCTCATTATCACCCCTAGGAAGAACCACCCAAGGACACTTTGCCAAGCCTTAACTGTATCTGACCACGAGCAAGGGATTGCTGCGGCAGGACTTCATCCATTGCGGCCGCGGCAAAGATTTAGACCACTGCTATGGTAGTAGTGCATTGTTGCATTCAAGGACATAAATGAAGTCAAGAGGATTCCACACTGCGACACACTCTAATCCGGCCCATCTTCTCATCTTGATTAATTCTCTGTTTATTTACTCGATTTCATTAGTTTAGTTATTTTTAGATTATCTTAAATCACCCAACTAAATTGTGTTTTTACTTTATTTTTTTTGCAGTGCAAGGGAGTAGAATCGAAGGTTGAGTACCAATCCCTGTAGAGATGATACTCTTATACTTATCCTTATATTACTTGCGTCGTGTATACTTGCACAACTGTGAATCACTATTTACACACAACAATCTGCAAAGCACAAAACACACCAGAACAGTACCTTTTTCCACCAATTAATCACAACATAAAGGTCAAGCAGAATAAACATGAGAGCATTGTGTTTGATGCATAAAAGGCTACAACGTAACTCAAAATGGTGTAGGTTTAACAATAATTGTCATAGAAAAGGCTGAAAATGTAAGACTTTTACTCACTTAACATTGAGCATATGAGATACCGTTGTAAAGGTCCCATGAAGTAGAATAAGACCCCAAAAGAATCATTATTCGAATCTCTACCTTTACCCATTCGAAATATGTCTCAAAGTTACCATTTTCCTCATATTTTTCCAACAAGTTATAGTGCCCTTGGGCCTATTTTATGGACATGATATTTTGATTATTGAATTAATTATTATAAAGTTGCATGCTTTTTGTATCCTTGAATATTATTAATTATTCTAAATATCCCTAATCAGCTATTATTGTAGGAACAATAATAAGATAAGATTGGTATAAAGTTTGATAGATTCATAAGATGAATATGTGAATGAGATTCAAATCAAATTCATATATGTATTTATTGAGAACAAATATTAGGATCGACTCGTCTTGAGATTAATACACAAATTAAAGTTATATATTAATCTTCAACATTTGTGACATTAAATCCTTACACCTAAAAATGCTACAGTTCTCAACATGATGATTATTATGTTTTGATATAGTCAAACATCGTTTTTAAACGAACGATTATAATGGTTATGCTTGAACAAAATAGGGAATCATACAGTGAGATGTGAGTGATTAAGATGGAATTTATCCCTCTTACCATAGGAGATATATCTCTGGGGCCCTCGATGATTGAGACTGAGAAATGCATGGTCGTGCTCAAATGAGTTAATAGAGATCAATGTCATTTGTTTAGTCAATTCAATTGGACACCGAGAAACTAAAGATAGAACGATATAAGGTTAAGATTTTCCATGCCTTATATTCTATCAAGATATCGTGAGATAAAAGGATTACGACATAAACTGAATTAAGGTTGTCTCGGATTATGAGATTTTCATCTAAAGTCGTAATGTCTTGGTAGAGGCCACTTATGTCTTGTAGGATAAAATGTGATTTTATCTACTGCCAACGTTAATTGAACCTATAGGGTCGCACACTAAGAATGGATAAGAATGGTTGTGATTATAACACTCAATGATAAATTTAAGATAATGAGATTATTTTAAATTATATTGTTAGAGATTAATTATTCAAATTTAAAGAAGTTAAATGCATATTATTGTGATATAATATTTATTTGTTTTATTAGTTTTTGAAAATAATATAAATAAATAATATTATTAAATAATCTCATTATCTAGATTTGATTGGATTTAAATTCCTTACCAGATAAGGAATCTATTTTGGAATATATTATTTATACTTTAAATAAATATTATTATGTTATGAATATTTATCTATGTGGATGTCTATCATGATTAGAACTTTATCAAAGGAGTTTGATTTATTTATTATTAGGAATATTATCTCTATGAATTAGAGTTTAATGTATTATGTACTTCTTATGCCTATAAATAGATGATTCATTGAAGGCATTGTATACAATTTTATATTTTGAGAATAATACAAATCTCCCTCTTCCTCTCATCTCTTTGTTCTTCTTGTTCTTCTTTATTTTATCCACAACACGTTATCAGCACGAGACTCTAATCAACTGAGGTCTTCATCGTTATAATTCAAAAGAAGTTACCAGGAAGAATTCGATTATAGAATAAACCAAAGATAAGTTTTTTTTTCCTCCTTATATTTTTTAGTTACCGATTGTCTTTCTATTTTAACTTTGTTTTAATTTTTGAAAATTTTAGAAGTATGTTTGATTTTATTCGAACATTGGAAAGAGATAAATTTGTGGCTTCTCACAAACCAAAAGACGAATCGACAGAGACGAAGAGGTTGTGTTTGGGAACGATGGAATTGATTAAGGTTTGTTAAGCGAAAGTATTTGTGGGTTTTCATCTTTGGTACTCAACTACTTATGTTTTTCATACTTAATTATTATTATTTGTGTTTGTATATTTGTAAATTCATGAAGTTTGATGATGGTGCATGTAAAGCATGTTCGATTTATTGACTATACTTTATAATCATGAATAACAAAGTTATGTACGTAGAACTATGGTAGTCTTTCATATAAATTTATTAAAATACGTACTCTAGGTTTAAGGATTTTTTTTAGTAACAAAGATCTGTACATTAATGAAACGCCTTTGTTGGTTTAGTTTTTTTTTAAAGAGAGAATTATGACATAGATCATCTGATTTCTAATATATTCAATTCAGCCCATACATATAGATCTTATTATTATGGTTTCATATATGTTTATTTTTGACACAATGGTTAAACTTTGTATTAAGATCAATATGTGTTTATAATATTTTATTTGATGATATTGATATTTTAACCATGTATTGAGTTTTACATGTATTTAAATGACTTGGAAAGAGACACGACATTATGAGAAGATGTTTTGGTCATTTGCTACGTCTCCATTTTCCTCGAGAGGAAAACTAATATCGGTAAATTCTTATTTTATTTTTTATTCTTTAAATTATGATTTTAATGTGCGATAAATCATGATGAATTTCAATATATAAAAATATTGTTATAAAGTCTATATTTGCTCGAAAGCAATTTTTCTTCTTTGTCGAAAAACTCGACCATAGACTTCTCCCAATTTCAAGTTACGAAAATTCTTCTTGATCCAAAAAGTTTTATGGGAGGCATTCCTTGAATTGAATGCAAAGCATGATGTTTATTCCATGCGATTATCAATGATGGGGCATTCCCTGAAGTGAATGCAAACATGATGTTTATTCCATGCAATTATCAATAATGGGGCATTCCCTGAAGTGAATGCAAGCATGATATTTATTCCATGCGATTATTGGATCTGTTTCATTCCCTGAAGTGAATGCAAACATGGTAAATCATTATTCAATTAGAGACATAATTTCGATATAATCCAAGTATAATTGGCTGGACAGGTTTAACAATGCCGCGTACGAGGATTAAATCTTTGTTCTCTGTGATAAGGATATGTGAAAAAGGTTTTAAAGGCCCACTGGCTCTACTCCATTCCCTGAAGTGAATGTGAGATTATATTATGGAAGGAATAAAAAATCACATTAAAAGTTGTGGTCGTGGTCGAGGCTATGAATATACACATGAAAAATATAGTCATTTTAAGAATACGTCTACCCGCTGGTAGCGAAGTTATAAGGATGACAAGAGTGATAAAGATCATTCTAAGGAAGTGAAATCCTTTTACCAATGTGATGTTATAAACCATTAGTTTTCGTACTTGTCAAACGCCAAAATATTATGGACTTTATCCATAATCATGAATGATAAATGATATAATATAAACAAAATTTGTTTATGGCGTTATTGATCCAACTCAATTGGATACTGTTAATTTTCTCATAACCTTTGAAGAGAATAATTTACCATTTATTTTATTTCCCTTATAACCTCTAACAGGAATAATTGATTTTTATTTTATTTTATTTTATTTTTATGTTAATTCGTTTTATTTATTATTTATTTATGTTAGTTTGCTTTATGTTTATTTATTTCATATATTATTTATTTACGTTTTATGTTAATTTATTATTTGAAGAATATGATTACTTCCAGAATAAAATATACAATGAATTATGGCTATTTATGCCTAGAATTGTGGCTATTTATGCCTAGAATTGTGGCTATCTATGCCTTGCAGATAATGCAAGTACTCATATTGTATTTAAGCATAAGAAATATTTTCCCATTTAAATGCAAGGGGAAATATGAGTAGTATTTCTCAAAGTACTAAAATATCAATACTTCGGAAGAGCACTTGAAAGTTTATCTCTGATAAATAATCGACTTGATATGATGTGCTATATTTTATATTTTTCATTCCTCAAAGTGAATGATACAAAGTACATATTTTCAGTACTTGAAGTAAATGAAACAAAGCACATTTTGAAAGGTGCACAATTATGCATTTCTCGATTAAAATGCAAGGGAATAATATGAGTACTATATCCGGAAGTACTAATATCACAAAAGGCTCTGGTTGAGCAAATATGTTATTGTCAAATGGAACTTTATTCCATATTCACAGTGCGTTATACTCGTCAAAGTCAGAAAGAGAGCAATATGAGTTCGCAAACTATCCCTTTGGGAATTATAGATAACATATGTTATCAATTGGCATTTGAAATAAGCCAATATGTTTATAAGTTTTGGTAGCCAAAAAGTCAGTTGAAAGCTCTAGAAGAGCTCTATATTGCTACCAAAAGATAATTTCAATTGAAAGCTCCGAAAGAGCTAAATATATTCCTATTTAAAGGAACAATTTTGATGGTCGTACTAGACATGTACGAGTAAGATTGAATTACATGTTATGGTAAACAAGAAGTTTACAAATTCAGAGATATATACACATATATATAGTTGGCATGATCGGTTAGACCATCCTGATCAATAATGGTGCAGAAATTATTGAGATTTACATGCACATGTATTAAAAGAACTTGTAGTTCTTATGGTGCTTATTCTCAAAGGAATGGATTAAATTCCACTTATTAAAGAACGTGAAGTTCTTGTGTTGCTTAAAGGAATTGATTAAATTCCACTTACTAAAAGAACCTGAAGTTCTTGTGTTGTTTGTTCTCAAAGGATATAGATGATCCCACTTACCAAAAGAATTAGAACTTAAAGTTCTTGTATTGAAGTTGAGACTGTATGTCTTGCATATATGAACGAAATATGGGCCCATATATCCACAAATGTGGAAAGTTTTATATGATTTTAGTAGATGCATCTACATTGTTTTATCGACTTACAACCAGAAGTTTGTGAGATTGATTCTAAAAATATTCAGATTATGCAGTTAGACTATTCGTCTTGAAAAGCTATTGGGTTTATATTTTAGGCTATATCAGTTGTTACAAAGCCTATTGATTATGAAAAATATAGTTTAGCAAAATTTCAATTGGATGCCTCCTATTTAATAGCTAAACTATGAGAACAAAAGAGTTATTATTTATATGGTGTTTCCATATAGCAACACTTATACGCATCAAGCCAACAAGTTATAATAAACTCCCCGTTATGATTGGTTTTTGGTCAAAAACCATACATTTCCCATTTTATGATTTTTGAATGTGCAATATGAATTGCTCCACCACAACGCACAAAATGGGTAAATAAAAAGGGTTGAGAATATATATTGAGTACGAGTCTCCTTTTATGTTTAAATTCTTAAACATTAATTGGAGAATCATTTATGACATGATTTTTCTCAACATCATGGGGAGATAATAATCAGCTGGATAGAGGAAAATGAATTATCATTATCTAGATCCTCGTATATGAACTAGAAGTTCATAAGATAATTCATGTTATTACATGTCAACTGCCAGACATATTTACTGACCCAATGAGAGTAATTAAGTCTCATATACCAGCTGAAATGCTCTAAGTTTAAATTACATGTTAGAGCGAGAGAATGTAAATCATGCCTGAAGCATGATAGTTGAAATGGTTCCAATGATCAAAATTCTCGTAAATAGAAAGTAATATGAGATGGTCATATATTGGAGGCGGGTGCTCCTGAAGAGACCCAAGACATAACAAATAATAAAACTCTTGAAGAGTTTCAGGTACCTGAATAAAGATTGAAATCTTGAAGAGATCTCGATGAGTTATGTCATTACGAGAATGGAACCAGAAAATTGGAAAGTTGTCGACAACGTTTTTACAAACAATTTTACATAAAATACTTCTATAGAAGTATAGAAAGAAATTGAGGATCTTGTATAAAATCTATCCAGAAGTATAGATATTGAATTGGCTAATGTTGAAAGACGCTTTGAACTTCTAAAATAGAAGTATTTGGACCAGTAGTCCAAACACCTAAAGGTGTAATGCAAGTGAGGCACAAATAAGTAGTCGTAAATACGACTTGAACTGTGATTTATGAAAAGTTTTAATTACTTCATGGTGGATGCAATTACTTTGGCAGTTTTGAAAATTTTACATGCGTCTAATTATTTGTGGATCCATATTTATCCTTGAAGGATCTAAAATGCTATAAGCATTTGGAAATTTCTGAGGAAATTTATTTAGACATGTCTCATGAATATTTTTGGCGCATTTGGTATAATCGCCTTAGTGAATACTAATTGAGAAAATACTATAAGAATGATCAAATTTCCTTATGTATTTTATAAAGGAGTTTGGATCAAGATCCATCATGATAATTTTAGAACTCCTAAAGAGCTTCAAATTGGAAACTCGTGAAGTACTTTCAATACAAGTACTTGAATCTTGACATCAAGTTTATCTCGACCTGAAGATCGAGCATTTTTATATATTTCTTTTGTCTATGAATATACATAAGCTGAAAGAATCTTAAAGAAGATTCAATATGAATAGAACATATCTATTGAGTATCCCAATAGTTGTAAGATTGTTGGATGTGAATAAAGATAATTATATCTTTACTTGGTCTTGAAGCACTAGTCTACATATTAGTTGGTCAATAAATATCTATGAATATACAAAGATCATTACATTTAGATCTTCAAACATTCGTTGATGCCTCTTCAAATGTCGTAGAAATAATTGTTATACATGAGGCAAGCCAAAAAATGTGTTTGGCTAAGATTATTGACCCAACATATCCAAAAGATATGTGGATTTACTTTTCCAAGATATGATAAAAGCTATCTTGTGTGAAGATAAAGCAAGATGTATATCTCAGTTTGAAAGTTGATACATCATGGAACATATTACTCCAAAGTTTCATCCCTCGCGATCTTTAGAAAAATGATATTCAAGATTAAATTATGAAGATTCAAAGATCTTCTGTGATGTTTTCATGAGGGGGAGTAAATACGCGTTGCACTCTTTTTCCCTTAACCGAGGTTTTGTCCCAATGGGTTTTCCTGGTAAGGTTTTTAATGAGGCAACAAGTTATGCGTATCAAAGATGTGTGTACTCTTTTTCCTTCACTAAAGAATTTTTTTCCCACTGGGTTTTTATCGTAGTAAGGTTTTAACGAGGCACATTATCTTCATAGACATCCAAGGGGGAGTGTTATGAATATTTATCTATGTGGATGTCTATCATGATTAGAACTTTATCAAAGGAGTTTGATTTATTTATTATTAGGAATATTATCTCTATGAATTAGAGTTTAATGTATTATGTACTTCTTATGCCTATAAATAGATGATTCATTGAAGGCATTGTATACAATTTTATATTTTGAGAATAATACAAATCTCCCTCTTCCTCTCATCTCTTTGTTCTTCTTGTTCTTCTTTATTTTATCCACAACATATTATTATTATTATTATTATTACTATTATTATTAAATAAATCTGATTATCTAGATTTGGTTGGATTTGAATTCTTTATCAGATAAAGGAATTTATTTTAAATTATAATTTATATTAAAAGAGTTTTAATTAAATTATAATAATGAACTCAACTAAACCCTAATCAATTCGTATATGTGTGTGTGTGCGCCAAGGGTTTTTTTATCACTTGAGTTTTTCGAGTAGCCACCAAAACCAGAAAATCTCTATTTTCAAAATTTGAGAGAACTAGCATTTTGATGGCCATTCGTTGTTCATTTGTGTGTGGATACTTGTAGAGGGGTCATCATTCAGAAAGGCGGCGCTTTAGCACAACGGAATTGCAGAACCTAAGATTACCGCTTAATTGTTTATTCTTTGTATAGACAACACTTGTGAGCCAAAATTGTCATATTTGCTCAAGTTTTTAGGCTTGGGTGAGAGCTTAAAGAGTGCAAACAAATACCTATTAGAGGGATTTTAGTTTGCTTATTTTTCTTTCTCTTGTAAAGAGGGTTTACTAAAGCTTTGGTCTAAAAAGCTTTGAGTGTGTAAGGTTTTCCTCCTAAGCCTAGAAAAGGGGACGAAACAATTAGTGCATTGGTTGGAAAATCCTTAGTGGGAGCTACGATAATGGATGTAGGTGCTTGTTAATTAGTCAATTAGTGTGTAAGGGTTTCCTCCTAAGCTTTTAGTGGGGACGAATTAATTAGTGAATTGGGGGATGAAGATACATAGTCAATAATGGCATTTATAGGAACAAACGTCACTAAAGACAAGATATATAGCGACGTTTGGAGGAACAAACGTTACTAAAGGCAAAGTATATAGCAACATTTGGTTGAACAAATGCCACTCAAGACAAGGTATTTTCCAGCCTTTGGTGGAACAAACGCCATTAAAGTCAATGTATTTCACGATGCATGGTGGAAAAAATGCCACTAAAGATAAGGTATGTCGCGGTGTTTGAAGGAACAAACGCCACTAAAGACAAGGTATTTTGTGGAGTTTGAAGGAACAAACGCTGCTATATATCTCGACCATTTGCAACATTTTTTGTTCCCAAACGCCGCCAACTGTTGCGACGTTTGATTTAGCAGCGCTTCTTGCGGCGCTCTTCCTAGCGCCGAGAAGGTTTGTAACGGCGCTTAAAAATGCCTCTATAGGGCTAAAAATACCGTTAAAACCCGTTTTACTGTGGTTATTTCGTTATGCTACATTTAACACTTTTTTGTATTATTTAGCTCTATATTTTATTTACTTAAGTTATATTATAATTTTACTATATCTTATTTGAATTATGAAATTTTTGTAATTGTTTTGACTAAATTATGGTTTGAAAAACGTGAACAGTCACCCAGGGACGGAGCTAAGATTTGGGGTTAGGGGGCAAAACATAAATAATTAAAAGTGGGACCAAATTTAAAAATAAACTAATTTTTAAAACAATTTATATCAAGGGACCAAAGTGAAAAAAAAATAAATTTTTTTGGGGTGGGGGCAATTTCCCCTCCCCACCCCTTAGTCACCTAAGAAACCTAATATAACATATTGGGTTCTTCAGATTGATTAAGTTGGGTTTAGGGTGTTACAGGTTAAATTGTTGAATTTCATGCTCCTATTAGTTGTCTAACCTCAAATTTTAGAGGGAACAAAAACTAATTTGATTAAAGTTTCAAACTCGGTGGACTTAATGTCATTAGAAAAAAAATTGTTAGAGGAGGGAGTTCTCTCATTATCTATTTGACTTTATCATTAACTACACCAGAAAGAAATTATCCCTCATTTAGAAGAATTAAGTTGAAGCTCGTAGAGGTGATAGAATTATTCCAACAATCAAATAAAAACTTCCTTTAAAAGTTATCATGTATAGAATCAACGATTTCTTGAAATGTTAGATGAAATTTCTTCATTTTATTAAAAATATTTCTCAACGATATGATAGAGTGATTAAATTAATTTGAATACATATTGTTTAATCTAATCGTTGATTTATTAAATTATTAGATGTTTATAGAAAAATATCATTAATATATATAAGATAAGTATTGGATCGAATGATTCGAGTAAAAAATTTTCTTATTAGTTGAGTTGATACTTCCTATTTTATAAGTCAAACTTTATTTAATTTTTTTTTTCGAGTTAAGTTGCTCGAGTTTTTGTTCAAATTTAATTGTAAATATTTATAATGTTATGGTACTAACTATTTCCAATTTAAACGAATTTTTATAACCACGCATGATAAACATATACATATTTTCATGTTTTTTATATGTGAATATACATATATCAGGCAGAGTTGAGGAACTCAACACGACCTGAAAATTGATCCACTAACTACTAAAAAGTTCGAGTTATTCGAGTCTCTTTTTATAATTACAATTTTATTTGAAATCTTTTTAGTCGAGCCAAATTTATAAATCATAATTGGAATCAAGTCGGCTTTTTATAGTGTAAACTACAACGTATGTCACTTACGTTTGGTAAGTGTACACTTTTGCTCACCAATTTCAGAAAACTAATGTTATGATACTTGCGTTTTCGATTTTTTAACATTTGGTCACTCGAGTGTTAATTGTTGTTAGACAATTGACGGTGTTGACTTGGCATAGTAAAAATGGATAAATTATTTAGATAGTCACTAAACTCATACTTCACTCCTATTTTGACCACCGAACTAAACACAATTCGTATAATTACGTATTTAGTTCTCCATATTACACATAAAATCAATTTAGTCCTAATTTTAATATAAAAAATAATTTTAATCCATCAATTGGAATTTACACATACTTGTGTCACCTGACTTTAATTAGAATTTCGATTGATGAATTAGCATTGTCTCGAAGATTTTCAACATATTCTCAAAGAATTAGCACTATTAATTGTCATATAAACACTAATATGTATTATGTAATAATATGATTTGACATAAACGATAATTAATATTCAGTTTAAATAAAGTAATGGTTTTAGCTTTGAAACATAGATGGAATTGTAAAAAAATAAAAGTCAAAGAAACTTTCGATTTCATTCTAAATAATGATTTTCAGGGAACTTGATGTAATATTAACTATTGTTTATGCCATATCATATTACATAATACATATCAATTTTTACATGACAATTCAAAATTTTAACGATTTTATTAATAGGGGACGTAATTAGCATATATCGATAATTTAGAGATGAAATTGAAAAGTTCAAAAAAATTAGGGGTGAATTTGGAAAAGTACGATGCATTCAACTAAAAGATTTACCAATAGGTCGCTATATCAATATAAAAAAATTATTATTAAAATCAATATAAAATATTTGAATATAGAGTTATTTTAATAGTCCACCGGATGCGGTGTTTGTTATGTTACATGAGGATCTAGCTTGTCCTACGGTCTAGTTTGTTATGTTATGTGCCGGGGCGTTCCCGCTTTTCTGTAATGCTTTGGTTGGTACTCTTTTTCTCCATTTAGGTTAGGGAGGTTTTTAATGAGGCCAACCATGGCATCCCTTATTAATCAAAAAAAAAATATTTGAATATATACAATAAAATATGATTAGCGGAAACAAAAGAGAAATGGGTTGATGGGTGCACTGGGCTACTTCAATATATGGAGTTAGTTGAACACTCAAAATCTGGGGACCAACAAATTAAACTAAATACCAAATTATTAAAGCTTTGTGTGGTCCACTTCAATATACGGAGTTAGTTGAACACTCGCAAATTATATTAATAAAACCAGGATTTTGATATTTTATTAATTTATAATCTTTCATATTTCGAATACATCAATAATATCATTTTCCTACACAGTCTGAGCCGTCTCAGACATTTTAAAGACCGTGAGTGAAAACTAAAAAATAGACCTCTATAGACGAAAATATGTTACATTACTTTGAACAATTAATTTATCATTTCATTAATAAATCATAGAAACATGATAAAAATGATCAAACACATTATTTTCATTGTTTTGTTAAGAAAACTATAAGTACAACTAAAATAATAAGGAGCAACCACTTACTAGATTGTCACTTGAAAAATCTGTGAAACTATGAAGGTAGAAGACGGAGGCATAAGGCCTTGAATGGCCGCTCATGTTATTTCCCCAAAACAGACGCCACCGTTAACAAAGCTTCTAGAAATAAAGAAAATTAAGTTATTTTGTGAGCATATGAAATCATGGAAAATACTTTGATACACAAGTTTGTGTTTAGTTTAAACAAGCCTTTCAATTTTAAGGTTTAGAGATTTAGGTTGTGATTTAGGGTTTAGGGGTTTAGGTTGCAGGGTGTAGAATTTAAGGTTTATAGTTAGATTTTAGAGTGTAAGGTTTAGGGTTTAGGGGCTAGGGGTTTAGGTTTTAAATTTTATAGCTTAATTATGAATGGTTGTATAAATTTTTTACACAGCTTGTGTAACAAAGTATAACACATGAAATCATTAGCATACATACTTGTTGTTTTTGCTCAATATAGAAGGGTAGTTATTCCATGGACAAGTGCAAAGTTTCCACAAGAGTTTTGGTTTTAGGCCTTAGAGATTTCATTTAGGCTTTATTGTTTAGGGGTTTAAGTGTATGAGTTTGAATTCAGGGATGTGGCTAAAATTTAGCGTTTAGGATTTATATGTTAAACCTAAACCCCTAACCATATTACCCTACACTAAAACCCTAACCTCTAAACTTTAAATTATAACCATAAACCCTAAATTTTAACCACTTACACTTAAACTCCTAAATTATAAACCCTAAACTAGGTCCATAAATCCTAAAACTAAGGTGTTTGTAGAAATTTTTTTTTTCCATCGCCAATGCATGGGATTTTCCCATATAGAAAAGGATTTATATCCTATACACTAGCGATGGAAACTTTCAGTTTCCATAAGTGCCTTAGTTTTAGGGTTTAGGGTGTAGAGTTTAGGGGTTTAGATGTAGGGGTTTAGAATTTAAAGATGGTAGTTAGAATTTAGGTTTTAGGTTTAGAATTTAGGATTTAGAGGTTGGTGTTTTGTTTTTAGGGTAATATAGTTATAGTTTAGGTTTTACCTTATAAACCTTAAATTATAACCTTAAACTCTAAGTTTTAACTACCATCCCTAAATTCTAAACCCCTACACCTAAACCCCTAAACCCTACAACCTAAACTAAGACCCTAATGTAATCACTAAATTTGTACGGGGTAAACCCGTTTTTTATTTTTATAGTAATGCGCTTTTTATATGTTACTGCCCTATAAATAAAAAATATTGTATTATAGGCTTTGTTTAATTATATATATTGTGTGTGTATATTATTAAAATCCAAAAGCAAAACATATTACTAGTAGTATGTGTTTTTCATATGTGATTATTAATATTATGATTTAATTTAATATATAAACCCTAAAAATATTAACCTTATAAGTATATTAGATGTTCGGTGACAAGTTATTGCTATTTAATATAACTTATATTGATAAAATTAAAAAATATATACATATTATGGTAATTTAAAATAAATAACGCCTGAGTTTCTTATATATATAACAACAGTCCAATTACAAATATAATTAGCTCATCTTTCAATTACATTATCTAGCCCAGTAGGGCCTAACTAGCCCAACTAATTAGAACCCTAATCCCTTTTGTTGTCCTTTGCGCAGCCGGCTCGTAGCCCTTGGATCAGGACACGATCAGACAACTCAGATTAAAGCTGAAGTTGCCCCTCATCTGCTCGACGCACACGTGAAATTCACACGCAGCTCTACAGAACCCCCACGTGCGACGGTTGGAGCTTCCCACGTGCGCGTGCAATCCACCGCTGACTTTCAATTTCCTCATCGCCTGAAGGATATAGTGGTCCAACACCACCTCCGCATCACCGGTCCACGATGATAGACACGAAAGAGGCTTGCTCCCCAAGTCGTGCATTTTTTGGCCCCCTCCTCTATTATTTATCCACGCATGCAAGAGGACAAAAAAGAAAATATCAGCGAAAATAACAAATTTTTCAGAGGCAATCCGGCCAAAAATCAGAGACGAATGTGAATACAAAGAAGGGATAATAGATCAACCAATAGCAATTTATAGGACATTTTTCTATTTTCTAAAAATTCAAGTAATTTCGGCTATAAAACCGAAAGCAAACATTGTAAACTGGAGGTTTCAACGGGGAGAAATTTCGAAGAAATAAAAAGCAGCCTCAAACATTTTCAAAGGTATACTTCTTCTCTCTTTTTTTTCACATTCGAAAGCTTAAAATAAAAAGGGGTTAGGGATTTTGGTTTCTCACCTTTTGCGTTCGTTCGCCTCCTCGCCGTTTCGAATCCTGTCGGCAACAAATTTCTAGGCCTTTGTTGTAAGGGCCGTGTATGGTGAGCCTTTTAGATTTTCGGGATTAAGTATTAAAAAGAGTTTTTGAAATTAAAAGTGGGCTTTTTTCTGGTTTCTGTTTCTTTTGAAAAAAAGAAAGAGGGGATCTTGTTTTCTTGTTTTTGGGTGCTAGTTGAGTGTGAAACGTAGAAAAAGGGTTTTTGGGTGTTTAGGGGTTCGTCGGCCGCCAATTAGCGACGGTCGATGTTTCAGGTGTTGATGTTGAGAGAATGAGAGAGTCTGAGAGTTTAGGGTTAGCAAAAGGGGGCTAAAATGTTTTAAACTCGTTTTTATATTGTTTTAACAAATTAAAATTGGCATAATCACGTTTCTCGTCCTTCCGCGTCGCGTTATTTATGCGTATATGGTTTCTATGTTTTGAAATCCCGTCTCCAGTCCCTGGAATTTTGACGAGCTTTAGAATTTAGCCCTTGTTTCAATCGTAACCTATTTTCAAATGGTTTAATCACCCCATGAGTCCCTGAAGTCATGTTTCGGGTTCAATTTTTGTTCCTATTTCAGTGTTTTTTCCTTTATCTTGCATTTTTTTTAATTTCTGCCACAGTATTTTAATTTCTTTAATATTAGTCTTTATTTTTTTTTTGCCTTTTTATGTGGTGTGGAATGTATGATTCGTTGTGATTGTGGTTTGATTGACGGTATGAATGTGTGTAGCTGTCAAGTGTGTAATGTATGTCTTATACAATACCTTTTTTATAATGTAAGATTTGAATAATATCTAATGTGTATAATATAAGGTTTTTCTTATATAATACGTAGCTTGGTACGCAATCTAACATATGATTTTACAATGTATACAACTAATAGTTTTTTTAGTAAAGTGTATAATTCCTGGTATTTCTTGTAAAATGCATAATATATATAGCTTCCTTGTAAAAAGAAATATATGCTTTATGAAATATATAATATACATCTTTTAACGCATTATATGATTTCTCTATATAATGTGTATATATAAATGTTATACGAAACTTGTTTTTCATGGAATATGTATAATATGTTTTCATAATTTATAGTATAGCATTATATTATAATGTATTGTTAGCATAAAATATGCGATGGATGTTTATATTTTTGAGCTTGGGCCATGGGCTTTGGGGGGCTTAAAAGTGTTAGGATTAAGTTCGGGGCTTTGCTTAGTTTAGGTGGGTTTGGGCTAGTTAGATTGGACCTTTAGGGGTTTTTAGATAAGGTTGATTTAATTGTTTCGAATCGTGTGCTCGTTTTATAGGGGCATGGTTCGTACAATTAAGTCGGTTTAGGTTTAGAGCTTTGATCGAATTAAGGGCTTTAACTAGTTTAATTAACTTAAATTTGTCCTTGCCTTATTGGGACGAATATTAAGTAAATTAAACCGTTAAATATTTCTTAATTATTTCTTTAGGATAAAGTTAATATTAAATTTAGATGGACATAACGTAAGATAATTCATAATTTATTAGGACCTTCTAGTTTTTAGGGCACAATCAATTTAGCGTTAATAATAGGATCACCTAATTAATAATTAGATCACTAATCAGACTCCCATGATTTGGGCCTTTTAGGATAGGACCTTGGGTGGGCTTTTTGTGTTTACCTTAAAGCTTTTCTATGACATGCATTTATATTTGTGACATTTAATGGTTTGGCATGATAATTAATCAATTTAAACCATACAAAAAGGAGGTATATATTAACCTCGATATTTGTGTCGAAACAGTCCAAACTCAATGAATGTGGACCAAATATTTGGGTTAATCTTTACCGTCTCGAGGTAAGCAATAATTTAAAAAGGGAAACATCATAAAATCATTCCTAAATGTTTGCATCAAGCATAAAGGTGACGTACGAAAGTCGAACCATAAATTAACATGGCAGTTAGACTTATATGATGTCGTTTAATCTATGGTCCGATGCATCATGATCTTTATCAATTAAATGCCTAATTAATTCTAAAGCAATGATTTGATAAAGCCCGTACAATTAGAGTCAAATTTTCAGTTAAGAACTTCTAATTAAATTCACTTTAAACTTTAAATAATTTCCATCGATTAAAGGCAACAAATATTTTGGTACCGGTTTCCGGGCGTGATGGGGGTGCTAATCCTTTCCCGCGCGTAACCAACTCTCGAACCCTTTTCAAAATGAATCTCTGGTTTTTATGGTGTTCGGCCTACCTAAGTGGCCGGTGGCGACTCTAAATCTTTTCATTATTTTTTGAAACTCGAATTTTCTGAAAGAAATTCCCCTTTTAATCGGTTTTTCTAAAAAGATGAGATACCTAAAAGTAGTTTTCGAAAAAATGTTATTACACCTAAATCCTAAAATTAAGGCGCTTGTGGAAACTTTCAGTTTCCACTGCCAGTGTATAGGATAATAATCCTATAGAAAATGATTATCTTTATATTTTGAAAGGGGTAATTATTGCATACATAGACAGTTGAAACAAAAAAGTTTTCACAAGCGCCTTACTTGAGAGGTTTAGGATTAGATTTTAGGGCTTAGAGATTAGGGGTTTAGGTTTAGTGGTTTAAAATTGATGGGTTGTTATTAGAATTTAGAGTTTAGAGTTAAAATTTAATGTTTATAGGTTAAACCTAAATTCCTAACCATGTCACCCTAAGCTCTAAACTCTAAATTCTAATCATAATTCTTAAATTCTAACCACAACCCCTAAATCATAAATCCCTAAACCTCAACCTCAACCTCTAACTATTAAATCTTAAATTCTTTTTAATCCCTAAACCATAAACCATAAATCCTATATTCTAACTTTAAACCCTAAAACTAAGGCACTTGTGGAAACTTTTTGTTTCCACCACTTGTGTATTGAATATAAATTCTTTTTAAATTGCATTTTCTTTTCGATTTCAAATATACATTATAAATGTATAAAATATTAGTTATTATTTTTAAAAAAATATATTGGTGTGACTATATGATAGTATATTTTCATACTTTTTATGGTTTTGTATTGTTCTTAAAACATCCATTAATGTTGTTGATCCCAATTTTGGGTGACACCAAATAAGGAGGTGGAGATGATGGCCGCATGAAGGTTTGAGGGAAAAGGTTGGTGATTCACCCGCCGTGGGGGGGGGGGGCTGAGAGCCACAATAGACTATGGTTGGTTGTTGAGTCGGACAGTTCACCCCTGGTTGACTTGAGGCTGAGAGCCACTAACAATATATAATGGGTGGTCAGAATCATGTGAAGATGGAGAGAGGGTCGATGTAGAAGAGAGTTGTAGAATCATCATCGAATCATCCCATTTGTCTTCAGTTTTGGTGGTATTTATATTCGCTTTATGTTGTAGATGGAATGATGGTTGATAAGACTGTGCTAGGCCTAGTGATGGCTACTAATGGGCTGGCAGACGGTAGCTCGGTTGTCAAGCTACGACCTAAGTCGGACTTGATGAATGTCTTGTCTTAGCGAAATGGCTGGGTGTAGAAGTCTCCAGCGGCTGATGGTTCCGGAGGAGTAGGCGGAGAGCTCCGGACACTTTGGTCGTGGAAGTGTAATGCGGAGGCGGTGCCTTGGTGCCGAAGTGTAGTGCATAGTGTCACGGGGCTAGAGCCTGACTAGTTGGTCCGTGCGGCCTTAGTCGTAAGCTAAGTCGATGACTAAGTCAGCCTTCGAATTTGCTAAGCAAGAGTGCTTAGAAATTAGATCGCCGGAAGCTTTGAAACAAGGCAAAAGGAAAAACAAGTAGAAGATCGTTAAGAGAAAACTCTGAAAACTATTTATTCTCAAACTCAAAGAAAGATGGAAAATGAAAGGTGATTTACATTGATGAGTGAGGGCTCTATTTATAGCCTCACCTCCTACGATCTTACGGTCTAGGAAGATTCGATCCAAGGGCTAAGGATCAAACTTCAAGATACAATCTCCTATACATGGTAAGACTATCACACAAATATAAAGATGCGTAAAATACAAAGGCTATGACATCTTTGTTCAGGTGGCAATGGATACTTTCCTCAAGTATGGCTCCAATGGTGATATCTTTCCATGTGTGTTGGTCAAAAGATGACAAATCACAATGGGTCATGGTCTCTTGGGCGGATTGGGCATTGCTAGGCCCGCTTGGCTCGTCCAAAACCCCTTCGATGGCATGCTAGGTGCTGAATCGGGCCCTATGCATGGTGGAAACTCGGATGGGGCGTGTCTCGGCCCCTTGGGGTACACGCCGGGTGCTGACTCGTACCCTAGGCAGATGGGTAACTCGACTGGGGAGTGTCTCGGCCTCTTGGGGTGCACGTGGAGTGCTGACTCGGGCTCCATGGCTTGGGCGGCATGGAGGGTGCTCGGCCGGGACCCCTTGGGTGAGTGTAAGGTGCTCCTTTGGGTCCCTCTCTCTCGGGTAGCACATGGGGTGCCAGTCTTGTTCCCATGGTGCGCGTGGCATGTGCTCTCTCAGCTCCTTCGGTTGTGCACGCCACATGGGGTGCTGGTCAGGGCCCCATTGTGTACGATGTTGGCATAGTCTCGGGTCCCTCGGTCGGGTGAAACACGTGGTGTGCTAAGGCAAGCCCCTTGGTGTGCGGTTTGCTCGGTCACATAGTGGCGTGCTATAACATTCTCCCTCACTCGATCAAGCGACGCCCTCGTCGCTAAGCGATGATGAGTCTCGACGGTCTCATCCCCGAACTGTCTCGGCTCCTTGGCAAATTCTTACTTAGGTTCGAGAAATCTTGTCCCAAGTGCAAGGCCTTCGTGCCTTAGGCTTGGTGCTCGCTCGATCTTGATGGTTGGTGCCTCCTCGTCGTAGGAGAACTCCACTCCTCATGGTGCATGGCTCCGTTCAGCCCACTCTTGGCCATCAGCATCCTCTTCTAGTGACTTGGGCATGTCAGTGCGGACTTCATGCGCTCTCGGTGGAAACTCCACCTTGTAGGCCTCCTCGCCTACTTGTTCCATGGCTCGCCTCGGTCCCTCACTTGGCCTCGCAAGTAACATGTGGACGGAACCACAACAAGTTAGATCCAATTTTCCGAAAGTTGGATCGCTTATCTCGGACACAATGTCCTCGTCAGATTGCTTTACTATATCTCATCGATAGTCAAGATAAGTGATGATAGCGGAGTCGTAGAATATGCCCATTTCGGTGCTCTCTAGCACTTCTCCCTCGACTTGGTAGATGGTTCTAGGATCTTGGCTTGTTCCATCCACCTCTTCACTCGGTTCCTCGTCGTCCTTGTCGCTCGGCTTGACTAGGATGGTTAGGGTGAGGTGTTCCCTTGGCTTTGATGGTTCCTCCCATCCATAGGCATTCTTGCCTACTTGTCCCATGGTTCGATTTGGTCCCTCATTCAATCTTGTAGGCAGCCTACAAACAACCAAATGACCATGTGTAAGACTTGATTCTTCAAATAAAGGATCACTTACCTCAGACGTTACGTCCTTGTCGGATCGATCCACTATGCCTTTTCGATACCCAAGGCAAGTGTTGTTGGCATAAGAGTCATGGATTTGCCCTTCTTTGATAATCACATGCATCACTCTCACAGTCTCACTTGGCTTTCTACTCTTGAAAGAGATTGGATGCTTCGCTTGCATCGGTAACTCCTCGATGGAAAATGTCTCATAGTCAGACTCAACCGTCTTGGTGTAGTCTAGCAACACCATCTCTCACTCATCCACCTTGGCTTGGCTCAACTCATCAAGCTTCGGTGGTGCTTCAGATGGTCGGATGTGGTCTAGCTCGCCCTCTTTGGCTTGATCCACTTCTCCAAACTCGGATGATGCTATCTGATGTTGCGCTTTGGATGGCGGCACTACACTTGGATGATGCTCGATCTCACGAACTACCTCGCTCCTTGGTGGCAATGTCTTTGGAAACTCCAAAGGCTTTGCATCCTTGATCTCTTCAAGGACTCGTCCTATTGCCTCGGGGACTTCCATGGTCTCTACCATGATCTCGTCATCGTTGGATATCTTGGTCTCACGCACTTCTTTGTGGGAACGAATGCTTGACAATGCCTTTGCCTTGTCCTCCTCAAGGCCCAATGTCTCAACTCATTGTTGTTGCAAATCTACAACACACACAACATTGGCCTTTGGCAAGACAAGTGCATCAATTTGTTCTAAACAAGATAATCCAATAATAACTTCATGAAAATCAAGAAAATCACAAGATAATAACTCAATGATTGTTTTACCTCGCCAATCTCTAATTTGATGGTACACATTGTAACACCCCCTTCCCGGCCTGGTACAGATCCGGGTCGGAGAGCGTTACCGAAAACAATACGGAGATCGAAGACATAAAGACTTTTAACTTTATTAACTCTTTATGAAACTAAAACTTATTAAAGTTATTATTATAGCATCAACAAGTTCTACCCGAACCAAATTGTTACCGAGTATACGTATTAATCCTTTTATTCTTATAGAGATCTTAGGACAACAATCCCGTATCGAAACGCACTAAGCCATTTCGGTACGGCTTGACTAAGGTCAACTTATTGACTTTCTTTTATAACCGTATCGATACGGCTTGACTCGTATCAGTACGGGTTGACTGCCTTTGACTTGACGAGTTTCGAAACCTATATCGAATCAGAGGCCTCCAGAAGCAAAATGTTCCGAAACGGCCCAGTTCTGTTTCGGTACACCCTTATTTCGAGTTTTAATTTACACTTTCCCGTATCGAAACGCCATCACCCGTTTCGGTATAGTTAGGCCTGTAATGACAAATTCTAGCTGGTTTTTAATCAATTTAACTTAGCAAACATGGTTCAAATACAATGAAACTTTACCCACAACATTTTAAGGGTATAAACTACTGTCAAGCCAAATTTTAAAGCCATTCGAATTCATTTACATGGTTTTACCATTTTAGGACAAAGACTTGCATTTTAGGGCCAAACATGCTACATAAAGGCTCTATTCATAGCAACCATTCCAAGTACTTAAACATATCATAGGCATACCAAAGGAAACAAAATAGACTTGTACATAGACCTTGCCATCATACTAGGAGTTCGAGAGGACAAAATATATTACTTAAGACTTGATTGTGACTTGTGCAACGCTCCAACTTTTCCGATCTCGATCTGGGTCCTTGCTTATCCTGAAATGGATGCATGGAATGCATTAGACATACTTTTCCTAGTGAGGTAGTCACATAACAATGAACATACACATCATGTCTTGTAACATGCTTTAAGAATCATAGTACTAAATGTCCAATGACATGGCATGTTTCATATTCGTAACAAAGCATATTGATACGCGAATTCCACCTCCTTGAATGTCCAATATAATGATTTCATAACAAAAAAATATCTTGAATTCTTTTTTCCCTTGGATCGATTCTTAGTATATGGATACGCGAATTCCACCTCCTTGCCAATTTCATAAATGGTCATCCCACTGACATCGCCAAAGAATAATACACAATACATCCCTTCGCCTCGCCAAATCATATAGGCCGTACCCCAAGGACCGTAGTCCACCCGTACACTGAGCTCATGAACTCTATGGCATACCAATTGTATCCAATACTTCGAATCCAAGTTCTAATAACAATGATTCATCAATCATGATTCATAACAAAATGTCAAAGCAATAAACAATAACAACGACGCATGTCATACTTATTACATGTCAATGCTTTCAATGAATTTAATGACAATAATAATCATACTATGAACATAGAATCAATTCAATGCTTAACGTACACTTACCAACATACAATCAATGATGGAAAGCTTCTAACTCAAAGGTTAGTATTAACAGATATAACAACAAATTCGAGTAGGCCCTTGCATAACTCGAGACGCTACTACACTCACCTTGCTCGGTTAAAGCTTCTAAGGTCGATAATACCTCGTTCGATGCTTGACTCCTCCTTTTTCGTATTTATACGGATTAAACGAGACTTTGAAACAAAGTTTTGGAACGAAGGTACTTGCTTAGAGCTTGTGGTTGAAGAAGGAAATTGTGGTGTTTGCTTGTTTGGTAAAGAAGAGATTTAAGCTTCGTAGGAAATCGCAAAACAAGGCTCTTTTCATCTTTCTTCTATTTATAGAGAATTTAGGAATTAACAATTTATTCCCACCACCCTTATTAGCCAATGAAAAGGGTTTCTTATACTTAAGGGTTTGCCACCCGAAAAGGCCAATAGGAAGCTTACTCACCCCAAAGTTCATCTTTAAATTTCTATGATATCCTTGTGATATCTAAGATAAATGAGATCATTAATCAGCTTAAAATATGTGCGGAGGTGCCAAGCAAGAAGGTGAGTTACCTAAGGGCCAAAATCTTTGACTTTAAAGGCATCTACCATGTTTTTTCTGTAGGGTACCATTTCCAAACGCTCGAGGTCGTTTCGATATGGTCAAGCATAATTCCAAAGAGTTAGTTATTACCGTTGAGACCGTATCGGAACACCTGTACTTGTTTCGGAACATTTCAGCTAGGCCGTTTCGATACGGCTCTAAGTGTGTCGAAACGCCTGGTTCAAACATTAACTTGAGTATTCAAAAGTAATCCTAGCTAGGAACTTGACTTGCCTAAAGTCTCGTGACATAATCTACAACAAGAATTCAAGGTTTCACTATTTAATACCAACTTTTCCGATCATTGGAAGCTATTTTTGACTAGACCGGTTTTCGGGGTGTTACAAGTCTCCCTCTTAGAAAAGAATTCATCCTCGAATTCTTACCTGTAGCTTTAGATTGTTCGTCAGTGCACTCTTCGGGATCAGAATCTTCCGGAGATGAAGATTTCATCTTTCTTAATCCTTCTGGCCAAGTTCGCTTTGCATTTACACGTCGATGTTTCTCGTAAAATTTCTTAAGGCAATCTCGGTGAAAGTGGCCTACTTTACCACAATCAGAACAAGCTTCAATTCTCCTCTGACACTGTTCTATCAAATGTTTGTTTTGACAAAGGCTTCTCGCTTGATTCGATTCATTTGATTATTTGATCGGATTTGACATTTCTTAGAAACGGGGTACTTTCGAGGAGAATACTTATCTTGATCTCTTAGAATAAAGTTGGGTTTTGGTCTTGCTATTGTTGAGAGTGTCTCTTAATATATATAGAATATGAAGTTCATCTTTTTCTTACCTTTCTAAGAACCAATCAAAATACTCGTAAGTCTTGTAAAGCTTATCCCTTCAACTCTTCATATTCATGTGACACCTTGCAAGCTTTTTAATGGTTTTTCATGACTTGGGTGTCCAACACATAGGGTGAGTCATCAACCTCAAGTTTTATGTCATTCTTCTCATTATTTCTATTCAAAATTTGGTACCCGTATCAATACACTCTACCCCGTATCGATACGGCTAAGCAAAAATACACATTTGAGTTTAAAACTGACAAATCGTTCTGATTAATTTATACTTGTTTCGATACACCTTTATGGGTCATTTCGATATGTATCCTTCCCGTATCGATACGCTCAACCAAAGTCTAAACTTGTACTCTACATATGGGTTCACAACTAGGATTATTTAAATAGAGATTTTTAACAACATTCATAGACATAAAGATCAAATTTCCTTACTTGAAATGGTGTCGAGTTCATTTTCTGAGTCCTTGCCCTGGATGTGAAATATCTGTGCAGAAACTTTAGATTCATGTCTACTTGTTAACTTCGAAGTTCTCGATCCTCCCGGTTTCCCGAAGGATCCTTGATTTGCTCCCTTGCTTCGAAAAGATTGAACAGTGGGTGGATTAGTCGTTATAGAAACATTCTTGTTAGGATTCTCTGGACATTCTCGAATGAGATGACCTAACTTTCCACAAAAGAAACATGCATCAGATTTCTTACAACATTGACCTTCGTGTCATCGTTGACAGAAATTACACTTAGAAATTCTTGTGTCTTGTCTAGATTCAATATTACTTTCAATAGGACTGGCATCCGATGGCAAACGAGATTCAAACTGAGAGAGTTGCGAATATGTACTTTGTTCCGAGCTGCGATGCTTGCGTTTCTTAGAAAATCCCGAGGAATGAGTCTCATCTCGATTTCTCTTTTCAGATTTGTTAGTTCTCTTAGCTCTCTGTGCCCCTTCCGTAGCCTTAACTCTATTCACGAGATCTTGGAAAGTAACAATATGCAACGCTGTGAACATGGGACGTAATTCATTGTTAAGTCCAACGATGAACATTTGACATTTTTCTTCCTCTTTCTTGATAGAGTCAGCACCATATCTACAATACTTGCAAAAATCATGGATGTACTGCTCGATCGGTCGCCCACCTTGCTTAAGATGAAGGAAGATGCTTCGCCTCTCGACAAGATAGAATTCGCTTATGTACTTTTTACGGAATTCTTTAAGAAAGAATCCCCAATTCACAGTATCCTAAAAAATTGTAAGAACGGTAGTCTCCCACCACTGTAGAGCTTCACCGGCAAGTAATGCAAGAGCGCATTCAAGCTTATGTTCATCCGAAAACCTTAATTGCTTATTCAATATTCTTAAAGTATTGTCTAACCAATACTCGACAATTTCAGGATCGTCGTCTTCCCGACCAGTGAAGGTATAAGCTCGGTACTGAGACAACTTATTGATAGGAACTCGAAGAGGTTGAGCAACAAGTGGCGCAGGTTTTACAACTTGACTAGTCTTTATCACATTCATAAACTGTTGAGACATATCAGCCATGTTCCGATAACATTCTACTTGAGCTACAGGCGCTTCAGGCTCTACGCCCCGAACATGAGGGTTTTGAGGGTTCGAAGAATTTCCTCCTTGTATCTCCTCGCCATGAGTCAGGAAGTTAGAGGCAAACTCATTATCACAAGCTTCGTTAATTCGAGACACATCTATATTATAAAGAGATCGGATTAGTTGACTAGTCACAAAACACAACAGAATAACTCCTAGGTGGCAAAGTAACATAATAAACAATACAAACATACATATGTTTAGTCCAGAACCGACTAAACTCTAGCTCTGATACCAAAAATGTAACACCCTCTTCCTGGCCTGGTAGAGATCCAGGTCGGAGAGCGTTACCGAAAACAATACGGAGATCAGAGACATAAAGACTTTTAACTTTATTAACTCTTTATGAAACTAAAACTTATTAAAGTTATTATTATAGCATCAACAAGTTCTACTCAAACCAAATTGTTATCGAGTATACGTATTAATCCTCTTATTCTTATAGAGATCTTAGGACAACAATCTCGTATCGAAACGCATTGAGCCGTTTCGGTACAGTTTGACTAAGGTCAAATTATTGACTTTCTTTTATAACCGTATCGATACGGCTTGACTCGTATCGGTAAGGGTTGACTGCCTTTGACTTGACCCGTTTCGAAACCTGTATCGAAACAGAAGCCTCCAGAAGCAAAACGTTCCGAAACAACCTTGTTTTGTTTCGGTACATACTGATTCCGAGGTTCAATTTACACTTACCAGTATCGAATCGCCATCACCCGTTTCGGTACAGTTAGGCCTCTAATGACAGATTCTAGCTTATTTTTAATCAATTTAACTTAGCAAACATGGTTCAAATGCAATGAAACTTTACCCACAACATTTTAAGGATATAAACTACTATCAAGCCAAATTTAAAGCCATTTGAATTCATTTACTCGGTTTTACCATTTTAGGACAAAGACTTGCATTTTAGGGCCAAACATGCTACATAAAGGCTCTATTCATAGCAGCCATTCGAAGTACTTAAACATATCATAGGCATACCAAAGGAAATAAAATAGACTTGTACATAGACCTTGCCACCATACTAGGAGTCCGAGAGGACAAAATACATTACTTAGGACTTGATTGGGACTTGTGCAACGCTTCAACTTCTCCGATCTCGATCTTGGTACTTGCTTATTCTGAAATGGATGCATGGAATTCATTAGGCATTCTTTGCCTAGTGAGGTAGTCACATAACAATGAACATACAAATCATGTCTTGTAACATGCTTTAAGAATCATAGTACTAAATATGCAATGACATGGATTGTTTCATATTCGTAACAAAGCATATGCCAATATCATGATTTCATAACAAAACAATATCTTGAATTCTTATTTCCCTTGGATCGATTATGGGTATATGGATACGTGAATTCCACCTCCTCGCCAATTTCATAAATGGTCATCCCACCGACATCGCTAAAGACCAATACATAATACATCCCTCCGCCTCGCCAAATCATATACGTAGCCCTAGGACCGTAGTCCACCCGTACACTGAGCTCATGAAATCTATGGCATGCCAATTGTATCCAATACTTCGAATCCAAGGTCCAATAACAATGATTCATCAATCATAATTCATAACAATATCTCATAGCAATAAACAATAACAACGATTCATGTCATACTTATTAGATGTGACTGCTTTCAATGATTTTCATGAAAATAATAATCATGCTATGAACATAGAATCAATACAATGCTTACCGTACACTTACCAGCATACGATCAATGATGAAAGGCTTCTAAATCAAAGGTTAGTATTAACAGATATAACAACAAGTTCGAGTAGGCCCTTGCCTAACTCGAGACGCTACTACACTCACCTTGCTCGGTTAAAGCTTCTATGGTCGATAATACCTCGTTTGATGCTTGACTCCTCCTTTTTCGTATTTATACAGATTAAACGAGACTCTCAAACAAAGCTTTGGTTTAACTTCAATGGAGGTGCTTCCTTAGAGCTTGTGGTTGAAGAAGGAAATTGTGGTGTTTGCTTGTTTTGGTAAATAAGAGATTTAAGCTTCGTAGGAAATCCCAAAACAAGGCTCTTTTCATCTTTCTTCTATTTATAGAGAATTTAGGAATTAATAATTTATTCTCACCTCCCTTATTAGCCAATGAAAGGCTCTCCTATATTTAAGAGTTTGGCACCCTAAAAGGCGAATAGGAAGCTTACCTATTCATGAGGGTTTACTCACCCCAAAGTTCATCTTTAAATTTCTATGGCATCCTTGTCATATCTCTAATAAACGGGATCATTAATCAGCTTAAAATATGTGGGGACGTGCCAAGCAAGCAGGTGAGTCACCTAAGGGACGAAATCTTTGACTTTAAAGGCATCTACCCTGTTTTTCTGCAGGGTACCATTTAAAAACGCTCGAGGTCGTTTCGATATGGTCAAGCATAATTACAAAGAGTTAGTTATTACCATTGAGACCGTATCGGAACACTTGTACTTGTTTCGGAACACTTCACCTAGGTTTTTTCGATACGGCTCTAAGTATATCGAAACACCTGGTTCAAACATTAACTTGAGCATTCATAAGTAATCCTAGCTAGGAACTTGACTTACCTAAAGTCTTGTGACATAATCTACACCAAGAATTTAATGTATCACTATTTAATACCAATTTTTCCGATCATCGAAACCTATTTTCGACTAGACCGGTTTTCGGGGTGTTACACACAACCCTTGCGACTCCCGCAACTGGGTCTTCTTGGAAATTGATCGTCTCAAATTGTCCATTTACCTTCTCAACTTGAAGGTTTAGCCACTCGGCAACTCGTTCGGACACGAGCAATGATGATGCACTCGGATCCACTAGTGCACTTAGCTTTATGTTGGGAAACACTATGTCTACAAACACAGGTTCTTCATCCTCACGGTCACTCTTGTCTCCTAAAAATGATCAATGCTGGAACTCGTCTGCGCCATTGTCTCCATGGTCGGCAGCAAGCACGTCCCTCGACTACTTGTTACCCTCTAGTAACTTCTCGCACATCAACACTTCTCTCTCGAAGTTTGATGTCCCAACCACCATAAACACGGGTAGTTCCTTGCACAAGGAAACAAGCTTTGTAGCCTCAGTCTCATCGGGCATCTCTTGTTCCTCAAACACATCCAGCGGACCCATTAGTGGCTCTTTGTACAACAAATCAAGCTTCGAAGCCTCGGTCTCGTCGGGCTTGTACTGTACCTTGGACCACTTGGTTCTGTGCGGGCAATGGATAAATTTGTGTGCTCCTTGAAAACGGCAACATTGTAGTCGATCCCCAACTCTCCGCTTGTGGGGCAGTGTAATCACTCATCTCTGGACACTTACATGTCCTATGTGGACCATCACAGATCCAACACCTCGGTGACCTCTTCACATCCATCTTTGCTACAACGATCCTTCCCCTTGCGCAAACTCTAACTCAAACAGATGCAAAAAATGGCTCTGATACCACTTGTCACGAGGCTAGAGTCCGACTAGCTGGTCTGTGTGTTGCGTGTAAAAGAGTCTATCGCAATTGTAGTGCAAGTGTACACGACGCAAGTAGTAAAGTGATACGAAGTATCGGATATCGTCTCCACAGGGATTGGGCTAATGACTTCACCTTAATTCACTACACAAAAGTAAGAGAAATATTGAGAAGATTGTCACGAGAATAATAAAGTAAAACGTAAATAAAATAGTAGAAATATCAAGATAGAGAGAATGGGCTGGTATTGAATTGCTCAGTAGTGCAGGTATTGAAGAGTTTAGGAAATCCAGTTCTGTCATCGCGCCCGTCGCCGACAGCACCTGTCGCGGCGGCTGTCCGTTAGCTGTCGCGGCAGCGAACACACCATGTAACCCCCTCGTCCCGGTCTGGTCGGATGACCGGTCCGAGTGGGCCACACGGGGAAAACCGAATCGAAACCCGTTAAGATTTCCCCTCGGTTAACGACCTTAAAATTTTCTTTTTGTTTTATCTTGTCTATATGCATAAATTAATCCTACATAAGGCACAGCAGCGGGAAAATACAAACATTGCACCATACACCGACCAACCAAACATTAAACAATTCATTTTAGCCCCTTTTCAGCAGGCCGTTTCGAAACGCCCTTAGGGTGTTCCGAAATGCCTTGACTTAGTCAACAGGCCAGGGTCAACCATAAGGTGACCGTTTCGAAACAGGGGAGACCCGTATCGGAACGACCTTGACGGTCAATATCTCGTGGTCAACGAGATTTGACCGTTTCGAAACATCAAAGGCCCGTTTCGGAACGCCTTCATCTCGTCAATTTCTCAAAATTCCAGTAGCAAAAACATTCCGGAACGACCCTCATCCGTTTCGAAACGGCAGGCCATTTGCAAAGGGACCGTTCCGGAATAGGGGGACCCGTTCGGAAACGCCCCTTGTCTGCAGACACGATTTGGCTATTTTAAGGCACAAGGGTGCCCTAAAACACCTCCAAAACACCTCACAACACCATGCAAATTAAACCCAAGGCATACCAACCATACTAGCATGCTTCAACATGATTTAGACAAGTCTAACACTAAGGCAACACCCCACAAACATACATTCATTCAAACACCATTCAAACATAAAGATGGCCTCTAAGGCATTTAACTAACATTCAAAAGAGCAATTTAGGCATGAGTTAACATTCATCATGGCAACACAAACCATACAAAAGCAAGATACTAAGGAGTCTAAACATGCTCCTAAACAACCAACAACTACTCAACAAAACCATACATGTCCCATTGCTCAAACTATTACATGTCTAACATTAAAAATCCATACTTGATGAACTCAAGCCAAAAACCACACTTGGAGGCCCTCCACTTGCCCGAGCAACCCACGAACTAAGGATCTGCAATGTTGAACAAAGAGAGCGTAAGCAATGATGCTTAGTGAGGGTAAGCTCTAAAAACAAACCTCAACATTGCAGGGTCCGAGCACGATCTAGCCAAGGTAAAACACAACCATACCAAGGGTCCACAAGAGCCATGAAGTAAAGATGCATGAGCAATATACAATATAAATGCCATGATCATAAGCCCAACTTTACAATACGTGTAATCACATTTAACATTCAATTCATAGCTCATATGTCGCAACACATTGATACACATATCAATCAACATTGGCACCTAGTTAAGACCCGAATACGCGGATAGACACGTTGGAACTCACATCCAACAACCATATTACCTCACGGTGGGATTTCACTCATCACCAGTCTCGCGGAGGGGATTCCACTCATCCTCACGCCCCGTCGATGGGATTCCACTCATCACCGACTACATTTAAATACAATTTCCGGGCGAACCCATACTCCACCTTGATGACTCAACGCCACCAAGGCCACACGCGACTTTTGACTCATGTGTACACACTAACATCCTAATGATCGATCATTTGTATTCAAGTATACTAGTGCAAACATTTACTCATTTCTCATTACTCATTTCAACCAATTCCGTGCTTAGCACGTACTCACCAACAACCATCATCATGCATGTCTCAATCATCACATTTCATATCTCATTCCACATGTATAATACAATATACATAACCATTCATATCACATATCATACGAGACATACACAATCACATAGAAGAGTTCATCCAAAGGCTCTAGATCAAGTTTAGGATTAGGCTACCACCCTAATCCTAACTCTAGGTGGGTCTACCAAGCCCAACCTAGTCCATATACTCGAACCAACTATTTTAAAACCTTTAAAAGCAAACAACCACTCACCTAAGCTTCCAAGCTCCAAGACCAAGCAAGCAATCACCTTCAACTTCTCGGATTCGATCCCAAAGCCTCTTCCACGTTTCCTCTTGCTTCTAGTCAAACAAAACACATACATTACTTCTCAATCCAATGCTAATTCAACCATCAATCTACTTTGCAAATCACAACCCAATTTCCTCAAATTCCCAAACCACATAACATCTCAAAAACCCAATTTTCGGACTCCAACAACCATTGGCTGAAATACCCATTTCCAAGCACCCAAATGACTTCCAAAACATCGCAAATCACCCTCCTAACATAGGTAGACCATCAGCCCTTCAATTCCAACACTAAACCTCTCAAAAACCCAATTTTTCATACCTTAAAATTTGCCCTAAGGACCCACTACGAAATTTCATCCAAAATCAACCAAATTAATATATGTTGTATATTTCATTATGATTAAACATAACCCCAAAACAATTTCTCAAAACAAATTGAAAAACCCCATCAAAAACCCAAATTTTCATATGAACCCTAATTCCCAAAACTCAATATTTTTGAAATCTAAAACAATAGATAAGTAGAGGATAGAGAGGAGGTTAAGAAAATATGTTTACCTCTTAATTTGATGTTGAAATCGATTAGCAAAAGCAATGGAATAGTAACTAGGGCTTTAGGAGAGTTTGAAAATGGGGGAGAGGGTTTTGAAATTGGGAAAGGGAAAATGAGGAGGAAGATGACAACTTTTCCATAAAAGTTGTCTTGCTTTATTTAAAATGTGGGTAAATCACAACTTTGGTCCCTCCCTCTTTATTAAGATTCAAATAGGTCATTATTCATAGTTGGTTTATTTTAATTGGATTTTATTTGACTCGAACAACAACCCGGCTAACTCCTAGGCCCAAGACACGGGTGTTACAACTCTCTCCCACTTAAGGAATTTCGTCCCCGAAATTACCTGGTGGAAACAAATACGGAAACTGCTCAACCATATCTACTTTCCTCTCCCAC
Organism: Hibiscus tridactylites; assembly: GCA_958450335.1. Lineage (NCBI taxonomy): Eukaryota > Viridiplantae > Streptophyta > Magnoliopsida > Malvales > Malvaceae > Hibiscus > Hibiscus tridactylites. Next base: position 19,352,236 of record OY288278.1, on the reverse strand, counting down.
GTGGCCTCTTCCACGCCTCTATGTCTCCACAACACCTTGACCAACTCTATGGTCTTGCCGCGCAACACCTTACTATCAGAAGCAAGTATCTCAATGGGTTCTTCATTATAGGACAAATCCGGATTTAACTCTATCTCCTCCACAGGCATCACATGAGAAGGATCTGATTTATATCTCCTAAGCATAGATACATGAAAGATATCATGGATCTTTTCTAACTCTGATGGTAACCTCAAGCGATAAGCTACAGGCCCAATCCGCTCGACTATCTCATACGGACCAATGAACCTCGGACTCAATTTGCCCTTCCGGCCAAATCTCATCACCTTCTTCCATGGAGATACTTTCAGAAACACTTTCTCACCCACTGAGTACTCAATCTCTTTCCTCTTCAAATCTGCATAAGATTTCTGACGATCGGAAGCTGCTTTCAGACGGTCACAAATCAACTTCACTTTTTCTGTAGTTCCTTTAAGCAAGTCTGGCATAGGTAACAATCTCTGACCTGTCTCATCCCAACAAATCGGAGTCCTACACCGTCTACCATACAAAGTCTCATAAGGTGCCATCTAGATACTAGACTGATAACTGTTGTTGTAAGCAAACTCAACCAACGGTAAGTGCTTCTCCCAAGAACCCTGAAAATCAATCACACAACAACAAAGCATATCCTCAAGAATCTGTATCACTCGCTCTGACTGCCCATCGGACTGCGGATGATAAGATGTGCTGAAATGCAAACGGCTACCCAAAGCACTATGCAAGCAACTCCAGAACCTTGAAGTAAATCTAGGATCCCTATCTGAAACAATAGACTTCGGAACTCCATGAAGTCTCACAATCTCACGAATGTACAAGTTTGCCAACTTGTCTAAGGAATCCGTAGTGTTCACTGCTAAGAAGTGAGCACACTTAGTGAACCTATCAACAATCACCCAAACTGAATTCTTCTTCGAAGGAAACAAAGGCAACCCCGATACAAAATCCATTGTGATCCTCTCCCATTTCCATTTCGGAATCTTCAAAGGCTGTAGCAGACTTGAAGGAACCTGATGTTCTGCCTTCACTCTCTGACAAACCATGCAACGGCTCACATACTCGGCTACATCTCTCTTCAAACCAACCCAGTAGTAATCATTCTTCAAATCTCGGTACATCATGGTACTACCCGGATGCATAGAAAAGGGACTCGAATGTGCTTCACTCAAAATCGGACGTCTCAGCTCAACATCTTCCGGTACAACAATTGTATCTATAAAGCACAACAAACTCTCACCACTGAAACTATACTCAGTCGGTCTTCCTTCGGCTATGTCCTGAACATGAGGAACTAGGCTTGCATCTTGCAACTGTTTCTCTCTAATCAACTGAATCAAAGAAGGCTTCACTTGCAACTCGGTGATCAAACCACCATCATCGGACACACTCAATCTAGCAAACTTAGCTCTCAACTCAACGGCCACTTTTCTACTCAAAGCATCGGCTACTACGTTTGCTTTACCCGGATGGTACTCAATGGTCAAATCATAATCTTTTAACAACTCTAGCCATCTCCTCTGTCTCAAGTTCAACTCTTTCTGTGTCATCAAGTACTTCAAGCTCTTGTGATCGGTGTAAACTATACACTTCTCACCATACAAGTAATGACGCCAAATCTTCAATGCAAAAACAACTGCGGCCAACTCTATATCATGAGTAGGATAGTTCTTCTCATGAATCTTCAACTGTCTAGAAGCATAAGCAACAACTCTCCTATCTTGCATCAAAACGCATCCTAAACCTATGTAGGAAGCATCACTGTAAATCACAAACTCCTTACCTGAAACAGGCTGCACTAACACTGGAGCATTCGTCAAAGCTTCTTTCAATTTTTCAAAGGCCTTCTGTATTGCATCTGACCATTCAAACTTGACTCCCTTTTGCAACAACTTAGTCAAGGGAGCAGCTACTCTAGAGAAGCCATCAACAAATCTCCTATAGTAACCGGCTAGTCCTAGGAAACTCCTAATCTCGGTCATGGACTTAGGTTGTTTCCACTCAACAATAGCCTCAATCTTCGATGGATCAACTCGGATGCCTTCGGCCGAAACAACATGGCCAAGAAATACAACCTCTCGAATCCAAAACTCACATTTACTACCTTTCAAAAAAAACTCACATTTACTAAGCTTCGCATACAACTGATTGCTCAACAACCTCTGTAAAACAAACCTCAAGTGCTCATCATGCTCTTCTTCTGTCTTCGAGTACACAAGTATATCATCAATGAAGACAACCACAAACCGGTCTAAATAGTCTCTGAAAATTCTGTTCATCATGTCCATGAATGCTGCTGGTGTATTCGTGAGCCCAAATGGCATCACAAGAAACTCATAGTGACCATATCTAGTCCTAAAAGCTGTCTTCGGAACATCACACTCTTTCACCTTCAACTGATAGTACCCGGATCTCAAATCTATCTTCGAGAATACTGAATCACCTCTCAACTGATCAAACAAATCATCTATACGAGGCAACGGATACTTGTTCTTCACAGTCAACTGATTCAACTGTCTGTAGTCAATACACATGCGCATGCTACCATCTTTCTTTTTCACAAACGACACTGGAGCACCCTACGGAGAACTACTAGGCCTAATGAAACCACGGTCTAATAATTCTTGCAACTAACTCTTCAATTCTTTCAACTCTTTCGGAGCCATACGATACGGAGCTATCGAAACTGGGTTAGACCCTGAAACTGTCTCAATCACAAACTCAACATCTCTGTCAGGAGGCAAACCCGGCAACTCTTCAGGAAACACATCTGGAAAGTCACACACTGTCCTGATATCTTTCGGTCTAGCTTCACTCATATCCGGATTCATAACATAAGCTAAATAGGCCCCACATCCAGAGTCCATCAACCTATGAGCCTCTAAAGCTGACACCACATTAGACAAGAACTTAATGTTCTCGCCCACTACCACTACCTCGTAGTCATCAGAAAGCTTCAAAGAAATTCTCTTTGTCTCAAAATCCACACTAGCCCGATGCTCAACCAGCCAATCCATACCCAAAATAATATCAAAGCTGTAGAAAGGAAGTTCCATCATATCAACTGAGAACACATGACCCTGAATCTTCAGTGGACACCTCCTATACATACGTCTAACCACAACTGTCTCACCAAAAGAACTAGTAACATGCATACCTACATCTAAGATCTCAACAGGAATATCTAACTTCTGTGCATGCTCACTCAAAATGTAGGAATGCGTAGAACCCGAATCAACCAAAGAAAGCAAAGACATAGACTGTAACTTGAAATTACCTGCTATCACATCGGTGTCGTTCCCGGCCTCTCTGAGCATAGACTCTCGCTGGTCCTCCCACCTCTGGCTGCACCGCCACAATATGAGCAAGGTTCCTCTGAGCATCTATCCTAGGTGCATCAGCACTAGGCTAGAAGTAGCCACGACCGCGCCTACGGCCTCTCAGAAAATCATTAGCTCTCGCAGGAGCCTGAGCAATGTTCGGTGCCTGAGCCTCCTGATGCGGACAATCCCTCCTAAAGTGGTCCCTCGAACCACAGTTCCAACAAGCATGGATGTTACCCCAACACTCACCAGCATGCTCCCTCCCACAACGGGTACAATCGGGCAACCGCCCTCCTTCTCTATGGCCCTGATGGCCCCTACCATGGTGGCCACCGCCACGCCTATGGTCAAACTGATGTCCGCCACCTCTGTGCCTCTTGGCATCTCTACCATCAAAGTTGTTGTGCCTCTTACCAGAACTAGATCCCCAAGAACGCTTGGCCAGCCCCAAGCTGTGCTCAATGTCCTTGGCTCTAGCAACCAAGACATCAAAGTCAGAATAATCAAAAGCTAAGGTATACCTCTTAACCTCCTCATGAAGTCCGTATCTGAAACGATCACATCGAGCCCTCTCAGTAGGCACTAACTCCGGAGCATACTGACTCAGACGAACGAAACGAATCTCATAATCAGTCACAGAAGCATCTCCCTGAGTGAGAGCCATGAACTCTCTCTTCTTCTCATCTAGGTACCTCGGTCCCAAGTACCTCTTCGGGAAAGCAGACTCAAAGAACTCCCAATCAATCTCTGCCTCTGGAACCCCGGTAGTAATGGTGACCCACCAGGTGTAGGCATCACCCTGAAGCAATGAGATCACACAACCCAACCTACGTGCGCCCGCACAACCCATCTGAGCCAAGATACGAACTGTCTTCTCCAACCATAACTCCGACCTCTCCGGAGTAGATCCTCTAAACTCTTCGGCCCCTAAGCTACGAAGCCTCTCCAAAGGTAAACTAGCATCATCACACCTAGGCTGAGCTGCAGCCTGAGCTCCCGCAACTGCGGCCTGGAATACTCCCGCTATTGCTTGCACTAGCGGAGTCATGTCAATTCCAGCTGGACCTTGGCCACCTTGTGGTCCATTTCCTCCGGCTCCAGCCTCGCCCCCAACTCCAGTGGAGGAGGTGGTGGTGGTGGAGGTGGTGGAGGAGCGCCAACTCCCGCGGCCACCGGCCCTTCAAGGTGAGCCTCCACACCAACTGCCGTCTCAATAGGAGCCGCAACTCGTGGTTCCTGACGAACCAACCTCGGTCTACCTCTCGGTCTAGACATCACTCTCACAGATATCAACTACAACCACAACAACAAAACATACAAGTTGGGTTAGCAAGGCAAGGCTTCCAAGTGTTCAAGTATGTTTCCTCACTTAAAAATCATTTTTTTCCAATGTAATAGCAGCAATGGGACCCACACACACATGCTTTAAAATAAAACAATCAGCATACTTGTCACACAAGCAATCATTCTTGCAAAACAAGCAAACACCGTGCAATTCAATTTAAAAACTTAAACTTACCTCACGTACCTGCCCAAGGTCTCGGTAACCTTAGGCTCTGATACCAACAAGTGTATCCCCCTCGTCCCGGTCTGGTCGGATGACCGGTCCGAGTGGGCCACACGGGGTGTAACGCCCCGGTTTTGGGCTTGGTAGTTTTGGGCGTTGACCGGTTTGGTCAAAGTGCTGTTCGAATCTAAAGAGGTGAAATTAGGAAAGCCTAGTTCGGGTTGCATTAAAAATATGGAAAAATGTTCTAAAATCATCTTTTAATATAATTAAGTGAACTGTGAAATCAATTTTGGAAAATGAGTTTTGGAAGGGTGACATTTTGGCTAGTGACCAAAATGTAATTTTTGAAAGTTTGGTGACTGTTTTCGAAAGGGTTGAAACTTTGAATCTTTAAGGAGCTATTAATCCAAAAGTAGTTTCTCTAGATTTTTCTAAGATATTTTGGGATATATTCTGATTTTAAAACATGTTAAAAGAGGAGGGAAAAGCCATTTGGCTATTTTTTGTTAACTAACTTTCCGATTTTCTTTCTCTCATTTTCTCTCAACCCAAACACTTCTTTTCTAGAGAATTTGATCTGATTTTCTCACCTAAATTCCTCCTTTCAACTCTCTTTTGATTCCTAATCAACATATCTACAAAACCTCATCATTTGCTACTTGTTTCATCAAGGTTTTTGATTCCAAAAAGAGGAGAAATTCAAGTTTGGAGGTAAGAACGTCCTTCTCCTCTAAACTATCAGTTCTTTACTGAAATTCCTAAGTTTTCAATCCTTAATTGATGTTTTATTAAAGGCTTTTAAGGTGTGAATTGGATCTTGGCTTATAATGCAAGATTTGATGATTTTTGATGATTTTCGTTTGATCTGATTAATCTGTGATTTGAGATGTGTTTTTGATGTTAAATGAACACTAAATTGGTAAGGAATTGAGTTTTGATCAATGCAATCCCAGATAGGTTGAGTTTCCTAAGTTAGCTTGTGTTTCTAGGTTGTTTTTGGTGAGATCTTGTGGATCTGTTGTTGCTGGAGGTATAAGGATGTTATTAGACTCTTTTTAGATGTTAAATGATGTTGAAAGATGTTTAGTGTTGATGGTTTATGGCTGGGCTTTGTTGATAAGAGGTTTGGATGCATTTTCGGTTGTGTTTGGTGGCCGAAAATGGTGTGTGGATGAGAGCAGCGAGTTTAGGTGCTTTCATTGAAGCTATTAATGCATGATGATGCATTAATCCTCTGCTTTGATGTGTTAAAATAGGGGAGGCATCTTTGGATCCAAGAATTGTTGATCCGGAAGCTTGAATTGGTGCTTTGGCTTGAGGCGAAGTGGAATCGGTGAGTGAAATTGGGTTTTCGGCTTTGAAACCAATGTCTTGGGAGCTTAGTTTAAGTCTAAACAACTTTGCTAAGCTCAAGTGTAAGGTTTCGGAAAGTACTCTCTAGTGGTGGCCATGATTTTGTTGTGATGCAATGTGGTTTATTGCATGTTTTAATTATTGTTTTGAAAGCATGATTTAGCATGGTTTTTGCTGTTGTTGTAAGCCATATGTTGAAGGAAGCTCAAGGTAGGAGTTCCTTGTTTTTGTACATTGATAAAATGTGGTTTGATGCTTTTAAATGCATGATGAATATGGCTTGGTTTAATGCTTTAAAACAGTGGATAAATTGATGATAATGATGTATATTGGCAAGTGATGTTTTGAAAAGGTTAAGGTCACTAAGGTGGTTAAAAGTCCTTGAGTGAGCCTTGTTTATTTGAGAACATCAAGGTGGTTAAAAGTCCTTGGATGGTTCTTGTATGGACACAAAGGTGGTTAAAAGTCCTTGTGTGATCCTTTCCATAGTGTTTAAAAGTCCATGGGGCCAAGGTGTTTAAAAGTCCTTGGGGCCAAGGTGTTTAAAAGTCCTTGGGGTGATACTTGATGTGGACACAAAGGTGGTTAAAAGTCCTTGTGTGGTCCTCTTCCATGGTGTTTAAAAGTCCATGGGCCAAGGTGTTTAAAAGTCCTTGGGGTGAAAGTTGATGAACTTGTTTTAAAGAAATGGAACTTATCACTTGTTGCCAATATGACATGTTATGATATGAAGCATGAGTTGCTTGTTTAAGTATGCTTTTGAGCATGTGCAATTGTTGATTTGAAGCATGATTTATAAATGTTTTATAAATGCATTATTGAATGGTTTTATGAGCATTCCTCACTAAGCTTTTGCTTACGCTCTCTTTCGTTTTCTCAATTCAATAATGCAGAACATTAGAGCACTTTGAGGGCAGCAAGGAGGGCAAGTATTCAAGTGAAAGTAGAGCTCAAAGTATGGAAGGTTTCTTAAGTACACTTTTAGCTTTTGGTAATTTGGCAATGAGGGACCAATGTGTATGTTTTGGGAGAGGTTTTGAACTCCCTAAGTATGTTGAATGATGTTGAGAATGCTGGTTTTTAGTGTTTGGCCTTATATGCTTGAATTGGAAGTTTATGCTTGAATGGCTTGCTTGTGTAGGAAGCATGCCTATAGATTTGGGGCTTTTTGCATATGATGTTATTTTGATGAATTGTTGATGCAAGTATGTCTTATATATGTTGAATTGCATACTGGTAAAGTTTGGTAGCATTTGGAGCATGATTGGATGTTTAATTGAATGTTTAAGAATGCAAATTGGGGCAATCTGTGCAGGACGTTTCGGAACAGTGCAACCCGTTTCGGAACAGGTGCCTTAAACAAGCCCAGGCGTCCGAAACGGGAGGGACCGTTCCGAAACGGTTTGGCTACTGCCAGCCCGTGTTGCGGTACGCGTTGCGGAACGGCCCCGTGTTTCGAAACGGGCTCTGCCTGTTTCGGAACGGGTGACCGTTAGGGGCTGACATTGGCAGTTATATGTTTTAATTTGTTTGCGTTTTGGTCCCAAAACTTGTTTGTGCAATTGTATGAGTTTGGGAAGTTCTTTTGAGCTGAAATTTCACAGTGAAGCATGAAACCTGACTAATTACAAGCTGGTAACTTTAATTTGGGTTAAGTCCTCATATTTATCAGAAATTACAATTTGGTCCCTAAAGTTGTAATTTGTTCAATTGGGTCCCTGTTTGATCTCTGATGTTTGTGATCTTTGAGTATGATGTTTGTGTGATCACAATTAGGGCTAATGTGCATCTAGACAAGATTAAAAAGAAAAAAAGGGTCGTTAATCAAGGTTGACTTTCGGGTTGACTTTGGTTTTTCCCGTGTGACTTTCTTAATTTGGGTCAACCGTCTAGGCCGGGTTAAGGGGGTTACATTTGGTGGTATCAGAGCTGAGTTCTCGAGTAATTGGGAATGTTTGTATGCATGATTGAAGTGTGTATGCCTTGTGTGCTTGTTGTTCGAAAGCATGTTTAGTGGCTTGTATTTTGGATGCGAATTGAGATGTGTGCTGTGATGTAGTATGATGTGGGTACCCATTGCCAAATAAAAGCTAAAGAAATGATGTTGATTTTGAAAGAAATTGAGCTTGAATACTTGGATTGCTTACCTTGCTGGGCCTGACTTTGTTTTATTTGTATTGATATTGCATGGTAAAAGTATGGCACCACGTAGAGAGTTAAGGAGTAGCGTAAGAGCTACGACCCCGGATGGGAATGAGAACGAAGAGAATGCGGGTAGTGCTGTGTTACCTCCTCCTCCACCTGGTGGTGGTGGTGCGGAGAGGGAAAGAGCTGGAGCTGCAGCAGCTGGTGCTGGAGCTGCTGGACCAGAGGTTGGTCAGGGGCAAGCCATGCCTGATATGTCTGTGTTGGTACAAGCTATTGCGGGTGCTTTTCGAGCAGCAGTAGCTGGAGCTCAATGAGCTGGGCATCAGGGAGATGCTGGAGTTAGACTACCTTTGGAGCGTCTGCGCAGTCTTGGTGGGACTGAGTTCAGGGGTATGTCAGCTGAGAGTTCTGAAGCTTGGCTAGAGAGTACCAAGCGAATCTTGGGTCAGATGAGTTGCACGGATGTGCAAAAGTTGGGCTGTGTTGTGTCCTTGCTGCAGGACGATGCTTATACATGGTGGACGACCACAATCTCTGGGATGGTTGAAGCTGATGTGACTTGGACATTCTTTCAGAATGTGTTCAAGCGGAGATATCTTGGTGTGAGATATCTTAATGAGAAGAAACGTGAGTTCATGACTCTTACCCAAGGGAGCATGAGTGTGGCTGAGTATGAGGTGCAGTTTGTGCGACTCAGTCAGTATGCACCTGAGCTGATTCCTGATGAACGGGAGAGGTGCGAAAGGTTTCGTTATGGTCTTATAACGGAGGTAAAGATGTATGTGCTGGCCACCGAGTATGGTGATTTTGATGTGTTGGTGGGCCGAGCTAAGGACATAGAGATGAATTTGGGTTTGGCTGCGAAAGGTGCTGGAGCATGTTCTGGGAAGAGAGCTGCTGAGTATAGTTCCGGAGGTGGACGGAACAAGAGGGGACGTGATCAGAGGTATCAGTCCTCAGCTAAGAGAGGTGGTGGTGCACATGTTAGGGGTGGCAATGCTAGAGCTGACCCTAGTGCTTGTTGGATCTGTGGTTCACGTGGTCACTTGAAGCGTGACTGCCCTCGTGCTGTGAAGGAGGTGCAAGCTCCTGTTGCAGCAGTTGGTTATGGATGCTGGAATTGTGGTTCTGCAGACCACTTGAGGCGAGATTGTCCGAGGTTGGCTGGTGATCAGATGCGTGCACCTGCTGTTGCTGCACCACAAAGAGGTCGTGGGCGCGGCCGTGGTAATTTTCAGAGGAGAGAGGAAGGTGGTCGTGAAGTGGCTCATGTTGTGGCTATTCAGCCTGAAGGTGGAGGCCAAGCGAGAGTGTATGCTCAGCGTGAAGGGAGGAATGATGCAGATGTGATTGCAGGTACCTTTACTTTGCAATCCTTGTCATTGCTTTCTTTGATTGATTCTGGATCTACGCATTCATACATTTTGCGTGAGCATGCTGAATTGCTTGGTTTGCCTGTTGAGTCTTTGGATGTCGGTGTTCGTGTCACTAGTTCTTTTGGTGAAACTGTTGTGACTCGAAAGCTTTATAGAAGGTGTCCCTTGGTTGTTCAAGAGCATGTTTTTCATGTTGATCTTATGGAGTTGCCCTTTTATGGTTTTGATGTGATCCTTGGTATGGATTGGCTTGCTGAGCATCGTGCTGTTGTGGATTGTGAAAATAAGCGTGTTTCGCTTAAGCTTGCGGATGATTATGAAGTGGTTGTGGTTGGTGAGAATGTGAAGTTTCTTGCCAATGTTGTTTCTACCTTGGAGGCGAGCAGGATGCTGAGGCAAGGTTGCGAAGCTTATCTAGCTTTTGTGATGAATCCTAGCTCTAAGGAGTTGAGGGTGCAAGATATCAGAGTTGTGAAGGAGTTTCCTGGTGTTTTTCCTGAAGAGTTGCCTGGTTTACCTCCTAATCGCGGGGTGGAGTTTGGAATTGAGCTGTATGAGAATACAACTCCTGTGTCCATTACTCCCTATAGAATGGCACCTAAGGAGCTGAAGACGCAGTTGCAAGAGCTGCTTGATCGTGGTTTCATCCGGCCGAGTGTGTCACCTTGGGGTGCACCGGTCTTGTTTTTGAAGAAGAAAGATGGCACTATGAGGATGTGCATTGATTACCGTCAGCTGAACAAGTTGACTATCAAGAATCGGTATCCTTTGCCGAGGATTGATGATCTCTTTGATCAATTTAGGGGAGTTGCTGTGTTCTCTAAGATTGACTTGAGGTCAGGATATTATCAGTTGAAGGTGAAGGATGTGGATGTGCCTAAGACAGCTTTCAAGACAAGGTATGGGCATTATGAGTTCCTTGTGATGCCGTTTGGGTTGACAAATGCTCCTGCTGCTTTCATGGACATGATGAACCGTGTGTTTCATGAATACCTGGACAAGTTCGTTGTGGTATTCATTGATGATATCCTCGTGTACTCGCGTACTGAGGAGGAGCATGAAGAGCATTTAAGGTTTGTTTTGCAGGCTTTGTTGGAGAATCAGCTTTATGCTAAGCTGAGCAAGTGTGAGTTCTGGCTTAAGGAGGTGGTGTTTCTTGGGCATGTGGTCTCAGCTGAGGGGATTCGTGTTGATCCTCAGAAGATTGAGGCAGTGATGAACTGGAAAGTTCCTAAGTCTGTTCATGAGGTTCGTAGTTTCCTTGGTTTGGCAGGATACTACCGAAGGTTCGTGGATGGTTTTTCCAAGATTGCTGCTCCTTTGACGAAGTTGTTGCAAAAGGATGTTAAGTATGAGTGGACAGAGGCGAGACAGTAGGCTTTTGAGAAGCTGAAGGCGGCTTTGACGCAAGCTCCTATCTTGGTTCAGCCTGAATCAGGGAAAGAGTTTGTGGTCTACAGTGATGCATCCTATGTTGGTTTTGGGTGTGTGCTGATGCAAGAGGGTAAGGTGGTTGCTTATGCATCGCGGCAGTTGAAAGTGCATGAGCGCAATTATCCTACGCATGATATTGAGCTGGCTGCAGTGGTTTTTGCTCTGAAGATCTGGAGGCATTATCTGTATGGTGAGAAGTGTACGGTGTACACGGATCACAAGAGTTTGAGGTATCTGATGTCTCAGAAGGAGTTGAATCTTAGGCAGCGACGTTGGTTGGAGTTGCTTAAGGATTATGATCTGACGATCGAGTATCATCCTGGAAAGGCTAATGTTGTTGCGGATGCCTTGAGTAGGAAGGTAGCTGTTGAGCTGAGGGCTATGTTTGCTAGCCTGAGCATATCGCGGGATGGTGGTCTTGTTGCTGAGTTGCAGGTGAAACCATCATTGGTTCAGTTGATCAAGGATAAGCAGTTGTTGGATGATTCCTTGGTGTCTCATGTTCAGGATATCGCGGAGGGTAGACCTTCGGATTTCTGTTTTAATGTTGATGGTGTGTTGTGTTTTGGGAGTCGAATAGTAGTGCCTGATGATGCTGAGTTGAGGCGTGCTATTCTGACTGAAGGTCATAGTAGTCCTTTTGCTATGCACCCTGGTAGTACTAAGATGTACCGTGATCTTCGTGATGAGTACTATTGGGTGGGTTTGAAGAAGGATGTTGCAGAGTTTATGAGCAAGTGTTTGGTGTGTCAGCGAGTTAAGGCTGAACATCAGGTTCCTTCTGGGTTGTTGCAACCGTTGAGAATTCCTGAATGGAAGTGGGAAAGGGTTACCATGGATTTTGTATCTGGTTTACCTTTATCTCCTTCGAAGAAGAATTCTGTTTGGGTGATTGTGGATCGCCTGACAAAGTGTGCGCATTTCTTGCCTGTGCATACTACGTTTTCCTTGGATAAGCTGGCAGAGCTGTACATTGCTGAGATTGTGAGGCTGCATGGTGTGCCTAAGTCGATTGTGTCGGATAGGGATCCGAGGTTCACATCGCGTTTCTGGCAGTGTTTGCATCAAGCTTTGGGTACAAGGTTGCATTTCAGTACATCCTATCATCCTCAGTCGGATGGTCAGTCTGAGCGAGTTATCCAGATCTTGGAGGATATGTTGAGGTGCTGCGTGATTGAGTTCCAAGGTTCTTGGGAGAAGCATCTGCCTTTGGTTGAGTTCGCTTATAACAATAGTTATCAGGCGAGTATATAGATGGCAGCTTATGAGGCTTTGTACGGGAGGAAGTGTAGGACTCCTCTTTGTTGGGCTGAAACTGGTCAAAAGTTGGTTTCGATGCCGGCTTTGTTGAAAGGGACCACTGAGAGGGTGAAGCTTATCTGTGAGCGGTTGAAGGCTGCCTCTGATCGGCAAAAGTCTTACGCGGATTTGAAGCGTAAGGAGATAGAGTATGCGGTGGGAGACCGTGTGTTCTTGAAGGTTTCGCCTTGGAAGAAGGTGATGAGGTTTGGCCGGAAGGGTAAGCTGAGCCCTAGATACATTGGACCATATGAGGTTGTTGAGCGTGTGGGTCCTGTTGCGTATCGGTTGAGGTTGCCTCAGGAGTTGGAGAAGATTCATGATGTGTTCCATGTTTCTATGCTCCGGAAGTATAGGTCTGATCCTTCGCATGTGATGCCTGTGGAGGAAGTGGAATTGAATCTGGATTTGACCTATGATGAGGAACCGGTGAAGGTTCTGGATTCGGATAGCAAGGTTCTTCGTGGCAAGACCATTGAGTTGGTGAAGGTGCTGTGGAAGCATCGAGGTGTTGAGGAAGCCACGTGGGAGCGGAAGGAAGACATGCTGAAGCAGTTTCCTTATCTTTTTCCTTCAGGTAAATTTCAAGGACGAAATTTCTTAAGGGGGGGGGGGGGGGGGGTTGTAACGCCCCGGTTTTGGGCTTGGTAGTTTTGGGCGTTGACCGGTTTGGCCAAAGTGTTGTTCGAATCTAAAGAGGTGAAATTAGGAAAGCCTAGTTCGGGTTGCATTAAAAATGTGGAAAAATGTTCTAAAATCATCTTTTAATATAATTAAGTGAACTATGAAATCAATTTTGGAAAATGAGTTTTGGAAGGGTGACATTTTGGCTAGTGACCAAAATGTAATTTTTGAAAGTTTGGTGACTGTTTTCGAAAGGGTTGAAACTTTGAATCTTTAAGGAGCTATTAATCCAAAAGTAGTTTCTCCAGATTTTTCTAAGATATTTTGGGATATATTCTGATTTTAAAACATGTTAAAAGAGGAGGGAAAAGCCATTTGGCTATTTTTTGTTAACTAACTTTCCAATTTTCTTTCTCTCATTTTCTCTCAACCCAAACACTTCTTTTCCAGAGAATTTGATCTGATTTTCTCACCTAAATTCCTCCTTTCAACTCTCTTTTGATTCCTAATCAACATATCTACAAAACCTCATCATTTGCTACTTGTTTCATCAAGGTTTTTGATTCCAAAAAGAGGAGAAACTCAAGTTTGGAGGTAAGAACGTCCTTCTCCTCTAAACTATCAGTTCTTTACTGAAATTCCTAAGTTTTCAATCCTTAATTGATGTTTTATTAAAGGCTTTTAAGGTGTGAATTGGATCTTGGCTTATAATGCAAGATTTGATGATTTTTGATGATTTTCGTTTGATCTGATTAATCTGTGATTTGAGATGTGTTTTTGATGTTAAATGAACACTAAATTGGTAAGGAATTGAGTTTTGATCAATGCAATCCCATATAGGTTGAGTTTCCTAAGTTAGCTTTTGTTTCTAGGTTGTTTTTGGTGAGATCTTGTGGATCTGTTGTTGCTGGAGGTATAAGGATGTTATTAGACTCTTTTTAGATGATAAATGATGTTGAAAGATGTTTAGTGTTGATGGTTTATGGCTGGGCTTTGTTGAGAAGAGGTTTGGATGCATTTTCGGTTGTGTTTGGTGGCTGAAAATGGTGTGTGGATGAGAGCAGTGAGTTTAGGTGCTTTCATTGAAGCTATTAATGCATGATGATGCATTAATCCTCTGCTTTGATGTTTTAAAACAGGGGAGGCATCTTTGTATCCAAGAATTGTTGATCCGGAAGCTTGAATTGGTGCTTTGGCTTGAGGCGAAGTGGAATCGGTGAGTGAAATTGGGTTTTCGGCTTTGAAACCAATGTCTTGCGAGCTTAGTTTAAGTCTAAACAACTTTGCTAAGCTCAAGTGTAAGTTTTCGGAAAGTACTCTCTAGTGGTGGCCATGATTTTGTTGTGATGCAATGTGGTTTATTGCATGTTTTAATTATTGTTTTGAAAGCATGATTTAGCATGGTTTTTGCTGTTGTTGTAAGCCATATGTTGAAGGAAGCTCAAGGTAGGAGTTCCTTGTTTTTGTACATTGATAAAATGTGGTTTGATGCTTTTAAATGCATGATGAATATGGCTTGGTTTAATGCTTTAAAACAGTGGATAAATTGATGATAATGATGTATATTGGCAAGTGATGTTTTGAAAAGGTTAAGGTCACTAAGGTGGTTAAAAGTCCTTGAGTGAGCCTTGTTTATTTGAGAACATCAAGGTGGTTAAAAGTCCTTGGATGGTTCTTGTATGGACACAAAGGTGGTTAAAAGTCCTTGTGTGATCCTTTCCATGGTGTTTAAAAGTCCATGGGGCCAAGGTGTTTAAAAGTCCTTGGGGCCAAGGTGTTTAAAAGTCCTTGGGGTGATACTTGATGTGGACACAAAGGTGGTTAAAAGTCCTTGTGTGGTCCTCTTCCATGGTGTTTAAAAGTCCATGGGCCAAGGTGTTTAAAAGTCCTTGGGGCCAAGGTGTTTAAAAGTCCTTGGGGTGAAAGTTGATGAACTTGTTTTAAAGAAATGGAACTTATCACTTGTTGCCAATATGACATGTTATGATATGAAGCATGAGTTGCTTGTTTAAGTATGCTTTTGAGCATGTGCAATTGTTGATTTGAAGCATGATTTATAAATGTTTTATAAATGCATTATTGAATGGTTTTATGAGCATTCCTCACTAAGCTTTTGCTTACGCTCTCTTTCGTTTTCTCAATTCAATAATGCAGAACATTAGAGCACTTTGAGGGCAGCAAGGAGGGCAAGTATTCAAGTGAAAGTAGAGCTCAAAGTATGGAAGGTTTCTTAAGTACACTTTTAGCTTTTGGTAATTTGGCAATGGGGGACCAATATGTATGTTTTGGGAGAGGTTTTGAACTCCCTAAGTATGTTGAATGATGTTGAGAATGCTGGTTTTTAGTGTTTGGCCTTATATGCTTGAATTGGAAGTTTATGCTTGAATGGCTTGCTTGTGTAGGAAGCATGCCTATAGATTTGGAGCTTTTTGCATATGATGTTATTTTGATGAATTGTTGATGCAAGTATGTCTTATATATGTTGAATTGCATACTGGTAAAGTTTGGTAGCATTTGGAGCATGATTGGATGTTTAATTGCATGTTTAAGAATGCAAATTGGGGCAATCTGTGCAGGACGTTTCGGAACAGTGCAACCCGTTTCGGAACAAGTGCCTTAAACAAGCCCAGGCGTCCGAAACGGGAGGGACCGTCCCGAAACGGTTTGGCTACTGCCAGCCCGTGTTGCGGTACGTGTTGCGGAACGGCCCCGTGTTTCGAAACGGGCTCTGCCTGTTTCGGAACGGGTGACCGTTAGGGGCTGACATTGGCAGTTATATGTTTTGATTTGTTTGCGTTTTGGTCCCGAAACTTGTTTGTGCAATTGTATGAGTTTGGGAAGTTCTTTTGAGCTGAAATTTCACAGTGAAGCATGAAACCTGACTAATTACAAGCTGGTAACTTTAATTTGGGTTAAGTCCTCATATTTATCAGAAATTACAATTTGGTCCCTAAAGTTGTAATTTGTTCAATTGGGTCCCTGTTTGATCTCTGATGTTTGTGATCTTTGAGTATGATGTTTGTGTGATCACAATTAGGGCTAATGTGCATCTAGACAAGATTAAAAAGAAAAAAAAAGGGTCGTTAATCAAGGTTGACTTTCGGGTTGACTTTGGTTTTTCCCGTGTGACTTTCTTAATTCGGGTCAACCGTCTAGGCCGGGTGAAGGGGGTTACACGGGGAAAACCGAAGCGAAACCCGTCAAGATTTCCCCTCGGTTAACGACCCTAAAATTTTCTTTTTGTTTTATCTTGTCTATATACATAAATTAATCCTACATAAGGCACAGCAGCGGGAAAATACAAACATTGCACCATACACCGACCAACCAAACATTAAACAATTCATTTTAGCCCCTTTTCAGCAGGCCGTTTCGAAACGCCCTTAGGGTGTTCCGAAACGCCTTGACTTATTCAACAGGCCAGGGTCAACCATAAGGTGACCGTTCCGAAACAGGGGAGACCCGTATCGGAACGACCTTGACGGTCAATATCTCGTGGTCAACGAGATTTGACCGTTTCGAAACATCAAAGGCCCGTTTCGGAACGCCTTCATCTCGTCAATTTCTCAAAATTCCAGTAGCAAAAACGTTCCGGAACGACCCTCATCCGTTTTGAAATGGCAGGCCATTTGCAAAGGGACCGTTCCGAAACGCCCCCTGTCTGCAGACACGATTTGGCTGTTTTAAGGCACAAGGGTGCCCTAAAACACCTCCAAAACACCTCACAACACCATGCAAATTAAACCCAAGGCATACCAACCATACTAGCATGCTTCAACAAGATTTAGACAAGTCTAACACTAAGGCAACACCCCACAAACATACATTCATTCAAACACCATTCAAACATAAAGATGGCCTCTAAGGCATTTAACTAACATTCAAAATAGCAATTTAGGCATGAGTTAACATTCATCATGGCAACACAAACCATACAAAAGCAAGATACTAAGGAGTCTAAACATGCTCCTAAACAACCAACAACTACTCAACAAAACCATACATGTCCCATTGCTCAAACTATTACATGTCTAACATTAAAAATCCATACTTGATGAACTCAAGCCAAAAACCACATTTGGAGGCCCTCCACTTGCCCGAGCAACCAACGAACTAAGGATCTGCAATGTTGAACAAAGAGAGCGTAAGCAATGATGCTTAGTGAGGGTAAGCTCTAAAAACAAACCTCAACATTGCAGGGTCCGAGCACGATCTAGCCAAGGTAAAACACAATCATACCAAGGGTCCACAAGAGCCATGAAGTAAAGATGCATGAGCAATATACAATATAAATGCCATGATCATAAGCCCAACTTTACAATATGTGTAATCACATTTAACATTCAATTCATAGCTCATATGTCACAACACATTGATACACATATCAATCAACATTGGCACCTAGTTAAGACTCGAATACGCGGATAGACACGTTGGAACTCACATCCAACAACCATATTACCTCACGGTGGGATTTCACTCATCACCGGTCTCGCGGAGGGGATTCCACTCATCCTCACGCCCCGTCGATGGGATTCCACTCATCACCGACTACATTTAAATACAATTTCCGGGCGAACCCGTACTCCTCCTTGGTGACTCAACGCCACCAAGGCCACGCGCGACTTTTGACTCATGTGTACACACTAACATCCTAATGATCGATCATTTGTATTCAAGTATACTAGTGCCAACATTTACTCATTTCTCATTACTCATTTCAACAAATTTCGTGCTTAGCACGTACTCACCAACAACCATCATCATGCATGTCTCAATCATCACATTTCATATCTCATTCCACATGTATAATACAATATACATAACCATTCATATCACATATCATACGAGACATACACAATCACATAGAAGAGTTCATCCAAAGGCTCTAGATCAAGTTTAGGATTAGGCTACCACCCTAATCCTAACTCTAGGTGGGTCTACCAAGCCCAACTTAGTCCATATACTCGAACCAACTATTTTAAAACCTTTAAAAGCAAACAACCACTCACCTAAGCTTCCAAGCTCCAAGACAAAGCAAGCAATCACCTTCAACTTCCCGGATTCAGTCCCAAAGCCTCTTCCACGTTTCCTTTTGCTTCTAGTCAAACAGAACACATACATTACTTCTCAATCCAATGCTAATTCAACCATCAATCTACTTTGCAAATCACAACACAATTTCCTCAAATTCCCAAACCACATAACATCTCAAAAACCCAATTTTCGGACTCCAACAACCATTGGCTGAAATATCCATTTCCAAGCACCCAAATGACTTCCAAAACATCCCAAATCACCCTCCTAACATAGGTAGACCATCAACCCTTCAATTCCAACACTAAACCTCTCAAAAACCCAATTTTTCATAGTTTAAAATTTGGAAAGGGAAAATGAGGAGGAAGATGACAACTTTTCCATAAAAGTTGTCTTGCTTTATTTAAAATGTGGGTAAATCACAACTTTGGTCCCTCCCTCTTTATTAAGATTCTAATAGGTCATTATTCATAGTTGGTTTATTTTAATTAGATTTTATTTGACTCGAACAACAACCAGGCTAACTCCTAGGCCCAAGACACGGGTGTTACACACCAACTCCGTACTCCAAGTTTGGCAAGAATCCCAGATCTACCTTGGCCTATCCCTAGGTCCAAGTCTGTCGATGATCACGTCTTTGATGATACCTCCCGGTGTGAATCGAAGGATGAACACCGATGTGTATGAATTCTTCCTTAGCCACTTAACCTCGCCCTATCCCTAGGCACGAGATGGTTCAACTATAAACTAGAGAACGCACTCTTATCTCTTTCGTATACTTAACTCTCCCGATGCTAAGTAAATAGATAACCTCACAATGCTCTCCCGATGCTCTTGCAAGATATTAAAACCGAAATAAGAGAACTTGAACTTTTATTTTATTGAACTTGGGAAATCCTAAAACAAAACGACCCTTGCAACTACTTTACAAAACAACCCGTGGCCCTAGGGGGTTTTTAGAACATGTCGACGACGGGTAAACGGCGAAGGGGTTTAGGTTATCGGTTATAGGGTATGATGCCTCCTAGGTTAAATCTATTCCCTTATATAAACTTTGGGCTCAAGTATTCTAAGTTAACAAGGATTACAACTTTAATTAAAAGTAAGATTCTAATAAAGACTTAATCTCCAAGAGTCCTACTTTGCAGCCGCCATCCTTGTTTCTAGGGATTTCTTCTCCTTGAGCTTTGGCTTGACATATCTTTCGATCTGGGGCTTGGAAAAATATTTGGCTTTCACACGACAGACGAGTAGATTTTTCTCTATCTATCGAGGTCCACTTTACTTTTCCTCTTCATGAGGCTGCTGTCACAGCAGATCCATGGCAGCATCATCCTCGTCGTCTACTTGTCCAAATCAGCTCTGCTGCTTCTCTGCCCTGCGCCTGCCTTCTCCGTCAACTATGGCAGCAACCTACAAAATCATCCATCTTTTAGTAGAATTCGTGCCTTTAATATATTTGTGATGTTTTGCTGTAAACTAACCTAAATGCAATGCAATGATGCTTGAATGCAGCAGAAATATTGTAAAACCCCGGTTTTGGGCTTAGAAGTTTTGGGTTTTGACTGGTTCGGTCAAAGTGCGGTTCGAATATAAAATGGTGAAATTAGGAAAGCCTAGTTCGGGTTGCATTAAAAATATGGAAAAATGTCCTAAAATCCTCTTTTAATATATATATAAGTTAACTGTGAAATCAATTATACAAAATGAGGTTTGGAAGGGTGACATTTTGGCTAGTGACCAAAATGTAATTTTTGAAAACTGTGTGACTGTTTTAAGAAGGATTGAAACTTTGAATCTTTAAGGAGCTATTTACCCAAAGGGAGTTTCTCCAGATTTTTCTAAGATATTAAATGATTTATTAAAGGTTTTTAAATAAAATAAAAAGTGGAGGGAAGATATTTTGTCATTTCCAACTAACTTTCCATATTTTCTATTTCCCCTTTTCTCTCATTTTCTCTCAAACCAAACATCTTTCTCCAGAGCTTTTTCCTCTGATTTTGCTACCTAAATATCTCTTTTCAATTCTCTTTTGATTGCTAATCATCTCATCAACAAAACCTCACCATTTGCTAAGTGGTTTTTCAAGAATTTGGTTCCAAAAAGGGAGAAAACTCATGTTTGGAGGTAAGAACGTCCTTCTCCTCTAAACTCTCAGTTCTTTACTGAAATTCCTAAGTTCTCAATCCTTAAATTGTGTTTTATAAAAGGTTTTATAGATGTGATCTTGATCTTGGCTTTTAATTGCAAGATTTGATTGATTTTGATGAAAATTCGTATGATCTCTTTAAGCAGTGTTTTGAGGTGTATTTTTGATGTTAAATGAATGTTAAATTGATAAGGAATTGAGGTTTAATCAATGCAATCCCGGATAGGTTGAATTTCCTAAGTTTAGCTTGTGTTTTTGATGGTTTTTGGAGTGATCTTGTTGATCTGTTATAGCTGGAGGTATAAGGATGTGTTGAGATCCATTTTGGATGTTAATTGATGTTTAAGGAGGTTTAGTTTTGATGGATCATGGCTGGGTAATGTTGTGGAGTTGTTTGGATGCATTTTCGGTTGTGTATGGTAGCCGAAAATGGAGTGTGGATGAGAGCAGCGAGTTTAGGTGCTTTCATTGAAGCTATTAATGCATGATGATGCATTAATTCTCTGCTTTGATGTGTTGAAAACAGGGGAGTCATCTTTGGATCCAAGTGGTGGTGATCCGGAAGCTTGATTGGTGTTTTGGCAAGAGGCGAAACGGAAGTGGTGAGTGGATTTTGGTTTCCAG
This sequence comes from Hibiscus tridactylites, assembly GCA_958450335.1. Classification (NCBI taxonomy): domain Eukaryota; kingdom Viridiplantae; phylum Streptophyta; class Magnoliopsida; order Malvales; family Malvaceae; genus Hibiscus; species Hibiscus tridactylites. Next base: position 19,331,323 of record OY288278.1, on the reverse strand, counting down.
CTTTGAAACCATTGATTTGAAGGTTTGGGAGCTTAGTTTAAGTCTAAGCAACTTAGCTAAGCTCAAGAGTAAGTTTTCGGAAAAACTATCTTGATGATGAACCATGGATTGGTTGTATGCAATGTGGTTGTTTGCATGTTTTAAATTCTGTTTTGAAAGCATATTTTAGCATGTTAGTTGGTGAGATTATAAGCCATGTGTTGAAAGATGCTCAAGGTAAGAGATCCTTGTTTTTGAACATTGTTATAATGTGGTTTGATGCTTAAAGATGCATGATGTTATGGCTTGATTAAATGCTTTAAAACAGTGGAATATTGTTGATTAATGATGCATATTGGCAAGTGATGTTAAGGTCACAAAGGTGTTTGAAAGTCCTTCTGTGAGCCTTGTTTATTTAAGAACAACATGGTGGTTAAAAGTCCATGGTTGGTTCTTGGTTAAGATCATCAAGGTGGTTAAAATTCCTTGGATGAGTCTTGTGAATTTAAGAACTCCAAGGTGTTTAAAAGTCCTTGGGAGATTCTTGGTTAAGGTTACAAAGGTGTTTAAAAGTCCTTGTGTAAGCCTTGTTATTTAAGAACATCAAGGTGTTTAAAAGTCCTTGGATGATTCTTGTTAAGGACACAAAGGTGTTTAAAAGTCCTTGTGTGGTCCTTGCCATGGTGTTTAAAAGTCCATGGGGTTAAGGACACAATGGTGTTTAAAAGTCCATGTGTGGTCCTTGGTTATTGTAAGATCACAATGGTGTTTAAAAGTCCATGTGTGGATCTTATGTGAAATGTATCACTTGCTGCCAATATGACATGTTATGAACTTGAAGCATGAATTGCTTGTTTTAATTGCTTATGAGCATGTATAAAGGATGATTGGATTTAAGGTTCATAAATGTGTTTGTAAATGCATTATTGCGTGGTTTTAATGAGATTTCCTCACTAAGCTTTTGCTTACGCTCTCTCTTTTCTTAAACCAATAATGCAGAGCATTAAAGTGCATTGAGGACAGCAAGGGGGACAAGTATCCAAGTGGTGAACAAAGCTCATGTATGGTGAAGGTTTCTTAAACACTATTAGCTTTTGGCATTTGGCAATGGGGAACTTATGTTGTTGTTTTGGGAGATGTTTTGTACTCCCTAAGTTGGATTTATGTTGTTGTTAATGTTGGTACTTGTAATTGGCCTTTATGTGGTTGGTTTGGTGATTTGATGCATGAATGGTTTGTTAAGTAGGATGCATGCCTATAGAATTGGGGCTTTTCATAATTGATGCCATATCGATGTTTGGTTGATGCAATTATGTTCCTTGTATGTTGAATGAATTGCTGGTAAAGTTTGGTTGCATTTGGTGCATGTTTGATAGGTCAATTGCATGATAAACCATCAAAATTTCTGCAATCTGGGCGGCTTGTTTCGGAACAGGTGCGACCGTATCGGAACGGGGGCCTGAAATGGCCTGGGCGTTCCGAAACGGGAGGCACTGTTCCGGAACGGTTTGGCCACTGCCAGGCCATGTTTTGGTACCAGTTTCGGAACGGTCCCGCGTTTCGGAACGGGTCTTCCCTGTTCCGAAACACTCGACCGTTGGGCACTGAAATTGATGGTTAAATGTTTTGCAATGTTTGCATTTTGGTCCTGAAACTTGTTTATGCAATTGTGTGAGTTTGGGATGTCCGTTTGAGCTGAAATTTGGCAGAGAAGCATGAAACCTGACTAATCTCATATTGGTAACTTTAATTTGGGTTAAGACCTTATAATTTTCAGAATTTACAATTTGGTCCCTAAAGTTGTATTTTGTGCAATTGAGTCCCTGAATGTTCTCTGTTGGTTATGATCTTTGAATATGATTATCTTGTGAATATATCTAGGATTAATGTGCATCTAGACAAGACTAAAAAGAAAAAAAAAAGGGTCGTTAATCAAGGTTGACTTTCGGGTTGACTTTGGTTTTCCCCGTGTGATCTTCTTAATTCGGGTCAACCGTCTAGGCCGGGTTAAGGGGGTTACAAATATGGGTTAAAAAGGGTGTAAATAATAGAACTTTTATACACTCAACACACCCCCAAACTCAAGTTTTTGCTTGCCCTCAAGCAATTAAGACCTAAAAAATGAATATTTTTTTGAGTTGGCTTTCAAACAGTGAACTGTCCCTTACCCGTCACTCATTCTCTGTGACGGCAGCAACCTGTCGGAAGGTTTTAGGATCTATCCGGAATCTCCCTATAGCTCTCGTGCAGTGTGTGCATGCTTGTGAACAGTTATATGCTAAGACTCTCTTAGTTTCACTAGAATATTATACTTTAGCTTGTTTAGAGTTTTTCTTACGAGACTGATTTCTTTCTTTCCTTTACTAGAGCCAGAATAAGGCACCTCTAGTTGATTTCTTTCTAATTTCTTCTCATTTTTACTAGAGCCATTATTTCAGGCACCTCTAGTTAACTGTCTAGAGCCGGTGATAGGCACCTCTAGAAGTTTTTCTCTGGTTATCTGCCTAGAGCCAGTGTTGGGCACCTCTAGGTTTCCTGAGAGTCTAGTCTCTTTTCTACTCTACGAGCTAAGTTTTCTATTCTAGTTTGGCTAAAAGAAGTCTAAGCAATATAATAGTGTAACCCCCTTAGCCCGGTCTAGACGGTTGACCTGGACTACGAAGATTACACGGGGAAAACCAAAGTCAACCCGAAAGTCAACTTTGATTAACGACCCTTTTTTTTTCTTTTTAATCTTGTCTAGATGCACATCAACCTTAATTGTGATCATACAACAACATATCAAAAGATCACAAACATCAGAGATCAAACAGGGACCCAATTGAACAAATTGCAACTTTAGGGACCAAAATGCAAATTCTGATAAATTAAGGGATTTATCCCAAATTAAAGTTACCATCTTGAAATTAGTCAGGTTCCATGCTTCTCTGTGAAATTTCAGCTCAAAAGGACATCCACAGCTCATGCAATTGATCAAACATGATTCAGGACTAAAACGTAAGCAAAGCAAAACATATAAAGATACTTTTAACTGAATTTAACGGTCAGGTATCGATACACCTGATGTCGTATCGATACACGGGGAAGGCAGTAACCAAACTCGAGCAACGGTATCGATACGATATCCCCTGTACCGATACGGCATTCAAACTTTACCCAGATGAGTATCGATACCCCCACAACCGTACCGATACGCCTGGGCAGAAAAGAGCATACTTGGCTCAGGCGTATCGATACGCGAGCCCGAGTACCGATACCCCTGTCTGAAATCAACTTGAAATTCATACCATTCATGCTTCAAACCTCAGGTTAACATCACCAATTCATACCACATAGATATACAACATGCAGGGATCATAAATGCATCAACAATTCAACTCATAACCATCACACATGAAAAGCCCCAATTTAATTGACATGCTTCCTACTTAAGCTACCTTTCATGCATAAACCTTCATAGCCAAGCAATAAGAAATCAATCCAAGATCCAGCAATTCAAACAACAATTAACATCCATAGGGAGTCTCAAACACCTCCCAAAACAAACACGTTGGTCCCCCATTGCCAAATCGACCAAAAGCTAAAATGTTTAACAAAACCTTCCAAACATTGAGCTTTACTTGAACTTGTGTGCTTGCCTCCTCTTGCTGCCCTCAAAGCACTATAATGCTCTGCATTATTGAATCAAGAAAACGAGAGAGCGTAAGCCAAAGCTTAGTGAGGAGCGCTCTTTAAAAACCATTCAATAATGCATTTAAAACCATTTGTAAATCATGCTTGTAAACAACCTTTACACATGCTCAAAGCATACTTTAAATCAAGCAATAACATGCTTCCACATTTCATTTAAACTAGCATCTCATGCTTCAACATAAACATCAAATCATGCATCTCATGCATCTCATGTACAAAACATGTCATATTGGCTCAAGTGATACATTTCATTTAGAAATCAAGTTCAATAACTTTCCCCAAGGACTTTTAAACACCTTGGACCCCAAGGACTTTTAAACACCTTGGCCATGGACTTTTAAACACCATGAATGGACCACACAAGGACTTTTAACCACCTTTGTGTCCGTAGCTTGAAATACCCCAAGGACTTTTAAACACCTTGGCCCCAAGGACTTTTAAACACCTTGGCCCCATGGACTTTTAACCACCATGGAAAGGAGCACCTAAGGACTTTTAACCACCTTAGTGTCCGCAACAAGATTCATCCAAGGACTTTTAACCACCTTGATGATCTTAGATTACAAGGCTCACTCAAGGACTTTTAACCACCTTAGTGACCTTCACTTTTACAAACCATCACTTGCCAATACACACTATATACATCATGTAATCCACTGTTTTAAAAGCATTTAAACCAAGCCATTTCATCATGCATTTCAAAGCATTAAATCATCATTTAACAATGCATAAAAACAAGGCACTCTTACCTAGAGACACCTTCAACACATGGCTTAAAACATTAGCATAAATCATGCTAAAACATCAACAATTAACATGCTCAACATGCTTTCCAAAACAGTAGCGAATCATGCAAAATCATCATTTCACATTTCATCAAAACATGGCCACCACTTAAAGAGAGTAATCCGAAAACTTACACTTGAGCTTAGCAAAGTTGTTTAGACTTAAACTAAGCTCCCAAAACCTTCAACCTTTGGTTTAAAAGCTGATAATCCATTTTCACTCACCGATTACCAAACAAGCCTAGCCAACAAGCTTTCCAAGCTTCCGAAACCTTCCGAAAACACCTCCAAAACTCAAGGATCAACCTCCCCTGTTTCAAGCACATAAAAACAGAACATTAATGCATCCTTATGCATTAAAACACCAGCAACATCAACACAACTCGCTGCTCATCACAAATCTAACAATTTGGCTACCAAACACAACCGAAATCATCTCCAAACACTTCCAAAACTTAACCCAGCCAAGATCCATCACTTCTAACCATTTTTATACATCAACTAACATGCAAAAAGATCACAACCCCGTCCTTATACCTCCAGGTATAACAAATCACCAAAAACACTCCAAAAACAACCAAAAACTCAAGCCAACCTTAGGAAATTCAACCTATCCGGGATTGCATTGATTAAACCTCAACTTCTAATCATTTTAGCATTCATTTAACATCATTTTAACACCTCAAAACCCTGCTTAAACAGATCACACGAAATTTTCACCAAAATCACCAAATCTTGCATTTTAGCCAAAAATCAAGATCTCAAATGAAAAGCCTTTAATAAAACATGAATCAAGGATTGAGAACTTAGGAATTTCAGTAAAGAACTGATAGTTTAGAGGAGAAGGACGTTCTTACCTCCAAACTTGAATTTCTCCCTTTTAGAGCCAAAATGCTTGATGAAACAATTTGCAAATTGAGAGGTTTTGATGATGAGATGATTAGGAATCAAATGAGAGTTGAAATGAGAGATGTAGATGTCAAAATCAGAGAAAGAAATCTGAGGAAATCTTGTTTGGGTAGAGAGAAAATGAGAGAAAAGAGAATTTGAGAGAAAATAGAAAAAAATTAGTTAAGATTTGGTCAAAATGATTTCCCTCTCTTTTCTTAATCTTTAAAATCAGATTTTAGACTTAAAATATCTTAGAAAAATCTGGAGAAATCCTTTTTGGAATAATAGCTCCTTAAAGATTCAAAGTTTCAATCCTTTATAAAACTGTCCCGCAACTTTCAAAAATTACATTTTGGTCACTAGCCAAAATGTCAACCTTCCGAACCTCATTTTCCAAAATTGATTTCACAGTTCACTTTTATATATTAAAAGATGATTTTAGAATATTTTTCCATATTTTTAATGCAACCCGAACTAGGTTTTCCTAAATTCCCTCTTATATATTCGATCAGCACTTTGACTAAACCGGTCAACGCCAAAACTTCTGAGCCCAAAACCGGGGCGTTACAACTCTCCCCCCCTTAAGAAATTTCGTCCTCGAAATTTACCTGAAGGAAAGAGATAAGGAAACTGCTTCAGCATATCCTCCTTCCGCTCCCACGTGGCTTCCTCAACACCGCGATGCTTCCACAGCACCTTCACCAACTCAAAGGTCTTGCCACGAAGAACCTTGCTATCTGAATCCAGAATCTTCACCGGTTCCTCATCATAGGTCAAATCCGGATTCAATTCCACCTCCTCCACAGGCAACACATGCGAAGGATCAGATCGATACCTCCGGAGCATAGAAACATGGAACACATCATGAATCTTCTCCAGCTCCTGAGGTAACCTCAACCGATACGCAACAGGACCAACACGCTCAACAACCTCATACGGTCCAATGTATCTAGGGCTCAACTTATCCTTCCGCCCAAACCTCATCACCTTCTTCCAAGGCGAAACCTTCAAGAACACGCGATCACCCACCGCAAACTCTATCTCCCTACGCTTCAAATCCGCGTAAGACTTCTGCCGATCAGAAGCAGCCTTCAACCTCTCACAAATGAGCTTCACCTTCTCGGTGGTACCTTTCAACAAAGCAGGCATCGAAACCAACTTTTGACCAGTTTCAGCCCAACACAGAGGAGTCCTACACTTCCTCCCATACAGAGCCTCATAAGGTGCCATCTGTATACTTGCCTGAAAACTGTTGTTGTAAGCGAACTCAACCAAAGGCAGATGCTTCTCCCAAGAACCTTGGAACTCTATCACGCAACATCTCAACATATCCTCCAAGATCTGAATAACTCGCTCAGACTGGCCATCCGACTGAGGATGCTAGGATGTACTGAAATGCAACCTTGTACCCAAAGCTTGATGCAAACACTGCCAAAAACGCGACGTGAACCTCGGATCCCTATCCGACACGATTGACTTAGGCACACCATGCAACCTCACAACCTCAGCAACGTACAGCTCTGCCAGCTTATCCAAAGAAAACGTAGTATGCACAGGCAAGAAATGTGCACACTTCGTCAGGCGATCCACAATCACCCAAACAGAATTCTTCTTCGACGGAGACAAAGGCAACCCAGATACAAAATCCATGGTAACCCTCTCCCACTTCCATTCAGGGATTTTCAACGGCTGCAACAAACCAGAAGGAACCTGATGTTCAGCCTTTACGCGCTGACACACCAAACACTTGCTCACGAACTCAGCCACATCCTTCTTCAAGCCCACCCAATAGTACTCATCACGAAGATCGCGATACATCTTTGTACTACCAGGATGCATAGCAAAAGGACTACTATGACCTTCAGCTAGAATAGCATGCCTCAACTCAGCATCTGCAGGCACTACTATCCGACTACCAAAACACAACACTCCATCCTCATTAAAACAGAAATCCGAAGGTCTACCCTCCGCGATATCCTGAACATGAGACACCAAGGAATCATCCAACAACTACTTATCCTTGATCAACTGAACCAACGAAGGTTTCACCTGCAACTCAGCAACAAGACCACCATCCTGTGATATGCTCAAGCTAGCAAACATAGCTCTCAGCTCAACAGCCACCTTTCTACTCAAGGCATCCGCAACAACATTGGCCTTTCCAGGATGATACTCTATCGTCAGATCATAATCCTTGAGCAACTCCAACCAACGTCGCTGCCTGAGATTCAACTCCTTCTGAGACATCAGATACCTCAAACTCTTGTGATCCGTGTACACCGTACACTTCTCACCAAACAGATAATGCCTCCAGATCTTCAAAGCAAAAACCACTGCAGCCAACTCAATATCATGCGTAGGATAATTGCGCTCATGCACCTTCAACTGCCGCGACGCATAAGCCACAACCTTACCCTCTTGCATCAGCACACACCCCAAACCAACATAGGATGCATCACTGTAGACTACAAACTCTTTCCCTGATTCAGGCTGAATCAAGATAGGAGCTTGCGTCAAAGCCAACTTCAGCTTCTCAAAAGCTTGCTGTCTCGCTTCTGTCCACTCATACCTAACATCCTTCTGCAGCAACTTCGTCAAAGGAGCAGCAATCTTGGAAAAACCATCAACAAACCTTCGGTAGTATCCTGCCAAACCAAGGAAACTACGAACCTCCTGAACAGACTTAGGAACTTTCCAGTTCATCACCGCTTCAATCTTCTGAGGATCAACACGAATCCCCTCAGCTGAGACCACATGCCCAAGAAAAACAACCTCTCTAAGCCAAAACTCACACTTGCTCAACTTAGCATAAAGCTGATTCTCCAACAAAGCTTGCAACACAACCCTCAAATGCTCTTCGTGCTCTTCCTCAGTACGCGAGTACACAAGGATATCATCAATGAACACCACAACAAACTTGTCCAGGTATTCATGAAAAACACGATTCATCATGTCCATGAAAGCAGCAGGAGCATTTGTCAAACCAAACGGCATCACAAGGAACTCATAATGCCCATACCTTGTCCTGAAAGCTGTCTTAGGCACATCCACATCCTTCACCTTCAATTGATAATACCCTGACCTCAAGTCAATCTTAGAGAACACAGCAGCTCCCCTAAATTGATCAAAGAGATCATCAATCCTCGGCAAAGGATACCGATTCTTGATAGTCAACTTGTTCAGCTGACGGTAATCAATGCACATCCTCATCGTGCCATCTTTCTTCTTCACAAACAAGACAGGAGCACCCCAAGGCGAAACACTCGGCCGGATGAAACCACGATCAAGCAACTCTTGCAACTGCGTCTTCAGCTCCTTCAGCTCCTTAGGTGCCATTCTATAGGGAGTAATGGACACAGGAGTGGTATTCTCATACAGCTCAATACCGAACTCCACCTCGCGATTAGGAGGTAAACCAGGCAACTCCTCAGGAAAAACATCAGGAAACTCCTTCACAACCCTGATATCCTGCACCCTCAGCTCCTTCGAACTAGGATTCATCACAAAAGCCAGAAAAGCTTCACAACCTTGCCTCAGCATCCTGCTCGCCTCCAAGGTAGAAACAACATTGGCAAGAAACTTCACATTCTCACCAACCACCACCACTTCATAATCATCCGCAAGCCTAAGCGTAACCCGCTTATTCTCACAATCCACAACAGCACGATGCTCAGCAAGCCAATCCATACCAAGGATCACATCAAAACCATAAAAGGGCAACTCCATAAGATCAACAAGAAAGACATGCTCTTGAACAACCAAAGGACACCTTTTATAAAGCTTACGAGTCACAACAGTTTCACCAAAAGAACTAGTGACTCTAACACCAACATCCAAAAACACAACAGGCAAACCAAGCAACTCAGCATGCTCACGAAGAATGTATGAATGCGTAGATCCAGAATCAATCAAAGAAAGCAATGACAAGGATTGCAAAGTAAAGGTACCTGCAATCACATCTGCATCATTCCTTCCTTCGCGCTGAGCATACACCCTCGCTTGGCCTCCACCCTCAGGGTGAATAGCCACAACATGAGCTACACCGCGCCCACCTTCCTCTCGCCTCTGAAAATTACCACGGCCGCGCCCACGACCTCTCTGCGATGCTGCAACAACAGGAGCACGCTCTTGACCACCAGCCATCCTCGGACAATCGCGTCTCAGATGATCAGCTGAACCACAACTCCAGCACTCATAACCAGCTGCTATCACAGGAGCTTGCACCTTCCTCCCAGCACGAGGACAGTCACGCCTCAAGTGACCACGTGAACCGCAAATCCAACAAGCACTAGGGTCAGCTCTAGCATTGCCACCCCTAGCAGGTGCACCTCCACCTCTCTTAGACGAGGACTGAAACCTCTGATCACGCCCTCTCTTGTTCCGTCCACCGGAACTATACTCAGCAGCTCTCTTCCCAGAACTAGCTCCAGCACCCTTAGCAGACAAACTCAGGTTCAACTCAATGTCTTTCGATCGACTAACCAACACATCGAAATCATTGTACTCAGCAGCTAACATATAGGTCTTAACCTCCGTCACCAAACCATAACGGAACCTTTCGCACCTTTCGCGCTCATCAGGTACCAACTCAGGTGCATACTGGCTAAGACGTACAAACTGTACCTCATACTCAGCCACACTCATGTTCCCTTGGGTCAGAGACATGAATTCACGCTTCTTTTCATCCAGATATCTAACTCCCAGATATCTCCTCTTGAACGCATGCTGAAAGAACGTCCATGTAACATCAGCATCAGCCATCCCAGAGATTGTGGTCGTCCACCACGTATAAGCATCACCTTGCAGCAGTGACACCACACATCCCAGCTTCTGCACATCAGTGCAAATCATTTGTCCCAAGACACGCTTGGTACTTTCCAACCACGCTTCAGACCTCTCAGCCGACATACCCCTAAACTCAGTCCCACCAAGACTGCGCAAACGTTCCAAGGGTAGTCTAGCACCAGCATCTCCCTGATGCCCAGCTCCTTGAGCCCCAGCTACTGCTGCTCGAAACGCACCCGCAATAGCTTGTACAAGCACAGACATGTCAGGCATCGCTTGCCCCTGACCAGCTTCAGGTCCTGCAGCTCCAGCACCAGCTGCCTCAACTCCAGCTCCAGCTCTTTCCCTCTCCGCATCACCACCACCAGGTGGAGGAGGAGGTATCACAGCACTACCAGTGTGCTCATCATTCACATTCCCTTCCGGGGTCGTAGCTCTCGCGCTACTCCTTAACTCTCTACGTGGTGCCATACTTTACCATGCATAGCAATACAAAATAAAACAAGTCAGGACCAGCAAGGTAAGCAAATTCCAAGTATTCAAGCTCAATTTCTTTCAAAAACAATATCATCCTTTTAGCTTTTGTTTGGCAATGGGTACCTTCATCGTGCATCATCACAACATGCATCACATACACATCATCATATCATATCACTGAACATGCTTTCACTCAGCAAGCATACAAACCAAACCATGCTTCAATCATGCATACACACATTCCCAATTACTCGAGAACTCAGCTCTGATACCACCAAATGTAACCCCCTTAGCCCGGTCTAGACGGTTGACCCGGACTACGAAGATTACACGGGGAAAACCAAAGTCAACCCGAAAGTCAACTTTGATTAACGACCCTTTTTTTTTCTTTTTAATCTTGTCTAGATGCACATCAACCTTAATTGTGATCATACAACAACATATCAAAAGATCACAAACATCAGAGATCAAACAGGGACCCAATTGAACAAATTGCAACTTTAGGGACCAAAATGCAAATTCTGATAAATTAAGGGATTTATCCCAAATTAAAGTTACCATCTTGAAATTAGTCAGGTTCCATGCTTCTCTGTGAAATTTCAGCTCAAAAGGACATCCACAGCTCATGCAATTGATCAAACATGATTCAGGACTAAAACGTAAACAAAGCAAAACATATAAAGATACTTTTAACTGAATTTAACGGTCAGGTATCGATACACCTGATGTCGTATCGATACACGGGGAAGGCAGTAACCAAACTCGAGCAACGGTATCGATACGATATCCCCTGTACCGATATGGCATTCAAACTTTACCCAGATGAGTATCGATACCCCCACAACCGTACCGATACGCCTGGGCAGAAAAGAGCATACTTGGCTCAGGCGTATCGATACGCGAGCCCGAGTATCGATACCCCTGTCTGAAATCAACTTGAAATTCATACCATTCATGCTTCAAACCTCAGGTTAACATCACCAATTCATACCACATAGATATACAACATGCAGGGATCATAAATGCATCAACAATTCAACTCATAACCATCACACATGAAAAGCCCCAATTTAATTGACATGCTTCCTACTTAAGCTACCTTTCATGCATAAACCTTCATAGCCAAGCAATAAGAAATCAATCCAAGATCCAGCAATTCAAACAACAATTAACATCCATAGGGAGTCTCAAACACCTCCCAAAACAAACACGTTGGTCCCCCATTGCCAAATCGACCAAAAGCTAAAATGTTTAACAAAACCTTCCAAACATTGAGCTTTACTTGAACTTGTGTGCTTGCCTCCTCTTGCTGCCCTCAAAGCACTCTAATGCTCTGCATTATTGAATCAAGAAAACGAGAGAGCGTAAGCCAAAGCTTAGTGAGGAGCGCTCTTTAAAAACCATTCAATAATGCATTTAAAACCATTTGTAAATCATGCTTGTAAACAACCTTTACACATGCTCAAAGCATACTTTAAATCAAGCAATAACATGCTTCCACATTTCATTTAAACTAGCATCTCATGCTTCAACATAAACATCAAATCATGCATCTCATGCATCTCATGTACAAAACATGTCATATTGGCTCAAGTGATACATTTCATTTAGAAATCAAGTTCAATAACTTTCCCCAAGGACTTTTAAACACCTTGGACCCCAAGGACTTTTAAACACCTTGGCCATGGACTTTTAAACACCATGAATGGACCACACAAGGACTTTTAACCACCTTTGTGTCCGTAGCTTGAAATACCCCAAGGACTTTTAAACACCTTGGCCCCAAGGACTTTTAAACACCTTGGCCCCATGGACTTTTAACCACCATGGAAAGGAGCACCTAAGGACTTTTAACCACCTTAGTGTCCGCAACAAGATTCATCCAAGGACTTTTAACCACCTTGATGATCTTAGATTACAAGGCTCACTCAAGGACTTTTAACCACCTTAGTGACCTTCACTTTTACAAACCATCACTTGCCAATACACACTATATACATCATGTAATCCACTGTTTTAAAAGCATTTAAACCAAGCCATTTCATCATGCATTTCAAAGCATTAAATCATCATTTAACAATGCATAAAAACAAGGCACTCTTACCTAGAGACACCTTCAACACATGGCTTAAAACATTAGCATAAATCATGCTAAAACATCAGCAATTAACATGCTCAACATGCTTTCCAAAACAGTAGCAAATCATGCAAAATCATCATTTCACATTTCATCAAAACATGGCCACCACTTAAAGAGAGTAATCCGAAAACTTACACTTGAGCTTAGCAAAGTTGTTTAGACTTAAACTAAGCTCCCAAAACCTTCAACCTTTGGTTTAAAAGCTGATAATCCATTTTCACTCACCGATTACCAAACAAGCCTAGCCAACAAGCTTTCCAAGCTTCCGAAACCTTCCGAAAACACCTCCAAAACTCAAGGATCAACCTCCCCTGTTTCAAGCACATAAAAACAGAACATTAATGCATCCTTATGCATTAAAACACCAGCAACATCAACACAACTCGCTGCTCATCACAAATCTAACAATTTGGCTACCAAACACAACCGAAATCATCTCCAAACACTTCCAAAACTTAACCCAGCCAAGATCCATCACTTCTAACCATTTTTATACATCAACTAACATGCAAAAAGATCACAACCCCGTCCTTATACCTCCAGGTATAACAGATCACCAAAAACACTCCAAAAACAACCAAAAACTCAAGCCAACCTTAGGAAATTCAACCTATCCGGGATTGCATTGATTAAACCTCAACTTCTAATCATTTTAGTATTCATTTAACATCATTTTAACACCTCAAAACCCTGCTTAAACAGATCACACGAAATTTTCACCAAAATCACCAAATCTTGCATTTTAGCCAAAAATCAAGATCTCAAATGAAAAGCCTTTAATAAAACATGAATCAAGGATTGAGAACTTAGGAATTTCAGTAAAGAACTGATAGTTTAGAGGAGAAGGACGTTCTTACCTCCAAACTTGAATTTCTCCCTTTTAGAGCCAAAATGCTTGATGAAACAATTTGCAAATTGAGAGGTTTTGATGATGAGATGATTAGGAATCAAATGAGAGTTGAAATGAGAGATGTAGATGTCAAAATCAGAGAAAGAAATCTGAGGAAATCTTGTTTGGGTAGAGAGAAAATGAGAGAAAAGAGAATTTGAGAGAAAATAGAAAAAAATTAGTTAAGATTTGGTCAAAATGATTTCCCTCTCTTTTCTTAATCTTTAAAATCAGATTTTAGACTTAAAATATCTTAGAAAAATCTGGAGAAATCCTTTTTGGAATAATAGCTCCTTAAAGATTCAAAGTTTCAATCCTTTATAAAACTGTCCCACAACTTTCAAAAATTACATTTTGGTCACTAGCCAAAATGTCAACCTTCCGAACCTCATTTTCCAAAATTGATTTCACAGTTCACTTTTATATATTAAAAGATGATTTTAGAATATTTTTCCATATTTTTAATGCAACCCGAACTAGGTTTTCCTAAATTCCCTCTTATATATTCGATCAGCACTTTGACTAAACCGGTCAACGCCAAAACTTCTGAGCCCAAAACCGGGGCGTTACAAATAGTCACAATGGTGTTTAAATTTTCAAAACTATAGAAAGGCTCTAAACTTCTCCTTAAACTGTCCTAAAGATGCTGCCACAACAGAGCTGTCATGACAGGTAAGTTTACTTCACAGTTTTAAGCCAATAGTTTCTGATTTTTTTTTAACTTTAAATAACAGACACAACAATAATTTAAAAATGTACTAAGACTCCATTAAAATGGAGGGTTGCCACCCCCAAACTCGAGGGTTGCATTTCCCTCAATGCAAATGACAGATAAAATGAAGGCATGTACATCACAAAATATAAATAAGGCAGGCAGCAATAAAAAGAAAAGAAGAAACTTAAATTTTAAGCACTTTCTTCATTGCTGCTGCTGACACGGATCTGGCGGCGGCGTCTAGGCTGTGGGGGAGGCTGGGTAGGTTGCTCCACGAGCTGGATGTCTGAGCTGCTGCCGCTATCCAAAGTGCTGCTGGTGGTGGTGCTGGCCTTGGGCATTAGCTTTCTGTCTGCCACGTGTTTCTGCCTCTTGACAGGCGTAAACTCCCTTTCCAAATTCCTCCTAATCAGAGGTTCCTCCTCGCTGTCGGCTGTGGCTGGCCGCTTCGTTCCACGTGCGGGGCTGTCGGCCGGAGGACTCGCAGCTGCCGTCGGGGCAGGTGATGGGGTGGAAGCGGTGGAATGGGTATGTGGGGAGGCAGGTGGTGTAGGTGTGTGGACAGTGGTGGGGATATGGAAATAGTGGTCTGGAAAAGTGGGGAAAACAACATCGGGATAATTTAAAGTGTTGGTAACGAAATTTACCGTGGAAGTTGCGAAATCCCGGATGAATGTCATCAGCCCCATCTGTCTGTCTTCCACCCGTTGTATGGCGGCAAGGATTTGGGCAGATTGGTCGGTCTGGGCGGCTGCGGCGGCAGGTTCAGTGGCAGGTTCCTCGTCTGAATCTGCTGGGGAGGCAGCTGGGTTGAAGGAGTTGATGGGTGTTGCGACGATGAGCTCTATGAGGCTGGTAATGTTATTATCGGTCCAGCCTCGTCCTTGGACCAGTTTATCGGTGGATGCCTCGGGGACAGCAGCGCAGCGGCAGAGTGACGTAATCATGAACGGTAAGCAGAGGCAGGAGGTGGTTCGAAAACTGCAATCCAAGACGCTTTCCCGCATATAGCGGCCCACGTTGATAGGCCGGTCGTGCATGATCGAGTGAATGAGAGCGAGCTGCTGCTGGTTCACCGCCGTGTGATGGGAGGACGGTAGGATACGCTTCTTGATGAAAGCGTTCCATAGCTTGGCTTCTCGGAGCAGCTGCCCCCTCTTGACGGAGTTGGGGTTTTTCTTGCTAGTAGTCCACTACGTCCCCTCTTCTGTCACCTCCGCCATAACAGCACCGTAGGCGGCAGAGTCGAGGGTGTCCAAGAAGTGCTGATGGGCGTCGTCGTTGGGACCAAAGTAGAGGTCGTACATGTGGTTGATGCTATCGACTGTGAATGGTACCTCTACCCCTCGGACTATTACAGATGTTGTCGTCTTGCTGTCGATGGCAGCATAGAACTCCCTCACCAATGTATCGTTTAACTCTGCCGGTTGTTCGGCGAATTGCTCCCATAGTTGAGCTCTTATAGCCTTGGCAATGAATGGTCGGAGCCCCATGTTTGGTGCCTTGCGGATGTAGATGAAACCCCTTTCTTCCCATAATTCCTTGTTTGCGAAGGGCGATGCTGCTGCTGATGAGGAGGCTGAGGCAGCACTGCGACGGGTCTGTCTAGAAGACATATTAGTTGCAAGGGTTTGAAAGTAAAGAAAGCAAAGAAAAACGAGAGCAGAAAACAAGTAAGAATAAGCAGAAGTGATGGAAAATGAAAGTGAAAACGGGGTTTTATAGCGGTCGAGTTGCTGCCCATTTAATGGTGTAACGACAGGCGTGAATAACGGAGCGACTGTTGAGTTTTGGCGTGTCTGACACGTCTGCCACGCATTAATGCGTCTGTTACGCATCTGCCACACGCTTCTGCGTCTGCCGTGTCAGTCTGTTGCCAGCCTGTCTTATCCGTGTCTGCGGCGGCAGCTGAAACGACAGGCTTCAATAAATGGGCTCTGTTGGGCTGATGGATGGATGGTGGGCTTGGGTCACTTCTCCTTTTCTTCTTGACTCCTTTATTTCCTAAAGACAGAAAATAAAAACATTATTCGAATAAAATAAACCTAATTTCCTAATAAATAATAAATAAAAAATTTAAAATAAAATTTAGGTTAAATTAGGGATGCCTTGTGGGGCATCTCCTAATGTAACCACTTCATGTATTCCTGGGGCTTCAGTCCCCTGATAATGCTTGAGGCGTTGTCCGTTGACTTTGAATTGGTGCCCGTCTTTTAATGATTGGATTGTGATGGCACCATGGGGAAAAACTTGTACCACTTGGAATGGGCCGGACCATCTAGATTTTAGCTTCCCTGGGAAGAGTTTCAGTCTAGAATTGAACAACAACACAAGCTGCCTTGGGCAGAACTGTCGTGACAGCAACTTCTTGTCATGCCACTTCTTAGTTTTCTCCTTGTATATTCTTGCATTGTCGTAGGCCATTGTCCGTATTTCTTCAATTTCATTCAAATCTAACAGCCTTTTCTGGCCTGCCTTGTCCAAGTCCATATTCACTGCCTTGATTGCCCAGTATGCCCTGTGCTCTATTTCGATAGGCATATGACAGGTTTTCCCATAAATCAATCGGTATGGAGACATGCCCAATGGAGTCTTAAAGGCTGTCATGTATGCCCATAATGCATCATTCAGAAGTAAAGACCAATCTTTCCTAGTTGGCTTAACCATCTTCTCAAGAATATTCTTCACTTCCCTATTGGATATCTCAGCCTGTCCATTGGTCTGTGGGTGGTATGCTGTCGCGATCCTGTGCTTGACACCATATTTCTTCAAGGCGGCAGCAATTACCTTATTATCAAAATGTCTCCCTTCATCACTGATAATCGCCTTAGGAATGCCAAATCTAGAAAAAATGTTTTTATGTAAAAACTTTTGGACCGTCTTGGCATCATTCTTTTGAGTGGCGATAGCTTCAACCCACTTAGAGACATAATCCACTGCTAGGAGGATGTATAAATTTCCACATGAAGATGGAAAAGGTCCCATAAAATCAATCCCCCAAACGTCGAAGATCTCGACTTCTAGAATGTTTTGCAGTGGCATCTCGTTTCTCCTCGAGATGTTACCTGTCCGCTGGCACCCGTCACAGTTCTTGTAGAAGTCTTGTGCATCCTTATACAGTGTCGGCCAGTAGAACCCTGACTGCAGCACCTTGGCAGCAGTTTTATTGCCTCCTAAGTGACCTCCATATTGTGAAGCGTGGCAGTGATGGAGAATGTCTTCTTGCTCTTCTTGTGGTACACACCTCCTTATAACCTGATATGCACACATTTTGAGAAGAAGAGGTTCGTCCCAATAATAATGCTTAACATCATTTTGGAACCTCTTCTTGGCTTGATAATTAAGATTAGAAGGAAGTATTCCGCTAACTATAAAATTAACGAAATCAGCATACCAGGGGAGTTCAGAAGACTTACCTGCCGCCATGGCTGTCGCGGCAGCGATTGCGGTAGCAAAGAGCTGCTCATCTGGGAAGGTCTCCAGTATGTGTGTCTCATCTATTGGCAGACTCTGTCCCGTCTCCAATCTTGACAAGTGGTCAGCCACCTGATTTTCTATCCCCTTTTTATCCTTGATCTCAAGGTCGAATTCTTGTAGTAGCAAGATCCACCGTATCAATCTAGGTTTGGCATCCTTCTTTGTGAACAAATACTTAAGGGCAGAATGGTCTGTGTGTACTATTACTTTCGTCCCAAGTATGTAAGAACGAAACTTGTCAATGGAGAACACCACAGCTAACAGCTCCTTTTCTGTGGTGGTATAGTTCACTTGGGCGTCATTTAATGTCTTGCTGGCATAATATATGACATGAAACAGCTTATCTTTGCGCTGCCCAAGTGCTGCCCCGACAACATAGTCACTAGCATCACACATAATTTCAAATGGCTGCATCCAGTCTGGTGGCTGTACTATGGGGGCTGTTACTAGTTTTTCCTTTAGAACCTTGAATGCTTCATTACTTTCATCATTAAAGTCAAAGGGTCGGTTCTGCTCCAAGAGATGGCATAGGGGCTTCGTGATTTTTGAGAAATTAGCAATAAATCTCTGATAAAACCCAGCATGCCCTAAAAAACTCCTAATGCCCTTGACTGTGGTCGGCGGTGGCAGTTTCTCAATTACTTCTATTTTGGCCCTGTCGACTTCTATCCCACGACAGCTAATCTTATGGCCTAGGACTATCCCTTCATCCACCATAAAGTGGCATTTTTCCCAATTTAGAACTAGATTTGCTTTTTCACATCTTTCAAGCACCTTTTGTAGATTGCCGAGGCAGCTCTCAAAATCGTCTCCAAAGACGGAAAAATCATCCATAAAGATCTCAAGGAAGTCCTCCACCATGTCGGAGAATATGGCCATCATGCACCTTTAGAAGGTGGCGGGTGCGTTGCATAATCCAAATGGCATTCTCCTAAATGCGTACGTTCCGTAGGGGCATGTGAAAGTCGTCTTTTCTTGATCCTCTGGTGCGATAGCAATTTGATTGTAACCTGAGTAACCATCAAGAAAACAATAGTAAGGTTTACCCGCTAGTCTATCAAGCATTTGATCAATAAAGGGTAAAGGAAAGTGGTCCTTTCGGGTAGCTTTATTAAGCTTCCGATAGTCCATACAAACCCTCCAATCGGTCACAGTCCTGGTTGGGATTAACTCATTGTTCTCATTGGTTACCACGGTCATTCCTCCTTTCTTGGGAACGCATTGCATCGGGCTCACCCATTTGCTATCGGAGATGGCGTAAATAATACCAGCATCTAACCATTTGATTATCTCTTTACGTATTACCTCCTTCATCGTATGGTTAAGCCGCCTTTGGGCATCTATAGTCGGCTTATGATCTTCCTCTAGAAGAATTTTGTGCATGCATAACGCCGGACTAATGCCTTGAATGTCAGCGATCTTCCATCCAATTGCCTTTTTGTGCTGCCTTAGCATGTCGATTAGCTGTCGTTCTTGTTCCTGCGGCAGCTTAGAAGAGATAATTACGGGCAACGTATCATTTGAACCAAGAAAAGCATATTTAAGCTGCCCTGGCAGGGGCTTCAGTTCTAAGGCAGGTGGTTCAACAATAGATGGCTTTTGGATTAAATGGTTATCCGAAGTATAATTCAAAGGTTCAAATAACTTACCTGGACGACTGCCTATCCAGTTCACCTCCTCGTGATCTTCAGTATCAGATGAATCGGATTCAGAGAAGTTGCTGTCGTCGGTGCTGTCGTGACAGTCCTCTAGGTGACTGCCGCGACAGTGACCAAATTTAATATCGTGACAGCCCGACCTGATGCAGGGTTGATCAAGGGTAACATCAGTGATAGCCTTGCATTCCTCGTCCACATCAGCGTGTTTCATCGCTTGGAGAACATTCAACTTAATCTCTTGATCGTTTACTCGCATGGTGAGTTCTCATTTCTCCACATCAATCAGTGATCTTCCCGTGGCTAAGAAGGGTCGCCCAAGGATGATTGGTGGATTTTCATCCGCTTCACCATCTAAAACAAGAAAGTCAACAGGAAAAATAAACTTATCCACTCTTACCAAAATATTTTCGATTTTTCCCTCTGGATGAACATAAGAGCGGTCTGCCAACTGCAGAGTTACTGTCGTGGGCCGCGCCTTCCCAATACCTAATTTCTGAAAAACAGACTTTGGCATTAGATTAACACTAGCACCAAGATCACAAAGTGCCTTACCCACGAATTTATTTCCGATTACGCAAGGTATGATGAAGCTCCCCGGATCCTTCTTTTTCTGGGGTGGCTGCCGATGAAGAATGCTCATGCAACCTTCTATCATCTTTACCGTTTCAAACTCCACAAGTTTAGATTTTTTTGACATAACATCCTTGAGAAATTTAGCATAACAGGGCATCTCCCTAACGTCATCTTACAATGGAATATTAATATGAACCTGCTTAAAAATATCATAAATCTTTTTAAGTTGAGATTCATGCTTAGCTTGCTGTATCCGTTGAGGGAAGGGTGGTGGGGGACGGTAATCAGCAATGCGTCCTTCCCACTGCATGCGAATCTGAGGACGATAATCATCTTTTTTCTCCTCTGTTGCTTCTGCTGTCGTGACAGGTTCATCGGTAGCAGTCTGTTTATCACCTGCCGGGGCAGCTTCCTCGGTAGGTTTGTCTAAGGCTGGATCCTTCTCTGTTTCAGCTTCCTTTTCCGGCCCTGGTAGTTTCTTCCCACTCCTAGTAGTAATCGCCTTACACTGCTCATGTGTGGGTGGTCTAGCATTTTCAGTATTGCTAGGAAATCCTCCATTCTGCCTTGGCTTAATGTGTTGCGACACCTGACCCATTTGTGTCTCCAGAGATTTCAAAGTAGCTTCATGATTTGTCATCCTCATCTCCGTCTTATCCATGAAATTCTCTGTCTTCTTGACAAACTGATTCATATTCTCAATATAAGTACCGGTTTGAGACATAAAAGTGGCCAGAGTCTGTTCCAGTATACTACTCGTGGCAGCTGGTGGCTGTTGTTACTGCGGCGGCGGCAGATTCTGCGGCAGCTGCTGTCGCGTCAGCAGTCTAGGACCTCCCTGATTCTGATTATGTGCTTGAGGATTCAGGGCATTGTTGTAATTACTCCATGAAAACTTAGGATCCTTCCTCCAATTGGGATTATAGTTGTTGGAATTATAATTTGGCTTGTAGTTTCCAACATATTTTCCCTCTTCTACATTTATTGGGCACTCATCCCTACTATGATTTCCCTCACAGATATCGCATACTTCCTCAACAGCAAATCCTTGTAAACCATCATCATTCAATAACCTTTTCATTGCTTTAGTAAGGAATGCTACCTGTGATTTCATCGTGCTGTCTGCTTCGTAGTCCTTGACAGCAAGTACCCGTTTACCCCCTCTTCTTGTAGTCGGAAACTGCTCCTCATTCTTGGCCAGATTTTTCAAAACTTGCAAAGCCTCGTCCGGATCCTTATCCAATAGTAACCCATTTGCTGCAGAATCAATTCGGATGCGAGTTTGTAGGTTGGCAGCATTATAGAACTTTGTAACCTGATTCCAGACGGGGAATCCATGCATTGGGCAGTTTCGAAGAAGAGTAGTAAATCTGTCCCAGGCCTCGTGCATCGGCTCGTCATCTTCCTATTGAAAAGTAGCAATTTCATTACGTAATCGCTCAGATAAATGCGAAGGATTAAAACGAGATAAGAATTCACGAGATAAATCTGCCCAAGTTACGATTGAACCCGGTGTTAGTTTATTCCACCAAGTTTTAGCTCTATCCCTCAATGAATGAGGAATAACCGAAGCCTCAGTTTCTCCAGACTAAATCCTGGTAGTCTAAACGAACCACAGATCTCCTGGAATGTCTTGAGATGCTCTCTAGCATCCTCTGTCGCAGCACCACTAAACTGCCCGGCATTGTTGATCATACTAAACATGACAGGCTTAAGCTCAAAGTTATCAACATCAATATCTGGCAGCGTGGTCTCCAGCTCTACATGATCGTTCACCATGTAGTCACGACATGACCGTCATCCAGCTGCTGCAGGCGGGTCACCGACAGGCGGGTTAAGATCGCCAAGGGGTGGTATGCCACCGCTAGCAGGTTGGTTATGGCCCATTTTCTCTAGCTGTTCCTTGAGGTATTCGTTTTTGTCTAAAAGTCGGCGAAGTTGTTTCTTGAGATTGAAGGAACGTTCAACTTCCGGATCTAATGGATACTCAGGATCTTCACCTCTTTTCGATCTGCGCATAAACAAGAAAACCTCGTGAAAAGCGAGAGTTGAAAGCACAAAAGAAAAATTAAAGAAAAATAAAAATAAAAATAAAAATAAAAACAAAAACGAAAATAAAAATAAAAACGAAAAGTGCAATAAAAGAAAGGTGTAGTTATGATGCCAATCCCCGGCAACGGCCCAAAAACTTGTTGCGTGTAAAAGAGTCTATCGCAATTGTAGTGCAAGTGTACACGACGCAAGTAGTAAAGTGATACGAAGTATCGGATATCGTCTCCACGGGGATTGGGCTAATGACTTCACCTTAATTCACTGCACGAAAGTAAAAGAAATATTGAGAAGATTGTCACGAGAATAATAAAGTAAAACGTAAATAAAAGAGTAGAAATATCAAGATAGAGAGAATGGGCTGGTATTGAATTGCTCAGTAGTGCAGGTATTGAAGAGTTTAGGAAATCCAGTTCTGTCGTCGCGCCCGTCGCCGAAAGCACCTGTCGCGGCGGCTGTCCGTTAGCTGTCGCGGCAGCGAACACACCAACTCCGTACTCCAAGTTTGGCAAGAATCCCAAATCTGCCTTGGCCTATCCCTAGGTCCAAGTCTGTCGATGATCATGTCTTTGATGATACCTCCCGGTGTGAACCGAAGGATGAACACCGATGTGTATGAATTCTTCCTTAGCCACTTAACCTCGCCCTATCCCTAGGCACGAGATGGTTCAACTATAAACTAGAGAACGCGCTCTTATCTCTTTCGTATACTTAACTCTCCCGATGCTAAGTAAATAGATAACCTCACAATGCTCTCCCGATGCTCTTGCAAGATATTAAAACCGAAATAAGAGAACTTGAAGTTTTATTTTATTGAACTTGGAAAATCCTAAAACAAAACAACCCTTGCAACTACTTTACAAAACAACCCGTGGCCCTAGGGAGGTTTTAGAACATGTCGACGACGGGTAAACGGCGGAGGGGTTTAGGTTATCGGTTATGGGGTATGATGCCTCCTAGGTTAAATCTATGCCCTTATATAAGCTTTGGGCTCAAGTATTCTAAGTTAACAAGGGTCCTACTTTGCAATTAATCTCCAAGAGTCCTACTTTGCAGCCGCCATCCTTGTTTCTAGGGATTTCTTCTCCTTGAGCTTTGGCTTGACATATCTTCCGATCCGGGGCTTGGAAAAATATTTGGCTTTCACACGACAGACGAGCAGATTTTTCTCTATCTATCGAGGTCCACTTTACTTTTCCTCTTCATGAGGCTGCTGTCACCTTGCTGTCACAGCAGATCCATGGCAGCATCATCCTCGTCGTCTGCTTGTCCAATTCAGCTCTGCTGCTTCTCTGCCATGCGCCTGCCTTCTCCGTCAACTATGGCAGCAACCTACAAAATCAGCCATCTTTTAGTAGAATCTGTGCCTTTAATATATTTGTGATGTTTTGCTGTAAACTAACCTAAATGCAATGCAATGATGCTTGAATGCAGCAGAAATATGGGTTAAAAAGGGTGTAAATAATAGAACTTTTACACACTCAACACTCTGCAGCCTTAGTCATCGAGGTAAGTCGATGACTAAGTCAACCTTCGAATTTTCTAAGCAAGAGTGCTTAGAAATTAGATCGGCAGAAGCTTTGAAACAAGGCACAAGGAAAAACAAGTAGAAGATCGTTAAGAGAACACTCTGAAAACTCTTTATTCTCAAACTTAAAGAAAGATGACAATGGTGAGGGGCGGGCTCTATTTATAGCCTCACCTCCTACAATCTAACGGTCTAGGAAGATTCGATCCAAGGGCTAAGGATCAATTTTCAAGATACAATCTCCTATACATGGCAAGACTATCACACAAATACAAAGATTCCTAAAATACAAAGGCTATGACATCATTGTTGGGGTGGCAATGGATACTTTCCTCAAGTATGGCTCCAATGGTGATATCTTTCCACATGTTTTGGTCAAAAGATGACAACTCACAATGGGTCTTGGTCTCTTGGGTGGGTTGGCATTGCTAGGCCCAGTTGAATCGAGCCCTAGGCATGGTGGCAACTTGGATAAGCGTGTCTCGGCCCCTTGGGGTGCAAGTCGGGTGCTGAATCGTGGCCTAGGCATGTGGGCAACTCGAGTGGGATGTGTCTCGGCCCCTTGGGGTGCACGTCGGGTGATGACTCAGGCTCCATGGCTTGGGCGGCATGGAGGGTGCTTGGCTAGGCCCCTTGGGTGCGTGTAAGGTGCTCTCTCAGGTCCCTCTCTCACGGGTAGCACATGAGGTGCTTGTCTTGCCCCATGGTGCGCGTGTCATGTGCTCTCTCGACTCCTTCGGTTGTGCACGCCCTATTGGGTGCTGGTGATGGCCCCATGGTGTACGACGTTGGCCTAGTCTCGGGTCCCTCGGTCGGGTGAAGCACGTGGTGTGCTAAGTGTTGTCACTAAATTCTCACCCTAGCTTTTAATAAAAAAATAGAAAATGAAAGAAGTAAAAAAAATTAAGTAATAAAAATCCTTTTAAAGCCCACCTTTTAAAATAAAAATCTATTAAAAAAAGCCAACTTTTAAATAAAGAAAATAAAGCCCATTTTGTTGTAGCTCACTTTTAAAGTAAAAGAACGAAAATAAAGAAAAGAAAAAAAATAATTATGGTGTTTAATAATTATGAAAAAAGGAAATGAAATGAGGTAATAATTATGAAATGTGATAAAAAAGAAAAAAAAACAACAAAAAGGGGTCAAAACTGTAAAAAATAAAGAAAAGAAAAAAAGAAAAAAGAGAGCCAGCCAGTGTGTCACGCGTCGTCGCGTGCAATCCATGCGCGCGGGGCTGGGCTCTCCAAACCCTTGTCGCGCAACGGGTGGCCACCGTTCTTCGTCCACCAGTCACGGCAGTCGGCGTGGTTGGTGCCGATCGGACCGCCTGGTTGCCGTCGTCTCTTCGCCGCTGTTGCCTATAACCGCTAGAATCTTCAAAAAAAAAAAACCAAAAGTAAATAATAAAGTCTAGATTCAAATTAATGAGGAAATTATATCCCGAATTTGGATGAAAACGGATGATTTCTTGAGGGGGTTTACCGGGTATCAAGTTGTTTTTCTGATTTAGGCTCCAATTTGGGGATTGAATTCGTAAATTAGCTTAATTTTGAAGCTCAAAGTTTAGTATAAAAACCCTCATCAACCATTTGTTGAACACACACCATTTTGAGAGAAAAATCACTAAAAAGGGTTCAAGAATAATCCGAAAAATTCTCTTAATTTTTCTTGAGTTGGATGAAAATTTTCGGAGTTGAAGTACGAGTTTGGAGCATTTTTCCGGATGTGGTTTGGAGCATTTTAAGAAGCTTGAATTCGAGTTCGTCGTTCATCGATTTCTCGGTAAAATTTCTAACTTTTGTTTGTTTATTTTTATGTTAATTACATGTTTGTTCTTGGTTGAATTTTGGTGTTTTTGCTTGTGTTGTTTGTGATTTTTTAGGTTGCTTTCTCGAAGTCGGAAAATCATTCAGATTCCAGTAAATTTTTTTTGTTTGTTTTAAATTTCGTTTAATTCCTAGTTTGATCTTAAAATTTTTGCATGCTTTTAAAAATGTTGTTAGGGTGATTTTGATATTTAGAAACGTAGGAATTAATTTGAAAGATGTTTAGATCTAAAAAAGTAAGAAATAAAAATGAATAAATGTTGTTAATTTAAAATAAAACTTGAATTTAGTAATTTATTTAGAAGAAATAATAATGTGAGGTGTTAAATAATAGAAGGGTTTGATTTTAAGAAAAATATTAAAAAATAATTTTTATTAAGTTTTTTAAATAATTGATGGGAAAAATGATTTTAAAAGAAAAATAATAATAAAGATGTTTCTGTAGAAAAAAAAAGAAAAGAAATAAGTTTTCAAAAAAAGAGAATAAAAAGCTTTTAAATAAAATTTTAGGGTCTAGGATAAAAAATGAATTTTAAAAAAGAAAAAAAACTTAAAAAGAAGTTTCTTTAGTGAGAAATAAAGTTTATTTTTTAATGGGTTGTTTTAAAAGAAAAAAAAACTTAAAAAATGGAAAAATAAAAATGAATTTAGAAAAAAGGGTGAAAATGCTTTTGAAAAAGAGAAAACATATATTGGTAGAGGAAAAAGTAAAAAACGCAAAAAAAATACAAAATGTAAAAAACGTAAAAAAGAGGTTTTGGCTTAGAAAATAAAAAGAAATTAAGGTTTTAAAAGGAAGAATAAAAGGGTAAAAACTCAAAAGAATAAAAGTTTGCTTGCTTGTTTTAGAAATAGGTGAAAACTTAGGATTAGGGACTAAAGCTTAGATAGAGACTTGTTTGTTAAAAAATGTTCTTTTAAAAAATAAAATACACTTAAACAAACTTCAACCTTAAACTAGGAATAAAAGACTTAGACGCTTTTAGGGCTTTTAAATAATCGAACTTAGAATTAAATAAAATGCTCAACACACCTAAATTTCTGTTTGTGAAGGTTGATGAGCCGTTTCTGAAGGCCTTAATTCAGTTCTGGAACCCTGGGTATTGTTGCTTCACGGTCAACGGAGAAGACATGATGCCAACTTTCGAGGAGTACTTGGCTTTGTTCAATATGCCTGAAGTGAAGGAGAATTGGGTGTATACAAAGCCACCCAAGAACAATAATTCACACACAAAACTTGTTTCATTTGCCGAAATGAGTGATGAGTGGGCCGAGGGGTTGATACGGAAGCGAGGAGGAAGTTTCAATTTTCCTTGGTCACGCATTCGAAACATTGTTCCAGTTCACCCAGACATCACAAAAAGGGTAGACCTCTTGGCTATCGCAATTTACGGTTTTGTGATTTTTCCAAAGGTATTGGGAAACATTGATGTGGCCCTATTAGACTTCTTTGAGCAGTTGAAGAAGAATTTCAATCCAGTCCCTTCAAAAAGGCAGTTGCGGCATGCACTGGCATTAGAAATTAATTATGAGTTGTTTGCATGCTTAATTCCCTTCACTAATTTAATATAGGTGACACGGCCTTGAGTTATGAAAGCAAGTTGAAAAATTGGTTTTTCATTATGGTTATTATAAGAACAAGTATGTTTAGGTTGCATTGCTTGAGGACAAACAATAGTTCGAGTTTGGGGGTGTGTAAAGTGTCCACAAGTCCTATATTTCATGCACATTCCATCTCATGTTATTGTTGTTTTTAAACACATCTTAGGCATGCATAATTAGGACCATGCATTGCATTTTATAGTATTTCTTTGCTTTACCATGTTTTTATCGATTATCTTTTAATTGGTGAAGAAAGATACTATTTTAGTGTATTTTTGGTTTTAGGTAACAATGGCTGAAGAAAGAAAGAAGGTGAAACAAGCAGTAGAGAAAGAGAAAGGGAAAAGATCTCAAGAGGAGTCAAAGAAGATTTGACTGCATGGAAAAGGCAAGCCCGCGACAACAAAGTTCGTTTGCTAAAGCTACAATCAATCTACGATGAAACCACTAAGAAGTTGAAGCAAGGCTAGGCCTTCATCATGGAGTTAGAAGCCAAAGTAAATGATTTGAATCAAACGGTTCACAGGATGCAAAGGGGCCGTACCTATGAAGAGCTCCAGGCTCATTTGAATGAGAATGGCTTCTTGAAAGAACGAGTTAAAGAGATGGACCATCTCCTTCAAGAGTATATAACTAAGATATTAGTTCTAGAAGATATCACTGAAGGAGGAAACGATTATTGGTTCACTCGCCTCAGAGACAATGCTCGAAGGTTCCAAGAAAGGGATGAATCTGACAGGATGGTGATGACACAAGTCCAAGATGTGGCCAAGCTCGTAACAATATTAGCAACTGAAGTTGCAGCACTTCGACAGTACGTCAAGCCCGTTGGAGAAGTGGGACCAAGGCTCATGTGGCTAGTTGAAGAAATTAGGGAGTTAGGCGTTCGAGCAAAGAAATATTTGTAATTTCAAAAGTTGTAATAAAACATTCGTATTTAATAAAGAGTTTCCTTTCATGAACAGATTTTCAATGGAATTGATGGCCCTTCGTCTGCATTCATGCATTTACATTATCTTGTTTGCTTTTTGTGAATTCATTTGTGCATACATTCAGTCATAAACTAACTTAATAATAAAAATGATAGAATATCCAAAATTGCTAAGACAACCCAAAATACGGTACGTGAGCCCAAACCCGAGCCATGAACTCTGAGAAAAGGTTGAAAACTTTGGAGGCGAATCAAAAGAACATTCAAGATAAGCTAGAGAAAATGGAGGTTGACATGAAACAACAAGTTAAGGCGTTCCATCAGAAAACGGTTAGTTCGATAGCTGCTATGCTTGGATTCAAGGACCCAGATGCGGTTGAAAACAGAGGAAATATTTCTGTCATTCCATGATTCTGAGGGATGACCTTTAGGAAGGAGGCTGCTGCCAAGGCCAAAACACCTATTCATATAGTTGAATCTTCCACTTATATTCCAAATGTGGATGCCAACAATTACGAGGTGCCTGACCTTGATGAAGTTGCTGATAAGGCTCGAACCGAAAAGAAGTTGGAAGAGAAATACAAGAAGTTAGAAAGAATGTTCAAGTCCTTCCAAGATGGAACTGCTTATGGTGGAATGGATGCCAAGGATTTGAAATTGGTAACTGATTTAGTTGCGCCACCAAAATTTAAGATCCCAGACTTCGAGAAATATAATGGGACCACATGCCCGTCAGCACATCTTACCATGTACTGCAGAAAGATGTCCATGTACCTCGACAATGAGAAGTTGTTCATTCACTGTTTTCAAGACAACCTAGTAGGGTCCGTTGCACGATGGTACTCGCAGTTAAGTCGAGTAAACATCAAATCATGGAGAGACATGTCTAGAGCCTTCAATGAGCAATACAAACATGTTTCAGACATGGTTCCAACCCGCCTTGTCCTACAAAGGAATGGAACAAAAGCACCACGAGAGCTTCCGCCAATACGCTCAGAGGTGGAGGGATTTAGCGGCACAAGTGCAGCCACCGTTGCTAGAAAACGAAATCACCCCGATTTTGTGGAAACACTAAAGGGTCCTTTTTATGATCACATTCTCAACCATACTACGAAGAATTTTGCAGACATGCTAATGAATGGTGAACTAATCCTGGCAACCATGAAGAGCGGAAGATTGGATAGTGGGGAAACAAAGAAGACATATAGGAAGAAGGACAACAATGAGGTTAATGCAACGAATGTCTACAATCCAAATTACTCAACAGGTGTGATGTTCAACAAGCCTAATACATTCAACAATCCCAACAGTTTAGCTTTGACGATCGCAAATGCCCTAAAAGGAAAGCGAAGATATCAAGGAAACTCGAGGCCCTACTTTCCTCTTATCCTAATGACTTATACAAAGTTGTTTGTCGAACTGGTCAAGTCACAGATAGTGTTACCCAGACATGTTCCTCCATTCTCACCTCCCTACCCACCGTGGTATGACGAGAAGGCCTAATGCGAATATCATGCAAGAGTAAGGGGGCATACCATGGTAAATTGCACTGCATTCAAAAGGGTGGTAGATGATTTAAGAAAATCAGACATGTTGGCATTTGAAACTTCCGAGGAAAAAGGAAACCCATTGCCAAAACACCAAAAGACCAAGGTGAATGCAATGCTCGAGGAAGAGAAGAGGATGATCAAGGAGAATGTTGAAGAAATTAAAGCGCCCATGACTTGGGTATGGGATCAATTAGTAGCAGTCGAGATATTGAAGGAGGAGAACTCGAATATGAAGGATGATGAAAAACCATATTGTAAGTATCATGGAACTGAAGGATATGAGATCTGGTGTTTCCCAGAGTTTAAACGGATGATTCAAGCCAATATGAATAGCAAGGAACTTGTGTTCATTGAGAAGGGAGATGTAGAGCATGAAACAAATGTGTGTGTTACGGATGAAATCTCCTTCGGGAAACTAGGAGAGGAAGTTAAAGAAGAAAGACGGGGAAGGCCTTATTCTGTGGTGATCCCAGTGAAGAGGGATCGATTCTGTTTGGGCTTTAGGCCCGACAAGTGGCAAAAGAAAGTGGAAAAGCAGCAGGGGAGCATGAAAAGAGAATAAGTTGAGAAGGAACCCATGACGTACCCACCCCTAAGTGCTATCTTCAAGACTAGAGGGCTTTTAGACCCTAATGCCCTCTTTGACGAGGAAGAAAAAGGAAACAATGAATTAGGCAAAGTTTTTGAGAATTTGAGCATTAACGCCATCACTGACAAAGAGGCAGAAGAAAACAAATTTCTTTCCAAGATTCGCCCTTGCACTGAATTGAAGAATTGAACCGCGAAAATGGTTCCCGAAGTTTTTAAGACTGCCTCAGAGTAATTCTCAAAACCAATTCTTTTACCCTTAGACCCTGGGTAATTGGAGATCTTATGTAAAAGGGTCTATGTAAATAATACTGAGTTTAGAGAAAAGTAGTTTCTCTGTTTTTATTTAATTCTATCGTTAAAAAATTACAGAGTGTTGGATCCCTTTTTAACAACACTGGTTACATCATACTAGTTTAATTAAACTCTAACTCCTAGTTTAAGATAAACTCTATCTTATTTAGAATAAACTTAAACTAAAATACCTCTATTACAGCACAAACTCCTAATTAAATAATAACTACTGCATGTAAATAACTCTAGGACTCTTAGATACATATTTACAATCGACACTCCCCCTCAAGCTGGTGAGTAGACATTGTATAGTCCCAGCTTGGATGTAAGCTTATCTAAGGTATTTCTTGGAAGTGCCTTGGTAAGTATGTCAGCTAACTGCTCTTGCGTTGGGATGAAGTTCAACTTAACCATCCCACTTGTGATTTTCTCTATAATAAAGTGCCTGTCCAGTTCCACATGTTTGGTTCTGTCATGATGCACTCGATTCTTTGCAATGCTGATTGCAGATTGATTGTCACAGTAAAGCTCAAACTCTTTGTTGTAATTCAATTTCAATTATGATAGTTGTCTTTGTACCCAAATCCTTTCACAGATTCCATTTGCTAGTGATCTGAATTACTGCTTCTACACTGCTTCTTGAAACTACTTGTTGTTTCTTGCTCTTCCAAGTCACCAAATTTCCCCATACTCGAGCGCAATAGCCACTTGTAGATCTTCTAGCTGTCAACTCTCCTGCCCAGCTTGCATCTGTGAATATTTCAACTTTTCGGCTATCATTTTTAGTGAAAAACATTCCATGCCCCGGTGTCATCTTCAAGTATCTTAGGATTCTCATAACTGCCTCAAGGTGCTCTTCTTTAGGATCACTCATAAACTGGCTGACAACACTTACTGGAAAAGCAATGTCAGGTCTAGTGAGTGATAAGTAAATAAGCTTACCCACTAGTTTCTGGTATTGCTCCTTGTTCGTAGGAACTCCTTGATCATCGGTCCTAAACTTTAGGTTTGACTCCATAGGTGTCTCTGCAAGCTTGCATCCTAGCATTCCTGTTTCTGAAAGAAGATCCAGAATATACTTCCTCTGGTTAATTGCAATCCCAGAGTTTGATCTTGCCACTTCCATACCGAGAAAGTACCTCAAGTATCCCAAGTCTTTTACCTCGAATTCAGTAGCCAGAAACTCTTTCAACCTTTTTATCTCCTGATCATCATCACCAGTGATGATTATATCATCAACATAAACTATTAAGATAGTCCTTTTATTTCCTGAAGAAGTCTTCACAAACAACGTATGATCAAATTGACATTGATAGTAACCAAAATTTAAAACTGCTTTAGTGAATCTATCAAACCAGGCCCTAGGAGACTGTTTTACGCCATACAATGATTTAAGTAGCTTACACACTTGGTTTGGATCACCACTTAGACCAGCTGGTTTATGCATGTAGACTTCCTCCTCCAAATTTCCATTTAGGAATGCATTTTTCACATCAAGTTGATGAAGTGGCCAATATAGATTTGCAGCAAGAGATAGAAGAATTCTTATAGTATTGAGTTTTGCTACAGGAGCAAATGTTTCCTGGTAATCAATCCCATAAGACTGAGTAAATCCCCTTGCAACCAGCGTTGCTTTAAACCTTTCAATACTACCATCTGAGTTATATTTTACTTTAAAAATCCATTTACAACTAACTGACTTCTTACCAGGAGGTAAATTGGTCATCACCCAAGTCTTGTTGGATTCCAAAGCCTGAATTTCATCTTCTACAGCTTTCTTCCACCTAGTATCTTGTAAAGCTTCATACACTGTTTTTGGAATCTGCACTTTGTCAATTTTGGCAGTAAAGGCTTTAAAAGATGATAATAGTTTCCCATAGGCCACATATCTCTGGATTGGGTGACTTGTACATTTTCTGACACCTTTTCTCTTAGCAATAGGTAAGTCATATGTATTAATAACAGAATCATCATTATCATTCAAATTTTCCATACCTCCCTCCTCCAAGGATAGTGGAATTGGTTTCATTTCTTGAGCAGTCCTAGGTTGTGTAGTTTCCTGAGCAAGTCCTTTTTTCCTTCTTGTATAGACACTTAGTTCTTTAGTTCCAAGTTGGTTCTCTGAAAAAACATGAGGTGTAGTAGGTGATTTTTCAGTTTCAGTTATAGGCGAAAAAGGTTCTGATGGTTCAAGAACAAATTCGGGAGGTAGAGATGTAGGATTATTTTCGACAGTTTTGGGCGTAGGTATTGATTCGGCTAGTGGTAACTGAATTTGAGGATACTGAAATTCATCCCATCTCTCCCCCTGAATTTTAGTATCTGAAAAATAAGGTAAATGTTCATGCAAAGTGACATCCATGTAAATAAAAAAATTTCGTATGTAGAGGAGAGTAACATTTAAAGCCCTTCTTATGTGGAGAATATCCTAGGAAAACACATTTGATAGTCTTAGGATCTAACTTACCCCGAAACTATTTATGAATATGAACAAAGGCAGTAGAACCAAATACTTTGAGAGGTAAATGACAAGACAAAGGTTTAAAAGATGGAAAGGTTTGAAGTAAGACTTCCTTAGGAGTTTTGAAACCTAAAATTCTGCTAGGTAACCTGTTAATGAGAAAAGTTGCATGAAGTACAGCTTCTCCCCAAAAAGAATGAGAAATATTAGAGGATAACATTAAGGATCTAACAACTTCTAAGAGGTGTCTATTTTTCCTTTCAGCCACTCCATTTTGCTGAGGAGTATCAACACATGAACTTATATGAATAATACCTTTGTCTTGAAGAAAATTTCCTAAAGTATTAGTAAAGAACTCACTCCCATTGTCACTCTTAAGGATCTGAATTTTGCTATGAAACTGATTTTCAATCATGAAATAGAAAATTTTAAAGATATTTTCAGTTTCAGATTTATTTTTCATCAAGAAAGTCCAAGTAATCCTAGTATGATCATCTATAAAGGAGACAAACCATCTAGCCCCATTTACATTCTTAACATTAGAAGGACCCCAAATGTCACTATGTATTAAGGAAAAAGGTTTAGAAGCCTTATAAGAAGAAGAGGGATAGGGTGATCTTTTATGTTTCGCAAGTTGACATATATCACAAGAAAATGATAATGGGTCTTTATTAGCAAATAAAGTTGGATACAATTTCTGAAGATAAATAAAGTTTGGATGGCCAAGTCTAAAATGCCATAAAAGAATATCATTGAATCCTAAATTTGTAGTGTTGAAGGATAAAGAAAAAGTGCAACTTGGTTGGACTTGTCTTTTAGGAGGAAGACCTTCAATGATGTAAATTCCACCACACAACTCAGCACTGCCAATCCACTTCCCCGAATCCACTTCCTGAAACACACAACCAGTAGCATTAAATATTGTGGAACAGTTAAGATCACTGCACAATTTACTAACTGACAACAGATTGCATTGTAAGTAAGGAACATATAAAATAGAAGAAAGAGTGATAGTATCATTCACAACAACTTTTCCTATTCCATCCACTTTAGCGGCAGATCCATCAACTGTCTTAACATTTCTCTGACTTTGCTGTCCAGTAATTTGAAGGAAAAGAGATTCATCCCCTGTCATATGGTCAGTAGCACAAAAATCCACGATCCATAAATACTTAGCAGTAGTTTTAAAACAAGAAACACTACCAGTTGTACCAGTGGAATCAGATTTTGGTGTCATCCGAGAAAGAAGTTTCTGCAAATCATCAATTTGTTGCTTACTAAAACTCACTGAACTATTTGTTGATGTTGCATTAGCTACTGGCGCTGTTTGTTGCTCCCTCATCCTTTGGGGTTTCCAGTCAGCAGGCTTTCCATGTAATTTCCAGCAAATATCTCGAATGTGCCCCATCCTTTTGCAATGGTCGCACCATGATTTTCCTCCTTTTTGCTTGCTAGCAGATGACTTATGTGTAAGAAGTGCAGATCCATCACTAGTGGATGAGTCTTCCAACATGAATAATCACCTACTTTCTTCCCTTCTGACCTCAGAAAAAACCTCTCTAATAGAAGGAAGAGGTTTAGTGCTCAAAATTCTTCCTTTGACAGCATCCAGTCCTTTATGTAGACAATTCAAGAATTGAAAGATTCTTTTCTGGTCAGTTTTCTTCTTGTAAAGAGAAGCATCTGTTGGATTCGTCCAGTCATTGGACTCGTAAAGATCAATTTGCTGCCAAAGTTGGGTAAGAGTGTTGTAGTAAACAGTGACATTCATCTCCTCTCGTTTTAGATTTGAAGCCTGGCATTCGGTGCTAAATAATTTAGAAATATTGTCTGAACTTGAATAAGTTTCTTGAGCTGCATCCCAGATTTCTTTTGCAGTCTCATATAAGAGAAAGTTACCCCCAATTGCTGGTGTCATCGTGTTTGTCAACCAAGACATCACCATACTATTTTCTTCCAGCCACTTCGCATAGCCTGGATCTGTCGAAGCAGGCTTTGTCACTCCTCTAGTGATATACCCTAGCTTTCCTCTGCCAGTGATGTACAACTTGACTGACTGGGACCATTGTAGATAATTGGGACCAATCAGTTTATGGCAAGTGACTGCCGATGTGGTAGAATCTGGAAGAACATCAACGGAGGAAGTTGCTTCTCCTCCGGAATTAATCTCTGATGAGGAAGAATTTGCCATCGATTTAGACTAAGAATCGAAACCTACTGATACCATGTAAATAATACCGAGTTTAGAGAAAAGTAGTTTCTTTGTTTTTATTTCATTCTATCGTTAAAAAATTACAGAGTGTTGGATCCCTTTTTAACAACATTGGTTACATCATACTAGTTTAATTAAACTCTAACTCCTAGTTTAAGATAAACTCTATCTTATCTAGAATAAACTTAAACTAAAATACCTCTATTACAGCACAAACTCCTAATTAAATAATAACTATTGCATGTTAATAACTCTAGGACTCTTAGATACATATTTACAATCGACAGTCTATTGTCAAAACCATGATTCAAGTTTCAATAAAAGATGCATTTTCCCAATTATATCTTGTGGCAAACGTTCTTTCACAATGCAAAACCAACAAAACCAAAAGTTCATAAAAATCTAAAAAGAAAAAACCTTTAAAAACATAACAAATCATATCATTTCATTTATTCTTTCTTTTTTGGTATATATATATATATATATATTGCCTCCTTTTATTTGCAGGTGTTTAGATATAAATGGTCCAAATATCTTCGAATCAGATTCTGAGGTTAATTTTGAGTTACAACTATGTTTAGAGGAAGTTGAGAGTACTAGTGATGAAGAAGGGTATGACTTGTCAGATGATTTGCTTAGAATGGTAAAAGGGGAGGAAAAAATTTCTGCCCCACAAAGAAGAGTTAGAGGTTTTGAATCTTGGAACTGAAGGAGAAAAGCGTGAAGTAAAGGTTGGAACCACCACCTCAGTTAAGACGTGACAGAATTTGATTGAGCTTCTACAAGAGTATAAAGACATTTTCGCCTGGTCATACCAAGATATGCCTGGTCTCAACATAGATATTGCCATGCATATGCTTCCAATAAGAGAATGATGGGAGCCCGTGAAACAAAAACTTAGAAGAATGAAGGCTGATACGCTCTTGAAAATTAGAGAGGAGGTCAAGAAGCAATACAATGCAAGATTCCTAGAAGTAGGTAAATATCAAGAATGGGTGGCAAACATCGTCCCATTGCCTAAGAAATATAGAAAAGTAAGAATATGTGTTGATTACAGGGATCTCAACAAAGCAATCCCTAAAGACAATTTTCCGCTTCCACATATCAACACCTTGGTCGACAATATAACTGGCCATTCCCTTTTCTCGTTTATGGACGAATTTTCTGGTTACAATCAAATCAAGATGTGCCTAGAGGACATGGAAAAGACTACAATTGTAACGCTTTGGGGAACCTTTTGCTATAATGTAATGCCCTTTGGATTGCAAAACGCAGGGGCAACGTATCAGAGAGCTATGGTTACCCTTTTCCATGACATGATTCACAAAGAAATAGAAGTTTATGTGGATGATATGATTGCCAAGTCCATAACTGAAGAAGAGCATCTAATGAACTTGAGTAAGCTTTTTCAAAGATTGGGAAAATTTAGTTGAAGCTTAATCCTGCCAACTGCACATTTGGGGTTACATATGGGAAATTGTTAGGCTTCGTAGTAGGCAGAAGAGGAATTGAAATTGACCCAGACAAGATAAAGGCTATACAAGAGCTCCCACCTCCTCGGACACAGAAGCAAGTTCGAGGGTTCTTGGGAAGATTGAATTACATAGCCCGATTCATCCCTCAACTTATAAATAA
This sequence comes from Hibiscus tridactylites, assembly GCA_958450335.1. Classification (NCBI taxonomy): domain Eukaryota; kingdom Viridiplantae; phylum Streptophyta; class Magnoliopsida; order Malvales; family Malvaceae; genus Hibiscus; species Hibiscus tridactylites. Next base: position 19,294,585 of record OY288278.1, on the reverse strand, counting down.
GTGTGACCCAATATTTAGGTTGCTTAGAAAAAACAACCCAGGAACATGGAATGAAGAATGCCAAGTAGCTTTGGAGAAGATCAAGGAGAGACTAACTAATCCTCCAGTGTTAATGCCACCAATTTCAGGGAATCGTTAATACTCTATTTGACGGTGTTTGAAAACTCAATGAGTTGCGTACTAGGACAGCATGATGAAACTAGAAGGAAGGAAAGGGCGATATATTATGTGAGCAAAAAGTTTACTGGCTGTGAAACGAGATATACACCGATTGAAATGGTATGTTATGCTTTGGTGTGGGCCACTAAGAGGCTTAGGCAGTATTTGTTGTATCACACTACATGGTTGATCGCACGGTTAGACCCATTGAAGTTCATGATGGAAGCTCCAGCCCTATTAGGAAGAATAGCACGATGGCAGATGTTGCTTTCAGAATAAGACATCCAATATGTGAACCAAAAAGCAATAAAAGGAAGTGACATAGCATATTTTCTTGCAAGTCGTGCGCAAGACGATTATGAGGCCTTAGATTTTAGTTTCCCCGATGAAGACTTGATGTGTATCACAGAAGATGAAGAGTCACCAACAGAATCCTAGGTCATGCATTTCTATGGTGTTGTAAATGCTCAAGGACGAGGTATTGGGGCAGTTTTGGTTTCGCCAAAAGGTGATCATTATCCTTTTACTTGCCATTTAAAATTCTTCTGCACCAATAATATGGCAGAGTACGAGGCATGAATATTGGGCTTAAGGGAAGCCATCGACAGAAAAATCTGGAAGTTGAGAGTCTACGTAGATTACTTTTAAAGCCATCGACAGAATATCTGGTGATGGGAAACAAAAGATGCAAAATTGATAAAATATCACAATTTGGTCCTTGAGTTAACTAAATAGTTCGAGGCGATTACTTTTAAGCATCTCCCAAGAGAAGATAACCAGATGGTAGATGCGTTAGCTACTTTGGCTGCCACATTTAAAGCAAGTGAGGGTTCGAAGATGATGCCCATTAAGTTACAAATGAGGAGTCCCCAGTATATTGTTATAATGTTGTAGAAGAAGAATGAGATGGTTTACCATGGTTCCACGACATCTTACAATACTTAAAGCTGCAACAATACCCAACACAGGCTTCAGAAAATGAAATGAAAATGATCAGGAAAATGGCATCAGGATACATCCTTGATGGGGAGATCCTCTACAAACGAAGTCGAGACCAAGTATTACTAAGGTGCGTGGATGCAAAAGAAGCGTAGTTGATCTTGGAAGAAGTTCATGAAGGAATTTGTGGAACCCACCCTAGTGGTTTCACTATGGCAAGAAGAATTATGCGTTTAGGCTATTATTGGTTGACGTTGGAAGGGGATTGCATTAATTTTTCTCGTAAATGTCACAAGGGCCAAGTATACGCTAACAAGGTCCATGCGCCTTGTAACCCCCTTAGCCCAGCCTAGACGCCCGACCCGAACTAAGAAGATTACACAGGGAAAACCGAAGCCAACTCATTAAAGTCAACCTCGATTAAGGACCCTTTTTTGTTTTTTATCTTCTCTAGATGTGTATTATTATCCTATATGTTCAGCGAAGCGGTTAGGTAAAAACGGCACAATGATCGGTGTTCGAAAAGGGGTTCAATTTCATACTTATGACTTTTAGGGACCATTTTGCAAACTGCAGAAATTATAGGGATTTTCAGATTTTAAAGTTACCAACTCTCAATTAGTCATGAAGTTTGCCACCATGCCAAAATTTAGCTCAAACCGAACATCCAAACTCATCCAATTGACCAAATAACATACGTGGACCAAAACGTAACATTTCAAGACTTACAAAGATACTTTTAACTGAATTTTAACTACTCGTATCGATAAACTTGGGCCTCTATCAATGCGCGGGAAAACAATAACTAAAGAAGGGACGAGCATATTGAAACGCTTCCCCGCGTATCGATACGACCTTCAAACTTGGCCTGGGCGTATCGATACGCGGGCAATCCGTACCGATACCCCTGTCCAGAAATGCCTCAGTTTTGCTTTAATGTATGGATACGCTTCCCCGTGTATCGATACACTTACCAGAATGGCCCAAACCAACATCACTTAAACATTCAAAAACACATCTAAACAAGCTCAAATTATGCATACATGATATAATCCATCTGACAAACTTATAGACACTATCAAACAGCAAAACACATTCATCAACCACTTCATACTATGATGACATTTAAGCTATCCAAGCATGCTTAAGATACAAAGCTATAGCAAAGGTAAAATACCATAAGCAAACCAAGGACCCATATAGAGGCCAATTACAAGTCCACAATCAGAAACTAATCATACTTGAAACAACAAACACCACCAAAAAATCAGGAAGAAAAATGTCACCCATTGCCACTTATTACAATAAGAGTGAACCACATACATCTCTTAAACAAAGCCTTGAAATCCCCTTGCTTTTGTGCTGCCTTGAAATGCTCAATTCTCTACATTGATGAAACAATGAGCGTAAGCATATAGCTTAGTGAGGATCGCTAAACAACATTCATCAATGCATTCACATGACTTGCAAAACCATCACTTTTTATCACATGCCTTTTTATAATTTATGTCTTCTCAAGACATCAATGAACTTTATAAACACATGCTCATATGCAACATTCTAAAACAACAAATAAACCTTTGCTCATGCTTTGCCAAGAATCTCATGCATTCTTGCATCATTTACAAGCATCTCATGCGTCACATTAATCTTTAACAATATATAGGCTCACAAGTGATAATCCATAAACCATTCCAATAAAAGATACAATCAGACACGCAGATTACAAGCGTTGTCCCACACGGTTCATACATACTACTGGACTACACAAGGTGGAGATCAATGGCACAATCACAACCCCACAACACCCGTGATAGAGATTAATGCACAATCACAACCCCTCAACATCACTCATCGGTAGTTGTATAATTTCACTAACGAGAGTATGGGACACATACACAAGACTCACAGACGGGACTAAACCATTCACCGTTGTGGTCTTAACCTCAATCGTTAGGATACTTGGATGGAGATTACGGCACAATCAAAACCCCTCGACATCCAAGGTGACTTTATTCACGGTGCACCCAATCCTATAGTCGGCTAACTATATACGATTAAAGTAACCATAAACCATTTTCATCACTTGCCAATATAATAATTTATCCTCATTAATCCACTATTCTACAACCATAAACACAATGCCATTTCCACAAGCATAACATGCTTAACCTCATATGCATTCAACACATGAAAACCAAGGATCACTTACCTAGTGCATCCTTAACATAATGGCATTAAAATCCAGCAACATTCATGCTTATAACATGCTTTAAAACAGTAAACAAATCCACACTTAACTCAAGTGCAATTTCATCAAACATAGCACATTTCCAAGAGAGGGATTTCCGATTCACTTACTCTTGAGCTTAGCTAAGTGTATCAAACTTACACTAAGCTCCCAAGACCACGCTCAAAGTGTTACAAAGCAGGAAATTGCATTTTCACTCACCGATACGTGAAGCCTTGCTCGCCGACACGAAAACTAGTCTTCCGAAGCCTCCAACAGCACCTCGTTTGCTTCCAGATCAAGATCCCATGTTTTCACATCATCAAAATAGAGATCTAAATGCATTAAAATGCATTCCAACACCAGTAACAATTCACAAACTCGTTGCTAACCTAAACTACACCAAAATACCCATCCAAAACAACCGAAAACTAAATCGATTGCTTCCTAAACCAAGCCCAGCCAACATACATCACTTCCAACCCATAATAAACATCAAAACACGTATAACAAACAACCTAACCCAACCTTATACCTCCAACAATCAAGATTCCACCATTTCACCTCAAAAACTCACTTAAAACAAGCAAGAAACTCAATGATCTCAAGGATTTCGGGATCTATGTTATCAACACTTCATTTTAACATATAAATCAACTTAGAACTAAATTAAAATCAACACAAAACAGAGCTTAACTCAACAAGTCCAAAAATTAAGATTTCAACCATGTTTTTACAAGATTTTGATCTCCAATCAAAACTATAATAAAAACTCAACCGAAAACATTAATTAGAAGCCAAAGATCTTGGGAATTTCGATAAAGAACTTTTATTAGAGGTTGAGAACGAGATTTACCTCCAATCCTTGCTTCCCTCAATGAATGACAAGTTTTCCTTAGCAAAATCTTGAAAAACTAGGAAATATTTCTTGAAAATGATTTAGGAAATGTTGAGAGAGTTTTTGGGAGAAAGAATTCTGGAGAAAGGTTAGTTAATTAGTGTTTGGCTGAAAATGAGAAAGAGTTGGTAGTTACATAATTGAAAATCTCTCACTAACTAACTATATTAATTAATAAAAAAACAATTAAAGCTATTTAATTAAAAGACTTTTAAAACACATGTCATGTTGAGGAAAGATCATATTGACTTGAAGCCCCTAAAAGATTCTAAGATTTTGGCCTCCACATTAAAAATCACATTTTTCCGAGTTTTGAAACTTTTCAATTTGGTCACTTCTCAAAATGTCCCATTTCTAAAATCCGTTTTGTAATATTGACTTGACCAACCTCTTAAACATATTTTTCGAGGATTTTAGCAATTTTTAACACATTTTTATCCTATCCCGACCCTTTATTTCCTTAAATCACCTTACGCGATTCGAACAGTTCTCGACTGGTTCGATCCGATGTCTAAAGCATCTAGGCCCAAAACCAGGGTGTTACAACTCTCCCCCACTTAGGATATTTCATCCTCAAAATTCGTACCTGATGGAAAGAGATGCGGAAACTGCTTCGGCATGTCTGCCTTGCTTTCCCACGTGGCCTCCTTAACTCCCCGGTGTCGCCACAACACCTTCACAAGCTCTATCGTCTTACCACGAAGAACTTTACTGCTCACATCCAGAACCTTCATTGGTTCCTCATCATACGACAGATCTGGATTCAACTCTATCTCCTTTACAGGCATCATATACGAAGGATCCGATCTGTAATTTCGTAACATGGAGACATGAAACACATCATGTATCTTCTCCAACTACGCAGACAATCTCAACCGATATGCCACAGGACCAATACGCTCCACAACCTCATAAAGTCCAACAAACCTTGGGCTAAGCTTACCCTTACGCCCAAATCTCATCACCTTCTTCCAAGGCGATACTTTCAACAACACACGTTCGCCAATCGCGAACTCAATATCCATACGCTTCAGATCCATGTAAGACTTTTTCCTATCCAAAGCCGCCTTTAAATGCTCACAAATGAGTTTCACCTTCTCGGTGTTTCTCTTTAGCATAGCTGGCATCGAAATCAACTTTTTCCCAGCTTTTGCCTAACAGAGAGGGGTTCTACATATTCTCCCATACAAAGCCTCGTATGGAGCCATTTGAATACTTGTCTGATAACTGTTATTATACAAAAACTCAACCAATGGCAAGTGCTTCTCCCAAGAACCCTGCAAATCTATCACGCAGCATCTCAACATGTCCTCAAGCACTTGGATCACACGTTCTGACTGTCCATCCGTCTGAGGATGATAAGCGGTACTGAAATTCAACCGTGTACCCAAGGCTTGATGCAAACATTCCCAAATTCACGTTGTAAACCTTAAATATCTATCAGACACAATAGACTTTGGCACACCGTGCAACCACACAATCTCAACTATGTAAAGCTCGGCCAACTTATCCAAGGTATACGTAGTATGCACAGACAGAAAATGTGCACACTTCGTGAGCCGATCTACAATCACCCAAATCGAATTTTTCTTTGATGGCGACAAGGGCAATCCCGACACAAAATCCATGGTGATTCTCTCCCACTTCCATTCTGGGATTCTCAATGGCTGCAACAACCCAGAAGGAACCTGATGTTCAGCCTACACTCGCTTGCACACCATGCACTTACTAACGAACTCAGCCACATCTTTTTTCAACCCCACCCAGTAGTACTCATCTTTCAAATCACGATACATCTTCATACTACCAGGATGCATAGCAAAATGACTACTATGAGCTTCAGTCAGAATAGTGCGCCTCAACTCAACATCATCTAGCACCACTATTCGACTCCCAAAGCACAAAACACCATCATCACTAAAGCTGAAATCCGAAGGTCTACCCTCCGTAATGTCCTGAACATGCGAAACAAGAGAATCATCAAGCAATTACTTATCTTTGATCAATTGTATCAGAGATGGTTTCACTTGCAGTTCCACAATAAGACCACCATCACGCGATATGCTCAAGCGAGCAAACATCGCTCTCAACTCCACAACTACTTTCTGGCTCAAAGCATCAGCCACAACATTAGCCTTGTCCGGGTGATACTCGATCGTCAGATCATAATCTTTAAGAAACTCTACCCAACGATGTTTCCTAAGATTCAACTCCTTTTGAGACATAAGATACTTCAAGCTCTTATAATCTATAAACACAACACACTTCTCACCGTACAGGTAATGCCTCCAAATTTTCAAGGCAAACACCACAACCGCAAGCTCAAGATCATGAGTAGGGTAGTTGCGCTCATGCACCTTCAATTGCCTAGATGCATAGGCCACTACCTTACCCTCCTGCATCAGTACGCAACCCAAACAAACAATGGATGCATCACTATAAACCACAAACTCCTTACTAGAGTCGGGTTGAATTAGAACAGGAGCTTGCATCAAAGCTTCTTTCAACTTCTCAAAAGCTTGTTGTCTCACATCCGTCCACTCGAAGCGAACGTTTTTTCTGCAACAACTTGGTCAAAGGCGCTGCTATCTTTGAGAAACCCTCAACAAACCTACGGTAGTACCCAGCTAATCCAAGGAAACTCCGCACCTCCGTCACTGACTTAGGTACTTTCCAACTCATCACAACCTCTACCTTGTGCAGATCAACGCGAATACCCTCAGCTGACACAACATGTCCAAGGAAGACCACCTCCCTAAGCCAAAACTCACAATTACTCAGCTTGGCATACAACTGATTTTCCAACAACGCTTGCAAAACAATTCTCAAGTGCCTATCATGATCCTCCTCGATACGCGAATACACAAGGATATCATCGATGAACACCACCACAAACTGATCCAGGAATTCATGGAATACACGATTCATCGTGTCCATGAAAGCAGCAGGTGCGTTATTCAAACCAAACAGTATCACCAAGAATTCATAATGCTCGTACCTCGTCTGAAAAGTTGTCTTAGGTACGTCCACATCCTTCACCTTCAGCTGATAATACCCTGATCTCAAGTCTATCTTAGAAAACACCTAGTCTCCCCAAAATTGATCACAAAGATTATCAATTCTAGATAAGGGATACTTGTTTTTTATCGCCAACTTGTTCAGTTGCCGATAATCTATGCACATCCGCATTTTCCCATCCTTCTTCTTTAAAAACAAGACAGGTGCACCCTAAGGTGACACACTCGGCCGGATGAAACCTCGATCCAACAACTCTTGCAATTGTGTTTCTAACTCTTTTAACTCATTAGGTGGTATGTGATAAGGAGCAATGGACACCGGAGTCGTATTCTCGTACAACTTTATACCAAACTCAACTTCCCTGTTTGGTGGCAACCCAAGCAATTCCTCCGGAAAGAGACCTGGAAAATCGCGAACAGTTTAGATGTCCTGCACACGCACATCCTTGGTGCCAGGATTCATCATATAGGACAGGTAAGCCTCGCAACCGAACCTCATCATATAGTTTGCTTCCAAAGCCGAAATCACATTCGACAAGAATTTCATATTCTCGCATACCACCACTACTTCATAATCATCGGCCAGTTTTAAGGTGACTCGCTTGACATCAAACATCTAGGCCCAAAACCAGGGCGTTACACGCCTCCTCAGTCTCTTCATGTCATGTCGTCTTCATGGTTGTTCTCTATGTGGGCATAGATGTTATTGGGCAGATTCATCCAAAAGCACCAAATGGTCATCGATTTATCTTGGTATCTATTGATTACTTTACAAAGTGGGTGGAAGCGGCCTCATATGCAAATGTAACTAGATACATTATGTATAAGCTTTTAAAGAAAGAAATCATTTGTCGATATGGTCTACTAGAAAGCATAATCACAGGCAATGCCTCTAATCTGAACAACCGAATGATTTCTGGGGTCTGTGAGCAGTTCGACATCAATCATCATAATTTGGTAGTATACCGCCCAAAGATGAATGGAGCAGTAGAAGCAGCCAATAAGAATATTAAGAAGATAATTGCAAAGATTGGCATGAAAAGTTACAATTTGCTCTATATGCATATCGAATACGATACGAACATCTACTGGGGCAACTCCGTTTTCACTAGTGTATGGAGTTGAAGTTGTGCTACCAATCGAGGTAGAGATACAATCGTTGCGTGTCTTGATGGAAGCCAAGTTAGATGAGGAAAAATGGGATCAAACAAGGTATGACTAGTTGAACTTAATCGAGGAAAAGAGGCTGAAAGTTGTATGACATGGTCAAATGTACCAAAGAATGATGATTAGGACTTATGAAAAGAAGGTTCGCCCTAGAGAATTCTAAGAAGGTGATATGGTCTTAAAGAAGAAATTTCCAATTCAATGTGATCCTCGAGGAAAATGGGCACCAAATTGGGAAGGACCGTACATCGTGACCAAGGGTCTTTCAGGTGGAGCATTGATCTTAGTTGAGATGGATGGAAACGAGTTCCAAAACCTAGTAAAATCTGATACTGTCAAGAAGTACTATGCCTGAAGAAGAAAAAGAAAAAAAAAGAGAAGAAAAGAAAAAAAGAAAAAAAGAAAAAAAGAAAAAAAGAGAAAAAAACGAAAAGAAAAAAAAAAGAAAGAAAAAAGAAAAGGAGGGTTCAAAATAAAAACCTGCAAAGGGCATTTTGAAACCAATAGAGAATCTGAGTTGAAAACCCGAAAAGGGCGGCTCAGATAATATAATAGATTTCGAGGCTTCACAAATCATGCACTGTATTCAAGGCTTCTTCGATACTGGTGGCATTCAAGATTACTTCTGGCGTTTGAAAAGAGAATTTTGGACTATTGATAGTTGAATACTTGTTTCCTTCTTTTGTTTTCCACAGCATTAATAAATTTGATCCATGAATTTTTCTTACATTCTTGTTTCTTTCCATATCTTTGATAGCATCTTGCTTTGAAATAAGGATTGATGGATTTGACAATCATTTATATATGCAAAAGTTTTTTTTAGCATTACTTTGAGAATGTTTTGAAAAGTTCAAGGACTATGAAGTGTTCCATAATTATTATTTGGGGCATATGGTGTTAAAATGTCTAATGAAGGAAAAAGTAAAGCCTTGTTGCGAATTTTTTTAAAAAGGAAGAAAATACATATGAATGTCTGGGCACTTAAACAACATTTCTTAGCCACCAACTTTCCTTACATGACGATAGGAGCAGCCTTACAAGGTCAAAACCTGACTTAGGGTGTGCATTCCTGAGTACGAAAATATCGATTGAGAAGATAGATAAGGATTAAATGTTTCCAATGGAGTAAGAATTGGATTGAACCAGTCAGTAGAAGCCCAGAAAATGAGGAAGAGTCAGAGTAGTTCATAACTCATGAGTGATTTCCAAAGCAAAGGAAATGGCCTTATCTCAAAGAATGGTGAATTCAAAATAAAAAAGCCAAGAAGGGTTGAAAGAAGAGTGAAGCAAATCGTTTTGACCTACACAAGTTTATGAGGGAGATTTCATGATTAATCGTGTTGACACCGAGAACCAAAATTTCATCAAAATTAAGAAAATGGTTTAAGCAAAAAGAGATTTTTAAAAGGAAAACCTGTCATGCATTCAAGTTTTAGACATCTCTAGGGGCATGGACATCATATTGCATGTTGCATTTTGTTTTTTTAGGTACATGGAACACCTATTCAAATGAGACTTTGCTTATTCATCCAAGCATAAGGAGGGTGAAGTGCTTAAGAAGATTCACCTATTCGTCCTGGCAAAAGAAGAATGGAGTTTGCTTATTCATCCAAGCATAAGAAGGATGAAAGTTTTCAGAAGACTTGGCCTAATTGAGCGTTTGGGAGGAAAAAGCCCAACTTAGATGCTTAGGCAATTTGGGAGAATAGAACCCATCTTAACTATTCGAGCATAAGGAGAATAGAACTAGCATATCCGTTCGGGCATTTAGAGAATGAATCCAGCTCATCTATTCGAGCATAAGGAGAATAGAGCCAGCCTATCCGTTCAGGCATTTGGAAAATGGAACCTATCTCATCTATTCGAGCATAAGGAGAATAGAGCGTGCCTATCCATTCGGGCATTCGGAGAATGGAGCCAATCAGTAAATCAAGTGAAAATTTGTGTCTTTTTGTCTTTTCTTTATCTTTGTTTCACAGGGATAAGTAAAGAGGGGCAACTGTTGTCACTAAATTTTCACCCTGGCTTTATAAATAAATAAAAAACTAAAAATGAAAGAAGTCAAAAAATATACTCCCTCCGTCCCACTAAAACTGTCACATGTTGACTTTTTCTGGTCAAAATTTTTCAACTTTGACTATAATTTATTTAAATAATTTAATTAATTAAAAATTATAAAAAATATTTTTGAAAACTAGTTGATTCAAAGTTTTTAAAATATATTTTTTATATTTTTATCAATAATAAATTTTAAATTATAAGAGGTCAAAGTTGAAAAAGTTTGACCAAAAAAAGTCAACATGTGACAGTTTTAGTGGGACAGAGGGAGTAAGTAATAAAAATCCATTTAAAGCCAACCTTTTAAAATAAAAACTCATTCTAAAAAAAAAGCCCACTTTTAAATAAAGAAAATAAAGCCCATTTTGTTGTAGCCCACTTTTAAAGTAAAAGAAAGAAAAGAAAAAATATAATTATGGTGTTTAATAATTATCAAAAAAATATGAAATGAAATGAGGTAATAATTATGAAATGGGATAAAAAGAAAAAAATAGAAAAAAAGGGTCAAAACAGTAAAAAAGAAAGAAAAGAAAAAAAGGATAAAAAGAGCTAGCTCGCATGTCACGCACCGTCGCGTGCAATCTAGGCGCGCAGGGCTGGGCTCTCCAAACCCTTGTTGCGCAACTAGTGGCCACAGTTCTCCGTCCACCGGTCGAGGCAGTCGACGTGGCTAGTGCTGATCGGACCGCCTGGTTGCCACCGTCCCTTTGCCGCTGCCGACGCTTTCCGTCGTCGCCTATAACCGCCGGAATCTGCAAAAAAACCGAAACTAAATAATAAACCCAATATTCGAATTAAAGGGGAAATTATATCCCGAATTTGGATCAAAACGAATGATTTCTTGGGGGGTTTTACCGGGTATCAAGTTGTTTGTCTGATTTAGGCTCCAATATGGGAATTGAATTCGTAAATTAGCTTGATTTTGAAGCTCAAAGTTTAGTATAAAAACCCTCCTTCACCCATTTGTTTAACACACACCATTTTGAGAGAAAAATCACTAAAAATTGTTCATGAATAATCCGAAAAATTCTATGATTTTTTCCTGAGTTGGCTGAAAATTTTTGGAGTGGAAGTTCGAGTTTGGAAAAAAATTTCGGAGGTGGTTTTGAGCATTTCAAGAAGCTTGAATTCGAGTTCGTCGTTCGCCGATTTCTCGGTAAAATTTTTAACTTTTCTTTGTTTATTTTTTATGTTAATTACATGTTTGTTCTTGGTTGAATTTTGGTGTTTTTGCTTGTGTTCTTTGTGATTTTTTAGGTTGCTTTCTTGAAGTCAAAAAATCGTTCACGATTCCGGTAACTTTTTTGTTTGTTTTAAATTTTGTTTAAATTCCTAATTTGATCTTAAAATTTTTGCATGCTTTTAGAAATGTTGTTAGGGTGATTTTGATCTTTAGAAATGTAGGAATTAATATGAAAGATGTTTAGATTTAAAAATGCAAGAAATACAAATGAATAAATGTGGTTAATTTGAAAAAAAAAAAACTTGAATTTAGGAATTTAGTTAGAAGAAATAATAATGTGAGGTGTTAAATAATAAAACAATTTGATTTTAGGAAAAATATTAAAACATATTTTTATTAAGTTTGTTTTAAATAATTGATGGGCAAAATGATTTTAAAAGAAAAATAATAATAGAGATGTTTTTGTAGAAAAAAAGAGGAAAAAAATAATTTTTCAAAAAAAGAAAATAAAAAGGTTTTAAATGAAAGTTTAGGACTAGGATAAAAAAGAATTTTTGAAAAGGAAAAAAATTTAAAATAAGTTTCTTTAGTGAGAAATAAAGTTTATTTTTTGAATGGGTTGTTTTAAAAGAAAAAACATAAAAATGGAAAAATGAAATTGAATTTAGAAAGAAGAGTGAAAATGCTTTTGAAAAAGAGAAAACATAAATCGGTAGAGGAAAGCGTAATAACTAGAAAAAGTAAAAATCACAAAAAAAAAATACAAAAAATAAAAAACGTAAAAAGTGGTTTTTGCTTAGAAAATAAATAGAAATTAAGGCTTTTAAAAGGAAGAATAAAAGGGTAAAAACTTAAAAGAATAAAATTTTGCTTGCTTGTTTTATAAATATGTGAAAACTTAGAATTAGGGACTAAAGCTTAGATAAAGACTTGTTTGTTGAAAAATGTTCTTAAAAAAATAAAATACACTTAAACAAACTTAAACCTTAAACTAGGAGTACAAGACTTCGACGTTTTTAGGGCTTTTAAATAATTGAACTTAGAATTAAATAAAATGCTCAACACACCTAAATTTCTTTGTTGTTTGAAAAGTGAAAACCTAATCAATGTGGTGTCTTATCAAACGAGAATGACGGGTTAGCGCCAGAAATGTTGGCGGTGATTAAAGTTCATCTCCCGGGTGATAAGGCTATTAAAATAGACTAATATTCATTAAACGGACAAATACAATCGAACCTTTTTGAACTTGAAAATTCTAGTTTTGAAAATGATTTTAAAACCAATTAGGTACCAATTTTGGGTGTCCCGGGGGTGCTAACCCTTCCCCACGCGTAACCGACCCCCGAACATGTTTTTTGATTTTCGCAGACCAAAACTGTTGTTTTATTAAAACCAAAAAATGTATTATTAAAATAACCCTATTTTTTAAAAGTGATCCAATCACACTTTTTTCAAAAAAGATTGATGGCGACTCCGTTAATATTTAAAAGTGATTTTCCAAAAAGTCGAAGCCTCCCTTCAAAAAGACGGGTGCGATAGCTTAGCGACTCCGCTGGGGAAGAGTTTTTATTTTTTTAAAAATAAAAACAAAAGAGGGTTATGCCACAAATTGGTTTTAAATAGTTTTCAAAAAAAAGTTTTTTTTTAAATATGGAATTTTTAGGTTCACCATAGATTCTATTTATTTGTCCGTTTAAATGAATATAATTCTATTTTACGCATTTAAGACTTAATTCCAAGATCTATTCCCGAGCTTTGTCCCGTTCATTAAGTGGGGGAACACGCTTTGCTCATGTAAGAATATTGATTCTTCGTATGACTATTGCAAAGTACCTTCGGGACTCAATCCCTTTGCCTTCGTAAGAATATGAGTAGTTAGTTCAGTTTAATCGACTGATCTAGGAAATAGATTGAGTCCCGAAGGCCCCTTGGTGTTCGGCTTGCTCGGTCACGGAGTGACGGGCTGTGACAATAGGCAGTTGCGAAGGCGGTGGTATGTCCTCGGAGGTAGTGTGGTGAAGATGTTTGGCAGAAGTACAACAAATGTATTGGCTTTTTAGGTTTAACTACTTCAAATCGTGTTTTACGGATTCTCATTGTGGAGGCCTAGCCTTTATTCACAATGTCAAAATATAAACTCATGACCTTATTTAAGGGACCTAGCCCTTCATCCTGTTAGATCAATTTGTTGTTGATTAATGTATTGCTTTTAAAAATCAAATTAATGTATTTAGACATATTTTTATTCTTAAAATGACATTTGACTTATTTTTAATCATCTTACTAAATATCTTCATTCCTTGGACAATACTACAATTGGTTTTTTATTTCTTATTTAGGTTTAGGTAATTTCGACTTTCGAGATTAAATAAATAAATTAAATAAAGGGAAAACTACATCGGTGGTCCCCTAACTATCACCGTTCTCCTGTTTTGGTCCCTAAACTATGTTTGTCGGCAAACTCGTCCCTTCTGTTATATAGTTCTCATGTTTTGGTCCCCGACATTAAATAGCACCAGCGCAAAAGGCGTGTGCATGAACCAACTATGCTAGGCTGGTTACTTGATTCAAGTCTACTAACATTTATATTTAAGCTATACAAATTAACCCAAAAAAACCTTAAAAGCACAATTTGGTGCCACTAAAATTTGAACCCAGGTAACTAGCATGGAAAGCCAGCGTGTAAACCAGTTACACTAGGCCAACTATTTAGTTTAAATTTTCTAACATTTATATTTAACCTATACAAACTAGAAACAACACATTCGAACACAATACCTTATTGATAAAATTTTAAATATTTAACCACCAAGTTAAACTAATAAATTGTGCTATTTTTAAATTAAATATATTTAACTAAATTATGTTTAAAATTTAAAAATCAAACTAATTTTTTTACTTTGATTGATAATAAAAAACTAATTAAATATTTATTTATTATTATAAAATTAATATTTATTTATTATATTAAATATAATATAAAAATTTATATTATATCGTACATAAATATTATTAACTAAATATTAATTTTATAATAATAAATAAATATTTAATTGGTTTTTTTATTATCGAACAAAGTAAAAAAAAATATAGTTTGATTTTTTAATTTTAAACATAATTTAGTTAAATATATTTAATTTAAAATAGCACAATTTATTAGTTTAGCTTGGTGGTTAAATATTTAAAATTTTATCAATAAGGCATTGTGTTCGAATTACTCCCTACCTTTTATATTCATTAACCATGTGTTGTTTCTAATTTGTATAGGTTAAATACAGATGTTAGAAAATTTAAACCAAATAGTTGGCCTAGTATAACTGGTTTACACGTTAGCCTTGCATGCTAGTTACCTAGGTTAGAATTTTGGTGGCACCAATTGTGTTTTTAGGTTTTTTGGGTTAATTTGTATAGGTTAAATATAAATGTTAGTAAACTTGAAAGAACTAACCACCCTAGCATAGCTGGTTCACGCACATGCCTTTTGTGCTGGTGTTTATGGGTTTGAATCCCAGCGACACCAAATGTATTTTTAAGGATTTTGGGATTTTTTTTCAAGTAATAGGGTAGTGACACATGTCACGGCATGATTGAGTGAATAAAATTAAATTAAAATAATATAGGAGGAGAGAGAAAGGGTTAAAAAATATTAAAAAAATGTCACGTCAGCAAAACCGTTACCTATTTAACGTCGGGGGACCAAAACATGAGAACTATGTAACAGAAGGGACGAGTTTGCCGAAAAACATAGTTTGGGGACCAAAACATGAGAACTGTGATAGTTAGGGGGACCACCGGTGTAGTTTTCCCTTAAATAAATTAATTAAACCACGCGTTTGTTAATAGTAAACTAATTTAAAGGATTAAAGATTATGAATGATTTGAAGTAGTGTGGTATGCAATTGACGAAGATAATATAGTTTTTAAAATCCTATCAAAATGTTATTTATATATTTAAATAAATATAAATTTAAAAGAATAGATAATAGTTTGATTACATAAATTTTCTTAATAGTTTTAAGGTGATTATAAGATTATATATGGTCATATTTTTTCTTAACCATTTAATATTAAAAACCTTGCTGACAAAATTGCTTGAACTCGAATCTCCTAGAATGAACATTATCCTTTTTTTATTAAAATCACTCGTTGAGTTCAATATTTGTCAAATCAATTAACTTAACACAAGGGTATAAAAATAAGATATGAGTAGTTAGTTCAGTTTAATCGACTGATCTAGAAGTTAATTGGCCCCACAATTTTTTTCTAACAATTCATACCTAAGGGAGGCGGAAGGAAAAATTTGCTCCTAATGGGTCTAGAACCCACAACCTAGGAGGGAAGGGATAGTGTTAACTAAAAACTTTTAACAATTTACTCTAAAGTATGTTGACAATTGGCCCCACGATTGAATCACTCAAATTAACTTGAAATATTAAAGAGCATGATGAAAGTGAAAAAAATATCGACTAACTATCGGAAAAAAAGTTAAATTTTTGTTATATTTTGTAAACAAAACTTTAGATTTTGTTTGTTTTTCATCCTTTTTGGGTTTTTAAATATGGTTTCTTTAATAAATTTGTCAATTTTTTTTATTTTTAATTGATTTATTGTTAAAAAATTCAATCAGATTGAACTAAGTTTTGTTTAACCCATTCATTTTACAAAATAACTATTAGTAAAATAACATTTGATATTCAATATATTAAATAAAAAATTAAAAAATTAATTAACTTATTACATTTGATGTATTAATTTAATATTTCATATAATAGTTCAATTTATATTTCATATTTACTATTAATATTTTTAGTATTTTAATATTATTTTAATGTATTGTTTTAATATATTAATATTAGTGTTATTTTCATATTGTTTTAATAGTAATAATATTAGTTTAGTTTTAAATTAATATTATTTTCATATTATTATATTAATATAATATTAATATTGAAATAATTATCATTATGCGTGTATAAATATTTTAACTCCTCAAAAGTACTATTATATATATATATATATAAACATGTTTTTGCTTGAATTTGAGTACACATTTGTGCATTTAGATAGTAGAATCATGCATTTGCATATAGGAGTTAGGGAATGATTTTTTTCCAGAGTAAAGGTGTATTTCCTAGTTTATGGTAGGACTAGGCTGTGACCGAGAGCTCTGGATCCATTGAAAGGTTGTACCGACAGATCTCCTTCTTTGTCCATTTCTCTTTGTTTAATTCTGATTTTTATGATGGTGATGTTTACAAACGGTATTTTGTTGATGGGTTCCTCAACCATGAATTGATTCTCTTAAGTTGGCTGGGATGTTTTTGCGATGATCGTTTAGCTATTTTTTAGTTCTTATGCTAGTGCTTAATTTTCTTAAATTCTTTGTCGTACGATAGTTGGCATTGCATGCTCATTATTCCTTAATATCTTAATAGACTTAGGAGATAACGGTTAATTGCAAGATACAAAGGAGAGAAGCTTCGACAAAAGATGTTCAAGTGGATGAGCTTACTTCTGAAGTGAATCTACCCCTTAGAAGTAAAGATTAAAACTTTGCCAAGTTAAATATTGAAAAACATCACTATAGACATATAGGAGTTAATCGTAATTGTTTGCTTGCGTGTGTAGTGTACTATAAATGATACACAAATATGGTGCAAGTATACACGTCGAACGAGTAATAAAATGATGAGTGAGTATCGTCTCCACATGGATTGGAGGTATTCACGATTTGCTGTAACAATAAAGATTGAACTTTTTGCAAATGACAATGCTATAGTAAAAGAGATGATGTACAATAATGTTGAAGCAAAACAGTGCAGAGAAGGATAAGATTGAAATATGATGAATATGTCCCATTTCGTATGCGAAACTCACTATAGAATGACTGGCTGAGAATGATGGACAACCTAAAGTAAGCTTCTTAACAATACTAAGGCTCTTCAGTTGTCTTCTATGCTAGGCGGGATTTTCTATAAGTGTTCCTAAACTATCTCTAGCCATGAAATTGGGAGTCAGAAATGCTACAACCATACCTCCCGGCATAAATTCTTAACACTCCCCTACCCTTCACCAACTATCCTTTTTAACCCTTGAAATCTATCACTTTTCTCTAAGGTAGGTTAAAGTCTGCCTCTCGACAACCACTCCATTGCATATGGGGGTTCTAAGGCTAACTCTCTCGATTACTTACCTCAACAAACACTTAAAGAACGACCAACTCTCGAGGGCTCTTACAACTTTAAGGAAATAAAACACATAAGCAAAGCATAGAACATGATGAACACAGAAAAATCCATAGAATGTATTAAAAAGTACTCAAAATAAAATCATCCATTAAACCCAAGCCACCTAAAACAGTTCGTGGTTGGGCAATATCATCCAACGTATCATTGTGATAACATCACCAAAGATAAAAATATGAAAAGGAAATGCTATAGCGACAGAAAGAAAGGTAAACTCCCACTCCGCCATGGACTGCCCGACTGTCTTAGGCCCACCGCCTCTCTCGAGGCCGATAAGGCCACTCCTTGGAGCTTCAACGATGGAGGACACCAAGTGGAGAAGATGAAGATGAAAACTTCTCTCTCCTTTTCTCTCTCTAGCTCTCTTCCGCATCTCTTTTTCCTCACTTCCTTTTTTCCAAGCTTCTCTCCCTCTTTATATAATGGAGGCTTCTAGGGTTTTTGTGCCCTAATGATTCCTTGAAAATCCCAAGGAATATCCACCGACAAGCTCTACCACGAGGGGACAAGAAGGTCAGTCTGCAGGTGGGTACCGACTACTGCACATGTTAGGTTGTCCTTTTCTGCATTCTCACGTGCTTCTGCAGCTCATGTGCTGGCCAATATCCACTTCCACTATGCTATAGCAATTCCAAGCACTAGCTTTCTCTCTTGACTCCTTTCCTATGCACCATTAAACCCAAAACAAACCTTCCGAACAGTACCCCTGAATATGGACCAATAACCAGCAAATATAGAGATGCACCCAGAAGAAGAAAATCCAACCTAAATGAAGTCTAAATGCTATGGTATGAACTCAAGAACATGCAAATACTATAGCAAAAAGTTATGATAACAAGGATATTTGTGCAGTTATCAGTAATTAACATAGGGTATTGCAATCGACAGAGGCAATACTATCTTAAAATCGTCTCGGCAATAAAACCAAATCTGAAAGTTTTTAATTGTTGCCAAAGCTAGCGTGAAATCCAAGCATCCCTTGCCAACGCCAACCATCCATTTGAATATATTTGTTTGCCAACTCGTCTGAATTTTTTTACTCAATTTTCTTTATTTATTTTTCTTAATCTACAATCCGAAATCAAATTTGTAACGCCCCGGTTTTGGGCTTAGAAGTTTTGGGCTTGGACCGGTTCGGTCAAAGTGCGGTTCGAATATAAAAGAGTGAAATTAGGAAAACCTAGTTCGGGTTGCATTAAAAATATGGAAAAAAATGTTCTAAAATCCTCTTTTAATATATATAAGTGAACTGTGAAATCAATTTTACAAAATGAGGTTTGGAAGGATGACATTTTGGCTAGTGACCAAAATGTAATTTTTAAAAACTGTGTGACTGTTTTAAAAAGGATTGAAAATTTGAATCTTTAAGGAGCTATTTACCCAAAGGGAGTTTCTCCAGATTTTTCTAAGATATTTAGTGATTTAATTCTGATTTTAAACAAAAGAAAATGTGGAGGGAAGTTATTTTGTCATTTCCAACTAACTTTCCATAATTTCTATTTTCCCTTTTCTCTCATTTTCTCTCAAACCAAACATCTTTCTCCAGAGCTTTTTCCTCTGATTTTGCTACCTAAATACCTCTTTTCAAATCTCTTTTGATTGCTAATCATCTCCTCATCAAAACCTCACCATTTGCTAATTAGATTTCCAAGATTTTGGTTCCAAAAAGGGAGAAAACTCAAGTTTGGAGGTAAGAACGTCCTTCTCCTCTAAACTCTCAGTTCTTTACTGAAATTCCTAAGTTCTCAATCCTTAAATTTTGTTTTATAAAAGGTTTTATAGATGTATTCATGATCTTGGCTTTTAAATGCAAGATTTGCTTGATTTTGATGAAAATTCGTATGATCTGTTTAAGCAGTGATTTGAGGTGTATTTTTGATGTTAAATGAATGTTAATTTGATAAGGAATTGAGGTTTAATTAATGCAATCCCGGATAGGTTGAATTTCCTAAGTTTAGCTTGTGTTTTTGATGGTTTTTGGAGTGATCTTGATGATCTGTTATGGCTGGAGGTATAAGGATGTGTTGAGATCCATTTTGGATATTAATTGATGTTTAGGAATGTTTAGATTTGATGGATCATGGCTGGGTAATGTTGTGAAGTTGTTTGGATGCATTTTCAGTTGTGTTTGGTAGCCAAAGGTGGAGTGTAGATGAGAGCAGCGGGTTTAGGTGCTTTCATTGAAGCTATTAATGCATGATGATGCATTAATCCTCTGCTTTGATGTGTTAAAAACAGGGGAAGAATCTTTGGATCCAAGCGGTGGTGATCCGGAAGCTTGATTGGTGTTTCGGCAAGAGGCGAAACGAAATCGGTGAGTGGATTTTGGTTTTCAGTCTTGAAACCAATGTTTTGAAGGTTTGGGAGCTTAGTTTAAGTCTAAGCAACTTAGCTAAGCTCAAGAGTAAGTTTTCGGAAACTCTCTCTTGATGATGAGCCATGGTTTGGTTGTATGCAATGTGGTTGTTTGCATGTTTTAAATCCTGTTTTGAAAGCATATTTAGCATGTTTATTTGCTGAGATTATAAGCCATGTGTTGAAGGATGCTCAAGGTAAGAGATCCTTGTTTTTGAACATTGTTTAAATGTGGTTTGATGCTTTGAGATGCATGATGTTTATGGCTTGGTTTAATGCTTTAAAATAGTGGATTAATGTTGTTAATGATGCATATTGGCAAGTGATGTTTAAGGTCACAAAGGTGTTTAAAAGTCCTTGTGTGAGCCTTGTTTATTTAAGAACAACATGGTGGTTAAAAGTCCATGGTTGGTTCATGGTTAAGATCATCAAGGTGGTTAAAATTCCTTGGATGAGTCTTGTGTATTTAAGGACAATATGGTGTTTAAAAGTCCATGATTGGTCCTTGGTTAAGGTTACAAAGGTGGTTAAAATTCCTTGTGTAAGCCTTGTTATTTAAGAACATCAAGGTGTTTAAAAGTCCTTGGATGGTTCTTGTTAAGGACACAAAGGTGTTTAAAAGTCCTTGTGTGGTCCTTGCCATGGTGTTTAAAAGTCCATGGGGTTAAGGACACATTGGTGTTTAAAAGTCCATGTGTGGTCCTTGGAAAGTATAAGATCACAATGGTGTTTAAAAGTCCATGTGTGAGTCTTATGTTGAATGTATCACTTGTTGCCATTATGACATGATATGAACTTGAAGCATGAGTTGCTTGTTTTAAATGCTTATGAGCATGTTTAAATGTTGGATTGAAGTATGATTTATGAAGGTGTTTTATAAATGCATTATTGTGTGGTTTTAATGAGCATACCTCACTAAGCTTTTGCTTACGCTCTCTCTCTTTCTTAAACCAATAATGCAGAGCATTAAAGTGCATTTGAGGGCAACAAGGTGGTGAAGAATCCAAGTGGTGAACAAAGCTCATGTATGGTGAAGGTTTCTAAAACACTATTAGCTTTTTGGTAATTTGGCAATGGGGGACCTATGTTGTTGTTTTGGGAGATGTTTTAGACTCCGTAAGTTGGATTTATGTTGCTAATAATGTTGGTAATTGTAATTGGCCTTTATGTGGTTTATTTGGAGGTTTGATGCTTGAATGGTTTGCTAGATAGGAAGAATGTCTATGGATTTGGGGCTTTTCATAATTTATGCTATGTTGATGTTTAGTTGATGCAATTATGTTCCATGAATGTTGTGTGACCTGCTGGTAAAGTTTGGTGGCTTTTGGAGCATGTTTGATAGGTGAATTGCATGTTAAACCAGCTGATTTTCTGCAATCTGGGCAGCCTGTTTCGGAACAGGTGCTACCGTATCGGAACGGGGGCCTGAAATGGCCTGGGCGTTCCGAAACGGGAGGCACTGTTTCAGAACAGTTTGGCTACTGCCAGGCCATGTTTCGGAACCCGTTGCGGAACGGTTCCGCGTTTCGAAACAGGTCTTCCCTGTTTCGGAACACTCGACCGTTGGGCTCTGAATTTGATGGTTAAATGTTTTGCAATGTTTGCATTTTGGTCCTGAAACTTGTTTGTGCAATTGTATGAGTTTGGGATGTCCGTTTGAGCTGAAATTTGGCAGAGAAGCATGAAAGATGATAAATTTCAAGTTGGTAACTTTAAATTGGCTTAAGTCCTTATAATTTTAAGAATTTACAATTTGGTCCCCAAAGTTGTAATATGTGCAATTGAGTCCCTGAATGGTCTCTGTTGGTTATGATCTTTGTATATGATGTTCTTGTGATTATATCTAGGGATAATTTTCATCTAGAGAAGTTTAAAAAGAAAAAAAGGGTCGTTAATCAAGGTTGACTTTCGGGTTGACTTTGGTTTTCCCCGTGTAATCTTCTTAATTTGGGTCAACCGTCTAGGCCGGGTTAAGGGGGTTACATTTGGTGGTATCAGAGCCAGGTTCTCGATTAATTGGGAATGTTATGTGAATGATTTAAGCATGTATGCTTTGTATGCTTGTTGAGTGAAAGCATGATGAGTGAATTGTGATTATGTTGCAATTGTGTTTTATGCTGTGGTGAAGCATGTTGGGGGTACCCATTGCCAAATCAAAGCTAATGAAATGATGTTGTTTTTAAGTGAAAATGAGCTTGAGTACTTGGATTGCTTACCTTGCTGGGCCTGACTTTGTTTATTTGCATTGTGAATGCATTGTTAGAGTATGGCTCCTCGCAGAGAGTTAGGGAGTAATGTGCGAGCTGCGGCTCAAAACGAGAATGAAAATGAAGAGAATGTTGAGAGTGCGGTTTTACCTCCTCCACCGGGTGGTGGTGGTGCTGGGGGTGAAGGAGCTGGAGCTGCAGCGGATGCTGGGGTCGCTGGACCTGAAGCTACTGGTCAGGGGCAAGCTGTTCCTGACATGACAGTGTTGATACAAGCTATTGCTAGAGCTTTTCAAGCCGCAGTAGCTGGAGCTCGAGGAGCTGGGCATCAGGGAGATGCTGGAGTTAGACTACCCTTGGAACGTCTACGCAGTCTGGGAGGGACTAAGTTCAGGGGTTTGTCAGCTGAAGGTTCGGAGTCTTGGTTGGAGAGTACCAAGAGAATCTTGGGTCAGATGAGTTGCACTAATGTGCAAAAGTTGGTCTGTGTGGTATCCTTGCTTCAGGATGATGCATATACGTGGTGGACGACCACGATCTCTGGGATGGCTGAGGCTGATGTAACTTGGACATTCTTCCAGAATGTGTTCAAGAGAAGGTATCTAGGTGTGAGGTACCTAGATGAAAAGAAGCGAGAGTTCATGTCTCTTACCTAGGGGAGCATGACTGTGGCTGAGTATGAAGTGCAGTTTGTTCGACTCAGTCAATACGCACCTGAGCTTGTCCCGGATGAGCGGGAGAGGTGTGAAAGGTTCCGTTATGGTTTAGTGACGGAGGTTAAGATGTATGTGCTGGCTACCGAGTATAGTGATTTCGATGTGCTGGTGGGTCGAGCAAAGGATATTGAGATGAACTTGGATTTATCTGCTAGGAGTGC
The DNA here is from genome assembly GCA_958450335.1 of Hibiscus tridactylites. Taxonomy (NCBI): domain Eukaryota; kingdom Viridiplantae; phylum Streptophyta; class Magnoliopsida; order Malvales; family Malvaceae; genus Hibiscus; species Hibiscus tridactylites. The sequence continues at coordinate 19,271,250 of OY288278.1, read as the reverse complement.
TGGGTCAAGTGCTGGCAAGCGAGCAGCTGAATATAGTTCCGGTGGTGGACGGAACAAGAGGGGACGTGATCAGAAGTATCAGTCCTCAGCTAAGCGAGGTGGTGGTGCGCCTGCTCGGGGAGGTAATGCTAGAGCTGATCCGAGTGCATGTTGGACGTGTGGTTCACGTGGTCACATGAAGCGTGATTGTCCTCGAGCTGTGAGGGAGGTGCAAGCTCATGTTGCGGCAGCTGGAAATGGGTGCTGGAACTGTGGATCTGCGGATCATTTGAGGCGAGAGTGTCCTATGTTGGCTGGTGGCCAAGTGCGTGCTCCTGTTGTTGCTGCACCACAGAGAGGTCGTGGGTGCGGCCGTGGTAATTTCCAGCGGAGAGAGGAGGGTGGCCGAGGTGTAGCCCATGTTGTGGCTATTCAGCCTGAGGGTGGTGGCCAAGCCAGGGTGTATGCTCAGCGGGAGGGAAGGAATGACGCGGATGTGATCGCAGGTACCATTACTTTGCAATCCTTGTCATTACTTTCCTTGATTGATTCTGGATCTACGCACTCTTACATCTTGCGTGAGCATGCTGAATTGCTTGGTTTGCCTGTTGAGTCTTTGGATGTTGGTGTTCGTGTCACTAGTTCTTTTGGTGAGACTGTTGTGACTCGAAAGCTTTATAGAAGGTGTCCTTTGGTTGTTCAAGATCATGTTTTTCATGTTGATCTTATGGAGTTGCCTTTCTATGGTTTTGATATAATCCTTGGTATGGATTGGCTTGCTGAGCATCGTGCTGTTGTGGATTGTGAAAATAAGCGAGTTTCGTTGAAGCTTGCGGATGATTATGAGGTGGTTGTGGTTGGTGAGAATGTGAAGTTTCTTGCCAATGTAGTATCTTCATTGGAGGCGAGCAGGATGCCGAGGCAAGGTTGTGAAGCTTATCTAGCTTTTGTGATGAATCCTAGCTCTAAGGAGTTGCGTGTACAAGATATCAGGGTTGTGCGAGAGTTCCCTGGTGTGTTCCCTGAGGAGTTGCCTTGTTTACCTCCTAATCGCGAGGTGGAGTTTGGGATTGAGCTGTATGAGAATACAACTCCTGTGTCCATTACCCCTTATAGAATGACACCTAAAGAGTTGAAGGAGCTGAAGACACAATTGCAAGAGTTGCTTGATCGTGGGTTCATTCCGCCAAGTGTGTCGCCTTGGGGTGCACCGGTCTTGTTTGTGAAAAAGAAGATGGCACTATGAGGATGTGCATTGATTACCGTCAGCTTAACAAGTTGACTATCAAGAATCGGTATCCTTTGCCGAGAATTGATGATCTCTTTGATCAATTTCGGGGAGTAGCTGTGTTCTCTAAGATTGACTTGAGGTCAGGGTGTTATCAATTGAAGGTGAAGGATGTGGATGTGCCTAAGACAGCTTTCAGGACGAGGTATGGGCATTATGAGTTCCTTGTGATGTCGTTTGGGTTGACAAATGCTCCTGCAGCTTTCATGGACATGATGAATCGTGTGTTTCATGAATACCTGGACAAGTTTTTTGTGGTGTTCATTGATGATATCCTCGTGTACTCGCGTAATGAGGAGGAGCATGAAGAGCATTTGAGGATTGTGCTGCAAGCTTTGTTGGAGAATCAGCTTTATGCTAAGCTAAGCAAGTGTGAGTTCTGGCTAAGGGAAGTGGTGTTCCTTGGGCATGTGGTTTCTGCTGAGGGGATTCGTGTTGATCCTCAGAAGGTTGAGGCGGTGATGAATTGGAAGGTTCCTAAGTCTGTTCATGAGGTTCGTAGTTTCCTTGGTTTGGCGGGATACTACCGGAGGTTTGTGGATGGGTTTTCTAAGATTGCTGCACCTTTGACGAAGTTGTTGCAGAAAGATGTTAAGTATGAATGGACGGAAGCGAGACAACAGGCTTTTGAGAAGCTTAAGGCAGTTTTGACGCAAGCTCCTATATTGGTTCAACCTGAATCAGGGAAAGAGTTTGTGGTCTACAGTGATGCATCCTATGTTGGTTTGGGATGTGTGTTGATGCAAGAGGGTAAGGTTGTGGCTTATGCATCGTGGCAATTGAAGGTGCATGAGCGCAATTATCCTACGCATGACATTGAGTTGGCTGCGGTGGTTTTTGCTTTGAAGATCTGGAGGCATTATCTGTATGGTGAGAAGGGTACTGTGTACACGGATCACAAGAGTTTGAGGTATATGATGTCTCAGAAGGAGTTGAATCTTAGGCAGCGACGTTGGGTGGAGTTGCTCAAGGATTATGATTTGACGATTGAGTATCACCCTGGGAAAGCTAATGTTGTAGCGGATGCCTTGAGTAGGAAGGTAGCTGTTGAGCTGAGGGCTATGTTTGCCAGTTTGAGTATTTCGCGTGATGGTGGTCTTGTGGCTGAGTTGCAAGTGAAACCATCTTTGGTTCAGTTGATCAAGGAAAAGCAGTTGCTGGATGATTCCTTGGTACCGCATGTTCAGGATATCGCGGAGGGTAGGCCTTCGGATTTCTGTTTTAATGATGATGGAGTGTTGTGTTTTGGGAGTCGGATAGTAGTGCCTAATGATGCTGAGTTGAGGCGTGCTATTTTGACTGAAGGTCATAGTAGCCCTTTTGCTATGCACCCTGGTAGTACTAAGATGTATCGTGATCTTCGTGATGAGTACTATTGGGTGAGTTTGAAGAAGGATGTTGCAGAGTTTGTGAGCAAGTGCATGGTGTGTCAGCGAGTAAAAGCTGAGCATTAGGTTCCTTCAGGGTTGTTGCAACCGTTGAGAATCCCTGAATGGAAGTGGGAAAGGATTACCATGGATTTTGTATCTGGTTTACCCTTGTCACCGTCGAAGAAGAATTCCGTATGGGTGATTGTGGATCGCCTGACGAAGTGTGCGCATTTCTTGCCTGTGCATACTACGTTTTCTTTGGATAAGCTTGCGAAGCTGTACATTGCTGAGATTGTGCGGCTGCATGGTGTGCCTAAGTCGATTGTGTCGGATAGGGATCCGAGGTTTACATCGCGTTTCTGGCAGTGTTTGCACCAAGCTTTGGGTACAAGGTTGAATTTCAGTACATCTTATCATCCTCAGTCGGATGGTCAGTCTGAGCGAGTTATCCAGATTTTGGAAGATATGTTGAGGTGCTGCGTAATTGAGTTTCAAGGCTCTTGGGAGAAACATTTGCCTTTGGTGGAGTTTGCCTATAACAATAGTTATCAAGCAAGTATTCAAATGGCACCTTATGAGGCTTTGTACGGGAGGAAGTGTAGGACTCCTCTTTGTTGGGCTGAAACGGGTCAGAGGTTGGTTTCGATGCCGGCTTTGTTGAAAGGAACCACCGAGAAGGTGAAGCTCATTTGTGAGCGTTTGAAGACAGCTTCTGATCGGCAAAAGTCTTACGCGGATTTGAAGCGTAAGGAGATAGAGTATGCGGTAGGTGACCGTGTGTTTTTGAAGGTGTCGCCTTGGAAAAAGGTGATGAGGTTTGGCCGGAAGGGTAAGTTGAGCCCTAGGTACATTGGACCATACGAGGTGATTGAGCGTGTGGGTCCTGTTGCGTACAAGTTGAGGCTACCTCAAGAGTTGGAGAAGATTCATGATGTGTTTCATGTTTCTATGCTCCGGAAGTATAGATCAGATCCTTCGCATGTGATGCCTGTGGAGGAAGTGGAATTGAATCCGGATTTGACCTATGATGAGGAACCGGTGAAGATTCTGGATTCGGACAGTAAGGTTCTTCGTGGCAAGACCATTGAATTGGTAAAGGTGTTGTGGAAGCACCGTGGTGTTGAGAAAGCCACGTGGGAACGGAAGGATGATATGCTGAAGCAGTTTCCGTATCTCTTTCCTTCAGGTAAATTTCGAGGACGAAATTTTGTAGGGGGGGGGGAGAGTTGTAACGCCCCGGTTTTGGGCTTAGAAGTTTTGGGCTTGGACCGGTTCGGTCAAAGTACGGTTCGAATATAAAAGAGTGAAATTAGGAAAACCTAGTTCGGGTTGCATTAAAAATATGGAAAAAATGTTCTAAAATCCTCTTTTAATATATATAAGTGAACTGTGAAATCAATTTTACAAAATGAGGTTTGGAAGGATGACATTTTGGCTAGTGACCAAAATGCAATTTTTGAAAACTGTGTGACTGATTTAAAAAGGATTGAAACTTTGAATCTTTAAGGAGCTATTTACCCAAAGGGAGTTTCTCCAGATTTTTCTAAGATATTAAATGATTTATTAAAGGTTTTTAAATAAAATAAAAAGTGGAGGGAAGATATTTTGTCATTTCTAACTAACTTTCCATAATTTTTATTTTCCCTTTTCTCTCATTTTCTCTCAAACCAAACATCTTTCTCTAGAGCTTTTTCCTCTGATTTTGCTACCTAAATACCTCTTTTCAATTCTCTTTTGATTTGAGGTGTATTTTTGATGTTAAATGAATGTTAATTTGATAAGGAATTGAGGTTTAATTAATGCAATCCCGGATAGGTTGAATTTCCTAAGTTTAGCTTGTGTTTTTGATGGTTTTTGGAGTGATCTTGATGATCTGTTATGGCTGGAGGTATAAGGATGTGTTGAGATCCATTTTGGATATTAATTGATGTTTAGGAATGTTTAGATTTGATGGATCATGGTTGGGTAATGTTGTGAAGTTGTTTGGATGCATTTTCGGTTGTGTTTGGTAGCCGAAGGTGGAGTGTAGATGAGAGCAGCGGGTTTAGGTGCTTTCATTGAAGCTATTAATGCATGATGATGCATTAATCCTCTGCTTTGATGTGTTAAAAACAGGGGAAGCATCTTTGGATCCAAGTGGTGGTGATCCGGAAGCTTGATTGGTGTTTCGGCAAGAGGCGAAACGGAATCGGTGAGTGGATTTTGGTTTTCAGTCTTGAAACCAATGTTTTGAAGGTTTGGGAGCTTAGTTTAAGTCTAAGCAACTTAGCTAAGCTCAAGAGTAAGTTTTCGGAAACTCTCTCTTGATGATGAGCCATGGTTTGGTTGTATGCAATGTGGTTGTTTGCATGTTTTAAATCCTGTTTTGAAAGCATATTTAGCATGTTTATTTGCTGAGATTATAAGCCATGTGTTGAAGGATGCTCAAGGTAAGAGATCCTTGTTTTTGAACATTGTTTAAATGTGGTTTGATGCTTAGAGATGCATGATGTTTATGGCTTGGTTTAATGCTTTAAAACAGTGGATTAATGTTGTTAATGATGCATAATGGCAAGTGATGTTTAAGGTCACAAAGGTGTTTAAAAGTCCTTGTGTGAGCCTTGTTTATTTAAGAACAACATGGTGGTTAAAAGTCCATGGTTGGTTCTTGGTTAAGATCATCAAGGTGGTTAAAATTCCTTGGATGAGTCTTGTGTATTTAAGGACAATATGGTGTTTAAAAGTCCATGATTGGTCCTTGGTGAAGGTTACAAAGGTGGTTAAAATTCCTTGTGTAAGCCTTGTTATTTAAGAACATCAAGGTGTTTAAAAGTCCTTGGATGGTTCTTGTTAAGGACACAAAGGTGTTTAAAAGTCCTTGTGTGGTCCTTGCCATGGTGTTTAAAAGTCCATGGGGTTAAGGACACAATGGTGTTTAAAAGTCCATGTGTGGTCCTTGGAAAGTATAAGATCACAATGGTGTTTAAAAGTCCATGTGTGAGTCTTATGTTGAATGTATCACTTGTTTCCATTATGACATGATATGAACTTGAAGCATGAGTTGCTTGTTTTAAATGCTTATGAGCATGTTTAAATGTTGGATTGAAGTATGATTTATGAAGGTGTTTTATAAATGCATTATTGTGTAGTTTTAATGAGCATACCTCACTAAGATTTTGCTTACGCTCTCTCTCTTTCTTAAACCAATAATGCAGAGCATTAAAGTGCATTTGAGGGCAGCAAGGTGGTGAAGAATCCAAGTGGTGAACAAAGCTCATGTATGGTGAAGGTTTCTAAAACACTATTAGCTTTTTGGTAATTTGGCAATGGGGGACCTATGTTGTTGTTTTGGGAGATGTTTTAGACTCCCTAAGTTGGATTTATGTTGCTAATAATGTTGGTAATTTTAATTTGCCTTTATGTGGTTTATTTGGAGGTTTGATGCTTGAATGGTTTGCTAGATAGGAAGAATGTCTATGGATTTGGGGCTTTTCATAATTGATGCTATGTTGATGTTTAGTTGATGCAATTATGTTCCATGAATGTTGTGTGACTTGCTGGTAAAGTTTGGTGGCTTTTGGAGCATGTTTGATAGGTGAATTGCATGTTAAACCAGCTGATTTTCTGCAATCTGGGCAGCCTGTTTCGGAAGAGGTGCTACCGTATCGGAACGGGGGCCTGAAATGGCCTGGGCGTTCCGAAACGGGAGGCACTGTTTCGAAACAGTTTGGCTACTGCCAGGCCATGTTTCAGAACCCGTTGCGGAACGGTCCCGCGTTTCGAAACAGGTCTTCCCTGTTCCGGAACACTCGACCGTTGGGCTCTGAATTTGATGGTTAAATGTTTTGCAATGTTTGCATTTTGGTCCTGAATCTTGTTTGTGCAATTGTATGAGTTTGGGATGCCCATTTGAGCTGAAATTTGGCAGAGAAGCATGAAAGATGATTAATTTCAAGTTGGTAACTTTAAATTGGCTTAAGTCCTTATAATTTTCAGAATTTACAATTTGGTCCCCAAAGTTGTAATTTGTGCAATTGAGTCCCTGAATGTTCTCTGTTGGTTATGATCTTTGTATATGATGTTCTTGTGATTATATCTAGGGATGATTTGCATCTAGAGAAGTTTAAAAAGAAAAAAAAGGGTCGTTAATCAAGGTTGACTTTCGGGTTGACTTTGGTTTTCCCTGTGTAATCTTCTTAATTTGGGTCAACCGTCTAGGCCGGGTTAAGGGGTTACAAAATTCAAACTCATTTGTTTCAATTCACAAGTAAGATCGTGGCATTTAATTCCTGGAAAATCCATGGAGATACGATACTCAGCTTACTGCTATATTACTTGTTGACCGTGTACACTTGATGACTGTGTATACATGCAGGGTTTTATCGTCATTTTATTAAAGATTTCTCGAAAATTTCTAAACCATTATGCTTACTTTTGGAACAAATAATCCATTTTTGTTTGATAATTCTCGTTTGAAAGCTTTTCAAGAATTTAAAGACAGGTTGATTAATGCCCCTATAGTCATGGCACCATATTGGAATGAGCCATTCGAGCTCATGTGTGATTCTAGTGACTGTGTCATTAGAGCTGTGTTGGGATAGAGGCGTGACAAAATTTTCCATGCCATTTGTTATGCCATTCACACATTAAATGAGGCCCAACGTAACTACACAATAACTAAGGACTTCCTTGTAGTTGTCTTTGCTTTTCACAAATTCATATCTTATTTGGTGGGCAACAAAGTTGTGTTATACACAGACCACTCTGTACTCATGTATCTTTTTGCCAAAAAGGATGCCAAGCCCATACTAATCCGATGGACACTCTTGTTGCAAGAGTTTGACCTAGAGATTCGAGATAAGAAGGGGAGTGAAAATCAGGTAGCTGATCATTTGTCTCAGTTAGAGCACCACCATAATGATGGCGATACAGCTACCATTAGAGACGATTCCTTGATGAATATTTGCTTACGATCCCTATTGTTTCATGGTATGTTGACATAGTCAACTACTTGGTCAGCAAAATATTACCACCAAACTTGGCAACCAATGTCAGGAAGCAATTTTTAGGGATGTATGAAAATATTATTGGGATGACCGTTCTTGATCAAGCAATGTGCCGACCAAGTCATTCGTCATTGTGTGCCAGAGGATGAATTTTGCGTGTATTAGGTATCACAAATTTAGTGCAAGTATACACGTCGCCAAGTTATAGTATAAAAGATATCGTCTCCACACGGATTGGTGCTACTTCTAGAAATTATCGTCTCGTGCTGTAAAAAAGTAAGAACACAAGTAATAGTTTGGGTGAGAGCAAATGAAATAAAGAAAGCAAGTAAACTAAGAGATTGAGTAGATATGATGATAGAGAAGGCCGAATTATGTTGTGTCGTAGTGTGGAAGTTGAATGAATCTGTCTCGGTTTTGAATGCAATCGTCAACTTGATTGCCTCGGCAAGGAACACAGCTATTGCCTGGGCAATTGAGCAACAACCTTCAAGGTTCGGAAAAACATTCTTCAATGGTTCCTCTTTATCCCTAAGTTGAAATTCTATTGATGCGCAGGCCTTGGAAATACCTTCCAGCGTGAACCAAGAGTGAACACCAACCAATCTTTACGCTTCTCTTAGCCGTTGAAACTCGTACTTATCCCTAAGTCGAATTAGTCTTCACCAATTGGGATAAAGACCATGCTTATTCATTTCGTGAGTCTAACTCTCCTGACATTAGAAAAATAGATGCAATCGCAATATCCTCTCCCGATTAAATTGGAAGAAAAAGTAAATACAAAGAATAAGCAAACCTTGAACTTAAATTGTATTAACAAAAACCTAAACAAATTACAATCGTCTTCTTACAAATACTAAACAAAATAATCCTAGCCTAAGGAAGAATTAGAACATAATGGTGGTGATAAGCATTCTACTAAACCCCTAAGCCTCTCGATCCCTCGATATCTGAATGGTGGTGAATGGGTCTTGGTTTTATAGGGCATGGCCTTGTCGAGTCCTTCTTGGAGTAGGATGATAAGTTGGAGTTGAATATCACTTCATATAAGAGATTAATCTCTTTTAATTCATTATTTTATTCCTCCTTATCGGTTCTCCATCTTTGACCTTCCTTTGGCTTTTTCATGGCCTTCCGCTACTCCGATCTTTATGAAAACTATCTCTAAAAATTCAGCATTTTATGCTCTTCAAGTCGCATACCACTTTGCATATTTTCTCCCTCATCGATATGTGTCTGGGCATTGCATCGACAATGGCTTGGTCCTTCCCTCAGCAATGGTCTGTCAGTCTCTTCTACTCGACAAGGCTCGTTCTTGGTCCAGTGTTCCTTGGTAAGGTTTGACATCAAAGGATGGCCTGGTCTGGATCGTCGAGTGATGGTTCTACACCTTTTCTTCCCATTCCTTCACTACTGCGGCAGTGCTTGCCCGGGCATTGGGTAGTGAAATCTGTACAAGCACAAAACACATACCAAAGCAGTACCTTTTCCACAAAATCTAATTAAATAAAGATGATCAAGAATAACAACGTTAAGAACAATAAATTATGTATGTATGATTAGTAATGCATCTAAAATAAGCTTAAGTTTAATAATAATTGAGTCATAAAGGGTCCTAAAAGAAGTACTTTTATACACCTAACACACCCCTAAAGTCGAACTATTGCTTGTCCTCAAGCAATGAAAAACTAACAATCAATTGCCAATGATTCAATCTTAATGAAATTATCTCTCAGTCTTACTTTTTCTTCTCTTCTTAAACCGTGAATATGAATGTGCTTTGCCTTCAATTCTTTGGATGTCGAGGATTTCCCTCGAATCAAATTATAAGACTTGTGAGTGTGTGCGTGATAATGAACAAGATGATTTTCCGGGTTCTAAGTAAACACTTGAACAATTAACCTACTTTCCTTGGGTTTTCTATTTCAACTAGAGCCAATTTTAGGCACCTCTAGTGATTTTTGTACTTTTTTCTTAAGCTAGAGTCGGTTTTAGGCACCTCTAACTTTTAACCCATAATTTTTCTATGTAAGTAAATGTCCTAAGTGTCCTAGAAATCCTTAAATCATTCAAGTCACAAAAGTGTAAAAAAAATTCAGCCTCATAGTGTGATTGAAAGTATTTTCCATGGTCATCCTAAAAATGAAAGCTAACTAGCAAAATTTTTATGGCTACGGTAAAACAGAGACATCTATTGCTGAGGCAACAATTTCATTGAATTAAATTCTAAGGCAATTGATAGGCATGCATTTTCTATAGATGTGACAAAAAGAATTTTCTAGCTACTTTCCCCCCAAACTCGAGAGAAGCATTGCCCTCAATGCACGCTCATACACAAAATATAAAATAAAAGGAAAGAGAGGAAAAAAAATTACCATGATGGGACATGGATGAGTCATCATCATCATCTTGTATAATCATTTTCCTCCTTGTCGTTTGCTTGATCCTCTTGGTTGCCTTTGGTGGTTTGTGGCATGTCGGGGGTGTCGGTTCGACTTTCTTGGCCACCTCCTCTTCATCGTCACTGTCTAGGAAAATTTCTTCGGTGGAAGAGGCCTTGCGCTTCTTGAAAGATGGAATCGGAGCGGTCTTGGCTTGAGGAGCAACTGACTCGTCTAAGTAGGAGAAGTCGGACCACGTCTCGGTTTGGGTCGGCTCTATTGTAGGGGCCTTGCCTTTTTCTGCTCTGGTTAGCTGGGCATCATCACTCTTTGTTGCCGCGGCAGAGGTAGCAGGGATTGTTGAGGCAGTGTATCCCTGTGTTGTCGAGGCAGTGGTTGTTTTCATTGCCGAGGCATAGTCTTTAGGTTTAGCTACGGCAAGGGCTCTGTGTGTTGCCGGGGCAAGGATGTCGGCAGGGAAAGCTGAGAACTGCACCGTGCTTTCTGGGAACTTCTCTAAGATCACTTGAGTGACGGAGTTGGTGAAGTCCCTTGTGAATTGCTTGAACATACGCAACCTTTTGTCCATCATATCGAGTTTTTGTGCAAGGGGCTGGAGGGTGGTTGCCGTGCCATCGTGCTATGGAGTGGCTTGGGCATTGCCCGAGGAGGTTGCCATGGCAATGCCTCGTACCGGTGTAGATTCTGGCTCAGCTTTCGTGATTTGCATTATCTTGTAGTACTGAGCCTTTGTCCATCCCTTCCTTGTTGGTGTGAGCTCGTCGTCCGGGTCGGTTGGGACATTCTTTTGCTCTCACAAGCCAGTGATGAGGCTTGGGAAGTAGAGTCGACCTTTATGTGTGCAAGCCTTGGTTTATCGATAGTGGTGTTGTGCGAAGTGGGCATTAGTCGTTTGTCATGAGCTTGTTGACGTATTATTTGTTCTCATCCTTGGTGACATATATGTCGTAGTAAGGGTCGATAGAATCATCATCTACTTGTATTGCTTCACCTCGAACATGCACATAGCGGTTTTTGGGATTTGGCGAGTGTGCATAGAATTCCCGCACCCATGTGACATTGGTCGGCTCTGGTTGGTGGCAAAGGATTTGCCACTTTGGATGTTTAATCTTATTAAAGATGAAGGGCTCCAAATCGAAGTCGATGTGTGATGAAGAGTATTGGAAGCCTTGCTCTTCCCATACTTGTCGGCCGACAAACTTTGTGTTGAACCTTCGTTGGACTTCCAGCGAGGCAAATCTTTTGAAAGTCGGTTCCTTCATAGGTTGAGACTGCTCACCACTTCCGATTTTTAAGGCCATTTGAGATAGTTGTGAGAAATTGTGATTAAAGAAAAAAAGCAAAGAAAAGTGAATGAAAATCTTTGAGTTAAGTTGGGAGAAGACGTGTTTGATGGTGGGGTTCTTAGAGGGGGTAGGGTTTAAATAGATGGGGGTTTGGTGTAACGGTCACAAGCATTGAATGGCAATGCTTGTGTGTACGACAATACTTGCTTGTGGGCGGGCTTGCAACGGTCATATGCAGTGACATTGAAGGGGCGGTCTCCAACGGTCATATGCAGTGGCATTGAAGGTGCGGTTTCCAACGGTCATGTTGTGGTTGAGTGTAACGATCATCTTCTTAACATCCTTGAACTCCTTTGTAACACCCCCTTCCCGATCTAGTCGAGAACCAGGTCGGAAGGTGAAACCGATGATCAATACAGTGAACGGTGTAACAAACTTTTAGTTTAACATTAACATTTAAACCGACAACATACGATAACACAATACCTCAATGTATCTTAGTCCAATTAGTCCACACGTAGCAATAATTAATCAATTTAGGTTACATATTAACTATTACAAGTTTTAGGGACCAAACTATAAATTCGATAAATTACGGGTCCTTCAATGAAATTGATAATGCAACATTAAAATTCACTACAATATTAATAGACCCGTAAGCTTTCATACAATTTGGAGTTCATTAACTCAATCAATTTAACCTTTCAAAATTCAGTCACTAGACAATGAACATTGCAAACTATTAAATTATACCTTTAACTAACTTAACTAACCCCATATCGAAACACCTTAGGGACGTTTTGAAACGGGTGGACGATGGTCAACCCATGTTAACTTTTCCCTTCAGACCGTTTCGATATGGCAGCCCCCGTTTCGATACGCTATTAACCGATATCGAAATGATGGATTCCAGTGGCAAAATGTTCTGAAACGGCTACAGACCATATCGGTACACCCCTTTTCTTTAGGCTAATTTATGCTTACCCATATCGATATGCCATCACCTGTATCGATACGGTCTGACCTATAATGACAGATTTTTGTTTGTGTTTATTCAATTTGACTTACCGAACGATGTCCAATTGCAAAGAAACTTTATACACACCACTTCAATGGTATAAACAACTAGCATGCCAAATTTCACCGTGGATGGTTTCGAAGTATAATTGCCCCTCAGAGCAGAGGTAAAATTAGAAGCCCTTCTTTTTGAAATTTAGTCTTCTTAGACTACCATTGAGACTTGTCGTCCCACTTATGCTTTTTGTCAGAATGATTACTCCCCTTCCTTCTTTCCACATCTTTCATTTTAGCTTTTGTTGCAATGGCTCGATTAAAAAGATTCTGAAAATCAGTGATTCCCAGAGCAGTAAAGATTGGGCTCAGTTCATCATTCAGACCATCAATAAACATTCGTCATTTATCAGCTTCAGTTTTAATGTACTCTGATCCATATTTGCAATACTGGCAAAAGTCTGCAACATACTGCTCAATAGGTCGGTTGGCCTGTTTAAGGTACAAAAATCTCTTTCTTCATTCAGCCAGATATTGCTCATTTATATACTTCTTTTTGAACTCCTCAATGAAGAATTTCCATGTCACAGATTCAGTTGGGACAGTTAAAGTAGTGGTTTCCCACCTGTTCATAGCTTCATCCGCCAACAAAGCTACAACACACTCAAGTTTATGTTCGTCGGAGCATTGTAATTGTTTGGTTACTACCTTAGTGGTATTTTCAAGCCAATACTCAGCATCTTCTGGTCTTTCATCATTTGTACTAGCAAACGTATAGGCTCAATGTTGGGCAAGTTTATATATCGGTGCTCTGCTGGCTACAACAGTAGCAGAAGCAGCATGTTGCTCTTATTTAAGATTTGACAGAAGTTGATTGAACATCTCTTTCATACTGAGGAGATACTCCCTTTGAGCCGATTGGACCATGCATTTTCAAACTGAGGTTGGTCACGCTTAGTGGTCTGAACAAGCTCTCTATTTTTCTCTTTTTCTGGAAGTTCAATTCGTGACGGTGGATTATCACCTAACCTCGTGCTTTCACCTTCACTCGACGATTCATGTGAACTTCCATTCTTTTGGCCCGACATTCTCTATCATAAATTTATACAAGAAAGATTAGAAAAGCTCATTGCAATTATCTCAATGTACAATTCACGGGTGGCATATCTATATATAATAAATGTATGCGGACTCGATTAAACTTTAGGAATTAACCTAAAAAGCTCTGATAGCACTTTATATAACACCCCTCACCCCAGATTAGAAGTAAAGAGTGTTAAACCAATTCGTATTATCGTATTACAAGTGGGAAGCGGAAACGGACAATTATATATATATATATATATATTCTAATACCATCTCAAAGGCTTTCGAAAATACATTTCGGTCTAGCTAACTTTCCAACAATTAAACTCGGTTTCCTTAACTTTAATGATTCTATTCAAAACATACAAGTAGTTTAACCTTTAACATGTTAATTTGTACGATATATTGAATTGCTATGGAAGATCAGATTTGGAAGCATACATTTTAATTTGATTTTTCATCATTTAAAATCAACATCGCACCATCATATCTATTTATATATGCATCAACCATATAACGTTTTTGTTTCCCTTACACAAAAGACTTCCCGGGGTATCCAACATAAAGGCTATAACCTAAAGGTTGCCTATACAAAATAAAACAAAAAGAAACCAAGCCCCAAACAATATATCGAAGGGCTAATCTATACCCCATATTTACCCCATACTTACATAACAAAATGAAGGAAACATCTATTAAAGGTTCAGATGTTCTTCATATAGTAATTCATAAACATAACCATGAGTGAAAACAGGACTAACATTCTGACAATTAGGCCACCCATCATAAGTACAACAAAGATAACAAAAGGCATACTTCTAATCTTCAACAACTAACAAGATCAGAGTGAAGGCCAATAAATCAACTTCCTGTGGTTTCTGGAAGAACGAAAGTAAGAGTGGTAAGTACTTAAAGTACTTAGGGAGGAATCCTTAATCTAATCATTTAAAAAATTTCGATTTAATTAGCAATCACAAACATCCAATCTCAATTTCCACAGTAAATTTAATTTACAATTTGAATTTCCTATTGAAGAGTAGTATCAAACTTACAATTTCACAACAAGAAGCAATTTAATCAATTTATGAACCTATCCAATCACACACTATAAATGCTTCTAATTTAAGTTCATTCGAATACAAAGCATTCGAAATTTAACAAGTTCAAATCTCATTTATACAACAATTCGAACAAACATGCTTCATTATACCATACACTCAAGCACTTTACATTCGATACAAGGCAGTTCCAAAATCAACATTTATAAATTTATCTATGCAACATTTGAACCAACATGCTTCATATCACATTTTACAATTAATTATGTATTAGTTATACAAACATCAGCAAACTGTAGCAGATTAATAATTATAATTTAATTTATCAATTCATGCTCATATTAACTTAGTCACTTTGCCTTGGTTCATATAGTTAGCTAGGTATTCAAGTCACGTATTACATAATCGTGAATCATTTCACCATATCATAGGTACCCATGTATCATATTCGTATTATCGTATTACATGTCATCTTAGTGCCAATTACACTAAGCGAATAGGTACACTTACGTACCATAACATCAGTACACTCACGTACCGTATTAAAAATAAAGAGCTTTAGACTCTAGGCTCTAGGCATGCCATACTACCTATCTGACCATATACCAAGGGCTTTGTACTTATAACGATTTCTTTGATTCACAAAATTTTACAATCATAATTCATCATATACCAATTTGTTAAATTGACTACTTCACAAGCCAAACTCAATTATCATTCTACTCATGTAAATTTCGATATCAAGCATATCATGTAGTCACATATATTATAATCTCAATCATCGAATATGTACCATCTATCATTCAACATGGTATACGTGCATCACATAGAAATTTTGACATATTTCAACCATCACATAAAATTTCCAGCAATCAATTTGCATCATAATCAGTTCAATTTTTACCATATTACTTCAACCATACCCTAGTCGAACATGGTGACATTTAAATTTCAATCAATGACATGCATATATTCGAACACATACATAAACACAAAACCAAATTCCTTTAAATCCTTCTTCCCTTAATAATTACCAAGCCATGGTTAAGTCCAATTTCATGCATAACATATAGTAAAATCAAATAGAGAATAGTTGAGACTGTAATCTCAACTATAAGTTCGTTTCACTCACAATCGCCATGCAAATCTTAAATTCGTATGCTCTTCCCACGCTCCTTCGACGATCCAACTACCGGATTCTCTTCAATAATTTCTCCTCTAGGTTCTATTGCATAATTTACACATAACAAGAGACATAACTCAGAATCAATCCAACAACTACCCGAAAATGAATTTCGTTTGTTCTGAAGTTCAATTAACATGTTCAAATAACATATATCAAAATTTTGGACCTAAATTCAAAGTATTCTATTCTCTATGAAATTCTAAAGTTTGCTGCCAAGACTAATTCAACACTGCAGTTTAGAGTTCCTTAGCCATTTTAGTTCCAGATTTTTCTAGGATGTTCGAAACTCAATACTACTTGTTTCCTATTAAAATAGACATATCAAAGTATGTTGTGTTAAATATTCAGACCACAACTCCAAGTATTTTATTTTCTATGAATTTTCAAAGTTGGTTGTCTAACCTAAGAAAATGCTGGGCAGATTTGAAATTCTTTGCTTAAGGTAAACTTTAAATTTAGAAATCTCGTTACACCTATAAAATTTACAATTTCTTCTCATTTTGGCTGTGAAATTCTTTTCCAGCAATCCATTCGTAGAATTACAACATTTAATTAGCTAAATTTTCCCATGAATAGCCGAAATTTAAAACACAATAGTTCTCTAAAATTTTTATACATTCGAATAGAGAAGGAGAAAATAAGCTTATTTGATTTCTGATTTGTTATCTTAGACCAAAACCATTGACATGCAAAGCTTTTTTTCTTCCCTCTCTCTTAACAATGGCCGAACAAGCTTCTTTTACTCTACAAATTTCTTGTTTTTGTTTCACTTTGTCTCTTCCTTTCCCACTAAGGGAGTCGGCTATAGAGACACCATAATGAGGTGACAAGATGGCCACTTAATTACCCTCTTAATTGACTAATTAACCATTAGTTCTTCCATTAATTAGTCTTACTAATAAGGGCAGATTTGGTAATCCCCTAAATTTTGCATGCAACCCTTCCTAGTTCTTTCATTATTCTGTTTAGTCACTTCCATTAGCTATTAAATTCTTTTAGGTTTTCAATTTAGTCTCTAATGTTATTAATCTAATTTAATTACTTTGATTTTCTTAACCTATTCGAGTCACTAATTGCTCAATTAACTTATAACATTTAGGCTAGGTTTTAGGATGTTACACAATCTCAGCGTAAACCTAACAGAGGCAGTCACATTTGGTTGCTCCTTTAAGGCGCTTAAATTCTAACTTATGTTTAAGCTGAATTAGTCAACACCTCGTCATGATGAGACTGTACTTAATTATTTCGTGAGTTTGACACTCTCGTGCCCGACAAATGGATTTCCTCAACTGAACTTTTGGAATTAATTGAAGGAAATGAAGCACATGAATTAAGCAAACTAAGAGTATTTTATTGCAAAAAGAAATTTGAAAACCTAAACAACTATTCTCACAACTAATTACAACATAACCCAAACCCAAATGGAGAATTAGAACATGTCAGCGGCACGAAAACCTAAACTATGCCTAAGGAAAATCTCTCTTCTTTGAATTAGAATTACAATGAGTATATATAGGCATTAGCTAGGTCTAGTCCTTCTTGAAGTAGAAGTCTTTAAAGTAGCTTTCCACATTAAATGTGACTTTAAACTCTGACTACTTTGAGTTGAATGTTGACTTTATCACATTGTCTTGTTCTGCAAGCAATCTCGATATTTAACTTCGACGGCTCTGCACGCTGCTATAGACGTCGAAAAATTGAGTGGACAACACCGATAGAATCATGGTTTTCTGCTCTATAGATCGCACTCTGGTTCTCCAAGTCTATAGTCTGTTGTCTTGGGCGGCAAGGTGGGCGGCGGCAGCTACTCTGCAGCTGTTGTCTCTATCTGGAACTGCATCAGTATAGCTCCCTGGTTCGCTGCCTCAACATCACATCTTCAACTCCTCTTTCCCTCTGTCAGCCTTTAGTACCTAAAACCAAAAGTACACTAAAACATTACCTTTCTTCACCAAATAAAAGATAATCTATAAAAACATGTCAAAGCAAAGAAATACTGTAAAATGCAATGCATGGTCCTAATTATGCCTAAGATGTACTCAAAAACATCAATAATATGAGATGGAATGTACATGAAATATAGAACTTGTGGACACTTTACACATCCCCAAACTCGAACTATTGCTTGTTCTCAAGCATTGCAACCTAAACATACTTTCCCTTCTAATAACCAGAAAGAAAAAAACATGGTTCTCAACTTGATTTCATACCTCAAGGCTGTGGCACCTATATTAGAGTAGTGAAGGGAACTTAGCAAGAAAATAACTCAGAATTAATTTTTAATGCCACTGCAGTGTGTGCAGGACTTGTATACAGGCTAAATATGTAGAATAACTAAATAAACCAAGATGTTGTTATGATATATAAGGTTGCTGCCGAGAAAACATAGTTTAACACAATATTTTAATCATGGCAATGAGGGCTTCAACTTATCACAACTATTCTTTTAGGTCTGAAATTAAGATATGAGCAAACTACAAAACCCCAAACCCATGGATTAGAGTCATCCCGTGAAGACTTTCATTCACTCATGCTAATTTGTCTGTCACTTCTAAAATTTCCAATTCATGGACTGTGATAGCAGCTGTTTTTTCAGTTTATTTTTTTGCCTCGGCAGCTACCTGTTGTTGCGTGTAAAAGAGTCTATCGCAATTGTAGTGCAAGTGTACACGACGCAAGTAGTAAAGTGATACGAAGTATCAGATATCGTCTCCACAGGGATTGGGCTAATAGCTTCACCTTAGTTTACTGCACGAAAGTAAAGGAAATAGTTTAGGAAGTTGTCACGAGAATAATAAAGAAAAACGTAAATAAAAGAGTTGGAACATCAAGATAGGGAGAATGGGCTGGTATTGAATTGCTCAGTAGTGCAGGTATTGCAATGCTTAGGAAGTCCAGTTCTGTCGTCGCGCCCGTCGCCGACAGCACCTGTCGCGGCGGCTGTCCGTTAGCTGTCGCGGCAGTGAACACACCAACTCCGTACTCCAAGTTTGGCAAGAATCCCAGATCTGCCTTGGCCTATCCCTAGGTCCAAGTCTGTCGATGATCACGTCTTGATGATACCTCCCGGCGTGAATCGAAGGATGAACACCGATGTGTATGAATTCTTCTTTAGCCACTTAACCTTGCCCTATCCCTAGGCACAAGATAGTTCAACTATAAACTAGAGAACTCGCTCTTATTTCTTTCGTATACTTAACTCTCCCGATGCTAAGTAAATGGATAACCTCACAATGCTCTCCCGATGCTCTTGCAAGATACTAATAACCAAAATAAGAGAACTTGAAGTTTATTTTATTGAACTTGGAAAATCCTAAAACAAAACAACCCTTGCAACTACTTTACAAAACAACCCGTGGCCCTAGGGGGTTTTTAGAACATAACGACGGCGGGTAAATGGCAGGGGGGTTTTGGTTATCGGTTATGGGGTATGGAGTATGATATGCCCTAGGTTAAAATACATGCCCTTATATAAGCTTTGGGCTCAAGTATTCTAAGTTAACAAGGATTACAACTTTAATTAAAAGTAAGATTCTAATAAAGACTTAATCTCCAAGTATCCTACTTTTCAGCCGCCATCCTTGTGTCTTGGGATTTCCTTTCCTTGAGCTTTGGCTTGACATATCTTTTGATCCGGGGCTTGGAAAATTATTTGGTTTTCACACGACAGACGAGCAGATTTTTCTCTATCTGTCGAGGTCCACTTTGCTTTTCCTCTTCATAAAGCTGCTGTCACCTTGCTGTCACGGCAGATCCATGGCAGTATCATCCTCGTCGTCTGCTTGTCCAGTTCAGCTCTGCTGCTTCTTTGCCCTGCGCCTGCCTTCTCCGTCAACTATGGCAGCAACCTACAAAATCAGCCATCTTTTAGTAGAATCCGTGCCTTTAATATGTTTGTGATGTTTTGCTGTAAACTAACCTAAATGCAATGCAATGATGCTTGAATGCAGCAGAAATATGGGTTAAAAAGGGTGTAAATAATAGAACTTTTACACACTCAACACACCCCTAAACTCAAGTTTTTGCTTGCCCTCAAGCAATTAAGACCTAAAAGAAAAATGAATATTTTTGTGTTGGCTTTCAAACAGTGAACTGTCCCTTACCCGTCGCTCATTCTCTGTGGCGGCAGCAACCTGTCGGAAAGATTAGGATCTGTCCGGAATCTCCCTATAGTCCTCGTGCAGTGTGTGCATGCTTGTGAACAGTTATATGCTAAGACTCTCTTAGTTTCACTAGAATATTATACTTTAGCATTGTTTAGAGTTTTTCTTACGAGACTGATTTCTTTCTTTTCCTTACTAGAGCCAGAATAAGGCACTTCTAGTTGATTTCTTTTAATTTCTTCTCATTTCTACTAGAGCCAGTATTTCAGGCACCTCTAGTTAACTGTCTAGAGCCGGTGATAGGCACCTCTAGAAGTTTTTTTCTCTGGTTATCTTCCTAGAGACAGTGTTGGGCACCTCTAGGTTTCCTGAGAGTCTAGTCTCTTTTCTACTCTAAGTGCTAAGTTTTCTATTCTAGTTTGGCTAAGAGAAGTCTAAGCAGTATAACAGTCACAATGGTGTTTAAGTTTTCAGAACTATAGAAAGGCTCTAAACTTCTCCTTAAATTGTCCTAAAGATGCTGCCACGACAGAGCTGTCATGACAGGTAAGTTTACTTCACAGTTTTAAGCCAACAGTTTTAGTATTTTCTGATTTTTTTAAGAGATAAAAGACACAACAATAATTTAAAGATGTACTAAGACTCCATTAAAATGGAGGGTTGCCACCCCCAAACTCGAGGGTTGCATTGCCCCCAATGCAAATGACAGATAAAATGAAGGCAGGTACATCACAAAATATATATATATAAAGCAGGCAGCAATAAAAGGAAAATATAAGACTTAAATTTTAATCGCTGTCTTCACTGCTGCTGCTGACACGGATCTGACGACGGCGTCTGGGCTTTGGGGGAGGTTGGGCAGGTTGCTCCACGAGCTGGATGTCTGAGCTGTTGCCGCTATCTCAAGTGCTGCTGGTGGTGGTGCTGGCCTTGGGCATTAGCTTTCTGTCTGCCACGTGTTTCTGCCTCTTGACAGGCGTAAATTCCCTCCCCAAATTCCTCCTAATAGGAGGTTCCGCCTCGCTGTCATCTGAGGTCGGTCGTTTCGTTCCACGTGCGGGGCTGTCGGCCGGAGGACTCCCAGCTACCGTCGGGGCAGGTGATGGGGTGGAAGCTGTAGAATGGATATGTGGGGAGGCAGGTGGTGTAGGTGTGTGGACGGGGGTGGGGATGTGAAAATAGTGGGCAGGAAAAGTGGGGAAAATAACATCGGGATAATTTAAAGTATTGGTAATGAAATTTACCGTTGAGTTGGTGAAATCCCGGATGAATGTCATCAGCCCCAATTGTCTGTCTTCCACCCGCTGTTTGGCGGCAAGGATTTGTGCAGATTGGTCGGTCTGGGCGGCTGCTGCGGCAGGCTCAGGGGCAGGTTCAGTGGCAGGTTCCTTGGATGATTCTGCTGGGGAGGCAGCCGGGTTGAAGGAGTTGATGGGTGTTGCGACTATTAGCTCCATGAGGCTGGTAATGTTGTTATCGGTCCAGCCTCGTCCTTGGACCAGTTTATCGGTGGGTGCCTCCGGGACAGCAGCGCAGCGGCAGAGTGAAGTAATCATGAACGGTAAGCAGAGGCGGGAGGTTGTTCGATAAGTGCAATCCAAGACGATTTCCCTCATATAACGGCCCACGTTGATAGGCCTGTCGTGCATGATCGAATGAATGAGTGCGAGCCGCTGCTGGTTTACCGTCGTATGATGGGAAGACGGCAGGATACGCTTCTTGATGAAAGCGTTCGATAGCTTAGCTTCTGGGAGTAGCTGCCCCCTTTTTACGGAGTTGGGGTTTTTCTTGCTCGTAGTCCACTCCGTCCCTTCTTCTGTCACCTCCACCGTGACAGCACCGTAAGCGGCAGAGTCGAGGGTGTCCAAGAAGTGCTGATAGGTATCGTCGTTGGGACCAAAGTAGAGGCCATACATATGGTTGATACTCTCGGCTGTGAATGGTACCTCTACCCCTCGGACGATTACTGATGTTGCCGTCTTGCTGTCGATGGTAGCATAGAACTCCCTCACCAATGTGTCGTTTAATTCTGTCGGTTGTTCGGTGAATTGCTCCCATAGTTGAGCCCTTATAGCCCTCGAAATGAATGGTCGGAGGCCCATGTTGGGTGCCTTTCGGATGTAGATGAAACCCCTTTCTTCCCATAATTCCTTAGTTGCGTAGGGCGACTGTGCTGCTGATGAAGAGGCTGAGGCAGCACTGCGGCGGGTCTGTCTAGAAGACATATTAGTTGCAAGGGTTGTGAAAGTAAAGAAAACAAAGAAAAACGAGAGGAGAAAGCAAGTAAGAATAAGCAGAAGTGAGGAAAATGAAAATGAAAACGGGGTTTTATAGCGGTCGAGTTGCTGCCCGTTTAATGCTGTAACGGCAGGTGTGAATAACGAGGCGACTGTTGAGATTTGGTGTGTCTGACGCGTCTGACACGCATTTATGCGTCTGTTACGCGTTTGCCGCACGCTTCTGCCTCTGCCGTGTCAGTCTGTTGACAGCCTGTCTTATCCTTGTCTACGCGGCAGCTGGAACGACATGCTTCAATAAATGGGCTCTGCTGGGCTGATGGATGGATGGTGGGCTTGGGTCACTTCTCCTTTTCTTCTTGACTCCTTTATTTCCTAAAAGCAGAAAATAGAAAAAACATTATTCGAATAAAAATAAACCTTATTACCTAATAAATAATAAATAATAAAAATAAATAAAAATAAAACTTAGGTTAAATTAGGGATGCCTTGTGGGGCATCTCCTAAAGTAACCACTTCCTGTATTCCTGGGGCTTTAGTCCCCTGATAGTGCTTGAGGCGCTGTCCATTGACTTTAAATTGGTGCCCGTCTTTTAATGATCGGATAGTGATGGCACCATGGGGAAAAACTTGTACTACTTGGAACGGGCCAGACCATCTAGATTTTAGCTTCCCTGGGAAGAGTTTCAACCTAGAATTGAACAACAACACAAGCTACCCTGGGCAGAACTGTCGTGGCAGCAACTTCTTGTCACGCCACTTCTTTGTTTTCTCCTTGTAAATTCTTGCATTGTTGTAGGCCATTGTCCGTATTTCTTCAATCTCGTTCAGATCTAACAACCTTTTCTGTCATGCCTTGTCCAAGTCCAAATTCACTGCCTTGATTGCCCAGTATGCCTTGTGCTCTATCTCGACAGGCAAATGACAGGTTTTCCCATAAATCAATCGGTATGGAGACATGCCCAATGGAGTCTTAAAGGCTGTCCGATATGCCCATAATGCATCATTAAGGAGTAAAGACCAATCTTTCCTAGTTGTCTTAACCATCTTCTCAAGAATGTTCTTAACTTCCCTATAAGATATCTCAGCTTGTCCATTGGTCTGTGGGTGGTATGCTGTCGCGATCCTGTGCTTGACACCATATTTCTTCAAGGCGGCAGCAATTACCCTATTATCAAAATGTCTCCCTTCATCACTGATGATCGCCTTAGGAATGCCAAATCTAGAAAAAATGTTTTTATGTAAAAACTTTTGGACTGTCTTGGCATCATTCTTTTGAGTGGCGATAGCTTCAACCCACTTGGAGACATAATCCACTGCTAGGAGGATGTATAAATTTCCACATGAAGATGGAAAGGGTCCCATAAAATCGATCCCCCAAACGTCGAAGATCTCGACTTCTAGAATGTTCTGTAGTGGCATCTCATTTCTCCTCGAGATTTTACCTGTCCGCTGGCACCTGTCACAGTTCTTGTAGAAGTCCTGTGCATCTTTGTACAGTGTCGGCCAGTAGAACCCTGACTGCAGCACCTTGGCAGCAGTTTTGTTGCCTCCTAAATGTCCTCCATATTGTGAAGCGTGGCAGTGATGGAGAATGTCTTCTTGCTCTTCTTGTGGTACACATCTCCTTATAACCTGATCTGCACACATTTTGAAAAGAAGAGGTTCGTCCCAATAATAATGCTTAACATCATTTTGGAACCTCTTCCTGGCTTGATAATTAAGATCAGAAGGAAGTATTCCGCTAATTATAAAATTAACGAAATCAGCATACCAGGGGAGTTTAGAAGACTTACCTGCCGCCATGGCTGTCGCAGCAGCGATTGCGGCAGCAAAGAGCTGCTCATCTGGGAAGGTCTCCAGTATGTGTGTTTCATCTATTGGTAGACTCTGTCCCTTCTCCAACCTTGACAATTGGTCTGCCTCCTGATTTTCTGTCCCTTTTTTGTCCTTGATCTCAAGGTCGAACTCTTGCAATAGTAGGATCCACCGTATCAATCTAGGCTTTGCATCCTCCTTTGCGAACAAATACTTCAGGGCAGAATGGTCTGTGTGCACTATTACCTTCGTCCCAAGTATGTAAGAACGAAACTTGTCAATGGAGAACACCACATCTAACAGCTTCTTTTCTGTGGTGGTATAGTTCACTTGGGCGTCATTCAATGTCTTGCTGGCATAATATATGACATGAAATAGCTTATCTCTGCGCTGCCCAAGTGCTGCCCCGACAGCATAGTCACTAGCATCACACATAATCTCAAATGGCTGTGTCCAGTCTGGTGGTTGTACTATGGGGGCTGTTACTAGTTTTTCCTTCAGAACCTTGAATGCTTTAGTACATTCTTCATTAAAGTCAAAGGGTCGGTTCTGCTCCAAAAGATGGCATAGGGGCTTGGTGATTTTTGAGAAATTTGCAATGAATCTTCGATAAAAACCAGCATGCCCTAAAAAACTCCTAATGCCCTTGACTGTGGTCGGCAACGGCAGCTTCTCAATTACTTCTATTTTGGCCCTGTCGACTTCTATCCCACGGCAGCTAATCTTATGGCCAAGTACTATCCCTTCATCCACCATAAAGTGGCATTTTTCCCAATTCAAAACAAGATTAGCTTTTTCACATCTTTCAAGTACCTTTTGTAGATTGTCGAGGCAGCTCTCAAAATCGTCTCCAAAGACGGAAAAATCATCCATAAAAATCTCAAGGAAGTCCTCTACCATGTCGGAGAATATGGCCATCATGCACCTTTGGAAGGTGGCGGGTGCATTGCATAATCCAAACGGCATTCTCCTAAAAGCGTATGTTCCGTAGGGGCATGTGAAAGTCGTTTTTTCTTGATCCTCCGGTGCGATAGCAATTGGGTTGTAACCTGAGTAACCATCAAGAAAACAATAGTAAGGTTTACCCGCTAATATATCAAGCATTTGATCAATAAAGGGTAAAGGAAAGTGGTCCTTTCGGGTAGCTCTGTTAAGCTTCCGATAGTCCATACAAACCCTCCAACCGGTCACAGTCCTGGTTGGGATTAACTCATTGTTTTCATTGGTCACCACGGTCATTCCTCCTTTTTTTGGAACGCATTGCACCGGGCTCACCCATTTGCTGTCAGAGATGGCGTAAATAATACCAGCGTCTAACCATTTGATTATCTCTTTACGCACCACCTCTTTCATAGCATGGTCTAGCCGTATTTGGGCATCAATAGTCGGCTTATGATCTTCCTCTAGAAGGATTTTGTGCATGCATAACGCCGGACTAATGCCTTGAATATCAGCGATCGTCCATCCAATTGCCTTTTTGTGATTCCGTAACATGCCGATCAGCTGTCGTTCCTGTTCCTGCGGCAGCTTAGAAGAGATGATTACGGGCAACGTATCATTCGAACCAAGAAAATCATATTTAAGTTGCCCTGGCAGGGGTTTCAGTTCTAAGGCAGATGGTTCGATAGTAGATGGCTTTTGGATTAAATGGTTATCCGAAGTATAATTCAAAGGTTCGAATAACTTACCTGGACGATTGCCTATCTAGTTTACCTCCTCCTGATCTTCAGTATCGGATGTATCGGAGTCAAAGGAGTTGCTGTCGTCGGTGCTGTCGTCATTGCTGTCGTGACAGGCCTATAGGTGGCTACCGCAGCAATGACCAAATTTAATATCGTGACAGCCCGACATGATGAGGGTTGATCAAGGGTAACGTCAGTGATAGCCTTGCATTCCTCGTCCACATCAGCATGTTTCATTGCTTGGAGAACATTCAACTTAATCTCTTGATCGTTCACTCGCATAGTGAGTTCTCCTTTTTCCACATCAATCAGTGATCTTCCCGTGGCTAAGAAGGGTCGCCCAAGGATGATTGGTGTGTTTACGTCTGCCTCACAATCTAAAACAAGAATGTCAGCAGGAAAAATAAACTTATCCACTCTTACCAAAATATCTTCAATTTTTCCTTCTGGATGAACGCAAGAGCGGTCTACCAGCTGCAGAGTTACTGTCGTGGGCCGCGCCTTTCCGATACCTAATTTCTGGAAAACAGATTTGGGCATTAGATTAACACTAGCACCAAGATCACAAAGTGCCTTACCCACAAATTTATTGCCGATTACGCAAGGTATGATGAAGCTCCCCGGATCCTTCTTTTTCTGGGGCGGCTGTCGATGAAGAATACTCATGCAACCTTCTGTCATCTTTACCGTTTCAAACTCCCCAAGTTTAGATTTCTTCGACATAACATCCTTGAGAAATTTAGCATAACCGGGCATCTCCCTAACAGCATCTAATAACGGAATATTTATATGAACCTGCTTAAAAATATCATAAATCTTTTTAAGTTGAGATTCTTGCTTAGCTTGTTGTATCCGTTGAGGAAAAGGTGGTGGTGGACGGTAATCAGCAATACGTCCTTCCCACTGCATGCGAATCTGAGGACGGTAATCATCTTTTTTCTCCTCTGTCGCTTCTACAGTCGTGACAGGCTCATCGGCAGCAGTCTGTTTGTCACCTGTCGGGACAGCTTCCTCGGTAGGTTTGTCTAAGGCTGGATCCTTTTCTGCTTCAGCTTCCTTTTCCGGCCCTTGCAGATTCTTCCCACTCCTAGTAGTAATAGCTTTACACTGCTCATGTGTGGGCTGCCTAGCATTTTCAGTATTACTAGGGAATCCTCCATTCTGCCTCGGCTTAATATGTTGTGACACCTGACCCATTTGTGTCTCCAGAGATTTCAAAGTGGCTTCATGATTTGTCATCCTCATCTCCGTTTTATCCATGAAATTCTCTGTCTTCTTGAGAAACTGATTCATATTCTCAATATAAGTACCGGTCTGAGACATAAAGGTGGCCAGAGTCTGTTCCAATATACTGCTCGTGGCTGCTGGTGGCTGCTATTACTGCTGCGGTGGCAGGTGCGGCAGCAGATTCTGCGGCTGTTGCTGTCGCGTCAGCAATCTAGGACCTCCCTGATTCTGATTATGTGCTTCTGGATTCAGGGCATTATTGGGGTTACTCCAGGAAAATTTGGGATCCTTCCTCTAATTTGGATTATAGTTGTTGGAATTATAATTCGGCTTGTAGTTTCCAACATATTTTCCCTCTTCTACTAGTATTGGGCAGTCATCCCGACTATGGTTTCCCTCACAGATATCACATACTTCCTCAACAGCAAATCCTTGTAAACCATCATCATTCAATAACCTTTTCATTGCTTTAGTAAGGAAGGCTACCTGTGATTTCATCGTGTTGTCGGCTTCATAATCCTTGACAGCAAGTACCCGTTTACCCCCTCTTCTTGTAGTCGGAAACTGCTCCTCATTCTTGGCCAGATTTTTCAAAACTTGCAATGCTTCGTCCGGATCTTTATCCAATAATAGTCCATTTGCTGCTGAATCAATTCGAATGCGAGTTTGTAAGTTGGCAGCATTATAAAATTTTGTAACCTGATTCCAGACGGGGAATCCATGCATTGGACAATTTCGAAGAAGAGTAGTAAATCTGTCCCAGGCCTCGTGCATCGGCTCGTCATCTTCATGTTGAAAAGTAGCAATTTCGTTACGTAATCGCTCAGATAAATGCGAAGGATTAAAACGAGATAAATCTGCCCAAGTCATAATTGAACCCGGCGTAAGTTTATTCCACCAAGTTTTAGCTCTGTCCCTCAAGGAATGGGGAAATAACCGAAGCCTCAGTATCTCCGAATTAATGCCTGGTAGTCTAAACGAACCACAGATTTCCTGGAACGTCTTGAGATGCTCCCTGGCATCTTCCGTCACAGCACCACTAAACTGTCCGGCATTGTTGATCATACTAAACATGACAGGTTTAAGCTCGAAGTTATCAACATCAATATCCGGCAGCGTGGTCTCCAACTCTACATGATCGTTCAACATGTAGTCACGACAGGACCGTCGTCCGGCTGCTGTGGGCGGGTCGCTGACAGGCGGTATACCATCACCAGCGGGCGGATTACGGGCCATCTTCTCTAGCTGCTCCTCAAGGTACTCGTTCCTGTCTAAAAGGTGACGAAGTTGTTTCTTGAGATTGAAGGAACGTTCAACTTCCGGATCTAATGGATATTCAGGATCTTCACCTCTTTTAGATCTGCGCATAAACAAGAAAACCTCGTGAAAAGCAAGAGTTGAAAGTACTAAAGAAAAATAGAAAAAGAAAAATTAAAATAAAAACAAAAACAAAAACGAAAAGTGCAATAAAAGAACGGTGTAGTTATGTTGCCAATCCCCGGCAACGACGCCAAAAACTTGTTGTGTGTAAAAGAGTCTATCGCAATTGTAGTGCAAGTGTACACGACGCAAGTAGTAAAGTGATACGAAGTATCGGATATCGTCTCCACAGGGATTGGGCTAATAGCTTCACCTTAGTTTACTGCACGAAAGTAAAGGAAATAGTTTAGAAAGTTGTCACGAGAATAATAAAGAAAAACGTAAATAAAAGAGTTGGAATATCAAGATAGGGAGAATGGGCTGGTATTGAATTGCTCAGTAGTGCAGGTATTGCAATGCTTAGGAAGTCCAGTTCTGTCGTCGCGCCCGTCGCCGACAGCACCTGTCGCGGCAGCGAACACACCAACTTCGTACTCCAAGTTTGGCAAGAATCCCATGTCTGCCTTAGCCTATCCCTAGGTCCAAGTCTGTCGATGATCACGTCTTGATGATACCTCCCGGCGTGAATCGAAGGATGAACACCGATGCGTATGAATTCTTCTTTAGTCACTTAACCTTGCCCTATCCCTAGGCACAAGATAGTTCAACTATAAACTAGAGAACTCGCTCTTATTTCTTTCGTATACTTAACTCTCCCGATGCTAAGTAAATGGATAACCTCACAATGCTCTCCCGATGCTCTTGCAAGATATTAATAACCAAAATAAGAGAACTTGAAGTTTATTTTATTGAACTTGGAAAATCCTAAAACAAAACAACCCTTGCAACTACTTTACAAAACAACCCGTGGCCCTAGGGGGTTTTTAGAACATAACGACGGCGGGTAAACGGTAGGGGGTTTTGGTTATCGGTTATGGGGTATGGAGTATGATATGCCCTAGGTTAAAATACATGCCCTTATATAAGCTTTGGGCTCAAGTATTCTAAGTTAACAAGGATTACAACTTTAATTAAAAGTAAGATTCTAATAAAGACTTAATCTCCAAGTATCCTACTTTTCAGCCGCCATCCTTGTGTCTTGGGATTTCCTTTCCTTAAGCTTTGGCTTGACATATCTTTTTATCCAGGGCTTGGAAAATTATTTGTTTTTCACACGACAGACGAGCAGATTTTTCTCTATCTGTCGAGGTCCACTTTGCTTTTCCTCTTCATAAAGCTGCTGTCACCTTGTTGTCACGGCAGATCCATGGCAGCATCATCCTCGTCGTCTGCTTGTCCAGTTTAGCTCTGCTGCTTCTCTGCCCTGGGCCTGCCTTCTCCGTCAACTATGGCAACAACCTACAAAATCAACCATCTTTTAGTAGAATCCGTGCCTTTAATATATTTGTGATGTTTTGCTGTAAACTAACCTAAATGCAATGCAATGATGCTTGAATGCAGCAGAAATATGGGTTAAAAAGGGTGTAAATAATAGAACTTTTACACACTCAACACCTCCAATCATTGTTAGAACTTTGCAAAGAATTCTAAAAACAAGCATGCAGTGTTTATTAGATATTTTAACAATTTCAACCAATAACAGTAGTGTATAACAGTTTTGGCAATTAAAAAAATTCTAAGTCATTTTTCATGCTTTTTCCATATTAAGTTCAATTTATTATTGGTGCAAAAATAAGAAATCGACTAACTATAATAGGCACAAGTTATATAACAAATTTTTCTGTTTCGATTATTACTAAGGCAAGTACAATGCAACCTATATGTTACTAAGTATGCCTAGATAAAAGATGTGAGAGCTATCCCCCCACACGAGATGAGCATTGCCCCCAATGCACTAAATAAAACTGAAAAATAAAAAGAAAAAATAAAGGGAAGAGAAAGGGAAGAAAACTTAGGCTCAGTCAGATGGTGTGGAGGAATTCGAGGGGTTGTTTGTTGTCATCTACAGGTTACGACAACATGCTTAGCATTGCTGCCCTTTTCTGTGCTTAACGGTCTTGAGTTGTTAAGGGTTTGTACCTGCATGATTAATTGTGAGACGGGAATAAATAATAAAGAAAATGAAAAAAATAAAACTTAGTCCTAAAAAAACTATTCCTGCTAAAGCAATAAAGATATAGAAAATATAAAATTATATCACATTGGGGTGGACGTTCCCCAATGTGAATTCTTCTTGTTCTTTAAGGACAGAATCTCATGTATAGTGCTTTAATCGATGCCCCTTAACTTTGAATTCTATCCCCCTATTTACTGGTTTTACTATTACGACACCATGTAGGAAGGCTTGGACTACTTCAAATTGTCCTGACCATCTAGATTTTAATTTCCCAGGAAACAACTTGAGGCGGGAATTGAATGGCAACACTTGCTGCCCGGGCAAGAAGTACCGCTGTTGAATCTTACTGTCGTGCCATATTTTGAATTTTTCCTTGTATAGCTTGGCGTTCTCGTATGCCTCCCGCCGGAATTCCTCCATTTTTGTCAGATTCAAGAGTCTCTTTTTGCCAGCTTCTTTCCAGTCCATGTTCACTGCCTTGACTGCCCAAAGAGCATCGTCTAATTTCAACGACCAATCTTTCCTACTTGGGTTTATAACTTTCTCCAAGATGGTCTTCACTTCCCTGTTCGAAATTTCTGCCTGGCCATTTGTTTGCGGATGATATGCCACAGCAATCTTGTGCTTGACACCAATTTTTTGGAGTGCCTTGGCAATCACTTTGTTATCGAAATGGGTGCCCTCATCACTAATGATTGCTCTTGGAACTCCGAACCTTGTGAATATGTTCTTCCGTAAGAACCTATGGACGGTCTTTGCATCATTGTGAGGGGTGGCAATGGCTTCTACCCACTTAGAAACATAGTCCACTGCTAGAAGGATGTACGTATTACCACACGAATATGGGAGTGGTCCCATAAAATCTATCCCCCAAACATCAAATAACTCAATTTCCAAGATTGTTTGTAGAGGCATTTCGTTCCTTCTCGATATGTTTCATGTTCGTTGGCAGTTGTCACACTGTTTGTAGAATGTTTGGGGGTCTTTATGCAATGTCGGCCAGAAGAAACCTGATTGGAGCACTTTTGCTGCAGTGTGTTGCCCTCCATATGGTGCTGCGTGGCACTGTGATAGTATGGCTTGTTGTTCATCCTCTGAGATGCACCGTGTGATAACCTGGTCCGCACAGTTCTTGAACAAGAAAGGCTCGTCCCAAAAATAATGCTTAGCATCATGTTGGAATTGTTTCTTTCCTTGAAAGTTAAGTTCATAGGGTAAAACACCAGATACTAAATAATTCACAATATCTGCGTACCAGGTTGTGTCTGTCGATGATGCTACCGCAGCCTCTTCGTGGGCGGCAAGTGAGATGCCTTCAGCTTCTGAGGCGGCTACCAGAGCAGATGCTAGCAGCAACTGTTCATTAGGGAACGCATCCTGAATTTCGCTGTTGGAGGTCTTTTCTTGTCCATTCTCAAGCCAAGAGAGTTGGTCTGCCACTTGATTTTCTGTGCCCTTCCTGTCTCGAATTTCAAGGTCAAACTCTTGCAGTAGCAGGATCCAACGGGTCAGGCGAGGCTTTGCATCCTTCTTGGCGAACATGTACCTCAAGGTAGAATGACCGGTGTGAACTATCACATTTGTACCAATAAGGTAGGGCCAAAACTTATCGAAGGCGAACACTACTATCAGTAACTCTTTCTCTGTAGTGGTGTAGTTGGTTTGGGTAGGATTTAGTGTTTTGCTTACGTAGTAGATGACATAAAAGATTTTGTATCTGCGTTGTCCTAGGGCGGCGTCGACGGCAATATCAGTGGCATCACACATGAGCTGAAAGAGTTGACTCCAATCAAGGGGAACTACCACATGTGTTGTCACTAGCTTTTCCTTTAGGGTTTTGAATGCCTCCTGGCATGCCTCATCGAAGTTGAACGATTTGTCATGTTCCAATAAGGTACACAGTGGTTTAGAGATTTTAGAAAAAGAACTCAATGAATATGCGATAAATGTAACCCCCTTAGCCTGGCCTAGACGATTGACCCGAACTACGAAGATTACACGGGGAAAACCAAAGTCAACCCGAAAGTCAATCTTGATTAACGACCTTTTTTTCTTTTTATCTTTCCTATATGAACATGAAGCCTATGTGATTACTCAGGAAACATAGGAGAGAAAAGTACAACGATCGAAAATTTTGGAAAATATATGGACTTTGCAGATTTTAAGTTTACCAATATGTAATTAGTCATATTACATGCCTCTCTGTCAAATTTCAACTTAAAAGGACATTCCAAGCTCAAGCAATTGCATGCAAAACATCCAGGACTAAAATGTAAAACATAAGAACTTGAAACAATTCAAATGAACAGTCCAACGGTCAACCGTTCCGGAACATTGAACTTCGTACTGAAACGCCTGTATCGAAATGGTGTTGACCGTTTTGGAACTCAGGTGCGTTCCGAGATCAGTATTGGAGCATGCCTCTCCAATAGCCAAAGTGTTCTGAAACACCATCACCTGTACCGAAACACTATGACCATTTCGGGCCCCTGTTTCGAAACAGATAAGTGTGATTCGATACACCCTGCCCTACAACATCATTAAATTATGGTTTTTCACCTCTTAAAACTATCGGTCATGCTCCAATACATACCATAACATACCAGCAACAAGATTAAATATCAAGGGACACATAAAAGAGGATTAAGCTAGAGCATGGCATTAAACAAATGACCATTAAGTCTAAAGGCATGCTTCCTAGTCACAAAACCAAATATAAACTTTAAACCTCAAACAAACCATATAAGATCAATCACAACCTTCAAAAGCCAACAAAAACTTGCCACAAACTTAGGGATTTCAAAACACGTCTCACAAATACAATTTTGGAGCCCCGTTGCCAAATATCAAAACTAAAGTATCTAAAAACATCACCATACTTGAGCTTTACACTTCCTTGGATGTTCTTAACCTTCTTGCTGCCCAAAATTACTTCAATTATCTCCATTGTTGGTAAAAGAGAGCATAAGCACATTTGCTTAGTGAGGCAAGCTCTAAAGAAAACCAACACAACAATGCATTAGTCAAAACTTTTTCTCAAAAGCCATTTTCAACAACATGCTCATTCTATCTCATGCTTGAAAACCATTTTAAAGCAAATCTTCATTTGAAACCACAAGTACCACTATTCTATCTCATGCATTTAAACCAATGCAAATCTCATGGCAAGGCCATACACATGATAAATGAAAACAAAAGCATTTCATATCATAATCGCATATGCATTTCTCCTAGCATAAAACATCTCTTCATTTGGTACATGTGAAACAAATACATTTCCATATTTTATATTGATATTTCACATTTCATCTTTACTCGGATATGCGGATTAGCTTGACTCAAAGTCAAGTCCTACCCCGGTGGAATCTCTCATCACCAAACTCTCATGGCGGTATCTCTCATCGCCATAAGGCTTGGGTATTTCACCAAGTCCTACCCCGATGGTATCTCTCATCATTAGATTCTCACTTTGGATTCGGATGGCACCACCCACATTTCCCAACACCAAAGAGCACGTACGAATTTTAGTTTATAGTGCACTCTCATCCTATTGATCGATCAATTATATCCGGTAAGTATCTCATCTTCTATGCTAATATATTATGTCAAAACATCATCTCACCTACTGTTTTAATGCAATAGTTCTGAAAACCTTCTCAACTCATTTCAAATCATAACACATGTTTTGCATTAAATCAAAATCTCAAAACTCATCAATGCAACATGCTATCTCATGAAATCTCTTCAAAGCATCATCTCATGCTACAAGTCATGCATAAAACAGTAGGAATTTGTCTATCTCAAAGCAAGAGCATGTAAAAACATTTTTGGGGCAACAACCACATAATTGAGAGCAAATCTAGCCATACTTATTTCAATTATCTCCATTGTTGGTAAAAGAGAGCGTAAGCACATTTGCTTAGTGAGGCAAGCTCTAAAGAAAACCAACACAACAATGCATTAGTCAAAACTTTTTCTCAAAAGCCATTTTCAACAACATGCTCATTCTATCTCATGCTTGAAAACCATTTCAAAGCAAATCTTCATTTGAAACCACATGTACCACTATTCTATCTCATGCATTTAAACCAATGCAAATCTCATGGCAAGGCCATACACATGATAATTGAAAACAAAAGCATTTCATATCATAATCTCATATGCATTTCTCCTAGCATAAAAAATCTCTTCATTTGGTACATGTGAAACAAATACATTTCCATATTTTATATTGGCATTTCACATTTCATCTTTACTCAGATATGCGGATTAGCTTGATTCAAAGTCAAGTCCTACCCCGGTGGAATCTCTCATCACCAAACTCTTATGGCGGTATCTCTCATCGCCATAAGGCTTGGGTATTTCACCAAGTCCTACCCCGATGGTATCTCTCATCATCAGATTCTCACTTTGGATTGGGATGGCACCACCCACATTTCCCAACACCAAAGAGCACGTACGAATTTTAGTTTATAGTGCACTCTTATCCTATTGATCGATCAATTATATCCGGTAAGTATCTCATCTTCTATGCCAATATATTATGTCAAAACATCATCTCACCTACTGTTTTAATGCAATAATTCTGAAAACCTTCTCAACTCATTTCAAATCATAACACATGCTTTGCATTAAATCAAAATCTCAAAACTCATCAATGCAACATGCTATCTCATGAAATCTCTACAAAGCATCATCTCATGCTACAAATCATGCATAAAACAGTAGGAATTTGTCTATCTCAAAGCAAGAGCATGTAAAAGCATTTTTGGGGCAACAACCACATAATTGAGAGCAAATCTAGCCATACTTATTTCTGGACAAAGGAAGGTGTTTAAAACCTTTCCTAAATCCCCAAACCTTTTTTCTTGTCCCTCAAGGACTTCTAAAACCATTCGCACTCACTGATTACGTTTTGCTTGCTCGCCGAAATGCTATCTAAGCTCCCGGCACTCCCGGATCAACACCAAAGGCGTCCGAAGATGTCTCCCCTATTCATAACACATAAGAGCTGAGGATTAATGCATCATCATGCATTGAAATCATCAGCCACACACCTAAACCCGCTGTTCTACTCAAAAGCCTCATTTCTGCCACCAAAAACAATCGAAATCATCTCCAAACTCTCCCAAAACAAAGCCCAACCAAGATCTATCACTTCTAATCATTTCTAAACAGCAATCAACACCAAAAATCACCATAAACTCGTCCTTATACCTCCAGCTATAACAAAACTCCAAAACCACCCCAAAAACCACTTATATTCGGGATTTGTTTGATAAAACCTCATTTATATCATCAATTACCATCCAAAATACATTAGAAAACAACCTCAAAACAGAGCTTAACCAACAACCACGAAAATCATCAAGATCTCTCCAAGAATATTAAGTTTTAACACAATTTCATGTTTCTAACATTAAAGCAACTCAACAATCATTAACAAAGGATTGATAACTTGGGAATTTCAGTAAAAAACTGATCACTAGAGGAGAAGGACGAAGCTTACCTCTAATGGTTGATTTCTCCTTGATTTGGGCAAGTTTTCTTGAAAATCCAAAGTGAAAACAAGAGGATTTAATGAGGAAAAGATTGAAATCTCATCAAAAGGACTGAAAATCAGAGGCTAATTGATGGAGGAAATGTGTTTGACTGAAAAGAAATTGAGAGAAAATGAAATGAGAGAAAACTAACGTAAGGTAGTTATGAAAAGTCAAAGATAGATTTTCCTTTTAGTAATCCTTATTTCCCTTAAATAAAACATTAATAAAAACACCCAGAATTAAGAGAAATCTGGTTAAAAACGTGTTGAGTGGATCGAAAGATCGATATAAACCAAGAGGGGTGAATTGGATTTTTAAAATTCTTGGAAGTGGAATTGACAAATAAAATTTGTAGACAAGGGATTTTAGAGTGGTTCAAGTTGCAATCGAACTCTACATCTACTAACTTAGCTTCGCTAAGGATTTTCAACAATTCCACTAATTGCTCTTCCCCTTTTCTATGCTAAGGAGGTAACCATTACAATTTTGGTCAAATTTTCTACCGAAAATTTGACCCAATCCTCACACAATAATAACAAAGAAGTTGTTGGCTAAAATAAGTATCTCTCAATACACAAGGTAGCCCAATTACAAGCACTCAAACCAATTGAAATGATAGGAATGAAAAATACAATTGGGGTTACAAGACAATAACGTGATTTAGGCACAAATGCTTGGATTTCATGTTTGGATGTTTGCTTTTGGATCAATAGTTGTTGCTGAAGCTTTTAGAGGTCCCTTTTATACCTTCTCATTGAATTCTAGTCGTTGGGGATGTTATCTTCCCTCCATAAATGTTGTCTGCAACCAACCGTTTCGAAACGCCCGACCCTGTTTTGAAACAGACCAAAATAGTAAGAGTCGTTGGGGTGCATTAAAGAGCCCGTATCGAAACGGTTAAGATTGTTTCGATACGCTAAGAGATGTTTCGAAACCTGTTTCGAAACATTTTTGCCACTGTCAAGGCCTGTATCAAAACGGATTGAAATCGTTTCGATATGTAACCCCCTTAGCCCGGCCTAGACGGTTGACCCGAACTACGAAGATTACACGGGGAAAACCAAAGTCAACCCGAAAGTTAACCTTGATTCACAACCCTTTTTTTCTTTTAAATCTTTTCTAGATACATATAAACCTTAAGTGATTACTTACAAAACATATTTAAGAAAGGCACAATGATCGGATGACATAAGGGGACTCAATTGCACTTAATACAAGTTCAGGGACCCAAATGTAATTTCTAAAAATTAGAAGGTCTTTACTGATTTTAAGGTTACCAATATGAAATTAGTCTTGTTACATACTTCTCTGCCAAATTCCATCTTAATTGAACATCTCAAACTCTTTTAATTGCAACACCAACTTTTGGGACTAAAATGTAAAGCTTGCAACTTCAGCACCATTCAAATCTGTGCCCAACGGTCACCTGTTTCGAAACATTCACCTGCTGTATCGGAACGTGGTTCGAAACGGCGTTGACCGTTCTGATACGCGGGTTGGTTCCGAAACGAGGCATTCCAGTAGCTAAATCGTTTCGAAACATCCCTTAGCGTTTCGGAACACGAAGGCCATTTTAGGCCCCTGTTTCGAAACACTAGAGGGTGTTTCGATACGATTTGCCCAGATTCAGCAGCAAAAGCTGGTTTTCTTGCATAAACCCATTCAAACACATCCAAAAGACTCTCTAAACATACCAACAAGTCATCAAGCCTATAAGGTACATATTTGGAACTCCTAAACATCTTCATGGCATCAAACTTGCAATCTCACAAATCTAGAGGCATGCATCCTAATATCAAATCCAAATAGGTAAATCAAACCTCCAAACAAGCAATTAAGGCCATTTACAATTCAAAACAACCAAGGCACACATGCCACAACCTTAGGGAGTTTAACACATCTCCCAAAGCAAATCTTAGGTTCCCATTGCCAATTTATCAAAACTAATAGTTATGAAAACTTCACCATACGTGAGCTTGGACTTCCTTGGATGAACTTAGCTTCATTGTTGCCCTTAGACACCTCAATTATCCGCATTATTGGTAAAAGAGAGCGTAAGCACAAATGCTTAGTGAGGCATGCTCTAAAGAAACCAACACAATAATGCACTTTTAGAAGAAAAAAACACCTTCATCAAGCTTAAAAACCACATGCTCATCTCTTTCTCATGCTTGAAAACTTCAAAGCAAAACTCATTGAAATCACATGTACCTTCATTCTAGCTCATGCATTAAAACCAATGCAAAACTCATGGCAAGGCCATTCACATGCTTGTATTGTCAAAGCATTTCTAAACAAAAACCCATATGCATCTCATAGCATAAATCAATTCATCAAAGGTCATTTATATTGACATTTAGCATCTCGTTAGTACTCGAATATGCGGACACATCTCTACACTAGACTCTTCCGGTGGAATCTCTCATCACCGTACTCACTTGTCTAGCACCACAACTTCCGGTGGAATCTCTCATTACCGTACTCACATGGCAGAATCTCTCATCGCCACAAAGCTTGAGTATTTCACCAAGTCCTACCCGATGGAATGCCTATCATCGGAAAATCTCCCTTTGGCTTAACCAAAGAGCACGTATGAATTTTTAGTTTATAGTGCACTCTCATCCTATTGATCGATCAATTATATCCGGTAAGTTTCTCAACATCTATGCCAATATAATGTGTTAAAATATCACCACACCTACTGTTTTTCATGCAAAATAAGTCAAGGGTTTTCTCATCACATTTCAAATCATAAATCATACTTTGCTTCAAACCAAAAGCTCAAATCCATTCAATTCAACATGTCATCTCATGACATCTCTACAAACATAATCTCATGCTTCAAACCATGAGCTTGTAAAAGCATTTTAGGGCAAACACCACTATAGAGAGTTATCAAATCAAGCCATACTTACTTTCGGATTTAAGAAGGTGTTTCAAACCTCTCCTAAATCCCCAAACCTTGTATTTTTGTCCTCATGGACTTCTAAACCAATCGCACTCACCGATTTTGTTTCACTTGCTTGCCGAAACGCCAATCAAGCTTCCGGATCAACTCCAAAAGTGTCCGAAGATGTCTCCCCTGTTATAGACACATCAAAGTAGAGGATTAATGCATCATCATGCATTGAAATCTTCAGCCAACACTCCTAAACTCGCTGCACCAACTAAAACCTACATTACGGCTACCAAACACAACCGAAATCACCTCTAAACACTTCCAAAACTTAACCCAGCCAAGATCCATCACTTCTAATTATTTCTAAACATCAATTAACATCAAAAACAACTCTAAACACGTCCTTATACCTCCAGCTATAATAGAACACCAAGAACACCTCAAAAACCACCATTTTCATAAGCAAAACTTAGGAAACACAACCTATTCGGGATTGGATTCATGAAACCTCATTTCTAACATCATTTAACATCCAAAATACATTAGAGAACTACATCAAAACAGAGTCCAATCAATTACAACGAAAATCTTCAAGATCTCTTCCAAAATCTTGAGTTTTAAACTAAAATATTGTTTCTAACATTAAAACCATTTATAAAATGGGTAAACTACACAGATGACCACTGAACTATTAGTTTGGTGTCAAAATGACCACTATATTATTTTTTGCCGCAAATGCACCACACAACTATTTAAATGGTTCCATTTTAGCCACACGCCGTTAAAAAAAATGGAAAAGTTGACGGAACCGTTAAAAAAATTGGTATAATTACACATTTGGTCCTCTATATTTATACAATATATCAATTTAGTCCTAATTTTAATCTAATAAAATAAATTAATTATTCAGTAAGACGGTGACACGTCTCACCACCTTATTTGAAGTCTTTAATTTTTTTTTAATTTATTTAATTAAATTTTCACCCCCAATCAGGTGGTGACACGTGTCCCACCCAATTGGAGGTGAAAAATTGATAACATGAAAATTGCTTCTAAAGGGAATTGAACCTGGGACCTTGGATTGCAAGGGACAGGTGCTTGCCTGTATTTCATAACACAAAAAAGTGCTTGGCCCAGTGGTAAGCACCTGTCCCTTGCAATCCAAGGTCCCCAAGTTTAATTCCCCGTAGAAGCAATCTTTATGTTATCAATTTTTCACCTTCTGTTTGGTGTGACACGTGTCACCACCTGATTGGGGTGGAAAATTAATTAAATAATTAAATAAAAATAATTAAAGACTTCCAATAAGGTGGTGACACGTGTCACCATCTTATTGAATAATTAATTTATTTTATTAGATTAAAATTAGGACTAAATTGATATATTGTATAAATATAGAGGACCAAATGTGTAATTATACCAATTTTATTAACGGTTCCGTCAACTTTTTCGTTTTTTTAACGGTGTGTGGCTAAAATGGAACCATTTAAATAGTTGTATGGTGCATTTGCGGCAAAAAATAATATAGTGGTCATTTTGACACCAAACTCATAGTTCAGTGGTCATCTGTGTAGTTTACCCTTATAAAATTTTAATAAAGGATTGACAACTTCAGAATTTCAGTAAAGAACTGAGTATTTAGAGGAGAAGAACAATCTTACCTCTAAATGATGATTTCTCCTTGATTTGGG
The DNA here is from genome assembly GCA_958450335.1 of Hibiscus tridactylites. Classification (NCBI taxonomy): domain Eukaryota; kingdom Viridiplantae; phylum Streptophyta; class Magnoliopsida; order Malvales; family Malvaceae; genus Hibiscus; species Hibiscus tridactylites. The sequence goes on along the minus strand of OY288278.1, from coordinate 19,230,963 downwards.
CCAAAATCCATGAAAATTCAATGTGGAAATCAAAAGGGTTTGATGCAAGATTGATTAGGAACCAATGAGTGATGGAAATCTCATCAATTGAAGTGAAAATCAATGTGAATGTTGCTGGAGAAAAGGTACTTGGATGATAGGATTTTGAGAGAAAAAGGAATGGGGGAAAATTAGAGAAAGGTAGTTATGAAAGTTAAAAAGTAGTTTTCCTTTTCTTTTATTCAATTAAAACATTAATTAAATCACCCAAATTATGGAAAAATATGGAGAAAAACATTTTGGGTAAATTTGCTCCTTAAAGATTCAAAGTTTCAATCCATTACAAAACAGTCACTACTAAACTTTACAAAAATCGCAATTTGGTCACTACACTGAAATGTAGTATTTCCAAACCTTATTTTGTAAAATTGATTTCACCACTCTCTTATATATATTAAATGAGGATTTTAGATATTTTTCTATATTTTTAAAGCATCTCGAACCAGGCGTTCCTTAAAAACCTTCTTTTATATTCGAACCGTTTCACAGACCGGTCCGGCTCAAATCCTAAACTTCTAAGCCCAAAATTAGGTGTTACAACTCCCCCCTTAAGAAATTTCGTCCTCGAAATTTACCTGGAGGAAAAAGGTAAGGAAACTGCTTCTTCATGTCATCTTTTCTTTCCCACGTGGCTTCCTCAACACCACGATGCCTCCACAACACCTTAACCAACTCAATGGTCTTTCCCTGAAGAACTTTACTGTCCGAATCCAGAATTTCAAACGGCTCCTCATCATAGGTCAAATCTGGATTCAATTCCACTTCTTCAATAGGCATAACATGCGAAGGATCCGATCTATACCTCCGAAGCATAGAGACATGAAACACATCATGTATCTTTTCCAACTCTTATGGTAACCTCAACTTATAAGCAATAAGACCCACACGTTCAATCACCTCGTATGGTCCAATAAACCTAAGGCTCAACTTAACCTTCCGACCAAACCTCATCACCTTCTTCCAAGGCGAAACCTTCAAAAACACACGGTCACCCACATCAAACTCAATCTACTTGCGCTTCAAATCCGCGTAAGACTTCTGTCGATCAGAAGCTGCCTTCAACCGCTCAGAAATGAGCTTCACCTTCTCGGTGGTTCCCTTCAACAAAGCCGGCATCGAGACCAACTTCTGACCTGATTCAGCCCAGCAAAGAGGAGTTCTGCACTTCCTCCCATACAAGGCTTCATAAGGTGCCATTTGAATACTTGCCTGCTAGCTATTGTTATAAGCAAACTCAACCAAAGGCAAATGCTTCTCCCAAGAGCCTTGAAATTCAATCACGCAACACCTCAACGTATCCTCAAGCACTTGGATAACACGCTCAGACTGTCCATCCGACTGTGGATGATAGGAAGTACTGAAATTCAACCGCATACCCAAAGCTTGATGCAAACACTCCCAAAGACGTGATGTAAACCTCGGATCTCTATCCGACACTATAGACTTTGGCACACCATGCAGACGCACAATCTCAGCAATGTACAGCTCTGCAAGCTTATCCAAGGTATACGTGGTATGCACAGGTAAGAAATGCGCACACTTCGTAAGGCGATCCACAATCACACATACCAAATTCTTCTTCGATGACGACAAAGGTAAACCGGATACAAAGTCCATGGTGATTCTTTCCCACTTCCATTCAGGAATCCTCAACGGTTGCAACAACCCTGAAGGAAACTGATGCTCAGCCTTAACCCGCTGACAAACCATACACTTACTCACATATTCCGCAACATCTTTCTTCAAACCCACCCAATAGTACTCATCCTTTAAATCACGATACATCTTTGTACTACCAGGGTGCATAGCAAAAGGACTACTATGAGCTTCGGTCAGAATAGTACGCCTCAACTCCACATCATCTGGCACTACTATCCGTCTTCCGAAACATAATACTCCATCATCATTAAAACAAAAATCCGATGGTCTATCCTCAGCAATATCCTGAACATGTGGCACCAAAGAATCATCCAACAACTGCTTATATTTTATCAACTGAACCAGAGATGGTCTCACTTGCAATTCAACCACAAGACCTCCATCTTGTGAAATACTCAAGCTGGCGAACATAGCCCTTAACTCCACCGCCACCTTTCTACTCAAGGCATCTGACAAAACATTAGCTTTTCCCAGATGGTACTCGATCGTCAGATCGTAATCTTTAACCAACTCCAGCAACGTCGCTACCTAAGATTCAACTCCTTCTGAGACATCAGATACTTCAAACTCTTGTGATCCGTGTACATAGTACACTTCTCACCCTACAGATAATGTCTCCAAATCTTCAAAGCAAAAACCACCGCATTTAACTCAATATCATGTGCAGGATAATTGCGCTCATGCACCTTCAACTGTCGCGATGCATAAGCTACCACCTTACCCTCTTGCATTAGGACACACCTTAAACCAACGTAGGATGCGTCACTGTACACCACAAACTCTTTTCCTGATTCAGGTTGAACCAAGCTAGGAGCTTGCGTCAAAGCTGCCTTAAGCTTCTCAAAAGCTTTTTGTCTTGCTTCCGTCCACTCATACTTGACATCTTTTTGCAACAACTTCGTCAAAGGGGCAACAATCTTCGAAAATCCATCCACAAACCTCCGGTAATATCCTGCCAACACAAGGAAACTACGAACTTCATGAAAAGATTTAGGGGGCTTCCAATTCATCACCACCTCAATCTTCTGAGGATCAACGCGAAACCCGTCAACCGAAACCACATGACCAAGGAACACAACCTCCATTATCCAAAACTCACACTTGCTCAGGTTAGTATAAAGCTGATTTTCCAGAAGCGCTTGCAAGACAACCCTCAAATGACCTTCATGCTCCTCCTATGTACGAGAGTACACAAGGATATCGTTGATAAACACCACAACAAACTTGTCCAAATATTCATGGAACACTCTATTCATCATGTCCATAAAAGCTGCAGGAGCATTCGTCAAGCCAAACGGCATTACAAGGAATTCATAATGCCCATACCTTGTTCTAAAGGCTATTTTTGGCACATCCACATCTTTCACCTTAAGCTGTTAGTATCCTGACCTTAAGTCAATCTTGGAGAACACAGCCGCTCCCCGAAACTGATCAAAAAGATCACCAATCCTCGGCAATGGATACCGATTTTTGATGGTCAACTTATTCAGCTGACGATAATCGATGCACATTCTCATAGTGCCATCCTTCTTCTTCACAAACAAGACCGGTGCACCCCAAGGTGACACACTAGGTCGAATGAAACCACGGTCAAGCAACTCCTGAAGTTGCGTCTTCAACTCCTTTAGCTCTTTAGGTGCCATGCGATATGGAGCAATGGACACTGGAGTTGTGTTTTCATACAACTCAATTCCAAACTCCACCTCACGACTAGGCGACAATCCAGGTAGCTCCTCCGGGAACACTCCAGGAAACTCTCGTACAATTCTGACATCCTGAACACGCAACTCCTTTGAACTAGGATTCATCACAAAGGCTAGGTAAGCCTCGCAACCTTGCCTCAGGATCCGACTCGCTTCTAATGTAGACACCACATTGGCAAGAAACTTCACATTCTCACCAACCACCACTACTTCGTAATCATCCGTATGTTTCAACGAAACTCGCTTGCTCTCAAAATCCACTACAGCTCAATGCTCAACAAGCCAATCCATACCAAAGATTACATCAAAACCATAAAATGGCAATTCCATGAGATCAACAATAAAAACATGGTTTTGTACTGTCAAGGGACATCTTCTATACAACTTTCCCGTTACAACTGTCTCACCAAAGGAACTAGTCACACGCATACCGATATCCAAAGACTCAACAGGTAAACCAAGCATTTGAGCATGTTCACGCAATATGTACGAGTGTGTAGATCCATAATCAATCAAAGAAAGTAATGATAAGGATTGCAAAGTAAAGGTACCCGCGATCACATCCGTATCATTCATTCCCTCGCGATGAGCATACACTCGAGCCTGACCACCACCCTCCGGTTGAACAGCCACAACATGTGCTACATTCCCATCACCATCATCTCTGCACTGAAAATTACCACGACCGCGCCCACGGCCTCTCTGTGGCTCAGCTGCTCTCATCGGAGCCTGTCCCTCCTTCAAAGGTTCAGGACAATCTTTCTTCAAATGTCCACGATTTCCACAATTCCAGCATGTACCAAGGTTACCCCAACACTCGCCACCATGCCGTCTACCACAACGGTTACACTCAGAAGTCCTCTGAATAGCATTAGGTCCTTTCTGACCTCTACCAGGGTTACCACCTCCACGCCTATCATCATAGTGCGGCCTCCTATCCTTATGCCTTTTGTTGCGATCTCTACCAAAATCGCTTTCAGCCGCTGTCTTCCCAGAGCTAGATCCACCCGCTCGGCTAGTCAAACCAAGATTCAACTCAATGTCCTTGGCTCTAGTGACCAAGACATCAAAATCTGTATAGTCAGCCGCAAGCATAAAAGTCTTCACATCCGCTACCAACCCATAACAGAATCGTTCGCACCTCTCCCGCTCATCAGAGATCAACTCAGGTGCATACTGACTGAGGCGGACAAACTGAATCTCATACTCAGCTACCGTCATGCTACCTTGCACAAGAGACATAAAATCTCTTTTCTTCTCATCTAGGTATCGCACACCCAGATACTTTCACTTAAACGCACCCAGGAAGAACGTCCAAGTCACCTCATTATCCTCCATCCCTTAGATAGCGGTCGTCCACCACGTGTAAGCATCACCATGTAGCAGAGATACAACATATCCCAGCTTCTGCACATTATTGCAGTTCATCTGACTCAAAATCCCCTCGGTACTTTCCAACCAAGACTCAGATCCTTCTGGAGACAAACCTCTGAACTCAGTCCCTCCCAGACTGCGAAGACATTCCAAAGGCAATCTCACATTGGCATCATCTTGATGCGCAGCTCCATGAGCTCTAGCTACTGCTGCCTGAAAGGCTCCGACAATAGCCTGAATCAACACAGTCATGTTAGGAGCAGCTTGACCCTGCACACCTTCAGGTCCAGCGACCCTAGCACCAGCACCAGCATTTCCAACCCCAGCACCACCATCGCCATCAGGTGGTCCACCGCCAGGAGGAGGAGGTAAATCCACAACATTCTCAACATTCTCTTCATTCTCATTCTGAGCCATAGCTCTTGTATTCATCCTCATCTCTCTACGTGGCCTCAATTACAAAGAAAACAATGCACTGACACAAATGCAATAAACACAATTAGGCACAATAAGGTAAGCAACCCAAGTACTCAAGCTCATTTCCCAAAAACAATTCCTTTCATTAGTTTTGATATGGCAATGGGATCCCCTAACACACTCCAACATAGTATAACATCACAAATGAAACCATGCATCGCGATTCACAAAACATTCTTTCACCCAAAAGGCTCATTGTAACGCCCCGGTTTTGGGCTTGGAAGTTTTGGGCGTTGACCGGTTGGTCAAAGTGCTGTTCGAATCGTAAGAGGTTAAATTAGGAAAGCCTAGTTCGGGTTGCATTAAAAATATGGAAAAATGTTCTAAAATCATCTTTTATTATAATTAAGTGAACTGTGAAATCAATTTTGGAAAATGAGTTTCGGAAGTGTGACATTTTGGCTAGTGACCAAAATGTAATTTTTGAAAGTTTGGTGGCTATTTTATAAAGGGTTGAAACTTTGAATCTTTAAGGAGCTATTTACCCAAAGGGAGTTTCTCCAGATTTTTCTAAGATATTTTAACACATAATTCTGATTTTTAAAGTAAACAAAAGGAGGGAAAATTCATTTTAGCCATTTTCTCATTTAACTACCTATTTTCTTTCTATCTTTTTTCTCTCAACCCAAACACTCAATTTCCAGAGATCTCATTCTGATTTTCTCACCTAAAATCCTTCTTTCAACTCTCAATTGATTGCAAATCATTGTGTCTTCAAAACCTCTTCAATTGCTTCAAGTTTCATCAAGCTTTTCTATTCCAAAAAGAGGAGAAACTCAAGTTTGGAGGTAAGAACGTCCTTCTCCTCTGAACTTCAAGTTCTTTAATGAAATTCCTAAAGTTTTCAATCCTAATTTGATAAATGATTAAAGGTTTTAAGGTTGATTTATGGATCTTGGCTAATTATGCAAGATTTTGATGATTTCACATGATTTTCGTTTGATCTGTTAAATCTGTGTTTTGAGGAGTGTTTTTGATGTTAAATGATCATTAAATTGATGTGGAAATGAGTCTTGATTGATGCAATCCCGGATAGGTTGGATTTCCTAAGTTTAGCTTGTGTTTTAAGGTAGCTTTTGTGGTGATCTTGGTGATCTGATGTTGCTGGAGGTATAAGGATGTTTATAGGTTGTTTTTAGATGTGTTTTGATGTTAATGGAAGTGAGGTTTTGCTGGTTTGTGGCTGGGCTTTGTTTAGAAGTGTTTCGGATGCATTTTCGGTTGTGTTTGGTGGCCGAAAATGGAGGTTTAGTGAGAGCAGCGAGTTTAGATGCTTTCATTGAAGCAATTAATGCATGATGATGCATTAATCCTCTGCTTTAATGTGTTGAAACAGGGGAGGCATCCTTGGATCCAAGAATTGTTGATCCGGAGGCTTGATTTGGTGCTTTGGCTTGAAGCAAAGTGGAAATCGGTGAGTGGATTTGTGAAAATGGTTTTCGGCTTTGAAACCAAGGTTTTGGGAGCTTAGTTTAAGTCTAAACAACTTTGCTAAGTTCAAGTGTAAGTTTTCGGATTACTCTCTTTAAGTGGTGGCCATGTTTTGGTGCAATGTAAAATGATGATTTTGCATGATTTGTTACTGTTTTTGAAAGCATGTTTAAGCATGATAATTGCTGATGTTTTAGCATGATTTATGCTGATGTTTAAAGCCATGTGTTGAAGGTGACTCTAGGTAAGAGTACCTTGTTTTTATGCATTGTTAAATGATGATTTAATGCTTTGAAATGCATGATGAAATGGCTTGGTTTAAATGCTTTAAAACAGTGGATTATATGATGTATAAAGTGTGTATTGGCAAGTGATGGTTTGTAAAAGTGAAGGTCACTAAGGTGGTTAAAAGTCCTTGAGTGAGCCTTGTTACCTAAGATCATCAAGGTGTTTAAAAGTCCTTGGATGAATCTTGTTGCGGACACTAAGGTGGTTAAAAGTCCTTAGGTGCTCCTTTCCATGGTGTTTAAAAGTCCATGGGGCCAAGGTGTTTAAAAGTCCTTGGGGCCAAGGTGTTTAAAAGTCCTTGGGGTAATTCAAGCTACGGACACAAAGGTGGTTAAAAGTCCTTGTGTGGTCCTTTCATGGTGTTTAAAAGTCCATGGCCAAGGTGTTTAAAAGTCCTTGGGGCCAAGGTGTTTAAAAGTCCCTGGGGAAAGTTGTTGAACTTGATTTCATAAATGAAATGTATCACTTGAGCCAATATGACATGTATAGTACATTGAGATGCATGAGATGCATGTTTTAATGTTTATGTTGAAGCACGAGATGCTTGTTTAAAGGAAATGTGGAAGCATGATATTGCTTGATTTAAAGTATGCTTTGAGCATGTATAAAGGTTGTTTATATGCATGTTTTATAAATGGTTTAATTGCATTATTGAATGGTTTTTAAAGAGCACTCCTCACTAAGCTTTGGCTTACGCTCTCTCGTTTTCTTGATTCAATAATGCAGAGCATTAGAGTGCATTGAGGGCAGCAAGAGGAGGCAAGCAAACCAATTCAAGTAAAGCTCAATGTATGGAAGGTTTTGTTAAACATTTAGCTTTTGTATGTTTTGGCAATGGGGGACCAATGTATATGTTTTGGGAGGTGTTTGAGACTCCCTAAGTATGTTAAGTGTTGTTGTTGTTGCTGGTTTTTGGATTGAACCTTATATGTATGTTTTGCAAGTTTGATGCTTGAGTGGGTAGCTTGTGTAGGAAGCATGACCATTGAATTGGGGCTTTTTGCTTGTGATGTTATTTTGTTGAATTGATGATGCTCATATGTCCTAAATGTGTTTAATTACATGTTGGTAAAGTTTGGTAATGTTTGGAGCATGTTTGGAAGTCCAATTGCATGTTTTGGTATGCTTGTTTGCTGAAATCTGAGCAGGCGTTTCGGAACAGTGTGTACCGTTTCGGAACGGGTGCCTGGAATGAACCCAGGGGTCCGAAACGGGGTGCACCGTTTCGAAACGAAATGCTCACTGCCAGACCCCCGTTGCGGAACCAGTACCGGAACGGCCCGCGTTTCGGAACAGGGTCAACCTGTTTCGAAACGGTCGACCGTTGGGGGCTGACATGGGCGGTTATATGTTTTGAAATGTTTGCGTTTTGGTCCTGAATCTTGTATGATCAATTGCATGAGCTGTGGATGTCCTTTTGAGCTGAAATTTCACAGAGAAGCATGAAACCTGACTAATTTCAAGATGGTAACCTTAATTTGGGATAAGTCCCTTAATTTATCAGAATTTACAATTTGGTCCCTAAAGTTGTAATTTGTTCAATTGGGTCCCTGTTTGATCTCTGATGTTTGTGATCTTTTAATATGTTGTTTGTATGATCACAATTAAGGTTAATGTGCATCTAGATAAGATTAAAAAGAAAAAAAAGGGTCGTTAATCAAGGTTGACTTTCGGGTTGACTTTGGTTTTCCCCGTGTAATCTTCGTAGTTCGGGTCAACCGTCTAGACCGGGCTACGGGGGTTACATTTGGTGGTATCAGAGCTGAGTTCTCGAGTAATTGGGAATGTGTGTATGCATGATTGAAGCATGGTTTGGTTTGTATGCTAGTTGAGTGAAAGCATGTTCAGTGATATGATATGATGATGTGTATGTGATGCATGTTGTGATGATGCATGATGAGGGTACCCATTGCCAAACAAAAGCTAAAGAGATGATGTTGTTTTTGAAGGAAATTGAGCTTGAATACTTGGAATTTGCTTACCTTGCTGGTCCTGACTTGTTTTATTTGTATTGTTATGCATGGTAAAGTATGGCACCACGTAGAGAGTTAAGGAGTAGCGCGAGAGCTACGACCCCGGAAGGGAATGTGAATGATGAGCACACGGGTAGTGCTGTGATACCTCCTCCTCCACCTGGTGGTGGTGGTGCGGAGAGGGAAAGAGCTGGAGCTGAGGCAGCTGGTGCTGGAGCTGCAGGACCTGAAGTTGGTCAGGGGCAAGCGATGCCTGACATGTCTGTGCTGGTACAAGCTATTGCGTGTGCATTTCGAGCAGCAGTAGCTGGAGCTCAAGGAGCTGGGCATCAGGGAGATGCTGGAGCTAGACTACCCTTAGAGCGTTTGCGCAGTCTTGGTGGGACTGAGTTTAGGGGTATGTCAGCTGAGAGGTCTGAAGCATGGTTGGAGAGTACCAAGCGTGTCTTGGGACAGATGAGTTGCACTGATGTGCAAAAGCTGGGATGTGTGGTGTCACTGCTGCAAGGTGATGCTTATACGTGGTGGACGACCACGATCTCTGGGATGGCTGATGCTGATGTTACTTGGACGTTCTTTCAGCATGCGTTCAAGAGGAGATATCTGGATGAGAAGAAGCGTGAATTCATGTCTCTGACTCAAGGGAGCATGAGTGTGGCTGAGTATGAGGTACAGTTTGTACGTCTCAGTCAGTATGCACCAGAGCTGATACCTGATGAGCGCGAGAGGTGCGAAAGGTTCCGTTATGGCTTGGTGACGGAAGTTAAGACCTATATGTTGGCTGCTGAGTATAATGATTTCGATGTGTTGGTTAGTCGATCCAAGGACATTGAGATGAACCTGAGTTTGTCTGCTAAGGGTGCTGGAGCTAGTTCTGGAAAGAGAACTGCTGAGTATAGTTCCGGTGGACGGAACAAGAGGGGGCGTGATCAGAGGTTTCAGTCCTCGTCTAAGAGAGGTGGAGGTGCACCTGCTAGGGGTGGCAATGCTAGAGCTGACCCTAGTGCTTGTTGGATTTGTGGTTCCCGTGGTCACTTGAGACGTGACTGTCCTCGTGCTGGGAGGGAGGTGCAAGCTCCTGTTGTGGCAGCTGGTTATGAGTGTTGGAACTGTGGTTCTGCTGACCATTTGAGGCGTGATTGTCCGAGGATGGCTGGTGGTCAAGAGCGTGCTCCTGTTGCAGCACCGCAGAGAGGTCGTGGGCGCGGCCGTGGTAATTTTCAGAGGCGAGAGGAAGGTGGTCGCGGTGTAGCTCATGTTGTGGCTATTCAACCTGAGGGTGGTGGCCAAGCGAGGGTGTATGCTCAGCGCGAGGGAAGGAATGATGCTGATGTGATTGCAGGTACCTTTACTTTGCAATCCTTGTCATTGCTTTCATTGATTGATTCTGGATCTACGCATTCATACATTCTTCGTGAGCATGCTGAGTTGCTTGGTTTGCCTGTTGAGTCTTTGGATGTTGGTGTTAGAGTCACTAGTTCTTTTGGTGAAACTGTTGTGACTCGTAAGCTTTATAGAAGGTGTCCTTTGGTTGTTCAAGAGCATGTCTTTCTTGTTGATCTTATGGAGTTGCCCTTTTATGGTTTTGATGTGATCCTTGGTATGGATTGGCTTGCTGAGCATCGTGCTGTTGTGGATTGTGAGAATAAGTGGGTTTCGCTTAAGCTTGCGGATGATTATGAAGTGGTGGTAGTTGGTGAGAATGTGAAGTTTCTTGCCAATGTTGTTTCTACCTTGGAGGCGAGCAGGATGCTGAGGCAAGGTTGTGAAGCTTTTCTGGCTTTTGTGATGAATCCTAGTTCGAAGGAGCTGAGAGTGCAGGATATCAGGGTTGTGAAGGAGTTTCCTGATGTTTTTCCTGAGGAGTTGCCTGGTTTACCTCCTAATCGCGAGGTGGAGTTTGGTATTGAGCTGTATGAGAATACCACTCCTGTGTCCATTACTCCCTATAGAATGGCACCTAAGGAGCTGAAGGAGCTGAAGACGCAGTTGCAAGAGTTGCTTGATCGTGGTTTCATCCGGCCGAGTGTTTCGCCTTGGAGTGCTCCTGTCTTGTTTGTGAAGAAGAAAGATGGCATGATGAGGATGTGCATTGATTACCGTCAGCTGAACAAGTTGACTATCAAGAATCGGTATCCTTTGCCGAGGATTGATGATCTCTTTGATCAATTTCGGGGAGCTGCTGTGTTCTCTAAGATTGACTTGAGGTCAGGGTATTATCAATTGAAGGTGAAGGATGTGGATGTGCCTAAGACAGCTTTCAGGACAAGGTATGGGCATTATGAGTTCCTTGTGATGCCGTTTGGTCTGACAAATGCTCCTGCTGCTTTCATGGACATGATGAATCGTGTTTTTCATGAATACCTGGACAAGTTCGTTGGGGTGTTCATTGATGATATCCTTGTGTACTCGCGTACTGAGGAAGAGCACGAAGAGCATTTGAGGATTGTGTTGCAAGCTTTGTTGGAGAATCAGCTTTATGCTAAGTTGAGCAAGTGTGAGTTCTGGCTTAGAGAGGTGGTTTTTCTTAGGCATGTGGTCTCAGCCGAGGGGATTCGTGTTGATCCTCAGAAGATTGAAGCAGTGATGAATTGGAAAGTTCCTAAGTCTGTTCAAGAGGTCCGTAGTTTCCTTGGTTTGGCAGGATACTACCGAAGGTTTGTGGATGGTTTTTCCAAGATTGCTGCTCCTTTGACGAAGTTGCTGCAGAAAGATGTTAAGTATGAGTGGACAGAAGCGAGGCAGCAAGCTTTTGAGAAGCTGAAGATGGCTTTGACGCAGGCTCCTATCTTGATTCAGCCTGAATCAGGGAAAGAGTTTGTAGTCTACAGTGATGCATCCTATGTTGGTTTGGGGTGTGTGCTGATGCAAGAGGGTAAGGTTGTGGCTTATGCGTCGCGGCAGTTGAAGGTGCATGAGCGCAATTATCCTACGCATGATATTGAGCTGGCTGCAGTGGTTTTTGCTCTGAAGATCTGGAGGCATTATCTGTATGGTGAGAAGTGTACTGTGTACACGGATCACAAGAGTTTGAGGTATCTGATGTCTCAGAAGGAGTTGAATCTCAGGCAGCGACGTTGGTTGGAGTTGCTCAAGGATTATGATCTGACGATAGAGTATCATCCTGGAAAGGCTAATGTTGTTGCGGATGCTTTGAGTAGAAAGGTAGCTGTTGAGCTGAGAGCTATGTTTGCTAGCTTGAGTATATCGCAGGATGGTGGTCTTGTTGCTGAGTTGCAAGTGAAACCTTCGTTGATTCAGTTGATCAAGGAAAAGCAGTTGCTGGATGATTCTTTGGTGTCTCATGTTCAGGATATCGCGGAGGGTAGGCCTTCGGATTTCTGTTTTAATGAGGATGGAGTGTTGTGTTTTGGTAGTCGGATAGTAGTGCCTGCAGATGCTGAGTTGAGGCGTGCTATTCTGGCTGAAGGTCATAGCAGTCCTTTTGCTATGCATCCTGGTAGTACAAAGATGTATCGCGATCTTCGTGATGAGTACTATTGGGTAGGTCTGAAGAAGGATGTGGCAGAGTTCGTGAGCAAGTGTTTGGTGTGTCAGCGAGTCAAGGCTGAACATCAAGTTCCTTCTGGTTTGTTGCAACCGCTGAAAATTCCTGAGTGGAAGTGGGAGAGGGTTACCATGGATTTTGTATCTGGTTTGCCTTTGTCTCCGTCGAAGAAGAATTCTGTTTGGGTGATTGTGGATCGCTTGACGAAGTGTGCGCATTTCTTGCCTGTGCATACTACGTTCTCTTTGGATAAGCTGGCAGAGCTGTACGTTGCTGAGGTTGTGAGGTTGCATGGTGTGCCTAAGTCGATCGTGTCGGATAGGGATCCGAGGTTCACATCGCGTTTTTGGCAGTGTTTGCATCAAGCTCTGGGTACAAGGTTGCATTTCAGTACATCCTATCATCCTCAGTCGGATGGCCAATCTGAGCGAGTTATTCAGATTTTGGAGGATATGTTGAGATGCTGTGTGATAGAGTTCCAAGGTTCTTGGGAGAAGCATCTGCCTTTGGTTGAGTTCGCTTACAACAACAGTTATCAGGCGAGTATACAGATGGCACCTTATGAGGCTCTGTATGGGAGGAAGTGTAGGACTCCTCTGTGTTGGGCTGAAACTGGTCAAAAGTTGGTTTCGATGCCTGCTTTGTTGAAAGGGACTACCGAGAAGGTGAAGCTAATATGTGAGCGGTTGAAGGCTGCTTCTGATCGGCAGAAGTCTTACGCGGATTTGAAGCGTAAGGAGATAGAGTTTGCGGTGGGTGATCGCGTGTTCTTGAAGGTTTCGCCTTGGAAGAAGGTGATGAGGTTTGGTCGGAAGGGTAAGCTGAGCCCTAGATACATTGGACCGTATGAGGTTGTGGAGCGTGTGGGTCCTGTTCCGTATCGGTTGAGGTTACCTCAGGAGCTGGAGAAGATTCATGATGTGTTCCATGTTTCTATGCTCCGGAAGTATAGATCTGATCCTTCGCATGTGTTGTCTGTGGAGGAAGTGGAATTGAATCCGGATTTGACCTATGATGAGGAACCGGTGAAGGTTCTGGATTCAGATAACAAAGTTCTTCGTGGCAAGACCATTGAGTTGGTGAAGGTGCTGTGGAAGCATCGCGGTGTTGAGGAAGCCACGTGGGAGCGGAGGGATGATATGCTGAAGCAGTTTCCTTATCTCTTTCCTTCAGGTAAATTTTGAGGACGAAATTTCTTAAGGGGGGGAGAGTTGTAACGCCCCGGTTTTGGGCTTGGAAGTCTTGGGCGTTGACCGGTTGGTCAAAGTGCTGTTCGAATCGTAAGAGGTTAAATTAGGAAAGCCTAGTTCGGGTTGCATTAAAAATATGGAAAAATGTTCTAAAATCATCTTTTATTATAATTAAGTGAACTGTGAAATCAATTTTGGAAAATGAGTTTCGGAAGTGTGACATTTTGGCTAGTGACCAAAATGTAATTTTTGAAAGTTTGGTGGCTATTTTATAAAGGGTTGAAACTTTGAATCTTTAAGGAGCTATTTACCCAAAGGGAGTTTCTCCAGATTTTTCTAAGATATTTTAACACATAATTCTGATTTTTAAAGTAAACAAAAGGAGGGAAAATTCATTTTAGCCATTTTCTCATTTAACTACCTATTTTCTTTCTATCTTTTTTCTCTCAACCCAAACACTCAATTTCCAGAGATCTCATTCTGATTTTCTCACCTAAAATCCTTCTTTCAACTCTCAATTGATTGCAAATCATTGTGTCTTCAAAACCTCTTCAATTGCTTCAAGTTTCATCAAGCTTTTCTATTCCAAAAAGAGGAGAAACTCAAGTTTGGAGGTAAGAACGTCCTTCTCCTCTGAACTTCAAGTTCTTTAATGAAATTCCTAAAGTTTTCAATCCTAATTTGATAAATGATTAAAGGTTTTAAGGTTGATTTATGGATCTTGGCTAATTATGCAAGATTTTGATGATTTCACATGATTTTCGTTTGATCTGTTAAATCTGTGTTTTGAGGAGTGTTTTTGATGTTAAATGATCATTAAATTGATGTGGAAATGAGTCTTGATTGATGCAATCCCGGATAGGTTGGATTTCCTAAGTTTAGCTTGTGTTTTAAGGTAGCTTTTGTGGTGATCTTGGTGATCTGATGTTGCTGGAGGTATAAGGATGTTTATAGGTTGTTTTTAGATGTGTTTTGATGTTAATGGAAGTGAGGTTTTGCTGGTTTGTGGCTGGGCTTTGTTTAGAAGTGTTTCGGATGCATTTTCGGTTGTGTTTGGTGGCCGAAAATGGAGGTTTAGTGAGAGCAGCGAGTTTAGATGCTTTCATTGAAGCAATTAATGCATGATGATGCATTAATCCTCTGCTTTAATGTGTTGAAACAGGGGAGGCATCCTTGGATCCAAGAATTGTTGATCCGGAGGCTTGATTTGGTGCTTTGGCTTGAAGCAAAGTGGAAATCGGTGAGTGGATTTGTGAAAATGGTTTTCGGCTTTGAAACCAAGGTTTTGGGAGCTTAGTTTAAGTCTAAACAACTTTGCTAAGCTCAAGTGTAAGTTTTCGGATTACTCTCTTTAAGTGGTGGCCATGTTTTGGTGCAATGTAAAATGATGATTTTGCATGATTTGTTACTGTTTTTGAAAGCATGTTTAAGCATGATAATTGCTGATGTTTTAGCATGATTTATGCTGATGTTTAAAGCCATGTGTTGAAGGTGACTCTAGGTAAGAGTACCTTGTTTTTATGCATTGTTAAATGATGATTTAATGCTTTGAAATGCATGATGAAATGGCTTGGTTTAAATGCTTTAAAACATTGGATTATATGATGTATAAAGTGTGTATTGGCAAGTGATGGTTTGTAAAAGTGAAGGTCACTAAGGTGGTTAAAAGTCCTTGAGTGAGCCTTGTTACCTAAGATCATCAAGGTGTTTAAAAGTCCTTGGATGAATCTTGTTGCGGACACTAAGGTGGTTAAAAGTCCTTAGGTGCTCCTTTCCATGGTGTTTAAAAGTCCATGGGGCCAAGGTGTTTAAAAGTCCTTGGGGCCAAGGTGTTTAAAAGTCCTTGGGGTAATTCAAGCTACGGACACAAAGGTGGTTAAAAGTCCTTGTGTGGTCCTTTCATGGTGTTTAAAAGTCCATGGCCAAGGTGTTTAAAAGTCCTTGGGGCCAAGGTGTTTAAAAGTCCTTGGGGAAAGTTGTTGAACTTGATTTCATAAATGAAATGTATCACTTGAGCCAATATGACATGTATAGTACATTGAGATGCATGAGATGCATGTTTTAATGTTTATGTTGAAGCACGAGATGCTTGTTTAAAGGAAATGTGGAAGCATGATATTGCTTGATTTAAAGTATGCTTTGAGCATGTATAAAGGTTGTTTATATGCATGTTTTATAAATGGTTTAATTGCATTATTGAATGGTTTTTAAAGAGCACTCCTCACTAAGCTTTGGCTTACGCTCTCTCGTTTTCTTGATTCAATAATGCAGAGCATTAGAGTGCATTGAGGGCAGCAAGAGGAGGCAAGCAAACCAATTCAAGTAAAGCTCAATGTATGGAAGGTTTTGTTAAACATTTAGCTTTTGTATGTTTTGGCAATGGGGGACCAATGTATATGTTTTGGGAGGTGTTTGAGACTCCCTAAGTATGTTAAGTGTTGTTGTTGTTGCTGGTTTTTGGATTGAACCTTATATGTATGTTTTGCAAGTTTGATGCTTGAGTGGGTAGCTTGTGTAGGAAGCATGACCATTGAATTGGGGCTTTTTGCTTGTGATGTTATTTTGTTGAATTGATGATGCTCATATGTCCTAAATGTGTTTAATTGCATGTTGGTAAAGTTTGGTAATGTTTGGAGCATGTTTGGAAGTCCAATTGCATGTTTTGGTATGCTTGTTTGCTGAAATCTGAGCAGGCGTTTCGGAACAGTGTGTACCGTTTCGGAACGGGTGCCTGGAATGAACCCAGGGGTCCGAAACGGGGTGCACCGTTTCGAAACGAAATGCTCACTGCCAGACCCCCGTTGCGGAACCAGTACCGGAACGGCCCGCGTTTCGGAACAGGGTCAACCTGTTTCGAAACGGTCGACCGTTGGGGGCTGACATGGGCGGTTATATGTTTTGAAATGTTTGCGATCTGAAATTTGGGATAAGTCCTTTTGAGCTGTGGATGTCCTTTTGAGCTGAAATTTCACAAAGAAGCATGAAACCTGACTAATTTCAAGATGGTAACCTTAATTTGGGATAAGTCCCTTAATTTATCAGAATTTACAATTTGGTCCCTAAAGTTGTAATTTGTTCAATTGGGTCCCTGTTTGATCTCTGATGTTTGTGATCTTTTAATATGTTGTTTGTATGATCACAATTAAGGTTAATGTGCATCTAGACAAGATTAAAAAGAAAAAAAGGGTCGTTAATCAAGGTTGACTTTCGGGTTGACTTTGGTTTTCCCCGTGTAATCTTCGTAGTTCGGGTCAACCGTCTAGACCGGGCTACGGGGGTTACACTCATCATGCAAATACACATACATCACCCACATAACAATTCCCAATTATACACGAACTAAGCTCTTATACCACCAAATGTAACCCCCTTAGCCCGACCTAGACGTTTGACCCGAACTACGAAGATTACATGGGGAAAACCAAAGTCAACCTGAAAGTCAACCTTGATTCACAACCCCTTTTTTTCTTTTAAATCTTGTCTAGATACATATTAACCCTAAGTGATTACTTACAAAACATATTTGAGAAAGGCACAGGGATCAGATGACATAAGGGGACTCAATTGCACTTAATACAAGTTTAGGGACCAAAATGTAATTTCTAAAAATTAGAAGGTCTTTGCTGATTTTAAGGTTACCAATATGAAATTATTCTTGTTACATACTTCTCTGCCAAATTCCATCTTAATTGAACATCTCAAACTCTTTTAATTGCAACACCAACTTTTGGGACTAAAATGTAAAGCTTGCAACTTCAACACCATTCAAATCTGTGCCCAACGGTCACATGTTTCGAAACATTCACCTACTGTATCAGAACGTGGTTCGTAACGGTGTTGACCGTTCTGATACGCGGGTTGGTTCCGAGACTGGTTCCGAAACGAGGCATTCCAGTAGCCAACTCGTTTCGAAACATCCCTTAGCATTTTGGAACACGAAGGCCATTTCAGGCCCCTGTTTCGAAACACTAGAGGGTGTTTCGATACGGTTTGCCCAGATTCAATAGCAAAAGCTGATTTTTCATGCATAAACCCATTCAAACACATCCAAAAGACTCTCTAAACATACCAACAAGTCATCAAGCCTATAAGGTACATATTTGGAACTCCTAAACATCTTCATGGCATCAAACTTGCAATCTCACAAATCTAGAGGCATGCATCCTAATATCAAATCCAAATAGGAAAATCAAACCTCCAAACAAGCAATTAAGGCCATTTACAATTCAAAACAACCAAGGAACACATGCCACAAACTTAGTGAGTTTAACACATCTCCCAAAACAAATCTTAGGTTCCCATTGCCAATTTATCAAAACTAATAGTGTATGAAAACTTCACCATACGTGAGCTTGGACTTCCTTGGATGAACTTAGCTTCCTTGTTGCCCTTAGACACCTCAATTATCTGCATTATTGGTAAAAGAGAGCGTAAGCACAAATGCTTAGTGAGCATGCTCTAAAGAAACCAACACAATAATGCACTTTTAGAAAAAAAAAAACACCTTCATCAAGCATAAAAACCACATGCTAATCTCTTTCTCATACTTGAAAACTTCAAAGCAAAACTCATTGAAATCACATGTACCTTCATTCTAGCTCATGCATTAAAATCAATGCAAAACTCATGGCAAGGCCATTTCACATTCTTGTATTGTCAAAGCATTTCTAAACAAAAACCCATATGCATAACTCATAGCATAAATCAATTCGTCAAAGGTACATGTGTAACAAAAACCATTTCGTCATTTATATTGGCATTTAGCATCTCGTTAGTACTCGGATATGCGGCCACGTCTCTACACTAGACTCTTTTGGTGGAATCTCTCATCACCGTACTCACTTGTCTAGCAACACAACTTTCGGTGGAATCTCTCATCACCGTACTCACATGGCGGAATCTCTCATCGCCACAAGGCTTGGGTATTTCACCAAGTCCTACCCGTTGGAATGCCCATCATCGGATAATCTCCCTTGGTCTTAACCAAAGAGCACGCACGAATTTTTAGTTTACAGTGCACTCTCATCCTATTGATCGATCAATTATATCCGGTAAGTTTCTCAACATCTATGCCAATGTAATGTGTTAAAATATCACCACACCTATTGTTTTTCGTGTAAAATAAGTCAAAGGTTTTCTCATCACATTTCAAATCATAAATCATACTTTGCTTCAAACCAAAAGCTCAAATCCATTCAATGCATCATGCCATCTCATGACATCTCTACAAACATAATCTCATGCTTCAAAACATGCATAAAAACAGTAAGAATTTAACAATCTCAAACCATGAGCATGTAAAAGAATTTTAGGGCAAACACCACTATAGAGAGTTATCAAATCAAGCCATACTTACTTCCGGATTTAGGAAGGTGTTTCGAACCTCTCCTAAATCCTCAAACCTTGTATTTTTGTCCTCATGGACTTCTAAACCAATCGCACTCACCGATTTCATTTCGCTTGCTTGCCAAAACGCCAATCAAGCTTCCGGATCAACTCTAGAAGTGTCCGAAGATGTCTTCCCTGTTTTAGACACATCAAAGTAGAGGATTAATGTATCATCATGCATTGAAATCTTCAGCCAACACTCCTAAACTCGCTGCACTACCTAAAACCTACATTTCGGCTACCAAACACAACCGAAATCACCTCCAAACACTTCCAAAACTTAACTCAGCCAAGATTCATCACTTCTAGTCATTTCTAAACATCAATTAACATAAAAAAAAAACTCTAAACACGTCCTTATATCCCCAGCTATAACAGAACACCAAAAACACCTCAAAAACCACCATTTTCATAAGCAAAAACTTAGGAAACACAACCTATTCGGCATTGGATTGATGAAACCTCATTTATAACATCATTTAACATCAAAAATACATTAGAGAACTACCTCAAAACAGAGCCCAATCAATTACAACGAAAATCTTCAAGATCTCTTCCAAAATCTTGAGTTTTAAACTAAAATATTGTTTCTAACATTAAAACCATTTATAAAACTTTAATAAAGGATATAAAACTTGGTAATTTCAGTAAAGAACTGAGTATTTAGAGGAGAAGAACAATCTTACCTATAAATGATGATTTCTCCTTGATTTGGGCCAAAATCCATGAAAATTCAATGTGGAAATCAAAAGGATTTGATGCAAGATTGATTAGGAACCAATGAGTGATGGAAATCTCATCAATTGAAGTGAAAATCAATGTGAATGTTGCTGGAGAAAAGGTGTTTGGATGATATGATTTTGAGAGAAAAAGGAATGAGGGAAAATTAGGGAAAGGTAGTTATGAAAGTTAAAAAGTAGTTTTCCTTTTCTTTAATTCAATTAAAACATTAATTAAATCACCCAAATTAAGGAAAAATCTGGATAAAAACATTTTGGGTAAATTAGCTCCTTAAAGATTCAAAGTTTCAATCCTTTACAAAATAGTCACTACTAAACTTTACAAAAATCGCAATTTGGTCACTACACCAAATGTAGTATTTCCAAACCTTATTTCATAAAATTGATTTCACCCCTCTCTTGTATATATTAAATGAAGATTTTTTATATTTTTCTATATTTTTAAAGCATCTCGAACTAGGCGTTCCCTAGAAACCTCCTTTTATATTCGAACCGTTTCATAGACCGGTTCGGCACAAACCCTAAACTTCTAAGCCCAAAATTGGGGTGTTACACGACACGCCTTAACGACTTGTGAAAAATCGGTTAAAAACTTCAACGGTCATATTTTTAAATCTGACTTGAATGCCGTTTCGAAACGTTTGAGGTCGTTTCGATACGGTGTCTCGATGTTCTTAAGCCGTTTCGAAACTCGTTTCGAAACAAGGGTTCACAGTGTCGAGACCGTTTTGATACCCGTTTCGAAACACAGGTTCACGGTTTCAAAAGTGTTTTGAAACGCCTAAGGCCATTCTGAAACGGAGACTCGAAAACTATTGTTTTGGCTTCAAGAACATATAGATCGGTTTGAGGACTTAAAAATTTGTTTTCTCATTTTCAATTTAGTCCTTAAATTCTTTAGTTATATTAAAATCAATTTATCAGTTTTGAAAATTTTGAATACATTCTAACTCCCCCAATTTAAGATGGGTTTTTAAAGTTTTAAAAAGATTTAAATCCAAGCTTTAAAACTTAAAAACACTTAAAACGAATTTTGGCTCTTAGATTACTTCTCCCCCTTTTTGTTAGATTAAAAATAATAAACAAGACTCAAAGAGAAGAGATAAGGTTAAAAGCAATAATCAATAAGCAATAAGTAACATAATATAAATTCATAGAATTCAAATATCCAAAACATAAATCTTAAACAATAAGTTCAAAGCTTAATCCCAAACAAAATAAGCAAAGCATATGTTCATAAAATATAAAGATGCAATCTTAGTCCTAATATGAATAGCTAATATGAGATGACATGAGAATCCTAAGCCTCGTCGTCGTCACCATCATCATCCATTGAATCATCATCGTCCTTAGCTTGAGAGCAACGAAAATCCATCCATTGACCATAAAAGGTGGAGAAGGACATGTCCATAGAATGATGTTGGTTCTCAAGGGATGTGAGTCGATTCTCCATGGATTGCAATCGAGTATTTATGGTACCAAAACTCGCCTCCATAGTGTAGAACCGCTCAGTAAGAAAATCAGCTTCATTGTTGGCAACCGGAGCTTGTGGTTGAGGTTCAATTTGAGGTGGAGGTGCTTCCCTATCAACACGTTCCCTTTGGCCATTGTTGATGTAACGAAATCCAGACTTTCAGAGATAAGATTCATCAAGTTTTTGCTTGCGAGGTTCCAGAGAGTCATAGGTGCAATCAAGATTAAGCTCTTCAAAGATATAACTTAAAACAGTCCCATAAGTGAAGGACTTTAGCGTATCGGTTTTACAGAGCTTGACATTATTCACCATCTCGGCGAACATGATCTTGACAAGATTTGGGCGCTCTCCACGACGAAAACATTCAAGCCAAAAATAATCTACTTGATGAACATGAGAAAATTTACCTCGGGAGGGGCGAATAAACCACAAGATCATCAAGTGGAGGAACCTATCGTGAGCATCCAAGCCAAGCACTGAACCAGTGTGAGAACCAAAATGAGTCTCATCCTCGATTCCTTCGTTCTTAAGACTAAAGGTAGTCTCTAAGCAGGGTATGTCAATGACAATCTTCTTTCCCAAGATAAGAGACTCAATGCGAACAACTTCAAAGTTGTCTTCATTGTTAAAGAGTTGGGCATTCGAGTAGAAGATAACAACCATGTGCTTGTAGCAAATATTCAGGATACTCAAGAAACCAAAGAAGCCCCATTCTTGTAAACGGTGGAGATAACGGAAGAGAAAGCGCTCGGAGTCAAGAAACGACATGTCAACAACATGTTCACGATGAACGACAATATCCTTGACATATGTGAAACGCTCCCTCATCGCGGTAGTTTTGAGACTCTTAAGGAAAAGTTGATTAAGGTTGGGATGGATAGTGGCTTGATTTGACGCTTCACTCGATTGAGGTGCCTTACGTTTCTTGTTAGCGGGATCCATTAAAAAATCCTAAAAACAGAAAGCAAGCAATTTGTAACTAGAATTGAAGTGTATACATGAAAGTCCTTAATTCAATCCAATGGTAAATCCCACTTAGGTTTAAAACAAATTTTAAGAACATAAATTTTTTTAAAGAGAAAACAATTAAAAAACAGTAAAAAAATACAAATCAAAAATAATATATTTGAATAAAAAATTTAAGGATTTTGAAAATTTTTCAGAAGTTTTGAAAAACCCAAGTATCAAAACACATAAACTATACAAAATTAAATTTTTCTAACCTAGGATTCGAATATAAATTTAAGGAAAAGGAAAAAGAGAAAAGTATACCTTAAATTGGGATTGTGGATGTATAGAGGGAAATCCTTGCACAAAATTGTTGATGCTTGCTTAGACTTGTGTTTAAGAGTAAAAGCCCTCAAGATTTGTTGAAAAACAATAAGGTTAAGAGGGTTTTTATAGGGAAAAACGATTTAGGGTTTGAGGGAGTTTTAATTAAAGTGAAAGTTTAACTTTATAAGCCCCTTTAAAGCAGTCCGCTAACCCGTTTTGGAACAGGTTTCGACCATTCCGAAACGCGGGCACCGAAGATTGACTGACTTTTCAACTCCAGCTGGCCATTTTGATATGGCTTTGACCGTATCGAATCCCATGTTGACTCGTATCGAAACATGTTTCGATATACCCCTTGGTAGTAGCTAAAACGTTTCGAAACCCTTGGTAGGCATTTCGAAACACCCTTCTCTCAGATGGATTTTTAAGGCACCCATATTGAAACAGTTGGACCCGTTTCGATACACCTTTACCTGGAAGTGCAGATGAGGCTCTAAAAGAGCAGAAAAATGGAATTTATAAGTCCTAATTTGCATGAATGACATGAATGAGCAGGAATAACATGTGCAAACATAAACATACTCCCCCTAGATATAAGCATGGATGAAATTAGGAGTAAAAACACATAAACATGGCATTTTCAAGAGATCAAGCAATTTAAGCACAAAAAGGGTCCTAAAAGGTCAAGATAGGCTAGTTAGACTTAATTCTCTCCTAAGGGACCAAAAACGCTCTTTATCTAAAGGCTTTGTAAAGATGCCCGCTAGTTGGTTTAAGGTGTCAACATACTCTATAACAACATCTACCTTAAGGACATGATCTCTAATGAAATGATGCCTTATTTCTATATGTTTGGTTCTAGAGTGTTGGATGAGATTTTTGGTCAAACATATGACACTAGTGTTATCACACTTAAGGGGTTTGGTTTCAACTTTAATACCATAATCTAAGAGTTGTTGCTTCATCCAAAGGACTTGAGCACAACAACTCCCTAAGGATATGTACTCGGCTTCGGTGGTAGATAAGGCTACACTATCTTGTTTCTTAGAGAACCAAGATAAGAGCATACTACCTAAGAATTGACAAGTTCCTGAAGTACTCTTCCTATCGATTTTACACCCCCCCCATAATCTGCATCCGGATAAGCATGAAGGTTGAAGGTTGAGTCTCTAGGGTACCAAAGACCTAAACAAGGGGTATCTCTAAGGTACCTAAAGATTCTCTTAACGGCTATAAGGCGAGACTCTCTAGGACTAGCTTGAAACCTAGCACACAAGCTAACACTAAACAAGATATTCGGTCTACTTGCGGTAAGGTAAAGTAATGATCCAATCATAGAACTGTAAAGCTTAGAGTCAACACACTTACATCCTTCATCCTTGTCAAGCTTTGTAGATGAGCTCATAGGTGTGGCTTGAGGCTTTGCATTCTCCAAGCCAAACTTCTTGAGCATATCCTTGATGTACTTTTCTTGATTGATGAAGGTGTCATCCTTCCTTTGCTTGATTTGGAGTCCCAAAAAGAATGAGAGCTCCCCCATCATGCTCATCTCGAATTCACGTTGCATTAACTTAGCAAACTCTTTGCAATGACATTCATTAGTAGATCCAAAAATAATATCATCAACATAAATTTGTACTACTAAGATGTCATTTTTATACCTTTTTATGAAAAGTGTAGTGTCCACCTTACCTTTTTCAAAACCTTTTTCAATTAAAAAGTTTGAAAGTCTTTCATACCAAGCTCTAGGAGCTTGTTTTAAACCATAAAGAGTTTTAGTAAGTTTGAAAACATGATTTGGAAATTTTGAGTCTTCAAAACCCGGTGGTTGTTCTACACACACTTCCTCATTTATAAAACCATTTAAAACTGCGCTTTTAACATCCATTTGAAAAAGCTTGAAATCACGATAACATGCATATGCAAGCAACATTCTAATGGCTTCCATTCTAGCTACGAGAGCATAGGTTTCATCAAAATCTATTCCCTCTTCTTGAGTGTAACCTTGTGCTACTAGTCTAGCTTTTTTCTCACAATGTTACCACTCTCATCTAGTTTGTTCCTAAAGACCCATTTAGTTCCTATAGTAGACTCATTACTAGGCCTATCAACTAATATCCAAACATTACTTCTCTCAAATTGATTTAACTCTTCTTGCATAACCATAATCCAAAAATCATCTTTCAATGCTTCTTTTATATTCTTAGGCTCTATGCATGAGATAAATGCAACATGGTTCATAAGCTTAAGATAAGATCTAGTGGTTACCCCCTTGGATGGATCACCCAAGATTTCACAATCTTTGACATAGTTGAACTCCCTTGGGTAGTTCACTTCCTTGTCCTCAAGATCCAAGTCTTTCAAGGCTTCAAGAGGTGGATCTTGTGTATCCTCTTCTTTTGATGGAATCTCATCCTCCTTTGAAATTTGTCATCCATCAAAGGCATTTATGATTCCTACATCATCATCATCACAAGAATCCTTCCTTGGAAGGAGGTTATCATCGAATACAACATGTATAGATTCTTCTACTACTAAAGTTCTCTTGTTAAATACACGATAGGCTTTAGAGTTTAAAGAGTATCCTATGAAAATAGCTTCATCACTTTTTGCATCAAATTTACCTAAGTTATCTTTCCCATTATTCAAAACAAAGCACTTGCAACCAAATGGATGAAAATAGCTAATGTTAGGCTTTTTAGATTTTAAAATCTCATAAGGTGTTTTCTTTTAAATTGGCCTAATCATTACTCGGTTTACAATGTAGCAAGCGGTATTTGTGGCTTCCGCCCAAAAATATATAGGTAAATTATTTTCACAAAGCATGGTTCTAGCCATTTCATGTAAAGTTCTATTTTTCCTCTCAACTACCCCATTTTGTTGAGGAGTTTGGGGAGCCTAAAAATTATGGCTAATACCATTTTCATTTAAAAACTCTTCAAACCCTAGATTTTGAAATTCGGTTCCATGATCACTTCTAATATGAGAAATTCTAAGTTCAAGATCATTTTGGGTTAATTTTGAAAATGTGATGAATTTTTCTAAAGCTTCATCTTTAGTACTTAAAAATAGAACCCAAGTAAATCTAGAAAAATCATCAACAAGAACAAATGCATAAGATTTACCACCCAAGCTCATAGTCCTAATAGGTCCAAATAAATCCATATGGATAAGTTGTAAACACCTACTTGTAGAAACATCATTAATGGATTTAAAGGATGACTTATGTTGTTTACCCTTAGAGCATGCATCACAAATTTTATCATTTGAGAACATAATTTTGGGTAAACCTCTAACTAGATCTAGGGAAACTAATTTTTCTAAAACACTAATGCTAGCATGTCCTAGTTTCCTATGCCATAGCCATGCATCATTTTCATTTTGAGCTACTAAACATGCATGAGATGTATGTATGTCATCTAAATGCACCATGTAAATGTTACTTATGCGATGACCTATGAGCATAATGTCAACAATTTTGCACCAATTTTTGTCAAATAAAACATTAAATCCTTTATCACATCATTGGCGTATGCTCAACAAATTATGTTTAAGACCATCGACATACAAGACATTTTCAATAAGAATGGTAGAGCGATTACTTATGGAGCCAATACCTTTAATGTTGCCTTTGGAGTTGTCACCAAATGTCACCACTCCTCCACTTTTTGGCTTTAAGTCCATGAATCTACTCTTGTCTCCGGTCATATGCCTCGAACATCCACTATCAAGGTACCATGAGTTTTGACTTTGTGCTTTGGCCTTGTAGCAATGCCCCCTACAAACAAAGATATTAAACTTTTGTTTTTGGTACCCAAATCATTTTGGGTCCACGAGTGTTAGCTCCCAATAGCTTGGTTCCCTTGGGAATCCAAGGTGACATAGCAACAATATTATTAGATTTTACAAGTTCCTTAGGAACCCATACACTTCAAATCTTTTTAGTTCTATTATGTCTAGGGAAGCTACTTTGTTTGTAGTTATTAGTCTTTCTCCTAGGTTGGTTTGTTTTAGATGATTCACCTTTTTCATGCTTCACATTACCAACATATTTAAAAGATTCATTGAGCTTGTTAAGATCGCCTAACACCTTTTGGTGTTCACTATTACATTGAGAAAGAAGATTATTTAGGTCAACATTTTCATCTTGGAAGAATTTAAGTTCATCTTTTAAACCTAAAATCTTTTTCTCAAATTTTAAGTTAGCTTGAGAAAGTGAGTCATTTTTATCATTTAATTTCGAAATAATTTTCTTATTCCTAATAATCGACTCATTGTATTTCTCAACTAACTCATCATAAACCTCTTGCAACTCATCATATGCATCATTTAAGTCATCAAATATAAAATAAAAAGATGTTGAGTTAGAGGTTACCATGGAGGAATCCTCCTCAAGTGCCATGAGGCAAAGGTTGGCCACTTCTTGTTCATCATCCTCGGATGACTCCTCATCACTCCAAGTAGCAAGCTTGGCTTTGAGCTTCTTCTTCTTCTCAAAGCCCTTCTTCTTGAGTTGAGGGCACTCCGAATGAATGTGATCGGGCTTTTTGCACTGGAAGCAAATGATTTGATCCCTCTCTTCTTCTTTGCTTTTACCTTTGAAGTCATTCTTTCTTTGAATTTTCCTTCCTCGGTTGGACCTCATGAAGCATGAGAATCTTTTGGCTATCATAGCCAATTCTTCTAACTCATCCTCCTCACTAGAAGTGCTCTCATCAAGTAATGAAGCTTTGAGAGTCACTCCCATTTTCTTCTTATTTTCCACCTCTAGTTTCTCCACTCTTTTCTCTTCCTTCTTCTTTTCTTCTTTCTTTCCTTGCTTCATAATCTCATGAGTAAGGGGAGAACCCACTTAGCTCATCAAGTTTTAGAGTCTTCAAGTTTTTAGTCTCGATTATGGTGGTTCTCTTCTCATCCCAAGATTCGGGAAGTGAGTAGAGTAGCTTCTGGACAAGCTTGTCTTTCGGAATAGTCTCTCCAAAGCCTTTAAGCCCATTGACGATGGTTGAGAAGCGATCAAACATTTTGGACATCGTTTCGTCAGGCTCCATCTTCAAATTCTCATAACTAAGATTGAGAATTCCAATCTTGGTTTCCTTCACATCATTGGTTCCTTCATAGGTGGTCTCTAGAGTATCCCACACTTCCTTGGCACTCTCAATGGAAGAAAGTTTGGAGTAGATGTCAGGACCGAAAGAATAAAAGAGCATGTGAAGAGCTTTGTCATTTATTTGGATCTTCTTCCTCTCTTCTTCACTCATCTCCATCTTTTTCTTTAAAACCAATTTTCCTTCATTGTCTTGCTTCATTGGAATGTAGGGACCATCTTCAATGACATCCCAAACGAAGTAATCGTTGGACTTGATGAAGATGCGCATCCGATTCTTCCAAAACGGATAGTTGTCACCAATGAAGAAAGGCGGTTTTGTATTGGATTGAGACTCGTACATGCTAGATCCGGAGGTAGATGCCATATCTTGATTTTTGGATGATCACACTCTTCCTAGGAACTCCTCTTGTGGTTTTTAATCCTTCAAAAAGGTAGGCTCTGATACCAATTCTTGAGTGGATCGAAAGATCGATATAAACCAAGAGGGGGTGAATTGGATTTTTAAAATTCTTGGAAGTGGAATTGACAAATAAAATTGGTAGACAAGGGATTTTAGAGTGGTTCAAATTCCAATCGAACTCTACATCCACTACCTTAGCTTCACTAAGGATTTTAAACAATTACACTAATTGCTCTTTCCCTTTTCTAGGATAATGAGGTAACCGTTACAATTTTGGTCAAATTTTCTACCCAAAATTTGACCCAATCCTTACACAATAATAACAAACAAGTTGTTGGCTAAAATAAGTATCTCTCAATACACAAGGTAGCCCAATTACAAGCACTCAACCCAATTGAAATGATAAGAGTGAAAAATACAATTGGGGTTACAAGATAATAATGGGATTTGGGCACAAATGCTTGGATTTGATGTTTGGATGTTTGCTTTTGGATCAACAGTTATTGCTGAAGCTTTTAGAGGTCCCATTTATACCTTCTCATTGAATTCTAGCCGTTGTGGTTGTTGTATTATCAATAGAGCTGTTGGGGATTTTATCCTCCCTCCATAAATGCAGTCTGCAACCAACCGTTTCAAAACGTCCGACCCTGTTTCGAAACAGACCAAAAAAGAAAGAGTCGTTGGGGTGCATTAAAGAGCCCATATCGAAACGGTTAAGCTTGTTTCGATACGCTAAGAGCCGTTTTGAAACCCGTTTCGAAACATTTTTGCCACTGTCAAGGCTTGTATCGAAACGGCTTGAAATTGTTTTGATACGCCTTAACGACTTGTGAAAAATTAGTTAAAACCCTCAACGGTCATATTTTTAAATCTGACTTGAATGCCGTTTCGAAACGTTTGAGGTCGTTTCGGTACGGTGTCTCGATGTTCTTAAGCCGTTTTGAAACCCGTTTCGAAACAAGGGTTCATAGTGTCGAAATCGTTTCGATACCCGTTTTGAAACACAGGTTCACAGTTTCAAAACTGTTTCAAAATGCCTAAAGCCGTTCTGAAACGGTAACTCGAAAATCACTGTTTTGGCTTCAAGAACACTTAGAAAATTTTTGATAAAATCAGTTTTTAACTTAGGCATTTTCTTTTAGTTATATCAAAATCAATTTATCAGTTTGACAAAACGTTTTGGTAAAATTATCTCCTTAAAGATTCAAAGTTTCAATCATTTACAAAATAGTCACTATTTAACTTTTGCAAAAACTGCGATTTGGTCACTACACCGAAATGTAGTATTTCCAAACCTTATTTTGTAAAATTGTTTCCACCACAATCATCCATATAATAAATGAGGATTTTTGAATATTTTTTTTCATAATTTTAAAGCATCCCGAACTAGGTGTTCCCTAAATCTCCCTTAAATATTCGAACTGTTCTCGACCGGTCCGATTCAAACTCTAAAACATCTAGGCGCAAAATCGGGGCGTTACAAATCTCCCCTTTAAGAAATTTCATCCACAAAATTTACCTGGAGGAAAAAGGTAAGGAAATTGCTTCTTCATGTCTTCCTTCCTTTCCCATGTGGCTTCCTCTACACCACGATGTCTCCACAAGACCTTAACCAGCTCGATGGTCTTACCTCGAAGAACCTTACTATTCGAATCCAGAATCTCAACCGGTTCCACATCATACGTAAAGTCCAGATTCAACTCAACCTCTTCCACATGCATAACATGCGACGGATCCGATCTATATCTCCGAAGCATGGATACATGAAACACATTATATATCTTTTCTAAATCTTGAGGCAGTCTCAGCTTGTAGGCAACAAGACACACACGTTCTATCACCTCGTATGGTCCAATGAACCTTGGACTCAACTTGCCCTTCCGGCCAAATCTCATCACCTTCTTCCAAGGTGAAACTTTCAGAAACACACGCTTGCCCACAACAAATTCTATCTCCTTACGCTTCAAATTCGTGTAAGACTTTTGTCGATCTGATGCCGCCTTCAATCGCTCACAAACGAGCTTCACCTTCTCGGTGGTTCCTTTTAACAAAGCTGGCATCGAGACCAACTTTTGTCCCGTTTCAGCCCAACAAAGAGGAGTTATGCACTTCCTCCCGTATAAAGCTTCATAAGGTGCCATTTGAATACTTTCCTAGTAAATGTTATTATAAGCAAACTCCACCAAAGGCAAGTGCTTTTCTCAAGAACCATGAAATTCAATAACACAACACCTCAACATATCCTCAAGCACTTGAATAACACGCTCAGACTGTCCATCCGTCCGCAGATGATAAGAAGTACTGAAATTCAGCCGCATACCCAAAGCTTGATGCAAACACTCCTAAAACATTGCGGTGAACCTCGGATATCTATCTGACACTATAGATTTTGGCACTCCATGCAACCGTACCATCTCAGCAATGTACAGCTCTGCAAGCTTATCCAAGGTGTATGTGGTATGCACAGGCAAGAAATGCGCACACTTCGTAAGGCGATCCACAATTACCCAAACAGAATTCTTCTTTGACGGCGATAAAGGCAAACCAGACACAAAGTCCATGGTGATCCTCTCCCACTTCCATTAAGGAATCCTTGAAGGCTGCAACAATCCTGAAGGAAATTGATGTTCAGCCTTAACTCGCTGACAAACCATGCATCTACCGACATACTCAGCGACATCTTTCTTCAATCCCACCCAATAGTACTCATCCTTCATATCACGGTACATCTTCGTACTACCAGGGTGCATAGCAAAAGGACTACTATGAGCTTCCATCATAATAGTGCGCCTCAACTCGACATCATTCGACACCACTATCCGACTTCCAAAACATAAAACACCATCATCATTGAAACAGAAATCTGATGGCCTACCTTATGCAATATCTTGAACATGTGGCACCAAAGAATCATCCAATAGTTGTTTGTCGTTTATCAACTGAACTAGAGATGGTTTCACTTGCAATTCAGCAACAAGACCACCATCCCGCGATATGCTCAAGCTAGAAAACATCGCTCTTAATTCCACTACCACCTTCCTGCTCAAAGCATCGGCCACAACATTGGCCTTATCCAGATGATACTCGATCGTTAGATCGTAATCCTTAAGCAACTCCACCCAGCGTTGTTGCCTAAGATTCAACTCTTTCTGAGACATCAGATATTTCAAACTCTTATGATCTGTGTACACAGTATACTTCTCACCATAGAGATAATGTCTCCAGATCTTTAAAGCAAAAACCATTGTTGCTAACTCAATGTCATGCGCAGGATAGTTGCGCTCATGCACTTTCAACTGTCGCGATGCATAAGCCACTACCTTACCCTCTTGCATTAACACACACCCCAACCCAACATAGGATGCATCACTATACACCACAAACTCTTTCCCTGATTCAGGTTGAACCAAGATAAGAGCTTGCGTCAAAGCTACTTTTAGCTTCTCAAAAGCTTGCTGTCTAGCTTCCGTCCACTCATACTTGACATCCTTCTGCAACAACTTCGTCAAAGGGGCAACAATCTTAAAAAATCCATCCACGAACCTCCGATATTAACCCGCCAACCCAAGGAAACTACGAACCTCATGGGCAGATATAAGAGGCTTCCAATTCATCACCGCCTCAATCTTCTGGGGATAAATTCTAATCCCTTCAGCCGAAACCATATGACAAAGAAAAACAACTTCCTTTAGCCAAAACTCACATTTTCTGAGCTTAGCATAAAGCTAATTTTCCAACAGCTCTTGCAAAACGATCCTCAACTGACCTTCATGCTCCTCCTCAGTACGAGAGTACACAAGGATATCATCGATGAACACCATAACGAACTTGTCCAAGAATTCATAGAACGCCTTATTCATCATGTCCATGAAAGCAGCAGGAGCATTCGTCAACCCAAACGGCATCACTAGAAACTCATAATGCCCATACCTCGTTCGAAAGGCTGTTTTCGGTACGTCCACATCTTTCACCTTTAACTGATAGTACACTGACCTCAAATCTATCTTTGAAAACACAACCGCTCCTCGAAACTGATCAAAGAGATCATCAATCCTCGACAAAGGATACATGTTTTTGATGGTCAACTTATTCAACTGATGATAATCAATGCACATCCTCATCGTGCCATCTTTCTTTTTAACAAACAAGACCGGTGCACCCCAAGGTGACACACTAGGCCGAATAAAGCCTCGATCAAACAACTCTTGAAGTTGCGTCTTCAACTCCTTCAACTATTTGGGTGTCATGCGATAAGGAGCAATGGACACCGGAGTTGTATTCTCGTACAGCTCAATTCCAAATTCAACCTCTCGACTAGGCGGCAAACCAGGTAATTCCTCCGGAAAAACTCCAGGGAACTCACACACGGTCCTTATATCATGTACGCGAACCTTCTTTGTACTAGGATTCATAAAAAATGTTAGATAAGCCTCACATCCTTGACGCAACATCTGGCTTGCTTCAAGCGTAGACACCACATTAGATAGAAACTTCACATTTTCTCCCACCACCACAACCTCATAATCATCCATAAGTTTCAGCGAAACTCGCCTGCTTTCAAAATCCACAATGGCTCTATGCTCAACAAGCCAATACATGCCAATAATTACGTCAAAACCATAAAATAGAAATTCCATAAGATCGACAAGAAACGTATGATCTTGCACCATTAAGGGGCATCTCCTATACAATCTTCTTATTACAAACGTCTCACCAAAGGAACTAGTCACACACATACCCACATCCAAAGACTCAACATGCAAACCAAGCATTTGAGCATGTTCACGCAATATGTACGAGTGTGTAGATCCAGAATCAAACAAAGAAAGTAATGACAAGGATTGCAAAGTAAAGGTACCTGCGATCACGTCCATGTCATTCCTCCCCTCTCGATGGGCGTACACTCGAGCCTGGCCACCACCCTCAGGTTGAACAACCACCACACGTGCTACATTCCTTCCACTCTCATCTCTGCACTGGAAATTACCATGGTCGCGCACATGACCTCTTTGTGGCTCAACTGCTCTCATCGGAGCCTGACCTTCTCTCAACGGTTGAGGAAAATCCTTCTTCATATGCCCTCGGTTACCACAGTTCCAACACGTACCAAGATTACCCCAGTACTCACCAGTATGTCTCCTACCACGCCGGTTACACTCAGAAGTCCTCAAGAAAGCATTTGGTCCTTGCTGACCTCTCCTAGGGTTACCACCCACGCGTCTAGCATCACCATGTGGCCTTCTATCCTTATGCCTCTTATAGCGATCACTACCAAGATCACGCTCTGCAGCTTACTTCCCTAAGCTAGATCCTCCTGCTCGACTCGCCAAACCCAGATTCAGCTCAATGTCCTTGGCTCTAGTGACCAATACATCAAAACCAATATAATCGGCTGTGAGCATATAGGTTTTCACATCCGCCACCAGCCCGTAACGAAATCGTTCACATCTTTCTCGTTCGCTAGGAATCAGCTCAGGTGCGTATTGACTAAGGCATACAAACTGCACCTCATATTCTGCCACCGTCATGCTCCCTTGCAAAAGGGACATGAATTCCTTCTTTTTCTCATCAAGGTAGCAAACTCCCAAATATTTTCGCTTGAACGCATTCAAGAAGAATGACCAAGTCACATCATCATCTTCCATTCCCGCAATTGTGGTCGTCCACCACGTATATGCATCACCATGCAACATGGACACAATGCATCCCAACTTCTGAACATTGTTGCAATTCAACTATCCAAGTATCCTCTTGGTGCTCTCCAACCAAGACTCGGAACCTTCCGGGGTCAACCCTCTTAACTCAGTCCCTCCCAGACTACGAAGACGCTTGTAACGCCCCGGTTTTGGGCTTAGTAGTTTTGGGCGTTGACCGGTCGGTCAAAGTGCTGTTCGAATCTTAAGAGGTGAATTTAGGAAAGCCTAGTTCGGGTTGCATTAAAAATATGGAAAAATGTTATAAAATCATCTTTTAATATAATTAAGTGAACTGTGAAATCAATTTTGGAAAATGAGTTTCGGAAGGGTGACATTTTGGCTAGTGACCAAAATGTAATTTTTGAAAGTTTGGTGACTGTTTTATAAAGGGTTGAAACTTTGAATCTTTAAGGAGCTATTTACCCAAAGGGAGTTTCTCCAGATTTTTCTAAGATATTTTAAGTCTAAAATCTGATTTTAAATGATATTAAAAGTGGAGGGAAAGCTATTTGGCTATTTTAGATTTTTGTAACCAACTTTTCCTAATTTTCTTTCTCTCATTTTCTCTCAACCCAAACACTCCATTTCCAGAGAATTGGATCTGATTTCTTCACCTAAATCCCTCCTTTCAACTCCCATTTGATTCCTAATCAACATATCTTCAAAACCTCTTCAATTGCTACTTGTTTCAACAAGGATTTTGATTCCAAAAAGAGGAGAAACTCAAGTTTGGAGGTAAGAACGTCCTTCTCCTCTAAACTATCAGTTCTTTACTGAAATTCCTAAGTTTTCAATCCTAAATTGATGTTTAATTAAAGGTTTTTAAGTGGTGAGTTGGATCTTGGCTTATAATGCAAGATTTTGATGATTTTTGATGATTTTCGTTAGATCTGATTAATCTGTGATTTGAGATGTGTTTTTGATGTTAAATGAACTCTAAATTGATAAGGAATTGAGTTTTGATTGATGCAATCCCGGATAGGTTGAGTTTCCTAAGTTTAGCTTGTGTTTCAAGGTTGTTTTTGAGGTGATCTTGGTGATCTGTTGTTGCTGGAGGTATAAGGATGTTAATAGGTTGTTTTTAGATGTTAAATGATGTTTATGGAAGTGTGGTTTTGCTGGTTTATGGCTGGGCTTTGTTTAGAAGTGGTTTGGATGCATTTTCGGTTGTGTTTGGTGGCCGAAAATGGAGGTTGAATGAGAGCAGCGAGTTTAGGTGCTTTCATTGAAGCAATTAATGCATGATGATGCATTAATCCTCTGCTTTGATGTGTTGAAACAGGGGAGGCATCTTTGGATCCAAGAGTTGTTGATCCGGAAGCTTGATTTGGTGCTTTGGCTTGAAGCAAAGTGGAAATCGGTGAGTGAAGTTGGGTTTTAGATTTTAAAACCAAGGTTTGAAGGTTTTGGGAGCTTAGTCTAAGTCTAAACAACTTTGCTAAGCTCAAGTGTAAGTTTTCGGAATTTCTCTCTAGTGGTGGCCATGATTTTATTGTGATGCAAAATGGTGATTTGCATGTTTTATTTACTGTTTTGAAATCATGTTTTAGCATGGTATTTGCTGATGTTTTAAGCCATATGTTGAAGGAAACTCTAGGTAGGAGTTCCTTGATTTTATACATTGATATAATGTGGTTTGATGCTTTGAAATGCATGTTGAATATGGCTTGGTTTAATGCTTTAAAACAGTGAATTAAATGATGAAAAAGATGTATATTGGCAAGTGATGTTTTGAAAATGTTAAGGTCACTAAGGTGGTTAAAAGTCCTTGAGTGAGCCTTGTTACTTAAGAACATCAAGGTGGTTAAAAGTCCTTGGATGATTCTTGTTGCGGACACTAAGGTGGTTAAAAGTCCTTAGGTGATCCTTTCCATGGTGTTTAAAAGTCCATGGGGCCATGGTGTTTAAAAGTCCATGGGGCCAAGGTGTTTAAAAGTCCTTGGGGCCAAGGTGTTTAAAAGTCCTTGGGGTGATTCAAGCTATGGACACAAAGGTGGTTAAAAGTCCTTGTGTGGTCCTCATTCATGGTGTTTAAAAGTCCATGGCCAAGGTGTTTAAAAGTCCTTGGGGCCAAGGTGTTTAAAAGTCCTTGGGAAGTTGATGAACTTCTTTTAAGAAATGGAAATTGTCACTTGAGCCAATATGACATGTTATGTTTATGTTGAAGCATGAGATTGCTTGTTTAAAGTATGCTTTTGAGCATGTGCAAAGGTTGATTTAAAGCATGACTTGTAAATGGTTTTAATTGCATTATTGAATGGTTATTTAAGAGCATTCCTCACTAAGCTATTGCTTACGCTCTCCTCGTTTTCTTAATTCAATAATGCAGAGCATTAGAGTACCTTGAGGGGCAGCAAGGAGGGCAAGCATACAAGTTCAAGTAAAGCTCAATGTATGGAAGGTTTTATAAGCATTTTTTTTAGCTTTTGGGTAATTTGGCAATGGGGGGACCAATGTGTATGTTTTGGGAGGTGTTTGGAACTCCCTAAGTATGTTAAACGATGATTTAAATGCTGGTTTTTGGATTGGATCATTATATGCTTGTTGTGGAAGTTTGTGCTTGAGTAGCTAGCTTGTGTAGGAAGCATGCCTATAGAATTGGGGCTTTTTGCATGTGATGTTGTTTTGATGAATTGATGATGCCTATGAGTCTTATATATGTTGAATTGCATGCTGGTAAAGTTTGGTGGCAATTGGAGCATGTTTGAATGATCAATTGCATGTTTTGGAATGCATTTGGAGCATATTTGAGCAGGGCGTATCGGAACAGTGTGCACCGTTTCGGAACGGGTGCCTTGATTGAACCCAGGCGTCCGAAACGGTATGCACCGTTTCGAAACGGTTTGGTCTCTGCCAGACCCCCGTTGCGGTACTGGTTGCGGAACGGCCCGTGTTTCGAAACGGGTTCTGCCTGTTTCGGAACGGGTGACCGTTGGGGGCTGTCATGGGCGGTTAAATGTTTTGAAATGTTTGCATTTTGGTCCTGAATCTTGTTTGTGCAATTGTATGAGCTTGGGAAGTCCTTTTGAGCTGTAATTTCACAGAGAAGCATGAAACCTGACTAATTTCAAGTTGGTAAGATTAATTTGGGTTAAGTCCTTTTAATTATCAGAAATTACAATTTGGTCCCTAAAGTTGTAATTTGTTCAATTGGGTCTCTGTTTGATCTCTGATGTTTGTGATCTTTGAGTATGTTGTTTGTGTGATCACAATTAGGACTAATGTGCATCTAGACAAGAATAAAAAGAAAAAAAAGGGTCGTTAATCAAGGTTGACTTTCGGGTTGACTTTGGTTTTCCCCGTGTGACTTTCTTAATTCGGGTCAACCGTCTAGGCCGGGTTAAGGGGGTTACAACGCTCCAACGGCAATCTCACATTAGCATCATCCTGAGGTGCAGCTCCATGAGCTCCAGCTACTACTGCTTGGAAAGCCCCAACAATGGCTTGTATCAACATAGACATATCAGGAGCAGCTTGCCCATGAACTCCCTCAGGTCTAGCAACCCCAGCACCAACTCCAGCAGCACCAACCTCAGCTCCACCACCACCATGGGGAGGAGGACGTAGATCCTCAGCATTCTCCACATTCTCGTTCTAATCCGTAGAACGAGTATTGATTCTAAGCTCTCTACGTGGCCCCATAATAAAACAATGCAATTGACAAAATACAATAAATCCAATTAGGCATAATAAGGTAAGTAATCCAAGTACTCAAGCTCATTTTTGAAAACAATTTTTCTCATTAGTAATGATATGGCAATGGGATCTCCAACTAAACCCCAAACACAACATAGCATCACAATTCCATCTCAATAGAACCATACATTAATAATCACACATCATGCTTTCACCGCAAAATTACAAACATTCATAACTACATACAATAACCACTTACCAAGCCCTAATTATTCGTTAACCTGGCTCTGATACCAACAAATGTAACCCCCTTAGCCCGACCTAGACGATTGACCCGAACTACAAAGATTACACGGGGAAAACCAAGGTCAACCCGAAAGTCAACCTTGATTAACGACCCTTTTTCCTTTTAATCTTTTCTAGATGCACATGAAGCCTATGTGATTACTCAGGAAACATAGGAGAGAAAAGCACAGCGATCGGAAATCATTTAAGGACTCAATTGCATGAATTACACTTTTAGGGACCAAAATGTAAATTTTGGAAAATATAAAGACTTTGCAGATTTTAAGCTTACAAATATGTAATTAATCATATTACATGCCTCTCTATCAAATTTCAGCTTAAAATGACATTCCAAGCTCAAGCAATTACATGCACAACATCCAGGACTAAAATGTAAAACATAAGAACTTGAAACAATTCAAATGAACAATCCAACGGTCAACCGTTCCGGAATGCTGACCTTCGTACCGAATTGCCCGTATCGAAACGGTATTGACCGTTTCAGAACTCGGGTGCGTTCCGAGACCAGTATCGGAACAGGCCTCTGCAGTAGCCAAAGTGTTCCAAAACACCTTCACTCGTACCGAAACACTATGACCATTTCGGGCCCGTCTTTCGAAACAAATAAGGGTGTTTCGATACACCCTACCTGCAACAGCATTAAATTCTGGTTTTTCACCTCTTAACACTATCAGGCTTTCTCCAATACATACCATACCATACCAGTAACAAGATTAAATATCAAGGGACATATAAAAGAGGATTAAGCTAGAGCATGGCAACAAATAAATGCCCATTAAGTCTAAAGGCATGCTTTCTAGTCACAAAACCAAATATAAACTTCTAACCTCAAACAAACCATATAAGACCAATCACAACCTTCAAAAGCCAACACAAACTTGCCACAAACTTAGGGAGTTCAAAACACATTTCCCAAATACAATCTTGGAGCCCATTGCCAAATATCAAAACTAAATTATGTAAAAACATCACCATACATGAGCTTTACACTTCTTTGGATGTTCTTAACCTTCTTGCTGCCCAAAATTACTTCAATTATCTACATTGTTGGTAAATGAGAGCGTAAGCACATTTGCTTAGTGAGGCAACCTCTAAAGAAAACCAACACAACAATGCATTATTCAAAACTTTTTCTCAAAAGCCATTTTCAACAACATGCTCATTCTATCTCATGCTTGAAAACCATTTCAAAGCAAATCTTCATTTGAAACCACATGTACTACTATTCTATCTCATGCATTTAAACCAATGCAAATCTCATGGCGAGGCCATATACATGATAAATGGAAACAAAATCATTACATATCATAATCTCATATGCATTTCTCCTAGCATAAAACAACCCTTCATTTGGTACATGTGAATCAAATACATTTCCATATTTTATATTGGCACTTCACATTTCATCTTTACTCGGATCTGCGAATTATCTTGACTCAAAGTCAAGTCCTACCCCGATGGAATCTCTCATCACCGGACTCTCATGGCGGTATCTCTCATCGCCACAAAGCTTGGGTATATCACCAAGTCCTACCCCGATGGTATTTCTCATCATCGGATTCTCACTTTGGATTCGGATGGCACTACCCCCATTTCCCAACTCCAAAGAGCACATACAAATTTTAGTTTATAGTGCACTCTCATCCTATTGATTGATCAATTATATCCGGTAAGTATCTCATCTTCTATGCCAATATATTATGTCAAAATATCATCTCACCTACTATTTTAATGCAATAATTCTCAAAACCTTCTCAACTCATTTCAAATCATAACACATGCTTTGCATTAAATCAAAATCTCAAAACTCATCAATGCAACATGCTATTTCATGAAATCTCTTCAAAGTATCATCTCATGCTACAAATCATGCATAAAACAATAGGAATTTGTCTATCTCAAAGCAAGAGCATGTTAAAGCACTTTTGGGGAAACAACCACAAAATTGAGAGCAAATCTAGCCATACTTACTTCCGGACTTAGGAAGGTGTTTCAAACCTTTCTTAAATCCCCAAACCTTGTTTCTTGTCCCTTAAGGACTTCTAAGACCATTCGCACTCACCGATTACGTTTCGCTTGCTCGCCGAAACACTATCTAAGCTCACAACACTCCCATATCAACACCAAAGGCGTCCGAAGATGTCTCCCCTATTCATAACACATAAGAGCAGAGGATTAATGCATCATCATGCATTGAAATCATCAGCCACACACCTAAACCCGCTGCTCTACTCAAAAGCCTCATTTCGGCCACCAAAAACAACTGAAATCATCTTCAAACTCTCCCAAAACAAAGCCCAGCCAAGATCTATCACTTCTAATCATTTCTAAACACCAATCAACACCAAAAATCACCATAAACTCGCCCTTATACCTCCATCTATAACAGAACACCAAAACCACCCCAAAAACCACCATTCTAGCATTCAAAACTTAGGAATCCAAACCTATTCAGGATTTGTTTGATAAAGCCTCATTTATATCATCAATTACCATCCAAAATACATTAGAAAACAACCTCAAAATAGATCATAACCAACAACCACGAAAATCATCAAGATCTCTCCAAAAATCTTGAGTTTTAACACAATTTCATGTTTCTAACATTAAAGCAACTAAAAAATCATTAACAAAGGATTGAAAACTTTGTAATTTCAGTAAAGAACTGATCATTAGAGGAGAAGGACGAAGCTTACCTCTAATGGTTGATTTCTCCTTGATTTGGGCAAGTTTTCTTGAAAATCCAAAGTGAAAACAAGAGGATTTGATGAGGAAAAGATTAGGAATCAAAAGGAGATTGAAATCTCATCAAAAGGAATGAAAATCAGAGGCTAGTTGATGGAGGAAATGTGTTTGGCAGAAAAGAAATTGAGATAAAATGAAATGAGAGAAAAATATCGTAAGGTACTTATGAAAAGTCAATGATAGATTTCCCTTTTAATAATCTTTATTCCCCTTAATTAAAACATTAATAAAAACACCTAAAATAAAGAGAAATCTGATTAAAAACATTTCGATAAAATTAGCTCCTTAAAGATTCAAAGTTTCAATCCTTTACAAAACAGTTACTATTCAACTTTTGCAAAAACTGCGATTTGGTCACTACTCCGAAATGTAGTATTTCCAAACCTTATTTTGCAAAATTGTTTCCACCACAATCATCCATATAATAAGTGGGGATTTTTGAATATTTTTCATAATTTTAAAGCATCCCAAACTAGGTTTTCCCTAAATCTCCCTTAAAGATTCGAACTGTTGTCGACCAGTCCGATTCAAACTCTAAAACATCTAGTCCCAAAATCGGGGCGTTATAATAAAAATCTACGTGTCCTAGGAAACTTCGAATGCTCTTGACATCGGTCGGCTGCGGCAAGTTGGCAATTACTTCAACCTTGGATTAGTCTACCTTTATTCCATGTGTAGAAATTTTATGCCTCGGGACTATGCCTTCATCGACCATAAAGTGGCATTTTTCCCAATTGAGTACCAGGTATGTTTCCTCGCACCTGGTGAGTACTTTTTCAAGGTTGCCGAGGCAGCTGTCGAAGCTGCTGCCGAAGATAAAAAAGTAGTCCAAAAATGTTTCCATGAAGTCTTCTATCATGTCGGAGAAGATAGCCATCATGCATCACTGGAATGTGGCAGGGGCATTACATAAACCGAACAACATTCTTTGAAAAGCATAAATGCCATGTGGGCAAGTGAATGTTGTTTTGGCCTGGTCCTCCGGTGCGATGGCGATCTGGTTATAACTAGAATATCAACCCAAAAAGCATTAGAAAGGTTTGCAAGCAAGGCGGTCAAGCATTTGATCAATATAATGTAACGTCCTGGTTTTGTGCCTCGATGTTTTATACATCGGACCGGTCGAGAACGGTTCGAATCGAGGATCGGGATAGGATAAAATTGTGATAAAAATTGATAAAATCCTTTAATAATATGTTTAAGAGGTTGGTCAAGTCAATTTTACAAAAAGCGTTTTGGAAAATGGACATTTTGAGTAGTGACCAAATTGTAAAGTTTTAAAACTGTGAAAATTCTATTTTCAAGAGGAGAGTCAAAATCTTATAATCTTTAGGGAGCTTTTGTACAATTTAGCCTTCTTTCAATTTGACATGTGATTTTAAAGGGTTAAAATAAAGGAATTAACATGGTTTTAATTCAATATTAAATAAATGAGAAATTAGAGAGGTTTTAATCACGTAACTACTTTTCCCTCTCTCTTTTCAGCCAAACACATTTGTCAAACAACTTTTCATCAGAATTATTTTCTCTCAAATTCCTATCTTCTTCTCTAAACCCTTTTTCAAAGATTCGCTTCTTTTTCTTCAAGATTTTTGGAAGGAAAACTTGCCAAACTGTCAAGGGAGCAAGGATTGGAGGTAAATCCCGTTCATTAACCTTCAATCTAAGTTCTTTATTGAAATTCCCAAGATTATTGACTCTCATTTATGATTTTAACTGAATTTTGATTATAATTTTTAAATTAAGAGCAAAATCTTGCAAAATTGGGATGTGATTCTTGATTTTCGGATTTGATGAGTTGGGCTCTATTTTGTGTTGATTTTAATTGAGTTCTAAGTTGATTTATATGTCAAAATGATGTGTTGATAACATAGATCCTGGAATCCTTGAGATCCTTAAGGTTCTTGGTTGTTTTAGGTGAGATTTTGGGGTGTTTTGGTGGAATCTTGCTTGCTGGAGGTAAAAGGTTGGGTTAGGATGCTTGTTAGATGTATTTTAATGTTTATAATGCTTTGGAAGTGATGTATGTTGGCTGAGCTTAGTTTAGGAAGAAATCAATTGAGTTTTCAGTTGCTTTGGATGGGTCTTTTGGTGTTGTTTGGGTGAGCAACGAGTTTGCGAATTGTTGCTGGTGTTAGAATGCATTTTAATGCATTTAGATCTCTGTTTTGATGATGTGAAAATAGGGGATCTTGATCCGGAAGCAAACGAGGTGATTTTGGAGGATCTGGAGGTGTAATTTCCGTGTCGGCGAACAAGGCTTCACGTATCGGTGAGTGGAAATGCAATTTCCTACTTTGTAACACTTTGAACGTGGTCTTGGGAGCTTAGTGTAAGTTTGATACACTTAGCTAAGCTCAAGGTATTCCTTGGGCATGTCGTGTTAGCTGAAGGTATTCGTGTTGATCCGCACAAGGTAGAAGCTGTGATGAGCTGGAAAGTGCCTAAGTCAGTGACAGAGGTACGAAGTTTCCTTGGATTGGCTGGGTACTACCGTAGGTTTGTCGAGGGTTTCTCGAAGATAGCAGCGCCTTTGACCAAGTTGTTGCAAAATAGTGTTCGTTTTGAGTGGAGGGATGTGAGACAACAAGCTTTTGAGAAGCTGAAAGAAGCTTTGACGCAAGCTCTTGTTCTGATTCAACCTGAATCTAGTAAGGAGTTTGTGGTTTATAGTGATGCGTCCATTGTTGGTTTGGGCTGCCTGTTGATGCAGGAGGGTAAGGTAATGGCCTATGCATCTAGGCAGTTGAAGGTGCATGAGCGCAACTACCCTACTCATGATCTTGGGCTTGCGGCTGTGGTGTTTGCCTTGAAAATTTGGAGGCATTACCTATTTGGTGAGAAGTGTGTTGTGTTTAGTGACCATAAGAGTTTGAAATATCTCATGTCTCAAAAGGAGTTGAATCTTAGGCAACGTCACTGGGTAGAGTTTCTTAAAGATTACGATCTGATGATTGAGTATCACCCGGGTAAGGCTAATGTTGTGGCCGATGCTTTGAGCAGGAAAGTAGTTGTGGAGTTGAGAGTGATGTTTGCTCGTTTGAGCATATCACATGATGGTGGTCTGATTGCATAATTGCAAGTGAAGCCACCTCTAATACAGTTGATCAAAGATAAGAAGTTGCTTGATGATTCTCTTATTTCGCATGTTCAGGACATTGCAGAAGGTAGACCTTCGGATTTCAACTTTAGTGATGATGGTGTTATGTGCTTTGTGAGTCGAATAGTAGTGCCTGATGGTGCTGAGTTAAGGCACACTATTCTAACTGAAGCTCATAATAGTCCTTTTGCTATGCACTCAGGTAGTACAAAAATGTATCGTGGCGTGAAAGATGAGTATTGTTACATGTAAAAGTGTTTATCGCAATGTAGTGCAAGTGTACACGACGCAAGTAGTAAAGTGATACAGAAGTATCGGACATCGTCTCCACAAGGACTGCACCAATAGCTTCACCTTGGATTACTGCACGAGAGTAAAAAGAAGAGTTTAAATAGTTGTCACGAAAATACTGAAGAGAACTGGAAAATAATATTTAAAGTAATCAAGATAGAGAGAATGGGCTGGTATTGAATTGCTCAGTAGTGTAGGTATTGCTAAGTCTTGGAAAATTTGTTCTGTCGTCGTCCCTGTCGCGGCAACGGTATGTTGTTAGTCACGGTAGCGATCACACAACTCTGTACTTCAAGCTTGGCAAGAATCCCTACTATGCCTTGGCCTATCCCTAGGTCTAAGTCTGTCGATGAACAAGTCTTTGATGATACCTCCCGGCGTGAATCTAATGATTAACACCGATGTTGTTGAATTCTTCCTTAGCCACTTAACCTCGTCCTATCCCTAGGTCCGAGATAGTTCAACTATAAACTAGAGAACTCGCACTTATTCCTTTCGTATACTTAACTCTCCCGATATTAAGTAAATAGATAACCTCACAATGCTCTCCCGATACTCTTGCAAGATGTTAACAACCAGAATAAATGAACTTGAAGTTTATTTTATTAAACAGAAAATTCCTAAAACAAAAGCAATCCTTGCAACTACTTTACAAATCAACTCGTGGCCCTAGGGGGAATTTAGAACATGTTGAGAAGGGAAAAAGGCTAAGGTTTTGGGAAGAAGACTAGAGATAGGTGATATCCTCTCTTAGGTCGAATTACATGCCTTTATATAGGCCTTGGGTTCAAGTCTTCTAATATGGCAAGAATACAAGTTTAAATTAAAGTACAACTCTATTAAAGACTAAATCTTCAAAGCATAAGTCTTTAATTCGTCCTTCCTTCTTGCTTGGAGTTTCTTCCTTGAACTTTGGACTTGACCTTCATTCTGATCTAGGGCTTGGAAAAATATAATGGTATTCCACGATAGACGGGCTTAATTTTCTCTTTCTGTCGAGGCCCACTTTGCTTCTTCTCCTCAAAACTACTGTCGTC
The DNA here is from genome assembly GCA_958450335.1 of Hibiscus tridactylites. Taxonomy (NCBI): domain Eukaryota; kingdom Viridiplantae; phylum Streptophyta; class Magnoliopsida; order Malvales; family Malvaceae; genus Hibiscus; species Hibiscus tridactylites. The sequence goes on along the minus strand of OY288278.1, from coordinate 19,186,123 downwards.
CTTAGCTATCACGACGGCGGCCATGGCAACATCATCCTCCTCATCTGCACATCCAGTTCCAGCTGTGTTGTTTCACTGCCCACCGCCTGCTTCTACATCTGCTACAGCAGCAACCTGCAAAAAGCAACCAATTTCAGTAGAAACTGTGCCATTTAATATATTGGTAATGCATAACTGAAATCTATCCTAAATGCAATGAATTATGCTTGAATGCAGCAGAAATATGGGTTAAATAGGGGGTAAATAATAGAACTTTTACACACTCAACACACCCCCAAACTCATGTTTTTGCTTGCCCTCAAGCAATTCAGACCTAGAAAAAATATATATTTTTTGTTTTTGCTTAAAACAACGAACTTTTCCTTACCTTCCATTCATTCCCTATTGTGAGCAACAATTTGTCGGATAATTTAGGATTCGTCCGGAATCGTGCTATAGTCCTCGTGCAGTGTGTGCATGCTTGTGAACAATTATATGCCAAGACTCCCTTAGTTTCACTAGAATATTTCAGCCTCTAACTTGAATTTTTATGCCAAAGTTTATCTTTTTGGAGGCACTTCTTATGCTCCTTTAATTTTTTTTTTTTAGACTCGACTTTATTTTTTTTCAAGCTTAAGTTTGAGTAGAGCCGGTTTCGGGCACCTCTAGCTAACTTCCTAGAGCCGGTTTCGGGCACCTCTAGGTATATTGAGTCTATTTTGCTAAACTTCTTTTCCTAGAGCCAGTGTTAGGCACCTCTAGGGGCTATTCAAGTGCTAAGCTTCCTATTCTAGTTTACTAGTAGAGTTCTAGGCAATATAACAGTCACAAATAGTGTTTAAGTTTCAGAACTATAGAAAGGCTCTAAACTGCTCCTAAAACTATCTTAAAGGCACTGCCACGACAGGTAAGTTCAGTTCAAAGACTTAAGCCAAAATCATTTTTTAACAAAAATAAACTAGGTAAAAGACACAATTTTTTAAACTAAAAAAAGACTCCATTAATGGAGGGATGCCACCCCCAAACTCAAGGGTTGCATTGCCCTCAATGCAAATGACAATGAAAAGAAAATAAAAAGTACATCACAAAATATATAAAAAAGGCAGACAACAATATAAGGTAAGAAACTTAAATTTTTATGCGCAGTCGTCGCTGCTGCTTAGTCGGATCTGTCGGCGGGTAGGGGCCTTCTTGACTGGCTGGCGGATGGGGGAGGCAGACGTATTTTTCGTTTTGGCCTCCCTCGGAGGTTGAATGCGGGTAGGGGAGATGTGAGGAGGTTCCTCCACTACCTGTACCTCGGAGCTGCTGTTGCTGTCATTGCTGTCACTGCTGCTGCAGCTACCGTCACCACTGGTACTGCCGCTGCCGCTATCTTTCTTGTTCTTGTCTGCCACCGTTTTCTGCCGCTTGACCGGTGTGAACTCTTTGGATAAATTCCTCTTGACAGAGGGTTCGTTGTCGCTTTCCTCCCAAATTGAGGAAGAGGAGAAACCGGCTATGAATGCATCGAGTTCTTCTGAGGGCATTCTTCTCTTGGTTCCTCGGGCAGAGGTGTCAGCTGCGCGGTTGCTGTCGGAGCCTGTCGGGGTAGCAGGTGTAGGGGTATGGGCAGGAGTTTTGGCAGCAAAATATTGGGGTGGAAAGGCAGGAAATACAACATCAGGGAAATTCAGAGAAGTTTGAATGAATTGTATCGTGGTTGTGGTGAAATCCCTAATGAAGCTCATGAGGCCGAGCTGTCGTTCCTCCATCTTTTGTATGGCAGCAAGGATCTGGGAGTAGGTGTCGGCCGGAGCTGCTGCTGCTGTGCTCTGCCTGGCTTATGTGGTAGCAGGTTCAGTGTTTGTCGTCTCTGCTGCTGTGGCAGTAGGGTCGAAGGATGACAGCGGGGTGGCAGTAGTAAGTTCCATCATGCTGAGTATATTTTTCTCTGTCCAGCCCTTCCCTTGGACTCGTAAATCGGTGGCAGCTTCTGGTACATGATGTCCGCGGCAGAGGGCGGTGATGAGGTAGGGGAAGTAGAGTGGTCCCGTCGGCCGGTGTGCACATTCCAAAATACTCTCCTGGATATAGTTTCCCACGTTAATAGGCCTCTCATGTAGAATAGAATGAATGAGGGCTAACATGGGTTGGTCTAAGGTTGTATTGTGCGAAGATGGCATGATTCTCTTTTTAATGAAGGTGTTCCATAGTTTGGCCTCCGAGGTGAGTTGCATCCTCTTCACCATCCTCGGGTTCTTCAGATTTGTGTTCCACTGGGTACCGTCGTCTGTGAGCTCTGCCATGACAGTGTAGTAGGCAGCAGGGTCTAAGCTATCAAGGAATTGCTAGCGACCATCCTCGTTTCTGCCCCCACAAAATCCGTATAAAGTGTTGATGTATTCTGGCTCGAAGGGCACCTATCTCCCTCTGACTTTTACTGCTGTCGCGTTCCTACTGCTGATGGCAGCATAAAAATCTCGGACTAGAGATACATTCATCTCCTCTGGTTGTTCTGCAAATATCTTCCACTGCAGAGCCTTGATTTTCCTAGCAATGAACGGATGCAGTCCCAAATTTCCCTCCTTGGAAATGTAGATAAAACCCTTCTCCTCCCACATGTCACGAATCTGGAAGGATCGTGGGGTGGATGCTGCCGGGGCAGAGCCTGAAGCGGCACTTCTGCGGCTGTTACTAGAAGACATGCTTGCAAGGATTGTGTAAGAAAAAATGAAAGCAAGTAAAATTTTCTAGAGAATGCAAGTAAGAAAAGTAGAAGTGAGTGAAAAATGAATAGTGAAACGTGGTTTATATAGGGGAAGATTTGCTGCCCGTTGGATCTGTAACGGCAGGCGCGAATAACGGGGCCAGCTGTTACGCGGTTTTGGACGCGTGTGTCACACGTTTCCGTGTCTGCTGCGCGTCTGTTACGTGTTTGCGTGTCTGTCGCGACAGCGTGTCGACAGGCTGTATTTTCCACGTCTGTCGCGGCAGCTGTAACGACAGGCTCCAAAGTTGTGCTTTTTGGGCTGATGGAAAAATGGTGGGCTGAATTCACTTTTCCTTTTCTTCTTGTCTCCTTTATTTCCTAAAAAAATAAAAATAAAGACGTTATTTCCTAAAAATAAAATAATTCTAATTTCCTAATATATAATAATAAAAATAAATAAAAATAAAATTTAGGATAAATTAGGGATGCCAGGTAGGGCATCTCCTAAGGTAACCACTTCCTGCATTCTTGGGGCTTCAGTCCCCTAATAATGCTTCAATCGCTGTCCATTGACTTTGAATTGGTGCCCGTCCTTTAAAGATCTGATCGTGATGGCACCATGGGGAAAAACCTGCACCACTTGGAATGGGCCAGACCATCTAGATTTCAGCTTCCATGGGAATAGTTTCAACCTAGAGTTAAAAAACAACACAAGCTGCCCTGGGCAGAACTGTCGTGGCAGCAACTTCTTGTCATGCCACTTCTTGGTCTTGTCTTTGTAAATTCTTGCGTTGTCATAGGCCAATGTTCGAACTTCTTCAATTTCGTTCAGATCAAGTAGCCTTTTCTGCCCTGCTTTTTCCAAGTCTATATTCATTACTTTGATGACCCAGTATGCTTTGTGCTCAATCTCGACAGGTAAATGGCACGTTTTTCCGTAACTTAGCCGATAAGGAAACATTCCCAATGGATTTTTGAACGATGTCCTATAGGCCCATAATGCATCATTGAGGTGTAGAGACCAGTCTTTCCGAGTTGGCTTTACCATCCTTTCAAGAATGTTCTTTACCTCCCTGTTGGATATTTCAGCTTGTCCATTGGTCTGAGGGTGGTATGATGTTGCAATTTGATGTTTGACACCATACTTTTTCAAGGCAGCAGCTATAACCCTATTGTCAAAATGCCCCCCTTCATCACTGATTATCGCCTTAGGGATGCCGAATCTGGAAAATATGTTTTTATACTAAAACCTTTGAACCGTCTTAGCATCATTTTTCTGAGTGGCGATTGCTTCAACCCACTTGGACACATAATCCACTGCTAGGAGGATATATAAGTTCCCACATGAAGATGGGAATGGTCCCATAAAATCGATCCCCCAAACGTCGAAGATCTCGACTTCAAGAATATTCTGCAGTGGCATCTCGTGTCTCCTTGAGATGTTTCTCGTCCGTTGACACTTGTCACAGTTCTTGTAGAATATTTGAGCATATTTGTATGGTGACGGTCAATAGAATCCTGAGTGCAAAACCTATGCAGCAGTTTTGTTACCTCCCAAGTGTCCTCCATACTGTGAAGCATGGCATTGATGAAGTATATCTTCCTGTTCATCCTGTGGTACACATCTCCTTATAACCTGATCTGCACAAATTTTGAAAAGAAGAGGTTCGTTCCAATAATAATGCTTAACATCATTTTGGAACCTCTTCCTAGCTTGATAATTAAGGTCAGGAGGAGTTATTCTGCTAACTAAATAATTAACGAAATCAACATACCAGGGGAGTTCAAAAGACTTACCTGCCGCCATGGCTGTCGCGGCAGTGATTGTGGCAGCAAACAGCTGCTCATCAGGGAAGGTCTCCAGTATGTTTGTCTCATCTACCGGTAGACTCTTTCTCTTTTCCAACCTTGACAAGTGATCTGCCACTTGATTCTCTGTTCCCTTTTTGTCCTTGATTTCAAGGTCAAATTCTTGCAGTAGTAGAATCCAACGTATCAGTCGAGGCTTTGGGTCCTTTTTTGTGAACAGATACTTTAGTGCATAGTGGTTTGTGTGGACTATGACTTTCATTCCAAGCATATAAGAACGAAACTTGTCAATGGAGAATACCACAGCTAATAATTCCTTCTCTGTGGTGGTGTAGTTCACTTGGGCGTTGTTCAGTGTTTTGCTGGCATAGTATATTACATGAAAAAGTTTGTCTTTCCTCTGCCCAAGCGCTGCCCCGACAGCATAGTCACTAGCATCACACATGATCTCAAACGGCAGTGTCCAATATGGTGGCTGTACTATTGGGGCTGTTACTAGCTTTTCTTTTGGAACCTTGAATGCCTCAGTACATTCAGCGTTAAAGTCGAAGGGACGGTCCTGCTCCAGAAGATGGCATACGGGCTTGGTGATCTTCGAAAAATTCGCTATGAACCTTCGGTAAAAACCAGTATGTCCTAAGAAACTTCTGATTCCCTTGACTGTGGTGGGTGGCGGTAGCTTTTCAATCACTTCTATTTTAGCTCTGTCGAATTCTATGCCACGGCAGCTAATTTTATGGCCAAGGACTATCCCTTCCTCCACCATGAAGTGACACTTTTCCCAGTTCAATACAAAGTTTGCTTTTTCACATCTCTCGAGCACCTTCTGTAGGTTGCCTAGGCAGCTTTCAAAGTTGTCTCCAAAGACTGAAAAGTCATCCATGAATATTTCTAGGAAATACTCCACCATATAGGAGAATATTGCCATCATGCATCATTGAAAGGTGGCTGGTGCATTACAGAGTCCAAAGGGCATTCTCCTAAAAGCATAAGTTCCGTAAGGGCATGTGAACATCGTCTTTTCTTGATCTTCCGGTGCGATGGCTATTTGATTATAACCTGAGTAACCATCAAGAAAACAATAGTAAGGTTTACCCGCTAGTCTATCAAGCATTTGATCAATAAAGGGTAAAGGAAAGTGGTCCTTCCGGGTAGCTTTGTTAAGCTTCCGATAGTCCATACAAACCCTCCAACCGGTCACAGTCCTGGTTTGGATTAGCTCGTTGTCTTCATTGGTTACCACAATTATTCCTCCTTTCTTAGGAACGCACTGCACCGAGCTCACCCATTTGCTATCTGAAATGGCGTAGATTATTCCATCATCTAGCCATTTGATTATCTCTTTACGCACTACTTCTTGGATAGCATGGTTTAGACGTCTTTGTGCATCAATAGTCGGCTTATGATCATCCTCAAAAAGAATTTTATGCATACATAATGCTGGACTGATGCCTTGGATATCAGCTATCGTCCATCCAATAGCCTTCTTGTGCTGCTGCAGCATCCCTATTAACTATTGTTCCCGTTCCTGCATCAACTTGGAAGAGATGATTAGGAGCAACGTATCATTTAAACCAAGGAAGACGTATTTTAGCTGCCCTGGCAGGGGCTTAAGATTTATAACTGGGGGCTCAACAGTTGATGGCTTTTGAATTACATGGTTATCCGAGGTGTGGTTTAAAGGTTCGAACAACTTACTTGGACGATTGCCAATCCAATTTACCTCCTCTCGATCTTCAGTATCGGATGTATCAAAGTCTGAGGAGCTGTTGTCGTCGGTGATGTCGTGATAATCTTCTAAGTGGCTGCCGAGGCATTGACCAATTTTGATGCCGTGGCAGCCCGACCTGATGCAGGGTTGGTCAAGGGTAACTTCAGTGATAACCTTGCATTCTTCTTCTGCATCAGCATGCTTCATTGCTTGGAGAACATTCAACTTGATTTCTTGATCGTTTACTCTCATGGTGAGTTCTCCTTTTTCCTCATCAATCAGTGATCTTCCTGTGGCTAAGAAGGGTCACCCCAGGATGAATGGTGCGTTTTCATCAGCTTCACAATCTAAGACAAGAAAGTCAGCATGAAAAATAAACTTATCCACCCTTACCAGAATATCTTCAATTTTTCCTTCTGGATGAACATAAGAGCGGTCTGCCAGCTGCAGAATTACTGTTGTGGGCCGAGCTTTTCCAATACCTAATTTCTGAAAAACAGATTTGGGCATTAAATTTATACTAGCACCAAGATCACAAAGTGCCTTACCCACAAATTTGTCTCCGATTACGCATGGTATGATGAAGCTCCTAGGATCCTTCTTCTTCTAGGGTGGATGCTTGTGCAGAATACTTATGCATCCTTCTGTCATCTTAACGGTTTCAAATTCCCCAAGTCTGGATTTCTTCGACATGGCATCTTTGAGAAATTTGGCATAACCGGACATCTCCCTAACAGCATCTAACAACGGAATGTTGATATGAACATGCTTAAAAATATCATAAATCTTCTTAAGCTGTGATTCTTGTTTCAATTTCTGTAACCGCTGAGGAAAAGGAGGTGGGGGACGATAATCAGCAATACGTCCTTCCCACTGCATACGCATCTGAGGAGGTTTAGGTTCATCATCTTTTTCCTCTGTCTCTTCTGTTGTCGTGACAGGCTCATCGGCAACATGCTGTTTGTTACTTGTCGGGACAGCTTCCTCGACAGTGGACTCCAAGGCTGGTTTCTTAACTGATTCAGTTTCCTTTTCAGGCTCTGGTAGTTTCTTCCCACTCCTAGTAGTGATGGCTTTACAATGCTCATGTGTGGGTTGTCTAGCGTTTTCAGTATCGCTAGGAAATCATCCATTCTGCCTTGGTTTAATATGCTGGGAAACCTGACCCATCTGTGTCTCTAATGATTTCAGAGTAGCTTCATGATTAGTCATCCGCATCTCTGTTTTATCCATGAATGTTTCCGTCTTCTTGACAAAGTGATTCATGTTCTCAATGTAGGTTCCTGTTTGAGACATGAACGTAGCCAGAGTCTGTTCCAATATACTAGTTGTGGCAGCTGGTGGTTGTTGTTGTTGCTGATGCGGTTGCTGCCGAGTCAGCTATCTAGGTCCTCCTTGGTTCTGTGTATTCTGTGCTTGAGGATTTAGGGCATTATTAGGATTGCTCCAAGAGAACTTGGGATCCTTTCTCAAGTTGGGATTGTAATTGTTGGAGTTATAATTCTGCTTATTGTAGTTCTCAACATACATCCCTTCTTCTAACTGTATTGGACATTCCTCCGAACTGTGATTTCCTTCACACGTTTCGCATACCTCCTCTGTAGAGTAGACAGGCTGTGAATCTTCTTTCAAGAGCTTTTTCATAGCCTTGGTGAGATATGCCACTTTTGATTTTAATGAGCTGTCGGTCTCATATTCTTTTACAGCTAGAACCCGTTTACCCCCTCTTCTTACTGTCAGAAACTGTTCCTCATTCTTCGCCAGATTTTTCAATACTACCATTGCCTCATCTGGGTCTTTGTCCAGCAGTAATCCATTTGTTGCTGAATCAATTCTAATGCGAGTTAGTAAATTGGCAACGTTATAGAATTTTGTTACCTGGTTCCAAACGGGGAATCCATGCATTGGGCAGTTCCTTAGAAGAGCGGTAAATCTGTCTCAGGCCTCGTGCATTGGCTCGTCATCTTTCTGTTGAAAAGTAGCAATTCTGTTACGTAATCGCCAAATGTAACCCCCTTAACCCGGCCTAGACGGTTGACCCGAATTCAGAAGATTACACGGGGAAAACCAAAGTCAACCTGAAGTCAACCTTGATTAACGACCCCTTTTTTTAAAAAAAAAACTTATCTAGATGCACATTAACCCTAAACATGTTTACCAGAACAACATACTCAGAGATCACAATAATCAAAGATCATTCAGGGACTCAATTGCACAAATTACAACTTTAGGGACCAAATTGTAAATTCTAAAAACTTTAAGGACTTAACCCAATTTTAAGTTACCAACTCGAAATTAATCATCTTTCATGCTTCTCTGCCAAATTTCAGCTCAAACGGACATCTCAAACTCATAGAATTGCATAAACATGTTTTAGGACCAAAATGCAAACATTTCAGAACATAAGACCAACAATTTCAGTGCCCAACGGTCGAGTGTTTCGGAACAGGGAGAACCCGTTCCGAAACGCGGGACCGTTCCGCAACGGTTCCGAAACAGTGCCTGGCAGTGGCATATCCGTTCCGGAACAGCTCCTTCCGTTTCGGAACGCCCAGGCCATTTCAGGCCCCCGTTCCGATACGGTAGCACCTGTTCCGAAACATGCTGCCCAGATTGCAGAAAAATCGCTGGTTTATCATGCAATTGACCAACCGAACGTGCTCCAAAAGCCACCAAATTATGCCAGCAAATCATACAACATACAAAGAACATAATTGCATCAACCAAACATCAACATGGCATCAATTATGAAAATCCCCAAATCTATAGGCATGCTTCCTACTTAGCAAACCATTCAAGCATCAATTTAACAAAACCATCTCAAAAAGGCCAATTACATGTTCCAACATTATTAGCAACATAAATCCATCTTAGGGAGTCCAAAACATCTCCCAAAACATCAACTTAGGTTCCCCATTGCCAAATGCCAAAAGCTAATAGTGTTTAAGAAACCTTCACCATACATGAGCTTTGTTCACCACTTGGATTCTTGTCCCCCTTGCTGCCGTCAATGCACTTTAATGCTCTGCATTATTGGTTTAAGAAAAGAGAGAGAGCGTAAGCAAAAGCTTAGTGAGGAATGCTCACTTAAAACCACACAATAATGCATTTTCAAAACACATTTATAAACCTTAATTCAAATAATCATTTGCACATGCTCATAAGCATTTAAAACAAGCAATTCATGCTTCAAGTTCATATCATGTCATATTGGCAACAAGTGATACATTCCACATAAGATCCACACATGGACTTTTAAACACCATTGTGATCTTACAATTTCCAAGGACCACACATGGATGTTTAAACACCAATGTGTCCTTAACCCATGGACTTTTAAACACCATGGCAAGGACCACACAAGGACTTTTAAACACCTTTGTGTCCTTAACAAGAATCTCCCAAGGACTTTTAAACACCTTGGAGTTCTTAAATAAACAAGGCATACACAAGGAATTTTAACCACCTTTGTATCCTTAACCAAGGACCAACCATGGACTTTTAAACACCATGTTGTCCTTAAATACACAAGACTCACCCAAGGAATTTTAACCACCTTGGTGATCTTAACCAAGAACCAACCATGTACTTTTAACCACCATGTTGTTCTTAAATATACAAGGCTCACACAAGGACTTTTAACCACCTTTGTGACCTTAACCATCACTTGCCAATATGCATCTTTTACAACAATATTCCACTGTTTTAAAGCATTTACCAAAGCCATAATCATCATGCATCATAGTGCATCAAAACCACATTTAACAAAGTTCAAAAACAAGAATCTCTTACCTTGAGCATTCTTCAATACATGGCTTATAAAATCAGCAACTAACATGCTAAAATATGCTTTCAAAACAGAATTTAAAACATACAAACAACCACATTGCATACAACCAATCCATGGTTCATCATCAAGAGAGTTTTTCCGAAAACTTACTCTTGAGCTTAGCTAAGTTGCTTAGACTTAAACTAAGCTCCCAAACCTTCAAAACATTGGTTTCAAGGCTGAAAACCAAAATCCACTCACCGATTCCGTTTCGCCACTTGCCGAAACACCAATCAAGCTTCCGGATCACCACCACTTGGATCCAAAGATGACTCCCCTGTTTTAAACACATCAAAGCAGAGGATTAATGCATCATCATGCATTAATAGCTTCAATGAAAGCACCTAAACCCGCTGCTCTCATCCACACTCTATTTTCGGCTACCAAACACAACCAAAAATGCATCCAAACAACTCCACAACACTACCCAGCCATGATTCATCAAATCTAATCATTCATAAACCTCAATTATCATCCAAAAAGGATCTAACCACGTCCTTATACCTCCAGCTATAACAGATAAACAAGATCACTCCAAAAACCATCAAAATACTCAAGCAAAACTTAGGAAATTCAACCTATCCAGGATTGCATTAATTAAACCTCAATTCCTCATCAATTTAACATTCATTTATCATCAAAAAGACACCTCAAATCACTGCTTAAACAGATCATACGAATTTTAACCAAAATCAACCAAATCTTGCATTTTAAAGCCAATATTAAGAACACATCTATAAAACCTTTTATAAAACACAAATTAAGGATTGAGAACTTAGGAATTTCAGTAAAGAACTGAGAGTTTAGAGGAGAAGGACGTTCTTACCTCCAAACTTGAGTTTCTCCCTTTTAGAACCAAGATTTCTTGAAAATCCACTTAGCAAATGGTAAGGTTTTGATGAGAAGATGATTAGCAATCAAAAGAGAATTGAAAAGAGATATTTAGGTAACAAAATCAGAGGGAAAAGCTCTGGAGAAAAATGTTTGGCTTGAGAGAAAAGATGAGAGAAAATGAAAATGAAAATGGAAAATGGAAAAGTTAGTTGGAAATTAGGAAAATATCTTCCCTCCTTTTTAGCTTTATTTAAAAACCTTTAATAAATCATTTAATATCTTAGAAAAATCTGGAGAAACTCCCTTTTGGGTAAATAGCTCCTTAAAGATTCAAAGTTTCAATCCTTTTTAAAACAGTCTCATAGTTTTCAAAAATTACATTTTGGTCACTAACCCAAAATGTCACCCTTCAAAACCTCATTTTGTAAAATTGATTTCACCTAACTCTTATATATAATAAAAGAGGATTTTAAGACATTTTTCCATATTTTTAATGCAACCCGAACTAGGCTTTCCTACTTTCACCTTTTTATATTCGAACCGTACTTTGACTGAACCGGTCCAAACCCAAAACTTCTAAGCCCAAAACCGGGGTGTTACAACTCTCCCCCCCTTAAGAAATTTCGTCCTCGAAATTTACCTGAAGGAAAGAGGTACGGAAACTGCTTCAACATGTCATCCTTCTGTTCCCACGTGGCTTCCTCAACACCACGGTGCTTCCACAACACCTTTACCAATTCAATGGTCCTGCCTCGAAGAACCTTGCTATCCGAATCCAGAATCTTCACCGGTTCCTCATCATAGGTCAAATCCGGATTCAATTCCACTTCTTCCACAGGCATCACATGCGAAGGATCAGATCTATACTTCTGGAGCATAGAAACATGAAACACATCATGAATCCTTTCCAACTCTTGAGGTAGCCTCAACTTGTATGCAACAGGACCCACACGCTCAATCACCTCGTATGGTCCAATGTACCTAGGGCTCAACTTACCCTTCCGGCCAAACCTCATCACCTTTTTCCAAGGCGAAACCTTCAAAAACACACGGTCACCCGCCGCATACCCAACCTCCTTACGCTTCAAATCCGCGTAAGACTTTTGCCGATCAGAAGCTGCCTTCAAACGCTCACAAATGAGCTTCACCTTCTCGGTGGTTCCTTTCAACAAAGCCGGCATCGAAACCAACTTCTGACCCGTTTCAGCCCAACACAAAGGAGTCCTACACTTCCTCCCGTACAAAGCCTCATAAGGTGCCATTTGAACACTTGCTTGATAACTATTGTTATAAGCAAACTCTACCAAAGGCAAATGTTTCTCCAAAGAGCCCTGAAACTCAATCACGCAGCACCTCAACATATCCTCCAAAATCTGGATAACACGCTCGGACTGACCATCCGACTGAGGATGATAAGATGTACTGAAATTTAGCCGTGTACCCAAAGCTTGATGCAAACACTGCTAGAAACGCGATGTAAACCTCGGATCCCTATCCGACACAATCGACTTAGGCACACCATGCAGCCGCACAATCTCAGCAATGTACAGCTCCGCAAGCTTATCCAAAGAGAACGTAGTATGCACAGGTAAGAAATGCACACACTTCGTCAGGCGATCCACAATCACCCACACCGAATTCTTCTTCGATGGTGACAAAGGTAAACCAGATACAAAATCCATGGTAATCCTTTCCCACTTCCATTCAGGGATTCTCAAAGGTTGCAACAACCCTGAAGGAACCTGATGTTCAGCCTTAACTCGCTGACACACCATACACTTGCTTACAAACTCTGCAACATCTTTCTTTAAACCCACCCAATAGTACTCATCACGAAGATCACGATACATTTTAGTACTACCAGGGTGCATAGCAAAAGGACTACTATGACCTTCAGTCAGAATAGCACGCCTCAACTCAGCATCATTGGGCACTACTATCCGACTCCCAAAACACAATACACCGTCATCATTAAAACAGAAATCCGAAGGCCTACCCTCCGCGATATCATCAATGAACACCACAACAAACTTGTCCAGGTATTCATGAAACACTCGATTCATCATGTCCATGAAAGCTGCAGGAGCATTTGTCAAACCAAACGGCATCACAAGGAACTCATAATGCCCATATCTTGTCCTGAACGTTGTCTTAGGCACATCTACATCCTTCACCTTCAACTGGTAATACCCTGACCTCAAGTCAATCTTAGAGAACACAGCTGCTCCCCGAAATTGATCAAAGAGATCATCAATTCTTGGAAAAGGATATCGATTCTTGATAGTCAACTTGTTCAGCTGACGGTAATCAATGCACATTCTCATAGTGCCATCCTTCTTCTTCACAAACAAGACCGGTGCACCCCAAGGTGACACACTCGGCCGAATGAACCCACGATCAAGCAATTCTTGCAACTGCGTCTTCAGTTCCTTCAACTCTTTGGGTGCCATTCTATAAGGGGTAATGGACACAGGAGTTGTATTCTCATACAACTCAATCCCAAACTCCACCTCGCGATTAGGAGGCAATCCAGGCAACTCCTCAGGAAACACACCAGGAAACTCTTTCACAATCCTGATATCTTGCACACGCAACTCCTTAGAGCTAGGATTCATCACAAAAGCTAGATAAGCTTCACAACCCTGCCTCAGCATCCTGCTCGCTTCCAATGTAGATACCACATTGGCAAGAAACTTCACATTCTCACCAACCACGACTACCTCATAATCATCCGCAAGCTTCAACGAAACTCGCTTATTTTCACAATCCACTACAGCACGATGCTCAGCAAGCCAATCCATACCAAGGATTACATCAAAACCATAGAAAGGCAGCTCCATAAGGTCAACATGAAAAACATGATCTTGAACAACCAAAGGACATCTTCTATAAAGCTTTCGAGTCACAACAGTCTCACCAAAAGAACTAGTGACACGCACACCAACATCCAAAAACTCAACAGGCAAACCAAGCAATTCAGCATGCTCACGCAAAATGTATGAGTGCGTAGATCCAGAATCAATCAGGGAAAGTAATGACAAGGATTGCAAAGTAAAAGTACCTGCGATCACATCCGCGTCATTCCTCCCTTCCCGCTGAGCATACACCCTGGCTTGACCGCCACCCTCAGGCTGAATAGCCACAACATGGGCCACACCCCGACCACCTTCCTCTCTCCGCTGGAAGTTACCACGGCCGCGCCCACGACCTCTCTGTGGTGCCACAGAAACCGCAGGAGCACGCACTTGGCCACCAGCCAACATAGGACACTCTCTCCTCATGTAATCCGTAGATCCACAGTTCCAGCACGCTTTACCAGCTGCCACAACAGGAGCTTGCACCTCCCTCACAGCACGAGGACAATCACGCTTTATATGGCCACGCGAACCACATGTCCAACATGCACTCGGATCATCTCTAGCATTGCCTCCCCGAGCAGGCGCACCACCACCTCGTTTAGCTGAGGACTGATACTTCTGATCACGTCCCCTCTTGTTCCGTCCACCACCGGAACTATATTCAGCAGCTCGATTACCAGCACTTGACCCAGCACTTTTAGCAGACAAACCCAAGTTCATCTCAATATCCTTTGCTCGGCCCACCAGCACATCAAAATCACTATACTCGGTAGCCAGCACATACATCGTTACTTCCGTCACTAAACCATAGCGAAATCTTTCACACCTCTCCCGCTCATCCGGGACAAGCTCAGGTGCGTATTGACTGAGTCGAACAAACTGAACTTCATACTCAGCTACAGACATGCTCCCCTGGGTAAGAAACATGAATTCCCTCTTCTTTTCATCTAGGTACCTCACACCCAGATACCTTCTCTTGAACGCGTTCTGAAAGAACGTCCAAGTTACATCAGCTTCCGCCATCCCAGCGATAGTGGTTGTCCACCATGTGTAAGCATCATCCTGAAGCAATGATACTACACAGCCCAGCTTCTGCACATCAGTGCAACTCATCTGCCCCAAGATTCTCTTGGTACTCTCTAACCAAGACTCAGAACCTTCAGCTGACAAACCCCTGAACTCAGTACCTCCCAGACTGCGTAAGCGTTCCAAGGGTAGTCTAACTCCAGCATCTCCCTGATGCCCAGCTCCTTGAGCTCCAGCTACTTCCGCTCGAAAAGCACCAGCAATAGCTTGAACCAACATGGCCATGTCAGGTATAGCTTGCCCTTGACCAGCCTCAGGTCCTGCGACCCCAGCACCAGCTGCAGCACCAGCTCCTTCACCCTCAGCACCACCACCACCAGGCGGAGGAGGTAAATCCATAGCATTCTCAATGTTCTCTTCATTTTCGTTCTGAGCAGTAGCTCGCGTACTAACCCATACTTCTCTACGAGGTGCCATACTCTAACAATACAATCACAATGCAATAAAACAAGTCAGGCTCAGTAAGGTAAGCAATCCAAGTACTCAAGCTCATTTCCACTTAAAAACAACATCGTTACATTAGCTTTGATTTGGAATGGGTACCCACAACATGCTTCACCACAACATACACCACAATTGCAACATATTTACAATTCGCTCAACATGCTCTCATTCAACAAGCATACAAGCATACATACTTTAATCATTCACATAATCATTCCCAATTACTCGAGAACTCAGCTCTGATACCACCAAATGTAACCCCCTTAACCCGGCCTAGACGGTTGACCCGAATTAAGAAGATTACACGGGGAAAACCAAAGTCAACCCGAAAGTCAACCTTGATTAACGACCCCTTTTTTCTTTTAAAAAACTTATCTAGATGCACATTAACCCTAAACATGTTTACCAGAACAACATACTCAGAGATCACAATAATCAAAGATCATTCAGGGACTCAATTGCACAAATTACAACTTTAGGGACCAAATTGAAATTCTGAAAACTTTAAGGACTTAACCCAATTTTAAGTTACCAACTCGAAATTAATCATCTTTCATGCTTCTCTGCCAAATTTCAGCTCAAACGGACATCTCAAACTCATACAATTGCATAAACATGTTTCAGGACAAAAATGCAAACATTTCAGAACATAAGACAAACAATTTCAGTGCCCAACGGTCGAATGTTTCGGAACAGGAAGAACCCGTTCCGAAACGCGGGACCGTTCCGCAACTGGTTCCGAAACAGTGCCTGGCAGTGGCATATCCGTCCCGGAACAGCTCCTTCCGTTTCGGAACGCCCAGGCCATTTCAGGACCTCGTTCCGATACGGTAGCACCTGTTCCGAAACATGCTGCCCAGATTGCAGAAAAATCGCTGGTTTATCATGCAATTGACCAACCGAACGTGCTCCAAAAGCCACCAAATTATGCCAGCAAATCATACAACATACAAAGAACATAATTGCATCAACCAAACATCAACATGGCATCAATTATGAAAATCCCCAAATCTATAGGCATGCTTCCTACTTAGCAAACCATTCAAGCATCAATTTAACAAAACCATCTCAAAAAGGCCAATTACATGTTCCAACATTATTAGCAACATAAATCCAACTTAGGGAGTCCAAAACATCTCCCAAAACATCAACTTAGGTTCCCCATTGCCAAATGCCAAAAGCTAATAGTGTTTAAGAAACCTTCACCATACATGAGCTTTGTTCACCACTTGGATTATTGTCCCCCTTGCTGCCCTCAATGCACTTTAATGCTCTGCATTATTGGTTTAAGAAAAGAGAGAGAGCGTAAGCAAAAGCTTAGTGAGGAATGCTCACTTAAAACCACACAATAATGCATTTTCAAAACACATTTATAAACCTTAATTCAAATAATCATTTGCACATGCTCATAAGCATTTAAAACAAGCAATTCATGCTTCAAGTTCATATCATGTCATATTGGCAACAAGTGATACATTCCACATAAGATCCACACATGGACTTTTAAACACCATTGTGATCTTACAATTTCCAAGGACCACACATGGATGTTTAAACACCATTGTGTCCTTAACACATGAACTTTTAAACACCATGGCAAGGACCACACAAGGACTTTTAAACACCTTTGTGTCCTTAACAAGAATCTCCCAAGGACTTTTAAACACCTTGGAGTTCTTAAATAAACAAGGCATACACAAGGAATTTTAACCACCTTTGTATCCTTAACCAAGGACCAACCATGGACTTTTAAACACCATGTTGTCCTTAAATACACAAGACTCACCCAAGGAATTTTAACCACCTTGGTGATCTTAACCAAGAAACAACCATGGACTTTTAACCACCATGTTGTTCTTAAATATACAAGGCTCACACAAGGACTTTTAACCACCTTTGTGACCTTAACCATCACTTGCCAATATGCATCTTTTACAACAATATTCCACTGTTTTAAAGCATTTACCAAAGCCATAATCATCATGCATCATAGTGCATCAGAACCACATTTAACAAAGTTCAAAAACAAGAATCTCTTACCTTGAGCATTCTTCAATACATGGCTTATAAAATCAGCAACTAACATGCTAAAATATGCTTTCAAAACAGAATTTAAAACATGCAAACAACCACATTGCATACAACCAATCCATGGTTCATCATCAAGAGAGTTTTTCCGAAAACTTACTCTTGAGCTTAGCTAAGTTGCATAGACTTAAACTAAGCTCCCAAACCTTCAAAACATTGGTTTCAAGGCTGAAAACCAAAATCCACTCACCGATTCCGTTTCGCCACTTGCCGAAACACCAATCAAGCTTCCGGATCACCACCACTTGGATCCAAAGATGACTCCCCTGTTTTAAACACATCAAAGAAGAGGATTAATGCATCATCATGCATTAATAGCTTCAATGAAAGCACCTAAACCCGCTGCTCTCATCCACACTCCATTTTCGGCTACCAAACACAACCGAAAATGCATCCAAACAACTCCATAACACTACCCAGCCATGATTCATCAAATCTAATCATTCATAAACCTCAATTATCATCCAAAAAGGATCTAACCACGTCCTTATACCTCCAGCTATAACAGATAAACAAGATCACTCCAAAAACCATCAAAATACTCAAGCAAAACTTAGGAAATTCAACCTATTCGAGATTGCATTAATTAAACCTCAATTCCTCATCAATTTAACATTCATTTATCATCAAAAAGACACCTCAAATCACTGCTTAAACATATCATAGGAATTTTAACCAAAATCAACCAAATCTTGCATTTTAAAGCCAAGATTAAGAACACATCTATAAAACCTTTTATAAAACACAAATTAAGGATTGAGAACTTAGGAATTTCAGTAAAGAACTGAGAGTTTAGAGGAGAAGGATGTTCTTACCTCCAAACTTGAGTTTCTCCCTTTTAGAACCAAGATTTCTTGAAAATCCACTTAGCAAATGGTAAGTTTTTGATGAGAAGATGATTAGCAATCAAAAGAGAATTGAAAAGAGATATTTAGGTAACAAAATCAGAGGGAAAAGCTCTGTAGAAAAATGTTTGGCTTGAGAGAAAAGATGAGAGAAAATGAAAATGGAAAATGGAAAAGTTAGTTGGAAATTAGGAAAATATCTTCCCTCCTTTTTAGCTTTATTTAAAAACCTTTAATAAATCATTTAATATCTTAGAAAAATCTGGAGAAACTCCCTTTTGGGTAAATATCTCCTTAAAGATTCAAAGTTTCAATCCTTTTTAAAACAGTCTCACAGTTTTCAAAAATTACATTTTGGTCACTAACCCAAAATGTCACCCTTCCAAACCTTATTTTGTAAAATTGATTTCACCTAACTCTTACATATAATAAAAGAGGATTTTAAGACATTTTTCCATATTTTTAATGCAACCCGAACTAGGCTTTCCTAATTTCACCTTTTTATATTCGAACCGTACTTTAACCGAACCGGTCCAAACCCAAAACTTCTATGCCCAAAACCGGGGCGTTACATAATCGCTCAGATAAGTTTGAAGGATTAAAACGAGACAAAAATTCACGAGTTAAATCTGCCCAAGTTCTAATTGAACCAGGCGTAAGTTTATTCCACCAAGTCTTTGCCCTGTCCCTCAATGAATGAGGAAATAACCGAAGCCTCAGTACCTCCGAATTAACTCCTGGTAGTCTAAACAAAACAGTCTCACATCGTTGTTGATCATGCTGAACATAACATGTTTCAGCTCAATGTTGTCAACATCTACATCTGGCAGGATGGTTTCTAATTCTACATGATCATTGAGCATGTAGTCTCGACATGACCGGCGTGTTGCAGCGACAGGAGGGTCATTCCCTCCGGTAGGATTGTTATTATCCTGGAGATTCCCTTGGTTGTCCCTTCTTTCTTCACGTATTTCGTTCTCCATTGCTTCGAGTTGTTCCTCTAGGTATTCGTTCCTTTCAACGAGGTAACGAACTCTTTTCTTGAGATTGAATGTTCGTTCGGGTTCGAGATCTAACTGGCACTCAGGTTCCTTTCCCTGTTGAGACCTGCGCATATGCAGACAAAAGACCTTGTGAAAGGTATAGGTTGAACAATCCAAGTAAAACAAAAAAATAAAACGAATGCAGTAAAAGGTAGGGTAAAGTTATGTTGTCAGTCCCCAGCAACGACGCCAAAAACTTGTTGCGTGTAAAAGTGTCTATAGCTTCACAAGGACTGGGCCAATAGCTTCACCTTGGATTACTGCACGAGAGTAAAAAGAAGAGTTTAAATAGTTGTCACAAAAATAGTAAAGGGAACTGGAAAATAAGATTTAAAGTAATCAAGATAGAGAGAATGGGCTGTTATTGAATTGCTCAGTAGTGTAGGTATTGCTAAGTCTTGGAAAATCTGTTTTGTCGTCGTCCTTGTCGCGGCAGCACCCGTCGCGGCAGTGATCTGTTGTTAGTCGCGGCAGCGATCACACAACTCTGTACTTCAAGCTTGGCAAGAATTCCTGCTATACCTTGGCCTATCCCTAAGTCCAAGTCTGTCGATGAACACGTCTTTGATGATACCTCCCGGCGTGAATCGAAGGATGAACACCAATGTTGTTGAATTCTTCCTTAGTCACTTAACCTCGTCCTATCCCTAGGTCCGAGATAGTTCAGCTATAAACTAGAGAACCCGCACTTATTCCTTTCGTATACTTAACTCTCCCGATATTAAGTAAATAGATAACCTCACAATGCTCTCCCGATACTCTTGCAAGATGTTAACAACCAGAATAAATGAACTTGAAGTTTATTTTATTGAACAGAAAATTCCTAAAACAAAATCAATCCTTGCAACTACTTTACAAATCAACTCGTGGCCCTAGGGGGAATTTAGAACATGTTGAGAAGGGAAAACGGCTAGGGTTTTAGGTAGAATACAAGTTTTCTAATATGGCAAGAATACAAGTTTAAATTAAAGTACAACTCTATTAAAGACTAAATCTTCAGAGCATAAGTCTTTAATTCGTCCTTCCTTCTTGCTTGGTGTTTCTTCCTTGAACTTTGGGCTTGTCCTTCATTCTGATATAGGGCTTGGAAAAATATAATGGTATTCCACGACAGACGGGCTTAATTTTCTTTTTCTGTCGAGGCCCACTTTGCTTCTTCTCCTCAAAACTGTTGTCGTCCTTAGCTGTCACGGCGGTGGCCATGGCAGCATCGTCCTTCTCGTCTGCACATCCAGTTCCAGCTCTACTGTTTCACTGCCCAGCGCCTGCTTCTCCATCTGCTACAGCAGCAACCTTCAAAGCAACCAATTTCAGTAGAAAATGTGCCATTTAATATATTTGTGATGCATAACTGAAATCTATCCTGAATGCAATGAATTATGCTTGAATGCAGCAGAAATATGGGTTAAATAGGGGGTAAATAATAGAACTTTTACACACTCAACAAGTGCTACTGGGTGGGGTTGAAAAAGGATGTGCTTGAGTTTGTTAGTAAGTGCATGGTGTGTCAGCGAGTGAAGGCTGAGAATCAGGTTCCTTCTGGGTTGTTGCAGCCTTTGAGAATCCCAGAATGGAAGTGGGAGAGAATCACCATGGATTTTGTGTCTGGCTTGCCTTTGTCACCGACAAAGAAGAATTCAGTTTGGGTGATCGTTGATCGGCTTACCAAGTGTGCACATTTTTTGCATGTGCATACTACATATACTTTGGATAAGTTGGCCGAGTTATACATAGCTGAGATTGTGTGGTTGCATGGAGTACCAAAGTCCATTGTGTCGGATAGAGATCTGAGGTTTACAACACGATTTTGGGAATGTTTGCATCAAGCTTTGGGTACACGGATAAATTTCAGTACTTCTTATCATCCTCAGACGGATGGACAGTCAGAACGTGTGATTCAAGTGCTTGAGGACATGTTGAGATGTTGTGTGATAGATTTTCAGGGTTCTTGGGAGAAGCACTTGTCGTTGGTTGAGTTTGCATATAATAATAGTTACCATGCAAGTATCCAAATGGCTCCATATGAGGCTTTGTATGGCAGAAGATGTAGAACCCCTCTCTGTTGGGCAGAAGCTGGGCAAAATTTGATTTCGATGCCAGCTATGCTTAAGAGAACCACCGAGAAGGTGAATCTCATTTGTGAGCGTTTAAAGACATCATCAGATAGGCAAAAGTCTTACGTGGATTTGAAGCGTAAGGAAATTGAATTCGCGGTTGGCGAACATGTGTTCTTGAAAGTATCACCATGGAAGAAGGTGTTGAGATTTGGGCATAAGGGCAAGCATAGCTCAAGGTTCATTGGACCTTACGAGATTGTAGAGCGTATTTGTCATGTGGCATATTGGTTGAGATTGCCTACAGAGTTGGAGAAGATACATGATGTGTTTCATGTCTCCATGTTACGGAAGTACATATCGGATCCTTCGCATGTAATGCCTGTTGAGGAGATAGAGTTAAATTCGGGCCTGTCTTATGATGAGGAACCAGTGAAGGTTCTGGATTTGAGTAGCAAAGTTCTTCGTGGCAAGACGATATAACTTGTGAAGGTATTGTGGCGACACCGATGAGTTGAGGAGGCCAAGTGGGAAAGCAAGGTTGACATGTTGAGGCAGTTTTCGCATCTTTTTCCATCAGGTAAGAATTTCGAGGACGAAATTTCCTAAATGGGGAAGAGTTGTAACGCCCTAGTTTTGGGCCTAGATGTTTTACACATCGGACCGGACCGGTCGAGAACGGTTCGAATCGCGTAAGGTGATTTAAGGAAATCAAGGATCGTGATAGGATAAAATTGTGATAAAAAATGCTAAAATCATCTAAAAATATGTTTAAGAGATTGGTCAAGTCAATTTTACAAAAAGGGTTTTGGAAAATGGACATTTTGAGTAGTGGCCAAATTGTAAAGTTTTAAAACTGTGGGAAAATGCTATTTTCAAAAGGAGAGTCAAAATCTTAGAATCTTTAGGGAGCTTTTGTACAGTTTAGCCTTCCTTCAATCTAACATGTGTTTTTAAAGGGTTTTAATAAATGAATTAAAATGGTTTTAATTAAATATTAAATAAAGGAGAAATTAGATAGGTTTTAATCACGTAACTACTTTTCCCTATCTCATTTCAGCCAAACACATTTGTCAAAAAACTTTTCATCAGATTTCTTTTCTCTCAAATTCCTCTCTTCTTCTCTAAACTCTTTTCAAAGACTCACTTCTTTTTCTTCAAGATTTTTGGAAGGAAAAGTTGCCAAATTGTCAAGGGAGCAAGGATTAGAGGTAAATCGCGTTCTTAACCTTCAATCTAGATTCTTTATTGAAATTCACAAGATTATTTACTCTCATTTATGATTTTTAACTGAAATTTGATTATAGTTTTGAATTAAGAGCAAAATCTTGCAAAATTGGGATGTGATTCTTGATTTTCAAATTTGATGAGTTGGGCTCTGTTTTGTGTTGATTTTAATTGAGTTCTAAGTTGATTTATATGTCAAAATGATGTGTTGATAACATAGATCCCGGAATCATTGAGATCCTTAAGGTTCTTGGTTGTTTAGGTGAGATTTTGGGGTATTTTGGTGGAATCTTGCTTGCTGGAGGTATAAGGTTGGGTTAGGATGTTTGTTAGATGTATTTTGATGTTTATAATGCTTTGGAAGTGATGTATGTTGGCTGGGATTGGTTTAGGAAGTAATCGATTGAGTTTTCGGTTGTTTTTTATGGGTCTTTTGGTGTTGTTTGTGTGAGCAACGAGTTTGTAAATTGTTGCTGGTGTTAGAATGCATTTTAATGCATTTCGATCTCTGTTTTGATGATGTGAAAACAGGGGATCTTGATCTCAAAGAAAACGAGATGATTTTGGAGCCTCCGGAGGTGTAATTTCTGTGTCGCCGAACAAGGCTTCGTGTATCGGTGAAAGGAAATGCAATTTCCTGCTTTGTAATGCTTTGAGCGTGGTCTTGGGAGCTTAGTGTAAATTTGATACACTTAGCTAAGCTCAAGAGTAAGTGATTCGGAAATCCCTCTCTTGGAAATGTGCTTTGCTTGATGAATTTGCACTTGATGTAAGAGTGGATTTGTTTACTGTTTTTTAAGCATGTTTAAGCATGGTTTGATGCTGGATTTTAATGCCATTATGTTAAGGATGCACTAGGTAAGTGATCCTTCGTTTGCATGTGTTGAATGCATATGATATTAAGCATGTGGTGCTTGTGGAAATGGCATTGTGGTTATGCTTGTAAAACAGTGGATTATAGTGGTTAAATGATTATATTGGCAAGTGATGAAAATGGTTTTTGGTTACTTTAATCGGATATAGTTAGCCGACTATAGGATTGGGTGCACCGTGAACAAAGTTGCCTTGGATGTCGAGGGGTTGTGATTGTGCCGTAATCTCCATCCAAGTACCCTAACGATTGAGGTTAAGATCACAAAGGTGAATGGTTAGTCTCGTGTGTGAGTCTTGTGTATGTGTCCTATAGTCTCTTTAGTGGAATTATACAACTATCGATGAGTGATGTTGAGGGGTTGTGATTGTGCCATTAATCTCCATCACGAGTGTTGAGGGGTTGTGATTGTGCCATTAATCTCCACCTTGGGTAGTCCGGTAGTTTGTATGAAGCGTGAGGGACAACGCTTGTAATCTGCGTATCCGATTGTGTCTTGTGATGAAATGGTTTATGGATTTTCACTTGTGAGCCAATATAATGTAAATGAATAATGTGAAGCATGAGATGCTTGTAAATGATGCTTGAAAGCATGAGATGCTTGTAAATGATACATGAATGCATGATATGCTTGGTAAAGCATGAGCAATGGTTTAATTGTTGTTTTAAAGTGGTGCATATGAGCTTGTGTTTAGTAAATGCAATGTTGTCTTGAGAAGATATGGTTTATGAAAAGCATGTGATAAAAGTGGTGGTTCTACAAATCATGTTAAATGCATTGATGAATGTGATTTGGTGATCCTCACTAAGCGATATGCTTACGCTCATTTGTTTCATCAATGTAGAGAATTGATCATTTCAAGGCAACCCAAAAGCAAGAGGAATCCAAGGCTTTGTTAAAGAGATGTATGTGGTTCACTCTTAGTGTAACAAGTGGCAATGAGTGGGACTTCTACTTTCTATTTTTGATTGGAGATGTTGGTTTTTATAAGCATGTTTAGTTTCTGATTGTGGACTTGTAATTGGCTTTTATGTGGTCCTATGGCTTGGTGGTGGTGTTTTCCCCTTTTAATAGCTTTATGTCTCAAGCATGCTAGATTAGCTAAATGCCATCATGATATGAAGTGGTCGATGAGTATGATTTGTTGTTTGATGGTGTTTGAAAGTTTATTAGATAGAATATGTCATGTATGCATGATTTGAGTCTGTTTGAATGTGATTTGATATGTTTAAATGATGTTGATTGAAGCCAATCTGGAATGTGTATCGATACACAAGGAAGTGTATCGATACGATAAGGCAAAATGAGGCAATTATGTACAGGGGTATCAAAATGGATTTCTCGCGTATCGATACGCCTAAGCCAAATTTGAGGTCGTACCGATACGCTAGGAAGCATTTCGATATGCTTGAGTCTTCTTTAGCTACTATCTTCCCGCATATCGATACAGGGCCAAGTGTATCGATATGGGTAGTTAAATTCTAGTTAAAAGTATCTTTTAAGGTTTGGAAACGTTGCATTTTGGTCCATGATTATTGTGTGTGCAATAGAATGTGTTTGGATTATTCGTTTGAGCTGAATTTTGACATGTTGTCATGTTACATGACTAATTAAGAATTGGTAACTTTAAAATCATGAAAGTTTCTGTATTTTTTGGTATTTACGGTTTAGTCCCTAAAAGTCTTATGTATGCAATTGAACCCCTAATCGAACTCCGATCGCTCTGCCATTTTCACCTAATAGCTTTGCTGAACTCTTAGGTTAATAATATGCATCTAGAGAAGATAAAAAGAAAAAAAAGGTCATAAATCAAGGTTGACTTTGGTTTTCCCTGTGTAATCTTCGTAGTTCGGGTTAAACGTCTTGACCGGACTAAGGGGGTTACATCTAAGGTAATGGAAATGATCTTTTTTGTTTCTTTATTTAAGTTGTGGTAATCTATGCATATTCTCCAACCAGTTACTGTTGTAATTGGTATTAACTCGTTATTTTCATTGCTTACCACAATTATGCCACCTTTTTTTGGTACACATTGTACCGAGCTTACTCATTTGTTGTCCGAGATAGGATATATGATACCAGTGTGTAACCATTTGATGATCTCATTTTTGACAACTTCTCTCATGGCATCGTTTAATCTCCTTTGGGCATCTACAGTTAGCTTTTTGTCATGCTCGAGCTAAATTTTGTGCATACAAATGGTCGGGCTTATTCCCTTTATATCTGCGATAGTCCAGCTTATTGCCTTCTTATGCTGCCGCAACAGTGCTGTCAGTTGTTGTTCCTGTCGAGGCTGCAACTTCGAAGAAATTATTAATGGCAGTGTATCATTAGGTCCCAGGAAAACATACTTAAGTTGTGCAGATAAGGCTTTTAACTCAAGAGTGGGTGGTTGTTCGGTGGATGGTTTGAACATTTCCCCCCTTTTTGTGTAATTACGTGGTTCAAAGTACTTACATGGCTTGTTTGCTATCCAATATGCTTCTTCATGTTCATCCAATTCCTGCTCTGTCCACTCATTGCGATGTTCACTCCTGGGCAGGTTTCTAGATAGCTGTTGAGGTCTCTGCCCGGGCAGTCTTGTTGTAGGCAGGGTTTGTTGACTACAAAGTTGAACTCTGAGATAGCTTCCATTAGCTGGCATTCTTCCGGATCATCAGCTTGCCTCATGGATTGGAAAACATTCAATTTTACTTGTTGGTCGTCTACCCTCATCGTAAGTTCTCCTTTTCCACATCAATCAGTGTTCTGCCCGTAGCAAGGAATGGTCGCCCCAGGATTATCGGTGCCTTTACATCTGCTTCACAATCTAGTACTAGAAAATCAACAGGGAAAATAAATTTGTCCACCTTTACCAGGATATCCTCAATTTTTCCTTCAGGTTGTATGTATGTTATGTCAGCTAGCTGCAACATTACTGTTGTTGGGCGGGCTTCTCCTATTCCTAGTTTCTGGAAGATATATTTGGGCATTAAGTTGACATTCGCCCCTAAGTCACATATGGCTTGTACGGGGTGTTTGTTGTCTATTTTGCAAGGAATTATGAAGCTATCCAGATCTTTCTGTTTGGGCGGTGCCTTATTGTGCAGCATGGCCATGCATCCTTCTGTCACTGCCACTATTTCAAATTCCCTGATCCTTGTTCTCTTTGATACCATATCTTTTAAGAACTTGGCATAGCTGGGCATCTGTTCGATCAACTCTACCAATGGAAGATTGATTTTGACTAGCTTTAGAACGTCCAAGAATTTTTTTATACTGCATATCATGTTTCTGGTTTTTTCAATCTTTGTGGAAATGGTGGTTGAGGTACTGGGCTGCCAGTTTTTGCTTTGAGGGGTATCCTATCCTGGAAAGAGGTAACTGGTTCATAATATGACTGTTTCTTCTTGGTGTCATTTGTCAGTTCATGTTGTGTTTCCTTGTTACTTTCGTCTGGTGCTGTCGCGGTAGGTTGTCTGGTGGCTCAAACTGGTTCGGCAGGTGTTGTTTCTCTTGCAGCAGGCATGGATGGGTCCTGTAGTGTTATCCCACTTCTCGTTGTTATGGCTTTGTACTATTCATGGGATTTCCCTTTCGTGATTTTAGTGTCACTAGGTAATCCACCCATTGGCCTAGTATTGATAACCTGAGCAAAATTTCCGAACTGAGTCTCCAGATTTTTTATCGATGCTTCTTGGTTGTTCATCTTGCTTTCCTTCCTGCACATGAAAGATTCAGTTTTATCAATAAACGTATTCGTATTAGAAATAAAATCATCAGTACGGGATATGAAAGTATGTAGGTTAGATTCTATGGAAGAAATGTTCGTATTCTGCTATTGTTGAAGCAGTTGTCGTGACAGGTACTGCTGATAATCTCATTGTTGCTGTTGTGAGTTTGCAACAGTCTTTGGGTTGCTCCAGGAGAAGTTGGGATGGTTCTTCCATCCAGGGTTGTATGTGTTCTAGGCAGGTCTGTTGTTCCTCTCGTATCCTCCCATAAAGTTGGCAGATGCGGTGTAGTCAGAGGAATCATGGTTGCCCCCACACTCGTCACATAATGGCTCTACAACATTTACCTCATAGATTTTGCCAGCAGGTTTCACGATGCTCATGATCAGCTCTGTCATCTTGTCAAGGCTGGCATTGCAGATTCTGAGGCTTATACCTCGTTTATAGTGGCTAGCCGCCTAATGCCACCTCGGTAGGTTGTTCGATACTTGTATTCATTCTTGGAGGCTTGGTTCAGAATCTGCAGTGCCTCCTCTAGTGGCCTGTTAAGGATGATTCCATTGGTTGAGGTAATAATCATCATTCGTGTTGGGTAGTTCACCTCGTTGTAGAATATTGATACCTATCTACAAACCGGAAGACCATGTAGCGGGTAGTTGTTCAGCATCTGTTGGTATAGCTCCCATGCTTCATACATTGGCTCATCATCCCCTTGTCGAAAAGTTGTTATCTCGTTTCGTACTCTGTCTGTGACATTGGACGGGCTGAATCGATCCAGAAAATCTTTACACAACTCAGTCCATGTGTTGAACGACCTTGCTGGCTGGTTGTTTAACCACTGTTTTGCCCTATCCCTCATTGAATAGGGAAATAATCTCAGCCTCAATACGTCTTGATGGACCCCGTGTACTTTCAATGTTCTGCAGATGTTCAGGAATCCTCTCAAGTGCTGTCGAGCATCTTCTGTGGCAATCCCTCCAAATTGCCCTAATGTGTTGATCATGTTAAACATGTCGGGCTTCAACTTGAAGTGATCTGACATAATCTCAGGTTCCGTCACAGTCGTATCAAACCCTCTAAAGTCATGTTCCAGATAATCTCTAGTGGTTCGAACATTCTAGGGCTGCCTGGGCGGAACGTGTTGTTCTCTAAGCGGCGGGTCTTGCTGCCCATCCCTGCTGTTCACAGCATCGTTGGGTGGGTCAATGTTTTCCTTTGCTTTGTCTATTTCCTCTTTGGTTTTCCTTAGGTTACTCTGATCTCCTTCTTGAGCTCCCTTGCTCTACGTTCGATATCATCATAGAAGAGAATTTCTCATTTTGGATTTACCCTGGTCATACACTAGCAAAGGAAACTGTAAAATTCTTTTTTCGATTAAAAATAAAAATAAAATAAAAAGTAAAGAAATAAAAGTGCAGAAATTAAAGATGAAATTCACTGTTACCAATCCCCAGCAAACGACGCCAAAAACTTGTAGAGCGTCTAGGTGTTCTCTATTTAAGAGCGCAAGTGCACACTCATGTCAAGTTATAGTATATAAGATATCGTCTCCCACAGGGATTGGACAGCTTGCTTCGAATTGTTGTTCCTGCACAAGTAAGGTGGTTGTTTGAGAAGAAAAGTAAAATAAACACACATGTAATAATAAAGGAAGTGATCAGATTGATAGAGAGGGCAGGGTTATGTTGCTGCTTAGTGTGAAACTGCGTTGCATAGGTCAAATTGTTTTGTGATGCCACGATCTGCTGCCTTTGCGGGTAATGGCGGATTGAGGCGGTAGTAACTTTCACTGCCACAGTGGCACTTTGCTCTTGCAACTTTCACTGTCCCCGCAGGTGAGATGGAGAGAAGTCTCGGCGGCAAGTCTGGCAGATACTCCATGTTCGGCGAAGCAATTTTGAAGTGATCCTACCTATGTCTAGGCTAGGATTCTTTTACCGTGTGATGTAGGCAATACCTAGCAATCTCAATGTAAACCTAACACAGGTTGTCAACGTTTGGTTGCTCCTTTTAGCCGCTGAAATTATAACTTATGTCTAAGCCAAATTAGTCAACACCTCGTCATGATGAGACCGTGCTTAATTCTTTCGTGAGTTTGACACTCTCCTGTCCGACAAATGGATTTCCTAAACTGAACTTTTGGAACTAATTGAAGGAAGTGAAGTACATGAATTACGCAAACTAAGAGTATTTTATTGCAAAAACAAACTTGAAAACCTAAACAACCGTTCTCACAAACTAATTACAACATAACCCAAACCCAAAGGGAGAATTAGAACATGTCAGCGGCAAGAAAACCTAAACTATGCCTAAGGAAATCCTCTCTTCCTTTGAATTAGAATTACAATGAGTATATATATGCATTAGCTAGGTCTAGTCCTTCTTGAAGTAGAAGTCTTCAAAGTAGCTTTCCACATTAAATAAGACTTTAAACTCTGACTTCTTTGAGTTGAATGTAGACTTTATCACATTGCCTTGTTATGCAAGCAATCTCGAGATTTAACTTCAGCGGCTCTACACACTGCTACAAACGTTGAAAAATCGAGTGGACAACACCGATATAATCTGGATTTTTTGCTCTACATTTTGCACTCTGGTTTTAGTGGGCGAGAAGAAGGTGGGCGGCGGCAGCTACTCGGCAGCTGATGTCTCTGTCTGGAACTACATCAGTACAGCTCCCTAGTTCGCTACCTCAGAATCACACCCTCATCTCCTCTTTCCCTCTGTCAGCCTTTAGTACCTAAAACCAAAAGTACACTAAAACAATACATTTCTTCACCAAATAAAAGATAATCTATAAAAACATGGCAAAGTAAAGAAATAATGTAAAATGCAATCCATGGTCCTAATTATTCCTAAGATGTACTAAAAACAACAATAATATGAGATGGAATGTGCATGAAATATAGAACTTGTGGACACTTTACAATATCCGATAATCAAACACACGATCCTTCAACCTGAAATGCATGAGATGAGACATGTTAGGCATACATTGCCTAGTGAGGTAGTCATAAACAATCTGAACAACAATGTAACAAGTATCTATATGCGTGCTCTCATGCTCATCATTGTCAATACTATGCATCAATATACAATGTTTAACATATTCATTTCATCATAAATCCTAGGATCGAATCAAGATAGTCGATACGCGAATTCCTATGCCTCGCCAAATCAATGAATGGTCTAGTCCCTCCACCTTGCCAATATGAATAATATCAATACAATTACCTTCGCCTCGCCAAATCAATATAGGTCGTAGCCTTAGGACCGTAGTCCACCCGTACACTCAGCTCATGAATTCTATGGCATGCCAATTGTATTCATTGTCCATTCAAATCCAAGGTTTCAATGTTCGTATCCATATTCAATGTTCAATGAGAAATTCCAATGGCCAATGATTTCAATATTATTAATGATAAACATGACTCATTATCAATGTTTCATGGTTCAATGTCAATATCAATATCCAATGATTTCTTTACAATGTTTCAATAACAATAACTATATCAATGACAATGCACAATGACGATACCAATAACTATGTCCAATATTCAATAACAAACTTACCGACACTCACCAAGGTGTCTGTTTAACAATCTGATGTAATTTCATCAATGGTAATGTTAGCTAAATGATCGAAAACAACAATAAGAGATTTGGGAAGGGTTTTCTCCTAATCCCAAGACTCTGACTACACTCATCTCAAAATCCGATGTAATTTCCTCAATGGTAATGTTAGCTAAATGATCAAAAATAACAATAAGAGATTCGGGAAGGCTTTTCGCCTAATCCCAAGACTCTGACTACACTCACCTCAAAACCCGATGCTCCTATGGCCTCGGATAATAATCCTCTTGTTCCTAGCTTTGGATGGAGACGATGGATGCTCTTTATCAACTTCTGGAGCTAGGAAATCAATTGGGAGATTATTAAGATCGATATTACGATATCAAAATCAATATAACAATATCAAAATTGATATTTGAATTCAATATAAACATCAACGATGAACTATCCATGGATGGCTAAAACCCTAGCTTAAGATTAAGCTTAATGTATCCATGGAATCCAATAATCGATTGAGGAATATAGCTTACCCGATCGATAGCAACGATTTGATATCGATAAAACAAAGAAAAAGTGATGCTTAAAAATATCTCCAATGGAGGTGTATGCTTTCAAGGAAGAAGATGATGAAGATGGAGGTGCTTGCTTCAATATCTCGGGTAAATCTCTATTCCTTTTTCCTTTGTTTTGTATAGAATATATGTGTTCTATGGAATTAGCTTTCCTTTAGGTGAAGTAACTTCACCAAATTGTCCCACGTTGGGACATTAGTGATTGAGGTGGGGGTAATCGCAAGGTTAGTCCCTCAACTCTCTACTCTCTATGGTTTTGACTCCCGAAATTCCCAAATTCCACAATTTATCCACTATAATGCTTTCGATACTATCCAATAGGGTCCAATAACAATGATTTAACTCAATTAGAGTCCAATATCAATGATTAACTACTTAATACTATATTTAGACTTTATCGATGCAAAATTTTTCGATCACCGGAACCCAATTTTAACTAGACCGAATTTTGGGGTGTTACATCTTTCTTAAAAAGGAACATTATTTAAAAATAACATTGTAATCCTAAAAAATTAAATAAATAAAAAATGTGGAATAAAAATTAAATTTAAAGAAAAAATTAAGATACTAAAGGAGTACATGAGGATGCATCTCCTAAAGTGATCACTTCCTTATCCCTCATGAAATGGGTGCCAGTGTAGTGCTTCAATCTCTATCCATTAACTTTAAATTCATGCCCGTCTTTTGTGGACTCGATTGTTATAGCACCATGGGGGAATGCTTTGAAAACTTCGAAAGTTCCTAAACATCTCAATCGTAGTTTCCTTGGGAATAGCTTCAATCAAGAATTGAAGAGGAGGACTAATTGCTCGGGCAAGAATTGTCGTGACAATAGCTTTTTGTCATGCCAGAGCTTAGTTTTCTCTTTGTAGATTCTTGCATTGTCATAAGCTAAGGCACGAAACTTCTCTATCTCATTAAGGTCCATTAGGCGTTTTTGTCCAGCACTCTCTCAACCCATGTTCACGGTCTTTATTTCCCAATATGCCTTGTGCTCGCTCCCCACAAGCCGAAAGGGTGACATGCCCAATGGTGTTTTGAAGGTTGTCCTGTAGGCCCAGAGTGCATCATCAAGTCGAAGAGACCAATCCTCGCGGGAGGGGTTGACTACCTTCTCAAAAATTTTCTTCAACTCTTTGTTCGAGATTTTGGCCTGTCTATTGGTTTGTGGATGGTATGATGTGGCAATTTTATGTGTCACTCCAAATTTCTGCAATGCCTTAGCAATGAGTTTGTTGTCGAAGTGCTTGCCTTCGTCGCTTATGATTGCCCTTGTCATTTCAAATCGTGTAAAGATATTTTCTGTAGGAATCTTTGCACAGTTTTAGAGTCATTGTCTGGTGTTGCAATTGCCCCTACCCATTTGGATACATAGTCAACGGCAAGTAGTATGTAGAGATTCCCACATGAAGATGGGAAGGGCCCCATGAAATTGATTCCCTAACGTCGAACAATTCAACTTCAAGGATGTTCTATAGGGGCATCTCGTTTCGTCTTGAAATATTTCTGGTCTGTTGACAACGGTCGCAATAGATGTAGAAAGCTTAGGCGTCCTTGTAGATAGTCGGCGAGTATAACCCACATTGTAAAACCTTGACCCCCATGTGTGTCCCTCCAAAATGTCCTCCATAGGGTGAAGAATGGCATTGTTGGAGCACATCTTGTTGTTCTTCTTCAGGGACACACCCTCTTATAACCTGATCTGCACATTGTTTAAACAAAAGAGGCTCGTCCCAAAAGGAATACTTAGCATCATATTGAAACTAATTCTTTCCTTGATGAGTAAGGTTATAAGGTAAAATACCACTGACTAGGAAATTCACAAGATCAACATACCAGGGTATCGATGAAAATGCTACGGCAGTTGCTGAACTTATTGCTCAGGTAATGCTAAAGATAATTGTCGAGGCAGTGAATGTCTGGGTTGCCGAGGTAGTGTCTGTGTAGGTTGCCAAGGCAATGCCTTTCTGGGTTGCCGAGGCAATGCCTGTCTGGGTTGCCGATGTAGTGCCTTCTGGAGTTGTCGAGGCAATGAGCAAATGTTCGTCTGGGAATGCATCTTGGATTTCTATGAGATTGGTCTCCTTCTCTTCTTTTTTCAGTTGGGAGAAATGGTTGGCAACTTGATTTTCTGTACCTTTCTTGTCCTTAATTTCAATATCAGACTCTTGTAAAAGTAAGATCCAATGAATTAAACGAGGTTTGACATCTTTCTTGGCAAAGAGGTACTAAATTGTCGAATGTTCAGTATGAACAATTACCTTGGTTCTGATCAAGTATGAACGAAAGTTATCAAATGCGAACACTATGGCTAGTAACTCTTTCTCGGTGGTGGTGTAGTTCATTTTTTCTTCATTTGTAACGCCCCGGTTTTGGGCTTGGAAGTCTTGGGCGTTGACCGGTTGGTCAAAGTGCTGTTCGAATCGTAAGAGGTTAAATTAGGAAAGCCTAGTTCGGGTTGCATTAAAAATATGGAAAAATGTTCTAAAATCATCTTTTAATATAATTAAGTGAACTGTGAAATCAATTTTGGAAAATGAGTTTTGGAAGTGTGACATTTTGGCTAGTGACCAAAATGTAATTTTTGAAAGTTTGGTGGCTGTTTTATAAAGGGTTGAAACTTTGAATCTTTAAGGAGCTATTTACCCAAAGGGAGTTTCTCCAGATTTTTCTAAGATATTTTGACTCATAATTCTGATTTTTAAAGTTAACAAAAGGAGGGAAATCATATTTTAGTCATTTTCTCAACTAACTTCCCATTTTCTTTCTCTCTTCTTCTCTCAACCCAAACACTCCATTTCCAGAGTTTCAATTCTGATTTTCTCACCTAAAATCCTCCTTTCAACTCTCAATTGATTGCAAATCAACATATCTTCAAAACCTCTTCATTTGCTTCAAGTTTCATCAAGGTTTTCCATTCCAAAAAGAGGAGAAACTCAAGTTTGGAGGTAAGAACGTCCTTCTCCTCTGAACTTCAAGTTCTTTAATGAAATTCCTAAGTTTTCAATCCTAATTTGATGTTTAATTAAAGGCTTTTAAGTTGATTTATGGATCTTGGCTAATTATGCAAGATTTTGATGATTTCACATGATTTTCGTTTGATCTGTTAAATCTGTGTTTTGAGAGGTGTTTTTGATGTTAAATGATCTCTAAATTGAAAAGGAAATGAGTCTTGATTGATGCAATCCCGGATAGGTTGAGTTTCCTAAGTTTAGCTTATGTTTTAAGGTAGTTTTTGTGGTGATCTTGTGGATCTGGTGTTGCTGGAGGTATAAGGATGGTTGTAGGTTGTTTTTAGATGTAAAATGATGTAAATGGAAGTGAGGTTTTGCTGGTTTATGGCTGGGCTTTGTTTAGAAATGTTTTGGATGCATTTTCGGTTGTGTTTGGTGGCCGAAAATGGAGGTTGAGTGAGAGCTGCGGGTTTAGGTGCTTTCATTGAAGCAATTAATGCATGATGATGCATTAATCCTTTGCTTTAATGTGTTGAAACAGGGGAGGCATCCTTGGATCCAAGAATTGTTGATCCTGAGGCTTGATTTGGTGCTTTGGCTTGAAGCAAAGTGGAAATCGGTGAGTGAAAATGGTTTTCGGCTTTGAAACCAAGGTTTTGGGGGCTTAGTTTAAGTCTAAACAACTTTGCTAAGCTCAAGTGTAAGTTTTCGGATTTCTCTCTAAGTGGTGGCCATGTTTTGGTGTGATGCAAAATGATGATTTGCATGTTTTGATTACTGTTTTGAAAGCATGTTTTAGCATGATAATTGCTGATGTTTTAGCATGATATTTGCTGATGTTTAAAGCCATGTGATGAAGGTAACTCTAGGTAGGAGTACCTTGCTTTTATGCATTGTGTAAATGTGGATTTAATGCTTTGAAATGCATGATGAAATGGCTTGGTTTAATGCTTTAAAACAGTGGATTACATGATGTATAAGGTGTATATTGGCAAGTGATGTTTTGTAAAAGTGAAGGTCACTAAGGTGGTTAAAAGTCCTTGAGTGAGCCTTGTTACCTAAGATCATCAAGGTGGTTAAAAGTCCTTGGATGAGTCTTGTTGCAGACACTAAGGTGGTTAAAAGTCCTTAGGTGCTCCTTTCCATGGTGTTTAAAAGTCCATGGGGCCAAGGTGTTTAAAAGTCCTTGGGGCCAAGGTGTTTAAAAGTCCTTGGGGTGATTCAAGCATTGGACACAAAGGTGGTTAAAAGTCCTTGTGTGGTCCTCATTCATGGTGTTTAAAAGTCCATGGCCAAGGTGTTTAAAAGTCCTTGGGGCCAAGGTGTTTAAAAGTCCTTGGGGAAAGTTATTGAACTTGTTTTATAAATGAATGTATCACTTGAGCCAATATGACATGTTGAATACATTGAGATGCATGAGATGCATGTTTTAATGATTATGTTGAAGCATGAGATGCTTGTTTAATGAATTTGAAGCATGGAATTGCTTGAATGAAAGTATGCCTTGAGCATGTACAATGGTTGACTATAAGCATGATTTATAAATGGTTTTAATTGCATTATTGAATGGTTTTAAAAGAGCACTCCTCACTAAGCTTTGGCTTACGCTCTCTCGTTTTCTTGATTCAATAATGCAGAGCATTAGAGTACATTGAGGGGCAGCAAGAGATGGCAAGCAAACAAGTTCAAGTAAAGCTCAATGTATGAAGGTTTTATAAGTTCTTTTAGCTTTTGGTTGATTTGGCAATGGGGGACCAATGTGTATGTTTGGGAGGTGTTTGAGACTCCCTGAGTTTGTTAAATGTTGTATGAATTGCTGGTTTTTGGACTGGTTTCCTATTGCTTGCTTATGAAGGTTTATGCTTGAATGGTAGCTTAAGTGGGAAGCATGCTTTATAAATTGGGGCTTTTCATATGTGTTGTTTAAATGCTGAATTGGTGATGCAATTATGGTTCTTGCATGTTGTATGATTAAGTGATATGGTTTGGTGATGTTAATTTGATGTTTGAAGCATGTTTGATGTTGGTTTTGAGTCGAAATCAGGCAGGGGTATCGATACTCGGGCTTGCGTATCGATACGCCTGAGCCAAATATGCTCATTCCTGCCCAGGCGTATCGGTACGGTTGAACAGGTACCGATACCGTATGAAGACCGTATCGATACAGGGAAACTCGTATCGATACCGTTGCTGAAGTTTGGTTACTGCCTTCCCCGCGTATCGATACGACACGTGGCGTATCGATACCAGACCGTTAATTTCAGTTAAAAGTATCTTTATATGTTTTGTTTGGTTTACAATTTGGTCCCTAAAGTCGTAATTTGTTCAATTGGGTCCTTGTTTGATCTCTGATGTTTGTGATCTTTTAGTATGTTGTTTGTATGATCACAATTAGGGTTAATGTGCATCTAGATAAGATTAAAAAGAAAAAAAAAGGGTCGTTAATCAAGGTTGACTTTCGGGTTGACTTTGGTTTTCCCCGTGTGACTTTCTTAATTCGGGTCAACCGTCTAGACCGGGTTAAGGGGGTTACATTTGGTGGTATCAGAGCTGAGTTCTCGAGTAATTGGGAATGTTTGTATGCATGATTGAAGCATGGTTTGGTTTGTATGCTTGTTGTATGAATGCATGTTCAGTGGTTTGAGATGATGATGTTTTTGTGATGTATGTTGTGATGATGCATGATGAGGGTACCCATTGCCAAACAAAAGCTAAAGAGATGATGTTGTTTTGGAAAGAAATTGAGCTTGAATACTTGAAATTGCTTACCTTGCTGGTCCTGACTTGTTTTATTTTGTATTGTTATGCATGGTAAAAGTATGGCACCACGTAGAGAGTTAAGGAGTAGCGCGAGAGCTACGACCCCGGAGGGGAATGTGAATGAAGAGAATACGGGTAGTGTTGTGTTACCTCCTCCTCCACCTGGTGGTGGTGGTGCGGAGAGGGAAAGAGCTGGAGCTGAGGCAGCTGGTGCTAGAGCTGCAGGACCTGAGGTTGGTCAGGGGCAAGCTATGCCTGACATGTCTGTGCTGGTACAAGCTATTGCGGGTGCTTTTCGAGCAGCAGTAGCTGGAGCTCAAGGAGCTGGGCATCAGGGAGATGCTGGAGCTAGACTACCCTTAGAGCGTTTACGCAGTCTTGGTAGGACTGAGTTTAGGGGTATGTCAGCTGAGAGGTCGGAAGCTTGGCTGGAGAGTACCAAGCGTGTCTTGGGACAGATGAGTTGCACTGATGTGCAAAAGCTGGGATGTGTGGTGTCTTTGCTGCAAGGTGATGCTTATACGTGGTGGACGACCACAATCTCTGGGATGGCTGATGCTGATGTTACTTGGATGTTCTTTCAGAACGCGTTCAAGAGGAGATATCTGGGAGTAAGATATCTGGATGAGAAAAAGCGTGAATTCATGTCTCTGACCCAAGGGAGCATGAGTGTGGCTGAGTATGAGGTACAGTTCGTACGTCTCAGTCAGTATGCACCGGAGCTGATACCTGATGAGCGCGAGAGGTGCGAAAGGTTCCGTTATGGCTTGGTGACGGAAGTTAAGACCTACATGTTGGCTGCGGAGTACAATGATTTTGATGTGTTGGTTAGTCGATCCAAGGACATTGAGATGAACCTGAGTTTGTCTGCAAAGGGTGCTGGAGCTAGTTCTGGGAAGAGAGCTGCTGAGTATAGTTCCGGAGGTGGACGGAACAAGAGGGGACGTGATCAGAGGTTTCAGTCCTCATCTAAGAGAGGTGGAGGTGCACCTGCTAGGGGTGGCAATGCTAGAGCTGACCCTAGTGCTTGTTGGATTTGTGGTTCCCGTGGTCACTTGAAGCGTGACTGTCCTCGTGCTGGGAGGGAGGTGCAAGCTCCTGTTGTGGCAGCTGGTTATGAGTGCTGGAACTGTGGTTTTGCTGACCACTTGAGGCGAGATTGTCCGAGGATGGCTGGTGGTCAAGAGCGTGCTCCTGTTGTTGCGGCACCGCAGAGAGGTCGTGGGCGCGGCCGTGGTAATTTTCAGAGGCGAGAGGAAGGTGGTCGCGGAGTAGCTCATGTTGTGGCTATTCAACCTGAGGGTGGAGGCCAAGCGAGGGTGTATGCTCAGCGCGAGGGAAGGAATGATGCTGATGTGATTGCAGGTACCTTTACTTTGCAATCCTTGTCATTGCTTTCTTTGATTGATTCTGGATCTACGCATTCATACATTCTTCGTGAGCATGCTGAGTTGCTTGGTTTGCCTGTTGAGTCTTTGGATGTTGGTGTTAGAGTCACTAGTTCTTTTGGTGAAACTGTTGTGACTCGTAAGCTTTATAGAAGGTGTCCTTTGGTTGTTCAAGAGCATGTCTTTCATGTTGATCTTATGGAGTTGCCCTTTTATGGTTTTGATGTGATCCTTGGTATGGATTGGCTTGCTGAGCATCGTGCTGTTGTGGATTGTGAGAATAAGCGTGTTTCGCTTAAGCTTGCGGATGATTATGAAGTGGTGGTGGTTGGTGAGAATGTGAAGTTTCTTGCCAATGTTGTTTCTACCTTGGAGGCGAGCAGGATGTTGAGGCAGGGCTGCGAAGCTTTTCTAGCTTTTGTGATGAATCCTAGTTCGAAGGAGCTGAGGGTGCAGGATATTAGGGTTGTGAAGGAGTTTCCTGATGTTTTTCCTGAAGAGTTGCCTGGTTTACCTCCTAATCGCGAGGTGGAGTTTGGTATTGAGCTGTATGAGAATACAACTCCTGTGTCCATTACTCCCTATAGAATGGCACCTAAGGAGCTGAAGGAGCTGAAGACGCAGTTGCAAGAGCTGCTTGATCGTGGTTTCATCCGGCCGAGTGTGTCGCCTTGGGGTGCTCCTGTCTTGTTTGTGAAGAAGAAAGATGGCACTATGAGGATGTGCATTGATTACCGTCAGCTGAAGAAGTTGACTATCAAGAATCGATATCCTTTGCCGAGGATTAATGATCTCTTTGATCAATTTCGAGGAGCTGCTGTGTTCTCTAAGATTGACTTGAGGTCAGGGTATTATCAGTTGAAGGTGAAGGATGTGGATGTGCCTAAGACAGCTTTCAGGACAAGGTATGGGCATTATGAGTTCCTTGTGATGCCGTTTGGTTTGACAAATGCTCCTGCTGCTTTCATGGACATGATGAATCGTGTTTTTCATGAATACCTGGACAAGTTCGTTGTGGTGTTCATTGATGATATCCTTGTGTACTCGCGTACTGAGGAAGAGCACGAAGAGCATTTGAGGATTATGCTGCAAGCTTTGTTGGAGAATCAGCTTTATGCTAAGCTGAGCAAGTGCGAGTTTTGGCTTAGAGAGGTGGTGTTTCTTGGGCATGTGGTCTCAGCGGAGGGGATTCGTGTTGATCCTCAGAAGATTGAAGCGGTGATGAACTGGAAAGTTCCTAAGTCTGTTCAGGAGGTTCGTAGTTTCCTTGGTTTGGCAGGATACTACCGAAGGTTTGTGGATGGTTTTTCCAAGATTGCTGCTCCTTTGACAAAGTTGTTGCAGAAAGATGTCAAGTATGAGTGGACAGAAGCGAGACAGCAGGCTTTTGAGAAGCTGAAGATGGCTTTGACGCAAGCTCCTATCTTGATTCAGCCTGAATCGGGGAAAGAGTTTGTGGTCTACAGTGATGCATCCTATGTTGGTTTGGGGTGTGTGCTGATGCAAGAGGGTAAGGTTGTGGCTTATGCGTCGCGGCAGTTGAAGGTGCATGAGCGCAATTATCCTACGCATGATATTGAGCTGGCTGCAATGGTTTTTGCTCTGAAGATCTGGAGGCATTATCTGTATGGTGAGAAGTGTACTGTGTACACGGATCACAAGAGTTTGAGGTATCTGATGTCTCAGAAGGAGTTGAATCTTAGGCAGCGGCGCTGGTTGGAGTTGCTCAAGGATTTTGATCTGACGATAGAGTATCATCCTGGAAAGGCCAATGTTGTTGCGGATGCCTTGAGTAGGAAGGTAGCTGTTGAGCTGAGAGCTATGTTTGCTAGCTTGAGCATATCGCAGGATGGTGGTCTTGTTGCTGAGTTGCAAGTGAAACCATCGTTGGTTCAGTTGATCAAGGATAAGCAGTTGTTGGATGATTCCTTGGTATCTCATGTTCAGGATATCGCGGAGGGTAGACCTTCGGATTTCTGCTTTAATGAGGATGGAGTGTTGTGTTTTGGTAGTCGAATAGTAGTGCCTGCTGATGCTGAGTTGAGGCGTGCTATTCTGGCTGAAGGTCATAGTAGTCCTTTTGCTATGCATCCTGGTAGTACAAAGATGTATCGCGATCTTCGTGATGAGTACTATTGGGTAGGTTTGAAGAAGGATGTTGCAGAGTTCGTGAGCAAGTGTTTGGTGTGTCAGCGAGTTAAGGCTGAACATCAGGTTCCTTCTGGTTTGTTGCAACCGTTGAAAATCCCTGAATGGAAGTGGGAGAGGGTTACCATGGATTTTGTATCTGGTTTACCTTTGTCTCCATCAAAGAAGAATTCTGTTTGGGTGATTGTGGATCGCCTGACGAAGTGTGCGCATTTCTTGCCTGTGCATACTACGTTTTCTTTTGATAAGCTGGCAGAGCTGTACATTGCTGAGGTTGTGAGGTTGCATGGTGTGCCTAAGTCGATCGTATCGGATAGGGATCCGAGGTTCACATCGCGTTTTTGGCAGTGTTTGCATCAAGCTCTGGGTACAAGGTTGCATTTCAGTACATCCTATCATCCTCAGTCGGATGGTCAGCCTGAGCGAGTTATTCAGATTTTGGAGGATATGTTGAGATGATGCGTGATAGAGTTCCAAGGTTCTTGGGAGAAGCATCTGCCTTTGGTTGAGTTCGCTTATAACAACAGTTATCAGGCGAGTATACAGATGGCACCTTATGAGGCTCTGTATGGGAGGAAGTGTAGGACTCCTCTTTGTTGGGCTGAAACTGGTCAAAAGTTGGTTTCGATGCCTGCTTTGTTGAAAGGAACCACCGAGAAGGTGAAGCTCATTTGTGAGCGGTTGAAGGCTGCTTCTGATCGACAGAAATCTTATGCGGATTTGAAGCGTAAGGAGATAGAGTTTGCGGTGGGTGATCGTGTGTTCTTGAAGGTTTCGCCTTGGAAGAAGGTGATGAGGTTTGGTCGGAAGGGTAAGCTGAGCCCTAGATACATTGGACCGTATGAGGTTGTTGAGCGAGTGGGTCCTGTTGCGTATCGGTTGAGGTTACCTTAGGAGCTGGATAAGATTCATGATGTGTTCCATGTTTCTATGCTCCGGAAGTATAGATCTAATCCTTCGCATGTGATGCCTGTGGAGGAAGTGGAATTGAATCCGGATTTGACCTATGATGAGGAACCGGTGAAGGTTCTGGATTCGGATAGCAAGGTTCTTCGTGGCAAGACCATTGAGTTGGTGAAGGTGCTGTGGAAGCATCGAGGTGTTGAGGAAGCCACGTGGGAGCGGAAGGAAGATATGCTGAAGCAGTTTCCTTATCTCTTTCCTTCAGGTAAATTTCGAGGACGAAATTTCTTAAGGGGGGGAGAGTTGTAACGCCCCGGTTTTGGGCTTGGAAGTCTTGGGCGTTGACCGGTTGGTCAAAGTGCTGTTCGAATCGTAAGAGGTTAAATTAGGAAAGCCTAGTTCGGGTTGCATTAAAAATATGGAAAAATGTTCTAAAATCATCTTTTAATATAATTAAGTGAACTGTGAAATCAATTTTGGAAAATGAGTTTTGGAAGTGTGACATTTTGGCTAGTGACCAAAATGTAATTTTTGAAAGTTTGGTGGCTGTTTTATAAAGGGTTGAAACTTTGAATCTTTAAGGAGCTATTTACCCAAAGGGAGTTTCTCCAGATTTTTCTAAGATATTTTGACTCATAATTCTGATTTTTAAAGTTAACAAAAGGAGGGAAATCATATTTTAGTCATTTTCTCAACTAACTTCCCATTTTCTTTATCTCTTTTTCTCTCAACCCAAACACTCCATTTCCAGAGTTTCAATTCTGATTTTCTCACCTAAAATCCTCCTTTCAACTCTCAATTGATTGCAAATCAACATATCTTCAAAACCTCTTCAATTGCTTCAAGTTTCATCAAGGTTTTCCATTCCAAAAAGAGGAGAAACTCAAGTTTGGAGGTAAGAACGTCCTTCTCCTCTGAACTTCAAGTTCTTTAATGAAATTCCTAAGTTTTCAATCCTAATTTGATGTTTAATTAAAGGCTTTTAAGTTGATTTATGGATCTTGGCTAATTATGCAAGATTTTGATGATTTCACATGATTTTCGTTTGATCTGTTAAATCTGTGTTTTGAGAGGTGTTTTTGATGTTAAATGATCTCTAAATTGAAAAGGAAATGAGTCTTGATTGATGCAATCTCGGATAGGTTGAGTTTCCTAAGTTTAGCTTATGTTTTAAGGTAGTTTTTGTGGTGATCTTGTGGATCTGGTGTTGCTGGAGGTATAAGGATGGTTGTAGGTTGTTTTTAGATGTAAAATGATGTAAATGGAAGTGAGGTTTTGCTGGTTTATGGCTGGGCTTTGTTTAGAAATGTTTTGGATGCATTTTCGGTTGTGTTTGGTGGCCGAAAATGGAGGTTGAGTGAGAGCTGCGGGTTTAGGTGCTTTCATTGAAGCAATTAATGCATGATGATGCATTAATCCTCTGCTTTAATGTGTTGAAACAGGGGAGGCATCCTTGGATCCAAGAATTGTTGATCCGGAGGCTTGATT
The DNA here is from genome assembly GCA_958450335.1 of Hibiscus tridactylites. Lineage (NCBI taxonomy): Eukaryota > Viridiplantae > Streptophyta > Magnoliopsida > Malvales > Malvaceae > Hibiscus > Hibiscus tridactylites. The sequence continues at coordinate 19,143,253 of OY288278.1, read as the reverse complement.
TGGTGCTTTGGCTTGAAGCAAAGTGGAAATCGGTGAGTGAAAATGGTTTTCGGCTTTGAAACCAAGGTTTTGGGGGCTTAGTTTAAGTCTAAACAACTTTGCTAAGCTCAAGTGTAAGTTTTCGGATTTCTCTCTAAGTGGTGGCCATGTTTTGGTGTGATGCAAAATGATGATTTGCATGTTTTGATTACTGTTTTGAAAGCATGTTTTAGCATGATAATTGCTGATGTTTTAGCATGATATTTGCTGATGTTTAAAGCCATGTGATGAAGGTAACTCTAGGTAGGAGTACCTTGCTTTTATGCATTGTGTAAATGTGGATTTAATGCTTTGAAATGCATGATGAAATGGCTTGGTTTAATGCTTTAAAACAGTGGATTACATGATGTATAAGGTGTATATTGGCAAGTGATGTTTTGTAAAAGTGAGGGTCACTAAGGTGGTTAAAAGTCCTTGAGTGAGCCTTGTTACCTAAGATCATCAAGGTGGTTAAAAGTCCTTGGATGAGTCTTGTTGCGGACACTAAGGTGGTTAAAAGTCCTTAGGTGCTCCTTTCCATGGTGTTTAAAAGTCCATGGGGCCAAGGTGTTTAAAAGTCCTTGGGGCCAAGGTGTTTAAAAGTCCTTGGGGTGATTCAAGCATTGGACACAAAGGTGGTTAAAAGTCCTTGTGTGGTCCTCATTCATGGTGTTTAAAAGTCCATGGCCAAGGTGTTTAAAAGTCCTTGGGGCCAAGGTGTTTAAAAGTCCTTGGGGAAAGTTATTGAACTTGTTTTATAAATGAATGTATCACTTGAGCCAATATGACATGTTGAATACATTGAGATGCATGAGATGCATGTTTTAATGATTATGTTGAAGCATGAGATGCTTGTTTAAATGAATTTGAAGCATGGAATTGCTTGAATGAAAGTATGCCTTGAGCATGTACAATGGTTGACTATAAGCATGATTTATAAATGGTTTTAATTGCATTATTGAATGGTTTTAAAAGAGCACTCCTCACTAAGCTTTGGCTTATGCTCTCTCGTTTTCTTGATTCAATAATGCAGAGCATTAGAGTACATTGAGGGGCAGCAAGAGAAGGCAAGCAAACAAGTTCAAGTAAAGCTCAATGTATGAAGGTTTTATAAGTTCTTTTAGCTTTTGGTTGATTTGGCAATGGGGGACCAATGTGTATGTTTGGGAGGTGTTTGAGACTCCCTGAGTTTGTTAAATGTTGTATGAATTGCTGGTTTTTGGACTGGTTTCCTATTGCTTGCTTATGAAGGTTTATGCTTGAATGGTAGCTTAAGTGGGAAGCATGCTTTATAAATTGGGGCTTTTCATATGTGTTGTTTAAATGCTGAATTGGTGATGCAATTATGGTTCTTGCATGTTGTATGATTAAGTGATATGGTTTGGTGATGTTAATTTGATGTTTGAAGCATGTTTGATGTTGGTTTTGAGTCGAAATCAGGCAGGGGTATCGGTACTCGGGCTTGCGTATCGATACGCCTGAGCCAAATATGCTCATTCCTGCCCAGGCGTATCGGTACGGTTGAACAGGTACCGATACCGTATGAAGACCGTATCGATACAGGGAAACTCGTATCCATACCGTTGCTGAAGTTTGGTTACTGCCTTCCCCGCGTATCGATACGACACGTGGCGTATCGATACCAGACCGTTAATTTCAGTTAAAAGTATCTTTATATGTTTTGTTTGGTTTACAATTTGGTCCCTAAAGTCGTAATTTGTTCAAATGGGTCCCTGTTTGATCTCTGATGTTTGTGATCTTTTAGTATGTTGTTTGTATGATCACAATTAGGGTTAATGTGCATCTAGATAAGATTAAAAAGAAAAAAAAGGGTCGTTAATCAAGGTTGACTTTCGGGTTGACTTTGGTTTTCCCCGTGTGACTTTCTTAATTCGGGTCAACCGTCTAGACCGGGTTAAGGGGGTTACATCATTTAGAGTTTTACTAGCGTAGTAGATCACATGAAAAATCTGACATGTTCTTTGACCTAGGACTGCTCCTACTGCAAAGTCACATGCATCGCACATCAATTCAAAGGGCAATGTCTAATCTGGTGGAACCACTATTGGTGCGACCAAGTTTCTGTTTCAGGGTCTCGAATGCCTTGATGCATGAGTCATTGAAATCAAAGGCTCTATCATGTTCAAGCAAGTTACACAAAGGTTTAGTGATTTTAGAAAAAAATTCAATAAATCTCCTATAAAAACCTGTGTGTCCTAGGAAGCTTCGAATTCCTTTGACTGATGTTTGTGGGGGTAGTTTCTCGATCACTTCAATCTTTGCTTTGTCAAATTCAATACCTTTGGATGAGATTATGTGACCAAGAATTATGCCCTCATCCACCATAAAGTGGCACCTCTCCCAATTTAGGACCAAGTAAGATTTCTCACATCGTTTAAGCACTTTCTCCCAATTGCATAGGCAATTTTCGAAGTCATCTGCAAATACCGAGAAATCGTCCATGAAGATATCCAGGAAATCTTTTAACATGTTGGATAAAATTACCATCATGCATCGTTGAAAGGTTTCCGGGGCATTGCATAGCCTAAAAGGCATCCTTCGAAAGACATAAGTGTCGTATGGGCAAGTGAAGGTGGTGTTTTCTTGATCTTCTAATGTTATGGCAATTTGGTTATACCCTGAATAACCATCATGAAAACAATAAAAGGGTTTACATACAAGATGGTCAAGCATTTGATCGATAAAGGTTTTAGAGTTTGAATCGGGCCGGTCGAGAATGGTTTAGATCTTTAAGGGAGATTTAGGGAACACCTAGTTCGGGATATTTTAAAAATATGGAAAAATATCTAAAAATCCTCATTTATTATATAAATGATTATGGTGGACACAATTTTACAAAATATGATTTGGAAATACTACATTTCGGTATAGTGACCAAATCGCAGTTTTTGCAAAAGTTGACTAGTGACTGTTTTGTATTGTAAAGGATTGAAACTTTGAATCTTTAAGGAGATAATTTTATTAAAATGGTTTTCATCAGATTTCTCTTTAATTTGGGAGTTTTTAATAATGTTTTAATTAAGGGAATAAAGGGGAATTAAAAAGGAAAATCTATTTTGACTTTTCATAACTACCTTACGTTAGTTTTCTCCCATTTCTTTTTCTCTCAACTTCCACTCAGCCAAACACATTTCCTTCGTCAATTAACCTCTAATTTTTATCCCTTTTTTCTAAGATTTCATTCTCTTAAGGATTCCTAATCTTTACCTCATCAAAACCTCTTGTTTTCACTTTGGATTTTCAAGAAATCTTGCCCAAATTGAGGAGAAATCATCCATTAGAGGTAAGCTACGTCCTTCTCCTCTAATGATCAGTTCTTTACTGAAATTCCCAAGTTATCTATCATTTGTTAATAATTTTTGAGTTGTTTTAATGTTAGAAACATGAAATTGTGATAAAACTTGAGATTCTTGGAGAGATCTTAATGATTTTCGTAACTATTGGTTAGGCTCTGTTTTAAGGTTGATTTCTAATGTATTTTGGATGGCAATTAATGTTATTAATGAGGTTTTATCAAACAAATACTGAATAGGTTTGAATTCCTAAGTTTTACATGCTAGTTTGGTGGTTTTTGGGGTGGTTTTGGTATCCTGTTGTTGCTGGAGATATAAGGACGAGTTTATGGTGATTCTTGGTGTTGATTGAGGTTTAGAAATGATTAGAAGTGATAGATCTTGGCTGGGCTTTGTTTTGAAAGGGTTTGGAGGTGTTTTCCGTTATTTCGGATAGCCGAAATGCTTGTTTTGAGTGGAGCAGCGAGTTTGAGTGAATGGTTGGTGATTTTAATGCATGGTGATGCATTAATCATCCGCTCTTATGTGCTAAAAACAGAGGAGAGTAATCCGGAAGCAATAAAGGTAGCGTTGGAGGTTTCAGTCACTTGGTTGGCTCGTCGGCTAGCATAGTGTTGTGTACCGATGAGTGAGAACGCATTTTCCAGCTTTGGAATGATTCTTAAAAGAAGTTTGGGAACTTAAATCTAGGCTTGAAACGCCGGTTTAAGTTCGGAAGTAAGTTAAGTAGATTTCTCTCTCGGTTTGTGCTATTATTGTTTTGAAAATATTAAATTGGGTTTTGATGTGCTTGGTTTGGCATTATGATTTGATTTGTTGTTTGAGCATGGTTTTTAAGCATGAGAGTTGGTTATCAAACTTGGTTTGGTGAAGGAAGCATGAAGCTAATGATTCTTGAGAATATGTGGTGTTAGTTTGTGTTTTAAGGGCATGGTTTAACATTTTGGCTTTGATGGTGTTGCATGCTTTGAAAATAGTATATGCGTTAATGATTTTAATATGATATATTGGCATAAATGATGAGAAGATTAACGGATATAATTGGTCGACCAATAGGATGTAGAGTGCACTATAAACTAAAAATACGTGCGTACTCTTGGGATTCGTTCCAAAGAGAGAGACCGATGATGAGCATTCCATCGGATAGGACTTGGTGAAAGATCCTAGCTTAATGGCATCGAATGGTACCGCCATGAGAGACCGATGTGGTAGATTCCATCGGATAGGACTTGGTGAAAGACCCAAGAATTATGGCAACAAGTGTTATCGCCATGAGAAACCGATGATGGGCATTCCATCAGAGTAGGACTTGGTGAAATACCCAAGCTTTGTGGCGAAGGTAGATACCACCGCCATGGGAGTCCGGTGGCGAGATCCCACCGGGGTAGGACTTGACCTCGAGTCAAGTTTTCCGCGTATCCGTGTAAAATAGAATATGAGAATGCCAATATACGAGAATAAAGTGTATTTCACATGTACCAATGCTTGAAATGTTTTTATGCTATGAGAAATGCATATGAGATATTGAGATTATGAAATGCTTTTATATAACAAGCATGTGTGGCCTTGCCATGTGTTTTGCATTTGTTGAATGCATGAGATAGGTAAATGGTACATGTGGTTTTCAAATGGTGTTTGGCTTCGAAATGATTTTCAAGCATGAAAAAGAAAGAGCATGATGTAGAAATGGTTTCCAAGAGAAATGGTTTGAACTTTGCATGAAGCATTTATGCACGAGAAGGGTGTAAATGGAAGTAATTACAAGAAGAATTTTTAAGATTAAAATGCATGTGGCATTTGGGTTTTAATGCTGGTTTATATGTTGGGTGATGCATGGTTTAAGACAATGATGTTTTCAAATGAAGTTTTCGAACAATACATTGGCTTGTAGAAATGTGATTTCAATTAAAGGGTATTTTTATGGTTTTGCTGCATTGATGGTGTTCCGGTTTTGAGCATTCCTCACTAAGCATTATGTGCTTACGCTTCTTTTGGTCCATCAATGCAGAAAGTTGAAGTTGGGGCAGCAAGAAGCAAGGGATTCAAGAAGAACTCCATTTGGGAAGTATGTTTTGTTTCATAGCTATAGGTAATAAAGGCAATGGGGAAAATCCTTTACTTTGTTGTTTGATGAGGTTGATTACCTTGAACAAGTTTAGTTTTTGGTTTGAGACTTGTTTATGGCTATTATGTGGTATTTGGATCCTCATTTTGTATCCTAGTATTGCTATGTTTTATGGTTAAAAGTATGTTCATACTAGTTGTACAAGATAAATGAATTGATGAGTTGAACGCTTGTAATGTGTCTAGCTTTTGATGTAAATATGATAGAGTTGATGTTTAATCTTGTTGTGAGTATGTTGTGGTATGAGTTGGGGCATGTTTGAATGTGTTTGAAGGTGAAAAGATGTCAAAAACCAGAAAAATGAATGGTTGCAGGGCACGGTGTATCGAAACACCCTAATTTGTTTCGGAACGGGGGCTTGAAATGGCCATAGTGTTTCGAAACGAGTAAGGGTGTTTCAGAACACTTTAGCTACTGGAGAGGCTTGTTTCGGTACTGGTAAGAGTGTTTCAGAACACTTTAGCTACTGGAGAGGCCTGTTTCGGTACTGGTCTCGAAACGCACCCGAGTACCGAAACGGTCAACTCTATTTCGATACGGTCGTTTCGATACCAGGGTTAGCATTCCGAAACTGTTGACCGTTGGCCTACAAATTTGAATTGTTTCAAGTTCACATATTTTACATTTTAGTCCTTGATGTTGTGGATGCAATTGGTTGAGCTTTGAATGGCCTTTTAAGCTGATATTTGACAGAGATGCATGTAAAATGACTAATTACATATTGGTAAGCTTAAAATCTGCAAAGTCCTTATATTTTCCATAATTTACATTTTGGTTCGTAAAAGTGGAATTCCTACAATTGAATCCCTAATTGAATTCTGATCGTTGTGTCTTTCCTTCCTATGACCTTGTGGCATCACATAGGCTTAACCTTGCATTTAGAAAAGATAAAAAGAAAAAAAGGTCGTTCATCAAGGTTGACTTTTGGGTTGACTTTTGTTTTCCCGTGTAATCTTCGTAGTTCGGGTCAAGCGTATGGGCCGAGCTAAGGGGGTTACACTTATTTAACTTACGGTAATCCATGCAAACCCTCCAACTGGTCACAGTCCTGTTTGGGATTAGTTCATTGCTTACTTGTGTCATACCTCCCTTTTTCAACACACATTGTACCAGACTTACCCATGCGTTGTCAGACATAGGGTAGATGATACCAGCATCGAGCCATTTGATGATTTCTTTCTTTACCACCTCTTTCATGACTCAATTAAGCCTTCTTTGTGCCTCAATGTTTAGTTTATGATCGTCCTCAAAAGGATTTTATGCATACAAATCGATGGGCTAATTCCCTTCAAATTAGCAATTGTCCACCCTATTCCTCTTTTGTGCAGCTTCAACATGTCAATCAATCTTTGTTCCAATTATGGCTGCAACATGGAAGAGATGATTACATGCAATGTGTCATTGGTTCCCAAATATACATATTTTAATTGCCCTGGCAATGGTTTTAGTTCAAGAATAGGGGTTGCTCGATGGAGGGTTTTTCGATTTTTCTTTCCTCCCTTGAGTAATATAATGGTTCGAAATACTTACCTAGGTGACTAGCTATCCAGTTGGCTTCTTCTGTAACGCCCCGGTTTTGGGCTTAGAAGTCTTGGGTTTTGACCGGTTCGGTCAAAGTGCTGTTCGATTATAAAAGAGTGAATTTAGGAAAGCCTAGTTCGGGCTGCATTAAAAATTTGGAAAAATGTTCTAAAATCCTCTTTTATTATATATAAGGGTATGGTGAAATCAATTTTACAAAATGAGGTTTGGAAGGGCGACATTTTGGCTAGTGACCAAAACGTAATTTTTGAAAACTGTGAGACTGTTTTAAAAAGGATTGAAACTTTGAATCTTTAAGGAGCTATTTACCCAATGGGAGTTTCTCCAGATTTTTCTAAGATATTAAATGATTAATTAAAGGTTTTAAAATAAAATAAAAGTGGAGGGAAGATATTTGCCATAACTAACTTTTCTCTCAAATCTTCCATTTTCATTTTCTCTCATTTTTCTCTCAAACCAAACACCTTTTCTCCAGAGCTTTTCTCTCTGATTTTGTCACCTAAATAACTCATTTCAATTCCCTTTTGATCTCCAATCATCTCTTTAACAAAACCTCACCATTTGCTAATTGGATTTTCAAGATTTTGGTTCCAAAAAGGGAGAAACTCAAGTTTGGAGGTAAGAACGTCCTTCTCCTCTAAACTCTCAGTTCTTTACTGAAATTCCTAAGTTCTCAATCCTTAAATTGTGTTTTAAAAAAGGTTTTATGGATGTGATCTTGATCTTGGCTTTTAAATGCAAGATTTGCTTGATTTTGATGAAATTTCGTATGATCTGATTGGGCAGTGTTTTGAGGTGTCAATTTGATGTTAAATGAATGTTAAATTGATGAGTAATTGAGGTTTAATTAATGCAATCCCGGATAGGTTGAATTTCCTAAGTTTAGCTTGTGTTTTTGATGGTTTTTGGTGTGATCTTGTGGATCTGTTATGGCTGGAGGTTTAAGGATGAGTTGAGATCCATTTTGGATGTTAATTGATGTTTAAGAATGTTTAGTTTTGATGGATCTTGGCTGGGTAGTGTTGTGGAGTTGTTTGGATGCATTTTCGGTTGTGTTTGGTAGCCGAAAATGGAGTGTGGATGAGAGCATCGGATTTAGGTGCTTTCATTGAAGCTATTAATACATGATGATGCATTAATCCTCTGCTTTGATGTGTTGAAAACAGGGGAGTCATCTTTGGATCCAAGTGGTGGTGATCTGGAAGCTTGATTGGTGTTTCGGCAAGAGGCGAAACGGAATCGGTGAGTGGATTTTGGTTTCCATCTTTGAAACCATTGAATTGAAGGTTTGGGAGCTTAGTTTAAGACTAAGCAACTTAGCTAAGCTTAAGAGTAAGTTTTCGGAAAACTCTCTTGATGATGAGCCATGGATTGGTTGAATGCAATGTGGTTGTTTGCATGTTTTAAATCCTGTTTTGAAAGCATATTTAGCATGTTTATTTGCTGAGATTATAAGCCATGTGTTGAAGGATGCTCAAGGTAAGAGATCCTTGTTTTTGGACATTGTTTAAATGTGGTTTGATGCTTAAAAATGCATGATGTTTATGGCTTGGATAAATGCTTAAAAACAGTGGATTATTGTTGTTAGTTATGCATATTGGCAAGTGATGATTAAGGTCACAAAGGTGTTTAAAAGTCCTTGTGTGAGCCTTGTTTATTTAAGAACGACATGGTGGTTAAAAGTCCATGGTTGGTTCTTGGTTAAGATCACCAAGGTGGTTAAAATTCCTTGGGCGAGTCTTGTATATTTAAGGACAACATGGTGTTTAAAAGTCCATGGTTGGTCCTTGGTTAAGGATACAAAGGTGGTTAAAATTCCTTGTGTATGCCTTGTTATTTAAGAACATCAAGGTGTTTAAAAGTCCTTGGATGATTCTTGTTAAGGACACAAAGGTGTTTAAAAGTCCTTGTGTGGTCCTTGCCATGGTGTTTAAAAGTCCATGGGGTTAAGGACACAATGGTGTTTAAAAGTCCATGTGTGATCCTTGGAATTTATAAGATCACAATGGTGTTTAAAAGTCCATATGTGAGTCTTATGTTGAATGTATCACTTGTTGCCAATATGACATGATATGAGCTTGAAGCATGAATTGCTTGTTTTAAATGCTTATGAGCATGTGCAAATGATGATTTGTATTAAGGTTATGAATGTGTTTTGTAAATGCATTATTGTGTGGTTTTAAATGAGCATACCTCACTAAGCTTTTGCTTACGCTCTCTCTCTTTTCTTAAACCAATAATGCAGAGCATTAAAGGGCATTGAGGGCAGCAAGGGGGACAAGAATCCAAGTGGTGAACAAAGCTCATGTATGGTGAAGGTTTCTTAAACACTATTAGCTTTTGGCATTTGGCAATGGGGGACCTATGTAGTTGTTTTGGGAGATGTTTTGGACTCCCTAAGTTGGATTTATGTTGTTGATAATGTTGGAACTTGTAATTGGCCTTTATGTGGTATGTTTGGTGATTTAATGCTTGAATGGTTTGCTAAGTAGGAAGCATGCCTATAGATTTGGGGCTTTTCATAATTGATGCCATGTTGATGTTTGGTTGATGCAATTATGTTCCTTGTATGTTGAATGTCTTGCTGGTAAAGTTTGGTGACATTTGGAGTGTGTTTGATAAGTCAATTGCATGATAAACTAGCAAATTTCCTGCAATCTGGGCAACCTGTTTCGGAACAGGAGCTACCGTATCAGAACGGGGGCCTGAAATGGCCTAGGCGTTCCGAAACAGGAGGCACTGTTCCGGAACGGTTTGGCCACTGCCAGGCCATGTTTCGGTACCAATTTCGGAACAGTCCCGCGTTTCGGAACGGGTCTTCCCTGTTCCGAAACACTCGACCGTTGGGCACTGAAATTGATGGTTATATGTTTTGCAATGTTTGCATTTTGGTCCTGAAACTTGTTTATGCAATTGTGTGAGTTTGGGATGTCCTTTCGAGCTGAGATTTGGCAGAGAAGCATGAAACCGGACTAATTTCAAATTGGTAACTTTAATTTGGGTTAAGTCCTTTTAATTTTCAGAATTTACATTTTGGTCCCTAAAGTTGTAATTTGTGCAATTGAGTCCCTGAATGCTCTCTGATTGTTATGATGTTTGAATATGATTATCTTGTGAATATATCTAGGGTTAATGTGCATCTAGACAAGTTTAAAAAGAAAAAAAAGGGTCGTTAATCAAGGTTGACTTTCGGGTTGACTTTGGTTTTCCCCGTGTGATCTTCTTAATTCGGGTCAACCGCCTAGGCCGGGTTAAGTGGGTTACATTTGGTGGTATCAGAGCTGAGTTCTCGTGTATTTGGGAATGTTTATGTGGATTAATTAAGTGTGTATGCTTTGTATGCTTGTTGAGTGAAAGCATGGTGAATGAATTGTGATTGTGCTGCAATTGAGTTGTATGTTGTGATGAAGCATGTTGTGGGTACCCATTGCCAAATCAAAGCTAATGAAATGATGTTGTTTTTAAGTAAAAATGAGCTTGAGTACTTGGATTGCTTACCTTGCTGGGCCTGACTTTGTTTATTTGCATTGTGATTGCATTGTTATAGTATGGCTCCTCGTAGAGAGTTAAGGAGTAATGTGCGAGCTGCGGCTCAAAATGAGAATGAGAATTAAGAGAATGTTGAGAGTGCGGTTTTACCTCCTCCACCTGGTGGTGGTGGTGCTGGGGGTGAAGGAGCTGCAGCTGCAGCTGATGCTGGGGTCGCTGGACCTGAGGCTGATCAGGGACAAGTTGTGCCTGATATGACAGTGTTGATACAAGCTATTGCTGGAGCTTTTCAAGCCGCAGTAGTTGGAGCTCGAGGAGCTGGGCATCAGGGAGATGCTGGAGTTAGACTACCCTTGGAACGTCTGCCCAGTCTGGGAGGGACTAAGTTCAGGGGTTTGTCAGCTGAAGGTTCGGAATCTTGGTTAGAGAGTACCAAGAGAATCTTGGGTCAGATGAGTTGCACTGATGTGCAAAAGTTGGGTTGTGTAGTATCCTTGCTACAGGGTGATGCATACACGTGGTGGACGACCACAATCTCTGGGATGGCAGAAGCTGACGTAACTTGGACATTCTTTCAGAATGCGTTCAAGAGAAGGTATCTTGGTGTGAGGTACCTAGATGAAAAGAAGCGAGAGTTCATGTCTCTTACCCAGGGGAGCATGACCGTGGCTGAGTATGAAGTGCAGTTTGTTCGACTTAGTCAATACGCACCTGATCTTGTTCCGGATGAGCGGGAAAGGTGTGAAAGGTTCCGTTATGGTTTAGTGATGGAGGTAAGATGTATGTGTTGGCTACTGAGTATAGTGATTTCGATGTGCTGGTGGGCCGAGCAAAGGACATTGAGATGAACTTGGGTTTATCTGCTAAGAGTGCTGGGTCAAGTGCTGGTAAGCGAGCTGCTGAATATAGTTCCGGTGGTGGACGGAACAAGAGGGGACGTGATCAGAAGTATCAGTCCTCAGCTATGTGAGGTGGTGGTGCACCTGCTCGGGGAGGCAATGCTAGAGTTGATCCGAGTGCATGTTGGACATGTGGTTCACGTGGTCACATGAAGCGTGATTGTCCTCGAGCTGTGAGGGAAGTGCAAGCTCCTGTTGCTGCCGCTGGTAATGGGTGCTGGAATTGTGGATCTGCGGATCACATGAGGCGAGAGTGTCCTATGTTGGCTGGTGGCCAAGTGCGAGCTCCTGTTGTTGCTGCACCACAGAGAGGTCGTGGGCGCGGCCGTGGTAATTTTCAGCGAAGAGAGGAAGGTGGTCGGGGTGTGGCTCATGTTGTGGCTATACAGCCTGAGGGTGGCGGCCAAGCTAGGGTGTATGCTCAGCGGGAGGGAAGGAATGACGCGGATGTGATAGCAGGTACTTTTACTTTGCAATCGTTGTCATTACTTTCCTTGATTGATTCTGGATCTACGCACTCATACATATTGCGTGAGCATGCTGAATTGCTTGGTTTGCCTGTTGAGTCTTTGGTTGTTGGTGTGCGTGTCACTAGTTCTTTTGGTGAGAATGTTGTGACTCGAAAGCTGTATAGAAGGTGTCCTTTGGTTGTTCAAGATCATGTTTTTCATGTTGACTTTATGGAGCTGCCTTTCTATGGTTTTGATGTAATCCTTGGTATGGATTGGCTTGCTGAGCATCGTGCTGTGGTGGACTGTGAAAATAAGCGAGTTTCGTTGAAGCTTGCGGATGATTATGAGGTGGTTGTGGTTGGTGAGAATGTGCAGTTTCTTGCCAATGTGGTGTCTACATTGGAGGCAAGCCGGATGCTGAGGCAAGGTTGTGAAGCTTATCTAGCCTTTGTGATGAATCCTAGCTCTAAGAAGTTGCGTGTGCAAGATATCAGGATTGTGAAGGAGTTTCCTGGTGTGTTCCCTGAGGAGTTGCCTGGTTTACCCCCTAATCGCGAGGTGGAGTTTGGGATAGAGCTGTATGAGAATACAACTCCTGTGTCCATTACCCCTTATAGAATGGCACCTAAAGAGTTGAAGGAGCTGAAGACGCAATTGCAAGAATTGCTTGATCGTGGGTTCATTCGGCCAAGTGTGTCACCTTGGGGTGCACCGGTCTTGTTTGTGAAGAAGAAGGATGGCACTATGAGAATGTGCATTGATTACCGTCAGCTGAACAAGTTGACTATCAAGAATCGGTATCCTTTGCCGAGAATTGATGATCTCTTTGATCAATTTCGGGGAGCAGCTGTGTTCTCTAAGATTGATTTGAGGTCAGGGTATTATCAGTTGAAGGTAAAGGATGTGGATGTGCCCAAGACAGCTTTCAGGACGAGGTAGGGGCATTATGAGTTCCTTGTGATGCCGTTTGGTTTGACAAATTCTCCTGCAGCTTTCATGGACATGATGAATCGTGTGTTTCATCGATGATATCCTCGTGTACTTGCGTACTGAGGAGGAGCATGAAGAGCATTTGAGGATTGTGCTGCAAGCTTTGTTGGAAAATCAGCTTTATGCCAAGCTGAGCAAGTGTGAGTTCTGGTTAAGTGAAGTGGTGTTTCTTGGGCATGTGGTTTCTACTGAGGGGATTCGTGTTGATCCTCAGAAGATTGAGGCGGTGATGAATTGGAAGGTTCCTAAGTCTGTTCATGAGGTTCGTAGTTTCCTTGGTTTGGCGGGATACTACCGGAGGTTTGTGGATGGGTTTTCTAAGATTGCTGCACCTTTGACGAAGTTGTTGCAGAAGGATGTTAAGTATGAGTGGACGGAAGCGAGACAACAGACTTTTGAGAAGCTTAAGGCAGCTTTGACGCAAGCTCCTATCTTGGTTCAACCTGAATCAGGGAAAGAGTTTGTGGTGTATAGTGATGCGTCCTATGTTGGTTTGGGATGTGTGTTGATGCAAGAGGGTAAGGTGGTGGCTTATGCATCGCGGCAGCTGAAGGTGCATGAGCGTAATTATCCTACGCATGACATTGAGTTGGCAGCGGTGGTTTTTGCGTTGAAGATCTGGAGACATTATCTGTATGGTGAGAAGTGTACGGTGTATACGGATCACAAGAGTTTGAAGTATCTGATGTCTCAGAAGGAGTTGAATCTTAGGCAGCGACGTTGGGTGGAGTTGCTCAAGGATTATGATTTGACGATTGAGTATCACCCTGGAAAAGCTAATGTTGTAGCGGATGCCTTGAGTAGGAAGGTAGCTGTTGAGCTGAGGGCTATGTTTGCCAGTTTGAGTATTTCGCGTGATGGTGGTCTTGTGGCTGAGTTGCAAGTAAAGCCATCTTTGGTTCAGCTAATCAAGGAAAAGCAGTTGCTGGATGATTCCTTGGTGCCTCATGTTCAGGGTATCGCGGAGGGTAGGCCTTCGGATTTCTGCTTTAATGATGATGGTGTGTTGTGTTTTGGGAGTCGGATAGTAGTGCCCAACAATGCTGAGTTGAGGCGTGCTATTTTGACTGAAGGTCATAGTAGTCCTTTTGCTATGCACCCTGGTAGTACTAAGATGTATCGTGATCTTCGTGATGAGTACTATTGGGTGGGTTTAAAGAAGGATGTTGCAGAGTTTGTGAGCAAGTGTATGGTGTGTCAGCGAGTTAAGGCTGAGCATCAGGTTCCTTCAGGATTGTTGCAACCGTTGAGAATCCCTGAATGGAAGTGGGAAAGGATTACCATGGATTTTGTCTCTGGTTTGCCCTTGTCGCCATCGAAGAAGAATTCGGTGTGGGTGATTGTGGATCACCTGACGAAGTGTGCGCATTTCTTGCCTGTGCATACTACGTATTCATTGGATAAGCTTGCGGAGCTGTACATTGCTGAGATTGTGCGGCTGCATGGTGTGCCTAAGTCGATTGTGTCGGATAGGGATCCGAGGTTTGCATCACGTTTTTGGCAGTGTTTGCATCAAGCTTTGGGTACACGGTTGAATTTCAGTACATCTTATCATCCTCAGTCGGACGGTCAGTCCGAGCGTGTTATCCAGATTTTGGAGGATATGTTGAGGTGCTGCGTGATTGAGTTCCAGGGCTCTTGGGAGAAACATTTGCCTTTGGTGGAGTTTGCTTATAACAATAGTTATCAAGCAAGTATTCAAATGGCACCTTATGAGGCTTTGTACGGGAGGAAGTGTAGGACTCCTCTTTGTTGGGCTGAAACGGATCAGAAGTTGATTTCGATGCCGGCTTTGTTGAAAGGAACCACCGAGAAGGTGAAGCTCATTTGTGAGCGTCTGAAGGCAGCTTCTGATCGGCAAAAGTCTTACGCGGATTTGAAGCGTAAGGAAATAGAGTATGCGGTGGGTGATCGTGTGTTTCTGAAGGTTTCGCCTTGGAAAAAGGTGATGAGGTTTGGCCGTAAGGGTAAGTTGAGCCCTAGGTACATTGGACCATACGAGGTGATTGAGCGTGTGGGTCCTGTTGCATACAAGTTGAGGCTACCTCAAGAGTTGGAGAAGATTCATGATGTGTTTCATGTTTCTATGCTCCGGAAGTATAGATCGGATCCTTCGCATGTGATGCCTGTGGAAGAAGTGGAATTGAATCCGGATTTGACCTATGATGAGGAACCGGTAAAGATTCTGGATTCGGATAACAAGGTTCTTCGTGGCAAGACCATTGAGTTGGTGAAGGTGTTGTGGAAGCACCGTGGTGTTGAGGAAGCCACGTGGGAACGGAAGGATGACATGCTGAAGCAGTTTCCGTATCTCTTTCCTTCAGGTAAATTTCGAGGACGAAATTTCTTAAGGGGGGGAGAGTTGTAACGCCCCGGTTTGGGCTTAGAAGTCTTGGGTTTTGACCGGTTCGGTCAAAGTGTTGTTCGATTATAAAAGAGTGAATTTAGGAAAGCCTAGTTCGGGTTGCATTAAAAATGTGGAAAAATGTTCTAAAATCCTCTTTTATTATATATAAGGGTATGGTGAAATCAATTCTACAAAATGAGGTTTGGAACGGCGACATTTTGGCTAGTGACCAAAATGTAATTTTTGAAAACTGTGAGACTGTTTTAAAAAGGATTGAAACTTTGAATCTTTAAGGAGCTATTTACCCAATGGGAGTTTCTCCAGATTTTTCTAAGATATTAAATGATTAATTAAAGGTTTTAAAATAAAATAAAAGTGGAGGGAAGATATTTGCCATAACTAACTTTTCTCTCAAATCTTCCATTTTCATTTTCTCTCATTTTTCTCTCAAACCAAACACCTTTTCTCCAGAGCTTTTCTCTCTGATTTTGTCACCTAAATAACTCATTTCAATTCCCTTTTGATCTCCAATCATCTCTTCAACAAAACCTCACCATTTGCTAATTGGATTTTCAAGATTTTGGTTCCAAAAAGGGAGAAACTCAAGTTTGGAGGTAAGAACGTCCTTCTCCTCTAAACTCTCAGTTCTTTACTGAAATTTCTAAGTTCTCAATCCTTAAATTGTGTTTTAAAAAAAGGTTTTATGGATGTGATCTTGATCTTGGCTTTTAAATGCAAGATTTGCTTGATTTTGATGAAATTTCGTATGATCTAATTGGGCAGTGTTTTGAGGTGTCAATTTGATGTTAAATGAATGTTAAATTGATGAGTAATTGAGGTTTAATTAATTCAATCCTGGATAGGTTGAATTTCCTAAGTTTAGCTTGTGTTTTTTATGGTTTTTGGTGTGATCTTGTGGATCTGTTATGGCTGGAGGTTTAAGGATGAGTTGAGATCCATTTTGGATGTTAATTGATGTTTAAGAATGTTTAGTTTTGATGGATCTTGGCTGGGTAGTGTTGTGGAGTTGTTTGGATGCATTTTCGGTTGTGTTTGGTAGCCGAAAATGGAGTGTGGATGAGAGAAGCGGGTTTAGGTGCTTTCATTGAAGCTATTAATGCATGATGATGCATTAATCCTCTGCTTTGATGTGTTGAAAACAGGGGAGTCATCTTTGGATCCAAGTGGTTGTGATCCGGAAGCTTGATTGGTGTTTCGGCAAGAGGCGAAACGGAATCGGTGAGTGGATTTTGGTTTCCAGCTTTGAAACCATTGAATTGAAGGTTTGGGAGCTTAGTTTAAGTTTAAGCAACTTAGCTAAGCTCAAGAGTAAGTTTTCGGAAAACTCTCTTGATGATGAGCCATGGATTGGTTGAATGCAATGTGGTTGTTTGCATGTTTTAAATCTTGTTTTGAAAGCATATTTAGCATGTTTATTTGCTGAGATTATAAGCCATGTGTTGAAGGATGCTCAAGGTAAGAGATCCTTGTTTTTGGACATTGTTTAAATGTGGTTTGATACTTAAAAATGCATGATGTTTATGGCTTGGATAAATGCTTAAAAACAGTGGATTATTGTTGTTAGTTATGCATATTGGCAAGTGATGATTAAGGTCACAAAGGTGTTTAAAAGTCCTTGTGTGAGCCTTGTTTATTTAAGAACGACATGGTGGTTAAAAGTCCATGGTTGGTTCTTGGTTAAGATCACCAAGGTGGTTAAAATTCCTTGGGCGAGTCTTGTATATTTAAGGACAACATGGTGTTTAAAAGTCCATGGTTGGTCCTTGGTTAAGGATACAAAGGTGGTTAAAATTCCTTGTGTATGCCTTGTTATTTAAGAACATCAAGGTGTTTAAAAGTCCTTGGATGATTCTTGTTAAGGACACAAAGGTGTTTAAAAGTCCTTGTGTGGTCCTTGCCATGGTGTTTAAAAGTCCATGGGGTTAAGGACACAATGGTGTTTAAAAGTCCATGTGTGGTCCTTGGAATTTATAAGATCACAATGGTGTTTAAAAGTCCATATGTGAGTCTTATGTTGAATGTATCACTTGTTGCCAATATGACATGATATGAGCTTGAAGCATGAATTGCTTGTTTTAAATGCTTATGAGCATGTGCAAATGATGATTTGTATTAAGGTTATGAATGTGTTTTGTAAATGCATTATTGTGTGGTTTTAAATGAGCATACCTCACTAAGCTTTTGCTTACGCTCTCTCTCTCTTTTCTTAAACCAATAATGCAGAGCATTAAAGGGCATTGAGGGCAGCAAGGGGGACAAGAATCCAAGTGGTGAACAAAGCTCATGTATGGTGAAGGTTTCTTAAACACTATTAGCTTTTGGCATTTGGCAATGGGGGACCTATGTAGTTGTTTTGGGAGATGTTTTGGACTCCCTAAGTTGGATTTATGTTGTTGATAATGTTGGAACTTGTAATTGGCCTTTATGTGGTATGTTTGGTGATTTAATGCTTGAATGGTTTGCTAAGTAGGAAGCATGCCTATAGATTTGGGGCTTTTCATAATTGATGCCATGTTGATGTTTGGTTGATGCAATTATGTTCCTTGTATGTTGAATGTCTTGCTGGTAAAGTTTGGTGACATTTGGAGTGTGTTTGATAAGTCAATTGCATGATAAACCAGCAAATTTCCTGCAATCTGGGCAACCTGTTTCGGAACAGGAGCTACCGTATCGGAACGGGGGCCTGAAATGGCCTAGGCGTTCCGAAACGGGAGGCACTGTTCCGGAACGGTTTGGCCACTGCCAGGCCATGTTTCAGTACCAGTTTCGGAATGGTCCCGCATTTCGGAACGGGTCTTCCCTGTTCCGAAACACTCGACCGTTGGGCACTGAAATTGATGGTTATATGTTTTGCAATGTTTGCATTTTGGTCCTGAAACTTATTTATGCAATTGTGTGAGTTTGGGATGTCCTTTCGAGCTGAGATTTGGCAGAGAAGCATGAAACCAGACTAATTTCAAATTGGTAACTTTAATTTGGGTTAAGTCCTTTTAATTTTCAGAATTTACATGTTGGTCCCTAAAGTTGTAATTTATGCAATTGAGTCCCTGAATGCTCTCTGATTGTTATGATGTTTGAATATGATTATCTTGTGAATACATCTAGGGTTAATGTGCATCTAGACAAGTTTAAAAAGAAAAAAAGGGTCGTTAATAAAGGTTGACTTTCGGGTTGACTTTGGTTTTCCCCGTGTGATCTTCTTAATTCGGGTCAACCGCCTAGGCCGGGTTAAGGGGGTTACATCTTCCTACTCATCATTATGTTCTTCAGGGTCGGGGTAGTTGTCAGTGTAATTGCAGAGGCTGCCAATGTAATTGATGAGACAGTCGTCATAGGCATTGTCGAGGTAATTGTTATGATCATTGCCGAGGCAATTTTCATAGGTATTTCCAAGGCAATTGCTTAGGCAGTCTATGTCAAACTCGGTTATGGCCTGGATGACTTGGCATTCTTATGTATCATTCACCCTCAATTTGAGTTCTTCCCTCTCAACGTCGATCATGGTTCTTCCCATAGCTAGGAATGGCCTCCCAAGGATAATGGTGCGAACTCATATGCTTCATTGTCTAAGACAATAAAGTCAGCAGGGAAAAAAAATTATCCACTCTTACCAGGATATGTTCAATTTTTCCCTCTAGGTAAACATAGGATCTGTCAGCAAGTTGTAGCATCATTGTAGTGGGTCTTGCCTTCCCTATACCCAATCATTGGAAGACTGACTTTGGCATAAGGTTTATACTTTCTACAAGATCACATAGTGCCTTCCCGACATAGTGATTGCCAATCACACATGGTATGGTGAAACTATCGGGATCTTTCAGCTTAGGTTGCATTCAGTTGTGCAGCATGGCCATACATCCTTCTGTCACAGCAACGGTCTTAAATTCCCCTATTCTTGTTCTCTTAGAGACAATATCTTTAAGGAACTTGGCATAGTTCGACATTTTTTCTATTGCTTCTGCCAAGGGCAAGTTTATGTGGACTTGCTTCAAGATGTCTAGGAACTTCTTGAATTGGTATTCTTGTTTCTACCGTTTCAACCTTTGTGGGAATAGTGGTGGAAGTCGGATATCTTCGATCCGTTCCTTGCAGGGGAATTTCATTTGGGGCATTGAATCAGGACCTTCAGATGCCTTCTTGTTTTCTACGGTGTATGTGTCAAGACATTTCCAAGGCAATGTTGTTGGGTACTTCCGAGGAAATGTTATCAGGATTTGCTGAGGCAGTGTTGTTTGGTACTGTCGAGGCAATGTTATCAGGCTTTGCCGAGGCAGTGTTGTTGGGTACTGCCGATGCAATTGGCTCCTATAATTTTGTTTCCTCTGTCTCACGAGCTCGTGGTTCCTTGAGTTGTTTACCACTTCGTGTAGTGATTGCCTTGCATTGCTCATGAGTGGTTCCTCGTGCAACCTCAGTATCGCTAGGCAAATCGCCCATTGGTCTCGAGTTGAGGATTTGAGCAAACTGCCCAACTTGAGTTTCCAATAAGTTCAGCATTGCTTCATGGTTCTGCATTCTCATCTCAGTCCTATCAATAAAAGCATCATTTTTCTTTATGAATTTATTAGTATTAGCCATATATGCACTAGTTTCAGACATGAAAGCATTTAGGGAGTTTTTCAAAGAACTGGATGGCATATATTGTTGCTAGAGCATCGATTGTTGCGGATGTGGTTGTCGAGTCATGTTCTGTTGGAATCCCAATGTTGGAGCATTCTGATTGTTCTGATTGAGAGCATTGCTAGGACTGCTCCATGATAAGTTTGGATGTTTCTTCCAGGCTGGGTCGTAAGTGTTGGACATCACATTGTTATTCGGTTGTAGTTTCCAACATAAAAACTCGACTCTGGATTCTGTAAACATTCAGAAGAGTCATGGTTACCATTACATAAATTGTATAATGAACCTACTGCCTTGACCTTCTGTGTATTGCTTGGTCTTTGCATGTTCTTAACCAAATTTGTTATGGTTGCCAATTGTGAGAGAATTTAATCTGATGACTCAAGCTCATTTATGGTGGCATGGCGCCTGACTCCTCCTTTTTTGACTGTTGGGAATTGATAGTCGTTTTTACCAAGCCTATTCAGGATCTCCATTGCTTCCTCCGGTGGCTTGTCTAGGAGTACGCCATTTGCCGAGGCATCTAGCATCATCCTCGTTGGGGTGTTTACTGCATTGTAAAACATTGTCACATGTGTCCATAATGGGAATCCGTGTAAGGGGCATTTGTGTAAAAGCTCTTTGTATCGCTCCCAGGCCTCGTACATGGATTCATCATTTGCCTGCTGAAAAGAAGTGATTTCATTACTTAACTTATCAGTTAAATTTATAGGATTAAATCTAGTAAGGAAATCATGACATAAATCATTCCAGGATTCTATAGATCCAGCTGGAATGCTATTTAACCAGGTTTTTGCCCTATCCCTTAGTGAATGGGGAAACAATTCCAGCCTCAAAATATCCTCATGGACTCCCTGTATTTTGAATGAATTGCAAATTTCCAAGAAGGATTTGAGGTGTTGTCTAGCATCTTCTGTTGCTGAGCCACCAAATTGACCCATGGTATTGATCATGTTGAACATTACAGGTTTTAACTCAAAATGGGCAGCTTCGATTGCAGGTGTGACAACTCCTGGATTTAGTCCGTTGAGATCTTCTTCTAAGTAATCTCGGATGGTTAGGTTTCTTGGTTGAGAAAATTGAGGTGGCTGAATCACTTCATCTCCTGCCGCGGCATTCTGATTGTCGTCGGCATTCTGATTGCAAATTACATGTGCCATTGCTCCTTTCAGTTTTTGTTTGAGTTTTCGGCATGTGCGTTAAATCTCTGGATCAAGGGGATAATATGGACTTGTTGAATTTCCCCTGGTCATACACCAATGCAAAACCAAATTTTGTTAGCCCTTGATAAACTAAATAAAAATAAAAACGATATCACCATTTCCATTCCCCGGTAACGGCGCCAAAAACTTGTTGCGTGTATTAGGTATCACAATTTTAGTGCAAGTATACACGTCGCCAAGTTATAGTATAGAAGATATCGTCTCGACAAGGATTAGTGGTACTTCTAGAAATTATCATCTCGTACTGTAGAAAATTAAGAACACAAGTAATAGTTTGGGTGAGAGCAACTGAAATAAAGAAAGCAAGTAAACTAAGAGATTGAGTAGATATGATGATAGAGCAGGCCGGATCATGTTGCGTCGTAGTTTCAAAGTTGAATGAATCTGTCTCGGTTTTGAATGCAATCGTCAACTTGATTGCCTCGGCAATGGGCAAAGCTACTGCCGTGGCAAGAAACAGAGCTACTGCATGGGCAATTGAGCGATAACCTTCAAGGTTCTGCAAAACGTTCTTCAATGGTTCCTCCTTATCCCTAAGTTGAAACTCTATTGATGCACAAGCCTTGGCAATACCTCCCAACGTGAACCAAGGGTGAACACCAACCAATCTTTACGCTTCTCTTAGCCATTGAAACTCGCACTTATCCCTAAGTCGAATTAGTCTTCACCGACTGGGAAAAAGACCATGCTTTTTCGTTTCGTGAGTCTAACTCTCCCGATATTAGACAAATATATGCAATCGCAATATCCTCTCCTGGTTCAATTGCAAGAAAAATTTAAATACGAAGAATAAGCAAACCTTGAACTTAAATTGCATTAACAAAAACCTAAACAAATTACAATCGTCTTCTAGCAACTACTAAACAAAATAATCCTAGCCTAAGGAAGAATTAGAACATAATGGTGGTGATAAGCATTCTACTAAACCCCTAAGCCTCTCGATATCTTGATGGTGGTGGATGGGTCTTGGTTTTATGAGGCATGGCCTTGCCGAGTCCTTCTTGGAGTTGGATGATAAATTAGAGTTGAATATAACTTCATAAAAGAGATTAATCTCTTTTAATTCATTATTTTATTCCTCCTTATCGGTTTTCCACCTTTGACCTTCTTTTGGCTTTTTCTTGGCCTTCTGCTACTCCGATCTTCAAGCAAAGTATCTCTAAAAATTCGGCATTTTATGCTCTTCATGTCGCATACCACTTTGCATATTTTCTCCCTCGTCGGTACTTGTCTGGGTATTGCCTCAGCAATGGTCTTTCAGTCTCTTCTGCTCGACATGGCTCGTTCTTGGTCCAACGTTCCTTGGTAAGGTTTGACATTAAAGGATGGTCTGGTCTGGATCGTCGAGTGATGATTCTGCACCTTTTCTTCCCCTTCTTTTACTGTCGCGGCAGTGCTTGCCCGGGCAGTGGGTAGTGAAATCTGCACGAGCACAAAAGACATACCAAAGCAGTACCTTTTCCACCAAATCTAATCAAATAAATATGATCAAGCACAGCAACGTTAAGAACAAAATTGTGTATGTATGATTAGTAATGCATCTAAAATAAGCTTAAGTCTAACAATAATTGAGTCATAAAGGGTCTTAAAATGAGTACTTTTATACACCTAACAATGAGTGTTTGCGTTCGTGTAGTACTATAAATGATACGCAAATGGTGCAAGTATACACGTCGAACGAGTAATAAAGTGATGAGTGAGTATCGTCTCCACGGGGATTGGAGGTGAACACAGTTTTCGTATCCAAATTGCTATAGTAACCAAATTGTAAGGTGAGTATGCTGAGGCAGTAAGAATGATGGGAAAATGTTGTAGCAAAACAAGCAAACAGAGAAAAGATAATCAAATGACAGATAGGTCCTCTCTCGGATACAAAGCTCTATATGGAATGGTTGGCTAGCTTTTGAAGGATAATCTTCCGAAGTCTCTTAACAGTGCTAACGAATCCTAGTTCTCTCCAATATGCTCGGCAAGATTTACGAAGGCTGCTTCTAAACTATCTCTAGCTAGAAGACTGGGAGACTAAAATGCTACAGCAATACCTCTCGGCGTAAACTCTAAACATTTTACTTGTAACCCCCTTAGCCCGGCCTAGACGGTTGACCCGAACTACGAAGATTACACGGGGAAAACCAGAGTCAACCCGAAAGTCAACCTTGATTCACAACCCTTTCTTTCTTTTTAATCTTTTCTAGATGCACATTAACCCTAAGTGAGTTTCCATAAAACTTATTTGAGAAAGGCACGGCGATCGGATAACAAACATGGACTCAATTGCACTTATTACAAGAATAGAGACCAAAATGTAAATTCTATAAAATAGAGGGTTTTTACTGATCTTTATGTTACCAAAGTGAAATTAGTCATGTTGCATGCTTCCCTTCCAAAATTCACCATAATTGGACATCTCAAACTCATACAATTGCAAACTCAACTTTCAGGACTAAAATGTGAAGCTTGCAAACCTCAGCACCATTCAAATCAGTGTCCAACGGTCACATGTTTCGAAACACTTACAATCCGCATCGAAACGCGGGGCATCACTCTTCCGTTTCGATACTTGTTCCGAAACACGGCTCTCGAGTAGCCAAAACGTATCGGAACGACCCCAATCGTTTCGAAACACGAAGGCCATTACATGCCCCCGTTTCGAAATGCCAGAGGGTGTTTCGATACGGTTTGCCCAGAAACTGCAACAAAATCTGTTTTTTCATGCATAAACCCAATCAAACACCATATAATGACTTCCTAATCATGTCAAAAAGTCATCATACATAAATGGTACATGTTTAGGACACCCTAACACATTCATATCATCAAACATGGAATTTCATAAGGCTAGAGACATGCTTCCTATTATAGAAACCAAAAAGGCAATCCAACTTCAAAGCAAGCATTTAAAGGCCATTTACAATTCAAAACAACAAGGCAAACATGCCTCAACCTTAGGGAGTTCAACACATCTCCCAAAACAAAACTTAGGTTCCCATTGCCAATTTATCAAAACTAATAGTGTATGAAAACTTCACCATACGTGAGCTTGGATTTCCTTGGATGAACTTAGCTTCCTTGATGCCCAAAGTACCTCAATTATCTGCATTATTGGTAAAAGAGAGCGTAAGCACAAATGCTTAGTGAGGCATGCTCTAAACAAAACCAATACAACAATGCATTTTTAGAAAACACTTTCATCAAAGCTTTTAAACCACATGCACATTTCTTTCTCATGCTACCTTGCATCCTTTTCAAGCATCATATGGTTCGTTACATCCAATTACAATATATTGGCTTTCAAGTGATAGTTCATAACCATTTCAACACAAAACACAATCGGATACGTGGATCACAAGCGTTGTCCCACACGCTTCATACACACTATCGGACTACAAAAGGTCCACACTCAAGAGTAATCCCTCCATTGATGTGACACTCGTGGTGGAGTATAACGGTACAATCACAACCCTTCAACACCACTCATCGGTAGTTGTATAATTCCACTAACGAGAGTAAGGGACACATAATACAAGATCCACACACGGAATTTACAACCACCATTGTGATCTTACCTCAATCGTTAGGGTACTTGGATGGAGTTTACGGTACAATCACAACCCCTCAACATCCAAGGCGACCTTACTTACGGTGCACCCAATCCTATAGCCGGCTAACTATATACGATTCAGGTACTTTAAAACCATTTCATCACTTGCTAATATAAATCAAATACTATCAACAATTCACTGTTTTAAAGCATTAATCAAAGCCACTTAACATCATGCATCTCCATGCATCATAACCATATTAATAACATGTCAAACCAAGGATCTCTTACCTTGAGCATCCTTCAATACATGACTTTCAAACCAGCATTAATCATGCTAAAACATGCTTTCAAAATAGTAATTAAACATGCATTTCATAACCAATGCATCAAACCACAATCTAGCACATCCGAGGGAGTTTTTCCGAAAACTTACTCTTGACCTTAGCTAATTTGTTTAGACTTAAACTAAGCTCCCAAAACCTCCAAATGATCGTTTCAAGGCTGGAAAACTAACTCCACTCACCAATTTCATTTCGCTTGCTTGCCGAAACACCAATTAAGCTTCTGGATCAACTCCAAAAGTGTCCGAAGATGTTTCCCCTGTTTTAGACACATTAAAGCATAGGATTAATGCATCATCATGCATTGAAATCTTCAGCCAACACTCTAAAACTCGCTGCTCTACCTAAACCGAACATTTCGGCTACCAAACACAACCGAAATCACCTCCAAACTCTTCCAAAACATAACCCATCCAAGATCCATCACTTCTAACCATTTCTAAACATCAATTAACATGCAAAATAAACTTAAACTCGTCCTTATACCTCCAGCTATAACAGGACACCTCAAAAACCACCATTTTCATAAGCAAAAACTTAGGAAATACAACCTATTCGGGATTGGATTGATAAAACCTCATTCCTAACATCATTTGACATCCAAAATACATTAGAGAATCACCTCAAAACAGAGCCCAATCCATTACAACGAAAATCTTCAAGATCTCTTCCAAAATCTTGAGTTTTAAGCCAAAATTTTGTTTCTAACATTAAAACCATTTATAAAACTTTAATAAAGGATTGACAACTTGAGAATTTCAGTAAAGAACTGAGTATTTAGAGGAGAAGAACAATCTTACCTCTAAATGATGATTTCTCCTTGATTTGGGCCAAATTCCATGAAAATTCAATGTGGAAAACAAAAGGATTTGATGCAAGATTGATTAGGAAACATTAGATGATAAAAATCTCATCAATTGAAGTGAAGATCAATGTGAATTTTGCTGGAGAAAATGTGTTTGGATGATGGGATTTTGAGAGAAAAGGGAATGATAGAAAATTAGAAAAAGGTAGTTATGAAAATCCAAAAGGTAGTTTCCCTTTTCTTTTTATTTAATTAAAACATTAATTAAATCACCCAAATTAAGGAAAAATCTGGAGAAAAACATTTTGGGTAAATTAGCTCCTTAAAGATTCAAAGTTTCAATCCTTTACAAAACAATCACTACTAAACTTTGCAAAAATCGCATTTTGGTCACTACACCGAAATGTAGTATTTCCAAACCTAATTTTGTAAAATTGATTGCACCACTCTCCTTTATATATTAAATGAGGATTTTTAGATATTTTTCTATATTTTTAAAACATCCCGAACTAGGCTTTCCTTAAAACCTCTTTTTATATTCGAACCGCTTATCAGACCGGTCCGGTTCAGGCCCTAAACTTCTAAGCCCAAAATTGAGGTGTTACAACTCTCCCCCTCTTAAGAAATTTCGTCCTCGAAATTTACCTGGAGGAAAAAGGTAAGGAAACTGCTTCTCCATGTCATCTTTTCTTTCCCAAGTGACTTCCTCAACACCACGATGCCTCCACAACACCTTAACCAACTCAGTGGTCTTACCTCGAAGAACTTTACTGTCCGAATCCAGAATCCCCACCGACTCCTCGACATAGGTCAAATCTGGATTCAACTCTACTTCTTCCACAGGCATAACATGCAAAGGATCCGATCTATACCTCCGAAGCATAGAGACATGAAATACATCATGTATCTTTTCCAACTCTTGCGGTAACCTCAACTTATACGCAACAGGACCCACACGTTCAATCACCTCGTATGGTCCAATATACCTAGGGCTCAACTTACCCTTCCAGCCAAACCACATCACCTTCTTCTAAGGTAAAACCTTCAAGAACACACGATCACCCACCGCAAACTCAATCTCCTTGCGCTTTAAATCCGCGTAAGTCTTCTGTCGATCAGAAGCTGCCTTCAACCACTCACAAATGAGTTTCACCTTCTCGGTGGTTCCTTTCAACAAAGTCGGCATTGAAACCAACTTCTGACATGTTTCAGCCCAGCAAAGAGGAGTTCTGCACTTCCTCCCGTACAAAGCTTCATGAGGTGCCATTTGAATACTTGCCTGGTAGCTATTATTATAAGCAAACTCTACCAAAGGCAAATGCTTCTCCCAAGAGCCTTGAAACTCAATCACACAGCACCTCAATATATCCTCAAGCACTTGGATAAAACGCCCAGACTGTCCATTCGACTGTGGATGATAAGAAGTACTAAAATTCAGCTGCGTACCCAAAGCTTGAAGGAAACACTCCCAAAAACGCGATGTGAACCTCGGATCTCTATCTGACACTATAGACTTTGGCACATCATGCAGTCGCACAATCTCAGCAATGTACAGCTCTAGAAGCTTATCCAAAGTATACGTAGTATGCACAGGTAAGAAATGCGCACACTTCGTAAGGCGATCCATAATCACCCACACCGAATTCTTCTTCGATGGCGACAAAGGCAAACCAGACACAAAGTCCATGGTGATTCTTTCCCACTTCCATTCAGGGATCCTCAACGGTTGCAACAACCCTGAAGGAAATTGATGCTCAGCTTTAACCCGCTGGCAAACCATACACTTACTCACATACTCCGCAACCTCTTTCTTCAAACCCACCCAATAGTACTCATACTTCAGATCACGATACATCTTTATACTACCAGGGTGCATAGCAAAAGGACTACTGTGGGCTTCAGTCAGAATAGTACGCCTCAACTCCGCATCATTTGACACTACTATTCGCCTTCCGAAACACGAAACTCCATCATCATTAAAACAGAAATCCGATGGTCTATCCTCAGCAATATCTTGAACATGTGGCACCAAAGAATCATCCAACAACTACTTATCTTTTATCATTTGAACCAGAGATGGTTTCACTTGCAATTCAGGCACAAGACCTCCATCTTGCGAAATGCTCAAGCTAGCAAACATAGCCCTTAGCTCTACCGCCACCTTCCTACTCATGGCATCCGCTACAACATTAGCTTTTCCCGGATGATACTCAATCGTCAGATCGTAATCTTTAAGCAACTCCACCGAACGTCGTTGCCTAAGATTCAACTCCTTCTGAGACATCAAATACTTCAGACTTTTATGATCCGTGTACACAGTACACTTCTCATCATACAGATAAAGTCTCCAAATCTTCAAAGCAAAAACCACCACAGCAAACTCAATATCATGCGTAGGATAATTGCGCTCATGCACCTTCAACTGTCGCGATGCATACGCCACCACCTTACCCTCCTGCATTAGCACACACCCCAAACCAACATAGGATGCATCGTTGTACACCACAAACTCTTTCCCTTATTCAGGTTGAACCAGGATAGGAGCTTGCGTCAATGCTGCCTTAAGCTTCTCAAAAGCTTGTTGTCTCGCTTCCGTCCACTCATATTTAACATCCTTTTGCAACAACTTTGTCAGAGGGCGAACAATCTTTGAGAATCCATCCACAAACCTCCGATAATACCCTGCCAACCCAAGGAAACTAAGGACTTCATGAATGGACTTAGGAGGCTTCCAATTCATCACCGCCTTAACCTTCTGAGGATTAACACGAATCCCCTCAGTAGAAACCACATGACCAAGGAAAACAACTTCCTTAAGCCAGAATTCGCACTTGCTCAACTTAGCATAAAGCTGATTCTCCAGAAGTGCTTGCAAAACAACCCTCAAATGACCTTCACGCTCCTCCTCAGTACTAGAGTACACAAGAATATCGTCAATGAACACTACACCAAACTTATCCAAGTATTCATGGAACACTCTATTCATCATGTCCATAAAAGTTGCAGGAGCATTCGTCAAACCAAATGGCATTACAAGGAATTCATAATGCCCATACCTCGTTCTAAAAGCTGTTTTTGGCACATCCACATCTTTCACCTTAAGCTGGTAGTACCCTGACCTTAAGTCAATCTTGGAGAACACAGCCGCTCCCCGAAATTGATCAAAAATATCATCAATCCTCGGTAAAGGATACCGATTCTTGATAGTCAACTTATTCAGCTGACGATAATCAATGCACATTCTCATAGTGCCATCCTTCTTCTTCACAAACGAGATCGGTGCACCCCCAAGGTGACACACTTGGTCGGATGAAGCCACGGTCAAGCAACTCCTAAAGCTGCGTCTTCAATTCCTTCAACTCCTTAGGTGTCATGCGATAAGGAGCAATGGACACTGGAGTTGTGTTTTCATACAACTCAATTCCAAACTCCACCTCTCGACTAGGCGGCAATCCAGGTAACTCCTCCGGAAATACTCCAGGAAACTCTCGTACAGCTCTGATATCCTGAACACGCAACTCCTTTGAACTAGGATTCATCACAAAAGCTAGGTAAGCCTCACAAACCTGCCTCAACATCTGACTTGCTTCCAACGTAGACACCACATTGGCAAGAAACATCACATTCTCACCAACCACCACTACTTCGTAATCATCCGCAAGTTTCAACAAAACTCGTTTACTTTCAAAATCCACCATCGCTCTATGCTCCACTAGCCAATCCATACCAAGTATTACATCAAAGCCATAGAATGGCAACTCCATGAGATCAACAAGAAAAACATGGTTTTGCACTTTCAAGGGACATCTTCTATACAACTTTCATGTTACAACTGTCTCACCAAAGGAACTAGTCACACGCACACCAACATCCAAAGACTCAACAGGTAAACCAAGCATTTGAGCATGTTCACGCAATATGTATGAGTGTGTAGATCTAGAATCAATCATAGAAAGTAATGATAAGGATTGCAAAGTAAAGGTACATGCGATCACATCTGTATCATTCCTTCCCTCGCGCTGAGCATACACTCGAGCCTGGCCACCACCCTCAGGTTGAACGGCCACCACATGCTCTACATTCCTCCCACCATCGTCTCTGCATTGAAAATTACCACGGCCACGCCCACGGCCTCTCTGAGGAACAAATACCCCAGGAGCACGTCCCTGACCACCACCGGCCAATATAGGACACTCTCTCCTCATGTGGTCTGCCGAACCACAATTCCAACATGAGTTACATGTCACTGCAACAGAAGCCTGAACCTCCCTCGCTGCTCGAGGACAATCTCGCCTCAAATGGCCACGAGATCCACACGTCCAGCACGTGTTCTGATCAACCCTCATCGTATCTCCCTGAACAGCCGTACCATGTCCTCCACTACCACGCCTAGCAGTAGGCTGATACCTCCTATCTCGTCCTCTCTTGTTCCGTCCACCACTAGAACTATGATCAGCAACTCTTTTTCTCGAGCTAGAACTAACGCCTCTGGAAGACAAACCCAAGTTTTGCTCGATGTCCTTCGCTCGACACACAAGCACATCAAAATCAGTATATTCAGTCGAAAGCATATATGTCTTCACGTCCGTCACCAATCCATAACGGAAACGTTCACACCTCTCCCACTCATCAGGGATTAGCTCAGGCGCATACTGACTCAGCTACCGTCATGTTGCCTTGTACAAGAGACATAAATTCTCTTTTCTTCTCATCTAGGTATCGTACACCCAGATACTTCCGCTTGAACGCATTCAGGAAAAACGTCCAAGTTACATCATTGTTCTCCATTCCAGAGATAGTGGTCGTCCACCACGTATAAGCATCACCATGCAGCAGTGACACCACACAACCCAACTTCTGCACATTATTACAGTTCATTTGCCCCAAAATCCTCTTGGTACTTTCCAACCAAGACTCAGATCCCTCTGGAGACAAACCGTTGAACTTAGTCCTTCCTAGACTGCAAAGACGTTCTACAGGTAATCTCACATTAGCATCATCCTGATGCGCAGCTCCATGAGCTCCAGCTACCGCTGCCTGAAAGGCTCCAGCAATAGCCAGAATTAACACAGTCATGTCAGGAGCAGCTTGCCCCTGCACACCCTCAGGTCCAACCACCCCAGCACCAGCTCCAGCACCACCATCACCACCAGGTGGTCCACCACCAGGAGGAGGAGGTAAATCCACGATATTTTCAGCATTCTCCTCATTCTCATTCTGAGCCATAGCTCTTGTATTAATCCTCGTTTCTCTACGTGGCCCCATTTACAAATAAAACAATGCACTGACACAAATGCAATAAACACAATTAGGCTCAACAAGGTAAGTAAGCCATGTACTCAAGCTCATTTTCCAAAAACAATCCCTTTCATTAGTTTTGATATGGCAATGGGTTCCCCTAACATGCTTCAACATAGCATAACATCACAATTGCAAACATACATCACGATTCATAAAACATTCTTTCACCTAAAAGGCTCATCATGCAAAGACACATACATCACCCTCATAACAATTCCCAATTAAACGAGAACCAAGCTCTGATACCAAAAAATGTAACCCCATTAGCCCGGCCTAGACGGTTGACCCGAACTACGAAGATTACATGGGGAAAACCAAAGTGAACCCAAAAGCCAACCTTGATTCACAACCCCTTTTTTCTTTTTAATCTTGTCTAGATGCACATTAACCCTAAGTGAGTTTCCATAAAACTTATTTGAGAAAGGCACAGCGATCAGATAACAAACAGGGACTCAATTGCACTTATTACAAGAATAGGGACCAAAATGTAAATTCTATAAAATAGAGGGTCTTTACTGATCTTTACCTTACCAAAGTGAAATTAGTCATGTTGCATGCTTCCCTGCCAAAATTCACCATAATTGGACATCTCAAACTCATACAATTGCAAACTCAAATTTCGAGACTAAAATGTAAAGCTTGCAAACCTCAGTACCATTCAAATCAGTGCCCAACGGTCACCTGTTTCGAAACACTTACAATCCGTATCGAAACACGGGGCATCACTCTTCCGTTTCGATACTTGTTCCGAAACACGGCTCTCCAGTAGCCAAAACATATCGGAACGACCCCAATCGTTTCGAAACACGAAGGCCATTATAGGCCCCCGTTTCAAAACGCCAGAGGGTGTTTCGATACGGTTTGCCCAGAAACTGCAGCAAAATCTGGTTTTTCATGCATAAACCCATTCAAACACCATCTAATGACTTCCTAATCATGTCAACAAGTCATCATACATAAATGGTACATGTTTAGGACACCCTAACACATTCATATCATCAAACATGGAATTTCATAAGGCTAGAGACATGCTTCCTATTATAGAAACCAAAAAGGCAATCCAACTTCAAAGCAAGCATTTAAAGGCCATTTACAATTCAAAACAACAAGGCAAACATGCCTCAACCTTAGGGAGTTCAACACATCTCCCAAAACAAAACTTAGGTTCCCATTGCCAATTTATCAAAACTAATAGTGTATGAAAACTTCACCATACGTGAGCTTGGATTTCCTTGGATGAACTTAGCTTCCTTGATGCCCAAAGTACCTCAATTATCTGCATTATTGGTAAAAGAGAGCGTAAGCACAAATGCTTAGTGAGGCATGCTCTAAACAAAACCAATACAACAATGCATTTTTAGAAAACACTTTCATCAAAGCATTTAAACCACATGCACATTTCTTTCTCATGCTACCTTATATCCTTTTCAAGCATCTTATGCTTCGTTACATTAAATTACAATATATTGGCTTTCAAGTGATAGTTCATAACCATTTCAACACAAAACACAATCGGATACGCGGATCACAAGCGTTGTCCCACACGCTTCATACACACTACCGGACTACAAAAGGTTCACACTCAAGAGTAATCCCTCCATTGATGTGACACTCGTGGTGGAGTATAACGGTACAATCACAACCCCTCAACACCACTCATCGGTAGTTGTATATTTCCACTAACGAGAGTAAGGGACACATAATACAAGATCCACACACGGAATTTACAACCACCGTTGTGATCTTACCTCAACCGCTAGGGTACTTGGATGGAGTTTACGGTACAATCACAACCCCTCAACATCCAAGGCGACTTTACTTACGGTGTACCAAATCCTTTAGCTGGCTAACTATATCTGATTCAAGTACTTTAAAACCATTTCATCACTTGCCAATATAAATCAAATACTATCAACAATTCATTGTTTTAAAGCATGAATCAAAGCCACTTAACATCATGCATCTCCATGCATCATAACCATATTAATAACATATAAAACCAAGGATCTCTTACCTTGAGCATCCTTCAATACATGACTTTCAAACCAGCATTAATCATGCTAAAATATGCTTTCAAAACAGTAATTGAACATGCATTTCATAACCAATGCATCAAACCACAATCTAGCACCTTCGAGGGAGTTTTTCCGAAAACTTACTCTTGAGCTTAGCTAAGTTGTTTAGACTTAAACTAAGCTCCCAAAACCTCCAAATAATCGATTCAAGGCTGGAAAACCAACTCCACTCACCAGTTCCGTTTCGCTTGCATGTTGAAACGCCAAGTAAGCTTCCGGATCAACTCCAAAAGTGTCTGAAGATGTCTCCCCTGTTTTAGACACATTAAAACAGAGGATTAATGCATCATCATGCATTGAAATCTTCAGTCAACACTCTAAAACTCGCTTCTCTCCCTAAACCCAACATTTCGGCTGCCAAACACAACCGAAATCACCTCCAAACTCTTCCAAAACATAACCCAGCCAAGATCCATCACTTCTAACCATTTCTAAACATCAATTAACATGCAAAATAAACTTAAACTCGTCCTTATACCTCCAGCTATAACAGAACACCTCAAAAACCACCATTTTCATAAGTAAAAACTTAGGAAATACAACCTATTCGGGATTGGATTGATAAAACCTCATTCCTAACATCATTTGACATCCAAAATACATTAGAGAATCACCTCAAAACAGAGCCTAATCCATTACAACGAAAATCTTCAAGATCTCTTCCAAAATCTTGAGTTTTAAGCCAAAATCTTGTTTCTAACATTAAAACCATTTATAAAACTTTAATAAAGGATTGACAACTTGGGAATTTCAGTAAAGAACTGAGTATTTAGAGGAGAAGAACAATCTTACCTCTAAATGATGATTTCTCCTTGATTTGGGCTAAATTCCATGAAAATTCAATGTGGAAAACAAAAGGATTTGATGCAAGATTGATTAGGGACCATTAGATGATAGAAATCTCATCAATTGAAGTGAAGATCAATGTGAATTTTGATGGAGAAAATGTGTTTGGATGATGGGATTTTGAGAGAAAAAGGAATGAGAGAAAATTAGAAAAAGGTAGTTATGAAAATCCAAAAGGTAGTTTCTCTTTTTTTATTTAATTAAAACATTAATTAAATCACCCAAATTAAGGGAAAATCTGGAGAAAAACATTTTGGATAAATTAGCTCCTTAAGGATTCAAAGTTTCAATCCTTTACAAAACAGTCACCACTAAACTTTGCAAAAATCGCATTTTGGTCACTACACCGAAATGTAGTATTTCCAAACCTAATTTTGTAAAATTGATTTCACCACTCTCCTTTATATATTACATGAGGATTTTTAGATATTTTTATATATTTTTAAAGCATCCCGAACTAGGCTTTTTTCCTAAATCCTCTTTTTATATTCGAACCGCTTATCACACCGGTCCAGTTCAGACCCTAAACTTCTAAGCCCAAAATTGGGGTGTTACATTACTCTCCTAATCTCTATCCCTCTTAGCCGTTTAAACCCATAAGTTATTTCTAAGGCAGGTTGGAGTCCTTCCCCTTGGTGGTTACTCCATTGTTTTTGGGATCTAAGGCTAGCTCTCTCGTTCACTCGCCCAAGCTAATGCTAAAGCAATGACCCTCTCTCGAAGGTTATCACGTACTACTCTAACTGTCACTATTAGCTAAGGCTTGCTCCCTCGATTGTTACCCCCATCTGCGCCTAGAGAACGACCATCATTCGAAGCCATCATAAGGAATGGCCAGTCTCTCGAGGCACTAACATCCCTAATCTCTTACAACCCTAAGTTGTTCATAAGGCAAGGCCAACTCTCGGAGGCGCTTAAGGTAGGGCCTATATCTCAAAGCACTTAAAACCCTAAGCTCTTACAACTTTAGGAAATTACGCGCACCATAAACAAAGCATAGATCAAGAAAGAACAGTAAACATTAACATGAAATTAAGAAAGTCAATAGAGTATTAACCAACAAAACCCAAATCATCTAAAACAGTTCATGGATAGGCAATAATCAAACGTATCATCATCATATAACCCTCTAGATAAATAAATGTTATAGCAAAAAGGAAAGATAAACTCCCAATTCGTCGGTAGACTGCCATGACCGCCTTAGGCTCACCGCCTCGAAAGAGGGCAGTGAGGCCACGCCTCGAGCTTTCCGGTGAAGGACACCAAGTCTGGTCAACGATGAAGTGCTCTTCCCCTTTGTTGTTCTTCCTCTTGTACATTTTCTCTTTTTCTCTTCACCTTGCCTCCTTTTCCTTTGAAGAGATGAAGCCTTTATATAGTGGGGGGTCTTATAGGGTTTTGGTGCCTTGGTATCTCCTAGGGGATCCCAAAGAATATTCTTCGACAAGCTCTATCCTCCGGGGGACAAAGAGGACGGTCTGCAGATGGAGTGAGGCTGCTGCGTAAAGCTGCCTAACATTGTCATGCGTCCTTTTTTGCGCTTCATGTGCTTGTACTTTCGTGCACCAGCTATCCTTCTTTCTCCTCCTTTGCTATAGAAATTTGTTCCTTGCTTCTTCCCTCGCATTCTGTTCTGTCATCCTGCACACAAACAACCAAAACTACCTTTCACGCAGCACCAACTCCACACGAGGAATAAATTAAAAAGGCACCCATAATATACTAAAAAAATGCAGCCTACATGCAATTTAATGTACTTGAAAACAAGCAATTGTTATAGCAAAGAGGCATAAATATAGAGGTTATAGCATAGCTATCATACCCCCAAACTTAAGCTATTGTTTGTCCTCAGGCAATGAGTAAAACTAAACAAAAAAGGGTTGTTATGGCAAAGATTTAACGAGGAATAAATACTACGACAGTGTTTCAGCTTTCAGAATAAGATAGGCATTCAACATCAAAAACATTTATTTGAGACTGGCAAGAATTTCTCTTAAGAACAAGCTGCTAGTGAGTGTGTGCACAAGATTACTTTCGAACTATGCATGATATGCGAAGAAAATATTTTTAAAGAAGCTCAATAATAATGCCTTAGCAATTAATTTTCAACTATTACAGACTTCCACAAAAATGTAAAAGGTACTGTTGCGAAGGGTGTCAGCTCATCACACCTACCGTCCTTAACTCTAGATGAGTAGGGAGCATACCTCTCACCCCCGAGATAGTAGGTAGAGTCATCTCGTGACAACTTTCATTCACTCATGTGCTTTTCATTGCCACTTATTTATTTTGTTTCTTTTTCTATCTTTTTTCTTCTTTTTTTGGGCATGTGGCCTAAAGACTGCACAGCAGAGTGTCCTTCTACAGTTATGCTATAACATTTATTCAATTTTCAATTTTGGGCACAGAGGAGTCTATTTTGTTTTAAACTCATTTTGCATTCTTTCATGCAAGGTAATACTAAAGTCCTTACCTAAAAAAATTTCTAAACCTACCAAGTAGAGAAAGAAAGCAAATTGTGTCTAAATTTTTTTAGCAAACTCGCTCCTAAGATAGTTCTCTAAGTCTCATGAAGTTGTAAAATTTAAGTTCGAGCCTATTGAATTTCAAATGATCATCATTAAGAATCATCAACACATTTGCATATTTCTTCCTAGCTAAACAGAATGCCATAGCAAGACTTTTTGTCTAATTTTACAATGCAAATGCTATGGTTCTAAGCTAAGAGAAAGCAAAACACCCCCAAACTTGAAGATGCATCGTCCTCGGTGCATGAAGAAAATGTTATTCAAAATACTGATGCAAAAATAAACTAAAAAGAACTAAAGCTTAAAAAAGGAATTTGTACCTTATGGGTGCTAAGGTGAAATGGCGCTTGTGTCGTCCGTGGAGTGGTCGTTGTGCACCATTGGAACTGTTGAGGTTGCACTGTCGTCAGATTGAACATGGGTTGGATCGGTTGGTTTAACGGTGCGCCGGTCGTACGTTTATAACGTTTCGACTTGGATGTTGTAGCATCCTCAGATGGTGGCATAATTGGGTTGGGTTCAATGGTGGGTGCTGCCTCAGCCATAGGCTGATCATCGTCACTCAAGGTGGTGACTGGTTCCCTTTGGGATTCAGGTGGCTGTGATGTTGCTGTAGCAGGCTTCTTGATGCTTCTTTTTCTCTTCCTACTGGGTGTGGAAACATGATCGACTTGCTGTGTTGCTTGGACAGGGGTCTGTTCTTCTTGGGCTGAGGGGTCTCAAGTGTCTAATTCATGGGTTGGGGCTGGGTTGACTTTCTTCCTAGCAGCCAACTTCCTCTTTTGGGTTGGTGGTCGGGGCGTCCTTGTTGTAACATTTTGGTCCTGAGGCTCAGGAGTGATGAGAAGTTCCTTTGGGAATGGAAGGAACTGAATTGCTATGTCTGGCAAGACCTCGGAAAAGCATTGCGAGATGGCCACGTCCCTCTGGTTGGCATACTTGAAATAGGTGCTCAACTGCACCTTAAGACTGTGAAGCTCTGTGGCTAGGTGGGTTTCTTTAGCAACCAATGTTGCAGTCCTAGCTGCAGCAAAGCTTTTTTCTCCTCCTTCCAGGGTCTCATTTGGTGCATCCTCGTCAAATCCTTTTAGCTTAGGAATTTGGGCAGGCGTTAACCCCTTTTTGCCCTCCATTTGTTCATCCTTGGCCGGGTTTTCAAAGGCTTCCTTCCTCCGGCACAAGGCGGTTATCAAATTTGGAAAGATCAGTGGGCTCTTGCTCCTCTTGAGGCACGCGTAGACCTCGTCAATCACCAGTTTCCCTACATCAATTTTACGCCCATTAATTATAGAGTGAATAACCACTAAACGAGATAGGTGTATTGTAGTTGTGTGCAATGATGGCATCAATCAAGTTCAAAGCAGATGATTCCAGAGTTTTGCATCAGGCTTTAATCTCCCTCTTTCGGCTGTCATGGTGCTCTAGTTAAGCTCTGTCCCTCGAAAGCATAGTTCTTTCACAATTTCGTCTTGGGCCTTGTCATTTAGCCCAGAAACAAAGCTTCCATGTTCGTCTACCACATTCTTCAGACCATATAATTTGTTCACTGCTAAAGCAGTGAACTTTACTTGTTCTCCTCGAACGTAGACTCTTGACTGTGTTAGGCTCGTCAGGTGTGCATAGAACTCCTTTACCAGTGGAAGGCATATATTTTGGGGATGCTCAGCTAGCTTCATCCAGTCGTGCTTGGCTATGACATCTAGAAGGTCTGATTCGAAGTTCTCTTCATCTCTTTCGGCGAATCGGAGTCCCTGTTCTGGAAGTAGTTTCCTATCCTTTAGGTTTAGCCATCTCTCTCGGGCTGCTTCGTCATAGAAAAAATTAATCTTCATGGCCGGTGGGTTCTGCGAACTCGATAATGCACCAGAGACATTTTTGCATCGAATCATGGTTTATGGTTTGAAGGTAAGTTTTTCGGTCTTAGGGAACAAAGGGTTTTGTGAGAAAGAGGAGATGGAAAGTCTTTGGTTGAGTGATGAAGATGAAGAGTGAGGAAAGGTTGAGTGGGGAAGTGGGAGAAGACGTTTGGGAGGTGTCCTTGGGAAATGGCTAGCAACTGACTCTCCTTAATGAGGAGAGAGCTTTGAGGGTGATGGGAGTCGTCTTTTGTCGGGAAAGAGAAAGGGGTCTCTTAATTGCTCAAGGAAAAAGTAGGAGAGAGAACTAGGTTATTTGTGGCTAGGGTTTAATCTTCAATAAATAACCAAATATTCCCTCACTTAATTCCCTTTTATAATACCCTTTTTGTTTTCTAGCTTTTTCTTGTGTCCGTCCACTTTCCACGTGAAGACAACTTTTTTCCTTCAAACCCTAATTTTCTTCACCAACCAATGAAATAACCCCCTTCTTGAAGTACCACCTGCATGTTTGATTAGTACTATAGAGGACATGTACTATGATACGGAACAATAAATAAAAGAAAAGACAAACAAAAGATAGAAACAAAGCTAAAAACAACACTTAAAAATAAACTAACTACTTTTTATTGAAAATACTTAAAGCAAAAAAGAAAAAGTTTAGGAGGCATATTGTCAAGGGTCGGGAAGGCTGAGGTGAGACGTGGCTAGCCCCACTTTGTTTGAGTGATCTTCAGCATCTGGTTTTTTTCTTTTTGGTGGGAGTTTTCTCCGAATGTAGTAGCATTCCTTTGCTATAGTAATTGTCTCGTGCTTTTCTACCTCCCTATTCTTTATAGTGATATCCTTGAAGAACTTAGCGCATGTG
Organism: Hibiscus tridactylites; assembly: GCA_958450335.1. Lineage (NCBI taxonomy): Eukaryota > Viridiplantae > Streptophyta > Magnoliopsida > Malvales > Malvaceae > Hibiscus > Hibiscus tridactylites. The sequence goes on along the minus strand of OY288278.1, from coordinate 19,104,049 downwards.
GGCATCTAGCCAATGTCCTCCAAGAGTGGCACATTGATATGCAACTGATCAAGGATATCTACAAACTTTTCAAATTGGAGATCTTCTTTCTACTTTTTGAGTCCTTGAGGGAATGGTGGAGGTGGCATAGCTAAATCTGTTGTAGCTCGTGGGGCTGTGTATTTTGCTGTAACAGAAACTGACCCTTCCTCGATTGGTCTTTTGGCTTTGCCATCCTCCTTTATTCCTTCTACTTGTTGTGGTTCCTGGAGATCTTCTTGCAGTGGCAGTAAGCTTGGTTGGCTTCGTCCTTCTCTCCACCCCCAAACTTATCACCTTTGTTAATATTCGTGCCACTCCTTAGTGTGAGTGCACTACATTGTTCCTTGCCATGGTACTTAGTGGCTTCAGTGTCACTACGCAACGTTCCTTGTGGTTGCACGTACAAGGCTTGAGCAATCTGGCCCACTTGAGTTTCTAAGGCTCGTAAGGATGCACTGACTTTGTAGAAGGGCTCCCTGATTTTTGATGTGTGATTCCTGATCCTGTAGCAAAACTTTCGTGGTCCCCATGAAGTCTTTTGTCATAGCCATGAACTCCTTAAAGTAGACTCCAATGAATTGCTTGATGAAGGTGTTGCTCCCTTTTGATTGTGCCATGGCTTATCCTGGCGGGAATGGTGTGCCTCTTGCGGATTTTGTTGTGGCATTTGATTGGCCAAATTTTTGTTGTGCCCCTGATTATCCCAACTCAGGTTTGGGTGTTGACACCATCCTGGGTTGTAGGAGTTAGAATAAGGGTTGTTGTTGCTACGGTTATATTTCCCCACATAGCTGGTAGATTCTAGATTGTCAGGGCAATTGTTGAGGTGGTGATTACCATTGCATCTTAGGCATGACCTTACTGCCTTAACTTTTCTCACTTCGTTGGAATGCTAGAGATTCTTTAGCAAATCTGTGATGTCGGCCAACTGATTCAGTATTGAGTTATCAACTTCACTCTCCTTGGCAACTTTATTTCTCCTCCCCGTTCCAAGCCTTGTTGTTGGGAACTGATAATCGTTGTTGGCTACCTTGTCGAGGATAACAAATGCTTCTTCCGGTGACTTATCCAACAATGTCCCATTTGCTGCAGCATCGATCAACATCCTTGTAGGCGCATTGACACTATTATAGAACATAACCACCTGGGTTCACTCATGATACACATGGTTAGAGCATTTCCTCAACAATCTTTTAAATCGGTCTCAACACTCACACATAGATTCGTCATCAGACTGACGAAGGGAAGCTATATCATTCCTTAAGTGGGTGTTCATCACTGGCAGACTATGCTAGAGCAAAAAGTTCTTGCATAAATCGGTCCAACTTTGGATTGATCAGGCCGGCACTCCATTTAGCCATGCTCTAGCATGATCTCTTAGTGAATACGGAAACAGCTTTAATTTCAACACATCCTTCTGCACCCCTTGTTGTCTGAAAGAATTACAAACACCCAAGAAAGCACGAATATGTTGTCTAGCATCTTCATGAGGCAAGCCACCATACTATCCAATGTTGCTCAACATGTTGAACATGACGGGTTTAAGTTCAAACTGGGCTGCTTGAATTTCTGGAGCTACAATTCCGGGATAGAGATCATCTAAACTAGGAGTCAAATGATCCCTAATAGCTCGTGGTCGAGCTGCTTCTCCCTTGCCATTTGCCATAGCATCTGTATTAACTGTTGCTGGTTGCATGACTCTGGTTTTTACTTGCCTGTGTCTTCTCAAGCGAGATAAACGATCAACTTCTAGAACAATGGGATGACTAGGTCCTCTCGGTTTTCTTCTGGTCACAAACTAGAAGATTACCTAAAAAGAAAAGTAAAACAACAAAACAGGTGAATATTTACAACGTGGAAATAGAAAGCAAAATGAAAATAAAAACTATGGACAACCAATTGCCAATCCTCCGACAACGGCGCCAAAAACTTGTTCGCGTTCGTGCAGTACTATAAATGATACGCAAATGGTCCAAGTATACACGTCGAACGAGTAATAAAGTGATGAGTGAGTATCGTCTTCACGGGGATTGGAGGTGAACACAGTTTTCGTATCCAAATTGCTATAGTAACCAAATTGTAATGTGAGTATGTTGTGGCAGTAAGAATGATGGGAAAAATGTTGTAGCAAAACAAGCAAACAAAGAAGAGATAATCAAATGACAAATAGGCCCTCTCCCAGATACAAAGCTCTCTATGGAATGGTTGGCTAGCTTCTGAAGGATAATCTTCTGAAGTCTCTTAACAGTGTTAACGAATCCTAGTTCTTTCCACTATGCTCGGCGAGATTTACTAAGGCTGCTTCTAAACTATCTCTAGCTAGAAGACTGGGAGACTAAAATGCTACAGCAGTACCTCTCGGCGTAAACTCTAAACACTTTACTCTCCTAATCTCTATCCCTGTTAGCCGTTTAAACCCATCACTTATCTTTAAGGCAGGTTGGAGTCCGTCCCCTTGGTGGTTACTCCATTGTTTATGGGATCTAAGGCTAGCTCTCTCGTTCACTCCCCCAAGCTAATACTAAAGCAATGACCCTCTCTCCAAGGTTATCATGCACTACTCTAACTGTCACTATTAGCTAAGGATTGCTCCCTCGATTGCTACCCCCATCTGCGCCTAGGGAACGGAAATCATTCGAAGGCATCATAGGGAATGGCCTGTCTCTCGAGGCACTAACATTCCTAATCTCTTACAACCCTGGGCTATTTCTAAGGCAAGGCCAACTCTCAAAGGCGCTTAAGGTAGGGCCTGTATCTCAAAGCACTTACAACCCTAAGCTCTTGCAGCTTTAGGAAATTACGCACACCATAAATAAAGCATATATTAAGAAAGAACAGTAAACATCAACATGAAATTAAGAAAATCAACAGAGTATTAACCAACAGAACCAAAACCATCTAAAACGGTTCATGGCTGGGCAATAATCAAACGTATCATCGTCATATAACCCTCCAGATAAATAAATGCTATAGCAAAAAGGAAAGATAAACTCCCAGTTCGCCGGTGGACTGCCATGACCGCCTTAGGCTCACCGCCTCGGAAGTGGACGGTGAGGCCACGCCTCGAGCTTTCCAATAAAGGACACCAAGTCTGGTCAACAATGAAGTGCTCTTCCCCTCTGTTGTGCTTCATCTTGCATACTTTCTCTTTTTCTCTTCACCTTGTCTCCTTTTCCTTTGAAGAGATGAAGCCTTTATATAGTGGGGGTTGTGAAACCGATAATTTAATTTTTGATATAACTAAAGAATTTAAGGACTAAATTGAAAATGTGAAAACGAATATTTAAGTCCTCAAACCTCTCTATATGTTTTAAAGAAAATGCCTAAGTTAAAAACTAATTTTATCAAAATTTTTCTAAGTGTTCTTGAAGCCAAAATAGTGATTTTCGAGTTACCGTTTCAGAACGGCATAAAGCGTTTCGAAACACTTTTGAAACTGTGAACTCATGTTTCGAAACGGGTATCGAAATGGTTTCAACACTGTGAACCCTTGTCTCGAAACGAGTTTCAAAATAGCTTAAGAAAATCGAGACACCGTATCGAAACGACACTCAATGTATCGAAACAGTATTCAAATCAGATTTAAATAATATGACCGTTGAAAGTTTTTAATTGATTTTACACAAGTCGTTAAGTCGTATCGAAATGATTCAAGCCGTTTCGAAACGGGTTTCGAAACGGCTCTTAGCGTATCGAAACAACTTTAACCGTTTCGATACGGGCTCTTTAATGCACCCCCACGGCTCTTTCTATTTTGGTCTGTTTCGAAATAGGGTCGGGCGTTTCGAAATGGTTGGTTTGCAAACTGCATTTATCAAGGGAGGATAACATCCCCAATGGCTCTATTGATGTATGCAACAACCACAACGGCTAGAATTCAATAAGAAGGTATAAAAGGGACCTATAAAAGCTTCAGCAACAACTATTGATCCAAAAGCAAACATCCAAACATCAAATCCAAGCATTTGTGCCTAAATCCCATTATTGTCTTATAACCCCAATTGTATTTTTCATTCTTATCATTTCAATTGGGTTGAGTGCTTGTAATTGGGCTATATTGTGTATTGAGAGATACTTGTTTTAGGCAACAACTTATTTGTTTCTATTGTGTGAGGATTGTGTCAAATTTTGGGTAGAAAATTTGACCGAAATTGTAATGGTTACCTCCTTAGCCTAGAAAAGGGGAAGAGCAATTAGTGGAATTGTTGAAAATCCTTAGTGAAGCTAAGGTAGTGGATGTAGAGTTCGATTGGAACTTGAACCACTCTAAAATTCCTTTTCTACCATTTTTATTTGCCAATTCCACCACCAAAAACTTTAAAAATCCAATTCACCCCCTCTTGGTTTATCTCGATTATTCGATCCACTCAACAATTGGTATCAGAGCTTACCTCTTTAAAGGATTAACAACCACAAAAGGAGTTCCTAGGAAGAGTGTGATCATCCAAAAATCAAGATATGGCATCTACCTTCGGATCTAGCATGTACGAGTCTCAATCCACTACAAAACTGCCTTTCTTCAATGGTGACAACTATCCGTTTTGGAATCGGATGCGCCTCTTCATCAAGTTCAATGATTACTTGGTTTGGGATGTCATTGAAGATGGTCCCTACATTCCATTGAAGCAAGATAATGAAGGGAAGATGGTTTTGAAGAAAAAGATGGAGATGAGTGAAGAAGAGAGGAAGAAGATCCAAATAAATGACAAAGCTCTTCACATGCTTTTTTGTTCTTTCGGTCCGGACATCTACTCCAAAGTCTCTTCCATTGAGAGTGCCAAGGAAGTGTAGGATACTCTTGAGACCACCTATGAAGGAACCAATGATGTGAAGGAAACCAATATTGGAATTCTCAATCTTAGCTATGAGAATTTCAAGATGGAGTCTGACGAAACGGTGTCCAAGATGTTTGATCGCTTCTCAACCATAGTCAATGGGCTTAAAGGATTTTGAGAGACTATTCCGGAAGACAAGCTTGTCCGGAAGCTACTCTACTCACTTCCCGAATCTTGGGATGGGAAGAGAACCGTCATCATAGAGGCCAAAAACTTGAAGACTCTTAAACTTGATGAGCTAGTGGGTTCTCTCCTTACTCATGAGATTATGAAGCAAGGAAGAGAAGAAGGAAGAGAAAAGAGTAGAGAAGCTAGAGGTGGAAAAGAAGAAGAAGAATGGAATAGCTCTCAAAGCTTCATTACTTGAGGAGAGCTCTTCTAGTGATGAGGATGAGTTAGAAGAATTGGCTATGATAGCCAAAAGATTCTCACGCTTCATGAGGTCCAATCGAGGAAGGAAAATTCAAAGAAAGATGGACTTCAAAGGTAAAAACAAAGAATAAGTGAGGGATCAAATCATTTGATTCGAGTGCAATAAGCCCGGTCACATTCGTTCGGAGTGCCCTCAACTCAAGAAGAAGGGCTTTGAGAAGAAGAAGAAGCTCAAAGCTAAGCTTGCTACTTTGAGTGATGAGAAGTCATCCGAGGATGACGGACAAGAAGTGGCCAACCTTTTCCTCATGGCACTTGAGGAGGATTCCTCCATGGTAACCTCTAACTCGTCATCTTTTGATTTTACATATGATGAATTAAATGATGCATATGATGAGTTACAAGAGGTTTATGATGAATTAGTTGAGAAATACAAGGAGTCGGTCATTAGTAATAAGAAAATTATTTCGGAATTAAATGATAAAAATGACTCACTTTCTCAAGCTAATTTAAAATTTGAGAAAAATATTTTAGGTTTGAAAGATGAACTTAAATTCTTCCAAGATGAAAATGTTGACCTAAATAATCTTCTTTCTTAATGCAATAGTGAACACCAAAAGGTGTTAGATGAGCTTAACAAGCTCAATGAGTCTTTAAAATATGTTGGTAATGTGAAGCATGAAAAAGGTGAATCTTCTAAAACAAACCAACCTAGGAAAAAGACTAATAACTACAAACAAAGTAGCTTTCCTAGACATAGTAGAACTAAAAAGATTAGAAGTGTATGGGTTCCTAAGGAACTTGTAAAATCTAATAATATTGTTGCTATGTCACCTTGGATTCCTAAGGGAACCAAGTTATTGGGAGCTAACACTCGTGGACCCAAAATGATTTGGGTACCAAAAACAAAAGTTTAATATCTTTGTTTGTAGGGGGCATTGCTACAAGGCCAAAGCACAAAGTCAAAACTCATGGTACCTTGATAGTGGATGCTCGAGGCATATGACCGGAGACAAGAGTAGATTCATGGATTTAAGCCAAAAAGTGGAGGAGTGGTGACATTTGGTGACAACTCCAAAGGCCACATTAAAGGTATTGACTCCATAGGTAATCACTCTACTATTCTTATTGAAAATGTCTTGTATGTCGATGGTCTTAAACATAATTTGTTGAGCATAAGTCAATTGTGTGATAAAGGATTTAATGTTTTATTTGATAAATATGGGTGCAAAATTGTTGACATTAAATCTAATAATATTATGCTCATAGGTCATCGCATAGGTAACATTTACATGGTGCATCTAGATGACATACATACATCCAATGCATGTTTAGTAGCTCAAAATGAAAATGATGCATGGTTATGGCATAAGAAACTAGGACATGCTAGCATTAGTGTTTTAGAAAAATTAGTTTCCCTTGATCTAGTTAGAGGTTTACCCAAGATTAAGTTCTCAAAAGATAAAATTTGTGATGCATGCTCTAAGGGTAAACAACATAAGTCATCCTTTAAATCCATAAATGTTGTTTCCAGAAGTAGGTGTTTACAACTTATCCATATAGATTTAATTGGGCCAATTAGGACTATGAGCTTGAGTGGTAAATCTTATGCATTTGTTCTTATTGATGATTTTTCTAGATTTACTTGGGTTCTATTTTTAAGTACTAACCCAAAATGATCTTGAACTTAGAATTTCTCATATTAGAAGTGATCATGGAACTAAATTTCAAAATTTAGGGTTTGAAGAGTTTTTGAATGAAAATGGTATTAGCCACAAATTTTCGGCTCCTCGAACTCCTCAACAAATTGGGGTAGTTGAGAGGAAAAATAGAACTTTGTAAGAAATTTCTAGAACCATGCTTTGTGAAAATAATTTACCTAAATATTTTTGGGCAGAAGCCACAAACACCGCTTGCTACATTGTAAACCGAGTAATGATTAGGCCAATTTTAAAGAAAACACCTTATGTGATTTTGAAATCTAAAAAGCCTAACATTAGCTATTTTCATCCATTTGGTTGCAAGTGTTTTATCTTAAATAATGTAAAAGAAAACTTAGGTAAATTTGATGCAAAAAGTGATGAAGCTATTTTCATAGGATATTCTTTAACCTCTAAAGCCTATCGCGTATTTAACAAAAGAACTTTAGTAGTAGAAGAATCTATACATGTTGTATTCGATGATAACCTCCTTCAAAGGAAGGATTCTTATGATGATGATGATGTAGGAATCATAAATGCCTTTGATGGAGGACAAACTTCAAAGGAGGATGAGATTCCAACAAAAGAAGATGACACACAAGATCCACCTCTTGAAGCCTTGAAAGACTTGGCTCTTGAGGAAAAGGATGTGAGCTACCCAAGGGAGTTCAACTATGTCAAAGGTGGTGAAATCTTGGGTGATCCATCCAAGGGGGTCACCACTAGATCTTCTCTTAAACTTATGAATCATGTTGCATTTATCTCATGCATAGAGCCTAAGAATATAAAAGAAGCATTGAAAGATGATTTTTGGATTATGGCTATGCAAGAAGAGTTAAATCAATTTGAGAGAAGTAATGTTTGGACATTAGTTGATAGACCTAGTAATCAATCTACTATAGGAACTAAATGGGTCTTTAGGAACAAACTAGATGAGAGTGGTAACATTGTGAGAAATAAAGCTAGACTAGTAGCACAAGGTTACACTCAAGAAGAGAGAATAGATTTTGATGAAACCTATGCACTCGTAGCTAGAATGGAAGCCATTAGGATGTTGCTTGCATATACATGTTATCATGATTTCAAGATTTTTCAAATGGATGTTAAAAGCCCATTTTTAAATGGTTTTATAAATGAAGAAGTGTATGTGGAACAACCATCGGGTTTTGAAGACTCAAAATTTCCAAATCATGTTTTCAAACTCACTAAAGCTCTTTATGGTTTAAAACAAGCTCCTAGAGCTTGGTATGAAAGACTTTCAAACTTTTTAATTGAAAAAGGTTTTGAAAAAGGTAAGGTGGACACTTCATTTTTCATAAAAAGGTATAAAAATGACATCTTAGTAGTTCAAATTTATGTTGACGACATTATTTTTGGTTCTACTAACGAATGTCATTGCAAAGAGTTTGCTAAGCTAGTGCAAGGTGAATTCGAGATGAGCATGATGGGGGAGCTCTCATTCTTTTTGGGACTCCAATTCAAGCAAAGGAAGGATGACACCTTCATCAATCAAGAAAAGTACATCAAGGATATGCTCAAGAAGTTTGGCTTGGAGAATGCAAAGCCTCAAGCCACACCTATGAGCTCATCTACAAAGCTTGACAAAGATGAAGGTGGTAAGTGTGTTGACTCTAAGCTTTACCGTTCTATGATTGGATCATTGCTTTACCTTACCGCAAGTAGACCGGATATCTTGTTTAGTGTTTGCTTGTGGGCTTGGGTTCAAACAAATCCTAGAGAGTCTCACCTTATAGCCGTTAAGAGAATCTTTAGGTACCTTAGAGATACTCCTTGTTTAGGTCTTTGGTACCCTAGAGACTCCACCTTCAACCTTCATGCTTATTCGCATGCGGATTATGGGGGATGTAAAATCGATAGGAAAAGTACTTCGGGAACTTGTCAATTCTTAGGTAGTATGCTCATATCTTGGTTCTCTAAGAAACAAAATAGTGTAGCCTTATCTACCAACGAACCCGAGTACATATCCTTAGGGAGTTGTTGTGCTCAAGTCCTTTGGATGAAGCAACAACTCTTAGATTATGGTATTAAAGTTGAAACCATACCCTTTAAGTGTGATAACACTAGTGCCATATGTTTAACAAAAAATCACATCCAACACTCTAGAACCAAACATATAGAAACAAGGCATCATTTCATTAGAGATCATGTCCTTAAAGAAGATGTTGTTATAGAGTATGATGACACCTTAAATTAATTAGCGGACATCTTTACAAAACCTTTAGATAAAGAGCGTTTTTTGTCCCTTAGGAGAGATTTAGGTCTAACTAGCCTATCTTGACCTTTTAGGACCTCTTTTGTGCTTAAAATTGCTTGATCTTGTGAAATGCCATGTTTATGTGTTTTATACTCCTAATTTCATCCATGCTTATAGCTAGGGGAGTATGTTTATGTTTGCACATGTTATTCCTGCTCATTTATGTCATTCATGCAAGTTAGGCCTTCAAAAATTTCATTTTTCTGCACTTTTAGATCCTCATCTGCACTTCCAGGCCAAAGTGTATCAAAACGGGTCCAACTGTTTCAATACGGGTGCCTTAAAATTACATCTGAGAGAAGGGTGTTTCGAAACGCCTTCAAAGGGTTTCGAAACGTTTTTGCTACTGCCAAGGGGTGTATCGAAACGCGTTTCGATACGAGTCAATGAGGATTCGATATGGTCAAAGTCGTATCGAAATGGTCAGCTGGAGTTGAAAAGTCGGTCAACCTTCGGTGCCCGCGTTTTGAAACGGTCGAAACCGTTCCGAAACAGGTTAGCAGATTGCTTTAAAGGGGCTTTTAATGTTAAAGTTTAACTTTAATTAAAACTCTCCCAAACCCTAAAAACCCTACAATCAACTTTTCCCTATAAAAACCCTCTAAACCTCATTGTTTTTCACCAAAACTTGAGGGCTTTTACTCTTAAGCACAAGTCTAAGCAAGCATCGACAAATTTGTGCAATGATTTTCATCTATTCATCCAAAATCCCAATTTAAGGTATATTTTCATCTTTTTCTTTTTCTTTAAATTTATATTCGAATCCTAGGTTAGAAAATTTTAATTTTGTATAGTTTATGTGTTTTGATACTTGGGTTTTTCATATCTTGTGAAAAAATTTCAAAATCTTCAATTTTTTGATTCGAATATATTGTTTTTGATTTGTCATTTTTTTGTTTTTAAAAAAATCATTTTTCTCTTAATTTTTTTTTGTTTTGTTTGTTTTGTATCTTTGTTCTTAAAATTTGTTTTTAAACCTAAGTGGGATTTGCCATTGGATTGAATTAAGGAATTTCATGCATACACTTCAAATTTGTTTTAAATTGCTTGCTTTATGTTTTTAGGATTTTTCAATGGAGAATGTTAACAAGAAACGTAAGGCACCTCAATCGGGTGAAGGTTCAAATCAAGCCGCTCTCCGTCCCAACCTTACTCAACTTTTTCTCAAGAGTTTCAAAACTCCCGCGTTGAAGGCGCGTTTCTAATATGTCAAGACGTTTGGTGTTCGTCGTGAGCGTGTTGTTGACATGTCGTTTCTTGACTCCGAGCGCTTTCTCTTTCGTTATCTCCACCGTTTACAAGAATGGAGCTTCTTTGGTTTCTTGGATAACCCGGTTATTTGCTACAAGCACATGGTTCTTATCTTTTACTCTAATGCCCAACTCATCAACAATGAAGACAACTCTGAAGTTGTTCGTATTGAGCCTCAGATCTTGGGAAAGAAGATTGTCATTGACATACCTTACTTAGAGACTACCTTTGGGCTTAAGGACGAAGGAAACGAGATAAGACTCACTTTGGCTCTCACATTGGTTCCGTGCTTGCCTTGGATGCTCACGATAGGTTCCTCCACTTAATGGTCTCGTGGTTTATTCGCCCCTCTAGAGGTAAATTTTCTCACGTTTGTCAAGTAGATTATTTTTGGTTAGAATGTTTTCGTCGTGGAGAGTGCCCTAATCTTGTTAAGATCATGTTTGCCGAGATGGTGAATAATGTTAAGCTCCGTGAAACCGATGCGCTTAAGTCTTTCACTTATGGGACTGTTTTGAGTTATATCTTTGAGAAGCTTGATATTGATTGCCCTTATGACTCTCCGGAACTCCGCAAGCAAAAACCTTGTGAGTCTTCTCTCCGCAAGTCCGGATTTCAATACATCGACAATGGGCAATGGAAACGTGTTGATAGGGAAGCACCTCCACCTCAAGTTGAACCTCAACCACAAGCTCCGGTTGTGAACAATGAAGCTCTCACGACTTTTCTTACCGAGCGGTTCAACACATTAGACACTAACATGTCTAGGGGTTTTGTGCTATCAATACACGCTTGCAAATTATGGAGGATCGTCTCCTTGCAAATGAGAATCGACTCACATCCCTTGAGAACCAACATTCATCTATGGTGATGTGACCACAACCAGCAAGAATTCCAATGAATTTCCTAGAGGTCCTATGACTCGTGCAGGAGCTAAAATGATTCAAGATGCTGTGGCAAATTTTCCCCTTTTCATTCCATACTATTTATAGCGTTGGTTCCTAGCTTTCTAGCTAGCGGGTCACGTTCCACCATTCCACCATCACTTCCATTTGATTATATTGTTGGTTCTTAGCTCAATTATAGCTAAAGGGTCACAATCCAACCTTCTTCCATCATTTCACAAAGGGTAAGAACGTGTAAGGTTTGGGTCAACATTCACTATCTTGTTGGTTCTTCCTTGTTCCACACCGATTCTATTCCATATATCCATATCAACTTCTATCCATTTTTCCCCTTACATTTATCTTTCAAACCATAACCACCAACCATTCCATCACCTATTACAACAACAACTTTCACCATCTTCATTCCATATACATCACTTCCACACTCAAGTTTCAAGTTTGCACTTCATACTAGAATCACGATCGGGCAACATCACATACGAATTCGGTCATCACGCAGCCGAATACGTATCATTTGGCATCAGAGCTATTTTGATTCAGTAAGTTAAGTGTTTCTCTTCCCGATTTGCATAAAAAAGAAAAAAAAGAAAAAAAAGAAAAAAAAAAGAAAAAAAAAGAAAAAAAAAGAAAGGAAAAGAAAAAGAAAAAAAGGGAAGTTTGGTTGTTGTTGGTAATACTCAATTCAGAAAATTATTATTTCCTATTTCCTTGTTATTTTCTAATCATTTTACTTTTCTACCTATAGCCTTTTTTTTCTAAACCCTTTCTTTCAGCCAATTTCCACAAGCAAACTAGTTAAGCCTTGAGTAAGTTCTCTAAGGACTTTGATAGGAGAACAAGAGCGGTAAAAGGCAAGAGTGCACATCAAGGGTAAAAGCCATCCCGAGTGAAACACGAGTGTGAGTGTTTTCCTTGGAGTGTAACGGTGAGAATTTTTGCTAGTGAGGTTTATTAGTTAATCATGTCTCAAGATTCCGTGAGAAACACTATTGGTGCTAGTAATAATGTTAACGTAGATGCAACTAACTCCAATCTTCAAGATATTATCCGAGAGATGGACAGGTTGTTGCAACAAAGGTTGGGGCCGATGCAAGAACGATTAGATCATTTGGAGGAAAGATCTCAACGAAGGCATAATTCAGATCACGAGGAAGAGTATGAGGGAGAGGTGGATGAAGAACTCATAGACGAGCGAGCCTCCCAGCAAAGTTTGAGGCGTCGAGAACCTAGGAACCAAAGAGCTCGACCAAGAGTTGATGATAATCTTAGCAACATCAAAATAACCATTCCTTCTTTCCAAGGAAGAACGGATCCTGAAGCTTATCTTGCATGGGAAAAAAAGTTGAGCACATCTTTGAGTGCCACAACTACTCCGAGCTTAAGAAGGTAAAACTTGCAGCCATTGAATTTACAGATTATGCACTAATATGGTGGGATCAGTTGACATCTAGCAGGAGACGCAATGGCGAACATCCAATTTCTACTTGGAATGAGATGAAGGCCGTTATGCGTAGGAGGTTCGTTCCAACTCACTATCATAGGGAGTTGTTCAACAAGCTTCAAAATCTCACCCAAGGCAACCGTAGTGTTGAGGATTACTTTAAAGAGATGGAAGTAGCCATGATCCGAGCCAACATTGATGAGGATCGAGAAGCCACCATGGCTAGATTTCTATCCGGCCTTGATCCTAATATTGCGGCCACTGTTGAGTTGCAACATTATGTGGAGATCGAAGACATGGTTCATATGGCCATGAAGGTCGAGAGGCAACTCAAAAGGAAGGGCACAACTCGTGCCTATGGAGGCTCTTCTTCTAAATGGGGGCAAGGTACCTACAAACAGAAGGCATCCTTTACGCCTAATGAACGAAGCGTTCCAACAAAGAGTGCCAAACCCATTGCCGAAACTAGTAAGGGAAAGAGCACCACTATGCCAGCTCGATCCCGTGATGTGCAATGCTTCAAATGCTTGGGGCGAGGTCACATTGCTAGCCAATGTCCAAATCGCAACACAATGCTCATTCGAGAAGATGGAGAGATCGAAACTGACCAAGAGGAGGAAGAAGATGATGTTCCTATCCAAGAAGAAGAAGAGATGGAACATGCTGTAGATGGTGAGGTTCTTGTTGTGAAAAGAAGCCTAAGCGTGCAAGCCATAGAAGGAGAAGATCAACGCGAGAACATCTTCCATACTCGCTGCCATGTAAACGAAAAGGTATGCTTTGTCATTATTGATGGAGGAAGTTGTACTAATGTTGCTAGTACTTTGATGGTAGAGAAGCTTAGATTGGCAACAACAAAGCATCCTCATCCTTACAAGCTACAATGGCTCAATGATGGGGGAGAACTCAAAGTCACCAAGCAAGTACTTGTGCCATTTTCCATTGGAAAATACAAAGATGAGGTGTTGTGTGATGTTGTACCAATGCACACTAGCCATATCTTGTTGGGGAGACCGTGGCAATTCGACAAAAGGGCTATACATGATGGTTATACCAATCGTTACACTTTCACCTATCAAACCAAAAAGATCACTTTAGCCCCTCTTTCACCAAAACAAGTCCATAAAGACCAAATCCACTTGAGAGAGAGTTTCAAAACAGCCCAAGAGAAAGAAAAAGAGTTTAAATCCAAAGAGAGTGACAAAAATGAGGGAAAACAAACCATTCTTTTTGCAAGAGAGAAAGAGATCAAAAAGTGTTTGCTTTCAGAGAAATGGGCACTTGTACTCATGTACAAGGAAAATCTTTTGAACACTAATGATCTTGATCCTGGTTTGCCATCTTTTATTGTCTCTTTATTGCAGGAATTTGAAGATTTGTTTCCGGAGGAGATTCCGAATGGGCTTCCACCTATTCGAGGAATAGAGCATCAAATTGATTTCATTCCCGGAGCTATCATTCCAAATCGACCAGCATATAGAAGCAATCCGGAAGAAACTAAGGAGTTGCAAAGACAAGTATCCGAGTTAATGGAAAAAGGCTATGTGAGAGAGAGCCTTAGTCCATGTGCCATGTCGGTTTTACTTGTACCTAAGAAGGATGGAACTTGGCGTATGTGTGTGGACTGTCGAGCAGTGAACAAGATAACGGTAAAGTATCGTCATCCTATTCCTAGATTAGATGATATGCTTGATGAATTAAGTGGTTCTAACATCTTTTCTAAGATTGATCTTAAGAGTGGGTACCACCAAATAAGAATGCGAGAAGGAGATGAGTGGAAGACAGCATTCAAAACCAAGCAAGGTTTGTATGAGTGGTTGGTTATGCCATTTGGCTTAACTAATGCACCAAGTACATTCATGAGGTTAATGAATCATATACTTCGACCATTCTTGGGTAAGTTTTGTGTGGTGTATTTTGATGACATACTTGTGTATAGCCAAACTTTGAATGATCATGCTCAACATTTAAGGTTAGTATTGGATGTTTTGCGAAAAGAAAAGTTGTATGCTAACCTACAAAAATGTACATTTTGCACTAACAAAGTTGTGTTCTTAGGTTTTGTTGTTAGTTCAAAGGGTTTGGAGGTTGATCAAGAAAAGATTAAAGCAATTGAGGAATGGCCGATACCTACTAACATTAGTCAAGTGAGGAGTTTTCATGGACTTGCTAGTTTCTATCGCCGATTTGTTCCCAATTTCAGCACCATAGCCGCACCTTTGACCGGAGTTATCAAAAAGAACTCTAGCTTCTTTTGGGGAGACGAACAAGAGAAGTCTTTTTGTTTGATTAAACAACTTTTAACCAATGCACCCTTATTATCTTTACCTGATTTTGATAAAGTTTTTGAAATTGAATGTGATGCATCAGGTTTAGGAGTTGGAGCTGTATTATCTCAAGAAGGACGTCCTATTGCATATTTCAGTGAGAAATTGAGTGGAGCAACTCTAAATTATTCAACTTATGACAAGGAGATGTATGCTCTCATAAGGGCATTAGAAACGTGGCAACACTATCTATGGCCTAAGGAGTTTATCATCCACACGGATCATGAGGTGCTGAAACACTTGAAGGGACAACACAAGCTTAATAAGAGACATGCCAAGTGGGTTGAATTCCTAGAAACATTCCCATATGTTATCAAATATAATAAGGGTAAGGAAAATGTTGTTGCTGATGCTTTATCAAGAAGGTATACTCTTCTTAACCTTTTGGATTCTAGATTGGTAGGTTTTGCCTTAATCAAAGAGCTTTATGAATCTGATTATGATTTTGGTGAAATTTACAAAGCATGTGAAAAAGGAACATATGAGAAGTTTTGTAGGGTTGATGGCTATCTTTTCAAGGAAGGAAAGCTTTGTATCCCTCAAGGATCCATTAGAGAATCACTTATCAAAGAGGCCCATTGTGGAGGACTAATGGGACACTTTGGAGTGGCCAAAACACACTCTATATTGCAAGAACATTTACATTGGCCAAAGATGAAACGAGACGTGGAGAAGTGGTGTGAGCATTGCATCACATGTAAGAAGGCAAAGTCCAAAGTCATGCCCCATGGACTTTACACACCATTACCAATTCCAAATGCTCCATGGGAGGATATTTCCATGGATTTTGTGCTAGGACTTCCACGCACAAGGAATAACAAAGATTCCATTTTTGTTGTAGTAGATAGATTCTCAAAAATGGCTCATTTCATTCCATGCAACAAGACTAATGATGCTTCCCATATTGCTAATCTGTTTTTTAGGGAAGTTGTGAGATTACATGGAGTTCCAAGAACTATTGTGTCTGATCGAGATGTGAAGTTCTTGAGTCACTTTTGGAGGACGTTATGGAGTAAGATTGGAACAAAGCTGTTGTTTTCTACAACTTGTCATCCACAAACGGATGGCCAAACTGAAGTTGTCAATCGTGTACTGTCCATGCTTCTTAGGACAATTATACGCAAGAATCTAAGGACTTGGGAAGAGGACTTGCCACATGTTGAGTTTGCATACAATCGCTCCATGCATTCCGCCACTAAATGTTCTCCATTTGAAGTGGTATATGGTTTCAATCCTTTGACCCCAATTGATTTGCTTCCTTTGCCTATTGATCAATTCAAAAATAAGGATGGGCAAAATAGAGCTGAATTTGTGAAAAAGCTTCACCAACAAGTGCGGGAGAACATTGAGAGGAGAACAAAGCAATATGAGCAGCAAGCTAACAAAGGGAGGAAACGAATAACTTTTGAACCCGGAGATTGGGTTTGGTTGCACTTGAGGAAAGAGAGGTTTCCAGCCCAACGCAAATCGAAACTTATGCCTCGAGAAGATGGTCCTTTCCAAGTGGTCAAGAGGATTAATGATAATGCTTATCAAATAGACCTTCCCGGTGAGTATAATGTGAGTGCTACTTTCAATGTTGCTGATCTATCCCCTTATGATGCAGGTGACGATTTGGGGGCAAATCGCTTTCAAGAGGGAGGGAATGATGTGACCACAACCAGCAAGAATTCCAATGAATTTCCTAGAGGTCCTATGACTCGTGCAGGAGCTAAAATGATTCAAGATGCTGTGGCAAATTTTCCCCTTTTCATTCCATTCTATTTATAGCGTTGGTTCCTAGCTTTCTAGCTAGCGGGTCACGTTCCACCATTCCACCATCACTTCCATTTGATTATATTGTTGGTTCTTAGCTCAATTATAGCTAAAGGGTCACAATCCAACCTTCTTCCATCATTTCACAAAGGGTAAGAACGTGTAAGGTTTGGGTCAACATTCACTATCTTGTTGGTTCTTCCTTGTTCCACACCGATTCTATTCCATATATCCATATCAACTTCTATCCATTTTCCCCTTACATTTATCTTTCAAACCATAACCACCAACCATTCCATCACCTATTACAACAACAACTTTCACCATCTTCATTCCATATACATCACTTCCACACTCAAGTTTCAAGTTTGCACTTCATACTAGAATCACGATCGGGCAACATCACATACGAATTCGGTCATCACTCAAGGGATGAGAATCGACTCACATCCCTTGAGAACCAACATTCATCTATGGGCATGTCCTTCTCCACCTTTTATGGGCAATGGATGGGTTTTCGTCGCTCTCAAACTAAGGATGATGATGATTCCATGGATGACGAAGGTGACGACGACGAGGCTTAGGATTCTCATGTCATCTCATATTAGCTATGCATATTAGGATTAAGTTTGCATCTTTATTTCCCTTATGTTTTATGAACCTATGCTTTGCTTATTTAGTTTGGGATTATGCTTTGAACTTATTGTTTAAGATTTATGTTTTGGATATTTGAATTTTATGAATTTATATTATGTTGCTTATTGCTTATTGATTATTGCCTTTAACCTTATCTCTTCTCTTTGAGCCTTGTTTATTACTTTTTATCTAACAAAAAGGGGGAGAAGTAATCTAAGAGCCAAAATTCGTTTTAAGTGTTTTTAAGTTTTAAAACTTGAATTTAAATCTTTTTAAAACTTTAAAAACCCATCTTAAATTGAGAGGGGGTTAGAATGTATTCAAAACTTTCAAAACTCTTAAAAATTCTAACTTTGGTTTTGTTATATCAAAAAGAGGGAGATTGTGAAACCGATAATTTAATTTTGATATAACTAAAGAATTTAAGGATTAAATTGAAAATGTGAAAATTAATTTTTAAGTCCTGAAACCTCTCTATATGTTTTAAAGAAAATGCCCAAGTTAAAAACTAATTCTATCAAAACTTTTTTCTAAGTGTTCTTGAAGCCAAAACAGTGATTTTCGAGTCACCGTTTCGGAACGGCCTTAGGCGTTTCAAAACACTTTTGAAACTGTGAACTCATGTTTCGGAACGGGTATCGAAACGGTTTCAACATTGTGAACCCTTGTTTTGAAACGAGTTTCGAAACGGCTTAAGAACATCGAGACATCGTATCGAAACGACACCCAATGTTTCGAAACGGTATTCAAATCATATTTAAAAAATATGACCGTTGAAAGTTTTTAATTGATTTTACACAAGTCGTTAAGGCGTATCGAAACGATTCAAGCCGTTTCGATAAAGGCCTTGACAGTGGCAAAAATATTTCAAAACGGGTTTCGAAACGGCTCTTAGCGTATCAAAACAACTTTAACCGTTTCGATACGGGCTCTTTAATGCACCCCAACGGCTCTTTCTATTTTGGTCTGTTTCGAAACAGGGTCGGGCGTTTCGAAACGGTTGGTTGTAGACTGCATTTATAGAGGGAAGATAACATCCCCAACGGCTCTATTGATGTATGCAACAACCACAACGGCTAGAATTCAATGAGAAGGTATAAAAGGGACCTCTAAAAGCTTCAGCAACAACTATTGATCCAAAAGCAAACATCCAAACATCAAATCCAAGCATTTGTGCCTAAATCCCATTATTGTCTTGTAACCCCAATTGTATTTTTTAGTCTTATCATTTCAATTGGGTTGAGTGCTTGTAATTGGGCTATATTGTGTATTGAGAGATACTTGGTTTAGCCAACAACTTCTTTGTTTGTATTGTGTTAGGATTGTGTCAAATTTTGGGTAGAAGATTTGATCGAAATTGTAACGGTTACCTCCTTAGCATAGAAAAGGGGAAGAGCAATTAGTTGAATTGTTGAAAATCCTTAGTGAAGCTAAGGTAGTGGATGTAGAGTTTGATTGGAACTTGAACCACTCTAAAATTCCTTGTCTATCATTTTTATTTGTCAATTCCACCACCAAAAACTTTAAAAATCCAATTCACCCCCCTCTTGGTTTATTTGGATCATTCGATCCACTCAACAGGGGTCTTCTAGGGTTTTGGTGCCTTGGTATATCTTTGGGGATCCCAAAGAATATTCTACGACAAGCTCTATCCTCCAGGAGACAAAGAGGACGGTCTGCAGATGGAGTGCGGTTGTTGCATAAAGCTACCTGACATTGTCGGGCGTCCTTTTCTACACTTCACGTGCGTGTACTTTCGTGTGCCAGCTAGCCTTCTTTCTCCTCTTTTTCTATAGCAATTTGTTCCTTTCTTCTTCCCTCGCATTCTACTCTGTCATCCTGCACACAAACATCCAAAACTACCTTTCACGCAGCACCAACTCCACACGAGCAATAAATTAAAAAGCACCCATAATATACTAAAAAATGCAACCTACATGCAATGTAATGTACTTTAAAATAGGCAATTGCTATATCAAATAGGCATAAATATAGAGGTTATATCGTAGCTATCAATGAGCAACAAAATATTCTTCAACTTTGCCATGCAGCACCATATAGAGGACACTTTGCTGGAATGAAGACAGCGGCCAAAGTGTTGCACTCAGGATTTTTTTGGCCTACACTGTTCAAAGACGCCCATTATTTTGCCAAGGCATATGACAGATGCCAGTAGACATCAATTCCCACTACAGAATATTATGCCAGTAGAATTGTTTGATTGTGTTGGGGATGGACTTTACAGGACCCTTTCCTCCATCATTTGGCAATTTATACATCCTTGTGGTAGTCGATTATGTCTCGAAATGGGTTGAAGTTGTCGCTCACCCACCAAATGATGCCAATGAAGTTGCCAAGTTCCTACACAAGCACATCTTTACCTGATTTGGTGCCCCAGAGCCATCATTCATGATGAAGGTACTAATTTTAAATGTCATTTAATCATGAAAGCTTTGTGCATGTACGAAATCCAGCAAAGAATTTCCACTGGCTACCATCCTCAAAAAAATGGCCAGGCAAAAATTTCAAACAGGGAGATCAAGAATATCTTGGAGAAGACAGTGAATCCAACGAGGAAGGATTGGTCCTTGAGGCTAGATTATTCCTTGTGGGCATACAGAACAGACTTCAAAACTCTATTAGGAACTTTCCTATACAAGCTTTTATTTGGGAAGTCATGCCATTTTCCAGTAGAGCAAGAACATCGAGCTTATTGGGAAACCAAGCGGTTGAACATGGAATGGAGGGTTGCAGGTAAGAAATGTTTGTTAGACTTGAATGAATTCGAGGAGTTTAGAGTACAAGCCTATGAAAATGCAAAGCATTATGAAGAAAAAACAAAGAGGTGGCATGACAATAGAATTTTGCCAAGGTAGTTTGAAGAAGGGCAAAGAGTGTAGTTGTTCAATTCAAGGCTTAAGTTATTTCCAGGTAAAATCAAATCCAAATGGTTAGTGCCATTTGAAGTTGTCAAGTCTTATGCTCATGGGGCAGTAGATATCAAAGACTTGTAAACAGGGACAACGTCAAGGTAAATGGCAAAAGATTGAAGCATTATTTGGAAGGAGGTTAGAAGGATGCCAAAGAAGATTATTCTCTTGGTGGAGATTGAGTAATTTTGTCGCCATCTTTTGATCATTGTAAATAGTTAGGTTAGTTGTTTTTCTTTTTGATATTTTAGTTTATTTTTATTTTCTTTTTCTGCTTTGGAATGTTTTGTGAGTGTTAGTACAAAAACTTTTACTAGGACAGTATGCCATGGCAGTATACCAAGACAGGCCGACATTTGGAAACCCATCGTCATAAGATCGGACAACACGTGAACCCTATGTAATTCAGGCCCAAGAGAGAATATTTTTTTTGCTGAAGCGGGAAAACTATAGCCGCCTAGGTTAAATCTTCAAACTTTGATTTTTTACCATAACCTTTTACCCATTTTCTTTTCTCGCGTCGTCGCCTTCATTAACTCCTAAATCCATCATCATCTCACTCCCCCATACACACATAACTACCATAACCATCATTACTTCTGTTAACCTCATCCTTAAACCAACCCAATTGTTTCTCCACCCCTTTATTAAACCCCTATTTTTACTCAGCTAAAATCTTTACTCTCGCTTTACACCCTCGCACGACAAAGAAAATCAAGAACCAACTTTTTTCCCCATTTCTTTTCCGATCATCATCTTCCTTTTTTCAATCTTTTACAACGGCATCTTCTTCCGCACCATTTAAGATCTTCTTTAATGAAGAAATCAAGAAGAAGTGGTCAGCTTTCTACAAACATCCAGGGGAGGTTCACTCCAATATCGTTCGTGAATTTTATGTCCACCTCACTACAAAAGATTTGCCTTTCCTATTTGTTCGAGGTACATGTGTTCAATTTGATGAAGGATATGTTAATGGCATTTTTAGTTTGGATAGTGCAGGAGAAGAGCATTCAGCAGTTGTGGAATCCTTGGATGCTGCTAAGAGATAGTTGCAACTCAAAGACTTGTGTGAGCCTGGCAGGAAATGGAACGTTTCGTCCAACCGTCACAGAACTGTGAAACAGCTCGCATTGAGACCACAACTGAGGGGTTGGAACCACTTTCTAAAGGCCAACCTTATGCCAACAACGCATAATGAGACTATTTCAGAAGAGAGGATGGTGTTGTTGTGTTCGATAATGGTGGGGAGAGAAATCAATGTAGGTCGTCTAATCGTGGACAAGACCTACAATTGTTCTAGTAAGGATAGTGGTAGTTTATCTTTTCCTTCACTAATCTCTACAATTTGTGTAACCCCCTTGACTTGGTTTAACCGTTTCACTGACTCGAGCGAGTTACATAGGAAATATTGAAATAAATCGGTGAAGATTTACTTCAATAAGCAACCTTTTTTATATTTTCTAGATGTTCTTATTAATTCCTAAGGTAATCATTCTAACAGCGGATAAAGTTACGACTCGAACGAGGTCAATTAGACATCCAATTCATTACAAGTGCATTTTAGGGACCAAAATGTAAATCTGAATAATTGCATGAATTTATTCAAGTTTCAAGTTACCATTACTTAATTAATCATGTTTCATGGCAGCATGTCAAAATTCAGCTTCAACGGATAACAAATATGCATCCAATTTAGCTAAATAAGAAATTAAGGACTAAATCATAAAACAACCAAAATATATGGACTAACACGTTTTTATCAACTTCTCACAGAAATTAGATACATTTTACACATGCTTGCAAAAACTCAAATCAAACGGACATCATGTGCTTATTCAATTGATGCAACAACATACGGTGACCAAAATGCAAATAATCCAAACTCGATAAAACCCATTAATCGAATTAACCACCAGCCATTACAGTACACGAGATGCATGTAACCCCCTCGTCCCGGTCTGGTCGGATGATCGATCCGAGTGGGCTACACGGGGAAAACCGAAGCGAAACCCGTTAAGGCTTCCCCTCGGTTAACGACCCAGAAAATTCCTTTTTATTTTATCTTGTCTATAGGCATAATTTAATCCTATGTAAAGCACAGCAGCGGAAAATACAAACAATGTAACATACACCGACCAACCAAAACATTAAACAGCTCATTTTAGTCTTTTACAGCAGGCCGTTTCGAAACGCCCTTAGGGTGTTCCGAAACGCCTTGACTCAGTCAACAGGCCAGGGTCAACCATAGGGTGACCGTTTCGAAACAGGGGTGACCCGTATCGAAACGACCTTGACGGTCAAAATCTCGTGGTCAACGATATTTGACCGTTTCGAAACATCAAAGGCCTGTTTCGGAACGTCTTTATCTCGTCAATTTCTCAAAATTCCAGTAGCAAAAATGTTCCGAAACGACCCCATCCGTTTCGAAACGGCAGGCCAAAAGCAAAGGAACCGTTCCCAAATGGGGTGGCCCGTTCTGAAACGCCCCCTGTCTGCAGACTGGTTTTGGCTGTTTTAAGGCACAAGGGTGCCCCAAAACACCACCAAAACACCCAAAAAACACTCTAACAATTAAACCTAAGGCAAACCAACATACAAGCATGCTTGAGCATCATCATAACAAGGCTAAACACTAAGGCACAACATCACAAGCCACGCATTCATACATATCATTAGATATATTAAGCTTTAACATATCCAACACTTAGGCAATTCTAGATAGCAAAATACTAGCATGATTTCAAGCAAGGCATGCATCCTAAAAGCCAAATTAACAAACTCATACGAGGAGTCTAACATGCTCCCAAACAACAACAACAATATATTCCAAAAGCATTATAACACGACACATATCCCATTGCTTTACTATTACAATCTTTAAATCTAACTATCATACTTGAGCTAACCGTAAGCAACACTTGGAGTCCTTTCTTTGCCTTTGCCACCCACAAGCTATTTTTCTGCATTGTCGAACAAAAGAGAGCGTAAGCATAAAAGCTTAGTGAGGGTAAGCTCATAAAAAAAACCTTCGACAATGCAGGGTCCAAGCACGAGCTACAACCAAGATAAAATGCATGACCTTACCTCTGATCCACACGAGCCATAAATATAGATGATGCATGATCATATATTCAATTTCATCTCATGCTCAACATGATTAAAACCACAACATATGAAATCACATATATTAAACCATGTTAGCAACACATCCCAAATCACATTGGCTCCCAATTAACCACATATTGGCAACATAAACTACAATCCGTATTGGCACCTAGCTATGACTCGAATACGCGGATAACCGTTGGAACTCACATCCAACAACTCTACCATTACCTGATGGTGGGATTACACTCATCACCGTTCACAAGGAGGGGATTCCACTCATCCTCACGCCTCATCTCACGCGGAGGGGATTCCACTCATCCTCACGCCCGTCGATGGGATTCCACTCATCACCAACTAATATATATATGAAGATTTCCGGGCGAACCCGTACTCCATCTTGATGACTACCATCATCAAGACCACGCGCGCATTTTGACTCACGTGTGCACACTAGACATCCTAATGATCGATCATTTGTATTCAAGTATACTAGTGCCAATATTTACTCATTTCACATTACTCATTCCAATCATTTCCGTGCTTAGCACGTACTCATCAACAACCATCATCATGCATGTCTCAAGCATCACAAGTCATATCTCATCCCACATGTATAATGCAATATACACAAGCATTCATACCACATTTCATACGAGACATACACAACCATATAATGAGTTCATCCAAGGGTTCTAGATCAAGCTTAGGATTAGGCTACCACCCTAATCCTAACTCTAGGTGGGTCTACCAAGCCCAACCTAGTCCATATACTCGAACCAACTATTTTAAAATCATTTAAAGCAATTAACCACTCACCTCTACCTCCAAGCTCAACTACCAAGCAAGCATCACCTCCAAGTTTCCGGATTTCTTCCTGAAGCTTCTCCAACACAAATTCCCGCTTCTAAACAACCTCAAACACAATTCAAACAATCCCAAATCAGCCCAACATCAAAAGACCAACTCGGAATACAATTCAATCATAATTTACAATGTTGCAAGTCATGATCGAACCCCATACTTTGCAATCTCGGACAGCCCACATAACCCTTCCAAAATCCATGTTTCCAACACCCATTGCACCCACAAATGATCCCAAATCAACCCCTAACCATAGCACTACCATTGGGCTATCAATTCCCACCTAAAACAACCCCCAAAAATCACCCAAAACCCTTCAAAAAACCCATTTTTACCCAATTTCGGGAATTCATCAAAATCCAACCAAATTAACATATATTGTGCATTTTAACATGATTAAGCAAAGCCTCAACTCAATTTATCAAAACCAAATGAAAACCCCCTTAAAAATCCAAACTTGATATAAACCCTAATTTCCAAAAGTTCTTGGTTTTAAAATCAATGACCATGGATAGATAGGAAATGGAAAGGAGGGTTCGAATATGTAATTACCTTTCAAAAACCCCTTGAATCGAAGTTGAAATCGAATGAAACACATGCTTGAAAATTGAGAGAGTTTGGGGAATGGGGGGAGGTATTTCACGTGGGGAGGGGGGAATAAGGGAAAAGGGGAAGAAGATGAAAATTAAAAAGTTGTCATCTTTTTTTTTAAGTTTTTGGGCAAATTACAACATAAGCCCTTCCCTTTTTATTAAAGTTCAATTACACCACATTTTAGGTTGAATTTATTTTAATTTAATTTTATTGACTCGAACTATAAACACGGATAACTCCTAACCCCAAAACACGGGTGTTACAACTCTCCCCCACTTAAGGAAATTTCGTCCCCGAAATTCATCGAACACGGAGGGCCACTGAAACATGCACCTCCACGCATTCCTCTCTCACCACAACATACTAACCAACTCGAAAGACTTACCGCGCAACACTTGCTATCTTACACTATGATCTCAACTGATTCTTCAAGGCATGCCAATTTCAAACTCAACTCAATCTCTTCAACAAATATAGCACGGAACAGATCTGACTCACATTTATGAATCATAGATACACGGAACACATCTCAAACCCCTTTCTAACTCTGGTGGTAATCGCAACAAATAAATAACTGTACTAGCCCGATTCACAATCTCATACAACACTGTTTGAATACTTGACCCACAACTTTCTCTGACTGATCATCTGACTTCAACAGGTAACCCAACACTATGCAGATGTCTTCAAAACCAATCTAGTCGAATTCTCGAACCTCTACTACCCACTTCCATTAAGAACCTTCCACGGATGTAACAAACTAGAAGAAAAATGATGTTCGGTCTTGACATGCTGGCAAAATATAAATTTACCCTCATACTGAACCACATCACACATCATCTCAATCCCGAAGTATTCATCTTCAACCCACAATACGTCTTCATACTACTCAAATGCAATACGAATGGACTACCGTGTGCTTCGGCCAAAACAATACGTCTCAAAACACTATGTCAATCTGTACAACTATTCTGTCTATGAAATGCAAAACTCTATCATCTCTGAAACTGTATTCTCAAGGTCTTCCTTCTACTATGCCTCGCACGTGAGGTGCCAAGAATCTGTCTTGCGACTGTTTATCTTCAAACATTCTGACTCAAAGTACTCTCAACTCGAAACTCGGCCACAAAACTACCATCATTTGATAAACGGAATTCGGCAAACACGACTCGCAACTCCACTACCAATCTAACAACAATTACACTCGGAACATCGGTCACTACGTTCACCGTCTTCGGATGGTACTCAATCTTGTTATTACAGTCTTCAAGCAGTTCTAACACTTATGTTGTCCAAGTTTCAACCATTCCTAAGTTGTCTAACAATTTCAGGTTCTGATAATATGCACATACACATTGTGCATTTCTTACTATACGAGCTTTGTCTCTAAGTCTTCAAAGCAAACACAACTGTAATTAACTCTGTGTCTCATATCGGATAACTCTTCTCACGGTCTTTCAACTATCTCGATGAACAAGCTGCAATCTCCTGTCTTGCATAAGCACACAACCTAACCCTACATGTAACACATCACTACAGTTCACAAGCTCTTTCTCTAGTATAGGCTGGATCAAGGTCGAAGTTTTCATTAAAGTTTCTTTCAGTTTCTCAAGGGTTCAATGTCTCGCATCTAACCTCACAACTGAACATTCTTCTATATCAATCTGACAAAAGGGCAGCTATCTTCGAACGGCTATTTACAAACTTCCAGTAGTAACACTACTAGACTTAGAACTATAGGTTTCTGTCACAGTTTTCAGTTTCTTCCAACTCATCATCTTCTTCTGCCTCCTTGGGATTTTCTCTGACACACTCGGCTGAACTAAATGTCCTAGGAGAACATCTTCATTAACTTGGAGTTCACGTTGCATAACTTGGTATACAACTAATTCTCTAATAGGACCTACAACACTAATTTCAAAGCTTGTCATGACCTTCTTCGGTACGTGAATATACACATGTGTCACCTATGAGAACTACTACAACTGATCAAGGAACTCGGGAATTATTTCTCTCAACATCCCTACAAAAGTAACTAATACACTAGTCAAACAAAGCGGCATAACCCAGAAATCAAAGCGGTCACATCTTGCCTCAAAAGTTGTCTTCGATACTTCAATTTCTCTCACTTTCCACTGGTAGCAATTGGATCCCAAATCAATCTTCGAAAAGACTAAAGCACACGCTAACTGATCAACAATTTACTGACACCCGGAAACGGATACTAATTATTCACTGTCACTTGTTTCAACTGTCTGAAATCTATACACATTCTCGTACTGTCACTCTTTCTTCTTCACAGATTGTATTGTCATACTCTAGGATGATGTACTAAGCCAAATGAATCTAAGGTCTAACAAACTCGAAGTTAATTCTTTCGACATTCCCAATTCTTCCGGAGTTCATAAGTTACAGAGCAAACAAAACAGAAGCAACCTCGAAAACAGTCTCAATAACAAACTCTTCTCCTCTAACAAGAGGTAAACCGGCAATTCTTCCAAACACTTCTAGGAAAGAAAACGCAACTATTCTAACATTCTGTGGTCTAATCTTCATTCGAAAATCAAATCCATCACAATTGCTAAGCAAGCCTGTCAACTAAACTCAATCAATCTTCGATCTCTAAAGCTGGATCAACATTCGACAAGAAGTTCACCTCCTCACCTACTACTACAGTCACACAGAAATCTGCAACTTCAAGGCAACTCTCTCTTCGTCTCAACGTATACTCTAGCTCTGAGTTCTACAAGCCAAACCATGTCAAAAAGGTACATTGAAACCGTAGGAAGACAATCACTTCACATCTACTAGAAACTAGTAACTCTGAACCACCAACAAACATCTTCTGTACATCTTTCTGATCATTACTATCTCCCAAAAGGCTAGTCACATGTGTCCCTACATCTAAGGTCTCAACAAAGATATCTAATTTCTTACATGCTCACACAAAAGGAGATATCCGCAGAAATTGCAACTTCACATGTACACAAGTGATAGTCTATGGTCCTCTTATTTTCAGACTGATCCTTCAACAAAATCTAACTCTTCTAAATCGTTCTTAGAGTATTGTGAAACCTCAAAATTCAATTCTGATTACACACAAACTACCATGTTGGAACCGGTTCTATAACAGCAGTCCTGATGACTCAAGCATCCCACTACCAAACAATCTAAAGTTAAAACTCAAGACTTCCTTCTCGGCTCAACTATATCGGAAGCGACTTCATCTCTCCCTCTTGCTAGAAGACAACTCAGACGTACACTGGCCCCATCACACAAATCGATTCCCACCACGGATACTGATCGGCTGTCTTGCATCGAAATCATAGGCTAAACCCCAACGGTCACCAACTAACACTTCTGAATTTCAGATTACTCACACGAGACCCCTACCTTGATCTTGCTAAAAGAACCAATGTACTCACGCCTACCTCTAACACTTCGCCAGGTATATTCAAACTTGCATGCTTGTTAACAACATACGGAAGTACGGACTCAGAACCAATCGGAAGAGGCAAACTCAAAACCGTACCAAGGGCTTATCTACTATAACATAGATACCACTCTGACTCCCACTCATAGGTCTTCGCTTCTTTTCACCAACTAATTCCAGAGTTGATCACATCGTCCCTCATCCACAAGAGTCAACCCACATACACACCGTCTCAAACGGACAAATTGTATCTCAATTCCGGTACAACCATACCTCTCTAACTAAGGTGGTGGACTCCCCTAACGTCGTCCACCTTTTCAGAAACTACAACTTCTACTTACCAAAAAGCAATTAAATAAACAACAACATCAACAGTAAATTTTCATACAAATTGGGTTAGCAAAGGAAAGGTCCAAGTGGCTCAAGTATGATTTCCCTCACTTAAAATCCTTTTTCCGATGTAATAGAAGCAATGGGACTCTACTCAACATGTTTCAAACAAATCAGCACACATACATGCTCAACCAAGCATATAACAAGGCATACTTGCTAAACAAGCAACACATACGTACGATAAAACAACATACATTCTCAATCAAACAATCACACGTCACAGCATACACGGGTAACGAGCGACATGCTTTCAAACAAACAACCAACATACTTGTCACATAAGCAATCATACTTACAAAGCAAGCAAACACCGTGCCTATCAATTCAAAACTGAAACTTACCTCACTTACCTGCCCAAGGTCTCGGTAACCTTAGGCTCTGATACCAACAAATGTAACCCCCTCGTCCCAGTCTGGTCAGATGACCGATCCGAGTGGACTACACGGGGAAAACTGAAGCGAAACCCGTTAAGGCTTCCCCTCGGTTAACGACCCAAAAAATTCCTTTTTATTTTATCTTGTCTATAGGCATAATTTAATCCTATGTAAAGCACAGCAGCGGAAAATACAAACAATGTAACATACACCGACCAACCAAAACATTAAACAGCTCATTTTAGTCTTTTACAGCAGGCCGTTTCGAAACGCCCTTAGGGTGTTCCGAAATGCCTTGACTCAGTCAACAGGCCAGGGTCAACCATAGGGTGACCGTTTCGAAATAGGGGTGACCCGTATCGAAACGACCTTGACGGTCAAAATCTCGTGGTCAACGATATTTGACCGTTTCGAAACATCAAAGGCCCGTTTCGGAACGCCTTTATCTCGTCAATTTCTCAAAATTCCAGTAGCAAAAATGTTCCGAAACGACCCCCATCCGTTTCGAAACGGCAGGCCAAAAGCAAAGGAACCGTTTCGAAACGGGGTGGCCCGTTCCGAAACGCCCCCTGTCTGCAGACTGGTTTTGGCTGTTTTAAGGCACAAGGGTGCCCCAAAACACCACCAAAACACCCAAACAACACTCTAACAATTAAACCTAAGGCAAACCAACATACAAGCATGCTTGAGCATCATCATAACAAGGCTAAACACTAAGGCACAACATCACAAGCCACGCATTCATACATATCATTAGAGATATTAAGCTTTAACATATCCAACACTTAGGCAATTCTAGATAGCAAAATACTAGCATGATTTCAAGCAAGGCATGCATCCTAAAAGCCAAATTAACAAACTCATACGAGGAGTCTAACATGCTCCCAAACAACAACAACAATATATTCCAAAAGCATTATAACACGACACATATCCCATTGCTTTACTATTACAATCTTTAAATCTAACTATCATACTTGAGCTAACCGTAAGCAACACTTGGAGTCCTTTCTTTTCCTTTGCCACCCACAAGCTATTTATCTGCATTGTCGAACAAAAGAGAGCGTAAGCATAAAAGCTTAGTGAGGGTAAGCTCATAAAACAAACCTTCGACAATGCAGGGTCCAAGCACGAGCTACAACCAAGATAAAATGCATGACCTTACCTCTGATCCACACGAGCCATAAATATAGATGATGCATGATCATATATTCAATTTCATCTCATGCTCAACATGATTAAAACCACAACATATGAAATCACATATATTAAACCATGTTAGCAACACATCCCAAATCACATTGGCTCCCAATTAACCACATATTGGCAACATAAACTACAATCTGTATTGGCACCTAGCTATGACTCGAATACGCGGATAACCGTTGGAACTCACATCCAACAACTCTACTATTACCTGACGGTGGGATTACACTCATCACCGTTCACGCGGAGGGGATTCCACTCATCCTCACGCCTCATCTCACGCGGAGGGGATTCCACTCATCCTCACGCCCGTCGATGGGATTCCACTCATCACTGACTAATATATATATGAAGATTTCCGGGCGAACCCGTACTCCATCTTGATGACTACCATCATCAAGACCACGCGCGCATTTTGACTCACGTGTGCACACTAGACATCCTAATGATTTATCATTTGTATTCAAGTATACTAGTGCTAATATTTACTCATTTCACATTACTCATTCCAATCATTTCCGTGCTTAGCACGTACTCACCAACAACCATCATCATGCATGTCTCAAGCATCACAAGCCATATCTCATCCCACATGTATAATGCAATATACACAAGCATTCATACCACATTTCATACGAGACATACGCAACCATATAATGAGTTCATCCAAGGGTTCTAGATCAAGCTTAGGATTAGGCTACCACCCTAATCCTAACTCTAGGTGGGTCTACCAAGCCCAACCTAGTCCATATACTCGAACCAACTATTTTAAAATCATTTAAAGAAATTAACCACTCACCTCTACCTCCAAGCTCAACTACCAAGCAAGCATCACCTCCAAGTTTCCGGATTTCTTCCCGAAGCTTCTCCAACACAAATTCCCGCTTCTAAACAGCCTCAAACACAATTCAAACAATCCCAAATCAGCCCAACATCAAAAGACCAACCCGAAATACAATTCAATCATAATTTACAATGTTGCAAGCCATGACCAAACCCCATACTTTGCAATCTCGGACAGCCCACATAACCCTTCCAAAATCCATGTTTCCAACACCCATTGCACCCACAAATGATTCCAAATCAACCCCTAACCATAGCACTACCATTGGGCTATCAATTCCCACCTAAAACAACCCCCAAAAATCACCCAAAACCCTTCAAAAACCCCATTTTTACCCAATTTCGGGAATTCATCAAAATCCAACCAAATTAACATATATTGTGCATTTAACATGATTAAGCAAAGCCCCAACTCAATTTATCAAAACCAAATGAAAACCCCCTTAAAAATCCAAACTTGATATAAACCCTAATTTCCAAAAGTTCTTGGTTTTAAAATCAATGACCATGGATAGATAGGAAATGGAAAGGAAGGGGAAGAAGATGAAAATTAAAAAGTTGTCATCTTTTTTTTTAAGTTTTTGGGCAAATTACAACATAAGCCCTTCCCTTTTTATTAAAGTTCAATTACACCACATTTTAGGTTGAATTTATTTTAATTTAATTTTATTGACTCGAACTATAAACACGGATAACTCCTAACCCCAAAAAACGGGTGTTACAATGCACCTAATACATTTTGGGAATTTGAATTCCAATAGAACTTATCTGAAATCTTACGAACAACATTGACATGCTTCTAACAATAAATCACCGTTAAACACATATGCACAAATAGTTACTTACCAATTAATCAACACAATTCATATCTATACAAGTAATATAGAGGCATGCTTCCTAACAAAGTACATCATTATCCATTATGTAACAAATGATCAAGACCTCAACATAGACTATAGAATAATTAAGGGATTAAAGTGTATGACCATAAGCACTCATTGAACACAAGTAATCAATCTAATAATTATTTAAAGCATTAAAATCGTTTGGTCATAACTATCAAGTATACAAAGTATTAAAATAAAACCATCATATTAATCATTACATACAACCATCATCTAATGTAATATAAACTCAATCAAATTGTCATTCCCTAAAAAGAACAACATATCCCAATATTCAACCCACATTGCCTTATTACAAATATTAATAATACCGTAACCACCCTTTGAATTCATTTGTCTTGGAATCCACCTTGCCTCGGGCCACGACTCCAAACTTGCTTTTATTCACTGCATTGACGGAAGAAAAGAGAGCGTAAGCATATAACACCTAGTAAGTGCGCTCAAAACGGATAAAACGTCAATGCAGTTTTAAAACCAAAACCGGTATTAAAAATTCATATTAGAGCAAGTTAAGCACACTATTTCCAAAGCATTTAAATAAACCACGATTATTCAAAATATAAGCATCATGCTCTCATAATAACCTTTTATTCATAAAACATTTAATAAACATGCTTGATCAAAACATAAGCATTTTTTCGTTTATTTTCAAAATGAATCATGCATAACAACCATATGCATCAAAATACTTTTCTCAAGTCTCGTGCTTACTCAATCAAAGCATT
Source organism: Hibiscus tridactylites (assembly GCA_958450335.1). Taxonomy (NCBI): domain Eukaryota; kingdom Viridiplantae; phylum Streptophyta; class Magnoliopsida; order Malvales; family Malvaceae; genus Hibiscus; species Hibiscus tridactylites. The sequence goes on along the minus strand of OY288278.1, from coordinate 19,071,156 downwards.
TCTCATTTATAAAACATGTATCACAAATCTCATGCATTAACCATAATGCAAAATCTCAATGCAAGCCTCTCATGCTTCAACATCATAAACATATCTCAAAATAGAATCTCATGTATAAATCTCATTATACAAACAACCATTTAAAATCATGATACATGTAATCTCATATATTGTCATTAAAAGTGACACGGATTGGATTTACCCCATCCTTGGATAGAACTACCTATATCCATAAATGCTCGGATATTTGGACATCTTGCTGGCACTACTACCCCCATCAAGTCCCATGGTGAAATCTACCCTCATCATAATCTCACTTCGGTAGGGATGGCACTACCCCCATTGCCCGTTGGTGATAGAATCTATCCCTATTACTCGCAACACAATAAAATCTACCTTTATTGTGTAACCGAAGAATTTGTCTCACGTACAAATTTTGTATATTACAGTGCACTTATCATCATATTGGTCAACCAATTACATCCGACAATAATAAGTTTCATCACTTTGCTAATATACACTTTTAAATCATGTTACTCAACTGTTTTCAATGCATAAACATAAATCAAATTCTCATCCCACTTCAAAAGCATTAAACCATGCATAGCATTATCTCAACAAGATATAATCTCTGTAAAACCATAAATCATTCTCATAGGATCATTTGCAACAAATCTCAATGCTCAAAACATGCATAAACAGTAGGTAAATTCATCCAAGTTTCTAAACCAAAACATGTAAATCAAGTAACATATCAAACCAATATTTAAAAAGAAAAAATAAAGAAAATTTACTTCCGAGCTTAGCTAAGCTTGCTCGGCTTTAACTAAACTCCCAAGGTAATAATTCAAATCTCTTTATAGTACCAAAACACATTTGCACTCACCAACTTGATATCGCCTTGATTTCGACGTCTCAACGCCAACACCTCGACGCCTAACCGAAAAACGTCCGAACACTTGCCATTTTCCACAAGAAAATACAAAGATAAATATAAATATAACCACACTAAATAAACCACTTTATTAAAAAGCTTTCTATTTCCCAACATTCCATTTTCTTACGCATTCGTCACAAGCAGCAGGGCATCATTTTCCAATCTTTTTTTAACAACGTCACTGCACTGTTCCATTAACCTCTTTCAATTCCTTTAAATTTCCTTTCCTTTTTCCCCTTTGTTACCTACAGCCAATTCATGGTTTACGAACCACAATTGCACGAATGACTATAAATACAGTAATGCCCAGCTACGATACACGCAATGCCCTGCTTAGCCGTATATTCCCCCTTTTTTTTATTTCACGCTTAACTAATTAAAAAGGAAGGCAGCAACAGCACAATCACGCTACTGCCTTGTTCGATTCTTCCTTTTTTTCGGCTTAAACAATTCCTTAGGTGCATTTCTTCGAACACGTATGGAGCACACTAATATATGATCACCTAATTAAAACAAGAATCTACCAATTACCCCTATCTAAGAACTCAAATTTAAAATCAACCGATTAGATTAATTTCGGAATCAATTTCATAAAATTGAGTTTAGACTATATCTAACCCACAAGAATAACACATAACACAATTAAAACATTTAGATTTCATCAATCAAATCATGATGCACTCATTACCATCTAAAAATTAAATTAATCAATTAAAATACATTTTAGCATCAAAAGACAATAGAATTGATAGAAAATCAACATAAAATAATTATGAGGTTATTAGAAAATCAAAGCTTAACCAAATAAATTGAAACTTGAAAATCAAGATTGCTCCTTCAATCTTCCAACTTGAAATACATTGAACAAGTTGAGAGAAATCAAAATCTCTTTTGTGGCTATTGATTAGAAATGATTTAAAAAGAAATTGAATTGAAAGAAAATTAAAATAGTGTTTGAGAGAATCTTGAGAAAAAATTGTCATTAATGAAATTTTTGCAATCCTTATAAAATAGTCCCTATTTAAATTAATATCAAAGCAACCCCTTTAAAAAATTTCAAACTTAATGACAATCCTTATTAAACTCATTAAATGTATTTTTCACAAATACTTGTCAATTTAATTACCTCAATATTTTCCGAAATTAATTAATTAGCCAATGACTAACCCAAAACTATAACCTAAATCTGACAATACACTTGAAACTTCTAACCCAATTTTCGGGGCGTTACAATTTGTAAGCAGTATAAGGTACCACAGCTCGATTCAGACAATGTCAAAAAAAGCAAGAGAGCTATCACCCCTTCCTTGTGGTAGCAATTGATTGCCAGAGAGGCCAAGGAGAAGGGCAAAGGAAAAGCTATTGAGGTGGTGTCTACTATCAAAACACCTACGGCAGAACCTATCAAACCTATGTCAGTCGGTACAATGGCATTGCTCTCTCGAATCTACCAATTTCAGGAGCTCATACTGCAGAAATTGGAGAAGACAGAGGAACAAAATTTGGCACTCTGATAATATATTGGAACCTAGGACCGTGCCATCGTGACTACTCTTGAAGGCATGTCTGCCAATCTTTTTCCATCATTTCTTAAGTTCCCACCTGAGCTTTTTAAGCCAAAAGAAATGCCGCCTAGCTCACAGTTTGGTCACACTCCTACCCAACAATATGATGCCAATGTCCCTATTCCGCATGTCCAAGTTGAATCTGCCAAAACCGAGACTCATCGGGAGTCTAAAGAGGAAGTCCATGCAAAGACTGATGTGACACCTGTTGCCCCTACTTCTTCTGTCGCTCATGTAGGCCCCGTTGCATATGTGCAAATGAGAATAATCGAGGAGGTCCTCCATGATGTGAAGGCTTCCACTGTCACATCAAAACCCAGCTGAAAAGAAAGAAGCACGTGTGTAACCCCCTCGACCCGGTCTAACTGTTTACCGAACCGAACGGGTCACACGGGAAATATTAAAGTAAATCGGTGAAGATTTACCTCAATAAACGACCCTATTTTTTGTTTTATCTTGTCTAGATGCTCATTAACATCATATGTGATTCTCACTCGCAGCGAAAGATACTCCAATACAAACATACAACGATTTGGCACTCAATTGCTTATAAACAAAGGTTAGAGACCAATTTGTAATTTAAACAAATTATAGGGACTTCAACCAAATTAAAGTTACCGATAGTCAATTAGTCAGGTTTCATGTCCACATGTCAATTTACAACATCTTTCAATCCTCCAAACTCATTTAATTGAACATCTCAATATTCAGTGACCAAAACGGAAGAAAACAGAACATCAAAAAGCCTTAATTAACCAACTTAACAGCCAAGTATATCGATACACTTCAGCCTGTATCGATACGCCATTATCTCGTCAATTTCTCAAATTTCCAATATCATAAAAAGGTATCGATACGGCCTCGTGTACCGGTACGGTTTCTCATTTTGCCTTTTATTCGTATCGATACGGTCTACCTTGGACCGATACGGTATGCCTAATTTGGCTATATCGTACTGATACGGTAGCCCGCGTATAGGTATGCCTGGGCGTGTAGTGTCATATTTTGTTGTTTTTACAAGTCAAAACATATCAAATATCAATACAACATGTTAACAAAGCATAAGCAATCACTTAGGTCATGATTCTAAAGGCAAATAACCCCAAGGCATGTTTTCAACATCAACGCAACATGTAACGCCCGTGTTTTAGGGTTAGGAGTTAGCCGGGTTAGTGGTTCGAGTTAGTAAAATTAAATTAAATCAATTCAACCTTAATTAGGATCTAATTGGGTTTTAAATAATAAAGGAGGGACCTTGTTGGTAATTTAACACAAAACTTTTAAATGAAGACAACTTTTTGGAGACAAAAGGAACAAAAAAGAAAAAAAAGGTATCATCTTTGTCCCCCTCCCCTTTTCAAACGTTGGAAATTCTAAAACCCCTCCCCAAACCCTAAATTCACTATTCCATTTATTTCTCCCTCATCTCAAGGTCTTTTTCAAAATTAAAGGTATATTCCCACTCTCCTCTTTATTCCCTATCTATCCATGGTTATAGTTTTTAAAACCATGAACTTTTGAAATGTTAGGGTTTAGTCAAAGTTTGAGTTTTTATGGGGATTTTCATTTTGTTTTGAAATGTGGAGTTGGGTTTTTGTTTATTCACATAAAAATGTACATTATATGTCAAAATGGTTGGGTTTTGTTGAAAACCCGAAATGGGTTCTTGAAGCAATTTTTGGGATGTCAAAAACTTGATTTTTGGTGGGTTTTAGGTTGAAATTAAAGGGCTGATGGTTTATATAGGTTAGGAGGATGTTTTGGGACCTTTTGGGGGTCATTTGGATGATTGAAAATAGAAATTTCAGCTAGGGTTTGAGGATGCACGAAAATTGATATATTTGGGGATTAATTTGGTTGGAAAAGTTGGTTGAAGTTAGTTTGAGCTCAAGGGTTGAGTGTTGATTGAATGTTAGCATTGATTGGGATTAATGGTGGTGTTTTTGGTTGGCTAGAAGCAAGAGGAGACGTCGAAGGAACATTGGGATGGAATCCGGGCTTGTAGGAGATTTGCTTTGGTTGCTAAGGAAGGGCGGTGAGTGGTTCTAATCATGTTTTAAAGTTTGGTTCGAGTGTGTGTAGTGTGTGAGTGAAATGTGCTTGGTAGGCCATTTCTATATAATTCAAGTTGTTAATTTAGCTATTGATTTCCATTAAATGCTATGTGTATTGCCTATTTATGCTCTTGTGCTATGTGGTTAATTTGTACATGTATACCGTGATATGTATATGCGATGAGCATGAGATGTGGTTGATGGATATGTGTTGTGTAAATGAAAATTGGCACTAATTAATTTACCGGGTGTAAATGATCGATCATTAGGATTAGTGTGCACACAAATTGAATCAAAACGTACGTGGCCTTGATGGCGTTAAGTCATCAAGGAGGAGCACGGTGATGTAATATTCCACTGGAAGCTATTATATATTCTACGAGATGATGAGTGGAATCCCATCCGTAGGGCATGTGGCGATGAGTGGAATCCCGCCCATGCAAGGTCCGGTGATGAGTGAAATCCCACCGAGGTAAAGTGGTTGTTGAGATTTAAATCCGCACATCCGGGTAACTAATAGTGGCCAATTAAACTTGTTCATATGATTGTGATATATGATGTTAATATATGATATTGTTATTGATGTTCGAGCTTGATATGATGTGAGATGCCATACATGACTCTTGAAAGACTAGCTAGGTCTACTTGTGAAATTATCTATGCGTGTTAGATATGAGATTTAGGGAATACATGCTTGGACCCTACATTGTTGATGTTTTCGGTTTTAGAGCTTCCTCTCTAAGCTTATAGCTTACGCTCTCATTTCCAACAATGCAGATCATTAGCGTGGTGTTAGCTCGGAGCAAGGCAAGAAGGGCTTTCCAAGTTTGTTGCTCAAGTACGATTAATTATTATGTAGTAGTTAAGCAATGTGGCAAGAGAGTGTGATTGTATGAGCTTGTATGACTCATTTGTGGTTTGGATGTTTGTGGTTTGTCTTGGTTTGTAAGCATGATATATCTTGCCAATTACTCTTTGATGTATGCCTTTTGATGTTTAAGTTTGCTTCATGACATGTAAGCCCTTATGGGTCGAATGGTGCTTTTGTCTATCAATGTTTTCAAGCATGACTGGTATGAAAGACTAATGTAAATTTTTCATGTGCGTATGATAGTTTAATTCTATGTCTTGTATGTGTTCGAGCATGTTAACCTAGGATGCATGCCTCTAGACTCTGTTTGATGGTGTTGTGTGCCTTTAGGGGGTCCTATGGGACCCTTAGACTTGTGCAAATTCGCCTAAATCTGGTTTTCAAGGGTTGCAGACAGCCAGCGTTTCGGAACGAGAAGGGTCATTTTGGAACGGGTAGGCTTCAGGGACCCCGTATCAAAACGTGTTTCGATACGGTATGGCCTTTGAAACCCCTGTTCCGAAACGCGTTTCGAAACGTTTTGGCTACTTGAATTCTGAGAAATTCACGATATGAAGGTGTAGCGAAACGGGCATAAGGGTTTCGAAACGGTCAAAATCTCGTTGACCACGAGAAGTTGACCGTCGTGGGCGTTTCGGAACGGTTGACCACCGTTTTGATACGACCTCTTGTATAGGCTCTGGGGCAGTTGACCTGGTCAAGGCATTTCGATACGCCTCAAGGGTGTTTCGAAATGGCATGTTCAAAAGATTAAAATTGGGTTGTTTAAATGTTGTTTTGGGTTCGAATGGTTGTCTCATGATTTTTATTCCGCTGTTTGATCACCTAGGACTTAAATGGACTTTTAGAAAAGAATAAGTTAAAGAAAAAAATAGGGTTGCTAACCGAGGGGGAACCTTAACGGGTTTCGCTTCGGTTTTCCCCATGTGACCCACTCGAACCGGTCATCCGGCTAGACCGGGACGAGGGGGTTGCATTTGTTGGTATCAGAGCCTGAGGTTACCGAGACCTCGGGCAGGTAAGTAAGGTAAGCTGATATGTTAAGTGATTGTGTTGATTCGATGCATGGCTTGCCATGAATTCTTGATATTTGACTTTTCCCATGATGTTTTGAAGCATGAGTTGTTGTGTCTGGTGTAGAGTGTGTGCCCATTGCTACTATTACTTAATTTAAAAAGGATTTTTGGTAAAAGGAGTACTTGAGCACTATTGGACCCTTGCTTTGGCTAACGTAATCCCTATTTGTTTGTTGTTGTAGTTATTACCTTGCTAGCTGTACCATGAGACCACGTGGGAGGCCTAGGATGGTTCGACCGGAACCACGGGCAGCGGCTCCGAGAGTTGAGCCAGTAGTGAGAGTTGAGGCTCAAGTGGGAGAGCCTGTGGTTGGAGTTGGAATCTTCACGGGTTTCGCTTCGGTTTTCCCCGTGTGGCCCACTCGGACCGGTCATCCTGCCAGACCGGGACGAGGGGGTTACACAACATATTTAGAAATCTATAGGCATGCTTCCTAAGCATAATAGCCATTTATGTACCAAAATGAATACCAACCCAAATACCAAGAATTAAAGGCCATTTACAAGTCTATAAAGGCACTACAAACTTGTGCCAAACCAGGGAGTTCACTACATAAGCTCCCAAATTATCAAGGTAATCTCCCATTACCAACTTATTACTATTGATTCGTTTAAAAAACCATACTTGAGCTTTGAGCGATGCTTTGACTTCTGCACTTGCTCTCTCGTTGCCCGTTCAATCTACTTTTCTGCATTGTGGTAAAAAGAGAGCGTAAGCACATTTACTTAGTGAGGGATGCTTAAATCAAAACCAACCAACAATGTATTTTAAAACCATTTCTCAAATAAAAGTCTTTTACACATCATGCTCATTTATCCCATGCTTTAAAACACATTAGAGCAAAACATTTAACTTTAAAACACATGTGTCATTTGGCTCATGCATTGATCCCAATACAAATCTCAAAATAGTCTTCACATGCCTTAACTTACAAAACATGCTACAAAATATAATCGCATGTATAATGCTCATCATACAAAACCATTTAAATCAATGATACATGTAATCTCATATATTGGCATTCAAGTGACCCAGATACTACACTCCATCCCAAAACACATGGTATGGTTGTTCCCACCATAAACTAACTCGGATATGCGGATACACGTTATGGCGTGGTTGTTCCCACCATAAGAAGGGCAGAATACTTGGTGTGGTTGTTCCCTCCTTAATGCTCGTAAAGATGTGGTTGTTCTCATCTTACGGCACACATGATGCGACTGTACTTAACATGTTTTATCACACGTACGTACAAATTTTCCTTACATTTTACAATGCACTCTCATCCTATTGGTTGACCAATTATATCCGATAGTATCAAGTATCATCAATTTGCCAATATACACTTTTAAACCATGTTACCTCACTATTTTTCATATGCATCATTCAAACCAATTTCTATCAAAGTATCTCAAATACATTAAACCATGTATTTAGGCATTGTCTCAAACATGTTGCATACCACTTTTTAAACACATTTATTATCAAAACATAAACATATGCAACATTTTCCACTTCCAAAACATGCATATAACAGTATGTAAAACAATTCTATCTTTAAGGCATGAGCATGAATTTAATAAAACTATAGAAACCGAAAATCGAGAGCGAAATATTTTATACTTACTTCCGAGCTTAGATTAGCGTTTCAAGCTTATTCTAAACCCCCAAACCTTGCTTTCAAACCTTTGAAAAGCTTTAAAACTAGTTTCACTCACCGACAACACCTCGCTTGCTTTGCTGAGGCGAAATCAAGCTTTTGAATCAACCGCAACTCCTTCCGAAGCTAACGAAACATCATCCCCTGCTTCTAACCAAAGTAAAATAGAGGATTAATGCACAACCTTTCATCAAAATCCCCAGCAACATGAAACTACATCATCCTTCATCAACAACCAAGCTTTTGCTACCCGAAAACTACCGAAAACACCGATGAAACCTTTCTAACAAATCTCCAGCCATTACCCAGCAAGATTAACATCAAAACAACATCAATTTACATCTAAAAACACCTTATCAATACCAAAGAACCTCCAACAATCAAACAACCACACTATCAAGCCAAAAAATCAAAGATTCCAACCTAAAAATCAACCAACTTTTATAGTTTCGGGTTTCCTAAATTAAAATCTCTTAATTAACATTTCAATACATCATAATCATGACCTAATCTCATTATAAACCCAGCAAAACAGATTCAAAATAAAGATTTCTTGATTTAATCAATTAAACATCATTTAAACCAATTTTCTATAATTGTAACATCAAAACTCAATAGAAAACACTCATAAAAGATCAAGAACTTGGGAATTTTAATAAATAACCCTTCATTAGAGGAGGAGAACGAAATCTTACCTCTAATGGTGACTTTTCCCTTCAATTGTAAGGATTTACATGAGAAAACAAAGATAGAATCATAAGATTTTGATAGGAAAACATTAGGAAATCATTTGATGTTAAAAGATAAATCAAATCAAGTGTTTACCTCAAATATTTGAAGAAGAAACTGAGGTTTGGCTGGAGAGAATTTGAGAGAAAATGATTGGGAGAAAAGATAGTTACGTAAAATAGATGAATCACATGAGGGATATCTAAATTTTCTTGCCATTAACTTTCTGGGTAAGAATGATGTAAACTATAAATCACATTGCATTCAAAGGATAACAATTTAGTCATCATCTTGAATTTATAATGGAGAGGAGGAGTGGAAACGTCATGACAGAACACGGCGAGACGCAGGCAAATGTGGGGCTCCGGCGAAGAGGTTATATGTCAACAACGTAAGCAAGATAATCCACTATCTTACTTTGAAGGAAGTGTTTAAGGTGTATGGTTCAGTGGTCGATGTTTTCGTAGTGTATAAGAATCCAAAAAGACAAAGGAAACTAGTCACCTTTGCATTTGCACGATTCAGAAATGTTGTGGAGGCCAGACGTGTTGTTCAGGAGGGTAATGGTAGAAGGATGAATGGATTCCGAATACAGGTGTTTATGGGAAAATGGTTGGAAGAAAGAGGACCAATGGAAAAGGATGTGGGGGCAAGCCTGGTGTGAAGCAATGGTCGACTAGGGATGAGAGATCCTTTCGTGATGTCTTGGTTGGAGTCAAGAAAATGGCCATGGAGCAAGTGGTCGAAAATGGTCATACTGCTAGGAACTTCCCAGCTTTTGAAATAAACTTTATGGATGAGAAGATCGGGGGGAAGGAAGATTGCACGGATAGCCCAAACAATATAGTAGAGATCAAAAAGTTGGAATTGGAATGGAGTTCGTTGTGTTTGGTGGGAAAGATAAAAGGAATGTACAATCTGGAGATAGTGGAGCAAGCATTAGTTTCAGATGGATTATCGGTCAGAATCAGCCCGTGGTATAGCCTTTTGGTGGTGATCCAGTTTCAGTCGTCTGAATTGTTGTCTCATGTCTGGAATAGGAGAGAGGAAATGTTGCGGTCCTAGTTTGATGAGTTGGAGAGGCTGGTGGAATTCGAAGGAAAACATAGAGTTAAAGTATGGGTTAGGCTGTTAGATGTTCCACTTATGGTTTGGAGTTCCAGTTTTTTCAAAAGCATCGGTCAACGGTGGGGTTCCATCTTGAGGATTGATAAGGATACTTCATTAAGGAATTGTTTTGATGAAGCGAGGGTGTTGATCGCAGTTCAGAACGTATCTGCAATCCCAGATAGAATTACAATCTTTGTTAGAAATCAACACCATGAAATTAGAGTGCTAACGGATGAGTTTGAAGAAGACCGGGTCTTCCTTGATGGTCGATCACCTTTCGACCCTCAGGTGTTGGAGCAGGTCAACGAGACGATTGAGTGCCAAAGCATGCATGGAAACATTAATGAGGGGAGAAGTGCGGACGATTTACGGCGCAACCATAATTATGAGAGGGAGCAGAACTTTGTCCCCATTGTGGCCCCACGATTGCATTACAATCTCAGACTAGCAATGCCGGTCTTTATAAGGTTCCCCTACTATCGGGTGAAGGTCTGAGATTTTCAAGAACCGATCGAAGGCCGGATTTCACTAATGTTGGGCTGGGCCAGGGTGTACGGATGTCAAGCCCATCCATATCCAACAGGTCAAGGCTCCAAGATGTCCCGATAGGGATATTGCACAATACAGAACATGAGAAGGCCCTATTTGCATTCCCCTTATCACCGGATAGATTCGTTCAACTGTGCATGGGTGCACCGCAGATCCTTCATTCCAGATCCAACCTCAGCATGGGCGCTCGGCCGGAAAGTTTTAATTGGCGGCTTCCATCGGAAAAAAGGGCAAAGTAAAAGGAAAACAAAAGCTAAAAGGGGGAAATTGAAAAGGATCCAAACTGGAAAATCGGTGTTTGGGTTCATGGGCTACAATCAGATCAGTTTAGATACAGACTCTCCCAACGCGATTCACCGTAAGCAAAGTGAAGTGGAGGCTGAAGCTACTCTCGCGGTAGGGGAAACATTAGGGGTTAGTTTTGACGTGCAAAGGAAGGAGGTTGTGGAACGATTGGAGCTGTTAGAGAGCTCAGAGGCGTTTTGAGTCGTGAAGGTCTTAGTGGTAATGAGTGTGTATCCATTGTGTTTTGCTATATATCTACAAATTTAGCTATATTGACGTGGAACTGAGAGGACTGGGGAAGATGGAGAAGGTTAGAGCGAGGTGCAGGGTTATCTCGGAATCTAAAGCTAGCATTGTTATGATACATAAGTCTAAATTGGATTCAGCAAAAGAGGGGGCATCAGAAAATTATGTGGTAACAAGTCGTGGAATATTGTGAGCGTTCCGGTAGAAGGTTTGGCGGGGGGTCTGATATCTCTCTAGGACACAACGATTTTCTGGGTGGATAGGAAAGTTGTTCAGAATAGGGTAATTGGTTTGTTTGGATCTTTTACTTCATCCAATTTGGTAGTGGGTCTTCTGAATATATATGCACCCAATGATCAAGGTGAAAGGTGTGAGTTTTGGGTGTCTTTAAAATAGCTGATTGATCAGGATGGGGTACCTATTGTAATGGGGGCGATTTTAATGGCGTAAGAAGAAGGGAAGAGAAATTAGGGGCTTCGACAGTATCCTTTTCAATAAAGGAATTTAACGAGTTCATACGTGATTGTAATTTGATTGATCTGCCCCTAGTTGGAGGGGAGTTTACTTGGATTAGAGGTGGAAGTTCTGTTGCGGCAAGTAGGATCGATAGATTTTTGTTATCACTAGAATTTGTTGTGTTATCCAAATTTAGTTCAGAAGTGCCTACCAAGAAGCCTTTCGGATCATAGTCTGATTCTGTTGATGAAGGAGGCTAGAAGTTGGGGTCCTCAACCGTTTAAGTATTTTGATTATTAGGTTGATGATCCTACCTATAATGAAAAGGTCAAAGTTGTAATGGCTGATGGTAAAAGTATTGCCGAGATTTTAAGAGCGGTTAAAGTTGTGTCGAAAGAATGGGTAAGAAAGAGCAGATCGGAGGAAGAAGAGTCTGTGGCAGATATTGAGAAAAAGATAGATGCACTAGAGGCGTCTGCTGTGGTAGATGGATGCAACTCGGACATTTGGAAGGAGATTAAAACACTAAAAGCTACTCTGTGGGCAAGGTATAGGAGAGCCGAGAGGAAGTGGCTACAAAAATCAAGATTGAAGTGGTTCCAAGATGGGGATAAAAATACGAAATTCTTTCATGTGACAGCTTCGATGAGATGGAGTTTTAATGAGATTTATTCACTACGAGTGGGGAATAATATATCCAACAATCCAGTGGAAATACAGAGGGCCATTGTGCATCATTTCCGGTGCAGCTATAATAAAGCGCTCACCATTCCTATTCTTTCTTTCGATATGCAATTTTGTAAATTAGAAGAGAGGTCGGCTAGGAATCTGGAATTGCCCTTCTCTAAGGAGGAAGTGTGGTCTATTATCTCGGCGGCAGACGGATCAAGGGCCCCTGGGCCCGATGGTTTCAATTTGAATTTCTTCAAAAAGTATTGGGGATTATTAAAGGGAAGCATACTGAACTTCTTCTCTGGTTTTTATAATGGTAAGCCGTTAGAGGAGTGGTGGAATCATTCCTTCATTACGTTAATTTCCAAAATTGTGAACCCAATAGATATAGAGGATTTCAGACCGATTTCGCTAGTGGGAAGTATGTATAAAGTGTTGTCTAAGGTCCTCGCAAGAAGGTTATTTGGGTGCATCGCAGAAGTAGTTGGAGAGAGTCAATTAGTGTTCATTCCTGGTAAGCAAATTTTAGAGTGTCCTTTAATTGCTAATGAGATCCTTGATGATTTGAAAAGGCCTAAAAGAAAGGCGATCGTGATGAAAGTGGATTTTAGGTGGGCGTACGACTTAGTGGACTGGAGTTTCCTAGATTTAATTATGTGCAATATGGGGTTTGGCCAAAGATGGCGAGACTGGATTAGTACTTGCATATCTACGCCGGAAATATCAGTATTGTTTAACGGGTCCCCTACTAAACCTTTTACGATTAAACGGGGTCTCCGACAAGGGTGTACATTATCCCCTTTGTTGTTTAACTTGGTGGGGGAAGCATTGAGTAAGCTGTTAGTGAAAGCAGTGGAGGTTGGATTATTTAATGGAGTGAAAGTTGGAAAGAGTGAGGTGAGCATAAGCCATATTCAGTTTGCGGATGACTTAGTTATATTCGTTGAATCAAGTGAAGTCATGATCCGAAATGTGAAGCGGGTTTTAAGGAACTTTGAGCTGGCATCAGGACTGTCTCTCAATGAGAAGAAGTCAAAGCTTTTTGGGGTGAACGTAGAAGAGGAATTCATCCGAATGTGGGCGATTGCGGTAAAGTGGGGATGGGATAAGTTCCCAACCAAGTATTTGGGTCTCCCCATTGGTTTTATTCATAACTCAGTGGTTATTTGGAAGCCAATCATTGAGAAAGTCCAGAAGAAATTGGAAGGTTGGAAAGGAAAAATGTTATCATTCGGGGGTCTCCTAACGCTGGTTAGAGATGTGTTGGTAAATCTGTCGATTTATTATCTATCCATTTTTAAGATGCCAGCAGTGGTGTCCAAGAAACTAAACTCGGTCATGGCTAAGTTCATTTGGGGGAATAAGGAGGGTAGGTGCATTCATTGGGTGAGGTGGGAGGATTTGTGCAAACCTAAGAATATGGGAGGTCTAGCGTTAGTGGATTTGAGGCTACGGAATAGGGCCTTGATGAACAAGTGGATGTGGAGATTTGGGTGTGAAACCGAGAGCTTATGGCGGAAAATAATCATAGCAAAGTATGGATATGACCATTCGTCTCTGGTTTTGAGGAATGGGGAATGTTCTAAAGCTTCATGGATTTGGCGAGAAATTACAAGACCGTTACTTTGTCCGAAGGATTTTTATACTGCTAATATTCGAGTGGCCGTAGGAGATGGGAAGTCAACTGAGTTTTGGGAAGACTTTTGGACAGAATATCCATCTCTTCGTCTAGATTTTCTGCAGTTATATGCTATGGCAGTTAAGAAGAAGGGTAAGGTATCGGATTTTGGTGAAGTGAGAGACGGATTATGGCAGTGGAAGATTGAATTTCGCAGGCGATTCTTTGAATGGGAGGTTGCTATATGGGAGGAGTTCGTAAGAGTTATAAATAAGGATGTAGGATGTGCTACGGGTCAGGATACAATCAAGTGGGTTGGGTGCTCCAAAGGTTACTACATTCCTAAAATGTATTGTGAATCATTAGCAGGGGTTGGGAGTGAGGCAAATAAAATTTGGCAACTTGTTTGGTCTAGGGTTGCGCCACCAAAAGTGGAAGCCTTTGTTTGGAAGGTAATCCACCAAAGAATCCCAACATTTGGCGAGTTGGCTAAAAGAGGGGTGCATTATAATGGCCCGGCTTGTGTGTGTTGTGCAACAAGGAGATGGAGATGATCAGTCATATTTTTAGCCATTGTCCCATATCATGAAATATTTGCAGAGATGGTGTAAGGGTTGGAATATAGTGTTCACAATGCCAGTAGATGTTAAAGCCTTTTTGTAGGTCTTGTCCTATTTACCGATCAAAAGTTCTCTCTGTAAGTTTTGGCTCTTGGCATTTTTTGCTTTCATTTGGACAATCTGGCTTAGTCGCAATGAAATTATTTTTAAAAACAAAAGGTGCGATGAGAAGCTCATTTATGATTTGGCTATTTTGAGACTTGGACATTGGAGTTTGGGTCATTGGCTAAAATGTGTTTCATCCTTAACTGATTTCCCTAGGTGTCCTCAAGTAATAATGGTGAATGATCAATCCAGTCGGAGACCCCTGGAAGAGGTAGGGATTGCGTCAGATAGGGACTCGTTAAATTTTAATGTCGATGAGGCGGTTTGTGGAGGTTTTGGGTATGCTGGTATTGGCGGTGTTCTTAGGGACTATTCCGGGAAAATCTTGCTTCAGTTCTCGAAACTCATTGGGGTCACGGACATTTGTAGTGCAGAATTGAGAAGCATTCTGGAGGACTGTGAATTATTCTATGGATCTGAGTGGCATGACTCATGTGGTCTAAGAATCAAATCGGATAGCTCCTTGGTTGTCAAGTGGATAAATGGAACGGTTCTGTCACCTACCATTTTTACGAAGATTGTTGAAACCATTTCAGGTTATATGGAAAGGTTTGACTGGAAAGTGAAGTTCGAGTTCAGAGAAAAGAATAACGTTGCTCATTTGCTGGCTCGCTCTAGAATTGGCAGGGGTAGTTTGTTAGTAAGCATTACCTAGCCTTACTGAAGCGTTTGTGGTTGCGTTGAA
Organism: Hibiscus tridactylites; assembly: GCA_958450335.1. NCBI lineage: Eukaryota > Viridiplantae > Streptophyta > Magnoliopsida > Malvales > Malvaceae > Hibiscus > Hibiscus tridactylites. Next base: position 19,055,917 of record OY288278.1, on the reverse strand, counting down.
CTTTTACAGGAGTTGGTTGCCCTACTTGTCATAATGGGTTGGTGTGGGTGAGGTGTATAGCCCTTAACAGGGTTAGGATGTAATATCGGGGCTGCAGCAGTGATTTGTTCTAATATCTAAAGGGTGCTTTTGTTCTACAGGTTGAGTAGTGATTGTAAAACTTGGATTCATCACACTCTTTTCCTCCAATCTAGGTCTAGGGATGTTTTTAATGAGGCGTGAATCCATGTGATTTCTTATTATCAATAAAGCTCTACCTTTCAAAAAAAAGATTTTGAGAGACAGTCAATTTAATTCTCTCCATCTTGTTTTATTAATTAAAGCCACTTTAAAATTGACCAATTAAAGGGAAAGAGTCTGAATTAGAATTTGGATCAATAGCTCCTTCAAGATTCAAAGTTTTGTTATATAATGATTTTTAAACAGTTTCCTATACTTTACCAACCTCAAAAACCCTTAAGATAATTAAATCCCGAAACTAGTCTAAGTTGTTCGAACTGGTTCTCCCTAACGGTCTAACCTAGACCCAGCTAACTCCTAGGCCCTAAATCGGGGCGTTACAATGTGGCTCTAAATCAAGAAAGCTTTGTCAAGAGAAAGACTCGTGTCTCTCACTCGGAACATTCCAAACAGAGGTCTTCTTCCCTTAACTTATTTATTTGTATACTTTTCATTTCATTTTAATCGTGCATTTCATCTTGTATCAGCTTTGGTTTGGGGGTGTGTATTGCCTCTCATTTATTGCCATGACATTTATGCATTTTTGCATTCTGTTTTTTCTATATAGATTAGATATAACCATGCATATCAAACCATTAAAAATTGTTGCCTCGACTTGTTTTAACTTGATAATTTTGCCAACATAATTGTTAGCATAATTAGAGTTTGTACTAGTATACTTTATCTGATGATGAAATTAGAATCCTTAGTTAGCATGAGCTAGCATATTAGCAATGTCAAATAGCTTGGCAATTGATCTCTAGTTTAGGAAATTTCAGTCTCACTTAACACGTAGTATGCATATAGTTACCAAGACAAACTTAAGATTCTTAAAATTGAACTCAGAATAAAAAAACGATGATAGGGTAAAAAGAAAGAATAAGGAAGCAATGTTCTGCCAAAGGCAAGAAAAAATAGAACTCTCCTCTTAGTTCTCAAGCCAAAAACTTTAGGGTATGAGTATGAAGAGTAAACCTAGTAATGTCTGGACTAACGTGGGAGTTCGTGGTATGCTCCCTCTTCTCACGCCAAACAGTATTACGACTCAAGCCTAAATATATTGTCAGCAAAAACACTTGGTGAATAAAAGAAGAAAAAAATAATTATGGGTTTGGATAGTAAATTTGAATAAGGGAATAAAAAAATATTTGATGCATATTGCATGCACTTCATGCAAACTTCATGACCTTAGACTAGAGTTATATTGTTGCACTTGAATTTTCTTATTTGTTGGCATTACTTCACTGAGATATCTAAGGACAGAACTAGAGCTAGATTCTACTTGCTAGCATGTTTTGTTAATCAGGAAAATTTTACCAAGGTACTTTGTTTTATTTTCTATTTTCTTAATATTTAGTCGCATTACTTGATGACAAGCAGTTATCTAGTTTGGGGGAGTGTTAACTCCTCAAAAGTACTATTATATATATATATATATATATATATATATATATATATATATATATATATTAACATGTTTTTGCTTGACTTTGATTACATATTTGTGCATTTAGATAGTAGGAAATTCTTTCTTTTTCAGAGTAAAGGTGTATTTCCTTACTGTGGTAGGCAAGTTAGGAGCGAGACAACATAGGCAGAAGCAAGACAGGAGCAGAGCAAAAAGTAAGAAGACCATAAGAGAAATGTCGAGTCGAGTTGGCAAAAGCAAGATGTAGATGCCAGACTTGGTAGGCAAAAGAAGAATGACGATGCCAGGTTAATTAGTCGTTAGTCAAAGATCCAGTCAACCCTAATTTCAAAAGAAGATAACGCGCTTATCTCAAGTGTGTGATAAATTTTCAAATTCAAACCCAATCTAAGGTTTTTACGAGTGCCTATATAAAGGAAGCAAATCGTTGAGTCAAGGAGGTTGCACCGTGGTAAAGAAAGAAGGTGGAGGGTAAACTGTGGTTCGACCAGTCTGTGATCGAGAGCTCTAAATCCATTGAAGAGCTACCTCAACGAATTTTTTTCTTTGTCTATTTCTCTTAGTTTAATTCTGATTTTTATGATGGTAATATTAACAAACGATATTTTGTTGATGGTTTCCCCAGCCATGAACTTATTTTCTTAAGTTGACTGGAATGTTTTTGCGATGAACGCTTAGCTGTTTTTCAATTTTTAATAATTGAATGTCATAGCATTTTTGTCTATTTTGCTAGTGCTTAATTTTTTTGCCATACAACAATTGGCATTGCATGCTTATTATCTCATAATATCTTAACAGACTTAGGAGATAACGATTAACTACCAGATACTAAGGAGAGAAACTTCGACAGATGATATTTAAGTAGATGAACTTACTTTGGAAGTGAATCTACCCCTTAGGAGTAAAGATTAAAATTTTGCCAAGTTAATTATTGAAAAACATCACTATAGACATGTAGGAGTTAATCGTAATTAACTTAGGGTATTGCCATCGGCAAAGGTAATACTATCTTAAAATCTGCTCGCCAATAAAACTAAGGCTGAAAGTTATTAATTGTTGTCATAGCTAACGTGAAATCCAAGCATCCCTTGTCAACGTCAACCATCCATTTGAATGCATTTGATTGTCAACTTGTCTAATTTTTTACTACATTTTTCTTTAGTCATTTTTCTTAATCTACGACCCTAAATCAAATTCAAACTCATTTGTTTTAGTTCACAAGTAAGATTGTGGCATATAATTCCTGGACAATCCCTAAATTTGACATTATTTTTTGACATATTTATATTATTTCTTCAATTATTTTCCAAGTGTTAGTCGGTCGAGAATAAACCTTAGATTAACAATCAATTTAGGTTAAGTAATTAAGGGTAAAAATGTAACTTCACCTCAAAAATATTTTTCACCACAAAAACTAAAAATTGTAGTTTTTAAAGTTGGGTGAAAAATCACTTTTTTCACCATGATTTTACATCCTATTTTAAAATGAGATTGATTATGGGTGAAAAATTATTTTTTTTTTGAGCAAAAACTCTCCTGTCGAAAGAGTCTTTAGCTGTCTATGAAAAGTTTTAATTAATTTAAAATGATTTGACGTCGAAGAAGTCTGCGATATTTTTTGTAATATATATATATATATATATATATATATATATATATAACATTTGAATTTATTATTATATATTTAAAAATCTAAAAGAGTTATTAGAACTAAAGTTGGGTGCTCGAGCGAGTCGAGTCTAGTTTAATAAAAAAATTTCGAGTTAATCATGTTTATGAGTCATATTTTACGATTCAACTTTATCTGAATTTTTTGAAGTCGAGTCGAGTTTTTGAGTTTTTGTGCAAATTTAATTGCAGTTATTTATAATGTTATAATACATATTGATTCAAATTTAAATGGCTTTCTATATCTATATATGATATACATATATATTTCTTCTTATTTTCAAATGTGATATACATAATTACTAAAAGTTTAATTGAAATGTTCCACTCGAACTTAAAAATTGATACACTAATTATAAAAGAAATTCTTGTTAATAGAGTTGTTCGATTTTCCATTTTATACTTAAACTTTATTTGAATTTTTTTCAAGTCGAATTAAATTTATGAAATTATGAATCAAATCAAAACAAATCAAATTTTTTGCGTTGAGTCAAATCAAATAATTCATTTTTTTTTTCTGGAGTGGAGTCCAATTTCACCCACCCTAGCTAAAATGGTCGAAAAGTTCTTTACTTTTTCTTTTTCTTTTTCTTTTTAAGGTGAAATGGACATTTTCTTTCTTTATCTATATCTTTGCTTCTTCCTCACTTTCCACACTACAAACACACACTTCTCTTTGCTTTTCATATTCCTTGATTGAGTCACATAGCCCATAACCCCATAGCATCATCATTGTACAAGAACAACATCCATTTTTCACCCAATTCTAACAATAAACATTTGCTTCTTTCTAAAACAAGTTTCAATTCTCGAAAATAATTCTGGGTTTTTGTTGGAATTCTCCCAGAAAATTTCTTCCTTGTCATGGAAAAGGACCAGGGCTTTATGGGTGAGGGAAAAGCAGGTTGGAATTCTTGCAGTCAAACAAATGAGGTCAAGTGTTGTTTTGTGCATCCCAATTGGGATAATTCCATGGATCAGAGCGGTCCCTTTGAATCAGCATTGAGTTCCATGGCCTGTTCTCCAGCCGCTTCCAATGCTGGAGGTAGTAATTTTCCTGGTCCCGGAGATAATGCAATGATGAGAGAATTGGTTGGAAAATTAGGAAATATCCGCAACACTTACACTTGTGCACTGAATTCACCACCAAAGCTCAATCTTTCAATGGTGGATTCACATATGAGAGGAAATCTCAAATTCCCAAGTGTTGGAAATCCGAGCTTAGCACCAATTTCAGCTGACCCTGGATTTACTTCGCCAGAGAATGGTGACTCCAAGGAAGAATCCTCAATTTCTGTACAGGTTCCAGGTGTGGATTCAAGCATAAAAGGCCAAAACGATGCCAATGCCAGGAAAAGGAAATCGACCCCATCTCCAGCGCCTGCACATGCCAATGTATTACTATTATCAAATTCTGATGACAAATCTATTGGAAACTAACATTGTTATCCATTTCAGATGCCAAAAGAAGACAAGGCCAAAAGAAGCAAGCAACAAAATGGAAATGTTAAAGCAGCAAATTATGGGAATCAAAAGCAAAATAAGGAGACTCCCAAGGACTATATCCATGTCAGGGCCAGAAGGGGTCAAGCAACTGATAGCCATAGTCTTGCTGAAAGAGTAAGAAACTTTAAACCAATCATCTTTAGTTATTCATTGCAGCCTAATTAATTAAGATTGGTATTCATTTGTATATATATTTCTGTAATCTTGTGTCAATCCAGGTCCGAAGAGAGAAAATAAGTGATAGGATGAATTTCCTTCAGGATCTTGTTCCGGGATGCAACAAGGTCAGCAAAACACTCTATTAAAGTTTCAACATGGAACGGCATTCTTACTTTTCTAGTATGGGAACTTGCTAAATTGTGAATAAAATTTGTTGCAGGTGACTGGTAAAGCAGTTATGCTTGATGAAATTATTAACTACGTGCAGTCGTTGCAGCGTCAAGTTGAAGTAAGCTGAACTTTCTGGTGTTTCTTTCGTTAATTGTATGGTTAATTTTAGTTACGAGCGTGTAAAGTTATACAATATGTTTTTGCAGTTCTTATCTATGAAGTTGGCTACTGTGAATCCGAGGATGAATGTTAACATGGAAGCCTTACTGTCAAAGGATGTAAGTTAATCTTCCATGGTTTTGTCCTCTATTTCTGGTTATGTCATCTGAATTTTTGAGTGACAATTGTGCATCCGTTGCGTGCTGCAGATGTTTCAATCTTGTGAATCTTTGCCACATGCTCTTTATTCAATGCATTCTTCTGCACCAGCATTCGGTTCCGGATATCAGCCCCAGCAAGCCCTACCTATGAACAATGGCATGTCCAATAACACAGAGATTCAATTCTTGATGAATCCAATTACTGCTACATTGCATAAAACACAAGGCTTGCAGCTGCCTCCCGTCAATGGTTTTACCAACTCTAACCCTCAGGTAATCAAACAATACCCGGTTAATAGGGTTCGGAATCTTGACCATAAGCTGAATATATCTTGTGTTCAGATTGGATCATTTTTGGATGATGATCTCCAAAGCATTGTTCAAATGGGATTTGGCCAGAATCAACCACAAAGCTATCAAAGTAAGCATACTTGAAAGAGATGAGATGTTAGATTTTGATCCACTTGTGTTTGGTGCAGGCCAAGTGAAAATGGAGATGTAATTACCCATTAGAACAGCAGTTTCTGGTTCGCTTTGAGAGCAAGACAGGCCTTTGTATATACTGGAGAATTACAGCTTTGAAAATGGAGAATTGATCAATAGTTTAATCTGATTTTTCCAGGAATTGTTTTCTGCAAACTCATTCTTTAGATAATTCTTAGAAAGTTCATCTTTCAATTCATTGAGATCATCCATTTTCCTTTTTGACATTCTTGGCAACCAAACAAAGGGTAGAGATGAACAATGCCATTGGTTTGGTATTTAGGTGGATGGGACCTCTAGGATTAAAATGACAACTATGTTGTGCTAAATCTGTTAAACAACAAGTGAGGATTGTGTTTTAAAAGAAACAGCTGTTCACAGTGGGGACAAATGCTCACTTAACTCCAACTTATTGTTGTTTCTTGAGCTGGAATCCAAGGTCATTTGTTGACAACACTTAGGATTTTATTATTGTTATTATTAAAATTTGTTAATAATTTCAAAAAAAATATATTAGCTATGTTATCCACTTATTTTATATTTTAAAAGATTTTTGTATTCAGGTATGGAATATAGATATAAAAATATATTATAAAGCAACGTATATTCATATCCTAAAATCGAAATATCTTGTTAGAACATTGGATCATGAAACTTGAAAAATCTCAAAATTACAAACACATGCAAATATTTATAGGGTAAACTACACCTATGACCACTCAACTATAGGTCAGGTCTTATTTTGATTACTGAACTAAAAATTTTATCAATAAGATCACTGAACTTTTAAAATGGTTGCAATTGGCGTTAAGTAAATTTATATAATTACACATTTAGTATTTCTTAATTACAAATTCTAACAATTTGATCCTAACTTTAAGTAAATTTAATAAATTAATCAATAAATTAAATGGTGACACGTGTCACGGTCTTATTGGAGAAATCTAATATTAGTTTTTATTTAATTTAATATATTTTTTTAACCCAACAAGGTCCCGATAAAAAAACGGATCATTATTACCCTAGGAGACTCGGGTTCAATCGCTCTGTCTACAAGGTGTGTGTGCATTGTCAAATGATTAAGAATATATATATATAAACAAATATTACCTTGTAATTACCTTTAGAGGGCGTTTGGTTCGTGGAAAAGATCATTACCTGGGGGAATGATCTTTTCCGGAATCACATACCCATGTTTGGTTGGAGAGCATTCCCTCCAAGGGGTAATTTTACATTCCCAACAGAAGCAGTTTTTCATTAAAGGATGGGAATGTGATTCCCTTGGATTTCTTAGGTATTTGTTAATTCCCTCCCCTTTGGACCATATTACCCATATGTTAATAGATTTTGTTCATATACCTTTGTAAAATTTAATTAGTTGATTAAATGTGTGTGGTGTAAATTAATTATATATTTTTATTTAATATTAATTTAATATTTAAATGGTGTTACAAATATTTAATGTATTTTTATTAATATTATATTTATGATGTTTGTAAGTTATATGTTGCGATAGCATAATGCTTAAAAATTAATAAGTTTAGAGTTGATGTTTTTAATTATTTTTTTATGTTTATGACCTTGTAAAATATTTTAGTAGCTTAAACTTATTATATAAATTCTTATCAGTATTATAGATTTTTTAGATTTATTTTATTATTTACTTTAATTTGCTTGACATGTCACAAGTAATAAAAAAATTAAAATTTTGAACATATTAAATTCCTAGCATTTAAAAATTTACAAAATATTTTAATAGAAGATAACTAGGGCAAGTAAATATAAAATAGTTTTTTTAATAGTCTAAAGATGATTACAAGGTAGTATATACAAAGTGATTGAACTCAGGTCTTCTAGGACAAACTTCATCCATTTTTCCACTGAGACCACTTGTTGGGTTCTTTTAAAGAATAGTTAATATAATAATTATATTAAATATGATAAATATATAATTTTTACAAATTTTAGATAGTGTAACAAAAATAATTCTATTAATTTTTGTGCATGAATTTTTAAGTTAATATTGAAAGTTTAACATGTTAAAAAGAAAATATAACGTATGGACAATTTAGTAAATTTTACTTCCAGATAACCTTATATACCTCCAGCCAAACACAATAATCTTACATTCCTACACAATAAACCAAACAAGGTAATGTCACATTCCCAGTAATGTGTCAAGTAATGTTAAATTCTGAGAATCTTATTCCCAAAGATAATCTTACATTCCGTGAACCAAACGCACCCTTAGACTATTCAGAAAAAATTAATATATTTATTCTCTCCAATAATATATTGTGTCACAATTGGAAAGAAAATAATGAGCAAAATTGTGGAACACTAGAATCGGACCTGCATTAACAGGAAAGAGACGTGGTTTGCCACTTGACCAAACCAATGTTTTCATTAAATTTTACAACATAATATATATGGATGATTTTACAATAAACATTATGTATCGTTGTTATGTACTATTAATTATTTGTATCGCTATGTATTATTAATTATTTTAATTATTTTTAAAATTATAGGGACATAAAGGGTTTAAGTGTAACACCCGAGTTTAGGGGTCGGAAGAAAATAATATTTAAATAATATTTTTGGGTCTCGGTTTTTTATTTAAATAATATCATATATTATTTGGACCTTGTGTCCTTCTTTATTTTCAAATAAACATTTTATGTTGGGCTAATTTGAAATGAAACTAAAATTTCATGGATTTTAAAGTAAGGGGAGAGTTGCCATCTCATTAATGGCAAAAGGGTAAATAAAATGAACTTTTAAAATTAAAACTCCTTTTTGTTGAATTAAACATGTGCTCATCTTCTTCACCCCCATTTTCCATTTTCAACGACAATGGAGAAGCTCCCCCTCCATTTCACTATTTCATCTCATTTCTCCCTCATTTTGGCTCGGTTTTGAAAGGTAATTACATTTCCGACTTGCTCTCATCTTCCTCTACTTGGAAGTACCAATAGATTTCATTTTCATCAATGTTTTAGAATTTGGGTTTTTCAAAGTTTTGGTTAAAGGTTGTGACTTTGTGAGATTTTATCAAGGCTTTTGGTTTATTTATGTTAGATATGTTGTTTGTGAATTAAATAGTTCAACATATATAATTTTTAGATTATTTTAAAAGAATTCCCGAAATTGGGTAAAAATGGGTTTTTTTGAAGGGTTTTGGGTGATTTTTGGGAGTTGTTTTAGGTGGGAATTGATAGCCCAATGGTAGTGCTATGGTTAGGGGTTGATTTGGGGTCATTTGTGGGTGCAACGGGTGTTGGAAACATGGATTTTGGAAGGGGTATGTGGGCTGTCCGAAATTGCAAAGTATGGGGTTTGGTCATGGCTTGCAATGTTGTAAATTGAATTTGAATTGTGTTCCGGGTTGGTCTTTTGAGGTGGGGCTGATTTGGAATTGTTTGAAATGTGTTTGAGGTTGTTTAGAAGCGGGAATTCGTGTTGGAAAAGCTTCGGGAAGAAATCCGGAAATTTGAGGGAGGTTGCTTGCTTGGCTTGGAGCTTGGAAGCTTAGGTGAGTGGTTAAATATTTTTAAAATGGTTTTGAGTATTTGGTTCAAGCATGTAACCCTAGGATGGGCTTGGTAAACCCACCTAGTGTTGGGATTAGAGTGGTAGCCTGATTTAGAGACTTTGGTTGCACTCTTTAATGGTTGTATATGCCTCGTGTTAAATTGTGATGGTGTTGATTATATATATGTTGTATACATGTATGTTGATGCATGTTGGATGCATTGTTATATGCATGATGATGATAGATGTGATATGGTTATACACATGTGCAAAATATGATGTGATATGTTTGATAATAATGTACATGTGGTGTTGTCATGTGAAATGAGATTATGAGGTGATTGCTTGATCCGAGGATCATGGTGAGTACATGCTAGGCATGGAAATGTGGTTTGCGCATGACGGTAAGTCATGGTGAGTACGTGCTAAGCACGAAAGTTGTTAATAAATGATATTGTGGAATGTGTTAGTATTGGCACTAGTATGCTTGGGTACAAATGATCGATCATTAGGATGTTAGTGTGCACACATGAGTCTAAATTCGCGCGTGGCCTTGGTGGCGTTGAGTCACCAAGGAGGAGTACGGGTACGCCCGGAAATTGTATTTATATTAGTCGATGATGAGTGGAATCCCATCGACGGGGCGTGAGGATGAGTGGAATCCCCTCCGCGTGAAATGAGGCGTGAGGATGAGTGGAATCCCCTCCGCGTGAACGGTGATGAGTGAAATCCCACCGTCAGGTATTGGTTGTGTTGTTGGATGTGAGATCCAACGGTTATCCGCGTATTCGAGTCATAGCTAGGTGCCAATACGGATTGTAGTTTATGTTGCCAATATGTGATTAATTGTGAGCCAATGTGATTTGGGATGTGTTGCTAACATGGTTTAATATAGCTGATTTCATATGTTGTGGATTTAAACATGTTGAGCATGACATGATATTGAATATATATTCATGCATCATTTATAATTATGGCTCGGGTGGATCGGAGGTAAGATCATGCATTTTATCTTGGTTGTAGCTCGTGCTTGGACCCTGCATTGTCGAGGTTTGTTTTATGAGCTTACACTCACTAAGCTTTTATGCTTACGCTCTCTTTTGTTCGACAATGCAGATCAATGGCTTGTGGGTGGCAAGGGCAAGGAAAGGCCTCCAAGTGTTGCTTACGGTTAGCTCAAGTATGATAGTTAAATTTAAAGATTGTAATAGTGAAGCAATGGGATAGGTGTCGTGTTATGATGTTTTGGATCATGTTGCTATGGATGTTGTCTTGGAGCATGTTGGTCTCCTCGTTCGTGCATGTTAATTTATCTTTTGGGATGCATGCTATGCTTAAAATCATGTTAGTTCTTTGCTATCTAGAATTGCCTAAGTGTTGGGTGTGTTAAAGTTTAATATCTCTAATGATATGTACGAATGCGTGGCTGTGATGTTGTGCCTTAGTGTTTAGCCTTGTTATGATGATGCTTAAGCATGCTTGTATGTTGGTTTGCCTTAGGTTTAATTGTTAGAGTGTTGTTGGGTGTTTGGGTGGTGTTTTGGGGCACCCTTGTGCCTTAAAACAACCAAAAGAAGTCTGCAGACAGGGGGCGTATCGAAACGGGCCACCCTGTTTCGATACGGTCTCTTTGCTTTTGGCCAGCCGTTTCGAAACGGATAGGGGCTGTTTCGGTACATTTTTGCTACTGGAATTTTGAGAAATTGACGAGATATAAGCGTACTGAAACGGGTCCTCGGTGTTCCGATACGGTCAAATCTCGTTGACCACGAGATGTTGACCGTTAGGGTCGTTTCGATACGGGTCACCCCTGTTTCGAAACAGTCTCCCTAGGGTTGACCCTGGCCTGTTGACTAAGTCAAGGCGTATCGAAACACCCTAAGGGCGTTTCGATACGGCCTGCTGTAAAGGGCTAAAATGAGCTGTTTAATGTATCGTTTGATTGGTCGATGTTAAATTGTTTGCATATTCCGCTGTTGTGCTTCACATAGGATTTAATTATGCATATAGATAAGATAAAGTAAAAAGGAAACTTTCTGGGTCGTTAACCGAGGGGGAACCTTAACGGGTTTCGCTTCGGTTTTCCCCGTGTGGCCCACTCGGATCGGTCATCCGACCAGACCGGGACGAGGGGGTTACATTAAGGATTAGGATTTTAAGTTTAGGGTTAAATTATTTTTAATTAAAATAGTCCAAAATTAAAATTATGTGGAAATAATGAGAGTTAAATTTATTTTTTATTCGAATTAGGACAAAATTGTTCAAATGTGCAGACGTGGATGACTAAATGTTTTATTATACATAATATTTTAGGGTAAACTACATAAATAACCATCATACTATTGGTAAAATCACGATTTGACCACATTACTTTTTTTCGAAGCAATTAAACCACTGTAATTTAATTAAAAAATAATTTTATTAAAAAATCTCTAATTTAATATTTTTAATTTATTATTATTTAACATTTATTATAATTTAATTAAAAAATCTCTAATTTATTATATATTAGAATTTAATATTTTTAATTTATTATAAAAAATAAAAAATATTAAAAAAATCTTTAAAATATTATATATGTTAAATTATAATAAATTAAAAATATTAAATTATAATAAAAATTTATTTAGCGAATCTAAAATCTTTAAAATTATATATAATTTAAAGTTTTTAGTTTAATAAAAATAATTAAACATATATAATATTTCAGAGATTTTTTAATTAAATTAAAAAATAATTGGATAATTTTATATGTGAAATTAAAAAAGTAAATGTAGAAAACAATAAGACATATATTAAAGTTGGTGATTCATAGCATAATGTTGTGCTTGGTGTAGTGCAGTGGCTAAGCCACTATCTTTGCTTTTACACCACTCAGGTTCGATTCCCTTTAGCAACATGTATGCTTAAATTTATTTTTCTCCTCTAAACATGTGTTGACACATGTCAAAACCTAATTAAATAATTAATTAATTTTATTTATTTTAAATTAGGACTAAATTGAAAGAATTTGTAAATAGCAAGGACTAAATGTGTAATTATACCCCTATTTTTTAAAATACCACGTCACCCTGTCGTTAACCTGTAACGGTTGGTGGTCACATTGCACCCAATTTAATAGTATGGTGGTTTAATTGTTTCGGAAAAAAGTAATGTGGTCAAATCGCGACTTTACCAATAATATGGTGGTCATTTATGTAGTTTATCCAATATTTTAATTGTCACCTCACCCTTTTAACGATTGTTAATGGGTTAGTGATCAATTTAGAACAAAACTAAAAGTTTAATGGTAACATTGAAGCAATTGAAAGTTTAGTTATCAAATTAAATAATTTACTAAATTTCAGTTACATTTGTGTACTTTACTTAAAAAGAAAAAAAAATCTAAAAAAATAATATAAAATTGTTTTTTAGATTTTATTCTAAAAAGGGATAATAACACTTCCAGTCCTATGATTTTACAAATAATTAAAATAGTTAATGATACATTGCAGTACACATAATTAGTGGTACGTAACGCGGTAACGGTACATGACGTTTATTGTAGAATTATATATATATATATTAAAGTGTTGTTAATACAATGAAAATAAGGAAAACATAATTAATATGAAGGAGACTTAAGGTCCTTTGGCATAGCTTAAAAAAGAGCTTTTGTTTAAAAAAGTTACTTTTCACCCATAAACAGTGCTAAACACTTCTAAATTGGTGTGGAAAATCACTTAAAAAGTGATTTTCACCCAACCTCAAAAGCTAAGATTTCTAGCTTTTGAGGTGGAAAGTCACTTTGTGTGAAGTTATTTTTTTACTCTTAATTATTAACACTAATATTAATACTAATATATTAAAATAATATTAAATATAATAATTATTATTATATTAAACTATTATTTAATTATATTATAATAATATAAAAATGTATAGTTTAGACTTTAGAGACTAAATTTTTATATTTATTTAAAATTTTATATTAATTATTTAGAAATATTTAAAGTTTATATTTTATGTATAAAAAATTACTAATGAATTTTCATGGTTTTTACATTTTTAATATTTAAGTTGATTTTTTATATATAATAATATTGATAAATTTATAATAACGAATTTAGACATCATTTACATTCATTTATTTTTATTTTACAATATAATGTCTAAAATGGTTATTTTATCTTTTCAAAAACATTTTTTGACAGCAATGTCAAATACTAAATTCTTACAATTAGTTTTTTAAAATCACTTTCTAACAACACTTTTAAATGCATCTTTTGAAAGTTGTGCTAAACTGACCCTTAAACCTTCACTACTTGTGTCAAATAAACATGTACAAACCACTGAAATAAATCCAACACTTTCTTTTTGTTTGTCGATGAATTGTATATACTTGACACTAGGATAACGCAAGATTTAAAATAAAAAAATTTTAAGATTTTTATTTTTAAAACTATTTCTAATTTTTTATTTTCACTTTTTATTTTTATAATTACATATATAATTATTTAATTAAATTTATAACTTAATTAATAATTTTAAAATCTTATATCTTTTACTACCATGTAATTACACTAGAATATTAAAAAAATACTTCTACATATGTAATTAAAGTATAGTTTATTAATTACTAACAAGAGTTAGGTGCAACGTCAAGACACATTGCTCTCTTAACGAGAGAACTAGAGTTTAAACTTTGAATCATAAAATGAACATGTATTATATCAAAAATTATATTTTATTAATTGATTAAAAATTAAAATATACTTTAATTTTTTATTTATATGCATTTTTAATAAAATGTACATTTTATATGTAATCTTTAAGCAATTAATAAAATATACTTCAATTACATATGCAGAAGTATAAACTTTTAAAAGTATCAATAAATAAATATATTTGACACTAGGATAACGCAAGATTTAAAATAAAAAAAAAAGTAAGATTTTTATTTTTCAAACTATTTCTAATTTTTTATTTTCACTTTTTATTTTTATAATTACATATATAATTATTTAATTAAATTTTTCACTTAATTAATAATTTTAAAATCTTATATCTTTTACTACCATGTAATCACACTAGAATATTAAAAAATACTTCTACATATGTAATTAAAGTATAGTTTATTAATTACTAACAAGAGTTAGGTGCAACGTCAAGACACATTGCTCTCTTAAAGAGAGAACTATGGTTTAAACTTTGAATCATAAAATGAACATGTATTATATCAAAAATTATATTTTATTAATTGATTAAAAATTAAAATATACTTTAATTTTTATTTATATGCATTTTTAATAAAATGTACATTTTATATGTAATCTTTAAGCAATTAATAAAATATACTTCAATTACATATGCAGAAGTATAAACTTTTAAAAGTATCAATTAAATGGAAACAAAAAATAAATCAAGTGGAAATAATAAATAAATAAATTATTGTTAATTGCATTGATTATAGAATTTATTGTCAAAACATAAATTAGTTGTTGGTTTTGTTTTTAGTGGTTTAGACATGTTTTAATGGTCAAGCAGTCAGGGTTCAATTCTCCATCCTATGATTTTTGTCTTCTTATTTTTCACCGCCATGAATACACTTTACTATATACATTGGTCATATTTGGTAAATAATGGTTCGAGATAAAATTAAATGTTTAAGTAAATATTAGAAATTTAACCGGTCAAATCTACTAATTTGGATGTTTGGTGAATAGTAGACTAGAGTGAAATATCTAATTTAAAAAAAACTAATAATATGACTTTTTTTGAAATTAGAGGTTTTGACATAAAAGTTATAAAGATCCTTTTACCCTCAACGATTATCAAAAATCTCCAAGTAACCTAAATTTAACCTTTTTATTTTAATATTTCACTCTCACATATTTACATTGTGACATTTGTAAGCTAATACTTTTTATTTTTTTATTTTTATTCTCACATTTTCATTTGTATTTAAATTTAATAATTAATTAAATTATATTTAAAATAATTATATAAATAATAAATTAATATATATAGATACTTCAAATATGTTTAGTAATGTTATATTAAAAAAACTATTTTTTATAATTTAATTAATATTAATAGATAAAAAATATTAATAACTAATAAACTATTTAAAAAATATCAAATATAGTCATATCCTTATATGTCAATTTGCTTATTTAAATAATCAAGCACCTATAATCTATTAGTTAATTTTACCAAGCACTTTTATACAATCAGCTAATAAAATCTGCTAGTCAAATCAGTTAATACCATCAACTATCAGCTAATGTTAATCACTATCAACTATTAATTATCTGCTAATTGCTAAACAATTTTAAAACATAATAAAATATGGGCTTGGTCTAGTGCAAAACATGCCTCTTTTCCCGCAGTTGTTGCCGGTTCAATTCCAATGTTCTGCAATTTCATTCTTCATTTTCTTTCCATCATATGTGCCACACGGTAAGATTTATAAATAAAGAAAATTAAATGTGTAATTATATAAATATATTTAATTGTCACATCAATATTTTTGTCAAAAAATAACATATAATGATTTAATTGAAAATTATTATGAAAATTCAGACATAATCATGGGTGTAGTTTACCCATATTTATATTATCCAAAAATCAGGGACTAAGGGACATGGGGCCGAGGAGGCCCATGCCCCTAACTCAAAAAATTATTATTTCACCTTTATGATGTGAATTTTTTTTTTAAAAAAAATAGATTATTTGCACATTTGCTCCCTCACTTTTAAAATATTTAAATTTATATTCTAACTCTAAATCCTGACTCCGTCCCTGCCCAAGATGTTTCATGCAAATAGTTAAATAAAACAAGGCAAATCAAGTACAAATGTACAATAATTCACCATTCTCTACACCTATACTTGTTATTTAATTTTATTTAAACTTCAATATTTAAATTCTTTTTCTTTTAAATAATCTATAGCTTTTAAAATATTTTTTTGATAAAATAAACCAAATCCATTACCAAAGGAAACTTACAGTAAACATTTCAAAGCATCAGGGATATTTGTATCCCAATCATGCGGACAACAATTTGCCTTAAAGGCTCTCGCAACCCAATCGGTCGCTCTATTACAAGAACGAGGCACAAAAGAGAAAGAAAATGAAGGAATCGAAAAAGAAAAATTCAAAATATCTTTCTCAACAACAGCCGAATCCCACGCCGAAAGATTCTTGGACTTCAACCTATTAACAACTCTTAGATTGTCTGATTGAAAAATGACATTGCGAAAACATTTCTTTAAAGAAAGATGTAACACCCGGGTTTAGGGGTTAGGTGAAAATAATATTTTAATATTATTTTGGGCTCGGTTTTATACTCTAAATAATAAATCGAGTTTGTTTTCAAAATTAATTAATTTGAGTTGATCATGTCTTAAAATTAAACCACAATTAGCCATGGATTTACCTTCCTTGTAAATGTCCCATTTCATTAAGGGTAAACAAGTCTTTTGAGCCTTAAAATAAATCACATGTGAAATAAAACACCTATTTTCTACTATTCACCTCATTCTTCAAAATACACCAACGGGAAGCAAGAGCTCTCTACCCAAATCTACTATTTCATTCAAAAGCTCCCTCATTTCAACTCCGTTTTGAAAGGTAATGGTATTTTTGACTTCCCCTCATCTCCCTCTCCATGAAAGTACCTTTTATTTTCGTTTTCATGAAGTTTTTAGAAAATGGAAGTTTTGAATATTTTGATTGAAAATGAGATCTTTATGTTGATAAATGAAGTGTTTTGATTTGTTATGCTTAGTTATGGTATATAGAAGTCAAAGGGTGTATCATATGTGAATTTCAAATGATTTTGAACAATTTTCGGATTTGGGTAAACTTGGGGTTTTTGGAGGGTTTTAAAGTGGTTTTTGGGGTTGTTTAATGTTGGATTTTGAGGGCTGGTGCTAGTATGGTATATGAGGGTTGCTTTGGGTGTGTTTGGTGGTTGTTTGGATGCTTGAAATGGAAGATTTCAGTGGGTTTCAGGGGCTGCTCGGAAATTCTGTTTTGGGGTTGATTTTGAGTGTTGAATGCTTGCTAATGTTAATCCGGGTTGGTTCCGATGATGAGTTATTGATTTCGAATGTTTTGTTTGTGTTTGAGATTGATTAGAATCGAGTTTGGGCATCGGTGAAGCATCGAAAGTGAATCCGGGAAATTGAAGACGGTTGCTTGCTTGGTCTTTGAGCTTGGAAGCTTAGGTGAGTGGTTAAATGTTTTAAATGGATTTAAAATGGTTGGTTCGAGTATATGGACTAGGTTGGGATTGGTAGACCCACCTAGAGTTAGGATTAGGGTGGTAGCCTAATCCTAAGCTTGATCTAGAGCCTTTGGATGAACTCATTTATGTGGTTGTGTATGTCTCGTATGAAATGTGATGTGTGTGCTCATGTACATTGTATTATACATGTGAGATGAGATATGACTTGTGATGCTTGAGACATGCATGATAATGGTTGTTGGTGAGTACGTGCTAAGCACGGAATTGATTGAGATGAGTAATGTGAAATGAGTAAATGTTGGCACTAGTATACTTGAATACAAATGATCGATCATTAGGATGTTAGTGTGTACACATGAGTCAAAAGTCGCGCGTGGCCTTGGTGGCGTTGAGTCACCAAGGAGGAGTACGGGTTCGCCCGGAAATTGTATTGAAATATAGTCGGTGATGAGTGGAATCTCATCGACGGGGCGTGAGGATGAGTGGAATCCCCTCCGCGAGGCCGATGATGAGTGTAATCCCACCGTGAGGTAATGTGGTTGTTGGATGTGAGTTCCAACGTGTCTATCCGCGTATTCGGGTCATAGCTAGGTGCCAATGTTGGTTGATAAATGTATCAATGTGTTGAGATTAATGATCTTCATTTGGATGTTTGATGTGACTACTTGTGTTGAAGATTTAGAGCTTGTTGGTCATGACATTTACTTGTATATTGCCCATACATCTTTATCTTGTGGCTCTTGTGGATCCTTGGTTTATATGTGATTTGCCTTGGCTAGATCGTGCTCGGACCCTGCAATGTTGAGGTTTGTTTTTAGAGCTTACCCTCACTAAGCATCATTGCTTACGCTCTCTTTGTTCAACATTGCAGATCCTTAGTTCGTGGGTTGCTTGAGCAAGTGGAGGGCCTCCAAGTGTGGTTGTTGGCTTGAGTACATCAAGTATGGCTTTTAAATGTTGAACATGTAATAGTTTAAGCAATAGGACATGTGTCTTTTGATGGATGATTGTTGGTTGTTTAGGAGCTTGTTTAGACTCCATGCTATGTTGCTTTTGTATGGCTTGTGATGCCATGTTTGAGTTGTAATCCATGCCTAAATTGCTTATCTTGTATGATGGTTATGTGCCTTTGAGTTTGCCCTTATGTTGAATGTTGAAGTATGAGCTTTTGGATGCTTAAGTGTCATCTTTGATTCAATTGCATGTTCCCTTGATGTATGTACATGTTGGGTGCTTGTATGGCTATAAAGTGGTATGTAAATGTTGTATGAATGCTTGTTGGGGTCTAGGAAAGTCCTAAATTGCATTTAGATTCGAGTCTTGATCGTTTTTGCTGAGTTGGGAGGTTTTTGTTGTGCAGGGGTATCGATACGGTTGGTACGGTATCGATACCGCCTTCTTGTTCAGGCTTCGTGTATCGATACACTTGAGAGGTGTATCGATACTATTTTGGTCACTGGAGCTACTGTCCAGTTCGGTATCGATATCAGCTTCTGGTGTATCGATACCGTCATCTTAGCGTTGACCGTGGGAAGTCAACCTTTGGGGAGGGTATCGATACACTCCTTGGGTGTATCGATACGGCCTCCACGGGTTGACTTTGACCCGTTGACCTAGTCAAGGGGTATCGATACACCCCTTAGGGGTATCGATACCGCCTGTAGTATAAGGTTAAAATTGGGCTGTAATCATGATTGTTTGAGTTCGTTTGATTGTTTATATATTGTTGTTTCGCTGTATGATCACATAGGACTAATTACTCATCTAGACAAGATTTAAAATGAAAAAAAATATAGGGTTGCTAACCGAGGGGGAATTCCTTAGGGGGTTTTCACTCGGTTTTCCCCGTGTGACCCACTCGGACCGGTCATTCGGCCAGACCGGGACGAGGGGGTTACACTTGTTGGTATCAGAGCCTAAGGTTACCGAGACCTTGGGCAGGTAAGTGAGGTAAGCTTAAGTTTTTAAATTGAATTTCACGGTGTTTGCTTGTTTTGCAAGAATGATTGCTTGTATGCCAAGTATGTTGATTGTTTTATTTTAAAGCATGTGTGTAAGAGTCCCATTGCTACTATTACATTGGAAAAATGATTTTTAAGTGAGGGAACGTACTTGAACACTTGGAAGCCTTGCCTTGCTAACCCAGCTTGTATGTTTTGTTGTTGTGGTTGTAGTTGATATCTGTGAGAGCGATGTCTAGACCGAGAGGTAGACCGAGAGTGGTTCGTCAGGAACCACGGGTTTCGACTCCTGTTGAGCCGGCAGTTGGTGTGGAGGCTCACCTAGAAGGGCCGGTGGCCGCGGGAGTTGGCGCTCCTCCACCACCTCCACCACCACCACCTCCTCCACCTGGAGTTGGGGGCGAAGATGGAGCCGGAGGAGATGGACCTCAAGGTGGCCAAGGTGGCCAAGGTCCAGCTGGAATTGACATGACTCCGCTTGTGCAAGCAATAGCGGGAGCATTCCAGGCCGCAGTTGCGGGAGCTCAGGCTGCAGCTCAGCCTAGGTGTGATGATGCCAGTCTACCTTTGGAGAGACTCCGTAGCTTGGGGGCCGAGGAGTTTAGAGGATCTACTCCGGAGAGATCGGAGTTATGGTTAGAGAAGACAGATC
This sequence comes from Hibiscus tridactylites, assembly GCA_958450335.1. Classification (NCBI taxonomy): domain Eukaryota; kingdom Viridiplantae; phylum Streptophyta; class Magnoliopsida; order Malvales; family Malvaceae; genus Hibiscus; species Hibiscus tridactylites. The sequence goes on along the minus strand of OY288278.1, from coordinate 19,035,582 downwards.
GTATCTTGGCTCAGATGGGTTGTGCGGGCGCACGTAGATTGGGTTGTGTGATCTCGTTGCTTCAGGGTGATGCCTACACCTGGTGGGTCACCATTACTACCGGGGTTCCAGAGACAGAGATTGACTGGGAATTCTTTGAGACCGCTTTCCGTAAGAGGTACTTGGGACCGAGGTACCTCGATGAGAAGAAGCGCGAGTTCATGGCTCTTACTCAGGGAGAGGCTTCTGTAACTGATTATGAGATCCGCTTTGTTCGCTTGAGTCAGTATGCCCCAGAGTTGGTTCCTACTGAAGTGGAACGCTGTAACCGATTCCGCTACGGATTGAATGAAGAGGTTAAGAGGTATACGCTAGCTTCTGACTACTCTGACTTTGATGTGTTGGTCGCGAGGGCCAAGGATTTGGAGCATAGTTTGGGTTCGGCCAAACGATCTGGTGGTTCTAGTTCTGGCAAGAGGCATAACCACTTTGATGGTAGAGATGCCAAGAGGCACAGAGGTGGCGGACATCAGTTTGACCATAGACGTGGCGGTGGCCATCATGGTAGGGGCCATCAGGGCCATGGAGAAGGAGGGCGTTTGCCCGAGTGTACCCGATGTGGGAGACAGCACGCTGGTGAGTGTTGGGGAAATTTCCATGCTTGTTGGAACTGTGGTTCGAGGGACCACTTTAGGAGGGATTGTCCGCATCAGGCGGCTCAGGCACCGAACATTGCTCAGGCTCCTGCGAGAGCAAATGATTTTCAGAGAGGCCGTGGGCGCGGTCGTGACTACTTCCAGCCTAGGGCTGATGCACCTAGGGTAGATGCTCAGAGGAACCTTGCTCATGTTGTGGCCGTGCAGCCAGAGGCGGAAGGACCAACGAGAGTTTATGCTCAGAGAGAGGCCAGGAACGACACCGATGTGATAGCATGTAATTTCGAGTTACAGTCTATGTCTTTGCTTTCTTTGGTTGATTCGGGTTCTACGCATTCCTACATTTTGAGTGAGCATGCACAGAAGTTAGATATCCCTATTGAGATCTTAGATGTAGGTATGCATGTTACTAGTTCTTTTGGTGAGACAGTTGTGGTTAGGCGTATGTATAGGAGATGTCCACTGAAGATTCAGGGTCATGTGTTCTCAGTTGATATGATGGAACTTCCCTTCTATGGTTTTGATATTATTCTGGGTATGGATTGGTTGGTTGAGCATCGGGCTAGTGTGAATTTTGAGACGAAGAGAATTTCTTTGAAGCTTTCTGATGACTACGAGGTAGTAGTAGTAGGCGAGAACATTAAGTTCTTGTCTAATGTGGTGTCAGCTTTAGAGGCTCATAGGTTGATGGACTCTGGATGTGGGGCTTATTTAGCTTATGTTATGAATCCGGATATGAGTGAGGCTAGACCGAAAGATATCAGAACAATGTGTGACTTTCCAGATGTGTTTCCTGAAGAGTTGCCGGGTTTGCCTCCTGACAGAGATGTTGAGTTTGTGATTGAGACAGTTTCAGGGTCTAATCCAGTTTCGATAGCTCCGTACTGCATGGCTCCGAAAGAGTTGAAAGAATTGAAGAGTCAGTTGCAAGAATTATTAGACCGTGGTTTCATTAGGCCTAGTAGTTCTCTGTGGGGTGCTCCAGTGTTGTTTGTGAAAAAGAAAGATGGTAGCATGCGCATGTGTATTGATTATAGACAGTTGAATCAGTTGACTGTGAAGAACAAGTATCCGTTGCCTCGTATAGATGATTTGTTTGATCAGTTGAGAGGTGCTTCAGTGTTCTCGAAGATAGATTTGAGATCCGGGTACTATCAGTTAAAGGTGAAAGAGTGTGATGTTCCGAAGACAGCTTTTAGGACTAGATATGGTCACTATGAGTTTCTTGTGATGCCATTTGGGCTCACGAATGCACCAGCAGCATTCATGGACATGATGAACAGAATTTTTAGAGACTATCTAGACCGATTTGTAGTTGTTTTCATTGATGATATACTTGTGTACTCGAAGACAGAAGAAGAGCATGATGAGCATTTGAGATTTGTTTTACAGATATTGTTGAGCAACCAGTTGTATGCGAAGCTCAGTAAGTGTGAGTTCTAGATTCGAGAGGTTGTATTTCTTGGCCATGTTGTTTCGGCCAAAGGCATCCGAGTTGATCCATCGAAGATTGAGGCTATTGTTGAGTGGAAACAACCTAAGTCCGTGACCGAGATTAGGAGTTTCCTAGGATTAGCCGGTTACTATAGGAGATTTGTTGATGGTTTCTCTAGGGTAGCTGCTCCTTTGACTAAATTGTTGCAAAAAGGAGTTAAATTTGAATGGTCAGATGCAAGACAGAAGGCCTTCGAGAAATTGAAAGAAGCTTTGACGAACGCTCCAGTGTTAGTACAACCTGTTTCAGGTAAGGAGTTTGTGATTTACAGTGATGCTTCCTACGTAGGCTTAGGATGTGTTTTGATGCAATATAGGAGAGTTGTTGCTTATTCTTCTAGACAGTTGAAGATTCATGAGAAGAACTATCCTACTCATGACATAGAGCTAGCCGCAGTTGTGTTTGCATTGAAGATTTGGCGTCATTACTTGTATGGCGAGAAGTGTGTTGTTTACACCGATCACAAGAGCTTGAAGTATCTGATGACACAGAAAGAGTTGAACTTGAGACAGAGAAGATGGCTAGAGTTGCTAAAAGATTACGATTTGACCATTGAGTATCATCCGGGTAAAGCAAATGTAGTAGCCGATGCTTTGAGTAGAAAAGTAGCCGTTGAGTTGAGAGCTATGTTTGCTAAATTGAGTGTGTCCGATGATGGTGGTTTGATCACCGAGTTGCAAGTGAAGCCTTCTTTGATTCAGTTGATTAGAGAGAAGCAGTTGCAAGATGTGAGTTTAGTTCCTCATGTTCAGGACATAGCCGAAGGAAGACCGACTGAGTATAGTTTCAGTGGTGAGAGCTTGTTATGCTTTAGAGATAGAATTGTTGTACCAGAAGATGTTGAGTTGAGACGTCAGATTCTGGGTGAAGCACATTCGAGTCCCTTTTCTATGCATCCGGGTAGTACCAAAATGTACCGAGATTTGAAGAATGATTACTTCTGGGTTGGGTTGAAGAGAGATGTAGCCGAGTATGTGAGCCGTTGCATGGTTTGTCAGAGAGTGAAGGTAGAACATCAGGTTCCTTCAGGTTTGCTACAACCTTTGAAGATTCCGGAATGGAAATGGGAGAGGATCACCATCGATTTTGTGTCGGGTTGCCCTTGTCTCCTTCGAAGAAGAACTCTGTTTGGGTGATCGTTGATAGGTTCACTAAGTGTGCTCACTTCTTAGCAGTGAACACTACGGATTCCTTAGACAAGTTGGCAAACTTGTATATCCGTGAGATTGTGAGACTTCATGGAGTTCCGAAGTCTATTGTTTCAGATAGGAATCCTAGATTCACTTCGAGGTTCTGGGGTTGCTTGCATAGTGCTTTAGGTTGCCATTTGCATTTCAGCACATCTTATCATCCGCAGTCCGATGGGCAGTCAGAGCGAGTGATACAGATTCTAGAGGATATGCTTCGTTGTTGTGTGATTGACTTCCAGGGTTCTTGGGAAAAGCACTTACCGTTGGTTGAGTTTGGCTACAACAACAGTTATCAGTCTAGTATTCAGATGGCACCTTATGAGGCTTTGTATGGTAGACGATGTAGGACTCCGATTTGTTGGGCTGAGACAGGTCAGAGATTGTTACCTATGCCAGACTTGCTTAAGGGAACTACCGAAAAAGTGAAGTTGATTTGTGACCGTTTGAAAGCAGCTTCCGATCGTCAGAAGTCTTATGCGGATTTGAAGAGGAAAGAGATTGAGTACTCAGTGGGTGAGAAAGTGTTTCTGAAAGTATCTCCGTGGAAGAAGGTAATGAGATTTAGCCGGAAGGGCAAGTTGAGTCCGAGGTTCATTGGTCCGTATGAGATAGTTGAGCGGATTGGGCCTGTAGCTTATCGTTTGAGGTTACCTTCTGAGTTAGAAAAGATCCATGATGTCTTTCATGTGTCTATGCTTAGAAGATATAGATCGGATCCTTCTCATGTGATGCCCGTTGAGGAGATAGAGTTGAATCCGGATTTGTCCTATAATGAAGAACCCGTTGAGATACTTGCTTCTAATAGCAAGGTGTTGCGTGGCAAGACCATAGAGTTGGTCAAGGTGTTATGGAGGCATAGAGGTGTGGAAGAGGCCACGTGGGAGAGGAAAGCAGATATGGTTGAGCTGTTTCCGTATTTGTTTCCACAAGGTAATTTTGGGGACGAAATTCCTTAAGTGGGGGAGAGTTGTAACATCCGGGTTTAGGGGTTAGGTGAAAATAATATTTTAATATTATTTTGGGCTCGGTTTTATACTCTAAATAATAAATCGAGTTCGTTTTCAAAATTAATTAATTTGAGTAGACCATGTCTTAAAATTAAACCACAATTAGCCATGGATTTACCTTCCTTGTAAATGTCCCATTTCATTAAGGGTAAACAAGTCTTTTGAGCCTTAAAATAAATCACATATGAAATAAAACACCTATTTTCTACTATTCACCTCCTTCTTCAAAATACACCAACGGGAAGCAAGAGCTCTCTACCCAAATCTACTATTTCATTCAAAAGCTCCCTCATTTCAACTCCGTTTTGAAAGGTAATGGTATTTTTGACTTCCCCTCGTCTCCCTCTCCATGAAAGTACCTTTTATTTTCGTTTTCATGAAGTTTTTAGAAAATGGAAGTTTTGAATATTTTGATTAAAAATGAGATCTTTATGTTGATAAATGAAGTGTTTTGATTTGTTATGCTTAGTTATGGTATATAGAAGTCAAAGGGTGTATCATATGTGAATTTCAAATGATTTTGAACAATTTTCGGATTTGGGTAAACTTGGGGTTTTTGGAGGGTTTTAAAGTGGTTTTTGGGGTTGTTTAATGTTGGATTTTGAGGGCTGGTGCTAGTATGGTATATGAGGGTTGCTTTGGGTGTGTTTGGTGGTTGTTTGGATGCTTGAAATGGAAGATTTCAGTGGGTTTCAGGGGCTGCTCGGAAATTCTGTTTTGGGGTTGATTTTGAGTGTTGAATGCTTGCTAATGTTAATCCGGGTTGATTCCGATGATGAGTTATTGATTTCGAATGTTTTGTTTGTGTTTGAGATTGATTAGAATCGAGTTTGGGCATCGGTGAAGCATCGGAAGTGAATCCGGGAAATTGAAGACGGTTGCTTGCTTGGTCTTTGAGCTTGGAAGCTTAGGTGAGTGGTTAAATGTTTTAAATGGATTTAAAATGGTTGGTTCGAGTATATGGACTAGGTTGGGATTGGTAGACCCACCTAGAGTTAGGATTAGGGTGGTAGCCTAATCCTAAGCTTGATCTAGAGCCTTTGGATGAACTCATTTATGTGGTTGTGTATGTCTCGTATGAAATGTGATGTGTGTGCTCATGTACATTGTATTATACATGTGAGATGAGATATGACTTGTGATGCTTGAGACATGCATGATAATGGTTGTTGGTGAGTACGTGCTAAGCACGGAATTGATTGAGATGAGTAATGTGAAATGAGTAAATGTTGGCACTAGTATACTTGAATACAAATGATCGATCATTAGGATGTTAGTGTGTACACATGAGTCAAAAGTCGCGCGTGGCCTTGGTGGCGTTGAGTCACCAAGGAGGAGTACGGGTTCGCCCGGAAATTGTATTGAAATATAGTCGGTGATGAGTGGAATCCCATCGACGGGGCGTGAGGATGAGTGGAATCCCCTCCGCGAGGCCGGTGATGAGTGTAATCCCACCGTGAGGTAATGTGGTTGTTGGATGTGAGTTCCAATGTGTCTATCCGCGTATTCGGGTCATAGCTAGGTGCCAATGTTGGTTGATAAATGTATCAATGTGTTGAGATTAATGATCTTCATTTGGATGTTTGATGTGACTACTTGTGTTGAGGATTTAGAGCTTGTTGGTCATGACATTTACTTGTATATTGCTCATACATCTTTATCTTGTGGCTCTTGTGGATCCTTGGTTTATATGTGATTTGCCTTGGCTAGATCGTGCTCGGACCCTGCAATGTTGAGGTTTGTTTTTAGAGCTTACCCTCACTAAGCATCATTGCTTACGCTCTCTTTGTTCAACATTGCAGATCCTTAGTTCGCGGGTTGATTGAGCAAGTGGAGGGCCTCCAAGTGTGGTTGTTGGCTTGAGTACATCAAGTATGGCTTTTAAATGTTGAACATGTAATAGTTTAATCAATGGGACATGTGTCTTTTGATGGATGATTGTTGGTTGTTTAGGAGCTTGTTTAGACTCCATGCTATGTTGCTTTTGTATGGCTTGTGATGTCATGTTTGAGTTGTAATCCATGCCTAAATTGCTTATCTTGTATGTTGGTTATGTGCCTTTGAGTTTGCCCTTATGTTGAATGTTGAAGTATGAGCTTTTGGATGCTTAAGTGTCATCTTTGATTCAATTGCATGTTCCCTTGATGTATGTACATGTTGGGTGCTTGTATGGCTATAAAGTGGTATGTAAATGTTGTATGAATGCTTGTTGGGGTCTAGGAAAGTCCTAAATTGCATTTAGATTCGAGTCTTGATCGTTTTTGCTGAGTTTGGAGGTTTTTGCTGTGCAGGGGTATCGAGACGGTTGGTACGGTATCGATACCGCCTTCTTGTTCAGGCTTCGTGTATCGATACACTTGAGAGGTGTATCGATACTATTTTGGTCACTGGAGCTACTGTCCAGTTCGGTATCGATACCAGCCTCTGGTGTATCGATACCGTCATCTTAGCGTTGACCGTGGGAAGTCAACCTTTGGGGAGGGTATCGATACACTCCTTGGGTGTATCGATACGGCCTCCACGGGTTGAATTTGACCCGTTGACCTAGTCAAGGGGTATCGATACACCCCTTAGGGGTATCGATACCGCCTGTAGTATAAGGTTAAAATTGGGCTGTAATCATGATTGTTTGAGTTCGTTTGATTGTTTATATATTGTTGTTTCGCTGTATGATCACATAGGACTAATTACTCATCTAGACAAGATTTAAAATGAAAAAAAATATAGGGTTGCTAACCGAGAGGGAATTCCTTAGGGGGTTTTCACTCAGTTTTCCCCGTGTGACCCACTCGGACCGGTCATTCGGCCAGACCGGGACGAGGGGGTTACAAAAGATTTATACCAAGCCTAATCGCGGATGCTTCAGCAGAAGACATAGATGGGGCCTTAAAAGACGTCGCGTTCCCTCCCAGCAAATTCCCATAGGGGCCACGCACAATGGCAGTTGTAGTAGCAGATCTTGACACATTGTCGAAGGCGGCATCACAATTCACCTTCATTGTCCCCCTAGGAGGAAAAAGCCATGACCGATTCTCACATGCATCCCTAAGCCTTTCTCTAGTCGAATCTTTCTTGGAATGATGAAATTCAGCAAAGGATCTTTCGACAAATTGTCATACATCAATAGAAGAGTCGACGCCACCTGCAAAAACAAAGTTGTTCCGAAATTTCTAAATACACCAACATAAGAATGCAATAAGAACACAACCCTCAACCAAATTAGCAATATCCCGGAGTTTCACAATCTTCTCCCACCAAATACAAAAACTTGGAAAGCCAATAGGAGAAGAGGAGTAACTAAAACCCGACGCTCTCCAGATAGCTTGAGCAAACATGCAAAAGAATAGCATGCGCTCGACACTTTCGGATTCATTCCCACACCGAGGGCATCAGTCCCAAAATAGACCACCAAACATGCGGTTTTCAGGAAAGAGCCTCACTAGAAGACGTGCCATCATTATGCTCCCAGTCACAAGCTAGAAAGTGGTAACCGAATTTTACCGAATACTCTCCATCTTTAGTACCAGCCCAAATGAGATCATCTTTCACCATCGGACCTCATATTGGGATTGAAAGAGTCGTCTCAATCTCGGAAGGAGAAAAAAGAATATCCAATTTATTTCGATTCCATTCTCTAGTATCATCCACTATGAGCTTGAACACAAAGTAGTCTCGGTAAAATGAAGGTTTAACAGAAGAAATCGAACTAGAAGGGGAATTTGGAATCCATTTGTCATCCCAAATAGAAACAATTCTGCCATTATCGATTCTCCATAAATATCCTTGGGAAATCGTCTGTATGCCATCTCTAATGCCCGCCCATGCCCAAGAAGAGTTAAAGCAAGATGAAGCCGAGAAGATCTTGCCATTGGGGAAGTAAATACCTCGAAGAGTCTGGGCAAGAAAAAAGTTCGAATTTTTGATAATCCTCTACGCCACCTTAGCAATAAGAGCATGATTAAAAGATCTTAGATCCTGAAAACCAAGACCACCTTTATCCTTTGAAAGACACATTTTTTTCAATTCAACCAGTGAATTCCCCTTTCCTTTTCACCTGAGTTATTCCACTAAAAACTCCTTATCATAGAACAAAACTCATCACAAAAAGGAGGATGGCAGAAGGAAACACTGCATAACATAGGATGAAATGGCATGTGCCACCGCTTTGATTAAAATCTCCTTCCCAGCTTGATATAAGAACTTCGTTTTTCATCCCTGTAATTTGCTTCAATCCTTGTTTTTTTATTAAAATCAAAGCTTATTTTTTACTTCTTCCACATATCGATGGAAGACCCAGATACGTACTATCTTCATCCATAAGGCCAAAGCCGAATAAGATAGTAAGATAAAGCTTGTGTCTTAGGCTCACATTCGGCGAGAAGAAAACTGAGGACTTACCATAATTGATCGTTTGGCCTATTTCCTTATGAAATCTTCTTAAAATCCTTATAACAGAAGCACAATTGTCTTCGTCCGCATATGAGAACATAATGCAGTCGTCAGCAAACATGAGATGACTGAGAGTCGAACATCTTCTTTTAATTTTGAAACCTTCGAAAGCAAGATCTTCCTTCTCTTTTTCAAGAAACCAATAAAATGATGTTTGAAACAAAGAGGAACATGAAAGGAGATAAAGGGTCTCCTTGTTTCAGACCCCTCACTAGAAGGAATTCCTCACGTCTTTCCCCATTAAGGATGAGAGAAAAGGAAATGGTAGAAACACACTTGTTGAGTGGACCGGTTGAATGATCAAGACCAAGAGGGGGTGAATTGGGATTTTAAAACTTTGTGGGAGTGAATGCACAATTTAAAATGAAGAACAAAGGATTTTAGAGTGGTTCAAGTTCCAAATGAACTCTACATCCACTACCTTAGCTACCACTAAGGATTTGCAACAATTCACTATTTGTTCTTCCCCCTTTCAAGGCTTAGGAGGTAACCTTTACACAACCGGTCAAATTTTCTACCCAAAATTTGACCAAACCCTCACAAATGAACAAAGAAGAAATTGGACAAGAAGTATATCTCTCAAATACAATTTTGTCCCTTGAAGTACAACACTCAACCCAAATTTGAAGATAGAATAAGAATTGGATACAACTCAAATTGGGGATTACAAGAAATTGGAAAATAAGCACACTTGAGGTTGGATTTTTGCTTGGATGTTTGTCTTTAATGCAATAGTTGTTGCTGGTCTTCAAAGAGCTTCAATTTATACATCCTCTATCAATTCTAGCTGTTTGGGTGGTTAGGGAATTGATTAGAGCCGTTGGGACCCTCTCTTTCCACCATAAATGCACTTCTACAACTATTTGTATCGATACACGGGGAGTCGTATCGATACCTGTCTCAAAAAAGAAAGAGTCGTTGTACATAATAAAGAGGGCGTATCGAAACGCACGTAAGCGTATCGATACGGGACATGGAGCGTATCGAAACAGATAAGACCGTATCGATACCTTTTTCTCAACTTAGCTCACTGGAAGTTTCTGTTTCGATACGAGGGTTTACCGTATCGATACAGGTCAACTACCATTTTAAATGTTGGTTACCTAACAACTGACACCAACGGTCGAAAGCATTTAAAACACTTCGAATTAAAAATTCAATTAAAATCGTATCGATACGGGTGAAGCCGTATCGGTACACCATTCAAACTCCTTCAGTTTTGCACAGGGGTGTATCGATACAGATGGAATCTGTTTTGATACGGTGAGGGGCGTATCGAAACACGTCTTTCCAGTAGCCAACTTTGTAAAAAAGGTATCGATACAAATGGAAGCGTATCGATACACCTGGACGGTTATCAATACTTGGCCTTGGAACACTTAGAAAATATTTGGAGTTTTGAGTTTTTCAAATTAGTTTTAAAGTGTTGGTGATTTAAAACTTCTTAAGGGGACTTAGAAATCAATTTGAAGTTTTCAATTTGATCCTTATCAATTTAATTATATCAAAATCGAACATAGGTTTTACAATATCCCCTTTTTGATATAACAAAACCAAAACTTGAAATTTTTGACACTTTGAAAAACTTTGCAAAATTAACTCCCCCTTAATATTAGCTAGGTAACTTTTAAGTTGAAAATCAAAATTTTTAAGTGTTGTGAGCTTCCCTCTCCCCCTTTTTGTTAGATCAAAAATAATTGAGACAAAGTAAAGTGCATAAACTTAGGCAAAAAGGTATAAATAGGTAAGCAACATAATTATCATTAAGTTCAAATAAAGCATAACATCAACTTAAAAATCCAAAACAACAGAAAATCAAAGCATAGGTTTAAAATAAAGTAAACTTAATCCTAAAAACATGAAGCAAAGGTGCATAAATAAAATATCCTAGATGATATGCATAGAATGCAAAGAAAGGATACTATGCATCATCGTCGCCTTCTTCATCATCTTCATCTTCATCCACAATTGGATCATCATTCCTCATGCTATTACACCACTCATCATAGAAAGCGGTGAGAGAGATATTCATAAAATTGTGATCGCTTTCAAGAGAGGTGAGGCGATTCTCCACATTCGTCATGCGTTCTTCAAGGCTTGTGAAACGAGTATCAATCGTGGTAAACCCCGAAGCCATGTGTGAAACAAATATTTTAATTTTGATATAACTAAAAACCTAAGGACTAAATTGAAAATGTCAAAACGAATTTTAAGTCCTCAAAATATCCCCATATAATTTTAAGATTATGCCCAAGTTAAAAACAAAATTTTTCAAATATTTTTCTAAGTGTTTCAAGCTAAAACAGTGATTTTCAAGCTCCTGTTTCGGAACAGCCCTCAGGCGTTTCGAAACGTTTTCATCACTGTCAATCACCGTTCCGAAACGTGTATTGAAACACTTGACCCCGTTTCGAAACGGTATCTCAAGTTTCGAAACGGTTCTTCATATTTGTTTTAAAAAGGCCAACGGTTGAAATATTTGCTGAATATTTAAAGATAAAAAGGGTGTTTCAAAACGGGCTAAGGTCGTTCCGAAACGACCCTTGACAGTAGCAAATCTGTTTCGAAACGGATCCAAATCGTTTCGAAACAGGCCTTAAGTTTAATTTGAAAATAAGACCGTTGAATATGTTTTAACTGATTTTCTGAAAACCGTTAAGGTGTTTCGAAACTGGCTAAGACCGTTTCGAAACGACCCTTGACAGTGGCAAAAGTGTTTCGAAACGGCCCTAAGGCGTTTCGAAACGGGCTCTTAAATGCACCCCAACGGCTCTTTCTATTTTAGTCCGTTCCGAAACAGGTACCCCGCGTTTCGAAACGGGTTGTTGCAGACTGCATTTATGGTGGTGAGATAACATCCCAACGGCTCTATTGATGAGTGCAACAACCACAACGGCTAGAATTCAATGAGAAGGTATAAAAGAGACTTCTAAAAGCACCAGCAACAACTATTGATCCAAAAGCAAACATCCAAACATCAAATCCAAGCAATTGTGCACAAATCCCATTTTGTCTAAAACCCCAATTGTAATTTTCATTCATATCTTGTTCAATTGGGTTGAGTGCTTGTAATTGGGCTATTATTTGTATTGAGAGATATCTAATTAGCCATCAAATTTCTTTGTTTACTTGTGTGAGGATTGGGTTGATTTTTGGGTAGAAAAATCAACCGAAATTGTAAAGGGTTGCCTCCTTGTCCTAGAAAAGGGGAAGAGCAATTTAGTGGAATTGTTGCAAATCCTTAGTGAAGCTAAGGTAGTGGATGTAGAGTTCATTTGGAACTTGAACCACTCTAAATCCCTTGTCAATTATTTTCAATTTGCAATTTCCACCACAAAACCTTTAAATTTCCAATTCACCCCCCTCTTGGTCAATATCGATCTTGCGATCCACTCAACAATTGGTATCAGAGCCTAACTCTTTGAGGATTAACAACCACAAGAGGAGTTCCTTGGAAGAGTGTGATCATCAAAATATCAAGAGATGACTTCTACCTCCGGTTCCGACATGTACGAGTCACAATCGACCACAAAGCCTCCCTTCTTCAACGGTGATAACTATTCTTTTTGGAAGAATAGAATGCGTCTATTCATCAAGTCAAATGACTATCTTGTGTGGGATGTCATTGAGGATGGGCCATACATACCATTGAAGCAAGACGGTGAAGGGAAGATGGTGCTAAAGAAGAAAGTGGAGATGAGTGAAGAGGAGAGGAAAAAGATTCAAGTCAATGATAAAGCTCTCCACATGCTATTTTGTGCTTTCGGCCCGGACATCTACTCAAAGGTCTCATCAATGGAAAGTGCCAAAGAAGTGTGGGACACTCTTGAGACCACTTATGAAGGCACCAATGACGTTAAAGAAACTAAGATTGGAATTCTCAATCTTAGTTATGAAAATTTCAAGATGGAGCCCGATGAGACGGTGTCAAAGATGTTTGATTGATTCTCCACGATTGTCAATGGTCTAAAGGGCTTTGGAGAGATCATACCGGAAGACAAACTTGTCCGAAAGCTACTCTATTCACTTCCCGAGTCTTGGGATGGGAAGAGAACCGCTATCATCGAAGCAAAGAACTTGAAAACATTGAAGCTTGATGAGCTTGTGGGTTCTCTCCTTACTCATGAGATCATGAAGCAAGGAAGGGAAGATGAGAAGAAGAAAGAAGAGAAAAGGGTAGAGAAGCTTGAGGTTGAGAAGAAGAAGAAGATGGGAATAGCTCTCAAGGCTAAAGCTTCACAACATGATGAGAGCTCATCTAGTGATGAGGATGAACTTGAAGAATTGGCTATGATAGCCAAACGATTCTCACGTTTCATGAGGTCCAACCGGGGAAGAAAAATCCAAAGGAAGATGGACTTCAAAGGCAAGAACAAAGAAGAAGGAAAGGATCCTATCATTTGCTATGAGTGCAAACAACCCGGCCACATACGTTCGGAGTGCCCTCAACTCAAGAAGAAGGGCTTTGAGAAGAAGAAAATACTCAAAGCCAAGCTTGCTACTTGGAGTGATGAGGAGTCATCGAAGGATGACGAACAAGAAATGGCTAATCTTTGTCTCATGGCACTTGAGGAAGATTCCTCCTTGGTAACCTCTAACTCATCTACTTTAGATTTTTCATATGAAGAGTTAAATGATGCATATGATGAGTTACAAGAGGTATATGATGAATTAGTTGAGAAATATAAGGAGTCGGTCATTAGGAATAAAAAGATTATTCTAGAACTAAATGAGAAAAATGACTCACTTACTCAAGCTAATTCTAAATTTGAGAAAAAGATATTAGGATTAAAAGATGAACTTAAATTTTTTCAAGATGAAAATGTTGATCTTAATAATCTTTTATCTCAATGTAATTGTGAACACCAAAAGGTGTTGGGTGAGCTAAAAGAGCTCAAAAATTCTTTAAAAAATGTTGGTAGTGTCAAGCATGAAGTAGGAGAATCATCTAGAACACACCAACCTAAGAAAAAGACTAACTACTACAAACAAGGTAGCTACCCTAGACATAGTAGAGTTAAAAGAATTAGAAGTGTATGGGTTCCTAAAGAACTTGTAAAATCTAATAATATTATTGCTATGTCATCTTGGATTCCTAAGGGAACCAAGGTTTTGGGAGCTAACACTCATGGACCCAAAATGATTTGGGTACCAAAAACCAAAGTTTAATATCTTTGTTTGTAGGGGGAGCATTGCTACAAGGCCAAAGCACAAAGTCAAAACTCATGGTACCTTGATAGTGGATGCTCGAGACACATGACCGGAGACAAGAGTCGATTCATGGATTTAAAGCCAAAAAGTGGAGGAGTAGTAACATTTGGTGACAACTCCAAAGGCCACATTAAAGGTATTGGCTCCATAGGTAATCACTCTACCATTCTCATTGAAAATGTATTATATGTCGATGGTCTTAAACACAACTTATTGAGCATAAGTCAATTGTGTGATAAAGGATTTAATGTTTTATTTGATAAAAATGGATGCAAAATTGTAGACATTAAATCTAATAATATTATGCTCATAGGTCATCGCATAGGAAACATATACATGGTGCATCTAGATGACATACATACATCTCATGCATGCTTAGTTGCTCAAAATGAAAATGATGCATGGTTGTGGCATAGGAAGCTAAGACATGCTAGCATAAGTGTTTTAGAAAAATTAGTCTCTCTAAATCTAGTTAGAGGTTTACCCAAAATAAAATTTTCAAATGATAAAATTTGTGATGCATGCTCAAAGGGTAATCAACATAGGTCTTCCTTTAAATCCATTAATGATGTTTCTACTAGTAGATGTTTAAAACTAATTCACATGGATTTATTTGGGCCAATTAGGACTATGAGCTTGGGTGGTAAGTCTTATGCTTTTGTGCTAGTTGATGATTTTTCTAGATTTACTTGGGTTCTCTTTTTAAGTACTAAAGATGAGGCTTTGGAAAAATTCATCACATTTTCAAAATTAACCCAAAATGATCTTGAACTTAGAATTTCACATATTAGGAGTGATCATGGAACCGAGTTTCAAAATTTAGGGTTTGAAGATTTTTTAAATGAAAATGGTATTAGCCATAATTTTTCGGCTCCTCGAACTCCTCAACAAAATGGGGTAGTTGAGAGGAAAAATAGAACTTTACAAGAAATGGCTAGAACTATGCTTTGTGAAAACAATTTACCTAAATATTTTTGGGCGGAAACCACAAACACCGCTTGTTATATTGTAAATCGAGTAATGATTAGGCCAATTTTAAAGAGAACACCTTATGAGATTTTAAAATCCAAAAAGCCTAACATTAGCTATTTCCACCCTTTTGGGTGCAAGTGTTTTGTTTTAAATAATTGGAAAGATAACTTAGGTAAATTTGATGCAAAAAGTGATGAAGCCATTTTTATAGGTTACTCTTTAACCTCTAAAGCCTATCGAGTATTTAACAAAAGAACTTTAGTAGTAGAAGAATCTATTCATGTTGTATTCGATGATAACCTCCTTCCTGGGAAGGATTCTTGTGATGATGATGATGTAGGGATCATAAATGCCTTTGATGGAGGTCAAACTTCAAAGGAGGATGAGATTCCAACAAAGGAAGAGGACTCACAAGATCCACCTCTTGAAGCCTTGAAGGACTTGGCTATTGAGGAAAAGGAAGTGAGCTACCCAAGGGAGTTGAACTATGTCAAAGATGGTGAAATCTTGGGTGATCCATCCAAGGGGGTAACCACTCGTTCTTCTCTTAGATTAATGAACCATGTTGCATTTATCTCATGCATAGAGCCTAAAAATATAAAAGAAGCATTGAAAGATGATTTTTGGATTATGGCTATGCAAGAAGAGTTAAATCAATTTGAGAGAAGTAATGTATGGACATTAGTTGATAAGCCTAGTAATCAATCTACAATAGGAACTAAATGGGTCTTTAGGAACAAACTAGATGAGAGTGGTAACATTGTGAGAAATAAAGCTAGACTTGTAGCACAAGGTTACACTCAAGAAGAGGGAATAGATTTTGATGAAACCTATGCACCCGTAGCTAGAATGGAAGCCATTAGGATGTTGCTTGCATATGCATGTTATCATAATTTCAAGCTTTTTCAAATGGATGTTAAAAGCGCATTTTTAAATGGTTTTATAAATGAAGAAGTGTACGTGGAACAACCACCGGGTTTTGAAGATTCAAAATTTCCAAATCATGTTTTCAAACTTACCAAAGCTCTTTATGGTTTAAAACAAGCTCCTAGAGCTTGGTATGAAAGACTTTCAAATTTTTTGATTGAAAAAGGATTTGAAAAAGGTAAGGTGGACACTACACTTTTTATAAAAATGTATAAAAATGACATCTTAGTAGTTCAAATTTATGTTGATGATATTATTTTTGGTTCTACTAATGAATGTCATTGTCAAGAGTTTGCTAAGTTAATGCAAGGTGAATTTGAGATGAGCATGATGGGGGAGCTCTCATTCTTTTTAGGACTCCAAATCAAGCAAAAGAAGGATGGCACCTTCATCAACCAAGCAAAATACATAAAGGACATGCTCAAGAAGTTTGGCTTGGAGAATGCAAAGCCTCAAGCCACTCTTATGAGCTCATCTACAAAGCTTGACAAAGATGAAGGAGGTAAGTGTGTTGACTCTAAACTTTATCGTTCTATGATTGGATCTTTGCTTTACCTTACCGCAAGTAGACCGGATATCTTGTTTAGTGTTTGCTTGTGTGCTAGGTTTCAAGCTAGTCCTAGAGAGTCTCACCTTATAGCCGTTAAGAGAATCTTTAGATACCTTAGAGACACTCCTTGTTTAGGTCTTTGGTATCCTAGAGACTCTACCTTCAACCTTCATGCTTACTCGGATGCGGATTATGGGGGTTGCAAAATTGATAGGAAAAGTACTTCAGGAACTTGTCAATTCTTAGGTAGTATACTCATATCTTTGTTCTCTAAGAAACAAAATAGTGTAGCCTTATCTACCACCGAAGCCGAGTACATATCCTTAGGGAGTTGTTGTGCTCAAGTTCTTTGGATGAAGCAACAACTCTTAGATTATGGAATTAAAGTTGAAACCATACCCCTAAAATGTGACAACACTAGTGCAATATGTTTAACTAAAAATCCCATCCAACACTCTAGAACCAAACATATAGAAATAAGGCATCATTTCATTAGAGATCATGTCCTTAAGGAAGATGTGGTTATAGAGTACGTTGACACCTTGAATCAATTAGCGGACATATTTACAAAACCCTTAGACAAAGTGCGTTTTTGGTCCCTTAGGAGAGAGTTAGGTCTAGCTAGCCTATCTTGACCTTTTAGGACCTCTTTTATGCTTAAATATGCTTGATTTTGTGAAATGCCATGTTTATGTGTTTAAAATCCTAATTTCATCTATGCCTATTGTAACCCCCTTAACCCGGTCTAGACGGTTGACCCGAATTAAGAAAGTCACACGGGGAAAACCAAAGTCAACCCGAAAGTCAACCTTGATTAACGACCCTTTTTTTTTCCTTTTTAATCTTGTCTAGATGCACATTAACCTTAATTGTGATCATGCAAACAACATATCAAAAGATCACAAACATCAGATATCAAACAGGGACCCAATTGAACAAATTACAACTTTAGGGACCAAATTGTAAATTCTGATAAATTAAGGGACTTATCCCAAATTAAAGTTACCATCTTGAAATTAGTCAGGTTTCATGCTTCTCTGAGAAATTTCAGCTCAAAAGGACATCCACAGCTCATGCAATTGATCATACAAGATTTAGGACCAAAACGCAAACATTTCAAAACATGTAACTACCATGTCAGCCCCCCCTAACGGTCGACCGTTCCGAAACAGGCTAGCCCTGTTCCGAAACACGGGCCGTTCCGAAACGGGTTCCGGAACGTGGCTTCGGCAGAGGCCAAACCGTTTCGATACGGTGTATACCGTTTCGGACGCCTGGGTTCATGCAAGGCACCCGTTCCGAAACGGTACACCCCTGTTCCGAAACGCCTGCACAAAATTCAGCAAACAAGCATATCTAATCATGCAATTGGACGCTCAAACATGCTCCAAACATCACCAAACTTTACCAGCATGCAATTAAACACATTTAGGACATATGAGCATCATCAAATCAACAAAATAACATCGTATGCAAAAACGCCCAATTCAATGGTCATGCTTCCTACACAAGCTATCCACTCAAGCATCAACTTGCAAAACAAGCATATAAGGTTCAAACCCAAAAACCAGCAACATCATCAACATTCATCATACTTAGGGAGTCTTAAACACCTCCCAAAACATATACATTGGTCCCCCATCGCCAAAACATACAAAAGCTAAATGTTTAACAAAACCTTCCATACATTGAGCTCAACTTGAACTTGTTTGCTTGCCTCCTCTTGCTGCCCTCAATGTACTCTAATGCTCTGCATTATTGAATCAAGAAAACGAGAGAGCGTAAGCCAAAGCTTAGTGAGGAGTGCTCTTTTAAAACCATTCAATAATGCAATTAAAACCATTTGTAAAACATGCTTATAAACAACCTTTACACATGCTCAAGGCATACTTTAAATCAAGCAAAATCATGCTTCCACATTTCATTTACACAAGCATCTCATGCTTCAACATAAACATTAAATCATGCATCTCATGCATCTCATGTACTATACATGTCATATTGGCTCAAGTGAAACATTTCATTTATGAAATCAAGTTCAACGACTTTCCCCAAGGACTTTTAAACACCTTGGCCCCCAAGGACTTTTAAACACCTTGGCCATGGACTTTTAAAAACCATGAAAGGACCACACAAGGACTTTTAACCACCTTTGTGTCCGTAGCTTGAGTTACCCCAAGGACTTTTAAACACCTTGGCCCCAAGGACTTTTAAACACCTTGGCCCCATGGACTTTTAAACACCATGGAAAGGAGCACCTAAGGACTTTTAACCACCTTAGTGTCCGCAACAAGATCCATCCAAGGACTTTTAACCACCTTGATGATCTTAGATAACAAGGCTCACTCAAGGACTTTTAACCACCTTAGTGACCTTCACTTTTACAAACCATCACTTGCCAATACACACTTTATACATCATGTAATCCACTGTTTTAAAGCATTTAAACCAAGCCATTTCATCATGCATTTCAAAGCATTAAATCATCATTTAACAATGCATTAAAAACAAGGTACTCTTACCTAGAGACACCTTCAACACATGGCTTAAAACCTCAGCATATATCATGCTAAAACATCAGCAATTATCATGCTTAAACATGCTTTCAAAACAGTAAACAAATTATGCAAAATCATCATTTCACATTTCATCAAAACATGGCCACCACTTAGAGAGAGTAATCCGAGAACTTACACTTGAGCTTAGCAAAGTTGTTTAGACTTAAACTAAGCTCCCAAAACCTTGGTTTCAAAGCCGAAAACCATTTTCACAAATCCACTCACCGATTTCCACTTTGCTTCAAGCCAAAGCACCAAATCAAGCCTCCGGATCAACAAATCTTGGATCCAAGGATGCCTCCCCTGTTTCAACACATTAAAGCAGAGGATTAATGCATCATCATGCATTAATTGCTTCAATGAAAGCATCAAAACTCGCTGCTCTCACTAAACCTCCATTTTCGGCCACCAAACACAACCGAAAATGCATCCGAAACACTTCTAAACAAAGCCCAGCCACAAACCAGCAAAACCTCACTTCCATTAACATCATTTAACAACTAAAAACAACCTACAACCATCCTTATACCTCCAGCAACACCAGATCCACAAGATCACCACAAAAGCTACCTTAAAACACAAGCTAAAATTAGGAAACCCAACCTATCCGGGATTGCATCAATCAAGACTCATTTCCACTTCAATTTAATGATCATTTAACATCAAAAACACTTCTCAAAACACAGATTTAACAGATCAAACGAAAATCATGTGAAATCATCAAAATCTTGCATAATTAGCCAAGATCCATAAATCAACCTTAAAACCTTAAATCAATTATCAAATTAGGATTGAAAACTTTAGGAATTTCATTAAAGAACTTGAAGTTCAGAGGAGAAGGACGTTCTTACCTCCAAACTTGAGTTTCTCCTCTTTTTGGAATAGAAAAGCTTGATAAATCTTGAAGCAATTGAAGAGGATTTGAAGACACAATGATTTGCAATCAATTGAGAGTTGAAAGAAGGTTTTTAGGTGAGAAAATCAGAATGGGATCTCTGGAAATTGAGTGTTTGGGTTGAGAGAAAAAGATAGGAAGAAAATAGGTAGTTAAATGAGAAAATAGCTAAAATAGATTTTCCCTCCTTTTGATTCTTTTAAAATCAGAATTATGTGTTAAAATATCTTAGAAAAATCTGGAGAAACTCCCTTTGGGTAAATAGCTCCTTAAAGATTCAAAGTTTCAACTCTTTATAAAATAGCCACCAAACTTTCAAAAATTACATTTTGGTCACTAACCAAAATGTCACACTTCCGAAACTCATTTTCCAAAATTGATTTCACAGTTCACTTAAATATAATAAAAGATGATTTTAGAACATTTTTCCATATTTTTAATGCAACCCGAACTAGGCTTTCCTAATTTAACCTCTTACGATTCGAACAGCACTTTGACCAACCGGTCAACGCCCAAGACTTCCAAGCCCAAAACCGGGGCGTTACAACTCTCCCCCCCTTAAGAAATTTCGTCCTCGAAATTTACCTGAAGGGAAGAGATAAGGAAACTGCTTCAACATATCTTCCTTCCGCTCCCATGTGGCTTCCTCAACACCGCGATGCTTCCACAGCACCTTCACCAACTCAATGGTCTTGCCACGAAGAACCTTGTTATCTGAATCCAGAACCTTCACCGGTTCCTCATCATAGGTCAAATCCGGATTCAATTCCACTTCCTCCACAGGCAACACATGCGAAGGGTCAGATCTATACCTCCGGAGCATAGAAACATGGAACACATCATGAATCTTCTCCAGCTCCTGGGGTAACCTCAACCGATACGCAACAGGACCAACACGCTCAACAACCTCATACGGTCCAATGTATCTAGGGCTCAGCTTACCCTTCCGACCAAACCTCATCACCTTCTTCCAAGGCGAAACCTTCAAGAACACGCGATCACCCACCGCAAACTCTATCTCCTTACGCTTCAAATCCGCGTAAGACTTCTGCCGATCAGAAGCAGCCTTCAACCGCTCACATATGAGCTTCACCTTCTCGGTAGTCCCTTTCAACAAAGCAGGCATCGAAACCAACTTTTGACCAGTTTCAGCCCAACACAGAGGAGTCCTACACCTCCTCCCATACAGAGCCTCATAAGGTGCCATCTGTATACTCGCCTGATAACTGTTGTTGTAAGCGAACTCAACCAAAGGCAGATGCTTCTCCCAAGAACCTTGGAACTCTATCATGCAGCATCTCAACATATCCTCCAAAATCTGAATAACTCGCTCAGACTGGCCATCCGACTGAGGATGATAGGATGTACTGAAATGCAACCTTGTACCCAGAGCTTGATGCAAACACTGCCAAAAACGCGATGTGAACCTCGGATCCCTATCCGACACGATCGACTTAGGCACACCATGCAACCTCACAACCTCAACAATGTACAGCTCTGCCAGCTTATCCAAAGAAAACGTAGTATGCACAGGCAAGAAATGTGCACACTTCGTCAGGCGATCCACAATCACCCAAACAGAATTCTTCTTCGACGGAGACAAAGGCAAACCAGATACAAAATCCATGGTAACCCTCTCCCACTTCCATTCAGGGATTTTCAACGGTTGCAACAAACCAGAAGGAACCTGATGTTCAGCCTTAACTCGCTGACACACCAAACACTTGCTCACGAACTCTGCCACATCCTTCTTCAGACCTACCCAATAGTACTCATCACGAAGATCGCGATACATCTTTGTACTACCAGGATGCATAGCAAAAGGACTACTATGACCTTCAGCTAGAATAGCACGCCTCAACTCAGCATCAGCAGGCACTACTATCCGACTACCAAAACACAACACCCCATCCTCATTAAAGCAGAAATCCGAAGGCCTACCCTCTGCGATATCCTGAACATGAGACACCAAGGAGTCATCCAACAACTGCTTATCCTTGATCAACTGAACCAACGACGGTTTCACTTGCAACTCAGCAACAAGACCACCATCCTGCGATAAGCTCAAGCTAGCAAACATAGCTCTCAGCTCCACAGCTACCTTCCTACTCAAGGCATCCGCAACAACATTGGCCTTTCCAGGATGATACTCAATCGTCAGATCATAATCCTTGAGCAACTCCAACCAACGTCGCTGCCTGAGATTCAACTCCTTCTGAGACATCAGATACCTCAAACTCTTGTGATCCGTGTACATAGTACACTTCTCACCATACAGATAATGCCGCCAGATCTTCAGAGCGAAAACCACTGCAGCCAGCTCAATATCATGCGTAGGATAATTGCGCTCATGCACCTTCAACTGCCGTGACGCATAAGCCACAACCTTACCCTCTTGCATCAGTACACACCCCAAACCAACATAGGATGCATCGCTGTAGACTACAAACTCTTTCCCTGATTCAGGCTGAATCAAGATAGGAGCTTGCGTCAAAGCCATCTTCAGCTTCTCAAAAGCTTGCTGTCTCGCTTCTGTCCACTCATACTTAACATCTTTCTGCAGCAACTTCGTCAAAGGAGCAGCAATCTTGGAAAAACCATCCACAAATCTTCGGTAGTATCCTGCTAAACCAAGGAAACTACGAACCTCCTGAACAGACTTAGGAACTTTCCAGTTCATCACTGCTTCAATCTTCTGAGGATCAACCCGAATCCCCTCAGCTGAGACCACATGCCCAAGAAAAACCACCTCTCTAAGCCAGAACTCACACTTGCTCAGCTTAGCATAAAGCTGATTCTCCAACAAAGCTTGCAACACAATCCTCAAATGCTCTTCGTGCTCTTCCTCGGTACGCGAGTACACAAGGATATCATCAATGAACACCACAACAAACTTGTCCAGGTATTCATGAAAAACACGATTCATCATGTCCATGAAAGCAGCAGGAGCATTTGTCAAACCAAACGGCATTACAAGGAACTCATAATGCCCATACCTTGTCCTGAAAGCTGTCTTAGGCACATCCACATCCTTCACCTTCAACTGATAATACCCTGACCTCAAGTCAATCTTAGAGAACACAGCAGCTCCCCGAAATTGATCAAAGAGATCATCAATCCTCGGCAAAGGATACCGATTCTTGATAGTCAACTTGTTCAGCTGACGGTAATCAATGCACATCCTCATCGTGCCATCTTTCTTCTTCACAAACAAGACAGGAGCACCCCAGGGCGAAACACTCGGCCGGATGAAACCACGATCAAGCAACTCTTGCAACTGCGTCTTCAGCTCCTTCAGCTCTTTAGGTGCCATTCTATAGGGAGTAATGGACACAGGAGTGGTATTCTCATACAGCTCAATACCAAACTCCACCTCGCGATTAGGAGGTAAACCAGGCAACTCCTCAGGAAAAACATCAGGAAACTCCTTCACAACCCTGATATCCTGCACCCTCAGCTCCTTCAAACTAGGATTCATCACAAAAGCTAGAAAAGCTTCACAACCTTGCCTCAGCATCCTGCTCGCCTCCAAGGTAGAAACAACATTGGCAAGAAACTTCACATTCTCACCAACCACCACCACTTCATAATCATCCCCAAGCTTAAGCGAAACCCGCTTATTCTCACAATCCACAACAGCACGATGCTCAGCAAGCCAATCCATACCAAGGATCACATCAAAACCATAAAAGGGCAACTCCATAAGATCAACATGAAAGACATGCTCTTGAACAACCAAAGGACACCTTCTATAAAGCTTACGAGTCACAACAGTTTCACCAAAAGAACTAGTGACTCTAACACCAACATCCAAAGACTCAACAGGCAAACCAAGCAACTCAGCATGCTCACGAAGAATGTATGAATGCGTAGATCCAGAATCAATCAAAGAAAGCAATGACAAGGATTGCAAAGTAAAGGTACCTGCAATCACATCAGCATCATTCCTTCCTTCGCGCTGAGCATACACCCTCGCTTGGCCACCACCCTCAGGTTGAATAGCCACAACATGAGCTACACCGCGACCACCTTCCTCTCGCCTCTGAAAATTACCACGGCCGCACCCACGACCTCTCTGCGGTACTGCAACAGCAGGAGCACGCTCTTGACCACCAGCCATCCTCGGACAATCACGCCTCAAATGGTCAGCAGAACCACAGTTCCAACACTCATAACCAGCTGCCATCACAGAAGCTTGCACCTCCCTCCCAGCACGAGGACAGTCACGCTTCAAGTGACCACGCGAACCGCAGATCCAACAAGCACTAGGGTCAGCTCTAGCATTGCCACCCCTAGCAGGTGCACCTCCACCTCTCTTAGACGAAGACTGAAACCTCTGATCGCGTCCCCTCTTGTTCCGTCCACCGGAACTATACTCAGCAGTTCTCTCTCCAGAACTAACTCCAGCACCTTTAGCAGACAAACTCAGATTCATCTCAATGTCCTTTGATCGACTCACCAACACATCGAAATCATTGTACTCCGCAGCCAACATATAGGTCTTAACTTCCGTCACCAAGCCATAACGGAACCTTTCGCACCTCTCGCGCTCATCAGGTATCAGCTCCGGTGCATACTGGCTAAGACGTACAAATTGTACCTCATACTCAGCCACACTCATGCTCCCTTGGGTCAGAGACATGAATTCACGCTTCTTCTCGTCCAGATATCTAACTCCCAGATATCTCCTCTTAAACGCATGCTGAAAGAACGTCCAAGTAACATCAGCATCAGCCATACCAGAGATTGTGGTCGTCCACCACGTATAAGCATCACCTTGCAGCAGCGACACCACACATCCCAGCTTTTGCACATCAGTGCAACTCATCTGTCCCAAGACACGCTTGGTACTCTCCAACCATGCTTCAGACCTCTCAGCTGACATACCCCTAAACTCAGTCCCACCAAGACTGCGCAAACGTTCTAAGGGTAGTCTAGCACCAGCATCTCCCTGATGCCCAGCTCCTTGAGCTCCAGCTACTGCTGCTCGAAACGCACCCGCAATAGCTTGTACCAGCACAGACATGTCAGGCATCGCTTGCCCCTGACCAGCCTCAGGTCCTGCAGCTCCAGCACCAGCTGCCTCAGCTCCTGCTCTTTCCCTCTCCGCACCACCACCACCAGGTGGAGGAGGAGGTATCACAGCACTACCCATGTGCTCATCATTCACATTCCCCTCCGGGGTCGTAGCTCTCGCGCTACTCCGTAACTCTCTACGTGGTGCCATATTATTACCATGCATAACAATACAAAATAAAACAAGTCAGGACCAGCAAGGTAAGCAAATTCCAAGTATTCAAGCTCAATTTCTTTCAAAAACAACATCATCTCTTTAGCTTTTGTTTGGAAATGGGTACCCTCATCATGCATCATCACAACATGCATCACATACACATCATCATCACAAATCACTGAACATGCTTTCACTCAACAAGCATACCAACCAAACCATGCTTCAATCATGCATAACAACATTCCCAATTACTCGAGAACTCAGCTCTGATACCACCAAATGTAACCCCCTTAACCCGGTCTAGACGGTTGACCCGAATTAAGAAAGTCACACGGGGAAAACCAAAGTCAACCCGAAAGTCAACCTTGATTAACGACCCTTTTTTTTTTCCTTTTTAATCTTGTCTAGATGCACATTAATCTTAATTGTGATCATGCAAACAACATATCAAAAGATCACAAACATCAGAGATCAAACAGGGACCCAATTGAACAAATTACAACTTTAGGGACCAAATTGTAAATTCTGATAAATTAAGGGACTTATCCCAAATTAAAGTTACCATATTGAAATTAGTCAGGTTTCATGCTTCTCTGAGAAATTTCAGCTCAAAAGGACATCCACAGCTCATGCAATTGATCATACAAGATTTAGGACCAAAACGCAAACATTTCAAAACATGTAACTACCATGTCAGCCCCCCCTAACGGTCGACCGTTCCGAAACAGGCTAGCCCTGTTCCGAAACACGGGCCGTTCCGAAACGGGTTCCGGAACGTGGCTTCGGCAGAGGCCAAACCGTTTCGATACGGTGTATACCGTTTCGGACGCCTGGGTTCATGCAAGGCACCCGTTCCGAAACGGTACACCCCTGTTCCGAAACGCCTGCACAAAATTCAGCAAACAAGCATATCTAATCATGCAATTGGACACTCAAACATGCTCCAAACATCACCAAACTTTACCAGCATGCAATTAAACACATTTAGGACATATGAGCATCATCAAATCAACAAAATAACATCGTATGCAAAAACGCCCAATTCAATGGTCATGCTTCCTACACAAGCTATCCACTCAAGCATCAACTTGCAAAACAAGCATATATGGTTCAAACCCAAAAACCAGCAACATCATCAACATTCATCATACTTAGGGAGTCTTAAACACCTCCCAAAACATATACATTGGTCCCCCATTGCCAAAACATACAAAAGCTAAATGTTTAACAAAACCTTCCATACATTGAGCTCAACTTGAACTTGTTTGCTTGCCTCCTCTTGTTGCCCTCAATGTACTCTAATGCTCTGCATTATTGAATCAAGAAAACGAGAGAGCGTAAGCCAAAGCTTAGTGAGGAGTGCTCTTTTAAAACCATTCAATAATGCAATTAAAACCATTTGTAAAACATGCTTATAAACAACCTTTACACATGCTCAAGGCATACTTTAAATCAAGCAAAATCATGCTTCCACATTTCATTTACACAAGCATCTCATGCTTCAACATAAACATTAAATCATGCATCTCATGCATCTCATGTACTATACATGTCATATTGGCTCAAGTGAAACATTTCATTTATGAAATCAAGTTCAACGACTTTCCCCAAGGACTTTTAAACACCTTGGCCCCCAAGGACTTTTAAACACCTTGGCCATGGACTTTTAAACCCCATGAAAGGACCACACAAGGACTTTTAACCACCTTTGTGTCCGTAGCTTGAGTTACCCCAAGGACTTTTAAACACCTTGGCCCCAAGGACTTTTAAACACCTTGGCCCCATGGACTTTTAAACACCATGGAAAGGAGCACCTAAGGACTTTTAACCACCTTAGTGTCCGCAACAAGATCCATCCAAGGACTTTTAACCACCTTGATGATCTTAGATAACAAGGCTCACTCAAGGACTTTTAACCACCTTAGTGACCTTCACTTTTACAAACCATCACTTGCCAATACACACTTTATACATCATGTAATCCACTGTTTTAAAGCATTTAAACCAAGCCATTTCATCATGCATTTCAAAGCATTAAATCATCATTTAACAATGCATTAAAAACAAGGTACTCTTACCTAGAGACACCTTCAACACATGGCTTAAAACCTCAGCATATATCATGCTAAAACATCAGCAATTATCATGCTTAAACATGCTTTCAAAACAGTAAACAAATCATGCAAAATCATCATTTCACATTTCATCAAAACATGGCCACCACTTAGAGAGAGTAATCCGAGAACTTACACTTGAGCTTAGCAAAGTTGTTTAGACTTAAACTAAGCTCCCAAAACCTTGGTTTCAAAGCCGAAAACCATTTTCACAAATCCACTCACCGATTTCCACTTTGCTTCAAGCCAAAGCACCAAATCAAGCCTCCGGATCAACAAATCTTGGATCCAAGGATGCCTCCCCTGTTTCAACACATTAAAGCAGAGGATTAATGCATCATCATGCATTAATTGCTTCAATGAAAGCATCAAAACTCGCTGCTCTCACTAAACCTCCATTTTCGGCCACCAAACACAACCGAAAATGCATCCGAAACACTTCTAAACAAAGCCCAGCCACAAACCAGCAAAACCTCACTTCCATTAACATCATTTAACAACTAAAAACAACCTACAACCATCCTTATACCTCCAGCAACACCAGATCCACAAGATCACCACAAAAGCTACCTTAAAACACAAGCTAAAATTAGGAAACCCAACCTATCCGGGATTGCATCAATCAAGACTCATTTCCACTTCAATTTAATGATCATTTAACATCAAAAACACTTCTCAAAACACAGATTTAACAGATCAAACGAAAATCATGTGAAATCATCAAAATCTTGCATAATTAGCCAAGATCCATAAATCAACCTTAAAACCTTAAATCAATTATCAAATTAGGATTGAAAACTTTAGGAATTTCATTAAAGAACTTGAAGTTCAGAGGAGAAGGACGTTCTTACCTCCAAACTTGAGTTTCTCCTCTTTTTGGAATAGAAAAGCTTGATAAATCTTGAAGCAATTGAAGAGGATTTGAAGACACAATGATTTGCAATCAATTGAGAGTTGAAAGAAGGTTTTTAGGTGAGAAAATCAGAATGGGATCTCTGGAAATTGAGTGTTTGGGTTGAGAGAAAAAGATAGGAAGAAAATAGGTAGTTAAATGAGAAAATAGCTAAAATAGATTTTCCCTCCTTTTGATTCTTTTAAAATCAGAATTATGTGTTAAAATATCTTAGAAAAATCTGGAGAAACTCCCTTTGGGTAAATAGCTCCTTAAAGATTCAAAGTTTCAACCCTTTATAAAATAGCCACCAAACTTTCAAAAATTACATTTTGGTCACTAACCAAAATGTCACACTTCCGAAACTCATTTTCCAAAATTGATTTCACAGTTCACTTAAATATAATAAAAGATGATTTTAGAACATTTTTCCATATTTTTAATGCAACCCGAACTAGGCTTTCCTAATTTAACCTCTTACGATTCGAACAGCACTTTGACCAACCGGTCAACGCCCAAGACTTCCAAGCCCAAAACCGGGGCGTTACACCTATAGTTAGGGGGAGTATGTTTATGCTTGAATATGTTTTTCCTGCTCATTCATGAAATTTATGCATGTTAGGCCTATTAAAACTTCATTTTTCTGCACTTTTAGAGCCTTTTCTGCACTTCAAGGCCCAGGTGTATCGAAACGGGTGACTCTGTTTCGATACGGATACCTTAAATCCTGTTCTGAGAGAAGGGCATTTCGAAACGCCTCCAAAGCATTCCGAAATGTTTTTGCTACTGCCAAGGGGTGTACCGAAACGTGTTTCGATACGGGTCAACAGGGTTTCGATACGGTCAACACCGTATCGAAACGGTCAGCCTATGGTCTCAAAACGGTCAAACCCTAGTCGTCCCGTTTCGAAACGAGTCTTGACCGTTCCGAAACAGCATCGCGGATAGCTTTATTTAGGGCTTTTAATGTGAAATTTCACTTTTTATCAAACCCTTAAAAACCCTAAACCGCCTCCATCTCTATAAATACCCTCTCAAACTCATTGTTTTTCACAAAATTGTGAGGGGTTTTACTCTAAAACTCAAGTCTAAGCAAGTTTCATCAACATTGTGCAAGGATTTTCATCAAATCTTCCAAAATCCCAAACTAAGGTAATTTTTTTATTTTTTTCTTTTTCTTTCAATTTATGTTCGAATCTTAGGTTAGAAAATTTTATTTTTGTATACATTATAGTTTTTCCTTTGTGGGTTTTCCATATCTTGTAAAAAAATTTCAAAATCTCAAAATTTTTGATTCGAATATAAATTTTTTCAGTCGTCTTTTTCTTACTGTTTTTTTTATTTTAATTTTGTTTCAAAAACCTAAGTGGGATTTATTATTGGATTGATTTTAAATATCAATGCATACACTTAATTTTAAAATATACTTGCTTAATGTTTTTAGATGGCGGATCAAGCTAACAAAAAGCGCAAGGCCGTTCAAACCGGTGATTCGCGTTCGTCCGAATCTTACTCTACTTTTTCAGAAATCCCTCAAAACTCCGGAGATGCGTGCTCGCTTCTCTTATGTCAAGGATTTCGAAATTCGTAAAGAACGCGTCATTGATCTTGACTTCCTCAACTCCGAGCGATTCCTATTCCGTTATCTCGACCGTTTGAGTGAGTGGAATCTTATCTTGTTCTTGAGCATTCCGGATATTCGCTACAAACACATGGTACTCCTTTTCTACTCTAATGCTCGTTTTATTTATGATGAGACCAAAATCGAGATTATAGGAATTGAGTCTTCCTTATTGGGCAAAAAGTTTGTTGTCAATGTTGCTCTCTTGGAGTCTATTTTTAAACTTAAGGATGAGGGTCTTGAGGATGAACGCCACTTTGGCACTTTCACCGGTAAGGCACTTACTTTGGATGTGCACGATCGCGTTCTTCACTTAATGGTTTCTTGGTTCATTCGACCTTCCGGAGGTAAATACTCTCATATCCGTCAAACTGATCATTTTTGGCTTGAGTGTTTCCGTAAGGGTGAGCGCCCAAATGTGCCTAAAATAATTTTTGCCGAGATAGTCAATAATATTAAGCTTATTGACACAAATGAGTTGAAGTCGTTTACCTATGGCATACTCTTGAGCTACATCTTTCATGATCTTGGTATCGATTGTTCCTACGACTCTCCGGAACCTCGCAAGACCAAGATTGGTGAATCATCCCTTCGCAAGTCCGGGTTTACATATGTGAATGATGTTTGGGAAAGAATTGATAGAGAAGCCGTTCCTCCTCCCGTTGCTCCTCCACCGCAAGTTCAAGTTGCAAACAATGAAGCCCTCACGGCTCTCATTACCGAGCGGTTCAATGCTTTGGATACTCGCATTGCTTCGGGTTTTGAATCTATGGACAATCGTTTGAAGAATGTCGAGGATCGTCTTCATACTCTTGAGACTTCCCACTCAAACTTGGATCTATCCTTCTCTATGCTCTATGGGCAATGGACGAAGTTTCACCGTTCTCAAGCCAAGAGCGATGATGATACTTCGGATGATGATGACGAGGCCTAGGATCTTCATATCATATTATCTATGCATTTTAGAATTAAGATTGCATCTTTATGTTTTATTATGTTTTAGGAACCTATGCTTTTGGCTTTTTATTTGGGATTTTATGTTGAACTTAATGTTGGTTTATGTTTTGGATATTTTGATATTATGAATTAATATTATGGTTGCTTATTAATGCTTATTGGTACTAATCCTTTGTCTTCTCTATGAGCTTTCATTGTTCTTTTTGATCTAACAAAAAGGGGGAGAAGAAATTTAAGAGCCACAAACTAAAATTCGTTTTAAATTTTAAAAAGGTTTTTTAAAGCTTTACAACTTGGATTTCAAATCAAAAATTTCTTTTAACTTTAAAAACATATCTTAAATTAAGGGGGAGTTAGAATATTTTCAAAACTTTCAAAATTCTCAAAAATGCTAACTTTGGTTTTGTTATATCAAAAAGGGGGAGATTGTGAAACAAATATTTTAATTTTGATATAACTAAAAACCTAAGGACTAAATTGAAAATGTCAAAACGAATTTTAAGTCCTCAAAATATCCCCATATAATTTTAAGATTATGCCCAAGTTAAAAACAAATTTTTTCAAATATTTTTCTAAGTGTTTCAAGCTAAAACAGTGATTTTCAAGCTCCTGTTTCGAAACGGCCCTCAGGCGTTTCGAAACGTTTTCATCACTGTCAACCACCGATCCGAAACGTGTATCGAAACACTTGACCCCGTTTCGAAACGGTATCTCACGTTTCGAAACTGTTCTTCATATTTGTTTTAAAAAGGCCAACGGTTGAAATATTTGTTGAATATTTAAAGATAAAAAGGGTGTTTCGAAACGGGCTAAGGCCGTTCCGAAACGACCCTTGACAGTAGCAAATCCGTTTCGAAACGGATCCAAATCGTTTCGAAACAGGCCTTAAGTTTAATTTGAAAATAAGACCGTTGAATATGTTTTTAACTGATTTTTTGAAAACCGTTAAGGTGTTTCGAAACTTGCTAAGACCGTTTCGAAACGACCCTTGATAGTGGCAAAAGTGTTTCGAAACGGCCCTAAGGCGTTTCGAAACGGGCTCTTAAATGCACCCCAACGACTCTTTCTATTTTAGTCCGTTCCGAAATAGGTACCCCGCGTTTCGAAACGAGTTGTTGCAGACTGCATTTATGGTGGTGAGATAACATCCCAACGGCTCTATTGATGAGTGCAACAACCACAACGGCTAGAATTCAATGAGAAGGTATAAAAGAGACTTCTAAAAGCACCAGCAACAACTATTGATCCAAAAGCAAACATCCAAACATCAAATCCAAGCAATTGTGCACAAATCCCATTTTGTCTAAAACCCCAATTGTAATTTTCATTCATATCTTGTTCAATTGGGTTGAGTGCTTGTAATTGGGCTATTATTTGTATTGAGATATATCTAATTAGCCATCAAATTTCTTTGTTTACTTGTGTGAGGATTGGGTTGATTTTTGGGTAGAAAAATCAACCGAAATTGTAAAGGGTTGCCTCCTTGTCCTAGAAAAGGGGAAGAGCAATTTAGTGGAATTGTTGCAAATCCTTAGTGAAGCTAAGGTAGTGGATGTAGAGTTCATTTGGAACTTGAACCACTCTAAATCCCTTGTCAATTATTTTCAATTTGCAATTTCCACCACAAAACCTTTAAATTTCCAATTCACCCCCTCTTGGTCAATATCGATCTTGCGATCCACTCAACACCATGTCCGTACGCAATCCCGTGAATTGCTCATTGAGGAAAGTCATTAGAGCATCCATGGAAGGTGAAGGAGGAGGAGCTTGAGGAACTTGTTCAACTTGTGGATTAACAAATTGTTTCGCGGCCTCGATAGGGAGCTCGGATAGACGTAACCAATTACCATTAAAATAATGGAACTTACCCCTTGCAAGAGAACGTTCATCGGTGGGATCGGTGAGGGGAGATGGGTAGTCATGCGAGCAATCAATCTCCTTTTGTAGGAAGAAGTAGCTTAGGGTCGTACCATAGGTGAAGGAAGTGACAAGGGTGGTGTAGCGATGTTGCACAAGATAGACGATCTCCACAAACATGATATGAGCAAGGTTCGGACGTTGTCTCTCACGGAAGCATCGAATCCAAAAGTCATCCACTTGACGGATGGTAGATTTCTTCCCTCCGGAGGGCCTAAACCACCAAGAGACCATCAAATGGAGGATCCGATCTTGAGCATTTAGGGTGGTGACGGAACCATAAGAACATGGCCAAAAGCATTCTCATCGTCAAGGTATTCATCCTCCAACTTAAATACCTCACAAATAGATTTGACATCTATAGTGATTTTCTTACCCATAAGATAGGAATTAACCGCAGTAACAACCCCATCGCGATTAGCACAACATTTGGCATTAGCATAAAAGATTAAAACCAAAATACGAAAATAAAACCCGGGAACGGAGAGAAAATCCATAAACTTCCATTGTTGGAGCAAAGGTAGATATGCGAACTTGAATCGCTCCGAGTCAAGAAAAGGAATAGAGATTACCCTTTCCGGACGGATCTTGTAGTTTTGGAATTGACGAAAATAGGTGAGAGCTCCTTGAGATTGAAAAGAGTGTTGATAGATTTGAGTGAGATTCGGACGAGCACTCTCTCCGGTATTGGATGATTCACCGGTTTCATTAAGACGTGATCTCTTCCTAGAGGGGGCCATGAGCTAGAAAACAAATGTATGCATTAAGATCTCTTCATTCAACTCATTTAAAAATAAAAAATTAAGGTAAAAAAAATTTAAAGCAAAATTTTGAAAGGAGATTTTAAAATAAAGTTTGGTAAAGAAGACAAACAAAATTTTAAAAACAAAACAAAAAAAAAAGTTTGAAAATGAAAATAAAAAAAAGAAAAAGAAAGGGTTTTACCTTGATAGTGATTAGAGAAGAATGGAAGAAAAGCCTAGCACCAAATTGATGAAAATGCCTTAGAGCTTTGATTGATTTGAAACCCTCTTGATGTTTTTGAGTTGTGGTGTGAAAATATGAGGGAGGAAGAGGCTATTTATAGGCTGAAAACGGCTAGGGTTTTTAGGGTTTTAAGGAATTTTAATTTTGGTAAAAGTTGAACACTTTAAATGCAAAATTAAAGCAGTCTGCGCAATCGCGTATCGATACGCCTGAGGGTGTATCGATACGGGGGTAAAGACGTAATTCCCATAAAAATACTCATTGAAGGACCGTATTGAAACAAATGCAATCCGTATCGAAACGATTGTAGCTCGTATCGAAACAGGTTTAACCGTATCGATACCCGTTTAAGGCAAAATGAAGTCTGAGAAACTAATGAAGTACTCGTATCGATACGCGTAGGGCCGTATCGATACCCTAAGCCCAGAAATACATTTTAGGCCTAAAGAACAACCAAAAGCTCGATTCTAACATCTCCTAAAGGAATGCAAATGATGAATGAGCAGTTCTAAGCATATTTTAATAGAATCATACCCCTAGCTATAGGCATGGATATTTTCAAGAGTTACAACACACAAACATGCAATTTCACAAGATCAAGCAATTTTAAGCACAAAAGGGGTCCTAAAAGGTCAAGATATGCTAGTTAGACCTAACTCTCTCCTAAGGGACCAAAAATGCTCTTTGTCTAAAGGTTTTGTAAAGATGTCCGTTAATTGATTTAAGGTGTCAACATACTCTATAACAACATCTTCTTTAAGGACATGATCTCTAATGAAATGATGCCTTATTTCTATATGTTTGGTTCCAGAGTGTTGGATGGGATTTTTTGTCAAACATATGGCACTAGTGTTATCACACTTAAGGGGTATGGTTTCAACTTTAGTACCATAATATAAGAGTTGTTGCTTCATCCAAAGGACTTGAGCACAACAACTCCCTAAGGATATGTACTCGGCTTCGGTGGTAGATAAGGCTACACTATTTTGTTTCTTAGAGAACCAAGATATGAGCATACTACCTAGGAATTGACAAGTTCCCGAAGTACTCTTCCTATCGATTATACACCCCCATAATCTGCATCCGAATAAGCATGAAGGTTGAAGGTTGAGTCTCTAGGGTACCAAAGACCTAAACAAGGAGTATCTCTAAGGTACCTAAAGATTCTCGTAACGGCTATAAGGTGAGACTCTCTAGGACTAGCTTGAAACCTAGCACACAAGCAAACACTAAACAAGATATCTGGTCTACTTGCAGTAAGGTAAAGCAATGATCCAATCATAGAACGGTAAAGCTTAGAGTCAACACACTTACATCCTTCATCTTTGTCAAGTTTTGTAGATGAGCTCATAGGTGTAGCTTGAGGCTTTGCATTCTCCAAGCCAAACTTCTTGAGCATATCCTTGATGTACTTTGCTTGATTGATGAAGGTGCCATCCTTCCTTTGCTTGATTTGGAGTCCCAAAAAGATTGAGAGCTCCCCCATCATGCTCATCTCGAATTCACCTTGCATTAGCTTAGCAAACTCTTTGCAATGACATTCGTTAGTAGAACCAAAAATTATATCATCAACATAAATTTGCACTACTAAAATGTCATTTTTATACCTTTTTTTATGAAAAGTGTAGTGTCCACCTTACCTTTTTCAAAACCTTTTTCAATTAAAAAGTTTGAAAGTCTTTCATACCAAGCTCTAGGAGCTTGTTTTAAACCATAAAGAGCTTTAGTGAGTTTGAAAACATGATTTGAGAATTTTGAGTCTTCAAAACCCGGTGGTTGTTCCACGTACACTTCCTCATTTATAAAACCATTTAAAAACGCGCTTTTAACATCCATTTGAAAAAGCTTGAAATTATGATAACATGCATATGCAAGCAACATCCTAATGGCTTCCATTCTAGCTACGGGTGCATAGGTTTCATCAAAATATATTCCCTCTTCTTGAGTGTAACCTTGTGCTACTAGTCTAGCTTTGTTTCTCACAATGTTACCACTCTCATCTAGTTTGTTTCTAAAGACCCATTTAGTTCCTATAGTAGATTGATTACTTGACCTATCAACTAATGTCCAAACATTACTTCTCTCAAATTGATTTAACTCTTCTTGCATAGCCATAATCCAAAAATCATCTTTCAATGCTTCATTTATATTCTTAGGCTCTATGCATGAGATAAATGCAACATGATTCATAAGTTTAAGAGAAGATCTAGTGGTTACCCCCTTGGATGTATCACCCAAGATTTCACCATCTTTGACATAGTTGAACTCCCTTGGGTAGCTCACTTCCTTTTCCTCAAGAGCCAAGTCATTCAAGGCTTCAAGAGGTGGATCTTGTGTATCCTCTTCTTTTGTTGGAATCTCATCCTCCTTTGAAGTTTGTCCTCCATCAAAGGCATTTATGATTCCTACATCATCATCATCACAAGAATCCTTCCTTGGAAGGAGGTTATCATCGAATACAACAAGTATAGATTCTTCTACTACTAAAGTTCTCTTGTTAAATACACGATAGGCTTTAGAGGTTAAAGAATATCCTATGAAAATAGCTTCATCACTTTTTGCATCAAATTTACCTAAGTTTTCTTTTCCATTATTTAAAACAAAACACTTGCAACCAAATGGATGAAAATAGCTAATGTTAGGCTTTTTAGATTTTAAAATCTCATAAGGTGTTTTCTTTAAAATTGGCCTAATCATTACTCGGTTTACAATCTAGCAAGTGGTGTTTGTGGCTTCCGCCCAAAAATATTTAAGTAAATTGTTTTCACAAAGCATGGTTTTAGCCATTTCTTGTAAAGTTCTATTTCCCCTCTTAACTACCCCATTTTGTTGAGGAGTCTGAGGAGCCGAAAAATTGTGGCTAATACCATTTTCATTTAAAAACTCTTCAAACCCTTAATTTTGAAACTCGGTTCCATGATCACTTCTAATATGAGAAATTCTAAGTTCAAGATCATTTTGGGTTAGTTTTGAAAATGTGATGAATTTTTCTAAAGCCTCATCTTTAGTACTTAAAAATAGAACCCAAGTAAATCGAGAAAAATCATCAACAAGAACAAATGCATAAGATTTACCACCCAAGCTCATAGTCCTAATTGGCCCAAATAAATCCATATGGATAAGTTGTAAACACCTACTTGTAGAAACATCATTAATGGATTTAAAGGGTGACTTATGTTGTTTACCCTTAGATCATGCATCACAAATTTTATCGTTTGAGAATTTAATCTTGGGTAAACCTCTAACTAGATCAAGGGAAACTATTTTTTCTAAAACACTAATACTAGCATGTCCTAGTTTCCTATGCCATAACCATGCATCATTTTCATTTTGAGCTACTAAACATGCATGGGATGTATGTATGTCATCTAGATGCACCATGTAAATGTTACCTATGCGATGACCTATGAGCATAATATTATTAGATTTAATATCAACAATTTTGCACCCATTTTTATCAAATAAAACATTAAATCCTTTATCACACAATTGACTTATGCTCAACAAATTATGTTTAAGACCATCGACATACAAGACATTTTCAATAAGAATGGTAGAGTGATTACCTATGGAGCCAATACCTTTAATGTGGCCTTTGGAGTTGTCACCAAATGTCACCACTCCTCCACTTTTTGGCTTTAAACCAATGAATCTACTCTTGTCTCCGGTCATATGCCTCGAGCATCCACTATCAAGGTACCATGAGTTTTGACTTTGTGCTTTGGCCTTGTAGCAATGCTCCCCCTACACACAAAGATATTAAACTTTTATTTTTGGTACCCAAATCATTTTGGGTCCACGAATGTTAGCTCCCAATAGCTTGGTTCCCTTAGGAATCCAAGGTGACATAGCAACAATATTATTAGATTTTACAAGTTTTTTAGGAACCCATACACTTCTATCCTTTTAGTTTTACTATGTCTAGGAAAGCTACTTTGTTTGTAGTTATTAGTCTTTTTCTTAGGTTGGTTTGTTTTAGAAGATTCACCTTTTTCATGCTTCACATTACCAACATATTTTAAAGACTCTTTGAGCTTGTTAAGCTCATCTAACACCTTTCGGTGTTCACTATTGCATTGAGAAAGAAGATTATTTAGGTTAACATTTTCATCTTGGAAGAATTTAAGTTCATCTTTCAAACCTAAAATCTTTCTCAAATTTTAAATTAGCTTGAGAAAGTGAGTCATTTTTATCATTTAATTCCGAAATAATTTTCTTATTCCTAATGACCGACTCCTTGTATTTCTCAACTAATTCATCATAGACCTCTTGCAACTCATCATATGCATCATTTAATTCATCATATGTAAAATCTAAAGATGATGAGTTAGAGGTTACCATGGAGGAATCTTCCTCAAGTGCCATGAGGCAAAGGTTGGCCACTTCTTGTTCGTCATCCTCGGATGACTCCTCATCATTGCAAGTAGCAAGCTTGGCTTTGAGCTTCTTCTTCTTGTCAAAGCACTTCTTCTTGAGTTGAGGGCACTCCGAACGAATGTGGCCAGGTTTATTGCACTCGAAGAAAATGATTTGGTCCCTTCCTTCTTCTTTGCTTTTACCTTTGAATTCCATCTTTCTTTGAATTTTTCTTCCACGGTTGGACCTCATGAATCGAGAGAACTTTTTGGCAATCATAGCCAATTCTTCAAGGTCATCCTCCTCACTAGAAGAGCTCTCCTCAATGAAGCTTTGAGAGCTATTCCCATTTTCTTCTTCTTTTCCATGTAACACCCGAGATCAAGGGTCAGGTGAAAATAATATTTTAATATTATTTCGGGTTCGGTTTTATAATTAAAATAATCTTTTGGGCCTCGGGTTTCAAAAACAAACATTTTATTGTTGGACTAAATTGAAATGAAACTCAAATTACATGGATTTTAAAGAAAATGGGAAATGGCCATTCATTAATGGCAATCTGGTAAATAACCCAACTTTTAATTTAAATTCCCCTTTACTAAAATAGTTTCACTATTCATCCTCTTCTCAAAACAAAAACCCACGACCAAAGAGCTCTAATTCTCCTTCCACTATTCCATTCCCTTGCTCATTCGTTTCAACTCGGTTTTGAAAGGTAATTACGTTTTCGACTTGTCCTCAACTTCCTCTCTTCAAAAGTACAAGTAGTTTTCATTTTCATCAAGGTTTTGAAATTTGAGTTTTTAGAGGTTTTGAATAAAAATAGTAGCTTTATGGTGTTTAACTTAAAGTTTTGATTTAACGATGTTAGATATGGTGTTTGTGAGTCAAATGGTCCAACATATATGATTTTTACATGATTTGAACTAATTTTCGGATTTGGGTGTTGTGGGGGTTTTTTGAAGGGTTTTGGATGAGTTTTCGGGGTTGTTTTAGGTTGGAATTTGTGGGCTGAGGTTAGTACTATGATTGGGGGTTGTTTTGGAATCATTTGGGGGTATTAAAAGTGTTGGAAACATGGGTTTTGATTGAGGTTTATGGGCTGCTCGAGTTTGGTAATTTTGGGGGTTGTTCATGGCTTGGAAATGTTGTGTTTGATGTTTGAATTGTATTCTGGGTTGGCTACTTTGATGTTTGGGCTGATTTGAAGTTGTTTGGTTTATGTTGAGGTTGTTTAGAGGCAAGAGCTTGTGATGGTGAAGCCTCAGGAGTGAATCCGGAAGCTTGAAGGTGATTGCTTGCTTGGTAATTCAGCTTGAAAGTGAAGGTGAGTGGTTAATGTTTTCAAAGTGTTGGTTCAAGCATGTGGACTAGGTTGGGCTTGGTAGACCCACCTAGAGTTAGGATTAGGGTGGTAGCCTAATCCTAAGCTTTAGTTAGAGACATTGGTTGAACTCTTAACTTGTTGTTTATGCCTCATGGTGATGTGTTTTTATGATGATTATGTATAATGTGTTATACATGTATGATGAGGCATGGTTGTGATGCATTGTGATATGTATGTGGATCGTTCATGATTGTGATCATGGTGAGTACTTGCTAAGCACGAAAATGGTTGTAATTTGATATGGTGGATTGAGTTAAATGTTGGCACTAGTATGCTTGGGTACAAACGATCGATCATTAGGATGTTAGTGTGCACACGTGAGTCAAATTTGCGCGTGACCTTGGTGGCGTCGAGTCACCAAGGAGGAGTACGGGTTCGCCCGGAAATTGTTATATATAATAGTCGATGATGAGTAGAATCCCATCGACGGGGTGTGAGGATGAGTGGAATCCCCTCCGCGAGACCGATGATGAGTGTAATCCCACCGTGAGGTAAAGTTGTTGGATGTGAGTTCCAACGTGTTTATCCGCGTATTCGAGTCATAGCTAGGTGCCTATATAAATTGATATGTGTATCAATGTGATGTGGAATGTGTTTTCCTATTTGGATGATTATATGTGTTTACATATGTCGTGGAAATGAGCTTGTTGAGCATGACATATTAATGGATATTTGTTCATGCATCATTGACATTTTGGCTCTCGAGGATCGAAGGTAAGAACATGCATTTACCTTGGTTGAGATCGTGCTTGGACCCTGCATTGTCGAGGTTGGTTTTTAAATAGCTTACCCTCACTAAGCTTGATGCTTACGCTCTCTTTTGTTCGACAATGCAGATCCTTAGTTCGTAGGTTGCTAGCGCAAGGGGAGGGCCTCCAAGTGTGGTTGTTGGCTTTGAGTTTATCAAGTATGAGTTTTAATGTTTTGGACATGTAATAGTTAAGCAATGGGATTTGTGTTATTGTTGGTCGTTTAGGATCATGTCTAGACTCTTTATCATGTTGTTTTTGTGTGGCTTGTTGATGCCATGTTTGGATTGTAGAACTATGCCTTATTTTGCTTACCTTGTATGTTGGCCATGTGCCTTTTGAGGCTGCCTATGTGTTGAATGTTGAAGCATGAAACCTAAATGCTTGTTGCCTCCCTTTGAATGAATTCATGAATTCCTTAGTTGAATGTTGTTCGTTCATGTTGAGTGCCTCGTATGATTAGATTTGGTTGATAAGTGTTGTATGTGTGTTTGAGTGTGATTAGGAAAGTCTCAAAATGCATTTAGAGTTGGTTTTCGAGTCGTTTTGCTGCAATTTTGTGTCTTGCAGTGCAGGGCGTATCGGTACGCCTAAGGGCCGTACCGATACGGTCCTACACCTTGGGACACAGTTTCGGTAAGGGGTATCGATACACGGGGGTGTATCGATACGCTCTTTGCTCACTGGAATTCTAAGGATTTGGTGAGTGATTGGCGTATCGGTACGGTGTCTTAGCGTATCGGTACGTGTGTGTCTCGTTGACCACGAGTTGTTGACCGAGAAGGGTGTATCGATACGCCCAAGGGCTGTATCGATACGGTCTTCCCGTGTTGACTGGAGGATGTTGACCTTGGTCAAGGCGTATCGATACCCTTGATTGGTGTATCGATACGGCCTGCTTAAAAAGAAGAAATGGGCTATTTTGAAAGTGTTGTCTTGGATGGTCGTTTTTATGTTGCTTGTATTTCCGTTGTCGTGTTCCACATAGGATATAATATTGCATTTAGACAAGATAAATAAAAGAAATTTTCTAGGGTTGCTAACCGAGGAGGAACCTTAACGGGTTTCGCTTTGGTTTTCCCCGTGTGACCCACTCGGACCGGTCAAGCGTCCGGACCGGGACGAGGGGGTTACATTCCACCTCTAGCTTCTCTACTCTCTTCTCTTCCTTCTTCTTTTCTTCTTCCCTTCCTTGCTTCACAATCTCATGAGTAAGGAGAGAACCCACTAGCTCATCAAGCTTTAGAGTCTTCAAGTTTTTGGCCTTTATGATGGTGGTTCTCTTCCCATCCCAAGATTCGGGAAGTGAGTAAAGTAGCTTCCGAAAAAGCTTGACTTCCGGAATAGTCTCTCTAAATCCTTTGAGCCCATTGACAATGGTTGAGAAGCGATCAAACATCTTGGACACCGTTTCTTCGGACTCCATCTTGAAATTCTCATAGCTAAGATTGAGAATTCCAATCTTGGTTTCCTTCACATCATTGGTTCCTTCATAGGTGGTCTCAAGAGTATCCCATACTTCCTTGGCACTCTCAATGGATGAGACTTTGGAATAGATGTCGGGTCCAAAGGAGCAAAATAGCATGTGAAGAGCTTTGTCATTTATTTGAATCTTC
This sequence comes from Hibiscus tridactylites, assembly GCA_958450335.1. Taxonomy (NCBI): domain Eukaryota; kingdom Viridiplantae; phylum Streptophyta; class Magnoliopsida; order Malvales; family Malvaceae; genus Hibiscus; species Hibiscus tridactylites. Next base: position 18,993,864 of record OY288278.1, on the reverse strand, counting down.
TTCCTTTCATCTTCACTCATCTCTATCTTTTTCTTCAACACCATCTTTCCTTCATTGTCTTGCTTTAATGGAATGTAAGGACAATCTTCAATGACATCTCAAACCAAGTAATCATTTGACTTGATGAAGAGGCGCATCCTATTCTTCCAAAAAGGATAGTTGTCACCATTGAAGAATGGTGGCTTTGTGGTGGATTGTGACTCATACATACTTGATCCGGAGGTAGATGCCATGGCTTGATTTTTTTGTTGATCACACTCTTCCTAGGAACTCCTCTTGTGGTTGTGAATCCATCAAAGAGGTAGCTCTGATACCAATTTTTGAGTGGATCGATTGAATGATCAAGACCAAGAGGAGGTAAATTGGGATTTTAAAACTTTGTGGGAGTGAATGCACAATTTAAAATGAAGAACAAAGGATTTTAGAGTGGTTCAAGTTCCAAATGAACTCTACATCCATTACCTTAGCTACCACTAAGGATTTGCAACAATTCACTATTTGTTCTTCCCCTTTTCAAGGCTTAGGAGGTAACCTTAACACAACCGGTCAAATTTTCTACCCAAAATTTGACCAAACCCTCACAAATGAACAAAAAAGAAATTGGACAAGAAGTATATCTCTCAAATACAATTTTGTCCCTTGAAGTACAATACTCAACCCAAATTTGAAGATAGAATAAGAATTGGATACAACTTAAATTGGGGATTACAAGAAATTGGAAAATGAGCACACTTGAGGTTGGATTTTTGCTTGGATGTTTGTCTTTAATGCAATAGTTATTGTTGGTCTTCAAAGAACTTCAATTTATACCTCATCTATCAATTCTAGCCGTTTGGGTGGTTAGGGAATTGATTAGAGCCGTTGGGACCCTCTCTTTCCACCATAAATGCACTTCTACAGCTATCCGTATCGGTACACGAGGAGCCGTATCGATACCTGTCTCAAAAAAGAAAGAGCCGTTGTACATAATAAAGAGGGCGTATCGAAACGCACATAAGCATATCGGTACGGGACAAGGAGCGTATCGAAACGGATAAGACCGTATTGATACCTTTTTCTCAACTTAGCTCACTGGAAGTTTCCGTTTCGATACGCTGGTTTACCGTATCGATACGGGTCGACTACCATTTTATATGTTGGTTACCACACCAACGGTCGAAAACATTTAAAACACTTCGAATTAAAAATTCAATTAAAATTGTATCGATAAGGGTGAAGCCGTGTCGGTACACCATTCAAACTCCTTCGGTTTTGAAGAGGGGCGTATCGATACAGATGGAATCTGTTTCGATACGTTGTTTCGATACGGTGAGGGGCGTATCGAAACACGTCTTTCCAGTAGCCAACTTTGTAAAAAAGGTATCGATACGGATGGAAGCGTATCGATACACCTGGACGGTTTTCAATACTTGGCCTTGGAACACTTAGAAAATATTTTGAGTTTTTAGTTTTTCAAATTAGTTTTAAAGTGTTGGTGATTTAAAACTTATTAAGGGGACTTAGAAATCAATTTCAAGTTTTCAATTTGATCCTTATCAATTTAATTATATCAAGATCAAACATAGGTTTTACAACACTGCATGACCCTTTGAACCCACCATTCACATAATCCCATCTTGAGCATAAGAAACTGAAGCATCTCCCAGTCAGCCTTGTCATATTCCTTCTTGTTGAGTTGTGAGGTACTCGATTCGATCAACCAATTTAGCTCACCAAGTGGTGGAGAGATGGATTTTTGGGTGGAAGGGTTGTGGAAGCTAAAATGATAATTGACACAATAATTTATAGTGGTTCAACCTTCTAACCAAGGTCTACATCCACTACCTTAGCTCCCCACTAAGGATTTCTCAATCAATCCACTATTGATTCGTCCCCTTTTCTAGGCTTAGGAGGAAACCCTTACAACCAATCAAGCTTTCTACCCAAAGCCTTGATTGAAACCCTCTTTACAAAGAGACAATATAAGCAAACTTAAAACCCTCTAATAGGTATTTGTTTGCACAATTAAGCACTCACCCAAAACCTAAAACACTTGAGCAAATTTGACAATTTTGGCTCACTAGTGTTTGTCTATACAATAAATGACAATTTAAGCTCTAAGATAATCTTTGATCATTTGATGTTTGACAATATGAGAATTAGCCTTCTCTTGATGCTTGGAGGTCCCTTTTATACTCCCAAATGAGTTTGTAACCGTTACTAGCCGTTGGGATCAAATTAGAGCCGTTGAGGACTTTAATTTCCACCATAAATGCAGTTCTGCAGCTCCCCGTTTCGAAACGCTCGAAGCCGTTTCGAAACACTCTCTATGTAGAAAGAGCCGTTGCAGTCTGCATGTACCCGTTTCGGAACACCCTATTGTCGTTTCGAAACCCGTATCGAAATGCTATAGACCCGTATCGAAACGCCTGCATTTGAAAGTTGGTTGGGAAATAGCCGTTGGGGTTTATGACCGTTGTGGTCAATGCCACGTAGGTGTATCGAAACGGCATAGCCTGTTTCGAAACGCTGGGAAAAAATCCTATCCAGGGAAAGCCCGTTTCGAAACAAGTTTCGAAACATTTTTACTACTGGAATCCCCTGTTTTGAAACGTTCTGAGGTGTTTCGAAACACCTGGACAGTTTTGAGAAGTTTGGCTTTGAAAAACATGAAAAACCCTTTTAAAAACTTCCCTAAACATAATTTCAAGTTGTTTGGACTTTGGAAATGTTTTAAATACTTTTTAAATCATTCCAAAACATTTTTCAATTATTATATCAAAACATTAGTTCTACAATCTCCCCCTTTTTGATATAATAAAACTCACTTGAAAAATTATTTGGGATTCTCCCCCTTAATCTTTAAAAATGTGAATAAGAGATTAAAAATTTTTAATTCAAATAAAGCTCCCCCTTATTCATTCGAAAATTCAATTTTTCAAACCATTTCTCCCCATTTTTGTTATATCAAAAAGAATTTAAAACATTAAGTTCAAAATAACAATAGATGTAAAAACTTTGACAAAAATAAGAATTTGGTTTAAAAATGGCTCCCCCTTACTCAAAGCATCATCAAAATGTTAGTCCAACATATATGATCATCTAGTTGAATTAAATAAAAATTAAAACAAATAAATGCAAAAACAACTAGAATTTACCACACTTGAACTCAAGGTAGGATGTGAAGCCTTCCTTCTTCAAGTGTTCTTCCTTGTGTGCATGGAGCTCCCCCTCAATGTTTGACTTGTTGAACATCTCCATCACACCTAGCAATAGACAATCAAGTAATTTTTGGTATCCAAATTGCTTTGGATCCATGAGCGTTAGTAGCACAAATTTTAGTCCCCTTTGGAATCCATTTTTCAATGTCATCCTTTTTAATTGAAGTACTAAGTCCTTTTGGGACCCAAACACTTCTAAAACATTTTCCTTTAATAAATCTAGGGGCACTAGATTGTCTAACATAGAAATTTGATTTTCCAAAATTGTTTTTCTTTTCTAGCTCTTTGGAAATCAAGTCCTTTTCTTCTTGAACTTTTTGAAGCAATTTTTGTAAATCAAAACATTTTAATTCAAACTCTTCAAGTTTTGCTTCAAGTTCAAGTTTGGTTTTAGAAAGCAAATCATTTTGAATTTTTAACTTTGAAATCAATTTATTGTTTTTCAAAATGTGGCTTTTAAAATCTAAAACCAAATCATTGTGGGCATCTTGTAATTCATCAAAAGAATAAGAACATGAAGTAGATGAATTAGAAGTTACCCTTGAATCTTCTTCGATGGCCATAAGGCAAAGGTTGGCTTGTTCATCGTCGGTGGAGTCCTCATCACTCCAAGTAGCCACATGTGCCTTCTTCTTATGGCTTGAAGTGCTTGCCCTCTCCTTTCTTTTGGGTTCTCGTTCAAGCTCTCTCAAAGCTTTCTTCATGAACGGGGCACACTTCTTGAAGAGATGAACTATCTCTTCATCTTCATCCTCCTCTTCACTTGAGTAGACATGATGACAAGTGGAGGATTTGAGAGCCATGTCACTTGCATTGATGCCAAGCCCTTTGATTTTCTTCTCTCCCATAGCTCTAATTTCTTCCCTCTTCTTCTCATCCTCTTTGTTCTTCTTCATAATTTGATGAGTAAGAAGAGACCCCATGAGTTCATCAAGCTTCAAAGTCTTCAAATTCTTGGCTTCGATGATGGCGGTCCTCTTTGAGTCCCAAGACTCGGGACGTGAGTAGATGAGCTTTCGAACAAGCTTTTCTTCCGGGATGGCTTCTCCATAGCCTTTGAGACCATTGGTGATGGTGGAGAACCTATCAAACATCTTCTCGATGTTCTATTCCGGATCCATTTTGAAGTTCTCATACTCTAAGGTTAGGAGCCCAATCTTGGTCTTCTTGACTTCATCGGTCCCCTCGTATGTGACTTCAAGCTTGTCCCATACCGCCTTGGCACTCTCACAAGAAGACATCTTCTAATAGATGGATGGACCAAATGCACAAAATAGAATGTGCAAAGCTTTGCAATTTAGCTTTATCTTCTTGCGATCGTCGGCACTCCACTCCGCTTTACTTCTTTGAGGCACGAACGGACCATCTTCAACTACATCCCATAGCTTGTAATCTCTTGATTTGATGAAGAACTTCATCTTTGTCTTCCAATGGGCATAGTGAGTTCCGTCAACGAAAGGCGGTTTGTCGATTGAATGTGTCATTGAGCCGGTTGATGAAAAAGTGATCGAACTTGCCGGATCTTCTCAATAGGATGTGAATCCTCTTCAATTGAGCCAAGCTCTGATACCAATTGTTGAGTTGTGAGGTGCTCAATTCGATCAACCAATTTAGCTCACCAAGTGGTAGAGAGATGAATTTTTGGGTGGAAGGGTTGTGGAAGCTAAAATGATAATTGACACAATAATTTATAGTGGTTCAACCTTCTAACCAAGGTCTATATCCACTACCTTAGCTCCCCACTAAGGATTTCTCAATCAATCCACTATTGAATCGTCCCCTTTTCTAGGCTTAGGAGGAAACCCTTACAACCAATCAAGCTTTCTACCCAAAGCCTTGATTGAAACCCTCTTTACAAAGAGACAATATAAGCAAACTTAAAACCCTCTAATAGGTGTTTGTTTGCACAATTAAGCACTCACTCAAAACCTAAAACACTTGAGCAAATTTGACAGTTTTGGCTCACTAGTGTTTGTCTATACAATAAATGACAATTTAAGCTCTAAGACAATCTTTGACCATTTGATGTTTGACAATATGAGCATTAGCCTTCTCTTGAGGCTTGGAGGCCCCTTTTATACTCTCAAATGAGTTTGTAGCCGTTACTAGTCGTTGGGATCAAATTGGAGCCGTTGAGGACTTTAATTCCCACCATAAATGCAGTTCTGCAGCTCCCCGTTTCGAAACACTCGAAGCCGTTTCGAAACACTCTCTATGTAGAAAGATCCGTTGCAGTCTGTCAGGTACCCGTTTCGGAACACCCTATTGTCGTTTCAAAACCCGTATCGAAACGCTATAGACCCGTATCGAAACGCCTGCATTTGAAAGTTGGTTGGGAAATAGCCGTTGGGGTTTATGACCGTTGTGGTCAATGCCACGTAGGCGTATCGAAACGGCATAGCCCGTTTCGAAACGCTGGGCAAAATCCTATCCAGGGAAATCCCGTTTCGAAACAAGTTTCGAAACGTTTTTGCTACTGGAATCCCCTGTTTCTAAATGCTCTGAGGTGTTTCGAAACACCTGGACAGTTTTGAGAAGTTTGGCTTTGAAAAACATGAAAAACCCTTTTAAAAACTTCCCTAAACATAATTTCAAGTTGTTTGGACTTTGGAAATGTTTTAAATACTTTTTAAATCAGTCCAAAACATTTTTCAATTATTATATCAAAACATTAGTTCTACACTTCTCCATGTCGATTTTTAGAGCCATGATACCCTTGTTCTTTTTTTTCTACCTTTTGTTGGCATGAAAGGCTTCATGAGCAATAATGATATTGTCTTGGATGAAACGCCCATTAACAAAAGCTCATTGACTCGGAGAAATAATATCCGGAAGAATGATTTTAAGTCTTGAAGTCAGAATCTTGGTGATGACTTTAAGGGAAAAGTTACATAGGCTAATTGGCCGAAAGTGAGAAACATCTTCTGGATTCTTTCTCTTCCGGATGAGGACAACGTTAGTCTAGTTGATCCCAGTATTAAGAATACCACAATTGAAGAAATGGGTAACCATAACAATAATATCATCCTTAATAGTACTCCAGAACTTCTGATAAAAAATACCCAAAAAATCATTCGGCCCATAGATTTCAACGACCCCATACTAAAAATCGCTTCCAGAAAATTTCAACGGCCCCAAAGACTTTCGTGGAAATCCGACCATAAAACAAAAAGCTTCCGGGTTTGTCTTCCTTTTGAAATAAACCTATCCAAAATTCTGGTCCATTTTAAAGCATGGGGATTGCCATGGCTTCTCATCAAATACCTACACATACAATAAATACAATGTATATACGTCACAATTTTTTTATTATCAAAATACAAAGGAGCATGGATTATTGTTTCCTAGGGGCGACAACGGGGCGGATTGGGGACGATTTTGTATTCCCCGCCCCGTCCCCAACACTTGCGGGACGATTTTGGGGAATCCCCATTAAATTTTTTAGGAATTTTTTCGTCCTCATACCCTTCCCTTACGGATCCCCACAATTTTTGATTAATTCTCCTACCTAAAAAATAAACATAACTTAATACAATAAAACAAATGCATTGTATTTGTTTATGTGATAATGATTGCATTAAATTCGTTGCGACAAAAGAGCATATGAGAGGTCAATTTGAAGCATGTCAACATCCACGTGTCACTAAGTTAGTAAACAATAGGGTGGCAATCAGGTGGGGAATAACTAAAAATTGTGGGAATCCGAACCGATGGGTATGTGGAATAATCGAAATCTTCACTCACGGGGACGAGGACGGGAGAAGTTTTATAATTGAAGCTCAATTGGGGATAGAGATTGTTATATATGAACCGTGGGGATAATCGATCCGTACCCGTATAAATCACCATGGGGATCCCCGAAAAATATCCCTAGGGATTCCGATATTTTACAAAGTTTGATGCTCATAAGGGTAATTTACCTATTTTTCATCAAAAATCTGATCTCACATGAGTATGACCGGATGGAGTAAGTTTGAAAATTCTTCGTAAATTCTATAAAAATAATTAGAATGTTGTCTATACATTGTTGTAAACGTAATTTACTCTAGTTTTATTTAAAATACATGGTTATCGATTTTGATATGTATTCTAAATGATATGAATATTTGAATGTTGAAAGGTCATAAAATTTAGCAGCAGATTTCTTAAAAAAGTTTTAGCAATGACTTCGAAAATTCACTAGAAATTCTACAAGTTAAATTAGGAAGTGAGCCTTACATTTCTATAATCATACGGAAGTCAAGATTCGTTTACAACAAATAGTTCTCGATTTCGAGTTATATATTAGGAATTATTAATGTTTGAGTGAGCAAAGGTCAGAAGAAAAAGACAACAGACTGTTTCTAAAAACAACAATAACAGTGGCTTCGGAAATTCACCATAAATCGTACGAGTAAAATTAGAAGATGAAATTTCTATGATTGAAAATATTATCGAATCTAGTTCCTTTTAGAACAAACAGATCATGATTTGGATCTGTATATTATTAGTTACATATTTTCTTTTAAAGGTAGTGCAGACTGCCATGTTTCAACAGTTAAATATTTAAGTCATGTTTTATAGTTTTGAAGTGATTCGTTTGTTGTTTGGTGAAACTAAATTTATCTTTTATGTTTGTAATTTTAGAGATTTAATGTTGGGTATTTGTTTTATTGTATTAAGTTATGTTTATATTTTGGTATGATGATTAACCGAAAATCGCGGGGATCCGTAAGGGATGGGTATGTGGACGAAAAAATCCTCGAAAGATTTAATGGGATTCTCCAAAACCGTACCCGCAAGTGTTGGGGACAAAGTGGGAAATACAAAACCGTCCCCGATCCGCATCGTCGCGACCCCTAGGAAACAATAAGCCATGGTTCTTTGTATTTTGATAACAAAAAACTTGTGACGTATATACATTGTATTTATTGTAAGTGTAGGTATTTGATGAGCAGCCATGGCAATCCCCCATGCTTTGAAATGGTCCAGACTTTTGGATAGAATTATGTCAGAAGGAAGACAAATCCACAAGCTTCTTGTTTTATGGTCGGGTCTTCACGAAAATTCATATAGATATGATACGAATATGATATGATTATGAATATAAAATAGTGTAATAAGCGTGAGATAATATTTTTACTACATGTTTAATAAAAATATGACATGAAACGATTAATTCGAAGAAAAAAAATAACGACACACCCAACTTCTGGACATGTTTAATCCACTTGAATGATCAGATTGCTTCAAAGAAGAAAAGACATGTTCAATAGGCTATTTCTGTCTCTTTCCCCTTCAATGTCATATCCTGGAATGTGGAAACAATATGGATAGCATACATATGTGTGCCATGATGCCTGCTTACATGCTTGAATGTGAGCACCTTTATCGCATTCGTGTTCCGTTTCATTGCCAAGAGATTGTAAAAGGAAATTCAAATCCACGTGTTCAATTAAAAAAAAGTGTATAAATCATTCATTCAACTCGTATGATATGAAAAAGAATATGGATTTGGTTACAACGAACGATAAAGGAACCAAGATAATGGTCCCCCCACCCCTATATTGGCAAAGAACTGCTGCTAAGAGTTTCAGAGCTATATGGGAGTGTTAGTAAATGATACATAGACAATTTTGCAGTTAAACGTGGTCTATATATTGCAACGATCATATCCGGAGAACCATGACGAGTTTTCTGCAAGATTTAACTCACCATCTTCACCATTATAGAATGGTTCAAATGTTTGTCGCCATTGCTGATCAGTGTCGCTGGCATGGAACTCAACTGCATCATGCGTGGCGATGTCAGCATTATCAGAAGTTTGTTGTTTAGCGTCTTTAGGTAGACGCGATTCTGTAAGTAGCTCATTAAGAGTGCCGATCTCATGTTCATGTTTTCGCTTCAATTTATCGATCTGTCTGCGAGCCTTCTCAGTTTCTTGTTCTGCTTCCATTGCTCGTTTCTGCAATTACATTATGACAGAAGGTAACAACAATTTAGCTTTGCTGGTTTCACCAGCTAATGGGAACTATTCCCTACCACGTGCGGAACCAGAGGAACAATTTCATAAAATCCCCAAAAGAACATTAGCGTCAAGCAGTAATAAAAGTCCAACAGCCTTACAATTTGAAACAAAAATTATCAAGCAGAGATTATTTGCTGCAACAAGACAGAAGCAGTAGGTTCTAAGACTTTTGGTCATCTAAAGTAAGTTTAAAGATCAGATTCAAATTTTGTAGCAAAAAGCTAATCGAGGGACCTCCTGATGCTTAGTCAGGAACAGTATGGTTCAAGGGCTTTGCATAGGCAAAAACTAGTAAAATTTGTTGACATCACCAAGCAAAGCTAAATTGATTGATAATGTTTCCTACTTTTCCATCTTAACCATTTAAAATAATACAACAGACTGGATAGACACTTCAACATCTAAAATTCCAACCTATTAGCAATCCCAGCTTACCTACCAGTTTTCACGTTCAGCTGAAAACTTAATATGGAACAGCAATCTTAGTTTTGAATTTTATTAATGCAGTGCTCGGTGTAGTACATGTTTGATTATGCCCTATGGATTTTGCCTGTTGTTACTGGAAACTTGAGATGGGTATTGAAAGAAAACAACTTCCGAATTTGTACCAAACAGAGAAAGAAGTTCATGGAAACAAATAATTTCAGTAAGACGATAATTTTGCACTCATCCTGTCACTTATGTGTGATACTGTTCCATCATTTTTTTTAACTTTTGAAAATCAATAAATTGACGGATAATGTTTCCTACTTTTCCATCTTTATATGCAACAACAATCTTAATATTGAATTTGATAAATGCAGTGCTTGGTGAAGGTGAAGTATGCGTTTGTTTATGCCCTATAGATCTGCCTGTTGTTTATTGGAAACTTGAAATGGGGTAATTGAGAAAAAAAACCTGCTGAATTGTATCAAGCAGACAGTCAAGTGCATGGAAACAAATAATTTCACTTAGACTCATCCTGTCACTTACGAATGATACTGTTCCATCAAGTTTATCACTTTGAAAATCAATAAATTGACCGTTAATGTTTCCTACTTTTCCATCTTAACCATTTAAAATAATACAACAGACTGGATAGACACTTCAACATCTAAAATTCCAACCTATTAGCAATCCCAGCTTACGTACCAGTTTTCATTTTGAGCTAAAAACTTAAAATGTAACGACAGTCTTAAAATTGAATTTGATAAATGTTGTGCTTGGTGAAGTATGTGTTTGCTTATGCCCTATATAGATATGCCTGTTGTTTATTGGAAACTTAAATGGGTATTTGAAAGAAAACGACCGCTGAGTTACAGTGTATAAAAAGCAGACAAAGTTAAATGTGCATGGAAACGAATAACACTTACTTGGGCAGCAGCCAGAGCTTCTTCTGCTTCTTTTAGTCGTACAAGCAATTCACCTGCAGCCTGAACTGCTTCAGCAGTATCCCTTAATTGAGCCTGGAGTCCTCTATTTTCATCCCTAAGATATTGCCTCTCCATTTCCCTTTCCGCTTTCAATGCAGAAATTTCAGCAGCTAGAGCATTTATGAACTTGGATTCAGCACCCTTAACCCCTGCCCTAGCAGCTGCCTTTATAACATCATCTATTCCCTCTTGAATATTCCTATGTCTTGCAAGCAATTGCATGTGTTGTTCCTGAAGATCAGCATACTGTTCAAGCATTCTTGCATGTCCCTCCATAGCCGTCTGCATTGCTTCCTTTAATTCTTCTGCACATTTCTTCTCCATATCTAGTTCCTGCTTCCGTTTTTCAGCCAGCAAATGACTAGCATTAAGTTCAGTCCTTAATTCCTCCACAAGAGAAATCCATTTGCTTTCTGCCTCAGTCCACTGAATTCTCTCTTGTTCAAATTTCTCTTCAGCAATATCATCATTTGTCTGTGGTATTGCTCTAAGAGGTAGAGGACCATTGGGCTCGCATGAATATGTCAATTTCAGTAAAGAATTTCGTTTTCGGGCTGATGTGGAGGAAGACTCTATATAATACTGCAACTGGTTTCTTAAATCCTGAATTTCTTCTAACAACACTTCCCTCTCACACAAATCATGAAAATTTCGAAAGCACTCCAGCTCATCCTGAACTCTTTTCAACTCAATCTTTGTTCTTAAAACCTCCGGATGATTCTCATATTTCTCCTCCAGAAGCTGCAGCCAATAGGTGAGGATATAGATATACATAAAAATGTTATCTGAAAAAGAAAAAAAATATACCTTGTGCTCATGGGTGAGAGAAACAAGCTCCTCTTCCATGAATTCCTCAGTAGGTAAAACACCATCCATAAGGCTCTGAAGGCGAAGAATTTTATCCTCCCTAGTCTGCCCTATAATAGCATTGCACTCTCTCTCATGTTTGTACTGTTGCACCTGTAAGTAATAGCGCAAAAAGTTAACATCAACAATTAAATGATGGCAGCCGGTAAAATTACCAAGAAACCTACCAAACGGTTTAATTGCATTATTTCAGAAGCTTGCTTGGCACAGAACTCTTCAAGAGCCATTTCTCTCCTGATAGATCCAGCCAAAACCTTCTCCACTGCCTGGCAATACAAAGGTAGAAAATGTCAGTGATATTGGAAGATATAAATCTGAAAAGCCAGGACTTGAGACTTCTTGCCTTCGGGACTTGCTTCTTGATTTTCCCACAAGGCTCAGGATTAACAAGGACTAACTGCAGGTTGGAGCTTTCTTTCTCCTCTTTGCCATCTAGGTTTGTTCTCTCTCTACAATTACTACATATAAATACTACCGGCTTTTCTTCTTCAGGAAAAGTTTGGACTCCAACATCAACTTTATTAGCTGCAAGGATTGACTTAGAGTCCGCAGGTTTTAATGATAAACGAAATGATGATCTCCTCAATGCTAAACTCTGTCTGTGACTAGCAATAATCTCAAGACCACGATGAAGACTAGCTGCCAAATGTTCGGTTGGTGTGAAAGATACACAAGTAGTCTCTTGACCATTATCCTTGAGATCTTTTTGTGAAGCAGTGTACATTGAAGATGTCCTCAGACTCTTCCTACTCTGATTCACCCTAGGTGAGACACTTGGTGTTGGGGATTTAAGAATTACAGAAGAATCCCCATCAGTTGTTCCAACAATTAGCTGGACTGGATTCTCTTCGACACTTTCATGAGCACTAAAAACATCTGGTGTGTTTGTAACAGTTTTAACACAATCAACAATCATAATATCAGAGGATTTAGGCTCTTCAGATATTTCTTCCTCCATGTTCACATCAGTATCATCAGTGCCTTGTATTTCAGCATATTCAGATGTGTTAGGCACTAGATCACCAGCACATCCAAGCTTAGGTGTGGCATTTCCTGAATCTGATTCAACTATTTCTATTTTGGTCACTTCATTTGAATGTTGATATGTAACTGCTGATTGCATACCTACATGAGCACAATGATCCTCAACAGCTTCCTCATCAATTTCCATCTCCTCATCACCATCTTCATCAACATGAGGCAATGTCCTTGGATGATGCAGACTAAATTTCAACAAATTCAAGCTCCTACGGGCATTCCATCCAGTCGAGTAACTTCCAACTTGATCAGTTTGGTTGTTGCCATTAGCTCTCATTCGATTAAGTTCATCCTGCATGGTTCCATCCACATTTTATATATTCACACATTTGATCGCATAACTGATAAAGGGAAAAAATGGATATGAGAAAATACCCTCAATTGTTGAATCACTTCACGCAGATGATGTACATCATTCTGCATTACTTCATTAACAACTGCCTTGTTCTTGATTGCCTTTGCACGCTGAGCAAACCGTAATGTGCTGAATGTTTCACTCTTACAGCTGCATTAACATTCAAGTAAACTCCCCTTGCAAAATAAGAGGGTTTTTTTTGTTTTTTGGTGGGGGGGAGTGCAAATTGGCAAAATATGAGGCAGTTATCTTATCACCTTTGTGCTGGGGAAATTGCACAGACCATGGCTAATTTTGCATTGCCACCAAGAGATTCCTGCAATAAAAATGTCAACTTGGAGTCTCTGTAGGGGATATGCCTGTGCTTTCCAGTTTGAGAAACTTCAGCAAGGATGTTTATCAAGTTCCTGAATTCCGAACATTAAGTAAAATTAGCAAAGATCTAGGAGTGTGTACCTCTTGGTCCATGAAAACATGCTGATGCACCAATGGAACAAAAATAAAGTTGGATCTGAATTGAGAAATTATCTCCATACATCAAATCACATAGCTTCCTTTTTCTGTATCAAACTCACCTACTTCGGGAACTGTAATTTAGCAAAATCACTTATTCCAGCAAGGTAGACAATCACCTTTCAGACAACTTAATTTTATAGCATTCATACTATATTTGCAAACTATTTGAAAGAAATATTCAAAAAGTGCTGATGTATTACTATCATACTGTAGCTAAAAGTTGGAAGATCTTACTTGTTTGTACAATAAAGTAAGACGAGCCTGTGAAAGAAAAGATACAAAAAGCATACCCAAGCTGTGAGAGTGAACGATTAATATTGCCTGCCTCCTTCAAGCGTTCTCCTGCAGCACCAGTTAGTTTTTGTCGCTCTGAGCCTGCTAGATCAACAAGATTTATCCGACTTGTTTTAAAGCTACTTACTCCATCAGCCACACCCTGCAAGAAGAATGACTGAGTGAGTACCATGAATCCTCAAGTATAATTGAGAGGGAAAACACATCAAAGTAGGAGATATTTTCCAATTATTCTGCAGATGATTAGATCCTTGTAATTATATTTTTAACAAATTTAGCAAATGACTGTCGAAAAGGAATTTGAGAAAACTCTTGTTTGCAGGTCCGGCATAAATTAGTGATTGATGCCATGAGTTGGTTGGACATACTTGTAATCCAACCAGTAGATTATTAGCTCAGACAAGATATTAAAAACAAAATGACAAAGCATATAAATTCAAAGCATTTACCTTACATCGAGACTCAACAACACATGTAAAAACACTATGTGAGCGGGAACTTTCAGCATTGATACTAGTAGCACCTGTCCTTCTATTTGACAACCCCTGCATCATTTTTGTAGTGAAGATCGCACATATTATTATTTTATTGTAAATTAACAGTCGGATTTTGATCCACTTTTACCAAACTGTATTGAACAGATCAAGCTAATAAGAAATCATACATACAAGTCTTTCCTTCCATAAGAAAAAGGTGAATGTTATCATTCTATACATAAATGAGAAGTTCTACAAAGAAAGAAAATGTTAAGCAGTCAAAGCATTGGCAAAGTTCTAAAAAAGCAACCTTTATCAACAACTGGGTAACATCCTTCATTGAGCTTACATACTTCTCTGTCAAATTCTCAACATAGACACCTGATTTTACATCTTCTCTTATCTGGATGAGAATCATAAAACAGTCTGAGAAAACCAAAAGTTTTCATCCCAGAAAAGACATATTGAAAAGTTAAATAATATCATTCCATCTACCTGCAGGTTTCTTTGATTTGGATCCAACAAATCCGTGATTTGCTCATTATAGATCTAAAAAAGAAAAGTGAAAGAAGGGGTAAAATATAAGAATAATGCAAAGCTAAACAGTTTGATAATATCAAAATTTAGTATCACAATAAGTAAATTAACGCTTACCTCAAGAAAAGAACACTGACATTGGTACTTGAGTTGTTTATCAGCGTGCTTAATTTGCTCCTACAACATGGAAGGTCAAAAACAAGCTATTAAAAAATGGTCCATTCAAAACATAAAACGTTTGGCAGTCATTGATGAACGTTTACGGTTTTACCTCATTTATACGAGCAAAGAGTCGCTCAAACACACGGGGAGTTAAGCCTTGTTGATCACTATATAAATTTTCTTCCAACAAGGCGTTGGCTGGACCCCAGATCGTGTAAGTCTTTCCACTTCCAGTCTAGTGAAAACCAATTTATCCAGATACACAAGTTGAAAAAAGTTACAAACCTATTCAAAATTAATGAAAAGATTAGAAATTAAAGAAAATAAAGAAGCGAGTACCTGCCCATAAGCGAACACTGAACTGTTAAAGCCGGCCAGACAATTTTCCACTAGTGGTGCTCCCACAAGCTGGAATATATCTCGCTGCATTTTTAAGGAAGATAAATAAAAATGGTAATTTAGAAATGATTAAACAAAGTTAAATAACCCAAAAAGAAGGAAAAATAAAGAGATGGGTGCCTGAGTTGCATCAGTGCTGGCAACTGAGTCAAACGTGAACGTTTGTCCATTGATACTCAAAGAGTCACTAGTAAGTTTCTGAACAATCGTTTCCCCTTCTTCCCCTTCTTTAACTGGCGGCCGCATCCGCACAACCACCTAAAAACAAAAATTACCAGAAATAAAAAAGGGTTGAAAATTGAAATCCAATAAATTAAATTAGTTAAGGAAAAAAAGAGACCTCGACACCAGAATCAGAAATTCTGGAGACGGGGGCGGCATTGTCGTTTGGGAGAGTTTCAGAATTGAGTTTGCGCTTGAGAGGATTAGAGGAAGGGGGGCGAGGAGGCAGGTGGGTCTTGATCTTGGCGGTTGCTGGGGAAGGTTGGGAGTTGGGATCGGGCGGCGGTGCGTTTTCTTTGAAGTGTTGTTTGGGAATAGGTTGTTTCCGTCTGGATCTAGAAGGGGTGGGGTTTGGGGAAGAAGTAGGGTTCTCCGTCGGCTCTCTCAAGATGGTGTTTCTTGGTAACATGGAACGCTTCATATTTCTTCCCTGTTTGGGTAGAAAGGAAAAGAGGCGAGAAAAGGGGGGGATTAGGGCAAGGAAGCGAGAGAGATGGACTGGAGAAAACAAAGCAAGGAGGAGAAGAAATGTAGCCGTTGGGAAGGGGCCCGAGGGGGAAATGGAGTTTGAATTGTTTGGATTATGCCCCTTTTTTATATTAATAGGTTGGGGGGAGAACAACAGTGGATTTGAATTTTTTTTTTTTTTTTGAGAACAGTAGATTTGAAATTGTGATGTTGGGTATGGAGCTTTTTTTAACAGGAGATCGATGGGACCACTCCTTCAATACTAAAATTGAGATTCCACCCGTAAATTATAACTAATGTTATTCAATTATGAATAAAGTTATATTTGGATCACTCAATTATTAAAAATTATATTTTAGTTACTCAATTATGGATGGGTAAGGTTATATTTGGGTCATCTAATTATTAAATGTTACATTTGGGTCAGTCAATTATGCGTAAGGTTACATTTGAGTCACTCAATTATGGGTAATGTTACATTTGGGTCAGTCAGTTATGCGTAAGGTTACATTTGAGTCACTCAATTATGGGTAATGTTACATTTGGGTCACCCTTCATATTTAAAAAAATACATCAATTTCATATTTTTTCTTCACTTTATACCCTTGTTAACGCTAGAGTATTTCATTTGAAATCATTAATTAATCTAATACATAAATTGATATATATTTTTGAAATATGAAGGGTGGCCCAATTGTAACCTTACTCATAATTGAGTGATCCAAGTGTAACTTTTAATAATTGGATGATCCAATTATAACATTACCCATAATTGAGCAACTTAAATGTAACTTTTAATAATTAGGTGACCTAAATATAACCTTACCCATAATTGAGTGACCTCTATTGTAGTTCACCCTTATTTTATTTCTTCTCAATTAAGCCATTTTTTTGTTTAACCACTTACATTTAGTTTATTGGTTGACTAATCCGCATCGGGTATTATATAGGCCAGTTTTAGGAATAACTCTCGCAACCCAATTCATTCCATTCACAACGGAGGGACTGCCACTGAAGATGCTTGGCAGCATCTACGAGGATTCCTAAACATTTGTTGAGCATTTAAGATTCCTAAACATTCCTAAATAGTGGTTGAATAATCGGCCAACCGGATCTTTCACTTCATGGGCAGAGCTCTGTAAGGACTTTCTAGACCGATTCATCCCATCCAACGTCACCGATAGGCTGCGGAATGAGATCACAACCTTTAGACAAGGGGATGACGAGCCGATGTATGAGGCATGGGAGCGGTACCAACAAATGTTGAATAACTGTCCTCTTCATGGTTTACCGGCTTGGACTCATGAATATATATTCTACAATAGAGTTAACTACCCAACTCGGATGTTGATAGATGCCTCGGTCAATGGGATCATCCTAGACAGACCTCCAGAGGAAGCACTACGGCTGCTGAACAAAGCAGCTAAAACGTTTATAAACACCCAACAGCCCGCCGAGGTGGCAAAAGGCGGCCAACTACTGTAAATGAGGTGGAAGCCTCTGAATCTGTTAATGCCCGCCTCGACACTCTGACGGAGCTGGTGATAAAGATGGTGCAATCCCTAGGGAAGATCCATGAAGTAAAAGTTGTTGAGCCCTTTTGTGGCGAATGTGGGGCCAACCATGATTCCTCTAAATGCACTGCATCTGCAAAACTACATGGGAGGATGTGAGAGGAATAGTAGGCCAGCCCAGAACAGATACAATCATAACTGGAGAAACCATCCCAACTTCTCCTGGAGCAACCCAAAGACAGCAGCAAATCCACAACAACTGCAGAGAGGCTACGATCAGAACTAGTTCTGGCAGCAGACTCAACAGTCACAACACAATAATTCACTAGAAGCTACTCTGAATAACTTTATGAAACAAACTGGTGAATTTATTGTTTATACAAATAAATTTATTGAAAAAACTAAGTCTTTTATGGACAGGACGAAGATGAAGATGAACAACCAGAAGGCTGCTATTAAGAACCTGGAGACCCAATTTGGGAAGTTCACCGAAATTTACCACAGTCGGACCATGGGAGCATCATCCAGCAGCCCGCCAGAAGCAGCCAAGCCCATTTTTGAACATTGCAAGGCCATAACTACAAGAAGTGGGAAGCAGCTGGATGAACCTAGGATGGTAGAGCAGTTAGGAACTCAACCAGAACATATAAGTAAGCCTACCCCAGCAGCACCCATATTAGCCGCCCCAGCAGTAACACCTACTCCAGCTGCCCCAACAGCAGAACATGAAACCAGCCCTAACAAGGATGCTCCTCCCCGGACTAAGACCCCAAGAACAGAGCAAATAGAGGACATTCGCCCGCCAGCACCATTCCCCCAGAAGCTAAAGCAACTGCAGCAGGAGCACCAATTCAAAAAATTCTTAGATATTCTGAAACAAGTGAATATTAACATACCTCTTATAGAAGCTATACAAAGCATGCCCAACTACGCCAAGTATCTCAGAGATATAGTTTCTAAGAAGAGACGGATAGGGGAATTCGAGGCGGTGGTCGTCACTGGAAAGTGCATGGCTATGCTACATAACAAGCTGCCGCCCAAGCAGACAGATCTGGGCAGCTTTGTTATACCATGTCGGCTGGGCAGCAAGCATGAGACCGGAGCCCTGTGTTACTTGGGAGCCAGTATAAACCTGATACCTAAGGCCCTCTTTGACAAACTAGGTATTGGACCTGCAAAACCAACCTCCACAATGCTTAAACTTGCCGATCACTCATTCGTGCAACCAGAGGGAAAGATTGAAGACATACTGGTCAAGGTTGGCAGCCTAATTCTTCCTACCGATTTCCTCATCTTGGATTGTGAGGCCGATGAGAAAGCCCCCATAATTCTCGGGCGACCCTTCTTGGCCACGGGCAGAACGCTTATAGATGTGGAACTTGGGGAACTTACAATGAAGGTAGAGGATCAAAGCATAAGGATGAACGTGCTGCAACCCTAAGAGGAAGGAAAGGAATGCCCGGATGCAAAAGTGGCTAAGATAAGTGTGGAAACAGGCCAGGGTAGCCGCTGCCATGATAGACCTCGGGGCAGATTGAAGGACCCCATCACACAAAACCTGATGGAGCAAGAGGACCCCCCAGGAAGGGAGAAAAAGCTAAACCACCTCAGGAAGTGGTTATATCTAGGAGATGCACCCAAATGCACTCCTAACATAACTTATTTTTTTTAATTTATTTTTATGCATTAGGAATAAAGTTTATTTTATTATAGGACTAGATTAATTTTCAGTATTTAATTTTTCAGATTTTATTTAATTATTTTTATTATTTTTCTTTTAGGATCAAGAATAAAAGAGCATGATTACAAAGGAAGACCAGCAAAAAGCCAGCCAACCATCCCGCCGAGTCAGCAGCCAGCGCAGCAAAGTGTAACGGCTAGTTGGCCGCCAACGGCTCCGAAAATAACGGGTAGAAATATCTCTAACGTGCGCCAAGAAATTGGACCGTTGATCATTTAATGTCGCCCCGACACTTCTCAGCAACGCCTATATAAACCACTCACTCATTTTATTTTACTTCACTTCTACATTTTTTTCTAGTTTCTATCTCTCATAATATTTCCTCTCTATTTTTAGTTAAAATACAACCGATCATATGGCTTCAACATCAACCCAAAAACCCACCTATAGCAGGTTTTGCTTCAAGGCAGACGAGGAGAGATATAGAGCACAATTCTCCAAGCAGGCCATCTGGGAGGAACAAGGCTTCCATTACACGAAGCAAATAGGAGACCATGGTCTAGAGCCCGCCTTGTTCCGAACCATCCACTACAAGGGATGGGAGATGTTCGCTCAGCAGCCCGATATAGCGAACATCACCATAGTCAGGGAATTTTACTCACATCAGCCCTGCCCAGACAAGCCATTCGTCTATGTCCGTAGAGAGGGGGTCAAGCTCAACCCTGCTATCATAAACAACTATTACGATCTTGATATGATCGACAACCCGCACGAGGAATGGAGGCAGTCACTAACGGCTGCCCACTATGAGGAGATCAATGCCAAAATCTGCAAGCCCAACACACCATGGCTAGGGAGTAAACATGTGGGATCTGTCCAATGCTGCCACCTGCTGCCTAAGGCTATGTTATGGAACACGTTCGTAAAAAGGCTCCTGCTGCCCACATCTAACAACTCAACAGTTTACTGGCTGCACCTCGCCTTAATTCACAACATCTTAATGAACTAGCCGATTAATGTAGGGGAAATCATCTGCACGAAAATCTACAACTGCTTCAAGAAGAAGAAAGGCAGGTTGTACTTCCCTTCCTTCATCATAGGTCTTGACCAAAAAGGTCCACATCCAGATGATGCAGGATGTGGAGAAAGAACTAGCAACGCCCAGTCAGCCCTCCACCACACAGTTTGAAACGCCAGCCGCCCCCGATAGTACTAACGTTGCCCTAGAAAGAGAGGTCCTCCCATTGCTCTACACACTCCTCGAACACACAAAACGGATGGAGCAACATTAGTTGGCCTTCATAAACTACATGGAGGAGGCCCACGAAGCCCTGGTGGCTTATTTCCTGTAGAAATTTCTTGGTGATGTGCCCACCATGCCACCCTTTCCTGATGAGGTTGTGACAGCAACAAGAGCACGATGAACTTCACCTGCCGCCACCGCCCGCCAGACAGACCACCAGATGCCCTTTCCTATGCATTCTCCGCATAACTCAGCTGCCACTCCATCTAACACAGTGGCAGACTCCCCTGAAAGGCACCAACTGGATCTCTCCCTAGCCTACACAACCAATACAGTAGCAGACTCCTCCTCATAAGAGGAGATTGAGCAGTCGTCACTGGAACCAGAAACAATAGTAGTAGCGGCAACATCAGCCATCCCAATGGCATTCATCCCTTCGGCACCACCCACAGAGGAAGGGACAAGAAAGAGGAAGCAGCACATAATAGCAGAAGAACCTGTGGACCTCGAGACAGAGTCAGAAGGAAGCGACACATCTCCCGCTGTTCCCTCTGTCGAGCCTTCAGAAGAGCCACAATATACGCCAAAGAGAATCCAGCCATCACGGAAAGAAAAGACCTCACCTGCTCGAACCACCGCCAAGGCAGCTGCCAACTGCCGCTTCGTCCCAAACATCCTCCTCCTCCACAGCTAACTAAAATCCAGCCTCCTCAAAACCCTCAGCAAACTTTTAACTTGTTTTCTTTTCTTTTATTTCTATTTCATGTTTTCTTTTTTTCCTTTAACATGTATATTTTCTTATTTTCTATTTTATGCATCAAGGGCAATGCCCATCTCGAGTTTGGGGGGATAGCTTTCGCATCATTTGTAGGCATAATTAGTTGCATTTAGATTGCATTGTACTTGCCTCAGTAATAATCGGAAAAGAAAAATTATTATGACTTGTGCCTATGATAGGGTAGCTGATTACTTTATTTTCGCACAGAGTTAAAAATTAAACTTAATCTTGGGGAAAAGCATGAAATATGACTTAGATTTTTTGCCTGAAAATGTTGAATATCTCTGTTACTTGCTGAATGTGTAGAATATTTGATGAACACTGCCTGTTTATTTTTTAGAATTCTTTGCAAAATTCTAACAATAATTGCAGGTAGCCGCCGAGGCAGGCAAAAGAAACAGAAAAATGCAGAACTGCCAAAGGCAGTAAAAATCAAAAACAAAGAAAAGTGTTGTATTACCCTAAAGGTGCCCGCAACAGGCTCTAGGAAGAATCATGTGCGAGGACACTCTGCTGGTATCAAAGTCCATGAATCTGAAAGCCTAAAAGTGACAGACAAATTAACATGAGTGAATGAAAGACTTCACGGGATGACTCTACTCCAAGGGTTTGGGGTTCTGTATTTTTCTCCTATTTAAACGTCAGGCCTATAAGAGTAGTTTTGATAAGCTGAAGCCCTCACTGCCTTGATTAAAAATAATAACATGCTGAAATTGTGCTGCCTCAGTAGCAACCTTTAAATTGTAGCAGTATCTTTGTTTAATCTTTTATTCTGCATATTCAGCTTGTTTACATATTTGCAAACATCACACAAGCATTATGAATTTAATTCTGAGTTATTTTCTTTTATATTTCCTTTCATTGAGTTTTATATATATAGGTGCCACGGCCTTGAGGTAGAAAATCGGGTTAAAAACAAGTTTTTCTTTCTGGCTATTATTAGAGCAAGTACTTTAGGTTGCATTGCTTGAGGACAAGAAATAGTTCAAGTTTGAGGGTGTGTAAAGTGTCCAAAAGTCCTATATTTCATTATTCTACCTTACTTTTATAACTTATCATTCATTCAGTGAATATGAGATATTGTTCTAGTGTATTCTTGCTTGTAGGTACTAACAGCTGAACGAGGGAACCGAGGAGTAGAGGGCATTACACTGAGGACCAAACCCAGGAGATGTACTAAAGCAGTTCCAACTGAAGAAAGTTGCTGCCGAGCACCTGCCGAGCAAAGCTGCTGCCGATTTTGCTTCCCGCGGCAGCCAATTATTGAAGTTGGAGAACCGGAGCGCGATTGGTAGAGCTAAAACTCTTGATTCTATCACCGGCGTTCATGTGATTTTCCGACGTCTGTAGCAGTGGCTAGGGCTGTCGAAGTGAAATTCCCAAGCTTACTTGCGGGCTAAGGAAAATGAGGAAGAGTCTATATTCCAAGCAAAGAAGTCAGCATTTAAAGCTACATTAAAGAAGAAAAGCTACTTTAGAGGACTTCTACTTCAAGGATGACTTAATTTAGTCTTGAGTCTATAAATACCCATTGTACTTCTAGTTTAAATCATCCTAGGTTTTCTATAGACTTTACTTGTGCTCTTCTTTGTCACCATGTTCTAAATCTCCATTGGGTTAGGGTTATGTTGTAACTAGAGTGAAATGGTTGTTTTAGGTTTTTGAGTTATTTCTTCAATAAAATATTCCAAGTTTACTTAATCCATTGTTCTTCATTGTTTCAATCTTTCCATACTAGTCGTTTGAGAGAATATATTTGTTGGGCACGAAAGTGCAAGGCTCACGAAAGGGTTAAGTACGGTCACAACGGGAGGCATGACTAACTTGGTTCTATACTAGTCCACAAGTTTCAGCGGCTAAAAGGGATCACTAACTGAGTTGATTGATTTGGTTCCACACTAGTCCTCAAGTTATCAATCTCGAGCATCCTAACCTAGAAATAGAAGGGATCACTGTCGACCATACTGCAAAACTTGGAGTATCTGCCAGACTTGCCGCCAGGACGTTTTTCCATTCCACCTGTCGAGGCAGTACACACCCCTGCAGTGATAGTGACCTGCTGCGGCCGCGTGACAGGGACATAGTTTGCCGCCCGCCGTTCCCACCGAGGCAACATATCGTGGCAGCAAAGGATAACTCTTACCTATCTCAACACAGTTTTCACACTAAGTGGAAGTATAACCCTGCCTACTCTATCAACCTAATTCTTCTCTTATCTTTTACTTGTGTTTTTATTTACTTTTCGATCTCAACCAATCACTCACTTGTGTTTTTACTTTACCATTGTGCAGGAACTAAAGAACGAGACAAGTTGTCCAATCCTCGTGAGATTCGACATCTTATATACTATAACTTGACAGAAGTGTGCACTTGCGCTCCCACAAAAAGGGAACATATACACGCCCTATAATGACATCCAAATGCTCTCTCTCTCCACTGAAGCCCCCTCTACATGTTTAAAATTTTCTTTGACATGTGTAAGGACAACAAAACAAAACTTCCTTAACATTCAAGCTTTTAATAATGGCCCTTCAATCTTTATCCCCTTTCAACTTAGTCCTAGACCTTTAATTTAATCTAGGTTTATAATGAAACAAGGCATTTAAACTGTATTGAATTAGTAACATTCTACTAAGCCAATCTTTTGGGCATTACAGGTGAAACTTTCTGGATCTTTCGCCTTTGGTGGAAATCGATTGAGTATCATAGCACTGCATCCCTCGATGAGAGCTATAGTCTCGAAAACACCCAATTTCCTCTTTTTGGATAAGATGTTCTTCATGAATTTGACATAGTTGAGCTTTTTTACGAGAGCCTAAACCAATGGTATGTAGATTTGCAATTGTTTAAGAACTTCTAAGAAACGCTTAAATTGATGGTCCTGCTTATGCTTTTGGAGCCTTTGTGAAAAAGGTGGTGGTGGATAAACAAATGCTGGCTCCACTGGCTTTGCCAAGCTAGTGCTGGCATCGGGTAATGGTCTGACATCATATTGTTGTCTAGCATTAGATAATGGTTTGGCATTAGTATTTGTTTTTTTCTTTCTCTACTTCTTTAGGGTCATCTACAGGCATTAGCTTTTCAGCTTAGCAATCACTTGACTGCTTGACAGTCATCTCCATCTCGTATTGTTTCCACTCTAAAGAGTTTCTGCTTTGCATTGTTCACCGTCCTTATGTCGAGCATCCTCTGTATCACTTGGTAAAGCTCCTTGGGGTCGATTGCTGAGTGCATTGTCAATATGCCCTAGCTGAAATTCCAAGTTTCACATTGATGCTGCCAAACTCTGGACGGTTGTATCATTTCTCTCCATGTAATCAATCAAAGTGTTCATATGGATGGTTAGATCTCTGCCCTTGTTGGAAATTGTTCTGGGCTCTCTGTAGCATGTCATTCTGGTGGAATCATGGCAGTGCATTATTGTTCTTCCGTTGAGCATTGAATTGGTTACTGCCTTGGTTCGCCCAAGCAAAATTTGGGTAAAGCTTCCAACCTGCATTGTAAGTATTGAGATGTGGGTTAAAATTTTGATTGAAATTGCCAACAAAATTTATCGATTCAGGATTTGTTGGGCATTTGTCCACATGATGATCCTCTCCACAAATAGTGCAAAATGGTTCTAATGTCTTGACTTCTTGGGATTCATTACTCTTTTGCAGAGTTTTCACAATACTGGTGAGATTGGAAATCTGGCGTTGATGGTTGTTAACGCATCGAGTTCCAATTTTCCAGCAGTTTTTGTCCCCATCCCTAGTATGGCTGTAGGATACTAAAAATCGTTGGCAATAATCCTTTTAAGGATGTCACCAGCCTTCGTATATTTCTTGTTTAACAGAGAACCATTTGTCGAAGCATCAACCGCTATCTTGACATGACCATTAAGTCCGTTGTAATAGGTTTCTATCTAGGCCCAATTAGGGAATCCATGCATAGGGCACTTTCTCAACAGGTCCTTGAATCTCTCCCAAACGTCATATAAGGTCTCGTCATCAGCTTTACTAAATGTTGTGATCTCATTCCCCAGCTTGGCATTAAGCTTAGGTGGCTAGAATCGCAAAAGAAACTTCTAGCATAAATGTGCCCATGTAGTGACTGAACCTGGTGGCAAAGAACTTAGCCACGATTTTGCTCTATCTCTCAGGGAAAATGTGAATAATTTCAGCTTTATTGTATCTTCAAGAACTCCAAGTTGCTGAAATAGTTGGCGATCCATCGAATTGGCGTGCATTCAAAAGTGTTTGAATCATTACCGGTTTAAGTTTGAAATTAGTTGTGTTTACCTCTGGACCAACTAGTCCTAGCATCATATTTTCCATATTTGGTGCCAAGTGTTCTCTAATAGGTCTTTCGTCTTCCACAACAGTAGCAGGGGCAACTGGCATCCAATTGTATATTGGTGGATCCTGATTATTTTGGACACCATATACTCCTCCATTACCTTAATGAGCCATTTCTCAAACTTTCTTTTTCAATCTGCGTAAGGTTCATTCAATTTCAAGGTTGTATGGCCAATCTTCCATCTCAGGGCAGTTCCTGGTCATACACCAAACAAAACAATAAACTCCATTGCAATCCCCGACAACGGTGCCATAACTTGTCGACTATGCTAACGCTTGGAAAAAGACTGAAAAATGTAGTGAAAATGTATAATAATAATAATGCCAAGATTGAGTCTTTTGCATGCAAGTATACAAGGTCAGCAAGTAATACATCAATAAGCTGAGTATCGAATCTACATGGAATGACCAAGAGTTTGACTATTTTAATTGTTTACTTGTAAGGGAAAATGTTGGATTGATTTGAAGTTTGTTTTAAAAAAAGTAACTAAGGAAATGCAAGGGAAATAAAAATAGTTTGGCAAGAAAAGGTATTCAAATGAGTGATAAGCGTTGATAAGGATGACTGGTTTTTACGCTAGCTATGCCAGCTGCTAATAATGTCCTGCCTTGAAATTATTGTCGAGTAGATTCAAGGTGGCATTGCCTCTGTCGATGGCACTGCCCGAAATTAACCATGTTTAAACCCCTATATGTCTATAATGAAATTTTCCATTAATTAATTTGATTAAGTGCCATTATATACTCTTAAGGGGTAGATTCACTTCCGAAGTAAGCTCATCTACTTGAACATATGCCGTCGAAGCTTCTATCCTTAGTATTTGGCAACTAATCGTTACCCTTCAAGTCTATTAATATATAAGGTGTAATAAGCAAACAATGCTAGTGGTCGCATGGCAAAGAATTTAGAAAACTGAAGTGCTACCCAGATAGAAAACAATGCCATGGTATTCCGATTATTAAAAACCAAACATAAATAAAGTGTTAAATGCAGACATCCCCCAACCAACTATAAAAGCTTAGTTTATGGTTGGGGGTTCCATCCACAAAATATCATCGTATCTTAACATCATCATTTAAATAAAAATAAATAATACTAAGAGAATCGGAAAGAAGGAGGTCCGTCGATGTAGCCCTTCAATGGCTCTAAACTCTCAATCTTAGTTGGCCGAACCACACAACCTTCTTCTTCCACCACGGTCATGCTCTTCCTCTTCAAGCTTTCCTTGATCGATCTCCTCTCTTCCTTTAAATAGGCACGTATGGATATCCAAGATAAGGTTTGGAATTTGAATTTTGAATAACACACCAAGATAAGCGTGTTATCATCTTATTTTAATTTTGAATTCTAGGGGTGACGTGTACTGGGTTCATCAGCTACTTTAACTGGGCATCAGACTTCACTTCCATGCCAACCGAGCTTGGCAATCTCTGGTCCAACTTTGGCAACTACTACTCAATACTCTTTTTTGTATTCCTACTTCTTATGTCGCTCTGCTCTGCGAAGCCTGCCCCGCTCTGCGAACCCCGCATCAATGCCAACAAAGCAACCCTTCACACTGACATAAACACAACTCCCTAACTCCATATGCAAATACATTAATTTAACAACTAAATGCAAACATCTATACCTAAAGACAAGTAAAATATTGTAAAATATGCATAAAAATCAATACTTTCTAGTAGTTAACAATTACGCGTGGGGAAGGGCACCTCTCGATATCAATATCTTTTATTTTTGTGTGGCATGTTGGCATTTTAAGAATAACATTTTGGATTTAATTTCATCATTAGTTACTAATGGGGTTTGTGTTCCAAATGGAAACATTCTTTTTATTTAGAAATATATTTTGATTCAAATATAAATTAGAAACACCCATATACATTCAGGGCACCTCTATTCATATTCCAAAAATATATTTCGTATATAAAATGTGCTTAATGCATGATCAATTATGGTCTTGTTCATTTTAAGTGATAATCTAAAAAAGGCTCTAATTAAATATTAGTGCTTAATAAATCTATGAATATGATTTAATTTAAAGGTTTACATGAGACAACATCCAATTGATTGGGCATCATCCATATATTACCCCTAAAATTATATATAATATTCTATAGTTTAATTAATTTGACTAATTACTTAAGTTCTAGTTCGATTTAAGGCTTTAATTAATTAATTAGATTAATTAACCAATTTCTAAGGTTTTAATGAATACAAAGTATTTTACTTAAAAGCCCAGGTTAAACAAAACCTCATTGATTTGGACATCATCCAAATTTGGACCTCTAAGCTTCCCTCTTAATAGTAATTAATTTGCTACAATTATCATCCTAATTATATTATTAAAGCCTAATAGAGATACTAAGACTAATGCTCTAAATAATTAATAATTAAATCTAAGTGACTAAATTGTTAAAAATTAATACTGTAATGCCTCGGTTTTAGGCCTAGCGGTTTGTATGGGTTAATTAGACGGCCCGATGGATCGTATTAGAGATTCGAGTCGAATTCAGGATTGGATATTTATACACAAGATAAAAATATGGAAAATGGTTAAAACTTATTATTTAATATGGTAATGATTTTGGTTAAATCAATTTTGGAAAATGAGTTTTGGAAATTTGACATTTTGGGACTAGTGACCAAAATGTGAATATGTAAAACTGTTTTAGTGACTGTTTTATAAAAGGGTCAAATTTTGAATCTTTAAGGAGCTAATATACCTAAGTTTTTTTATTATCAAAATTTTCTCTCAATTGGATTAGCTTTAAAATGTTTTAATTAAAGCATTAAAAGGAATTAATTAAAGGAAGTTAGTTATTTTCACAAAAAACCAATTTGACGAGATTTTCTATTCTCCAAATTTTTCTCTCAAAGTCTCTTCAGCGAAACACTTATTTTTCCAGCAAAAAATTGAGGCAGTGATCTTGTTTTCTTTAACTAATGATTCCTATTAGAACATGATTATGATGTTTTATAATGTTAATAAGTTGATTTTAACATTAGAATCCTAAAACTAGTTGAATCTCTAATTATTTAGGTTTCTAGTGATGAGTTTTTGAGGAGTTATGTGATTTTATGTATGCTGGAGGTATAATGTTATTATTGGATGAATTTTGAATGTTATTTGATGTTGATTAGATGTTAGATTTGAAAGTTTGTGTTTGGGCTTTGATTAGCTTAAGTTTGAGGTTGTTTTCGGTTGTTGTAGAAGAGGTTTCGGGTTGTGTTTGTCGAGGTTGGCTAAGGATTGTTATTGATGGGTTTATGACTGCATTGTGATGCATTTTGCCTCTATTTTTGTGTAGTTAAAATAAGGGAAGTTGATTTCGTAGCTATCAGTGAAGCTTTGGAGGCTTCAGATGCTTGAATTCGTGTTGGCAAATTAAAGTTTCGCGTGCCGATGAGTGAGAACAAAATCTATAGCTTTAAAAAGGTTTGAAGATGGTTTTGGGAACATAGATTAAGCGTGAAATGCTAGTCTAAGTTTGGAAGTAAGTATAAGTGGATTTTACTCTCTCGACCGTGCTTTTACGAAGTGACTCATGCACGTGGTTTTGATTACATGTTACATATTGTTTATGCATGAATGAAAGTATGTTTTATACCATTTTTAATCATGAGATAATGATGGATGCACGTGGTAAGTGATACATGTAAGTATGAGATTTATACTTGTGTTTAAAGCAAGGTTATTGCTTTGAGAAAATGGTTTTGTGATGATGCATGTGAAAATAGTGAGGTATGTGGTTATAATGAATTATATTGGCAAGTTGTAACCCCATTAGCCTGGCCTAGACGCCCGACCCGAACTAAGAAGATTACACGGGGAAAACCAAAGTCAACTCGTATAGTCAACCTCGATTAACGACTTTTTTCCTTTTTATCTTTTATAGATACACATTATTATCCTATAAGATTAGCAAATGGATTAGGCGAAAACGACACATCGATTAGAGTTCAATTAGGGGTTCAATTGCATGCTTTTGTCTTTTAAGGTCACCGTTCTGAAACAGAAAAGTGCGTTCCGAAATGCCTAGGCTTGCAATTCTCCAAATTTCTAGTTTTACACAACTTTCCACATCCGAAACCATTTCAACACATGCCACAACACACATACAAAATGAATAAACATCAAAGACCACCAAAACGAAGCACAAGCTAAATCATAGCATCAATCATGCAACCTTTACAACTATAGGCATGATTCCTAGATGTCAGAACCACAAAAGGCTAAAAACCACATTCAAGCTTATACCAATAGCCAAAGGCCATTTACAATACCAAATAAGCAAACCAAACATGCTCAAGGTGTTTACATCATCAATAACGTTATATTGGCTCATAAGTGATTAATTCTCAATCCATACCAAAACCAACACAAATGATACAATCGGATACGCGGATTACAAGCGTTGTCCCACACGCTTCATACACACTACCGGACTACGCAAGGCTCACACACGGGATTAGAATCATCAACCGTTGTGACACCCAAGGTGGAGTTTACGGTACAATCACAACCCCTTAACATTCGTGATGGATTTTAACGGTACAATCCCAACCCCTCAACATCACTCATCGGTAGGTGTATAACCCACTAGCGAGAGTCGGGACACAAAACAAGGCTTACACATGGGAGCTACCTCAACCATTGTAATCACCTTAACAAAACTCACACACGGGAGCAACCCTCCACCGTTGTGACGCTTAACCAAGTCCACCCATGAGAGCCAACCTCCATTGTGGTGACACCAATACCTTAATCGCTAGGGTACTTGGATGGAATTTACGGTACAATCACAACCCTTCAACATCCAAAGCGACTTTATTCACGGTGCACCCAATCATATAGCCGGCTAACTATACCCGATTAAAATAACCAACATTCACTTCCATCACTTGCCATTATAATCTTTTAACAACATTATTCCACTATTTCACAAGCATAAATTACAATGCCATGTTCACAAGTATAAACATACTTAAACTTAAATGCATACATCTCATAAATCCAAGGATCACCTACCATGTGCATCCTTCATAAAACGACATTAATCACCAGCATTTTCAATGCTCAAAACATACTTAAAATAGTAATTAAATCCACATTTAATTCAACTGAATTTTCCAACAAAAACATAGCACATTCCGAGAGCGACTTTCGAATCACTTACTCTTGAGCTTACCTAAGTGTTTCAAACTTACACTAAGCTCCCAAGACCATGCTCAAAGCATAACAAAGCTGGAAAATCCTTTTCCACTCACCGATATGTGAAATCTCGCTGGCCGACGCGAAGATCACCCCTCTGAAGCCTCCAAAAGTGCTTCGTTTGCTCCCGGATCAAGATCCCATGTGTTCACATCATCAAAACAGATATCCAAATGCATTAAAATGCATTTGAACACCAGAAACCAAACACAAACTCGTTGCTCACCAAAACTACACCAATTTACCCATCCAAAACAACCGAAAACCCAATCGATTGCTTCCTAAACCTAGCCCAACCAACATACAACACTTCCAACCATTATTAAGCATCAAAACACATCTTAAAACAACCTTAACCCATCCTTAAACCTCCAACAAGCATAAAACCACCACTCCACCTCAAAACCCAACTAAAACCATCAAGAAACTCAAGGATCTCAAGGATTTCGGGATCTATATTATCAAAAATCCTTTTCAACATAATAATAAACTCAAAACTCAATTAAAACCAATCCAAAATAGAGCTCATCAAATCCAATCTGAAAATCAAGATTTTTGTAACCCCCGTAGCCCGGCCTAGACGGTTGACCCGAACTACGAAGATTACACGGGGAAAACCAAAGTCAACCCGAAAGTCAACCTTGATTAACGATCCTTTTTTTTTCTTTTTAGTCTTATCTAGATGCACATTAACCTTAGATGTGATCACACAAACACCATGCTCAAAGATCACAATCATCAGAGATCAAACAGGGACCCAATTGAACAAATTAAAACTTTAGGGACCAAATTGTAATTTCTGAAAACTTTAAGGACTTAACCAGATTTTAAGTTACCAACTTAAAATTAATCATGTTTCATGCTTCTGTGCCAAATTTCAGCTCAAACGGACATTCCGAACTCATACAATTGCACAAACAAGATTCAGGACCAAAATGCAAACATTTTGAAACATTTAACCGCCCATGTCAGCCCCCAACGGTCACCCATTCCGAAACAGGCCAAGCCCGTTCCGAAACACGGGGCCGTTCTGCAACGCGTTCCGCAACGGGGGTCTGGCAGAATACTTTCTGTTTCGGAACGGTGGCACCCGTTTCGGACGCCTGGGTTTATGCAGGGCACCCGTTCCGAAACGGTGTTACCTGTTCCGAAACGCCTAGCCCAGAATGTTGCATTTTGCTCATTCAAACACACAATTGATCTTTCTAACATGCTCCAAAAGCCACCAAACTTTTCCAACATGCAATTCAACATAAAAGAAACATATTTGCATCAACAATTCAACATATACTCAACAAATAAGGAAAGCCCCAAATCTATAGGCATGCTTCCTACACAAGCAACCATTTAAGCACAAACCTTCCAATTCAACTCAATTAAGCCAATTCATGATTCAACATCATTAACAACAACATTTAACATTCATGATCAACATAACGGTCACAAAAACAACAATCCGAGAGATTCTACCCCATTGCCCTTATTAACTATAGCTATTCACCGAGACATACATCTCCATTGGAGTCCACCTTGAATCCCTTGCTCCTTGCTGTCCAAACTTCAAGAATCTGCATTGATGGACAAAAAGGAGCGTAAGCACATAATGCTTAGTGAGGAATGCTCAAAACCAAAACACCATCAATGCAGCGGGTCCTTAAAACACTTTAAAACCAACCCGATTTGCTTTCCAAAACCATGTTCGAAAACCCTTTCAACATCAAGCTCAAAACCAAGCATAAACACCATATGCCAAGCTTAAACAAAACCATGGAAAACACTTCCATTTTGCAACATGCCTTTCTTTAACTTGAAAACCACATCAAGCAAGAAACCATTTAAAACCATAGTTCAATCAAACCATTTCATGCATTTAATCAAGGCCACCTAAAACCATAACATCATCATCACATGCCTTTAACAACAAGTCATACAAGACTCCAATGCATCATAGGTAGTTCATGCTCACATGCATCATTTATCAAATGATAACCAACACTTGTTCAACATACAAGTAACATGCTTTCACTAGCATCATACACATCTCATGCAACAATGCATCTTACCAAGCATCTCATGCTTCTCATGCAAACATGCATCAATTCAAGCATCTCATGCTTCACATGCAACCATGCATCATTTCAAGCAATCTCATGCTCCACATGCAACTATGCATCATTTCAAGCAATCCCATGCTCAACATGATCAAGAACATTATATTGGCTTCCAAGAGATCGACCATATTCACTTTTCAACTTTTCAACCCGATCGGATACGCGGATTACAAGCGTGTCCCAACGCTTCCTACACACTACCCAATCCAAGGTCTTCCAAATGGGCAACAACCTCCATTTGACCTTAACAACCTAAGGTTCCCATGTATGGACTTTTAAACACCATACAACCTTAGCTTTTCCTCAAGGTTACCATGTATGGACTTTCAACCGCCATACACCCTTGACATGCACAAGGTCTTCCCGTATGGACTTTCAACCACCATACAACCTTTGCATAACCGATTGGTAGTTGTAGACATCATCTAATGAGATCCGGGACATCACACACAAGATCCACACATGGACTTAACCACTGCCATTGTGATCTTAACAAGTACAAGGTTCTCACATAAGGACTTTTAACCACCTTATAACCTTTACTTAACCAAGGTCCTCGAATGGGCAACAACCTCCATTATGACCTTAAACAACTCAGGTCCTCGAGTGGGCAACAACCTCCACTATGACCTCATCTCGTTAGGAATACTTGAGGGGAGTCTAACCCGGTCCACACTTGACCACTCCGCCATCAAGGCGACTTTATTCACGGTGCACCCAATCCTATAGCCGGCTAATTATACCCGATCAACGAACCAAGACCATTCACATCTCTTGCCAACATAACCATCTTACCAAAATATCCAATGTTCCACATGCATAAACATAATGCAAGGCCATCACATCATTAGCTCAATGATTCACATGCATACACATAATGCAAAACCATCACATCATTAGCTCAATGATTCACATGCATAAACAATATGCAAAAGGTACAATTATCATCATTAATCATCATCAACTCACTATTTTTAAGCATCATACAAAGCCAATGAACAACATGCAACACTATGCATCAAAACCACATTTTCAATGCACTAAACCAAGGATCTCTTACCTTGAGCATCCTTTTCAATTGACTTTCAAAACCAGCATTAAACCATGCTAAAACATGCTTACAAAACAGAATTTAACCATGCAAATCACATGCATATCAATCATCATCCACTTTTGATTTTTAAAGCCAAAACATACACAATCCAAGAGCAAAAACTCATCCACTTACTCTTGAGCTTAGCAAAGTTGTTTAGACTTAAACTAAGCTCCCAAAAACCTTCAAACCTTGTTTCAAAAGCTGAAATCCCAACTTCACTCACCGATTACCAAACAAAGCTAGCCAACAAGCTTTCCAAGCTTCCGAAACCTTCCGAAAACACCTCCAAAGCTCAAGGATCAACCTCCCCTGTTTCAAGCACACAAAAACAGAACATTAATGCATCCTTATGCATTAAAACACCAGCAACAACAACACAACTCGCTGCTCATCACAAATCTAACAATTTGGCTATCAAACACAACCGAAATCATCTCCAAACACTTCCAAAACTTAACCCAGCCAAGATCCATCACTTCTAACCATTTTTATACATCAAATAACATGCAAAATGATCACAACCACGTCCTTATACCTCCAGGTATAACAGATCACCAAAAACACTCCAAAAACAACCAAAAACTCAAGCCAAACTTAGGAAATTCAACCTATCCGGGATTGCATTGATTAAACCTCAACGTCTAATCAATTTAACATTCATTTAACATCATTTTAACATCTCAAAACCCTGCTTAAACAGATCATACGAAATTTTCACCAAAATCACCAAATCTTGCATTTTAGCCAAAAATCAAGATCTCAATTGAAAAGCCTTTAATAAAACATAAATCAAGGATTGAGAACTTAGGAATTTCAGTAAAGAACTGATAGTTTAGAGGAGAAGGACGTTCTTACCTCCAAACTTGAATTTCTCCATTTTAGAGCCAAAAAGCTTGATGAATCAACTTGTAAATTGAAAGGTTTTGATGATGAGATGATTAGGAATCAAATGAGAATTGAAATGAGAGATGTAGATGTCAAAATCAGAGAAAGAAATCTGGAGAATCTTGTTTGGGTAGAGAGAAAATGAGAGAAAAGAGAATTTGAGAGAAAATAGAAAATTAGTTGGAAATTGGTTAAAATGATTTCCCTCTCTTTTCTTAATCTTTAAAATCATATTTTAGACTTAAAATATCTTAGAAAAATCTGGAGAAATCCTTTTTGGAATAATAGCTCCTTAAAGATTCAAAGTTTCAATCCTTTATAAAACTGTCCTGCAACTTTCAAAAATTACATTTTGGTCACTAGCCAAAATGTCAACCTTCCGAACCTCATTTTCCAAAATTGATTTCACAGTTCACTTATATATATTAAAAGATGATTTTAGAATATTTTTCCATATTTTTAATGC
This sequence comes from Hibiscus tridactylites, assembly GCA_958450335.1. Taxonomy (NCBI): domain Eukaryota; kingdom Viridiplantae; phylum Streptophyta; class Magnoliopsida; order Malvales; family Malvaceae; genus Hibiscus; species Hibiscus tridactylites. The sequence continues at coordinate 18,958,584 of OY288278.1, read as the reverse complement.
AACCCGAACTAGGCTTTCCTAAATTCACTCTTTTATATTCGATCAGCACTTTGACCGAACCGGTCAACGCCAAAACTTCCGAGCCCAAAACCGGGCGTTACAACTCTCCCCCCCTTAGGAAATTTCGTCCTCGAAATTTCAACCGGCGAAAGAGAACCACAACCTTCTCAAAGCAACACACAAGACAACACAAAAGCTTCAACCAACACCACTGATCACTTTCCACACAAACCTCCACCACATACCGTTCACAAAACCAAACTCTCAAAGGTAACCACGACTCAACCTTTCACATAACCGGATTATACACAATCCCAACATCAACCTGAAGAACTTCAGCTCTTACAGCAGACATCACTGTAACACACATCTTCCAAGACTTGTCCACACAAAGACAACAACCAAACTAACTTAGCCCCACTAGGCAACCTCTCAGCCTCTAAAACTCTTGCGATTCCCAAACCTTTTCCAAAGATTTTCCCAACAAGCAGAAATCCTTAAACATCAACTGTTTAATCAAGCTCCTCAACGAAGCCGACCATCCTTCATATCTGCCAAAAACATTACCATAACAGCTCATCAAGACTATTCACCCAATTACCAAAAATTGCATCACAACCCCAACTTGAAACCTTCAGACGCTCCACATACCATCAACAGACTTCAAACAGAACTTTCTTAACCACAACCTACCAATCACTTCTCACAAGAACCCAAACAACCAACGAAAACCTTCGATCTTTCACAGTCCTTTCACTACAAACTTCAACCAGAACACTTGCATTACCAGAACATTACTGAACCATAACACACACAACAGCTTCAGAACTCTTCAAAGGTTACTAAGAACCAACTCAACCCTTTCACAACAACTTAAAGGCTAAACAACCTCAGCACCCGAAAACACAACCTCAAACTACAACATCACTTAGCACCAAGGAACTACCACTTCCTTTAAGCTAAACAAACCTTTTAACCGATACTAACCTCAACCGATACCCTTCACCACCAAGCCACTAAACCCATCTGAGCACCAAACACTATCCTCTTACCAACAGGCTAAACCATTCCCACTATTGCTAACAACTGGTTAACAAACCTCCAGCACTTCTAGCTCTCACTCTTAGCACCAAACAATCTCTACAACCCATCATCCCTCCTAATCTAACCACAACACTAACAGATTCGATTAGTTATTAGCGAGCGTGAACATCGTATGCATGATCACCTACATGCCCTATCAATGCCTGATGTACATGTATGCAAAACCTCTAATGTCATGCCACATGTATGCATGGACCAACATATATAATATAGTATATATCAATGATTTTAACTGTGCATGAATGCCCGTTCACACCCTCCAATAACATCCTCAAAAATCTGTCTAAGAACAATCTCCTAACTCACCTTTAACCTATCTAACTCCATCATACCAACAACCATTAACCACAAGATACTTACCCAAGCCTTCTTCACACCCAAGATATCACCAACCACAACTACCACTACCTCAAACATGCTAGCATCAAGACTAGACTTACCACACAAGGAAAAACCAACAGAAACCAAACTAAGCAACTAAAGCAAAGATCACTTAACAAGGTTACCTGAAAGCACAACACCACCCTGAAGCTTCGTCAGACGAGCCCTCTTCCTTGCGGAACCACCATCCTTCCGCGGCACAACTGCAGCACCAACTAACACACCAGGGTCACCACCAACTCCTTGCGATAAGAAACCTTGGCTGTTCCGCGCCAACATCAAGCAATCACGCTTCATGTGTCCAGCAGACCCACATTTCCAGCAAACTTCATTTCCCAAACTCTTCACAACCTTCTGCTTTTTCTGCCACTTCTGAACCTTCCTCGGTCGCGCTCACGACCTTTCAAAGATCCCTTGGCTAACACCAAAGCTGACTTCACTCCATGAGGACAATCACGCTTAACATGCAACTTGGAACCACAATTCCAACAAACACCTGCGCCCCAACAATTTCCAACATGTTGCCTTTTACAACGGTCACAAACAGATGACTGAGCCTCCACTCCTTGCTCAGGCAACACTTGCTCACCAGCAGCACTACCCACACCTTGTTCAACCCTTGGAAATTCCCTTCCAAGATACCTTTCATAGAAAGCAGATACGAAGAAATCCCAATCAATATCAAGGATATGTGACGCCACAGCCACAGATGTCCACCAAGAACAAGCATCCTCCAGCATCAGAGAAACAACACTCCCAGCTTACAGGCATAGTCACAGCCTTCCTGATCCAAAATCAGAACCACATTGGCCAACCAGGCCTCAAACATCTCCGGGGAAGAACCATGGTACTCCTCAGCACCCAAATCAAGCAAATGCTGCTTCGGCAAACCCACACATCTAGCCAGCACATCCACTGACTCTACCTCAACCGCAGCCTAAGATGTTCCCAACACCTCCTGAACAACAGATAATGAACTTTCCATCCCGGAACCAGCTTCCTTCCCTTGCCTTACCATCTCAACTTCAGTCACAGAAGACTGAGACAAATCACCTTTACAAAAGGGTGAATCCTTTGCCTTAACAACCTGCCCCAAGGCAGCAACCATTTCACTCATCCTCCACTCTTTCATCATCTTTGCCATACCACTAACAACAAACAACATACAATCACAACAAACAAACAAAACCTGTTAGACCAGCATTAAGCAAGGATTCAAACTCCAACTCCAAATAACACAATAGCTATATTAATAAGGCAATGGGTATCCCGAATCCTCCCCCTTTACATGACATAACAGCCAACACAACATGGATATCACAACATCAAGCATATCAACAACATACCTTGATCATGCTTACACCAAACAACATTCAATAACACCAGCACATTAACAACATAACATGCTCAAAACACATTCATCATGCATAGCATCAGCTCATAGCATCAACACATATCCACATGAACTCAACCAAGGTTCATAACCACAAATCATGCTTGCATGCATCAGCAACATGCTCAAAAACATCAACAGCATACTCAGAAACACATGCTTCAACCAACTTTCAACCATACAACATGATATACATCAAGCACACATAACACAACAACTTACCGTTTTCCCCAACCTTCGCAATTCAACTCTGATACCACCAAATGTAACCCCCGTAGCCCGGCCTAGACGGTTGACCCGAACTACGAAGATTACACGGGGAAAACCAAAGTCAACCCGAAAGTCAACCTTGATTAACGACCCTTTTTTTTTTCTTTTTAGTCTTATCTAGATGCACATTAACCTTAGATGTGATCACACAAACACCATGCTCAAAGATCACAATCATCAGAGATCAAACAGGGACCCAATTGAACAAATTACAACTTTAGGGACCAAAATTTAATTTCTGAAAACTTTAAGGACTTAACCAGATTTTAAGTTACCAACTTAAAATTAATCATGTTTCATGCTTCTGTGCCAAATTTCAGCTCAAACGGACATTCCGAACTCATACAATTGCAAAAACAAGATTCAAGACCAAAATGCAAACATTTTGAAACATTTAACCGCCCATGTCAGCCCCCAACGGTCACCCGTTCCGAAACAGGCCAAGCCCGTTCCGAAACACGGGGCCGTTCCGCAACGCGTTCCGCAACGGGGGTCTGGCAGAATACTTTCTGTTTCGGAACGGTGGCACCCGTTTCGGACGCCTGGGTTTATGCAGGGCACCCGTTCCGAAACGGTGTTACCTGTTCCGAAACGCCTAGCCCAGAATGTTGCATTTTGCTCATTCAAACACACAATTGATCTTTCTAACATGCTCCAAAAGCCACCAAACTTTGCCAACATGCAATTCAACATAAAAGAAACATATTTGCATCAACAATTCAACATATACTCAACAAATAAGGAAAGCCCCAAATCTATAGGCATGCTTCCTACACAAGCAACCATTTAAGCATAAACCTTCCAATTCAACTCAATTAAGCCAATTCATGATTCAACATCATTAACAACAGCATTTAACATTCATGATCAACATAACGGTCACAAAAACAACAATCCGAGAGATTCTACCCCATTGCCCTTATTAACTATAGCTATTCACCGAGACATACATCTCCATTGGAGTCCACCTTGAATCCCTTGCTCCTTGCTGTCCAAACTTCAAGAATCTGCATTGATGGACAAAAAGGAGCGTAAGCACATAATGCTTAGTGAGGAATGCTCAAAACCAAAACACCATCAATGCAGCGGGTCCTTAAAACACTTTAAAACCAACCCGATTTGCTTTCCAAAACCATGTTCGAAAACCCTTTCAACATCAAGCTCAAAACCAAGCATAAACACCATATGCCAAGCTTAAACAAAACCATGGAAAACACTTCCATTTTGCAACATGCCTTTCTTTAACTTGAAAACCACATCAAGCAAGAAACCATTTAAAACCATAGTTCAATCAAACCATTTCATGCATTTAATCAAGGCCACCTAAAACCATAACATCATCATCACATGCCTTTAACAACAAGTCATACAAGACTCCAATGCATCATAGGTAGTTCATGCTCACATGCATCATTTATCAAATGATAACCAACACTTGTTCAACATACAAGTAACATGCTTTCACTAGCATCATACACATCTCATGCAACAATGCATCTTACCAAGCATCTCATGCTTCTCATGCAAACATGCATCAATTCAAGCATCTCATGCTTCACATGCAACCATGCATCATTTCAAGCAATCTCATGCTCCACATGCAACTATGCATCATTTCAAGCAATCCCATGCTCAACATGATCAAGAACATTATATTGGCTTCCAAGAGATCGACCATATTCACTTTTCAACTTTTCAACCCGATCGGATACGCGGATTACAAGCGTGTCCCAACGCTTCCTACACACTACCCAATCCAAGGTCTTCCAAATGGGCAACAACCTCCATTTGACCTTAACAACCTAAGGTTCCCATGTATGGACTTTTAAACACCACACAACCTTAGCTTTTCCTCAAGGTTACCATGTATGGACTTTCAACCGCCATACACCCTTGACATGCACAAGGTCTTCCCGTATGGACTTTCAACCACCATACAACCTTTGCATAACCGATTGGTAGTTGTAGACATCATCTAACGAGATCCGGGACATCACACACAAGATCCACACATGGACTTAACCACTGCCATTGTGATCTTAACAAGTACAAGGTTCTCACATAAGGACTTTTAACCACCTTATAACCTTTACTTAACCAAGGTCCTCGAATGGGCAACAACCTCCATTATGACCTTAAACAACTCAGGTCCTCGAGTGGGCAACAACCTCCACTATGACCTCATCTCGTTAGGAATACTTGAGGGGAGTCTAACCCGGTCCACACTTGACCACTCCGCCATCAAGGCGACTTTATTCACGGTGCACCCAATCCTATAGCCGGCTAATTATACCCGATCAACGAACCAAGAACCATTCAAATCTCTTGCCAACATAACCATCTTACCAAAATATCCAATGTTCCACATGCATAAACATAATGCAAGGCCATCACATCATTAGCTCAATGATTCACATGCATACACATAATGCAAAACCATCACATCATTAGCTCAATGATTCACATGCATAAACAATATGCAAAAGGTACAATTATCATCATTAATCATCATCAACTCACTGTTTTTAAGCATCATACAAAGCCAATGAACAACATGCAACACTATGCATCAAAACCACATTTTCAATGCACTAAACCAAGGATCTCTTACCTTGAGCATCCTTTTCAATTGACTTTCAAAACCAGCATTAAACCATGCTAAAACATGCTTACAAAACAGAATTTAACCATGCAAATCACATGCATATCAATCATCATCCACTTTTGATTTTTAAAGCCAAAACATACACAATCCAAGAGCAAAAACTCATCCACTTACTCTTGAGCTTAGCAAAGTTGTTTAGACTTAAACTAAGCTCCCAAAAACCTTCAAACCTTGTTTCAAAAGCTGAAATCCCAACTTCACTCACCGATTACCAAACAAAGCTAGCCAACAAGCTTTCCAAGCTTCCGAAACCTTCCGAAAACACCTCCAAAGCTCAAGGATCAACCTCCCCTGTTTCAAGCACACAAAAACAGAACATTAATGCATCCTTATGCATTAAAACACCAGCAACAACAACACAACTCGCTGCTCATCACAAATCTAACAATTTGGCTATCAAACACAACCAAAATCATCTCCAAACACTTCCAAAACTTAACCCAGCCAAGATCTATCACTTCTAACCATTTTTATACATCAAATAACATGCAAAATGATCACAACCACGTCCTTATACCTCCAGGTATAACAGATCACCAAAAACACTCCAAAAACAACCAAAAACTCAAGCCAAACTTAGGAAATTCAACCTATCCGGGATTGCATTGATTAAACCTCAACTTCTAATCAATTTAACATTCATTTAACATCATTTTAACATCTCAAAACCCTGCTTAAACAGATCACACGAAATTTTCACCAAAATCACCAAATCTTGCATTTTAGCCAAAAATCAAGATCTCAATTGAAAAGCCTTTAATAAAACATAAATCAAGGATTGAGAACTTAGGAATTTCAGTAAAGAACTGATAGTTTAGAGGAGAAGGACGTTCTTACCTCCAAACTTGAATTTCTCCATTTTAGAGCCAAAAAGCTTGATGAATCAACTTGTAAATTGAAAGGTTTTGATGATGAGATGATTAGGAATCAAATGAGAATTGAAATGAGAGATGTAGATGTCAAAATCAGAGAAAGAAATCTGGAGAATCTTGTTTGGGTAGAGAGAAAATGAGAGAAAAGAGAATTTGAGAGAAAATAGAAAATTAGTTGGAAATTGGTTAAAATGATTTCCCTCTCTTTTCTTAATCTTTAAAATCAGATTTTAGACTTAAAATATCTTAGAAAAATCTGGAGAAATCCTTTTTGGAATAATAGCTCCTTAAAGATTCAAAGTTTCAATCCTTTATAAAACTGTCCCGCAACTTTCAAAAATTACATTTTGGTCACTAGCCAAAATGTCAACCTTCCGAACCTCATTTTCCAAAATTGATTTCATAGTTCACTTATATATATTAAAAGATGATTTTAGAATATTTTTCCATATTTTTAATGCAACCCGAACTAGGCTTTCCTAAATTCACTCTTTTATATTCGATCAGCACTTTGACCGAACCGGTCAACGCCAAAACTTCCGAGCCCAAAACCGGGGCGTTACAATTTTAATCACTTTTTTGCAAGATTTTTATCTCAAATCAAAACTATAATAAAAACTCACCCAAAAACATCAATTAGAAGCCAAAGATCATGGGAATTTCAATAAAGAACCTAGATTGAAGGTTGAGAATGGGATTTACCTCTAATCCTTGTCTTCCTTAAGGTTTGACAAGTTTTAGTTTCACAAAACTTGAAAATTTTGAAGTGAAATCTTAGAATTGATTTGGAAATCAATGAGAGAGTGTTTGGGAGAAAAGAATTCTGGAGAAAGTGTTGAGAAAATGATTTTGCTGATTAATGAAAGTTAGTTACGTGAAAAACTTCTCATTATAATATTTTAATATTTTAATTAAATAAAATCCTTTTTATTTAATCATCTAAAAATCCTTTTCAAACACACGTCAATTTAAGGAAGGTGTAATTGCACCATAGCTCCATAAAGATTCTAAGATTTTTGGCTCCTCTTTTAAAATTACATTTTCCACAGTTTTGAAACTTTACATTTTGGTCACTACCCAAAATGTACCACTTCCAAAGCCTAATTTGTAAAATTGATTTGACCAACCCCTTAAACATGATTTAAGAGGATTTTAGCAATTTTTACCATATTTTTATCCTTTTCCGATTCTTGATTTCCCTAAATCACCTAACGTAGTTCGAACTATTTCTGACCGATCTGATCCGATGTCTAAAACATCTAGGCCAAAAACCAGGGCATTACAACTCTCCCCCACTTAGGAAATTTCATCCTCGAAATTCCACCCGAAAGAAAAAGGTGTGGGAACTACTTTAACATGTCTGCTTTGCTTTCACACGCAGCCTCCTCAATTCCTTGGTATCACCACAACACCTACACAAGCTCTATCGTCTTGCTACAAAGAACTTTACTACTCACATCCAGAATCCTCACTAGTTCCTCATCACAAAACAAATTCGAATTCAACCCTATCTCCTCAACATGCATCACATACGAAGGGTCTGATCTACACCTCCGCAACATCAAGACATGAAACACATCGTGAATCCTTTCCAACTCGGAAGGCAACCTCAACCGATAAGCCACAAAACCAGTACACTCCTCAACCTCATAAGGTTCAATAAACCTCAGGCTAAGCTTACTCTTACGCCCAAAACTCATCACCTTCTTCCAAGGCGACACCTTCAAGAACCCACGTTTGCCAACCGTGAACTCAATCTCCCTACGCATCAGACCTGCGTGAGACTTTTTCCGATCCGATGCTGCCTTCAGACGCTCACAAATGAACTTCACCTTCTCGGTGGTTTGTTTCGACATATCCAGCATCGAAGCCAACTCTTGCCCTGTTTCTGCCCAACAAAGTGGCGTTCTACACTTGCGTCCACACAAAGCCTCGTATGAAACCATTTAAAAGCTTGCCTGATAACCACTATGTAAACAAACTCAACCAAAAGCAAGTACTTCCCCATGAACCTTGGGAGTCTATAACACAGCATCACAACATACCCCTAATCACCTGGGCAACACATTCCGACTTTTCATCCGTCTGAGGATGATAGGAAATACTGAAAAGCAACAGTGTATCCAAGGCTTGATGCAAACATTCCCAAAACCTCGACGTGAACCTCGAATCTCTATTCAACACAATAGACTTCGGCATACCATGCAACCGCACAATCTTAGCAACAAACAACTCAGCCAACTTATCCAATGCATACGTTGTATGCACTGCCAATGAATGTGCACTCTTCACAAAATGATCAACAACCACCCAAACAAAAATTCCTCTTTGACATAGTCCAAGGTAATCCAACCACGAATCCACGGTAATCCTTCCCCTCATTTCCTACTCTGGGATCCCCAACGGTTACTACACCTAGAAGGAAACCAAAGCTCAGCTTCCACCTGCTAACAAACCAGACATCTGCTTACAAACTTGTTAACATCCTTTTTCACCTTATTCGACATCACCCAACTCTCAAACTACGATACACCTTCGTACCACAAGGGTACACCACAACAGAACCACTAAGGGCTTCATCCAGAATAGAGCACCTTAACCCATCATCATTTGGCACCACTACTTAATTCCCAAAGCTCAAAACACCATCATCACTGAAACCAAAATCTTAAGGCTTTCCGTCATCCTCGATATGTTAAACCCACGATGCAAGAGAATTGTCAAGCAACTACTTATTCCCTGATCAAATGGTCCAGGGATGGTTTCACCCACAATTCGACAACAAGACCACTATCTCTTGATATGCTCAATCGAGCAAATATCACCCTCAACTCCACAACCACTTTCCTGCTCAAAGCATTGGCCACAACGCTGGCCTTTCCAACATGATACCTCATCATCAGGCCATACTCCTTAAGCAACTCCACACGTCAATGTTGCCTAAGATTCAACTCTTTTTTGAAACATTAGATATTTGAAACCCTTGCGATTCGTGAACCCTACACTCCCCAACACAAAAACCCAAAATCCTCATCACGAGACTCCAACATCGTCTCCAACTGTTACTTCACTTCCATCAACTATCTCAAGAAGATTTACTTACACTCAGCCAACAGACTACCCTCTCACAAGGACTCAGCCAAACAAAACGGCTTTTGAGCTTACATAACCACGCATAAAGCTCATTCTCCAAGCACTTACATTCGAAGGAAAGCATACCCTACAACCTTCCTAACCTACTTAACCACTCTTCCTACAACACATCCAAGCCATGAATCCTCTACTCAACTCAAGCTAAACCTCGATTAGAACTTTCGACAGAACTTCCCTCCAACTCCTCCAAGGTTACCGTCAAAACTTTACCCACCTAAAACAACCATCTTGCTATAACTATTCAAGAAAAAATACAACAACACATCAAAACCACATCCAAAAAACTACAACAACCGTCCAACCCAGAGAAACTACAACACCCCACGACTACTTCAAAATGCTTTTAACTACACACTAAATGACCTCGACCGCATTCTAACCAAAACAGTCTCCCCTCCACCACCAAGCCGCCAAGGCCCTTAAAACACCTAAAAACTTTTCTTTCGGCCAGCCAAGCTAGACCACACTCACTCCTAACGGTAAACTTTTTCACTTCCTAACCTCACACCCCCTCTTCAACTCACACCAGAATGAAACGTTAAACCCACAAACTACCTTAATCATAACAAATCACTATCAGATCCAATTAGCTATTAGTAAGTGTGAACATTCATATGCATGATTACTTATATGCCCTTACGAATGCCTATGCACATGTATGCATACTTCTACTGTCATGCAAACTATATGCATGTATCAACATATGTAATATATATTTACACATGATTTTAACTGTGCATGTATGTCTGTTCACACCTACTAATAACGTCCCCAGACCAACCTAAAAACAACCTCTTATCCCACTTCCAAACTTTTCCCGCTTCTCCACTTTTGCAACTCATTACAACCAACTACTCTAACTATTACACTTTCTCCAGCAATGTTGTTTTCAAAACAACATCGATTACTACCCAACTCACTAACAATAGGACCTTATCCACTACACAAGAGGATGCAAAACCAAAATTAAGCAAAGATAACAATAACAAAGATTGCATAAAAAAGATACCTGCAATCACATTGTTGTTCTAGAGCTCCACACGAAAAACACTCTCTCCCGCAGAACCATCTCCGTCTCCTTGCTGAGAAGACTCGTGGCATCATTCGGGGTCACGAGGAGCATCAATAGACATTCTCGGGGTCACGAAAAACACTAGACAATCTCGCCTCACAACAGACCTACACTTCCAACAAGATTCAACCATCGTACAACTAGCACCTCTCTTCCCTACTTGCTACCTCTGAACCCTGCCTTGGCCGTGCTCACAGCCTCTCTGAGATGCATCCATAGCGGATTCACGTCTCTAGCCTCCACCAGCTAATGGAGGACACTCACGCCTTATATGATCTGTTGAACCACAGTTCCAGCAAGAATTCCCCTTCACTACAACATGAGCCTGTACCTCTCCAGCTACACGGGGACAGTCCCTCCTCAAGTGCTCCCGAGAACCACATGTTCAGCACGTGTGCTGCTCCGCCCTCGTTCTGTTCCCCTGAAATAATGCACCATGTCCAAGGTTACCTCGCCTAGCAGCAGGCTGATACCTCCTATCTCGGCCTTTATTGGCCTGTCCACTTCCAAAACCGAATTCAGCAGCTCTTTTACCAGAGCTAGAACCACTTCCTTGAGATGCCAGACCCAAGTTCTGGTCATCAACATAAACTAAAGCCATACTCCCATGCTTCTGGTTATCTAGAGACTTATCTCAAAGATATCTCCTCATAAAGGCAGCTAAAAAGAACTCCCAATCCATGTCATGGATGTTTAGCGCTGCCAACACAACTGCCCACCAACTACAAACATCATCTAGCATTAACGAGACAACGCTTCCCAGCTTACAGGCACTGTCAAACCCTTCATGATCTAGGAGTGGAGTAGTACTAGCTAACCAAGCCTCGAACGCCTCCGACGTCGACCCATGATACTCAACAACTCCCAAATCATGTAGACGCTGTTTTGACAAACTAGTTTGTCCGACAAACAGTACATGCACTGGCTTTTCATTCACTACGGCCTGAGATGCTCCAAACATCTCCTGAACCACTGATGATAAAACTTTCATCACAGGGCCAAACCCCTCATGTTGCCCTATCGCCTCAACTCCAGGTAAGAACAACCAAACATGCACATTCTCAACAGACGAAACATCGTTCCCCTGATTACCCTGCTCACTTGCTGGTACGATCGTACCCGATCCTAACTCTCTCCTCAGACTCATTGTGCTATTTTTAACAAGGCATAATCAATTAAAACAAATCAAACCATGATTTACGCCAGCCTCAAGCAAGGATCCAAGTTCACAAAAACATTTATTAGTGTAATAAGGCAATGGGCACCCCGATTTCCCTCAAGTATAACATAGCATACATGTAACGCCCCGGTTTTGGGCTTAGAAGTTTTGGGCGTTGACCGGTTTGGTCAAAGTGCTGTTCGAATCTAAAAGGGTGAAATTAGGAAAGCCTAGTTCGGGTTGCATTAAAAATATGGAAAAATATTCTAAAATCATCTTTTAATATATATAAGTGAATTGCGAAATCAATTTTACAAAATGAGTTTTGGAAGGGTGACATTTTGGCTAGTGACCAAAATGTAATTTTTGAAAGTTGCGTGACTGTTTTAGAAAGGATTGAAACTTTGAATCTTTAAGGAGCTATTTACCCAAAGTGAGTTTCTCCAGATTTTTCTAAGATATTTTAAGGTTTAATTCTGATTTTAAAACAAAAGAAAAGAGGAGGGAAATCATTTGGCTATTTTGTAACTAACTTTCTATTTTCTCAAATTTCCTTTCTCTCATTTTTCTCTCAACCCAAACACTTTCTCTCCAGAGAATTTCTTCTGATTTTGTCACCTAAATCTTCCCTTTCAACTCTCTTTTTATTCCTAATCAACATATCAACAAAACCTCATCATTTGCAAGTTGATTCTTCAAGCTTTTTGGTTCTAAAAGAGGAGAAACTCAAGTTTGGAGGTAAGAACGTCCTTCTCCTCTAAACTCTCAGTTCTTTACTGAAATTCTTAAGTTCTCAATCCTTAATTGATGTTTTATAATTGGTTTTTAAGTTGTATAAATGGATCTTGGCTTAAAATGCAAGATTTGGTGATTTTTGATGAATTTTCGTTGGATCTGTTAAAGCAGTGATTTGAGATGTGTTTTTGATGATTAATGAATGTTAATTTGATAAGGAATTGAGTTTTGATTAATGCAATCCCGGATAGGTTGAATTTCCTAAGTTTAGCTTGTGATTCTTGGTTGTTTTTGGTGTGATCTTGTGGATCTGTTGTTGCTGGAGGTTAGGTTCTTTTTAGAGGTTGAATGATGCTAAATGATGTTTAGTTTTGATGGTTTATGGCTGGGCTTTGTTGAGAAGTGGTTTGGATGCATTTTTGGTTTTGTTTGGTGGCCGAAAATGGAGTGTGGATGAGAGCAGCGAGTTTAGGTGCTTTCATTGAAGCTATTAATGCATGATGATGCATTAATCCTTTGCTTTGATGTGTTTAAAACAGGGGAGGCATCTTTGGATCCTAGTGGTGGTGATCCGGAGGCTTGATTTGTGCTTCGGCAAGAGGCGAAGTGGAATCGGTGAGTGAAATTGGGTTTTCGGCTTTGAAACCAATGTCTTGGGAGCTTAGTTTAAGTCTAAACAACTTTGCTAAGCTCAAGTGTAAGTTTTCGGAAAAACTCTCTAGTGGTGGCCATGGATTGATTGTTGTGCAATGTGGTTTATTGCATGTTTTAAATTCTGTTTTGAAAGCATGATTTAGCATGGTTATTGCTGATTTTGTAAGCCATATGTTGAAGGAAGCTCAAGGTAAGAGTTCCTTGTTTTTGAGCATTGTTAAAATGTGGTTTGATGCTTATAAATGCATGATGTTTATGGCTTGGTTTAATGCTTTAAAACAGTGGATTATTTGATGATAATGATGTATATTGGCAAGTGATGTTTTGAAAAGGTTAAGGTCACTAAGGTGGTTAAAAGTCCTTGAGTGAGCCTTGTGGTTTCTAAGAACTTCATGGTGGTTAAAAGTCCATGATGATTCTTGTTAAGGTCACTAAGGTGGTTAAAAGTCCTTGAGTGAGCCTTGTTACTTAAGAACATCAAGGTGGTTAAAAGTCCTTGGATGATTCTTGTTAAGGAAACAAAGGTGGTTAAAATTCCTTATGTGGTCCTTGCCATGGTGTTTAAAAGTCCATGGGCCAAGGTGTTTAAAAGTCCTTGGGGACAAGGTGTTTAAAAGTCCTTGGGAAGAACACTAAGGTGGTTAAAAAGTCCTTATGTGGTTCTTGAGAATTATAAGATCACAATGGTGTTTAAAAGTCCATGTGTGAGTCTTATGTTGATCTTGTTTTTAAAAGATGAAACTTATCACTTGTGGCCAATATGACATGAATTGATATGGAAGCATGTATTGCTTGTTTAAGAATGCTAGTGAGCATGTATATATGATGCTTTGAAGTATGATTTATAAAGTGGTTTATAAATGCATTATTGAATGGTTTTAAAGAGCATTCCTCACTAAGCTTTGGCTTACGCTCTCTTTCTTTTTCTTAAACCAATAATGCAGATCATTAAGGTACCTTGAGGGCAGCAAGGAAGGCAAGCAATCAAGTGGAAGTTAAGCTCAATGTATGGAAAGGTTTTCTTATACACTTTAGCTTTTGGCAATTTGGCAATGGGGGACCTTTAAGGATGTTTTTGGGAGATATTATGAACTCCCTAAGTACGTTTAATGTTGCTGGAAACGCTGGATTTGTAATTGGTCTATATGTGTTTGGTTTTGAAGGTTTTATGCTTGAATGGTTGCTTGTGTAGGAAGCATGCCTTAGATTTGGGGCTTTTCTTATATGAGGATATTATGATGAATTGTTGATGCAAGCATGTCTCTTATAGGTTGAATTTCATGCTGGTAAAGTTTGGTAGCATTTGGAGCATGATTGGATGTTTAATTGCATGTTTAAGGAAGCCTTTTGCTGCATTCTGTGCAGGGTGTTTCGGAACAGGGGTTACCGTTTCGGAACGGGTGCCTTAAATCAGCCCAGGCGTCCGAAACGGGAGACACCGTTCCGAAACGGAAAGGCCACTGCCAGCCCGCGTTCCGATACACGTTGCGGAATGGCCCCGTGTTTCGAAACAGGCTCACCCTGTTTCGGAACAGCCGACCGTTGGGGGCTGACAATGACAGTTAAATGTTTTGGATTGTTTGCATTTTGGTCCTGAATCTTGTTTGAGCAATTGTATGAGTTTGGGAAGTCCTTTTGAGCTGAAAATTTTCAGTGAAGCATGAAACCTGATTAATTTCAAGATGGTAACTTTAATTTGGATTAAGTCCTTGTAATTTGCAGAATTTACAATTTGGTCCCTAAAAGTTGTAAATTGTTCAATTGGGTCCCTGTTTGATCTCTGATGTTTATGATCTTTTAGTATGTTGTTTGTGTGATCATAACTAGGGTTAATGTGCATCTAGACAAGAGTAAAAAGAAAAAAAGGGTCGTTAATCAAGGTTGACTTTCGGGTTGACTTTGGTTTTCCCCGTGTGACTTTCTTAATTCGGGTCGACCGTCTAGGCCGGGTTAAGGGGGTTACAATACAATAGCATATCATATTCCTCCCGCTTCACACTATTCTGAATTAGCACACCTCCTTATCACACTATCAACATACAATCATATTTATCTCACATACGATTTTTATCAACCAAGCATGGCATAAGTTCCAACATTCAATCAAACATGCTTTTCCAAACAATCATGCACAAAAACATACCAATTTCACTTACCATCATCCCCAATTATTTCGAAACCTGGCTCTGATACCACCAAATGTAACCCCCTTAGCTCGGCCTAGACACCTGACCCGAACAAAGAAGATTACATAGGGAAAACCGAAGTCAACTCGTTAAAGTCAACCTCTATTAACGGCCCCTATTTTTCCTTTTTTTATCTTTTCTAGATGCACATTATTATCCTATAAGATTAGCGAATGGATTAGGCGAAAATGACACAGCGATCGGAGTTCAATTAGGGGTTCAATTGCATGCGTTTGTCTTTTAAGGACCAATTTGTAAATTTCTAGATTTATAAGGACTAACCAGATTTTAAAGTTACCAAACCGAAATTAATCATGTAACATGCCAGCATATCAAATTTCAACTGAAACGGATCATCCAAACTAAACCAATTAAACTTACAACATCTAAGGACCAAAACGTAAGAAACAAAAAGCTAGAACAATTCAAAATCAACATCCAACGGTCAAGTGTTTCGAAACACAAGACCCCGTATCGGAACGGTCGTTTCGAAACCATGTTGACCGTTTCGATACACGAGTGCGTTCTGAGACTCCAAATGACCCGTTTCGATACGGTGATTAACAGTGACGAAATGTTTCGAAATGTTCCTTCCCGTTCTGAAACAACATGACCATTACATGTCACCATTCCAAAACAAATAAGGGCGTTCCAAAATGCTTGGGCCTACAATTCTCCAAATTGCTGGTTTTACACAATTTTCCACCTCCGAAACCATTCCAACACATGCCACAATACACATACAAAATGAATAAACATCAAAGACCACAAAAACGAAGCACAAGCTAAATCATAGCATCAATCATGCAAGCTTCAGAACTATAGGCATGCTTCCTAGATGTCAACACCACAAAAAGGCTAAAAAGCACATTATAGCTTATACCAATAGCCAAAGGCCATTTACCATACCAAATAAGCAAACCAAACATGCTCAAGGTGTTTACATCACCAAAACGTAACCAAGAGTAGAAATCCCACCCATTGCCTCTTATTACACCAAGGTAAAACCACATACATTGTTTAGTCAAGACACTTGGAATCCACTAGCCTTCTCGCCGCGTCAAATGCTTAATTCTCTGCATCGATGAAACAAATGAGCGTAAGCATGAAGCATAGTGAGGATCGCTAAAACCAAACATTCATCAATGCATTTTGCAAAACCGAAACATCACCATTTGTCATCTCATGCCTTTACTTAAATCATGCCCTTTTAAAGCATCAATGCACTTTTTAAACCACATGCTCTTAGCATCATTAAAATAACAACGAATAATCTTTTGCTCTTGCTTAAACCAAGCATCACATGCATTCTGGCATAATTCACAAGCATCTCATGCTTTAATCAATAATAAACAATATTATATTGGCTCATAAGTGATTAATTCTCAATCCATACCAAAACCAACACAAATGACACAATCGGATATGCGGATTACAAGCGTTGTCCCACACGCTTCATACACACTACCGGACTACGCAAGGCTCACACACGGGATTAGATCATCAACCGTTTTGACACCCAAAGTGGAGTTTATGGTACAATCACAACCCCTCAACATTCGTGATGGAGTTTAACGGTACAATCTCAATCCCTCAACATCACTCATCGGTAGTTGTATAACCCACTAGCGAGAGTCGGGACACAAAACAAGACTTACACATGGGAGCTACCTCAACCATTGTAATCATCTTAGCCAAACTCACACACGGGAGCAACCCTTCACCGTTGTGACGCTTAACCAAGTCCACCAACGAAAGCCAACCTCCATCTCGGTGACGCCAATACCCCAATTGCTAGGGTACTTGGATGGAGTTTACGGTACAATCACAACCCCTCGACATCCAAGGCGACTTTATTCATGGTGCACCCAATCCTATAGCCGGCTAACTATATCCGATTAAAGTAACCAACGACCACTTCCATCACTTGCCAATATAATCATTTAACAACATTATTCCACTGTTTCACAAGCATAAATCACAATGCCATGTTCACAAGTATAAACATGCTTAAACTCAAATGCATACATCTCATAAATCCAAGGATCACCTACCATGTGCATCCTTCATAAAATGGCATTAATCACCAGCATTTTCAATGCTCAAAACATACTTAAAACAATAATTAAATCCACATTTAATTCAAGTGAATTTTCCAACAAAAACATAGCACATTCTGAGAGAGACTTTCGAATCACTTACTCTTGAGCTTAGCTAAGTGTTTCAAACTTACACTAAGCTCCCAAGACCATGCTCAAAGCATAACAAAGCTGGAAAATCCTTTTCCACTCACTGATACGCGAAATCTCGCACGCCGACGCGAAGATCACCTCTATGAAGCCTCCAAAAGTGCTTCGTTTGCTACCGGATCAAGATCCCCTGTTTTCACATCATCAAAATAGAGATCCAAATACATTAAAATGCATTTCAAAACCAGCAACCAAACACAAACTCGTTGCTCACCAAAACTACACCAATTTACCCATCCTCAACAACCAAAAACTCAACCGATTGCTTCCTAAACCTAGCCCAGCCAATATACAACACTTCCAACCATTATTAAGCATCAAAACACATCTAAAAACAACCTTAACCCATCCTTATACCTTCAGCAAGCATAAATCCACCATTCCACCTCAAACACCCAACTAAAACCATCAAGAAACTCAAGGATCTTAAGGATTTCGGGATCTATATTATCAAAACTCTTTTTCAACATAATAATCAACTCAAAACTCCATTAAAACTAATCCAAAATAGATCTCATCAAATCCAATTCGAAAATTAAGATTTTAATCACATTTTTGCAAGATTTTGATCTCAAATCAAAACTATAACAAAAACTCACCCAAAAAATCAATTAGAAGCCAAAGATCTTGGGAATTTCAATAAAGAAACTAGATTGAAGGTTGAGAACGAGATTTACCTCCAATTCTTGCCTTCCTTAAGGTTTGACAAGTTTTAGTTTCAAAAAACTTGAAAATCTTGAAGAGAAATCTTGGAATTGATTTGGAAATTAATGAGAGTGTTTGGGAGAAAAGAATTCTGGAGTAAGTGTTGAGAAAATGATTTTGCTGATTAATGAAAGCTAGTTACGTCAAAAACTTCTCATTATACTATTTTAATATTTTAATTAAATAAAATCCTTTTTATTTAATCATCTAAAAATCCTTTTAAAACACATATCAATTTAAGGAAGGTGTAATTGCACCATAGTTCCCTAAGGATTCTTAGATTTTTGGCTCCTCTTTTAAAATTACATTTTCCATAGTTTTGAAACTTTATATTTTGGTCACTACCCAAAATGTACCACTTCCAAAGCCTAATTTGTAAAATTGATTTGACCAACCCCTTAAACATGATTTAAGAAGAGTTTGTCAATTTTTACCATATTTTTATCTTTTCCCGATCCTTGATTTCCCTAAATCACCTAAGCGATTCGAATTATTTTCGAACGGTCCAATCCAATGTCTAAAACATCTAGGCCCAAACCAGGGCGTTACACAAGTCATGTGATTTAAAATATTATCGGATATAGTTGGCAGACCATAGGATTGAGTGCACTATAAATAAGTCGCATTGGAAAATGGTTTTAAATACATTGATGGTGTTTTGTTTTGAGCACTCCTCACTAAGCCTAGTGTGCTTACGCTCTCTTTGTCCATTAATGCAGAGGATTAAAGGCTTGAAGGCAGCAAGGAAGCAAGGGATTTGAAAAGACTTCAATATTTGAAAGTATGTTCTCAATTAGACTATAAGTAATAAGGGCAATGGGGGTTCCGTTGCTGTTTTGAGAGCATGTATGTTAAACTCCCTGTTTGAGAAAGATTTTGTTGCTGTTTTAGTCTTGTAATTGTCCTCTAATGGTTGGTAATTGCTTTGGTTTGGTTTTTGAGATTTGCTTGGCTTAGTTTATAGGAAGCATGCCTATAGTTTATCAATTGAAGAATGATGACATAAATTGATGTTATTTCTGATGTGTTTAGTTGTGGACTGATCCTTAAATTTGTTGGAAAGATGTTAGAAGAATGTTAGGATGTTTTGGTAGCATCAAATGCATGTTAAACCAACAAAATTGGGCATTTAAGGCCCAAGCATATTGGTACGTGTAACGCCCTGATTTTGGGCCTAGAGGTTTTTGGGATGGTTTTGGGTCTGTTGGACTGATATTAGAGATTCTAGTAAGTTTCAGGATGAGTTCAGGGATAACCTATTTTGGAAGGTGATAAAAATATTGAAAAATTATCTAAAATCCTTTTGAAATATTAAAAGGTTTTGGTGAAATCAATTTTGGAAAATGATATTTAGAATTCGGATATTTTGGATTTAGTGACCAAAATGTAAACTTTGAAAACTATTTTTTGTGTATGTTTTATAAAAGGATCAAAACTTTGAATCTTTAAGGAGATAATTGCCCGAAGTCTAATATTAGACTTTGATCCCTTAATTGGCTTATTTTAAACGGTTTTTAATAAATAAAATAGGTTGGATGAATTAATTGGTGGTTATTTCATTAAAATAAATTTGACGCAACTTCTTTTCTCTAAAAAACATTCTCTCAAATTCTCTCGAGCCAAACATTTATTTCTTCTTCAAATCTTAAGGTAAACTCTTCATTTCTTTACTCTTTTGTTATCAAATGATTTCTTATTGTTTTCTATCAAAACCTTATAGTTTTAATCTCGTTTTTACACGAAAATCTATCTGATTAAGAGGAAAAGCATCCATTAGAGGTGAGCTGCGTTTTTCTCCTCTAATGTAAGGTTCTTTATTGAAGTTTCCAAGTTCTTGATCCTTTATACATGTTTTCTAATGTGTTTTGATGTTTTAATTGTGGAAATTTGGTTTAATTAAGGTTTAATTGGTGAAATTGATTGAGATTCGTTTTGGATATGCTTTGTTGGGTTTATGATTGATTTTAATCATGATTTTGAAGTTTAATAATGTTAAGATAAAGGTTTTAACAATTTAATCCTGAAGCTATGTGAATCTCTAGCTATTTAGGTTGCTAAATTTGGCTTTTTGTGGAGTTGTGGTGGTTTTATGAATACTGGAGGTATAAGGATGATAATATGATGATTTTGGATGCTCATCAATGATAATTGATGGTTGAAAGTGTTAGGATTTAGCTGGGTTAAGTTTGGAGGTTAATCGATGTTGTTTTCGGTTGTTTTGGATAGGGGATTGGTAGTTTTGGCAAGGCAATGTTGTGGAATTGCTTACTGGGATTTTGAATGCATTGAGATGCATTAATCCTCTGTTATTACGTGGTTAAAATAAGGGAGGTTTACCCGAATGAGAATATTGAATCTTTGGAGGCTTCAGACCCCTAGTTTCGTGTCAGCGAATCAAGATTTTCGCGTGTCGGTGAGTGAGAACATGAATTTCAACTTTGAAATGTTTTAAAGATTGTTTGGGAACTTAGATTTGAGCTTGAAACGCTTGTCTACATTCGAAAGTAAGTATAAAGTGGTCTTCTCTCTCGGTCGTGCTATTATGAAATGGTTTTATGCACTTGGTTTTAATTTCATGTTACCTATTGTTAAAGCATGTTTAAAATATGAGATATACTGTTTTTTTTATCATGAGATGATGAAGGATGTACATGGTAAGTGATCCTTGTAAGTATATGTTTATACTTGTGTTTTAAAGCATGGTTCATTGCTTGGGAAAATGGTTTAATGTTGATGCTTTGAAAACAATGAGGTATGTGGTTAAATGTGAATTATATTGGCAAGTGATGGTATGGAAATGGTTTTGAAAATGCTATCAGATATAGTTAGTCGGCTATAGGATTGAGTGCACTATAAATAAGTCTCCTTGGATGTCGAGGAGGTTGTCTGTCTCCATCCATGTACCCTAACGGTCGAGGAGGTTGATGTCCCATCACTCGTTAGTGGGTTAAGCATCTAACCGATGACTGGGGTTGTTGTCCCCTTTGGTTGTGATTGCACCATTATTCTGGTTAAGATGACTTGAATTGTTATGAGAATACTTGTTGAATCCGCGTATCCGATATGATATTTTGGGAATGGAACTTGGAAAATTATCACTTGTAGGCCAATATAATTTTTGATGTATCATGTGATGTATAATGGGATTTATACACGTTTACTCTTTAAGCTTTGCATATGATATGTTATGCATGGGAAGACTTAAATTGAAGTTAGCAATGTGAGTTGTTGTTATTTTATGATACATGTTACATATGGTTTAATATGTTGGCTTTGATTTGTTAAAGTGCATAATTTTAAGGGCATTATGCGTTAAATGTTGATTTGAAGTAATTGGAACGAGATTTCAATGTGGTTTTAGAAAATGTTTAAAAATGTATTGATGGTGTTTTGTTTTTTAGCACTCCTCACTAAGCCTTGAGTGCTTACGCTCTCTTTATCCATCAATATAGAGAATTATAACTTAAAAGGCAACGTGAAGTAAGGGATCAAAAGAGACTTCGTTATTTGAAAGTATGTCTTTGGTTTAGACTATGAGTAATAAGGGAAATGGGGATCCGTTGTGTTTTTGGGAGATATGTGTAAACTCCCTGTTTGAGCAAGTTTATAATGCTATTTTGGATTTGTAAATCACCTTTGAAGTTTGGATTATGCTTTGCTATGGTTTTTGGTATCTTACTTGATGTGATTTAAGGAAGCATGTCTATAGAATCCTCTTTGAAGCATGATGCAATGTGATGATGCTGATTTTTCTATGTTAGGTTGAGGATCAATCCTTAGATATAATGTATATGTCCTAGAAGCATGATTAAGTGGATTGCTTAGCTTAATTGTATGTTAAACCAACAAAAATGGGCATTTCATACACAAGCGTATCGGTACACAGAGTACCATATCGGTACGGGTAGGTCAATTTGGGCTTAGCATATTGGTACGATGAGACCTGTATCAATACGGTACTTGAGTAAAACGACTGGGCAAATCGGTAAGCGAGACCGTATAGATACAATTTTGAGCTATTGGAATCTTGGATTTAAATTACCTCAAAATTGTACCGATATGGTGCTTGGTGTATCGATACCGTGACATGTAAAGTAGTTGTTTGGGAATCTTTGAAGTTATAATTTCTTACGTTTTAGTCCCTAAATGTCATGGATGCAATTAAAAGAGTTTGGATGATCAAATTGAGCTGAGCATTGACACTGAGGCATGAATTATGACTAATTAAAGGTTGGTAACCATAAATTGGCTAAAGTCTCTGTAATTTATTAAAATTACAATTTGGTCCCCAGAACATGTATGTTGTCAATTGAATGCCAAATCGTTGTTTGTTTGAATTGAATTCTCTTCTGCTGCAAGTCTGTATCACATAGGATAATAATGTGCCTCTAGACAAGATAAAAGGAAAAAATAATAGGGTCGTTTATTGAGGTAAACCTTCCTAGTTTACTTCAATATTACCCATATGACTCGTTCGGTTCGGTCTCATTTCTAGGTCAGGTCGAGGGGGTTACATTTGTTGGTATTAGAGCTAGGTTTGTGATAATTGGGAGGTAAGTTGTGATTGATTAGTGTTGTGGTTGATTGTTGATATTGGGATGTTAGTAAATTTTTTTGATGTTGTTGTGAATAGTATTCTATTGTTTGTTATGCTTGGTGATTGCAATATGCACGCTGGTTGCTTAATTCCTTGTTGGGGGGAAAGTTAGGATGCCCATTGCCTTATTACTATAAATTGAAAAGTTTTCTGAAATGTTTGATTTGAAAATAAAGTCTTGGATCCTTTCTTGAAGTTGGTTTGATTGTTTTTGTTTTGGTAAAATTATCATGCCTTATAAATGTGTAATGTTAGGACCGAGAGATGAAGTGAGAACTGAAGTGGATATGTTGCCTTTGGGCAAGGAGTTGTAAAGAATGTTATACCTTATAGGGGTTTTCCACCCCGAAGTAAGTACAACCTACGCCAGTTGGGCTAGTGTTGGGTGACATGGCGTTTGGGATATATGCGATGTCCAGAGCTTATGAAGCTGTCATTGCTGGAGTGCATGGGATTACACTAGTTGTTGGAAAACTATGAGTTGTTGTTAGGGCGCTTCTGTTGCTTGGAAGAAGTTGAGCTTCAGGGGTTGACACATGAGGTATTCGTGGAAAGGATGGCATGCACTATTTGGATTATGGAACAAATGTGGTGTAGTGATGCCCGTAGGTTGAAAATGTAATGTGTCTCGAGTTGCAAGGAGATGTATACAGTTGTTGGACAATTGTGGTTGTGGGCATATAACCCAGTATTGTAACCTAAGAGTTCTCTCAAACTGTCTTCAAGAAGAAGTATTTGAGAGTTAGATACTTAGATGATAAGGAATGTGAATTCAAGGCAGAATGTCTATGGTCATGTTTGAGGTACAATTTGTTTAGTTGAGCTGGTATGCTTCTATACTAGTATTGGATGTGAGACATCGATGTGATTGATTCGTTTACGATTTTGTACAGGATGTTAGGATATACATGTTGGTTTTTGGCTACACAATTTTTAACGTGTTGGTTACACAGGCGAAGTGCGCTGAGCAGAACTTGGCGTTTTCTTCTCGTTTGGGAGGTTCTAGCTTTAGAAAAAGAGTTGCAGACTCTAGTTTTGATGGTAGTCAATTTCAGAATAATCATGATAAAAGGAATAGCCCTAGTTGAGGCGAGGTAGTGGTAGTGCTGGGCGAGGACTGTAGGGTCAGAGTATCCAGGCTAGAGCAGCATTTAATGCCTGTTGGGTATGTTGATCATGTGATCATAGGAGGCGAGATTGTCCATGTTTAATCTGTAGGATATAGACTTTTGCGCCTATTTTTGCAAACGCTTGTTGGAGTTGTGGTTTGAACGATCATCTTAGAAGTGTTAGATGTGGGAGTGCAAGTAACTAGTTCTTTTGGTTAAACAATTGTTACAAGAAGGTTGTTTAGGAGATGTCCTTTATCTGTTCAAGGTCATTTGTTTGCGGTGGACCTAATGGAGTTTCTGTTTCATGGTTTTGATGTAATCCTTGGTATGGATTGGTTGACCAAACATAGGTCTGTGGTTGATTTTGAATCCAAACGAGTTACCTTGAAACTTGCTGATGATTACAAGGTGGTAATCGTAGGCGAGAATGTAAACTTCTTGTCTAACGCTCTCTTAGCTTTAGAAGCGAAACAATTGATGGATTCAGGATGTGAAGCTTTTCTTGGACTATGTTATGAATCCAGGGTCGAAGAAAGTACGTGTTCATACGTACTGTATGTGAGTATCCGAGTGTTTTTCCGGAGGAATTGCCTGGTTTGGTTCCAAATAGAAATGTTGAGATTGACATTGATTTGTATGTAAATAAGGCTCCAATGTCTATTTCTCCCTATCGTATGTCTCCAAAAGAGTTGAAGGAGTTGAAGACGCAACTTCAGTAGTTGCTTGATCAAGGGTTTATTAGGCCTAGTGTTTATCCTTGAGGTGCACCAGTGTCGTTTGTTGAAAGGAAAGATGGCACGACGCGAACGTGCATTGATCATCAGTAACTGAAAAAGTTGACGAACAAGAACAAGTATCCTTTGCCAAGGATTGATGATCTGTTTGACCAGTTTTGGGGTGCTTCAGTGTTTTCTAAGATTGAGTTGAAGTCCGAGTATTATTAGTTGAGGGTAAAGGTTTTGGTTGTGCCTAGAATTATCTTTTGTACAAAGTGCGAGCATTGTAAGTTCTTGGTGATGCCGTTTGGTTGGACCAATGTGTCGGTGCATTCAGGGATGGGTTAAATTGGGTGTTTCATGAGTTTTTGGATCAAATTGTTGTTGTGTTTGTTGGTGATATTCTAGTGCATGAAGGTAAATAGAAGGATTTTGATCGGCATGCATGAATAAGCTAGTAGGCTTTTATGGATGAACGAATATTGCTCTTTATTCAGGAAGTACGAGTTTTGGATATGTTGGAAGGAATATGGGTCTGAGAACATTATTAGTAAGTATGAATAGTCTAACATGCACAACGCAAAAACACTTATATGTATATATATAATTATGCCATTGCATGCATACATTTGGGAATGGCATTAGAGGTTTTGCATACATACATATAGACATCTACGAGGGCTTATAAGTAATCATGCATACATGTGTTCACACTTACGAATGACTGTTCGAAGATCGATGGAGTGATGGTGTAAGCTAGGTAGCTTATGTAATTAACTTTGGTGATATGGTTTTTGGAGTTCACAAGGTATGAAGAGGATGTTGCACTTGGTTCTTGGGAGTTTGGCTTGTGCTAGTTTTGTAGCAACCAAGGTTGGAGTTAGAAGTTTGTGGGTGTGCTAGATCCAGTTAATTAACACTGAGGTTTGTTAAGGAATTTGCTAAGAATGTTGCATTGCAAGCGAAGATTGTGGCTTATTCATCTAGACGGCCGAGGGTGCTCGAGCGCAATTGTTCCACACATGGTGTTGAGCTTGTCGCGGTTGGGTTTGCGTAAAGGTTTCGGAGACACCATCTCTATGGTGAGAATATGTTGTGATCCTAGGCAAAGTAGATGGTTGGAGCTATTTAAGGATTATGATTTGATGAGTATCACCCGAGTAAGGCTAATGTTGTAGCATTACTCTTCTCAGCCTCTCGAAATGTTGTCGCGGCGTTGCTCTGTTCAGGCTCCTCAATCATTGCTGTGGAAATTTGTTGTATAGGCTCATCAAGTGTTTGACAATCTTTCTCATTGGAAGGCTCTCGACTTGGAGTTTTTAGATGTTCCGCACACATTGAAGAGCTTTTTGTGCATTGTTCCTAGTCCTCTTTCCTTGGGACTTCAGTATCCCTAGGACTTATTTGTTGGTGCATGTTATCCATGTCATTAGCGAGTCTCCTCATTTGATCTATTGAATCACTCATGAGTGCATCCATCCTAGCTATCCACGCCTCCAAGGAATTTGATAGCACTTGACTAGGACTACATTGCCATGGCATATTTGTTGCTGTGACACTTGGCTGCTGATAAGGACTACATTGCCAAGGAATGTCTATTGCTGCGGCAAAATTGTCTGGTAATTTTTTTTGAGATTTTTGATCATACCATGAAGGATTTTGCTGTTGGTTCCATCTATGGCACTTTATGTACTCATATGCACCGAGATTGTGAGGACAATCTTCAAACACATGATATTCTCCATAAAAAGTGCACGAGTTTTCTACGATATATGATTTTCTTGGTTGATTCCTATCTTCCAACATCAACTCTCGATTAGATTTACTTTTATTTCCCCACACGTTGATGTCCCTTAACTTGTAGCGCACCTGATTTTTTTTGATAAAACAAATAAAGAGAAAATTTAGTAAAACTTATAAGAAAAATGCAATAACAAAAACAACTAACACCAATTGCCAATCCCCGACAATGGCGCCAAAAACTTGTTGTGTTTTTAGAGTGCAACGCAAATGGTGCAAGTATACACGTCGCAAGTAATAAATGATAAGTATAGAGTATCGTCTCCACATGGATTAGTTTG
The DNA here is from genome assembly GCA_958450335.1 of Hibiscus tridactylites. Lineage (NCBI taxonomy): Eukaryota > Viridiplantae > Streptophyta > Magnoliopsida > Malvales > Malvaceae > Hibiscus > Hibiscus tridactylites. The sequence goes on along the minus strand of OY288278.1, from coordinate 18,931,480 downwards.
GGCCACTTTTCTTTAGTTATCACATTGTAAAAATAAATAGAATTGATGTGATGAATATCAACTAAAATAAACTAAATAAAGTAAACAAAGGTAAGAGAAATGAGTGATCGACTTAAGAGAGTAGGCTAGATTATCGTGAGTCGTGGAGTGATAGTTGAATGAATTGTCTTAGTAATTGAGTGCAAGAGCAACTCAATTGCCTTGGCAACTGGAAACAATCGAATTGCCTGTGCAACTAGTGGAGTGATTGCCCGAGCAACTGATAGAGCGATTGCCTGGGCAACTTGGCGACAACCTTCAAGGTTCGGCAAAGCGTTCTTTAATGATTTCTCCATATCCCTAATTCAAAACACTAGTTAATTGTGCATGCCTTGATAATACATCCCTGCGTGAACTAAGGGTGAACAACAACCAATCTTGCTCTCCTTTTAGTCGTTGAAATTCGTAACTTATCCCTAAGTCGATTTAGTCTTCACCATCGATTGATTTGATAAAGATCATGCTCATTCGTTTCTTGAATCTAACTCTCTTGATATTAGATAAATGGATGAATTCAAGAGATCCTCTCCCAATTCACTAGCAAGCAAAATTAAGAACCAAGAATGAACAAACCTTGAATTAAAATTGCAAACTCAAATACCTAAACAAACCCAATCGTTCTCAGAACCACAAAAACACAACAACCGAAGCTAAATAAAGTTTAGTTCATGGCTAGGTTCGAAAGATATACAAAGAATAATCTCCCTAGCATGAATCTAATCGAACAAAGAGGAGGAAGAAGAAGAATTTGAACAACCCCTATGTGTTTCTCTCTCAATCGAACCTTCCCCCAAGTAGGCGGCTAGTCTTCTTATTTATAGGAGACAGATAGGTCAAAGTCTTTCTTGAGGAGGAAGTTAAGTTAGAATTAAATAGTATTAAAGAGATAAATCTCGTTTATTATATTTTATTCCTCCAAAAACATATCCTAAAACTCTTGAAATTTAATCTCACTTTGACCTATTCATGGAACTCCAACTCTTCTAGGATTTATCCTTGCTTCTCATGATTATCTTGAATTAAATGGATTTATCCATTAAGAACTCGGCAGCTTCTTCCTTTTCTTCTTTTCCATTTGCTTCGGCAACTTCCAGCTTGCCCGAGCAATTATCCTGCACGCATAAAATAACCTCCAGTAGTACCCCTTTTCCACCAAAATTAACCAAAACATGAAATCAAACACAACCATAAAGGAAACAATGCAAATATGCATGAATGACTAAAAATGCAACTAATATGAGCCTAAGTCTAACAATAATATGAGTAAAAAGGTAATAAAAATACTGCTTTTGAACACTTAACATAGATATTTTATTCATGTAGTAAAGTCCACCATACTAATAATGTGCTTGTGAAAGTCTTATGACAACACCGTGGTGTTGAGGAGGCCATGTGGGTTTGTAAGACGATTTGGATGGAGTGGTTTCTGCACTTGTTTCTTTCGGGTAAAAATTTCGAGGATGAAATTTCCTAAGTGGGGTAGAGTTGTACCTCCCCGATTTTGGGCCTAGTTGTTTTTGGGATGGTTTTAGGGTCTGTTGGACCGAGATTAGAGATTCATGTAAGTTTCGGGATGAGTTCAGTGGAAACCTATTTCGAAAGGTGATAAAAATATAAAAAATTATCTAAAATTCTTTTTAAATAAATAAAAGGTTTTGGTAAAATCAATTTTGGAAAATGGTATTTGGAAACTGTTTTTAGTGACTATTTTGTAAAAGGCTCAGAACTTTGAATCTTTAAGGAGTTGATTGCCCAAAGTCTAATGTCAGACTTTGATCCCTTAATTGGCTTATTTTAAATGGGTTTTAATTAATAAAATAGGTTGGATGAATTAATTGGTGGTTATTTCATTAAAATAAATTTGACGCAACTTCTTTTATGTCAAAAACTTTCTCTCAAATTCTCTCTAGCCAAACATTCATTTGTTCTTCAAAATCTTAAGGTAAACTCTTGATTTATCTACTCATTTGTTATCAAATGATTTCTTTTTGTTTTCCTATCAAAACCTTATTGTTTTGATCTTGTTTTTACATGAAAATGTATCTGATTAAGGGAAAAAGCATCCATTAGAGGTGAGCTGTGTTTTTCTCCTCTAATGTAAGGTTATTTACTGAAATCCCCAAGTTCTTGATCATTTATACATGTTTTCTAATGGGTTTTGATGTTTTAATTGTAGGAATTAGGTTTAATTGGGGTTTAGTTGGTGAAATTGATTGAGATTCGTTTTGGATCTGTTTTTTTGGGTTTATGATTGATTTTAATCATGATTTTGAAGTTTAATAATGTTAAGATAAAGTTTTTAACATTGTAATCCCGAAACTATGCAAATCTCTAGTTGTTTAGGTTACTAGATTTGGGTTTTTGTGGAGTTGTGGTGGTTTTGTGAATGCTGGAGGTATAAGGGTGATAATATGATAATTTTAGATGTTAATCAATGCTAATTTATGGTTGAAAGTGTTAGGATTTGGCTGGGTTAAGTTTGGAGGTTAATCGATGTTGTTTTCAGTTATTTTGCATAGGGGTTTGGTAGTTTTGGCAAGGCAATGTTGTGGAATTGCTTGCTGGGATTTTGAGTGCATTGAGATGCATTAATCCTCTATTATTATGTGGTTAAAATAAAGGAGGTTGATCCGAACGAGATTGGTGAAGCTTTGGAGGCTTCAGACGCCTAGTTTCGCATAAGCGAATCGAGGTTTCGCGTGTCGGTGAGTGAGAACGTGGATTTCAGCTTTGAAATGTTTTAATGGTGGTTTGGGAACTTAGTTTTGATCTTGAAATGCTTGGCTAAGTTCGGAAGTAAGTATAAAATGGTTTTCTCTCTCGGTCGTGCTATTATGAAATGGTTTTATGCACTTGGTTTTGATTTCATGTTACCTACTGTTAAAGCATGTTTAAAGTATGAGGTATATTGTTTTTTATATGCAGATGATGAAGGATGCACATGGTAAGTGATCCTTGTAAGTATATGTTTATACTTGTGTTTTAATGCATGGTTTATTGCTTGGGAAAATGGTTTAATGTTGATGCTTCAAAAACAATGAGGTATGTGGTTAAATGTGAATTTTATTGGCAAGTGATGGTATGGAAATGGTTTTGAAAATGATATCAGATATAGTTAGCTGACTATAGGATTGGGTGCACTATAAATATGTCGCCTTAGAGTCGAGGAGGTTGTTGTTCCGTCTCTATCCAAGTACCCTAACGATCGAGGAGGTTGGTGTCCCGTCTCTTGTTAGTGAGTTAAACATCCAACTGATGATTGGGGTTGTTGTCCCCGTTGGTTGTGATTGTACCATTATTCCGGTTAAGATGGCTTGAAGTGTTATAAGAACACTTGTTGAATCCGTGTATCCGATATGATATTTTGGGAATGGAACTTGGGAAATGATCACTTGTAGGCCAATATAATTTTTATGTATCATGTGATGTATAATGGGATTTATACATGTGTTAAGTGTGCAAAAGTCCTATATCTATACCCTAGTTTAGCTCAGTTATTGTTGTTCTTGAGTATAGTTTAGTTGCATTTATTAGGAAAACATACACAAGACTGCATAGTTAGATATTCTGACTTATTTGATGAACATAATTGTTTTTATGCAAAAGATATTGCTCAAACATATTTTCTTACTGTACGCAGGTACCCGCCCAAGTAGATGCCGCCGAGGCAGTAGAGAGGGCAGAAGAGGAGAAGCTGGAAACTGATGCATGAAGCTGTTGGATCATCAAGAGAGCTGATAGAGGAGGAGAAACCCATAATGAAGAGTTGTGAAAACCTCTGCACACCAACCCAGACCTCTTCCGAGGCAGAAAACAGTGTGCCGCCGAGGCAACAACTCAAGGAAGGTTGGAAAAATGCAAAGTGGTATGAGACTAAACGAGCTCATCAATCCCGATTTTTGGAGACCACTTGCACGTGCATTGGAGCCCAGCAGACAAAGAAAAGCCATGATCAAAATCAAGGTGGAAAAAGTCAAACAAGAATCTAAGAAGATTTAATGTTAGACTTGTTCTTTTAATGAGTTGTAATTATATTCTAACTAGTATTCCTACCCTAAACTGACTTAGACCTAGGCTCCTCCCCTATATATATATGTAATCGACTTGAAGGAGAAAGAAGAAGACAGATTAGAGAGAAAACTCATTCTTGTCGAAAAACCCTAGTGTCGCCACCCTTCATATGTTCTAAACCTTTCCTAGGGCTAAGTGTTGGTTGTGGAGTAGCTGTGAGAGTTTTGCTTGTATTCGTTTAGGTTTTCAGTTTTTGCAATAAAATTTAAGGTTTGTTTACTCTTGGTTCTTCATTGTTGCAATCTTTATCGAGAGAGAAGAGATCTTCAATCTATTTGTTCAATATCGTGAGAGTTGGACATACGAAACGAGTATACACGGTTTTATCCAACCATAGGGTAAAGCTACTTCGGCTTAGGGATAAGTTAGAAGTTCAACAGCTAAGAGAGGCTTCATAATTAGTTGGTGTTCATCCTTAGATTCACGTCAGGAGGTATCATCCAAGACGTGTTTGCCAATAGTACTTCAAGCTTCGGGAGAATAGGAAGTCATAGAAGGGAGCCTTGTCGAACCTTGAATCATCGCTCAACTGCCCAGACAATCACATTGGTCTCTACCGAGGCGGGCGCCCACCGAGGCATAGTCGTGGGCGGCTGTTGAAGTTGTTGAGTTGACATACAAAACTGTGTCAAGGCAGTACATCAAATCTCTACACTACGAAGCATTCCAATATCGGCCCATTCTCTGACTCTGATTTCTCAATTTACTCTACTTGATTTAACCTTAGTTTTAAATCAACCAACTCTTAATATTCGTGTTTTTTATTTTTACTTGTGCAGAAAAGTGAATCTCGAAAGGTTGTCACAATCCCTATGGAGACAAGATCTTAAATACTATAACTTGGAACTGTGAATACTTGCATGCAATTTGTGCATCACTTTTGCACGCAACAACATGTTTACTCTTTAAGCTTTGTATATGGTATGTTATGCATGGGAATGCTTAAATTGAGGTTAGCAACGTGAGTTGCTGTGATTTTATAATACATGTTGCATATGGTTTAATATGCTGGTTTTGATTGGTTAAAGAGCACGGTTTTAAGGGCATGATGTTTGAAATGTTGATTTGAAGTAATTGAATTGAGATTCCAATGTGGTTTTAGAAAATGTTTAAAAATACATTGATGGTGTTTTGTTTTTTAGCACTCCTCACTAAGCCTTGTGTGCTTATGCTCTCTTTATCCATCAATTCAGAGAATTAGAGCTTGGAAGGCATCGAGAAGCAAGGGATCAAAAGTGACTTCGTTATTTGAAAGTATGTCTTCGTTTAGACTATGAGTAATAAGGGCAATGAGGAATCCGTTGTGTTTTTGGGAGATATGTGTAAACTCCATGTTTGAGCAAGTTTATAATGTTTTTTTGGATTTATAAATGGTCTTTGAAGTTTGGATTATGCTTTGTTATGGTTTTTGGTATCTTACTTAATGACATTTCAGGAAGCATGCCAATAGAATCTGTAACGCCCTGGTTTTGGGCCTAGATGTGTTAGAAGTTGAATTGGGCCAGTTGAGAACGATTTAAATCTTTAAGGGAGGTTTAGGGAAAACCTAGTTCAAGATGCTTTAAAAATATGGAAAAATATCTAAAAATCCTCATTTATTATATAATTAGTTATGGTGAAAACAATTTTACAAAACGTGATTTGGAAATATTACATTTCGGTGTAGTGACTGATCAGTGCATAAAAGTTCTATATTTTACCCCTCATTTATCCTTATTTTTGCTGCACTCAAGCATGTTTAACTGTATTTTAGGTTAAGTTTTGCATCAACATCACATTTAGATAAAACTGCGCAGATACTGCTAAATTTGGTTACTTTTGCAGGTATCTGTTGTGGCAGCATCCAGGGCAGCAGAGGAACAGAAGATAACTGTCATGGCAGAATCCAAGGTAGCAGAGGAACATAAGATAACTGTCGTGACAACATCCAGGGCAGCAGAGGAACAAAAGAGCTAGAGTGAAGAAAACTTCCTCATACATGACTGTCGTGAGAGTTGCCATGGCAGATGCCGTGGCAGATGCCGTGGAAGATGCCGTAACAGTGATGCCATGCCAGTGATGTCGTGACAGTGATGCCGTGACAATTGTTGTGACAGTTGTCGTGACAGTTGCCGTGACATAAGTGGCGACAGTGTTGAAGCAAACTGCCTTATAACTCGCTGCCCTGACATATGCCGTGACAGAGGTGGCGACAGTGAAGAAGAAGAGATGGAAAATGCAAAGTGGAGTTCGACTAATAGAGGATTTCAAGCCTAATTTTTAGAGACCACTTGCATAATTTTTGGAGCATAGAAGTACAAAAAAGGCCTTGCCCATAGTTTGAGGAGAATGTCAAAACAAGAAGATAGGGCGAACTAAATGACGTTTACTCAGAGATTAAATTTTTAATGAATTGTACTTTAATTCGAATTGGTATTCTTGGCCATTAAGAAAACTTGTACCCAAGGCCTATATATATGCTTGTAATTCGACCTAGAGAAAGACAATCTTACTCTCTAGCCTTCTTCTCCTAAACCCTAGTCGTCTTCCCCTTCTCATCATGTTCTAAAATTCCCTTAGGGCTAAGGGTTGATTCTGTAAAGTAGTTGCAAGGATTGCATTTGTTTTAGGAATTTTTCTATTCAATAAAATAGACTTCAAGTTTGCTCATTCTGGTTTTCAACATCTTGCAAGAGTATCGGGAGAGCATTGTGAGATTACACATTTACTTAATATCGAGAGAGTTAAGTATACAAAAGGAATAAGTACGCGTTCTCCAGTTTATGGTTACACTATCTCGGACCTAGGGATATGACAAGGTTAAGTGGCTAAGGAAGAATTCAACAACATCGGTGTTCATCCTTCGATTCACGCCGGGAGGTATCATCAAATACATGTTCATCGACAGACTTGGACCTAGGGATAGGACAAGGCACAACATGGATTCTTGCCAAGTTTGAAGTACAGAGTTGTGTGATCGCTGCCGCGACAGGTGCTGCCGCGACAGGTGCTATCGCGACTGGCGCAACGACAGAACAAAGATTCCTCGACTTTGCAACACCTACACTACTAAGCAAATCAATACCGACCCATTCTCTCTATCCTGATTTCTTTACTCTTTTATTTTCAGTATTCTTTATTATCTCGTGACAAACATTTAAACTATTTCTTTTCCCTCTTGTGCAATAATTCCAGGTTAAAGCTATTAGCCTAGTCCCTGTGGAGACAATATCCGATACTTACGTATCACTTTACTACTTGCGTCGTGTACACTTGCACTACATTGCGATAGACACTTTTACACGCAACAAGTTTTGGCGCCGTTGCCGGGGACTGGCAACACACTCTTACCCTAGCTTATGCACTTTTATTTTCTTTTTATTTTTACTTTTTTCATTTTATTTTTCTTTTTCTATTTTTATCAAAAACTCAGGTGAAATACATGTCTAAGGAGCATCAACATGCCAGGAAAAACCATTCGGGAGCTGATGTGGGAAAGTTCTTGCAATTACTGTAAAGGTAATCATGCATCAGAAAGTTGTCCCCATTTTTTCGGTGAATATATGGACAACCAACAATGGAACCAACAAGAACAATATATGTCACTACAACAGCAACAGGGACAGCAGATGTCGATGTCGCAGCAGCAAAATTTTTTATGGTACGATCAAAACCCGCAAAATTTTTTATACCATAACAACTTTGCTGCAGAACCTGACATGCCCTGGCAATGTCATCATCCTCAAGAATATTCAAAATCTTTAGAAGACACACTGCAAGCCTTCATCGCACTCACTAAAGAATTGTCAGCTTCTATGGACAAAAGTATCGCCAAGATGGATACACTCTTGAGCAGACCGGTCCTCATTCATGCCACGTATGAACCTGAAATCCTAAGGCAAGATGACGGGATGCCCATGTGAAGGAATACCCAACACATGATGAGTCTGAGCAACAACTTGTCATGGCAAGGATCGAGGAGCCGGAATGGAGTAACAGCGCAACAACGCTGAGTGAAATTCAAGAGAATGTCACTGCGGCAACCACATCTCAGGCAAACTCTCAACCCACTACCTCGATTATGCCCAACCAAGATTGCACTTATCCGTCCCTGTCAAGGCACTCACACGACCACCTAGAAGAGCTACCCAATGACAATGCCTCGCCAATGGAATATGAGCAGGTAATAAACGAACATGTTGAATTCTTTAAAAACTCACCAATTCCATTGCAGGTATTAGATGAACCAACGTCGGTGGACTCAGAATCATCAAAGTCTCTACTGATGGAGATCTACGAGTGGCCAACATAATTTGATATAGAGAGTGATGGCACTTACCAATGTCCCATTGACCTGCAAAGTAACCTTACAACGGACTGTCAAAATAACTGGCTGCCACAGCAGCAGACACGACAACAAGGGCTACATTCAACCACAACAATATTCAACGAAAACAAGGCATGTTTGTGGCCGAATGTCATTTTGATTTTTTCTAATCAAATATTCATGCCCTCAGAAAACATTACCAAGAAGGGATGACTTCATGGACTACAAAGGGAAGAGAAAGAAATGAGCCCCCCACCATGAGAATAATCACCATATGGAGGGTACGAATGGACTTCAAGAAGTACCAGAAACGACCCCCAAGCATCAATATAACATGAGCAGTTACTTTAGGAGATGCCCCTAAAGGCACTCCTAATTTAACTTAATTTATTTTATTGTATTTTATTTTTTTATCTTATTTTATCTTTATTGTTTTAGGACTTAGAAATTTGATATTAGTTTGTTTGTTTTATTAGGTAAACAGAGAGAACCATTGCAATGACAATACAAGAAACCCGAGGAAGCTCTGCCTCCACCCCTACCGCGACAGCACTCATACTTCTTGAGATGAATTCCAAAGTGACTGCCGCCAACATCAGTGAAGATAGTGACGCAAGGAAGAAGACAGCCTCCGTGTCTCCAACTCCCAGGGCAGCACCCACAGCTCCTCCGACAAAGTTTAAGGAGACTGTCCGTCGTCAGCCCCTCATCCAAAGCTCCAACAGCAGCGACGACAGTCGCACAACTTAAGTTTTCTTTTTTTTTCTGTGTCGCCTGCTGTATATATTATATTTTTGTGATGTTTCACTTTTCTGTCATTTTTATTTTCTGTTTTTCATTTTTATGTCTTATGTCATGTATTGAGGACAATGCAACCCTTGAGTTTAGGGGTAGGCAGTCCTCCTAATTATTAATATAATATTGCATTTAGTTTTAATTGTGTCGTGTTTATTTTTTATGCTAAAAAATTGGCTTAGTTTATTGAACTTTTATTATCTGTTGCGGCCATCTCTATCGTGACAACCCCTTAAAAATATTTTAGGAAGTAAGTAGAGCCTTAGTATAGTTCTGAAAAAAAAAACTAAAACACTTTGTGACTTACTTGATAAAAGACTTTCTCTAGAATACTTAGAATAGAAAACTTAGCCACTAGAGGAGAAAAGACTTGAACTCAGGTTAGTCCTAGAGGTGCCTATCACTGGCTCTAGGAAAATAACTAGAGAAACTTCTAGAGGTGCCTATCACCAGCTCTAGAAAGTGACTAGAGGTGCCTATCACTGGCTCTAGTAAAAGTAGAAAAAGAAAAACTTCTAAATGTGCCTATCACCGGCTCTAGAAATGAACTAGAGGTGCCCAAAAGTGGCTCTAGTAAGATTAAAACTCTAAACAAGCTAAGTATAATATTCTAGTTGCTAGGGAAGTCTATATTCAAGTATGTTGACAATAAATGCACACAATTACACGAGAATTATACTTTTTCTCTAAGTAGATCCTTAAATATTTGAATAGGTGCTAAACATGATAAGGATGGTGCTGTGGGTAAGGATTGTTCGTTTACTTAAGCCAAGAAAAAAAATATATGTATGTATGCATGCATGTTAGTTAGGTTGCATTTGCTTGAGGACAAGCAAAGATTCGAGTTTGGGGGTGTGATCAGTGCATAAAAGTTCTATATTTTACCCCTCATTTATCCTTATTTTTGCTACACTCAAGCATGTTTAACTGCATTTTAGGTTAAGTTTTGCATCAACATCACATTTAGATAAAACTGCACAGATACTGCTAAATTTGGTTACTTTTGCAGGTATCTGTTGTTGTAGCATCCAGGGCAGTAGAGGAAAAGAAGATAACTGTCGTGGAAGAATCCAGGGCAGCAGAGGAACATAAGATAACTGTCGTGGCAGCATCCAGGGCAACAGAGGAACAAAAGAGCTGGAGTGAAGAAAACTGCCTCATACATCACTGTCGTGACAGTTGCCGTGGCAGATGCCATGACAAATGCCGTGGCAGATGACGTAACAGTGATGCCGTAATAGTGATGCCGTGACAGTGATGTTGTGACAGTTGTCGTGACAGTTTCCGTGACAGAAGTGGCGACAGTGTTGAAGCAAACTGCCTTATAACTCGCTGCCGTGACATATGTCGTGACAGAGGTGGCGACAATGAAGAAGAAGAGATGGAAAATGCGAAGTGGAGTTCGACTAATAGAGGATTTCAAGCCTAATTTTTAGAGACCACTTGCATAATTTTTGGAGCCCAGAAGTACAAGAAAGGCCTTACCCAAAGTTTGAGGAGAAAGTCAAAACAAGAAGATAGGGCAAACTAAAGGATGTTTATTCGGAGATTTAATCTTTAATGAATTGTACTTTAATTTGAACTAGTATTCTTGGCCATTAAGAAAACTTGTACCCATTGCCTATATATATGCTTGTAATTCGACCTAGAGAAAGACAATCTTACACTCTAGCCTTCTTCCCCTAAACCCTAGTCGTCTTCCCCTTCTCATCATGTTCTAAAATTTCCTTAGGGCTAAGGGTTGATTCTGTAAAGTAGTTGCAAGTATTGCATTTGTTTTAGGAATTTTTCTGTTCAATAAAATAGACTTCAAATTTTCTTATTCTGGTTTTCAACATCTTGCAAGAGTATCGGGAGAGCATTGTGAGATTACACATTTACTTAATATCGAGAGAGTTAAGTATACGAAAGGAATGAGTACGTGTTCTCCAGTTTCTAGTTGAACTATCGCGACAAGCGAAACAACATAACAAAGTTTCCTCGACTTTGTAACACCTACACTACTAAGCAAATTAATACCGGCCCATTCTCTCTATCCCGATTTCTTTACTCTTTTATTTTCAGTATTCTTTATTATCTCGTGACAAACATTTAAACTATTTATTTTCCCTCTCGTATAGTAATTCCAGGTTAAAGCTATTAGCCCAGTCCCCGTGGAGACGATATCTGATACTTACGTATCACTTTACTACTTGTGTTGTGTACACTTGCACTACATTGCGATAGACACTTTTACACGCAATAGTGACCAAAGTGCATTTTTTTGCAAAAGTTGAGTAGTGACTGTTTCATAAAGGATTGAAACTTTGAATCTTTAAGGAGCTAATTTTACCAAAATGTTTTTATCATATTTCTCTTTGATTTGAGAGTTTTTAATAATGTTTTAATTAAGGAATAAAGGAGAATTAAAAAGAAAATCTAAGTTGACTTTTTCATAACTACCTTACGTTAGTTTTCCCTTATTTTATTATCTCTCAACTTCCACTCAGCCAAACACATTTCCCTCACCAATTAACCTTTGATTTTCATCATTTTTGCTGAGATTTCATTCTCGTAAGGATTCCTAATCTTTACCTCATCAAAACCTTTTGTTTTTACTTTGGATTTTCATGAAATCTTGCCCAAATTGAGGAGAAAGGGTTTTAAAGATGCATTGTTGTGTTGGTTTTCCTTAGAGCTTACCTCACTAAGAAAATGTGCTTACGCTCTCTTTTTCCAACAATGTAGATAATTGAGACGTTTTTGGGTAGCAAGGAGGCTAAGGACAACCAAGGAAGTGAGAAGCTCATGTATGGTGATGTTTTCACATGCTTTAATAATGATATTTGGCAATGAGGGCTTATGGTTTGTTTTGGGAGATGCGTTTTGAACTCCCTATGTTTGTGGCATGTTTTATATGGTATTTGTGGATTGTAAATGCCCTTTATGGTTTGGTTTGAGGCTTGAGGATTTTATATGGTTTTCATTTCTAGGGAGTATGCCTATAGAGTCAATGATAACATGTTTGATGCCATGCTTTAGCTTAAGCTTCATAATAATGTTCTATGATATTTATTCATGTTTTTAGTGTGATATGGTATGATTTGTGATGTGTAAAGATGTGAAAAACCAGAAAATTATATAGTTGCGGGGCAGGGTGTATCGAAACACCATTAATTGTTTCGGAACAGGGGCCTGAAATGGCCATAGTGTTTCAGAACAGTTAAGAGTGTTTCAGAAAACTTTAGCTACTAGAGAGCCATGTTTCGACACGGGTTTCAGAATGGGCCCGAGTACCAAAACAGCTTGTCCAGTTTCGATACGACCGTTTCGATACAGGGTTTAGCGTTTCAAAACACCCGACCGTTGGATATCATTCTGAATTGTTTCAAGTTCGTGCTTCTTACATTTTAGTCCTCATTGTTTGTGGATGAAATTGGTTGAGTTTGGGATGTCTATTTAAGCTGATATTTGACAGAGATGTATGAAATGTGACTAATTGCACATTGGTAAACTTCAAATCTTCAAAGTCCTCGTATCTTGCAAAAATTATGTTTTGGTCCCTAAAAGTCTAATTCTTACAATTAAACCCCTAAATGATTTACAATCGTTGTGCCTTTCCCTTCTTGTGATCTCGAGTGTTCACATAGGTTAATAATGCATTTAGAAAAGATAAAAAGAAATAAAAGGGTCATTAATCAAGGTTGACTTTTGGGTTGACTTTGGATTTCCCCGTGTAATCTTCCTAGTTCGGGTCAAGCGTCTAGGTCGGGCTAAGGGGGTTACAGAATCCTCTTTGAAGAATGATGCAATGTGATGATGTCGAATTTGCTATGTTGGGTTGAGGATCGATCCTTAGATATAATGTATATGTCATAGAAGCATGATTAAGTGGATCGATCCTTACATAATCCTCTTTGAAGAATGATGCAATGTGATGATGCTCAATTTGCTATGTTGGGTTGAGGATCGATCCTTAGATAAAATGTATATGTCCTAGAAGCATGATTAAGTGGATTGCTTAGCTTAATTTCATGTTAAATCAACAAAAATGGGCATTTCAGACCCATGCGTATCGGTACGCGGGGTACCGTATCGGTACGAGTAGGCCAATTTGGTCTTAGTGTATCGGTACGAGGAGACCCGTATCGATACAGTCCTTGAGTAAAAGGGCTGGGTGAATTGTTACGCAGGACCACATTGATACGGTTTTAAGCTACTAGATTCTAAGATTTAAATTACCTCAAAACCGTACTGATACGGTGCGTGGTGTATCGATACGGTGACAGGTAAAGTAGTTGTTTGGGAATCTTTGAAGTTATGATTTCTTAAATTTTAGTTCCTTAATGTTGTGGATGCAATTAAAAGAGTTTGGATTATCGAATTGAGTTGAGTTTTGAGAAAGTGGCATGGAATATGACTAATTAAAGGTTGGTAACCATAAATTTCCTGAAGTCCCTGTCATTTATTAAAATTACAATTTGCTCTCCAAAACACGTATGTTGTCAATCGAATCCAAATTGTTGTTTGTTTAAATTGATCTCTCTTCCGCTGCAAGTCTGTATCATAGAGGATAATAATGTGTGTTGCATGTAAATAGTGCCCCACAATTTGTGCAAGTATACACGACGCGAGTAATATATGGATAAGTATGTGAGTATCGTCTCCACAGGGATTGGTACTCAACCTTCGATTCTACTCCCTCGTACTACAATATAAAATAAAGTAAAAACACAATTTTGTTGGGTGATTTTAGATAATCTAAAAATAACTAAACTAATGATATCTAGTAAATACAATAGAGAATAAATAAAGACCAGAAGATGGGTCGAACTAGAGGGTGTCATACTGTGGAATCCTCTTGACTTCATTTTTGTCTTGAATGCAACAACGCACTACTGCCATGGCAGTGACCTAAATCCTTGTCGTGGCAGGAATGGCTGAATCCCTGCTGCAACAATCCCTTGCTCGTGGGCAGATGCAGTTAAGGCTCGATAAAGTGTCCTTGGGTGGTTCCGCCTTATCCCTAAGCATGGAATGCTGGTTGATGACTTAACTCCGATGATACCTCCCAACGTGAATCAAAGGAAAAACACCAACTATTCATACACTTCTTTTAGCCGCTGAAACTCTAACCTATCCCTAGGCCGAGTTAGTTAACACCACGTGGGGAAAACCGTACTTATTCCTTTCGTGAGCTCAACTCTCTCGATATTGAACAAATGAATGATCTCACAAATTCTCTCCTGAGTAGAATGCGAAAATAATTAAAGCTAGAATAAGCAAACCTTAACTTTTATTGCATTAAGAACAAAAACTAAGTACAAAGAGTCCAACTTTATACTAAGCTTTCACAAAACCACTAATCCTAACCCTAAGAAATTTAGAACATAATGAAACTAGTTCTAAGCTCAATCTCTCTCTCTGATCCAATGTCCCATCTTCCTCTCTTGGCGGAAAGCCTTTATATAGGGGAAGGTGTAGGCACAAATCCTTATTGGAGAGGAAGTTATGTTGGACTTGGACTAGACTTTATTAAAGAAGTAAATCTCTTTAATTTATTACAATATACACTTTTGTCCAAGAGTCCAACTTTATACTTCTTTCCATGTTTTCCTTCTCTTCTCAAGCTCTAGTTGCCACACAAAGTGTGTAGAAAAATATAGCGTTAAAATCTCTACAAGTCGGCTACCACTTTGCTTATTTTTCCTTCTAGAGAAATGGTGTCGCGGCCTAGCTTTTGCTTCCTCTGCACCGGTCTGCTCTGCTTAGCAAGGCTTCCTCAGCTTCCCTTAGTAGAAGTTGTCATGTGGCTTGACTTGATTAGGGTCTGTTGTCTGCTACATCGGCCTCATCTTCCCTCATGCTTCCTATGCTGGGGTGACATCTTCTTCCTCCAGTAGTGCAAATCTGAAGAATACCAATCATTCATTAAATAGTACATTTTTCATAGAATAAACAAAATAATAAGATCAAAGGTATAAATGATGAAATCTATGCATGAAAGGCCATAATGCAACTCAAATGGGTGTAGGTTGACTGATAATTGCCATGATAAGGGGTCAAAATATAGGACTTTTGGGCACTTATCACACCCCCAAACTTGAACTATTACTTGTCCTCAAGCAATGCATACCATCAATCGCCAAACCATAGTTTTTATAAACTGTCTCATTGGTCTTACTTTTCCTTCTCCTATCAAACCATGGCAAAGAATGCTTCGGCCATTAAGTCTTTGGATGCCCTAGGAATTCCCTGGAATTAGACTATAAGATTTGTGAGTGTGTGCATGTATTGTGAACAAGATGATTACAAGGATTCTAAGTAAACACTTAAGCATTAACTTACATAACTTTGGTTTTGTAAGCAACCTAACCAACTAGAGCCAGTTTCGGACACCTCTAGTGATTAGGCTAGATCCGGTTTCAGGCACCTCTAGGGCTTTCTTAAGCTAGAGCCAGTGGTGGGCACCTTTAACTTTTACCCAATTTTCATTCTAAGCTAGTCTATGTCCTAAGTGTACTAGAATTCCTTAAATCATGCAAGTCACAAAGGTGTTTATGTTTTAATCTCATAGTGTGATCTTAAGTTATCTTCCTTTAAGCATCCTAAAAATAAAGTCTCTAAACAGTTCTAAACAATTATAAGAATAGAGAGTTCTTTTGCCAAGAAAGAATATTTAACTAAAACTAAACTAAGACAATTGATAGAAAGTATTGTCGCGACATAAGCAGAAGTTAGTTAAGGCAGATGCAATAATAAAAAAATTTAACAAGTAAAAGCACAAAATCTTCATGGCAATTATATTATACTGCCCCAGCATGGTAGTGCCTCGGCCTCTCAACCTACACCCCAAACTCAAACCAAGCACTGCCCTCAATGCTTACATTTCATACATAAGATAGAAAAAATAAAATCACAAAATATGAGGGCATAAACAGATAAGCAGCATAAAATTAAAGAGGAACTTAAATGGATTTAGAGGTGGCAGAATCATCCTCCTCGTCACCGTCGGACTATAAAATTAGCCTCTTCGTTGGCTTAGAAGCTGCTAACTTGATTCTTTTGGATTCTCGGGGTGGCCAGACGCATGATGGTGGGGTGGGCTTTGCTGTTGGGGCATCCACCTCTTCAAGGGAATCAAATTCGACGTTTTCCATGTTCAGTCCCTTGCGGTTTATAAAGTCAAACACTCGGCTAACATAGTGGTAACTATCCGAGGTGGTGTAGGGTATGGAACTGGCCGGTGTGTCTAAGCCATCCTTGCGCTTGCCTTTCCTTGCTACAACAGAAAGTGTATCAGAGGCTGCGGTGGGCTGGGACTGGTGGTGCCTGGCAGTTGCGGCGACAGGGGTTTCTTGGTTCTGTGTTGGGCTTCGGCGGCGACAAAAAAGACGACGACATGGAAGATGGGGAATTGGACCTTTGGATCAGTGAACCTCATTTGGATCCACTGAGTTATTGCGAGATGGAAGTCACTCGTATACATTATGAACAACTATTGGCCTTGGTCCATTGCCTCCAGCTTATGCAAAATCTACTGGAGGTCTTTGGCTGTAGGGGCTTGTGGTTGAGGTGTCACCGGGATGGATGTTGAGGCTACTGCCCCGAAAATACTCTGCATCGGTGTTGCATGCAGAGGCTCGGCATCTGAGATCTCCATTATTCTGTGGTAGGTCACCTTGTCCCGTCCTTGTCTTTCTTTTGTGAGTTCTTTGGTTTTGTTGAACGAGACTTCATTCTCCGTGCAGAGGCCGGTGATGAGTGACGGGAAATAGAGCGGCCCCTTCTTCTTCACTGTGCATTTGTAGATTTCCTACACAATTAAATTACCTACACTAATTTTACAATTTTGCATAATAGAATGGATAAGAGCAAGCCTGGGCCGATCAACGACCTTGCTGTGGGAAGTCGGCAGAAGGCAGCGGCAGATGAACTTGTTCCACAGTTTGGCTTCTTCATTGTTGTAATCTTTATCGGGAGAGAAGAGGGCATCAATATATTTGTTCAATATCGGGAGAGTTGGACTCACAAAACGAGTAAACACGGTTTTAGCCGACCATAGGGTAAAGCTACTTCGGCTTAGAGATAAGTTTAGAAGTTCATCGGATAAGAGAGGTTTCATAATCGGTTGGTGTTCACCCTTAGATTTAGGCTGGGAAGTATCATCCAAGACGTGTTCGCCTAGAGTACTTTAAGCTTCAGGAGAAGAGGGGGTCATAGAAGGGACCCTTGCCTAACCTTGAATCATCGCTTAACTTCCCAAGCAGTCACTTGGTCTCTTCCTAGGTGGCCGCCTGTCGACACATAGTCGTGGGTGGCTGTTGAAAGTTGTTAAGTTTATCTGCAAAACTGTTCCAAGACTGTACATTCAATCTCCACACTATGAAACATCCAACGCTTGCCCATTCTCTCACTCTGATTTCTCAATTTACTTTATTTTCTTTAGTTTTAGCTTTAATCAAACCAACTCCTAATATTTGTGTTTTTATTTTACTTGTGCAGAAAAGTGAACTCCAAAAGGTTGTCACAATCCCTGTGGAGACGATATCCTAAATAATATAACTTGACACCGTGTATACTTGCACGCAATTTGCGCACCACGTTTTCACACAACAAGTTTTTGGTGTCGTTGCCGAGGATTGGCGTATAGCTTTTTGTTTTTATTTTTCTGCACTTTTTATTTTTCTATTTAACCCTCTGGTTTTCTTTTGTTTATGAGCAGAGCAAATCAGAAATCACCCTTGCAAGAATACGATCCAGAGCCTAAACGTACTGCACGCAGATTAAGACAAGCAAACAATTAAACCATGGCTGATCCAGTAGACAACCAGAACCTACAACCACCAATCGACAATGTCGTGGTGGGCAATGGCAGGCAACCTCCTGTCGCTCGGCGGCTTGTTCGTGACTACTTGGAGGAAGATCTCAGAAGGATGAACTCTGGCGTGATTGATCTAGAAATAGAAGCATACCACTTTAAACTCAAACCGGTCGTGTTCAACATGCTAAATACACTTGGACAGTTTGGAGGATCTGCCACTGAAGATGCCCGCCAGCATATGAAATCCTTCCTAAAACACCAGAAGCAGGACCACCATTTCAAAAAGTTTCTGGATATTCTCAAACAAGTGCATATCAACATGCCCCTGGTAGAAGCCATACAACAAACGCCTAACTATGACAAATTTCTAGAAGACATAGTTTACAAATGGAAAAGAATCAGAGAATTTGAAATGATCGCCATGATGGAAGAATGCATGGCCATGCTACACAATAAAACACCGCCCACACTAAGAGACCCAGGCAGTTTCCTCATTCCATGCACTATTGGGAACCATTACGAGGGGAAAGCCTTATGTGACCTTAGGGCAAGCATCAATGTAATGCCCAAGTCGGTGCTTGAAAAGCTGGGAATTGGAAAAGCTAGACCCACGACTGTCATGCTTCAGTTAGCTGACCACTCTTACGTGTAACCGAAAGGAAAATTTGAAGACATCCTAGTAAGAGTGGACAATCTTGTTTTTCAAGATGATTTCTTAATTTTGGACAGTGAGGCAGACAACAAAGCACCCATCATCCTTGGAATACCATTCCTAGCCACGAGCAAAACTTTAATAGATGTGGAAAATTGGGAGCTTACTATGAGGGTGGACGATTAGAAAATCAAGCTGAATGTCTTGCAACCATTGAAATCTATGAGTGTAGGCAGAAAACAAAACGACAACTCTACTTCTCTAGCCTCATCACGACGTTGTGCGAGAAGACACATGTTGCGGCCGCCCCGACCGACACCATGACGACAAAAAGAACTGGGTGGACGAGGGAAATCATCATTTCGAAAATAGAGATCACAACTACCACACCGAAAAATTATGCCCCCACATCGAAGATGGGCAGTCAGCAGCAATTCTAGCAACCCGCACCAGGAACCACCATAGGCGGCTTGGCAGCCCATCTAGACAGAATGGAGAGATGCCAGTTGAAGTTTATGGCCTACACCCAGGACTTCAATAATGCCACCGTCAGCACCATCAAGGAGAACTTCCCATAGGCCCACTTTCAAGAGTTCCCAGCCGAGATATTTGCCCCGGCAGCACCAGACACAACCACTGCACCCTCTGCCTCAGCAACACATCTGACATCCTCTACAACCTCGACCGCCCCCATCTCAAGTGAGCCTCGAGCCTCCCGAGCAGCCACGACTACTAAAGTCCTCTCCAACTTCGACAATCGTGGATATAAAGTGGCAACCCCAAACAGAGAACACTAGCAGACGCCACGAGCAACGAAAGACGCACCATGACCATCCAATTCAGCCTACCTCAATGACTTCTTATCAGACGATTCGGTATGGCAAGACACGGTTTGATCCGTCAAAAGGAAGCTCAAACCGTCATTCTCCCCAAGTGCAAAGAGAACACACTCTGCCATAGAAGTCTGCCCAAACAGTGAAGAAGGCGGAGAACGAGAAGTCACGCAAAAAAGATCAACACAGAAGTCTACCCAGATAGTGAAGAAGGCGAAGAACACACTCTGCCATAGAAGTCTGCCCAGACAGTGAAGAACGCAAAACGCTTCAAAAGGGCAGCTCGAAAGTGAGTAATCATAGCCGCCAGCGACGACGACTGCTCATCCAAGTCACAACAAATCTAAGCTTCTCTCCAATTCTTTTATTTGTTTTTATCTAATATATGCTAAATTTTTGTGTATGTAGGCATGCATTGAGGACAATGCACCTCTCGAGTTTGGGGGGGGGGGAAATTAGTCCTCTATTTTTTTGTTTTTAGTGCTTTTAGTTGCATTTAGGTTAGGATCTAATGTAACATGCCTTTATTTAAAAGCTAATGAATTCTTAGTTTGAGGAAAATTCCTAAGTATCTTTTACTTGCCGCGGCAGATGGGCCGCCTAGGCGGCAAAATTAACATGACATTAGGTTAACTTAGAATCCTACTGTGGTCTGAACTTAAAAGAAAACACTCTTTGTGACTAGTTTGATCTTAGGACTTCTAGGAAACTTAGGTATTTCACCTAGTAAACTTGGGTTAAACTCGATGTTTTCAAAAAAAGTAAATAGACGTCCTAAAGGTACCCGAAACTAGCTCTAGGATAAGCTAGTGGTGCCTGAAACTGGCTCTAGAAAAAGAAAAAAAATGATGAAATCATTAGAAATGCCTATCATCGGCACTAGTTGTTTAATGCAAAAGAAACTAGAAGGAAACCCAAGGGAATTAAGGTGTTTTTTGAAGGTTTACTTAGAAGCCGAAGAATCATTCTTATCACAAGGAACACATGCACTCACGAGATACATAGTTCGGTTCCGGGTAAGTCTATTGTTATTCAAAAAGCTGCTAATTAGGTGTAAGTCTACACGGTATGTAAAGGTTGCTCAAGATGCTTTCTCAACTTGGTTTATATATGATATTAAGTTTTGGCATATTATTATTAGATTAGATTTCTTAAGGACAAGCAATAGTTCGAGTTTGGGGTGTGTTAAGTGTGCAAAAGTCATATATTTATGCCTTAGTTTAGCTCAATTATTGTTGTTCTTAAGTTTAGTTTACTTGCATTTATTAGGAAAACATACAAAAAACTGCACATATTAGATACTCTGCCTTATTTGATGAACTTAATTGATTTTATCTAAAAGATACTGCTCATGTGCATTTTCTAATTGTGCCCAGGTACCCGCCCAAACAAATGTCACCGAGGCAGTAGAGAGGGCAGAAGAGGAGAAGTTGGAAACTAATGGAGGAAGTTGTTAGACCATTTCGAGAGCTGATAGAATAGGAGATAACTAGAATGAAGAGTTGTGTCAACCCCTGCACACCACCCCACACCTCTACCGAGGCAGTCAACAGAATGCCGCCGAGGCATCAACTTGAGGAAGAGTGGAAAAATGCAAAGTGGTATGCGATAGAAAGAGCTCATCAAGCCCGATTTTTAGAGACCACTTACACGTGCATTTGAGCCCAGAAGACAAAGAAAAGCCATGGTCAAAGTCAAGTTGGAAAAAGTCAAATGAGAATCTAGGAAGATTTAATGATCTTTTAATGAGTTGTAATTGTATTCTAACTAGTATTCCCACCCTAAACCGACTTAGGCCTAGCCTCCTTCCGTATATATACATAATCGACTTGAAGGAGAGAACACAATTGAGAATAGAGAGAAAATCCTTCTTGTCAAAACCCTAGTGCCGTCAACACCCATCATGTTCTAAACCTTTTCTAGGGCTAAGGGTTGGTTGTGTAGTAGTTGTGAGAGTTTGCTTGTATTTGTTTAGGTTTCAGTTTTTGCAATAAAATTCAATGTTTGTTTACTCTTGGTTCTTCAATGTTGCAACCTTTATCGGGAGAGAAGAGGACATCAATCTATTTGTTCAATATCAGTAGAGTTGGACTCATGAAACGAGTAAACACAATTTTATCCAACTATAGGGTAAAGCTACTTCGACTTAGGGATAAGTTTAAAAGTTCAGCGGCTAAGAGAGGTTTCATAATCGGTTGGTTTTCATACTTAGATTCACACTGAGAGGTATTATCCAAGACGTGTTCGCCAATAGTACTTCAAGCTTAGGGAGAAGAGGGAGTCATAGAAAGGAGCCTTGTCAAACTTTGAATCATCGCTTAATTGCCTAGGCAATCACTTGGTCTTTGCCGAGGCGGGCGCCTGCCGAGGAATAGTCGTGGGCGGCTATTGAAAGTTGTTAAGTTGATATGCAAAACTGTGTCGAGACAGTACATTCAACCTCCACACTAGGAAACATCCAATACCGACCCATTCTCCCACTCTGATTTCTCAATTTACTTTATTTGCTTTAGTTTTAGCTTTAATCAAACAAACTCCTAATATTTGTGTTTTTATTTTACTTGTGCAGGAAAGTGAACTCTGAAAGGTTGTCACAATCCCTGTGGAGACGATATCTTAAATACTATAACTTGACACCGTGTATACTTGCACGCAATTTATGCATTACTTTTGCACGCAACAAAAGCTCCTCCTTTTGCACACAATTTGTGCATCACTTTTGCATGCAATTTGCTCATC
This sequence comes from Hibiscus tridactylites, assembly GCA_958450335.1. NCBI lineage: Eukaryota > Viridiplantae > Streptophyta > Magnoliopsida > Malvales > Malvaceae > Hibiscus > Hibiscus tridactylites. Next base: position 18,909,242 of record OY288278.1, on the reverse strand, counting down.
TATTTCAATGTGCAGGACGTAGAACCTGTTGATGGTGTCGACATCGATGCGGATGGCTTTTCCCCTCACATGCACGAAAAGTGTGTCAACACTTGGCCTATGAGCATAGAACTCACGAACTATCTTGAGATTGGCCTGGGCCGGTTGGAGGCAGAAAACTTGCCACTTCTGGTATATGATCTTGTTGAAAAGGAAGTTCTCGATGCCATAATTTTGTTTACTTGAGGCATGGAACCCTTGCTCTTCGCACACCTGCCACGAGATGTAGTGCGTTTTGAAACTTTCTTCCACCAATGCTAGTGCGAAGCGAGTATAGGCGGATGTCGCGACATCGCTGGAAGATGCTCCTCTGGTTGCCATATGAATTTTATAAGAGCGGTGAGAGAATTTGAGATAGAGCAAAAAATATTGAGAGCATAATAGAGCGAGAATAACCGTGAGATTCAATAAAGTAAAAGAAACTAGGAAGTGAAACACAAAAAAACAAAACTGGCCCTTTTGGAGTGCAATTCGCGTCCACAGCCATTACTAGCCGTTACAGCCCGTTGCAATTCTGCCCGTTGGAAAACTAGCCGTTGTGGCTCTCGCAACACATTAAGCATCTGATGCCGCGACAACTAACATTCACTTCTCCACACAGTTGGTTCCTCTCTTTTTTTTCTTTCTTGATCTCCCTCCTAAAACAAAACGAACAAAAAATATTCTTAAAAATGCGATAAATAAATATAGATAAATAAAAATTTATTCTAAAAAAAACTGAACCTAAAAATAAAAATAAAAAAAAAGTAAAGAGAGAAAAGATTAGTGCACTAAAATAGTGCACTTGGATGCATCCCCTAAAGTGTATACTTCCTTATCCCTCATAACGTGTGCTCCTGTATGTGGTAGCAACCTTTGTCCATGTTTTCCCCCTTGTGTGCCGCGACATGTGTCCTGGCATGGTCCAATATGTTTGCCGCGACATGTAACCGCTTCCGTACTGGGGTCGTTTTGTTCCTTACTGCTATCTTGTTGCTAAGTGTCCTGGAGTGCCTAACAAGTTGCTGTATCACCGGCATGTTTTCTACTGTTTAGAACATGAATTTTAACATGCTCGTCATTAATCCTTATTGCCAGTTCTCCTTTCTCCACGTCGATTATAGTCCTCCCAGTTGCGAGGAATAGTCGTCCAAGTATCAACCGACTTGGGCATGATATCTTCGATTTTCCATTTTGGTTGCACATGTGATCCATCGGCAAGCTATAGCATCACTGTGGTTGGTTGTGTCGCCCCAATCTCTAATTTTTGAAAGACAAACTTGGGCATGATATTGATGCTTGCACCTAAATCACATAGTGCTCTCCCTTGATATGTATTCCCGATTGCGCATGGTATGAGAAAGCTTTCAGGATCCTTGAGCTTGGGTGGAGCTCGATTGTTTAATCTGGTCATGCATTCCTCGGTGATGGCCACTGTTTCAAATTCCCCAATCCTTTTTCGTTTTGACACTAGGTCCTTGAGGAACTTGACATAGTTTGGGATCTCCTTGACTGCTTCAACCAAAGGTATATTTATGTGTACCTGTTTAAGGATGTCTATGAACTTCTTAAACTGGTACTCCTACTTTTGTTGTTTCAGCCTCTGTGGGAATGGTGGAGTTGGTAGGATATCTCTGGGCTTTGTGGGTGATGTCATAGGATTTGCAACGACAAGATTTGTCTTGACTGGAGCTGCGACATCTTTGTCCTTAGACTGTGTAGGGACAGTGGGCTTTTGTCGTTTCTCCTTTGCTGGCAGTTTGGTCTGTGGCTCTTGTAGTTGAATACCACTAATGGTGGTTACAGCCTTGCATTGTTCGTACGATGTTCCTTTAGCGGCTTCAGTGTCGCTAGGGAATCCTCCAACTGGCCTTTTGTTCAAAATCTGAGCAATCTGCCCCACCTGCGTTTCCAAGGATTTCAACGTTGCCTTGTTATTCTGCAGCCTCATTTCTATCCTGTCCATAAAGGTTTATGTCTTTTCTATAAACTTGTCAGTGTTAGCCATGTATGTACTAGATTGATTCATAAAAGCACGCAGATTGTTTTCAAGAGAACTAGACTACATTGGCTGTTGGGCTTGCATGTGCTGCTGTTGCGGCATGAGTTGTTTCAATCCTGCGGTTGGAGTCTTTTGATGTTGTGGATTGAGGGCATTGTTGGGGTTGCTCCAGGAGAAGTTGGGGTGCTTTTTCCAGGCTGGATTATAGTTGTTGGACATATGATTGTTGTTACGATTGAAGTTTCGAACATATCAGGCTAACTTTGGCTTCTATGGGAATTCAGAAAAAGCATGGTTATCCCCACAGTTTTCATAAAATAAATCAATTACCTTGAATTTCTCTTGATTGCTTTGCTACTGTAAGTTTATAACTAGCTTCGTCAAGGTGGGTGATCTAGGATGAAATCGAGTCCTCAAACTCTAATTCATTAACTGAGGTTTGACGGCGGACTCCTTCCCTTCTGGTCGTGGGAAACTGGTATTCATTCTTGGCCGTCCTATTTAAGATCTCCATGGTTTCTTCCAGCTCTTTATCGAAGAGTATGTCGTTTGCCGAGGCATCCAGCTTCGTCCAAGTTGCCGTGTTAACCGCATTGTAGAACATGGTCACCTACGTCAATACTAGGAACCCATGCAAGGGGCATTTGTGTAATAGTTCTCGATATCGCTCCGAAGCCTCATGCACATACTCATCATTTGCCTGTCGAAAATAACGGATCTCGTTACGCAGTTTGTCAGGTAAATTTGTAGTATTAAAACGAGCTAAGAAATCACGACAAAGATCACTCCAGGATCCAATTGATCCTGATAGTGTTGAGCCAGGTTTTTGGCCTATCCCTCAGTGAATAGGGAAACAACTTCAATCTCATAATATCCTCATGTACTCCTTGATTTTTAAATGAGTTAGAGATCTGAAGAAATGACTTGAGGTGTTGTCTAGCATCTTCAGTTTCAGAGCCGTCAAATTGCCCCCATCGTGTTAATCATGAAATCCTGTAAATAAAATAGAGAAGAAATCAAAAGGAGAAGATGGGTCGGATTAGAGTATGTCGTAGTGTGGAATCCTCATGACTTCTTTTCTATCTTGAATCCAACAATGTACTACTGCCGTGGCAGTGACCTAAATCCTAGCCGCGACAATCCCTTCCTCGTGGGCAGATGCAGTTAAGGCTTGGCAAAGTGTCTTTGGGTGGTTCCACCTTATCCCTAAGCTTGGAACGCTGGTTGGTGACTGAACACTGATGATACCTCCCAACGTGAATCAAAGGGCAAACACCAACTGTTCATACAATTCTTTTAGCCGCTGAAACTCTAACCTATCCTTAGGTCGAGTTAGTTAACACCACGTGGGGCAAAAACGATACCTATTCCTTTCGTGAGCTCAACTCTCCCGATATTGAAAAAAAAGGATGATCTCACAAACCTCTCCCGAGTAGAATACGAAAATAATTAAAGCCAGAACAAGCAAACCTTAACTTTTAGTGCATTAAGAACAAAAACAAAGTACAAAGAGTTTTCACACAACTACTAAACAAACTAATCCTAACCCTAAGAATTTTAGAACATAATGAAACTAATCCTAAGCTCAATATCTCTCTCTCTCCGATCCAATGTCCTCTCTTCCTCTCTTGGTGGCAAGCCTTTATATAGGGGAAGGTGTAGGCACAAATCCTTCTTGGAGAGGAAGTTAAGTTGGACTTGGACTAGACTTTATTAAAGAAGTAAATCTCTTTAATTTATTAGAATATACACTTTTGTCCAAGAGTCCAACTTTATGCTTCCTTCCAGTTTTCCTCCTCTTCTCGAGCTCCAGTTGCCACGCAAAGTGTGTAGAAAAATCCAGCGCTAAAAGCTCAACAAGTCGGCTACCGCTTTGCTCATTTTTCCTTCTGGCAAAATGTAGTCGTGGCCTAGCTTTTGCTGCCTCGACATCGGTCCGCTTTGCTCAGCAAGGCTTCCTCAACTTCCCTCAGTAGAAGCTGTCATGTAGCTTGGCTAGATCAGGGTCTGTAGTCTACTACTTTGGCCTCATCTTCCCTCATACTTTTTGTGATATGGCGGCATCTTCTTACTCCAGCAGTGCAAATCTGCAAGAATACCAATCATGCATTAAATAGTACCTTTTTCACAGAATAAACAGAATAGTAAGATCAAAGGTATAAATGATGAAATCTATGCATGAAAGGCCATAATGCAGCTCAAATTGGTGTAGGTTGAGTGATAATTTCCATGATAAGGGGTCAAAATATAGGACTTTTGGGCACCTATCAATGTGCCTCTAGAAAAGATAAAATAAAAGAAAAATAATAGGGTCATTTTTTGAGGTAAACATTTTCGGTTTACTCCAATATTCCCCCATATAACTCGTTTGGTTCGGTCTCGCGTCTAGACCGGGTCGAGGGGGTTATAGTACATGTGCTCACGTATCGGTACGGGTAAGTCGTTCCAGGCTTAGCGTTTCAGTACGCAGGCTGAGTGTATCGTTATGGGTAACCTTTACCAACCATAGTGTTTTGATACACGGGGTACCGTTTCAGTACGAATCATGTATAAAAGCTTGGGTGTTTCAATACACGAGGGCATATCAGTACGAGTTTTGGATACTATAATTCTTTGATTTAAACACAAGCAAAGCGTACCAATACGGTCCCTATTTTATCGATACGAGTAACCGTTAATTCGGTTATTGGCTGAATTTGAAGCTCTGGTTTCTTACAATTTAGTCCCTAAATGTTGTGGATACAATTATATGAGTTTGGATGATCAAATTGAGTTGATATTTGACATGTATGTATTAAACATGTTTAATTAAAGGTTCATATCTTAAAATTGAGCAAAGTATTTATAATTTTCCATAGTTGCTATTTAGTCCCTTAATGTTCGTGATTGCAGTTGATTACCCTATTGATGCCCGTTTTGATTGAGATTTAAACCGCTGCCAACTTATACATCATATGTTAATAATTTACATCCAGACAAGATAAAATAAAAAAATAATGGACGTATTTCAAGATTATTCTTTCCGGTTTGCTTCAGCAAACCTAATGTAGCTCACTCGTTTCGGTGGGGAGTCTATGTAACACCCATTTCTTGGCATGGTAGAGAACCGGTTTGGAAAGTGTTATCGAAAAACGAATTCGGATAACAGAAGCAAAACCAGAGTTTAGAACTTGTTCTAAAGGTCTCACTAGTCTCTTTTATGACTTATCGATTAACTCACTATCAACTTACTCGAATTGGGGTCAATTTTAAACTTTTTAAAACTTAGGGACTAAAATGGAAAGTTTGCAAATTAACGGTCCTAATCCAAATTTCTTATTACCAACTTATAATTAGACTTGTCAATTATTAACCTATGAAATTTCATTACTATCGGAGGTCGTTTACTTATCTAATTTAGCCATATAACTTATTAGTGAACATTTTGTAAACTTGTGTAAAATTGAAATCTATGTCTTTTAACCAAATTAACTAACACCATATCGATACCCTTAGGACTGTATCGATACGCTAAGCCTACTTTATAGATTCCAGATTCAAAGGATAGCAAGCCCGTACCGATGCAACTAGGACCGTATCGATACAAGTTGACTTTGTTTACCTCGTATTGATAGCCATGTTTGACCAATTATGACCAAACCAAAATTACAAGGACCATACCGATACGCCATCACCCGTATCGATACACCCTGACTTGTAATGACATATTTTTATTGGTTTTTATTCAAATTACCCTAGCAAACGTTATCAAAATTTTACCATATTTTACCAGCAAGCTAATAAATAGTATATCTAATAGCATGCAAATGTTTTTGCCATTCTAAATTCATTTACCAAGATTTTACCATTTAGTACCTTTAAAGCTCATTTTAGCTAGTTTGGCTATTCAAAACATACCAACTACCACATACATCACCTAGGTACTATTAGGCTTATACAATCACGTCAAAATAGTCACATAAAACTTATCTAACCCATATGCCAACTCGCTAGGAGTTCAAACAAAAGTAAGCATACATGAGTTTGTGGGGAGGTGACTTGCAACTTCGATTACACGATCAAGCTCAAAATACCTTTAAGATCCTGAAATGCATAAGACACACGAATGTCAGGCTTACATAGTCTAGTGAGGTAGTTTTAACAATGTAATAATGACATGAATGGAACATCAATATCATGAATAACATATTAACATACTAGGATGACACAATTACATTGCTAATCATATATGTCTCAAGCTTAAGGCTAAATATCATAATTCCATATTTTCATTGCAAAGCTTAAACACATAACAATTCCTTAGACATAGTAACAAATGGATACACGGATTCCCCTTTACACCAACACATATCAAATAGGCCGCAACCTTGAGCCGTAACTCCAAATGTCCCTTAGACAAACCAACCTTATCTCACCATATATAAGCCGTAACCAAATCCCTTACTTAACGAGCTCAAATAATCCTATGGCATGCAAATTGTATCCAATATCAAACTTAAAAGTTAATATGAAATTTCTTAAAAGTTTAAGGACTGACTCTATAAATAATCTTGTTATCAAATGGAATTTCAATTCCCGTGCTCACCCGTCTTTTTTTAAAAAATTGTTTAATTTATTTCTTTCAACCTTTTTAATTCAAATTGAATTCTAATTTTTTCCCCACGGTTGAATTGACTCTCCTTTTTAAATTTATATTATTATTATTATTATTATTATTATTATTATTATTATTATTATTATTATTATTATTATTATTATTATTATTATTATTATTATTATTATTATTATTATTATTATTATTATTATTATTATTATTATTATTATTATTATTATTATTATTATTATTATTATTATTATTATTATTATTATTATTATTATTATTATTATTATTATTTTCCATCCTATATCACTTTCATTATTTTACTTAAGTTAGGTTTACTCTCCATATATATATACACACATAGTTCAAATAAGATCACCCCAAGAACCCTACTTTTTTTATATAGTTTCATGCCGCCAAAATCCCTTATTGATTTGTTAAATTCCTATGTAATAATCTCTACCGCTCTATACCCCTTCTTGTTTGTTAATCTCTTCAACCCCAAGTTTAGTCTAGTACCGATACAGTTGAATCCAACACTTCTGATCATGAAAAATCACATCATTCTGTAGGTTAAGTGTGGCTTGGCTAATGTGTTTTTTCTTCCGGTGCTATAATTAAATTATATGTTATTTTTCTATGTGTTGGTGTTTTCCCCTTTATGTGATTATTTATATGTATTATGATTTTTATGGTTGACATCACATGCATACATTTTCAGAATATGTTTTATTATGATTTACGAATCGCGATTTATGGACTACGATTTATGAATTATGATTTATGGACTTATGGACCATAATTTATGAAGTATGTTTACGGAATATCAGATTTATGGAACTTTGTTTATGAAATTTGATTTCTAATCATCATATCATTGTATGAGCATAGGTTGAGATTTGTTCAGGGAAGTTTAGTGGTTTCACCCTTCGGGTTGAATTCCACTCCGAATTGGCTATTGTAGTGAGGAGTTCTGGGGAACTTTCCTCTTGGCGGTTGTAGTTGGGTGCATTGCTTTGCGCTTGTGATTTATGTGTTATGCTTTAAAGAATTTTAAGAAAATATTACTATGTTTTTATGATTATGATTTTCTTGCACTTTAGAGACACACTAAGCTCTTTAGCTTACTCCCCCATAGTTTTCTTTTTTTTTTTCAGATATCCTAGACTCTGGGTGACTTGGTACTCAGAGGATCTATTTATTTTATCGAATCTATTTTATTTTTAGTTTGGACATATTTTATTTTCGGGAATATTTTATTATGAAGATTATTTTGGGATTTTGATGTAATTTCATATTTGGGACTTATTATTTTTACTATGCATTTTTAGACATTAAATTTGAGAGTTTTATTTAAATAATAAGATTATTATTTTAACGTTTGAATTTTATAAATATCGAGACATTTTATATTATTATCAGAAATAATTTATTTTATGATATTTATTATATTATAATTTGAATTAATTTCTTGAGGGTAAAGTTTTCAGCGGTGACTTTCTAAATTCGGTCTTTTCTTCTAGGCCGAGTTTAGGGGGTTACAGTTCACCAAAACACAAGGATGAAGTACGAGTTCAACACCATAACTCTTTTTTGCTTCATTGAGAACATTTCTGATCTTTTCACACAAATGTTTCCTTTTCCACAAATCACACTTTTATTGTAGTTGATACATCAATAACGAGTGAAAACCTCATTGAACAATCTTGAAAGCTTCAAGTCCTTATATAACATTAAGCCCCTTCAACATTTCTTGTGGATTATTAAATGTTACACATTTTACACATTTTACAACAAATCTTACCTTTTGCCCATAAGCCATAACATATTGGATCACATAATCGAGCCTTGGCTCCAAATATCATACCATAGCAAAATCATATCAATTTTGCATATCATATCATATTGTGTTCATGTCGATCTTCACATATAGCATGTTTAAATTGTCACATAAAAGCTTATAGCATATCTACCATATCAAAGACTTACCATACTCAGCTTTAGTAACCATACATGCTTGCTCTACTTGAGCCTTAGACAAAATACACATAAAAAACAACAAATCAAATGTTACGAGATGGAACCAGCCTATCCCTTAACACAACTACACTCACCTAGAGCACAAAAGCTTTTAGGGTTCTCGAATTTTGACTCCTTTGCTCTTAAACTTGGTTGGAGATGACAAATTAATTTTCCCAAACTCTTGAGCTAGGAAGAAACACAAGGAGGCATTATAATCAATATATGATATAGTGCTTATTTCAAATATTAGACTTAGATTTTTGATTCGAAATTAAACTCCAATTGTATATGGAATTCTACAATTGTTAGAGGGCTTTTCCTTACCCATTTTGTAGTCACTCTATGGAGGCTTCAAATCGAAGAACACTTGAGCTTAAGGTGGTCAACAAGGGAGGTGTGTGCTTAAGCTTGAGGTTGAAGACACTAATGGAGGTGTTAGCTTGTTGAGGGCAATGATGTGTTTGGTTTGTGGGATGTGTAAAACTAAAATGAGGCTTTCCTTTTTATTTTATTTTAAAACAATTATCATCCTTTATTTTATTCCCACCTTTCTATTAGCCAATAAGAAGCTTACCTTAACTAAAGGCTTTACTTAACTCAATAACCCTATAAATTCATGCTTTTGCAAATCATGGACATTTGATGACTAATCACACCCTTTTCTAATCCAATTCATGTGAAGGAGGGGCAAGTAAGGTGGTGACTCATCACCCATTTTTCCCAATTCTTTCAATACAGCTTTCGAAACAAGTTTGAACAGAGGACCCGTATCGATAAGCTCATGGTTGTATCGATACGGTCACGCTAAAACAAGTACGTAAGTTATGGAAGTTGGGTTGTATTGATACTGGTCTTACCGTATCGATACGTCTGACTCATTTCCAACAATTTTAGCTTTTAATTCTTTACAAAAAGGTCTCATAACTCAATTTAAATCCAACTAGCATTCATCACTTCAAATGGGTACAAGAGTTGAACAATTACATCATCTGATAAAAAATTTCTGATCACTGGAGCCTAATTCTGACTAGGTCGGTTTTCAGGATGTGACAATCTAGGCTGGGTCGAAGGGGTTACATTTGGTAGTATCAAAGCTAGGTTAACGATAACTGGGAGGTAAGTTGTGATTGATAAGTGTTGTATTGATTGCTTAAACCAAGTTTATGATAAAAATGAGACATTGATATTGGTTGAATGTTGTTGTATGCAATGGACGATGATTGCTATATGTAAGTGTTTGTGATATGCTATGTGGGGTTTGTTTTGGGGAAACCATTGTCTTATTACCATAGTCTGAAATATTTTGATTTGAATTGGAAGTCTTGGATCCTTGCTTGAAGCTGGCTTGATTGTTTTGTTTTGTTAAAATTATCATGCCTCAGAAATTTTAGCATGATGGGACCGAGGATAGAGTTGTGATATGGTACAATTGCTACTACAAGAGGGCAGGGAAATCAGGAGAACAATGTACCCCTTGGAGGTTTGCCACCTCCTCTGCTTAATCCACCTGAGAATGTGGAGCAAGTACCCCTGCGCCAGCTGGGCCACTATTGGGTGATTTGACGCCATTAGTTCAGGCGATGACTAGAGATTTTCAGGCTAATGTTGCCGGACGAAAGTGCCTACACCTACTGTTGGACAAACAGGTTTGTTGTTAGATCATTTGCGTAGTCTTGGAGGAGTTGAGTTTTGAGGGCTGGCACTCGTAGCATCTGAGGAATGGATGGCTAGTACGGATAGGATTTTGGATCAAATTGGGTGCAATGATACCCATAAGTTGGGTTGTGTTGTATCTTTATTGCATGGAGATGCGTATAGTTGGTGGACTATGATGATCGTGGCCATAGAACCTGGTGATGTAACTTGGGAATTCTTCCAAGCTTCTTTTAAAAAGAAGTATATAAGAGTTATATACTTGGATGAAATGAAGCGTGAGTTTATGGCTTTAGTGCAAGGTAATATGTCTGTGGCTGAGTACGAGGTACAATTTGTTCAGTTGAGCAAGTATGATCCTAAGTTAGTGTCGGATGAGAGACGTCGATATGATCTGTTCTGTTACAGATTGTTACAGGATGTTAAGACTTTTATGTTGGCTTATGATTACACTGATTTTGATGTGTTGGTACACGGGCGAAGGATATTGAGCAGAATTTGGGTTTACCTTCTCGTGTGGGAGGTTCTGGCTTTGGTAAGAGAGTTGTACAATCTAGTTGTAGTGGTGGTCAATATAAGAGGCAACATGACAAGAAGTATCATTCTGATGCAAGGGGTTGTAGAGGTAGTATTGCACGTAGACCGTAGGGTCAGGGTGCTCAGGCTAAATCGGCTTTTAACACGTGTTAGGTGTGCGGATCACATGAACATTTGAGGCGAGACTGTCTGCATTTTCTTCGTGAGGGACATGCTTCTGGTGCTGTTGCAGCTAACTCTTGTTGGAGTTGTGGATCTACTGATCATTTGAGGCGTGATTTTTCGTTGTTTACTGGTGGTGGCCAGGCTAGGGCCCCTTTTGTTGTACAACAAAGAGGTCGTGGGCGTAGTCATGGTAACTTCCATTGTAAGTAGCATGGTAAAAGGACTGTGGCTCATGTGGTGGCGGTTCAACCTGAAGGTGGTGGTCCTGCGAGGGTGTACATACATCGCGAGGGATGCAATGACATTGATGTTATTGCAAGTACTTTTACTCTCCAATCTTTTTCATTGTTATCTTTGATTGATTCTAGATCTACACATTCATATACCTTGTGTGAGCATGCACATTTGCTTGATATGTCAGTTGAGGTGTTAAATGTGGGAATGCAAGTAATTAGTTCTTTTGGTGAAATGGTTGTTACAAGAAGGTTGTTTAGGAGATGTCCTTTGACAGTCCAAGGTCATGTGTTTGTCGTTGACTTGATGGAGTTGTCGTTTCATGGTTTTGATGTAATCCTGGGTATGGATTGGTTGTCAAAACGTAGGGCTGTAGTTGATTTTGAAACCAAGCGAGTTACCCTAAAACTTTTTTATGATTACGAAGTTGTAATCATGGGTGAGAATGTTAAATTCTTGTCCAATGCTATTTCAGCTCTAGAAGCGAGTCGTTTGATGGAATTGAGTTGTGAGGCCTTCTTGTCTTATGTTATGAATCCTGAATCAAAGGGTGTGTGTTCAGGACATATGTACAATATGTGAATTTCTGGGTGTTTTTCCTGACAAATTGCCTTATTTGCCGCTGAAATGAGTGGTTGAGTTTGGTATTGAGTTGTATGAAAATACAGCTCCAATGTCTTTTGCTCCCTATCGTATGGTTGTGAAAGAGTTGAAGGAGTTGAAGACGCAACTTCAGGAGTTGCTTGATCGAGGGTTTATTAGGCCTAGTGTTTTGCCTTGTGGTGAGCCGATGTTGTTTTTGAAAAAGAAAGATGGTACGGTGCGGATGTGCATTGATTATTGGCAACTGAACAAGTTGATGATTAAGAATAAGTATCCTTTGCCAAGGATTGATGATTTGTTTGATCAGTTTCGTGGTGCTTCGGTGTTTTCTAAGACTGATTTGAGGTCCGAGTACAATCAGTTGATGTTAAAAGATGTGGATGTGCCTAAAATTGCTTTTCGTACGAGGTACGAGCATTATGAGTTCTTGGTGATGCCGTTTGGTTTAACTAATGCCCCTGTTGCATTCATGGATATGATCAACCGAGTATTCCATAAGATTTTGGATTAGTTTGTGGTTGTGTTTATTGATGATATTCTTGTGCACTCTCGTACCGAGGAGGATCATGATAAACATTTGCGAATTGTTCTTCCGGCTTTGCTAGATAACCAATTGTATGCTAAGTTGAGCAAATGTGAGTTTTGGCTTAAGGAAGTTATTTTCCTTAGACATGTGGTGTCAGCCGAAGGAATTCGAGTTGATCCACATAAAATTTAGGTGGTGACGAGTTGGAGGTGTCGTATAAAAATGGCATTGTATGAGGCTTTGTATGGTAGAAACATTTGCCTTTGGTAGAGTTTGCTTATAATAATAGTTACCAAGCTAGAATACAAATTGCACCGTATAAGGCTTTGTATCGTAGGAGGTGTCGTACGCCTTTGTGTTGGGCTGAGGCTGGGGAAATGCACGTTTCCTTGCCTGATGTGTTGAAAAGCACAAATGAGAAAGTAAAGCTCATTTTTTATCGTATAAAAGCTGCCTCATATTGTCAAAAATCCTACCCAGATTTGAAGCGTAGGGAGATTGAGTATGCGGTTAGAGATCATGTGGTTTTGAAAGTGTCGCCTTAGAAGAAGGTGATGAGGTTTGGATGTAACGGGTAAGCTTATTCCAAGGTTTATTAGACCATATGAGGTTGTGGATCATGTTGGTCCTCTTACGTATCGTATGAAGCTACATCCTGAATTGGAGAAAATTCATGAGGTGTTTCATGTGTCGATGTTGCAGAGGTATAGGTCAGATCCATCGCATGTTATGCCAGTGGACGATATTAAGTTGTGATGAAATTTGTCTTATGATGAGGAACCTGTAAATATTCTTGATTCAAGTAGTAAGGTCCTTCATGGTAAGACGGTTGATCTTGGTAAGGTGTTGTGGCGACATTGAGAAGTTTAGGAGGCCACATGGGAAAGCAAGGCAGACATGTTGAATCAATTTCTTCATTTGTTTCCTTCAGGTAAAATTTTGAGGAAGAAAATTTCTAAGTGGGGGAGAGTTGTAACTCCCTGGTTTGGGGCCTAGCGGTTTGTGTGGGTTAATTAGACGGTCTGATGGAATGGGTTAGATACTCGAGTCAAATTCGGGATTGGATATTTTACACAAGATAGAAATATGAAAAATGGTTAAAATCCTTATTTAATATGTTAATGATTTTGGTGAAATCAATTTTGGAAAATGAGTTTTGGAAATTTGACATTTTGGGACTAGTGAAGATGGTTTTGGGAATATATATTGAACCTGAAACGCTAGTTTACGTTCAAAAGTAAGTATAAGTGGATTTTTCTCTCTCGGTCGTGCTTTTACGAAGTGAATCATGCACTTGGTTTTGTTTACATGCTACCTACTGTTTATGCATGAATGAAAGTATGTTTACACTCTTGTTAATCATGAGATGATGATAGATGTATGTGGTAAGTGATCCATATAAGTATGATATTTATACTTGTGTTTAAAGCATGGTTATTGCTTTAAAAATGGTTTTGTGATGATGCATGTGAAAACAGTGAGTTATGTGGTTATAATGAATTATATGCAAGTGATGTGGTTTAAAATGTTATCAGATATAGTTGGTCAGCCATAGGATTAAGTGCACTATAAATAAGTCGCCTATGATGTCGAGGGGTTGGTGTCCCGTAACTCCATCCAAGTACACTAACTGTTGAGGGGTTCGTGTCCCGTAAGCTCCCGTTAGTGGGTTAAGCATCTAACCGATGGTTGGGGTTGGTGTTATCATGGGTTGTAAATGTAACCGGTTGTTAATGTTCTGCGATTGTGATTGTATTGCTATTCCATTTTTGTGAACACTTGTTGAATCCGTGTATCCGATGAACTATTTTGGAAATGGAACTTGGTTAACGATCACTTGAAAGCCATTATAATTGTTGATGTATCATATAAAGGTTTATGTTGTATAATGTGGTTTATACATGTTTAATCTTTAAGCTTTGCACATGGTTCGTTATGCATGGGAAGGCTTAAATTGAGGTTTAGAAATAAGATTTGATGTTTAGCTATGATACATTATGCATATTATTTAATAAGCTGGGTTTGGAAAGGTTTAAGTGCATTGTTTTCAAGGCATTATGTTTTATATATGGCTTGAAACAAAGATTTCAATGTGGTTTTGGAAAATGATTTTAAATGCATTGATGGTGTTTTTTTAGCACTCCTTACTAAGCCTAGTGTGCTTACGCTATCTTTGTCCATCAATGCAGAAGACTAAAGGCTTGAAGGCAGCAGTGAAGCAAGGGATTCGAAAAGACTTCATTATTTGAAAGTGTGTTTTTAAGTAGACTATAAGTAACAAGGGCAATGGGGGTTATGTTGTTGTTTTAGGAGCATGTATGTTAAACTCCTTATTTGAGCAAGTTTATGTTGTTGTTTTAGACTTGTAATTGGCCTATAATGGTTGGTAATTGCTTTGGTTTGGTATTTGAGATTTTCTTTGCTTGGTTTATAGGAAGCATGCCTATAGTTTATTAATTGAAGAATGATGACATGAATTGATGTTATTTCTGATGTGGTTAGTTGCGGATTGATTTAAGAATATGTTGGAAAGATGTTAGAAGCATGTTAGGGTGTTTTGGAATCCTATAATGCATGTTAAACGACACCTTTTTGACTCGGCTATAAAAAGACCTAAATTGAGCTCAAATTTAATTACTTGGGGAATTATGGGGAAATTGAGAGGATTCGGATAAAAACACGCGAACCCTAGGGCCCGATCAATATAAATCTCGCGGATCTCTTCTGACAAGGTGCCAAAACGACACTATTTTGACTTGGCTATAAAAAGCCATAAATTGAGCCAACTCGGTCATAACACCAGCTCACACTCTTTCTCTACCCTCTCTCCTCTCAAATCCTCTCAACTTAAACCTATTTGTTTATCTAGAAAACCCTCCCTTTTTTGATAAAAAATATCCCATTTTGGATGAATATTCATTCGTGTTCATCCAATTTGAACACAAGCTTTCCGGCCTAGCTCCGCCATGAGCTCTGTCGTTTTATACAAAGCCGCCACTCTGATCGACCTTCAACCAGTTTGACTGCCTCTGAGAGTCGACTCTCGGTCATCGCAAGGCAATGTCGGCCACCGCGAGGTGATTTCTAGTCGCCGTCCTCCATAGTCCAAAAACTCTAAAAAATATTTTCTAGCCTTCAACCCTAAAACTACCCAATTCATCAGAATCCCCCAACTTGTCCCCTAGATTTACCCGTAACCGGCTTGTTTTCAAATCCATCATGCCTAAAAGACCTATTCGTCAACAGTGAAAGATAAACTCTAACAACTCTCTTTTTGTTTTCGTTTATGTTTTTCCTTTATTTTAACTAAAAATTAATTTTTTTTGGATATTTTGGTTGTAGATATGGAAGATCAAAAAGATATGTACCTTCCGGTGATTTAGCGGCGATTCTAGTGGCCTAAATAGTGTTCGATCGTCTTCTTTGATGTAACTCTAGTTACTCCTCAGCTTCAGGTATTCTCTCTCTCTCTCTCTTCATTTTTTAAATTCCCCAATAATTGGCGCACTAACCCTCTCTTCTCTATTTATAACAGGTAGTGGATGGTGATGTCACGCTGACATTACCATAAACCAGCTAATACAACTCAGCTAAAGGAAAAAAACTACAATCCATGTCTTTTCGTTTGGACAAATCCAAGCTTAACACGTGTACCAAAATGGGCGAGAATTTAAAATTTGTGTTTGTTTGGGTTGTTAACAGCTGATAATAGTTGTAAATGGGTTGTAAAAATGAGATTTGGGCCTTTGTAATATTATTGGGCTACTGGTTTTATATATTGTAAAGTAATGGACACTTGGGCATGAATATTTTAGATTGCTTTTATTTATTTTAATGTATTCATACATTTATTTATTATTTATTTTTCATAAGAGAAAATTATTATTATTATTATTATTATTATTATTATTATTATTATTATTATTATTATTATTATGTAATCATGAGTAAAATTTAGGTATTGCAGCTGCCCCTATTTGCTTTGTTGTGGAACGAGAATTGGGCAAAGAATGAAAAGGCATGAATTTTTCCCCAAACCATCTGACTGTCTCTGAGCTACAAGTTCTTCTCATTACGAACTTTCACTCATTGTTCTTTAGAAAGCTTGAACAAGTTATTCTAATTATGAACTTCCCAACCCTTCTACTTATGAACTAGTTCTTCTCATTATGAACCACTCATTCCTCATTATGAACCACTAATTATTCTCATTAGAAATTCCTCATTCTTCTTGGAAATGCTAATCTACCTCTATGTAAAGGCATTGAACAAGTAAGTTCTTCTTACTAGGAACTGCTCATTCTTCAAAGGGCGAACTCTTCTCATTATGAGTTCTTCATTCTTTGCTAGGCGAGTTCTTCTCCTTACGAACTTTGTACTATTTGCTGGGACAAACTCTTCTCATTAGGAGCTTTATATTCTTTGTTGGGCGAGTTCTTCTCATTAAGAACTCTGTATTTTTAGTTGGATGAACTCTTCTCATTAGGAGCTCTTCATTCTTTGCTAAATTCATGACAAAGCGGATTAAAGATACTTTGATGAGGGTTAGCATGACCCTAATTTTGAAATATCTATGTATGATGCATGAACCGTAGCACATTGGGGATCAATCAAACAACTTCTGCTACTTGGAAGACTATTCTGGTGTTTATTTGCTATGCTTCCTCACCGATTCTCGATTTGCATTGATACTTCATCTCACATTTGGAATTAACCTTTATATCCCCCTTTCCGTGTTTCCTCATTTTTGCTCTAAAGCGCCTTCGAGTTTTCACCTTAGATTGCTTTTCTCAAAGCGCCCTTTCAAGTTTTCACTTTGGTTTTTTTTTCTTTTTCTTTTTTCTTAAGGATCCCTTTCGAGTTTTCACCTCAATTTTTTCTCTTTTTTTCTACCTTTTTTTCAAGTCAATTCCCCCTTTTTCATTTTTATCTTTTTTTTCAAACTTGTTCCGGCACTATTTGGCTCAAGCGCCTCACTATTCTTTCATCTTCTTGTATCTACTGGCCCAATGTTCAGCTTTATCTTCTCTTTATACACTCTTCTTCAATAATTACGAGTGCTAAAGTTCACATGCATCTTTCAAAAGAAGGCTTGGAAGAGAATTCATGAATTTCATTCAGGCTTATAAGAAAAAGTACAATGGAATTCAAAAAGTCTTCACAAACTGAAACCACAAAATCAAAAAAAAAGGTCAAATCGTTGAGCTTGAGCATTTGTCCAACATACTTCGAACGTTGTTAAGATGTTTGCAAATGTGAAATACCTCCCGAAATACAATGTGTCTGGAAGGTTTTAATTATCAGATTCCTATTCACAACATATCTGAGCCCCCGTTTATGGGTTTTCAACTCATATGCTCTTTTGGTTTCATGACACTCTTTTTGAGTTTTCATCTTTAACACCCCCATTTCTTTTCTTCTTCTATTTTTTTGATATCTATGGCACCTTTTTGGGTTTTCACCATAGATATTTTCATTTTGTGAAGCATCACTTTTCGAGTTTCACATGGCTTCTTATTATAAGCTCGTATCATTCTTTTCTGATACATTTAGCTATGACAAATAGCTTTCAACCTCTTTTCCTCAATAAGACTAAGCTAATCGAATCGGGCGTGTACCTACTCTGCTTCATCCTGTTTCACTTCAGATAAGATTCGGAGAGATGAAATTTCAACTTCAATCGGAAGTACAACCTTTGTCCCATAAACCAAAGAATATGGTGTTACCCTGGTAGAAGTTCGCACTGAAGTCTGATATGCAAACAAAGCAAAAGGTAGCTTCTCGTGTCAATCTTTATAGGTATCTGATGCAAACACGCCAGCACCGGATCCAAAAGCATTGACACTAGGACCTATCACCCATTATAAGGCTGAGAAATTCAGGGATATCCTTTCTCACAAATGCATTAATGCCTCTAAATCATTTGAAGATTTCCCAGCCTTAGAACATAATCTCTACAATGTGTTGCACATTGATATGTGATACATTGCATTAAACCACATCTTTATGTTTAATTATTTAAGCTATTTAAATAAGTTTGCATGCATTACATATTTTACTTTATTTATTCATCGTTTTCTAGCTACATTTCATCTCATACATTTGCTTGTTGTTTTCTAGGGATGAAAATACAAGCTCAAGCAACTCCAAGGACTTTAAAGGAACTCGGATCCGCTCAAAGACTCTAAGGGATGCTAGGGACAGCCGAAGAACTTCAAAAGGGAGCTCAATTAGTTCATGGTAGCTCATAAACGATGAAATCAGGTCAACACAAGTTCATAAGCTCAAAGGGATAAGCTCACCTAGTTAAGGATTGCTCATGGGATGCTCATACAACTCAGAATTTGAGCTAGCTTATTCATCTAGCTAGCTCAAATTAGTCCAGCTCATCCTTAGCTCAAGTAGCTCATCTCAATTCAAGCTACCAAACCCAGCTCAACACCCAAAGGGCATGTTCCCTCATAAGAGACATGACCTACCAGCCTTGGAGGGAAACGTGTTGGGAACAAACTTTTGGAGGGAGAATTTGGAGGCATTTGCTTGGAGGGAGACACCATTCAATCCAAAACATCGAGGAACCTTCATGAGGAGACACCAAGCCTATTCGGCCACCCATTCACCATTGTACATGCCCATTCAGCCAAACCCTTAGAAAACTATAAATAGACATTGTTATTTCAATTGTAAACATCTCATTTTTATCAATCAAATTACTTTGTAAGAATTTTCACTCTTTTAGTTCTTTATTAAACTTTATCGACTTATCAAGTCTTTGTACTTGTGGCATCAAACCCTTCTATTCACCCTGATACTTTTAGTTATTGGTTCTCTATAACCATTGGGTCAAAGTCCTTTCTACCACCCTCAATTGAATTGTAACCCCCGTAGCCCGGTCTGGACGGTTGACCCGAACTACGAAGATTACACGGGGAAAACCAAAGTCAACCCGAAAGTCAACCTTGATTAACGACCCTTTTTTTTCTTTTTAATCTTGTCTAGATGCACATTAACCTTAATTGTGATCACACAAACACCATGCTCAAAGATCACAATCATCAGAGATCAAACAGGGACCCAATTGAACAAATTACAACTTTAGGGACCAAATTGTAATTTCTGAAAACTTTAAGGACATAACCAGATTTGCTCAAAACCAAAACACCATCAATGCAGCGGGTCTTTAAAACACCTTAAAACAAACCCGATTTGCTTTCCAAAACCATGTTTGAAAACTCTTTCAACATCAAGCTCAAAACCATGCATAAACACCATATGCCAAGCTTAACAAACCATGGAAAACATTCCCATTTTACAACATACCTTTCTTTTCTTGAAAACCACATCAAGCAAGAAACCATTTAAATCATAGCTCAATCAAACCATCTCACGCATTTAAACAAGGCATCATAAAACCATAACAACTTTTTCACATGCCTTCAAAATCAAGTCATACAAGACTCCAAATGCAACATAGATATCCCATGCTCACATGCATCATTATCAAAAGATATTCAACACTTGTTCAACCTAACAAGTAAACATGCCATCACTAGCATCATACTCATTTCATGCAACAATGCATCTTACCAAGCATCTCATACTTCTCATGCAAACATGCATCAATTCAAGCATCACATGCTTCACATCATTTCAAGCAATCCCATGCTTCACATGCAACCATGCATCATTTCAAGCAATCCCATGCTTCACTATGATCAAGAACATTACATTGGCTTCCAAGAGATCAACCATATTCACTTTCCAACTTTTCAACCCGATCGGATACGCGGATTCCGAGCGTGTCCCAACGCTCCCTACACACTACCCAATCCAAGGTCTTCCCGTGGGCAACAACCTCCACTGACCTCAATATCCTAAGGTTCCCATGTATGGACTTTTAAACACCATACAACCTTAGCTTTTCCTCAAGGTTCCCATGTACGGACTTTCAACCGCCATACACCCTTGACATGCACAAGATCTTCCCGTATGGACTTTCAACCACCATACAACCTTTGCATAACCAATTGGTAGTTGTAGACATCATCTAACGAGATCCGGGACATCACACACAAGATCCACACATGGATTTAACCACTGCCATTGTGATCTTAACAAGTACAAGGTTCTCACATAAGGACTTTTAACCACCTTATAACCTTTACTCAACCAAGGTCTTCCCGTGGGCAACAACCTCCACTGACCTTAAGCAACCGAGGTCTTCCCGTGGGCAACAACCTCCACTGACCTCATCTCGTTAGGAATACTTGAGGGGAGCTTATCCGGTCCACACTTGACCACTCCGCCATCAAGGCGACTTAATTCACGGTGCACCCAATCCTATAGCCGACTAATTTTATCCGATCCACGAACCAAGAACCATTTACACCTCTTGCCAATATAACCATCTTACCATAATATCAAATGTTCCACATGCATAAACATAATGCAAGGCCATCACATCATTAGCTCAATGATTCACATGCATAAACATAATGCAAAGCCATCACATCATTAGCTCAATGATTCACATGCATGAACAATATGCAAAACCATCACCTCATCAATCCCATGATTCACATGCATAACCAATATGCAAAAGGTAACAATTATCATCATTAATCATCATCAATTCACTGTTTTAAGCATCATACAAAGCCATTGAACAATATGCAACACTATGCATCAAAACCATACTTTCAATGTATAAAACCAAGGATCTCTTACCTTGAGCATCCTTTTCAAATGACTTTCAAAACCAGCATTAAACCATGCTAAAACATGCTTACAAAACAGAATTAAACCATGCAAAAACATATGCATATCAATCATCAACCACATTTGATTTTAAACCCAAATCACACACAATTCAAAAGCGAAAACCCCTTCACTTACTCTTGAGCTTAGCAAAGTTGTTTAGACTTAAACTAAGCTCCCAAAAACCTTCAAACCTTGTTTCAAAAGCTGAAATCCCAACTTCACTCACCGATAACCAAACAAAGCTAGCCAACAAGCTTTCCAAGCTTCCGAAACCTTCCGAAAACACCTCCAAGGCTCAAGGATCAACCTCCCCTGTTTCAAGCACACAAAAACAGAACATTAATGCATCCTTATGCATTAAAACACCAGCAACAACAACACAACTCGCTGCTCATCACAAATCTAGCAATTTGGCTATCAAACACAACCGAAATCACCTCCAAACACTTCCAAAACTTAACCCAGCCAAGATCCATCACTTCTAACCACTTTTATACATCAAATAACATGCAAAATGATCACAACCACGTCCTTATACCTCCAGGTATAACAGATCACCAAAAACACTCCAAAAACAACCAAAAACTCAAGCCAAACTTAGGAAATTCAACCTATCCGGGATTGCATTGATTAAACCTCAACTTCTAAACATTTTAGCATTCATTTAACATCAATTTAACACCTCAAAACCCTGCTTAAACAGATCACACGAAATTTTCACCAAAATCACCAAATCTTGCATTTTAGCCAAAAATCAAGATCTCAATTGAAAAGCCTTTAATAAAACACAAATCAAGGATTGAGAACTTAGGAATTTCAGTAAAGAACTGATAGTTTAGAGGAGAAGGACGTTCTTACCTCCAAACTTGAATTTCTCCATTTTAGAGCCAAAAAGCTTGATGAATCAACTTGTAAATTGAGAGGTTTTGTTGATGAGATGATTAGGAATCAAATGAGAATTGAAATGAGAGATTAAGATGTCAAAATCAGAGATAGAAATCTGGAGAATCTTGTTTGGGTTGAGAGAAAATGAGAGAAAAGAGAATTTGAGAGAAAATGGAAAGTTTGTTAGAAATTTAGTTAAAATGATTTCCCTCCTTTTCCAAATCTTTAAAAATCAGATTTGAGCCTTAAAATATCTTAGAAAAATCTGGAGAAATCCTTTTTGGAATAATAGCTCCTTAAAGATTCAAAGTTTCAATCCTTTATAAAACTGTCCTGCAACTTTCAAAAATTACATTTTGGTCACTAGCCAAAATGTCAACCTTCCGAACCTCATTTTCCAAAATTGATTTCACAGTTCACTTATATATATATTAAAATATGATTTTAGAATATTTTTCCATATTTTTAATGCAACCCGAACTAGGCTTTCCTAAATTCACTCTTACATATTCGATCAGCACTTTGACCGAACCGGTCAACACCCAAAACTTCTGAGCCCAAAACCGGGGCGTTACAACTCTCCCCCCCCCCTTAGGAAATTTCGTCCTCGAAATTTCAACCGGCGAAAAGAGAACAACAACCTTCTCAAAGCAACGCACAAGGCAACACAAAAGCCTCAACCAACACTATTGACCACTTTCCACATCAAACCTCCACCATACACTGTTCACAAATCCAAACTCTCAAAGATAACCACGACTCAACCTTTCACATAACCGAACTGTACACAATCCCAGCATCAACCTGAAAACTTCAGCTCTTACAGCAAACAACACTGTAGCACATAACTTCCAAGACTTGTCTCCACGAAGACAACAACCAAACCAGCTCAGCCACTAGGCAACCTCTCAGCCTCTAAAACTCTTGCGATTCCCAAACCTTTTCCAATGATTTTCCCAACAAGCAGAAATCCTTAAACATCAACTGTTCACACAAACTCTCTAACGAAGCTGACAATCCTTCACATCCGTCAAAAACATTACCATAACAGCTCATCAGAACCACTCGCCCAAATACCAAAAATTACATCACAACCCCAACTTGAAACCTTCAGCCGTTCTACATACCATCAACTAACTTCAAACGAACTTTCTTAACCACGACTAGCCAACTACTTCTCACAAGAACTCAATCAACCAACAAAAGCCTTCGATCTTTCACAGCCCTTTCACTACAAACTTCAACCAAAACACTTGCATCACCAGAACATTACCCAACCAAAACACACATAACAGCTTCTGAATTCTTCAAAGGTTGCTAAGAACCAACACAACCCTTCACAACAACTTAAAAGCTAAACCACTTCAGCACCTGGAAACACAACCTCAAACTGCAACATCACTTAGCACCAAGGAACTACCACTTCCTTTTAGCTAAACAAACCACTTAACCGATACTAACCTCAACCAATGCCCTTCACCACCAAGCCACTAAACTCTCAGAGCATCAAACACTATCCTTCCATCAACAGGCTATTCCACTCTCACTATCACTAGCAACTGGTTTAACAAACTCCAGCACTTCTAACTCTCACTCAGCACCAAACAACCTCTACAAACCCATCATCCCACTTAATCCAACCACAACACTAACAGATTCGATTAGTTATTAGCGAGCGTGAACATCGTATGCATGATCACCTACATGCCCTATCAATGTCTGATGTTCATGTATGCAAAACCTCTAATGTCATGCCACATGTATGCATGGACCAACATATATAATATAGCATATAACAATGATTTAAACTGTGCATGAATGCCAGTTCACACCCTCCAATAACATCCTCAAAATCTGTCTAAGAACAACCTCCTTACTCACCTTTAACCTATCTAACTCCATCATACCAACAACCATTAACCACAAGATACTTACCCAAGCCTTCTTCACACCCAAGATATTACCAACCACAACTACCACTACCTCAAACATGCTAGCAACAAGACTAAACTTACCACGCAAGGAAAAACCAACAGAAACCAAACTAAGGCAACTAAAGCAAAGATCACTTAACAAGGTTACCTGAAAACACAACACCACCCTGAAGCTTCGTCAGACGAGCCCTCTTCCCTACGGAACCATCATCCTCCTGTAGCACAACTGCAACACCAACTAACACACCAGGGTCACCACCAACTCCTTGCGGTAAAGAACCTTGGCTGTTCCGAGCCAACATCAAACAATCACGCTTCATGTGTCCAGCAGACCCACACTTCCAGCAGACTTCATTTCCCAAACTCTTCACAACCTTCTGCTTTTTCTGCCACTTCTGAACCTTGCCTCGGCCGTGCCCACGACCTTTCAAAGATCCTTTGGCTAACACCAAAGCTGACTTCACTCCATGAGGACAATCACGCCTAACATGCAACTTAGAACCACAATTCCAACAAACACCCGCGCCCCAACAATTTCCAACATGTTGTCTTTTACAACGGTCACACACAGATGACTGAGCTTCCATTCCTTGCTCAAGCAACACTTGCTCACCAACAGCATTAGTCGCACCTTGCTTAACCCTTGGAAATTCCCCTCCAAGATACCTTTCATAGAAAGCAGATACGAAGAAATCCCAATCAATATCAAGGATATGTGACGCCACAGCCACAGATGTCCACCAAGAACAAACATCCTCCAGCATCAGAGAAACAACACTCCCCAGCTTACAGGCATAATCACAACCTTCCTGATCCAAAATTAGAACCACATTGGCCAACCAGGCCTCAAACATCTCCGGGGATGAACCATGATACTCCTCAACACCCAAATCAAGCAAACGCTGCTTCGGCAAACCCTCACATCTAGCCAGCACATCCACTGACTTTACCTCAACCACTGCCTGAGATGTTCCCAACACCTCCTGAACAACAGATAAAGAACTTTCCATCCCGGAACCAGCTTCTTTCTCTTGCCTTACCATCTTAACTTCAGTCACAGAAGACTGAGATAAAACACCTTTACAAAAGGGTGAATTCCTTGCCTTAACAACCTGCCCCAAGGCAGCAACCATCTCACTCAACCGCCATTCTTTCACCAACTTTGCCATACCACTAACAACAAACATACAATCACAACAAGCAAACAAACAGTTAGACCAGCATTAAGCAAGGATTCAAACTCCAACTCCAAAATAACACAATAGCTATATTAATAAGGCAATGGGTATCCCGAATCCTCCCCTTTACATGACATAACAACCAACACCACATGAATATCACAACATCAAGCATATCAACAACATACATTGATCATGCTTACACCAAACAACATCCAAATACACCAGCATATTAGCAACATAACATGCTCAAAACGCATTCACCATGCATAACATCAGCTCATAGCATCAACACATATCCACATGAACTCAACCAAGATTCATAACCACAAAACATGCTTGCATACATCAGCAACATGCTCAAAAACATCAACAGCATATTCAGAAACACATGCTTCAACCAGCTTTCAACCACACAACATGATAAACATCAAGCACACACATCACAACAACTTACCATTTTCCCCAACCTTCGCAACTCAGCTCTGATACCACCAAATGTAACCCCCGTAGCCCGGTCTGGACGGTTGACCCGAACTACGAAGATTACACGGGGAAAACCAAAGTCAACCCGAAAGTCAACCTTGATTAACGACCCTTTTTTTTCTTTTTAATCTTGTCTAGATGCACATTAACCTTAATTGTGATCACACAAACACCATGCTCAAAGATCACAATCATCAGAGATCAAACAGGGACCCAATTGAACAAATTACAACTTTAGGGACCAAATTGTAATTTCTGAAAACTTTAAGGACATAACCAGATTTTAAGTTACCAACTTAAAATTAATCATGTTTCATGCTTCTCTGCCAAATTTCAGCTCAAACGGACCTCCCGAACTCAAACAATTGCACAAACAAGATACAGGACCAAAACGCAAACATTTTAAAACATTCAAAGATACTTTTAACTGATTTTAACGGTCCGGTATCGATACGCCACGTGTCGTATCGATACTCGGGGAAGGCAGAAACCAAACTCTAGCAAAGGTATCGATACCTTCCCCCCAGTATCGATACTTCACTCATATGGTATCGATACTTGTTCAGCAGTATCGATACCCCTAGCAGAAACATGCATATTTGGCTCAGGTGTATCGATACGCAAGCCCGAGTATCGATACCCCTGCCTGAAAACAACTCGAAAACAGCATCAAACATGCTTCAAACATCAAATTAACCTCACCAAAACATACCACATGATCATTCAACATGCAGGGACCATAAATGCATCATCAATTCAACATATAACCAACACATATGGAAAGCCCCAATTTCAAAAGCATGCTTCGTACTCAAGCTATCCATTTAAACATAAACTTACCAAAGCAACCTCAATTAAGCCAATTCATGTTCCACAACATTAACAACAACATTTAACATACATGATCAACATATACGATCACAATAACAACAATCCGAGAGATTCTACCCCATTGCCTTTATTAACTATAGCTATTCACCGAGACATACATCTCCATTGGAGTCCACCTTGAATCCCTTGCTCCTTGCTGCCCAAACTTCAAGAATCTGCATTGATGGACAAAGAGGAGCGTAAGCACATAATGCTTAGTGAGGAATGCTCAAAACCAAAACACCATCAATGCAGCGGGTCTTTAAAACACCTTAAAACAAACCCGATTTGCTTTCCAAACCATGTTTGAAAACTCTTTCAACATCAAGCTCAAAACCATGCATAAACACCATATGCCAAGCTTAACAAACCATGGAAAACATTCCCATTTTACAACATACCTTTCTTTTCTTGAAAACCACATCAAGCAAGAAACCATTTAAATCATAGCTCAATCAAACCATCTCACGCATTTAAACAAGGCATCATAAAACCATAACAACTTTTTCACATGCCTTCAAAATCAAGTCATACAAGACTCCAAATGCAACATAGATATCCCATGCTCACATGCATCATTATCAAAAGATATTCAACACTTGTTCAACCTAACAAGTAAACATGCCATCACTAGCATCATACTCATTTCATGCAACAATGCATCTTACCAAGCATCTCATACTTCTCATGCAAACATGCATCAATTCAAGCATCACATGCTTCACATCATTTCAAGCAATCCCATGCTTCACATGCAACCATGCATCATTTCAAGCAATCCCATGCTTCACTATGATCAAGAACATTACATTGGCTTCCAAGAGATCAACCATATTCACTTTCCAACTTTTCAACCCGATCGGATACGCGGATTCCGAGCGTGTCCCAACGCTCCCTACACACTACCCAATCCAAGGTCTTCCCGTGGGCAACAACCTCCACTGACCTCAACATCCTAAGGTTCCCATGTATGAACTTTTAAACACCATACAACCTTAGCTTTTCCTCAAGGTTCCCATGTACGGACTTTCAACCGCCATACACCCTTGACATGCACAAGATCTTCCCGTATGGACTTTCAACCACCATACAACCTTTGCATAACCGATTGGTAGTTGTAGACATCATCTAACGAGATCCGGGACATCACACACAAGATCCAGACATGGACTTAACCACTGCCATTGTGATCTTAACAAGTACAAGGTTCTCACATAAGGACTTTTAACCACCTTATAACCTTTACTCAACCAAGGTCTTCCCGTGGGCAACAACCTCCACTGACCTTAAGCAACCGAGGTCTTCCCGTGGGCAACAACCTCCACTGACCTCATCTCGTTAGGAATACTTGAGGGGAGCTTATCCGGTCCACACTTGACCACTCCGCCATCAAGGCGACTTAATTCACGGTGCACCCAATCCTATAGCCGGCTAATTATATCCGATCAACGAACCAAGAACCATTTACACCTCTTTCCAATATAACCATCTTACCATAATATCAAATGTTCCACATGCATAAACATAATGCAAGGCCATCACATCATTAGCTCAATGATTCACATGCATAAACATAATGCAAAGCCATCACATCATTAGCTTAATGATTCACATGCATGAACAATATGCAAAACCATCACCTCATCAATCCCATGATTCACATGCATAACCAATATGCAAAAGGTAACAATTATCATCATTAATCATCATCAATTCACTGTTTTAAGCATCATACAAAGCCATTGAACAATATGCAACACTATGCATCAAAACCATACTTTCAATGTATAAAACCAAGGATCTCTTACCTTGAGCATCCTTTTCAAATGACTTTCAAAACCAGCATTAAACCATGCTAAAACATGCTTACAAAACAGAATTAAACCATGCAAAAACATATGCATATCAATCATCAACCACATTTGATTTTAAACCCAAATCACACACAATTCAAAAGCGAAAACCCCTTCACTTACTCTTGAGCTTAGCAAAGTTGTTTAGACTTAAACTAAGCTCCCAAAAACCTTCAAACCTTGTTTCAAAAGCTGAAATCCCAACTTCACTCACCGATAACCAAACAAAGCTAGCCAACAAGCTTTCCAAGCTTCCGAAACCTTCCGAAAACACCTCCAAGGCTCAAGGATCAACCTCCCCTGTTTCAAGCACACAAAAACAGAACATTAATGCATCCTTATGCATTAAAACACCAGCAACAACAACACAACTCGCTGCTCATCACAAATCTAGCAATTTGGCTATCAAACACAACCGAAATCACCTCCAAACACTTCCAAAACTTAACCCAGCCAAGATCCATCACTTCTAACCACTTTTATACATCAAATAACATGCAAAATGATCACAACCACGTCCTTATACCTCCAGGTATAACAGATCACCAAAAACACTCCAAAAACAACCAAAAACTCAAGCCAAACTTAGGAAATTCAACCTATCCGGGATTGCATTGATTAAACCTCAACTTCTAAACATTTTAGCATTCATTTAACATCAATTTAACACCTCAAAACCCTGCTTAAACAGATCACACGAAATTTTCACCAAAATCACCAAATCTTGCATTTTAGCCAAAAATCAAGATCTCAATTGAAAAGCCTTTAATAAAACACAAATCAAGGATTGAGAACTTAGGAATTTCAGTAAAGAACTGATAGTTTAGAGGAGAAGGACGTTCTTACCTCCAAACTTGAATTTATCCATTTTAGAGCCAAAAAGCTTGATGAATCAACTTGTAAATTGAGAGGTTTTGTTGATGAGATGATTAGGAATCAAATGAGAATTGAAATGAGAGATTAAGATGTCAAAATCAGAGAAAGAAATCTGGAGAATCTTGTTTGGGTTGAGAGAAAATGAGAGAAAAGAGAATTTGAGAGAAAATGGAAAGT
This sequence comes from Hibiscus tridactylites, assembly GCA_958450335.1. NCBI lineage: Eukaryota > Viridiplantae > Streptophyta > Magnoliopsida > Malvales > Malvaceae > Hibiscus > Hibiscus tridactylites. The sequence continues at coordinate 18,879,863 of OY288278.1, read as the reverse complement.
TTGTTAAAAATTTAGTTAAAATGATTTCCCTCCTTTTCCAAATCTTTAAAAATCAGATTTGAGCCTTAAAATATCTTAGAAAAATCTGGAGAAATCCTTTTTGGAATAATAGCTCCTTAAAGATTCAAAGTTTCAATCCTTTATAAAACTGTCCCGCAACTTTCAAAAATTACATTTTGGTCACTAGCCAAAATGTCAACCTTCCGAACCTAATTTTCCAAAATTGATTTCACAGTTCACTTATATATATTAAAATATGATTTTAGAATATTTTTCCATATTTTTAATGCAACCCGAACTAGGCTTTCCTAAATTCACTCTTACATATTCGATCAGCACTTTGACCGAACCGGTCAACACCCAAAACTTCTGAGCCCAAAACCGGGGCGTTACATGAATTCGTTTAAATTTTGGGGTTATTCTCTTTATAGTATAGTTTCTTCCTTGAATTCCTTCCAATCCCCTAAATTACTCATATCCGAACATCCATCACCATTCCTTTTCTTTCAATCACTATGCCTAATTTCCCTTCACAAAATAGTCCACTTTGCCCCTTAACCAAATCTGCCTATCCTTTATCATTCTTCTGCAACCCATTTACCATAAATCATCCTACAAAATAGTCCCTTAACTTCCCATACTATCATTTTTTATTATTTCTTCCATTTTGTTGAGTGTTCAAAATTACTATTTTTATTACCCTTTTTACTCATATTATTGTTAGAAATAGGCACATTTTAGTTGCATTATTAGGCATTCATGCATATTTTCATAATTACCTCCATCGTTATGCTTGAGTTCATAATTTAGTTATTTTGTAGAAAAAGGTACTGCTAGGTATGCATTTTGTGCATGTGCATGTTATGCCAGGGATTGCCGAGCCTTACCGCGGCAATTCATTACCGAACCCTGCCAAGTGATCCTGACCGAGCAAAGATGATGAAGTGATGCTAAGCACACCTGGAAGAGCGAAGATGACCGAGAGACCCCTAGCAGATCATTGTCGCGTCGATCTATGCTGAGCCATTGATGAGGCAATGCCCGAGCAATTTCCGACAAGGAAGAAAAAGAGCAAAATGGTAGGCGACTTGAAGAGCGTAAAGAGCTGAATTTTCAAAGATAATTTGCATGAAGATCGGAGCTTGGATATTCATGAAGAGGTCAAAAAGAGATTAAATCCCAAGAAAATAGGAGTTTTAGTTGGAAGAAAATTAAAACGGATTTAATATTTATTTTATTCAATTTAATTCCAACTTAACTTACTCCTCAAGAAAGACTTTGACCTAGCCATCCCCTATATAAAGAAGGCCAAGCCATCAACTTTAAAGGGAGTTGATTTGAGAGAAAGAAATAAGGGAGATGTTTGAATTCTTCATCTTTTTCTTCTTTGTTTCGGTTAGAGTCATTCTAGGGAGATTATTCTTTGTATATATTTTGAACCTAGCCATGAACTAACTTGATTGTCTTGGGTTATTTTGGGTTTGTGGTTTTGATAAAAGTTTATATTTGTTTAGGTTTTTGTTATGCAATTTAAGTTCAAGGTTTGATAATTCTTGGTGTTTATCTTTACTTGCAATTGAATTGGGAGATGAAATTGTGATTGCATCCTTTTATCTAATATCGAGAGAGTTAGATTCAAGAAACGAATAAGCATGGTTTTTGCCCAAATCGGTGAAAACTAATTCAACTTAGAAATAACTACGAATTTCAAATGCTAAGAGAGGCATAAGATCGGTTGATGTTCACCCTTGGTTCACATTGGGAGGTATTATCAAGGCTTGTACATTGATAGAGTTTCGACTTAGGGATCAGAAGAAACCATTGAAGAATGCTTTGCCGAACCTTGAAGGTTGTCGCCAAATTGCCCAGGCAGTAGGTATTATCATTGCCCAGGTAGTCGTATTCCCCATTGTCGAGGCAATCAAGTTTCCTCATGCATGCAAACTGAGATGATCCATTAGACTATCACTCCTCAAATTCACAATAACCTGGCCTACTCTTCTCTCTTGTTTGATTTCCTATATTTTTTTAATTTTATTGTTCTTTAGTTTACTTGTTAGTTAGAATTCTTCCTATCACATATTTGTGTTTTTATATTCTATATTGCAGTAACTTAAGCAAAGTGGCCCAAACCAGTCCCTGTGGAGACGTGTATACATGCACAATTGCGTAACACTTATTACACACAACACATTCCATCATTTTACCCCATTTCTTTAAGCATCTTACTTGCTATCTTCCTAGATCCTACAAAAAAGTAGCCATCTCCTACAACAACAAGAATGACATACAATAGTATTCATTGCCTTTGATATGATTTTCTTGATATTCTTGTTTGTTGCTTCCACTTCCCCATTCATCTTAGGGCGGTAAGTCATAGAATTTGGGTGCATTATTTTGAATTACTCACATGCTTATGCTATTACCTTGTTGTTGAAATTAGTGGAACTATCAGTGATAATTCTTTATGGTAGCCCATAGCGATATATAATCTCTTTCTTCAAGAATTTACAGATCGTAGATCTTGTGATGTTGGCATATGAAGTTGTTTCTACCCATTTAGTAAAGTAATCAATAACCACAAGGATGAAGCGATGTCCATTAGAATCTTTAGGATGAATCTGTCCAATCACATCCATGCCCCACACAACAAAATGCATGGTGCGTACACTGTATGAAGTTGCACTGGCGGAGAATTTATCATGTTTGCAAATATATGACATTTATGACACTCCTTGGCATACTCAATACAATTTGTTTCCATAGTTGACCAGTAATATCCACATCTCATTATCTTCCTGGCTATTGAAAAGCCATTTGCATGTGTTCCACATATTCCATCATGCACTTCTGTCAAGATACTTCTAGCTTCTTAGGCATTGACACATCTCAGCAATATTTGATCCTTGCCCCTTTTATACAGGATCTCCCCATCCAACACATATTTCGTTGCCATTTTTCTAATGGTTCTCTTATCATAATCATTTGCCTCTTGAGGGTAAACTTGGAACTTGATATATTACAAGATATCAATGTACCACGGGTTTCTGTCTGCCTCTTCTTCTATGTTGTAGTAATGAACATATGTATCATACCTCTACATTTGGATTGACATCATATCCTCTGGTTTGTTTGCTTGAAATACCGAAGCCAATGTAACTAAGGTATCAACCATCTGATTGTCTTCTCTGGGGGAGGTAGGTGAAGGTGATTTCTTCTAATTCCCTCATCAATTCGAAAACCAATTTCCGATACTCAATTAAATTTACATCCTTTGTTTGCCATTCTCCATAGAGTTGGTAAACAATCAATGTTGAGTCCCCATATACTTTCAAAATTTCTATCTTTCTTTCAATGGTAGATCATAAAACCATGGCACAAGCATCATATTCTACCATATTATTGGTACAAAAAAATTCCATTTTGCTCGTGAAAGGATAACGCACATTGTTTGGGGAGATCAACACTGCTCCAATTCTACGTCTCAGGGCATTGGCTTCCATGTCAAAGTATAATTTCCAAGTTTTATATCTGAAGTTCTATTTTCTTTCTTGGTGATATTCATCACATCCTCATCTAGGAAATTAAAGTTCAGCGGCTCATAATCTTCTAAAGCATGCTAGCTAAGAAATCTGCTATGGATCTTCCTTTTATTACTTTTTGGCTAACATACACAATATCAAATTCTGACAATAACATTTGCCAACGAGCCATTATACAAGTTAACGTTGGTTCTTCCATCAGAAACTCGAACGGATCAAGTATGGATATCAACCAAGTAGTGTGGCATAACATGTATTGTCTGAGTCTACAGTTTACCTAAAACGGAGCATAACATAATTTTTGAATTGGCGGGTACCGTACTTCAAACTCTCTAAACTTCTTGCTCATGTAGTAAATGGCTCTTTCTTTCCTTCATGTATCGTTATGTTGCCCCAATACGTATCTCATTGAAATTTCATAGATCGTCAAGTAAAGAATGAGTGGTCTATCTAGAATTGATATTACTAGAATAAGTGTATTTGTCAGATATTTCTTGATCTTGTCAAGAGTCTCTTGGCATTCCTCTTCCCATACCCTCTATTATTCTTTCAAAGAAATTTGAATATTAGATCACATTTATCGGTCAACTGAGAAATGAACCAAGAAATATAATTCAATCTTCTGAGAAAACGATGAACTTCTTTTTGTAAACGAGGGGGTGGAAGGTTCTGAATTGCTTTCACCTTGTCTGGATCAATTTCAATCCCTCTTCTACTAACCATAAAGCCTATGAGTTTTCCTAATGTAACCCAAAAGTACATTTATTCAGATTGAATTTCAACTTATACTTCCTCAATCATTGGAACAACTTTCTCAAGTTCTAAATATGTTCCTCTTTGGTCTGGGATTTGGCAATCATGTAATCCACGTACACCTCAATTTATTTGTGCATCGTGTCATGGAAAAGAGTTACCATAGCTCATTGGTACGTTACCCCACATTCTTCATTCTAAAGGCATCACCATGTAGCAAAATGTGCCCCACAAGGTTATAAATGTCATATTTTCCATGTCCTCTAGATTCATCTTTATCTGATTGTATCCCGAGAAGCTCTCCATGAAAGAGAATCATGAATGTTGTAACGCCCCGGTTTTGGGCTTAGTAGTTTTGGGCGTTGACCGGTTTGGTCAAAGTGCTGTTCGAATCTAAAGAGGCGAAATTAGGAAAGCCTAGTTCGGGTTGCATTAAAAATATGGAAAAATGTTCTAAAATCATCTTTTAATATAATTAAGTGAACTGTGAAATCAATTTTGGAAAATGAGTTTTGGAAGGGTGACATTTTGGCTAGTGACCAAAATGTAATTTTTGAAAGTTTGGTGACTGTTTTAGAAAGGGTTGAAACTTTGAATCTTTAAGGAGCTATTAGCCCAAAAGTAGTTTCTCCAGATTTTTCTAAGATATTTTAGTGATATATTCTGATTTTAAAAGATGTCAAAAGAGGAGGGAAAGCCATTTTGGCTATTTTGTTAACTAACTTTCCAATTTTCTTTCTCTCATTTTCTCTCAACCCAAACACCTTCTTTTCAGAGAATTGTTTCTGATTTTCTCACCTAAATCTCTCCTTTCAACTCTCTTTTGATTCCTAATCAACATATCTACAAAACCTCATCATTTGCTACTTGATTCATCAAGGTTTTTGATTCCAGAAAGAGGAGAAACTCAAGTTTGGAGGTAAGAACGTCCTTCTCCTCTAAACTATCAGTTCTTTACTGAAATTCCTAAGTTTTCAATCCTTAATTGATGTTTTATTAAAGGCTTTTGAGTTGTGAATTGGATCTTGGCTTATAATGCAAGATTTGGTGATTTTTGATGATTTCGTTTGATCTGTTAAATCTGTGATTTGAGATGTGTTTTTGATGATATTTGAACATTAAATTGATAAGGAATTGAGTTTTGATTAATGCAATCCCGGATAGGTTGAGTTTCCTAAGTTTAGCTTGTGTTTCTTGGTTGTTTTTGAGGTGATCTTGTGGATCTGATGTTGCTGGAGGTATAAGGATGTTTGTAGGTTCTTTTTAGATGTTAAATGATGTTAAAGGATGTTAGGTTTTGATGGTTTATGGCTGGGCTTTGTTGAGAAGTGGTTTGGATGCATTTTCGGTTGTGTTTGGTAGCCGAAAATGGAGTGTGGATGAGAGCAGCGAGTTTAGGTGCTTTCATTGAAGCAATTAATGCATGATGATGCATTAATCCTCTGCTTTGATGTGTTAAAACAGGGGAGGGATCTTTGGATCCAAGAGTTGTTGATCCGGAAGCTTGATTTGGTGCTTCGGCAAGAGGCGCAGTGGAATCGGTGAGTGAAAATGGTTTTCGGCTTTGAAACCAATGTCTTGGGAGCTTAGTTTAAGTCTAAACAACTTTGCTAAGCTCAAGTGTAAGTTTTCGGAAAGTACTCTCTAGTGGTGGCCATGATTTTGTTGTGATGCAATGAGGTTTATTGCATGATTTAAATATTGTTTTGAAAGCATGATTTAGCATGGTATTTGCTGTTTTTGTAAGCCATATGTTGAAGGAAGCTCAAGGTAAGAGTTCCTTGTTTTTGTACATTGATAAAATGTGGTTTGATGCTTTTAAATGCATGATGTATATGGCTTGGTTTAATGCTTTAAAACAGTGGATTAATTGATGAAAATGATGTATATTGGCAAGTGATGTTTTGAAAAGGTTAAGGTCACTAAGGTGGTTAAAAGTCCTTGAGTGAGCCTTGTTTACTTAAGAACATCAAGGTGGTTAAAAGTCCTTGGATGGTTCTTGTATGGACACAAAGGTGGTTAAAAGTCCTTGTGTGATCCTTTCCATGGTGTTTAAAAGTCCATGGGGCCATGGTGTTTAAAAGTCCATGGGGCCAAGGTGTTTAAAAGTCCTTGGGGCCAAGGTGTTTAAAAGTCCTTGGGGTGAAACTTGATACGGACACAAAGGTGGTTAAAAGTCCTTGTGTGGTCCTTTCCATGGTGGTTAAAAGTCCATGGGCCAAGGTGTTTAAAAGTCCTTGGGGTGAAAGTTGATGAACTTGTTTTTAAAGAAATGGAACTTATCACTTGTGGCCAATATGACATGTTATGATATGAAGCATGAGATGCTTGTTTTAAGTATGCTTTTGAGCATGAGCAATTGATGATTTGAAGCATGATTTATAAATGTTTTATAAATGCATTATTGAATGGTTTTATGAGCATTCCTCACTAAGCTTTTGCTTACGCTCTCTTTCGTTTTCTTAAATCAATAATGCAGAACATTAGAGTACCTTGAGGGCAGCAAGAAGGGCAAGCAATCAAGTGAAAGTAAAGCTCAAAGTATGGAAGGTTTCTTAAGTACATTTCTAGCTTTTGGTAATTTGGCAATGGGGGACCTATGTGTATGTTTTGGGAGAGGTTTTGAACTCCCTAAGTATGTTGAATGTTGATGAGAATGCTAGTTTTAGTGTTTGGCCTTTATATGCTTGAATTGGAAGTTTATGCTTATATGGCTTGCTTGTGTAGGAAGCATGCCTATAGATTTGGGGCTTTTCTTATATGATGTTGTTTCGATGAATTGTTGGTGCAAGTATGTCTTATATATGTTGAATTGCATGCTGGTAAAGTTTGGTAGCATTTGGAGCATGATTGGATGTTTAATTGCATGTTTAAGTATGCATTTTGGGGCAATCTGTGCAGGGTGTTTCGGAACAGTGCCACCCGTTTCGGAACAGGTGCCTTAAACAAGCCCAGGCGTCCGAAACGGGAGAGACCGTTCCGAAACGGTTTGGCTACTGCCAGCCCGTGTTGCGGTACGCGTTGCGGAACGGCCCCGCGTTTCGAAACGGGCTCTGCCTGTTTCGGAACGGGTGACCGTTAGGGGCTGACATTGGCAGTTAAATGTTTTAAAATGTTTGCATTTTGGTCCTGAATCTTGTTTGTGCAATTGTATGAGTTTGGGAAGTCCTTTTGAGCTGAAATTTCACAGTGAAGCATGAAACCTGACTAATTACAAGCTGGTAACTTTAATTTGGGTTAAGTCCTCATATTTATCAGAAATTACAATTTGGTCCCTAAAGTTGTAATTTGTTCAATTGGGTCCCTGTTTGATCTCTGATGTTTGTGATCTTTGAGTATGATGTTTGTGTGATCACAATTAGGGCTAATGTGCATCTAGACAAGATTAAAAAGAAAAAAAGGGTCGTTAATCAAGGTTGACTTTCAGGTTGACTTTGGTTTTCCCCGTGTGACTTTCTTAATTCGGGTCAACCGTCTAGGCCGGGTTAAGGGGGTTACAAATGTCCTGATGTGTTGTCAACCAATGTAACGCCCCGATTTTGGGCCTAGAAGTATTTAAGGTTGACTAGAGATTCATGTTAGTTCAGGAGTGGTTTAGAGAAAACAAGGTTCGAGTTATGATAAAAATATGAAAAAAATGCTTAAAAATCATTATTAATTATATAATTGATTTTGATAAAATCAATTTTAAGAAAAGGACTTTAGAAGTGGGATATTTTGAGTTAGTGACCAAAACGCTATTTTTACAAAGTTGTTTTACTGATTGTTTTGTAAAGGGATTGGAACTTTGAATCTTTAAGGAGAAGTTTGACCTATTTGTTTTTATCAGATTTTTCTCTCAATTGGGATCATTTTAAAAGATTTTAATTAATGATTAAAAGGGTTTAATGAAGGGAGAGTTGGTTATTTCATTAAAAACCATTTTACGTCATTTTCTCTCATTATATTTTCTCTTAAAGTTTTCCTTCAGCCAAACATTCCATTTTCAAGAAACTTGAGGTAAAGCCCTTGATTCATTAAGCTTTTGATTTCTAAAGGATTCTTTAATCTTGATTTATTAAACCTTATTGTTTTTCCTTTGATTTTTCAAGAAAAACACATCCAATTGAGAGAGAGTACATCCATTAGAGGCAAGATTCATTCTTCTCCTCTAATAATCAGTTCTTTACTGAAATTACCAAGTTATCAATCCTTTACATATGTTTTCTAAGTTGTTTTGATGAGTTAATCATGGAAATCTTGTTAAATTGAGGATTATTGGTTGTTATCTTATGATTTTGGTAATGCTACTGTTTTGATTGATTTGATATTTGTTTTAATCATGATTTGGATGTTAAATGATGTTGGAATAAAGGTTTTATCATAATAATCCCGAATTGGATTGGATCTCTAGTTGTTAAATGGTTAGATTAGGGTTTTTTGTGAAGATAATGTGGTTTTGGTGTTGCTGGTGGTTTAAGTATGAAATAAGATTGTTTTTGGATGTTAATCGATGATTAAAATTGGATGGAAGTGTTAGGTTTTGGCTGGCTTGAGTTTGTAGAGTAATCGAAGATGTTATCGGTTGTTTGAGATAGTCGTTTTGGTGTTTTTGGGCAGAGCAGCGACATAGCTTTATTGCTGGTAGTTTTTATGCATTGAGATGCATTAAACCTCTGTTCTTGTGTGTTATAAACAAGGGAGAACATATCATAAGAGATTGGTGAAGTTTCGGGAGCTTTGGAAGCTTAGTTACGCTTCGGCAAAGTGAGCGTGGCGTTGTCAGTGAATGGAATTGGTTTTAAAAGCCTTTCAAAGACTTGAAGGCAAGGTTTGGAGGTTTAGTGTAAAACCTATGTTTGATTTTGATATAATTAAATCTTTAGGGATCAATTTGAAAAACTTAAAATTGTTTTATAAGTCCCTTAATAAGTTTTAAATAACCAACACTTTAAAACTGATTTGAAAAACTCAAACTCAAAATATTTTCCAAGTGTTCCAAGGCCAAACTATTGAAAATCGTCCAGGTGTATCGATACGCTTCCAGCCGTATCGATACCTTTTTTACAAAGTTGGTTACTGCCAGAACTCGTATCGAAACAGATTCAATCTGTATCGATACACTCCTTCGTAAAAGTCTAAAGAGTTTGAATGGCGTACCGATACGGCTCCACCCGTATCGATACGGTTTTAATGAATTTTAAATTCAAGTCGGTTTAAATATTTTGACCGTTGGAGTCAGTTGGTTAGATAACCAAATTTTAAATTGGTCGTTGACCCGTATCGATACGGTAAACCCTCGTACCTATACGGAAATTTATAGTGAGCTAAGTTGAGAAAAAGGTATTGATACGGTCTTAGCCATTTCGATACCCCGTATCGATACGCTTACGTGCATTTCGATACCCCTTATTTATTGCACACCACGACTCTTTCTTTTTTGAGACAGGTATCGATACGGCTCCCCGTGTACCGATACAGATAGCTGTAGAAGTGCATTTATGGTGGTAAGAGAGGGTTCCAACGACTCTATTCATGTTCCCAACCACCCAAACGGCTAGAATTAATGGAGGAGGTATAAAATGAAGCCCTTTGAAGGTCAGCAACTACCATTCAACACACAAGCATCATCAAAGCAAAAATCCAAACCCTTGAGCTATTCAAAGTCAAATTCTTGTACCCAACTCTAGTGTCTTTCAATTGTCAAATTGTATTGTGAGTTTGGGGTTATTGAAATTGTAATTGGGTAGACAAATTATCCTTTGAGAGGAATCATTTGAGTTTACCACAACTTGTCTTTGTATCTGAGTGGATTAAGCTTTGGGTAGAAAGCTTAATCGAATTTGTAAGGTTACCTCCTCATCCACGAAAGGGGGAAGAATTCAAGTAGTGGATTTGTTGAAAATCCTTAGTGGGAACTAAGGCAGTGGATGTAGAGTTCATTTGGAGAACTTGAACCACTATAACTACTTGTGTCAATTTTATTTTTCACTCATTTCTTCCCACCAAAATTTTAATTACCAATTCACCCCCTCTTAGCCATTTGCAATTGTTCGATCAACTCAACATTTAGGTTGAGTTTGAAACTCTAACCTAAACTCGGAAGTAAGTTTGAGATGTTTCACTCTCGTTTCTCAATTTTTATCCCATTGGTTTTATGATCATGCTCATGTTTTTAAGATAGAATTACACCTACTGTTTTATGCATGTTTTGAGAAATGATATGATGAGTTTTATGATCCCATGAGATAGATTTGTTATTTCAATGATACATTGAAAAACAATAGGTAATGCTGTTTAAAAATGAGTATATTGGCATGAGATGAGATTATTATTATCGAATATAATTGGTCAACTAGTAGGATGAGAAGCGCACTATAAAATACATAATTCGTATGTGCTCTTTGGTTCGGTTAATGGGGGTAGTGCGATCCCGTTAAAAATTGAGAGTGTGGTGAAGAGAGATTCCACCACGGTAGGTCTTGATGATGAGAGATTCCATCATGCTTTGTGGCTATGAGAGATGCCGCCATGATCCAGTGATATGAGATTCTAGCGGGGTAAGACTTGACAATTTCGTCAAGCTATCTGCATATACGTGTAATGTTGCTAAAATTCCAATATATGAGATTCACATGTACCTTGTTTAGAAATGATTTTATTCATTGTACCTTGCATATGAGAATATGATTTGAGAAATGCTTTATGAGATTTAAGCATGTAAGGCTTTGCCTTGAGACTTTGCATTTTGATGAATGCATGAGATAGATGGTACATGTGGTTTAAATGATATGGTTTTGCTTTGAAAATGATTTCAGGCATGAGATAGAAAGAGCATGATGAGATAGAGATTTCTAAATGAGAAATGGTTTTAAAATGTATTGTTGTTGTTGGTTTGTTTTGAGGATCCCTCACTAAGCATTTGTGCTTAGGCTCTCTTTGTCCAACAATGTAGAGAATTAGCATATTTAGGAAGCAAAGAGGCAAGAAGGATTCCAAGGAGTGGGATTAAGCTCAAGTATGGTTTTATATTTGCTTATTAGTAATAATAGTTGTCAATAGGAGGATGGCTTTATGCTTAGGGAGATATGTTTTGAAGCTTCCTGCTTTCTTGCAAGTTTTTTATGCCCTTAATGAATTGTAAATGACCTTTACTTGTTGATTTATGCCTTGGTTTGAGTTTTGACTCTTGAGTGGCTCTTTTGCATAGGTTGCATGCCTTTTGATTCTTTTGATGCATATGGACATGCTATGATGTTGTTTCTATCATGCATGATTGTGGATTGATGTTTTAAATATGTTGGACGCAAGTTGGAATGGATTTGAATGGATTAAAGCGTGAAAAACAAGCGAAAAGTGTCATTACAGGCCCCGGTGTATCGATACACTCGAGCATTTACCGAAACGGTGAGCCTGAAATGGATCATGGGTTTCAAATTAGGAGGAAGCGTTTTGGTACATTTTCCCACTAGAATAGCCTATTTCGAAACACCCTTGAAGGTGTTTCGGTACAGTCTTGGGCTTCGAGACGCTCGATCCTGTTTCAATACGGTTGTTTTAATACAGGGCAACCTGTACCGAAATGGCAAGCTGTTAAGTTAGTTATGGAATCTTATGAAGTTCTGTTTCATTACGTTCTAGTCACTAAAAGCCGTACTGTATTTCTAGCCCTAGCTCCTAGTTTAACAACTTTGTTAAACATCCTAGAATCACTTGTCCAAACTTTGTGTTAATGTCAAGGCGTTTATAGTGGGCTCACGGCTTCACTAGACAATATCTACACGTACTGAGCGATTCCCCTTACTTGTCTCTTAAAGTTAACTAGCTCATGGTTCTGCCTTTAGATGGTATGATTAGCTACCTCAAGCTTTCCTTTCAGTGCCATGTCTTTTTTTTGTAGTGCCCATTCAAAACTTGCCACCTAATCTCTCAAATGGTGTATGGCACACTCCAACTCTACCACGATCTTTTTTAGCTTTTCTTTTTTTTCTCCATATCAGCCTTTCCCTTATTATAATATCCTTCAATGACCCTTTCCATTTTTGAGACTTGTGATGACAATTCTATGTTCATAGCTTGTTCTTCTTCTAACTTCTTTTTGGCCCGGCTATTTGAATCTTTTAGGTCCTGGATCTTTTTCCTTGCTACATTCTTAGATTCCTCAAACAATTTCTTGTATTTGTTTGCCTCTTTTTATCTCAATTCAATTGCTTAGATGAGTCATCATCCAACATACTCTAGCTTTATCTTTGTGGTTTCTTACAATCAGTGTGGGTGTTCTTCAAGTCTTCCAATTCGTGTCTAATCTTATTGTTTTGTTCCCTGAGAGCCTTTTCTCATCCTTCATGAACATCCGCATCCAACATTGTTATAGTCAGCTCGTTTTTTAGATTATTAATCATTTTCTCATATCCCTTCAAGTCCTTCTCATGATCGTGCTTCAATTTAACTAGCGCTGACGCTGCAGTCCTTTCATGTTCATTAGTTGAGCCAAAATCACCTTGATTTTTTAAGGACATAACTTTTAGTTGAGTTGTCATAACTTTAGACTCCTCATACGGGTCCATTTTCCATGTTTCCTTCCATGCTTAGACTTGTAGTCAACCGTCTTATGTGCATTCCTTAACTGTGCCATACCTGCAATGGCAGGAATAAATTGTCTCAATGTAAACTATCTTGATTCCAGTAGAGGGCATTAAGCTATTCCTTCCTAAAATCCATGTAGTGGGACCCAATCCTTGGTTCTACATCGGTACAGATAACTACCCCTATTTAGCCAAGGAGCCTTCCATATGATATCAATGAACTACCTCTAATGGTGAATAGGTACTAAAAAAATCTATGAAACCTATGAGGTATGGCCCACCTATGTCCTCAAAACCAAACTTCTAACAGCTGTGCACAACCCCAAAATCTTCCTTCTCCTACATTCCTACAAGCAGTCAATGATCTGAAAGTTTCTATAAGAATAGATGGTACTGAATTAACACCTTGGGAATAGAACTAGTTCGTAGATACACAAAGTGTATAGACTTATATTCCAGATCACATCGTCGCTTGTCAGAATCGATGCATGATAATTATCTAATTTATACGCTCATTGTCTTCTGTTAGCTCATCATTCCCCTTTTTATATAGTTTTCCGTTTAACCAGTTTTCATTCATTCTCGTTATTGCGCTCAATATTTTTCCTAAAGCTTGAATTATTATTGGGTCTTGTATAAACCTTGTTTCTTTGGATTCTAGGGCAGTGCAACAAAGCTTCATATTCCTCAATCATAGGACTCATGTCTATGTTCCCAAAGGTGAAACAATTGTACGTCAAGTTCCAAAACTGAGTCATAGCTCTAATAATTTCATGGTCTATTGGGATGTCTAACAGTAACACTATATCTCCAAACTCATGTTGGAAGTGACTCCTCATGTCGACATATGATTATTCTCATATTGTTTTTAGTTCTGACAGACACTTGTTCTGTTTAGAATCTTGGTGTGCTTTTTCATCCGCGATACGTGATCTCCTCGGATACTATCTCCCTTTTTATACTGAGTCTCTTCTACTCATGACCATACTGTTGTATTATCTTCTCCCCATTTATCAGATCCTTTGGCCATTATGAACACTTCCTAATCAACTAACTCTTGAATCGATACCCCTAAAAATGCTACATGATGTCACATATAAAAATCAATAAGAACAAGAAAAAAAGACAACAACAAAAAAATGTGTCAGTATTGTGAAATAATATTGAAACAAAAAAACTTTATACAACAAAGCAATTCATATTGAGCAAAGAAACTAACCATAGAAGCATATTTAAATCAGCAGCACTCTGTGTAAGGTCCCTTTCTGGCTCTAGTGGGTGGGCTCCTAGATTACAGCATGTGGTTTTTGTTCTATTATCTGGGTTTCCAAAATGTCATTACTGTCAACCATGATAGCAAGACATCGATTCAGGAGTATACGTTCCCTTATAGTAGAGGCGTAACCCCATAATGTGTAATTTTGGTATACCAAAAGAAAGACAAAATTCCCGCTCGGAGGTGGTGAACCTCACTAAGGTTCATGTCTCGCTCCCACATAAAGGAGAAGCCCAAGTAGAAGGCTTATGCATGAATAACACGGTCCTTGTGCTGCGTAGCAAGTCAAAGTTGACGAGCATGTGTCTCACACCCGGTAAAGGGGTGTTCGCGAGTGGGGCCTCTAAAGATGAGGTCGGGTAGGCAGGAAGCAACATCGAACGTTCCGCAGTCACTCGTGCCTCCAATGAAGAGGACGAGCAGGCAGGGAATTGTACACTAGATCCTGGCTAATAAAAGAAGAGGGTGAAGAGCTTACTCCCCATGCACGAGGGCGTGCATGACTCAAATGGGGGAGTTTGTCACGGTCCTATTCACGTGATGCTCGAGACCGTGACAGATGCTTGCTGGCTGTGCTTAAAGCGGGATGCGGGATAGCATTAAGGGTGTAGTACGTGTCGTACAGCCGTTCAGTCTCTCGGGACAGGGCGTGCTGGTAGGCACCACACTGGTCGAGAGCTGTCCCTGCTTCCCTGATGAGCCCATGGGAGGGCGAAACCAGTAAGCATCAAGCGGATAAGGCTGAGCCCCGGGCTGGTAAGAGCCCTGGGTTGTCGCACGGGGGCTATGTCCCTGCGCCAAGACTCTGACCCCGTGACAGATGGTATCAGAACCAGGTTGTGTGCTAGCTGTGAGCTTGCCAAGTGCTCCTTGTGTTGCGTAGCGAGTCAAAGTTGACGAGCATGTGTCTCGCACTCGGTCACACAAATAAAATGCATATTTATTAGAATCTGAACCACCTTTTTAAATGTTATACAATTCTCAATTGTATGCCCAAGATCATATTATAATATCAAAATGAGGTTTCACATCATACCACAGAGGGTATGGAGGCTGAAGAGGAGTAAGATAGAAAGGCATGACCAAATCTGCTTCAAACAATTGTGGGTAAAGTTCAACATATGACACTGGTAAAGGTGTGAACTTCATCTTCTCATTTCTTAGGCCTCGAGAATCTTTTCTATTCGAATTTCTTAAACTTCTTGATGCATCACCATGTGGTATGATTGTAACTTTCTTTGGAGCCTCACAAGCACTTGTATTATTTACTTCAATGTCCTTCCTCTTGATGTTTTTAGGAAAACTCTCTCTGCTATCAATCATTCCAGTCTTGATTGCTGCCACAATCAGCTCGCCAGTCATCACCATGTCTACAAAATTCTAAGTATCATTACTGATAAAAGAGTTGACCCTTTCGAGTACGTACAAACATGTAGGTAATCTCATTCTCCATTAGTGGTGGTTGCACCTATGCGGCCACATCTCTCCACCTCTTAGCGTTCTAACAGAGATTTCCGTTGGATTTCTGTTCCATCCTTTGCAACATAAAACGAATAGGGATCATTTCAGTTACATGCTTATATTTCTCCACAAAAGCTCTAGAAAGATCTTTCTATAACCTAATCTTTACCCGGCTTAGCTGGGTGTACCAATGTGTTGATGAACCTGCCAAGATATCTTAGAAACATTGAGTCAACAACTTCTCATACTTCAAATAGGCAACGATCTTGTGACAGTACCTAGTAAGATGTGTTGATGGACAAGTCGTACTGTCATACTTCTCAAAGTCCTGTACTTTAAACTTTGGTGGGTGGACCAAATCAGCTACCAAGCTCAGATCCCCGCACATGATCCTCGCTCATTCACCTTCTGTATTTCTAGCACGAGGTTTCTCAATATCATTGACTGTGTTGAAGTGTGGGACTTCCTTGCCACTTCCAAAGTTTGCTCAAATATCGACCGAAGGATTGGCAGTTTCCTCGGCTAGATTAATCTGGACATTTTTCATAGGAGGCGGTCCCTCTGACTGAACCCTCACGTGAGATGTAGTATACGCTTGCTCATTCATGTTATTCGAAGATCTTTCTTATACTTTACCCTTGTTAGATTCCTTAAGTCCCAACAAAGTAGTCAACTGGTTGGTAATCTCCCTCTGTGCTTGGGCAATATGATCTTTCATGGTCTGTTCAACCTAATCAAACCTACTCTGCACCTTCAAGTGATCATTTTATAGACTATTGATCCTATCTTCCACAGCCATGGTCCTGGAGCATAAACGTATCCCATATGAATGCAGAATGTTTACAAATCAAAAGTCACACTGCCATAGAACCCTTCTTTTATTAATTTCATCATATTTTACTAAGAAAAATGCAAATGCATGGATGCTAGAGGTATCGATTTCAAGAACTAGTATTTAGAAAAACATTCATTAACCAAAAGATCGAGTACATGAAATAGGTTATTTCAATAAGAGAAAGCAATTAGCCTTAGATCCTAGTTTAACAACTTTCTTAAGCATCCTTGTTTGCACCATTCAAAACTTGGTGTCAATGTCGAGGCATTGTAGCAGGCTTGCGACTTCAATAGACAATATCTGCTCGTACTGAGTGGTCCCTCTTACTTGACTCTTGAAGTTAACCAGCTTGTGGCTCTGCCTTTGGATGGTATGGTTAGCTACCTCAAGCTTTCCTTCAGTTCATTGTCTTCTATTTGTAGTGCCTCTTCGAAATATGCCACATGATCTCTCAAATGTTATACGGCACACTCCAACCCTGCCACTCTTTTTTCAGCTTTTCATTTTCGTTCTCCATGTCAGTCTTTCCCTTATTATAATATCCTTTAATGACCCTTTCCATTTGTTAGACCTATGACGACAATTCTGCGTTCATAGCTTGTTCTTCTTCTAACTTCTTTTTGACCCGGCTATTTGAATCTTTTAGGCCATGCATCTTTTTCCTTGCTGCTTTCATAGATTCCTCAAACAATTTCTTGTAGCTATTTGCCTATTTCATAGCTCCATCCAATTGCTTAGATAAGTCATCAACCAACTTACTCAAGCTTCATCTTTGTGGTTTCTTTCAATCAACATGGGTCTTCCTCAAGTCTTTTAATTCATATATAATCTTAATGTTCTGCTCTAGAAGGTCCTTTTCTCGTCCTTCATGAAAATCCACATCCAGTTTTATTATAGGCAGCTCGTTTTTGAGATCGTTAATCCTTTTCTCGTATCCCTTCATTTCATTCTCATGATTGTGCTTCAACTTGTCTAGCACTGACGGTGCACTCCTTTCATGTTCATTAGTTGAGCAAACATCACCTTGATTTTTCTGAAAGACATTATAATTAAACCTTCGAGCCTTCTAATATTCATATCCCGACATAACTTTTGACTCCACATACATGTCCACTTTCCTTGGTTCCTTCCATTTTTCCACAGTCCCTTATACATTAGACTTGTAGTCATCCGTCTTATGTACGTTCTCAAACTGTGCCATACCAGCAATGACGAGAATGAACTGTCTCATTTCAAATTGTCTTGATACCAGTAGATTGCATTAAGCTATTCCTCCCCAAACTCTCGGTAGTGGGACCCAATCCTTGGTTCCACATCAGTACAGTTTACTACCCCTATTTAGCAAAAGAGCATTGCATATGATATTGGTGTCCTTCATGTCCTTGAAGCATTCACTCCACTGTTGTTTTGATATTTTCTTTATTGAGCATTTAGCGAGATGATCCTCTAATGGTGAATAGGTACTGAAAAATATACTAACCCTATGAGGTATGGCGTACCTATTTCCTCGAAACCAAACTTCTAACAGCTGTGCACAACCACAAAATCTTCCTTCTAACAGTTGTGCACAACAAAATCTAGGTAGTTGCTCCTCTAACGGTGAATAGGTATCGGATTAACACCTTTTTCTAAACGCTTGAATAGCCCTATTGTAGATGGGTCTATATAGTCAGAAGTCCTTGGGAATAGAACCAGTCCGTCAGTACACAAAGTGTATAGACTTCTCTTCCTTCTCGCATTGTCACTTGTCAGAATCAATGCCAAATAATTTACTAATTTATATGCTTGTTATCTTTCATAATCTCATGTCTATGTTCCCAAATGTGAAACGATTGTATATTGTGTTCCAAAACTAGGTCATAGCTCTAATAAGTTCATGGTCTATTGGTATGTCAAACAGTAACATTATATCTCCAAAATACTATTGGAAGTGACTCCTCATGTCGGCATCCCACTGTTCCCGTATTGTTTTTAGTTTCGGTAGACAATTATTTTGTTTAGAATTAATCTTGGTGTATTTTTTCATCCGCAATATGTGATCTCCTCGGATATTATCTCCTTTTTTATTATGAGTCTCTTCTGATCATGACCACACTGATGTACCTTCTCCCCGTTTATCGGATCCTTCGGCCATTATGAACACATCCTAATCAACTAACTCTCTAATCGTTACCCCTAAAAATGTTACATGATGTCACATATAAAAAACAATAAAAACAAGACAAAAAGATGTAAAGTGTTTAGGTGTTCTCTATTTATGAGTGCAAGTGCACACTCCTGTCAAGTTATAGTATAAAAGATATCGTCTCCCACAAGGATTGGACAGCTTGATTTGAATTATTGATCATGCACAAGAAAATCAAGTGTAGAAGTAAGGTGGATGTTGAGAAGAAAATAAAATAAAAACACAAGTAATTAAAAATAAAGTGATCAGATTGATAGAGAGGGCAGGGTTATGCTGTTGCTTAGTGTGAAACTGCGTTAAATAGGTCAAGTTGTTTTGCGCTGCCAGACTCTGCTTTCTTGGCGGTGGATGGCATGTAGACTATTGAGACCCTCTCGTTGCCTCGAAAGGGAAATGGAATTGTGTCTAGGGGGCAAACTCGGCAGAACTACAAGGCTCGGAAGAACGCTTCAAAATTGACTATGCTTATGTCTAAGTTAGAGTTCTGTTGATGCCCACTGCAGATAATACCAGTCGCGGCTTGAATCATGCAAAGACATGAATGTTCATTCGTCCTCTTTTAGCCGCCTTAAACCCTTAACCTATGTGTATGCCAGATTGATCGCACCGTCTATAGTTGAAATCGTACTTACTCCTTTCATGAGTTTGACTCTCTCTATACTGAACAAATGGATAGAATTCAACTAATATTTCACCTTAATTGAAAACTATTAAGAACATGGAATTAGGGATGGGCACGGGTCGGGCCGGGTTTTTGGCCCACCCAAACCTGACCCGAGAATATTAATCATAAACCCGAACCCGACCCGATTATATCTTTTAAAAAACCCGACCTGACCCGAAAATAAATACCTTAAACCCCACTCCGACCCGACCCGACCTATATAAAAAATCAATTTTAGATATTTAATTGTAAAAAAATAATTTTAAGAGACTTAATTGTATAAAATAATAAATTTAAGGACTAAATTGTAAATAAAAAATTAATTTTAAGGACCTAATTATAAAAAATTATATAAAAAGGGGTATTATCTCAAATATCCCTAAAAATTATGGAAAAATTACACTATTAGTCCCGGGTCGGGTAAGGTCGGATTTTTTTCACCCTAAACCCGAACCCAACTCGACCTGATTTTTTCACAAAAAAAATTAGACCCGATCGGGCCGGTTCCGGTCGGAACCCGTCGGGCCCGGGTGAAATGCCCATCCATACATGGAATAAGTAAACCTTGTAATTTCATTTGGAAAAAGAAACATGAAATCCTAAACAATCGTTCTCACAACTAATTACAACATAACCGAAACCCAATGAGAGAATTAGAACATGTCAGCGGTAAGAAAACCTAAACTATGCCTAAGGAAAACCTAAGCTATTTTGAATTAGAATTACAATAGCTATATATAGGCATTAGCTAGGTCTAGTTCTTCTTGAGGTAGAAGTTTTCAAACTAGCTTTCCACATTAAATGTGCCTTTAAACTCTAACTTCTTTGAGTTGAATGTGGACTTTATCGTGTTGCCTTGTTCTGCAAGCAATCTCGAGATTCACCATCGGCGGCTTCGTCCGCTGCTATAGACATCGGAAAATTGAGTGGACAACATCGACAAAACAAGGATTTTCTGCTCTAAAAATCACACTCCGATTCTCCACTCCAAAGTCTATTGTCTTGGGTTGCACAGTGGGCGTCGGTAGCTACTCGATAGCTGATGTCTCTGTCTAGAACTGTATCGGTACAGCTCTTTAGTTTGTTGCCTCATCATCACATCCTCAGTTTCTCTTTTCTTCTATCAGCCTTTAGTACCTAAAACCAAAAGTACACTAAAATAGTACTTTTCTTTACCAAATAAAGGATAATCTAGAAAAACATGGCAAAGTAAAGAAATATTGTAAAATGAAATGTATGATCCTAATTATGCCTAAAATGTACTCAAAAACTACAATAATATGAGATGGAATGTGCATGGAATATAGAACTTGTGGACACTTTACACACCCCAAACTCGAACTATTGCTTGTCCTCAAGCAATGCAACCTAAACATACTTGACCTTATATTAACCGGAAAGAAAAACTTGTTTTCAACTTGATTTCATACCTCAAGGTCGTGACACATATATTAGATTAGTGAAGGAACATAGAAAGAAAATAACTCAGAATTAATTTATCTTATGCCAGTGCAGTGTGTGCAGGACTGTATACGAGCTGAATTATGCTGAATAACTAGATAAACAAAGACGATGTTATGTTATGTAAGGTTGCTGCCGAGACAACACAGTTAAGAACAATATTTAACCATGACAATGAGAGATTTAGCTTATCACAACTACTCTTCTAGGTCTGAAATTAAGATGGGAGCATGTAACGCCTCGATTTTGGGCTTAGATGTTTTGGCAAGTCGGGTTGGACCGGTGGAACCGGTGACGGTTGGAACCGTTAAAAAGGTGGTTTAGGGAGATTGGAGTTCGGGATATGATAAAAATGTGATAAAAATTTCTAAAACCCTCTAAAATTATCTTTGAGAGGTTGGTCAAATCAATTTCACAAAACGAGTTTTCAAAAGTATACATATTGGGTATTGACCAAAATGTAAAGATTTAAAAGTTGAAAAAATGGTTTTTTTTCAAGAAGAGTCAAAATCTTAGAATCTTTAGGGAGCTACTTGGAAATTATGCATTTTCCCTAATTGTCATGTGTTTTAAATGCTTTTAAAAATTTAAAGGATTTTTAATTTGGTTAATTAAATAAGGTAGTTGGACGGTTAATGAAAACTTTCACGAGATTTCTTTTTCTCACTTTTGCTTAAGCCAAACACCCTTCTTTTCTCTCAAATTTTCTAGAAAATTTTTGCTATCAAATTCTATTTTTTATTCCTATCATTTCTCCATTGATTTCTTCAAATTCCCTTCAAGTTTCTTCAAGCAAAACTTGCCAAATTAAAAGAGAAGCAAGGATTGGAGGTAATTTTTGTGCAGTCCCTCTAATCTAAGTTCTTTAATGAAATTCCAAAGATACTTGACTCTTTAATACGGATTTTGATTGAGGTTTTGTTGTTAGGATATTAAACTCTTGAAATCTTGATGAAAAATTGGTTTAAATGTGATTTTCGGACTTTAGTTGATTTGGTTGTTTTGAGATTGTTTCTAAATGAGTTTGGAAAGGTTTTTGATGTTGGAGTGGAGTCTTAATCATATAGATCCCGAAATACTTGAGATCCTTAGTTTTTGAAGTGTTTTTGGGGTGAGTTTTTAAGGATTTGGAGTTGTTGGAGGTATAAAAATGGTTTTTTGTTGTTTTTGGATGTTGATTAATGCTTAGATTGTGTTGGATGAGTTGGGTAATGGCTGGGCTGAGGTTTAAGGTCAATCGATTGAGTTTTCGGCTGTTTCAGATAGGTGTTTTGATGCTTTAGAGGAGGGCTGCGGGATTTCTTGTGTGTGCTGGAGTTGTGGACGCATTTTAATGTATTGAACCTCTATTTTGATGTGTTGAAAACATGGGACATTAGTCCGGAAGCAAACTAGGTGTCTTTGGAGGCTTCGGAAAACCGTTGGTTGCGTCGGTAAGCGTGGTTTTGCAAGTTAGTGTGTGGAATTGGATTTTCCAACGTGAAAAGGTTTTAGAAAAGGTTTTGGAACTTAATAAGAGCTTGAATCGCTTTATTGATTTCGGAAGTAAGTAAATCAGAATTTCTCTATCGGTCGTGCTAGTTACGAGCTTTTGGTTGCACTTGATTAAAAATGCATTCACCTTGTATTTTAAAGCATGATTTGAGATTAAAAATTGTGTACGATAATGCCATGTGTTTTGAGGATGCACTAGGTAAGTGGTCCTTGTATGCTTGTGTTGATGCATGAGGTTTTAAGCATGGTTCAATTTTTGTTGATGGCTTATCGTGAATGCTTTGTAAAAACAATGAGTTATGCATGTGTTATGGACTATAAAGGCAAGTGATGTGGTTTAAAGTGTTTTATAAATGAAATTTGATAAGATAGCCGGCTATAGGATTGAGTGCACTATAAACAAGTCGCCTTGGATGTTGAGGGGTTGTGCTTGTAACGAATACTCCATCCAAGTACCATACTGATTGAGGATTGTTTAAGGTTGCAACGGTTGAGGGTATCTCCCGGGTGCGAACCTTGTGTTTTGTCCCGTCTTTCGTTAGTGGATTATACATCTACCAATGAGTGGTGTTGAGGGGTTGTGATTGTACCAAATACTCCACCACGGGTGTCACAACGATGGAGGGCCGCTCTCGTGTGTGAACCTTGAGATGTCGATAGAGTGTATGAAGGGTGTTGGACAACCCTTGGTAATCCGTGTATCTGATACTTTTTTTTTGAGGTTGTTGTTATCACTTATGAGCGAATATAATGGAAATGTATATTGTGGAAATCAATGCTAATGCATGGTTTGAAAGATGCATGTTTTGGTTTAAGCTTAGCATAATGGTGTTTATGCTTGAAAGGCTTGGTAAATGATTTGCAATGGTTAATTGATGGTTTTGATTTGGATAATGTTACATGATGTTTAAATCAGTGAGTTTGATGAAAAAGTGCATGGTTTATCAAGAAAGGCATGTTGGTTTGAAAAGAGTGAAAAACGGTTTTGTGCATTGATGTTGTTTGTGGTTTTGAGCAACCCTCACTAAGCTTGTATGCTTATGCTCTCTTTGTTTCATCAATGCAAATAATTAGACTTTTGGAGGCATAATCTTCGAGGAATCACACCAAGACATTTTTCTAAAATTATGTTGAGCTTTTGAACTAGTGTAATAAGGGCAATGGGGGTATCCGATGCTTTGAACGTTATTGATTTTTTGATTTCTGGTTTTGAGCAAGTTTATTACGCACTAATGATTTTGTAGATGGCCATTGAGTTTTGGGTTGTGCTTGTATTTGGTTTTTCGCATTTTGGAGTTTTTGACAACTAGGAAGCATGCCTTTAGTTCCATGGGTTGTGTGAATAATGCTATAATTTAGCTTGTGCTTCGTGTTGATGGTCATTGATGTGAATTCACGTTGTAGGTGTGTTGGGGCTTGTGTCGGGATGGTTGCGGAGGTTAAAACTTGATTTAAATCAGCATTTTAGAAAGTTGCAGGCCCAGGCATTTCAGAACTCCCTTACTTGTTTCAAAACGGTGGCCTGTAATGATCATGGGGTTCTGGAACAGTGAGGCTCATTCCGGAACAACTTGCCTCTGCGAACCAATGTACAGAAACGTGTCTCTAGGGGTTTCGAAACGCACCCGTGTATCGAAACGGTCAACCTTGTTTCGAAACGACTATTTCGATATAGGGTCCTCTGTTTCGAAACACTTGACCATTGGGCCTATATTTGAATTGTTTCGAGTTTTAGCTTCTTACATTTTGGTCCATGTTCATCTTGTATGCAATTGGATGAGTTCTAAATGTCATTTTAAGCCGAGTTTTCACCTTTAAGCATGTAATAGATTTTATTAAAGGTTGGTAACTTGAATTTGACAAAAATTCTTATAATTTTCCTAGTTTACAAAATGGTCCCTAAACCTTGATTGGCTTTAATTGTTTGACGGACGTGTTGATATTTTATCCGTTGCTTGTGTACGCAGACATAGGAACCTAACGCCTCTGGTACATGCCATGATTGAGGCATTACAGGCTGCTGTTGTTGGGGTGCACGTACAAGCTCCTGCTGCTGGGCTATCTCCTGCTGTTGTTGGAACGATTAAGGAGTTTAGGAGGAGTAGAGTTTCGAGGGCTATCTCCTAAGACGTCTGAGGCATGGCTGGCCAGTAGAATCCGGATATTGGATCACATTGGCCAGTACATTCCAGGCTGTTGTTGTCGGGGTGCACGTACAACACTTGAAGAGGAACTGCCCTCGTGCGACTCGTGAGGTTTAGGATGTTGTGGTTGAAGCCAACTCGCGGTGGAAATGTGGATCTGCAGACCATATGAGGCGTGAGTGTCCCTTGTTAGCGGGAGGTGGTCAGGGTCATGCACCAGTTGTTGCACAGCAGAGAGGCCGTGGGCACGACCGAGGCAACTTCTAGATGAGAGAGAAGGGCCAGAGAGGTGTGGCCCATGTCGTTGCGGTTCAACCATAGGGAGGTGGTCCCGCGAGGGTGCACACTCACCGCGAGGGACGTAACGACACCGATGTGATTGCATGTACTTTCACATTGCAATCGCTATCCTTATTAGCATTGATTGATTCTGGATCTACGCATTCATACATCTTGAGTGAGCATGCGT
Organism: Hibiscus tridactylites; assembly: GCA_958450335.1. Lineage (NCBI taxonomy): Eukaryota > Viridiplantae > Streptophyta > Magnoliopsida > Malvales > Malvaceae > Hibiscus > Hibiscus tridactylites. Next base: position 18,855,015 of record OY288278.1, on the reverse strand, counting down.
ATTTGCTTGATATTCCTGTTGAGATGTTAGATGTTGGGATGCAATTAACAAGTTCTGTTGGTGAGACTGTTGTTACAAAGAAATTGTATAAGAGGTGCCCGTTGTCTGTTCAAGGTCACGTATTTTCTATTGTTTTGATGGAATTACCTTTATATGGTTTTGACGTGATTCTTGGAATGGACTGGTTGGTTGAGCACCGAGCTGTGGTGGATTTTATTGTTAAGCGAGTCACCCTGAAGCTTGCGGATGATTGTGAGGTAGTAATCATAGGTGAGAACGTGAAGTTCTTATCTAACGTGAAGCTTCCTTGGCGTATATGACGAATCCTAGCACGAAGGAAGTGCATGTACAAGACATACGAACCGTATGTGAGTTTCCAGGTGTCTTTCCGGAGGAGTTGCCAGGGTTGCCACCCAATCGGGAAGTTGAGTTTGGTATAGAATTGTATAAGAATACGACTCCGATGTCCATTTCTCCTTATCGTATGACACCTAAGGAGTTGAAGACGCAACTTCAGGAGTAGCTTGACCGATGGTACATAAGGCCGAGTATTTCACCTTAGGGTGTGTTGGTCTTGTTGGTGAAGAAGAAAGATGGTACCATGCGTATGTGCATTGATTATCGGCAACTGAACAAGTTGACGATTAAGAACAAATACCCTTTGTCGAGGATGAATGATTTGTTCGATCAATTTAGTGGTGCTTCGATATTTTCGAAGATAGATTTGAGGTCCGGGTACTATCAGCTTATGGTTAAGGATGTGGATGTACCTAAGACAACTTTTTGGACGAGGCACGGTCATTATGAGTTTTAGGTGATGCCGTTTGGGTTGGCGAATGCACCAGCTGCATTCATGGACATGATGAATAGGATGTTTCATGAGTTTTTGAAACAATTTGTGGTGGTATTTATCGATGATATTCTTGTGTACTCACGTACCGAGGAGGATCATGATAAGCACTTAAGGATTGTATTGCAAGTGCTGTTGGAGAATCAACTTTACGCTAAGCTAAGCAAGTGTGAGTTTTGGCTCAAGGAAGTGGTTTTTCTTTTACATGTGGTGTGAGTCGAAGGTATATCAGTTGATCCATACAAGGTTGAGGTGGTGATGAGTTAGAAGACGCCTAAGTCAGTGAATGAAGTGCATAGTTTCCTTGGGTTGGCTGGTTACTACCGAAGGTTTGTTGAAGGCTTTTCTAAGATTGCTGCTCCTTTGACCAAGTTGTTGTAAAAGAATGTTCGTTTCGAGTGGACGGATGTTAGACATCAAGCTTTTGAGAAGTTGAAGGAAGCCTTGACGCATGCTCCTATCTTGATTCAATCAGAATCGTGTAAGGAGTTTTTAGTTTATAGCGACACATCATATGTTGGTTTGGGTTGTGTACTGATGTAAGGTGGGAAGGTTGTAGCTTATGCGTCTAGACAACTGAAAGTGCATGAGTGCAACTATCCTACGCATGATCTTGAGCTCGCGGAGGTGGTGTTTACTCTGAAGATTTGGAGACACTACCTTTAGGGTGAAAGGTGTGTGGTTTACACCGACTATAAGAGTTTAAAGTATCTCATGTCTTAGAGGGAATTGAATCTTAGGCAACGATGATGGTTGGAGTTGCTTAAGGATTACGATCTGACCATTGAGTATCAACTGGGAAAGGCCAATGTAGTGGCTGATGCTTTGAGTAGAAAGGTTGTTGTGGAGTTGAGAGCTATGTTTGCTTGTTTAAGTATATCACGTGATGGTGGCTTGATAGCCGAGTTACAAGTGAAACCATCCTTGATTCAGTTGATCAAGAAGAACCAATTGATGGATGATTCGTTGGTGCCTCATGTTCAGAACATAGCTGATGATAAGGCTATGAATTTCTGCTTTAAAGATGATGGAGTCCTATGTTTCAAAAGTCGAATGGTTGTGCCAGAAAATATTGAGTTGAGGCGCACTATTTTGACTGAGGCTCATAGCAGTCCTTTTTCTATGCACCCTGGTAGTACCAAGATGTATCGTGGCTTAAAGGACGAGTACTACTGGGTGGAGTTGGAAAAGGATCTGTCGTATTTTGTAAGCAAGTGTATGGTTTGCCAACGAGTGAAGGCTGAGCATCAATATCCTTTCGGTTTGTTACAGCCTTTGAGGATACCGTAGTGGAGATGGGAGAGGATTACGATGGATTTCGTATCCGGATTGCCTTTGGCACCATCGAAGAAGAACTCAGTGTGGTTGATTGTGGATCGCCTTACGAAGTGTGCACATTTCTTGTTTGTGCATACTACATATACGTTGGACAAGCTAGTTGAGCTATATATTGATGAGATTGTGCATTTGCATGGGGTGCCCATGTCCATAGTGTCAGATAGAGATCTGAGGTTTACATCGAGGTTCTGGAAATGTTTACATCAGGCGTTGGGTACGCGGTTGAATTTCAGCACTTCATATCATCCTCAGTCGGATGAACAGTTAGAGCGAGTAATCCAAGTGCTTAAGGATATGTTGCGATGTTGTGTGATTGATTTCCAAGGTTCTTGGGAAAAACATCTACGGTTAGTTGAGTTGCCTATAATAACAACTTTCAGGCAAGTATTCAAATGGCACCGTATGAGGCTTTGTATGGGATAAAGTGTAGAACGCCTCTTTGTTGGGCTGAAGTGGGGAAGAAGTTGCTTTCCTTGCCGGATATGCTTAAAGGAACAACTGAAAAGTTAAGCTCATATGTGAGCAGTTGAAGGCTGCATCGGATCGTCTGAAGTCTTACACGAATTTAAAGCGTAAGGAGGTTGAGTTTGTGTTGGAGATCGCGTGTTCCTTAAAGTATTGTTTTGGAAGAAGGTGATGAGGTTCAGACGTAAAGGGAAGCTTAGTCATAGGTTTATTGTACATTATGAGGTTGTGGAGAGAGTTGGGCATATGGCTTATCAGTTGAGGTTGCCTCCCGAGTTGGAAAAGATCCATGATGTGTTTCATGTATCTATGTTGCGGAGATACATATTAGATCCTTCGCATATGATGCTGGTTGAGGAAATAAAGTTGAATTCGGATTTGTTCTATTATGGGGAACCGATGAGAATTTTGGATTCAAGCAGTAAAGTTCTTCGTGGCAAGACAATTGAGCTCGTTAAGGTGTTGTGGCGGCACCGAAGAGTTGAGGAGGTCACGTGGGAAAGCAAGGCGGACATGCTGAGGCAATTACCGCATCTTTTTCCTACAGGTAAAATTTCGAGGATGAAATTTCCCAAGTGGGGGAGAGTTGTAACGCCTCAATTTTGGTCTTAGATGATTTGCCAAGTCAGATTGGACCGGTGGAACCGGTGTCGGTTGTTGGAACCGTTTAGAAGGTGGTTTAGGGAGATCAGAATTCGGGATAGGATAAAAATGTGATAAAAATTTCTAAAATCCTCTAAAATGATGTTTGAGAGGTTGGTCAAATCAATTTTACAAAACGAATTTGTGAAAGTATACATTTTGGGTAGTGACCAAAATGTAAAGATTTAAAATTTGAAAAATGGTTTTTTTCAAGAAGTGTAACACCCCAAATTTGAGCCTAGATGTGTAGAGTCTGAACCGAATCGGTCTGATAATCTCTTCGATTCTAAAAGGGGGGTTTAGGGAACACCTAGTTCGGGATGCTTTAAAAATATAGAAAAATATCTAAAAATCCTCATTTAATATATAAAAGAGAATGGTGAAATCAATTTTACAAAATAAGGTTTGGAAATACTACATTTCGGTGTGGTGACCAAATCGCAATTTTTGCAAAGTTTAGTGGTGACTATTTTTTAAAGGATTGGAACTTTGAATCTTTACAGAGCTAATTTTACCAAAAATGTTTTCATCAGATTTGTCCTTAATCTGGGTGATTTAATTAATGTTTTAATTAAAGAAAATAAAGGTGATTGAAATAGAAAAAAAACTACCTTTGACTTTTCATAACCACTTTTTACCAATTTTCTCTCATTTCATTTTCTCTCAAAATCCTATCAACCAAAAACTTTTCTCCAGCAAATTTACCTTGATTTCCACTTCATTTGATGAGATTTCAATCACTCATTGATTCCAAATCAATCCTTCAACAAATCCACTTGATTTCTACATTGTATTTTCAAGAAAACTTGCCCAAATCAAGGAGGAATCATCCATTAGAGGTAAGTTTCGTCCTTCTGCTCTAATGATCAGTTCTTTACTGAAATTCCCAAGTTGTCAATCCTTTATTAATGATTTTAAGTGGTTTTAATGTTAGAAATAAGAAATTGGCTTAAAACTCATGATTTTGGAAGAGATCTTGAAGATTTTCGTGGAGATTGACTAGGATCTGTTTTGAGATGGTTTTCTAATGTATTTTGGATGTTAAATGATGTTATAAACGAGGTTTTATCAATCCAATCCCGGATAGGTTGTTTTTCCTAAGTTTTTTCTTGTTAAAATGGTGGTTTTTGGGGTGATTTTGGTGTTCTTCTATAGCTGGAGGTATAAGGACGTGGTTGTGTTAGTTTTTGATGTTAATTGATGTTTAGAAATTATTAGAAGTGATGGATCTTGGCTAGGTTTGATTTTGGAAGAGTTTGGAGGTGATTTCGGTAGTGTTTGGTAGCCGAAATGTGGCTTTCGTGTAGAGCAACGAGTTTAGGTGTGTGGCTGACAATTTCAATGCATGATAATGCATTAATCCTCTTATCTTATGTGTTTAAAACAGGGGAGACATCTTCGGACACCTTTGGAGTTGATCCGGAAGCTTAGATAGCGTTTCAGCAAGCAAGCGAAACGTAATCGGTGAGTGCGTATGGTTTTAGAAGTCCTTGAGGGACAAAGAATCAAAGTTTGGGGATTTAGAAAAGGTTTGAAACACCTTCCTACATCCGGAAGTAAGTATTGGCTAATTTCTCTCTAGAATGTGGTGATTGCCCTTTAAATGATTTTACATGCTCATGGTTTTAGATTGATAAATTTCTACTATTTTTATGCATGAATTATAGCATGAGATGATGCTTGAAATGATTTCATAAAGTAACATGTTGCATGATTGAGATTTGAGCTTTTATGTTGAAGCATAGCAAATGTGAGATTCCACCAGAAACTATGTTACTAGACGAGTGATTTGACATAATATATTGGTTAACTAAAAGGGAGAGAACCGATAATGGGCATTCCATCGGATAGGACTTGGTGAAATACCCAAGTTTTGTGGGGATGAGAGATTTCGCCATGTGAGTACGGTGATGTGAGATTCCACCAGAAACTATGTTACTAAACGAGTGAGTACGGTGATGAGAGATGCCACTGGAAGTGTCTAGTGAGATGTCCGCATATCCGAGTAATAAATAGATGTGAAATGCCAATCTAAAATATGTTTTGGTTTTTGATTCACATGTACCTTTGATGCAATGGTTTATGCTATGAGAAATGCATATGTGATTTGTTAATGAGATGCTTTAGAGTACAAGCATGATTTTGGATTTGCCATGAGTTTTGCATTGGTTGAAATGCATTAGATAGAATGAAGGTACATGTGGTTTCAATGAGAAATTTCTTTGAAAGATTTCCAAGCATGAGATAGAAATGAGCATGTGGTTTAAAAGCTTTTGGTGAAAGTGTTTTCAAAATGTGCATTATTGTGTTGGTTTACTTTAGAGCATGCCTCACTAAGCATTTGTGCTTACGCTCTCTCTCTCTTTTACCAATAATGCAGATAATTGAGGTGTTTTCGGGCATCAAGGAAGCTAAGTCCATCCAAGCAATTCCATGCTTATGTATGGTGAAGTTTTCGTACACTTTAGTTTTAATAATTTGGCAATGGGAAACCAAGAATTGTATTTGGGAGATGTGTTAAATTCCTTAAGGTTGTGGCATGTTTGTTTTGGTTTGTCGGGATTGTAAATGGCCTTAATTGCTTGTTTTGAGGTTGGATTGCCCTTTTGGTTTTGATATTAGGAAGCATGCCTTTAGACTAATGAGATTTTGTGTTTGATGCTATGAATGTGCTTGAGTGTTCCAAATATGTTCCTTATATGTATGTTAACTTGTTTGAATGATTAGAGAGTCCTTGGGATGCATTTGAATAGGTTAATGAGTGAAAAACCAGCATTTGCTGTTGTTTTTGGGCAAACCGTATCGAAACACCCTCTAGTGTTTCGGAACGGGGGCCTGTAATGACCTTTGTGTTTTGAAACGGTGGAGGCTGTTTTGGAACGATTTGGCTACTGGAATGCAATGTTTCGGAACTGGTCTCAAAACATACCTGCGTACTGAAACGGTCAACACCGTTTCGATACGGTGTTCCGATACGGTAGGTGGGTGTTCCGAAACGAGTGACCGTTGGACACAGAATTGAATTGTTTTGATGCTTGCATGCTTTACACTTTAGTCCTGAATGTTGAGACTGCGATTGCTTGAGCTTGAGATGTCTTTTTAAGTTGAAATTTGGCAAAGAAGTATGTATCATGACTAATTTCATAATGGTAATCTTAAAACCAATGAAGTCCCTCTAATTTACAGAAATTACAATTTGGTCCCTAATCTTGTGTGAAGTGCAATTGAGTCCATATTTGTTAACCGATAGCTGTGCTTTTCTCATCGTGTTTCGTGAGTGCTCACTTAGGGTTAACAAGTATCTAGAAAAGATTAAAAGGAAAAAAAATTCATGAATCAAGGTTGACTTTCAGGTTTACTTTGGTTTTCCCCGGGTAATCTTCATAGTTCGGGTCAATCGTCCAGGCTAGGCTAAGGAGGTTACAGTTGGTGGTATCAGAGCCTGGTTCTCGTATAATTGGGGTTTGGTATGTGGTTGTTGTATGTGTTTATGCATGATGGTGACTCTTTGGGGAAAGTGTGATGTATGGATAGTGATGTATGATTCTATTGAGATGTTTTTGTGATGTTATGTTGTATTTCGAGTGTAATAGGGGATCCCATTGCCATATCAAAACTAATGAAGGGAATTGTTTTTGAAAATGAGCTTGAGTACTTGGATTACTCACCTTATTGTGTCTAATTGTGTTTATTGCATTTTTGTCAATGCATTGTTTTTTATATAATGGGGCAACGTAGAGAGATGAGAATCAATACTAGATCGATGACCGATAATGAGAATGTTGAGAATTGTAACCCCCGTAGCCCGGCCTGGACGGTTGGCCCGAACTACGAAGATTACACGGGGAAAACCAAAGTCAACCCGAAAGTCAACCTTGATTAACGACCCCTTTTTTTTCTCTTTTAAATCTTGTCTAGATGCACATTAACCCTATGTGTGATCACACAAACACCATGCTCAAAGATCACAAACATCAGAGATAAAACAGGGACCCAATTGAACAAATTACAACTTTAGGGACCAAATTGTAATTTCTGAAAACTTTAAGGACTTAACCATATTTTAAGTTACCAACTTAAAATTAATCATGTTTCATGCTTCCCTGCCAAATTTCAGCTCAAACGGACATCCCGAACTCACACAATTGCACAAACAAGATTCAGGACCAAAACGCAAACATTTCAAAACATAAAAGATACTTTTAACTGATTTTAACGGTTCGGTATCGATACGCCACGTGTCGTATCGATACTCGGGGAAGGCAGTAACCAAATTCTATCAAGGGTATCGATACCTTCTCCCCAGTATCGATACTCCACTCATAAGGTATCGATACTTGTTCATCAGTATCGATACCCCTGGCCTGAAACTTGCATATTTGGCTCAGGTGTATCGATACCCCAAGCCCGAGTATCGATACCCCTGCCTGAAAACAACTCAAAAACAGCATCAAACATGCTTCAAACATCAAATTAACATCACCAAATCATACCACATGATCATTCAACATGCAGGGACCATAAATGCATCATCAATTCAACATATAACCAACACATATGGAAAGCCCCAAATTCATAAGCATGCTTCCTACTCAAGCTATCCATTTAAACATAAACTTACCAAAGCAACCTCAATTAAGCCAATTCATGTTCAACAACATTAACAACATCATTTAACATTCATGATCAACATAAACGATCACATACACATAAGCCCGAGAGATTCTACCCCATTGCCCTTATTAACTATAGCTATTCACCGAGACATACATCTCCATTGGAGTCCACCTTGAATCCCTTGCTCCTTGCTGTCCAAACTTCAAGAATCTGCATTGATGGACAAAAAGGAGCGTAAGCACATAATGCTTAGTGAGGAATGCTCGAAACCAAAACACCATCAATGCAGCGGGTCTTTAAAACACTTTAAAACCAACCCGATTTGCTTTCCAAAACCATGTTTGAAAACTCTATTCAACCTCAAGCTCAAATCATGCATAAACACCGAATGCCAAGCTTAAAATAAAACCATGGAAAACACATCCTTTCCACAACATACCTTTCTTTAACTTGGAAACCACATCAAGCAAGAAACCATTTAAAACCATAGTTCAAACAAACCATTTCATGCATTTAATCAAGGCAACATAAAACCATAACATCATCATCACATGCCTTTAACAACAAGTCATACATGACTCCAATGCAACATAGGTAATTCATGCTCACATGCATCATTTATCAAATGATAACCTACACTTGTTCAACATACAAGTAACATGCTTTCACTAGCATCATACACATCTCATGCAACAATGCATCTTACCAAGCATCTCATGCTTCTCATGCAAACATGCATCAATTCAAGCATCTCATGCTTCACATGCAACCATGCATCATTACAAGCAATCTCATGCTTCACATGCAACCATGCATCATTTCAAGCAATCCCATGCTTCACATGCAACTATGCATCATTTCAAGCAATCCCATGCTCAACATGATCAAGAACATTATATTGGCTTCCAAGAGATCAACCATAATCACTTTCCAATTTTTCAACCCGATCGGATACGCGGATTACAAGCGTGTCCCAACGCTTCCTACACACTACCCAATCCAAGGTCTTCCAAATGGGCAACAACCTCCATTTGACCTTAACAACCTAAGGTTCCCATGTATGGACTTTTAAACACCATACAACCTTAGCTTTTCCTCAAGGTTACCATGTATGGACTTTCAACCGCCATACACCCTTGACATGCACAAGGTCTTCCCGTATGGACTTTCAACCACCATACAACCTTTGCATAACCGATTGGTAGTTGTAGACATCATCTAACGAGATCCGGGACATCACACACAAGATCCACACATGGACTTAACCATTGCCATTGTGATCTTAACAAGTACAAGGTTCTCACATAAGGACTTTTAACCACCTTATAACCTTTACTCAACCAAGGTCTACCGTGGGCAACAACCTCCACTACGACCTTAAGTACCGAGATCCTCCCGTGGGCACACCCTCCACTGACCTCATCTCGTTAGGAATACTTGAGGGGAGTTTACCCGGTCCACACTTGACCACTCCGCCATCAAGGCGACTTTATTCACGGTGCACCCAATCCTATAGCCGGCTAATTATATCCGATCAACGAACCAAGAACCACTTACAACACTTGCCAATATAACCATCTTACCATAATATCCAATGTTCCACATGCATAAGCATAATGCAATGCCATCACATCATTAGCTCAATGATTCACATGCATACACATAATGCAAAGCCATCACATCATTAGCTCAATGATTCACATGCATAAACAATATGCACAAGGTAACAATTATCATCATTAATCATCATCAATTCACTGTTTTTAAGCATCATATAAAGCCAATGATCAACATGCTACACTATGCAACAAAACCACATTTTCAATGTATAAAACCAAGGATCTCTTACCTTGAGCATCCTTTTCAAATGACTTTCAAAACCAGCATTAAACCATGCTAAAACATGCTTACAAAACATAATTAAACCATGCATAAACATATGCATATCAATCATCAACCATATTTGATTTTAAAACCAAATCACACACAAATCAAAAGCAAAAAACCCTTCACTTACTCTTGAGCTTAGCAAAGTTGTTTAGACTTAAACTAAGCTCCCAAAAACCTTCAAACCTTGTTTCAAAAGCTGAAAACCCAACTTCACTCACCGATTACTAAACAAAGCTAGCCAACAAGCTTTCCAAGCTTCCGAAACCTTCCAAAAACTCCTCCAAGGCTCAAGGATCAACCTCCCCTGTTTCAAGCACACAAAAACAGAACATTAATGCATCCTTATGCATTAAAACACCAACAACAACAACACAACTCGCTGCTCATCACAAATCTAACAAATTGGCTACCAAACACAACCGAAATCACCTCCAAACACTTCCAAAACTTAACCCAGCCAAGATCCATCACTTCTAACCATTTTTATACATCAAATAACATGCAAAATGATCACAACCACGTCCTTATACCTCCAGGTATAACAGATCACCAAAAACACTCCAAAAACAACCAAAAACTCAAGCCAAACTTAGGAAATTCAACCTATCCGGGATTGCATTGATTAAACCTCAACTTCTAATCAATTTAACATTCATTTAACATCATTTTAACATCTCAAAACCCTGCTTAAACAGATCACACGAAATTTTCACCAAAATCATCAAATCTTGCATTTTAGCCAAAAATCAAGATCTCAATTGAAAAGCCTTTAATAAAACATAAATCAAGGATTGAGAACTTAGGAATTTCAGTAAAGAACTGATAGTTTAGAGGAGAAGGACGTTCTTACCTCCAAACTTGAATTTCTCCATTTTAGAGCCAAAAAGCTTGATGAATCAACTTGTAAATTGAGAGGTTTTGATGATGAGATGTTTAGGAATCAAATGAGAATTGAAATGAGAGATTAAGATGTTAAAATCAAAGAATGAAATCTGGAGAATCTTGTTTGGGTTGAGAGAAAATGAGAGAAAAGAGAATTTGAGAGAAAATGGAAAATTAGTTGGAAATTTAGTTGCAAATGATTTTCCCTCCTTTTCTAAATCTTTAAAATCAGATTTGAGTCATAAAATATCTTAGAAAAATCTGGAGAAATCCTTTTTGGAATAATAGCTCCTTAAAGATTCAAAGTTTCAATCCTTTATAAAACTGTCCCGCAACTTTCAAAAATTACATTTTGGTCACTAGCCAAAATGTCAACCTTCCAAACCTCATTTTCCAAAATTGATTTCACAGTTCACTTTTATATATTAAAAGATGATTTTAGAACATTTTTCCATATTTTTAATGCAACCCGAACTAGGCTTTCCTAAATTCACTCTTATATATTCGATCAGCACTTTGACCGAACCGGTCAACACCCAAAACTTCTGAGCCCAAAACCGGGGCGTTACAACTGTCCCCCCCTTAGGAAATTTCGTCCTCGAAATTTTCAACCGGCGATAAGAGAACCACAACCTTCTCAGACAACACACAAGGCAACACAAAAGCCTCAACCAACACCACTGACAACTTCCACACAAAACCTCCACCATACCTTGTTCACAAAACCAAACTCTCAAAGGTAACCACGACTCAACCTTCCACACAACCGGATTATACACAATCCCAACATCAACCTGAAGAACTTCAGCTCTTTTAGCAGACAACACTGTAGCACACAACTCCCAAGACTTGTCTACACAAAGACAACAACCAAACCAACTCAGCCACTAGGCAACCTCTCAGCCACTAGGCAACCTCTCAGCCTCTAAAACTCTTGCGATTCCCAAACCTTTCCCAAAGATTTTCCCAACAAGCAGAAATCCTTAAACATCAACTGTTTACATAAGCTCTTCAACGAAGCTGACAATCCTTCACATCCGCCAAAGACATTACCATAACAGCTCACCAGCACTATTCACCCAAATACCAAAAATTACATCTCAAACCCAACTTGAAACCTTCAGCCGTTCTACATACCATCAACAGACTTCAACAGAACTTTCTTAACCACAGCTAGCCAACCACTGCTCACAAGAACCCAAACAACCAACGAAAGCCTTCGATCTAGCACAACCCTTCATTACAAACTTCAACCAGAACACTTGCATTACCAGAACATCACTGAACCAAAACACACATAACAGCCTCTGATCTCCTCAAAGATTGCTAAGAACCAACACAACCCTTTCACAACAACTTAAAAGCTAAACCACTTCAGCACCTGGAAACACAACTTCAACTGTAACATCACTTAGCACCAAAGAACTACCACCTCCTTTTAGCTAAACAAACCACTTAGCCGATACTAGCCTCAACTGATACCCTTCACCACCAATCCACCAAACTCTCAGAGCAACAAACACTATCCTTTAACCAACAGGCTATTCCATTCTCACTATCACCTACAACCAGCTTACCAAACTCCAACACCTCTAGCTCCCACTTAGCACCAAACAACCTCTAAAAACCCATCATCCCACTTAATCCAACCACAACACTAACAGATTCGATTAGTTATTAGCGAGCGTGAACATCGTATGCATGATCACCTACATGCCCTATCAATGTCTGATGCACATGTATGCAAACCTCTAATGTCATGCCACATGTATGCATGGACCAACATATATAATATAGTATATATCAATGATTTTAACTGTGCATGAATGCCAGTTCACACCCCCCAATAACATCCTCAAAATCCGTCTAAGAACACCCTCCTTACTCACCTTTAACTTATCTAACTCCATCATACCAACAGCCATTAACCACAAGATATTCACCAAACCACAACTACCACTACCCCAAACATTCTAGCAACAAGACTAGACTTACCACGCAAGGAAAAACCAACAGAAACCAAACTAAGCAACTAAAGCAAAGATCACTTAACAAGGTTACCTGAAAACATAACACCACCCTGAAGCTTCATCGAACGAGTTCTCTTCCTTGCGGAACCAACATCCTTCCGCGGCACAACTGCAGCACCAACTAACACACCAGGGTCACCACCAACTCCTTGCGATAAGAAACCTTGGCTGTTCCGCGCCAACATCAAGCAATCACGCTTCATGTGTCCAGCAGACCCACATTTCAAGCAAACTTCATTTCCCAAACTCTTCACAACCTTCTGCTTTTTCTGCCACTCCTGAACCTCGCCTCGGTCGCGCTCACGACCTTTCAAAGATCCTTTAGCCAACATCAAAGCTGACTTCACTCCATGAGGGCAATCACGCTTAACATGCAACTTGGAACCACAATTCCAACAAACACCTGCGCCCCAACAATTTCCAACATGTTGCCTTTTACAACGGTCACAAACAGATGACTGAGCCTCCACTCCTTGCTCAGGCAACACTTGCTCACCAGCAGCACCACCCACACCTTGTTCAACCCTTGGAAATTCCCTTCCAAGATACCTTTCATAGAAAGCAGACACGAAGAAATCCCAATCAATATCAAGGATATGTGACGCCACAGCCACAGATGTCCACCAAGAACAAGCATCCCCCAGCATCAGAGAAACAACACTCCCCAGCTTACAGGCATAATCACAGCCCTCTTGATCCAATATCAGAACTACATTAGCCAACCAGGCCTCAAACATCTCCGGGGAAGAACCATGATACTCTACAGCACCCAAATCAAGCAAATGCTGTTTCGGCAAACCCACACATTTAGCCAGCACATCCACTGATTCCACCTCAACCGTAGCCTGAGATGTTCCCAACACCTCCTGAACAACAGGTAAAGAACTTTCCATCCCGGAACCAGCTTCTTTCCCTTGCCTTACCATCTCAACTTCAGTCACAGAAGACTGAGACAAAACACCTTTACAAAAGGGTGAATCCTTTGACTTAACAACCTGCCCCAAGGCAGCAACCATTTCACTCATCCTCCACTCTTTCATCATCTTTGCCATACCACTAACAACAACAAACATACAATCACAACAAACAAACAAAACCAGTTAGACCAGCATTAAGCAAGGATTCAAACTCCAACTCCAAAATAACACAATAGCTATATTAATAAGGCAATGGGTATCCCGAATCCTCCCCCTTTACATGACATAACAGTCAACACAACATGAATATCACAACATCAAGCATATCAACAACATACCTTGATCATGCTTACACCAAACAACATCAAATAACACCAGCACATTAACAACATAACATGCTCAGAACACATTCATCACGCATACATCAGCTCATAGCATCAACACATATCCACATGATCTCAACCAAGGTTCATAACCACAAATCATGCTTGCATACATCAGCAACATGCCCAAAAACATCAACAGCATAATCAGAAACACATGCTCCAACCAGCTTTCAACCATACAACAAGGTAAACATCAAACACACACATCACAACAACTTACCGTTTTCCCCAACCTTCGCAACTCAGCTCTGATACCACCAAATGTAACCCCCGTAGCCCGGCCTGGACGGTTGGCCCGAACTACGAAGATTACACGGGGAAAACCAAAGTCAACCCGAAAGTCAACCTTGATTAACGACCCCTTTTTTTCTCTTTTAAATCTTGTCTAGATGCACATTAACCCTATGTGTGATCACACAAACACCATGCTCAAAGATCACAAACATCAGAGATAAAACAGGGACCCAATTGAACAAATTACAACTTTAGGGACCAAATTGTAATTTCTGAAAAATTTAAGGACTTAACCAGATTTTAAGTTACCAACTTAAAATTAATCATGTTTCATGCTTCCCTGCCAAATTTCAGCTCAAACGGACATCCCGAACACACACAATTGCACAAACAAGATTCAGGACCAAAACGCAAACATTTCAAAACATAAAAGATACTTTTAACTGATTTTAACGGTTCGGTATCGATACGCCACGTGTCGTATCGATACTCAGGGAAGGCAGTAACCAAATTCTAGCAAGGGTATCGATACCTTCTCCCCAGTATCGATACTCCACTCATAAGGTATCGATACTTGTTCATCAGTATCGATACCCCTGGCCTGAAACTTGCATATTTGGCTCAGGTGTATCGATACCCCAAGCCCGAGTATCGATACCCCTGCCTGAAAACAACTCAAAAACAGCATCAAACATGCTTCAAACATCAAATTAACATCACCAAATCATACCACATGATCATTCAACATGCAGGGACCATAAATGCATCATCAATTCAACATATAACCAACACATATGGAAAGCCCCAAATTCATAAGCATGCTTCCTACTCAAGCTATCCATTTAAACATAAACTTACCAAAGCAACCTCAATTAAGCCAATTCATGTTCAACAACATTAACAACATCATTTAACATTCATGATCAACATAAACGATCACATACACATAAGCCCGAGAGATTCTACCCCATTGCCCTTATTAACTATAGCTATTCACCGAGACATACATCTCCATTGGAGTCCACCTTGAATCCCTTGCTCCTTGCTGTCCAAACTTCAAGAATCTGCATTGATGGACAAAAAGGAGCGTAAGCACATAATGCTTAGTGAGGAATGCTCGAAACCAAAACACCATCAATGCAGCGGGTCTTTAAAACACTTTAAAACCAACCCGATTTGCTTTCCAAAACCATGTTTGAAAACTCTATTCAACCTCAAGCTCAAATCATGCATAAACACCGAATGCCAAGCTTAAAATAAAACCATGGAAAACACATCCTTTCCACAACATACCTTTCTTTAACTTGGAAACCACATCAAGCAAGAAACCATTTAAAACCATAGTTCAAACAAACCATTTCATGCATTTAATCAAGGCAACATAAAACCATAACATCATCATCACATGCCTTTAACAACAAGTCATACATGACTCCAATGCAACATAGGTAATTCATGCTCACATGCATCATTTATCAAATGATAACCTACACTTGTTCAACATACAAGTAACATGCTTTCACTAGCATCATACACATCTCATGCAACAATGCATCTTACCAAGCATCTCATGCTTCTCATGCAAACATGCATCAATTCAAGCATCTCATGCTTCACATGCAACCATGCATCATTTCAAGCAATCTCATGCTTCACATGCAACCATGCATCATTTTAAGCAATCCCATGCTTCACATGCAACTATGCATCATTTCAAGCAATCCCATGCTCAACATGATCAAGAACATTATATTGGCTTCCAAGAGATCAACCATAATCACTTTCCAATTTTTCAACCCGATCGGATACGCGGATTACAAGCGTGTCCCAACGCTTCCTACACACTACCCAATCCAAGGTCTTCCAAATGGGCAACAACCTCCATTTGACCTTAACAACCTAAGGTTCCCATGTATGGACTTTTAAACACCATACAACCTTAGCTTTTCCTCAAGGTTACCATGTATGGACTTTCAACCGCCATACACCCTTGACATGCACAAGGTCTTCCCGTATGGACTTTCAACCACCATACAACCTTTGCATAACCGATTGGTAGTTGTAGACATCATCTAACGAGATCCGGGACATCACACACAAGATCCACACATGGACTTAACCATTGCCATTGTGATCTTAACAAGTACAAGGTTCTCACATAAGGACTTTTAACCACCTTATAACCTTTACTCAACCAAGGTCTACCGTGGGCAACAACCTCCACTACGACCTTAAGTAACCGAGGTCCTCCCGTGGGCACACCCTCCACTGACCTCATCTCGTTAGGAATACTTGAGGGGAGTTTACCCGGTCCACACTTGACCACTCCGCCATCAAGGCGACTTTATTCACGGTGCACCCAATCCTATAGCCGGCTAATTATATCCGATCAACGAACCAAGAACCACTTACAACACTTGCCAATATAACCATCTTACCATAATATCCAATGTTCCACATGCATAAGCATAATGCAATGCCATCACATCATTAGCTCAATGATTCACATGCATACACATAATGCAAAGCCATCACATCATTAGCTCAATGATTCACATGCATAAACAATATGCACAAGGTAACAATTATCATCATTAATCATCATCAATTCACTGTTTTTAAGCATCATATAAAGCCAATGATCAACATGCTACACTATGCAACAAAACCACATTTTCAATGTATAAAACCAAGGATCTCTTACCTTGAGCATCCTTTTCAAATGACTTTCAAAACCAACATTAAACCATGCTAAAACATGCTTACAAAACATAATTAAACCATGCATAAACATATGCATATCAATCATCAACCACATTTGATTTTAAAACCAAATCACACACAATTCAAAGGCAAAAACCCCTTTACTTACTCTTGAGCTTAGCAAAGTTGTTTAGACTTAAACTAAGCTCCCAAAAACCTTCAAACCTTGTTTCAAAAGCTGAAAACCCAACTTCACTCACCGATTACCAAACAAAGCTAGCCAACAAGCTTTCCAAGCTTCCGAAACCTTCCAAAAACTCCTCCAAGGCTCAAGGATCAACCTCCCCTGTTTCAAGCACACAAAAATAGAACATTAATGCATCCTTATGCATTAAAACACCAGCAACAACAACACAACTTGTTGCTCATCACAAATCTAACAAATTGGCTACCAAACACAACTGAAATCACCTCCAAACACTTCCAAAACTTAACCCAGCCAAGATCCATCACTTCTAACCATTTTTATACATCAAATAACATGCAAAATGATCACAACCACGTCCTTATACCTCCAGGTATAACAGATCACCAAAAACACTCCAAAAACAACCAAAAACTCAAGCCAAACTTAGGAAATTCAACCTATCCGGGATTGCATTGATTAAACCTCAACTTCTAATCAATTTAACATTCATTTAACCTCATTTTAACATCTCAAAACCCTGCTTAAACAGATCACACGAAATTTTCACCAAAATCATCAAATCTTGCATTTTAGCCAAAAATCAAGATCTCAATTGAAAAGCCTTTAATAAAACATAAATCAAGGATTGAGAACTTAGGAATTTCAGTAAAGAACTGATAGTTTAGAGGAGAAGGACGTTCTTACCTCCAAACTTGAATTTCTCCATTTTAGAGCCAAAAAGCTTGATGAATCAACTTGTAAATTGAGAGGTTTTGATGATGAGATGTTTAGGAATCAAATGAGAATTGAAATGAGAGATTAAGATGTTAAAATCAAAGAAAGAAATCTGGAGAATCTTGTTTGGGTTGAGAGAAAATGAGAGAAAAGAGAATTTGAGAGAAAATGGAAAATTAGTTGGAAATTTAGTTGCAAATGATTTTCCCTCCTTTTCTAAATCTTTAAAATCAGATTTGAGTCATAAAATATCTTAGAAAAATCTGGAGAAATCCTTTTTGGAATAATAGCTCCTTAAAGATTCAAAGTTTCAATCCTTTATAAAACTGCCCCGCAACTTTCAAAAATTACATTTTGGTCACTAGCCAAAATGTCAACCTTCCAAACCTCATTTTCCAAAATTGATTTCACAGTTCACTTTTATATATTAAAAGATGATTTTAGAACATTTTTCCATATTTTTAATACAACCCGAACTAGGCTTTCCTAAATTCACTCTTATATATTCGATCAGCACTTTGACCGAACCGGTCAACACCCAAAACTTCTGAGCCCAAAACCGGGGCGTTACAAGAATGCTGAAGATTTACCTCCTTCTCCTGGTTGTGGACCACCCAGTGGTGGTGGTGCTGGAGTTGGTAACGCTGGTGCTGGTGCGGATGCTGGGGTCGCTGTACCCGAGGGTGCACAGGGCAAGCTTCTCTTGACAAGACCATGTTGATTCAGGCTATTGCTGGAGCTTTCCAGGTAGCAGTAGCTGGAGCCCATGGAGCTGCGCATCAGGATGATGCCAATGTAAGGTTGCCTTTGGAATGTCTTCTCAGTCTAGGAGGGACTGAGTTTAGGGGCTTATCTCCGGAAGGATCAGAGTCTTGGTAGGAGAGCACCAAGCAGATTTTGGGTCAGAAGTTGGGTTGTGTTGTATCACTGCTGCATGGTGATGCTTATACGTGGTGGACGACCACTATCTCTGGGATGGAGGATGATGAGGTGACTTTGACGTTCTTCCTGAATGCGTTCAAGCGGAAGTATCTGGGTGTGCGTTACCTAGATGAGAAGAAAAGAGAGTTTATGTCTCTTGTGCAAGGCAGCATGTCAGTAGCTGAGTATGAAGTACAGTTTGTTCGCCTCAGTCAGTATGCGCCTGAGCTAATCCCTAGTGAGCGAGAGAGGTGCGAACGATTCCGTTATGGGCTGGTAGCGGATGTTAAGACTTATATTCTTGCGGCTGATTATGCGAATTTTGATGTCTTGGTCACTAGAGCCAAGGACATTGAATTGAATCTTGGTCTGGCTAGTCGAGTAGGTGGATCTAGTTCTGGAAAGCGAGCGGCTGAACGCGATTTTGGTAGGGATCGCAACAAGAGCCATAAGGATATGAGGTCGCATTATGATGCTAGGCGTGGGGGTGGTGACCCTGGTAGAGGTCAGCAAGGACCTAATGTTTTTCTGAGGACTCCTGAGTGTAACCGTTGTTGTAGACGACATGGTGGCGAGTGTTGGGGTAACGTTGGGACATGCTGGAATTGTGGGAACCGTGGACATTTGAAGAAAGATTGTCCTCAGCCTTTGAGAGAGGGACATGCTCTGGGGAGAGCAGCTGAGCCGCAGAGAGGACGTGGGCACGACCGTTGTAATTTTCAGCGTAGGGATGATGGTGGCATGAACGTAGAACATGTTGTGGCCGTTCAACCTGAGGGTGGCAGTCAGGCTCGAGTGTATGCCCATCGTGAGGGAAGGAATGATACGGATGTGATCGCATGTACTTTTACTTTGCAACCATTGTCATTACTTTCCTTGATTGATTATAGATCTACACACTCGTACATATTGCGTGAACATGCTCAAATGCTTTGTTTACCTGTTGTGTCTTTGGATGTTGGTATGCGTGTGACTAGTTCCTTTGGTGAGACGGTTGTAACGCGAAAGTTGTATAGGAGATATCCCTTAAAAGTGCAAAATCATGTTTTTCTTGTTTATCTCATGGAATTGCCATTCTATGGTTTTGATGTAATCCTTGGTATGGATTGGCTTGTTGATCATCGAGCTGTAGTGGATTTTGAAAGCAAACGAGTTTCATTGAAACTTGCGGACGATTATGAAGTGGTGGTAGTGGGCGAGGCAGGGTTGCGAGGCAAGTATGGTGTCTACATTGGAAGCAAGTCGGATGCCGAGGCAGGGTTGTGAGGCTTACCTAGCCTTTGTGATGAATCCTAGTTCCAAGGAGTTGCACGTTTAGGATATAAGAATTGTACGTGTGTTCCCTTGATTGTTTCCGAAGGAGTTACCTGGATTTCCGCCTTGTCGAGAGGTAGAGTTTGGGATTGAGCTGTATGAAAACACAACTCCGGTGTCCATTGCTCCCTATCGCATGACACCTAAGGAGCTGAAGGAATTGAAGACGCAACTTCAGAAGTTGCTTGACCGTGGCTTCATTCGGCCTAGTGTGTCACCTTGGGGTGCACCGGTCTTGTTTGTGAAGAAGAAGGATGGCACTATGAGAGTGTGCATCGATTATCGTTAGCTGAACAAGTTGACTATCAAGAACAAGTATCCTTTTCCAAGGATTGATGAACTTTTTGATAAGTTTCGGGGAGCGGCTGTG
The DNA here is from genome assembly GCA_958450335.1 of Hibiscus tridactylites. Lineage (NCBI taxonomy): Eukaryota > Viridiplantae > Streptophyta > Magnoliopsida > Malvales > Malvaceae > Hibiscus > Hibiscus tridactylites. Next base: position 18,834,534 of record OY288278.1, on the reverse strand, counting down.
TTTTCCAAGATTGACTTGAGGTCAGGGTACTATCAGCTCAAGGTGAAGGATGTGGATGTGCCGAAGATAACCTTTAGAACGAGGTATGGGCATTATGAGTTTCTTGTAATGCCGTTTGGCTTGACGAATGCTCATGTCGCTTACATGGACATGATGAACAGAGTGTTCCAGGAATATTTGAACAAGTTCTTTGTGGTGTTCATTGACGATATCCTTGTGTACTCTCATACTGAGGAAAAGCATGAAGGTCATTTGAGGGTTGTTTTGCAAGCGCTTCTGGAAAATTAGCTTTATGCTAAGCCGAGCAATTGTGAGTTTTGGCTAAAGGAAGTTGTGTTCCTTGGTCATGTGGTTTCGGCAGAAGGGATTCGTGTTGATCCTCAGAAGATTGAGGCGGTAATGAATGAGGCGGTAATGAATTGGAAGCCTCCTAAGTCTGTTCATGAAGTCCGTAGTTTCCTTGGGTTGGCAGGATATTACCGAAGGTTTGTGGATGGGTTTTCAAAGATTGATGCCCCTTTGACAAAGTTGTTGCAGAAATATGTTAAGTATGAGTGGACGGAAGCAAGACAACAAGCGTTTGAGAAGCTTAAGGTAGCATTGACGCAAGCTCCTATTCTGGTTCAACTTGAATCAGGAAAAGAGTTTGTGGTGTACAATGATGCATCCTATGTTGGTTTGGGGTGTGTGCTAATGCAAGAGGGTAAGGTGGTGACTTATGCATCGCGACAGTTGAAGGTGCATGAGCGCAATTATCCTATTCATGATATTGAGTTAGTTGCGGTGGTTTTTGCTTTGAAGATCTGGAGACATTATCTTTATGGTGAGAAGTGTACTGTGTACAAATATCACAAGAGTTTGAAGTATTTGATGTCTCATAAAGAGTTAAATCTTAGGCAACGACGTTGGGTGGAGTTGCTTAAGGATTGCGATCTAACGATCGAGTATCATCCGGGAAAAGCTAATGTTGTGGCGGATGCCTTGAGTAGAAAAGTGGTGGCAGAGCTAAAGGCTATGTTTGCTAGCTTGAGCATTTTGCGAGATGGAGGTCTTGTTGCTGAATTGCAATTGAAACCATCTCTGGTTCAGTTGATAAAGGATAAGCAGTTGTTGGATGAATCTTCGGTGCCACATGTTCAGGATATTGTTGAGGATAGACCATAGAAGTTTTGCTTTAATGATGATGGAGTTCTATGTTTTAGAAGTTGGATAGTAGTGCCAAATGATGTGGAGTTGAGGCGTACTATTCTGACTGAAGATCATAGTAGTCCTTTTGCTATGCACCTTGGTAGTACAAAGATGTATTGTGATTTGAAGGATGAGTACTATTGGGTGGGTTTGAAGAAAGATGTTGCGGATTATGTTAGTAAGTGCATGGTTTGTCAGCGGGTTAAAGCTGAGCACCAGTTTCCTTCGGGGTTGTTGCAACCGTTGAGGATTCCTGAATGGAAGTGGGAAATAATCACCATTGTAACCCCCTTAACCCGGCCTAGACGGTTGACCCGAATTAAGAAAGTCACACGGGGAAAACCAAAGTCAACCCGAAAGTCAACCTTGATTAACGACCCTTTTTTTTCTTTTAAAACTTGTCTAGATGCACATTAGCCCTAATTGTGATCACTCAAACATCATACTCAAAGATCACAAACATCAGAGATCAAACAGGGACCCAATTGAACAAATTACAACTTTAGGGACCAAAATGTAAATTCAGAAAACTTTAAGGACTTAACCAGATTTTAAGTTACCAACTTAAAATTAATCATGTTTCATGCTTCTCTGCCAAATTTCAGCTCAAACGGACATTCCAAACTTACACAATTGCACAAACAAGATTCAGGACCAAAACACAAACAATTCAAAACATTTAACTGCCAATGTCAGCCCCCAACGGTCACCCGTTCCGAAACAGGCAGAGCCCGTTTCGAAACGCGGGGCCGTTCCGCAACGCGTACCGAAACAGGTGACTGGCAGAATGCTTTCCGTTTCGAAACAGTGTCTACCGTTTCGGACACCTGGGCTGATTCAGGGCATCCGTTCCGAAACGGTAGTCCCTGTTCCGAAACGCCCTGCACATAATGCAGAAAAAGACATGCTTAAACACGCAATTGACCATTCGAACATACTCCAAAAGCCACCAAACTTTACCAACATGCAATTCAACATATAAGAGGCATACTTGCATCAACAATTCAACAATATATCCACATATATGAAAAGCCCCAAATCTATAGGCATGCTTCCTACACAAGTAACCATTCAAGCATAAACTTCCAAATCAATCTCATAAAAGCCAAATACATGTTCCAACAACATCAACAACATATAACCATTCTTGTCCGAACATATACGAACACATAAACATCAACCCAAGAGATTCTACCCCCATTGCCTTTATTAACTATAGCTATTCACCGAGACATACATCTCAATTGGAGTCCTCCTTGAATCCCTTGCTTCTCGCTGTCCAAACTTCAAGAATCTGCATTGATGGACAAAAAGGAGCGTAAGCACATAATGCTTAGTGAGGAATGCTCAAAACCAAAACACCATAAATGCAGCGGGTCATAAAATCACTTTTAAAACAAACCCGATTTGATAACCAAGCAAAGTTTGAAAACCCTTTTTCAACATCATGCTTAAAACCATGCATTGCACATACATGAAAACCAACCCTTAGCTTAACAAGCTAAGAAAACCTTTTCAAAGCACAACTTGCAAAGTCATCCATTTAACCATTCCATGCATAAACACCATATGCAAAGTTAAATTCAAAACCTTGGAAAACACTTCCATTCATATCATACCTTTCCCATGCTTGAATGTCATACCAAGCAAGAACCATTTAAAAACCATTTATCCAATCAATCCATCACATGCATTAAACAAAGGCAACATATGAACCACAACATCATCATCACATGCCTTTTAAAACAAGTCTTAACAAGACTCCAATGCATTAAAGAGGTTTCATGCACACATGCATCATTCACCAAATGATAATCAACACTTGTTCAACTTAACAGGTAAACATGCATTCACAAGCATTATACACTTTCCATGCAACCATGCATCTTTTCAAGCATCTCATGCTTCTTTATAATCAAGAACATTACATTGGCTTCCAAGTGATCAACCACATCCACTTTTCAACTCAACACCCGATCGGATACGCGGATCACAAGCGTTGTCCCCCACGCTTCATACACACTACCAATCCAAGGTCTCCAAATGGACTTTTAAACACCATTTGACCTCACCATCCTAAGGTTCCCATGTATGGACTTTTAAACACCATACAACCTTAGCTTTTCCCGAGGTTCCCATGTATGGACTTTTAAACACCATACAACCTCAACTTTTCCCGAGGTTCCCATGTATGGACTTTCAAACACCATACAACCTCAACTTTTCCCAAGGTTCCCATGTATGGACTTTCAAACACCATACAACCTTGACATGCACAAGGTTCCCATGTATGGACTTTCAAACATCATACAACCTTTGCATCACCGATTGGTAGTTGTATAACATCACTAACGAGATCCGGGACACCCTATACAAGATCCACACATGGACTTTACATGTAACGCCCCGGTTTTGGGCTTAGAAGTCTTGGGCGTTGACCGGTCGGTCAAAGTGCTGTTCGAATCTAAAAGGGTGAATTTAGGAAAGCCTAGTTCGGGTTGCATTAAAAATATGGAAAAATGTTCTAAAATCATCTTTTAATATAATTAAGTGAACTGTGAAATCAATTTTGGAAAATGAGTTTCGGAAGGGTGACATTTTGGCTAGTGACCAAAATGTAATTTTCGCAAGTTTGGTGGCTGTTTTATAAAGGGTTGAAACTTTGAATCTTTAAGGAGCTATTTACCCAAAGGGAGTTTCTCCAGATTTTTCTAAGATATTTTAAGTCTAAAATCTGATTTTAAAGGATATGAAAAGTGGAGGGAAAGCCATTTGGCTATTTTTGGATTTTATAACCAACTTTTCCTAATTTTCTTTCTCTCATTTTCTCTCAACTCAAACACTTCTTTTCCAGAGAATTGGATCTGATTTCTTCACCTAAATCCCTCCTTTCAACTCTCATTTGAATCCTAATCAACATATCTTCAAAACCTCTTCAATTGCTACTTGTTTCAACAAGGATTTTGATTCCAAAAAGAGGAGAAACTCAAGTTTGGAGGTAAGAACGTCCTTCTCCTCTAAACTATCAGTTCTTTACTGAAATTCCTAAGTTTTCAATCCTAAATTGATGTTTAATTAAAGGTTTTAAAGTGGTGAAATGGATCTTGGCTTATAATGCAAGATTTGATGATTTTTCATGATTTTCGTAAGATCCGAGTAATCTGTGATTTGAGATGTGTTTTTGATGTTAAATGAACTCTAAATTGATAAGGAATTGAGTTTTGATTAATGCAATCCCGGATAGGTTGAGTTTCCTAAGTTTAGCTTGTGTTTCAAGGTTGTTTTTGAGGTGATCTTGTGGATCTAATGTTGCTGGAGGTATAAGGATGTTTATAGGTTGTTTTTAGATGTTATATGATGTTTATGGAAGTGTGGTTTTGCTGGTTTATGGCTGGGCTTTGTTTAGAAGTGGTTTGGATGCATTTTCGGTTGTGTTTGGTGGCCGAAAATGGAGGTTGAATGAGAGCAGCGAGTTTAGGTGCTTTCATTGAAGCAATTAATGCATGATGATGCATTAATCCTCTACTTTGATGTGTTGAAACAGGGGAGGCATCTTTGGATCCAAGAGTTGTTGATCCGGAAGCTTGATTTGGTGCTTTGGCTTGAAGCAAAGTGGAAATTGGTGAGTGAAGTTGGGTTTTCAGATTTTAAAACCAAGGTTTGAAGGTTTTGGGAGCTTAGTCTAAGTCTAAACAACTTTGCTAAGCTCAAGTGTAAGTTTTCGGAATTTCTCTCTAGTGGTGGCCATGATTTTGTTGTGATGCAAAATGGTTATTTGCATGTTTTAATTACTGTTTTGAAAGCATGTTTTAGCATGGTTTTTGCTGATGTTGTAAGCCATATGTTGAAGGTAACTCTAGGTAGGAGTTCCTTGATTTTATACATTGAAATAATGTGGTTTGATGCTTTGAAATGCATGTTGAATATGGCTTGGTTTAATGCTTTAAAACAGTGGATTAAATGATGTAAAAGATGTATATTGGCAAGTGATGTTTTGAAAAAGTTAAGGTCACTAAGGTGGTTAAAAGTCCTTGAGTGAGCCTTGTATTCTTAAGAACATCAAGGTGGTTAAAAGTCCTTGGATGATTCTTGTTGCGGACACTAAGGTGGTTAAAAGTCCTTAGGTGATCCTTTCCATGGTGTTTAAAAGTCCATGGGGCCAAGGTGTTTAAAAGTCCTTGGGGCCAAGGTGTTTAAAAGTCCTTGGGGTGATTCAAGCTATGGACACAAAGGTGGTTAAAAGTCCTTGTGTGGTCCTCATTCATGGTGTTTAAAAGTCCATGGCCAAGGTGTTTAATAGTCCTTGGGGCCAAGGTGTTTAAAAGTCCTTGGGAAGTTGATGAACTTGTTTTATGAAATGGAAATTGTCACTTGAGCCAATATGACATGTTATGTTTATGTTGAAGCATGAGATTGCTTGTTTAAAGTATGCTTTTGAGCATGTGCAAAGGTTGATTTTAAGCATGTTAATAAATGGTTTTAATTGCATTATTGAATGGTTTTTAAGAGCATTCCTCACTAAGCTTTTGCTTACGCTCTCTTCGTTTTCTTAATTCAATAATGCAGAGCATTAAAGAACCTTGAGGGGCAGCAAGGAGGGCAATCAATCAAGTTCAAGTAAAGCTCAATGTATGGAAGGTTTTATAAGCACTTCTTAGCTTTTGGGTAATTTGGCAATGGGGGACCAATGTGTATGTTTTGGAAGGTGTTTGGAACTCCCTGAGTATGTTGGATGATGTTATGAATGTTGGTTTTTGGATTGGATCGTTATATGCTTGTTGTGGAAGTTTGTGCTTGAATAGCTAGCTTGTGTAGGAAGCATGCCTATAGAATTGGGGCTTTTTGCATAAGACGTTGTTTTGATGAATTGTTGATGCAAGTATGTCCTATATATGTTGAATTGCATGCTGGTAAAGTTTGGTAGCATTTGGGGCATGTTTGAATGATCAATTGCATGTTTTGGAATGCATTTGGAGCATATTTGAGCAGGGCGTATCGGAACAGTGTGCACCGTTTCGGAACGGGTGCCTTGATTGAACCCAGGCGTCCGAAACGGTATGCACTGTTTCGAAACGGTTTGGTCTCTGCCAGACCCCCGTTGCGGTACTGGTTGCGGAACGACCCGTGTTTCGAAACGGGTTCTGCCTGTTTCGGAACGGGTGACCGTTGGGGGCTGACATGGGCGGTTAAATGTTTTGAAATGTTTGCATTTTGGTCCTGAAACTTCTTTGTGCAATTTTATGAGTTTGGGATGTCCTTTTGAGCTGAAATTTCACAGAGAAGCATGAAACCTGACTAATTTCAAGTTGGTAAGATTAATTTGGGTTAAGTCCTTTTAATTATCAGAAATTACAATTTGGTCCCTAAAGTTGTAATTTGTTCAACTGGGTCCCTGTTTGATCTCTGATGTTAGTGATCTTTAAGTATGTTGTTTGTATGATCACAATTAGGGTTAATGTGCATCTAGATAAGATTAAAAAAAAGGGTCATTAATCAAGGTTGACTTTCGGGTTGACTTTGGTTTTCCCCGTGTGACTTTCTTAATTCGGGTCAACCGTCTAGGCCGGGTTAAGGGGGTTACATTACACTACCATTGTGATCTTAACAAGCACAAGGTTCTCATATATGGACTTTTAACCACCATATAACCTTTGCTTAACCAAGGTCCTCGAATGGGCATTCCACCTCCATTATGACCTTAACCATCTCGTTAGGATACTTGAAGGGAGTTTACCGGTTCACACTCAACCACTCCACCTCCAAGGCGACTTAATTCACGGTGCACCCAATCCTATAGCCGGCTAACTATATCCGATCAAAGAAACCAAGAACCACTTACATCACTTGCCAATATAACCAACTTACCATCATTAGTCCAATGATTCACATGCATAACCATAATGCACAAACCATCATTTACCATCATCAATTCACTGTTTTAAAGCATTACACAAAGCCATTAAACATCATGCAACACCATGCATCAAAACCACAATTTCCATGTACAAAACCAAGGATCTCTTACCTTGAGCATCCTTCACATATGGCTTTCAAAACCAGCATTAAACCATGCTAAAAATATGCTTTCAAAACAGAATATAAACCATGCAAATCACATGCATTGCAACCATCAAACACAATTGCTTTTAAAGCCAATTCTCAACACAAACCAAGAGCGAAAAACCATTTACTTACTCTTGAGCTTAGCAAAGTTGTTTAGACTTAAACTAAGCTCCCAAAACCTTCAAACCCTGGTTTAAAAGCTGAAAACCCAACTTCACTCACCGATACACAAAACAAGGCTAGCCAACAAGCCTTCCAAGCATCCGAAACCTTCCGCAACACCTCTAAAGCTCACGGATCAAACTCCCCTGTTTCAAGCACACAAAAACAGAGCATTAATGCATCTTTATGCATTAAAAACACCAGCAACGCAACACAACTCGCTGCTCATCACAAATCCAACATTTCGGCTACCAAACACAAACGAAATCACCTCCAAATACTTCCAAAACCTAACCCAGCCAAGATCCATCACTTCTAACCATTTTTAAACATCAATTAACATCCAAAATGATCTCAAACACGTCCTTATACCTCCAGGTATAACAGATCACCAAAAACACTCCAAAAACAACCAAAAACTCAAGCAAAACTTAGGAAATTCAACCTATCCGGGATTGCATTAATTAAACCTCAACTTCTAATCAATTTAGCATTCATTTAACATCAATTTGACACCTCAAAACACTGCCCAAACAGATCACACGAAAATTCCACCAAAAATCACCAAATCTTGCATTTTAAGCCAAAATCAAGATTTCAATTGAAAAGCCTTTAACAAATCACAAATCAAGGATTGAGAACTTAGGAATTTCAGTAAAGAACTGATAGTTTAGAGGAGAAGGACGTTCTTACCTCCAAACTTGAATTTCTCCTTTTTAGAACCAAAAAGCTTGATGAAACCACTTGCAAATGGTGAGGTTTTGCTGTAGAGATGATTAGGAATCCAAAGAGAATTGAAAAGGAAGATTTGAGTGACAAAATCAGAGGAGAAAATCTGGAGAGATGTGTTTGGGTTGAGAGAAAAGGAGAATTGAAAGAAAATGGAAAGTTAGTTATAAAATAGTCAAAATGACTTTCCCTCCTCTTTCATGTGTTTTAAAATCAGAATAAAACCTTAAAATATCTTAGAAAAATCTGGAGAAACTCTTTTTGGAATAATAGCTCCTTAAAGATTCAAAGTTTCAATCCTTTATAAAACAGTCACGCAACTTTCAAAAATTACATTTTGGTCACTAGCCAAAATGTCAACCTTCCGAACCTCATTTTTCAAAATTGATTTCACAGTTCACTTATATATATTAAAAGATGATTTTAGAACATTTTTCCATATTTTTAGTGCAACCCGAACTAGGCTTTCCTAATTTCACCTTTATATATTCGATCAGCACTTTGACCGAACCGGTCAACGCCCAAGACTTCTAAGCCCAAAACCGGGGCGTTACAACTCTCCCCCCTTAGGAAATTTCGTCCTCGAAATTTCAACTGGCGAAAAGGAAACCACAACCTTCTCAAACCAACACACAAGGCAACACAACAACCTCAACCACCACTGAACACATTCCACACAAAAACTCCACCAAACTCAACACCACCACATGTTGTTCACAAAATCCAGAACACACAAAGATAGCCACAACTTAACCTTTCACACATCCGGACTGTACACAGCCCCAACATCAACCTGAAGAACTTCAACTTTTACAGCACACAACACTGTAACACACAACCCCAAAGACTTGTTTACACAGTGACACCAACCAAACCAATTCAACCACTATGCAAACTTCTCTGCTTCTAATACTCTTGCAAACTCCCAAACCTCTTCCAAGAATTTTCCCAACAAACAAAAATTCTTAAGCATCAACTGCTTACCCAAACTCCTCAACGAATGCTGACAATCCTTCACATCCGCCACCATCACTACCATAACAACTCACAAGGACTACTCACCCAAAATCCAAAATTTACATCACAACCCCAACTCAACTCCGCCAACCGTATCACACACCACCAGCTGACTACAAAAGAAATTCACATACTCACAACCTACCAACCACTTCTCACAAGAATCCTTTCAAACAATAATGGCCTTCGATCTTTCATTGCCTATCCACCACAAACTTTGACCACAGTACTTGCCTTACCAGAACATCGCCCAGCTTAAACAAACATATCATCTTCTCAACTCTTCAAAGGTCGCTAAGAACCAACACTTACAACACAACCCTTCCACAACAACTTAAATGCTAAGCTGCTTCAGCACTTGGAAACACAACCACTAAACTACAACATCCTTTAGCACCAAGGAACTACCCCTTCCACTTAGCCATTCAAACCACTTGACCGAATCTAACTTCAACCGGTACTCTCCACCACCAAACCACTAAACTCCTTAAGCAACAACACTATCCTTCTACCAACAGGCTATACTACTCTCACTATCTCCAGCACTAGCTTAATATTCTCCATTGCTTCTAACTCTCACCCAGCACTAAAACAACCTCTAAAAACCCATCATCCAACCTAACCCAACCACCACACTAACAGATTCGATTAGTTATTAGCGAGTGTGAACATCGTATGCATGATCACCTACATGCCCTATCAATGCCTGATGTACATGTATGCAAAACCTCTAATGTCATGCCACATGTATGCATGGACCAGCACATATATAATATAACATATAACAATGATTTTAACTGTGCATGAATGCCAGTTCACACCCTCCAATAACATCCTCAAAATCCGTCTAAGAACAACCTCCTACCTCACCTCTAACTTATCTAACTCCATCATTCCAACAACCATTAACCACAAGATACTCACTAAAACCTTCTTCACACCAAAGATGTTCCAAACTACAACTATTACCCCAAACATGCTAGCAACAAGACTAGACTTACCACGCAAGGAAAACCAACAGAAACCAAACCAGGGTAACTAGAGCAAAGATTACTTAACAAGGTTACCTGAAAACACAACACCACCCTGAAGATTCATCAGACGAGCTCTCTTCCTCGCGGAACCATCATCCTCCTGCCACACCGCTGCAGCACCAGCTAACACACTAGGGTCACCATCGACCTCTTGCGGTAAGGAACCTTGGCTGTTCCGAGCCAACATCAAACAATCACGTGTCATATGTCCAGCAGACCCACATTTCCAGCAATTCTCATTTCCCAAACTCTTCACAACCTTCTGCTCTTTCTGCCACCTCTGAACCTTGCCTCGGCCGTGCCCACGACCTTTCAGAGACCCTTTGGCTATCACCAAAGCTGACTTCAACCTAATGGGACAATCACGCTTCACATGCACTTTAGAACCACAGTTCCAACAAGCACTCGCGCCCCAACAACCTCCAACATGGTGCCTTTCACAACGACCACATACCGGTGGCTGAGCTTCCACTCCCTGCTCAAGTAACACTTGCTCAACAACAGCACTACCTTCACCTTGCTCAACCCTTGGAAACTTCTCTCCAAGATACCTTTCATAAAAGGCAGATACAAAGAAATCCCAGTCAATATCATGGATATGTGACGCCACCGCCACAGATGTCCACCAGGCACATGCATCCTCCAACATCAAAGAAACAACACTTCCCAGCTTACAAGCATAATCACAGCCTTCCTGATCCAGAATCAGAACCACACTGGCCAACCAGGCCTCAAATGTCTCAGGTGTTGAACCATGATACTCCACAGCACCCAGATCCATCAAACGCTGCTTCGGCAAACCCACACATCCCACAGCCAGCACATCCACTGACTTTACCTTTACCACAGCCTGAGATGTTCCCAACACCTCCTGAACAACAGGTGATGAACTCTTCATCACAGAACCAGCTTCTTTCTCCTGCCTTACCACCTCAACTCCAGGCACAGAAGACTGAGACAAAACACCTCTACAGAAGGGTGAATTCCATGCCTTAACAACCTGCCCTAAGGCAGCAACCATCTCACCCAACTGCCATTCTTTCACCAACTTCGCCATACTACTAACAACAACAAACATTCACAACAAACAAACAAACCAGTTAGACCAGCTTTAAGCAAGGATTCAAACTCCAACTCCAAAATAACACAATAGCTATATAAATAAGGCAATGGGTATCCCGAATCCTCCCCTTTTACATGACATAACAGTCAACACAAACATGGATATCACAACATCAAGCATATCAAACAACATACTTTGATCATGCTTACACCAAACATCATCCACTTGCAACAGCATATTAGCAACATAACATACTCATTACATGTTCATCAAGCATAACACAAGCTCACAGCATCAGCACAAATCCACACAAGCTCAACCAAGATTCATAACCACAAAACATGCTCGAAAACATCAGCAACTTGCTCAGAAACACGTGTTTCAACCAACTTTCAACCACACAACAAGGTAAACATCAAACACACATCACAACAACTTACCGTTTTCCCCAAGCATTCGCAACTCAGCTCTGATACCACCAAATGTAACCCCCTTAACCCGGCCTAGACGGTTGACCCGAATTAAGAAAGTCACACGGGGAAAACCAAAGTCAACCCGAAAGTCAACCTTGATTAACGACCCTTTTTTTTCTTTTAAAACTTGTCTAGATGCACATTAGCCTTAATTGTGATCACTCAAACATCATACTCAAAGATCACAAACATCAGAGATCAAACAGGGACCCAATTGAACAAATTACAACGTTAGGGACCAAAATGTAAATTCAGAAAACTTTAAGGACTTAACCAGATTTTAAGTTACCAACTTAAAATTAATCATGTTTCATGCTTCTCTGCCAAATTTCAGCTTAAACGGACATTCCAAACTCATACAATTGCACAAACAAGATTCAGGACCAAAACACAAACAATTCAAAACATTTAACTGCCAATGTCAGCCCCCAACGGTCACCCGTTCCGAAACAGGCAGAGCCCGTTTCTAAACGCGGGGCTGTTCCGCAACGCGTACCGAAACAGGTGACTGGTAGAATGCTTTCCGCTTCGAAACAGTGTCTACCGTTTCGGACGCCTGGGCTGATTCAAGGCATCCGTTCCGAAACTGTAGTCCCTGTTCCGAAACGCCCTGCACATAATGCAGAAAAAGACATGCTTAAACACGCAATTGACCATTCGAACATACTCCAAAAGCCACCAAACTTTACCAACATGCAATTCAATATATAAGAGGCATACTTGCATCAACAATTCAACAATATATCCACATATATGAAAAGTCCCAAATCTATAGGCATGCTTCCTACACAAGCAACCATTCAAGCATAAACTTCCAAATCAATCTCATAAAAGCCAAATACATGTTCCAACAACATCAACAACATATAACCATTCTTGTCCGAACATATACGAACACATAAACATCAACCCAAGAGATTCTACCCCCATTGCCTTTATTAACTATAGCTATTCACCGAGACATACATCTCAATTGGAGTCCTCCTTGAATCCCTTGCTTCTCGCTGTCCAAACTTCAAGAATCTGCATTGATGGACAAAAAGGAGCGTAAGCACATAATGCTTAGTGAGGAATGCTCAAAACCAAAACACCATCAATGCAGCGGGTCATAAAATCACTTTTAAAACAAACCCGATTTGATAACCAAGCAAAGTTTGAAAACCCTTTTTCAACATCATGCTTAAAACCATGCATTGCACATACATGAAAACCAACCCTTAGCTTAACAAGCTAAGAAAACCTTTTCAAAGCACAACTTGCAAAGTCATCCATTTAACCATTCCATGCATAAACACCATATGCAAAGTTAAATTCAAAACCTTGGAAAACACTTCCATTCATATCATACCTTTCCCATGCTTGAATGTCATACCAAGCAAGAACCATTTAAAAACCATTTATCCAATCAATCCATCACATGCATTAAACAAAGGCAACATATGAACCACAACATCATCATCACATGCCTTTTAAAACAAGTCTTAACAAGACTCCAATGCATTAAAGAGGTTTCATGCACACATGCATCATTCACCAAATGATAATCAACACTTGTTCAACTTAACAAGTAAACATGCATTCACAAGCATTATACACTTTCCATGCAACCATGCATCTTTTCAAGCATCTCATGCTTCTTTATAATCAAGAACATTACATTGGCTTCAAAGTGATCAACCACATCCACTTTTCAACTCAACACCCGATCGGATACGCGGATCACAAGCGTTGTCCCCCACGCTTCATACACACTACCAATCCAAGGTCTCCAAATGGACTTTTAAACACCATTTGACCTCACCATCCTAAGGTTCCCATGTATGGACTTTTAAACACCATACAACCTTAGCTTTTCCCGAGGTTCCCATGTATGGACTTTTAAACACCATACAACCTCAACTTTTCCCGAGGTTCCCATGTATGGACTTTCAAACACCATACAACCTCAACTTTTCCCAAGGTTCCCGTGTATGGACTTTCAAACACCATACAACCTTGACATGCACAAGGTTCCCATGTATGGACTTTCAAACACCATACAACCTTTGCATCACCGATTGGTAGTTGTATAACATCACTAACGAGATCCGGGACACCCTATACAAGATCCACACATGGACTTTACACTACCATTGTGATCTTAACAAGCACAAGGTTCTCATATATGGACTTTTAACCACCATATAACCTTTGCTTAACCAAGGTCCTCGAATGGGCATTCCACCTCCATTATGACATTAACCATCTCGTTAGGATACTTGAAGGGAGTTTACCGGTTCACACTTAACCACTCCACCTCCAAGGCGACTTAGTTCACGGTGCACCCAATCCTATAGCCGGCTAACTATATCCGATCAAAGAAACCAAGAACCACTTACATCACTTGCCAATATAACCAACTTACCATCATTAGTCCAATGATTCACATGCATAACCATAATGCACAAACCATCATTTACCATTATCAATTCACTGTTTTAAAGCATTACACAAAGCCATTAAACATCATGCAACACCATGCATCAAAACCACAATTTCCATGTACAAAACCAAGGATCTCTTACCTTGAGCATCCTTCACATATGGCTTTCAAAACCAGCATTAAACCATGCTAAAAATATGCTTTCAAAACAGAATATAAACCATGCAAATCACATGCATTGCAACCATCAAACACAATTGCTTTTGAAGCCAATTCTCAACACAAACCAAGAGCGAAAAACCATTTACTTACTCTTGAGCTTAGCAAAGTTGTTTAGACTTAAACTAAACTCCCAAAACCTTCAAACCTTGGTTTAAAAGCTGAAAACCCAACTTCACTCACCGATACACAAAACAAGGCTAGCCAACAAGCCTTCCAAGCATCCGAAACCTTCCGCAACACCTCTAAAGCTCACGGATCAAACTCCCCTGTTTCAAGCACACAAAAACAGAGCATTAATGCATCTTTATGCATTAAAAACACCAGCAACGCAACACAACTCGCTGCTCATCACAAATCCAACATTTCGGCTACCAAACACAACCGAAATCACCTCCAAATACTTCCAAAACCTAACCCAGCCAAGATCCATCACTTCTAACCATTTTTAAACATCAATTAACATCCAAAATGATCTCAAACACGTCCTTATACCTCCAGGTATAACAGATCACCAAAAACACTCCAAAAACAACCAAAAACTCAAGAAAAACTTAGGAAATTCAACCTATCCGGGATTGCATTAATTAAACCTCAACTTCTAATCAATTTAGCATTCATTTAACATCAATTTGACACCTCAAAACACTGCCCAAACAGATCACACGAAAATTCCACCAAAAATCACCAAATCTTGCATTTTAAGCCAAAATCAAGATTTCAATTGAAAAGCCTTTAACAAATCACAAATCAAGGATTGAGAACTTAGGAATTTCAGTAAAGAACTGATAGTTTAGAGGAGAAGGACGTTCTTACCTCCAAACTTGAATTTCTCCTTTTTAGAACCAAAAAGCTTGATGAAACCACTTGCAAATGGTGAGGTTTTGTTATAGAGATGATTAGGAATCCAAAGAGAATTGAAAAGGAAGATTTGAGTGACAAAATCAGAGGAGAAAATCTGGAGAGATGTGTTTGGGTTGAGAGAAAATGAGAGAAAAGGAGAATTGAAAGAAAATGGAAAGTTAGTTATAAAATAGTCAAAATGACTTTCCCTCCTCTTTCATGTGTTTTAAAATCAGAATAAAACCTTAAAATATCTTAGAAAAATCTGGAGAAACTCTTTTTGGAATAATAGCTCCTTAAAGATTCAAAGTTTCAATCCTTTATAAAGCAGTCACGCAACTTTCAAAAATTACATTTTGGTCACTAGCCAAAATGTCAACCTTCCGAACCTCATTTTTCAAAATTGATTTCACAGTTCACTTATATATATTAAAAGATGATTTTAGAACATTTTTCCATATTTTTAATGCAACCCGAACTAGGCTTTCCTAATTTCACCTTTATATATTTGATCAGCACTTTGACCGAATCGGTCAACGCCCAAGACTTCTAAGCCCAAAACCGGGGCGTTACAACCATGGACTTTTTGTCTGGTTTGCCTTTGTCGCTGTCGAAGAAGAATTTTATATCGGTGATTGTGGATCGCCTTACGAAGTGTGCTCATTTCTTACTTGTGCATACCACGTACACCTTTGATAAGCTTGCAGAGCTGTACATTGCTGAGATTGTTCGTCTGCATGGGGTACCAAAATCTATAGTGTCGGATAGAGATCCGAGGTTTACATCGCGATTTTGTGAATGCTTGCATCAAGCTTTGGGTATGCGGCTGAATTTCTGAACTTCTTATCATCCACAGTCGGATGGACAGTCTGAGCGTGTTATCCAAGTACTTGAGGATATGTTGAGGTGCTGCGTGATTGAGTTTCATGGTTCTTGGGAGAGGCATTTGCCTTTGGTGGAGTTTGCTTATAATAATAGCTACCAGGCAAGTATTCAAATGGCACCTTATGAAGCCTTGTATGGGAGGAAGTGCAGAACTCCTCTTTGCTGGGTTGCAACAGGTCAGAAGTTGGTCTCGATGCAGGCTTTGTTGAAAGGAACCACCGAGAAGGTGAAGCTCATTTGTGAGTGGTTGAAGGCAGCTTCTAATCGAAAGAAGTCTTACGGGGATTTGAAGTGTAAGGAGATTGAGTTTGCGGTGAGTGACCGTGTGTTCTTAAAGGTTTCACCTTGGAAGAAGGTGATGAGATTTGGCCGGAAGGGTAAGTTGAGCCCTAGGTATATTGGACCATACGAGGTGATAGAACGTGTGGGTCCTGTTGCTTATAAGCTAAGGCTACCACAAGAGTTAGAAAAGATACATGATGTGTTTCATGTTTCCATGCTTCGGAGGTATAGATCGGATCCTTCGAATGTTATGCCTGTAGAGGAGGTTGAGTTGAATCCAGATTTGACCTATGATGAAGAACCAGTTTAGATTTTGGATTCGGACAATAAGGTTCTTCGGGGTAAAACCATTGAGCTGGTTAAGGTGTTGTGGAGGCATCGTGGTGTTGTGGAAGCCACGTGGGAAAGAAAGGATGACATGAAGAAGTAGTTTCCTTACATTTTTTCCTCTAGGTAAATTTCGAGGACGAAATTTCTTAATAGGGGGAGAGTTGTAACACCCCAAATTTGGGCCTAGATGTTTAGAGCCTGAACCGGATCAATTTGGGAATCTATTCGAATCTAAAAGGGGGGGGGGTTTAGGGAACACCTAGTTCGGGATGCTTTAAAAATATAAAAAAATATCTAAAAATCGTCATTTAATACATAAAAGAGAATGGTGAAATCAATTTTACAAAATAAGGTTTGGAAATACTACATTTCGGTGTAGTGACCAAATCGTAGTTTTTGCAAAGTTTAGTGGTGACTGTTTTGTAAAGGATTGAAACTTTGAATCTTTAAGGAGCAAAATTTACCAAAAATGTTTTCAACAAATTTTTCCTTTATTTGGGTGATTTAATTAATGTTTTAATTAAAGAAAATAAAGGTGATTGAAATAGAAAAAAAACTACCTTTGACTTTTCATAACCATTTTCACTAATTTTCTCTCAAAATCCTCTCAACCAAACACTTTTTCTCCAGCAAATTTACCTTGATTTCCACTTCATTTGATGAGATTTCAATCACTCATTGATTCCAAATCAATCCTTCAACAAATCCACTTGATTTCTACATTGTATTTTCAAGAAAACTTGCCCAAATCAAGGAGGAATCATCCATTAGAGGTCAGTTTCGTCCTTCTCCTCTAATGATCAGTTCATTACCAAAATTCCCAAGTTTTTGATCCTTTATTAATGATTTTAAGTGGTTTTAATGTTAGAAACAAGAAATTGGCTTAAAACTCAAGAGTTTGGAAGAGATCTTGAAAATTTTCGTGGAGATTGATTGGGCTCTGTTTTGAGATGGTTTTCTAATGTATTTTAGATGTTAAATGATGTTATAAATGAGGTTTTATCAATACAATCTCGGATATGATGTTTTTCCAAAGTTTTTGCTTGTTAAAATGATGGTTTTTGGGGTGATTTTGGTGTTCTGCTATAGCTGGAGGTATAAGGACGTGGTTGTGTTAGTTTTTGATGTTAATTGATGTTTAGAAACGATTATAAGTGATAGACCTTGGCTGGGATTGATTTTGGAAGAGTCTGGAGGTGATTTCGGTAGTGTTTGGTAGCCGAAATGTGGCTTTTGTGTAGAGCAGCGAGTTTAGGTGTGTGGCTGATGATTTCAATGCATGATGATGCATTAATCCTCTGCTCTTATGTGTTTAAAACAGGGGAGACATCTTCGGACACCATTGGAGTTAATCCGCAATCTTAGATAGAATTTCGACAAGCATGCAAAACGTAATCAATGAGTGCATATGGTTTTAGAAGTCCTTGAGGGAAAAAGAATCAAAGTTTGGGGATTTAGGAATGGTTTGAAACACCTTCCTAAGTCCGGAAGTAAGTATTGGCTAGATTGCTCTCTATAATGTGGTGATTGCCCCTTAAATGCTTTTACATGCTCATGGTTTTAGATTGATAAATTCCTACTGTTTTTATGCATGAATTATAGCATGAGATGATGCTTGAAATGATTTCATAAAGTAACATGTTGCATGATTGAGATTTGAGCTTTTATGTTGAAGCATAGCAAATGTTATGATTTTGAAATGAGATGAGAATGTTGAGTTTTAATGCATGAAAAATAGTAGGTAAGATGTTAAGATAATTAATAGATATAATTGATCGATCAATAGGATGAGAGTGCACTATAAACTAAAAATTTGTACGTGCTCTTTGGTTAAGCCAAAGGGAGAGAACCGATGATGGGCATTCCATCGGATAGGACTTGGTGAAATACCCAAGTTTTATGGCGATGAGAGATTCCGGCTTGTGAGTACGATGATGTGAGATTCCACCGCAAACTATGTTGCTAGACGGGTGAGTACGGTGATGAGAGATGCCACCGGAAGTGTCTAGTGAGATGTCCGCATATCCGAGTAATAAATAGATGTGAAATGCCAATATAAAATATGTTTTGGATTTTGATTCACATGTACCTTTGATGCAATGGTTTATGCTATGAGAAATGCATATGTGATTTGTTTATGAGATGCTTTAGAGTACAAGCATGATTTTTGCTTTGCCATGAGTTTTGCATTGGTTTAAATGCATGAAATAGAATGAAGGTACATGTGGTTTCAATGAGAAATTGCTTTGAAAGATTTCCAAGTATGAGATAGAAATGAGCATGTGGTTTAAAAGCTTTTGGTGAAAGTGTTTTCAAAATGTGCATTATTGTGTTGGTTTACTTTAGAGAATGCCTCACTAAGCATTTGTGCTTACGCTCTCTCTTTTTCCAATATTGCAGATAATTGAGGTGTTTTCGGGCATCAAGGAAGCTAAGTTCATCCAAGGAATTCCAAGCTCATGTATGGTGAAGTTTTCGTACACTTTAGTTTTGATAGATTGGCAATGGGAAACCAAGAATTGTATTTGGGAGATGTGTTAAACTCCCTAAGCTTGTGGCATGTTTGTTTTGGTTTGTTGGGATTGTAAATGGCCTTAATTGCTTATTTTGAGGTTGGATTGCCCTTTTGGTTTTGATATTAGGAAGCATGCCTTTAGACTAATGAGATTTTGTGTTTGATGCTATGAATTTGCTTGAGTGTTCCAAATATGTTCCTTATATGTATGTTGACTTGTTGGTATGATAAGAGAGTCCTTGGGATACGTTTGAATAGGTTAATGAGTGAAAAACCAGCATTTGTTGCTGTTTCTGGGCAAACCGTATCGAAACACCCTCTAGTGTTTCGGAACGGGTGCCTGTAATGGCCTTTGTTTTTTGAAACAGTGGAGGTTGTTTCAGAACGATTTGGCTACTTGAATGCCATGTTTCAGAACTGGTCTCGGAACATACCCGTGTACCAAAACGGTCAACACCGTTTCGATATAGCGTTTCGATACGGTAGGTGGGTGTTCCGCAACGGGTGACCGTTCGACACAGATTTGAGTTGTTTTGATGCTTGCATGCTTTACATTTTAGTCCTGAATGTTGAGATTGCGATTGCTTGAGCTGGAGATGTCTTTTTAAGTTGAAATTCGGCAGTGAAGTATGTATCATGACTAATTTCATAATGGTAATTTTAAAACCAATGAAGTCCCTTTAATTTATAGAAATTACAATTTGGTCCCTAATCTTGTGTGAAGTGCAATTGAGTCCCTATTTGTTACCCGATCAATGTGCTTTTCTCAATTGTGTTTCGTGAGTGCTCACTTAGGGTTAACAAGTATCTAGACATGATTAAAAGGAAAAAAGGGTCGTGAATCAAGGTTGACTTTCGGGTTGACTTTGGTTTTCCCCGTGTAATCTTCATAGTTCGGGTCAATCGTCTAGGCCGGGCAAAGGGGGTTACAAGAAGAGTCAAAATCTTAGAATCTTTAGGGAGCTACATGGAAGTTATGTCTTTTCCCTAATTTGACATGTGGTTTAAATGCTATTAAAAATTAAAAGGCTTTTTAATTTGGTAGATTAAATAAGGTAGTTTGCCAGTTAATGAAAAGTTTCACGAGCCTTCTTTTTCTCACTTTTGCTTCAGCCAAACACCCTTCTTTTCTCTTAATTTTTCTAGAAATCTTTTACTCTCAAATTCTCTTTTTGATTCCTATCATTTCTCCATTGATTTCTTCCATTTTCTTTTAAGTTTCTTCAAGCAAAACTTGTCAAATTAAAGGAGAAGCAAGGATTGTACGTAATTTTCGTCCAATCCATCTAATCTAAGTTCTTTAATAAAATTCCAAAGATATTTGGCTCTTTAATTTTGAGTTTGATTGAGGTTTTGTTGGTAGGATATTAAACTCTTGAAATCTTGATGAAATATTGGTTTAAAATGTGATTTTCCGAATTTAATTGATTTGGCTATTTTGAGATTGTTTCTAAATGAGTTTTGAAAGGTTTTTGATGTTGAAGTGGAGTCTTAATCATATAGATCCCGAAATATTTGAGATGCTTTGTTTTTAAGTGTTTTTTTGGTGAGTTTTTGAGGTGTTTTGAGGATTTCGAGTTGTTGGAGGTATAAAGATGGTTTTAGATTGTTTTTGGATGTTGATAAATGCTTACATTGTGTTTGATGAGTTGGGTAATAGTTGTGCTGAGGTTTAGGGTTAATCGATTGAGTTTTCAGTTGTTTCAGATGGTTGCTTTGATGCTTTAGAGTAGGGCTGGGGGATTTCTTGTGTGTGCTGGAGTTGTGGATGCATTTTAATGCATTGAACCTCTATTTTGATGTGTTGAAAATAGGGGACATTAGACTTGAAGCAAATGATGTGTCTATTGAGTGCATAAAAGTTCTATATTTTACCCCTCATTTACCCATATCTTTTATACACTCAAGCATGATTAATTGCATTTAGAATAGATTTTTGCATACACATCACAATTAGATAAAACTGCACAGATGTTGCTGAAATTGGTCACTTTTGGAGGTACCTGCTGCGACAGAAATCCTGGACAGCAAGGGAGCAAAGGCGAGTTGAGGAGCTGGAGTTGAAGGACAAAGAACATCGTCTATCGTGACAGCCATGACGAGAGAGTGCTACTGAGGTGGAAAAGTGAAGTGGAGTTCGACAGATAGAGGATTTCAAGCCGGTCTGTCGTCGGTCACTCCCATATTTTTCTGAGCCCTGAAGCAGAAGGAAGGCCAGGCCCAAACTTCAAGGAAGAAAGTCAAAGCAAGAAAAGAGGACGAATTAAAGGCATCTACTCAGAATATTCAGAGTTGTACTTTAATTTAAACTTGTATTCTTTCCATATTAGAAAACTTGGACCCATGGCCTATATAAAGGCATGTAATTCGACCTAGGGAAGGATATCGCACTCCTAGCCGTTTTCCCCAAAACCCTGGTCGTTTCTCTCTCTCCACCATGTTCTAAACTTCCCCAAGGGCTAAGGGCTGATTTTGTAAAGTAGTTGTGAGGATTGTAATTGTTCTTAGGATTTTTCCGTTCAAGTAGTAAAACTTCAAGTTTATTTACTCTAGTTTTTCAAAATATCATAAGAGCATCGGGAGAGCATTGAGAAATTATCCATTTGCTTAATATCGTGAGAGTTAAGCATACGAAAGGAGTAAATACGCGTTTTCCAGTGTATGGTTAAACCATCTTTGATTAGGGATTAGTACAAGGTTAGGTGGCTAAAGAAGAATTCACAAACATTGGTGTTCACCCTTTGATTCACGTCGGGAGGTATCATCCAAGAAGTGTTCATCAACAGAACTTGGACCTAGGGATAGGACAAGTCATAACAAGGGTTATTTCCAAGCTTGAAGTACGGAGTTGTTGGTCGTTGTCGCGACATCAACGGACCTCTGCCACGATAGGAACGATGACATAACGACAAAAGTTCCTCTGAACAGTGCAACACTTGCACTACTTAGTAATTCAATACTGAACTATTCTCTCAATCTGATTCATTTATCTTTTACTTTAGTTTTATTCAAGATTTATTCCAACAATTATTTAAATTATTTCTTTTCCTTGTGCAGCAATCTAAGGATAGAGTTATTTCCAGTCCTTGTGGAGACGATATTTGATACTCTAGCATCACTTTACTACTTGCGTCGTGTACACTTGCACTATTTGCGATAGTCTTATTTACACGCAACAATTTTTTGGCGTCATTTTCGGGGACTTACAACATACCTTTACCCTTTAATTACTGCACTTTGTTTTTATTTTCTGTTTTTAGTTGTTTTATTTTCCTCGTGCTTTTCACAAGGTTCTTATGTTGCTTATGTGTAGATCGAGACATAGAAAGGAACCTGAATACGAACTAGATCCAGAAATCGCACACACATATCAACTCAGGAACCAAGCCTGACTCTTAATAGCACGAAACAACTATCTTGAGGAGAGACTGGAAGAAATGGTGAACGAAAGGGAAGGCCAAAGGGAAGATGACAACAACAACCACCCTAGGGGTGGTGTGGATCCTTCTAATGACCCCAGAAACGACCTGCCGCCGCCCGCTGCCCCAGCAGCACGACAAACTTGTCAAGACTACATGGATAACGACCATGTTGAACTGGAAACTACCCTGCAAGATATGGAAGTTGAGCACTTCGAACTGAAACCTGTCATGTTCAGATAAACTCTGTTGGCCAATTTGGTGGTTCTACTACTGAGGTTGCACGAGAACATCTTAAAACTTTCCAAGAGATCTGTGGATCGTTCAGACTGCCAAGAATAAGTCCGTAAGTACTGAGGCTCCGGCTATTTCCTCATTCATTGAGGGATAGAGCTAAAACTTGGTGGAACAAATTAACATCGGGTTCAATAAGAACTTAGACAGATCTATCTCGTGAATTCCTTTCTCGTTTTAATCCTTCCTATTTATCTAAAAGATTGCGTAATGAGATTGCTACTTTTCAATAAGAAGATGACGAGCCAATGCATGAGGCGTGGGACAGATTTACGACTCTCTTACGAAACTTCACAATGCATGGATTCCCTGTATGGAATCAGGTTGTCAAATTCTACAACGCTGCGAATGCACACACTCGACTGAGGAAAGATTCAGCAGCAAATGGGCTATGACTGGATAAAGAACCAGACGAGGCAATGCTAGTGTTGAAAAAGTTAGCAAAGAATGATGAGCAGTTCCCTACAGCTTGAAAAGGAGGCAAAAGAGGAATATCTGTAAAGGAGTATGGAGCGGAAAACTCGGTTAAAACGCAGATTGCATACCTCACTAAGATAGTTGAAAATCTACAGCAGAAGGATTCTAAGGCTGTATTTTCCGCAGAAGAGGTGTGTGAGACCTATAGTGGAAACTACAATACAGAGGAGTGCCTGTAACGCCCCGGTTTTGGGCTTGGAAGTCTTGGACGTTGACCGGTTGGTCAAAGTGCTGTTCGAATCGTAAGAGGTTAAATTAGGAAAGCCTAGTTCGGGTTGCATTAAAAATATGGAAAAATGTTCTAAAATCATCTTTTAATATAATTAAGTGAACTGTGAAATCAATTTTGGAAAATGAGTTTCGGAAGTGTGACATTTTGGCTAGTGACCAAAATGTAATTTTTGAAAGTTTGGTGGCTATTTTATAAAGGGTTGAAACTTTGAATCTTTAAGGAGCTATTTACCCAAAGGGAGTTTCTCCAGATTTTTCTAAGATATTTTAACACATAATTCTGATTTTTAAAGTAAAACAAAAGGAGGGAAAATTCATTTTAGTCATTTTCTCATCTAACTTCCAATTTTCTTTCTATCTTTTTCTCTCAACCCAAACACTCAATTTCCAGAGATCTCATTCTGATTTTCTCACTTAAAATCCTTCTTTCAACTCTCAATTGATTGCAAATCATTGTATCTTCAAATCCTCTTCAATTGCTTCAAGTTTCATCAAGCTTTTCTATTCCAAAAAGAGGAGAAACTCAAGTTTGGAGGTAAGAACGTCCTTCTCCTCTGAACTTCAAGTTCTTTAATGAAATTCCTAAAGTTTTCAATCCTAATTTGATAATTGATTAAAGGTTTTAAGGTTGATTTATGGATCTTTGCTAATTATGCAAGATTTTGGTGATTTCACAAGATTTTCGTTTGATCTGTTTAATCTGTGTTTTGAGGAGTGTTTTTGATGTTAAATGATCATTAAATTGATGTGGAAATGAGTTTTGATTGATGCAATCCCGGATAGGTTGGATTTCCTAAGTTTAGCTTGTGTTTTAAGGTAGCTTTTGTGGTGATCTTGTGGATCTGGTGTTGCTGGAGGTATAAGGATGCTTATAGGTTGTTTTTAGATGTGTGTTGATGTTAATGGAAGTGAGGTTTTGCTGGTTTGTGGCTGGGCTTTGTTTAGAAGTGTTTCGGATGCATTTTCGGTTGTGTTTGGTGGCCGAAAATGGAGGTTTTGTGAGAGCAGCGAGTTTAGGTGCTTTCATTGAAGCAATTAATGCATGATGATGCATTAATCCTCTGCTTTAATGTGTTGAAACAGGGGAGGCATCCTTGGATCCAAGAATTGTTGATCCGGAGGCTTGATTTGGTGCTTTGGCTTGAAGCGAAGTGGAAATCGGTGAGTGGATTTGTGAAAATGGTTTTCGGCTTTGAAACCAAGGTTTTGGGAGCTTAGTTTAAGTCTAAACAACTTTGCTAAGCTCAAGTGTAAGTTTTCGGATTACTCTCTTTAAGTGGTGGCCATGTTTTGGTGCAATGTAAAATGATGATTTTGCATGATTTGTTTACTGTTTTTGAAAGCATGTTTAAGCATGATAATTGCTGATGTTTTAGCATGATTTATGCTGATGTTTAAAGCCATGTGTTGAAGGTGACTCTAGGTAAGAGTACCTTGTTTTTAATGCATTGTTAAATGATGATTTAATGCTTTGAAGTGCATGATGAAATGGCTTGGTTTAATGCTTTAAAACAGTGGATTATGTGATGTATAAAGTGTGTATTGGCAAGTGATGGTTTGTAAAAGTGAAGGTCACTAAGGTGGTTAAAAGTCCTTGAGTGAGCCTTGTTACCTAAGATCATCAAGGTGTTTAAAAGTCCTTGGATGAATCTTGTTGCGGACACTAAGGTGGTTAAAAGTCCTTAGGTGCTCCTTTCCATGGTGTTTAAAAGTCCATGGGGCCAAGGTGTTTAAAAGTCCTTGGGGCCAAGGTGTTTAAAAGTCCTTGGGGTAATTCAAGCTACGGACACAAAGGTGGTTAAAAGTCCTTGTGTGGTCCTTTCATGGTGTTTAAAAGTCCATGGCCAAGGTGTTTAAAAGTCCTTGGGGCCAAGGTGTTTAAAAGTCCTTGGGGAAAGTTGTTGAACTTGATTTCATAAATGAAATGTATCACTTGAGCCAATATGACATGTATAGTACATTGAGATGCATGAGATGCATGATTTAATGTTTATGTTGAAGCATGAGATGCTTGTTTAAATGAAATGTGGAAGCATGGAATTGCTTGATTTAAGAATGCTTTGAGCATGTGTAAAGGTTGTTTATAAGCATGTTTTACAAATGGTTTTAATTGCATTATTGAATGGTTTTAAAAGAGCACTCCTCACTAAGCTTTGGCTTACGCTCTCTCGTTTTCTTGATTCAATAATGCAGAGCATTAGAGTACATTGAGGGCAGCAAGAGAAGGCAAGCAAACAAGTTCAAGTAAAGCTCAATGTATGGAAGGTTTTGTTAAACATTTAGCTTTTGTATGTTTTGGCAATGGGGGACCAATGTATATGTTTTGGGAGGTGTTTGAGACTCCCTAAGTATGTTAAGTGTTGTTGATGTTGCTGGTTTTTGGATTGAACCTTATATGTTTGTTTTGCAAGTTTGATGCTTGAGTGGATAGCTTGTGTAGGAAGCATGACCATTGAATTGGGGCTTTTTGCATGTGAAGTTGGTTTGTTGATTTGTTGGTTTCTATATGTCCTAAATGTGTTTAATTGCATGCTGGTAAAGTTTGGTGATGTTTGGAGCATGTTTGGAAGTCCAATTGCATGATTAGGTATGCTTGTTTGCTGAAATCTGAGCAGGCGTTTCGGAACAGTGTGTACCGTTTCGGAACGGGTGCCTGGAATGAACCCAGGGGTCCGAAACGGGGTGCACCGTTTCGAAACGAAATGCTCACTGCCAGACCCCCGTTGCGGAACCAGTCCCGGAACGGCCCGCGTTTCGGAACAGGGTCAACCTGTTTCGAAACGGTCGACCGTTAGGGGGCTGTCATGGTAGTTATATGTTTTGATTTGTTTGCGTTTTGGTCCCGAATCTTGTTTGATCAATTGCATGAGCTGTGGATGTCCTTTTGAGCTGAAATTTCACAGAGAAGCATGAAACCTGAATAATTTCAAGATGGTAACTTTAATTTGGGTTAAGTCCCTTAATTTATCAGAATTTACAATTTGGTCCCTAAAGTTGTAATTTGTTCAATTGGGTCCCTGTTTGATCTCTGATGTTTGTGATCTTTTAGTATGTTGTTTGTATGATCACAACTAAGGTTTATGCGCATCTAGACAAGATTAAAAAGAAAAAAAAAGGTCGTTAATCAAGGTTGACTTTCGGGTTGACTTTGGTTTTCCCCGTGTAATCTTCGTAGTTCGGGTCAACCGTCTAGACCGGGCTACGGGGGTTACATTTGGTGAACCCAGGGGTCCGAAACGGGGTGCACCGTTTCGAAACGAAATGCTCACTGCCAGACCCCCGTTGCGGAACCAGTACCGGAACGGCCCGCGTTTCGGAACAGGGTCAACCTGTTTCGAAACGGTCGACCGTTAGGGGGCTGTCATGGTAGTTATATGTTTTGATTTGTTTGCGTTTTGGTCCCGAATCTTGTTTGATCAATTGCATGAGCTGTGGATGTCCTTTTGAGCTGAAATTTCACAGAGAAGCATGAAACCTGAATAATTTCAAGATGGTAACTTTAATTTGGGTTAAGTCCCTTAATTTATCAGAATTTACAATTTGGTCCCTAAAGTTGTAATTTGTTCAATTGGGTCCCTGTTTGATCTCTGATGTTTGTGATCTTTTAGTATGTTGTTTGTATGATCACAACTAAGGTTAATGCGCATCTAGACAAGATTAAAAAGAAAAAAAAAGGGTCGTTAATCAAGGTTGACTTTCGGGTTGACTTTGGTTTTCCCCGTGTAATCTTCGTAGTTCGGGTCAACAGTCTAGACCGGGCTACGGGGGTTACATTTGGTGGTATCAGAGCTGAGTTCTCGAGTAATTGGGAATGTGTGTATGCATGATTGAAGCATGGTTTGGTTTGTATGCTTGTTGAGTGAAAGCATGTTCAGTGATATGATATGATGATGTGTATGTGATGCATGTTGTGATGATGCATGATGAGGGTACCCATTGCCAAACAAAAGCTGAAGAGATGATGTTGTTTTTTTTGAAAGAAATTGAGCTTGAATACTTGGAATTTGCTTACCTTGCTGGTCCTGACTTGTTTTATTTGTATTGTTATGCATGGTAAAAGTATGGCACCACGTAGAGAGTTAAGGAGTAGCGCGAGAGCTACGACCCCGGAAGGGAATGTGAATGATGAGCACACGGGTAGTGCTGTGATACCTCCTCCTCCACCTGGTGGTGGTGGTGCGGAGAGGGAAAGAGCTGGAGCTGAGGCAGCTGGTGCTGGAGCTGCAGGACCTGAAGTTGGTCAGGGGCAAGCGATGCCTGACATGTCTGTGTTGGTACAAGCTATTGCGGGTGCTTTTCGAGCAGCAGTAGCTGGAGCTCAAGGAGATGGGCATCAGGGAGATGCTGGAGTGAGACTACCCTTAGAGCGTTTGCGTAGTCTTGGAGGGACTGAGTTTAGGGGTATGTCAGCGGAGAGGTCAGAAGCATGGTTGGAGAGTACCAAGCGTGTCTTGGGACAGATGAGTTGCACTGATGTGCAAAAGCTGGGATGTGTGGTGTCGCTGCTGCAAGGTGATGCTTATACCTGGTGGACGACCACAATCTCGGGGATGGCTGAGGCTGATGTTACTTGGACGTTCTTTCAGCATGCGTTCAAGAGGAGATATCTGGGAGTTAGATATCTGGACGAGAAGAAGCGTGAATTCATGTCTCTGACCCAAGGGAGCATGAGTGTGGCTGAGTATGAGGTACAGTTCGTACGTCTCAGTCAGTATGCACCGGAGCTGATACCTGATGAGCGCGAGAGGTGCGAAAGGTTCCGTTACGGCTTGGTGACGGAAGTTAAGACCTATATGTTGGCTGCTGAGTATAATGACTTCGATGTGTTGGTTAGTCGATCCAAGGACATTGAGATGAATCTGAGTTTGTCTGCTAAGGGTGCTGGAGCTAGTTCTGGAAAGAGAACTGCTGAGTATAGTTCCGGTGGACGGAATAAGAGAGGGCGTGATCAGAGGTTTCAGTCCTCGTCTAAGAGAGGTGGAGGTGCACCTGCTAGGGGTGGCAATGCTAGAGCTGACCCTAGTGCTTGTTGGATTTGTGGTTCCCGTGGTCACTTGAGGCGTGACTGTCCTCGTGCTGGGAGGGAGGTGCAAGCTCCTGTGATGGCAGTTGGTTATGAGTGTTGGAACTGTGGTTCTGCTGACCATTTGAGGCGTGATTGTCCGAGGATGGCTGGTGGTCAAGAGCGTGCTCCTGTTGTTGCAGCACCGCAGAGAGGTCGTGGGCGCGGCCGTGGTAATTTCCAGAGGCGAGAGGAAGGTGGTCGCGGAGTAGCTCATGTTGTGGCTATTCAACCTGAGGGTGGTGGCCAAGCGAGGGTGTATGCTCAGCGCGAGGGAAGGAATGATGCTGATGTGATTGCAGGTACCTTTACTTTGCAATCCTTGTCATTGCTTTCTTTGATTGATTCTGGATCTACGCATTCATACATTCTTCGTGAGCATGCTGAGTTGCTTGGTTTGCCTGTTGAGTCTTTGGATGTTGGTGTTAGAGTCACTAGTTCTTTTGGTGAAACTGTTGTGACTCGTAAGCTTTATAGAAGGTGTCCTTTGGTTGTTCAAGAGCATGTCTTTCATGTTGATCTTATGGAGTTGCCCTTTTATGGTTTTGATGTGATCCTTGGTATGGATTGGCTTGCTGAGCATCGTGCTGTTGTGGATTGTGAGAATAAGCGGGTTTCGCTTAAGCTTGCGGATGATTATGAAGTGGTGGTAGTTGGTGAGAATGTGAAATTTCTTGCCAATGTTGTTTCTACCTTGGA
This sequence comes from Hibiscus tridactylites, assembly GCA_958450335.1. Taxonomy (NCBI): domain Eukaryota; kingdom Viridiplantae; phylum Streptophyta; class Magnoliopsida; order Malvales; family Malvaceae; genus Hibiscus; species Hibiscus tridactylites. Next base: position 18,805,127 of record OY288278.1, on the reverse strand, counting down.
GGCGAGCAGGATGCTGAGGCAAGGTTGTGAAGCTTTTCTAGCTTTCGTGATGAATCCTAGTTCGAAGGAGCTGAGGGTGCAGGATATCAGGGTTGTGAAGGAGTTTCCTGATGTTTTTCCTGAGGAGTTGCCTGGTTTACCTCCTAATCGAGAGGTGGAGTTTGGTATTGAGCTGTATGAGAATACCACTCCTGTGTCCATTACTCCCTATAGAATGGCACCTAAAGAGCTGAAGGAGCTGAAGACGCAGTTGCAAGAGTTGCTTGATCGTGGTTTCATCCGGCCGAGTGTTTCGCCTTGGGGTGCTCCTGTCTTGTTTGTGAAGAAAAAAGATGGCACGATGAGGATGTGCATTGATTACCGTCAGCTGAACAAGTTGACTATCAAGAATCGGTATCCTTTGCCGAGGATTGATGATCTCTTTGATCAATTTCGGGGAGCTGCTGTGTTCTCTAAGGTTGACTTGAGGTCAGGGTATTATCAGTTGAAGGTGAAGGATGTGGATGTGCCTAAGACAGCTTTCAGGACAAGGTATGGGCATTATGAGTTCCTTGTGATGCCGTTTGGTCTGACAAATGCTCCTGCTGCTTTCATGGACATGATGAATCGTGTTTTTCATGAATACCTGGACAAGTTTGTTGTGGTGTTCATTGATGATATCCTTGTGTACTCGCGTACTGAGGAAGAGCACGAAGAGCATTTGAGGATTGTGTTGCAAGCTTTGTTGGAGAATCAGCTTTATGCTAAGTTGAGCAAGTGTGAGTTCTGGCTTAGAGAGGTGGTTTTTCTTGGGCATGTGGTCTCAGCTGAGGGGATTCGTGTTGATCCTCAGAAGATTGAAGCAGTGATGAATTGGAAAGTTCCTAAGTCTGTTCAGGAGGTTCGTAGTTTCCTTGGTTTGGCAGGATGCTACCGAAGGTTTGTGGATGGTTTTTCCAAGATTGCTGCTCCTTTGACGAAGTTGCTGCAGAAAGATGTTAAGTATGAGTGGACAGAAGCGAGGCAGCAAGCTTTTGAGAAGCTGAAGATGGCTTTGACGCAGGCTCCTATCTTGATTCAGCCTGAATCAGGGAAAGAGTTTGTAGTCTACAGTGATGCATCCTATGTTGGTTTGGGGTGTGTGCTGATGCAAGAGGGTAAGGTTGTGGCTTATGCGTCGCGGCAGTTGAAGGTGCATGAGCGCAACTATCCTACGCATGATATTGAGTTGGCTGCAGTGGTTTTTGCTCTGAAGATCTGGAGGCATTATCTGTATGGTGAGAAGTGTACTGTGTACACGGATCACAAGAGTTTGAGGTATCTGATGTCTCAGAAGGAGTTGAATCTCAGGCAGCGACGTTGGTTGGAGTTGCTCAAGGATTATGATCTGACGATAGAGTATCATCCTGGAAAGGCCAATGTTGTTGCGGATGCCTTGAGTAGAAAGGTAGCTGTTGAGCTGAGAGCTATGTTTGCTAGCTTGAGCATATCGCAGGATGGTGGTCTTGTTGCTGAGTTGCAAGTGAAACCTTCGTTGGTTCAGTTGATCAAGGAAAAGCAGTTGCTGGATGATTCTTTGGTGTCTCATGTTCAGGATATCGCGGAGGGTAGACCTTCAGATTTCTGTTTTAATGAGGATGGAGTGTTGTGTTTTGGTAGTCGGATAGTAGTGCCTGCAGATGCTGAGTTGAGGCGTGCTATTCTGGCTGAAGGTCATAGCAGTCCTTTTGCTATGCATCCTGGTAGTACAAAGATGTATCGCGATCTTCGTGATGAGTACTATTGGGTGGGCTTGAAGAAGGATGTGGCAGAGTTCGTGAGCAAATGTTTGGTGTTTCAGTGAGTTAAGGCTGAACATCAGGTTCCTTCTGGTTTGTTGCAACTGCTAAAAATCCCTAAGTGGAAGTGGGAGAGGGTTACCTTGGATTTTGTATCTGGTTTGCCTTTGTCTCCGTCGAAGAAGAATTCTGTTTGGGTGATTGTGGATCGCCTGACGAAGTGTGCGCATTTCTTGCCTGTGCATACTACGTTTTCTTTGGATAAGCTGGCAGAGCTGTACATTGCCGAGGTTGTGAGGTTGCATGGTGTGCCTAAGTCGATCGTGTCGGATAGGGATCCGAGGTTCACATCGCGTTTTTGGCAGTGTTTGCATCAAGCTCTAGGTACAAGGTTGCATTTCAGTACATCCTATCATCCTCAGTCGGATGGCCAGTCTGAGCGAGTTATTCAGATTTTGGAGGATATGTTGAGATGCTGTGTGATAGAGTTCCAAGGTTCTTGGGAGAAGCATCTGCCTTTGGTTGAGTTCGCTTACAACAACAGTTATCAGGCGAGTATACAGATGGCACCTTATGAGGCTCTGTATGGGAGGAAGTGTAGGACTCCTCTGTGTTGGGCTGAAACTGGTCAAAAGTTGGTTTCGATGCCTGCTTTGTTGAAAGGGACTACCGAGAAGGTGAAGCTCATTTGTGAGCGGTTGAAGGCTGCTTCTGATCGGCAGAAGTCTTACGCGGATTTGAAGCGTAAGGAGATAGAGTTTGCGGTGGGTGATCGCGTGTTCTTGAAGGTTTCGCCTTGGAAGAAGGTGATGAGGTTTGGTTGGAAGGGTAAGCTGAGCCCTAGATACATTGGACCGTATGAGGTTGTTGAGCGTGTGGGTCCTGTTGCGTATCGGTTGAGGTTACCTCAGGAGCTGGAGAAGATTCATGATGTGTTCCATGTTTCTATGCTCCGGAAATATAGATCTGATCCTTCGCATGTGTTGCCTGTGGAGGAAGTGGAATTGAATCCGGATTTGACCTATGATGAGGAACCGGTGAAGGTTCTGGATTCAGATAGCAAGGTTCTTCGTGGCAAGACCATTGAGTTGGTGAAGGTGCTGTGGAAGCATCGCGGTGTTGAGGAAGCCACGTGGGAGCGGAAGGAAGATATGTTGAAGCAGTTTCCTTATCTCTTTCCTTCAGGTAAATTTCGAGGACGAAATTTCTTAAGGGGGGGAGAGTTGTAACGCCCCGGTTTTGGGCTTGGAAGTCTTGGACGTTGACCGGTTGGTCAAAGTGCTGTTCGAATCGTAAGAGGTTAAATTAGGAAAGCCTAGTTCGGGTTGCATTAAAAATATGGAAAAATGTTCTAAAATCATCTTTTAATATAATTAAGTGAACTGTGAAATCAATTTTGGAAAATGAGTTTCGGAAGTGTGACATTTTGGCTAGTGACCAAAATGTAATTTTTGAAAGTTTGGTGGCTATTTTATAAAGGGTTGAAACTTTGAATCTTTAAGGAGCTATTTACCCAAAGGGAGTTTCTCCAGATTTTTCTAAGATATTTTAACACATAATTCTGATTTTTAAAGTAAAACAAAAGGAGGGAAAATTCATTTTAGTCATTTTCTCATCTAACTTCCAATTTTCTTTCTATCTTTTTCTCTCAACCCAAACACTCAATTTCCAGAGATCTCATTCTGATTTTCTCACTTAAAATCCTTCTTTCAACTCTCAATTGATTGCAAATCATTGTATCTTCAAATCCTCTTCAATTGCTTCAAGTTTCATCAAGCTTTTCTATTCCAAAAAGAGGAGAAACTCAAGTTTGGAGGTAAGAACGTCCTTCTCCTCTGAACTTCAAGTTCTTTAATGAAATTCCTAAAGTTTTCAATCTTAATTTGATAATTGATTAAAGGTTTTAAGGTTGATTTATGGATCTTGGCTAATTATGCAAGATTTTGGTGATTTCACAAGATTTTCGTTTGATCTGTTTAATCTGTGTTTTGAGGAGTGTTTTTGATGTTAAATGATCATTAAATTGATGTGGAAATGAGTTTTGATTGATGCAATCCCGGATAGGTTGGATTTCCTAAGTTTAGCTTGTGTTTTAAGGTAGCTTTTGTGGTGATCTTGTGGATCTGGTGTTGCTGGAGGTATAAGGATGCTTATAGGTTGTTTTTAGATGTGTGTTGATGTTAATGGAAGTGAGGTTTTGCTGGTTTGTTGCTGGGCTTTGTTTAGAAGTGTTTCGGATGCATTTTCGGTTGTGTTTGGTGGCCGAAAATGGAGGTTTTGTGAGAGCAGCGAGTTTAGGTGCTTTCATTGAAGCAATTAATGCATGATGATGCATTAATCCTCTGCTTTAATGTGTTGAAACAGGGGAGGCATCCTTGGATCCAAGAATTGTTGATCCGGAGGCTTGATTTGGTGCTTTGGCTTGAAGCGAAGTGGAAATCGGTGAGTGGATTTGTGAAAATGGTTTTCGGCTTTGAAACCAAGGTTTTGGGAGCTTAGTTTAAGTCTAAACAACTTTGCTAAGCTCAAGTGTAAGTTTTCGGATTACTCTCTTTAAGTGGTGGCCATGTTTTGGTGCAATGTAAAATGATGATTTTGCATGATTTGTTTACTGTTTTTGAAAGCATGTTTAAGCATGATAATTGCTGATGTTTTAGCATGATTTATGCTGATGTTTAAAGCCATGTGTTGAAGGTGACTCTAGGTAAGAGTACCTTGTTTTTAATGCATTGTTAAATGATGATTTAATGCTTTGAAGTGCATGATGAAATGGCTTGGTTTAATGCTTTAAAACAGTGGATTATGTGATGTATAAAGTGTGTATTGGCAAGTGATGGTTTGTAAAAGTGAAGGTCACTAAGGTGGTTAAAAGTCCTTGAGTGAGCCTTGTTACCTAAGATCATCAAGGTGTTTAAAAGTCCTTGGATGAATCTTGTTGCGGACACTAAGGTGGTTAAAAGTCCTTAGGTGCTCCTTTCCATGGTGTTTAAAAGTCCATGGGGCCAAGGTGTTTAAAAGTCCTTGGGGCCAAGGTGTTTAAAAGTCCTTGGGGTAATTCAAGCTACGGACACAAAGGTGGTTAAAAGTCCTTGTGTGGTCCTTTCATGGTGTTTAAAAGTCCATGGCCAAGGTGTTTAAAAGTCCTTGGGGCCAAGGTGTTTAAAAGTCCTTGGGGAAAGTTGTTGAACTTGATTTCATAAATGAAATGTATCACTTGAGCCAATATGACATGTATAGTACATTGAGATGCATGAGATGCATGATTTAATGTTTATGTTGAAGCATGAGATGCTTGTTTAAATGAAATGTGGAAGCATGGAATTGCTTGATTTAAGAATGCTTTGAGCATGTGTAAAGGTTGTTTATAAGCATGTTTTACAAATGGTTTTAATTGCATTATTGAATGGTTTTAAAAGAGCACTCCTCACTAAGCTTTGGCTTACGCTCTCTCGTTTTCTTGATTCAATAATGCAGAGCATTAGAGTACATTGAGGGCAGCAAGAGAAGGCAAGCAAACAAGTTCAAGTAAAGCTCAATGTATGGAAGGTTTTGTTAAACATTTAGCTTTTGTATGTTTTGGCAATGGGGGACCAATGTATATGTTTTGGGAGGTGTTTGAGACTCCCTAAGTATGTTAAGTGTTGTTGATGTTGCTGGTTTTTGGATTGAACCTTATATGTTTGTTTTGCAAGTTTGATGCTTGAGTGGATAGCTTGTGTAGGAAGCATGACCATTGAATTGGGGCTTTTTGCATGTGAAGTTGGTTTGTTGATTTGTTGGTTTCTATATGTCCTAAATGTGTTTAATTGCATGCTGGTAAAGTTTGGTGATGTTTGGAGCATGTTTGGAAGTCCAATTGCATGATTAGGTATGCTTGTTTGCTGAAATCTGAGCAGGCGTTTCGGAACAGTGTGTACCGTTTCGGAACGGGTGCCTGGAATGAACCCAGGGGTCCGAAACGGGGTGCACCGTTTCGAAACGAAATGCTCACTGCCAGACCCCCGTTGCGGAACCAGTACCGGAACGGCCCGCGTTTCGGAACAGGGTCAACCTGTTACGAAACGGTCGACCGTTAGGGGGCTGTCATGGTAGTTATATGTTTTGATTTGTTTGCGTTTTGGTCCCGAATCTTGTTTGATCAATTGCATGAGCTGTGGATGTCCTTTTGAGCTGAAATTTCACAAAGAAGCATGAAACCTGAATAATTTCAAGATGGTAACTTTAATTTGGGTTAAGTCCCTTAATTTATCAGAATTTACAATTTGGTCCCTAAAGTTGTAATTTGTTCAATTGGGTCCCTGTTTGATCTCTGATGTTTGTGATCTTTTAGTATGTTGTTTGTATGATCACAACTAAGGTTAATGCGCATCTAGACAAGATTAAAAAGAAAAAAAAAAGGGTCGTTAATCAAGGTTGACTTTCGGGTTGACTTTGGTTTTCCCCGTGTAATCTTCGTAGTTCGGGTCAACCGTCTAGACCGGGCTACGGGGGTTACAGTGCCCTTTACAACTGGAAGAAGGGATGAATGTTGGAAACTATAACGGGAATAAAACTTATGACACCAACCACTATAATCCAAACTAGAGGAAGGACCCAAAATTTTCAAGGAGTAACCCTAACAACGCACTGAACCCACTAGTCCAGAACAACTAGAACCAAGGAAGTCCTAGGATACTATCATGACAACAACCACAACAGCAGCCACAACAGCTGCCGGCGGCCACAACAAGCATACTGGAGCAGACCCTGGATACATTCATGTCTCAAACAGGAGAATATATGGCAAACATGGATCACTTTGTCAAGAAAACGAAGTTCTTCATGGACAAGATAGAGATGAGAATTACAAACCACGAGGCCACCCTAAAATCCTTAGAGACACATATAGGCCAGGTTTCACAGTACATCAAACCAAGGCAGAATGGAGGATTCCCTAGTGATACCGAGGTCACTAGAAATCCCACACATGAGTAGTGGAAAGCAATTACAACGAGGAGTGGGAAACAACTACAACGGTCGGTAATAAAAGAAACACGAAGGAAGGAACGGACCCTACAGACACCTGCCGTGAACACTACCCCGGTAGAGGAGAAACAGTCTGTTGTCGTCACACCTGCCACGACAATAGAAGAAACATAGGAGCAGACTGAAGAAACTGAAGAACTTGAGCCTCCTTAGATCCACTTCCATGTGAAGGACGCCTTGAAGATTACTTTCCTCCACCCCCTTTTCCACATCGGCTAAAGAAACAGAAACATGAGTAGCAGCTTAAGAAAATCTATGATGCCTTTAAGCAAGTACACATCAATATCCCTCAGTTAGAAGCCATTAAGTAGATGCATAGTTATGCAAAGTTTTTGAAGGATGCAATGTCTAGGAGGTCCAAACTTGGGGAATTTGAAACAGTAATGATGATAGAAGGATGCATGGAAATCCTACATAAGAGACCACCCCCAAAGAAGAAGGACTATGGCAGCTTCATCATACCATGCATAATTGGAGACAAGTTTGTGGGTAAGGCACTTTGTGATCTTGGTGCTAGCATTAATCTAATGCCCAAATATGTATTTCAAAAACAAGGTATTGGACAAGCAAGGCCCATGACAGTCATGCTACAACTGGAAGACCGCTCTTACGTATAATTGGAAGGAAAGATCAAAGATATCTTGGTAAGAGTGGATAAGTTTATTTTTCCTACTGACTTTCTTGTTTTAGATTGTGAAGCAGATGAAAACGCACCGATCATCCTAGGGCGACCCTTCCTAGCCACATGTAGAACAATGATCGATGTCGAGAAAGGAGAACTGACTATGAGAGTCAATGACCAACAAATCAAGCTCAATGTTCTCCAAGCAATAAAACAAGTTGATGTAGAGGAAGAGTGCAAGGCAATTTCAGAAGTAGTCCTAGACCAACTCTACATCAGGTCAAACTATCACGACAAGAAATTTGGTCATTGCCGCCGCAGTCACTGTTGCGTGTAAAAGAGTCCTATCACAAATAGTGCAAGTGTACACGACGCAAGTAGTAAAGTGATACTTGGAGTATGGGATATCGTCTCCATGTGGACTGGAAATAACTCTATCCTTGAATTTCTGCACAAGAGGAAGAAAATAGTTTAATTGAATGGTAAAGTAATATTGAGAAATAAGTAAAGTAAAAGATAGGGAAATCAGATTTAAAGAATAGGCTGATATTAATTTGCTTAGTAGTGCAGGTAACATTTGCTTCTCGACTCCATTTCTGCGATCTGCCTCTGCTCCTTTGCTGCCCCGAGTCTGCCTCAGCAGATACCTGTAAAAGTAATCAAAATTTGTAGCAACTGTGCCATTTTATCTAATTCTGATGTATATTTAGAAATCTATCCTAAATGCAATGAATTATGCTTGAATGCAACAAAAATATGGGTAAATGAGGGGTAAAATATAGAAGTTTTATACACTCAACACACCCCCAAGATCAAGTTCTTGCTTGTCCTCAAGAAAATACGACCTAACAAAAAATAAAAACTTTTTGGTTTGGCTTAATTCAGTGAACTTTTCATTACCTACCACACATTCACTATCAAGAGCAATACCTTGTCGGGTGTTTCTGGATTTATCCGGAACAATGTTATAGTTCTTGTGCAGTGTGTGCGGGTTTTGTGAACAAATATGTGCCTATACTCCCTTAGCTTACCAGAATAGTATGCTCACAACTTGAGTTTTAGGCCAATTCTTTTTTAAGGCAATTCTTAGGCTCCTTCAGTTTTTTCTGACTCTTGACTCATTTGCATTTTTTTGGAGGCAATTCTTAGGCTACTTTAGTTTATTCTGACCTTATACTTCATATTTTATGGAGGCAATTCTTAGGCTCCTTTAGTTTTTTTTCTAATTTAAGCTCAAAGAAAAATCTTCCTAAAATAATATAAGACAGTTTTGCAAGCAAGTGAGTCTGAAATGTTCCTTTCTTTTATTCCTTTCCTAGAGCCAGTGATGGGCACCTCTAGGGGCAGCTCAAGTGGGTAAACATTCCTATTCCAATGCACTACAGAAATCTAGACATCATAAGAGTCATAAAGAGTGTTCTAAAAATCAGAACTATAGCAAGGCTCTAAATAGTTCCTAAAAACATCCTAAAGGCACTGTCACAAGAGCGTATGTCGCGGCAGGTAAGTTCAGTTCAAAGACTTAAGCCAAAATTTTCTTTTTGTTTTCATTTTTTGTTTTTTTTTTGACAAAAATAAACTTGAAAATAAATTAGCAAGTAGACACAAACTAAGACACAACTAACAATTTCATTACAGGAGGGATGACCACCTCCAAACTCGAGGGTTGCATTGCCCTCAATGCATGATACAATAAAATGAAAAACAAAAAAGAAAATACATCACATAATAGATAAAACAACAAAGACAACAAAATATAAGAACAAAAACTTAAGTTGAGGAGCTGTCGTCGCTGTTGTTGCTGACTTGAAGCTGTCGGCGGGCAGTGACCTTGACGGCAGGGGCTGGCAGGTTGCTGGGGGACGCATAAGCCATCTTCTTCTTTGCCTCTCGATGTGGCTAGACTCTAGTTGGTGAGATGTGTGGGGGCTGGTCCAAGACCTCAAGATCATCATCGGAACTGCTGATGCTGCTGCTGGCAGATCTGCCTTGGTAGGGTCCTTCGACAGTCTCATTCAACTTCTTCGTTTTCATCGGAGGGTAGTCCTTGGAGATGTCTCAGTCTACGGATGGCTCAGAGTCAGAGTCTTGCCAGACGGAGGAGGAGTAGAACCCTTCAAAGTATTTTGGGTCGATCTTTGGTACGAGGTCCTTCCTCTTCTCTCCTCTGGAAGTGGTAGACTTTCTGCCACCTTCGCCGGTCGTGGCAGGTGTGGGTGTGGAGGCAGCAGAGGGAGTTCTGGGGCTTGCAACAGGCGTGGGGGCAGCAAAGAAATTTTTTACGAAGGAGGGGAATTGCACATTGGTAAAATTTAAATCATTCTTAATAAAATTTACCGTTGCGGCAGTGAAGTCCCTCATAAAGCCCAGCAGGCCGAGTTGTCGTTCCTCCATCCTTTGCAGCATCGCCAGGATCATCCTGGAGGTGTCTGCCGGTGGTGCTGCTACCGTCTTTTGTGGATATGCTGCAGCAGGTTCAAGGGAGCTAGGGTCTGTCATCGGTTTTGTCGCGACTGAGGGGTTTATGTACGAAAGAGGGGTGGCAACCTTCAATTCCATAAGGTTGTAGATATTCTGCTTTGTCCACCCTTTCCCTTTGACCTTGACACCATCTTCAATTTCAGGTACGTTGTTGTTCTGGCATAGTGTGGTGATGAGATATGGGAAAGCTAGGGGGCCTGCAGGTCGGAGGGCACACATGAGAATTCCGCCTCGGATGTAGTGGCCGAGGTTGATATGCCTTTCGTTTAGAATGGAGTGGACGAGTGCTAACCTTGGCCGGTCGACAGTTGTGTTGTGATAGGTAGGCATGAGGCGCTTTTTGACAAATTGGTTCCACAACTTGGCTTGTGGGATCAGCTGGGTCCTTCTCACGGTCCATCAGTGCTTCGGGTTTTTGTTCCACTCCGTTCCTTCCTCTGTCACTTCTGCCATGACAGCTTCATATTCTGCCGGTGACAGACTATTCACAAATTTCTGGTGGGCGTCTTCCTTCTTGCTCAAGTACAACCCATATAGTGTGTTGATGTACGCCGGCTCGAGGGAGATTTCTTTGCCTTGAACTATCACTGTCGTGGCATCCTTATTGTTGTTGGCAGCGTAGAATTTATGAACGAGGGTAACGTTCATTTCCTTGGGCTGGGCAGTAATTTTTTGCCACTTGAGGGCTTGTATCTTTTTAGCAATGAAACCTTCGAGCCCTAGCTCTCCCGTTTGTTGGGTATAGATGAACCCTCGTTCCTCCCACATTTCTCTCTTCTGGAAGGAACTGTAGTACCTCTTGGCGGAGTCTGTGGATGCGAACCAGTTGGGGATGCCGCTGTGGCTTGGAGTTGATACTGCCGTGGCAGATGTGGAGGCAGTGCTGCGGCGAGTGTCACTGTTGGCCATTGCAAGGAACTGTAAAAATTGAAAAAGAAATTTTTGAGATCTGAAATAGAGGAAGCAAGTTGAGAGAATGAGAAAGAGATGAAAATGAATAGGAAGTGGGGTTTTATATAGAACGAGGTTTTTTGCCCGTTATGACTGTAACGGCAGGCGTGAATAACGGGGCAATCTATTACGCGGTTTCAAACGCGTCTGTCATGCGTTTCTATGTCTACTGCGTGTCTATTACGCATTTGCCTGTCTTCCGTGACAGCTCCGTGACAAGCTCTCTTCTCCGCGTCTGTCGCAACAGATGGTGACAGGCTCTGACGATAGTCTCGTCCGTGGGCTTTCTGGATGTTGTGAATGCGGTGGGCTGGTTCATTCCCCCTCTTTGCTTTTCTTCCTGTATTTCCTAAAAAAATAAATAAATAAATAAACTAAATTAAAATTTTAGTTCCTAAAATAAATAAAATCTTAATTCCTAATAAATAAATAAAATAAAAAACTAAGTTAAATTAGGGATGCCTTGAAGGGCATCTCCTAAAGTAACTACTTCCTGCATCCTTGGGGTTTCAGTCCCCTGATAATGCTTGAGCTTATTTCCATTGACTTTAAATTGGTGCCCATCCTTCAGTGATTTGATTGTAATGTTACCATGAGGGAAAACTTGGACAACATGGAAAGGACCAGACCACCTAGATTTAAGCTTCATTGGGAAAAGCTTCAACCTAGAGTTGAACAATAACACATGCTGCCCTGGGCAGAACTATCGTGGCAACAACTTCCTGTCGTGCCACTTCTTGGTTTTGTCCTTATAGATCTTGGCATTGTCGTAGGCCATTGCTCGAATTTCTTCAATTTCATTCAAGTCTAGTAGCATTTTCTGTCATGCCTTATCAATGTCCATATTTACTGCCTTGATAGCCCAGTATGCTCTGTGTTCTATCTCAATAGGTAAATGACAGGTTTTACCGTAGACGAGTCGATAGGGTGACATCCCCAATGGTGCTTTGAACGATGTTCTATAGGCCTAGAGTGCATCATTGAGATGTAGAGACCAATCCTTTCGAGTGGGTTTAACTGTAACGCCCCGGTTTTGGGCTTAGGAGTTTTGGGCGTTGACCGGTTTGGTCAAAGTGCTGTTCGAATCTAAAGGGGTGAAATTAGGAAAGCCTAGTTCGGGTTGCATTAAAAATATGGAAAAATGTTCTAAAATCATCTTTTAATATAATTAAGTGAACTGTGAAATCAATTTTGGAAAATGAGTTTTGGAAGGGTGACATTTTGGCTAGTGACCAAAATGTAATTTTTGAAAGTTCGGTGACTGTTTTATAAAGGGTTGAAACTTTGAATCTTTAAGGAGCTATTATTCCAAAAGTAGTTTCTCCAGATTTTTCTAAGATATTTTAAGCTATATTCTGATTTTAAAACATATCAAAAGAGGAGGGAAAGCCATTTTGGCTATTTTGATAACTAACTTCCTATTTTCTTTTCTCTCATTTTCTCTCAACCCAAACACTATCTTTCCAGAGAATTGTTTCTGATTTTCTCACCTAAATCTCTCCTTTCAACTCTCTTTTGATTCCTAATCATCATATCTACAAAACCTCATCATTTGCTACTTGATTCATCAAGGTTTTTGATTCCAAAAAGAGGAGAAACTCAAGTTTGGAGGTAAGAACGTCCTTCTCCTCTAAACTATCAGTTCTTTACTGAAATTCCTAAGTTTTCAATCCTTAATTGATGTTTTATTAAAGGCTTTTAAGATGTGAAATGGATCTTGGCTTATAATGCAAGATTTGGTGATTTTTGATGATTTTCGTTTGATCTGTTAAATTTGTGATTTGAGATGTGTTTTTGATGATATTTGAACTCTAAATTGATAAGGAATTGAGTTTTGATTAATGCAATCCCGGATAGGTTGAGTTTCCTAAGTTTAGCTTGTGATTCTTGGTTGTTTTTGAGGTGATCTTGTGGATCTGGTGTTGCTGGAGGTATAAGGATGTTAATAGGTTCTTTTTAGATGTTAAGTGATGTTAAAAGATGTTAGGTTTTGATGGTTAATGGCTGGGCTTTGTTGAGAAGTGGTTTGGATGCATTTTCGGTTGTGTTTGGTGGCCGAAAATGGAGTGTGGATGAGAGCAGCGAGTTTAGGTGCTTCATTGAAGCAATTAATGCATGATGATGCATTAATCCTCTGCTTTGATGTGTTAAAACAGGGGAGGCATCTTTGGATCCAAGAGTCATTGATCCGGAAGCTTGATTTGGTGCTTCGGCAAGAGGCGAAGTGGAATCGGTGAGTGAAATTGGGTTTTCGGCTTTGAAACCAATGTCTTGGGAGCTTAGTTTAAGTCTAAACAACTTTGCTAAGCTCAAGTGTAAGTTTTCAGAAATACTCTCTAGTGGTGGCCATGATTTGATTGTTGTGCAATGTGGTTTATTGTATGTTTTAAACTCTGTTTTGAAAGCATGATTTAGCATGGTTAATGTTGTTTTTGTAAGCCATATGTTGAAGGAAGCTCAAGGTAAGAGTTCCTTGTTTTTGTACATTGATTAAATGTGGTTCGATGCTTTTAAATGCATGATGAATATGGCTTGGTTTAATGCTTTAAAACAGTGGATAGATTGATGATAATGATGTATATTGGCAAGTGATGTTTTGAAAAGGTTAAGGTCACTAAGGTGGTTAAAAGTCCTTGAGTGAGCCTTGCTTATTTAAGAACATCAAGGTGGTTAAAAGTCCTTGGATGGTTCTTGCTATGGACACAAAGGTGGTTAAAAGTCCTTGTGTGATCTTTTCCATGGTGTTTAAAAGTCCATGGGGCCATGGTGTTTAAAAGTCCATGGGGCCAAGGTGTTTAAAAGTCCTTGGGGCCAAGGTGTTTAAAAGTCCTTGGGGTGAAACTTGATACGGACACAAAGGTGGTTAAAAGTCCTTGTGTGGTCCTTTCCATGGTGGTTAAAAGTCCATGGGCCAAGGTGTTTAAAAGTCCTTGGGGCCAAGGTGTTTAAAAGTCCTTGGGGTGAAAGTTGATGAACTTGTTTTTAAAGAAATGGAACTTATCACTTGTGGCCAATATGACATGTTATGATATGAAGCATGAGATGCTTGTTTTAAGTATGCTTTTGAGCATGTGCAATTGATGATTTGAAGCATGATTTATAAATGTTTTATAAATGCATTATTGAATGGTTTCATGAGCATTCCTCACTAAGCTTTTGCTTACGCTCTCTTTCGTTTTCTTAATTCAATAATGCAGAACATTAGAGTACTTTGAGGGCAGCAAGAAGGGCAAGCATTCAAGTGAAAGTAAAGCTCAAAGTATGGAAGGTTTCTTAAGTACATTTTTAGCTTTTGGTAATTTGGCAATGGGGGACCTATGTGTATGTTTTGGGAGAGGTTTTGAACTCCCTAAGTATGTTGAATGTTGATGAGAATGCTGGTTTTTGTGTTTGGCCTTTATATGCATGAATTGGAAGTTTATGCTTGAATGGCTTGCTTGTGTAGGAAGCATGCCTATAGATTTGGGGCTTTTCGTATATGATGTCGTTTTGATGAATTGTTGATGCAAGCATGTCTTATATATGTTGAATTGCATGTTGGTAAAGTTTGGTAGCATTTGGAGCATGATTGGATGTTTAATTGCATGTTTAAGTATGCATTTTGGGGCAATCTGTGCAGGGTGTTTCAGAACAGTATCACCCGTTTCGGAACAGGTGCCTTAAACAAGCCCAAGCGTCCGAAACGGGAGGGACCGTTCCGAAACGGTTTGGCTACTGCCAGCCCGTGTTTCGGTACGCGTTGTGGAACGGCCCCGCGTTTCTAAACGGGCTCTGCCTGTTTCGGAACGGGTGACCGTTGGGGGCTGACATTGGCAGTTAAATGTTTTGAAATGTTTGCATTTTGGTCTTGAATCTTGTTTGTGCAATTGTATGAGTTTGGGATGTTCTTTTGAGCTGAAATTTCACAGTGAAGCATGAAACCTGACTAATTACAAGCTGGTAACTTTAATTTGGGTTAAGTCCTCATATTTATCAGAAATTACAATTTGGTCCCTAAAGTTGTAATTTGTTCAATTGGGTCCCTGTTTGATCTCTGATGTTTGTGATCTTTGAGTATGATGTTTGAGTGATCACAATTAGGGCTAATGTGCATCAAAGTTGACTTTCGGGTTGACTTTGGTTTTCCCCGTGTGGCTTTCTTAATTCGGGTCAACCGTCTAGGCCGGGTTAAGGGGATTACATTTGGTGGTATCAGAGCTGAGTTCTCGAGTAATTGGGAATGAATGTGTGCATGATTGAAGTATGTATGCCTTGTGTGCTTGTTGATTGAAAGCATGTTTAGTGGCTTGTGATTTGGATGCAATTGAGATGTATGCTGTGATGTAGCATGTTGTGGGTACCCATTGCCAAATAAAAGCTAATGAAATGATGTTGATTTTGAATGAAATTGAGCTTGAATACTTGGATTGCTTACCTTGCTGGGCCTGACTTTGTTTTATTTGCATTGTTGTTGCATGGTAAAAGTATGGTGTGTTGTGTTTTGGGAGTCGGATAGTAGTGCCCAATGATGCTGAGTTGAGGCATGCTATTTTGACTGAAGGCCATTGTAGTCCTTTTGCTATGCACCCTGGTAGTACTAAGATGTATCGTGATCTTCGTGATGAGTACTATTGGGTGGGTTTGAAGAAGGATGTTGCGGAGTTTGTGAGCAAGTGTTTGGTGTGTCAGCGAGTTAAGGCTGAACATCAAGTTCCTTCAGGGTTGTTGCAACCGTTGAAAATCCCTGAATGGAAGTGGGAGAGGGTTACCATGGATTTTGTATCTGGTTTACGTTTGTCTCCATCGAAGAAGAATTCTGTTTGGGTGATTGTGGATCGCCTGACGAAGTGTGCGCATTTCTTGCCTGTGCATACTACGTTTCCTTTGGATAAGCTGGCAGAGCTGTACATTGCTGAGATTGTGAGGTTGCATGGTATGCCTAAGTCGATTGTGTCGGATAGGGATCCGAGGTTCACATCGCGTTTCTGGCAGTGTTTGCATCAAGCTTTGGGTACAAGGTTGCATTTCAGTACATCTTATCATCCTCAGTCGGATGGACAGTCTGAACGAGTTATTCAGATCTTGGAGGATATGTTGAGGTGCTGCGTGATTGAGTTCCAAGGTTCTTGGGAGAAGCATCTGCCTTTGGTTGAGTTCGCTTATAACAATAGTTATCAGGCGAATATTCAGATGGCACCTTATGAGGCTTTGTACGGGAGGAAGTGTAGGACTCCCCTTTGTTGGGCTGAAACTGGTCAAAAGTTGGTTTCGATGCCGGCTTTGTTGAAAGGGACCACTGAGAAGGTGAAGCTTATTTGTGAGCGGTTGAAGGCTGCCTCTGATCGGCAAAAGTCTTACGCGGATTTGAAGCGTAAGGAGATAGAGTATGCGGTGGGTGACCGTGTGTTCTTGAAGGTTTCGCCTTGGAGAAGGTGATGAGGTTTGGCCGGAAGGGTAAGTTGAGCCCTAGGTACATTGGACCATATGAGGTGGTTGAGCGTGTGGGTCCTGTTGCGTATCGGTTGAGGTTACCTCAAGAGTTGGAGAAGATTCATGATGTGTTTCATGTTTCTATGCTCCGGAAGTATAGATCTGATCCTTCGCATGTGATGCCTGTGGAGGAAGTGGAATTGAATCCGGATTTGACCTATGATGAGGAACCGGTGAAGGTTCTGGATTCGGATAGCAAGGTTCTTCGTGGCAAGACCATTGAGTTGGTGAAGGTGCTGTGGAAGCATCGAGGTGTTGAGGAAGCCACGTGGGAGCGGAAGGAAGACATGCTGAAGCAGTTTCCTTATCTCTTTCCTTCAGGTAAATTTCGAGGACGAAATTTCTTAAGGGGGGGAGAGTTGTAACGCCCCGGTTTTGGGCTTAGGAGTTTTGGGCGTTGACCGGTTTGGTCAAAGTGCTGTTCGAATCTAAAGGGGTGAAATTAGGAAAGCCTAGTTCGGGTTGCATTAAAAATATGGAAAATGTTCTAAAATCATCTTTTAATATAATTAAGTGAACTGTGAAATCAATTTTGGAAAATGAGTTTTTGAAGGGTGACATTTTGGCTAGTGACCAAAATGTAATTTTTGAAAGTTCGGTGACTGTTTTATAAAGGGTTGAAACTTTGATTCTTTAAGGAGCTATTATTCCAAAAGTAGTTTCACCAGATTTTTCTAAGATATTTTAAGCTATATTCTGATTTTAAAACATATCAAAAGAGGAGGGAAAGCCATTTTGGCTATTTTGATAACTAACTTCCTATTTTCTTTTCTCTCATTTTCTCTCAACCCAAACACTATCTTTCCAGAGAATTGTTTCTGATTTTCTCACCTAAATCTCTCCTTTCAACTCTCTTTTGATTCCTAATCATCATATCTACAAAACCTCATCATTTGCTACTTGATTCATCAAGGTTTTTGATTCCAAAAAGAGGAGAAACTCAAGTTTGGAGGTAAGAACGTCCTTCTCCTCTAAACTATCATTTCTTTACTGAAATTCCTAAGTTTTCAATCCTTAATTGATGTTTTATTAAAGGCTTTTAAGATGTGAAATGGATCTTGGCTTATAATGCAAGATTTGGTGATTTTTGATGATTTTCGTTTGATCTGTTAAATCTGTGATTTGAGATATGTTTTTGATGATATTTGAACTCTAAATTGATAAGGAATTGAGTTTTGATTAATGCAATCCCGGATAGGTTGAGTTTCCTAAGTTTAGCTTGTGATTCTTGGTTGTTTTTGTGGTGATCTTGTGGATCTGGTGTTGCTGGAGGTATAAGGATGTTAATAGGTTCTTTTTAGATGTTAAGTGATGTTAAAAGATGTTAGGTTTTGATGGTTAATGGCTGGGCTTTGTTGAGAAGTGGTTTGGATGCATTTTCGGTTGTGTTTGGTGGCCGAAAATGGAGTGTGGATGAGAGCAGCGAGTTTAGGTGCTTTCATTGAAGCAATTAATGCATGATGATGCATTAATCCTCTGCTTTGATGTGTTAAAACAGGGGAGGCATCTTTGGATCGAAGAGTCGTTGATCCGGAAGCTTGATTTGGTGCTTCGGCAAGAGGCGAAGTGGAATCGGTGAGTGAAATTGGGTTTTCGGCTTTGAAACCAATGTCTTGGGAGCTTAGTTTAAGTCTAAACAACTTTGCTAAGCTCAAGTGTAAGTTTTCGGAAATACTCTCTAGTGGTGGCCATGATTTGATTGTTGTGCAATGTGGTTTATTGCATGTTTTAAACTCTGTTTTGAAAGCATGATTTAGCATGGTTAATGCTGTTTTTGTAAGCCATATGTTGAAGGAAGCTCAAGGTAAGAGTTCCTTGTTTTTGTACATTGATTAAATGTGGTTCGATGCTTTTAAGTGCATGATGAATATGGCTTGGTTTAATGCTTTAAAACAGTGGATAAATTGATGATAATGATGTATATTGGCAAGTGATGTTTTGAAAAGGTTAAGGTCACTAAGGTGGTTAAAAGTCCTTGAGTGAGCCTTGCTTATTTAAGAACATCAAGGTGGTTAAAAGTCCTTGGATGGTTCTTGCTATGGACACAAAGGTGGTTAAAAGTCCTTGTGTGATCCTTTCCATGGTGTTTAAAAGTCCATGGGGCCATGGTGTTTAAAAGTCCATGGGGCCAAGGTGTTTAAAAGTCCTTGGGGCCAAGGTGTTTAAAAGTCCTTGGGGTGAAACTTGATACGGACACAAAGGTGGTTAAAAGTCCTTGTGTGGTCCTTTCCATGGTGGTTAAAAGTCCATGGGCCAAGGTGTTTAAAAGTCCTTGGGGTGAAAGTTGATGAACTTGTTTTTAAAGAAATGGAACTTATCACTTGTGGCCAATATGACATGTTATGATATGAAGCATGAGATGCTTGTTTTAAGTATGCTTTTGAGCATGTGCAATTGATGATTTGAAGCATGATTTATAAATGTTTTATAAATGCATTATTGAATGGTTTCATGAGCATTCCTCACTAAGCTTTTGCTTACGCTCTCTTTCGTTTTCTTAATTCAATAATGCAGAACATTAGAGTACTTTGAGGGCAGCAAGAAGGGCAAGCATTCAAGTGAAAGTAAAGCTCAAAGTATGGAAGGTTTCTTAAGTACATTTTTAGCTTTTGGTAATTTGGCAATGGGGGACCTATGTGTATGTTTTGGGAGAGGTTTTGAACTCCCTAAGTATGTTGAATGTTGATGAGAATGCTGGTTTTTGTGTTTGGCCTTTATATGCATGAATTGGAAGTTTATGCTTGAATGGCTTGCTTGTGTAGGAAGCATGCCTATAGATTTGGGGCTTTTCGTATATGATGTCGTTTTGATGAATTGTTGATGCAAGCATGTCTTATATATGTTGAATTGCATGTTGGTAAAGTTTGGTAGCATTTGGAGCATGATTGGATGTTTAATTGCATGTTTAAGTATGCATTTTGGGGGCAATCTGTGCAGGGTGTTTCAGAACAGTATCACCCGTTTCGGAACAGGTGCCTTAAACAAGCCGAGGCGTCCGAAACGGGAGGGACCGTTCCGAAACAGTTTGGCTACTGCCAGCCCGTGTTTCGGTACGCATTGTGGAACGGCCCCGCGTTTCGAAACGGGCTCTGCCTGTTTCGGAACGGGTGACCGTTGGGGGCTGACATTGGCAGTTAAATGTTTTGAAATGTTTGCATTTTGGTCCTGAATCTTGTTTGTGCTATTGTATGAGTTTGGGATGTTCTTTTGAGCTGAAATTTCACAGTGAAGCATGAAACCTGACTAATTACAAGCTGGTAACTTTAATTTGGGTTAAGTCCTCATATTTATCAGAAATTACAATTTGGTCCCTAAAGTTGTAATTTGTTCAATTGGGTCCCTGTTTGATCTCTGATGTTTGTGATCTTTGAGTATGATGTTTGAGTGATCACAATTAGGGCTAATGTGCATCTAGACAAGATTAAAAAGAAAAAAAGGGTCGTTAATCAAAGTTGACTTTTGGGTTGACTTTGGTTTTCCCCGTGTGACTTTCTTAATTCGGGTCAACCGTCTAGGCCGGGTTAAGGGGGTTACATTTGGTGGGATCAGAGCTGAGTTATCGAGTAATTGGGAATGAATGTGTGCATGATTGAAGTATGTATGCCTTGTGTGCTTGTTGATTGAAAGCATGTTTAGTGGCTTGTGATTTGGATGCAATTGAGATGTATGATGTGATGTAGCATGTTGTGGGTACCCATTGCCAAATAAAAGCTAATGAAATGATGTTGATTTTGAATGAAATTGAGCTTGAATACTTGGATTGCTTACCTTGCTGGGCCTGACTTTGTTTTATTTGCATTGTTGTTGCATGGTAAAAGTATGGCACCACGTAGAGAGTTACGAGGTAATGTGCGAGCTACGGCTCCTAATGAGAATGAGAACGAGGAAAATACGGGTAGTGCGGTGTTACCTCCTCCTCCACCTGGTGGTGGTGGTGCTGAGAGGGAGAGAGCTGGAGCTGCAGCTGGTGCTGGAGCTGCTGGACCAGAGGTTGGTCAGGGGCAAGCTATGCCTGATATGTCTATGTTAGTACAAGCTACTGCGGGTGCTTTTCGAGCAGCAGTAGCTGGAGCTCAAGGAGCTGGGCATCAGGGAGATGCTGGAGTTAGACTACCTTTGGAGTGTCTGCGCAGTCTTGGTGGGACTGAGTTCAGGGGTATGTCTGCTGAGAGTTTGGAAGCTTGGCTAGAGAGTACCAAGCGAATCTTGGGACAGATGAGCTGCACGGAAGTGCAAAAGCTGGGTTGTGTTGTGTCCTTGCTGCAGGACGATGCGTATACGTGGTGGACGACCACCATAGCTGGGATGGCTGAAGCTGATATCACTTGGACATTCTTTCAGAATGTGTTCAAGAGGAGATATCTTGGTGTGAGATATCTTGATGAGAAGAAGCGTGAATTCATGTCTCTTACTCAAGGGAGCATGAGTGTGGCTGAGTATGAGGTGCAGTTTGTGCGACTCAGTCAATATGCACCGGAGCTGATACCTGATGAGCGGGCAAGGTGCGAGAGGTTCCGTTATGGTCTTGTGACGGATGTAAAAATGTATGTGCTGGCCACGGAATATGATGATTTTGATGTGTTGGTGGGCCGAGCCAAGGACATAGAGATGAACTTGGGTTTATCTGCTAGAGGTGCTAGAGCAAGTGCTGGGAAAAGATCAGCTGAGTTTAGTTCTAGTGGTGGACGGAACGAGAGGGGACGTGATCAGAAGTATCAGTCCTCAGCTAAGAGAGGTGGTGGTGCACCTGCTAGAGGAGGCAATGCCAGAGCTGATCCAAGTGCTTGTTAGATCTGTGGTTCACGTGGTCACATGAAGCGTGACTGTCCTCGTGCTGTGAGAGAGGTGCAAGCTCCTGTTGCGGCAGCTGGTAATGGGTGCTGGAATTGTGGTTCTGCAGACCACTTGAGGCGAGATTGTCCGAGGTTGGCTGGTGATCAAGTGCGTGCTCCTGTTGTTGCTGCACCGCAGAGAGGTCGTGGGCGCGGCCGTGGTAATTTCCAGAGGCGTGAGGAAGGTGGTCGTGGAGTAGCCCATGTTGTGGCTATTCAGCCTGAAGGTGGAGGTCAAGCGAGAGTGTATGCTCAGCGTGAGGGAAGGAATGATGCAGATGTGATTGCAGGTACCTTTACTTTGCAATCCTTGTCATTGCTTTCTTTGATTGATTCTGGATCTACGCATTCATACATTCTGCGTGAGCATGCTGAGTTGCTTGATTTGCCTGTTGAGTCTTTGGATGTTGGTGTTCGTGTCACTAGTTCTTTTGGTGAAACTGTTGTGACTCGAAAGCTTTATAGAAGGTGTCCCTTGGTTGTTCAAGAACATGTTTTTCATGTTGATCTTATGGAGTTGCCCTTTTATGGTTT
Source organism: Hibiscus tridactylites (assembly GCA_958450335.1). NCBI lineage: Eukaryota > Viridiplantae > Streptophyta > Magnoliopsida > Malvales > Malvaceae > Hibiscus > Hibiscus tridactylites. Next base: position 18,783,456 of record OY288278.1, on the reverse strand, counting down.
TGATGTGATCCTTGGTATGGATTGGCTTGCTGAGCATCGTGCTGTTGTGGATTGTGAAAATAAGCGAGTTTCGCTTAAGCTTGCGGATGATTATGAAGTGGTTGTGGTTGGCGAGAATGTGAAGTTTCTTGCCAATGTGGTGTCTACCTTGGAGGCGAGCAGGATGTTGAGGCAAGGTTGTGAAGCTTACCTAGCATTTGTGATGAATCCTAGCTCTAAGGAGCTGAGGGTGCAAGATATCCGAGTTGTGAAGGAGTTTCCTGGTGTTTTTCCTGAGGAGTTGCCTGGTTTACCTCCTAATCGCGAGGTGGAGTTTGGAATTGAGTTGTATGAGAATACAACCCCTGTGTCCATTACTCTCTATAGAATGGCACCTAAGGAGCTGAAGGAGCTGAAGACGCAGTTGCAAGAGCTGCTTGATCGTGGTTTCATCCGGCCGAGTGTGTCACCTTGGGGTGCACCGGTCTTGTTTGTGAAGAAGAAAGATGGCACTATGAGAATGTGCATTGATTATCGTCAGCTGAATAAGTTGACTATCAAGAATCGGCATCCTTTGCCGAGGATTGATGATCTCTTTGATCAATTTCAGGGAGCTGCTGTGTTCTCTAAGATTGATTTGAGGTCAGGGTATTATCAGTTGAAGGTGAAGGATGTGGATGTGCCTAAGACAGCTTTCAGGACGAGGTATGGGCATTATGAGTTCCTTGTGATGCCGTTTGGGTTGACAAATGCTCCTGCTGCTTTCATGGATATGATGAACTGTGTGTTTCATGAGTACCTGGACAAGTTCGTTGTGGTGTTCATTGATGATATCCTTGTGTACTCGCGTACTGAGGAGGAGCATGAAGAGCATTTGAGGATTGTTTTGCAAGCTTTGTTGGAGAATCAGCTTTATGCTAAGCTGAGCAAGTGTGAGTTCTGGCTTAAGGAGGTGGTGTTTCTTGGGTATGTGGTCTCAGCTGAAGGGATTCGTGTTGATCCTCAGAAGATCGAGGCGGTGATGAATTGGAAGGTTCCTAAGTCTGTTCATGAGGTCCATAGTTTCCTTGGTTTGGCGGGATACTACCGAAGGTTTGTGGATGGTTTTTCCAAGATTGCTGCTCCTATGACAAAGCTGTTGCAAAAGGATGTTAAGTATGAGTGGACGGAAGCGAGACAACAGGCTTTTGAGAAGCTGAAGGTGGCTTTGACGCAAGCTCCTATCTTGGTTCAGCCTGAATCAGGGAAAGAGTTTGTGGTCTATAGTGATGCATCCTATGTTGGTTTGGGATGTGTGCTGATGCAAGAGGGTAAGGTGGTTGCTTATGCGTCGCGGCAGTTGAAGGTGCATGAGCGCAATTATCCTACGCATGATGTTGAGCTGGCTGCAGTGGTTTTTGCTCTGAAGATCTGGAGACATTATCTGTATGGTGAGAAGTGTACGGTGTACACGGATCACAAGAGTTTGAGGTATCTGATGTCTCAGAAGGAGTTGAATCTTAGGCAGCGTCGTTGGTTAGAGTTGCTCAAGGATTATGATCTGACGATTGAGTACCATCCTGGAAAGGCTAATGTTGTTGCAGATGCCTTAAGTAGGAAAGTAGCTGTTGAGCTGAGAGCTATGTTTGCTTGCTTGAGTATTTCGCGTGATGGTGGCCTTGTGGCTGAGTTGCAAGTGAAGCCGTCTATGGTTCAGTTGATCAAGGATAAGCAGTTGTTGGATGATTCCTTGGTGTCTCATGTTCAGGATATCGCGGAGGGTAGACCTTCGGATTTCTGTTTTAATGATGATGGTGTGTTGTGTTTTGGGAGTTGGATAGTAGTGCCCAATGATGCTGAGTTGAGGCATGCTATTCTGACTGAAGGCCATAGTAGTCCTTTTGCTATGCACCCTGGTAGTACTAAGATGTATCGTGATCTTCGTGATGAGTACTATTGGGTGGGTTTGAAGAAGGATGTTGCGGAGTTTGTGAGCAAGTGTTTGGTGTGTCAGCGAGTTAAGGCTGAACATCAAGTTCCTTCAGGGTTGTTGCAACCGTTGAAAATCCCTGAATGGAAGTGGGAGAGGGTTACCATGGATTTTGTATTTGGTTTACCTTTGTCTCCATCGAAGAAGAATTCTGTTTGGGTGATTGTGGATCGCCTGACGAAGTGTGCGCATTTCTTGCCTGTGCATACTACATTTCCTTTGGATAAGCTGGCAGAGCTGTACATTGCTGAGATTGTGAGGTTGCATGGTGTGCCTAAGTCGATTGTGTCGGATAGGGATCCGAGGTTCACATCGCGTTTCTGGCAGTGTTTGCATCAAGCTTTGGGTACAAGGTTGCATTTCAGTACATCTTATCATCCTCAGTCGGATGGACAGTCTGAACGAGTTATTCAGATCTTGGAGGATATGTTGAGGTGCTGCGTGATTGAGTTCCAAGGTTCTTGGGAGAAGCATCTGCCTTTGGTTGAGTTCTCTTATAACAATAGTTATCAGGCGAATATTCAGATGGCACCTTATGAGGCTTTGTACGGGAGGAAGTGTAGGACTCCCCTTTGTTGGGCTGAAACTGGTCAAAAGTTGGTTTCGATGCCGGCTTTGTTGAAAGGGACCACTGAGAAGGTGAAGCTTATTTGTGAGCGGTTGAAGGCTGCCTCTGATCGGCAAAAGTCTTACGCGGATTTGAAGCGTAAGGAGATAGAGTATGCGGTGGGTGACCGTGTGTTCTTGAAGGTTTCGCCTTGGAGAAGGTGATGAGGTTTGGCCGGAAGGGTAAGTTGAGCCCTAGGTACATTGGACCATATGAGGTGGTTGAGCGTGTGGGTCCTGTTGCGTATCGGTTGAGGTAACCTCAAGAGTTGGAGAAGATTCATGATGTGTTTCATGTTTCTATGCTCCGGAAGTATAGATCTGATCCTTCGCATGTGATGCCTGTGGAGGAAGTGGAATTGAATCCGGATTTGACCTATGATGAGGAACCGGTGAAGGTTCTGGATTCGGATAGCAAGGTTCTTCGTGGCAAGACCATTGAGTTGGTGAAGGTGCTGTGGAAGCATCGAGGTGTTGAGGAAGCCACGTGGGAGCGGAAGGAAGACATGCTGAAGCAGTTTCCTTATCTCTTTCCTTCAGGTAAATTTCGAGGACGAAATTTCTTAAGGGGGGGAGAGTTGTAACGCCCCGGTTTTGGGCTTAGGAGTTTTGGGCGTTGACCGGTTTGGTCAAAGTGCTGTTCGAATCTAAAGGGGTGAAATTAGGAAAGCCTAGTTCGGGTTGCATTAAAAATATGGAAAAATGTTCTAAAATCATCCTTTAATATAATTAAGTGAACTGTGAAATCAATTTTGGAAAATGAGTTTTTGAAGGGTGACATTTTGGCTAGTGACCAAAATGTAATTTTTGAAAGTTCGGTGACTGTTTTATAAAGGGTTGAAACTTTGAATGTTTAAGGAGCTATTATTCCAAAAGTAGTTTCTCCAGATTTTTCTAAGATATTTTAAGCTATATTCTGATTTTAAAACATATCAAAAGAGGAGGGAAAGCCATTTTGGCTATTTTGATAACTAACTTCCTATTTTCTTTTCTCTCATTTTCTCTCAACCCAAACACTATCTTTCCAGAGAATTGTTTCTGATTTTCTCACCTAAATCTCTCCTTTCAACTCTCTTTTGATTCCTAATCATCATATCTACAAAACCTCATCATTTGCTACTTGATTCATCAAGGTTTTTGATTCCAAAAAGAGGAGAAACTCAAGTTTGGAGGTAAGAACGTCCTTCTCCTCTAAACTATCAGTTCTTTACTGAAATTCCTAAGTTTTCAATCCTTAATTGATGTTTTATTAAAGGCTTTTAAGATGTGAAATGGATCTTGGCTTATAATGCAAGATTTGGTGATTTTTGATGATTTTCGTTTGATCTGTTAAATCTGTGATTTGAGATGTGTTTTTGACGATATTTGAACTCTAAATTGATAAGGAATTGAGTTTTGATTAATGCAATCCCGGATAGGTTGAGTTTCCTAAGTTTAGCTTGTGATTCTTGGTTGTTTTTGAGGTGATCTTGTGGATCTGGTGTTGCTGGAGGTATAAGGATGTTAATAGGTTCTTTTTAGATGTTAAGTGATGTTAAAAGATGTTAGGTTTTTATGGTTAATGGCTGGGCTTTGTTGAGAAGTGGTTTGGATGCATTTTCGGTTGTGTTTGGTGGCCGAAAATGGAGTGTGGATGAGAGCAGCGAGTTTAGGTGCTTTCATTGAAGCAATTAATGCATGATGATGCATTAATCCTCTACTTTGATGTGTTAAAACAGGGGAGGCATCTTTGGATCCAAGAGTCGTTGATCTGGAAGCTTGATTTGGTGCTTCGGCAAGAGGCGAAGTGGAATCGGTGAGTGAAATTGGGTTTTCGGCTTTGAAACCAATGTCTTGGGAGCTTAGTTTAAGTCTAAACAACTTTGCTAAGCTCAAGTGTAAGTTTTCGGAAATACTCTCTAGTGGTGGCCATGATTTGATTGTTGTGCAATGTGGTTTATTGCATGTTTTAAACTCTGTTTTGAAAGCATGATTTAGCATGGTTAATGCTGTTTTTGTAAGCCATATGTTGAAGGAAGCTCAAGGTAAGAGTTCCTTGTTTTTGTACATTGATTAAATGTGGTTCGATGCTTTTAAGTGCATGATGAATATGGCTTGGTTTAATGCTTTAAAACAGTGGATAAATTGATGATAATGATGTATATTGGCAAGTGATGTTTTGAAAAGGTTAAGGTCACTAAGGTGGTTAAAAGTCCTTGAGTGAGCCTTGCTTATTTAAGAACATCAAGGTGGTTAAAAGTCCTTGGATGGTTCTTGCTATGGACACAAAGGTGGTTAAAAGTCCTTGTGTGATCCTTTCCATGGTGTTTAAAAGTCCATGGGGCCATGGTGTTTAAAAGTCCATGGGGCCAAGGTGTTTAAAAGTCATTGGGGCCAAGGTGTTTAAAAGTCCTTGGGGGTGAAACTTGATACGGACACAAAGGTGGTTAAAAGTCCTTGTGTGGTCCTTTCCATGGTGGTTAAAAGTCCATGGGCCAAGGTGTTTAAAAGTCCTTGGGGCCAAGGTGTTTAAAAGTCCTTCGGGTGAAAGTTGATGAACTTGTTTTTAAAGAAATGGAACTTATCACTTGTGGCCAATATGACATGTTATGATATGAAGCATGAGATGCTTGTTTTAAGTATGCTTTTGAGCATGTGCAATTGATGATTTGAAGCATGATTTATAAATGTTTTATAAATGCATTATTGAATGGTTTCATGAGCATTCCTCACTAAGCTTTTGCTTACGCTCTCTTTCGTTTTCTTAATTCAATAATGCAGAACATTAGAGTACTTTGAGGGCAGCAAGAAGGGCAAGCATTCAAGTGAAAGTAAAGCTCAAAGTATGGAAGGTTTCTTAAGTACATTTTTAGCTTTTGGTAATTTGGCAATGGGGGACCTATGTGTATGTTTTGGGAGAGGTTTTGAACTCCCTAAGTATGTTGAATGTTGATGAGAATGCTGGTTTTTGTGTTTGGCCTTTATATGCATGAATTGGAAGTTTATGCTTGAATGGCTTGCTTGTGTAGGAAGCATGCCTATAGATTTGGGGCTTTTCGTATATGATGTCGTTTTGATGAATTGTTGATGCAAGCATGTCTTATATATGTTGAATTGCATGTTGGTAAAGTTTGGTAGCATTTGGAGCATGATTGGATGTTTAATTGCATGTTTAAGTATGCATTTTGGGGCAATCTGTGCAGGGTGTTTCGGAACAGTATCACCCGTTTCGGAACAGGTGCCTTAAACAAGCCCAGGCGTCCGAAACGGGAGGGACCGTTCCGAAACAGTTTGGCTACTGCCAGCCCGTGTTTTGGTACGCGTTGCGGAACGGCCCCGCGTTTCGAAACGGGCTCTGCCTGTTTCGGAACGGGTGACCGTTGGGGGCTGGCATTGGCAGTTAAATGTTTTGAAATGTTTGCATTTTGGTCCTGAATCTTGTTTGTGCAATTGTATGAGTTTGGGATGTTCTTTTGAGCTGGAATTTCACAGTGAAGCATGAAACCTGACTAATTACAAGCTGGTAACTTTAATTTGGGTTAAGTCCTCATATTTATCAGAAATTACAATTTGGTCCCTAAAGTTGTACTTTGTTCAATTGGGTCCCTGTTTGATCTCTGATGTTTGTGATCTTTGAGTATGATGTTTGAGTGATCACAATTAGGGCTAATGTGCATCTAGACAAGATTAAAAAGAAAAAAAAGGGTCGTTAATCAAAGTTGACTTTCGGATTGACTTTGGTTTTCCCCGTGTGACTTTCTTAATTCGGGTCAACCGTCTAGGCCGGGTTAAGGGGGTTACATTAACCATCTTCTGAAGTATGTTGTTTACTTCTTTGTCGGATATCTCGACATGCCCATTGGTTTGAGGGTGGTATGATGTTACAATTCGGTGCTTTACTCTATATTTCCTTAGCGCAGTAGCAATTACCCTATTATCGAAATGTCTCCCCTCGTCGCTAATTATCGCCAAGGGAATGCCAATTCTTAAGAAGATGTTCTTGTGAAGAAATCTTTGCACAGTATTGGCATCGTTTTTCTGAGTGGTGATCGCTTCTACCTACTTTGACACATAGTCCCCTACCAGCAAGATGTACAAATTCCCACAAGATGCTGGGAATGGCCCCATGAAGTCAATTCCCCTTACATCGAAGATTTCGACCTCCAATATGTTCTGTAGTGGCATCTCATTCCTTCTCGATATATTCCCAGTCCTTTGGCACTCGTCAGAACTCTTACAAAAAGCTTGTGCATCCTTGAACAGTGTGGGCCAATAGAGACCGGATTGCAGAACATTGGCAACGATTTTGTTTTTTCCAAGGTGTCCTTCATAAGGGGAAGCATGACAGTGGTGAAGCACATCTTTCTGTTCGTCCTGTGGTATGCATCTCTTGATAATCTGATCTGCACAATGTTTGAAAAGAAGAGGTTTGTCCCAATAATAATGTTTTGAATGATTTTGGAACCTCTTCCAAGCTTGGTAGTTAAGATTAGGAGGTAATAACCCACTTACAATGTAATTAACAATGTCAGCATACCAAGGGGTTTCAAAAAGCTTACCTGCCGCCATGGATGTTGCGGCAGTGCTGGTGGCAGCGAACAACTGCTCATCTGGGAAGGTCTCCAATATGTCGGTCAGGTATGTGGATTGACTCCTTCCCATCTCCAGCCTTGACATGTGGTCTGCTACTTGGTTCTCTGTTCCCATCTTATCCTTGATGTCGATGTCAAATTCTTTCAGCACCAGAATCCAATGTATCAATCTAGGTTTTGCATCCTTTTTCGTGAACAGATACTTTAGTGTTGAATGGTCTGTATGGACCACAACCTTTGTTCCAAGCATATACGAACAAAACTTGTCGATTGAAAACACCACTACTAATAGATCCTTCTCTGTCGTGATATAGTTGACTTGGGCATCATTCAGTGTTTTGCTGGCATAATAAATCACATAGAAAAGCTTATCCTTTCTCTGCCCTAATGTTGCCCCGACAACAAAGTCACTGGAATCACACATTATTTCAAATTGAAAACTCCAGTCTGGTGGTTGTACGATCGGGGCTGTTACCAGCTTCTCCTTCAGTATTCTGAATGCATCAGTACACTCATCATTAAAATCAAAGGGACGATTATGTTCCAACATGTGGTATAAGGGCTTTGTAATCTTCGAGAAATTTGTGATAAATCATCGATAAAACCCGGTATGCCATAAGAATCTCCGAATCTCCTTGATTGTAGTGGGTGGCGACAGCTTTTAGATAACCTCTATTTTGGCTCTGTCCACCTCTATGTCGTGGCAGCTCGCCTTGTGGCCTAGTATTATTCCTTCATCCACCATGAAGTGGCATTTTTCCCAGTTCAAAACCAAGTTCCCCTCTTCGCATCTCTCAAGAACCTTCTGTAAGTTGCCTAAACAACCATCAAAGTTGTCTCCAAAGACGGAAAAGTCGTCCATAAAAATCTCTAGGAAATCCTCCACCATGTCGGAGAATATTGCCATCATGCATTGTTGAAAGGTCGTTGGTGCATTGCAGAGTCCGAATGGCATTCTTTGAAAGGCGTAGGTGTCTTACGGGCATGTGAAGGTGGTTTTCTCTTGGTCCTCCGGTGTGATTGCTATCTGGTTATAACCCGAGTAACCATCAAGAAAACAGTAGTAAGGTTTCCCCACTAATCTGTCAAGCATTTGATCAATAAAAAGGTAAGGGGAAATGGTCTTTCTGGGTAGCTTTATTAAGCATCCGGTAATCCATACAAACCCCCTAACTGGTCATAGTCCTGGTTGGGATTAGTTCGTTTTTTCATTGGTTATCAACGTTATGCCTCCCTTTTTGGGCACACATTGCATCGAGCTCACCCACTTGCTATCCGAGATGGTATATATGATTCCGGCGTCGAGCCACTTGATAATCTCTTTTCGTACCACCTCTCACATAGCCTCGTCCAATCATCTTTGGGCATCAATGGTCGGTTTATGATCATCCTCCAAGAGGATTTTGTGCATGCATAACGCTAGACTGATGCCTTGGATATCAGCTATAGTCCATCCAATGGCCTTCTTATGCTGTTGTAGCATTCTGATTCGCCAATGCTCCTATTCTTGCATTAACTTGGAAGAGATGATTATATGCAATGTATCATTTAAACCAAGAAAGACATATTTAAGCTGCCCTGGCAGGGGTTTAAGATCTAGAACAAGTGGCTTTTCAATAGAAGGCTTTGGGATTATATGTTCATTCGAGGTATAATTTAGAGGCTCAAAGAACTTACATGGACGTATGTCGATCGAATTTACCTCCTCAGTACCTTCAGTGTCGGATGTTTCTGAGTCGGAGGAGTCACTGTCGTCGTTGCTGGCGTGATAGTCTTCCGGGTGGCTGCGGTGGCAGTGACAAAACTGTCTGTCGTGGCAGTTCGACCTGATGCAGGGTTGGTCAAGGACTACTTTAGAGATTGCCTTGCACTCTTCTTCTGCATCGGCCTATTTTATTGCGTGGAGAACATTGAGTTTGATTTGCTGATCATTCACTCTCATGGTCTATTCTCCTTTCTTAACATCGATCACAGTTCTTCCTATGGCTAGGAAGGGTCGCCCCAGGATGATCGGTGTGTTTTCATCTACTTCACAGTTTAAAACAAGAAAGTCAGCAGGAAAAATAAATTTATCCACTCTTACAAGAATATATTTGATCTTCTCTTTTGGTTGTACGTAAGAGCGGTTTGCCAACTACAGCATGACTGTCATGGGCCTTGCTTGTCCAATACCTAATTTATGAGACACAGATTTGGGCATTAGATTTATTCTATTACCAAGATCACAAAGTGCCTTACCCACGAACTTATCGCCAATTATGCATTTTATGATGAAGCTCCCAAGGGCCTTCTTCTTTTGGGGTGGATGCTTGTGCAAGATTGTCATGCATCCTTCTGTCATCTTCACCGTCTCAAATTCCCCAAGTCTAGACCTTTTAGACATTGCGTCCTTGAGAACCTTCACATAACTGGGCATCTGCTTGATGGCCTCTAGCAGCGGAATGTTAATGTGTATCTGTTTAAAAATATCATAAATCTTTTTAAGCTGGTACTCGTGTTTTTGTTTCTGTAACCGCTATGGAAAAAGAGTTGGAGGACGGTAATCTTCAAGGAGTCATTCACATGGAATTTGGATCTGAAGAGGTTTGATTTCTTTAGCATCCTTTGTTCGTTTTGCTGTCGTGGCAGGTGTGTCGACAGCAGGTTGTTTTTCCTCTCCAAGGGCAGTGTTCATAGCAGCTATATATAGGGTCGGCTCCTCACTTTGTATGTTCTTCATCTCCGGCCATTGTAATTGTTTCCTACTCCTGGTTGTGATTGCTTTACACTGTTCTTGTGTGGGTTTTCTAGTGACCTCAGTATGACTAGGGAATCCTCCGTTCTGCCTCGGCTTGATATGTTGGGAAAATTGGCCCATCGGTGTCACCAGAGATTTCAGGGTAGCCTCATGGTTTGTCATCCTCATTTCTGACTTGTCCATGAATGATTCAGTTTTCTTGACAAAGTGATCCATGTTCGCCATGCATGCTCCTTTTTATGGCATAAATGTTGCCAAGGTCTGTTATAATATACTAGGTATGGCTGTCGGCTGCTATTGTGACTGCTGCTGCGGCTGATGTCGTGACAAAATTCTAGGTACTCCTTGGTTTTGGTTGTTCTGCATTGGAGGATTCAGGCACATTGTTCGGATTGCTCCAGGAAAACTTAGGATCTTTCCTCCAGTTGGGATTGTAATTGTTGGAATCATAGTTTCTCGGCTTGTTATAATTCCCAACATACATCCCTTCTTCTAGCTGTAAAGGACAGTCTTTTAAATTGTGGTTCCCACTACATGTCACACATACCTCTTCTGCAGAATATACGACTTTAGAATCTTTCCGCTGCAAATTTTCCACTATATTTGTGAGGTATGCAACATGTGATTTCATTGAATTATAAACTTCATAATCCTTTACAGATATCCCTCGTTTGCCCCCTCTCCTAGCTGTAGGAAATTGCTTATCGTTCTTTGCTAGCTTTTTCAACACTATCATTGCCTCGTTTGGTTCCTTATCCAGTAATAGCCCATTCGCTGCCGAATCTATTCTCAGTCGAGTGTGTTTATTGGTAGCGTTGAAGAATTTTACAACCTGATTCCACATAGGGAATCATGCATCGGGCAGTTCCGTAAAAGAGTTGTAAATCTGTCCCACGCCTCATGCATTGGTTCATTATCTTCCTGCTGAAAAGTAGAAATCTTGTTACGCAATATTTCAGATAAATGAGAAGGATTAAAACGAGATAGGAATTCACGAGAGAGATCTGACCAAGTTTGTATTGAACCCAGCGTTAATTTATTCGACAAAGTTTTAGCTCTATTTCTCAATGAATGAGGAAATAACCAGAGCCTTAGTACTTCCGGTTTTATTCCTGGCAGTCTGAACGATCCACAGATTTCTTCGAATTTTTTCATATGTTCTCGGGATCCTTTGTTGCGGAACCATTAAACTTGCCAGCGTAATTTATCATGCTGAACATGACAGGTTTCAGCTCGAAGTTTTCATCATCCACGTCTGGCAAGGTGGTTTCTAGTTCAACATGGTCGTTGACCATGTAGTCTCGACAGGACTGCCATGTGGCAGCGGTAGCAGGTCGTTCATTCCAGGCATATTGGGGAGGATCAACAATAACCCTCTGGTTATTGTTGCCTGGGTCATCTACCCCGTCGTTGTGCCTTCCGTTCACGATTACTTCTAGTTGCTCCTCAAGATAGTTGTTTCTTGCTATCTAGAGTCAGGCATGGTTCCTGAGTTGGTACGTGTGTTCGATTTCTTGGTGTACTTCGTACTCAGGTTCTTTGCCTCGTCTAGATCTGCGCATAAGCAAACAACAAAACTTGTGAAAAGCACGGAGTAAATAACACCACTAAAAACAGAAAAATAAAAAGAAAATGTGCAGTAATAAAAAAGGCAAAGATATGTTGCCAGTCCCCGTCAACGGCGCCAAAATCTTGTTGTGTGTAAAAGAGTCCTATTGCAAATAGTGCAAATGTACACGACGCAAGTAGTAAAGTGATACTTGGAGTATCGGATATCGTCTCCATAGGGACTGGAAATAACTCTATCCTTGAATTTCTGCACAAGAGGAAGAAAATAGTTTAATTGAATGGTGAAGTAATCTTGAGAAATAAGTAAAGTAAAAGATAGGGAAATCAGGTTTAAAGAATGGGTCGGTATTGATTTGCTTAGTAGTGCAGGTGTTGCACTGTTAGAGAAACTTCTGTCTTCTGTCGTCGTTGCTATCACGGCAGCATCTGTCGTGGCAGACGTCTGTTGATGTCACGGTAGCGATCACACAACTATGTACTTCAAGCTTGGCAAGAATCCCTACTATGACATGTCCTATCTCAAGGCCCAAGTTCTATTGATGAACACTTCTTAGATGATACCTCCCAGCGTGAATCTGTAACGCCCTAATTTTGGGCCTAGATGTTTCAGAGTTTGAATCGGACCGGTCGAGAACAGTTCGAATCTTTAAGAGAGATTTAGGGAACACCTAGTTCGGGATGCTTTAAAATTATGGAAAAGTATCTAAAAATCCTCATTTATTATACGGATTCTTGTGTTGGAAACAATTTTACAAAATTAGGTTTGGAAATACTACATTTTGGCGTAGTGACCAAATCGCGATTTTTGCCAAAGTTGAATAGCGACTGTTTTGTAAAGGATTGAAACTTTGAATCTTTAAGGAGTTATATTTACCAAAATTTTTTAATTAGATTTCTATTTATTTTGGGTACTTTTATTAATGTTTTAATTAAGGGAAATAAGGATTATTAAAAAGAAAATCTATCTTTGACTTTTCATAACTACCTTACGTTAGTTTTCTCTCATTTCATTTTCTCTCAAATTCTTTTCAGCCAAACACATTTCCTCCATCAATTAGCCTCTGATTTTCATTTCTTTTGATGAGATTTGAATCTCCTTTTGATTTATAATCTTTTCCTCATTAAATCCTCTTGCTTTCACTTTGGATTTTTAAGAAAACTTGCCCAAATCAAGGAGAAATTAGTCATTACATGTAAGCTTCGTCCTTATCCTCTAATATTCAGTTATTTACTGAAATTCCCAAGTGATCAATCATTTGTTAATGATTTTTGAGTTGCTTTAATGTTAGAAACATGAAATTGTGTTAAAACTCAAGATTCTTGGATAGATCTTGATGATTTTTGTGGTTGTTGGTAAGACTCTATTTTGAGGTTGTTTTCTAATGTATTTTGGATGGTAATTGATGTTATAAATGAGGTTTTATCTAACAAATCTCAAATAGGTTTGGATTCTTAAGTTTTGCATGCTAGAATGGTGGTTTTTGGGGTGGTTTTGGTGTTCTGTTATAGCTGGAGGTATAAGGACGAGTTTATGGTAATTTTTGGTGTTGATTGATGTCTAGAAATGATTAGAAGTGATAGATCTTGGCTGGGCTTTGTTTTGGGAGAGTTTGGAGATGATTTCGGTTGTTTTGTGTGGCCGAAACGAGGCTTTTGAGTAGAGCAAGGGGATTAGGTGTGTGGCTGATGATTTCAGTGCATGATGATGCATTAATCCTCTGCTCTTATATGTTATGAACATGGGAGACATCTTCGGATGCCTTTGGTGTTGATCCGGTAGTACCAGGAGCTTTGATAGCGTTTCGGAGAGCAAACGAAATGTAATCGGTGAGTGCGAATGGTTTTAGAAGTCTTTGAAGGACAAAGAAACAAGGTTTGGTTATTTAGGAAAGGTTTGAAACACCTTCCTATGTCCGAAAGTAAGTACGGCTAGATTTGCTCTCAAATATGTGGTTGTTGCCCCTAAATTGCTTTTACATGCTATTTCTTTGAGATAGAAATATTCCTACTGTTTTTATGCATGATTTGTAGCATGAGATGATTCTTTGAAGAGATTTCATGAGATAGCATGTTGCAATGATGAGTTTTAAGATTTTGATTAAAGGCAAAGCATGTGTTATGATTTTGAAATGAGTTGAGAACGTTTTGAGAATTATTGCATTAAAATAGTAGGTGATATGATGTTTTTGACATAATGTATCGGCATAGAAGATGAGATACTTACCGGATATAATTGATCGATCAATAGGATGAGTGTAACCCCCTTAACCCGGCCTAGACGGTTGACCCGAATTGAGAAGATTACACGGGGAAAACCAAAGTCAACTCGAAAGTCAACCCTGATTAACGACCTTTTTTTTAATCTTGTCTAGATGCACATTATCCCTAGATATATTCACAAGATCATCATATTCAAAGATCATAACAATCAGAGAACATTCAGGGACTCAATTGAACAATTTACAACTTTAGAAACCAAAATGTAAATTCTAAAAATTATAAGGACTTAATCCAAATTAAAGTTACCAATATGAAATTAATCATCTTTTATGCTTCTCTGCCAAATTTCAGCTCAAAAGGACATCTCAAACTCATACAATTGCATAAACAAGTTTCGGGACAAAAACGCAAACATTACAAAACATCCAACCAACAATTTCAGTGCCCAACGGTCGAGTGTTTCGGAACAGGGAGGACCCGTTCCGAAACGCAGGACCGTTCCGCAACTGGTTCCGAAACAGTGCCTGGCAGTGGCATTGTAACCCCCGTAGCCCGGTCTGGACGGTTGACCCGAACTACGAAGATTACACGGGGAAAACCAAAGTCAACCCGAAAGTCAACCTTGATTAACGACCCTTTTTTTTCTTTTTAATCTTGTCTAGATGCACATTAACCTTAGATGTGATCACACAAACACCATGCTCAAAGATCACAAACATCAGAGATCAAACAGGGACCCAATTGAACAAATTACAACTTTAGGGACCAAATTGTAATTTCTGAAAATTTTAAGGACTTAACCAGATTTCAAGTTACCAACTTAAAATTAGTCATGTTTCATACTTCCCTGCCAAATTTCAGCTCAAACGGACATCCCGAACTCACACAATTGCACAAACAAGATTCAGGACCAAAACGCAAACATTTCAAAACATAAAAGATACTTTTAACTGATTTTAACGGTTCGGTATCGATACGCCACGTGTCGTATCGATACTCGGGGAAGGCAGAAACCAAATTCTAGCAAGGGTATCGATACCCTTCCCCCAGTATCGATACTCCACTCATAAGGTATCGATACTTGTTCATCAGTATCGATACCCCTGGCCTGAAACTTGCATATTTGGCTCAGGTGTATCGATACCCCAAGCCCGAGTATCGATACCCCTGCCTGAAAACAACTCAAAAACAGCATCAAACATGCTTCAAACATCAAATTAACATCACCAAATCATTCCTCAAAGATAAACAACATGCAGAGACCATAAATGCATCATCAATTCAACAAATAACCAACACATATGGAAAGCCCCAAAATCAAAAGCATGCTTCCTACTCAAGCTATCCATTTAAACATAAACTTACCAAAGCAACCTCAATTAAGCCAATTCATGTTCAACAACATTAACAACATCATTTAACATTCATGATCAACATAAACGATCACATACACATAAGCCCGAGAGATTCTACCCCATTGCCCTTATCAACTATAGCTATTCACCGAGACATACATCTCCATTGGAGTCCACCTTGAATCCCTTGCTCCTTGCTGCCCAAACCTCAAGAATCTGCATTGATGGACAAAAAGGAGCGTAAGCACATAATGCTTAGTGAGGAATGCTCAAAACCAAAACTCCATCAATGCAGCGGGTCTTTAAAACACATTAAAACCAACCCGATTTGCGTTCCAAAACCACGTTTGAAAACTCTTTTCAACATCAAGCTCAAATCATGCATAAACACCATATGCCAAGCTTAAACAAAACCATGGAAAACACTTCCCTTTAGCAACATACCTTTCTTAAACTTGGAAACCACATCAAGTAAGAAACCACTTAAAACCATAATTCAATTAAACCATTTCATGCATTTAATCAAGGCATTATAAAACCATAACATCATACTCACATGCCTTTAACAACAAGTCATACATGACTTCAATGCAACATAGGTAATCCATGCTCTCATGCAACATTTATCAAATGACAACCAACACTTGTTCAACATACAAGTAACATGCTTTCACTAGCATTATACACATTTCATGCAACAATGCATCTTACCAAGCATCTCATGCTTCTCATGCAAACATGCATCAACTCAAGCATCTCATGCTTCACATGCAACCATGCATCATTTCAAGCAATCTCATGCTTCACATGCAACCATGCATCATTTCAAGCAATCCCATGCTTAACATGATCAAGAACATTATATTGGCTTCCAAGAGATCAACCATATTCACTTTCCAACTTTCAACCCGATCGGATACGCGGATCACAAGCGTGTCCCAACGCTTCCTACACACTACCCAATCCAAGGTCTTCCCGTGGGCAACAACCTCCACTGACCTCAATCTCCTAAGGTTCCCATGTATGGACTTTTAAACACCATACAACCTTAGCTTTTCCTCAAGGTTACCATGTATGGACATACACCCTTGACATGCACAAGGTCTTCCCGTATGGACTTTCAACCACCATACAACCTTTGCATAACCGATTGGTAGTTGTAGACATCATCTAACGAGATCCGGGACATCACACACAAGATCCACACATGGACTTAACCATAGCCATTTTGATCTTAACAAGTACAAGGTTCTCACATAAGGACTTTTAACCACCTTATAACCTTTACTTAACCAAGGTCTACCGTGGGCAACAACCTCCACTACGACCTTAAGCAACCGAGGTCCTCCCGTGGGCACACCCTCCACTGACCTCATCTCGTTAGGAATACTTGAGGGGAGTTTATCCGGTCCACACTTGACCACTCCGCCATCAAGGCGACTTTATTCACGGTGCACCCAATCCTATAGCCGGCTAATTATACCCGATCAACGAACCAAGAACCATTCACATCTCTTGCCAACATAACCATCTTACCATAATATCCAATGTTCCACATGCATAAACATAATGCAAGGCCATCACATCATTAGCTCAATGATTCACATGCATACACATAATGCAACACTATCACATCATTAGCTCAATGATTCACATGCATAAACAATATGCAAAAAGGGTACAATTATCATCATTAATCATCATCAACTCACTGTTTTTAAGCATCATACTAAGCCAATGAACAACATGAAACTCTATGCATCAAAATCACAATTTCCATAAACATAACCAAGGATCTCTTGCCTTGAGCATCCTTCTCAATTGACTTTCTAACCAGCATTAAATCATGCTAAAAACATGCTTACAAAACAGAATTAAACCATGCACAACACTTGCATATCAATCATCAACCACAATTGATTTTAAAGCCAAAACATACACAAACCAAGAGCAAAAACCTCTTCACTTACTCTTGAGCTTAGCAAAGTTGTTTAGACTTAAACTAAGCTCCCAAAAACCTTCAAACCATGTTTCAAAAGCTGAAATCCCAACTTCACTCACCGATTACCAAACAAGCTAGCCAACAAGCTTCCCAAACTTCCGAAACCTTCCGAAAACACCTCCAAGACTCAAGGATCAACCTCCCCTGTTTCAAGCACATAAAAACAGAACATTAATGCATCCATATGCATTAAAACACCAGCAACATCAACACAACTCGCTGCTCATCACAAAACTAACAATTTGGCTACCAAACACAACCGAAATCACCTCCAAACACTTCCAAAACTTAACCCAGCCAAGATCCATCACTTCTAACCATTTTTATACATCAAATAACATGCAAAATGATCACAACCACGTCCTTATACCTCCAGGTATAACAGATCACCAAAAACACTCCAAAAACAACCAAAAACTCAAGCCAAACTTAGGAAATTCAACCTATCCGGGATTGCATTGATTAAACCTCAACTTCTAATCATTTTAGCATTCATTTAACATCATTTTAACACCTCAAAACCCTGCTTAAACAGATCACACGAAAATTTCACCAAAATCACCAAATCTTGCATTTTAGCCAAAAATCAAGATCTCAATTGAAAAGCCTTTAATAAAACATGAATCAAGGATTGAGAACTTAGGAATTTCAGTAAAGAACTGATAGTTTAGAGGAGAAGGACGTTCTTACCTCCAAACTTGAATTTCTCCATTTTAGAGCCAAAATGCTTGATGAAACAATTTGCAAATTGAGAGGTTTTGATGATGAGATGATTAGGAATCAAATGAGAGTTGAAATGAGAGATGTAGATGTCAAAATCAGAGAAAGAAATCTGGAGAATCTTGTTTGGGTAGAGAGAAAATGAGAGAAAAGAGAATTTGAGAGAAAATAGAAAATTAGTTGGAAATTGGTTAAAATGATTTCCCTCTCTTTTCTTAATCTTTAAAATCAGATTTTAGACTTAAAATATCTTAGAAAAATCTGGAGAAATCCTTTTTGGAATAATAGCTCCTTAAAGATTCAAAGTTTCAATCCTTTATAAAACTGTCCCGCAACTTTCAAAAATTACATTTTGGTCACTAGCCAAAATGTCAACCTTCCGAACCTCATTTTCCAAAATTGATTTCACAGTTCACTTATATATATTAAAAGATGATTTTAGAATATTTTTCCATATTTTTAATGCAACCCGAACTAGGTTTTCCTAAATTCCCTCTTTTATATTCGATCAGCACTTTGACCGAACCGGTCAACGCCCAAAACTTCTGAGCCAAAAACCGGGGCGTTACAACTCTCCCCCCCTTAAGAAATTTCGTCCTCGAAATTTCAACCGGAAAAAGAGAACACAACCTTCTCAAGCAACACACAAGGCACACAAAACCTTAACCAACACCACTGATCACTTTCCACACAAAACTTCCACCACTCACTGTTCATAAATCCAAACTCTCAAGGGTAACCACATCCCAACCTTCCACACAACCAGATTATGCACAAACCCAACATCAACCTGAAAAACTTCAGCTCTTACAGCAAACAACACTGTAACACACAACTCCCAAGACTGGTTTATACAGAAACAACAACTAAACCAACTTAGCCACACTAGGCAAACCCCTCAACCTCTAAAACTCTTGCGATTCCCAAACCTTTTCCAAAGATTTTCCCAACAAGCAGAAATCTTTAAACATCAACTGTTTACACAAACTCTCTAACGAAGCTGACAATCCTTCACATCCGCCAAAGACATTACCATAACAGCTCACCAGCACCAAAAACCAAAATCACATCACAACCTCAACTTGAAACCTTCAGCCATTCCACATACCATCAACAGACTTCAAACAAAACTTTCTTAACCACAACTAGCCAACCACTTCTCACAAGAACCCAAACAACCAACGAAAACCTTCGATCCTTCACAGCCCTTCACTACAAACTTCAACAAGAACACTTGCATTACCAGAACATTACTGACCCAAAACACACACAACAGCTTCAGAACTCTTCATAGATTACTAAGAACCAACACAACCCTTCACAACAACTTAAAAGCTAAACTACCTCAGCACTTGGGAAACACAACCCCAAACTGCAACATCACTTAGCACCAAGGAACTACCACTTCCTTTTAGCTAAACAAACCACTTAGCTGATACTAACCACAACTGATACCTTCACCACCAAACCACTAAACTCTCAGAGCACCAACACCATCCTTTTACCAACAAGTCATTCCACTCTCACCATCACAAGCAACTGATTTAACAACTCCAGCACTTCTAACTCACACTCTTAGCACCAAACACCTCCACAAACCCATCATCCCACTTAATCCAACCACAACACTAACAGATTCGATTAGTTATTATCGAGCGTGAACATCGTATGCATGATCACCTGCATGCCCTATCAATGTCTGATGTACATGTATGCAAAACCTCTAATGTCATGCCACATGTATGCATGGACCAACATATATATAATATAGTATATATCAATGCTTTTAACTGTGCATGAATGCCAGTTCACACCCTCCAATAACATCCTCAAAATCTGTCTAAGAACAACCTCCTTACTCATCTTTAACTTAACTATCTCCATCATACCAACAACCATTAACCACAAGATACTTACTCAAGCCTTCTTTACACCCAAGATATTACTAACCACAACTACCATTACCCCAAACATGCTAGCAACAAGACTAAACTTACCACGCAAGGAAAAACCAACAGAAACCAAACTAAGCAACTAAAGCAAAGATCACTTAACAAGGTTACCTGAAAACATAACACCACTCTGAAGCTTCATCGAAAGAGCTCTCTTCCTTGCGGAACCAACATCCTTCCGCGGCACAACTGCAGCACCAACAAACACACCAGGGTCACCACTAACTCCTTGCGATAAGAAACCTTGGCTGTTCTGCGCCAACATTAAGCAATCACGCTTCATGTGTCCAGCAGACCCACACTTCCAGCAAACTTCATTTCCCAAACTCTTCACAACCTTCTGCTTTTTATGCCACCTCTGAACCTCGCCTCGGTCGCGCCCACGACCTTTCTGAGATCCTTTTGCCAACATCAAAGCTGACTTCACTCCAAGAGGACAATCACGCTTGACATGCAACTTGGAACCACAATTCCAACAAACACCTGCGCCCCAACAATTTCCAACATGTTGTCTTTTACAACGGTCACACACAGACGACTGAGCTTCCACTCCTTGCTCAAGCAACACTTGCTCACCAACAGCATTAGCCACACCTTGCTCAACCCTTGGAAATTCCCTTCCAAGATACCTTTCATAGAAAGCAGATACAAAGAAATCCCAATCAATATCAAGGGTATGTGACGCCACAACCACAGATGTCCACCAAGAACAAGCATCCTCCAGCATCAGAGAAACAACACTCCCCAGCTTACAAGCATAATCACAGCCTTCCTGATCCAAAATCAGAACTACATTGGCCAACCAGGCCTCAAACATCTCCGGGGAAGAACCATGGTACTCCTCAGCACCCAAATCAAACAAATGCTGTTTCGGCAAACCCACACATTTAGCCAGCACATCCACTGATTCCACCTCAACCGTAGCCTGAGATGTTCCCAACACCTCCTGAACAACAGGTAAAGAACTTTCCATCCCGGAACCAGCTTCCTTCCCTTGCCTTACCATCTCAACTTCAGTCACAGAAGACTGAGACAAAACACCTTTACAAAAGGGCGAATCCTTTGACTTAACAACCTGCCCCAAGGCAGCCACCATCTCACTCATCCTCCACTCTTTCATCATCTTTGCCATACCACTAACAACAAACAACATACAATCACAACAAACAAACAAAACCTGTTAGACCAGCATTAAGCAAGGATTCAAACTCCAACTCCAAAATAACACAATAGCTATATTAATAAGGCAATGGGTATCCCAAATCCTCCCCCTTTACATGACATAACAGTCAACACAACATGGATATCACAACATCAAGCATATCAACAACATACCTTGATCATGCTTACACCAAACAACATCCAATAGCACCAGCACATTAACAACATAACATGCTCAAAACGCATTCATCATGCATAGCATCAGCTCATAACATCAACACATATCCACATGATCTCAACCAAGATTCATAACCACAAATCATGCTTGCATACATCAGCAACATGCTTAAAAACATTAACAGCATATTCAGAACACATGCTTCAACCAACTTCCAATCATACAACAAGATAAACATCAAGCACACTTACCACCACAACTTACCGTTTTCCCCAACCTTCGCAACTCAGCTCTGATACCACCAAATGTAACCCCCGTAGCCCGGTCTGGACGGTTGACCCGAACTACGAAGATTACACGGGGAAAACCAAAGTCAACCCGAAAGTCAACCTTGATTAACGACCCTTTTTTTTCTTTTTAATCTTGTCTAGATGCACATTAACCTTAGATGTGATCACAGAAACACCATGCTCAAAGATCACAAACATCAGAGATCAAACAGGGACCCAATTGAACAAATTACAACTTTAGGGACCAAATTGTAATTTCTGAAAATTTTAAGGACTTAACCAGATTTCAAGTTACCAACTTAAAATTAGTCATGTTTCATACTTCCCTGCCAAATTTCAGCTCAAACGGACATCCCGAACTCACACAATTGCACAAACAAGATTCAGGACCAAAACGCAAACATTTCAAAACATAAAAGATACTTTTAACTGATTTTAACGGTTCGGTATCGATACGCCATGTGTCGTATCGATACTCGGGGAAGGCAGAAACCAAATTCTAGCAAGGGTATCGATACCCTTCCCCCAGTATCGATACTCCACTCATAAGGTATCGATACTTGTTCATCAGTATCGATACCCCTGGCCTGAAACTTGCATATTTGGCTCAGGTGTATCGATACCCCAAGCCCGAGTATCGATACCCCTGCCTGAAAACAACTCAAAAACAGCATCAAACATGCTTCAAACATCAAATTAACATCACCAAATCATTCCTCAAAGATAAACAACATGCAGAGACCATAAATGCATCATCAATTCAACAAATAACCAACACATATGGAAAGCCCCAAAATCAAAAGCATGCTTCCTACTCAAGCTATCCATTTAAACATAAACTTACCAAAGCAACCTCAATTAAGCCAATTCATGTTCAACAACATTAACAACATCATTTAACATTCATGATCAACATAAACGATCACATACACATAAGCCCGAGAGATTCTACCCCATTTCCCTTATCAACTATAGCTATTCACCGAGACATACATCTCCATTGGAGTCCACCTTGAATCCCTTGCTCCTTGCTGCCCAAACCTCAAGAATCTGCATTGATGGACAAAAAGGAGCGTAAGCACATAATGCTTAGTGAGGAATGCTCAAAACCAAAACTCCATCAATGCAGCGGGTCTTTAAAACACATTAAAACCAACCCGATTTGCGTTCCAAAACCACGTTTGAAAACTCTTTTCAACATCAAGCTCAAATCATGCATAAACACCATATGCCAAGCTTAAACAAAACCATGGAAAACACTTCCCTTTAGCAACATACCTTTCTTAAACTTGGAAACCACATCAAGCAAGAAACCACTTAAAACCATAATTCAATTAAACCATTTCATGCATTTAATCAAGGCATTATAAAACCATAACATCATACTCACATGCCTTTAACAACAAGTCATACATGACTTCAATGCAACATAGGTAATCCATGCTCTCATGCATCATTTATCAAATGACAACCAACACTTGTTCAACATACAAGTAACATGCTTTCACTAGCATTATACACATTTCATGCAACAATGCATCTTACCAAGCATCTCATGCTTCTCATGCAAACATGCATCAACTCAAGCATCTCATGCTTCACATGCAACCATGCATCATTTCAAGCAATCTCATGCTTCACATGCAACCATGCATCATTTCAAGCAATCCCATGCTTAACATGATCAAGAACATTATATTGGCTTCCAAGAGATCAACCATATTCACTTTCCAACTTTCAACCCGATCGGATACGCGGATCACAAGCGTGTCCCAACGCTTCCTACACACTACCCAATCCAAGGTCTTCCCGTGGGCAACAACCTCCACTGACCTCAATCTCCTAAGGTTCCCATGTATGGACTTTTAAACACCATACAACCTTAGCTTTTCCTCAAGGTTACCATGTATGGACATACACCCTTGACATGCACAAGGTCTTCCCGTATGGACTTTCAACCACCATACAACCTTTGCATAACCGATTGGTAGTTGTAGACATCATCTAACGAGATCCGGGACATCACACACAAGATCCACACATGGACTTAACCATAGCCATTGTGATCTTAACAAGTAAAAGGTTCTCACATAAGGACTTTTAACCACCTTATAACCTTTACTTAACCAAGGTCTACCGTGGGCAACAACCTCCACTACGACCTTAAGCAACCGAGGTCCTCCCGTGGGCACACCCTCCACTGACCTCATCTCGTTAGGAATACTTGAGGGGAGTTTATCCGGTCCACACTTGACCACTCCGCCATCAAGGCGACTTTATTCACGGTGCACCCAATCCTATAGCCGGCTAATTATACCCGATCAACGAACCAAGAACCATTCACATCTCTTGCCAACATAACCATCTTACCATAATATCCAATGTTCCACATGCATAAACATAATGCAAGGCCATCACATCATTAGCTCAATGATTCACATGCATACACATAATGCAACACTATCACATCATTAGCTCAATGATTCACATGCATAAACAATATGCAAAAAGGGTACAATTATCATCATTAATCATCATCAACTCACTGTTTTTAAGCATCATACTAAGCCAATGAACAACATGAAACTCTATGCATCAAAATCACAATTTCCATAAACATAACCAAGGATCTCTTGCCTTGAGCATCCTTCTCAATTGACTTTCTAACCAGCATTAAATCATGCTAAAAACATGCTTACAAAATAGAATTAAACCATGCACAACACTTGCATATCAATCATCAACCACAATTGATTTTAAAGCCAAAACATACACAAACCAAGAGCAAAAACCTCTTCACTTACTCTTGAGCTTAGCAAAGTTGTTTAGACTTAAACTAAGCTCCCAAAAACCTTCAAACCATGTTTCAAAAGCTGAAATCCCAACTTCACTCACCGATTACCAAACAAGCTAGCCAACAAGCTTCCCAAACTTCCGAAACCTTCCGAAAACACCTCCAAGACTCAAGGATCAACCTCCCCTATTTCAAGCACATAAAAACAGAACATTAATGCATCCATATGCATTAAAACACCAGCAACATCAACACAACTCGCTGCTCATCACAAAACTAACAATTTGGCTACCAAACACAACCGAAATCACCTCCAAACACTTCCAAAACTTAACCCAGCCAAGATCCATCACTTCTAACCATTTTTATACATCAAATAACATGCAAAATGATCACAACCACGTCCTTATACCTCCAGGTATAACAGATCACCAAAAACACTCCAAAAACAACCAAAAACTCAAGCCAAACTTAGGAAATTCAACCTATCCGGGATTGCATTGATTAAACCTCAACTTCTAATCATTTTAGCATTCATTTAACATCATTTTAACACCTCAAAACCCTGCTTAAACAGATCACACGAAAATTTCACCAAAATCACCAAATCTTGCATTTTAGCCAAAAATCAAGATCTCAATTGAAAAGACTTTAATAAAACATGAATCAAGGATTGAGAACTTAGGAATTTCAGTAAAGAACTGATAGTTTAGAGGAGAAGGACGTTCTTACCTCCAAACTTGAATTTCTCCATTTTAGAGCCAAAATGCTTGATGAAACAATTTGCAAATTGAGAGGTTTTGATGATGAGATGATTAGGAATCAAATGAGAGTTGAAATGAGAGATGTAGATGTCAAAATCAGAGAAAGAAATCTGGAGAATCTTGTTTGGGTAGAGAGAAAATGAGAGAAAAGAGAATTTGAGAGAAAATAGAAAATTAGTTGGAAATTGGTTAAAATGATTTCCCTCTCTTTTCTTAATCTTTAAAATCAGATTTTAGACTTAAAATATCTTAGAAAAATCTGGAGAAATCCTTTTTGGAATAATAGCTCCTTAAAGATTCAAAGTTTCAATCCTTTATAAAACTGTCCCGCAACTTTCAAAAATTACATTTTGGTCACTAGCCAAAATGTCAACCTTCCGAACCTCATTTTCCAAAATTGATTTCACAGTTCACTTATATATATTAAAAGATGATTTTAGAATATTTTTCCATATTTTTAATGCAACCCGAACTAGGTTTTCCTAAATTCCCTCTTTTATATTCGATCAGCACTTTGACCGAACCGGTCAACGCCCAAAACTTCTGAGCCAAAAACCGGGGCGTTACAGGCATATCCGTTCTGGAACAGCTCCTTCCGTTTCGGAACGCCCAGGCCATTTCAGGCCCCCGTTCCGATACGGTAGCACCTGTTCCGAAACAGGCTGCCCAGATTGCAAAAAATTGCTGGTTTATCATGCAATTGACCAACCGAACATGCTCCAAAAGCCACCAAATTATACCAGCAAGTCATACAACATACAAAGAACATATTTGCGTCAACCAAACATCATCATGGCATCAATTATGAAAATCCCCAATTCTATAGGCATGCTTCCTACTTAGCAAACCATTCAAGCATCAATATTCCAAAACCACAACTCAAAGGCCAATTACACGTTCCAACATTATTAGCAACATAAATCCAACTTAGGGAGTCTAAAACATCTCCCAAAACAACCACATAGGTCCCCCATTGCCAAATTACCAAAAGCTAATAGTGTTTAAGAAACCTTCACCATACATGAGCTTTGTTCACCACTTGGATTCTTGTCCCCCTTGCTGTCCTCAATGCACTTTAATGCTCTGCATTATTGGTTAAAGAAAAGAGAGAGCGTAAGCAAAAGCTTAGTGAGGAATGCTCATTTAAAACCATACAATAATGCATTTACAAAACTCACTTATAACCTTAATTCAAATCATCATTTGTACATGCTTAAAAGCACTAGAACAAGCATCTCATGCTTCAAATTCATAACATGTCATATTGGCAACAAGTGATACATTCAACATAAGACTCACAGATGGACTTTTAAGCACCATTGTGATCTTATAATTTCCAAGGACCACACATGGACTTTTAAACACCATTGTGTCCTTAACGAGAATCATCCATGGACTTTTAAACACCATGACAAGGACCACACAAGGACTTTTAAACACCTTTGTGTCCTTAACAAGAATCTCCCAAGGACTTTTAAACACCTTGGAGTTCTTAAGTAACAAGGCTTACACAAGGAATTTTAACCACCTTTGTAACCTTAGCCAAGAGCCAACCATGGACTTTTAAACACCATGTTGCTCTTAAAATACACAAGACTCACCCAAGGAATTTTAACCACCTTGGTGATCTTAACCAAGAACCAACCATGGACTTTTAACCACCATGTTGTTCTTAAATAAACAAGGCTCACACAAGGACTTTTAAACACCTTTGTGACCTTAAACATCACTTGCCAATATGCATCATTTACAACAATATTCCACTGTTTTAAAGCATTTAACGAAGCCATAAACATCATGCATCTTTAAGCATCAAACCACATTTAAACAATGTTCAAAAACAAGGATCTCTTACCTTGAGCATCCTTCAACACATGGCTTATAATCTCAGCAAATAAACATGCTAAATATGCTTTCAAAACAGGATTTAAAACATGCAAACAAACCACATTGCATACAACCAATCCATGGTTCATCATCAAGAGAGTTTTTCGAAGACTTACTCTTGAGCTTAGCTAAGTTGCTTAGACTTAAACTAAGCTCCCAAACCTTCAAAACATTGGTTTCAAAGCTGAAAACCAAAATCCACTCACCGATTCTGTTTCGCCACTTGCCGAAACACCAATCAAGCTTCCGGATCATCACCACTTGGATCCAAAGATGATTCCCCTGTTTTAAACACATCAAAGCAGAGGATTAATGCATCATCATGCATTAATAGCTTCAATGAAAGCACCTAAACCCGCTGCTCTCATCTACACTCCATTTTCGGCTGCCAAACACAACCGAAAATGCATCCAAACAACTCCACAACACTACCCAGCCATGATCCATCAAATCTAATCATCCTTAAACATCAATTAACATCCAAAAAGGATCTAACCACGTCCTTATACCTCCAGCTATAACAGATCAACAAGATCACTCCAAAAACCATCAAAAACTCAAGCAAAACTTAGGAAATTCAACCTATCCGGGATTGCATTAATTAAACCTCAATTCCTCATCAATTTAACATTCATTTATCATCAAAAAGACACCTCAAATCACTGCTTAAACAGATCATACGAATTTTAACCAAAATCAATCAAATCTTGCATTTAAAAGCCAAGATCAAGAACACAACCTTAAAACCTTTTATAAAACACAAATTAAGGATTGAGAACTTAGGAATTTCAGTAAAGAACTGAGAGTTTAGAGGAGAAGGACGTTCTTACCTCCAAACTTGAGTTTCTCCCTTTTAGAACCAAGATTTCTTGAAAATCCACTTAGCAAATGGTAAGGTTTTGATGAGGAGATGATTAGCAATCAAAAGAGAATTGAAAAGAGATATTTAGCTGACAAAATCAGAGGGAAAAGCTCTGGAGAGAGATGTTTGGTTTGAGAGAAAAGATGAGAGAAAATGAAAATGGAAAATGGAAAAGTTAGTTGGAAATTAGGAAAAATATCTTCTCTCCTTTTTAGCTTTATTTAAAAACCTTTAATAAATCATTTAATATCTTAGAAAAATCTGGAGAAACTCCCATTGGGTAAATAGCTCCTTAAAGATTCAAAGTTTCAATCTTTTTTAAAACAGTCTCACAGTTTTCGAAAATTACATTTTGGTCACTAGCCAAAATGTCACCCTTCCAAACCTCATTTTGTAAAATTGATTTCACCATTCACTTATATATAATAAAAGAGGATTTTAAGACATTTTTCCATATTTTTAATGCAACTCGAACTAGGCTTTCCTAATTTCACCTTTTTATATTCGAACCGCACTTTGACCGAACCGGTCCAAACCCAAAACTTCTAAGCCCAAAACCGGGGCGTTAGAACTCTCCCCCCCTTAAGAAATTTCGTCCTCGAAATTTACCTGAAGGAAAGAGATACGGAAACTGCTTCAGCATGTCATCCTTCCGTTCCCACGTGGCTTCTTCAACACCACGGTGCTTCCACAACACCTTTACCAACTCAATGGTCTTGCCTCGAAGAACTTTGCTATCCGAATCCAGAACCTTCACCGGTTCCTCATCATAGGTCAAATCTGGATTCAATTCCACTTCTTCCACAGGCATCACATGTGAAGGATCCGATCTATACTTCCGGAGCATAGAAACATGAAACACATCATGAATCTTCTCCAACTCTTGAGGTAACCTCAACTTGTACGCAACAGGACCCACACGCTCAATCACCTCGTATGGTCCAATGTACCTAGGGCTCAACTTACCCTTCCGGCCAAACCTCATCACCTTTTTCCAAGGTGAAACCTTCAAAAACACATGGTCACCCACCGCATACTCAATCTCCTTACGCTTCAGATCCGCGTAAGACTTTTGCCGATCAGAAGCTCCCTTCAAACGCTCAGAGATGAGCTTCACCTTATCGGTGGTTCCTTTCAACAAAGCCGGCATCGGAACCAACTTCTAACCCGTTTCAGCCCAACAAAGAGGAGTCCTACACTTCCTCCCGTACAAAGCTTCATAAGGTGCCATTTGAATACTTGCTTGATAACTATTGTTATAAGCAAACTCCACCAAAGGCAAATGTTTCTCCCAAGAGCCCTGGAACTCAATCACGCAGCACCTCAACATATCCTCCAAAATCTGGATAACACGCTCGGACTGACCATCCGACTGAGGATGATAAGATGTACTGAAATTCAACCTTATACCCAAAGCTTGATGCAAACACTGCCAGAAACGCGATGTAAACCTCGGATCCCTATCCGACACAATCGACTTAGGCACACCATGCAGCCGCACAATCTCAGCAATGTACAGCTCCGCAAGCTTATCCAAAGAAAACGTAGTATGCACAGGCAAGAAATGCGAACACTTCGTCAGGCGATCCACAATCACCCACATTGAATTCTTCTTCGACGGTGACAAGGGTAAACCAGATACAAAATCCATGGTAACCCTTTCCCACTTCCATTCAGGGATTCTCAACGGTTGCAACAACCCTGAAGGAACCTGATGCTCAGCCTTAACTCGCTGACACACCATACACTTGCTCGCAAACTCTGCAACATCCTTCTTCAAACCCACCCAATAGTACTCATCACGAAGATCACGATACATCTTAGTACTACCAGGGTGCATAGCAAAAGGACTACTATGACCTTCAGTCAGAATAGCAAGCCTCAACTCAGCATCATTGGGCACTAGTATCCGACTCCCAAAACACAACACACCATCATCATTAAAACAGAAATCCGAAGGCCCACCCTCCGCGATATCCTGAACATGCGGTACCAAGGAATCATCCAGCAACTGCTTTTCCTTGATCAACTGAACCAAAGATGGTTTCACTTGCAACTCAGCCACAAGACCACCATCACGCGAAATGCTCAAACTGGCAAACATAGCCCTCAACTCAACAGCTACCTTCCTACTCAAGGCATCCGCTACAACATTAGCATTTCCAGGGTGATACTCAATCGTCAAATCATAATCCTTGAGCAACTCCACCCAACGTCGCTGCCTAAGATTCAACTCCTTCTGAGACGTCAGATACTTCAAACTCTTGTGATCCGTATACACAGTACACTTCTCACCATACAGATAATGCCTCCAGATCTTCAAAGCAAAAACCACCGCAGCCAACTCAATGTCATGCGTAGGATAATTGCGCTCATGCACCTTCAACTGCCGCGATGCATAAGCCACCACCTTACCCTCTTGCATCAACACACATCCCAAACCAACATAGGACGCATCACTATACACCACAAACTCTTTCCCTGATTCAGGTTGAACCAAGATAGGAGCTTGCGTCAAAGCCGCCTTAAGCTTCTCAAAAGCCTGCTGTCTCGCTTCCGTCCACTCATACTTAACATCTTTTTGCAACAGCTTCGTCAAAGGTGCAGCAATCTTAGAAAACCCATCCACAAACCTACGGTAGTATCCCGCCAAACCAAGGAAACTACGAACCTCATGAACAGACTTAGGAACCTTCCAATTCATCACCGCCTCAATCTTCTGAGGATCAACACGAATCCCCTCAGCAGAAACCACATGCCCAAGAAACACCACTTCACTTAACCAGAACTCACACTTGATTAGCTTGGCATAAAGCTGATTCTCCAGCAAAGCTTGCAAAACAATCCTCAAATGCTCTTCATGCTCCTCCTCAGTACGCAAGTACACGAGGATATCATCAATGAACACCACAACAAACTTATCCAGGTATTCATGAAACACACGATTCATCATGTCCATGAAAGCTGCAGGAGCATTTGTCAAACCAAACGACATCACAA
Organism: Hibiscus tridactylites; assembly: GCA_958450335.1. NCBI lineage: Eukaryota > Viridiplantae > Streptophyta > Magnoliopsida > Malvales > Malvaceae > Hibiscus > Hibiscus tridactylites. The sequence continues at coordinate 18,752,840 of OY288278.1, read as the reverse complement.
GGAACTCATAATGCCCATACCTCGTCCAGAAAGCTGTCTTAGGCACATCCACATCCTTCACCTTCAACTGGTAATACCCTGACCTCAAGTCAATCTTAGAGAACACCGCTGCTCCCCGAAATTGATCAAAGAGATCATCAATTCTCGGTAAAGGATACCGATTCTTGATAGTCAACTTGTTCAGCTGACGGTAATCAATGCACATTCTCATAGTGCCATCGTTCTTCTTCACAAACAAGACCGGTGCACCCCAAGGTGACACACTCGGCCGAATGAACCCATGATCAAGCAACTCTTGCAATTGCGTCTTCAGCTCCTTCAACTCTTTAGGTGTCATTCTATAAGGGGTAATGGACACAGGAGTTGTATTCTCATACAGCTCAATCCAAACTCCACCTCGCGATTAGGAGGTAATTCAGGCAACTCCTCAGGAAACACACCAGGAAACTCCTTCACAATCCTGATATCCTGCACACGCAACTCCTTAGAGCTAGGATTCATCACAAAAGCTAGGTAAGCTTCACAACCTTGCCTCAGCATCCGGCTCGCCTCCAATGTAGACACCACATTGGCAAGAAACTTCACATTCTCACCAACCACAACTACCTCATAATCATCCGCAAGCTTCAACGAAACTCGCTTATTTTCACAATCCACAACAGCACGATGCTCAGCAAGCCAATCCATACCAAGGATTACATCAAAACCATAGAAAGGCAGCTCCATAAGGTCAACATGAAAAACATGATCTTGAACAACCAAAGGACATCTTCTATAAAGCTTTCGAGTCACAACAGTCTCACCAAAAGAACTAGTGACACGCACACCAACATCCAAAAACTCAACAGGCAAACCAAGCAATTCAGCATGCTCACGCAATATGTATGAGTGCGTAGATCCAGAATCAATCAAGGAAAGTAATGACAAGGATTGCAAAGTAAAGGTACCTGCGATCACATCCGCATCATTCCTTCCCTCCCGCTGAGCATACACCCTGGCTTGGCCGCCACCCTCAGGCTGAATAGCCACAACATGGGCCACTCCCCGACCACCTTCCTCTCTCCGCTGGAAATTACCACGGCCGCGCCCACGACCTCTCTGCGGTGCAGCAACAACAGGAGCACGCACTTGGCCACCAGCCAACATAGAACACTCTCTCCTCATATGATCCGTAGATCCACAGTTCCAGCACGCATTACCAGCTGCCACAACAGGAGCTTGCACCTCCCTCACAGCACGAGGACAATCACGTTTCATATGGCCACGTGAACCACATGTCCAACATGCACTCGGATCAACTCTAGCATTGCCTCCCCGAGCAGGCGCACCACCACCTCGCTTAGCTGAGGACTGATACTTCTGATCACGTCCCCTCTTGTTCCGTCCACCACCGAAACTATATTCAGCTGCTCGCTTACCAGCACTTGACCCAGCACTTCTAGCAGATAAACCCAAGTTCATCTCAATGTCCTTTGCTCAGCCCACCAGCACATCAAAATCACTATACTCGGTAGCCAGCACATACATCTTCACCTCCGTCACTAAACCATAACGGAACCTTTCACACCTTTCTCGCTCATCCGGAACAAGGTCAGGTGCGTATTGACTGAGTCGAACAAACTGTACTTCATACTCAGCTACAGACATGCTCCCTTGGGTAAGAGACATGAACTCCCTTTTCTTTTCATCTAGGTACCTCACACCTAGATACCTTCTCTTGAACGCATTCTGAAAGAATGTCCAAGTTACGTCAGCATCTGCCATCCCAGCGATAGTGGTTGTCCACCACGTATATGCATCATCCTGTAGCAAGGATACTACACAACCCAGCTTCTGCACATCAGTGCAACTCATCTGCCCCAAGATTCTCTTGGTACTCTCTAACCAAGATTCCGAACCTTCAGCTGACAAACCCCTGAACTCAGTCCCTCCCAGACTGCGCAAACGTTCCAAGGGTAGTCTGACTCCAGCATCTCCCTGATGCCCAGCTCCTTGAGCTCCAGCTACTGCCGCTCGAAAAGCACCAGCAATAGCTTGCACCAACATCGTCATGTCAGGAATAGCTTGCCCCTGACCAACTTCAGGTCCAGCGACCCCAGCATCAGCTGCAGCTCCAGCTCCTTCACCCCCAGCACCACCACCACCAGGTGGAGGAGGTAAAACCGCACTTTCAACATTCTCTTCATTCTCATTCTCATTTTGAGCCGCAGCTCGCACATTACTCCTTAACTCTCTACGAGGTGCCATACTCTAATAATGCAATCACAATGCAAATAAACAAAGTCAGGCCCAGCAAGGTAAGCAATCCAAGTACTCAAGCTCATTTTCACTTAAAAACAACATCATTTCATTAGCTTTGATTTGGCAATGGGTACCCACAACATGCTTCATCACAGCATACAACTCAATTGCAACATTTTTACAATTCACTCGACATGCTTTCACTCAACAAGCATACAAAGCATACATACTTAATTCATCCACATACTCATTCCCAATTACTCGAGAACTCAGCTCTGATACCACCAAATGTAACCCCCTTAACCCGGCCTAGACGGTTGACCCGAATTAAGAAGATTACACGGGGAAAACCAAAGTCAACTCAAAAGTCAACCCTGATTAACGACCCTTTTTTTAATCTTGTCTAGATGCACATTATCCCTAGATATATTCACAAGATCATCATATTCAAAGATCATAACAATCAGAGAACATTCAGGGACTCAATTGAACAATTTACAACTTTAGGGACCAAAATGTAAATTCTGAAAATTATAAGGACTTAATCCAAATTAAAGTTACCAATATGAAATTAATCATCTTTTATGCTTCTCTGCCAAATTTCAGCTCAAAAGGACATCTCAAACTCATACAATTGCATAAACAAGTTTCGGGACAAAAATGCAAACATTACAAAACATCGAACCAACAATTTCAGTGCCCAACGGTCGAGTGTTTCGGAACAGGGAGGACCCGTTCCGAAACGCGGGACCGTTCCGCAACTGGTTCCGAAATAGTGCCTGGCAGTGGCATATCCGTTCCGGAACAGCTCCTTCCGTTTCGGAACGCCCAGGCCATTTCAGGCCCCCGTTCCGATACGGTAGCACCTCTTCCGAAATAGGCTGCCCAGATTGCAAAAAAATTGCTGGTTTATCATGAAATTGACCAACCGAACATGCTCCAAAAGCCACCAAATTATACCAGCAAGTCATACAACATACAAAGAACATATTTGCGTCAACCAAACATCATCATGGCATCAATTATGAAAATCCCCAATTCTATAGGCATGCTTCCTACTTAGCAAACCATTCAAGCATCAATATTCTAAAACCACAACTCAAAGGCCAATTACATGTTCCAACATTCTTAGCAACATAAATCCAACTTAGGGAGTCTAAAACATCTCCCAAAACAACCACATAGGTCCCCCATTGCCAAATTACCAAAAGCTAATAGTGTTTAAGAAACCTTCACCATACATGAGTTTTGTTCACCACTTGGATTCTTGTCCCCCTTGCAGTCCTCAATGCACTTTAATGCTCTGCATTATTGGTTAAAGAAAAGAGAGAGCGTAAGCAAAAGCTTAGTGAGGAATGCTCATTTAAAACCACACAATAATGCATTTACAAAACTCACTTATAACCTTAATTCAAATCATCATTTGTACATGCTTAAAAGCACTAAAACAAGCATCTCATGCTTCAAATTCATAACATGTCATATTGGCAACAAGTGATACATTCAACATAAGACTCACACATGGACTTTTAAACACCATTGTGATCTTATAATTTCCAAGGACCACACATGGACTTTTAAACACCATTGTGTCCTTAACGAGAATCATCCATGGACTTTTAAACACCATGACAAGGACCACACAAGGACTTTTAAACACCTTTGTGTCCTTAACAAGAATCTCCCAAGGACTTTTAAACATCTTGGAGTTCTTAAGTAACAAGGCTTACACAAGGAATTTTAACCACCTTTGTAACCTTAGCCAAGAGCCAACCATGGACTTTTAAACACCATGTTGCTCTTAAAATACACAAGACTCACCCAAGGAATTTTAACCACCTTGGTGATCTTAACCAAGAACCAACCATGGACTTTTAACCACCATGTTGTTCTTAAATAAACAAGGCTCACACAAGGACTTTTAAACACCTTTGTGACCTTAAACATCACTTGCCAATATGCATCATTTACAACAATATTCCATTGTTTTAAAGCATTTAACGAAGCCATAAACATCATGCATCTTTAAGCATCAAACCACATTTAAACAATGTTAAAAAACAAGGATCTCTTACCTTGAGCATCCTTCAACACATGGCTTATAATCTCAGCAAATAAACATGCTAAATATGCTTTCAAAACAGGATTTAAAACATGCAAACAAACCACATTGCATACAACCAATCCATGGTTCATCATCAAGAGAGTTTTTCGAAGACTTACTCTTGAGCTTAGCTAAGTTGCTTAGACTTAAACTAAGCTCCCAAACCTTCAAAACATTGGTTTCAAAGCTGAAAACCAAAATCCACTCACCGATTCCGTTTCGCCACTTGCCGAAACACCAATCAAGCTTCCGGATCACCACCACTTGGATCCAAAGATGATTCCCCTGTTTTAAACACATCAAAGCAGAGGATTAATGCATCATCATGCATTAATAGCTTCAATGAAAGCACCTAAACCCGCTGCTCTCATCCACACTCTATTTTCGGCTACCAAACACAACCGAAAATGCATCCAAACAACTCCACAACACTACCCAGCCATGATCCATCAAATCTAATCATCCTTAAACATCAATTAACATCCAAAAAGGATCTAACCACGTCCTTATACCTCCAGCTATAACAGGTGAACAAGATCACTCCAAAAACCATAAAAAAACTCAAGCAAAACTTAGGAAATTCAACCTATCCGGGATTGCATTAATTAAACCTCAATTCCTCATTAATTTAACATTCATTTATCATCAAAAAGACACCTCAAATCACTGCTTAAACAGATCATACGAATTTTAACCAAAATCAATCAAATCTTGCATTTAAAAGCCAAGATCAAGAACACAACCTTAAAACCTTTTATAAAACACAAATTAAGGATTGAGAACTTAGGAATTTCAGTAAAGAACTGAGAGTTTAGAGGAGAAGGACGTTCTTACCTCCAAACTTGAGTTTCTCCCTTTTACAACCAAGATTTCTTGAAAATCCACTTAGCAAATGGTAAGGTTTTGATGAGGAGATGATTAGCAATCCAAAGAGAATTGAAAAGAGATATTTAGGTGACAAAATAAGAGGGAAAAGCTCTGGAGAGAGATGTTTGGTTTGAGAGAAAAGATGAGAGAAAATGAAAATGGAAAATGGAAAAGTTAGTTGGAAATTAGGAAAAATATCTTCCCTCCTTTTTAGCTTTATTTAAAAACCTTTAATAAATCATTTAATATCTTAGAAAAATCTGGAGAAACTCCCATTGGGTAAATAGCTCCTTAAAGATTCAAAGTTTCAATCCTTTTTAAAACAGTCTCACAGTTTTCGAAAATTACATTTTGGTCACTAGCCAAAATGTCACCCTTCCAAACCTCATTTTGTAAAATTGATTTCACCATTCACTTATATATAATAAAAGAGGATTTTAAGACATTTTCCCATATTTTTAATGCAACCCGAACTAGGCTTTCCTAATTTCACCTTTTTATATTCGAACCGCACTTTGACCGAACCGGTCCAAACCCAAAACTTCTAAGCCCAAAACCGGGGCGTTACAATGAGAGTGTACTATAAACTAAAAATCGTATGTGCTCTTTGGAATTGGGCAATGGGGGTAGTGCCATCCCAATCCAAAGTGAGAATCCGATGATTAGAGATACCATTGGGGTAGGACTTGGTGAAATACCCAAGCTTTGTGGCGATGAGAGATACCTTCATGAGAGTCCGATGATGAGAGATTCCACCGGGGTAGGACTTGACTTTGAGTCAAGTTAGTCCGCATATCCGAGTAAAGATGAAATGTGAAATGCCAATATAAAATATGGAAATGTATTTGATTCACATGTGACATATGAAGAGATGTTTTATGCTATGAGAAGTGAATATGAGATTATGATATGAATTGCTTTTGTTTTCATTTATCATGTGTATGGCCTTGCCATGAGATTAACATTGGTTTAAATGCATGAGATAGAATAGAGGTACATGTAGTTTCAAATAAAGTTTTGTAACACCCCAAATTTGGGCTTAGAAGTTTAGGGTCTGAACCGGTCCGGTCTGAGAAACTGTTCGAATATAAAAGGGAGTTTCCTAGAACACCTAGTTTGGGCTATTTTAAAAATATGGAAAATAGCTAAAAATTCTCTTTTAATATATTAAAGTGAATGGTGAAATCAATTTTATAAAATAAGGTTTGGTAATGCTAAATTTTGGTGTAGTGACCAAATCGCAGTTTTTACAAGTTAGCTAGTGACTGTTTTGTAAAGGATTGAAACTTTGAATCTTTAAGTAGCTAATTTTACCAAAAAACTTTTCCACCAGATTTTTCCTTAATTTGGGTGATTTAATTAATGTTTTAATTAAATGAAATGTTAGTTAATTAAATGGAAAACTACCATTGACTTTTTATAACCATTTTTACGTCAAATTTCTCTTCTCCCAATTTCTCTCAATTTCCTTTCAACCAAAAACTTTCTCTCCAGCAAAAAACCTTTGATTTTCACTCCTTTTGATGAGGTTTTAATCTCTTTTTGATTCTCAATCAACTCCTCATCAAATCTACTTGTTTTTCTACATTGAATTTTCATGGAAACTTGCCCAAATCAAGGAGAAATCATCTTTTAGAGGTAAGCTTATTCTTCTCCTCTAAATACTCAATTCTTTACTGAAATTCCCAAGTTGTCAAATCCTTTATTAAAGATTTATGAATGGTTTTAATTTTGGAAACAAGGAATTTTCTTAAAACTCAAGATTTGGAAGAGATCTTGAAGATTTTCGTGGTAATTGATTGGGCTCTGTTTTGAGATGGTTAAACGATGTTATAAATGAGGTTTTATCAATCAAATCCCGAATAAGTTGTTTTTCCTAAGTTTTTGCTCGTAAAAATGGTGGTTTTGGGGTGATTTTGGTGTTTTGTTATAGCTGGAGGTATAAGGACGAGTTTTTGGTTTTTTTTTTATGTTAATTGATGTTTAGAAATGATTAGAAGTGATGGATCTTGGCTGGGTTATGTTTTGGAAGAGTATGGAGGTGATTTCGGTTGTGTTTGGTAGCCGAAATGTTGTGTTTAGGTAGAGGAGCGAATTTAGGAGTGTTGGCTGAAGATTTCATTGCATGATGATGCATTAATCCTCTGCTTTTATGTGTCTAAAACAGGGGAGACATCTCCGGAAACTTTTGGAGTTGATCTAGAAGCTTAATTGGCGTTTCGGCAAGCAAGCGAAACGCAAATTGGTGAGTGCGATTGGGTTAGAAGTCCTTGAGGACAAAAATACAAGGTTTGGGGATTTAGGAGAGGTTTGAAACACCTTCCTAAATCCAGAAGTAAGTATGGTTTGAGTTGCTCTCTTTTAAGTGGTGTTTGGCCCTAAAATGATTTTTACATGCTCATGGTTTGAAATTGATAAATTCCTACTGCTTTTATGCCTGATTCATAGCATGAGATTATGCTTGTAGAGATGTCATGAGATGGCATGTTGCATTGATGAGATTTGAGCTTCTGGTTTAAAGCAAAGTATGATTTATGTTTGAAAATGTGATGAGAAAACCTTTGAGAAATATTACATGAAAACAGTAGGTTTGATGATGTTTTAACAAATTATATTGGCATAGATGTTGAGAAACTTACCGGATATATTGATCGATCAATAGGATGAGAGTGCACTATAAACTAAAAATTCGTACATGCTCTTTGGTTAAGCGAAAGAGAGATATTCCAATGATGGGCATTCCATCGGGCAAGACTTGGTGAAATAACCAAGCTTTGTGGCGATGAGAGATTCCACCGGAAGCTATGTTGCTAGACAAGTGAGTACGGTGATGCAAGATTCCACCGGAAGAGTCTAGTGTAGAAATGTGTCCGCATATCCGAGTATTAATGAGATGTTAAATGCCAATATAAATGATGAAATGGTTTTTGTTACACATGTACCTTTGATGAAATGATTAATGCTATGAAATATGCATATGAGATTTGTTTTAGAAATGCTTTGATGATACAAACATGTGTATGACCTTGCTATGAGTTTTGCATTGGTAAATGCATGAGATAGAATTGAGGTGCATGTGGTTTGAATGAAAAGTTGCTTTCAAAGGTTTTCAAGCATGTGTTAGAATGAGCACGTTGTTCAAAAGGTTTTGTGAAAAGGTTTCCAAGATATGCATTATTGTGTTGGTTTACTTTAGAGCATGCCTCACTAAGCTTTGTGGTTACGCTCTCTCTTTACCAATAATGCAGATAAGTGAGGTGTTTTCGGGCATCAAGGAAGCTAAGTTCATCAAAGAAAGTCTAAGCTCATGTATGGTGAAGTTTCATACACTTTAGTTTTGATAGATTTGCAATTGGAAACCAAGAATTGTATTTGGGAGATGTGTTAAACTCCCTAAGGTTGTGGCATGTTTGTTTTGGCTTGTTGGGATTGTAAATGGCCTTAATTTCTTGTTTTGAGGTTGGATTGCATTTTTGGGTTTTGATGCTAGGAAGCATGCTTCTAGACTAATGAGATTTTGTGTTTGATGCCTTGATTGTGCTTGAGTGTTTCAAATGTGTCCCTTATATGTATGTTGAGTTGCTGGTATGATTTTGGCGTCTTTGGAACATGTTTGAGTAGGTTAATGAGTGATAAACCAGCAATTGCTGCTGTTTCTGGGAAATTCGTATCGAAACACCCTCTAGTGTTTTGGAACGGGGACCTGTAATGACCCTTGTTTTTTGAAATGGTGGAGGCTGTTTCGGAACGATTTGGCTATTGGAAAGCCTTGTTTCAGAACTAGTCTCGGAACACACCCGCATATCAAAACAGTCAATGTTGTTTCCATACAACGTTTCGATACGATAGGTGAGTGTTCTGAAACGGGTGACCATTGGACACAAATTTGAATTGTTTTGATGTTTGCATGCTTTACATTTTAGTCTTAAATGTTGAAATTGCAATTTCCTGAGCTTGAGATGTCTTTTAAGGTTGAAATTTGGTAGAGAAGCTTGTAACATGACTAATTTCATAATGGTAACCTTGAACCCAATGAAATCCCTCCAATTTATAGAAATTACATTTTGGTCCCTAATCTTGTGTGAAATGCAATTGAGTCCCTATATGTTAACCGATGGTTGTGCCTTTCTCAATCGTGTCTCGTGTGTACTCACTTAGGGTTAACAAGTATCTAGACAAGATTAAAAAGGAAAAAAAGGTCGTTAATCAAGGTTGACTTTCGGGTTGACTTTGGTTTTCCCCGTGTAATCTTCGTAGTTCGGGTCAAGCGTCTAGGCTGGGCTAAGGGGGTTACATTTATTGGTATTAGAGCCAAGTTATCGAATAATTGGGGTTTGATATGTGATTGTTGTATATGATTATGTATGAATAGGACTTTTTAGTGAAGTTTTGATGATTGAACGGTGATATGTGTTTAAGCTGAGATGTTTTTGTGTTGCCTATTGTATGTTAGGGTGTGATTGGGGATCCCATTGCCATATCGAAACTAATGAGAGGAATTGTTTTTGAAAATGTGCTTGAGTACTTGGATTACTTACCATATTGTGCCTAATTGCAATTATTGTATTTTTGTCAGTGCATTGTTTTCTTTAAAATGGGGCCATGTATGTAACCCCCTTAACCCGGCCTAGACGGTTGACTCGAATTAAGAAAGTCACACGAGGAAAACCAAAGTCAACTCGAAAGTCAACCTTGATTAACGACCCTTTTTATCTTTTTAAACTTGTCTAGATGTACTTTAACCCTAATTGTGATCATACAAACGACATACTCAAAGATCACAAACATCAGAGATCAAACAGGGACCCAATTGAACAAATTACAACTTTAGGGACCAAATTGTAATTTCTGACAATAAAAAGGACTTAACCCAAATTAATCTTACCAACTTGAAATTAGTCAGGTTTCATGCTTCTCTGTGAAATTTCAGCTCAAAAGGACTTCTCAAGCTCACACAATTGAACAAACAAGATTCAGGACCAAAATGCAAACAATTCAAAACATATAACTGCCCATGTCAGCCCCCAACGGTCGACCGTTCCGAAACAGGTTGACCCTGTTCCGAAACACGGGCCGTTCCGAAACGGGTTCCGAAACATGGCCTTGGCAGAGACCAAACCGTTTCGAAACGGTGCATACCGTTTCGGACGCCTGGGTTCATGTAAGGCACCCGTTCCGAAACGGTGCACACTGTTCCGAAACGCCTGCACAAATTTCAGCAAACTAGCATACCAAAACATGCAATTGATCATTCAAACACGCTCCAAATGTCACCAAACTTTACCAACATGCAATTCAACATATATAGGACATACTAGCATCATCAAATCATCAAAACAACATCACAAGCAAAAAGCCCCAATTCTATAGGCATGCTTCCTACACAAGCTAGCTATTCAAGCACAAACTTCCACAACAAGCATATAATGATCCAATCCAAAGACCAGCACTTAAATCATCATTCAACATACTTAGGGAGTTCCAAACACCTCCCAAAACATACACATTGGTCCCCCATTGCCAAATTACCCAAAAGCTAAAAAGTGCTTATAAAACCTTCCATACATTGAGCTTTACTTGAACTTGTTTGCTTGCCCTCCTTGCTGTCCCTCAAGGTTCTTTAATGCTCTGCATTATTGAATTAAGAAAACGAGAGAGCGTAAGCAAAAGCTTAGTGAGGAATGCTCTTAAAAACCATTCAATAATGCAATTAAAAACATTTACAAATCATGCTTATAATCAACATTTGCACATGCTCAAAAGCATACTTAAAACAAGCAATCTCATGCTTCAACATAAACATAACATGTCATATTGGCTCAAGTGACAATTTCCATTTTCTTAAAACAAGTTCATCAACTTCCCAAGGACTTTTAAACACCTTGGCCCCAAGGACTTTTAAACACCTTGGCCATGGACTTTTAAACACCATGAATGAGGACCACACAAGGACTTTTAACCACCTTTGTGTCCATAGCTTGAATCACCCCAAGGACTTTTAAACACCTTGGTCCCAAGGACTTTTAAACACCTTGGCCCCATGGACTTTTAAACACCATGGAAAGGATCACCTAAGGACTTTTAACCACCTTAGTGTCCGCAACAAGAACCATCCAAGGACTTTTAACCACCTTGATGTTCTTAGGTAACAAGGCTCACTCAAGGACTTTTAACCACCTTAGTGACCTTAACATTTTCAAAACATCACTTGCCAATATACATCTTTTTCATCATATAATCCACTGTTTTAAAGCATTAAACCAAGCCATATTCAACATGCATTTCAAGCATCAAACCACATTATTTCAATGTATAAAAATCAAGGAACTCCTACCTAGAGTTACCTTCAACATATGGCTTACAACATCAGCAAATACCATGCTAAAACATGCTTTCAAAACAGTAATTAAAACATGCAAATCACCATTTTGCATCACAACAAAAATCATGGCCACCACTAGAGAGAAAATCCGAAAACTTACACTTGAGCTTAGCAAAGTTGTTTAGACTTAGACTAAGCTCCCAAAACCTTCAAACCTTGGTTTTAAAATCTGAAAACCCAACTTCACTCACCGATTTCCACTTTGCTTCAAGCCAAAGCACCAAATCAAGCTTCCGAATCAACAACTCTTGGATCCAAAGATGCCTCCCCTGTTTCAACACATCAAAGCAGAGGATTAATGCATCATCATGCATTAATTGCTTCAATGAAAGCACCTAAACTCGCTGCTCTCACTCAACCTCCATTTTCGGCCACCAAACACAACCGAAAATGCATCCAAACCACTTCTAAACAAAGCCCAGCCATAAACCAGCAAAACCACACTTCCATAAACATCACAACACAACTAAAAACAACCTATTAACATCCTTATACCTCCAGCAACATCAGATCACCAAGATCACCTCAAAAACAACCTTGAAACACAAGCTAAACTTAGGAAACTCAACCTATCCGGGATTGCATCAATCAAAACTCAATTCCTTATCAATTTAGAGTTCATTTAACATCAAAAACACATCTCAAATCACAGATTATTCAGATCTAACGAAAATCATGAAAATTCATCAAATCTTGCATTATAAGCCAAGATCCATTTCACCACTTTAAAACCTTTAATTAAAAATCAATTTAGGATTGAAAACTTAGGAATTTCAGTAAAGAACTGATAGTTTAGAGGAGAAGGACGTTCTTACCTCCAAACTTGAGTTTCTCCTCTTTTTGGAATCAAAATCCTTGTTGAAACAAGTAGCAATTGAAGAGGTTTTGAAGATACAATGATTAGGAATCAAATGAGTGTTGAAAGGAGGAATTTAGGTGAGAAAATCAGAAACAAATCTCTGGAAATGGCGTGTTTGGGTTGAGAGAAAAAGAGAGAAAGAAAATAGAGAAGTTAGTTGAGAAAATTGCCAAATGAGCTTTTCCCTCCTTTTTGGATATCTTTAAAATCAGAAAAATAGCTTATAATATCTTAGAAAAATCTGGAGAAACTCCCTTTGGGTAAATAGCTCCTTAAAGATTCAAAGTTTCAACCCTTTATAAAACAGCCACCAAACTTGCGAAAATTACATTTTGGTCACTAGCCAAAATGTCACCCTTCCGAAACTCATTTTCCAAAATTGATTTCACAGTTCACTTAATTATATTAAAAGATGATTTTAGAACATTTTTCCATATTTTTAATGCAACCCGAACTAGGCTTTCCTAAATTCACCTCTTAAGATTCGAACAGCACTTTGACCGACCGGTCAACGCCCAAGACTTCTAAGCCCAAAACCGGGGCGTTACAATGTAGAGAGCTGAGGATAAATACTAGAACTATGGATCCGAATGAGAATGAGGAGAATACTGAGAATGTAGAGGATTTACCTCATCCTCCTGGTGCTGGACCACATGGTGGTGGTGGTGTTAAAGCTGGTAATGCTGGTGCTGGTGCTGGGGTCGCTGGACCCGAGGGTGTGCAGAGGCAAGCTGCTCCTGACATAACCATGTTGATTCAGGCTATTGCTGGAGCTTTCTAGGCGGCAGTAGCTGGAGCTCATGGAGCTGCACATCAGGATGATGCTAATGTGAGGTTGCCTCTGGAGCGTCTTTGCAGTCTAGGAGGGGCTGAGTTCAGGGGTCTATCTCCGGAGGGATCCGAGTCTTGGTTGGAGAGCACAAAGAGGATTCTTGGACAGATGGGTTGTAACAATGTGCAAAAGTTGGGTTGTATTGTGTCACTGCTGCATGGTGATGCTTATACGTGGAGGACGACCACTATTTCAGGGGTGGAGGATGATGAGGTGACTTGGACGTTCTTCTTGAATGCGTTCAAGAGGAAGTACCTGGGAGTACGCTATCTTGATGAAAAGAAAAGAGAGTTTATGTCTCTTGTATAGTGGAGTATGTTAGTAGCTGAATATGAGATTCAGTTTGTTCGCCTTAGTTAGTATGCACCTAAGCTAATCCCTAGTGAGTAGGAGAGGTGCGAACGGTTCCGTTATGGATTTGTACCAGATGTCAAGACTTATATGCTTGCGGCTGATTATACGGATTTCGATGTCTTGGTCACTAGAGCCAAGGACATTGAATCAAATCTTGGTTTGGCAAGTCGAGCGGGTAGATCTAGCTCTGGAAAGAGAGCGGATGATTGCGATTATGGTAGAGATCGCAACAAGAGGCATAAGGACAGGAGGTCGCATTATGATGCTAGGCGTGGGGGTGGTAACCCTGGTAGAGGTCACCAAGGACCTAATGTTGTTTTGAGGACTCCTGAGTGTACCCATTGTGGTAGACGTCATGGTGGTGAGTGTTGGGGTAACCTTGGGACATGCTGGAATTGTGGGAAACGTGGACATTAGAAGAAAGATTGTCCTCAGCCGCTGAGAGAGGGACAAGCTCTGATGAGAGCAGCTGAGCCACAAACAGGTCGTGGGCGCGGTCGAGGTAATTTTCAGCGTAGGGATGATGGTGGCAGAAACGTAGCACATGTTGTTGCTGTTCAACCTGAGGGTGGCGGCTAGGCTCGAGTCTATGCCCATCGTGAGGGAAGAAATGATACGGATGTGATCGCATGTACTTTTACTTTGCAATCCTTGTCATTACTTTCTTTGATTGATTCTGGATCTACACACTCGTACATATTGCGTGAACATGCTCAAATGCTTGATTTACCTATTGAGTCTTTGTATGTTGGTATGCGTGTGACTAGTTCCTTTGGTGAGACGGTTGTAACACGGAAGTTGTATAAGAGATGTCCCTTGAAAGTGCAAAATCATGTTTTTCTTGTTGATCTCATGGAAATGCCATTCTATGGCTTTGATGTAATCCTGGGCATGGATTGGCTTGTTGAGCATAGAGCTATGGTGGATTTCGAAAGCAAGCGAGTTTCGTTGAAACTAGCGGATGATTATGAATTAGTGGTGGTGGGTGAGAGTGTGAAGTTTCTTAATAATGTGGTGTCTACCTTTGAAGCAAGTCGAATGTTGCGGCAGGGTTGTGAGGCTTACCTAGCCTTTGTTATGAATCCAAGTTCAAAGGAGTTGCGAGTTCGGGATATATGAACCGTACGCAAGTTCCCTGGAGTGTTTCCGGAGGAATTTCCTGGATTGCCGCCAGTCGGGAGGTGGAGTTTGGGATTGAGTTGTATGAGAACACAACTCCGGTGTCCATTGCTGCTTATCGCATGGCACCTAAAGGGCTGAAGGAGTTGAAGACGCAACTTCAGGAGTTGCTTGACCGTGGCTTCATTCGGCCTAGTGTGTCACCTTGGGGTGCACCGGTCTTATGTGTAAATAAGAAGGATGGCACTATGAGAATTTGCATCGATTATCGTCAGCTGAACAAGTTGACCATAAAAAACAGGTATCCTTTGCCGAGGATTGATGACCTTTTTGATCAGTTTCGGGGAGCGGTTGTGTTTTCAAAGATTGATTTGAGGTCAGGGTACTATCATATAAAGGTGAAAGATGTGGATGTACAAAAAACAACCTTTAGAACGAGGTATGGGCATTATGAGTTCCTTGTAATGCTGTTTGGTTTGACAAATGCTCTTGCTGCTTTCATGGACATGATGAATAGGGTGTTCCATGAATTTCTGGACAAGTTCGTTGTGGTGTTCATAGATGATATCCTTGTTACTCTCGTACTGAGGAGGAACATGAAGAGCATTTGAGGATTGTGTTGCAAGCGCTGTTGGAAAATGAACTTTATGCTAAGCTTAGCAAATCTGAGTTCTGGCTTAAGGAAGTTGTTTTCCTTAGTCATGTGGTTTCGGTAGAAGGGATTCGAGTTGATCCTCAGAAGGTAGAGGCGGTGATGAGTTTGAAGCCTCCTAAGTCAGTTCATGAAGTCCGCAGTTTCCTTGGGTTGGCAGGATATTATCGGAGGTTTATGGATGGATTCTCAAAGATTGTTGCCCCTTTAACGAAATTGTTGCAAAAAGATGTAAAGTATGAGTGGACGAAAGCGAGACAGGCAAGCTTTTGAGAAGCTTAAGGCAGCTTTGACGCAAGCTCCTATCTTGGTTCAACCTGAATCAGGGAAAGAGTTTGTGGTGTACAGTGACACATCCTATGTTTGTTTGGGGTGTGTGCTAATGCAAGAGCGTAAGGTGGTGGCTTATGCATCGCGTCAGTTAAAGGTGCATGAGCACAATTATCCTACGCATGATATTGAGTTAGCTGCAATGGTTTTTGCTTTGAAGATGTGGAGGCATTGTCTTTATGGTGAGAAGTGTACTGTGTACACGGATCACAAGAGTTTGAAGTATTTGATGTATCAGAAAGAGTTAAATTTTATGCAACGACGTTGGGTGGAGTTTTTGAAGGATTACGATCTAACAATCGAGTATCATTTGGGAAAAGCTAATGTTGAGTTGCTGGTATGATTTGGGAGTATTTGGAGCATGCTTGTGTAGGTTAATGAGTGATAAATCAGAAATTGCTGTTGTTTCATGGCAATTCGTATCAAAACACCCTCTAGTGTTTCGGAACGGGGGCCTGTAATTACCCTTGTGTTTCGAAACGGTGGAGGCTGTTTCGGAACGATTTGGCTACTGGAAAGCCTTGTTTCGGAACTGGTCTCAGAACACTCTCGCATACCGAAACGGTCAACCTCATTTCGATATAGCGTTTCGATATGGTAGGTGAGTTTTCCAAAACGGGTGATCGTTGGACACATATTTGAATTGTTTTGATGTTTGCATGCTTTACATTTTAGTCCTAAATGTTGAGATTGCAATTGTCTGAACTTGAGGTGTCTTTTAAAGTTGAAATTTGGAAGAGAAGCATGTAACATGACTAATTTCATAATGGTAACCTTGAACCCAATGAAATCCCTCTAATTTACAGAAATTACAATTTGGTTCTCTAATCTTGTGTGAAATGCAATTGAGTCCCTATATGTTATCCGATCGTTGTGCCTTTCTCAATCGTGTTTCATGTGTACTCACTTAGGGTTAACAATTATCTAGACAAGATTAAAAAGGAAAAAAGGGTCTTTAATCAAGGTTGACTTCGTGTTGACTTTGGTTTTCCCCGTGTAATCTTCGTAGTTCGGGTCAATCGTCTAGGTCGGGCTAAGGGGTTACAAGTTTTGCTTTGAAATGGTTTTCAAGCTTGAGATAGAATGAGCATGTTGTTGAAAATGGCTTTTGAGAAAGAGTTTTGAATAATGCATTGTTGTGTTGGTTTTCTTTAGAGCTTGCCTCACTAAGCAAATGTGCTCACGCTCTCTTTTATCAACAATGCATATAATTAAATTGATTTTGGGAAGCAAGAAGGTTAAGAACATCCAAGGAAGTGTAAAACTCATGTATGGTGATGTTTTTACATAATTTAGTTTTGATATTTGGCAATGGGGCTCCAAGGTTGTATTTGGGAGATGTGTTTTGAACTCCCTAAGTTTGTGGCAAGTTTGTGTTGGCTTTTGAAGGTTGTAATTGGTCTCATATGGTTTGTTTGAGGTTTGAAGTTTTTATTTGGTTTTGTGGTTAGGAAGCATGCATATAGATTGAATGTTCTTGTGTTTGATGCCTTGTTATAGCTTAAGTTTCTTATATCGGTCCTCTAATGTCTAAACAAGTTGGTGGTATGTTTTGGTGAGTTTTGGAGCATGTTTGATAGTGTTAAGATGTGAAAAAACCAGAAATTAATGTTGTTGCAGGGCAGGGTGTATCGAAACACCCTTATCTATTTCGAAATAGGGGCCTGTAATGTTCATAGTGTTTGGTACGAGTGAAGCTGTTTTGGAAAACTTTGGCTACTGGAGACGCCTGTTCTGATACTGGTCTCGGAAAGCACCTGAGTTCCGAAACAGTTAACATCGTTTCAATACGGGCGTTTCGGTACGAAGGTCAGGTTCTAGAACGGTTGACCGTTGGTCTGTGCTTTTGAATTGTTTCAGGTTTTCAAGTTTTACATTTTAGTCCTGGATGTTGTGGATGCACTTGCTAGAGTTTGGGATGTCATTTTTAGCTGAAAATTGACTGAGGGGCATGTAATATGACTAATTACATATTGGTAAACTTTAAATCTGCAAAGACCTTATATTTTCCAAAATTTACATTTTGGTCCCTAAAAGTGTAATTCATGCAATTGAGTCCTTAAATGATTTTCCAATCGATGTGCTTTTCTCTCCTATGTTTCTTGAGTAATCACTTTGGCTTAATGTGCATATAGGAAATATAAAAAAGAAAAAAGGGTCGTTAATCAAGTTTAACTTTCGGGTTGACTTTAGTTTTCCCCATATAATCTTCGTAGTTCGGGTCAATCATCTAAGCTAGGCTAAGGAGGTTACAGAATCGAAGGGTGAACACCAATTTTGTTGAATTCTTCCTTAGCCACTTAACCTCGTACTTATCCCTAAGCCGAGATGGTTTAACCATAAATTGGAAAACGCGTATTTATTCCGTTCGTATATTTGATTCTCCCGATATCAAACAAATGGATAACCTCACAATGCTCTCCCGACACTCCTGTAAGATGTGAAAACCAGAATAAACAAACTCGAAGTTTTTATTGCTTGATAGAAAATTCCTAAAACAATACAATCCTTGCAACTACTTTACAGAATCAACCCTTAGCCCTAGAGGGAGTTTAGAACATGGTGAATAGGGGAAAACGAAAAAGGTTTTGCAGAAGACGGCTAAGAATGAGATATTGTTGAGTGGATCGAATGATCGATATTTACCAAGAGGGGGGTGAATTGGAAATTTAAAGGATTTTGGTGGAAATTGGCAAATTAAAATTGAAGAACAAGGGATTTAGAGTGGTTCAAGTTCCAAATGAACTCTACATCCACTACCTTAGTCTCACTAAGGATTTGCAACAATTTCACTAAATTGATCTTCCCCTTTTCTAGGACAAGAAGGCAACCCTTTACAATTTCGGTTGATTTTTCTACCCAAAAATCAACCCAACCCTCACACAATAGAACAAATAAATTTGTAGGCTAATTAGGTATCTCTCAATACAAATGATATCCCCAATACAAGCACTCAACCCAATTTTACAAAGATAAGAATGAAGAACACAAATTGGGATTTCTAGACAAATATGAAATTTGGCACAATTGCTTGGATTTGATGAATAAGTGTTTGCTTGAAGTTCAATAGTTGTTGCTGTAGCTTTTGGATGTCTCTTTTATACCTCTTCATTGATTTCTAGCCGTTTGGGTGGTTGGGGGCTTAATTAGAGCCGTTGGAACCCTCTCTTACCACCATAAATGCACTTCTGCAGCTACCGGTATCGGTACGCGGGAATGGGTATCGGTACCTGTCTCAAAAAAGAAAGAGCCGCTGTGCACATTTAATACAGGGGTATCGATACGCGTGTAAGCGTATCGGTACGGGGTATCGAAACGGAAAGGGCCGTATCGATACTATTTTCTAAACTTAGCTCACTGTCCAACTCCGTATCGGTACGAGAGTTATGCGTATCGATACGGGTCAACTAACTTTTAAAGTTTGGTTACCAACCAACTGACACCAACGGTCATATTTTTTAAACCGACTTATCTTAAAAAATTACAAAGCCCGTATCGATACGAGGGTTACTCGTATCGGTACCGTATTCAAACTCTTTGTATTTTAACACAGGGCCGTATCGATACGAGGGTTTAGGGTATCGATACAGATGTCGACAGTGACCAACTTTGGCAAAAAGGTATCGATACGCTAGGTGCTGTATCGATACGCCTGGACGTTTTTGGATGGTTTTGCCTTGGAACACTTAGAAAATATTTTGAGTTTGAGTTTTATAAATCAGTTTCAAATAGTTGATGTTTTAAAAACTTATTAAGGGACTTAAAAACTAATTTTAAGTTTTACAAAATAATCCTTAAAGATTCAATTATATCAAAATCAAACATAGGTTTTGCAATCTCCCTCTTTTTGATATAACAAAACTAAAACTTAAAATTTTTGAAAAATCTTCATAAGAACTCCCCCTTAATATAAGCTTGGTAACCTTTGAATTTAAATCAAAATATTTTAAAGTGTGAGCTAGGTTCTTCTCCCCCTTTTTGTTAGATCAAAAAAAACTTTGAGACAATTAAGTGCGTAGAGAAATCAAAGGTATAATAAGCAACATAGATATTTATTCATTAAAGCAACATACTTAAAATCCAAACAAAGGCGAAATAGAAATCAAAGCATAAGTTTTAAACCTAAGACAAACTTAATCCTAAAAACATAAAGCATAGGTGCATAATAATATAAAGTCCTAAATGGTATGCATGACAAACAAGAGAAAACGTCTAAGCATCGTCTTCGTCGTCTTCATCCTCTTCATCATCATCTCCCAAAGGCTCATTGGTGCGCATACTATTACGTCACTCATCATGGAAAGCGGCAATGGAGATATTCAAGGAATTATGCCCACTTTCAAGAGATGCGAGGCGATTCTCAAAACCCGTCATCCTAGTGTCAAAAGTAGTTTCCATGGATGTGAGACGAGTATTCATGTCCGTACGTAACCCGGTGAATTGCTCATTGAGATAGGTCATGAGAGCATCCATATTGGGTTGTTGGGCTTGAGGAGCTTGTGGAGCTTGAGGAGCTTGAGCTGCTTCATGCATTGCGGCAACTTCCGGTGGTAACTCGGCAAGACGAACCCATTCACCATTAATATAAGAGAATTTTGCTCGAGCAAGGGAGTGCTCATCAATAGGATCGGTGAGAGGAGTTGCAATGTCATAAGAGCAATCAATTTCCTTTTTAACAAAGAAATAGCTCAAAGCCGTACCGTATGTGAAGGAGGTGACATGAGGAAGGTGACGATTTTGAACGAGGTAGACGATCTCCGCAAACATAAGTCGAGCTAAATTTGGTCGCTTGGCTTCACGGAAACACCGAATCCAAAAATCATCCACTTGACGGATGGTGGAATATTTTCCTCCGGAAGGGCGAAACCACCACGATACCATCAAATGTAGAATTCGGTCATGAGCATTGAGGGCGGTAACGGATCCACTAAGAACATGCCCCCCACGGTGCTCATCATCAAGGCCTTCATCATCCAACTTGAAGACATCACAAATAGACTCGACATCAAGGGTTATTTTCTTTCCCATAAGATAGGAGTTAATTGCAACAACTTGCCTATTACGACTGACACATCTTGCATTAGCATAGAAAATCAAAACCAAGAGACGATAGAAAATACCGAGAATAGAGAGAAAATGAATGAAATTCCAACGATGAAGCAAAGGGAGGTATTCAAACTTGAAACGCTCCGAATTGAGAAAAGGGATGGATACTACCCTTTCGGCACGGATCTTGTAATTCTCATATTGACGAAAGTGATTGAGACCCGAATTGCTTTCAAAGGATTGCTCATAGATAGTTGAGTAGTTAGGACGAGCAATCACTCCAAGGTTGGAAGATTCACCGGCTTGATTAGCCCTTTGTCGCTTCCTCGATGGCTCTTTTGGTGCCATGATCTAAGAGAGAAATTAAGCAAGGGAGATTTCTTCAATTTGAGTAAAAATCAAGGAAAAAAAATTTTAAAGAGAAATTTTGAAAAGAAAAAATTTAAAAAAAATTGAACAAAAACAGATTTTAAAGGAAAAACAACAAAAAAAAGAAGGAAGGTGATTACCTTGATGGAAACTTGAAGAATTGAAGAAACTTGCACAAAGATGAGAAAGACAGCACAAAGTCTTGCTTGATTTGAAAACTCTTTTAGGTTTGAGTTGAGATGAGAAAAATATGAAGGAGGAAGTGCCTTTTTATAGGCAAAAACGGCTAGGGTTAATTAGGTTTTGAAAAGTTTGAATTTAGGTAAAAGTTGAACTTCATTAAAAGCTAATTAAAGCCATCAGCGCAGTCGGGTATCGATACGCCCGATGGGGTATCGATACGGGGATAAAGATGTCTTTTTGCAAATAAGCCCGTTGGAACAGTCGTATCGAAATGGAGGGGTCCGTATCGAAAAGACCCGTATCGATACGGGATGAACCGTATCGATACGCGTGAAGCGTAAAGAATTCTGGGAAATGAAATGAAGAACAGGTATCGATACGCGTAGACCAGTATCGATACTGCAAGCCCAGAAATGCATATTTGGTTCAAAGAACAACCAAAGGCTCGAACCTAATATCTCCTATGAGTATGCAAATGATGTGTGAGCAGTTCTAAGCACATTTTAACAGAATCATACTCCCCCTAACTATAGGCATGGAAGAAATTGGGAGACTAAGCATACAAACATGGCATTTCACAAGATCAAGCATATTTAAGCACAAAAGAGGTCCTAAAAGGTCAAGATAGGCTAGCTAGACCTAACTCTCTCCTAAGGGACCAAAAACGCTCTTTGTCTAAGGGTTTTGTAAAAATGTCCGCTAATTGATTCAAGGTGTCTACATACTCTATAACCACATCTTCCTTAAGGACATGATCTCTAATGAAATGATGCCTTATTTCTATATGTTTGGTTCTAGAGTGTTGGATGGGATTTTTAGTTAAGCATATTGCACTAGTGTTGTCACATTTTAGGGGTATGGTTTCAACTTTAATTCCATAATCTAATAGTTGTTGCTTCATCCAAAGGACTTGAGCACAACAACTCCCTAAGGATATGTACTCGGCTTCGGTGCTAGATAAGGCTACACTATTTTGTTTCTTAGAGAACCAAGATATGAGCATACTACCTAAGAATTGGCAAGTTCCCGAAGTACTTTTCCTATCAATTTTGCAACCCCCATAATCCGCATCCGAGTAAGCATGAAGGTTGAAGGTAGAGTCTCTAGGGTACCAAAGACCTAAACAAGGAGTGTCTCTAAGATACCTAAAGATTCTCTTAACGGCTATAAGGTGAGACTCTCTAGGACTAGCTTGAAACCTAGCACACAAGCAAACACTAAACAAGATATCCGGTCTACTTGCGGTAAGGTAAATCAAAGATCCAATCATAGAACGATAAATCTTAGAGTCAACACACTTACCTCCTTCATCTTTGTCAAGCTTTGTAGATGAGCTCATAAGAGTGGCTTGAGGCTTTGCATTCTCCAAGCCAAACTTCTTGAGCATATCCTTTATGTATTTTGCTTGGTTGATGAAGGTGCCATCCTTCTTTTGCTTGATTTGGAGTCCCAAAAAGAATGAGAGCTCCCCCATCATGCTCATCTCAAATTTACCTTGCACTAACTTAGCAAACTCTTGACAATGACATTCATTAGTAGAACCAAAAATAATATCATCAACATAAATTTGAACTACTAAGATGTCATTTTTGTACATTTTTATGAAAAGTGTAGTGTCCACCTTACCTTTTTCAAATCCTTTTTCAATCAAAAAATTTGAAAGCCTTTCATACCAAGCTCTAGGAGCTTGTTTTAAACCATAAAGAGCTTTGGTAAGTTTAAAAACATGATTTGGAAATTTTGAATCTTCAAAACCCGGTGGTTGTTCCACATACACTTCTTCATTTATAAAACCATTTAAAAATGCGCTTTTAACATCCATTTGAAAAAGCTTGAAATTATGATAACATGCATATGCAAGCAACATCCTAATGGCTTCCATTCTAGCTACGGGTGCATAGGTTTCATCAAAATCTATTCCCTCTTCTTGAGTGTAACCTTGTGCTACAAGTCTAGCTTTATTTCTCACAATGTTACCACTCTCATCTAGTTTGTTCCTAAAGACCCATTTAGTTCCTATTGTAGATTGATTACTAGGCCTATCAACTAATGTCCATACATTACTTCTCTCAAATTGATTTAACTCTTCTTGCATAGCCATAATCCAAAAATCATCTTTCAAAGCTTCTTTTATATTTTTAGGCTCTGTGCATGAGATAAATGCAACATGGTTCATTAATTTAAGAGAAGAACGAGTGGTTACCCCCTTGGATGGATCACCCAAGATTTCACCATCTTTGACATAGTTCAACTCCCTTGGGTAGCTCACTTCCTTTTCCTCAATAGCCAAGTCCTTTAAGGCTTCAAGAGGTGGTTCTTGTGTGTCTTCTACTTTTGTTTGAATCTCATCCTCCTTTGAAGTTTGACCTCCATAAAAGGCATTTATGATTCCTACATCATCATCATCACAAGAATCCTTCCTAGGAAGAAGGTTATCATCGAATACAACATGAATAGATTCTTCTACTACTAAAGTTCTTTTGTTAAATACTCGATAGGCTTTAGAGGTTAAAGAGTATCCTATAAAAATGGCTTCATCACTTTTTGCATCAAATTTACCTAAGTTATCTTTTCCATTATTTAAAACAAAACACTTGCACCCAAAAGGGTGAAAATAGCTAATGTTAGGCTTTTTAGATTTTAAAATCTCATAAGGTGTTTTTTTTAAAATTGGCCTAA
This sequence comes from Hibiscus tridactylites, assembly GCA_958450335.1. Classification (NCBI taxonomy): domain Eukaryota; kingdom Viridiplantae; phylum Streptophyta; class Magnoliopsida; order Malvales; family Malvaceae; genus Hibiscus; species Hibiscus tridactylites. Next base: position 18,728,823 of record OY288278.1, on the reverse strand, counting down.
TCATAACTCGATTTACAATATAACAAGCGGTGTTTGTGGCTTCCGCCCAAAAGTATTTAGGTAAATTATATTCACAAAGCATAGTTCTAGCCATTTCTTGTAAAGTTCTATTTTTCCTCTCAACTACCCCATTTTTTTTAGGAGTTCGAGGAGCCGAAAAATTATGGCTAATACCATTATCATTTAAAAATTCTTCAAATCCTAAATTTTGAAACTCGGTTCCATGATCACTCCTAATATGAGAAATTTTAAGCTCAAGATCATTTTGGGTTAATTTTGAAAATGTGATGAATTTTTCCAAAGCCTCAACTTTAGTACTTAAAAAGAGAAACCAAGTAAATCTAGAAAAATCATCAACTAGCACAAAAGCATACGATTTACCACCCAAGCTCATAGTCCTAATCGGCCCAAATAAATCCATGTGAATTAATTGTAAGCATCTACTAGTAGAAACATCATTAATGGATTTAAAGGAAGACCTATGTTGTTTACCCTTTGAGCATGCATCACAAATTTTATCATTTGAAAATTTTATTTTGGGCAAACCTCTAACTAGATTTAGAGAGACTAGTTTTTCCAAAACACTAATGCTAGCATGTCCTAGCTTCCTATGCCACAACCATGCATCATTTTCATTTTGAGCAACTAAGCATGCATGAGATGTATGAATGTCATCTAAATGCACCATGTATATGTTTCCTATGCGATGACCTATGAGCATAATACTATTTGATTTAATGTCTACAATTTTACATCCATTTTTATCAAAAAGAACATTAAATCCTTTATCATATAATTGACTTATGCTCAATAAATTATGTTTAAGACCATCGACATATAAGACAATTTCAATGAGAATGGTAGAGTGATTACCTATGGAGCCAATACCTTTAATGTGGCCTTTGGAGTTGTCACCAAATGTTACTACTCCTCCACTTTTTGGCTTTAAATCCATGAATCGACTCTTGTCTCCGGTCATGTGTCTCGAGCATCCACTATCAAGGTACCATGAGTTTTGACTTTGTGCTTTGGCCTTGAAGCAATGCTCCCCCTACAAACAAAGATATTAAACCTTGGTTTTTGGTACCCAAATCATTTTGGATCCATGAGTGTTAGCTCCCAAAACCTTGGTTCCCTTAGGAATCCAAGATGACATAGCAATAATATTATTAGATTTTACAAGTTCCTTAGGAACCCATACACTTCTAATTCTTTTAGCTTTACTATGTCTAGGGTAGCTACCTTGTTTGTAGTAATTAATCCTTTTCTTAGGTTGGTGTGTTCTAGAGGATTCTCCTACTTCATGCTTGACACTACCAACATTTTTAAAGGACTTTTTGAGCTCATTTAGCTCACCTAACACCTTTTGGTGTTCACTATTGCATTAAGACAAAAGATTATTAAGATCAACATTTTCATCTTGAAAGAATTTAAGTTCATCTTTTAATCCTAAAATCTTTTTCTCAAATTTAGAATTAGCTTGAGCAAGTGAGTCATTTTTCTCATTTAGTTCTTGAATAATCTTTTTATTCTTAATGACCGACTCCTTAAATTTCTCAACTAATTCATCATATACCTCTTGTAACTCATCATATGCATCATTTAATTCTTCATATGAAAAATCTAAAGTAGATGAGTTAGAGGTTACCATGGAGGAATCTTCCTCAAGTGCCATGAAACAAAGGTTAGCCACTTCTTGTTCGTCATCCTCCGATGACTCCTCATCACTCCAAGTAGCAAGTTTGGCTTTGAGTTTCTTCTTCTTCTCAAAACCCTTCTTCTTGAGTTGAGGGCACTCCGAACGGATGTGGTCGGGTTGTTTGCACTCATAGCAAATGATGGGATCCTTTCCATCTTCTTTGTTCTTCCCTTTGAAGTCCATCTTTCTTTGGATTTTTCTTCCTCGGTTGGACCTCATGAATCGTGAGAACCGTTTGGCTATCATAGTCAATTCTTCAAGTTCGTCCTCATCACTAGATGAGCTCTCATCAAGTTGTGAAGCTTTAGCCTTGAGAGCTATTCCCATCTTCTTCTTCTTTTCAACCTCAAGCTTCTCTACTCTTTTCTCTTCTTTCTTTTTCTCATCTTCCCTTCCTTGCTTCATGATCTCATGAGTAAGGAGAGAACCCACAAGCTCATCAAGCTTTAATGTCTTCAAGTTCTTTGCTTCGATGATAGCGGTTCTCTTCCCATCCCAAGCTTCGGGAAGTGAATAGAGTAGCTTCCGGACAAGCTTGTCTTCCGGTATGATTTCTCCATATCCCTTTAGACCGTTGACGATTGTGGAGAATCGATCAAACATCTTTGACACCGTCTCATCGGGCTCCATCTTGAAGTTTTCATAACTAAGATTGAGAAGTCCAATCTTAGTTTCTTTGACATCATTGGTGCCTTCATAAGTGGTCTCAAGAGTGTCCCACACTTCCTTGGCACTTTCAATTGATGAGACCTTCGAGTAGATGTCCGGACCGAAAGCACAAAATAGCATGTGGAGAGCTTTATCGTTTACTTGAATCTTCTTCCTCTCCTCTTCACTCATTTCGGCTTTCTTCTTCAACACCATCTTGCCTTCACCATCTTGCTTCAATGGAATGTATGGCCCATCCTCAATGAGATCCCATACAAGATAGTCACTTGACTTGATGAATAGCCTCATTTTATTCTTCCAAAAAGAATAGTTGTCACCATTGAAGAAAGGAGGCTTGGTGGTTGATTGTGACTCGTACATGCCGGAACCGGAGGTTGAAGCCATCTCTTGATGATTTGATGATCACACTCTTCCAAGGATCTCCTCTTGTGGTTGTTAATCCTCAAAGAGTTAGGCTCTGATACCAATTGTTGAGTGGATCGAATGATCGATATTTACCAAGAGGGGGGGTGAATTGGAAATTTAAAGGATTTTGGTGGAAATTTGCAAATTAAAATTGAAGAACAAGGGATTTAGAGTGGTTCAAGTTCCAAATGAACTCTACATCCACTACCTTAGTCTCACTAAGGATTTGCAACAATTTCACTAAATTGATCTTCCCCTTTTCTAGGACAAGAAGGCAACCCTTTACAATTTCGGTTGATTTTTCTACCCAAAAATCAACCCAACCCTCACACAATAGAACAAAGAAATTTTTAGGCTAATTAGGTATCTCTCAATACAAATGATAGCCCCAATACAAGCACTCAACCCAATTTTACAAAGATAAGAATGAAGAACACAAATTGGGATTTCTAGACAAATATGAAATTTGGCACAATTGCTTGGATTTGATGAATAAGTGTTTGCTTGAAGTTCAATAGTTGTTGCTGTAGCTTTTGGATGTCTCTTTTATACCTCTTCATTGATTTCTAGCCGTTTGGGTGGTTGGGGGCTTAATTAGAGCCGTTGGAACCCTCTCTTACCACCATAAATGCACTTCTGCAGCTATCGGTATCGGTACGCCGGAATGGGTATCGGTACCTGTCTCAAAAAAGAAAGAGCCGTTGTGCACATTTAATACAGGGGTATCGATACGCGTGTAAGCGTATCGGTACGGGGTATCGAAAAGGCAAGGGCCGTATCAATACTATTTTCTGAACTTAGCTCACTGTCCAACTCCGTATCGGTACGGGAGTTATGCGTATCGATACAGGTCAACTAACTTTTAAAGTTTGGTTACCAACCAACTGACACCAACAGTCATATTTTTTAAACCGACTTATCTTAAAAAATTACAAAGCCCGTATCGATACGAGGGTTACCCGTATCGGTACCGTATTCAAACTCTTTGTATTTTAACACAGGGCCGTCTCGATACGAGGGTTTAGGGTATCGATACAGATGTCGACAGTGACCAACTTTGGCAAAAAGGTATCGATACGCTAGGTGCTGTATCGATACGCCTGGACGTTTTTGGATGGTTTTGCCTTGGAACACTTAGAAAATATTTTGAGTTTGAGTTTTATAAATCAGTTTCAAATAGTTGATGTTTTAAAAACTTATTAAGGGACTTAAAAACTAATTTTAAGTTTTACAAAATAATCCTTAAAGATTCAATTATATCAAAATCAAACATAGTTTTTACAGATATCCTTCCCTAGGTCGAATTACATGCCTTTATATAGGCCTTGGGTCCAAGTTTTCTAATATGGCAAGAATACAAGTTTACATTACAATACAACTCTTAATATTCTGAGTAGATGCCTTTAATTCGTCCTCTTTTCTTGCCTTGGGTTTCTTCCTTGGACTTTGGGCTTGGCCTTCATTCTACCTCGGGGCTTAGAAAAATATAGGAGTGATCCACGACAGACCAGCTTGAAATCCTCTATCTGTCGAGCTCGACTTCACTTTTCCACCTCATCATTCTGTCGTCATGGCTGCCACGGTAGTGGCCACGGCAACATTTGCTTCTCTACTCCATTTCTGCGATCCGCCTCTACTCTTTTGCTTCCGTGAGTCTGCCTCAGCATATACCTGCAAAAGTAACCAAAATCAGTAGCAACTATGCCATTTTATCTAATTGTGATGTATATTTAGAAATCTATCCTAAATGCAATGAATTATGCTTGAATGCAACAAAAATATGTGTAAATAAGGGGTAAAGTATAGGACTTTTATACACTCAGCAGTCACCTTGAAGACTGTCACAACAGCATTGATAACAATGACCCCTTAGACACAGATGCTTCAGATATTGAAGGTCCTGAGGAGGTAAATTGGATAGGCACTCGTCCAGGTAAGTTCTTCGAGCCGTTAAATTATACCTCGAATGAACATGTAATCGAAAAGCCTTCCATTGAACAACTACTTGTTTTAGACCTTAAACCCCTGTCAGGGCAGCTTAAATACTTTTTTCTCGATTTAAATGATATGTTGCTCGTAATCATCTCTTCCAAGTTGATTCAGGAACATGAATGACAACTGATCAAAATGCTACAACAACATAAAACGACAATTGGATGGACCATTTCAGATATACAAGGCATCAATCGGGCATTGGATGGACCATAAGCTGACAATTGGTGCCCAAAGAAGATTGAATGAAGCTATGTGAGAGGTGGTACGGAAAGAAATCATTAAGTGGCTTGATGCTGGAATAATATATGCCATCTCGGATATCAAGTGGGTGAGCCCGGTGCAATGTGTACCCAAAAAGGGAGGCATAACTGTGGTGACGAAGAAGGACAATGAACTAATCCCAACCAGGACTGTGACTGGTTGGAGGGTTTGTATGGACTACTGGAAGCTTAATAAAGCTACTCTGAAGGACCACTTCCCATTACTTTTTATCGATCAAATGTTAGATAGATTAGATGGGAAGCCTTACTATTGTTTCCTTGATGGTTACTCAGGTTACAACCAAATAGCAATCGCACTAGAGGACCAAGAGAACACAACATTCACATGCCCATACGGTACCTACACCTTTCGAAGAATGTTATTTGGGCTCTGCAATGCACCAACAACCTTTCTATGGTGCATGATGGCAATATTCTCCATCATGGTGGAGGATTTCCTAGAGATCTTCATGGATGACTTTTCCGTCTTTGGAGACAGCTTTGACGGTTGCCTAGGCAATTTACTGAAGGTGCTTTAAAGATGTGAAGAGGCAAAGTTTGTTTTAAACTGGGAAAATGCCACTTTATGGTGGACGAGGGTATAGTGTTGGGCCACAAGGTTAGATGCCGCGATATAGAGGTATACAAAGCTAAAATCGAGGTTATTGAAAAACTGCCGCCACCCACCACAGTCAAAGTAATAAGAAGTTTCTTAGGGCATGCATGGTTTTATCAAAGATTCATTGCCAACTTCTCGAAAATCACTGAACCCTTGTGTCTCCTGCTGGAACCAAATCCTGCCTTTGACTTTAACATTGAATGTACTGAAGTATTCATGATACTGAAGGAAACGATGGTAACAACCACATTAGTGCAACCACATGACTGGAGCCTACCATTCGAAATAATGTGTGACGCCAATGATTATGTTGTCGAGGAACCACTAGGGCAGAGGAAGGAGAAACTCTTCCATGTGATCTACTATGCCAACAAAACTTTAAACGATGCTCAGAAAAACTACACCACAACAGAAAACGAGCTACTCACAGTGGTGTTTGCAATTGACAAGTTCCGCCCCTAGATACTTGGAACAGAAGTGATGGTCCATACAGATCAATCAACACTTAAATATCTATTCACCAAAAAAGATGCCAAAACAAGATTGATATGCTAGATTCTGCTGCTGCAAGAATTTGACATTGACATCAAAGACAAAAAGGGGACAGAAAACCAAGTGACATATCACTTGTCAAGATTGGAGATGGGAAGGAATCAAGAGAAAGACAAGACCAACATACTGGAAACCTTTCCAGGCGAGCAATTGTTCGCTACCACCAGCACTGTCATGAAAGCCATGGCGGCAGGTAAGCTTTCTTAAACCCCTTGGCATGCTGATATTGTCAACTACATTCTAAGTGGTTTACCTCCTGAACTAAATTACCAAGCTAGGATGAGGTTCCAAAATGATGCAAAACATTATTATTGGGACGAACCTCTTCTCTTTAAGCATTATTACCACAGGAGGAACAGAAAGAAGTGCTTCACCACTGCCATGCTGCCCCTTATGGAGGACACTTGGGAGGAAATAAAACTACTGGCAAGGTTCTGCAATCTTGTTTCTATTGGCCTACACTGTTCAAGGATGCCCAAGCTTTTTACAAGAGCCGTGACAAATGCCAAAGGATAGGTAACATATCAAGAAGGCATGCGATGCCACTGCAGAATATACTTGAGGTCAAAATCTTTGATGTTTGGGGAATCGACTTCATGAGGCCATGCCCAGCCTCTTGTGGGAGTTTATACATCCTGCTGGCAGTAGACTATGTGTCTAAGTGGGTAGAAGCTATCTCCACTCAAAAGAACTATGCCAAGACTATGCAAAGATTTCTTTACAAGCACATCTTCTCAAGATTTGGCATCCCAAGGACGATCATTAGTGATGAGGGGAGGCACTTTGACAATAGGGTAATTGCTAGTGCATTAAGGAAATACGGAGTAAAACACCAAATTGCAACAACATATCACCCGCAAACCAATGGGCAGGCCGAAACCTCGAATCGAGAAGTGAAAAACATAGTAGAGAAGATGGTAAAACCAACTCGAAAAGGACTGGTCTCTACTCCTAAATGATGCACTCTGGGCCTATAGGAAAACATTCAAGACACCATTGGGAATGTCACCCTATCGCCTCATTTACGGGAAAACTTGCCATTTGCCTATCGAGATAGAACACAAAGCATATTGGGCTATCAAGACAGTTAATATGGAGTGGGACAAGGCAAGGCAGAAAAGGCTACTGGACTTTAATGAAATTGAAGAAATTGGAGAAATGGCCTACGAAAACGCCAAGATCTACAAGGACAAAACAAAGAAGTGGCACGATAGAAAACTGCTGCCATGATAGTTCTGCCCAGGGCAGCAGGTGATGTTGTTTAACGCAAGGTTGAAGCTCTTACCAGGAAAGCTTAAATCTAGGTGGTTTGGCCCTTCCAAGTTGTCCATGTTTTTCCTCAAGGTGCCATTACGATCAGATCAATGAAGGATGGGCACCAGTTCAAGGTCAATGGACAAAGGCTCAAGCATTATCAGGGGACTGAAGCCCCAAGGATGCAGGAAGTAGTTACTTTAGGCGATGGCCCTTAAGCCATCACTAATTTAACTTAATTTTATTTTATTTTATTTATTATTTTAGGAAATACAATTTTAATTTAGTTTATTTATTTATTTATTTATTTTTAAGAAATAAAGGAAGCAAGGCAAAGAGGAGGAATGAACCAACCCACCACATTCGTAACAGCCCATAAAGCCCAAGGGACATGCCTGTCGTAAAACCCTATCACTAGCTGTTGCGGAAGACGCGAAAAATCCAGCTTGTCACGGAGTTGTCGCGATAGACACGGAAACACGTAACAGATGCACAACAAACACAGAAACGCGTGACAAACGCGCCAGGAAACCGCGTGATAGTTGGCTCCGTTATTCGTGCATGCCGTTACAATCCCAATGAGCAGAAATTCTTGTTCTATATAACCCCCTTCTCCCATTTCATTTTTAACTCATTCTCATTCTCTCAACATGCTTTCTAAAATTTAGATCTTAGAAATTTTCTTTTACTTTTCTACAGTTTTCCTCGCAATGACGACCAGATCATTCCGAAGGAGTGCTGCCTCCACCTCTGCCACGGCAGTATCCACACCTAGCCACAACTGAATCCCAAGACGTTTCGCATCAACAGAATCGAAGAAGAGGTACTTTGGCTCGTTCCAGAAATGAGAAATGTGGGAAGAGAGAGGGTTCACCTACACCCAAAAGACGGGAGAATTAGGGATTGAAAGTTTCATCGCCAAGAAACTCATCGCACTCAAATGGCAGATGTTCTCTGTCCAGCTAGAAGAGAAGAACGTCATTCTGGTTCGAGAGTTCTATGATGTCGTCCCCTCCAAAGATACCACGACAGTGACTGTTAGGGGAAAAAATCTCCTTAGAACCAGCCTACATCAACACCTTGTACGACATATATGTAAGCAAAAAGGAAGATGCCCATAGGAGGTTCGTTAACAGTCTGTCGCCGGCAGACTATGATGTTGTCATGGCAAAACTGGCGGAGGAAGGCACAAAGTGGAATAAGGATCCCAAGCACAGATGGACAGTGTGAAGGACCCAGCTCACCCCACAAGCCAAGCTTTGGAACCATTTTGTGAAGAAACGCGTCATGCTCACATCACACAACACCACTATAGATCGGCAAAGACTTGAACTCGTTCACTCAATCCTTAACGAACGACAGATCAATGTCAGCAGATATATCATTGACGGTATTTTCGAGTGTGCACTCAGACCTTTGGGGGCCCTTTTCTTCCCTTACCTCATCACCACCCTCTGCCAGGCGAACAAGGTTCCAGAAATTGATGAGGACATCAAGGTCCAAGGCAAGGGATGGATACAAAAGAATATCAACAGTCTCATAGAGCTGGAACCAGCATCCCCCTTGTCCTTTGTGGACCCCGCTACCGTGACAGAACCGATAGCAGACCCTGAATACACTGATCCTATCACAGCAGAACCCAAGCAGACCACAGTCGCACCTCCGACAGATAGCTCCAACCAAATCCTACAGATGCTGAAGAAGATGGAAGAACGCATGCTAGGCCTCATGGCATTTCTGAGGGATTTCACTGCTACCACGGTAAATTTTATTAAGACTGATTTAAATTTTCCAAATATGCAGTTTCCCTCTTTCCCATAAACTATTTTTGCCACTCCCATGACTGGTGCTGGCACCAGAACGCCCACTGCTGCCTTCACCTAACCACTTTCCAAGATTAGAGATGGCGACAGAAGATATACTACTCCCCGAGGAGAAAAAAAATGAAGGAACCACTCCCGGAGATCGACCCAAAGTACTTTGAAGGGTTCTTTTCCTCCTCCGTCTGGCAAGACGATTCTGACTCAGAGCCTTCTGTCTTCTGGGACATATCAAAAGACTTCCCTCCGATGAAGAGGAAGAAGCTGAATGAAATTGTTGAAGAACCCTGCCATGACTGATCAGAAGAAAGCATCAGCAGTAGTGATGATGACATCGAGGTCCTAGATGTGGCCCTAAAGATTTAACCTACCTGAGTCCAGCCGCCTCGAGAGGCCAAAAAGAAGATCACCTCACCATCTGTCAGCCCCTCTACCGTTAAGGTCACTGCCCGCCGGCAGCTCCAGATCAGCAGCAGCGATGACAGTTGATCATCATAAGTGTTTTTATATTATGCTTGTTGTTCTATATTTCACCCCTCATTTACCAATATTTTTGCTGCACTCAAGCATGATTAATTGCATTTAGAATATATTTTTGCATACACATCACAATTAGATAATAATACACAGATGTTGCTGAAATTGGTCACTTTTGCAGGTACCTGCCGCGGCAGAAATCCAGCGCAACAAGGGAGTAGATACGAGTTGAGGAGATGGAGTTGAAGGACAAAGAACACCATTTGTCGTGTCAGCCATGACGACAGAGTGCTACTGAGGTGGAAAAATGAAGTGGAGTTCGACAAATAGATGATTTCAAGCCGGTCTGTCGTGGGTCACTCCTATATTTTTCTGAGCCCTGAAGCAGAAGGAAGGCCAGGCCCAAAGTTCAAGGAACAAAGTCGAAGCAATAAAAGAGGACGAATTAAAGGCATATACTCTGAATATTCAGAGTTGTACTTTAATGTAAACTTGTATTCTTACCATATTAGAAAACTTGGACCCAAGGCCTATATAAAGGCATGTAATTTGACGTAGGGGGATATCTCACTCCTAGTCGTTTTCCCTAAAACCCTAGACGTTTCTCTCTCTCCACCATGTTCTAAACTTCCCTAAGAGCTAAGCGTTGTTTTTTTAAATTAGTTGTGAGTATTGTAATTGTTCTTAGGATTTTTCTGTTCAAGTAATAAAACTTCAAGTTTATTTACTCTGGTTTTTCAATATCTCATAAGAACATCGGGAGAGCATTGTGAGGTTATCCATTTGCTTAATATCGAGAGAGTTAAGCATACGAAAGGAGTAAATACGTGTTTTCTAGTTTATGGTTAAACCATCTTGGCTTAGGGATAAGTACAAGGTTAAATGGCTAAAGAAGAATTCACAAACATTGGTGTTCGCCCTTTGATTCACGCCGGGAGGTATCATTCAACAAGTGTTTATCAACAGAACTTGGACCTAGGGATAGGACAAGTCATTACAGGGATTCTTGCCAAGCTTGAAGTATGGAGTTGTTGGTCGCTACCGCGACATCAACAAACCTCTGTCGCGACAGGAACGACGACATAACGACAGAAGTTCCTCTAAACAGTGCAACACTTGCACTACTAAACAATTCAATAACGGCCTATTCTCTCAATCTGATTCTTTTATCTTTTACTTTAGTTTTATTCAATATTTATTCCAACAATCATTTAAACTATTGCTTTTCCTTGTGCAACAATCTAACGATAGAGTTATTTCCAGTCCCTGTGGAGAAGATATTCGATACTCTAGTATCACTTTACTACTTGCGTCGTGTACACTTGCACTATTTTTGAAAGACTTATTTGCACGCAACAATGTCTTTGGAGGCTTTGGAAGACCGTTAGTTGCATCAACAAGTGTGGTTTCGCTTATCGGTGAGTGGAATTTGGTTTTCCAGTGTGGAGACATTTTAGAAAAGGTTTTGGGAACTTAATAAGTTCTTGAAACACTTTATTACGTTCGGAAGTAAGTAAATCAGAATTTCTCCCTCGGTTGTGCTAGTTACGAGCCTTTGGTTGCACTTGATTAAAAATGCCTTCACCTACTATTTTAAAGCATGATTTGAGATTATAAATTGTGTATGATAATGCCATGTGGTTTAAGGATGCACTAGGTAAGTGGTCCTTGTATGCTTGTGTTGATGCATGAGGTTTTAAGCATGGTTTAATGCTTGTTGATGGCTTATCATGAATGCTTTGTAAAAATGAGTTATGCATGTGTTATGGACTATATTAGAGAGTGATGAGGTTTAAAGTGTTTTATAAATGAAATCAGATATAGTTAGCCGGGTATAGGATTGACTACACTATAAACAAGTTTCCTTGGATGTTGAGGGGATGTGATTGTAACGAATACTACATCCAAGTACCCCCAACGATTGAGGATTGTTTAAGGTTGCAACAATTGAGGGTATCTCCCATTTGCGAACCTTGTGTTTTGTCCCTTTTGTCATTACTGGATTATACATCTACCGGTGAGTGGTGTTGAAGGGTTGTGATTCTACCGAATACTCCACCACGGGTGTCACAACGATGGAAAATCGCTCTCGTATGTGAACCTTGAGTTGTCGGTAGAGTATATGAAGGGTGTGGGACAACCCTTGGTAATCTGTGTATCCGATAATTTGTTTTTGAGATTGTTGTTATCACTTGTTAGCCAATATAATAGAGATGTATATTGTTGAAATCAATGCTAATGCATGGTTTGAAAGATGCATGTTTTGGTTTAAGCTTAGCATAATGGTGTTTATGCTTGAAAGGCTTGGTAAATGATTTGCAATGGTTACTTGCTGGTTATGATTTGGATCATGTTGCATGATGTTTAAATCTGTGAGTTTGATGAAAAAGTGCATGGATTATCAAGAAAGGCATGTTGGTTTGAAAAGAGTGAAAAACGATTTTGTGCATTGATGATGTTTGTGGTTTTGAGCAACCCTCACTAAGCTTGTATGCTTATGTTCTCTTTGTTTCATCAATGCAGATAATTGGACTTTTGGAGGCAGCATCTTCAAGGAATCACACCAAGACATTTTTCTAAAAGTATGTTGAGCTTTTGAACTAGTGTAATAAGGGCAATGGGGGTGTCTGATGCTTTGAACGTTTTTGATTTGTTGATTTCTAGTTTTGAGAAAGTTTATTATGCACTTATATATTTGTAGACGGCCATTGATTTTTGGGTTGTGCTTGTATTTGGTTTTTAGCCTTTTGGTGTTTTTGACAACTAGGAAACATGCCTTTAGTTCCATGGCTTGTATTTGATTTGTTGATTTCGAGTTTTCACCTTTAAGCATGTAACGAACTTAATTAAAGGTTCGTAACTTGAATTTGACAAAAGTCCTTATAATTTTCCAAATTAAAATAATGTCCCTAAACCTTGATTGGCTTTAATTGTTTGACGGACATGTTGATGTTTTATCCGCTACTTGTGCACGCACACATAGGAACCTAAGATGCATTTAGACAAGATATAATGAAAAAAACTGTCGGTTATTGAGGTAAACTTTCCTGATTTACTTCAATAATCCTCGTGTGATCTATTCGGTTCGGTCTATCGGCCAGGCCGGGTCGAGGGGGTTTCACAGAAAACTACAAAACCTCGAACCCATGGACTAGAGTCATCCCGTGAAGACTTTCATTAACTCATGCTAATTTGTCCGTCACTTCAAAAAAATCAAATTCATGGACTTTGATAGCAGCGAAGTGTCCTAGCACATGATTCTTCCTAGAGCATGTTGCGGGCACCTCTAGGGTAAAACAACAATGTTCTTTGTTTTTCTTTCGTTGCCTTGGTCGTGCTGTATTTTTTTTGTTTCTACGTTCTGCCTTAGCGGATACCTGCAACCATTGTTAGAACATTGCAAAGAATTCTAAAAACAAAGCAGGTAGTGTTCATTAGATATTCTAGCAAATTCAGCAAATAACATAAGCGATTGACAGTTTTGGAAAAAAAATCTAAGTCGTTTTGCATCCATTTCTCATATTAAGTTCAATTTATTAATGGTGTGGACATAAGTAATCGACTAACTATCATAGGTACAACTTATATAACAAAATTTTTCAGTTCCGATTAACACTAAGGCAAGTACAATGCAACCAATATGCTACTAAGTATGCCTAGACAAAAGATACGAGAGCTACCCCCCCCAAAAAAAAAAACTCAAGATGGGCATTACCCTCAATGCACAAAATAAAACAAAAAATAATAACAAAAAATAAATACAAGTGATATAAAAATAAAAAGTAGAAAAATAAAATAAAGAAAAGGGAAAGAAAAACTAGAAATTGGCTGAGGATTGAGAGGAGGCTTGAGACTTTGCTGCTGAGGAGGAGGATGAGGTTTGGATGATTAGGCGGTGGCTAGCAGATGTCTGAGCGGCAGACTTAGCAGGTGAGTTCTTTGCTGTCCGCGGCAGCTGGACTCTCTTGGGCATGGAATAAGGCTCTTCTTGAGGTTCGACAGGGGGGAGTGGCAAGAGGTTCTTCGCTCTCTTCTGACTCTGTCTCTTCATACAGAGGCTCGGCGGCTATGATGTGTCGCTTCCTCTTCCTAGTGCCTTCCTCCGTGGGTGCTGCCGAAGGGTCTACCGCAATTGGGATGAATGTTGTTGCTGGTACTACTACTGTTGCTGGTTCTGGCTGTTGCTGCTCAATCTCCTTTGATGATGAAGTGTTTGCCACTGTTGCCACCGTTTAGGCAGGTGAATGGTGTTGTTGGTGCCTCTCGAGGGAGTTTGCCACCGTGTTGGATGATGTGGTGGCTGAGTAAGATGGGTAGTGTCTCAAAGAGGACACTTGGCGGCGAGAAGCGGCATGGCGGGCAGTTGCGGAAGATGGTGTTCTTTATGCTGGGGCAGCTGCGGCAAGGTCTGTGGGGTATGGAGACAGATGGGGCCGTCATCAGGGAACTTCTGCAAGAGATAAACCAAAAAGGCTTCTTGGACTTCCCCCACAAATTTCATGAAGGTCAGCTGCTGTTGTTCGATGCATTTGTTGATGTCTATAAGGGTATGCAGCAACGTGAGGACTTCGTTGTCTGGGCCAGCTTCAGTACTATCGGGGGCGCCTGGAGTGTTAGGCTGGGCGGCAGAAGGTTGGCTGGGTGTTATTGACTCTGTTTCCGGGGCCTACATCGTCTACAGGTGAACTTTTCTGGTCCACCCATCTTTGGATGTCGTCATCTCGTCTTTTGGGTCGGTTGAAACACCAATGTTGGCGCAAAGGCTTGTGTTGAGGGACGGGAAGTACAACCTGCCCTGCGTTTTCTAGAAGCATGTGTGGATCTCCTTGCAGATAACTTCCCCAACATTGATGGGCCGGTTCATAATGATGATGTCGATTAGAGCTAGGCGCGACTGGTCTATGGTAGAGTTGTGGAAGGTGGGCAGCATGCGCCTCTTGATGAATGTGTTCCACAACATTGCTTTGGGAAGTAGGTGGCGGCGTTGGACAGATCCTCTGTGCTTTCCTGCCAACCACGGCGTGTTGGGCTTTCATAGTGTGGCCTTTATTTTTTCATAATCAACAGCCGTCAGTAACTGCCTCCGCTCCTCGTGAGGGTTAACGTTATATGCATGCCATAAAACTGTTGATGATGGTAGCGTTGAGCTTGACAGGTTCCCCTCAGACGAACACGAACCTTATCTTCGGGCGGGGATGGTGGCCATAAAACTCCCTAACCATGGCGATGTTGGCTATCTCCGGCTGCCGTGCGAAGATTTCCCATCCCTTGTTGTGGATGGTTTCGAAGAAATTTGGTTCTAGGCCTAAATCTTTTGTCCGCCTTGTATAATGAAAGCCTTGCTCCTCCCATACAACATGTTTTGTGAAATGGGTTCGGTGTCTCATTTCATCTTCGCGGGAGAAGAAGTGTTGGAAGGTGGGTTTGGGTGCTGATGAGGAAGCCATGTCAGACGGTATAAGTTTTAATGAAACTTGAAAGAAAATAGGTGAGAGTAGTGGATGCAAGAATAAGATAGCAAGTAGGTGAAAGTAAAGTAAATGAATGAAGTGAGAACGGTTTAAATAGAGGTTTCCGAGAGGTGATGTGGCGGCATTAAATGTCTAACGGTCCAGTTGTCTCACGAACGTTACGGGATTTATGCCCGTTATTTTCACAGCTGTTAACGTTCAACTAGCCGCTACTCGTTTCTGCGCTAGGCTACCCTGGGCTATCTCGGCGGGATGGTGGACGGGGTTCTTGTTGGGCCTTCTTCTTGATTCTGCTATTTTATTCCTAATCCTAAAACACTAAATAAAGATGATGAAATATTAAAAATAAATTCTGAAAATTAAAAATATGGTAATTAATCTAATCCTAAAAAATTGCAATAAAATAAATCCTACTCCTAATGCATAAAATATAAGAATTTAAAATTAAGTTATGTTGGGAGGGCATTTAGGTGCATCTCCCAAACATAACCACTTCCTGAGGTATATTTGGCTTGTCCATCCCTCTTGAGGGGTCCTATTGTTCCTTTAGGTGATGTGCTGCTGGGTCCTTTAGCCTGCTCTTTGGTCTGTCGCGACAGCTACTGCCTTGGCCTATCTCTATGCTGATTTGGGCAGCTTTAGCATCTGGGCATCCTTCCTTTTCTTTTCCTAATGTTTGTATCACATTTAACTTAATGCTCTCGTTATTTACCCTCATGGTCAGCTCCCCATGTTCCACACCTATTAATGTTTTTCCCGTTGCTAAGAATGGTCGCTCAAGGATGATAGGGGCTTTTTCATCGGCCTCACAGTCTAGGATGAGGAAATCAGTTGGGAGAATAATGTTGCCTACCTTCATTAGGATGTCTTCGATTTTTCCTTCCGGTTGCACAAAAAAAATGATCGGCAATTTTTAGCGTGACGAAGGTAGGTTTGGCTGGCCCAATTCCTAATTTATCGAAGACAACCTTAGCATTAGGTTGATGCCAGCTCCCAAGTCGCGCAGGGCTTTTATTTCGTGCTTG
Source organism: Hibiscus tridactylites (assembly GCA_958450335.1). Taxonomy (NCBI): domain Eukaryota; kingdom Viridiplantae; phylum Streptophyta; class Magnoliopsida; order Malvales; family Malvaceae; genus Hibiscus; species Hibiscus tridactylites. The sequence continues at coordinate 18,712,577 of OY288278.1, read as the reverse complement.
TTTCCTATCCAACGTGGAATAACAAAGCTTCCCATGTCTGTTTGCTTGGACGGCAGTTTGCTGTGCAACATTACCATCCACTTCTCTGTTAAAGCAACAGTTTCAAACTCCCCAATCCTCTTCCTTTTAGAAACCATGTCCCTGAGATATTTTGCATAGTTAGTCATATTCTGAATGGCTTTTATTAGAGGGATGTTTATGTGCACCTATTTTAAAATATCCAGGGATCTTCTGAACTAGTGCTCTTGCTTCTGTTGCTTAAGCCTTTGGGGGAAAGGTGTTGGCAGGCAGATGTCCTCTATACGTTTTTTGCATGGGAACTTTATCTGTGAAGGATCATATGCTTCAAGACTGCTGTCATGTTCAGCTGACGGGGTAGCTGGTGTCGATGTTGCAGCAACATGTTGTTCTTTCTGTGCAGGCTGTTTTTCTGGTTGCTTTTCCACCCTCGGCTCATCCAACTGCTTCCCATTTCTGGTAGGCATGGCTTTGCACTGCTCGTAAGTGGGTTTGGTTGTTGCCTCTATGCTGCTAGATGCTGCTCCCATTGTTCTGTTGCTGAAGATCTCTGTGAACTGCCCAAATTGGGTTTCCAAGTTCTTTATAGTAGCCTCCTGGTTGTTCATCTTCATCTTCGTCCCGTCCATGAAAAAATTAGTTTTATCAATAAACTTGTTAGTGCGAACAATAAAATCACTAGTTCTTGACATAAAAGTATGAAGAGTTGCTTCTAGTGAATTATTGTTTTGTGGCTACTAAGCCTACTGTTTAGACATGTTTTGATGGTAGCCTCTTTGTTGCTATTGATGGTTTGCAACAGTCTTTGGGTTTCTCTAGAAGATGTTGGGATGGTTCTTCCATCCAGGGTTGTAGGTGTTCTGGGCAGCTCTACTGTTCCTCTCGTATCCTTCCATAAAGTTGGAAGACGTGGTGTAGTCAGAGGAATCGTGGTTTCCCCCACACTCATCGCAAAACGGCTCCACAACCTTGGCCTCAAAGACTTGCCCAGTTAGTTTCACGATGCTCATGACCAGCTCTGCCAGATTGTCAAGGCGAGCATTGACAGATTTTGAGGCTTGTACTTCATTCACAGCAGCTGGCCACGTAACGCCGACTCGTCGGGCTGTTGGATACTTGTAATCGTTCTTGGAGTCTTGGTTTAGAATTTGCAGTGCCTTCTCTGGTAGTCTATCAAGGATGATTCCATTGGCTGAGGCATCAATCATCATCTGTGTTGGGTAGTTCACCTCGTTGTAGAACATTGATACTTGTGTCCAAGTCGGAAAACCATGTAGCAAGCAATTGTTCAACATATGTTGGTACCGCTCCCATGTTTCATACATCGGCTCGTCATCCCCTTGTCGGAAGGCTGTTATTTCGTTTCGCAGTCTGTCTATGACATTGGACGGGCTGAAACGGTCTGGGAAAATCTTTGCACAGCTCTGTCCATGTGTTGAACGATCATGTTGGCTGGTTGTTTAGCCATTTTTTGCCCTATCCCTCATTGAATAGGGAAATAATATCAGCCTCAGTACGTCTTGATGGACTCTGTTTATTTTGAATGCTCTATAGATGTCTTAGAATCCTCTCAAGTGCTACCGAGCATCTTCTGTGACAGTCCCTCCAAATTGCCCTAACGTGTTGATCATGTAAACATAACAAGCTTCAATTCGAAGTGATCTGCCTCAATTTCAGGTTCTGTCACCGTCAGATCGAACCCTCTGAAGTCATGTTCCAGATAATCTCTAGTGGTTCGAACATTCTACGGCATCTTAGGAAAAACTTGCTATTCTCTGAGCGGCGGGTCTTGCTGCCCATCCCTGTCGTTCACAGAATTGTTGGTAGGGTTGTCGTTCTCCATGTTTACCTTTGCCTTTTATTTTTCATCTTTGGTTTTCCCAAGGGCTTCTATTATTTCCTTCTTGAGCTCTCTTGCTCTTCGTTTGATGTCGTCATAATAAAGGATTTCTCCTTTTGGGTTGCCCTGGTCAAACACTAGCAAAGGAAACTGTAATTTATTTTTCGAATAAAAAAATATAAAGAAATAAAAGTGTAGAAACTTAAAGATGAATTTTTGTGTTACCAATCCCCGTCAACGACGCCAAAAACTTGTAGAGCGTTTGGATGTTCTCTATTTATGAGTGCAAATGCACACTTTTGTTAAGTTATATTATAAAAGATATCGTCTCCCAAAGGGATTGGAAAGCTTGGTTCAAATTATTGATCATGCACAAGAAAAGTAAACGCAAAAGTAAGGTGGATGTTTAGAAGAAAGGTAAAATAAAAACACAAGTTATTAAAAAGGAAGTGATCAGATTGATAGAGAGGGCAGTGTTATGCTGATGCTTAGTGTGAAACTGCATTGAATAGGTCAAGTTTTTTTGCGATGCCAGACTCTGCTGCCTCATCGATGGATGGCAGGTAGACTGCTGAGACCCTCTCGCTGCCGTGGCAGGGGAATGAAATTGTGTCTCATCGGCAAACTCGATAGAACTACAAGGCTCGGCAGAACGCTTCGAAAGTGACTCTGCTTATGTCTAAGTCAGAGTTCTGTTGATGCCCACTACAAATAATACAAGTCGAGACATGAATCATACAAAGACAGCAATGTTGATTCGTCCTCTTTTAGCCACCTTAAACCCTTAACCCATGTTTAGGCCAGATTGATCGCACCGTCTATAGATGAAATCGTACTTACTCCTTTTTGTGAGTTTGACTCTCTCAATACCGAAAAAATGGATAGAATTAAACTAATCTTTTGCCTTAATTGAAAACTATGAAGAACATGGAATAAGTAACGCTTGTAATTTTATTTGCAAAAACAAACTTGAAATCCTAAACAACCGTTCTCACAACTAATTACAACATAACTCAAACCCTAGGAGAGAATTAGAACATGTCGGCAACAAGAAAACCTAAATTATGCCTAAGGAAAACCTAGGCTATTTTGTAACACCCCAATTTTAGGTCTAAATGGTTTAGGTTTCGAATCGGACTGGTCGAGAAACAGTTCGAATCTTAAACGGAGATTTAGGGAACACCTAGTTCGGGATGCTTTGAAAATATGGAAATTATCTAAAATCCTCATTTAATATATGAATGATTATGGTGAAATAAAATTTTCAAAATAAGGTTTGGAAATACTAAATTTCGGTGTAGTGACCAAATCGCAGTTTTTACAAAGTTAAATAGTGACTTTTTGTAAAGGATTGAAACTTTGAATCTTTAAGGAGCTAATTTTACCAAAATATTTTTAAATCAGATTTCTTCTTAATTTGGACGATTTTGTTACTGATTTAATTAAAGGAAAATGAAGATTAATTAAAAGAAAACTACCTTTGACTATTCATAACTATTATTCACAAATTTTCTCTCATTTCATTTTCTCTCAAATTCTTTTTAGCCAAACACATTCTCTCCAGCAATTATACTTTGATTTTCACTTCATTTAATGAGATTTGAATCTTCTTTTGATTCTTAATCAATTCCTCATAAAATCCTCTTGATTTCTACATTGAATTTTCAAGAAAACTTGCCCAAATCAAGGAGAAATCATTCATTAGAGGTATGCTTCGTCCTTCTCCTCTAATGATCAGTTCTTTACTGAAATTCCCAAGTTATCAATCCTTTGTTAATAATTTTTGAGTGGTTTTAATGTTAGAAACACGAAATTATCTTAAAACTCAAGATTTTGGAAGAGATCTTGAAGATTTTCGTGGTTTATGATTGGACTCTGTTTTGAGGTGGTTTTTTAATGTATTTTGGATGCTAATTGATGTTACAAATGAGGTTTTATCATTCAAATCCCGAATAAGTTTGGTTTCCTAAGTTTTGTATGCTAGAATGATGGTTTTTGTGTTGATTTTGGTGTTCTGTCATAGCTGGAGGTATAAGGACGAGTTTGTAGTGGTTTTTGATGTTAACTGATGTTTAGAAATGATTAGAAGTGATAGATCTTGGCTAGACTTTGTTTTGGAAGAGTTTGGAGATGTTTTCAGTTGTGTTTGGTAGCCAAAATGAGGTGTTTGAGTAGAGCAACGAGTTTAGGAGTGTGGCTGATGATTTCAATGCATGATGATGCATTAATCATCTGCTCTTATGCGTTAAAAAGAGGGGAGACATCATCGAACGCCTTTTGTGTTGATCCGGGAGCCTAGATAGCGTTTCGGCAATCACGCAAAACGTAATCGGTGAGTGCGTATTGTTTTAGAAGTCCTTGAGGGACAAAGAATCATGGTTTGGGGATTTAGGAAAGGTTTGAAACACCTTCCTATGTCCGAAGTAAGTATTGGCTAGATTGCTCTCTTAAATGTAGTGGTTGCCCCCAAAATGCTTTTACATGCTCATGGTTTGAGATAGATAAATTCCTATTGTTTTTATGGATGTTTTGTAGCATGAGATGATGCTTGAAATGATTTCTTGAAGTAACATGTTGCATGATTGAGATTTGAGGTTTTGTTTAAAGAATTGCAAATATTATGGTTTTGAAATGAGATGAGAATGTTTTGAGAATTGTTGCATGAAAAACAGTATGTGAGTTATTGATTTGACATAATATTTTGGCATTGATGTTGAGATATTTACCGTATATAATTGATCGATCAATAGGATGAGAGTGCACTATAAACTAAAAATTCGTATGTGCTCTTTGGTTTAATCCAAAGGGAGAGAACCGATGATGGGCATTCCATCGGGTAGGACTTGGTGAAATACCCAAGCTTTGTGGCGATGAGAGATTCCTCCATGTGAGTACGGTGATGTGAGATTCCACCGGAAATTATGTTACTAGACGAGTGAGTACGGTGATGGTAGATGCCACCAGAAGTGTCTAGTGAGTTGTCTGCATATCCGAGTAATAATGAGATGTGAAATGCCAATATAATATATGAAAATGTTTTTGATTCACATGTACCTTTGACGAAATGATTTATGCTATGAGAAATGCATATGAGACTTGTATATGAAATGCTTTGGTGTTACAAGCATGAGTGTGGCTTTTCCATAAGTTTTGCATTGGTTTAAATGCATGAGATAGAAGTGAGGTACATGTGTTTTCAAGGAAATGTTGCTTTGAATGGTTTTCAAGCATGAGATAGAATGAGCATGTCGTTTGAAAGCTTTTGAGAAAGTGTTTTTAAGAAATGCATTATTGTGTTGGTTTTCTTTACACCATGACTCACTAAGCATTTGTGCTTACGTTCTCATTTATCAATAATGCAGATAATTGATGTGTTTCCGGGCATCAAGAAGGATAAGAACATCCAAGGAAGTACAAGCTCATGTATGGTGATGTTTACATACACTTTAGTTTTGATATAATGACAATGGGAAACCAAGGTTGTATTTGGGAGATTTGTTTGAACTCCTAAGTTTGTGGCATGTTTATGTTGGCATTTTTGGGTTGTAAATGGTCTTTAATGTTTGGTTTGAGGTTTGGTTGCTTATATTGGTTTTGAGACTAGGGAGCATGCCTTTAGACTATGTGATTTTGTGTTTGATGACATGCTCTTGTTAGAGAGTCTTAAATATGTTCCTTAGCATCAAAATAAATTGTTGGTATGATTTGAGAATCTATGAGGTATGTTTGAATGGGTTAAGGGTGAAAAACCAACAATTTCTGCTTTCACTGGGCATATTGTATCGAAACGGCTGCAACAGTTCCGAAACGGGGGCATGTAATGGCCAAAACGTTTCGGAACGGGTTGTAGAGGTTTCAAAACAGTTTGGCCACCAGAGTGACTTTTTTCGATACTGGTCTCGGAACGTACCCGAGTACCGAAACGGTCAACCACATTCCGATACGGGCGTTTCGGTACGGTAGGTAGGTGTTCCGATACAATTGACCGTTGGATGTTGTTTTGAATTGCTTTGTGCTTCCATGCTTTACATTTTGGTCCTAAAGGTTGTGGAGGCAATTGCTTGAGCTTGGAAAGTCTTTTTAATCTAAAACTTGACAGAGAAGCATGTAACATGCCTAATTTTATACCGGTAGTCCTAAAATCAGAAAAGTCGTTCTAATTTCCAAAAATTACAATTTGGTCCCTAAACATGTAATTTAAGCAATTGAGTCCCTAAATGTTATCCGATCAATGCGCCTTTCACTTTCATGATTCGTGAATGCTCACTTAGGCATAATATGCATCTAGACAAGATTAAAATAAAAAAGGTCGTTAATCAAGGTTGACTTTTGGGTTGACTTTGGTTTTCCCAGTGTAATCTTCGTAGTTCGGGTCAAGCGTCTAGGCTGGGCTAAGGGGATTAAATATTTTGATTTAGAATTACAATGGGTATATATAGGCATTAGATAGGTTTAGTCATGCTTGAGGTAGAAGTCTTCAACGTAGCATTCCACATTAAATGTGACTTTAAACTCTGACTTCTTTGAGTTGAGTGTGGACTTTACCATGTTACCTTGTTCTGCAAGAAATCTCAAGAATCACCATCGGCAACTCTGTCCGCTGCTACAGACGTTGAAAAATTGAGTGGACACCATTGATAGAATCAGGACGTTCTGTTCTACAAACTGCACTTCGGTTCTCCACTCCATAGTCTATTGTCTTGGCGGCACGGTGGGCGGCGGCAGCTACTCGGCAGCTATTGTCTCTGTTTGGAACTACATCAGTACAACTCATTAGTTCAATGCCTCAGCATCACATCCTCATCTCCTCATTCCCTCTGTCAGCCTCTGGTTCCTAAGACCAAAAGTACACTAAAACAATACCTTTCTTTACCAAATAAAGGATAATCTAGAAAAACATGGCAAAGTAAAGAAATATTATAAAATGCAATGCATGATCCTAATTATGGATGAAATGTACTCAAAACAGCAATAATATGAGATGGAATATGCATGAAATATAGAACTTGTGGACACTTTACAAAAGACAACAACAAAAAATGTGTCAGTATTGTGAAATAATATTGAAAGAAAAAAATGATACATCAAAGCAATTCATATTGAGCAGAAAACTAACCAAAGAAGCGTATTCAAATCAGCAGCACTCTGTCTAAGGTCCCTGTCTGGCTCTAGTGGGGTGGGCTCTTAGATTACAACATGTGGTTTTTGTTCTAGACTCTGGGTTTCCTAACTATCATTACTTTCTACTACGACTACAAGACATCGATTCGGGAGTATATGTTTCCTTATAGCAGATGTGTAACCCCACAACGTATAAGGTTGGTATACCAGAAGAAAGATAAAATTCCCACTCGGAGGTGGCGAACCTCACTTAGGATCATGTCTCACGCTCACTTAATGAAGAAGCCCGATAGAAGACTTATGCATGAATGACTGTTTATGTCACACAAATAAAACACATATTTATGAGATTTTGAACCACCTTTTAAAATGATTTACAATTCTCAATTTTATGCCCCGAGATCCTAGCATGATATTCACAATGAGGTTTCACATCATACCACAAAAGGGTGTAGAGGCTGAAGAGAGTATGTAACGCCTCGATTTTAGGCTTAGAAGTTAGCCGGGTTGGCTAAACGATTCGATTGAACCGGTTGAGCAATTTACACTAGTTTCAATAATAATCGATTTAAAAGGTTTTTTAGTGTAATAAAATGTTGGAAAAGGTTCTAATATCCTAATATAATGTTTTGAAGGTTTTGGTGGAACCAATTTGACAAATTGGATTCGTTTTAATCGACATTTTAAAATGGTGACTAAATCATAGAGATTAAAGATAAGTTTTGGTCACTAAATTGAATATAGTCAAGGCTTAGAATCTTTAGGGAACTATTACACCAAGGTGTTATCAGCATTTTCCCTTGTTTTGGATATTTTTAAAAGATTTAATTGATCGATTTATTAAATGGTTTTAATGAAAATGATTTGTAAAAGGCTAATCCATTTTCTATCGTAACTTCCCATTTTCTCTTTTCTTTTCTCCCTACTTTCTCACCAACCAAACTAAGATTTCCACACCAAAATGATGAAGATTCAATTCATTTGATTCTATTTTTGATTTCCTAAACTCCGTCTACAATTTCTACTTGGATTTCTTGAAGAATTTCATCCAAACTATTGCCAAACAAGGGGGAAAGCAAGTGTTAGAGGTGATACTCCTAATTCTCCTCTAATCAAGGTTCTTTAATGAAATTCCGAAGCCTTTGATTCTTTTATTTTGTTTTCTAAATTGATTTAAGTTAAAAATGATGATATCTTGCTTTAATTAAGCTTTAAATGGGGTTTGATAGATGAAAATGGTTGGGTTTCCTTTTGGATTGTAATTGTTGGGTTTTAGATTGATATTAATCATAATCTTGAAGTTAAATAATGTGGCAAAGTGGGTTTTAACAATGGAATCCCGAAACTGAATTGCTAGATTTTTAAGTTGAAATCATTGCTATTATGGCTTGTTAGTGTTGTTTAATTGTTGCTGGTGGTATTAGGTTGTTGAGGGGGTGTTTTTAGATTCATGGTGATGTTGTTTAAATGTTAATCTCACTGGATAATGGTTGTAGATTGTTTTAGCCGATGTTTTTGGTTGATTTTATGTGTCAATTACTTTGAAAATGTTAGGGGAAATTGTGAAGTTAAGTTGCTGGAGGTTTTTGATGCAAGATTGTGCATTAATCCTCTGTTTTGCATGGGTTGGAAGCAAGGGTGATTGATCTAATAACTTTGGAGGATGTCTCGATTAATCTGGTGGTTTGAGATTGCTTCTGCAAAGCAAGCAAAGTTTTGTCGATGAGCGAGAACGGTTTTAAAAGCTTTTCAAAGGCTTGAAAGCAAGGTTTGGGGGTTTAGATTGAACTTGAAACGCTAATATAAGCTTGGAAGTGAGTATGGAAATATTCGCTCTCAGTATTTAAGATTTCCCATTGTTTTGATTGATCATGCTTATGTTTTAGATATAGGTTTGTTACCTACTGTTTGTGTATGTTTTGAGCATTGAGAACTGCTGCCAATGATACCATGTGAATGATTTATTGTTTTAAAGAGATTATATCTTGTTGAGATAATTCTATGCATAGTTTAATGCTTTTGAAATGGATTGAGCTTTTGAAATGGATTGAGAAAGTGGTTTATGTTTATGCATTGAATAAACAATAAGGTAACATGGTTTAAAAGTGTATATTGGCAAGTGATGAGATTTAATTATTGTCATAAATAATTGGTTGACCAATAGGATGAGAAGTGCAGTATAATATACAAAATTCGTACGTGAGATACATTCTTCGATCACATAATAAGGGTAGTGCTATTTTGTTGCAAGTGATAAGGGTAGATTCTATCACCAACGGGCAATGCGGGTAGTGTCATCCCGGCCGACGTGAGATTATGGTGAGGATAGTTTCACCATGAGACTTTATGGGGGTAGTGTAACGCCCCGGTTTTGGGCTTGGAAGTCTTGGGCGTTGACCGGTTGGTCAAAGTGCTGTTCGAATCGTAAGAGGTTAAATTAGGAAAGCCTAGTTCGGGTTGCATAAAAATTATGGAAAAATGTTCTAAAATCACCTTTTATTATAATTAAGTGAACTGTGAAATCAATTTTGGAAAATGAGTTTCGGAAATGTGACATTTTGGCTAGTGACCAAAATGTAATTTTTGAAAGTTTGGTGGCTATTTTATAAAGGGTTGAAACTTTGAATCTTTAAGGAGCTATTTACCCAAAGGGAGTTTCTCCAGATTTTTCTAAGATATTTTAACTCATAATTCTGATTTTAAAAGAATCAAAAGGAGGGAAAATCCAATTTTAGCTATTTTCTCATTTAACTACCTATTTTCTCTCTATCTTTTTCTCTCAACCCAAACACTCATTTTCCAGAGATCTTGTTCTGATTTTCTCACCTAAAATCATTCTTTCAACTCTCAATTGATTGCAAATCATTGTGTCTTCAAATCCTCTTCAATTGCTTCAAGTTTCATCAAGCTTTTCTATTCCAAAAAGAGGAGAAACTCAAGTTTGGAGGTAAGAACGTCCTTCTCCTCTGAACTTCAAGTTCTTTAATGAAATTCCTAAAGTTTTCAATCCTAATTTGATAATTGATTTAAAGGTTTTAAGGTTGATTTATGGATCTTGGCTAATTATGCAAGATTTTGATGATTTCACTTGATTTTCGTTTGATCTGTTAAATCAGTGTTTTGAGAAGTGTTTTTGATGTTAAATGATCATTAAATTGATGTGGAAATGAGTTTTGATTGATGCAATCCCGGATAGGTTGGATTTCCTAAGTTTAGCTTGTGTTTTAAGGTAGCTTTTGTGGTGATCTTGTAGATCTGATGTTGCTGGAGGTATAAGGATGCTTATAGGTTGTTTTTAGATGTGTTTTGATGTTGATGGAAGTGAGGTTTTGCTGGTTTGTGGCTGGGCTTTGTTTAGAAGTGTTTCGGATGCATTTTCGGTTGTGTTTGGTGGCCGAAAATGGAGGTTTTGTGAGAGCAGCGAGTTTAGATGCTTTCATTGAAGCAATTAATGCATGATGATGCATTAATCCTCTGCTTTAATGTGTTGAAACAGGGGAGGCATCCTTGGATCCAAGAGTTGTTGATCCGGAGGCTTGTTTTGGTGCTTTGGCTTGAAGCAAAGTGGAAATCGGTGAGTGGATTTGTGAAAATGGTTTTCGGCTTTGAAACCAAGGTTTTGGGAGCTTAGTTTAAGTCTAAACAACTTTGCTAAGCTCAAGTGTAAGTTTTCGGATTACTCTCTCTAAGTGGTGGCCATGTTTTGATGAAATGTGAAATGATGATTTTGCATGATTTGCTACTGTTTTGGAAAGCATGTTTTAGCATGTTAATTGCTGATGTTTTAGCATGATTTATGCTGATGATTTAAGCCATGTGTTGAAGGTGTCTCTAGGTAAGAGTGCCTTGTTTTTATGCATTGTTAAATGATGATTTAATGCTTTGAAATGCATGATGAAATGGCTTGATTTAAATGCTTTAAAACAGTGGATTATGTGATGTATAAAGTGTGTATTGGCAAGTGATGGTTTGTAAAAGTGAAGGTCACTAAGGTGGTTAAAAGTCCTTGAGTGAGCCTTGTTATCTAAGATCATCAAGGTGGTTAAAAGTCCTTGGATGAATCTTGTTGCGGACACTAAGGTGGTTAAAAGTCCTTAGGTGCTCCTTTCCATGGTGGTTAAAAGTCCATGGGGCCAAGGTGTTTAAAAGTCCTTGGGGCCAAGGTGTTTAAAAGTCCTTGGGGTAATTCAAGCTACGGACACAAAGGTGGTTAAAAGTCCTTGTGTGGTCCATTCATGGTGTTTAAAAGTCCATGGCCAAGGTGTTTAAAAGTCCTTGGGGTCCAAGGTGTTTAAAAGTCCTTGGGGAAAGTTGTTGAACTTGATTTCATAAATGAAATGTATCACTTGAGCCAATATGACACGTATAGTACATGAGATGCATGAGATGCATGATTTAATGTTTATGTTGAAGCATGAGATGCTTGTTTAAATGAAATGTGGAAGCATGATATTGCTTGATTTAAAGTATGCTTTGAGCATGTGTAAAGGTTGTTTACAAGCATGATTTACAAATGGTTTTAGATGCATTATTGAATGGTTTTTAAAGAGCACTCCTCACTAAGCTTTGGCTTACGCTCTCTCGTTTTCTTAATTCAATAATGCAGAGCATTAGAGTGCATTGAGGGCAGCAAGAGGAGGCAAGCAAACAAGTACAAGTAAAGCTCAATGTATGAAGGTTTTATAAGTGTTTTAGCTTTTGTATGTTTTGGCAATGGGGGACCAATGTATTTGTTTTGGGAGGTGTTTATGACTCCCTAAGTATGTTGAATGTGGTTGTTGTTGCTGGTTTTTGGTTTGAACCTTTCATGCTTGTTTTGCAAGTTGATGCTTGAGTAGACAGCTTGTGTTGGAAGCATGACCATTGATTTGGGGCTTTTTGCATGAGATGTTATTTTGCTGAATTGATGATGCTTATAAGTGTTAAATATGTTTAATTGCATGCTGGTAAAGTTTGGTGATGTTTGGAGCATGTTTGAGTGTCCAATTGCATGATCTAGTATGCTTGTTTGCTGGTTTTTGTGTAGGCGTTTCGGAACAGGGGTGTACCGTTTCGGAACGGGTGCCTTGCATGAACCCAGGCGTCCGAAACGGTATGCATCGTTTCGAAACGGTTTAGCCTCTGCCGAGGCCATGTTCCGGAACCCGTTTCGGAACGGCCCGTGTTTCGGAACAGGGCTAGCCTGTTTCGGAACGGTCGACCGTTAGGGGGCTGACATGGTAGTTATATGTTTTGAAATGTTTGCGTTTTGGTCCTGAATCTTGTATGATCAATTGCATGAGCTGTGGATGCCCTTTTGAGCTGAAATTTCACAGAGAAGCATGAAACATGACTAATTTCAAGATGGTATCTTTAATTTGGGTTAAGTCCCTTAATTTATCAGAATTTACAATTTGGTCCCTAAAGTTGTAGTTTGTTCAATTGGGTCCCTGTTTGATCTCTGATGTTTGTGATCTTTTAATATGTTGATTGTATGGTCACACTTAAGGTTAATGTGCATCTAGATAAGATTAAAAAGAAAAAAAAAAGGGTCGTTAATCAAGGTTGACTTTCGGGTTGACTTTGGTTTTCCCCGTGTAATCTTCGTAGTTCGGGTCAACCGTCTAGACCGGGCTACGGGGGTTACATTTGGTGGTATCAGAGCTGAGTTCTCGAGTAATTGGGAATGTGTGTATGCATGATTGAAGCATGGTTTGGTTTGTATGCTTGTTGAGTGAAAGCATGTTCAGTGATATGATATGATGATGCATATGTGATGCATGTTGTGATGATGCATGATGAGGGTACCCATTGCCAAACAAAAGCTAAAGAGATGATGTTGTTTTTGAAAGAAATTGAGCTTGAATACTTGGAATTTGCTTACCTTGCTGGTCCTGACTTGTTTTATTTTGTATTGTTATGCATGATAATAGTATGGCACCACGTAGAGAGTTAAGGAGTAGCGCGAGAGCTACGACCCCGGAAGGGAATGTGAATGATGAGCACACTGGTAGTGCTGTGTTACCTCCTCCTCCACCTGGTGGTGGTGGTGCGGAGAGGGAAAGAGCTGGAGCTGGAGCTGAGGCAGCTGGTGCTGGAGCTGCAGGGCCTGAGGTTGGTCAAGGGCAAGCGATGCCTGACATGTCTGTGCTGGTACAAGCTATTGCGGGTGCTTTTCGAGAAGCAGTAGCTGGAGCTCAAGGAGCTGGGCATCAGGGAGATGCTGGTGCTAGACTACCCTTGGAACGTTTGCGCAGCCTTGGTGGGACTGAGTTTAGGGGTATGTCAGCTGAGAGGGCAGAAGCATGGCTGGAAAGTACCAAGCGTGTCTTAGGACAAATGAGTTGCATTGATGTGCAGAAGCTGGGATGTGTGGTGTCACTGCTGCAAGGTGATGCTTATACCTGGTGGACGACCACAATCTCTGGGATGGCTGATGCTGATGTAACTTGGACGTTCTTTCAGCATGCGTTCAAGAGGAGATATCTGGGAGTTAGATATCTGGATGAAAAGAAGCGTGAATTCATGTCTCTGACCCAAGGGAACATGAGTGTGGCAGAGTATGAGGTACAGTTTGTACGTCTTAGCCAGTATGCACCGGAGTTGGTACCTGATGAGCGCGAAAGGTGCGAAAGGTTCCGTTATGGTTTGGTGACGGAGGTTAAGACCTATATGTTGGCTGCGGAGTACAATGATTTCGATGTGCTGGTTAGTCGGTCCAAAGACATTGAGATGAACCTGAGTTTGTCTGCTAAGGGTGCTGGAGCTAGTTCTGGGAAGAGAGCTGCTGAGTATAGTTCCGGTGGTCGGAACAAAAGAGGGCGTGATCAGAGGTTTCAGTCCTCGTCTAAAAGAGGTGGAGGTGCACCTGCTAGGGGTGGCAATGCTAGAGCTGACCCTAGTGCTTGTTGGATTTGTGGTTCCCGTGGTCACTTGAAGCGTGACTGTCCTCGTGCTGGGAGGGAGGTGCAAGCTCCTGTGATAGAAGCTGGTTATGAGTGCTGGAACTGTGGTTCAGCTGATCATCTGAGACGTGATTGTCCGAGGATGTCTGGTGGTCAAGAGCGTGCTCCTGTTGTTGCGGCACCGCAGAGAGGTCGTGGGCGCGGCCGTGGTAATTTTCAGAGGCGAGAGGAAGGTGGTCGCGGAGTAGCTCATGTTGTGGCTATTCAACCTGAGGGTGGAGGCCAAGCGAGGGTGTATGCTCAGCGCGAGGGAAGGAATGATGCTGATGTGATTGCAGGTACCTTTACTTTGCAATCCTTGTCATTGCTTTCTTTGATTGATTCTGGATCTACGCATTCATGCATTCTTCGTGAGCATGCTGAGTTGCTTGGTTTGCCTGTCGAGTCTTTGGATGTTGGTGTTAGAGTCACTAGTTCTTTTGGTGAAACTGTTGTGACTCGTAAGCTTTATAGAAGGTGTCCTTTGGTTGTTCAAGAGCATGTCTTTCATGTTGATCTTATGGAGTTGCCCTTTTATGGTTTTGATGTGATCCTTGGTATGGATTGGCTTGCTGAGCATCGTGCTGTTGTGGATTGTGAGAATAAGCGGGTTTCGCTTAAGCTTGGGGATGATTATGAAGTGGTGGTGGTTGGTGAGAATGTGAAGTTTCTTGCCAATGTTGTTTCTACCTTGGAGGCGAGCAGGATGCTGAGGCAAGGTTGTGAAGCTTTTCTAGCTTTTGTGATGAATCCTAGTTCGAAGGAGCTGAGGGTGCAAGATATCAGGGTTGTGAAGGAGTTTCCTGATGTTTTTCCTGAGGAGTTGCCTGGTTTACCTCCTAATCGCGAGGTGGAGTTTGGTATTGAGCTGTATGAGAATACCACTCCTGTGTCCATTACTCCCTATAGAATGGCACCTAAAGAGCTGAAGGAGCTGAAGACGCAGTTGCAAGAGTTGCTTGATCGTGGTTTCATCCGGCCGAGTGTTTCGCCTTGGGGTGCTCCTGTTTTGTTTGTGAAGAAGAAAGATGGCACGATGAGGATGTGCATTGATTACCGTCAGCTGAACAAGTTGACTATCAAGAATCGGTATCCTTTGCCGAGGATTGATGATCTCTTTGATCAATTTCGGGGAGCTGCTGTGTTCTCTAAGATTGATTTGAGGTCAGGGTATTATCAGTTGAAGGTGAAGGATGTGGATGTGCCTAAGACTGCTTTCAGGACAAGGTATGGGCATTATGAGTTCCTTGTGATGCCGTTTGGTCTGACAAATGCTCCTGCTGCTTTCATGGACATGATGAATCGTGTTTTTCATGAATACCTGGACAAGTTCGTTGTGGTGTTCATTGATGATATCCTTGTGTACTCGCGTACTGAGGAAGAACACGAAGAGCATTTGAGAGTTGTGTTGCAAGCTTTGTTGGAGAATCAGCTTTATGCTAAGCTGAGCAAGTGTGAGTTCTGGCTTAGGGAGGTTGTTTTTCTTGGTCATGTAGTCTCAGCTGAAGGGATTCGTGTTGATCCTCAGAAGATTGAAGCAGTGATGAACTGGAAAGTTCCTAATTCTGTTCAGGAGGTTCGTAGTTTCCTTGGTTTGGCAGGATACTACCGAAGGTTTGTGGATGGTTTTTCCAAGATTGCTGCTCCTTTGACGAAGTTGCTGCAGAAAGATGTTAAGTATGAGTGGACAGAGGCGAGGCAGCAAGCTTTTGAGAAGCTGAAGATGGCTTTGACGCAAGCTCCTATCTTGATTCAGCCTGAATCAGGGAAAGAGTTTGTAGTCTACAGTGATGCATCCTATGTTGGTTTGGGATGTGTGCTGATGCAAGAGGGTAAGGTTTTGGCTTATGCGTCGCGGCAGTTGAAGGTGCATGAGCGCAATTATCCTACGCATGATATTGAGCTGGCTGCAGTGGTTTTTGCTCTGAAGATCTGGAGGCATTATCTGTATGGTGAGAAGTGTACTGTGTACACGGATCACAAGAGTTTGAGGTATCTGAGGTCTCAGAAGGAGTTGAATCTCAGGCAGCGACGTTGGTTGGAGTTGCTCAAGGATTATGATCTGACGATAGAGTATCATCCTGGAAAGGCCAATGTTGTTGCGGATGCCTTGAGTAGAAAGGTAGCTGTTGAGCTGAGAGCTATGTTTGCTAGCTTGAGTATATCGCGGGATGGTGGTCTTGTTGCTGAGTTGCAAGTGAAACCATCGTTGGTTCAGTTGATCAAGGATAAGCAGTTGATGGATGATTCCTTGGTGTCTCATGTTCAGGATATCGCGGAGGGTAGACCTTCGGATTTCTGCTTTAATGAGGATGGAGTGTTGTGTTTTGGTAATCGGATAGTAGTGCCTGCAGATGCTGAGTTGAGGCATGCTATTCTAGCTGAAGGTCATAGTAGTCCTTTTGCTATGCATCCTGGTAGTACAAAGATGTATCGCGATCTTCGTGATGAGTACTATTGGGTAGGGTTGAAGAAGGATGTGGCAGAGTTCGTGAGCAAGTGTTTGGTGTGTCAGCGAGTTAAGGCTGAACATCAGGTTCCTTCTGGTTTGTTGCAACCGTTGAAAATCCCTGAATGGAAGTGGGAGAGGGTTACCATGGATTTTGTATCTGGTTTGCCTTTGTCTCCGTCGAAGAAGAATTCTGTTTGGGTGATTGTGGATCGCCTGACGAAGTGTGCACATTTCTTGCCTGTGCATACTACGTTTTCTTTGGATAAGCTGGCAGAGCTGTACATTGCTGAGGTTGTGAGGTTGCATGGTGTGCCTAAGTCGATTGTGTCGGATAGGGATCCGAGGTTCACATCGCGTTTTTGGCAGTGGTTGCATCAAGCTCTGGGTACAAGGTTGCATTTCAGTACATCCTATCATCCTCAGTCGGATGGCCAGTCTGAGCGAGTTATTCAGATTTTGGAGGATATGTTGAGATGTTGCGTGATAGAGTTCCAAGGTTCTTGGGAGAAGCATCTGCCTTTGGTTGAGTTCGCTTACAACAACAGTTATCAGGCAAGTATACAGATGGCGCCTTATGAGGCTCTGTATGGGAGGAAGTGCAGGACTCCTCTGTGTTGGGCTGAAACTGGTCAAAAGTTGGTTTCGATGCCTGCTTTGTTGAAAGGTACCACCGAGAAGGTGAAGCTCTTATGTGAGAGGTTGAAGGCTGCTTCTGATCGGCAGAAGTCTTACGCGGATTTGAAGCGTAAGGAGATAGAGTTTGCGGTGGGTGATCGCGTGTTCTTGAAGGTTTCGCCTTGGAAGAAGGTGATGAGGTTTGGTCGGCAGGGTAAGCTGAGCCCTAGATACATTGGACCGTATGAGGTTGTTGAGCGTGTTGGTCCTGTTGCGTATCGGTTGAGGTTACCTCAGGAGCTGGAGAAAATTCATGATGTGTTCCATGTTTCTATGCTCCGGAAGTATAGATCTGATCCTTCGCATGTGTTGCCTGTGGAGGAGGTGGAATTGAATCCGGATATGACCTATGATGAGGAACCGGTGAAGGTTCTGGATTCAGAAAGCAAGGTTCTTCGTGGCAAGACCATTGAGTTGGTGAAGGTGCTGTGGAAGCATCGCGGTGTTGAGGAAGCCACGTGGGAGCGGAAGGATGATATGCTGAAGCAGTTTCCTTATCTCTTTCCTTTAGGTAAATTTCGAGGACGAAATTTCTTAAGGGGGGGAGAGTTGTAACGCCCCGGTTTTGGGCTTGGAAGTCTTGGGCGTTGACCGGTTGGTCAAAGTGCTGTTCGAATCGTAAGAGGTTAAATTAGGAAAGCCTAGTTCGGGTTGCATAAAAATTATGGAAAAATGTTCTAAAATCACCTTTTATTATAATTAAGTGAACTGTGAAATCAATTTTGGAAAATGAGTTTCGGAAATGTGACATTTTGGCTAGTGACCAAAATGTAATTTTTGAAAGTTTGGTGGCTATTTTATAAAGGGTTGAAACTTTGAATCTTTAAGGAGCTATTTACCCAAAGGGAGTTTCTCCAGATTTTTCTAAGATATTTTAACTCATAATTCTGATTTTAAAAGAATCAAAAGGAGGGAAAATCCAATTTTAGCTATTTTATCATTTAACTACCTATTTTCTCTCTATCTTTTTCTCTCAACTCAAACACTCATTTTCCAGAGATCTTGTTCTGATTTTCTCACCTAAAATCATTCTTTCAACTCTCAATTGATTGCAAATCATTGTGTCTTCAAATCCTCTTCAATTGCTTCAAGTTTCATCAAGCTTTTCTATTCCAAAAAGAGGAGAAACTCAAGTTTGGAGGTAAGAACGTCCTTCTCCTCTGAACTTCAAGTTCTTTAATGAAATTCCTAAAGTTTTCAATCCTAATTTGATAATTGATTTAAAGGTTTTAAGGTTGATTTATGGATCTTGGCTAATTATGCAAGATTTTGATGATTTCACTTGATTTTCGTTTGATCTGTTAAATCAGTGTTTTGAGAAGTGTTTTTGATGTTAAATGATCATTAAATTGATGTGGAAATGAGTTTTGATTGATGCAATCCCGGATAGGTTGGATTTCCTAAGTTTAGCTTGTGTTTTAAGGTAGCTTTTGTGGTGATCTTGTAGATCTGATGTTGCTGGAGGTATAAGGATGCTTATAGGTTGTTTTTAGATGTGTTTTGATGTTGATGGAAGTGAGGTTTTGCTGGTTTGTGGCTGGGCTTTGTTTAGAAGTGTTTCGGATGCATTTTCGGTTGTGTTTGGTGGCCGAAAATGGAGGTTTTGTGAGAGCAGCGAGTTTAGATGCTTTCATTGAAGCAATTAATGCATGATGATGCATTAATCCTCTGCTTTAATGTGTTGAAACAGGGGAGGCATCCTTGGATCCAAGAGTTGTTGATCCGGAGGCTTGTTTCGGTGCTTTGGCTTGAAGCAAAGTGGAAATCGGTGAGTGGATTTGTGAAAATGGTTTTCGGCTTTGAAACCAAGGTTTTGGGAGCTTAGTTTAAGTCTAAACAACTTTGCTAAGCTCAAGTGTAAGTTTTCGGATTACTCTCTCTAAGTGGTGGCCATGTTTTGATGAAATGTGAAATGATGATTTTGCATGATTTGCTACTGTTTTGGAAAGCATGTTTTAGCATGTTAATTGCTGATGTTTTAGCATGATTTATGCTGATGATTTAAGCCATGTGTTGAAGGTGTCTCTAGGTAAGAGTGCCTTGTTTTTATGCATTGTTAAATGATGATTTAATGCTTTGAAATGCATGATGAAATGGCTTGATTTAAATGCTTTAAAACAATGGATTATGTGATGTATAAAGTGTGTATTGGCAAGTGATGGTTTGTAAAAGTGAAGGTCACTAAGGTGGTTAAAAGTCCTTGAGTGAGCCTTGTTATCTAAGATCATCAAGGTGGTTAAAAGTCCTTGGATGAATCTTGTTGCGGACACTAAGGTGGTTAAAAGTCCTTAGGTGCTCCTTTCCATGGTGGTTAAAAGTCCATGGGGCCAAGGTGTTTAAAAGTCCTTGGGGCCAAGGTGTTTAAAAGTCCTTGGGGTAATTCAAGCTACGGACACAAAGGTGGTTAAAAGTCCTTGTGTGGTCCATTCATGGTGTTTAAAAGTCCATGGCCAAGGTGTTTAAAAGTCCTTGGGGTCCAAGGTGTTTAAAAGTCCTTGGGGAAAGTTGTTGAACTTGATTTCATAAATGAAATGTATCACTTGAGCCAATATGACACGTATAGTACATGAGATGCATGAGATGCATGATTTAATGTTTATGTTGAAGCATGAGATGCTTGTTTAAATGAAATGTGGAAGCATGATATTGCTTGATTTAAAGTATGCTTTGAGCATGTGTAAAGGTTGTTTACAAGCATGATTTACAAATGGTTTTAGATGCATTATTGAATGGTTTTTAAAGAGCACTCCTCACTAAGCTTTGGCTTACGCTCTCTCATTTTCTTAATTCAATAATGCAGAGCATTAGAGTGCATTGAGGGCAGCAAGAGGAGGCAAGCAAACAAGTACAAGTAAAGCTCAATGTATGAAGGTTTTATAAGTGTTTTAGCTTTTGTAAGTTTTGGCAATGGGGGACCAATGTATTTGTTTTGGGAGGTGTTTATGACTCCCTAAGTATGTTGAATGTGGTTGTTGTTGCTGGTTTTTGGTTTGAACCTTTCATGCTTGTTTTGCAAGTTGATGCTTGAGTAGATAGCTTGTGTTGGAAGCATGACCATTGATTTGGGGCTTTTTGCATGAGATGTTATTTTGCTGAATTGATGATGCTTATAAGTGTTAAATATGTTTAATTGCATGCTGGTAAAGTTTGGTGATGTTTGGAGCATGTTTGAGTGTCCAATTGCATGATCTAGTATGCTTGTTTGCTGGTTTTTGTGCAGGCGTTTCGGAACAGGGGTGTACCGTTTCGGAACGGGTGCCTTGCATGAACCCAGGCGTCCGAAACGGTATGCACCGTTTCGAAACGGTTTAGCCTCTGCCGAGGCCATGTTCCGGAACCCGTTTCGGAACGGCCCGTGTTTCGGAACAGGGCTAGCCTGTTTCGGAACGGTCGACCGTTAGGGGGCTGACATGGTAGTTATATGTTTTGAAATGTTTGCGTTTTGGTCCTGAATCTTGTATGATCAATTGCATGAGCTGTGGATGCCCTTTTGAGCTTAAATTTCACAGAGAAGCATGAAACATGACTAATTTCAAGATGGTATCTTTAATTTGGGTTAAGTCCCTTAATTTATCAGAATTTACAATTTGGTCCCTAAAGTTGTAGTTTGTTCAATTGGGTCCCTGTTTGATCTCTGATGTTTGTGATCTTTTAATATGTTGATTGTATGGTCACACTTAAGGTTAATGTGCATCTAGATAAGATTAAAAAGAAAAAAAAAAGGGTCGTTAATCAAGGTTGACTTTCGGGTTGACTTTGGTTTTCCCCGTGTAATCTTCGTAGTTCGGGTCAACCGTCTAGACCGGGCTACGGGGGTTACAGGTAGTGACATCAAGGTATCCGCATATCTGAACATGAATGGATGGGGGTAGTGTTATCCAAGGATGGGGGTAGTTCTATCCAGGTCACTTGAATGCTAATATATGAGATTGCATGTATCATGTTTTAAATGGTTTTGTATAATGAGATTTAAACATGAGATTCCATTTTGGGAAATGCTTTATAATGTTCAAGCATATGAAGCATGCAATGAGATTTGCATTGTGGTAAATGTATGAGATTGATGATACATGTTTTACAAATAATTTTTTATTTTGCTCTGAAAGAAATTTGAAGCATGAGTTGTATTTGAGCATGATGAAAGAGATTTGCATTTGAGAAATAGTTTTGAAAAGCATTGTTGTTGGTTATTATTAAAGCGCCCCCACTCGGCATTTATGCTTACGCTCTCTTTTTTAACAATGTAGAGAAATATCTTTTTGGAGGTAGCAATAAGGCAAGAGGAGATCTGAGAGACGTTTTATTGCTCAAGTATGATTTTACGTTTACTATATAGTAATAAAAAACAATGGGAGGGTACCTAATTTCTTTGGGAGGTTGTGTTTTTGAACTCTCTGGTTTGTGGCAAGTTTATATTGCCTATTTGGACATGTAAATGTGTAACGCCCCGGTTTTGGGCTTAGTAGTCTTGGGCGTTGACCGGTTCGGTCAAGTGTTGTTCGAATCTTAAGAGGTGAATTTAGGAAAGCCTAGTTCGGGTTGCATTAAAAATATGGAAAAATGTTCTAAAATCATCTTTTAATATAATTAAGTGAACTGTGAAATCAATTTTGGAAAATGAGTTTTGGAAGGGTGACATTTTGGCTAGTGACCAAAATGTAATTTTCACAAGTTTGGTGACTATTTTATAAAGGGTTGAAACTTTGAATCTTTAAGGAGCTATTTACCCAAAGGGAGTTTCTCCAGATTTTTTCTAAGATATTATAAGCTATTTTCTGATTTTAAAGATATCAAAAAGGAGGGAAAAGCTCATTTGGCAATTTTCTCAACTAACTTCTCCATTTTCTTTCTCTCTTTTTCTCTCAACCCAAACACTCCATTTCCAGAGAATTGATTCTGATTTCTTCACCTAAATCCCTCCTTTCAACTCTCATTTGGTTCCTAATCAACATATCTTCAAAACCTCTTCAATTGCTACTTGTTTCAACAAGGATTTTGATTCCAAAAAGAGGAGAAACTCAAGTTTGGAGGTAAGAACGTCCTTCTCCTCTAAACTATCAGTTCTTTACTGAAATTCCTAAGTTTTCAATCCTAAATTGATGTTTAATTAAAGGTTTTAAAGTGGTGAAATGGATCTTGGCTTATAATGCAAGATTTGATGATTTTTCATGATTTTCGTTAGATCTGAGTAATCTGTGATTTGAGATGTGTTTTTGATGTTAAATGAACTCTAAATTGATAAGGAATTGAGTTTTGATTGATGCAATCCCGAATAGGTTGAGTTTCCTAAGTTTAGCTTGTGTTTCGAGGTTGTTTTTGAGGTGATCTTGGTGATCTGATGTTGCTGGAGGTATAAGGTTGTTAATAGGTTGTTTTTAGATGTTATATGATGTTTATGGAAGTGTGGTTTTGCTGGTTTATGGCTGGGCTTTGTTTAGAAGTGGTTTAGATGCATTTTCGGTTGTGTTTGGTGGCCGAAAATGGAGGTTGAATGAGAGCAGCGAGTTTAGGTGCTTTCATTGAAGCAATTAATACATGATGATGCATTAATCCTCTGCTTTGATGTGTTGAAACAGGGGATGCATCTTTGGATCCAAGAGTTGTTGATCCGGAAGCTTGATTTGGTGCTTTGGCTTGAAGCTAAATGGAAATCGGTGAGTGAAGTTGGGTTTTCAGATTTTAAAACCAAGGTTTGAAGGTTTTGGGAGCTTAGTCTAAGTCTAAACAACTTTGCTAAGCTCAAGTGTAAGTTTTTGGAATTTCTCTCTAGTGGTGGCCATGATTTTGTTGTGATGCAAAATGGTTATTTGCATGTTTTATTTACTGTTTTGAAAGCATGTTTTAGCATGGTTTTTGCTGATGTTGTAAGCCATATGTTGAAGGTAACTCTAGGTAGGAGTTCCTTGATTTTATACATTGAAATAATGTGGTTTGATGCTTTGAAATGCATGTTGTGTATGGCTTGGTTTAATGCTTTAAAACAGTGGATTATATGATGAAAAAGATGTATATTGGCAAGTGATGTTTTGAAAATGTTAAGGTCACTAAGGTGGTTAAAAGTCCTTGAGTGAGCCTTGTTACTTAAGAACAACAAGGTGGTTAAAAGTCCTTGGATGATTCTTGTTGCGGACACTAAGGTGGTTAAAAGTCCTTAGGTGATCCTTTCCATGGTGTTTAAAAGTCCATGGGGCCAAGGTGTTTAAAAGTCCTTGGGACCAAGGTGTTTAAAAGTCCTTGGGGTGATTCAAGCTATGGACACAAAGGTGGTTAAAAGTCCTTGTGTGGTCCTCATTCATGGTGTTTAAAAGTCCATGGCCAAGGTGTTTAAAAGTCCTTGGGGCCAAGGTGTTTAAAAGTCCTTGGGAAGTTGATGAACTTGTTTTAAGAAAATGTAAATTGTCACTTGAGCCAATATGACATGTTATGTTTATGTTGAAGCATGAGATTGCTTGTTTAAAGTATGCTTTTGAGCATGTGCAAAGGTTGATTATAAGCATGATTTGTAAATGTTTTTAATTGCATTATTGAATGGTTTTTAAGAGCATTCCTCACTAAGCTTTTGCTTACGCTGTCTCGTTTTCTTAATTCAATAATGCAGAGCATTAAAGAACCTTGAGGGGCAGCAAGGAGGGCAAGCATTCTAGTTCAAGTAAAGCTCAATGTATGGAAGGTTTTATAAGCACTTTTTAGCTTTTGGGTAATTTGGCAATGGGGGACCAATGTGTATGTTTTGGGAGGTGTTTGGAACTCCCTAAGTATGTTGAATGTTGTTATGAATGCTGGATTTTGGTTTGGATCATTTTATGCTTGGTGTGAAAGTTTGTGCTTGAATAGCTAGCTTGTGTAGGAAGCATGCCTATAGAATTGGGGCTTTTTGCTTGTGATGTTGTTTTGATGAATTGATGATGCAAGTATGTCCTATATATGTTGAATTGCATGCTGGTAAAGTTTGGTAGCATTTGGAGCATGTTTGAATGATCAATTGCATGTTTTGGAATGCATTTGGAGCAAATCTGTGCAGGGCGTTTCGGAACAGTGTGCACCGTTTCGGAACGGGTGCTTGGAATGAACCCAGGGGTCCGAAACGGTATGCACCGTTTCGAAACGGTTTGGCCTCTGCCAGACCCCCGTTGCGGTACTGGTTGCGGAACGGCCCGTGTTTCGGAACGGGGTCAACCTGTTTCGGAACGGTCGGCAGTTGGGGGCTGACATGGGTAGTTATATGTTTTGAATTGTTTGCATTTTGGTCCTGAATCTTGTTTGTTCAATTGTATGAGTTTGAGATGTCCTTTTGAGTTGAAATTTCACAGAGAAGCATGAAACCTGACTAATTACAAGTTGGTAAGATTAATTTGGGTTAAGTCCTTTTAATTATCAGAAATTACAATTTGGTCCCTAAAGTTGTAATTTGTTCAATTGAGTCCCTGTTTGATCTCTGATGTGTGTGATCTTTGAGTATGGTGTTTGTGTGATCACCATTAGGGTTAATGTGCATCTAGACAAGATTAAAAAAAAGGGTCGTTAATCAAGGTTGACTTTCGGGTTGACTTTGGTTTTCCCCGTGTGACTTTCTTAATTCGGGTCAACCGTCTAGGCCGGGTTAAGGGGGTTACATTTGGTGGTATCAGAGCTGAGTTCTCGAGTAATTGGGAATGTTTGTATGCATGATTGAAGTATGTTTGGCTTGTATGCTTGTTGTATGAAAGCATGTTCAGTGGCTTGAGATGTTGATGCTTTTGAGATGTATGCTGTGATGATGCATGATGAGGGTACCCATTGCCAAACAAAAGCTAAAGTAATGATGTTGATTTTGAAAGAAATTGAGCTTGAAAACTTGGATTGCTTACCTTGCTGGGCCTGACTATGTTTTATTTGTATTGTTATGCATGGTAAAAGTATGGCACCACGTAGAGAGTTAAGGAGTAGCGCGAGAGCTACGACTCCGGATGGGAATGAGAATGAAGAGAATGCGGGTAGTGTTGTGTTACCTCCTCCTCCACCTGGTGGTGGTGGTGCTGAGGGAGGGAGAGCTGAAGCTGCAGCAGCTGGTGCTAGAGCTGCAGGACCTGAGGTTGGTCAAGGGCAAGCTATGCCTGATATGACGATGCTGGTACAAGCTATTGCGGGTGCTTTTCGAGGAGCAGTAGCTGGAGCTCAAGGAGCTGGGCATCAGGGAGATGCTGGTGTTAGACTACCCTTAGAGCGTCTGCGCAGTCTTGGTGGGACTGAGTTTAGGGGTATGTCTGCTGAGAGTTCTGAGGCTTGGCTAGAGAGTACCAAGCGTATTTTGGGACAGATGAGCTGCACTGATGTGCAAAAGTTGGGATGTGTTGTGTCCTTGCTGCAGGACGATGCTTATACGTGGTGGACGACCACTGTAACCCCCGTAGCCCGGCCTAGACGGTTGACCCGAACTACGAAGATTACACGGGGAAAACCAAAGTCAACCCGAAAGTCAACCTTGATTAATGACCCTTTTTTTTCTTTTAAAACTTGTCTAGATGCACATTAACCTTAGATGTGATCACACAAACACCATGCTCAAAGATCACAAACATCAGAGATCAAACAGGGACCCAATTGAACAAATTACAACTTTAGGGACCAAAAATGCATCATCAATTCAACATATAACCAACACATATAGAAAGCCCCAAATTCAAAAGCATGCTTCCTACTCAAGCTATCCAAATAAACATAAACTTACCAAAGCAACCTCAATTAAGCCAATACATGTTCCACAACATTAACAACAGCATTCAACATACATGATCAACATATACGATCACAATAACAACAATCCGAGACATTCTACCCCATTGCCCTTATTAACTATAGCTATTCACCGAGACATACATCTCCATTGGAGTCCACCTTGAATCCCTTGCTCCTTGCTGCCCAAACTTCAAGAATCTGCATTGATGGACAAAAAGGAGCGTAAGCACATAATGCTTAGTGAGGAATGCTCAAAACCAAAACACCATCAATGCAGCGGGTCTTTAAAACACCTTAAAACAAACCCGATTTGCTTTCCAAAACCATGTTTGAAAACTCTTTCAACATCAAGCTCAAAACCATGCATAAACACCATATGCCAAGCTTAACAAACCATGGAAAACATTCCCATTTTACCACATACCTTTCTTTTCTTGAAAACCACATCAAGCAAGAAACCATTTAAACCATAGCTCAATCAAACCATCTCACGCATTTAATCAAGGCAACATAAAACCATAACATCATCATCACATGCCTTTAAAAACAAGTCATACAAGACTCCAATGCAACATAGATAATTCATACTCACATGCATCATTTATCAAATGATAACCAACACTTGTTCAACTTAACAAGTAAACATGCTTTCACTAGCATCATACTCATTTCATGCAACAATGCATCTTACCAAGCATCTCATGCTTCTCATGCAAACATGCATCAATTCAAGCATCACATGCTTCACATCATTTCAAGCAATCCCATGCTTCACATGCAACCATGCATCATTTCAAGCAATCCCATCCTTCACTATGATCAAGAAAATTACATTGGCTTCCAAGAGATCAACCATATTCACTTTCCAACTTTTCAACCCGATCGGATACGCGGATTCCGAGCGTGTCCCAACGCTCCCTACACACTACCCAATCCAAGGTCTTCCCGTGGGCAACAACCTCCACTGACCTCAACCTCCTAAGGTTCCCATGTATGGACTTTTAAACACCATACAACCTTAGCTTTTCCTCAAGGTTCCCATGTATGGACTTTCAACCGCCATACACCCTTGACATGCACAAGGTCTTCCCGTATGGACTTTCAACACCATACAACCTTTGCACAACCGATTGGTAGTTGTAGACTTCATCTAACAAGATCCGGGACATCACACACAAGATCCACACATGGACTTAACCATTGCCATTGTGATCTCAACAAGTACAAGGTTCTCACATAAGGACTTTTAACCACCTTATAACCTTTACTGAACCAAGGTCTTACCGTGGGCAACAACCTCCACTACGACCTTAAGCAACCGAGGTCCTCCCGTGGGCAACAACCTCCACTGACCTCATCTCGTTAGGAATACTTGAAGGGAGTTTACCCGGTCCACACTTGACCACTCCACCTCCAAGGCGACTTTATTCACGGTGCACCCAATCCTATAGCCGGCTAATTATATCCGATCAACGAACCAAGAACCATTTACACCTCTTGCCAATATAACCATCTTACCATAATATCCAATGTTCCACATGCATAGACACAATGCAAGGCCATCACATCATTAGCTCAATGATTCACATGCATACACATAATGCAAAGCCATCACATCATTAGCTCAATGATTCACATGCATACACATAATGCAAAGCCATCACATCATTAGCTCAATGATTCACATGCATAAACCATATGCAAAAGGTAACAATTATCATCATTAATCATCATCAATTCACTGTTTTTAAGCATCATACAAAGCCAATGAACCACATGCATCACTATGCATCAAAACCACATTTTCAATGTATTAAACCAAGGATCTCTTACCTTGAGCATCCTTTTCAAATGACTTTCAAAACCAACATTAAACCATGCTAAAACATGCTTACAAAACAGAATTAAACCATGCAAAAAAACACATGCATATCAATCATCATCAACATTTGATTTTGAAACCAAATCACTCACAATACAAAAGCGAAAACCCCTTCACTTACTCTTGAGCTTAGCAAAGTTGTTTAGACTTAAACTAAGCTCCCAAAAACCTTCAAACCTTATTTCAAAAGCTGAAATCCCAACTTCACTCACCGATAACCAAACAAAGCTAGCCAACAAGCTTTCCAAGCTTCCGAAACCTTCCGAAAACACCTCCAAGGCTCAAGGATCAACCTCCCCTGTTTCAAGCACATAAAAACAGAACATTAATGCATCCTTATGCATTAAAACACCAGCAACAACAACACAACTCGCTGCTCATCACAAATCTAACAATTTGGCTATCAAACACAACCGAAATCATCTCCAAACACTTCCAAAACTTAACCCAGCCAAGATCCATCACTTCTAACCATTTTTATACATCAAATAACATGCAAAATGATCACAACCACGTCCTTATACCTCCAGGTATAACAGATCACCAAAAACACTCCAAAAACAACCAAAAACTCAAGCCAAACTTAGGAAATTCAACCTATCCGGGATTGCATTAATTAAACCTCAACTTCTAATCATTTTAGCATTCATTTAACATCAATTTAACACCTCAAAACCCTGCTTAAACAGATCACACGAAAATTTCACCAAAATCACCAAATCTTGCATTTTAGCCAAAAATCAAGATCTCAATTGAAAAGCCTTTAATAAAACATAAATCAAGGATTGAGAACTTAGGAATTTCAGTAATGAACTGATAGTTTAGAGGAGAAGGACGTTCTTACCTCCAAACTTGAATTTCTCCCTTTTAGAGCCAAAAAGCTTGATGAATCAACTTGTAAATTGAGAGGTTTTGTTGATGAGATGATTAGGAATCAAATGAGAATTGAAATGAGAGATTAAGATGTCAAAATCAGAGAAAGAAATCTGGAGAATCTTGTTTGGGTTGAGAGAAAATGAGAGAAAAGAGAATTTGAGAGAAAATGGAATGTTTGTTGGAAATTTAGTTAAAAATGATTTCCCTCCTTTTCTAAATCTTTAAAATCAGATTTGAGCCTTAAAATATCTTGGAAAAATCTGGAGAAATCCTTTTTGGAATAATAGCTCCTTAAAGATTCAAAGTTTCAATCCTTTATAAATCTGTCCCGCAACTTTCAAAAATTACATTTTGGTCACTAGCCAAAATGTCAACCTTCCGAACCTCATTTTCCAAAATTGATTTCACAGTTCACTTATATATATTAAAATATGATTTTAGAATATTTTTCCATATTTTTAATGCAACCCGAACTAGGCTTTCCTAAATCCACTCTTATATATTCGATCAACACTTTGACCGAACCGGTCAACACCCAAAACATCCGAGCCCAAAACCGGGGCGTTACAACTCTCCCCCCTTAGGAAATTTCGTCCTGGAAATTTCAACCGGCGAAAAGAGAACAACAACCTTCTCAAAGCAACGCACAAGGCAACACAAAAGCCTCAACCAACACTATTGACCACTTTCCACATCAAACCTCCACCATACACTGTTCACAAATCCAAACTCTCAAAGATAACCACGACTCAACCTTTCACATAACCGAACTGTACACAATCCCAACATCAACCTGAAAACTTCAGCTCTTACAGCAGACAACACTGTAGCACATAACTTCCAAGACTTGTCTCCACAATGACAACAACCAAACCAGCTCAGCCACTAGGCAACCTCTCAGCCTCTAAAACTCTTGCGATTCCCAAACCTTTTCCAAAGATTTTCCCAACAAGCAGAAATCCTTAAACATCAACTGTTCACACAAACTCTCTAACGAAGCTGACAATCCTTCACATTCGTCAAAAACATTACCATAACAGCTCATCAGAACCACTCGCCCAAATACCAAAAATTACATCACAACCCCAACTTGAAACCTTCAGCCGTTCTACATACCATCAACTAACTTCAAACGAACTTTCTTAACCACGACTAGCCAACTACTTCTCACAAGAACCCAATCAACCAACAAAAACCTTCGATCTTTCACAGCCCTTTCACTACAAACTTCAACCAGAACACTTGCATCACCAGAACATTACTCAACCAAAACACACATAACAGCTTCTGAACTCTTCAAAGATTGCCAAGAACAAACACAACCCTTTCACCACAACTTAAAAGCTAAACCACTTCAGCACTTGGGAACTCAACCACCAAGCTACAACCACACTTAGCACCAAGGAACTACCACTTCCTTTTAGCTAAACAAACCACTTAACCGATACTAACCTCAACTGATACCCTTCACCACCAAACCACTAAACCCATCTGAGCACCAAACACTATCCTTTTACCAACAGGCTATACCACTTCCACTATCACTAGCAACTAGCTTACCAAACTCCAACACCTCTAGCTCACACTTAGCACCAAACAACCTCTAAAAACCCATCATCCCACTTAATCCAACCACCACACTAACAGATTCGATTAGTTATTAGCGAGCGTGAACATCGTATGCATGATCACCTACATGCCCTATCAATATCTGATGTACATGTATGCAAAACCTCTAATGTCATGCCACATGTATGCATGGACCCACATATATAATATAACATATAACAATGATTTTAGCTGTGCATGAATGCCAGTTCACACCCTCCAATAACATCCTCAAAATCTGTCTAAGAACAACCTCCTAACTCACCTTTAACTTATCTAACTCCATCATACCAACAACCACTAACCACAAGATACTTACCCAAGCCTTCTTCTCACCAAGGATATTACCAACCACAACTACCTCTACCTTAAACATGCTAGCAACAAGACTAAACCTACCACGCAAGGAAAACCAATAGAAACCAAACTAAGGTAACTAAAGCAAAGATCACTTAACAAGGTTACCCGAAAACACAGCACCATCCTGAAGCTTCATCGAACGAGCTCTCTTCCTTGCGGAACCATCATCCTCCTGCGGCACAACTGCAGCACCAACAAACACACCAGGGTCACCACCAACTCCTTGCGGTAAAGAACCTTGGCTGTTCCGAGCCAACATCAAACAATCACGCTTCATGTGTCCAGCAGACCCACATTTCCAGCAAACTTCATTCCCTAAACTCTTCACAACCTTCTGCTTTTTCTGCCACCTCTGAACCTCGCCTCGGCCGTGCCCACGACCTTTCAAAGATCCTTTAGCTAACATCAAAGCTGACTTCACTCCATGAGGACAATCACGCTTAACATGCAACTTAGAACCGCAATTCCAACAAACACCCGCGCCCCAACAATTTCCAACATGTTGTCTTTCACAACGGTCACACACAGATGACTGAGCTTCCACTCCTTGCTCAGACAACACTTGCTCACCAACAGCATTAGCCGCACCTTGCTTAACCCTTGGAAATTCCCTTCCAAGATACCTTTCATAGAAAGCAGATACGAAGAAATCCCAATCAATATCAAGGATATGTGACGCCACAGCCACAGATGTCCACCAAGAACAAACATCCTCCAACATCAGAGAAACAACACTCCCCAGCTTACAGGCATAATCACAGCCTTCCTGATCCAAAATCAGAACCACATTGGCCAACCAGGCCTCAAACATCTCCGAAGAAGAATCATGATACTCCACAGCACCCAAATCAAGCAAATGCTGTTTCGGCAAACCCTCACATCTAGCCAGCACATCCACTGACTTTACCTCAACCGCAGCCTGAGATGTTCCCAACACCTCCTGAACAACAGATAAAGAACTTTCCATCCCGGAACCAGCTTCTTTCCCTTGCCTTACCATCTCAACACTAGGTACAGAAGACTGAGACAAAACACCTTTACAAAAGGGCGAATTCCTTGCCTTAACAACCTGCCCCAAGGCAGCAACCATTTCACTCAACCGCCATTCTTTCATCAACTTTGCCATACCACTAACAACAACAAACATACAATCACAACAAGCAAACAAACCAGTTAGACCAGCATTAAGCAAGGATTCAAACTCCAACTCCAAAATAACACAATAGCTATATTAATAAGGCAATGGGTATCCCGAATCCTCCCCTTTACATGACATAACAGCCAACACAACATGGATATCACAACATCAAGCATATCAACAACATACCTTGATCATGCTTACACCAAACAACATCCAATAGCACCCGAACTACGAAGATTACACGGGGAAAACCAAAGTCAACCCGAAAGTCAACCTTGATTAACGACCCTTTTTTTTCTTTTAAAACTTGTCTAGATGCACATTAACCTTAGATGTGATCACATAAACACCATGCTCAAAGATCACAAACATCAGAGATCAAACAGGGACCCAATTGAACAAATTACAACTTTAGGGACCAAAAATGCATCATCAATTCAACATATAACCAACACATATGGAAAGCCCCAAATTCAGAAGCATGCTTCCTACTCAAGCTATCCAAATAAACATAAACTTACCAAAGCAACCTCAATTAAGCCAATACATGTTCCACAACATTAACAACAGCATTCAACATACATGATCAACATATACGATCACAATAACAACAATCCGAGACATTCTACCCCATTGCCCTTATTAACTATAGCTATTCACCGACACATACATCTCCATTGGAGTCCACCTTGAATCCCTTGCTCCTTGCTGCCCAAACTTCAAGAATCTGCATTGATGGACAAAAAGGAGCGTAAGCACATAATGCTTAGTGAGGAATGCTCAAAACCAAAACACCATCAATGCAGCGGGTCTTTAAAACACCTTAAAACAAACCCGATTTGCTTTCCAAAACCATGTTTGAAAACTCTTTCAACATCAAGCTCAAAACCATGCATAAACACCATATGCCAAGCTTAACAAACCATGGAAAACATTCCCATTTTACCACATACCTTTCTTTTCTTGAAAACCACATCAAGCAAGAAACCATTTAAACCATAGCTCAATCAAACCATCTCACGCATTTAATCAAGGCAACATAAAACCATAACATCATCATCACATGCCTTTAAAAACAAGTCATACAAGACTCCAATGCAACATAGATAATTCATACTCACATGCATCATTTATCAAATGATAACCAACACTTGTTCAACTTAACAAGTAAACATGCTTTCACTAGCATCATACTCATTTCATGCAACAATGCATCTTACCAAGCATCTCATGCTTCTCATGCAAACATGCATCAATTCAAGAATCACATGCTTCACATCATTTCAAGCAATCCCATGCTTCACATGCAACCATGCATCATTTCAAGCAATCCCATGCTTCACTATGATCAAGAACATTACATTGGCTTCCAAGAGATCAACCATATTCACTTTCCAACTTTTCAACCCGATCGGATACGCGGATTCCGAGCGTGTCCCAACGCTCCCTACACACTACCCAATCCAAGGTCTTCCCGTGGGCAACAACCTCCACTGACCTCAACCTCCTAAGGTTCCCATGTATGGACTTTTAAACACCATACAACCTTAGCTTTTCCTCAAGGTTCCCATGTATGGACTTTCAACCGCCATACACCCTTGACATGCACAAGGTCTTCCCGTATGGACTTTCAACACCATACAACCTTTTCACAACCGATTGGTAGTTGTAGATTTCATCTAACGAGATCCGGGACATCACACACAAGATCCACACATGGACTTAACCATTGCCATTGTGATCTCAACAAGTACAAGGTTCTCACATAAGGACTTTTAACCACCTTATAACCTTTACTCAACCAAGGTCTTACCGTGGGCAACAACCTCCACTACGACCTTAAGCAACCGAGGTCCTCCCGTGGGCAACAACCTCCACTGACCTCATCTCGTTAGGAATACTTGAAGGGAGTTTACCCGGTCCACACTTGGCCACTCCACCTCCAAGGCGACTTTATTCACGGTGCACCCAATCCTATAGCCGGCTAATTATATCCGATCAACGAACCAAGAACCATTTACACCTCTTGCCAAAATAACCATCTTACCATAATATCCAATGTTCCACATGCATAGACACAATGCAAGGCCATCACATCATTAGCTCAATGATTCACATGCATACACATAATGCAAAGCCATCACATCATTAGCTCAATGATTCACATGCATAAACCATATGCAAAAGGTAACAATTATCATCATTAATCATCATCAATTCACTGTTTTTAAGCATCATACAAAGCCAATGAACCACATGCATCACTATGCATCAAAACCACATTTTCAATGTATTAAACCAAGGATCTCTTACCTTGAGCATCCTTTTCAAATGACTTTCAAAACCAGCATTAAACCATGATAAAACATGCTTACAAAACAGAATTAAACCATGCAAAAAACACATGCATATCAATCATCATCCACATTTGATTTTGAAACCAAATCACTCACAATACAAAAGCGAAAACCCCTTCACTTACTCTTGAGCTTAGCAAAGTTGTTTAGACTTAAACTAAGCTCCCAAAAACCTTCAAACCTTGTTTCAAAAGCTGAAATCCCAACTTCACTCACCGATAACCAAACAAAGCTAGCCAACAAGCTTTCCAAGCTTCCGAAACCTTCCGAAAACACCTCCAAGGCTCAAGGATCAACCTCCCCTGTTTCAAGCACATAAAAACAGAACATTAATGCATCCTTATGCATTAAAACACCAGCAACAACAACACAACTCGCTGCTCATCACAAATCTAACAATTTGGCTATCAAACACAACCGAAATCATCTCCAAACACTTCCAAAACTTAACCCAGCCAAGATCCATCACTTCTAACAATTTTTATACATCAAATAACATGCAAAATGATCACAACCACGTCCTTATACCTCCAGGTATAACAGATCACCAAAAACACTCCAAAAACAACCAAAAACTCAAGCCAAACTTAGGAAATTCAACCTATCCGGGATTGCATTGATTAAACCTCAACTTCTAATCATTTTAGCATTCATTTAACATCAATTTAACACCTCAAAACCCTGCTTAAACAGATCACACGAAAATTTCACCAAAATCACCAAATCTTGCATTTTAGCCAAAAATCAAGATCTCAATTGAAAAGCCTTTAATAAAACATAAATCAAGGATTGAGAACTTAGGAATTTCAGTAAAGAACTGATAGTTTAGAGGAGAAGGACGTTCTTACCTCCAAACTTGAATTTCTCCCTTTTAGAGCCAAAAAGCTTGATGAATCAACTTGTAAATTGAGAGGTTTTGTTGATGAGATGATTAGGAATCAAATGAGAATTGAAATGAGAGATTAAGATGTCAAAATCAGAGAAAGAAATCTGGAGAATCTTGTTTGGGTTGAGAGAAAATGAGAGAAAAGAGAATTTGAGAGAAAATGGAAAGTTTGTTGGAAATTTAGTTAAAAATGATTTCCCTCCTTTTCTAAATCTTTAAAATCAGATTTGAGCCTTAAAATATCTTAGAAAAATCTGGAGAAATCCTTTTTGGAATAATAGCTCCTTAAAGATTCAAAGTTTCAATCCTTTATAAAACTGTCCCGCAACTTTCAAAAATTACATTTTGGTCACTAGCCAAAATGTCAACCTTCCGAACCTCATTTTCCAAAATTGATTTCACAGTTCACTTATATATATTAAAATATGATTTTAGAATATTTTTCCATATTTTTAATGCAACCCGAACTAGGCTTTCCTAAATCCACTCTTATATATTCGATCAGCACTTTGACCGAACCGGTCAACACCCAAAACTTCCGAGCCCAAAACCGGGGCGTTACAACCACAATCTCGGGGATGGCTGATGCTGATGTGACTTGGACATTCTTTCGGAATGCGTTCAAGAGGAGATATCTGGGAGTGAGATATCTGGATGAGAAAAAGCGTGAATTCATGACTCTTACCCAAGGGAGTATGAGTGTGGCTGAGTATGAGGTGCAGTTTGTGCGACTCAGTCAGTATGCACCGGAGCTGATTCCTGATGAGCGGGAGAGGTGCGAGAGGTTTCGTTATGGTCTTATAACGGAGGTAAAGATGTATGTGCTGGCCACTGAGTATGATAATTTTGATGTGTTAGTGGGCCGAGCCAAGGACATTGAGATGAATTTGAGTTTGTCTGCGAAGGGTGCTGGAGCAAGTTCTTGTAAGAGAGGTGCTGTGTATAGTTCCGGAGGTGGACGGAACAAGAGGGGACGCGATCAGAGGTATCAGTCCTCAGCTAAGAGAGGTGGAGGTGCACCTGCTAGGGGTGGCAATGCTAGAGCTGACCCTAGTGCTTGTTGGATTTGTGGTTCACGTGGTCACTTGAAGCGTGACTGTCCTCGTGCCGTGAGGGAGGTGCAAGCTCCTGTTGCGGCAGCTGGTTTTGGGTGCTGGAATTGTGGTTCTGCAGACCACTTGAGACGAGATTGTCCGAGGTTGGCTGGTGGCCAAGAGCGTGCTCCTGTTGTAGCTGCACCGCAGAGAGGTCATGGGCGCGGCCGTGGTAATTTCCAGAGGTGAGAGGAAGGTGGTCGTGGAGTGGCCCATGTTGTGGCTATTCAGCCTGAGGGTGGAGGCCAAGCGAGGGTGTATGCTCAGCGCGAGGGAAGGAATGATGCAGATGTGATTGCAGGTACCTTTACTTTGCAATCCTTGTCATTGCTTTCTTTGATTGATTCTGGATCTACGCATTCATACATTTTGCGTGAGCATGCTGAATTGCTTGGTTTGCCTGTTGAGTCTTTGGATGTTGGTGTTCGTGTCACTAGTTCTTTTGGTGAAACTGTTGTGACTCGAAAGCTTTATAGAAGGTGTCCCTTGGTTGTTCAAGAACATGTCTTTCATGTTGATCTTATGGAGTTGCCTTTCTATGGTTTTGATGTAATCCTTGGTATGGATTGGCTTGCTGAGCATCATGCTGTTGTGGATTGTGAAAATAAGCGTGTTTCGCTTAAGCTTGCGGATGATTATGAAGTGGTTGTTGTTGGTGAGAATGTGAAGTTTCTTGCCAATGTTGTTTCTACCTTGGAGGCGAGTAGGATGTTGAGGCAAGGTTGTGAAGCTTATCTAGCTTTTGTGATGAATCCTAGCTCTAAGGAGTTGAGGGTGCAAGATATCAGGGTTGTGAAGGAGTTTCCTGGTGTTTTTCCTGAGGAGTTGCCTGGTTTACCTCCTAATCGCGAGGTGGAGTTTGGAATTGAGCTGTATGAGAATACAACTCCTGTGTCCATTACTCCATATAGAATGGCACCTAAGGAGCTGAAGGAGCTGAAGACGCAGTTGCAAGAGCTGCTTGATCGTGGTTTCATCCGGCCGAGTGTGTCACCTTGGGGAGCACCGGTCTTGTTTGTGAAGAAGAAAGATGGCACTATGAGGATGTGCATTGATTACCGTCAGCTGAACAAGTTGACTGTCAAGAATCGGTATCCTTTGCCGAGGATTGATGATCTCTTTGATCAATTTCGGGGAGCTGCTGTGTTCTCTAAGATTGACTTGAGGTCAGGGTATTATCAGTTGAAGGTGAAGGATGTGGATGTGCCTAAGACAGCTTTCAGGACAAGGTATGGGCATTATGAGTTCCTTGTGATGCCATTTGGTTTGACAAATGCTCCTGCTGCTTTCATGGACATGATGAATCGTGTATTTCATGAATACCTGGACAAGTTCGTTGTGGTTTTCATTGATGATATCCTCGTGTACTCGCGTACTGAGGAAGAGCACGAAGAGCATTTGAGGATTGTGCTGCAAGCTTTGTTGGAGAATCAGCTTTATGCTAAGCTGAGCAAGTGTGAGTTCTGGCTTAAGGAGGTGGTGTTTCTTTGGCATGTGGTCTCAACTGAGGGAATTCGTGTTGATCCTCAGAAGATTGAGGCGGTGATGAACTGGAAAGTTCCTAAGTCTGTTCATGAGGTCCGTAGTTTCCTTGGTTTGGCAGGATACTACCGGAGGTTTGTGGATGGTTTTTCTAAGATTGCTGCTCCTTTGACGAAGCTGTTGCAGAAAGATGTTAAGTATGATTGGACAGAAGCGAGACAGCAGGCTTTTGAGAAGCTGAAGGCGGCTTTGACGCAAGCTCCTATCTTGGTTCAGCCTGAATCAGGGAAAGAGTTTGTGGTCTACAATGATGCATCCTACGTTGGTTTGGGGTGTGTGCTGATGCAAGAGGGTAAGGTGGTGGCTTATGCATCGCGGCAGTTGAAGGTGCATGAGCGCAATTATCCTACGCATGATATTGAGCTGCCAGTAGTGGTTTTTGCTCTGAAGATCTGGAGGCATTATCTGTATGGTGAGAAGTGTACTGTGTACACGGATCACAAGAGTTTGAGGTATCTGATGTCGCAGAAGGAGTTGAATCTTAGGCAGCGGCGTTGGTTGGAGTTGCTCAAGGATTATGATCTGACGATAGAGTATCATCCTGGAAAGGCTAATGTTGTTGCGGATGCCTTGAGTAGGAAGGTAGCTGTTGAGCTGAGAGCTATGTTTGCTAGCTTGAGCATATCGCGAGATGGTGGTCTTGTTGCTGAGTTACAGGTGAAACCATCATTGGTTCGGTTGATCAAGGATAAGTAGTTGCTGGATGATTCCTTGGTGTCTCATGTTCAGGATATCGCGGAGGGTAGGCCTTCAGATTTCTGTTTTAATGATGATGGAGTGTTGTGTTTTGGGAGTCGAATAGTAGTGCCTGATGATGCTGAGTTGAGGCGTGCTATTCTGACTGAAGGTCATAGTAGTCCTTTTGCTATGCACCCTGGTAGTACTAAGATGTATCGTGATCTTCGTGATGAGTACTATTGGGTGGGTTTGAAGAAGGATGTTGCAGAGTTTGTGAGCAAGTGTTTGGTGTGTCAGCGAGTTAAGGCTGAACATCAGGTTCCTTCTGGTTTGTTGCAACCGTTGAAAATCCCTGAATGGAAGTGGGAGAGGGTTACCATGGATTTTGTATCTGGTTTACCTTTATCTCCATCAAAGAAGAACTCTGTTTGGGTGATTGTGGATCGCCTGACGAAGTGTGCGCATTTCTTGCCTGTGCATACTACGTTCTCTTTGGATAAGCTGGCAGAGCTGTACATTGCTGAGATTGTGAGGTTGCATGGTGTGCCTAAGTCGATTGTATCGGATAGGGATCCGAGGTTCACATCGTGTTTCTAGCAGTGTTTGCATCAAGCTCTGGGTACAAGGTTGCATTTCAGTACATCCTATCATCCTCAGTCGGATGGTCAGTCTGAGCGAGTTATTCAGATTTTGGAGGATATGTTGAGATGCTGCGTGATTGAGTTCCAAGGTTCTTGGGAGAAGCATCTGCCTTTGGTTGAGTTCGCTTATAACAATAGTTATCAGGCGAGTATACAGATGGCACCTTATGAGGCTCTGTATGGGAGGAAGTGTAGGACTCCTCTTTGTTGGGCTGAAACTGGTCAAAAGTTGGTTTCGATGCCGGCTTTGTTGAAAGGGACCACTGAGAAGGTGAAGCTTATCTGTGAGCGGTTGAAGGCTGCTTCTGACCGGCAAAAGTCTTACGCGGATTTGAGGCGTAAGGAGATAGAGTATGCGGTGGGTGACCGTGTGTTCTTGAAGGTTTCGCCTTGGAAGAAGGTGATGAGGTTTGGTCGGAAGGGTAAGTTGAGCCCTAGATACATTGGACCGTATGAGGTTGTTGAGCGTGTGGGTCCTGTTGCGTATCGGTTGAGGTTACCTCAGTAGCTGAAGAAGATTCATGATGTGTTCTATGTTTCTATGCTCCGGAAGTATAGATCTGATCCTTCGCATGTGATGCCTGTGGAGGAAGTGGAATTGAATCCGGATTTGACCTATGATGAGGAACCGGTGAAGGTTCTGGATTCGGATAGCAAGGTTCTTCGTGGCAAGACCATTGAGTTGGTGAAGGTGCTGTGGAAGCATCGAGGTGTTGAGGAAGCCACGTGGGAGCGGAAGGAAGACATGCTGAAGCAATTTCCTTATCTCTTTCCTTCAGGTAAATTTCGAGGACGAAATTTCTTAAGGGGGGAGAGTTGTAACGCCCCGGTTTTGGGCTTAGTAGTCTTGGGCGTTGACCGGTTCGGTCAAGTGCTGTTCGAATCTTAAGAGGTGAATTTAGGAAAGCCTAGTTCGGGTTGCATTAAAAATATGGAAAAATGTTCTAAAATCATCTTTTAATATAATTAAGTGAACTGTGAAATCAATTTTGGAAAATGAGTTTTGGAAGGGTGACATTTTGGTTAGTGACCAAAATGTAATTTTCGCAAGTTTGGTGACTGTTTTATAAAGGGTTGAAACTTTGAATCTTTAAGGAGCTATTTACCCAAAGGGAGTTTCTCCATATTTTTTCTAAGATATTATAAGCTATTTTCTGATTTTAAAGATATCAAAAAGGAGGGAAAAGCTCATTTGGCAATTTTCTCAACTAACTTCTCTATTTTCTTTCTCTCTTTTTCTCTCAACCCAAACACTCCATTTCCAGAGAATTGATTCTGATTTCTTCACCTAAATCCCTCCTTTCAACTCTCATTTGATTCCTAATCAACATATCTTCAAAACCTCTTCAATTGCTACTTGTTTCAACAAGGATTTTGATTCCAAAAAGAGGAGAAACTCAAGTTTGGAGGTAAGAACGTCCTTCTCCTCTAAACTATCAGTTCTTTACTGAAATTCCTAAGTTTTCAATCCTAAATTGATGTTTAATTAAAGGTTTTAAAGTGGTGAAATGGATCTTGGCTTATAATGCAAGATTTGATGATTTTTCATGATTTTCGTTAGATCTGAGTAATCTGTGATTTGAGATGTGTTTTTGATGTTAAATGAACTCTAAATTGATAAGGAATTGAGTTTTGATTGATGCAATCCCGGATAGGTTGAGTTTCCTAAGTTTAGCTTGTGTTTCAAGGTTGTTTTTGAGGTGATCTTGGTGATCTGATGTTGCTGGAGGTATAAGGTTGTTAATAGGTTGTTTTTAGATGTTATATGATGTTTATGGAAGTGTGGTTTTGCTGGTTTATGGATGGGCTTTGTTTAGAAGTGGTTTAGATGCATTTTCGGTTGTGTTTGGTGGCCGAAAATGGAGGTTGAATGAGAGCAGCGAGTTTAGGTGCTTTCATTGAAGCAATTAATACATGATGATGCATTAATCCTCTGCTTTGATGTGTTGAAACAGGGGAGGCATCTTTGGATCCAAGAGTTGTTGATCCGGAAGCTTGATTTGGTGCTTTGGCTTGAAGCTAAGTGGAAATCGGTGAGTGAAGTTGGGTTTTCAGATTTTAAAACCAAGGTTTGAAGGTTTTGGGAGCTTAGTCTAAGTCTAAACAACTTTGCTAAGCTCAAGTGTAAGTTTTTGGAATTTCTCTCTAGTGGTGGCCATGATTTTGTTGTGATGCAAAATGGTTATTTGCATGTTTTATTTACTGTTTTGAAAGCATGTTTTAGCATGGTTTTTGCTGATGTTGTAAGCCATATGTTGAAGGTAACTCTAGGTAGGAGTTCCTTGATTTTATACATTGAAATAATGTGGTTTGATGCTTTGAAATGCATGTTGTGTATGGCTTGGTTTAATGCTTTAAAACAGTGGATTATATGATGAAAAAGATGTATATTGGCAAGTGATGTTTTGAAAATGTTAAGGTCACTAAGGTGGTTAAAAGTCCTTGAGTGAGCCTTGTTACTTAAGAACATCAAGGTGGTTAAAAGTCCTTGGATGATTCTTGTTGCGGACACTAAGGTGGTTAAAAGTCCTTAGGTGATCCTTTCCATGGTGTTTAAAAGTCCATGGGGCCAAGGTGTTTAAAAGTCCTTGGGACCAAGGTGTTTAAAAGTCCTTGGGGTGATTCAAGCTATGGACACAAAGGTGGTTAAAAGTCCTTGTGTGGTCCTCATTCATGGTGTTTAAAAGTCCATGGCCAAGGTGTTTAAAAGTCCTTGGGGCCAAGGTGTTTAAAAGTCCTTGGGAAGTTGATGAACTTGTTTTAAGAAAATGTAAATTGTCACTTGAGCCAATATGACATGTTATGTTTATGTTGAAGCATGAGATTGCTTGTTTAAAGTATGCTTTTGAGCATGTGCAAAGGTTGATTATAAGCATGATTTGTAAATGTTTTTAATTGCATTATTGAATGGTTTTTAAGAGCATTCCTCACTAAGCTTTTGCTTACGCTCTCTCGTTTTCTTAATTCAATAATGCAGAGCATTAAAGAACCTTGAGGGGCAGCAAGGAGGGCAAGCATTCTAGTTCAAGTAAAGCTCAATGTATGGAAGGTTTTATAAGCACTTTTTAGCTTTTGGATAATTTGGCAATGGGGGACCAATGTGTATGTTTTGGGAGGTGTTTGGAACTCCCTAAGTATGTTGAATGTTGTTATGAATGCTGGATTTTGGTTTGGATCATTTTATGCTTGTTGTGAAAGTTTGTGCTTGAATAGCTAGCTTGTGTAGGAAGCATGCCTATAGAATTGGGGCTTTTTGCTTGTGATGTTGTTTTGATGAATTGATGATGCAAGTATGTCCTATATATGTTGAATTGCATGCTGGTAAAGTTTGGTAGCATTTGGAGCATGTTTGAATGATCAATTGCATGTTTTGGAATGCATTTGGAGCAAATCTGTGCAGGGCGTTTCGGAACAGTGTGCACCGTTTCGGAACGGGTGCCTGGAATGAACCCAGGGGTCCGAAACGGTATGCACCGTTTCGAAACGGTTTGGCCTCTGCCAGACCCCCGTTGCGGTACTGGTTGCGGAACGGCCCGTGTTTCGGAACGGGGTCAACCTGTTTCGGAACGGTCGACCGTTGGGGGCTGACATGGGTAGTTACATGTTTTGAATTGTTTGCGTTTTGGTCCTGAATCTTGTTTGTTCAATTGTATGAGTTTGAGATGTCCTTTTGAGCTGAAATTTCACAGAGAAGCATGAAACCTGACTAATTACAAGTTGGTAAGATTAATTTGGGTTAAGTCCTTTTAATTATTAGAAATTACAATTTGGTCCCTAAAGTTGTAATTTGTTCAATTGGGTCCCTGTTTGATCTCTGATGTGTGTGATCTTTGAGTATGGTGTTTGTGTGATCACCATTAGGGTTAATGTGCATCTAGACAAGATTAAAAAAAAGGGTCGTTAATCAAGGTTGACTTTCGGGTTGACTTTGGTTTTCCCCGTGTGACTTTCTTAATTCGGGTCAACCGTCTAGGCCGGGTTAAGGGGGTTACAAAATGGCCTTTCTATGTTGGTATTTGGTCTTGTTTGCATTTTAAACTTTATATGGTTGTATTCTTAGTAAACATGACTATATATTGCCATCTATGGTTACGTTTATGTTCAATACTTAATTTTGTGTCCAGCATCTATGGTTGTATTCTTAGTAAACATGACTATATTGCAATTGGTTGATCTTTTGTTGGTAGCATGTTAGATAGGTTTTGGATGGGTTCTTGTGAGTAAAAGCTGAGAAAATGACTTTACAGGCCCAAGCGTACCGTAATGCAGGCTAGCATGCTGGTACGATATGCGTAAAATAGCCTAGGCGTTTTGATACAGGTTGAGTCGTTTCGATATGATATGCTTAGATTAGGCCTTGTGTTTCGATATGTGGGGGGTGTATCAGTACGGGGTTTGTGGATTTGAAACAGAGGAAGCTCAATGGATAAATGTGTACTGATATGGGCCTTGGGGTATCGATACGCCTGGTCGTTTTGTTAGTTTTGGGAATCTAATGGTTTGCTTTTGTTACGTTTTGGTCCCTAGATGTTAAGCATGCAATTAGTTGAGTTTGGGATGTTGTTTTAAGCTGTTTTTGACATGTAATCATGAAATGAGAGTAATTATGGATTGGCAATTTTAATTTAACTTAAGATCCTATATTCATCTATTTCTACAAAATGGTCCCTAAAACACGTTTGGAACCAATCCAATATCCAATTAACATCGTCCGAGTTGTAACTTTATCCCTTGTGAGCATGATCGCCTTAGGAATTAATAAGAATATCTAGACAACATAAAAAGAAAATAAGGTCAACTATTGAGGTAAATCTTCATCAATTTACTTCGATATTCCATGTGTAGCTCACTCGAGTCGATAAAACGGTTGGACCAGGTCAATGGGGTTACATAGTAAGATAGTAGGGCATGACCAAATCTGCTTCAAACAATTGTATGTATAGTTTAGCATAAGACACTAGTAAAGATGTGAAGTTCATCTTCTTATTTCTTGGGCCTCAAGAATCTTTCATGTTCAAATTTTGTGAACTTCCTAATGCATCACCAGGTGGTGTGATTGTAACATTCTTTGGAGCCT
Organism: Hibiscus tridactylites; assembly: GCA_958450335.1. Taxonomy (NCBI): domain Eukaryota; kingdom Viridiplantae; phylum Streptophyta; class Magnoliopsida; order Malvales; family Malvaceae; genus Hibiscus; species Hibiscus tridactylites. The sequence continues at coordinate 18,668,691 of OY288278.1, read as the reverse complement.
CATAAGCACTTGTATTATTTACTTCATTATCCTTCCTCTTGAAGTTTTTACGACAACTCTCTCCTCTATTAATCCTTCCACCCTTGATTGATGCCTCAACGAGCACGCTAGTCAGCACCATGTCAAAAATATTCTGAGTAGCATTACTGATCAAACGTTCAAATATGGGACCCCTCAAAGTATGTACAAACATGTGGGAAATATCATTCTCCATTAGTGGTGGTTCCACATGTGCTGCCATTTCTCTCCACCTCTAAGTGTACTAATGGAGATTTTCATTGGATTTCTGATCCATCCATTGCATCATATCATGACTAGGGATCATTTTAGTTACATGCTTATATTGCTCCATAAAAGCTCTAGAGAGGTCCTTCCATGACCTAATGTTTACCCGACTTAGTTGGGTGTACCAACGTGCTGCTGAACCTGAAAAACTATCTTGGAAATAATAAATCAACAACTTCTTATCCTTTAGATAGGCAGACATCTTGAGACAGTACATAGTAAGATGTGTTAATGGGGAAGTCATCTCGTCATTTCCTCAAAGTCTGGTACTTTAAACTTTGGTGGGAAGACCAAATCAGCTACCAAGCTTAGATAAACCACACTGGATTGCCGCTCATTCACCCTCGTGTATTTCTAGCGGCCTATCTTCCAAAGACTTGCAATGTTCCTCATATTTCCTTTCCATCTCAACACGGATTTTCTCAATCTCATTGAAAGTGTTATAGTCTGAGACTTTATTGCTACTTCCAAAGTTTACTCCAATGTCGACCGGATGACTGACAGTTGCTCCAACTAAATTAATTTGGACCTTCTTCACAGGAGGCGGTCCCTCAAGCTGAACCCTCACGTGAGATGTAGTATCAGCTTGCTCATTCAAGACAGTCGAAGCTCTTTATTGTACTTTACCCTAACATGATTCCTTAAGTGCTATTAAAGCAGTCAACTTGTTGATAATCTCCCTTTGCTCTGGAACTATGATCTTTCAAGGTTTGTTCAACTCGGTCAAACCTATTATGCACCTCCAAGAGATCATTTTCCAAACTAGTGATCCTATCTTCCACAACCATGGTTCTAGAGCGTAAATGTGCCTTGTATGAATGCGAAATGATTGCAAATAAAAAGTCACAGTACCATAGAACCTTTCTTTTATTTATTTCATCATATTTTACCAAGCAAAATGCAAATGCATGAATGCATGGATGCAAGAGGTATCGATTCCCCTAGCTCCTAGTTTAACAACTTTGTTAAGCATCCTAGTTAGCGTTTGTCCAAAGTCAGTGTCAATGTCGGGGCGTTGTTGCAGGCTCATGACTTCACTAGAAAGTATCTGCATGTACTGAGCGATTCCCCTAACATGGCTCTTGAAGTTAACCAGCTCGTGGTTCTACCTTTGGATGGTATGGTTAGCTGCCTCAAGCTTTCCTTTCAGTGACTTGTCTTCTTTTTGTAATGCCCCTTTGAAACTTGACAGTCTCTTTTTCAGCTTTTCATATTTTCTTTCTCAATGTCAGCCTTTCCCTTATTATAATATCCTTCAATGACACTTTCCATTTGTGAGACCTATGACGACAATTATGCGTTCATAGCTTGTTCTTCTTTTAAGTTTTTTTTAGCCTAGCTATTTTAATCTTTTAGGTCATGAATATTTTTTTCTTGCAACTTTCATAGATTCCTCAAACAATTTCTTGTAGATGTTTGCCTCCTTCATAGCTCCATCCTGATACATGCATGGGAGGGCTAAAGCAATGCATATTGGATAAGAAGTTGAATCTGTTTGTGAAGTCTGGAAAGTTAGCCAACTTGCGATGACTTTTCTAATGGGATTCGAGCATTTCTTGGTACTTTTGTCTTCTTAGAAATTGATTGTCATTCAGTTACCTTTTTAACGCATCTTGAAACTCATCAATCAGAGATCGAAAACTCAAGATACGTCCATTTTACTGAAGACCACGTTTGTAGAAAACGGGATGCGAGATTATTACATGATTTTGTAAAATTTAGCCCAAAAGCTATTATATAAAACTTTTGGACGAACTAGACTTAGTCCAACTTAATTATTAACATTTAAATTATATTTTTAGGGTTTTATATACTTTAGGAACCAACCACCCTTCTCCCAAGCAACTCTTATCATCTTATCACTTGCATTTATCACTTGCAACCCAAGCACAAGGAGTTTAAAGGCTGTTTTTCTTTTTTTTAATTAAATTAGAGTTTCCTTGTTTTTGTAGAAGTTAAATTACTTTGGCTATCCTTCACCTATAAAAGGATGAAGCCTTCACCTATAAAAGTGGGTTATAGCCACTTGAGGTTGCTTGCTTAGACAATTGCGTCTAAGAGGGTGTCGAGGACAAAACAACAACAACAATTCGCAAGCCATCTTCATCTTCAATCTTCACGCCATCTCCCATAATTCCTTAAACAAAGCTGGAAATTTTAGATTTATTTTACCTATTCTTCTCTTCATCTTTTTTAATTTTTTTATTCCTATTATTCATGTGACCCCCTTATCCCCGGTCTAACCACCATACTGAACCAAACGGGTTACACAGGGAAAACCGAAGAAAAACTCGTTAAGGTTTCACTCTGATTAGAAACCATATTTCTCTTAACTTTTCTAAATGCCGTTAATATCCTATGTGAGAGGAACTCGCAGCGGAAAACAAGCATTAACATGGCAATCGAACAACAAAGGACCAAAATGCAAATATAGCATAAACAAGGGCCTAGAATTAAATTAAGGTTACAAATCCTCAATTAGTCATATTTCATGCCCACGTGCCGAAATGCAGCTTAAAACATCCAACCAAACACATTACAACAAAAGCACATCAAACAGGGACTAAAACGTAAGAAAATAGAACTTCAAAGATTCCCAATAACTAACAAAACTGTTGGCCGTATCGATACATGTTTCCCTATACCGACACGGGCCTATAGAAATAGACTCGATGGGTTCGGAACACCACCCCGTATCGAAACACCCTTTGGGGCATTTCGATACTAAGGTTTCCAGTAGCAAAATGTACCGAAAAAGACCTTAATATATAGATACACTTAGGCCATTTCAGGCACCCCGTATCGATATAGCCTCGACCGTATCGCTACGCTCGACCTACAATGACACATTTTGCTTGTTTATAGCAATCTTAAACACACATGGAAGTTTCAAACAAGTCATATACATATATAAAACTCAAACATACCATAAAACCTCTACAAACATGGAAACAACATCTACAAGGCAAGCACAAGCATGGCAAGATTCTAGGTGCAAGCAACTTAAGCATAAACGAGCCACAAAATGGTAAAACTTCAAATCAAACCATGCTTCAACATGTAAAGGTACTTTACAAGTCTAAAAAGGCATGATAAACAAATCTCAAAACAGGGAGTCTAAAAAAACATCCCAATGTATAATGGTCCTATCCATTGCTAACATACAATTATTGGATGCCAAAACCATACTTGAGTAAAATTAAACTTCATACACCACTCCTTGCTTCCTTGCTGCCACTAATGGTCTACAAATCTGCATTGTTGGAAAAGAGAGCGTAAGCAAGGATGTTTAGTGAGCGGTGCTCAAAACATCAACAACAACAATGCAGTTTTAAACCATTTTCCTTGCTTTTGAAAACAAGGTCAAGTCACAAATCAATTCTCAAACATAACATGCTCAATTTATCATATGCTTGAAATACCCAAAACCAGGCATAATAGCCACATCTACATGGAAACATATATCTCAAGCTTAACATCAACATCAACACAATAGAGCATTTTGGGTTACATGAGTATATTGACATATTAGCACTTTTCCTCGGATATGTGGATAAGGCTCGGTGGAATGCTCATCACCGTAATCAAGAAAACTAGACAACTTCTGGTGGAATGCCCATCATCGTACTCACAATATCTAGCAAAAATATAATCTTCCGGTGGAATCTCATATCACCGAACTCCTCCTTAGTGGAATCTGACATCACTAAGGCCACGTGTGAATTTTACAATTATAGTGCACTCTCATCCTATTGGTCGACCAATTATACCCGGTAACAATGATCTCAACAAGTGTCAATATACTCATTAATGCCAACACTTAGCCACTGTTTTCATGGCCACAACACATTATTTCACATCTCATTTCATACATATTTCCATGCATAGCATGTAATCACAACATATACCTCATGAACAACTATCATTTAACAAGTTGGATCATATATACAATAAGTACATATCTCAAAAGGCATGAAAACCGTGGTATACAAGATAAGCACATAACATGAACCATGCTTTCAAAAGACAAGGTAAAATAAGCTAAAACCAAAGGGGAAACAACCAAACATACTCTTGAGTTTAGATTGGCCTTTTAAGCTCAATCTAAACTCCCAAAACTTGCCCTTAACCACGTTAAGGCTTTTAAAAATGTTACACTCACCAGCTATACCCCAAAGCTTGTCGATCACACAATCAAGCTTCCATATCACCCGATATCGCGTCCGAAATACTCAAATCAGATTCCCCTACTTCTAACCAATCCAAAACAGAGCATTAGAGAGTTTTCAAACCCACAAACTTGCATCAACTCAAAAACTCAACATCTAGGAACAACCATCCATCGATGCATAACCGAAAACATCAATAGATCAATTCTAAGCATCTTCCAATTTAAACCTAGCAAAGATATCGTCAACCTACATCTATAAACATCTAAAAACATCATCCCAATAACAAAGAACCACCAGCCAATGATTTTATCCAAACCTAAGCCAAAATCTCTAGATTTCAACTTCAACCATCACCAACACACCTAGGTTCGGGTATTGTATAATCAAACCATTATCCCAACATTATTAACATTAAAAACATAACTAAAATCATTCTCAAACGAAAAATATTAAATAAACATTTTAAAAGAACCAAGAACGTGGGAATTTCAATAAAGAACCTTATATTAGAGGTGAAAAATGCAGCTTACCTCTAATGGTGGATTTCCCCCTTTTTTCCAAATGAAAACTTCGAGATAACTAGAGAAAAACAATGGGTTTTAGAGATAAGGTTTAATGATGCAAAGCAATGTAAAAGAGGGTTTACCTTTGAGATCCTCATTGAAGAAGGTTGTTTGGATGAAAAGATTTTGAAGGAAAATTAAAAGAGAAAAGAAAACGTGAAAAAGGATAAGGCCTTTCCAATTTCTTTTATTTTAATTAAAACCCTTTAAAAATCATTTTTAAAATCAAAATATTTAGGGGGAAATCTAAATTAGACTTGGATAAATAGCTTCTTAAAGATTTAACGCTTTGATCCTTTTACAAAACAATCACCAAAACTGTTTTGAAACTTTACATTTTAGTCACTAGACTAAAATGTCATACTATCGAAACTCATTTTCCAAAATTGATTTTGGACACACCTTATATATAATAAATAAGAATTTTAGATACTTTTTTTTTCAAAATTTTGAAAACTTCTCGAATAGGATTTTTCCCTGAGCTCACCCAAATTTACCCGGAACACCAAAATCGGTTCGATCAACCCCGAGATCTTTACCAAAACTTCTAAGCCCGAAACCAGGGTGTTACAACTCTCCCCCACTTAAGAAATTTCATCCTCAAAATTTACTTGATGGAAATAGATATGAAAATTGCTTCTTCATGTCATCTTTCCTTTCTCAAGTGGCTTCTTTCACACCTCGATGTCGCCATTTAACTTTGACCAACTAGATGTTTCTACCACGCAACACTTTGTTGTCCGAAGCTAAGATCTCAACTAGTTCTTCATCATAAGACAAATCAGGATTCAATTCAATCTCTTCGACAGGCATAGCATGAGACGGATTTGATTTATTCTTCTGAAGCATTGAAACATGGAACACATCATGGATCTTTTGTTCCGCTTCGGCCCAGCAAATATGTGTTCTACATTTTCTGACATACAAAGCTTCAGAGGTGCCACCTAAATACATGCTTGGTAGCTATTGTTATAGGCCAACTTTACTAACGGTAGATACTTCTCCGCAGAACCCTGATAATCAATAATGGAACATCTCAACGTGTCTTCTAAAACTTATATGACTCTTTCTGACAGACCATCGGTCTGGGGATGATAAAAAGTGATGAAACTCAATCGAGTACCCAATGCACTATGTAAACTCTCCAAAAATCTAGTTGTGAACCTTGGCTCTCTATCTGACACAATCGATTTAGGTACACCGTGCAATCTCACAATCTCATTGATGTACAAATCAACCAACTTATCTAATGTATAAGTAGTATTAACAACCAAGAAATGTACACTTTTCGTAAAACGATCAACAATTACCCAAACATGATTATTCTTAGAAGGTGTCAAAGGCAAACCTGATACGAAATCCATAGTAATCCTCTCCCACTTCCACTCGGGAATTATCAACGATTGCAACAACCCAGAAGGAAATTGATGTTCGGCCTTAGCACGCTGGAAAACCATACATTTGCTCACAAATTCGGCAACATCCTTCTTCAATCCAACCCAGTAATGCTCATCTTTCAAACCACGATACATCTTTGTACTACCCAGATGCATAGCAAATGGAATACTATGTGCTTCTATCAAAATTGTGCCCCTTAACTCAATATCATATGGTACAACTATCCTACTTTTGAAACGTAAAACTCCATTATCACCAAAACTAAGTCTGACGGTCTACCTTCCATAATATCCTACACATGAGGTGCCAATGTTCTATCTTGCAATTTTTTCTGTTGGATCATTTGAGCCAACGAAGGTTTGACTTGTAATTTCGCCACTAGACCACCATCTTATGACATACTGAACCTAGCAAACATCGCTAGCAACTCAATTGCCATTTTTCTACTCAAAGCATCAACCACTATATTGGCTTTACCCGGATGGTGCTCAATTGAAAGATCATAATCTTTAAGAAATTCTACCCATCTACGCTACCTAAGGTTCAATTCCTTTTACGACATCAAATATTTCAAACTATTACGATTTGTATAGATTGTACATTTCTCACCGTAGAGATAATGTCTCCACACTTTCAAAGGAAACACAATGACGGCCAACTCTATGTTATGTGTAGGATAATTGCGCTCATGAACCTTCAACCGCTTCGATGCATAGGCTACTACTCTTCCTTCTTGCATTAGCACACAACCTAAACCAACATATGATGTATCACTATATATCACATATTCTTTCCCTGTCACAAGCTAAACCAAAACGGGAGCTTCAGTCAAGGCTTCTTTTAATTTATCAAAAGCTTGTTGTATTGCTATTGTCCACTCAAAACGAACGTCCTTTTGCAACTATTTAGTCAAAGAGACAGAAACTTTAGAAAACCCTTCTACAAAACATCGATAATAACAAACCAATCCCAAGAAACTATGAATTTCTGTCACTGGCTTCGGTTGTTTCCAAAGCACAACTACCTCAACCTTTTTACGGTTAACTCTGATTGCATTGGCTGATACTATATGTCCTAAGAACACTACTTCCCTAATCCAAAACTCACACTTGCTTAGCTTAGCATACAACTGATTGTCTAGCATAGTTTGTAACACCAACCATAAATGCTTATCATGGTCTTCCTCGGTACGAGAATATATCATAATATCATCAATGAACACTACCACAAACTAATCTAAATACTCACGAAATAGCATACTCATCATATCCATAAATGCATCCGGTGCATTATTCAAACCAAAAGGCATTACCAAGTACTCATAATGTCCACAACGAGTGCAAAAAGGTTGTCTTCGATACGTCTTGATCTTTTACCTTCAACTGGTAGTAACTGGATCTCAAATATATCATGGAAAAGACAGAAGCACCTCTTCACTGATGAAATAGATCGTCAATCTGCAGCTGAGGATACTTATTCTTCAAAGTCATCTTATTCAATTGTGGGTAATCTATACATATTCTCAAGCTACCGCCTTTTTTTGCACAAACAACATTTGTGCACCCCAAGGTGAGACACTCGGACGAATGAATCCTCGATCCAACAGTTCCTAAAGTTGTGTCTTCAACTCTTTCAATTCCTTAGGGGCCATATGATATGAAGCTATGGATACTGGAGCAGAAACAATATAAGTCTGTATAGAGAACTCAACCTCTCTATCAGGCGGCAAAGTAGGAAACAATTCCGGAAATACCTCTGGAAAATCACAAGCGGTTCTGATGTCTTGCGGTCGTGCCTCATTCATGATCGGATTCATAATGTTAGCTAAATATGCCTGACAACCAACATCCATTTACCTCTGAGCCTCTAAAGCTGAAACAACATAGGACAAGAACATAATGTTCTCACCCACTACTGTTACCTCATAATCATCTGTAAGCCTCAAGGAAACTCGCTTTGTCTCAAAATCTACCTTAGACTTATGCTCTACAAGCCAATCCATACCCAATCCCACATCAAAACCATAAAACGACAATTCCATCGTATCTACTGGAAACACGTGACCATGAACCATCAAAGGACATCTTCTATGTACTTTCCTAACCACAATTGTTTCACAAAAAGAACTTGTAACATTCATTCCCACAACAAATATCTCGCGTGGCATATCCAACAACATCACATGCTCACGCAAAATGTACGAATGTGTAGAGCCAGAATCGATCAGAGAAAGAAAAGTCAAAGAATGTAATGAGAAGTTACCTACAATCACAGATGTATCATTCCTGCCCTCGCGATGCGCATATAATCTAGTTGGCCCACCACTATCGGGCTATACAACAACCACATGAGCTACATTTCTCTGACCATCATCCCTACGCTGAAAGTTACCTCGACCGCACCCACGGCCTCTCTGATGCTCAACTACTAGAACGAGAGGTTGTCCATCTCTATCCATGTGTGGACAATCACGTCTGAAATGTGTTAGAGACCCATAGTTCCAACATATGCCATAATTACCCCAACACTTACCGAAACGACGTCTCTTGCATTTAGCGCACTCAGGTGTGTGCGAAAAACCGTTCTTTGACCCTGATGGCCACGTCCCAGGTTACCACCCCCACGCCTATGGTCATGTTGGTACCTCTTATCCTTGTCCCTCTTAGCATGGTCTGTACCCCATTCAGTAGGCCTTTTTCTGAACTAGATCCACTGCCACGAGTAATCAATCCCAAGCTCTGTTCGATATCATTGGCCCTAGTGACCTAAATATCAAATTCCACATAATTTGAGGACAACATAAAAGTCTTTGCCTCCTTAACCAAGTCATATCAGAAACGTTCACATAGTTCCCTCTTAGAGGGAACCAACTCAGAAGCATACTAACTCAGACGTACAAAATATACCTCATACTCGGATACTGTCATGCTACCCTGAACCAAGGCCATAAACTCTCTCTTCTTTTCATCATGATATCGACGACCAAGATACATCTTACGGAAGGTAGTTCTGAAGAATTCCCAACTAACATCAGCTTCAGGCATATCGGACATAATAGTAGTCCACCAAGCATACGCATCAGCTTGAAGCAAGGAAACAATGCAACCCAACTTACGTACATTTGAACACTCCATCTGTCCCAAAATACGGATTGTACTCGCTCTAAAAGCAATCCAGTCTCTGCACCCTGAGGCGGTTGTGCAACACGTACACCAGCTAAGGCTGTATAAAAAGCCCCGACTATGGCCTGAATCAGAGGAGACATATCTATCCCGGCCAGTCCTTGGCAACCCTGCGGTCCAGCGCCTCCTATACAACCTCCAACACCACCCCTCGGGAGGAGGAGGAGGAAAATTCTCATCATTTGCATGCCCAACATTCTCAATCCCCGGGTTACCAACTATGGGCCCTCGTCTCAGTCTCATACTTACAAGAGATTTAATCTAACAACAACAACAAACACAAACAATGGAAATGATTTTGGTCAACAAGAAGAAAGGTCCAAGATGCTCAAGTCCTTTAATCAAAACCATTTTCACAACTAGTATTATAGCAATGGGTGTCTTTATCTACGAAGCAACCAACGACAAAACAACTGGTCATGCTCACAAGCAGCGTACACCGCAAGGAACAATCAACCACATCAAACTTACCTCACTTACCTTCCTAATTGTTCGATAACCTAGGCTCTGATACCAACAAATGTAACCCCCTTAGCCTTGTCTAACCTCCATAACGAACCAAACGGGTTACACGGGGAAAACCGAAGAAAAACTCGTTAAGGTTTCACTCCGATTAGCAACCCCTATTTTTTTTAACTTTTTTAAAAGCCATTAACATCCTATGTGGGAGGAACTCACAATGAAAAACGAGCCACAATACGGTCAAACTTCAAATCAAGCCATACTTCAACATGTAAAGGTGCTTTACAAGTCTCAAAAAGGCATCATAAACATATTTCAAAATTGGGAGTCTCAAAACAAAACCTCCCAAGGTATAAAGGTCATATCCCATTGCTAACACACTATTATTGGATGCCAAAACCATAATTGAGCAAAAGTAAACTTCTTGGACCACTCCTTGCTTCCTGGATGCCACAACTGGTCTATGGATCTGTATTGCTGGAAAAGAGAGCGTAAGCAAGGATACTTAGTGAGCGTTGCTCAAAACATCAACAATACCAATGTAATTTTAAACCATTTTTCTTGCTCTTGAAAACAAGGCCATTTCACAAATCATTTCTCAAACATAACTTTCAACATAACATGTTCAATTTATCATATGCTTGAAATACCCAGAATAATGCATAACATCCACATCTACATAGAAACACATATCTCAAGCTTAACAACAACATCAACACAATAAAGCATTTTGAGTTTCATGAGTACATTGACATATTGGCACTTTTACTCGGATATGCGGATAACGCTCGGTGAAATGCCCATCACAGTTATCAAGAAAACTAGGCAACTTCTTTGGAATGCCCATCACCGTACTCACAACATCTAGCAAAAATATAAGCTTCCAGTGGAATCTCACATCACCGTACTCCTCCTTAGGTGAATCTGACATCACTAAGGCAAGGCGCAAATTTTACAAATATAGTGCACTCTCATCCTATTGGTCGACCAATTATATTCGGTAACAAGGATCTCAACAAGTGTCAATACACTCATCAATGCCAACACTTACCCATTGTTTTCATGGCCACAACACATTATTTCACATCCCATTTCATACATATTTCCATGCATAACATGTACTCACAACACATACCTTATGAACAACTGTCATTTAACAAGTGGGATCATATATACAATAAGTACATATCTCAAAAGGCATGAAAATAGTGGTATACAAGATAAGCACATAACATGAACAGGCTTTCTAAAGTCAAGGTAAAATAAGCCGAAACCAAAGACCGAACAACCAAACTTACTCTCGAGTTTAGATTGGCCTTTCAAATTCAATCTAAGCTCCCAAAACTTGCCCTTAACCATGTTAAGGCTTTTAAAAAGAGTTACACTCACCAATTATACCCCAAAGCTAGCCGATCACACAATGAAGCTTTCGGATCACCCGATATCGCGTCTGAAATACTCAAATTAGATTCCCCTACTTCTAACCAATCCAAAACAGGACATTAGAGTGTTTTCAAACCCATAAACTAGTAGCAACTCAAAAACTCAACATCTAGCAACAACCATCCATCGATTAATAACCAAAAATAACCGGAAACATCAATAGATCAGCTCTAAGCAACTTCCAACTTAATCCCAGCAAAGATATTGTCAACCCACATCTATAAACATCTAAAAACATCAACCCAAAAACAAGAAACCACCAGCCACTGATTTCCCACAAACATAAGCGAAAATCTCAAGATTTTCAACTTCAACCATCACCCACGCACCTAGTTTCAAGTTTTTTATAATCAAACCATTATCTTAACAATATTTAACATAAAAACATAACTAAATTCATTCTCAAACCTTAGAAAAATAGAACCCATACGAATATTCCACAAATCCACTTTAAAAAGCTCATTTAGCTCATTTCCATAAATCACATTGAAAGACTATTTAATAAACAATATAAAAGAACCAAAAACGTGAGAATTTCAATAAAGAACCTTACATTAGAGCTCACCTCTAATGTTTGATTTACCCCTTTTTCCAAATGAAAACTTTGAGATAACTAGAGAAAAATAATGGGTTTTAGAGATAAATCATAGAGATAAGGTTTATTGATGCAAAGAAATGTAAAAGAGGATTTACCTTTGAGATCATGATTGAAGAAGGATATTTGGATGAAAAGAGTTTGAAGGAAAATGAGAAAAAAGATAACGTGAAAACGGATGAGGCCTTCCAAATTTCTTTTATTTTAAATAAAACCCTTTAAAAATCATTTTTAGAATTAAAATAGTTAGGGAAAATCTGAAATTAAACTTGGCTAAATAGATCCTTAAAGATTCAATGTTTTGATCCTTTTATAAAGCAATCACCAAAATAGTTTTGAAACTTTACATTTTAGTCACTAGACTAAAATGTCATACTACCGAAACTCATTTTCCAAAATTGATTTCACACACACCTTATATATAATAAATAAGATTTTAGATAATTTTTTCCACATTTTTAAAACTTCTTAAAGAGGGTTTTACTCTAAACTCACCCAAATTTACCCGAAACTCCGAAACCAGTTCGATCAATCCCAAGACCTTTACCAAAACTTCTAAGCCCAAAACCAGGGCGTTACAATTCATCTTCTAATCTTCCTTGTTGTCTGTTTTTCTTTAAATTTCCAGCATTGAATCTGAAAATTTCAAGAAAAGCCCTTCTCTTATCTATTGAATTTTCAAATATGCCCATAACTTTCTTGATTGAGTCTAGAGCTCTTAGTTCATGCAACAACTTGATTGAAGGCTTCCAAATCCACAATTGTGCTACTCCATCACTTGGTATCAGATTTCGGACGATTCTTAGCAAGAATTTTGGCGTTTTAGGTGAGAAATTCAAACAAAAAGGGCAAAATTTGCCAAAACCAAATGAGCGAATTTTGAGCTAAAAATTCCCAGATCAGATCTACACATTTGGAGGAGTCGCCACATAACATTTCAGAATTTTTTTTATATCGGTAACACCTCGAACAAAGTGGATAAGATTGAGCAGAATTAGGTTCTTTTGCTCTATTTTCACCCTATTTTAGTTTCTTTCTGACAATTTTAATTCTTTTTAGTATTTTATCTTGTAAAACAAAAAAAAGAAAGAAAGCATAAAATGAAGAAAAGTGAGAAAGATCATACCTAGCCGCCAACTACAATCAATAATTATCAAGATCAACATCAACCATTGCTGGAAGCATCACATTGAAGTGGGTTCAGCTTTGGATTTCTTCCTTCAAGTTGTTTCCAGGTTTTGGGTTTTCATATTTTTAGAGTTTCTTTTCTTTTCTACTCTTTAGTTATTTAGGATAGTTAGTTTTGCTTTTCTTTCTTCTCTAAACACCTTCTCTTTTCTAGTGTGAGTAGGATTAAACAAGTTGCATTGTAACCCTTACTTCTTGCGACTATATTTCAATTGGTGACAAGCCTTTCCTTGGACTCCTAGTACAATTAGGAATAATTGTTAGGATTAAACTCTGATTGTGACTTATTTGTCTTGTGACAGGAAGATCTTTAAAGAGAACAAGATCAGCTGGCTTTCCTCGCTAAGTATTTCTTTCTTGGAGTGTTTAGTGAGATTCCTAGTTTTCTTTCTTTTGTTTTTCACCTTTGTAAATTTGAGTGTTACAAGATGTTTCACAGAGACAAGCCTCGTGAAAAACAACATGATACTTTGGGTTCTACTTATCGAGGAAAGCCTTTCTTGACCAAACCGAGGCATTCATTCAATTTTTGTGAAGAAGGACAAACTAAACCATGGTGAACCGCACACTTTGGCCATCCCAAATATCAGAATATCTTCTTTTCTAGGATTGTATGATCCTAGTGGTTATTGTGATTGGGAAAATATGGTCGGTTTCTTATTTGATTGTTACAGATATCTCGAGGAAGATCAAGCTCCATTACTGGCCATAAAGTTCGAGGAAAATGCAGTACTATGGTGGCGTTTATTACAACGAGATAGGCGTCTCAACGGTGAAGCCAAAATAAGAACATGGGTTGAACTTAAAAAGGTCATGAGAGAGCGTTTCATTCCCAAACATTACCAACAACAAGAATCCAAGACTTGTTAGAAGAAATATTCCTCTTTTGATAAAGGTACATCTCAACCTTCATCTTTTCACAGCATTACTAATGCACTATTCGACCCTAGTAGTACGACAACGAAGGAAGAAGAATCATCACTAGTCTAATAGGATAATGAACAAACATTCGTGAGTCATGTCGAAGAAGACCAAGGAAAACAAGACGACGAAGAAATTTGCTATTCTTGAGAACTTGGGGAAGATGTCACTACTGAGAGTTTAACCTTACCCAATAATGAGCAAATACTTTCATAAGATGACGTTTCGGAAGAAGCAACACTTGAACCCATAAATCAAGACAATCTTTCATGATTAGTAGTGAGTTCCCTTGATTCATTAACAACCTCCCAAGAAAGTAAGTGTGATTCTAACGCTTCATTTGATTCTTGTCCTATCATTCAGTTAGAAACACTTTATCCTCTACAGAAATTGTATTTTGATAATATTTTTTTGTGAGAGGAATTGGGTACGTGAGTTATCTTATATGAAAAAAAACCGAGAGTCAAGAGGCTGAGAGCAATAAAAGTCAAATTAATAGCCCAATTTTGGTGAGTGAAAAGAAACATGAGGTAAAAGTCAAACAATGTCCAAATGAAAAAGGCGAGAAAAAGATAAAGAGAGATTTTATTCTACCTAACCATAACATCATTGTTTCGAGTGTCTTTGAGTTAATTTTTTAGGATTTTGTTAAACCATTAAGAGGAGCTCAATTGGATCACTCCACCTATGACAAAGATTCCTTTTCGATTGCCAATATTAAACTTCATCCTTTTGCTGGTTCTGATTCGAGGATGAATCCTTTTGAGGAGAGAGGAATGATACATGCATGAGAGGGCTAAAGCTATGCATATTAGACAAGAAGCTAAATCTATTTGTGAAGTCTAGAAAGTCAGCCAACTTGCGACGACTTTCCGGATGGGATCCGAGCATTTCTGGGTAGAGTTTTCTCCTAACAAAGTTACAGTCATTTAGTTACCTTTCCAACACATCTTGAAACTCATCAATCGGAAATCAGGAACTAAAGATACATCCATTTTACTTAAGACTGTGCATGCAGAAAATGAGATACGAGATTTTTTTTAACATTGACGGTGCACTCCTTGCATGTTTATCAGTTGACCCAACATTACCTTGATTTTTCTGAAGGACATTATCATTAACCCTTCAAGCTTTCCAATCTTCATATCTTGTCATAACTTTTGAGTCCTCATATGGGTCCACTCTCCTTGGTTCCTTCTATGCTTCCCTAATCCCTTGTACCTTAGACTTTTACTCATTCGTCTTATGTGCGTTCTGAAACTGTGACATACCTCCAATGGCGGGAATGAACTGTCTTAATGCAAACTGTATTGATACTAGTCGAAGGCAATAAGTTGTTCCTCCCCAAACTCTCGGTAGTGGGACCCAATCCTTGGTTTCACATCAGTACCGATAACTACCCCTATTTAGCGAGGTAGCCTTCCATATGATGTCAGTGTCCTTTATGTTCTTGAAGAATTTAGTCCACTGTTCTTTTTGACATTTTCTCTATAGGGAATTTAGCGAGATGCTCATCCAATGGTGAATAGGTACTGAAAATTTTACTAACCCTATGAGGTATGACTCACTTATGTCCTCGAAACCAAAATTCTAATAGTTGTGTAGAACCCTTAAATCTTCCTTCTCCTTTTTTCCTACAAGAAATCATTAATTTGAATGTTTCTGCCAAAATAGCTTGCACTGGATCAACACCTTTTTCTAAACACTCGAATAACCCTAATGTAGATAAGTCTATATAGTCCAAAGTCATTGGAAACAAAACAAGTATGTAGATACACAAAGCATATAAACTTCTCCTTCTTATCGCATCATTGTTTGTCAGAATCAATCCATGAATAAGTTTTTAATTTATATGCTCGTTGTCTTCTGCCATCCCGTCATTCTCCTTTTAGATAATTTTTTATTGAACCGAACTTCATTCATTCCTGTGATTGTCCTTTGGATTCTATGGTAGTGTAACAATGATTTATATTCCTCAATAGTAGGTGTCATGTCTATGTTTGCAAAGGTGAAATAATTGTACACAAGGTTCCAAAACTGGTTCATAGCTCCAATCAGTTCACAGTCTACTAGAATGTCTAACAATAACACTATATCTCCAAACGCCTGTTGGAAGTATGACTACTCATGTCGGCATCCCAGTGTTCACATATTGTTTTTAGTTCCGACAGACACTCCTTCTGTTTAGAATTAATCTTGGTGTATTTCTTCATCCGCGATATGTGATCTCCCCATATACTATATCCCTTTTGATATAGAGTCTCTTTTGACCATGACCACAGTGATGTATTACCTTCTCCATGTTTATTTGATCCTTCAGCCATTATGAACACTTCCTAATCAACTAACTCTCGAATCGATACCCCTAAGAATGCTACATGATGCCACATATAAAAAAACAACAAGAACAAGACAAAAAGACAACAACAAAAAATTTGTCAGTATTGTGAAATAAGATTAAAAGTAAAAAAATAAATTGATACAACAAAGCAATTCATTTTGAGAAGAGAAAATAACTAGAGAAGCGTATTTAAATCAGCAGCACTTTATCTAAGGTCCATGTATGGCTCTAGTGGGGGTGGACTCTTAGATTACAACATGTGGTTTTTGTTCAAGACTCTGGGAATCCGAACTATCATTATTGTCTACTATGACAACAAGAAATCGTTTCGGGAGTATACATTCTCTAATAGAGGAGGTGTAACCCCACGGTGTAAAAGGTTGGTATAGCGAAAGAAAGACAAAATTCTCGCTCGGAGGTGACAAACCTCACCCAGGATCATGTCTCGCTCCCACTTAAATGAGAAGTCCGGGTAGAAGGTTTATGCATAAATGACATTTTATATCACAAAAATAAAACACATATTTCCATTCTTTGCACAAACCAATCCAATAATTACTGAAGAAATTAAATTCAAATTGCCATTCTTAAAATGGCAACATGGCACAAAAAATTAATTAATGTTTCACTCTCGAAGTGATCCCCGACAAAGTTGCCAAATTTTCAAAACCATTTTTTACGCGATAAAATAGCTCGGACGATTAATTTTGAAATTCAATTTTTCTTTAAGTTCGAATTTAAAAAATTAGAGTCGCCACCGATCACTTTTGGTTGATTGGACACCATAAAACAACCTGAGGTTTGTTCTTTTTAAAAATCTGGGGTTCGAGAGTTTGTTACGTTTGGGGAAGGATCAACACCCCTACAAAAGCCCGATATTAGTACCTTTTAATTTTGTTTGGCAGGCTGACATTTAAGAATAACAATATGAATTTAATTTGATCATTAATTATTACTGCGTTTATATTCCAAATGGAAATATTCTTTTTATATAGAAATATATTTTGATTCGAATATAAATTGGAAACACCCCTATGCGTTCAAGGCACCTCTATTCATATTCCAAAAATATATTTCGTATATAAAATGTTTTTAATACATGGTCAATTATGGTTTTGTTCATTTTAAGTGATAATCTAAAAAGTCTCCAATTACTTGGGCACCATCCATATTTTAACGCCAAAATTATATATAATATTCAATTGTTTAATTAATTTGACTAATTACTTAAGTTCTAGTCCTATTTAAGACTGTATACAATTAACTAGATTAATTAACCAATTTCTAACGTTTTAATAAATACTAAGTATTCTATTTAAAAGCCCATGTAAAACAACACCCCCATTGCAATGAGACATTATCTAAATTTGGAACTCAAAGCTTCCCTCTTAATACTCATTAATTTGTTGTAATTATCTTCCTAATTATATTATTAAAGCCTAATAAAGATACTAAAACTAAGGCTCTAAACAATTAATAAATAAATCTATGTGATTAAATTGTTAAACTATTAATATTACATGCCCAATTTAAAACTTGCAATCATACAACAAATTGATGAAATTGAATAATTTAATTTAAAAAAGCAAGACTAAATTGAATAAATTGGAAATTGAAATCTAATTTTATTCAGGAACAGAACAAAATTAAAATACATGGGGAATTGGGGGAATTTGAGAGGATCTATATAAAAAAACGCGGACCCGAGGGCCCGACCCGTTTAAATCTTGCGATCCCCTTTGACACGGTGCCAAAACGACACTTTTTTGATTCGGCCATAAAAAGGCCTAAACCGAGCAAACTCGGTCATAACACTACCTCACACTCTCTCTTCCCTCTCTCCTCTCAACTTAAACATTTTTCTAGAAAACCCACCCTATTTCCATAAAAAAACGCCCCCTTTTGGATGAATATTCATCTATGTTCATCCAAAATTGGATGAACACAAGATTTCCGGCATGCTTCTGCCACGAGTTCTGTCGTTTGATCCAAAGCCGCCACTCCGTCCGAACTCTGACCAATTCACCAGCCGCCAAGAATCGACTCTCCGCTGTCGTAAGGTGATTTCCCGTCGACGTCCTTCGTTGTCCAAAAAATCCTAAAACCGATTTTTTGAGCTTTCAACCCTAAAACTACCCAATTATTCATAATCCCCCAACTTTTCCCCTGAATATAAACTACAACAATTCTCCTTTTCTTTTCGTTTCTATTTTCCTTTATTTTAACTAAAAATTAACATTTTTAAATGTTTTGGTTGCAAGATATGAAAGATCATAAGAAGATCTACCTTCCAGTGATTTCACAGTGATTCTTGCAGCCTGAACAATGTTCGATCGTCTTCTCTGATGTAAATCCCTCTTTCTCCTCACTTTTAAAATTCCACAATAAATGCGCAATAATTGGCGCACTAAATCTCTCTCCTATATTTATAACAGGTAATGGATGGTGATGCCATGCTAACGACACCACAAAACAACTAATGTTAACCCAGCTAAAGGAAAACCACAATTCATATCTTTTTGTTTGGACATATCTGAGCTTGACACGTGGACCAAAATGGGCAGGAATTTAAAATTTGTGTTTATTTGGGATTTTAATATTTTATAATAGCTATAAATGGGGTATAAAAATAGGATTTGGGCCTTTACAATATAATTAGGCTTTAGGTTTTGGATAATGTAATATAACCCCTTTCACCTGGCTTAGTCGTTAGACCATAACCAAGAAGATCACATTAGGTTTGTCGAAACAAACCTGGACTTTCTTTTTCGAATTACGCTCCATTTTTTGTTTTAGGTTGTCTAGATCCATTATTAACACCTAATGGATGCATACCAGCATCGGTTCAATTTTCATACGATTCGGACATCGATAAGGCACTCAATTGCAAAATAAGTACTTTAGGGACCAAAATGTAAATCTGAATAATTACAAGGACTTACACAAGTTTCAGGATACCAATTATTAATTAATTATATTTCATTCTATAATGTCAAATTTCAGCTTCAACATATAACGAATAAGCATTCAATTTAGCCAAATACGAAATTAAGGACTAAATCATAAAACATCCAAAATATAGGGACTAACACGATTATAACAACTTCTCGCAGCAATTGGATATATTTAAAATTTTCTTGCAAAAACTCAAATAAAATGGACATCATTTACTTATTCAATTGATGCAACAACATACGGTGACCAAATTGCAAGGAATCCAAAATTCGTAAAATCCATTAATCGAATTAACCACTAGCCATTACAATACATGGGCTGCACCTAATGCACTTTTTGGGAATTTGAATTCCAACACAACTTATCCAAAAACTTACGAACAACATTCACATACTTATAATATTAAACCATCGCTAAACGCATAAGGTCAAATAATTACATACCAATTAATTATCAAATTTCATATCTATACAAGTAATCTAGAGGCATGCTTCCTAACAAGATAAATCATTATCCAAATAGCACAAAATGATCAAGACCTCAACCTAGGCCATAGAATAATTTAGGGATTAAAGCATATGACTAAAAGCACTCATTGAACACAAGTAATCAATCTATTCATTATTTAAACCATTAAAATCACTTGGTCATAGCTATCAAGTATACAAAGCATTAAAATAAAATTAACATATTGATCATTATATACAATCATCGTCTAATGTAATATAAAATCAATCAAGTTATCATTTTCCAAATAAAAAATCAATCCCAATATTCTACCCATATTGCCTTATTACAAACAATATTAATTTCGTAACCATACCCTTTGAATATGTTTGTCTTGGAATCCACCTTGCCTTGGACCACGACCCCATGCTTGCTTTACTCATTGCATTGACGAGAAAAAAGAGAGCGTAAGCATATAATGCTTAGCGAGTGCGCTCAGAACGGGTAAAACGTTAAGGCAGATTTAAAACCAAAACCGATATTAAAAACCCAAATTAAGGCAAGTTAAACACATCATTTCCAAAAGCATTTAAATAAACCATGCTTGTTCAAAACGTAAGCATCATGCTTTCATAACAATCATTTTTATTCACAAGTCATTTAATAAAACATGCTTGATCATATCATAAGCATAATATCTTCCAGCACAAACCATGCATTCATTATAAATTAAAGTATGTGTGTAAATCCAACACACTTGCTTACTTCTTTTGAAAGCATAATACGCATAACAAGTAACAACCATATGCATCAAAACACTTTTCACAAGTCTCATGCTTAATCAAACCAAAGCATTTTCTCATTTGTTTCCACAACAAATCATTTGAAAATTGTAACGCCCTGATTTTGGGCCTAGAAGTTTTAGAGTTTGAATCGAACCGGTCGAGAATAGTTTGAACGTTTAAGGGGGATTTAGGGAACACCTAGTTTGGGATGCTTTAAAATTATGGAAAAATATCTAAAAATCCTCATTTATTATATGAATGATTATGGTTAAAACAATTTTACAAAAAAAAATGTTTGGAAATACTACATTTCGGTGTAGTGACCAAAACGCAGTTTTGGCAAAAGTTGACTAGTGAGTATTTTGTAAAGGATTGAAATTTTGAATCTTTAAGGATCTAATTTTACAAAAATGTTTTTAATCAGATTTCTCTTTATTTTGGGTGTTTTTATAATGATTTAATAAAGGGAATTAAAAGATAAAAATCTATTTTGACTTTCATAACTACTTTACGATCTTTTTCCATCTTTTCATTTTCTCTCAACTTCCACTCAGCCAAACACATTTCCTCCATCAATTAGCCTCTGATTTTCATTCCTTTTGATGAGATTTCAATCTCCTTTTGATTCCTAATCTTTTCCTCATCAAATCCTCTTGTTTTCACTTTGGATTTTCAAAGAAACTTACCTAAATTAAGGAGAAATCAACCATTAGAGGTGAGCTTCGTCCTTCTCCTCTAACGATCAGTTCTTTACTGAAATTCCCAAGTTATCAATCATTTGTTAATGATTTTTGAATTGCTCTAATGTTAGAAACATGAAATTATGCCAAAACTCTAGATTCATGGAGAGATCTTGATGATTTTCATAACTATTGGTTAGCCTATGTTTCGAGGTTGATTTCTAATGTATTTTGGATGGTAATTGATGTTATAAATGAGGTTTTATCAAACAAATCCCGAGTAGGTTTGGATTCCTAAGTTTTGCATGCTAGATTGGTGGTTTTTGGGATGGTTTTGGTGTTCTGCTATAGCTAGAGGCTTAAGGACGGGTTTATGGTGATTTTTGGTGTTGAATGAGGTTTAGAAATGATTAGAAGTGATAGATCTTGGCTCGGCTTTGTTTTGGAGGAGTTTGGAGATGATTTCAGTTATTTTGGGTAGCCAAAATGGTGCTTTTGGGTTGAGCAGCGAGTTTGTTTAGTTGGCTAATGATTTCAATGCACGATGATGCATTAATCCTTTGATCTTATGTGTAATGAACAGGGGACACATCTTCGGAAGCCTTTGGTGTTGATCAGGGAGCTTAGATTTCGTTTCGGCGAGCAAGTGAAACATAATTGGTGAGTGCGAATGGTTTTAGAAGTCCTTGAGGGACAAAGAAACAAGGTTTGGGAATTTATAATTGGTTTGAAACACCATTCTAAGTCCGGAAGTATGTATGGCTAGATTTGCTCTCAATTATGTGGTTGTTGCCCCTAAAATGCTTTTACATGCTCTTGTTTTGAGATAGACAAATTCCTAATGTTTTATGCATGATTTGTAGCATGAGATGATGTTTTGAAGAGATTTCATGAGATAACATGTTGCATTGATGAGCTTTGAGATTTTGATTTAATGCTAAGCATGAGTTGTGACTTTTAATGAGATGTTAAAAATTTGAGAAATGTTGCATTAAAAACAGTAGGTGAGATGATGTTTTGACATACTATATTGGCATAGAAGATGAGATACATATTGGATATAATTGATTGATCAATAGGATGAGAATGCACTATAAACTAAAATTCGTACGTGCTCTTTGAAGTCGGGCAATGGGGGTAGTGCCATCCCGATCCAAAGTGAGAATCCGATGATGAGAGATACCATCAGTGTAGGACTTGGTGAAATACCCAAGCTTTGTGGCGACGAGAGATACCACCATGAGAGTCTAGTGATGAGAAGTTCCGTCGGGGTAGAACTTGACCTAGAGTCAAGCTAATCCGTATATCCAAGTAAATATGATATATGAAATGCTAATATAATATATGAAAATGTGTTTGATTCACATGTACCCAATGTTGAGATGAATTATGCTATGAGAAATGCATATAAGATTTGTATATGAAATGCTTTAGTTTTCACAAGCATGTGTATGGCCTTGCCATGAGATTTGCATTGGTTTAAATGCATGAGATAGAATAGAGGTACATGTGGTTTCAAATGAAGTTTTGCTTTGAAATGGTTTTCAAGTGCGAGATAGAACGAGCATGTTGTTGAAAATGGCTTTTGAGAAAGTGTTTGAATAATGCATTCTTGTGTTGGTTTTCCTTGGAGCTTGCCTCACTGAGCAAATGTGCTTGCGCTCTCTTTTACCAACAATGTAGAAAATTGAGACAAGTTTTGGGCAGCAAGAAGGTTAAGAACATCCAAGGAAGTGAAAAGCTCATGTATGGTGATGTTTTTACATACTTTAGTTTTGATATTTTTCAATAGGGCTCAAAGGTTGTGTTGGGAGATGTATTTTGGACTTCCTATGTTTGTGGCAAGTTTGTGTTGGCTTTTGATGTTTGTAAATGATCTTATATGGTTTGTTTGAGGTTTGAAATCTATATTTGGTCCATCAGGATAGGAAGCATGCCGATAGACTAAATGGTAATTTGTTTGATGCTACGCCTTAACTTAAGCTTCTTAAATATGTTCTTTTATGTCTAACCATGTTGCTGGTATGTTATAGTAGGATTTGGGATATGTTTGAGTGTGAAAGAATGTGAAAAACAAGAAAATTATGCTGTTGTAGGGACGGGTGTATCGAAACACCCTTATCTGTTTGCAAACAGGGGCCCCAAATGGCTATAGTGTTTCGGAAAGGATGAAGGTGTTTCGGAACACTTTTGCTACTATAGAGGGTTGTTCCGATACTGGTCTCGAAACATACCCGAGTACGAAAATGGTGTTGACCATTTCGATACGAGCATTTCGATATGGAGATCACAGTTCTGAAACGGCTGACCGTTAGATTGCAAATTTGAATTGTTTCAAGTTCTAATGTTTTACATTTTAGTCATGGATGTTGTGCATACAATTGATTGAGCTCGGAATGTTCTTCTATGCTGAAATTTGACAAAGATGAATGTAATATGACTAATTACATAATGGTAATCTTAAAATCTGCAACGTCCTAATAATTTCAAAAATTTACGTTTTGCTCCCTAAAAGTGTAAGTCCTACAATTCAGTCCTTTAATGATTCCCGATCGCTGTGCTTTTCTCTCTTATGTTTCCTGAGTAATCACATAGGCTTTATGTGCATCTAGAAAAGATAAAAAGGAAAAAAAGGTTGTTAATCAAGGATGACTTTCGGGTTGACTTTGGTTTTCCCTGTGGAATCTTTGTAGTTCGGGTCAAACATCTAGGCCGGCCTAAGGGGGTTACATTTGTTGGTATCACAGCAAGGCTAGCGAATGTTTGGGCTTGGTAAATGGTTAATGTACGTGATTGTGAATGTTTGTGACTTTTCGGTTAAAGTATGATGTATGATTGTTGATGTTTGGTACTATTGAGATGAGTTTTAGACGATATGCTATGTTTGGGGTATAGTTGGGGATCCCATTGCCATATCATTACTAGTGGGAAGAATTGTTTTCAAAAATGAGCTTGAGTACTTGGATTACTTACCTTATTGTGCCTAATTGAATTTATTGTATTTTGTCAGTAGCATTATTTTCTTATGGGGCCACATAGAGAGCATAGAATCAATACACGTTCTACAGCTGAGAAGGAGAATGTTGAGGATCTGCCTCCTCCTCCCCCTGGTGGACCACCTGGTGGTGGTGGAGCTGGGGTTGGTGCATCTAGAGTTGGTACCGGGGTTGCTGGACCCGAGGTAGTTCAGGGGGCAAGTTGCTCCTGATATATCTGTATTGATATAAGCTATTGTGGGAGATTTCCAGGTAGCAGTAGCTGGGGGTCATGGAGCTGCACCACATGATGGTGCCAATGTAAGGTTGATGTTAGAGCGACTTCGCAGTCTGGGAGGGACTGAGTTCAGAGGGTTGACCCTGGAGGGTTCCGAGTCTTGGTTGGAGAGCACCAAGAGGATACTTGGACAGTTGAACTGCAACAAGTTCTAAAGTTGGGATGCATTGTTTCCTTGTTGCATGGTGATGCATATACGTGGTGGAAAACCACCATATCGGGGATGGGGGATGATGATGATGTGACTTGGACATTCTTTTTGAGTGCGTTCAAGTGAAAGTATTTGGGAGTTCACTACCTCGATGAGAAAAAGAGGGAATTCATGTCCCTTGTGCAAGGTAGTATGACGGTGGCAGAATATGAGGTGCAGTTTGTTCTCCTAAGCCAATATGCACCTTAACTGATTCCTAGCGAGCGAGAAAGATGTGAACGATTCCGTTACGGCTTAGTGGTGGATATGAAGACCTATATGCTCACAGCCGATTATACTAATTTTGATGTCTTGGTCACCCAAGCCAAGGATATTAAGATGAATCTTGGTTTGGCGATTCTAGCAGAAGGATCTAGCTCAGGGAAGCGAGCTGCAGAGCGCGATCTTGGTGGAGATCGCTATAAGAGGCATAAGGATAAAATGCCACATGGTGATGCTAGACGTGGGGGTGATAACCCTGGGAGAGGTCATCAAGGACCAAATGATTTCATGAGGATTCCTGAGTGTAACCGGTGTGGTAAGAGGCATACTGGTGAAGATTGGGGCAATCTTGGTACATGCTGGAACTGTGGTAATTGAGGGCACATGAAGAAAGATTGTCCTCGATAGTTGAGAGAAGGCCAAACTGTGGTAATCGAGGGCACATGAAGAAAGGTTTTCCTTGGAGCTTGCCTCATTGAGCAAATGTACTTACGCTCTCTTTTACCAACAATGCAGATAATTGAGACAAGTTTTGGGCAGCAAGAAGGTTATGAACATCCAAGGAAGTGAAAGCTCATGTATGGTGATGTTTTTACATACTTTAGTTTTGATATTTGGCAATGGGGATCCAAGGTTGTGTTGGGAGATGTGTTTTGAACTCCCTATGTTTGTGGCAAGTTTGTGTTGGCTTTTGAAGTTTGTAAATGGTGTTATATGTTTGTTTGAGGTTTGAAATCTATATTTGGTCCATGAGTATAGGAAGCATGCCTATAGACTAAATGGTCATTTGTTTGATGCTATTCCTTAGCTTAGGCTCCTTAAATATGTTCTTTTATGTCTAATCATGTTGTTGGTATGTTATGGTATGATTTGGGATATGTTTGAGTGTGAAAGGATGTGAAAAACCAGAAAATTATGCTGTTGTAGGGCAGGGTGTATCGAAACACCCTTATCTGTTTCGAAACAGGGGCCCGAAACGGCTATAGTGTTTCAGAACGAATGAAGGTGTTTTGGAACTCTTTGGCTACTGGAGAGGGCTGTTCCGATACTGGTCTTGGAATGCACCCGAGTACCGAAACGATCAACACCGTTTCGAAACGGCTGACCGTTAGATTGCAAATTTGAATTGTTTCAAGTTCTTATGTTTTACATTATAGTCCTGGATGTTGTGCATGCAATTGATTGAGCTTGGAATGTCCTTTTAAGCTAAAATTTGACAGAGAGGCATGTAATATGACTAATTACGTAATGGTAATCTTAAAATCTGCAACGTTCTTATAATTTCCAAAATTTATGTTTTGGTCCCTAAAAGTGTAAGTCCTACAATTAAGTCCTTTAATGATTTCTTATCGTTGTGCTTTTCTCTCCTATGTTTCCTGAGTAATCACATAGGCTTTATGTGCATATAGAAAAGATAAAAAGAAAAAAAGGTCGTTAATCAAGGTTGACTTTCGGGTTAACTTTGGTTTTCCCCGTGTAATCATCGTAGTTCGGGTCAAGCGTTTAGGCCGGGCTAAGGGGGTTACAAAAACCATAAATCACTTTGTTTTCAAATCATCCTTAACTACCCAAGCATTTTCTCATTTGCTTTCACAACAAATTATGCATAATAATCATATGCATCAAAATCATTTATAAATCTTATTTATCACAAATATTCTCATATATTGGCATTCATAGTGACCCAAATAGGCTTACATCTTTCCTTGGATAGCACTACCTTTATACATACATGTTCAGATACTCGGATTCCCTTGATGGCACTATGTACATCAAGTTTCATGGCGGAACTACCCCCACTTTAATCTAAGTTTGGTTAGGAATAGAATCTACCCATATTTCGTATGTGATAGTACTACCCCTATCACTTTACAATAGAACTACCCCATTGTATAACCGAAGAATTTCACACGATCGGTTTTACATTTTATAGTGCACTTTAATTAGCATCCACATCTTTTAATAAGCATTACATATTAATCTGAAACCATGCATTTAAAACAAGTAATTCAAACCATATTTATAATCCAAAACATGTAAATCAAATCTCATATCAAACTGATATTCAAAAGAGAGAATAGAGCAACTTACTTCCGAGCTTAGCTAAGCATGCTAGGCTTTAACTAAACTCCTAATGTAATAATTCAAATCTCTTTATTGTACCAAAACACATTTGCACTAACCAACTTGATATCAACTTGGTGTCAACGTCTCAATGCCAACGCCTCGACGTCTAAACGGACATTGTCAGAACGCTTGCCATATTCCACAAGAAAATGCAAGTGTCAATATAAATTCAACCACACCAAAATAACCACTTAATTAAAATACCTCATGACATTAAAACCCCTAATTTAATCAAACTATACTCAAATCAACCTAAAAACAAGAGAAGTTGCGCAACACGTCACTGCCCTGTTTTCACTCACATTTCCTCACTTAAATCAAACCACTAGAAACATGCCCCTTTAAAATTCTTTCATAAGGATATTTATCTTTAAACCATCATAATTTCTCAATTCGATCCTTTCATAAGGTCAAGTTTTTATGAAGCAAAGAGTCTTTTAACTCTATCATTCCATAAGGATATTTTTGAAAAAGAGGGGGAAAGAATAATAATAAGAAGTTGTTTTTAATGAAATCATTTCATAATGATATTTTTAATTGGATCCTTTCATAAGGACCCAATTTTCTTAAAACAAAATTCCTTAATTTTATAATTTCTTAATGACGTTTTCTCAAAGCGAAAGAATCATTCAATTTTGTCCATCCGCAATGATGTTTTTCTAAAAGTCAAAAGTCTTTAATTTAGTTATTTAATAAGGATATTATTTCTAAAAGTGAAAATTTTAATTTAATAATTACAAGAGTTATCTTTTCTTAAAGATATTTTCCCTTAAAGCAATATAATCTTTTCTCAGAGATGAGCAATAGATTTGAAACAATTGACTAATGTTGAATATGTTAATTTTATAGGACCTATAGTTCCTAGAGGAAGATAGACATAACTTCTTGATGCCAAAACAATAAAAAATTGGGGCATCATCCCAAGGTTTTCTGGTCTTTAGCCTTCTAGGAAGAAGTGGAAATATTTTGGTAGTCTCAAAGCGAGATACCATTTTATTACAAGACGACCAGATAACGGGGGGTCGAAGAATTCACCAAGGAAAAGTGAAAAGTTCAAGAAGAACTCGTGATTCCAAAGCGTCAGAGAGAGAAGTAGTGGAAATCCCTCGGTACTCGCGCCATGAGAAAACATGGTGCAAAAAAATTTAATTGACCCATATTTTCTCGTTCGCTTGTTAGTTTTATCGTCGTAACGCTTCTCGCTCCTAACCCGGGCGAGGGGTGTTAGCAAAATGAATAAGGGAATGGTTGTATTTAAAATTCGGCGGCTGATATGAAATTATAGGAACAAACATATTGGACTGTTTTGAATGTGTGTAAATGTATATAGATATTTGAGGTTGTTTTGCTTTGATATGAAGAATAAGTGGACTGTTTTGATATACAAGAATTTATAGGAGTAAAATTGCCATGTTTTGTGTATATATGAGCATTTGAAGACTGTTTTTGTATCTATGTATGTGACAAATTTGTGATCAAGGATTGTTTAGACACTTGATTTGCCTTGGATTGTTTGTGTGATATGAAATGTACCTTTGAACAAATTAGTAGTTTTAAGTGAATAATTGTTGAGGAAATTGTTCTAATATATGGTTGCATTCTTTGTCACATTAGACCAAAAAGCAATTGAAGATGTAAACTCTAAGATAGATCAAACTGTAGATAAGCGAAAAACGAGATTGTGATTCAGGACAAAGCTGACACAAAACAAGGTGTGAGTGTAGTTTAAAGTCTTGGGATGGGCTAGAAACCTTCTCGAGCATCTCTTGCTGGTTTTATTTTATTTTTCTATCATGAATTACATTATGCATAAGCAAGCTTGGACTGGAGGTAAGTCCCTAAATGATAAGTATGATGATATGAAACAATTAATCATGATATGCTTTATTTGAACTTGTTCATATGCCTGCAATGAAGACTATACATAATACATGTTTGATAGTAATTTAACTTACAGTGAACCTTGTATATGCGTTTACTTGCTTGATAAGAAATCATTGCTAAGCTATCTTTTGGTTAAAACTTGGGTATGAATTGAGTATCATAAAAGAATAGAACATGTGCATATTATGATATGTAATAGACCATGTTTATTAGTGTTTTTGTTATGGAGTCAAACATATTTCTAACTTTGACATGATTTGATGAGTTATAAGCCTTTATAAGTTGAAGAATAAGACATGTCTTCTATTTATTATCTGAACATGATGATATGGTTATATTGTAAGTTATGAATGCTTGAAAAATGACCCTTGTTATACTATTATTCGAATAAAGGAATGAATAATTGAGAAATGCATGAATTCAATACATGGTTGATATGGAAGAACAAAAGTCTTGTTCATATGATATTTCGATCATGGAGCTATGATTATTTTGTCTATAATATAATAAGATTAAAATGAAAGCCTTGGTTTCAAGTCAATCATAGATATATTTGGCATGTCATAAAGTCCATAGAGCTCGTGTTTGGGGTGAACTATGGTCCTTATTTGGCGATAGTAGAAGGGATTTACCAGTACTGCGAGTATCATATTATTTGGTGATAGTTGGTTGGGGATTTGTGTACCTAAGCTGTTACTTGATTCTCGAGGCTATGTTAATCAGAAATCATGAAACTTTGTTACCCCCTTGACCTGGTTTGACCGTTCTACTAACTCGAGTGAGTTACACGGGGATTATCGAAGGAAACAAGTGAAGATTTCCCTCAATAACCGACCTTTTTTTACTTTCTAACTTATCTATATGCGTTTAATATTACCTAAAGGGATCATACATACAATGAAAGAAGATGCCACGAAATCCAACTTCGATTTAATTAATGAAAGCTCGGTAAATTGGATTAGGGACCATTTTGTAATTTTTTTAAATTACAATACAGATTCACAATTGATCTTTTCAATCTGTAATTAAGTCCATTTTAAACATACATGTGAAGTTTCTTCTCAAACCAAGTTCATTTTCATCCTCAATTAAGCGTTTACAACATTTAGGGACTAAAACAAAAACATGTAAAACTACAATGACTTACTTGAAATTATATTTACCAATCCTCAATTAGTCAGGTTCCATGCATACATGTCAAATTTCAGTTTTAAAAGATCATCCAAACTCGTTCAATTGCATACACAACAACCAGGGACCAAATTAAAACATTTTTAAACTTTGCAGAAAAATCCACACTAAAGGTTTTGAAACCTTTGCCCAGGTTTCAAAACCTATTTGTAGTTTCACAAAAATTGTATATTCGGAACACTATTATACCTCCCAAAAGGCATCCGGATCAATCTCAAACATCACATAAGACTCAAACAACAATATCTCAGCAATCATACATCAACATATCATCCAACAACCACCTCAATATAAAAGTGTAAGCGTTTCGGTAACAAAGGTAAAACCTATAAGCATGATTTCTACCTAATATGCTTAATATTCCCAACAGCCTCAAATCAAGCACAATCCAAACATCAAAGGCCATTAACAAATATTATAAGCCAACACAAACATACAACAAACCGGGAAGTTCAAAGACATACTCCACATTCATTATTAACCCCCATTGTCCTTATTATGTATTAGTCTAATTACAGAAATAACACTTTGAGAAAATACACTTCTTGAACCCTTTCTCTTTACTCCTCGTTGCCTTTGGAAAGCTACTTCTCTGTATTGTTGAAAAAGGAGAGCGCAAGCATAAATGCTTAGTGAGGGTCGCTCGATTAAAAACCAGAACAATGTATTTTAAAACCATTTCTCAAATATAAATCATTTCTCATCATGCTTAAATAATTCTCACGCTTTAAATCTCTTCCAAAGCACAGTCAAATGTCTTTTAAAACATGCTTTAATCACAAAGCAAATCTCAGTGGAAGCTTATCATGCTTGAACATCATAAAACACATCTCAAAAATAGAATTTCATGTGTAAATCTCATTATACAAAATCATTATAAATCATGATACATGTAATCTCATATATTGGTATTAAAAGTGACCCGGATGGAATCTACCCCCGTCATTGGATAGCACTACCCATATCCATAAATGTTCAGATATGTGGATACCATGATGGGACTACCTCATTAAGTCTCATGGTTAAATCTATCATCACCATAATATCACCTTGGACAGGATGACACTACCCCCATTGCTCGTTAGTGATAGAATCTACCCCTATCACTCAAAACACAATAGAATCTACCCCTATTGTGTAATCGAAGAATTTGTCTTACGTACGAATTTTGTCTCACGCATGAATTTTGTATCTACGAATTTTGTATATTATAGTGCACTTCTCATCCTATTGGTCGACCAATTATATCCGACAATATTAAGTCTCATCACTTTGGCAATATACACTTTAAACCATGTTACCTCATAGTTTTTCGTATGCGTCATTCAAACCAATTTCTCAAACATGTTGCATACCACTTTCTAAACACATGTATTATCAAAATATAAACATATGCAACATTTTTCACTTCCAAAACATGCATATAACAGTGGGTAAAACAAATCTATCATCAAAACATGAGCATGAATTTAATAAAACAATGGAAAACGAAAACTGAGAGCGAAATCTTCCATACTTACTTCCGAGCTTAGATTAGCATTTCAAGCTCAATATAAACCCCTAAAAAGTGTTCACAAACCTTTTAAAAGCATTTAAAATCATTTCCACTTACCAGCAATGTTTCGCTTGCTTTGCCGAAGCGTTTTTAAGCATCCAATGCTATCGAATCTTCTTCTAAAGACGTCGTATCCAATTCTCCTATTTTCCCACATTAAAACATGGGTTTAATGCACTTTTAGGCATCTAAAATCACAGAAACACCACTCCTCCACTTCTTCTATAAATAAAGCAACAATCACCCCTTTCTAACAACGGAAAATATTGCAAAAACTCATCTAAACATCTACCAGCCTTTACTCAACCAATTAAGCATCTAATCATCATCATTTTACATCGAAAATCATCCTCCAAACAACCTTTTAGCTCCAACATTCAATTAACCACCAAAACAGCCTAAAACTCCATTTGTTTCCAACCTAAAAATATAGCAATTCACCTAGTTTCGGGATTCCAATGATAAAACTCAATTCTCAACTTTATTCAACATCAAGATTATGATTAAAGTAAATCTAAAACCCAAAAAAAAATCAGTCCAATTCAATTCTCAATTAATATCATCAATTAAATCACCATTAAAGCTCGATTTAATCAAGATATCAACAATTATTAATCAAATTAAGTTAGAAACAAAAACAAAAGAGTCAAGAACTTGGGAATTTCAATAAAGAACCTTTGATTAGAGGAGAATTAAGAATATCACCTCTAACATGTTGCTTTTCCCATGATTGGCTTGAAAGCTTCAAGAAATCCAATAAGAGAAAAGCTGATAAAAAACTTTGGTGTAATAATGTAGAGCGTTTGGGTGTTCTCTATTTATGAGCGCAAGTCCACACTCTTGTCAAGTTATAGTATAAAAGATATCGTCTCCCAATGGGATTGGAGCAGTTCTATGAATGGTTTCCTACACAAAGATTAAGTAAATGCATGATTAAATCTCACAATGTGGAAATATAAAAACGCAAATAAAATAAAGATAGTGATGAGAGGGATGATAGGGAGAGATTTGGTTGATATACTAGGTAAGACAATTGCAGCTCAGTAGTGTGTATACTGCGTTGTAAAGCCTAAGTATGTTTTATGCTGAAATGAATTGCTGCCTCGCGGGTATGGCGGGCTGCAGGCTACGACCCTGTCACGCGGCCACAGCGGGTCACTACCCCTGCAACTTTCTCTGTCTCAGCAAGTGGAATGGAAATTTGTCCTGGCGACAAGTCTCGCAGACATTCCAAGCTCGGCGGGATAGTCGACAGTGATCCTCCCTATTTCTAGGAAAGCATGCTCGAACACTCACATGATGTAGGCAATACCTAGCAATGTCAACGTAAACCTAACACGTGCAACTCAATTCGGTTGGTGATCCCTTTTAGCTGCAGAAACTTGTGAACTTGTTAGGAACCAAGTTAGTTACGCCCCAACGTGTTGTGGCCGTGCTTAACCCTTTTGTGAGCCTTACACTTTTGTGCTCGACAAATGGATTCTCTTAACTGACTGGTTAGGACTAATTGAAATAATGAAGTGCATATATTAGGAAAACTTTGGAATTTTATTGAAAAATAACTCAAAGCTATTACAACCATTTCTCACAACTACTTTACATACAAGCGCCTAAAACCCTAGGAGAGTTGGGCCGCGACCCCTAAAAACTCCCATCTACCTTGCTACAACTCTGCTATGCGGCTATTCAAGCACGCATCCCTTCATACCTCCTCATGCCCCTATAACCTTACATGCATTGGGTATATATAGGGCTCATAGCCTAAGTTTAAGTCCTCATTAACGTGGAAGTTCTTAAAGTAATTTACATTAAATACATACTCCTTTTTTACTTAAATGTGGACTCTTTGGACATTTCCTTCTCCCAAAAGTATGGAGAAGTACTCGTACTTATTAGTCTTGGATAAGCTCTATCGGCCGCTCTAGGCTTTAGAAAATTGCAAGACTGGGCTCAGAGATTTTCCCTCTTTCAATCGAGATCCATCTTGGTTAAATCAGTGTAACTCCTGCCTGGGCGGTAATGCTTCTTCGGTAGCATCCTTGGCGGCAATTGGAAATGCTTTAGTACAACTCCTTTTGTTCCAACTTTCATGTCCTCTCCTATCCTCTCTTCAGCTACAACACCTGAAAATAAAAGCTAACGAAAAAGTATCGTTTCTTAACCAAATATAAGATATTCAATAAAAACATGGTGAAAGAGAAAATATTGTTATTATGCATGCAATGCACTTAAATATGCCTAAATGAACTTAAGAATATCAATAATAAGGCCATGAATGTGTACAAGATATAGAACTTGTGGACACTCTACACACCCCCAAACTCGAACTATTGCTTGTCCTGAAGCAATGCAATCTAGTTAGTAAATATACCCCTCACACAAAATTAATAGAAACATTAGCCTTTAATTTGATTTCTTGCCTGAAGGCCGGAACACATGTTTTTATGTTAGTAATAGGGAATGACATGGAATAACTTAGATTTTAATTTTCTTAATGCTAATGCAGTGTGTGCAGGTCTGTGTTCATGTTAAATATGTTGAGAGAACTAAGTTACAAAAGAATGCCTAAAATAATTAAATTACTAAAAAGGACACGAGTTGCTGCCTTGGTAGCACAATTTGGCACTTTCTTCTTCTTTTTCAGATCATGGCTTCAAGGGCTTCAGCTTATCACAACAATTCTATGGGTCTGAAGCTAAGATATGTGCACTATATGAAACTCCGAACTTTTTTAATAGAGTCATCCCGTAAAGGCTTTCATTCACTCTTGCTAATTTGTACGTCACTTGGTTTAGATACGTGGACTTTGATAGCAGCGGAGTGTCCTTGCTCATGATCCTTCCTAAGCCTGTTTCGGGCACCTCTAGAGTATTTAAACATTCTTCCTAGAGCCTGTTTTTGGCACATCTAGGGTTTTCTCTATTTTTGTTTTGCTGCCCTGTGCTGCCATGGCGGCAAACCTGTATTCAATCAAGTAATTTTTGTTAAGTAAAGCATGTAGTGTTGAATTTAGAATTTAAGCAAAAAATCAGCATTTAACAAACATTGTAAGAATAATTGGAAAAAGGAAAGGCAATTCTAATTAATTTTCGTGCTTCTTCCCATAGTTAAGTCAATTTTTAGTTTTGGTGCGAATATAAGTAGTCGGCTAATCTATCATAGGCACAAGCTTGAAACTATAAATATCTACTTCATTAAGTTCTAGGGGCAGAATTTACATATGATCCTATATGATGCTAAATGATCCTAAAAACAAAGAGGACTATTCCCCCAAAACTCAAGGTTGGCATTGTGTTCAATCCTTTGCAAAAAGCAAAAATTAAAAACAAAAAATAAAACATAAAAAGTAAAAAATTAAAAACAAAAAAATAAAATATAAAAAGAAAAGAAAAGAAAATGGTGCTATAGACTAGGGGAGTTCCCCTCTGATGTTGTTGCGTCAGAGGAGGATGTTGAGGAGGTGGGCAGGACTAGGCGGTGCGTGATAGATGGTCTGGCGGCTGGGGTTTTTTCTTGCTACGCGGCTACTGGATCCGCTTAAGGGTGGGTTTCATGGATGGTCCTCCAGGTCCTCCACCCTAAGGCTCTCTTGTTGGCCGTTTTCTCTTCCTTACTGCCTCTGATGGTTCGTCATCAAAGGATTCTAAGATCTCCATGTCTGAGTCGGGCAGCGACCTCTTCTGCTACTGGGGAGGCAGCGGTGGTCTCCTCCTCCATTTCTAACTCAGACAAGGCGGTGAGATTGTATGGCTGGATGGGAGTTGGAGAGGTCATTCTTCAGTGGCAGATGTGCGGCCCCTCGCTGTCGGCGGCAGCATGAGTAGCAGCTGGTCTAGGGGTGATATGGATCGGATTGGAAGCTGCTAGCTTCGTTGGGAACGCGGGCAACTGTGGTCCTCCGTCTTGGTACTTGTCAAGAAAGTACACCACAATGGCCTCTTGTGTAACGCCCCGGTTTTGGGCTTAGGAGTTTTGGGCGTTGACCGGTTTGGTCAAAGTGCTGTTCGAATCTAAAGAGGTGAAATTAGGAAAGCCTAGTTCGGGTTGCATTAAAAATATGGAAAAATGTTCTAAAATCATCTTTTAATATAATTAAGTGAACTGTGAAATCAATTTTGGAAAATGAGTTTTGGAAGGGTGACATTTTGGCTAGTGACCAAAATGTAATTTTTGAAAGTTTGGTGACTGTTTTATAAAGGGTTGAAACTTTGAATATTTAAGGAGCTATTATTCGAAAAGTAGTTTCTCCAGATTTTTCTAAGATATTTTAAGCTATATTCTGATTTCAAAACATATCAATAGAGGAGGAAAAGGCATTTTGGCCATTTTTGATAACTAACTTCCTATTTTATTTTCTCTCAACCCAAACACTATCTTTCCAGAGAATTGTTTCTGATTTTCTCACCTAAATCTCTCCTTTCAACTCTCTTTTGATTCCTAATCATCATATCTACAAAACCTCATCATTTGCTACTTGATTCATCAAGGTTTTTGATTCCAAAAAGAGGAGAAACTCAAGTTTGGAGGTAAGAACGTCCTTCTCCTCTAAACTATCAGTTCTTTACTGAAATTTCTAAGTTTTCAATCCTTAATTAATGTTTTATTAAAGGCTTTTAAGATGTGAAATGGATCTTGGCTTATAATGCAAGATTTGGTGATTTTTGATGATTTTCGTTTGATCTGATTAATCTGTGATTTGAGATGTGTTTTTGATGTTAATTGAACACTAAATTGATAAGGAATTGAGTTTTGATTAATGCAATCCCGGATAGGTTGAGTTTCCTAAGTTTAGCTTGTGATTCTTGGTTGTTTTTGAGGTGATCTTGTGGATCTGGTGTTGCTGGAGGTATAGGGATGTTAATAGGTTCTTTTTAGATGTTAAGTGATGTTAAAAGATGTTAGGTTTTGATGGTTTATGGCTGGGCTTTGTTGAGAAGTGGTTTGGATGCATTTTCGGTAGTGTTTGGTGGCCGAAAATGGAGTGTGGATGAGAGCAGCGAGTTTAGGTTCTTTCATTGAAGCAATTAATGCATGATGATGCATTAATCCTCTGCTTTGATGTGTTAAAACAGGGGAGGCATCTTTGGATCTAAGAGTTGTTAATCTGGAAGCTTGATTTGGTGCTTCGACAAGTGGCGAAGTGGAATCGGTGAGTGAAATTGGGTTTTTGGCTTTGAAACCAATGTCTTGGGAGCTTAGTTTAAGTCTAAACAACTTTGCTAAGCTCAAGCGTAAGTTTTCGGAAATACCCTCTAGTGGTGGTCATGGTTTTGTTGTGATGCAATGTGGTTTATTGCATGATTTAAATACTGTTTTGAAAGCATGATTTAGCATGGTATTTGCTGTTTTTGTAAGCCATATATTGAAGGAAGCTCAAGGTAAGAGTTCCTTGTTTTTGTACATTGATAAAATGTGGTTTGATGCTTTTAAATGCATGATATATATGGCTTGGATTAATGCTTTAAAGCAGTGGATTAATTGATGAAAATGATGTATATTGGCAAGTGATGTTTTGAAAAGGTTAAGGTCACTAAGGTGGTTAAAAGTCCTTGAGTGAGCCTTGTTTACTTAAGAACATCAAGGTGGTTAAAAGTCCTTGGATGGTTCTTGTTATGGACACAAAGGTGGTTAAAAGTCCTTATGTGATCCTTTCCATGGTGTTTAAAAGTCCATGGGGCCATGGTGTTTAAAAGTCCATGGGGCCAAGGTGTTTAAAAGTCCTTGGGGCCAAGGTGTTTAAAAGTCCTTGGGGTGAAACTTGATGCGGACACAAAGGTGGTTAAAAGTCCTTGTGTGGTCCTCTTTCATGGTGTTTAAAAGTCCATGGCCAAGGTGTTTAAAAGTCCTTGGGGTGAAAGTTGATGAACTTGTTTTTAAAGAAATGGAACTTATCACTTGTGGCCAATATGACATGTTATGATATGAAGCATGAGATGCTTGTTTTAAGTATGCTTTTGAGCATGTGCAATTGATGATTTAAAGCATGATTTATAAATGTTTTATAAATGCATTATTGAATGGTTTTATGAGCATTCCTCACTAAGCTTTTGCTTACGCTCTCTTTCGTTTTCTTAGTTCAATAATGCAGAACATTAGAGTACTTTGAGGGCAGCAAGAAGGGCAAGCATTCAAGTGAAAGTAAAGCTCAAAGTATGGAAGGTTTCTTAAGTACATTTTTAGCTTTTGGTAATTTGGCAATGGGGGACCTATGTGTATGTTTTGGGAGATGTTTTGAACTCCCTAAGTATGTTGAATGTTGTTGAGAATGTTGGTTTTTGTTGTTTGGCCTTTATATGCTTGAATTGGAAGTTTATGCTTGAATGGTTGCTTGTGTAGGAAGCATGCCTATAGATTTGGGGCTTTTCGTATATGATGTTGTTTTGATGAATTGTTGATGCAAGCATGTCTTATATATGTTGAATTGCATGTTGGTAAAGTTTGGTAGCATTTGGAGAATGATTGGATGTTTAATTGCATGTTTAAGTATGCATTTTGGGGCAATCTGTGCAGGGTGCTTCGGAACAGTATCACCCGTTTCGGAACAGGTGCCTTAAACAAGCCCAGGCGTCCGAAACGGGAGGGACCGTTCCGAAACGGTTTGGCTACTGCCAGCCCATGTTTTGGTACGCTTGTGGAACGGCCCCGCATTTCGAAACGGGCTCTGCCTGTTTCGGAATGGGTGACCGTTGGGGGCTGACATTGACAGTTAAATGTTTTGAATTGTTTGCATTTTGGTCCTGAATCTTGTTTGTGCAATTGTATGAGTTTGGAATGTCCGTTTGAGCTGAAATTTGACAGTGAAGCATGAAACCTGATTAATTACAAGTTGGTAACTTTAATTTGGATTAAGCCCTCATATTTATCAGAAATTACAATTTGGTCCCTAAAGTTGTAATTTGTTCAATTGGGTCCCTGTTTGATCTCTGATGTTTGTGATCTTTAAGTATGATGTTTGAGTGATCACAATTAGGGCTAATGTGCATCTAGACAAGATTAAAAAGAAAAAAAGGGTCGTTAATCAAAGTTGACTTTCGGGTTGACTTTGGTTTTCCCCGTGTGACTTTCTTAATTCGGGTCAGCCGTCTAGGCCGGGTTAAGGGGGTTACATTTGGTGGTATCAGAGCTGAGTTCTCGAGTAAATGGGAGTGAATGTGTGCATGATTGAAGTATGTATGCCTTATATGCTTGTTGTTTGAAAGCATGTTTAGTGGCTTGTGATTTGGATGCAATTGAGTTGTATGCTGTGATGTAGCATGTTGAGGGTACCCATTGCCAAATCAAAGCTAAAGAAATGATGTTGATTTTGAAGGAAATTGAGCTTGAATACTTGGATTGCTTACCTTGCTGGGCCTGACTTTGTTTTATTTGCATTGTTATTGCATGGTAAAATTATGGCACCACGTAGAGAGTTAAGGAGTAACGTGAGAGCTATGACTCCTAACGAGAATGAAAACGAAGAGAATGTGAGTAGTGCGGTGTTACCTCCTCCTCCACCTGGTGGTGGTGGTGCTGAGAGGGAGAGAGCTGGAGCTGCAGCTGGTGCTGGAGCTGCTGGAGCTGAGGTTGGTCAGGGGCAAGCTATGCCTGATATGTCTATGTTAGTACAAGCTATTGCGGGTGCTTTTCGAGCGGCAGTAGCTGGAGCTCAAGGAGCTGGGCATCAGGGAGATGCTGGAGTTAGACTACCTTTGGAGCGTCTGCGCAGTCTTGGTGGGACTGAGTTCAGGGGTATGTCTGCTGAGAGTTCGGAAGCGTGGCTAGAGAGTACCAAGCGAATCTTGGGACAGATGAGCTGCATGGATGTGCAAAAGCTGGGTTGTGTTGTGTCCTTGCTGCAGGACGATGCGTATACGTGGTGGACGACCACCATAGCTGGGATGGCTGAAGCTGATATCACTTGGACATTCTTTCAGAATGTGTTCAAGAGGAGATATCTTGGTGTGAGATATCTTGATGAGAAGAAGCGTGAATTCATGTCTCTTACCCAAGGGAGCATGAGTGTGGCTGAGTATGAGGTGCAGTTTGTGCGACTCAGTCAATATGCACCGGAGCTGATACCTGATGAGCGGGCAAGGTGCGAGAGGTTCCGTTATGGTCTTGTGATGGATGTAAAAATGTATGTGCTGGCCACCGAATATGATGATTTTGATGTGTTGGTGGGCCGAGCCAAGGACATAGTGATGAACTTGGGTTTATCTGCTAGAGGTGCTGGAGCAAGTGCTGGGAAAAGATCAGCTGAGTTTAGTTCCGGTGGTGGACGGAACAAGAGGGGACGTGATTAGAAGTATCAGTCCTCAGCTAAGAGAGGTGGTGGTGCACCTGCTAGAGGAGGCAATGCCAGAGCTGATCCGAGTGCTTGTTGGATCTTTGGTTCACGTGGTCACATGAAGCGTGATTGTCCTCGTGCTGTGAGGGAGGTGCAAGCTCCTGTTGCGGCAGCTGGTAATGGGTGCTGGAATTGTGGTTCTGCAGACCACTTGAGGCGAGATTGTCCGAGGTTGGCTGGTGATCACGTGCGTGCTCCTGTTGTTGCTGCACCGCAGAGAGGTCGTGGGCGCGGCCGTGGTAATTTCCAGAGGCGTGAGGAAGGTGGTCGTGGAGTAGCCCATGTTGTGGCTATTCAGCCTGAAGGTGGAGGCCAAGCGAGAGTGTATGCTCAGCGTGAGGGAAGGAATGATGCAGATGTGATTGCAGGTACCTTTACTTTGCAATCCTTGTCATTGCTTTCTTTGATTGATTATGGATCTACGCATTCCTACATTCTGCGTGAGCATGCTGAGTTGCTTGGTTTTCCTGTTGAGTCTTTGGATGTTGGTGTTCGTGTCACTAGTTCTTTTGGTTAAACTGTTGTGACTCGAAAGCTTTATAGAAGGTGTCCCTTGGTTGTTCAAGAACATGTTTTTCATGTTGATCTTATGGAGTTGCCCTTTTATGGTTTTGATGTGATCCTTGGTATGGATTGGCTTGCTGAGCATCGTGCTGTTGTGGATTGTGAAAATAAGCGAGTTTCGCTGAAGCTTGCGGATGATTATGAAGTGGTTGTGGTTGGCGAGAATGTGAAGTTTCTTGCCAATGTGGTGTCTACCTTGGAGGCGAGCAGGATGCTGAGGCAAGGTTGTGAAGCTTACCTAGCATTTGTGATGAATCCTAGCTCTAAGGAGCTGAGGGTGCAAGATATCCGAGTTGTGAAGGAGTTTCCTGGTGTTTTTCCTGAGGAGTTGCCTGGTTTACCTCCTAATCGCGAGGTGGAGTTTGGAATTGAGCTGTATGAGAATACAACCCCTGTGTCCATTACTCCCTATAGAATGGCACCTAAGGAGCTGAAGGAGCTGAAGACGCAGTTGCAAGAGCTGCTTGATCGTGGTTTCATCCGGCCGAGTTTGTCACCTTGGGGTGCACCGGTCTTGTTTGTGAAGAAGAAAGATGGCACTATGAGGATGTGCATTGATTACCGTCAGCTGAATAAGTTGACTATCAAGAATCGGTATCCTTTGCCGAGGATTGATGATCTCTTTGATCAATTTCGGGGAGCTGCTGTGTTCTCTAAGATTGATTTGAGGTCAGGGTATTATCAGTTGAAGGTGAAGGATGTGGATGTGCCTAAGACAGCTTTCAGGACAAGGTATGGGCATTATGAGTTCCTTGTGATGCCATTTGGTTTGACAAATGCTCCTGCTGCTTTCATGGATATGATGAACCGTGTGTTTCATGAATACCTGGACAAGTTTGTTGTCGTGTTCATTGATGATATCCTCGTGTACTTGCGTACTGAGGAGGAGCATGAAGAGCATTTGAGGATTGTGCTGCAAGCTTTGTTGGAGAATCAGCTTTATGCTAAGCTGAGCAAGTGTGAGTTCTGGCTTAAGGAGGTGGTGTTTCTTGGGCATGTAGTCTCAGCTGGGGGGATTCGTGTTGATCCTCAGAAGATTGAGGCAGTGATGAACTGGAAAGTTCCTAAGACTGTTCATGAGGTCCGTAGTTTCCTTGGTTTGGCGGGATACTACCGAAGGTTTGTGGATGGTTTTTCCAAGATTGCTGCTCCTTTGACAAAGTTGTTGCAAAAGGATGTTAAGTATGAGTGGACGGAAGCGAGACAGCAGGCTTTTGAGAAGCTGAAGGTGGCTTTGACGCAAGCTCCTATCTTGGTTCAGCCTGAATCGGGGAAAGAGTTTGTGGTCTATAGTGATGCATCCTATGTTGGTTTGGGATGTGTGCTGATGCAAGAGGGTAAGGTGGTGGCTTATGCATCGCGGCAGTTGAAGGTGCATGAGCGCAATTATCCTACGCATGATATTGAGCTGGCTGCAGTGGTTTTTGCTCTGAAGATCTGGAGACATTATCTGTATGGTGAGAAGTGTACGGTGTACACGGATCACAAGAGTTTGAGGTATCTGATGTCTCAGAAGGAGTTGAATCTTAGGCAGCGTCGTTGGTTGGAATTGCTCAAGGATTATGATCTGACGATTGAGTACCATCCTGGAAAGGCTAATGTTGTTGCGGATGCCTTGAGTAGGAAAGTAGCTGTTGAGCTGAGAGCTATGTTTGCTTGCTTGAGTATTTCGCGTGATGGTGGCCTTGTGGCTGAGTTTCAAGTGAAGCCGTCTATGGTTCAGTTGATCAAGGATAAGCAGTTGTTGTATGATTCCTTGGTGTCTTATGTTCAGGATATCGCGGAGGGTAGACCTTCGGATTTCTGTTTTAATGATGATGGTGTGTTGTGTTTTGGGAGTCGGATAGTAGTGCCCAATGATGCTGAGTTGAGGCGTGCTATTCTGACTGAAGGCCATAGTAGTCCTTTTTCTATGCACCCTGGTAGTACTAAGATGTATCGTGATCTTCGTGATGAGTACTATTGGGTGGGTTTGAAGAAGGATGTTGCGGAGTTTGTGAGCAAGTGTTTGGTGTGTCAGCGAGTTAAGGCTGAACATCAGGTTCCTTCAGGGTTGTTGCAACCGTTTAAAATCCCTGAATGGAAGTGGGAGAGGGTTACCATGAATTTTGTATCTGGTTTACCTTTGTCTCCATCGAAGAAGTATTCTGTTTGGGTGATTGTGGATCGCCTGACGAAGTGTGCGCATTTCTTGCCTGTGCATACTACATTTTCTTTGGATAAGCTGGCAGAGCTGTACATTGCTGAGATTGTGAGGCTGCATGGTGTGCCTAAGTCGATTGTGTCGGATAGGGATCTGAGGTTCACATCGCGTTTCTGGCAGTGTTTGCATCAAGCTTTGGGTACAAGGTTGCATTTCAGTACATCTTATCATCCTCAGTCGGATGGACAATCTGAGCGAGTTATTCAGATCTTGGAGGATATGTTGAGGTGCTGCGTGATTGAGTTCCAAGGTTCTTGGGAGAAGCATCTGCCTTTGGTTGAGTTCGCTTATAACAATAGTTATCAGGCGAGTATACAGATGGCACCTTATGAGGCTTTGTACGGGAGGAAGTGTAGGATTCCTCTTTGTTGGGCTGAAACTGGTCAAAAGTTGGTTTCGATGCCGGCTTTGTTGAAAGGGACCACTGAGAAGGTGAAGCTCATTTGTGAGCGGTTGAAGGCTGCCTCTGATCGGCAAAAGTCTTACGCGGATTTGAAGCGTAAGGAGATAGAGTATGCGGTGGGTGACCGTGTGTTCTTGAAGGTTTCGCCTTGGAAGAAGGTGATGAGGTTTGGCCGGAAGGGTAAGTTGAGCCCTAGGTACATTGGACCATATGAGGTTGTTGAGCGTGTGGGTCCTGTTGCGTATCGGTTGAGGTTACCTCAAGAGTTGGAGAAGATTCATGATGTGTTCCATGTTTCTATGCTCCGGAAGTATAGATCTGATCCTTCGCATGTGATGCTTGTGGAGGAAGTGGAATTGAATCCGGATTTGACCTATGATGAGGAACCGGTGAAGGTTCTGGATTCGGATAGCAAGGTTCTTCGTGGCAAGACCATTGAGTTGGTGAAGGTGTTGTGGAAGCATCGAGGTGTTGAAGAAGCCACGTGGGAGCGGAAGGAAGACATGCTGAAGCAGTTTCCTTATCTCTTTCCTTCAGGTAAATTTCAAGGACGAAATTTCTTAAGGGGGGGAGAGTTGTAACGCCCCGGTTTTGGGCTTAGGAGTTTTGGGCGTTGACCGGTTTGGTCAAAGTGTTGTTCGAATCTAAAGAGGTGAAATTAGGAAAGCCTAGTTCGGGTTGCATTAAAAATATGGAAAAATGTTCTAAAATCATCTTTTAATATAATTAAGTGAACTGTGAAATCAATTTTGGAAAATGAGTTTTGGAAGGGTGACATTTTGGCTAGTGACCAAAATGTAATTTTTGAAAGTTTGGTGACTGTTTTATAAAGGGTTGAAACTTTGAATCTTTAAGGAGCTATTATTCCAAAAGTAGTTTCTCCTGATTTTTCTAAGATATTTTAAGCTATATTCTGATTTTAAAACATATCAAAAGAGGAGGGAAAGCCATTTTGGCCATTTTTGATAACTAACTTCCTATTTTCTTTTCTCTCATTTTCTCTCAACCCAAACACTATCTTTCCAGAGAATTGTTTCTGATTTTCTCACCTAAATCTCTCCTTTCAACTATCTTTTGATTCCTAATCATCATATCTACAAAACCTCATCATTTGCTACTTGATTCATCAAGGTTTTTGATTCCAAAAAGAGGAGAAACTCATGTTTGGAGGTAAGAACGTCCTTCTCCTCTAAACTATCAGTTCTTTACTGAAATTCCTAAGTTTTCAATCCTTAATTGATGTTTTATTAAAGGCTTTTAAGATGTGAAATGCATCTTGGCTTATAATGCAAGATTTGGTGATTTTTGATGATTTTCGTTTGATCTGATTAATCTGTGATTTGAGATGTGTTTTTGATGTTAATTGAACACTAAATTGATAAGGAATTGAGTTTTGATTAATGCAATCCCGGATAGGTTGAGTTTCCTAAGTTTAGCTTGTGATTCTTGGTTGTTTTTGAGGTGATCTTGTGGATCT
Source organism: Hibiscus tridactylites (assembly GCA_958450335.1). Lineage (NCBI taxonomy): Eukaryota > Viridiplantae > Streptophyta > Magnoliopsida > Malvales > Malvaceae > Hibiscus > Hibiscus tridactylites. The sequence continues at coordinate 18,623,859 of OY288278.1, read as the reverse complement.
GGTGTTGCTGGAGGTATAGGGATGTTAATAGGTTCTTTTTAGATGTTAAGTGATGTTAAAAGATGTTAGGTTTTGATGGTTTATGGCTGGGCTTTGTTGAGAAGTGGTTTGGATGCATTTTCGGTTGTGTTTGGTGGCCGAAAATGGAGTGTGGATGAGAGCAGCGAGTTTAGGTGCTTTCATTGAAGCAATTAATGCATGATGATGCATTAATCCTCTGCTTTGATGTGTTAAAACAGGGGAGGCATCTTTGGATCCAAGAGTTGTTGATCCGGAAGCTTCATTTGGTGCTTCGGCAAGTGGCGAAGTGGAATCGGTGAGTGAAATTGGGTTTTTGGCTTTGAAACCAATGTCTTGGGAGGTTAGTTTAAGTCTAAACAACTTTGCCAAGCTCAAGCGTAAGTTTTCAGAAATACTCTCTAGTGGTGGCCATGGTTTTGTTGTGATGCAATGTGGTTTATTGCATGATTTAAATACTGTTTTGAAAGCATGATTTAGCATGGTATTTGCTGTTTTTGTAAGCCATATATTGAAGGAAGCTCAAGGTAAGAGTTCCTTGTTTTTGTACATTGATAAAATGTGGTTTGATGCTTTTAAATGCATGATGTATATGGCTTGGATTAATGCTTTAAAACAGTGGATTAATTGATGAAAATGATGTATATTGGCAAGTGATGTTTTGAAAAGGTTAAGGTCACTAAGGTGGTTAAAAGTCCTTGAGTGAGCCTTGTTTACTTAAGAACATCAAGGTGGTTAAAAGTCCTTGGATGGTTCTTGTTATGGACACAAAGGTGGTTAATAGTCCTGATGTGATCCTTTCCATGGTGTTTAAAAGTCCATGGGGCCATGGTGTTTAAAAGTCCATGGGGCCAAGGTGTTTAAAAGTCCTTGGGGCCAAGGTGTTTAAAAGTCCTTGGGGTGAAACTTGATGCGGACACAAAGGTGGTTAAAAGTCCTTGTGTGGTCCTCTTTCATGGTGTTTAAAAGTCCATGGCCAAGGTGTTTAAAAGTCCTTGGGGCCAAGGTGTTTAAAAGTCCTTGGGGTGAAAGTTGATGAACTTGTTTTTAAAGAAATGGAACTTATCACTTGTGGCCAATATGACATGTTATGATATGAAGCATGAGATGCTTGTTTTAAGTATGCTTTTGAGCATGTGCAATTGATGATTTGAAGCATGATTTATAAATGTTTTATAAATGCATTATTGAATGGTTTTATGAGCATTCCTCACTAAGCTTTTGCTTACGCTCTCTTTCGTTTTCTTAATTCAATAATGCAGAACATTAGAGTACTTTGAGGGCAGCAAGAAGGGCAAGCATTCAAGTGAAAGTAAAGCTCAAAGTATGGAAGGTTTCTTAAGTACATTTTTAGCTTTTGGTAATTTGGCAATGGGGGACCTATGTGTATGTTTTGGGAGATGTTTTGAACTCCCTAAGTATGTTGAATGTTGTTGAGAATGTTGGTTTTTGTGGTTTGGCCTTTATATGCTTGAATTGGAAGTTTATGCTTGAATGGTTGCTTGTGTAGGAAGCATGCCTATAGATTTGGGGCTTTTCGTATATGATGTTGTTTTGATGAATTGTTGATGCAAGCATGTCTTATATATGTTGAATTGCATGTTGGTAAAGTTTGGTAGCATTTGGAGCATGATTGGATGTTTAATTGCATGTTTAAGTATGCATTTTGGGGCAATCTGTGCAGGGTGTTTCGGAACAGTATCACACGTTTCGGAACAGGTGCCTTAAACAAGCCCAGGCATCCGAAACGGGAGGGACCGTTCCGAAACGGTTTGGCTACTGCCAGCCCGTGTTTCGGTACGCGTTGCGGAACGGCCCCGCGTTTCGAAACGGGCTCTGCCTGTTTCGGAACGGGTGACCGTTGGGGGCTGACATTGACAGTTAAATGTTTTGAATTGTTTGCATTTTGGTCCTGAATCTTGTTTGTGCAATTGTATGAGTTTGGAATGTCCGTTTGAGCTGAAATTTGACAGTGAAGCATGAAACCTGATTAATTACAAGTTGGTAACTTTAATTTGGATTAAGCCCTCATATTTATCAGAAATTACAATTTGGTCCCTAAAGTTGTAATTTGTTCAATTGGGTCCCTGTTTGATCTCTGATGTTTGTGATCTTTGAGTATGATGATTGAGTGATCAAAATTAGGGCTAATGTGCATCTAGACAAGATTAAAAAGAAAAAAAAGGGTCGTTAATCAAAGTTGACTTTCGGGTTGACTTTGGTTTTCCCCGTGTGACTTTCTTAATTCGGGTCAGCCGTCTAGGCCGGGTTAAGGGGGTTACATCTTGCACGTCCGCGACATATTTGGTGAAGATCATTTGTTTGTGCTCGATCCTTTGGAAGCTTTCGACTAGGCTGTGCAATAGGGGGATCACGGAGGACGGGAGGTCAGCTTCAGTACTGCCTGCTGCAGCTGGGGTGGCGGCAGGTTGAGACAGCGGTTGGGCGGTTGAAGGTGTTTCCAGCTCCAGGTCTTGCATCATCTACTGGCATGCTCTTCTTGTCCATCCTTCCTTGACATGAAGAATTGTGTCCTTGGGGTGCAGCGGCACACGGAAATTGTTATATAGGCCTGTGATGAGTGCAGGGAAGACGAGAGGTCCCTTGGCGTTTGGCTTTTTGGCGTGGTCATGGATCTCCCTTAGATTAGGGCCAGCCGCAGCTTGTTGAATATTGATTTGTACGTGGTGGGCATCAAGTGGCGTTGGACGAAGTTACTCCAAAAGGCTGCCTCTGGCAGCAGGTCGCGACGGTTGACTGAGCCATTGTTCTTGCCTGTTAGCCACTTAGTTTTGGGCTTACAGGTCTCTTTTTTGATATTGTAATAGTCAGCCGCCGTTAGGTAGGACTCCCATTCTTCATGCGGAATGCTGCGGATTTCTATGATGTAGAAATTGATGATCGTATCCGCTGTGAACTTAGCACCTTCTTCGCAGACATAAACGAAAGGATTTTCCAGTGTAGGTCTCTGGGCGTAGAACTCTCGCACTTGTTTTCTGTTTATCCCTTCTGGCTATCGTGCAAATAGAACCCAACCCAAGTTGTGTATCCTTTCAAATAAGGAGGGTTCGAGGCCAAAATCCCTATTAGGTTTGGTGTATTGGAACCCTATTTCCTCCCAAACTTGCCACTCACTGTAGTACTCCTTATAGTTTGCCTCGACAGTTGGGTTCAAGAACCTTTGGAAAAGTGGTTTGGAGGTAGAGGCAGGTTGCTGCAATGTGGCCATAGTTGTGAGATGATTGTTTTTCCTAAAGAACGAAAAAGAAAGTGCAAGAAGGTAAAACTAGTGAAATCGTGAAGGCAAAGATAACAGAAAGAATTGAGAGTAAAAGAGAGAGCAAAGTGAAGAAAGGGGAGAGAATAGTTGGCCTTATATAGTCGTTTCTCTCAGCTACATTGAAGGGAACGCTGCCAATGGGCGGCAATTAATACGGTGTGAATAATGGGATTCTAGTCGTTAAGGAGATAGCCGTTCTGCATGCTACTACAAATGTAGTTGTTGCGGCTAGCCGTTATGAAGCTACTAGCCATTATGCTCATCTGACTTGGGCTACCTTGGCCGCTGGTTGGGCTTCTCCTTTATTCTTTCAACTTTCTTGATATTGCCTTCATTCTTAACCCGAAAAAAATTATTTGCAAAAATTAAAGAAGAATAACTGAAAATTAAATTTAATCCTAATGCATAAAAATTTAAAAATAAAATTTAGGTTATGTTGGGTTGCACTTTTCCCAAACATAACCACTTCTTGAGGGCTTTTCATTTGGCTTTTCGTCTGGGCATGTCCTTTCCCTCGTCAGGTGGGTGTTTGTTGCCAACTTTTCTGCCCTGGCTGGACATAAACCAGACGAACAAAGAGCCAATTTTTTTAAAGCAATAAAATAAACAGAGACTTAATGTGCAAAAACTAAAGTTGAAGTGCAGAAATTCAAACACGGTTGTTGTTGCCAATCCCCGGTAACAGGGCCAAAAACTTGTACAACGTTTGGGTGTTCTCTATTTATGAGCGCAAGTGTACACTCTTGTCAAGTTATAGTAGAAAAGATATTGTCTCGCACAAGGATTGGAGTAGCTTATATGAATGGTTTCTTGCACAAAGATTTAGTAAATGCATGATTAAATCTCACGATGTGGAAAGATAAAAACACAAATAAATTAAAGATAGTGATGAGAGGGATGATAGGGCAAGTGCATGCAATGCACCTAAATATGCCTAAATGAACTTAAGAATAGCAATAATAAGGGCAGGAATGTGTACAAAATATAGGACTTGTGGACACTCAACAAATTGCTCCCTAAAGATTCTATGTTTTGACTCCTTTTTAATTTAGTCACCAAAAAAACTTTATGAATTTTACAATTTAGTCACCACTTTTAAAATTGTCAATTAACCCAATTTATTTTTGCCAAATCGAGTTCATCAAAACCTTTAAAACTGTGTAATGAATGGATGAATGTCTCTATTAGGTAAAAGATTTCGAATGCTTGTCATTTGAAAGATCTTAGTTTGATGCTTGATGAATAAGTTATGGGTTTATACCCTTATAATGTAACTTGAATTAGGGTTTCAAGTTTTTGCTAAACTTGAGTAAATTGAAGTTTAATATTGTCTTTGAATTACCTTTGATGTTTCAAAATCAGGACTTACATGTGGTAAGTGTCACATCCCGAAAACTGACCTAGTCAGGAATTAGGTTCAGGTGATCGGAAAATTCCTCAAACTATGTAATTGTTCAAATCTAGTACCCATTTTGAAGTAATGAAATTTTGTGGGGTTTAAATTGAATTAAGGGACCTTTTTGTAAGAAAATAAAAGTTGAAAGTTATGAAATTGAGCTAGGCATATCGATACGATAATACGTGTATCTATACGGCCTAACTACCTTTAACTAACTTACATGTTTTAGCATAACCGTATCAATACGATTATGGAGGATATCGATACGAGTCCCTGTTTCGAATTTGTTTAAAGACTAAATCGAAAATAGTGGGGTAAGAGGGATGATTCCCCTAGTTTGAGGCCACCCACACCACGTGGGGACATCTGAAAAGCTATAAAAGATGATGATTGATTGGAATTATGAGGACAAGATAGGAGTGATGGAAATTGAGTAGTTTAAGCAAACCCCTTATTGAGAGAAAGCTCCCTAATAGACCCTAGATAGGTCAGGGAATGATTAGGCTATAATTACCTTAAAATGAATAGAAATCAATCCTCCCATGTGCCTTTGCACCTTATCAAAACTATAATCCATCTTTTTCCTTGAACAAGCAAATACATCCATTTTCATCCCCAACCTCAAGCTTAAGCACACACCTCCCTTGTTGACCACCCTAAGCTCAAGTGTTCTTCAATTTGAAAACTCCATAGCATAGCCATCGATCGGGTAAGGGAAAGCAATTTATCAATTGTTAAATTCGATAAAGAATTGGAGTTTAATTCCAAATCAAATTTCTAAGCCTAGCCTTTGAATGATTACCATATCGTTATATTGGTTATAATGATCCTTTGTGTATATTCCTAGCTCAAGTAATGGGGGAAATCAATATGTCATCTCCAATCAAGCCCAAGAACAAAGGAATCAGAATTCGGGAATCCTAAAAGCTTCCGTGCTAAAGGTGAGTGTAGATTTTTCAAGGGATAGGCTAGGCGCCATCCCATTGTATTTGATTTGTGATTTTTGATGTGCATACTAAAGGTGAGTGTGGTAACTCTTCTACATGGTTGATTTGCTATAAGCTTACATGTGATAATCAAAATATGTTTTATGTCAAATTTGACATGGGCACAACATGATATGATATGTGAAATTGATATGAATATGCTAAGTTATGATATATGGAGCTAAGGTTCAACATTGGACATTTGTGAGTTTTGGATACAAGTGGCATGCCATAGGGTTATTTGAGCTCACTAAGTAAGGGAATTGGCTACGGCCATTATGTGGTGAGATAAGGATGGATTGTGTAAGGGACTTATCCGGGGCTATAACTCAAGGCTACGACCTATTTTCTGATACGTCTGGTGTACATGTGAATCCGCGTATGCGTTGGTTACTATGTCCAAGGATGTGATATGTGATTATGATATGTATCGTGCATATGTAAATGTGTTACTTGAATTGAGCATGACACATAAGCATGATTTATATACTAATTATATCATTCAAGCATGTTGCTATGAAGTTCATGCTATTAATCGTTTATTTACAATTGTGAACACTACCGCACTAGTCTATGTAAGCCTAACATCCGTGTGTCTCATGCATTTCATGATCTTAAAGAATTTCGGCCTCTGATCGTGTTGTTGCGGCTGCAATTCACTCCTATGAATCATATGTTTTCTTATCTTATGCTTCGAACTACTAGTAGGGTGGCATATGTTTTTTATAAGTCATGCTCAACTATTTTGATGTGTAATGGCCTAAATATGACTAAGTGTTGTATGGACAATTTGGTGTGTTTGCGAAGTAGTAAACTTAGTATAAAGGGGATAAAATGTGCTAAAAGTGAAAACTAGGTAAATGGATTTGAAACGCTCTAAAATTTATCATGCTATTAGAGATATTGATGTTAGACTTGTTGGTAAAATTTGGTGAAGTTCGGGCAACATTTCATTTGTTAATTTGACGAAAAACCAACTAAAATTTTTCATTACAGGTTAGGAGTATCGATATATGTGATGGCGGACCGATATGGCATTGCAATCTTAGACATGTTAAAAATAAAGCGTATCGATACACCAACGGGGTGTACCGAAACGCAAATTGGGAGAATGGCCTGGGAAATAACTTAGATTGATACGGCCATTAGGGTGTATCGAAACGGTCAACCCTGGTCAACACGTATCGATTCGGGCATTGCTATATTGATATAGGTCTTTCGGGAGAGTCAAATATTGCCAACTTGTATTGGCACGAGTGATGGCGTATCGATACAAAGTTTGGTAGAATCGATTATAGGCTTAAAACATGTGTACCCGTATCAATATAGCCCAAAGCGTATCGATACAAAGATTGTTAAATCTGCTAAAAAGCTTAAAACTTAGTTTTAAAAATGTTGTAAAATTGTCACTAAAATTTGTAAGGATTAATTGGATAGGTAAATGACCTTGGATAGTAATGAAATTTCACAGGCAATTATTCTGTAAATTTAATTGTAAGTTGGAAGAAGACATTTAGAAGAGGGCATGTAAGTTGTAAAATTTACGATTCAGTCCAAAAGTTCAAAAAAGTTTTATATTGATCCCATGATTAGTAAAATTTTTCTAAATAGGTCTAATAAGTCTTCATAAAAGATTATTAAACATTTTTCATAAGTCTTAGATCTCCAAATTTGTTTTCTGGTAGCACCTTTCGACCTAGTCCCCACCAAGTCGAGAAGTGGGTGTTACATTTGTGGTATCAGAGCTTAGGTTTAGTCGTTTGTAGGACAAAACTAAAATCCATTACGAGTGTGCATTTGCATATGCCACCTAGAAGATATTTGTATATTTTATTTGTGACTTGCAACTTACATGATTAAATCTTTCTATATAAGAAGACCTAAGAATGTATGTGCCTACTGATAGTCGCGCTAACAATGAACCAAATCACGATTCCTCGTCGACACAAGGGGATAATCTGAGGGTCGAATTCGGGCCTGAAAATTTGGGCATATTGATCCACCTCATCCTCCACCAGTGCCTCTAGTCCAGCAAGAGTACATAATGTCAATGGCTAACAAGATCAAGCCAGTGGTCATGTCCCCTAGGCAAGAACCACCCTCTCAGCCTGCTGAAGCACCTTTATCTACTTCGAGAGGCTCTCATTGACAAGATTAAACAATACTGGGTCTATACCTTCAGTGGCCAAGAGTTGGACAACCATGAGATCGCAGAGTACTAGCTGGAGAGTACTCTTAAAGTGATGAACAAGCAAATGAAATGCCCTGAGGAGATGTGCCTTGGCTTTGATTGCTGAAGAAGCTCAAAGTTGATGGGACAATGTGACACTCACTGTGCCTGAGCATAAGATTACGCAGGTCTTCTTTCATCAAGGGTTACACAAGAAGTACATCAGTGACCACTATATTGCTGAAAGGTGTAAGAAGTTCCTTCACCTGCTTCAAGGAGGAAGACCTGTGGAGCAGCACATCCTTGATTTATGCAATTATGCAAGGTATGGTGTTAAGATCATATGTACTAAGAATGAGAAGTGTCGATTGTTTATCGAATGCCTTTATGATGAATTACATGTTCTCTTCACTGCCTTGGAGATAGAGGATTTCAAAACTCTTGTTAATCGAGCCATCACCACCGAAACCTCCCAAAAGGCCTAAGAAAGAAGAAAGGGGAATCAAGCTCGATCTGATAAGAGATTCAGAGATGACTCCAAGCTCCCAATGTCTTAGAAGAAAGGTAGACACTGTGATAAAAACTCTGGCACTTTTCATCAACTATCGCGATTGGGATATGTGCTACAGTCTCAATCTTCGGGGACATTTGTTGCTCGTACAACTTCGGTTGATAGTGCTGACAGTTCTAAAAGAGGTTCCAGATTCCTTTATGCAATTTCTGTAAGAAGAGGAACCCTGGGTAGTGTCGTCAACAATTTGGATCATGCTATATCTACGGTGAGTCTAGCCACTTTACCAGGTAGTGTCCACGGAATCCGAATGCTCCTACCACTGTGGCTTCTCAGAATAATCCTAATAAAGGAAGGGAAGCAAAGCAAGTGCAGCTTGGATCAGCGGGGAGACGTCACAACACAAATGCCCCTTCAGTTGGTCGTGATCCTCAAACCTCAGTCCAGATGTACCATGTTAGAGGCCGAGAGCAGGATGATGATCCCAATGTGATTGTAGGTATGGTGGAATAATGTTCTGATTATGTTTATGCTTAATAGATATATCATCTACGCATTCCTTCATTAGTGAACCATTGATTGCAAAGTATGCCTTAGAACCAGAACTTGTTACTTCTGAGATAGTTGTTTCCAACCCATTAGGGTATATTGTGATTATTTAGTTGATTTGTAAAGCTTGCCCTCTAAGGATCCCATTTCTGGCAAATTTGATGGCCTTACCCTTTCGAGAGTTCGATCTCATCTTAGGCCTTGATTGGCTAGCTGAACATCAAGCCTGGGTAGATTGTTCGAAAAAGAAGTTATACCATCGTGGACTCGGTAAGGAGAGCATAACCTTGATGAAATCCGAACTCGAGCCTAAGAAGACTATCATGTGTGCCATGGAATCTAAAGAAGACCTAAAGCTTGAGAACGTACCCGTGGTAAAAGAATTCTTCATTGTGTATCCTGATGAACTTTCGGGACTACTTCCCAACCAAGAAGTAGAATTCGGGATAGAGGTACAACTTGGGACTACACAAGTCTCCATCTCTCCATATAGAATGGCTCTGGTTGAATTAAAGGAGTATAAAGCATTTACTATCATCAGTTGAATAAGTTCACAGTCAAGAAATAGTATCCATTACCTAGGATTGATGACCTCTTTGATCAGTTGAAAGACGCTTTTGTCTTCTGAATGATAGACCTAAGACCTGGGTACTATTAAATGTTAGTGCTAGAGTCTGATGTCCCAAAGATTGCCTTCTGAACTAGATATGGCCACTATAAATTCCAAGTAATGTCATTTGGGCTTACGAATGCACCTGCAGCCTTCATGGACTAGACGAACCATGTGTTCTGACCCTACCTAGATAAGTTCGTGGTGGTGTTCATAGATGATATTCTAATCTATTCGAAAGATGATGCCTCTCATTAAGAACATCTTCGGATTGTGCTTCAAACTCTTCAAGAGAAACAATTATATGCAAAGTTTTAGCAAATGTGAGTTCTCGTTATCCGAAGTATCTTTTCTAGGCCATGTGGCCTTCCCTGTGGGAATCCAAGTTTACCCAAAGAAGATTCAAGCAATCCTTGATTGGATTCCTCCGAAGAATGTTGGAGAAGTTCGAAGCTTTCTGAGCCTTGCAGGCTACTACCGTAGATTCGTTAAAAGGTTCTCACTGATTGTTGCACCCTTGACGAAGCTTCTCCGTAAGGAAACTCCTTTTGAATGGACCATGGAATAACAAAGGAGTTTTGATCAACTCAAGCAAGTCCTTACACATGCCCCTGTTTTGGTGCAACCTTAGTCGGGTAAAGACTTTACTATGTACAACGATGCATCCCATATGAGATTAGGCTGTGTAGTGGTTCAAGTAGGCAAAGTCATAGCTTATGCTTCACGTCAACTCAAACCTCATGAACAGAACTATCTGACACATGATTTTCTGTTTTTGTTTTTTCCTTGAAGAATTGGAGGCACTATCTGTATGGCGAGAAGTGTTACTTGTACACTGATCACAAAAGCTTGAAGCATCTTTTAACTCAAAAAGAACTAAATCTCCATCAACGATGGTGGATAGGGCTTTTGAAAGACTATGAATTGGTTATTGACTACCATCCCTATAAAGCCAATGTTGTAGCTAATGCTCTTAGTCGAAAGCCTGCTCTCTCTTCGAGATGTTTGAATGTTCATTTCCGTCTTAAGAAGTATGGCAAGTTGTTGGCTGAGTTGAGAGTTTAGTCAAACATTGTATCTAAAATCAAAGCACTCCACGATTTTGATGAGGAGTTGCAAATTCTTATTGCTAAGATCAAGTATAAACTCGATCCTGACTTTGCTATAAACTTCAAAGGCTTTTTGTTCTTCCAAAATCGTATAAGTGCTCCCGATGATGATGATATGTGGAATTAATTCCAAAGTGAAGATCATTTTATCCCTTTCTCTATTCATCCTGGAGCTCTCAAAATGTACAAATACTTGAAAGAGTTATATTGTTGGTCCGGTATAAAAAGTGAAATCACAGACTTCGTGGCTAGGCGTTTAACAAGCCAAAGGGTTAAAGCCGAACACAAAGTGCCTTCTGGTCTCTTACTCCTATCGAGCTTCCACAATGGAAATGGGTGCGCATTACGATAGATTTTGTAAGTGTTCTAACGATGACACCAAATAAGAATGATGTCGCGTGGGTCATTGAGGACCGATTCACAAAATCTGCTCACTTTATTCCAGTAAGAATGAACTTCAGCTTGCCCAAACTTGTTGAATTTTAAATTCGTGAAGTTATCCATTTCCATCGGGTTTTTGTGTCTATAATCTCCGATAACGACCCACGTTTCACAGCTCGGTTTTAGAGGACCTTACCTGAGGCTTTAGGAACTCGAGTGCACCTAAGCATTGCATTGTGTCCTCAAACTGATGGCCAATTTGAAAGGATTATTCAAGTAACTCTAGATCCTCTTTTTTATTCATGTGTATAAGTGGTTGTACCGATTTCGATTCTTCTTTGTAGATTCTGGAAGATATGCTCTGAGCCTCTGTCATTGACCTCAAGAATACGTGAGAGAAATCTCTACCCTTAGTTGAATTTGCATACAACAATAGTTACGAAGATTCGATTCAAATGGCCCCTTATGAAGCTCTATATGGAAGAAGATGTAGAACTCCTATGTATTGGATCGAACTTGGTGAAGGCGAAATGCTAGGCCCTGATTTGCTTCGGGAAACATAAGAAAGGGTGACCATTATTTGTGACCGGCTCAAACCTTCATTTGACCGACAGAAAGATTATGTTGATCTGAAAAGGAGAGACATTCAGTATGATATTGGTGAGAAAGCCTTCCTCAAAGTATCTCATTGGAAGAATATCCATCGATTTGTAAAAAAGGGGAAACTAATCCCTCGTTTCATTGGCCCATTGGAGGTGATCGATAGAGTTGGACTTGTTGTTTACCGACAAGCCCTCCCCGATGAGTTAAGTAAAATTCACAATGTATTTCATGTATCTATGCTCTGAAAATACTGGTAAAATCCTTCCGACGTGATCGAACTGGAGTCTGTGGAAATTCAGTCTAATCTGACGTATGAGGAAAAACCTGTGCAAATCCTTGTACGAGAAGTCAAGAGGATTCGTAATATGACTGTGCCTTTGGTGAAAGTCCTTTGTTGAAGTCATTCGGTTGAAAAAGAAATGTGGGAACTGGAAGAGACTATGCAAAAGCACTATCCCCATCTGTTTAGCTTGAGTGAAAATTTGAGGATGAATTTTGATGTGAGCCGATTCAAGGACTTTCCACCACCTTAATGAAGGTTTTCTACAAGGATCAATTGATATTTAATTCAGAGGGTTCCTTCATCACCTTACTTTAATATTAGTTTTATGATGATAGAATTTAACATATGAGTTCACAATTTTAACTTAACTAATTCTCATCATTTTATGTTATATTCCTTAGTTAAATTCATGATTAACTACCTATATTGTGAAGCACATTTCACTTACCATTGTTTATTATTTTGGAAAGACAAAAATACCAGCCATGTATGAAGATGAGAACCAAGCTTTTGGATGGACAAAATATCAGCCATGCATGTAGAATAAAATCATGGAAGGTTCCTACTTGGGTTCGGCTACAACAAAGAAGAAAGTAAATTTTCAAAGTGAAGCATTGTGTTTTTTGAACTCCAACGTTAAAATTAATGCAAGAAACATGAAATTGATCAAAAATATAATTATATCATATGCTATTATTATAAAATAAGCAAGAATTCAAGCCCAATTATAAAGAAACTATTCAACAGCCTAATGAGACTCTTCATTCTAGTTGAACCAATACAACCATTCAAGAGCCATTGATTCATTTTAAAATTGGAACCCTTCATGGCCTAATAATTTCATGTCTTTTCGGCAAAAGAAGCATTCTAGCATTATAAATACCCTTGTAACTTCAATTGAAAAACATCTTTTGTCATACTCTTGAATTATTGAAAGCAAATTTCATTTGTTAGGTTTTTCCTTCACATTGTTCTTTGCGAATATATCACTTTCAAGGCAGCATTGTTTACATTGGTGTCTTTGATTCCATCCATTGATACTTGTGGTTCATAGATTGCTATCTAAAGGGTCCAAGTCCACCCCCAACCGGCAAGATAAGTGTCACAAGATTCAGGTCTTAAGTCTCTAATACATAAGGTTCATCTTACCTTTGAAAGCCACCATTCATTCCTTCTACTTTCATCGATTTACTTCTCAATCTAGTATCATCTCTTCTTCAATTTCTTTTATTCATTTTCAACTTCCATATTTCAAATTGTGATCTGGAAATTTTCTTCCCATTCTATCCGTACTATCCTCTTCAATTTCACCCATCATTCACCTATTTCATCACCAAAACACCAATACAGTCCATTCTTCCTATCCTTCGAAATCCTTTAATTCTCAAGCATATTCTTCATTTCTTTCGACCAATCTCTTCATTTATATTCCAATTCAAAATCCGGAAAGTTTCATAATGTAACGCACTGGTTTTGTGTAACCCCCGTAGCCCGGTCTAGACGGTTGAACCCAACTACGAAGATTACACGGGGAAAACCAAAGTCAACTCGAAAGTCAACCTTGATTAACGACCCTTTTTTTTTCTTTTTAATCTTGTCTAGATGCTCATTAACCTTAATTGTGATCATACAAACAGCATATCAAAAGATCACAATCATCAGAGATCAAACAGGGACCCAATTGAACAAATTACAACTTTAGGGACCAAATTGTAAATTCTGATAAATTAAGGGACTTATCCCAAATTAAAGTTACCATCTTGAAATTAGTCAGGTTTCATGCTTCTCTGTGAAATTCAGCTCAAAAGGACATCCACAGCTCATGCAATTGATCATACAAGATTCAGGACCAAAACGTAAACAATTCAAAACATATAACTACCATGTCAGCCCCCCTAACGGTCGACCGTTCCGAAACAGGCTAGCCCTGTTCCGAAACACGGGCCGTTCCGAAACGGGTTCCGGAACATGGCCTCGGCAGAGGCTAAACCGTTTCGAAACGGTGCATACCGTTTCGGACGCCTGGGTTCATGCAAGGTACCCGTTCCGAAACGGTACACCCCTGTTCCGAAACGCCTGCACGAAAATCAGCAAACAAGCATACTAGATCATGCAATTGACCACTCAAACATGCTCCAAACATCACCAAACTTTACCAGCATGCAATTAAACATATTTAAGACATAAGAGCATCATCAATTCAACAAATTAACATCACATGCAAAAAGCCCCAAACCAATGGTCATGCTTCCAACACAAGCTATCTACTCAAGCATCAACTTGCAAAACAAGCATATATGGTTCAATCCAAAAACCAGCAACAACATTAACATTCAACATACTTAGGGAGTCTTAAACACCTCCCAAAACACATATACATATTGGTCCCCCATTGTCAAAACATACAAAAGCTAAAACACTTATAAAACCTTCATACATTGAGCTTTACTTGTACTTGTTTGCTTGCCTCCTCTTGCTGCCCTCAATGCACTCTAATGCTCTGCATTATTGAATCAAGAAAACGAGAGAGCGTAAGCCAAAGCTTAGTGAGGAGTGCTCTTTAAAAACCATTCAATAATGCATTTAAAACCATTTATAAATCATGCTTGTAAACAACCTTTGCACATGCTCAAAGCATACTTTAAAACCGAGCAATAACATGCTTCCACATTTCATTTAAACAAGCATCTCATGCTTCAACATAAACATTAAATCATGCATCTCATGCATCTCATGTACTATACATGTCATATTGGCTCAAGTGATACATTTCATTTGTGAAATCAAGTTCAACAACTTTCCCCAAGGACTTTTAAACACCTTGGACCCCAAGGACTTTTAAACACCTTGGCCATGGACTTTTAAACACCATGAATGGACCACACAAGGACTTTTAACCACCTTTGTGTCCGTGCTTGAATTACCCCAAGGACTTTTAAACACCTTGGCCCCAAGGACTTTTAAACACCTTGGCCCCATGGACTTTTAAACACCATGGAAAGGAGCACCTAAGGACTTTTAACCACCTTAGAGTCCGCAACAAGATTCATCCAAGGACTTTTAACCACCTTGATGATCTTAGATAACAAGGCTCACTCAAGGACTTTTAACCACCTTAGTGACCTTCACTTTTACAAACCATCACTTGCCAATACACACTTTATACATCATATAATCCACTGTTTTAAAGCATTTAAATCAAGCCATTTCATCATGCATTTCAAAGCATTAAATCATCATTTAACAATGCATAAAAACAAGGCACTCTTACCTAGAGACACCTTCAACACATGGCTTAAATCATCAGCATAAATCATGCTAAAACATCAGCAATTAACATGCTAAAACATGCTTTCCAAAACAGTAGCAAATCATGCAAAATCATCATTTCACATTTCATCAAAACATGGCCACCACTTAAAGAGAGTAATCCGAAAACTTACACTTGAGCTTAGCAAAGTTGTTTAGACTTAAACTAAGCTCCCAAAACCTTCAAACCTTGGTTTAAAAGCTGAAAATCCATTTTTCACTCACCGATTACCACTTCGCTTCAAGCCAAAGCACCAAAACAAGCCTCCGGATCAACAACTCTTGGATCCAAGGATGCCTCCCCTGTTTCAACACATTAAAGCAGAGGATTAATGCATCATCATGCATTAATTGCTTCAATGAAAACATCTAAACTCGCTGCTCTCACTAAACCTCCATTTTCGGCCACCAAACACAACCGAAAATGCATCCGAAACACTTCTAAACAAAGCCCAGCCACAAACCAGCAAAACCTCACTTCCATCAACATCAAAACACATCTAAAAACAACCTATAAGCATCCTTATACCTCCAGCAACACCAGATCCACAAGATCACCACAAAAGCTACCTTAAAACACAAGCTAAAATTAGGAAACCCAACCTATCCGGGATTGCATCAATCAAGACTCATTTCCACATCAATTTAATGATCATTTAACATCAAAAACACTTCTCAAAACACAGATTTAACAGATCAAACGAAAATCATGTGAAATCATCAAAATCTTGCATAATTAGCCAAGATCCATAAATCAACTTTAAAACCTTTAATCAAACATCAATTTAGGATTGAAAACTTTAGGAATTTCATTAAAGAACTTGAAGTTCAGAGGAGAAGGACGTTCTTACCTCCAAACTTGAGTTTCTCCTCTTTTTGGAATAGAAAAGCTTGATGAAACTTGAAGCAATTGATGAGGTTTTGAAGACACAATGATTTGCAATCAATTGAGAGTTGAAAGAAGGTTTTTAGGTGATGAAAATCAGACTTAGATCTCTGGAAATGAGTGTTTGGGTTGAGAGAAAAGATAGGGGGAAAATAGGTAGTTAAAAGAGAAAATGGCCAAAATAGATTTTTCCCTCCTTTTGATTCTTTTAAAATCAGAATTATGGGTTAAAATATCTTAGAAAAATCTGGAGAAACTCCCTTTGGGTAAATAGCTCCTTAAAGATTCAAAGTTTCAACCCTTTATAAAATAGCCACCAAACTTTCAAAAAAATTACATTTTGGTCACTAGTCAAAATGTCACACTTCCGAAACTCATTTTCCAAAATTGATTTCACAGTTCACTTAATTATAATAAAAGATGATTTTAGAACATTTTTCCATAATTTTTATGCAACCCGAACTAGGCTTTCCTAATTTAACCTCTTACGATTCGAACAGCACTTTGACCAACCGGTCAACGCCCAAGACTTCCAAGCCCAAAACCGGGGCGTTACAACTCCCCCCCCCTTAAGAAATTTTGTCCTCGAAATTTACCTGAAGGAAAGAGATAAGGAAACTGCTTCAGCATATCTTCCTTCCGCTCCCACGTGGCTTCCTCAACACCGCGATGCTTCCACAGCACCTTCACCAACTCAATGGTCTTGCCACGAAGAACTTTGCTATCCGAATCCAGAACCTTCACCGGTTCCTCATCATAGGTCAAATCCGGATTCAATTCCACTTCCTCCACAGGCAACACATGCGAAGGATCAGATATATACCTCCGGAGCATAGAAACATGGAACACATCATGAATCTTCTCCAACTCTTGAGGTAACCTCAACCGATACGCAACAGGACCCACACGCTCAACAACCTCATACGGTCCAATGTATCTAGGGCTCAGCTTACCCTTCCGCCCAAACCTCATCACCTTCTTCCAAGGCGAAACCTTCAAGAACACGCGATCACCCACTGCAAACTCTATCTCCTTACGCTTCAAATCCACGTAAGACTTCTGCCGATCAGAAGCAGCCTTCAACCGCTCACATATGAGCTTCACCTTCTCGGGGGTACCTTTCAACAAAGCAGGCATCGAAACCAACTTTTGACCAGTTTCAGCCCAACACAGAGGAGTCCTACACTTCCTCCCATACAGAGCCTCATAAGGTGCCATCTGTATACTTGCCTGAAAACTGTTGTTGTAGGCGAACTCAACCAAAGGCAGATGCTTCTCCCAAGAACCTTGGAACTCTATCACACAGCATCTCAACATATCCTCCAAAATTTGAATAACACGCTCAGACTGGCCATCCGACTGAGGATGATAGGATGTACTGAAATGCAACCTTGTACCCAGAGCTTGATGCAAACACTACCAAAAACGCGATGTGAACCTCGGATCCCTATCCGACACGATCGACTTAGGCACACCATGCAACCTCACAACCTCAGCAATGTACAGCTCTGCCAGCTTATCCAAAGAAAACGTAGTATGCACAGGCAAGAAATGTGCACACTTCGTCAGGCGATCCACAATCACCCAAACAGAATTCTTCTTCGATGGAGACAAAGGCAAACCAGATACAAAATCCATGGTAACCCTCTCCCACTTCCATTCAGTGATTTTCAACGGTTGCAACAAACCAGAAGGAACCTGATGTTCAGCCTTAACGCGCTGACACACCAAACACTTGCTTACGAACTCAGCCACATCCTTCTTCAGACCTACCCAATAGTACTCATCACGAAGATCGCAATACATCTTTGTACTACCAGGATGCATAGCAAAAGGACTACTATGACCTTCAGCTAGAATAGCACGCCTCAACTCAGCATCAGCAGGCACTACTATCCGACTACCAAAACACAACACTCCATCCTCATTAAAACAGAAATCCGAAGGCCTACCCTCCGCGATATCCTGAACATGAGACACCAAGGAATTATCCAACAACTGCTTATCCTTGATCAACTGAACCAACGAAGGTTTCACTTGCAACTCAGCAACAAGACCACCATCCTGCGATATGCTCAAGCTAGCAAACATAGCTCTCAGCTCAACAGCTACCTTTCTACTCAAGGCATCCGCAACAACATTAGCCTTTCCAGGATGATACTCAATCGTCAGATCATAATCCTTGAGCAACTCCAACCAACGTCGCTGCCTGAGATTCAACTCCTTCTGAGACATCAGATACCTCAAACTCTTGTGATCCGTGTACACCGTACACTTCTCACCATACAGATAATGCCTCCAGATCTTCAGAGCAAAAACCACTGCAGCCAACTCAATATCATGCGTAGGATAATTGCGCTCATGCACCTTCAACTGCCGCGACGCATAAGCCACAACCTTACCCTCTTGCATCAGCACACACCCCAAACCAACATAGGATGCATCACTGTAGACTACGAACTCTTTCCCTGATTCAGGTTGAATCAAGACAGGAGCTTGAGTCAAAGCCATCTTCAGCTTCTCAAAAGCTTGCTGCCTCGCTTCTGTCCACTCATACTTAACATCTTTCTGCAGCAACTTCGTCAAAGGAGCAGCAATCCTGGAAAAACCATCCACAAACCTTCGGTAGTATCCTGCCAAACCAAGGAAACTACGAACCTCCTGAACAGACTTAGGAACTTTCCAATTCATCACTGCTTCAATCTTCTGAGGATCAACACGAATCCCCTCAGCTGAGACCACATGCCCAAGAAAAACAACCTCTTTAAGCCAAAACTCACACTTGCTCAACTTAGCATAAAGATGATTCTCCAACAAGGCTTGCAACACGATCCTCAAATGCTCTTCGTGCTCTTCCTCAATACGCGAGTACACAAGGATATCATCAATGAACACCACAACGAACTTGTCCAGGTATTCATGAAAAACACGATTCATCACGTCCATGAAAGCAGCAGGAGCATTTGTCAGACCAAACGGCATCACAAGGAACTCATAATGCCCATACCTTGTCCTGAAAGCAGTCTTAGGCACATCCACATCCTTCACCTTCAATTGATAATACCCTGACCTCAAGTCAATCTTAGAGAACACAGCAGCTCCCCGAAATTGATCAAAGAGGTCATCAATCCTCGGCAAAGGATAACGATTCTTGATAGTCAACTTGTTCAACTGACGGTAATCAATGCACATCCTCATCGTGCCATCTTTCTTCTTCACAAACAAAACAGGAGCACCCCAAGGCGAAACACTCGGCCGGATGAAACCACGATCAAGCAACTCTTGCAACTGCGTCTTCAGCTCCTTCAGCTCCTTAGGTGCCATTCTATAGGGAGTAATGGACACAGGAGTGGTATTCTCATACAGCTCAATACCAAACTCCACCTCGCGATTAGGAGGTAAACCAGGCAACTCCTCAGGAAAAACATCAGGAAACTCCTTCACAACCCTGATATCTTGCACCCTCAGCTCCTTCGAACTAGGATTCATCACAAAAGCCAGAAAAGCTTCACAACCTTGCCTCAGCATCCTGCTCGCCTCCAAGGTAGAAACAACATTGGCAAGAAACTTCACATTCTCACCAACCACCACCACTTCATAGTCATCCGCAAGCCTAAGCGAAACCCGCTTATTCTCACAATCCACCACAGCACGATGCTCAGCCAGCCAATCCATACCAAGGATCACATCAAAACCATAAAAGGGCAACTCCATAAGATCAACATGAAAGACATGCTCTTGAACAACCAAAGGGCACCTTCTATAAAGCTTACGAGTCACAACAGTTTCACCAAAAGAACTAGTGACTCTAACACCAACATCCAAAGACTCAACAGGCAAACCAAGCAACTCAGCATGCTCACGAAGAATGTATGAATGCGTAGATCCAGAATCAATCAAAGAAAGCAATGACAAGGATTGCAAAGTAAAGGTACCTGCAATCACATCAGCATCATTCCTTCCCTCGCGCTGAGCATACACCCTCGCTTGGCCTCCACCCTCAGGTTGAATAGCCACAACATGAGCTACACCGCGACCACCTTCCTCTCGCCTCTGGAAATTACCACGGCCGCGCCCACGACCTCTCTACGGTGCTGCAACAACAGGAGCACGCTCTTGACCACCAGCCACCCTCGGACAATCACACCTCAAATGATCAGCTGAACCACAGTTCCAGCACTCATAACCAGCTGCCACCACAGGAGCTTGCACCTCCCTCCCAGCACGAGGACAGTCACGCCTCAAGTGACCACGGGAACCACAAATCCAACAAGCACTAGGGTCAGCTCTAGCATTGCCACCCCTAGCAGGTGCACCTCCACCTCTCTTAGACGAAGACTGAAACCTCTGATCACACCCTCTCTTGTTCCGACCACCGGAACTATACTCTGCAGTTCTCTTCCCAGAACTAGCTCCAGCACCCTTAGCAGACAAACTCAGGTTCATCTCGATGTCTTTGGACCGACTAACCAGCACATCGAAATCATTGTACTCAGCAGCTAACATATAGGTCTTAACCTCCGTCACCAAACCATAACGGAACCTTTCGCACCTCTCGCGCTCATCAGGTATCAGCTCCGGTGCATACTGGCTAAGACGTACGAACTGTACTTCATACTCAGCCACACTCATGCTCCCTTGGGTCAGAGACATGAATTCACGCTTCTTTTCATCCAGATATCTAACTCCCAGATATCTCCTCTTGAACGCATGCTGAAAGAACGTCCAAGTAACATCAGCATCAGCCATCCCAGAGATTGTGGTCGTCCACCACGAATAAGCATCACCTTGAAGCAGTGACACCACACATCCCAGCTTCTGCACATCAGTGCAACTCATCTTTCCCAAGACACGCTTGGTACTCTCCAACCATGCTTCAGACCTCTCAGCTGACATACCCCTAAACTCAGTCCCACCAAGACTGCGCAAACGTTCCAAGGGTAGTCTAGCACCAGCATCTCCTTGATGCCCAGCTCCTTGAGCTCCAGCTACTGCTGCTCGAAACGCACCCGCAATAGCTTGTACCAGCACAGACATGTCAGGCATCGCTTGCCCCTGACCAACCTCAGGTCCTGCAGCTCCAGCACCAGCTGCCTCAGCTCCAGCTCTTTCCCTCTCCGCACCACCACCACCAGGTGGAGGAGGAGGTATCACAGCACTACCAGTGTGCTCATCGTTCACATTCCCTTCCGGGGTCGTAGCTCTCGCGCTACTCCGTAACTCTCTACGTGGTGCCATACTTTACCATGCATAACAATACAAATAAAACAAGTCAGGACCAGCAAGGTAAGCAAATTTCCAAGTATTCAAGCTCAATTTCTTTCAAAAACAACATCATCTCTTTAGCTTTTGTTTGGCAATGGGTACCCTCATCATGCATCATCACAACATGCATCACATACACAACATCATCACAAATCACTGAACATGCTTTCACTCAACAAGCATACAAACCAACCCATGCTTCAATCATGCATACACACATTCCCAATTACTCGAGAACTCAGCTCTGATACCACCAAATGTAACCCCCGTAGCCCGGTCTAGACGGTTGACCCGAACTACGAAGATTACACGGGGAAAACCAAAGTCAACTCGAAAGTCAACCTTGATTAACGACCCTTTTTTTTTCTTTTTAATCTTGTCTAGATGCTCATTAACCTTAATTGTGATCATACAAACAGCATATCAAAAGATCACAATCATCAGAGATCAAACAGGGACCCAATTGAACAAATTACAACTTTAGGGACCAAATTGTAAATTCTGATAAATTAAGGGACTTATCCCAAATTAAAGTTACCATCTTGAAATTAGTCAGGTTTCATGCTTCTCTGTGAAATTCAGCTCAAAAGGACATCCACAGCTCATGCAATTGATCATACAAGATTTAGGACCAAAACGTAAACAATTCAAAACATATAACTACCATGTCAGCCCCCCTAACGGTCGACCGTTCCGAAACAGGCTAGCCCTGTTCCGAAACACGGGCCGTTCCGAAACGGGTTCCGGAACATGGCCTCGGCAGAGGCTAAACCGTTTCGAAACGGTGCATACCGTTTCGGACGCCTGGGTTCATGCAAGGTACCCGTTCCGAAACGGTACACCCCTGTTCCGAAACGCCTGCACGAAAATCAGCAAACAAGCATACTAGATCATGCAATTGACCACTCAAACATGCTCCAAACATCACCAAACTTTACCAGCATGCAATTAAACATATTTAAGACATAAGAGCATCATCAATTCAATAAATTAACATCACATGCAAAAAGCCCCAAACCAATGGTCATGCTTCCAACACAAGCTATCTACTCAAGCATCAACTTGCAAAACAAGCATATATGGTTCAATCCAAAAACCAGCAACAACATTAACATTCAACATACTTAGGGAGTCTTAAACACCTCCCAAAACACATATACATATTGGTCCCCCATTGCCAAAACATACAAAAGCTAAAACACTTATAAAACCTTCATACATTGAGCTTTACTTGTACTTGTTTGCTTGCCTCCTCTTGCTGCCCTCAATGCACTCTAATGCTCTGCATTATTGAATCAAGAAAACGAGAGAGCGTAAGCCAAAGCTTAGTGAGGAGTGCTCTTTAAAAACCATTCAATAATGCATTTAAAACCATTTATAAATCATGCTTGTAAACAACCTTTGCACATGCTCAAAGCATACTTTAAAACCGAGCAATAACATGCTTCCACATTTCATTTAAACAAGCATCTCATGCTTCAACATAAACATTAAATCATGCATCTCATGCATCTCATGTACTATACATGTCATATTGGCTCAAGTGATACATTTCATTTGTGAAATCAAGTTCAACAACTTTCCCCAAGGACTTTTAAACACCTTGGACCCCAAGGACTTTTAAACACCTTGGCCATGGACTTTTAAACACCATGAATGGACCACACAAGGACTTTTAACCACCTTTGTGTCCGTAGCTTGAATTACCCCAAGGACTTTTAAACACCTTGGCCCCAAGGACTTTTAAACACCTTGGCCCCATGGACTTTTAAACACCATGGAAAGGAGCACCTAAGGACTTTTAACCACCTTAGAGTCCGCAACAAGATTCATCCAAGGACTTTTAACCACCTTGATGATCTTAGATAACAAGGCTCACTCAAGGACTTTTAACCACCTTAGTGACCTTCACTTTTACAAACCATCACTTGCCAATACACACTTTATACATCATATAATCCACTGTTTTAAAGCATTTAAATCAAGCCATTTCATCATGCATTTCAAAGCATTAAATCATCATTTAACAATGCATAAAAACAAGGCACTCTTACCTAGAGACACCTTCAACACATGGCTTAAATCATCAGCATAAATCATGCTAAAACATCAGCAATTAACATGCTAAAACATGCTTTCCAAAACAGTAGCAAATCATGCAAAATCATCATTTCACATTTCATCAAAACATGGCCACCACTTAAAGAGAGTAATCCGAAAACTTACACTTGAGCTTAGCAAAGTTGTTTAGACTTAAACTAAGCTCCCAAAACCTTCAACCCTTGGTTTAAAAGCTGAAAATCCATTTTTCACTCACCGATTACCACTTCGCTTCAAGCCAAAGCACCAAAACAAGCCTCCGGATCAACAACTCTTGGATCCAAGGATGCCTCCCCTGTTTCAACACATTAAAGCAGAGGATTAATGCATCATCATGCATTAATTGCTTCAATGAAAGCATCTAAACTCGCTGCTCTCACTAAACCTCCATTTTCGGCCACCAAACACAACCGAAAATGCATCCGAAACACTTCTAAACAAAGCCCAGCCACAAACCAGCAAAACCTCACTTCCATCAACATCAAAACACATCTAAAAACAACCTATAAGCATCCTTATACCTCCAGCAACACCAGATCCACAAGATCACCACAAAAGCTACCTTAAAACACAAGCTAAAATTAGGAAACCCAACCTATCCGGGATTGCATCAATCAAGACTCATTTCCACATCAATTTAATGATCATTTAACATCAAAAACACTTCTCAAAACACAGATTTAACAGATCAAACGAAAATCATGTGAAATCATCAAAATCTTGCATAATTAGCCAAGATCCATAAATCAACTTTAAAACCTTTAATCAAACATCAATTTAGGATTGAAAACTTTAGGAATTTCATTAAAGAACTTGAAGTTCAGAGGAGAAGGACGTTCTTACCTCCAAACTTGAGTTTCTCCTCTTTTTGGAATAGAAAAGCTTGATGAAACTTGAAGCAATTGATGAGGTTTTGAAGACACAATGATTTGCAATCAATTGAGAGTTGAAAGAAGGTTTTTAGGTGATGAAAATCAGACTTAGATCTCTGGAAATGAGTGTTTGGGTTGAGAGAAAAGATAGGGGGAAAATAGGTAGTTAAAAGAGAAAATGGCCAAAATAGATTTTTCCCTCCTTTTGATTCTTTTAAAATCAGAATTATGGGTTAAAATATCTTAGAAAAATCTGGAGAAACTCCCTTTGGGTAAATAGCTCCTTAAAGATTCAAAGTTTCAACCCTTTATAAAATAGCCACCAAACTTTCAAAAAATTACATTTTGGTCACTAGTCAAAATGTCACACTTCCGAAACTCATTTTCCAAAATTGATTTCACAGTTCACTTAATTATAATAAAAGATGATTTTAGAACATTTTTCCATAATTTTTATGCAACCCGAACTAGGCTTTCCTAATTTAACCTCTTACGATTCGAACAGCACTTTGACCAACCGATCAACGCCCAAGACTTCCAAGCCCAAAACCGGGGCGTTACATTTTGTGCCTAGATGTTTTAGACGTCGGATCAGACCGATCGAGAACGGTTCGAATCGTGTAAGGTGATTTTTGGAAATCAAGGATCGAGATAGGATAAAAATATTATAAAAATTATAAAATCCTTTAAAAATGTGTTTAAGGGATTGGTCAAATAAATTTTACAAAAAGAATTTTTGAAGTGAGACATTTTGAGTAGTGACAAAATTGTAAAGTTTCAAAACTGGGAAAATGTGATTTTTAAAGTGGATGCCAAAGTCTTATAATATTTATGGGGCTTTAAGTCAATTTGACCTTTCTTCAATATGACATGTGATTTAAAAGGGGTTTTAATTGGATTTTTATATTAAATAATAAAAAGGTAGTTAATGAGATTTTTACTTACGTAACTACCAATTCTCTCTCATTTTCAGCCAAACACAATTTTCTCTCATCTTTTTCCTGAATTCTTTTTCTCAAAAACTCTCTCAACATTTCCTAAATCATTTTCTAGAGATCTTTCTTAATTCTTCAAGATTTTTTCAAGGAAAACTTGTCATCTATTGAAGGAAGAAATGATTGGAGGTAAATCCTATTCTCAACCTTAATCTAAGTTCTTTATTGAAATTCCCAAGTGATTTGGCTTCTAAATACTATTTTTGATTGAGTTTTCAATATAGTTTTTGTTTGGAGATCAAAATCTTGTGAAATTGTGGATGAAATCTTGATTTTCGGACTAGATGAGTTAAGCTATGGTTTGTATTGATTTTAATTGAATTCTAAGTTGATTTACATGTTAAAATGATGTGTGGATATCATAGATCCCGAAATCCTTGAGATCCTTGAGTTTCTTGGTAGTTTTAGGTGAGATTTTGGGGTGAAATGGTGAAATCTTGCTTGCTGGAGGTATAAGATGAGTTAGGTTGAGTTAGGTTGTTTATTAGATATGTTTTGATGTTGATAATGCTTTGGAAGTGATGTATGTTGGCTGGGCTTGGTTTAGGAAGCAATCGATTGAGTTTTCGGTTGTTTTGGAACAATATTTTGGTATAGTTTGGGTGAGCTACGAGTTTGAATTGTTGCTGGTGTTAGAATGCATTTTAATGCATTTAGATCTCTGTTTAGATCTGAAAGCAAACGAGGTGGATTTGGAGGCTCTAGAGTGGTAATTTTCGTGTCGGCGAGCAAGACTTCGCGTATCGGTGAGTGGAAAAGAGTTTTCCAGCTTTAAAACGGTTTGAATGTGGTTTGGGGGCTTAGTGTAAGTTTGAAACACTTATCTAAGCTCAAGAGTAAGTAAATTGAAAGTCTCTCACGGATTGTGCTATGTTTTGGCTTAAAATACACTTGATTAAAATGTGTTTTGGTTGCTGTTTGAAGCATGTTTAAGCATTGTTTAATGATGGATTTTAATGCCATTATGTTAATGATGCACTAGGTAAGTGATCCTCGGGTTGCATGTGTTGAATGCATATGATACTAAGCATGTTATTCTTGTGGAAATGGCATTGCAGTTATGCATGTAAAATAGGGGATTAATGAGGTTAAATGGTTATATTGGCAAGTGATGTATATGTTGTTTGATTATTTTAATCGGATATAGTTATCTTGCTATAGGATTGGGTTCACCATGAATAAAGTTGCCTTGGATGTCGAGGAGTTGTGATTGTGTCGTGATCTCCATCCAAGTACCCTAGCGATTGAGGACTTAGAGTCACCACGATGGAGGTTGGCTCTAGTGGGTAGACTTAGTTAAGCGTCACTACGGTGGAGGAATGCTCCCGTGTGTGAGCTTGGTTAAGGTGATTACGATGGTTGAGGTAACTCTCATGTGCAAGCCTTGTTTGTGTCCCGACTCTCGCTAATGGGTTATACAACTAGTGATGAGTGATGTTGAGGGGTTGAGATTGTGCCATTAACTCCACTATGGGTGTAGAGGGGTTGTGATTGTGCCATTAACTCCTCCACGGCTGTTGAGGGGTTTTTATTGTGCCATTTATCTCCATCACGGGTGTTGAGGGGTTGTGATTGTGCCATTTATCTCCACCTTATGTAGTCTGGTAGTGTGTAAGAAGTGTGTGGGACACCGCTTGTAATCCGTGTATCCGATTGTGTCAAATGTGATGTGTTTTGTTATGATTTATGTTTGAGATCACTTGCGAGCCAATATGATGTTGGTGACTTCATGATTTAATGAAGAAAATTTGTTTTGTGGAAGCATCTAATGCTTGAGAATTATGCTAGAATGCAAATGATGGTTGGTTTAAGCATGAGTAAAGGTTCTTGTTATTGTAATTAATGATGTTATGAGCATGTGGTTTTGAAAGTTATTTATTGTTCTAAAGCCCATGTTTTAAAGGAAGGTGTATGTTTACAAAGGATGATGTTTTGGTTTTAAAATGCATTGATGCATGTTTGGTTTTATAGAGGACCTCACTAAGCTTATTGCTTACGCTCATTGGTTTCATCATTGTAGAGAATTGAGCAATCAAGTCAGCCCAAGAGCAAGCGAATTCCAAGAGTTTTGGTTAAACAATGTATGTGGTTTTACTCAAGTGTAATAAAAGGCAATGGGTGGGATTTATGCTTTTGAATGGTTGAGGATGTTTCCCATTACTTTGAGCATGTTAGATTTCTTATACTTGAGTTGTATATGGCCTTTGATGTTTGAATTTTGGTTTTAATGATGTATAGCTTGTTGTGGTTTGGTGGACTAGGGAGCATGCCTATAGTGCCTACGATTGCAAGATTGATGCCATGTTCTAGATTATGGTTCATAGTTATGGTCCTTGATGCATATGTGAGTTGTATGTCTGTTATGGCATGTCTCAAAAACGTTTTGGATACGAAAAGGCATCATAAACCAGCAAAATCTGCTGTTGAAGGGCAAGACGTATCGGAACGCCCTTGCCTGTTTCGGAACAAGAGCCTAAAATGGCTAAGAAGTTTCGGAACGGGTGGGGACGTATCAAAACAATTTTGTTACTAGAGGTGGGTGTTTCGATACGGGTCTTGGAACGTACCTGAGTATCGAAACGGTCAACCCTATTTCAAAACGACCGTTTCAGTAGAGGGCCAACCGTATCGAAACGCCTAACCGTTGGGTTGAATTTTGAATTGTTTCAAGTTTATATTTCATACATTTTGGTCCCTAAATGTTGGATGCTTAATTAAATGAGTTTGGATGGTCCGTTTGAGTTGAATTTTGGCATGCAAGCATGTTACATGACTAAATGAAGGTTGGTAACTTTAAAATCTTGAAAGCCCTTATATTTTATGAAAATTATAGTTCAGTCCCTAAGAGTCAAATGTATGCAATTGAACCCTTAATTGAACTTTGATCGCTGTGCCATTTCCCTCTTAGTGTCTTGCTGAACACATAGGATAATAACGAGCATCTAGATTAGATAAAAAGAAAAAAAGGGGTTGTAAATCAAGGTTGACTTTTGGGTTGACTTTAGTTTTGCCTGTGTAATCTTCGTAGTCCGAGTCAAATGTCTAGGCCGGGCTAAGGGGTTACATTTGTTGTTCTCAGAGTATGGTTACGAAAGAATTGGGAATTTTGGCATGTGAAATTGTTATGTGTTGAAGTATGATGTTTGAAAAGCATGTGATTGGTTGAATTTTGAAGTTTATGCAATGCTTGATCTATGTGAATCACATGTGAAATGAATGTGAGTGTGTGAAGATGATGCAATGATGCTATGTGCTGATTTTGGATGATGAAAAGCATGTTGAGCATGATGTGTCACTATTGCTATGCTATGTTGAGGGAAATTGGGGTACCCAATGTCTTATTACATTAACTAAATATTTTTGTAAACTTGGATCCTTGCTTGAGGCTGGCCAAAATCATGGTTTGATTTGTTGTTTTGTTATTATGCCTTGTTAAAATAGCACGATTAGTCCGAGGAGAGAGTTGGGATCAGATATGATCGTACCTGCAGGTGAGCAGGGTAATCAAGGGAACGATGTTCTGTCTATTGAGAATGTGTCTATTTGGCCGTTCTTATCTTGAGTTGAGGCGATAGGGCAATGTGAAGAGGCTGGCCCGGTGGTGAAAGTTTTATCATTAATGGTTCAGGAGATGTTTGGAGCATCGCAGGTCGCGGAAAATAAAATGCCTGTGCACGTACCGTCTATCGAACTAATTTGTTTGTCAAAACAGCGTCTGCATGATTTGGGAGATGTTTAGTATCATGGGTCGATGTCGGAGGTGTTTGAGGTTTGGTTAGCCAGTACAATCTCAATCTTGGATCAGGAAGGGTGTGACCACGCTTGTAAGTTGGAAAGCGTTGTCACGTTAATGTTGGATGATGCTAGTATGCGGTGGCATATGTGTCGGTGGCATCGAATATCCAGGATGTGGATTGGGAATTCTTTTCAGTTGCCTTTATGAAGAGGTATATTGGAGATAAGCTTTCGGGTAGCCAAGAGCTTGAGATTATGGTTTCAGTTCATGTTGATGAGCAGAACTTGAGTCTGGCATCTCATGGTGATGGTTCTAGCTCTAGTAAGAGAGCTACTGAATTCGGTTTTGGAAGTAAACGGACCAAGAAAGGCTGAGATAGGAGGTATGAGTCTGCCGTTAGGCGAGGTAACCTTGGACATGGTGCATTAGTTCAAGGGAACAGAGGTAAATGTTCTTGTTGTTGTGACAGGGAATTCTTGCTAGAACTGTGGTTCACCAGATCATTTAAGGCGTGAGTGTCATCTGTTGGCAAGTAGAGGCCAAGGATTTGCACCTGCTGTGGCTGCACCTTAAAAGGCCGTGAGCGTGGCTGAGATAGGGTTCGGAGGTGGCAAGAAAGACAGAGAGATGCAAGGTGCTTGATGGTTGAATCTTATTGGAATTGTGGGTTTGTTGGACATTTGAGGCGAGATTGTCCATTGTTAGTTTGGGGTGGTCAAGGTGGGGTGTCTTTTGAAGTTCCCCGTGGTCATGAGTGCAGTTATGGTTCTTTACAACAAGGAGATCATGGTGGCTCTATAGAAGAGGGTTTGGGTGTTCGTCGCTTGGAGCATAATGATGTGATTGCAAGTATTTTTTCTTTGCAATCTGTGTTATTGTTATCTTTGCTTCGTTTTGCTTTGCATCCTCTGGGTAGTGTAAGAGTTGAGTAGTTAGTGAGTTATGAATAGTTTCGTTATTGTTTTACAACAACATTGGTCGCTCGGGTGTTCAAATAGTGATGTAATGAGTTGTGAGGATGGTGGAGTAGGAAAAGTTTAGAAATAGGACGTGGAGTTGTTTCAAGCATGGTTCGAAGACATTATTAGTAGGTGTGAACAGACATACATGCACACTTAAAATCATGGGTATATATATTACATATGTTGATACATGCTTAAACCTGGAATGACATTAGAAGTATGCATATATGTGCATAAGCATTCGTAAGGGCATGTAAGCAATATTGCATATGAATGTTCACACTTACCAATAGTTGATTTGGATCTGGTAATGGTGTGTTATGATTAGAGTAGTTTGTGGGTTTAAGGTTTTTTTTGGTGTAAGGTTAGGAAGTGAAAACATTTAGCATTAGGAGTGAGTATGGTCTAGTTTGGACTAGCCGGTTGAAAAGTTTTTCTAGGTGTTATAAAGCCTTGGCAGATTGTTGGTTTCGGGGGGACCATTTTTGTTAGAATGCGGCCGAGGATGTATAGTGTGAAGTTAAATGCATTTTTAATGTTGTCGTGGAGTGTTGTAGTTGCGTTGGGTTGAACGGTTGTTGTAGGTTTTGAATGTGGTTTTTAGAGTGCGCTGCATTCTTGCTTGAATAGTCATGGTATGATTATTGTTTTAGATGGTTAAGGTTTTGGCGGAGATCATGAAGGAGTTGGAAGGAAGTTCTGATAGTAGTTTTAATTGAGGTTTAGTTGGGGTTGAGTAGAGAATTCTTAACTCTTGCATAAGTTGTAGAATGTGTCTTCAGTCGAATGCAAGTGCTTGGGGAATGAGCTTTACGCGTGGTTACGTAAGCTCAAAAGCCATGATGTTTTGGCTGGTTTCTCGTGTGCGGGTTTTATGTTGGCTGGGTGTAAGTAAACCTTTTTGTGATGGTTTCTGTGAGTGAAGTAATAGCTGGAGATGGTGTTAGAGTGTTGTGATGAGGTATCAGGTTGGAAAGGCCAACGTCGTGGCTGATGCTTTGAGTAGAAAGGTGGTTGTAGAGTAGAGGGCGATGTTTACTCGCTTGAGCATATCGCAAGATGGTGATCTTGAGGCTGAATTGTGGATGGAACCATCCCTGAACCAGTTGATCAAGGATAAACAATTGCTTGATGATTTCCTTGTATCGTGTGTTCAAGAAGTCAAGGATGGAAAGCCTTGTGGTTTAGTGTCAATGATGTTTGTGTTTTGAGCATTGGGAAGTGAATAGTGGTGCCAAATGATAATGAGTTGAGTTGCTCTCTTCCCAGAGCTAGAACCAACACCTCGAGACGACAAACCCAAAATTTGATCGATGTTTTTGGCTCGACATACAAGCACATCGAAGTCGGTATAATCCGCAGCTAACATGTACATCTTGACTTCTTGTACCAGCCCGTACCGGAAGCAATCACATTAGTGCCTCTCACTAGGTATCAGTTTAGGGGTATACTAGCTCAGGCGTACGAACTGGATCTCATACTCAGCCACAGAAAGATTGCCCTGAACTAGCAACATAAACTCACGTTTCTTCTCGTCCAAGTATCTAACCCCCAGATACTTCCTCTTGAAGGCACCTCTAAAATACTCACAACCTACCTCTTTGGGTTCCAAACCGGCAGTTCTAGTCGCCCACCAGCTATAAGCATCACCTTGCAACAAAGAAACTGCACTTCCCAGCTTGCACACGTCGTTGCATCCCATTTGATCCATGATACGGATCATACTAGCTAACCAGGCATCAAACGCCTCAGGAGACATTCCAAAGAACTCCAGAACTCCTAGGCTTCCCAATCTCTCCAATGGTAAGCCCTCCTGCCCAGCTGTAGGGACCTGTACATGCGCTCTGGCAACAACAGCCTAAAATGCCCTGGTGATCGCCTGAACCAACGGTGTTAGATCACCAAAACCCGAACCAACAAGTCATTGATGCTCCCGCTCCCCACCTCTAGGTGGTGGCAGAGGAGGTAGGTTTCCACCAGGAGGGACATCAACCCCTTGCTCACCCTTGTCACCCTGAGACACTATTGTGTTGGACCTCAGCTCTCTCCTCGGACCCATAGTATTATTTTTAACAAGACACAACAACAAAAACAAATCAAACCATTTAGGCCAGCCTTGAGCAAGGATCCAAGTTTAATAAAAACATTTAATCAGTGTAATAAGGCAATGGGCACCCCGATTTCCCTAAAGCATAACCTAGAATACAATGACACATCATGCTCATCATACTTTTCATTATCCAAAATTATAACATAACAACATCGCATCATCATCATATAATCATATTCACTACACATGTGATTCATATCAATCAAGCATAGCGTAAGCTCCAATATTCAACCAAAATCAAGCTTTTCAACCAACATACATCAATACATATCCATTCAACACTCCAACATTCCCAATTCTTTCGAAACCTTTCTCTAATACCAACAAATCTAACCCCCTTAGCCCGGCCTAGATGCCCGACCCAAACTAAGAAGAGTACACGGGGAAAACCAAAGTCAACTCGATAAAGTCAACCTTGATTAACGAACTTTTTTTCTTTTTATCTTTTCTAGATGCACATTATTGACCTATGCGATTAGCAATTCATTTAAGCGGAAGTAACACGACGAACGAAACTCAATGAGGTGTTCAATTGAGAACAAACTCCTTTTAGGGACTAATTTGTATTATTTCAGAATTACAAGGACTCAACAAGTTTTAAAGTTACCAATCCAAAATTAATTGTATAATATGCCAACATGTCAAATTTCACTTTAAGCGGATCATCCAAACTCATTTAAATAAGCATTCAAGACTCAGGGATGAAAACGTAAGAAAACAGAAACGTGACCAATTCAAATTCAACTCCAACAGTCGGGTGTTTCGAAACACAAGACCCTGTATTGAAAGTGAGAAATGAAAAGCTCGTCAACAATTTCATTAACCGATTAACTAACTTTCCTTAATTAATTAAATAAAATCTTTTTAATTATTTAATAAACATTTAAAATGCATGCCATATTAGGGAAAAGGCATAATTGCGAATTAGCTCCCTAAAGATTCTAAGATTTTTTACTCTTCTTGATAAACACATTTTTCAAACTTTTAAATCTTTACATTTTTGTTACTACCCAAAATGTACACTTTAAAAAACCCGTTTTGAAAAATTGATTTAACCAACCTTTTAAACACCATTCTAGGGGATTTTATGAATTTTATCATATTTTTATCACATATCAAACCCTAATTTCCCTAAACCACCTTTTAAAGGTTTGAACAACCGACACTGGTTCCACCAGCCCAACCTGACTCACCAAAACACTTAAGCCCAAAATCGAGGTGTTACAACTCTCCCCCACATAGGAAATTTCTTCCTCGAAATTTTACCTGAAGGAAAAAGATGCGGGAATTGCCTCAGCATGTTCGCCTTGCTTTCCCACGTGGCCTCCTCAACTCATCGGTGTTGCCACAACACCTTCACAAGCTCTATCGTCTTGCCATGAATAACTTTGCTACTCGAATCCAAAATTCTCATCAGTTCCTCATTATAGGACAAATCCAGATTCAACTCAATTTCCTCAACCTGCATCACATGCGAAGGATCTGATCTATATCTCTCCAACATAGATACGTGAAACACATCATGGATCTTTTCCAACTCGGGAGGCAACCTCAACCGACAAGCCACATGACCAACTCACTCCACAACCTCGTAGGGTCCAATAAACCTCGAACTAAGCTTTCCCTTGCGTTCGATCCTCATCACCTTTTTCCAAGGCGATACCTTAAGGAACACACAATCCCCAACCGCAAGCTCAACCTCTTTACGCTTTAAATCCGCGTAAGACTTCTGGCGATCTGATGCAACCTTTAACCGCTCACATATAAGCTTCACCTTCTCAGTTGTTCCCTTGAGCATATCTGGCACAGAAAGAAACTTTTGCCTCGCCTCAGCCCAACAAAAACGCGTTCTACACTTCCTCACATACAAGGCCTCATACGGTGTCATCTGTATACTTGACTGAAAACTGTTGTTATAAGCAAACTCAACCAACGACAGATGTTTTTCCCAAGAACCTTGGAAATCAATCACACACCATCGCTACATATCCTCCAGCACCTGGATAACTTGCTCTGACTGCCCAATCGGCTGAGGATGATATGAAGTGCTAAAATTCAACCGTGTACCCAATGTCTGATGTAAACATTCCCAAAACCTCGCTATGAACCTCGGATCTCTATCAAACTCTATGGACTTGGGCACACCGTACAAACGCACAATCTCAACAATATACAACTCTGCCAATTTATCCAACGTATACGTAGTATGCAAAACTAAGAAATGAGCACACTTCGTAAGACGATCCACAATCACCCACATTGAGTTCTTCTTTAATGGTGTCAAAGGCAACCCGGATACGAAATCCATTATAATCTTTTTTCCCATTTCCACTCCGGTATCCTCAAAGGCTGTAACAAACTGGAAGGAAACTGATGCTCAGCCTTCACCCGTTGGCAAACCATACACTTGCTTACAAAATCCACCACATCCTTTTTCAATCCCACCCAATAGTACTTATCCTTCAAGCCATGATACATCTTAGTACTACAAGGGTGCATAGTAAAGGGACTACTATGAGCTTCAGTCAAAATAGTACGCCTCAACTCAACATCTTCCGACACCACTATTCGACTTTTGAAACATAGAACCCCATCATCAATAAAACAAAAATTCATAGCCTTACCATCAACTATGTCCTGAACATAAGGCAGCAACGAATCTACCAACAACTGCTTTTCCTTAATAACCATATTCATAGGAAGTTTCACCTGCAACTCGGCTATCAAGCCACCATCACGCAATATACTCAAACGAGCAAACATGGCTCTCAACTCAACAGCTACCTTCCTTCTCAAAGCATCAGCCACAACATTGGCCTTTCTAGGATGATACTCAATGGTAAGATCGTAATCCTTAAGCAACTCCAACCATCTTCGTTGTCTAAGATTCAACTCCTTTTGCGACATAAGATACTTCAAACTCTTATGGTCGGTATAAACCAAACATCTTACACCAAAAAGGTAGTGTCTCCAAATCTTCAAGGCAAAAACCACCGCCGTGAGCTTAAGATCATGCGTATGATAATTGCGCTCATGCACCATCAACTATCTCGATGCATAAGCCACAACCTTCCCACCTTGCATCAACACACAACCCAAACAACCATAAGATTCATCGCTATAGACTACAAACTCCTAACTCGATTCTGGTTGAATCAAGACAGGAGCTTGCGTCAAAGCCTCCTTTAACTTTTCGAAAGCTTGTTGCCTAGCATCCATCCACTCAAAACGAACATTCATTTGCAACAACTTGGACAAAGAGGCGGCAATCTTAGAAAACCTTCGATAAACCTTCGATAGTAACCAGCCAACTCAAGGAAACTACGCACTTCTGTCACTGACTTAGGCGTCTTCCAACTTATCACCACCTCAACCTTGTGTGGATCAACCCGGAACATTCGCCTGACACCACATGTCTAAGGAAAATCACTTCCTTGACCCAAAATTTGCACTCTCTCAGCTTAGCATAAAGCCGATTCTCTAACAGCACTTGTAACACAATCCTAAAGTTCTGATCATGATCCTCCTCGGTACGTGAGTATGCAAGAATATCATCGATAAACACAACCACAAATTGATCTGGAAACTCATGAAACACCCTATTCATCATATCGATGAAAGCAACCCGTGCTTTTTTCAAGCCAAATGACATCACCAAAAACTCATAATGGTCGTACCTAGTTCGAAAAGTTGTCTTAGGTATATCCACATCCTTAACCTTAAGCTGGTAGTACCCATACCTCGAATCTATCTTCGAAAACACTGAAGCACCACGAAATTGATCAAACAAATCATCGATCCTCGACTAGGGGTACTTGTTCTTAATCGTCAATTTGTTCAGTTGCCGATAATCAATGCATGTAGAGCGTTTAGGTGTTCTCCTTTTATGAGCGCAAGTGCACACTCTTGTCATGTTATAGTATAAAAGATATCGTCTCCCACAAGGATTGGAGCAGCTCCTATGAATGGTTTCCTGCACAAAGATTTAATAAATGCGCCATTAAATCTCAAGATGTGGAAACATAAAAACACAAGTAAAGATAAATTTAGTAATGAGAGGAACGATAGGGAGAGATTGGGCGATGAGCTGGGTAAGACAAGTCCAGCTCAGTAGCTTGTGAACTGTATGGTAAACCCTTGAATGTGTTTTGTGCTTCGATGAATTGCTGCCTCGGTGGGTACGACGGCTGGAAAACTACGACCATCGTAACAGGTTACTGCCATTGTAGGGGTGTGTACTGTCTCGGCAGGTGGAATGGAAAGAAGTCCTGGCGGCAAGTCTAACAGGCATTCTAAGTTCGGCAGGACAGTCGATAGCGATCCCTCCTATTTCTAGGTTAGGATGCTCGAGATTGCTTAACTTGAGGACTAGTGTGGAACCAAATTAGCCAACTCGGTTGGTAATCCCTTTTAGCCGCTGAAACTTGTGGACTAGCGTGGAACTAAGTTAGTCACACCTTTGTGAGTTGTGATCGTGCTTAACCCTTTTGTGAGCCTTGCACTTTCATGCCCGACAAATGGATTTTCTCCTCAACTTACTGGTGTGGACTAATGAACGAACAAGAAGCATAGATTAAGAAAACTCATAACTTTATTGAAAACAACTCAAAACTATACAATCGTTTCCACAAATTACTTTACATACACGCGCCTAAACCCTAGGAGAGTTAGGTCGCGACCCCCAACACTCCAAATTATTTAGCTAACACCCAATATTTGAAACACTCTAATTTTGGGCTTAGATGTTTTAGGCATCGAATCAGACCGGTCGGAAACGGTTCGAATCATGTTAGGAGATTTAGGGAAATCAAGGATTGAGATAGGCTAAAAATTTTGGTAAATTTGCTAAAATCCTCTAAAATTATGTTTAGGAGGTTGGTCATATCAATTTTATAGAAAGAGATTCGAAGGTAGTACATTTTGGGTAGAGACCAAAATATAAAGTTTCAAAACTGTGAAAAATGCAATTTTCAAAAGGGAGAGTCAAAGTCTTAGAATCTTTAGGGAGCTCTATGGCAATTAAGCCTTTATTTAATATGACATGTGTTTAAAATGATTTTTAATTAATTGGATTAAAAAATTTATTTATTTTATTAATTAAATAGTTAATTTGGGAGATTTTCGTTACGTAGCTACTTTTCTCTTCTCAATTTCAGCCAAACACCATTCTAAATAATTTTTTCTAGAATTATTTTCTCCCAAACTTTCTCTTCTTGATTTTTCTTTCATTTCAAAGAATCCTTTTCAATTTCTTCAAGATTTGTGAAGCAAAAACATGTCATTCATTAAGGGAAGAAAGGATTGGAGGTAAATCTCATTCTCAACCTCTAATCAAGGTTCTTTATTGAAATTCCCAAGATTATTAACTCTCAATTGATGTTTTTAACTAAGTTTTGTTAATAGTTATGGTTAAAGATCAAAATCTTGCAAAATTGTGATTTAATTCTTGATTTTCGGAATTGTTTTGATGAGCTCTGTTTTAGATTGATTCTAATTGAGTTTTGAGATGATTATGTTGTTGAGAAAGTGTTATAGTTATGTAGATCCCGAAATCCTTGAGATCCTTGAGTTTTATGATAGTTTTAGATGAGTTTTCGAGGTGAAATGGTGAAGTTGTGTTGTTAGAGGTATAATGATGAGTTTAGGTTGATTTTGGATGTATTTTGATGTTTATAAATGATTGAAAGTGTTGTATGTTGGCTGGGCATGGTTTAGGAAGTAATTGATTGAGTTTTCGGTGGTTTCGGATGGATAAATTCGTGTGGTTTGGGTGAGAAGCGAGTTTGTATTTAGTAGCTGGTGTTGAAATGCATTTGTATCTCTATTTTGATGATGTGAAAATAGGGGATCTTGATCCGGAAGCAAACGCGACATTTTTGGAGGCTCCGAAAGAGTGATTTTCGTGTCGACGAGCAAGGTTTCGCATTGTTGGTGAGTGGACATATTGTTAGAGCTTTGTAAGCTTGTATATGATGTATTGGGAGGTTAGTGTAAGCTTGAAGGGCTTAGCTAATCTTGGAAGTAAGTATGGTTTCTTGTTCTCTCGGTTTTCAGTTTTGCAATGGACTCCATGGTATACCATGCTCATGTTTTGATGATGATTGTTACTCACAGTTATACATGGTTTTGCTTGTGTTTATTCCATGAAAAGGTTTGTTTCGAATACAAGATGGTACGATTTTGTATGTAATGGTTTTTGTTGTTTAAAGGCATGTTTAATTTGGGATATGTGATGATTTTTGGTGATGCATTGAAAGCAGTGAGTTAACATGGTTTTTAACGATATATTGGCATGGGTTTGATTTATTTTTAATACTCGGATACATTTGCCGACCAATAGGATGTGAGTGCACTATAATCTATAAATCGTACATTTGTCTAGCTACGTGACATAATATGGGGTGAGCCTATTGTGGGTGATAGAGGTGAGCTTATCACTATGGGTTAGGGGTGAGCCTAATTCCATTTGTAGCCATTAAGATGGGGTGAGCCATCATTGAGTTTAGGGGTGAGCCTATGTGAATCTATGTATTCGATATTATGCATGAAAGTGATAAAGGTGAGTCTATCACAACGGATTAGGGTGAGCCTATGCCGGATGCTATATGCTAATATATGTGCTATTGATGTTACCCATGTATTATGTTTTAAATGAATGCATAATGGTTTATTGTGCATGAGATGCATGATGTTGAGATGTTGCATTGGATGACTCTATGCATGTGAATTAAGCAAGTGCGACTTAATGTGGATTTGCATTGAGAGCAATGCATGTGGTTAGTGATACATGTGGAACATGGTTAAAGAATGGTTTGCTTTGGTTTTGAAATCATGAAAGG
The DNA here is from genome assembly GCA_958450335.1 of Hibiscus tridactylites. Classification (NCBI taxonomy): domain Eukaryota; kingdom Viridiplantae; phylum Streptophyta; class Magnoliopsida; order Malvales; family Malvaceae; genus Hibiscus; species Hibiscus tridactylites. Next base: position 18,584,886 of record OY288278.1, on the reverse strand, counting down.
AGATTGTGCATGATATGGTTTAAACTTGTGTTTTAAAACTACTTGTTGGTGTGTTCTAGAGCTTACCCTTACTAAGAAAGTGTGCTTACACTCCTCTTTTTCCAAGAATGCAAATAACGAAGCTTGGGGGTCGAGGAGTAGCAAGTGAAGGCACCTAAGTTGTCACTCGAACTCAAGTATGAACATTGGAGAATTTAAATAAGTAGATTTTGGCAATGGGGGATTAGTACCTTGGTTTGGAAGATTAATCTTGGTATTTCTTAGCTGAGATATGATGGTTTGCCTATTTGGTTTTGTATGTGGCCTCTATATGGTTTATATTTTTGCTTATGGTGTTCTTAGCTATGCCATGACTTATCTTTAAAGGTATGGTTGAGTAGCTAATGTTTCACTTTGAATTGCCATGGTTGAAGCTTGTGATATGGTTGATGTTTGATGCATATTGGTTTGCAACATTAATTATTACTTGTATGAATGTTTAGAACATGTTTCTGCATTGTTAAATGTGTTTAAGTGGTTGTTAGAAGTGAATATCATGTATGCTTATCGATACACGGGGAAGTGTATCGATACATTAAAGCAAATTTTATGCTTTTCGGTACAAGGGTATCGGTATGATTTGCCCGCGTATCGATACGCCCAAGCCAAGTTTGAAGGTCGTACCGATACGCGGGGAAGCGTATCGATACGCCCTTTCCATCTTTTGCTATTTTCTTCCCGCGTATCGATGCAGGCCCAAGTGTATCGTTATGGGTTAGTTATTTTCAGTTAAAAGTATCTTCTTAAGTCTTGAAATGTTATTTTGGTCCTTGAATGTTATTTGATCAGTTGGATGAGTTTGGATGATCGGTTTGAGCTGAAATTTGATGTGATGGTATGGTACATGATTAATTAAGGATCGATAACTTTAAAATCTGATAAGTCACTCTATTTTCTATAATTAGCAAAATGGTCCCTAAAAGTCATAAGTATGCAATTGAACCCCTAATTGAATCCCTAATGGTATTGCTAAACACATAGGTTAATATTGTGTATCTAGAGAAGATAAAAAGAAAAAAGGGGTCGTCAATCAAGGTTGACTTTTACGAGTTGATTTAAATTTTCCCCGTGTAATCTTCTTAGTTCGGGTCGGGCGTCTAGGCTGGGCTAAGGGAGTTACATTTGTTGGTATCAGAGCTAGGTTTACAAAGATTTGTGGGTGTTAGTAAATGAAATTGGCATGTAATGAGGCATGTTGATTAGAAAGCATGTTATTGGTCAAATATGTTGATATGTTGATGGTGTGAAATTGATATTTGCTGATTGTTGAGTGATGTAAAGCATGTTGACCATGATATGTTATGCTATGCTATGTTGTACTTGAGAGATGATTGGGGTACCCATTTCCAAAGCTACTGATAAAGATTTTATTTTGAGCAAATGAGTTGAGTGACTTAGGTCCTTGCTACTAAAGGCCTGATTGATTTTATTGTTGTGTTTGCATTTTAGTACATCTTTTTCACCATGGGTCCAAGACGAGAGACGAGGGGCAATGTCTGAAATGTGGTCGAGAATGGGCCGGAAGATCAAGATGAGAATCTACCGCCTCCTCCACTTTGTGGACCACCTATGGGTGGTGGGGCAAGAGCTGAGGCTGGAGCTGGTGCGGGGGTGTGGCACCTGAGGGAGCACCGGGACAATGTGTTCCAGATATGAAAGTGTTGATACAAGCTATTGCGGGAGCCTTTCAGGAGGCGGTAGCTTGTTTTCATCTAGTCGCACCACAGCAGGGTGCCAACCCTGGGTTACCTTTGGAGCGCTTACGCAGTCTGGGCGGTGCGGAGTTTAGAGGATCGACTCTTGAGGGATCTGAGGCTTGGTTCGAAAGTACCAAGCGAATCTTGGGAAAGATGAATTGTAACAATGTTCAAAAGCTAGGTTGTGTAGTGTTGTTGTTGCATTGCGATGCGTATACGTGGTAGACGACTATCACAGCTGGGGTGGAACTGGATAAAATCGACTGGACCTTTTTCGTGAGTCATTTCAGGAAGAAGTTTTTGGGAGTCCGTTATCTAGACGAGAAGAAACGAGAATTCATGGGTTTGGTGCAGGGCAGTATGTCGGTTTCCGAATATGAGGTGCAATTCGTGAGGGTGAGCCAGTATACACCTGAGTTAGTACCGGGCGAGTGGACGAGGTGTAAACGTTTGCGCTATGGATTGGTAAGAGAAGTTAAGACGTATATGTTAGCGGCCGAGTGCACAGACTTTGATGTGTTGGTCTCGTGAGCGAAGGACATAGAACTGAATCTGGGGATGACGGCTTGATCGGGATGCTCTAATTCAGGGATGAGAGGTGCTGACCATGATGGCGGGCGTGATCTTGGAAAAAGGCCTCGGGATAGAGGATACCAAAGATATCATCGTCGAGGTGGTGGTGGTGGTGGAACGGGCCGAGGACAGCCTGATCAGAAAGTTGGTGCTCGTGCACATGTTTGCAATCATTGAGGGAGACATCACACCGGGCAGTGCTAGGGTGTCTCAGGGACTTGCTTGCATTGTGGAGTGTAAGGCCACGTCAAGCGTGATTGTCCGCAGTTGGTGAGGTAGGCACCAATGCAAGTTGTGGAGCCCATGAGAGGTTGTGGGCGCTGTCGGGGTAATTTCCAGAGAAGAGATGAGGGACATCGTTGCATCGCTCATGTTGTGGTAGTTCAGCATGAAGGAGGTGGTCCTGCGAGAGTTTATGCTCAGCGCGAGGAGCGCAACAATGATGATGTCATTGCAGGTACCTTTGTTTTACAGTCTTTATCATTGTTGGTTTTGATTGATTTTGGATCCACGCATTCTTATATCTTGAGTGAGCATGCGCATTTTCTTGATATACCTGTTGAGTTGCTAGAAGTCGGAATGCAGGTGACTAGTTCTTTTGGTGATACTCTAGTCACAAGGAAGTTATATCAGAGGTGTCCCTTATTTGTTCAGGGTCATGTTTTTCCTGTTGATTTGATGGAATTATCCTTTTATGGGTTATATGTGATCCTTGGTATGGATTGGTCGTCTGAGAATAGAGCGATGGTTGAATTTGATACCAAGCGAGTCACCTTAAAGCTTGCTGATGATTATGAAGTGGTGGTAGTAGGCGAGAATGTAAAATTCATGTCTAATGTGATTTCGGCCTTGGAAGCAAGCCGTATGTTAAGGATGGTTATGAAGCTTATCTTGCGTATATGATGAATCCTGTGACAAAAGATGCATGAGTGCAAGACATTAGAACCATTTGCGATTTTCTGGGTGTCTTTTTAGAAGAATTACTTGGGTTGCCACCAAGTAGAGAAGTTGAGTTTGGTATCGAGTTGTATGAAAATACTACTCCGGTGTCCATTGCTCCTTATCGTCTGCACTTAAATAACTTAAGGATTTGAAAACACAACTTCAAGAGTGTCTAGATGGCACAATGCAGAAATGCATAGATTATCGCCAACTGAACAAGTTGACGATCAAGAATAAGTATCCCTTGCCAAGGATTGATGATCTCTTTAATCAGTTTCGAAGAGCCTCAGTGTTTTCTAAGATTGACTTAAGGTCAAGGTATTACCATTTAAAGGTGAAAGATTTGGATGTACCTAAGACGGCTTTTCGAACAAGGTACGTACATTATGAATTTCTGGTGATGTCGTTTGGTTTAATCAACGCACCTGCTGCTTTCATGGACATGACGAATCATGTATTCCATGAGTTCTTAGACCAGTTTGTGGTGGTGTTCATCGATGATATTCTTGTGTACTCTCGTACCGAGGAAGATCACGATAAGCAGTTAAGGATAGTTTTGCAAGTGTTGTTGGAAAATCAGTTGAATGCTAAGCTAAGCAAATGTGAGTTATGGCTTAGGGAGGTGGTTTTCCTTGGACATGTTGTATCAGCTGATGGTATTCGTGTTGATCCACAGAAAGTTGAGGCAGTGATGAATTGGAAGGTGCTTAAGTTGTGGACAAAAGTGCGAAGTTTTCTTGGTTTAGCAGGATATTACCGTACATTCATCGAGGGTTTCTCGAAGATAGCTGCGCCATTGACTAAGTTGTTGCAGAAGAATGTTTGTTTTGAGTGAACGGATGCAAGGCAACAAGCGTTTGGGAAGCTGACGCAAGCTCTTGTCTTGATTCAACCTGAGTCTGGTAAGGAGTTTGTAGTCTATAGTAATGTGTCCATTGTTGGTTTAGGTTGTGTGTTGATGCATGAGGGTAAGGTAGTAGCCTATGCATATAGGGAATTGAAGGTGCATGAACGTAACCACCCTACTCACGATCATGAGCTTGCTGCTGTTGTGTTTGCCTTGAAGATTTGGAGGCATTACATGTATGGTGAGAAGTGTGTGGTGTTCACGGATCATAAGAGTTTAAAGTATCTAACGTCTCCAAAGGATTTGAATCTTAGGCAACTTCGTTGGGTGGAGCTGCTTAAGGATTATGATAAGTTGATCGAGAGTCACCCAGGCAAGGCTAATGTTGTGGTTGATGCTTTGAGCAGAAAAGTGGCTGTGGAGTTGAGGGCGATATTTGCTCGTTTTAGCATATCGCGAGATGTGGCCTTATCGCTAAATTTAAAGTGAAACCATCTCTGATTCAATTGATCAAAGAAAAGCAGTTGTAAGATGATTCTCTTGTTCCCTATGTTCAGGATATTGCAGAGGGTAGGCCTTCGAATTTTAGTTTTAGTGATGACGGGGGTTTTGTGTTTTGGAGTCGAATAGTGGTGCCAGATGATGTTGAGTTGAGACGCACTATTGTGACGGAAGCTCATAGTAGTCCTTTCGCTATGCACCTTGGTAGTACGAAGATGTACCGTGATATGAAGGTTGAGTACTACTGGGTGGGGTTGAAAAACGATGTTGCTGATTTCGTCAGCAAGTGCATGGTGTGTCAGCGAGTGAAGGCTGAACATCAGGTTCATTATGGGTTATTGCAACCTTTTAGAATCCCAGAATGGAAGTGGGAAAGAATTATTATGGATTTTGTGTTCGGTTTGACCTTGTCACCATCAAAGAGGAACTCGGTTTAGGTGGTTGTGGATCGCCTTACAAAGTGTGCACATTTCTTGCCAGTGCATACTACGTATACCTTGGATAAGTTGGTGGAGCTGTATATTGCTGAGACTGTGCGGTTTCACGGTGTGACAAAGTCCATTGTGTCGGATAGGGATTCGAGGTTTACTTCGCGGTTTTGGGAATGTCTGCATCAAGCCTTGGGTACACAATTGAATTTTTGTACTTCTTATCATCCTCAAACGGATGGGTAGTCGGAATGTGTTATCCAGGTGGTTGAGGATATGTTGAGATGTTGCGTCATTGATTTTCAGGGTTCTTGGGAGACGCACTCGTTGTTTGTTGAGTTTGCGTATAACAATAGTTATCAGACGAGTATCCAGATGGCTCCCTACGAGGCTTTGTATGGGAGAAGATGCAGAACCCCATTTTGTTGGGCAGAAACTAGGCAAAAGTTAATTTCGATGTCGGCCATGTTGAAAGGAACCACCGAGAAGGTGAAGCTAATTTGTGAGCGTTTGAAGGCAGCATCGGATCGACAAAAGTCTTATGCGAATCTAAAACATAAGGAGATCGAGTTTGCAGTTGGCGAACATGTGTTCTTGAAGGTATCACCTTGGAAGAAGGTGATGAGATTTGGGCGTAAGGGTAATCTTAGTCCGAGGTTCATTGGACCTTATGAGGTTGTAGAGCGTATTGGTCATGTGGCATATCGGTTGAGATTGCCTTCTCAGATGGAAAAGATTCATGATGTGTTTCATGTCTCGATGTTGCGGAGGAACAGATCAGATCCTTCGCATGTGATGCATGTTGAGGAGATAGAGTTGAATCCGGATCTTTCTTATGTTGAGGAACCAATGATGATTCTGGATGTGAGCAGCAAAGTTCTTTGTGGCAAGACGATAGAACTTGTGAAGGTGTTGTGGCGACACCGCGGAGTTGAGAAGGCCACTTGGGAGAGCAAAACGGACATGCTGAAGCAATTTCCGAACCTTTTTCCTTCAGGTAAAATTTAGAGGACGAAATTTCCTAAGTGGGGGAGAGTTGTAACGCCCTAGTTTTGGGCCTAGATGTTTTAGACATCGGATCGGACCGGTCGGAAATGGTTCGAATCGAGTTAGGATATTTAGGGAAATCAAGGATCATGATAGGCTAAAAATTTGGGGGAAATTTCTAAAATCCTCTAAAATTATGTTTAAGAGGTTGGTCAAATCAATTTTACAAAAAGAGTTTCGGAGGTAGTACATTTTGGGTAGTGACAAAAATATAAAGTTTTAAAACTGTGAAAAATGCAAATTTCAAAAGGGAGAGTCAAAGTCTTAGAATCTTTACGCAAATTTCTAAATCATTTTCTCCAGAATTCTTTTCTCCCAAACTTTCTCTTCTTGATTTCTCTTTCTTTTCAAAGAATCCTTTTGTAACCCCCGTAGCCCGGCCTAGACGGTTGGCCCGAACTACGAAGATTACACGGGGAAAACCAAAGTCAACCCGAAAGTCAACCTTGATTAACGACCCTTTTTTTTCTTTTTAATCTTATCTAGATGCACATTAACCTTAGATGTTATCACACAACCACCATGCTCAAAGATCACAATCATCAGAGATCAAACAGGGACCCAATTGAACAAATTACAACTTTAGGGACCAAATTGTAATTTCTGAAAACTTTAAGGACTTAACCAGATTTTAAGTTACCAACTTAAAATTAATCATGTTTCATGCTTCTCTGCCAAATTTCAGCTCAAACGGACTTCCCAAACTCATACAATTGCACAAACAAGATTCAGGACCAAAATGCAAACATTTTGAAACATTTAACCACCCATGTCAGCCCCCAACGGTCACCCGTTCCGAAACAGGCCAAGCCCGTTCCGAAACACGGGCCGTTCCGCAACGCGTTCCGCAACGGGGGTCTGGCAGAATGCCTTCCGTTTCGGAACGGTGGCACCCGTTTCGGACGCCTGGGTTCATGCAGGGCACCCGTTCCGAAACGGTGTTGCCTGTTCCGAAACGCCTAGCCCAGAATGTTGCATTTTGCTCATTCAAACACACAATTGGTCATTCAAACATGCTCCAAAAGCCACCAAACTTTACCAACATGCAATTCAGCATAAAAGAGACATACTTGCATCAACAATTCAACATATACTCAACATATAAGGAAAGCCCCAAATCTATAGGCATGCTTCCTACACAAGCAACCACTTAAGCATAAACCTTTCAAAGCAACCTCAATTAAACCAATTCATGATTCAGCATCATTAACAACAGTATTTAAACATTCATGATCAACACATACGATCACATTAACAACAATCCGAGAGATTCTACCCCATTGCCCTTATTAACTATAGCTATTCACCGAGACGTACATCTCCATTGGAGTCCACCTTGAATCCCTTGCTCCTTGCTGCCCAAACTTCAAGAATCTGCATTGATGGACAAAAAGGAGCGTAAGCACAAAATGCTTAGTGAGGAATGCTCAAAACCAAAACACCATCAATGCAGCGGGTCTTTAAAACACTTTAAAACCAACCCGATTTGCTTTCCAAAACCTCGTTTGAAAACTCTTTCAACATCAAGTTCAAATCATGCATAAACACCCTATGCCAAGCTTAAACAAAACCATGGAAAACACATCCTTTCCACAACATACCTTCCTTTAACTTGGAAACCACATCAAGCAAGAAACCATTTACAACCATAGTTCAATCAAACCATTTCATGCATTTAAACAAGGCCACATAAAACCATAACATCATCATCACATGCCTTTAACAACAAGTCATACATGACTTCAATGCATCATAGGTAATTCATGCTCACATGCATCATTTATCAAATGATAACCAACACTTGTTCAACATACAAGTAACATGCTTTCACTAGCATCATACACATTTCATGCAACAATGCATCTTACCAAGCATCTCATGCTTCTCATGCAAACATGCATCAACTCAAGCATCTCATGCTTCACATGCAACCATGCATCATTTCAAGCAATCCCATGCTTCACATGCAACCATGCATCATTTCAAGCAATCCCATGCTTCACATGCAACTATGCATCATTTCAAGCAACCCCATGCTTCACATGATCAAGAACATTATATTGGCTTCCAAGAGATCAACCATATTCACTTTCCAACTTTACAACCCGATCGGATACGCGGATCACAAGCGTGTCCCAACGCTTCCTACACACTACCCAATCCAAGGTCTTCCCGTGGGCAACAACCTCCACTGACCTCAATCTCCTAAGGTTCCCATGTATGGACTTTTAAACACCATACAACCTTAGCTTTTCCTCAAGGTTACCATGTATGAACATACACCCTTGACATGCACAAGGTCTTCCCGTATGGACTTTCAACCACCATACAACCTTTGCATAACCGATTGGTAGTTGTAGACATCATCTAATGAGATCCGGGACATCACACACAAGATCCACACATGGACTTAACCATAGCCATTGTGATCTTAACAAGTACAAGGTTCTCACATAAGGACTTTAAACCACCTTATAACCTTTACTCAACCAAGGTCTACCGTGGGCAACAACCTCCACTACGACCTTAAGCAACCGAGGTCCTCCCGTGGGCACACCCTCCACTGACCTCATCTCGTTAGGAATACTTGAGGGGAGTTTACCCGGTCCACACTTGACCACTCCACCATCAAGGCGACTTTATTCACGGTGCACCCAATCCTATAGCCGGCTAATTATACCCGATCAACGAACCAAGAACCATTCACATCTCTTGCCAACATAACCATCTTACCATAATATCCAATGTTCCACATGCATAAACACAATGCAAGGTCATCACATCATTAGCTCAATGATTCACATGCATACACATAATGCAAAACCACCACATCATTAGCTCAATGATTCACATGCATAAACAATATGCAAAAGGTACAATTATCATCATTAATCATCATCAACTCACTGTTTTTAAGCATCATACAAAGCCAATGAACAACATGCATCACTATGCATCAAAATCACAATTTCCATAAACAATTTCCAAAACCGGGGCGTTACATAATCTCTCATTTCAATTCTCAATTGATTCCTAATCATCTCATCATCAAAACCTCTCAATTTACAAGTTGGTTCATCAAGCTTTTTGGCTCTAAAATGGAGAAATTCAAGTTTGGAGGTAAGAACGTCCTTCTCCTCTAAACTATCAGTTCTTTACTGAAATTCCTAAGTTCTCAATCCTTGATTTATGTTTTATTAAAGGCTTTTCAATTGAGATCTTGATTTTTGGCTAAAATGCAAGATTTGGTGATTTTGGTGAAAATTTCGTGTGATCTGTTTAAGCAGGGTTTTGAGGTGTTAAATTGATGTTAAATGAATGCTAAAATGATTAGAAGTTGAGGTTTTATCAATGCAATCCCGGATAGGTTGAATTTCCTAAGTTTGGCTTGAGTTTTTGGTTGTTTTTGGAGTGTTTTTGGTGATCTGTTATACCTGGAGGTATAAGGACGTGGTTGTGATCATTTTGCATGTTATTTGATGTATAAAAATGGTTAGAAGTGATGGATCTTGGCTGGGTTAAGTTTTGGAAGTGTTTGGAGATGATTTCGGTTGTGTTTGGTAGCCAAATTGTTAGATTTGTGATGAGCAGCGAGTTGTGTTGATGTTGCTGGTGTTTTAATGCATGAGGATGCATTAATGTTCTGTTTTTGTGTGCTTGAAACAGGGGAGGTTGATCCTTGAGCTTTGGAGGTGTTTTCGGAAGGTTTCGGAAGCTTGGAAAGCTTGTTGGCTAGGCTAGTTTGGTAATCGGTGAGTGAAGTTGGGATTTCAGCTTTTGAAACAAGGTTTGAAGGTTTTTGGGAGCTTAGTTTAAGTCTAAACAACTTTGCTAAGCTCAAGAGTAAGTGGATGAGTTTTTGCTCTTGGATTGTGTATGTTTTGGCTTTAAAAATCAAAAGTGGTTGATGATTGATATGCATGTGATTTGCATGGTTAAATTCTGTTTTGTAAGCATGTTTTAGCATGGTTTAATGCTGGTTTTGAAAGTCAATTGAAAAGGATGCTCAAGGTAAGAGATCCTTGGTTTAGTGCATTGAAAATGTGGTTTTGATGCATAGTGTTGCATGTTGATCATTGGCTTTGTATTATGCTTAAAAAACAGTGAGTTGATGATGATTAATGATGATAATTGTGCCTTTTGCATATTGTTTATGCATGTGAATCATTGAGCTAATGATGTGATGGTTTTGCATTATGTGTATGCATGTGAATCATTGAGCTAATGATGTGATGGCCTTGCATTATGTTTATGCATGTGGAACATTGGATATTATGGTAAGATGGTTATGTTGGCAAGAGATGTGAATGGTTCTTGGTTCGTTGATCGGGTATAATTAGCCGGCTATAGGATTGGGTGCACCGTGAATAAAGTCGCCTTGATGGCGGAGTGGTCAAGTGTGGACCGGGTAAACTCCCCTCAAGTATTCCTAACGAGATGAGGTCAGTGGAGGGTGTGCCCACGGGAGGACCTCGGTTGCTTAAGGTCGTAGTGGAGGTTGTTGCCCACGGTAGACCTTGGTTGAGTAAAGGTTATAAGGTGGTTAAAAGTCCTTATGTGAGAACCTTGTACTTGTTAAGATCACAATGGCAATGGTTAAGTCCATGTGTGGATCTTGTGTGTGATGTCTCGGATCTCGTTAGATGATGTCTACAACTACCAATCGGTTATGCAAAGGTTGTATGGTGGTTGAAAGTCCATACGGAAAAGACCTTGTGCATGTCAAGGGTGTATGGCGGTTGAAAGTCCATACATGGTAACCTTGAGGAAAAGCTAAGGTTGTATGGTGTTTAAAAGTCCATACATGGGAACCTTAGGTTGTTAAGGTCAAATGGAGGTTGTTGCCCATTTGGAAGACCTTGGATTGGGTAGTGTGTAGGAAGCGTTGGGACACGCTTGTAATCCGCGTATCCGATCGGGTTGAAAAGTGGAAAGTGATTATGGTTGATCTCTTGGAAGCCAATATAATGTTCTTGATCATGTTGAGCATGGGATTGCTTGAAATGATGCATAGTTGCATGTGAAGCATGGGATTGCTTGAATTGATGCATGTTTGCATGAGAAGCATGAGATGCTTGGTAAGATGCATTGTTGAATGAGATGTGTATGATGCTAGTGAAAGCATGTTACTTGTATGTTGAACAAGTGTTGGTTATCATTTGATAAATGATGCATGAGAGCATGGATTACCTATGTTGCATTGAAGTCTTGTATGACTTGTTTTTAAAGACATGTGATGTTGACGTAATGGTTTAATGTTGCCTTGATTAAATGCATGAAATGGTTTGATTGAACTATGATTTTAAATGGTTTCTTGCTTGATGTGGTTTTCAAGTTAAAGAAAGGTATGTTGTGAAAAGGATGTGTTTTCCATGGTCTTGATTAAGCTTGGCATATAGTGTTTATGCATGGTTTTGAGCTTGATGTTGAAAGAGTTTTCAAACATGGTTTTGGAAAGCAAATCGGGTTGGTTTTAATGTGTTTTAAAGACCCGCTGCATTGATGGTGTTTTGGTTTTGAGCATTCCTCACTAAGCATTATGTGCTTACGCTCCTTTTGTCCATCAATGCAGATTCTTGAAGCTTGGACAGCAAGGAGCAAGGGATTCAAGGTGGACTCCAATGGAGATGTATGTCTCGGTGAATAGCTATAGTTAATAAGGGCAATGGGGTAGAATCTCTCGGATTGTTGTTGTTATTGTGATCGTATATGTTGATCATGTATGTTAAATGCTGTTGTTAATGTTGTTGAACATGAATTGGCTTAATTGTGGTTGCTTTGGGAAGTTTATGCTTAAATGGATAGCTTGAGTAGGAAGTATGCTTTTGAAATTGGGGCTTTCCATATGTGTTGGTTATTTGTTGAATTGATGATGCATTTATGGTCTCTGCATGTTGTTCATCTTTGAGGAATGATTTGGTGATGTTAATTTGATGTTTGAAGCATGTTTAATGCTGTTTTCGAGTTGTTTTCAGGCAGGGGTATCGATACTCGGGCTTGGGTATCGATACACCTGAACCAAATATGCAAGTTTCAGGCCAGGGGTATCGATACTGATGAACAAGTATCGATACCTTATGAGTGGAGTATCGATACTGGGGGAAGGGTATCGATACCCTTGCTAGAATTTGGTTACTGCCTTCCCCGAGTATCGATACGACACGTGGCGTATCGATACCGAACCGTTAAATTCAGTTAAAAGTATCTTTTATGTTTTGAAATGTTTGCGTTTTGGTCCTGAATCTTGTTTGTGCAATTGTGTGAGTTCGGGATGTCCGTTTGAGCTGAAATTTGGCAGGGAAGTATGAAACATGACTAATTTTAAGTTGGTAACTTGAAATCTGGTTAAGTCCTTAAAGTTTTCAGAAATTACAATTTGGTCCCTAAAGTTGTAATTTGTTCAATTGGGTCCCTGTTTGATCTCTGATGTTTGTGATCTTTGAGCATGGTGTTTGTGTGATCTAGACAAGATTAAAAAGAAAAAAAAGGGTCGTTAATCAAGGTTGACTTTCGGGTTGACTTTGGTTTTCCCCGTGTAATCTTCGTAGTTCGGGTCAACCGTCCAGACCGGGCTACGGGGGTTACATTTGGTGGTATCAGAGCTGAGTTGCGAAGGTTGGGGAAAACGGTAAGTTGTTGTGGTAAGTGTGTTTGATGTTTACCTTGTTGTATGGTTGAAAGCTGGTTGAAGCATGTGTTTCTGAGTATGCTGTTGATGTTTTTGAGCATGTTGCTGATTTATGCAAGCATGATTTGTGGTTATGAATCTTGGTTGAGTTCATGTGGATATGTGTTGATGCTATGAGCTGATGTTATGCATGGTGAATGTGTTTTGAGCATGTTATGTTGCTAATGTGCTGGTGCTGTTGGATGTTGTTGGTGTAAGCATGATCAAGGTATGTTGTTGATATGCTTGATGTTATGATATCCATGTTGTGTTGACTGTTATGTCATGTTAAGGGGAGGATTCGGGATACCCATTGCCTTATTAATATAGCTATTGTGTTATTTTGGAGTTGGAGTTTGAATCCTTGCTTAATGCTGGTCTAACTGGTTTTGTTTGTTTGTTGTGATTGTATGTTGTTTGTTGTTAGTGGTATGGCAAAGATGATGAAAGAATGGAGGATGAGTGAAATAGTTGCTGCCTTGGGGCAGGTTGTTAAGTCAAAGGATTCACCCTTTTGTAGAGGTGTTTTGTCTCAGTCTTCTGTGACTGAAGTTGAGATGGTAAGGCAAGGGAAGGAAGCTGGTTCCGGGATGGAAAGTTCTTTACCTGTTGTTCAGGAGGTGTTGGGAACATCTCAGGCTGCGGTTGAGGTAAAGTCAGTGGATGCGCTGGCTAAATGTGTGGGTTTGCCGAAGCAGTATTTGCTTGATTTGGGTGCTGTAGAGTACCATGGTTCTTCCCCGGAGATGTTTGAGGCCTGGTTGGCCAATGTAGTTCTGATTTTGGATCAGGAAGGCTGTGATTATGCTTGTAAGCTGGGGAGTGTTGTTTCTCTGATGCTGGAGGATGCTTGTTCTTGGTGGACATCTGTGGCTGTGGCGTCACATATCCTTGATATTGATTGGGATTTCTTCGTGTCTGCTTTCTATGAAAGGTATCTTGGAGGGGAATTTCCAAGGGTTAAGCAAGGTGCGGCTAATGCTGTTGGTGAGCAAGTGTTGCTTGAGCAAGGAGTGGGAGCTCAGTCATCTGTGTGTGACTGTTGTAAAAGGCAACATGTTGGAAAATGTTGGGACACAAGTGTTTGCTGGAGATGTGGTTCTAAGTTGCATGTTAGGCGTGATTGTCCTCATGGAGTGAAGTCAGCTTTGGTGTTAGCCAAAGGATCTTTGAAAGGTCGTGGGCATGGCCGAGGCGAGGTTCGGAAGTGGCAGAAAAAGCCGAAGGTTGTGAAGAGTTTAGGGAATGAAGTTTGCTGGAAATGTGGGTCTGCTGGACACATGAAGCGTGATTGTTCGATGTTGGCTCGGAATAGCCAAGGTTCCTTATTGCAAGGAGTTGGTGGTGACCCTGGTGTGTTAGCTGGTGCTGCAGGGGTGCGACAGAAGGATGTTGGTTCCGCAAGGAAGAGAGCTCGTTCGATGAAGCTTCAGGGTGGTGTTGTGTTTTCAGGTAACCTTGTTAAGTGATCTTTGCTTTAGTTGCCTTAGTTTGGTTTCTGTTGGTTTTTCCTTGCGTGGTAAGTCTAGTCTTGTTGTTAGCATGTTGGGGTAATGATAGTTGTGGTTTGGTGATATCTTTGGTGTGAAGAAGGCTTTAGTGAATATCTTGTGGTTAATGGTTGTTGGTATGATGGAGTTAGATAAGTTAAAGGTGAGTAAGGGGTTGTTTTTAGACAGATTTTGAGGATGTCATTGGAGGGTGTGAACTGGCATTCATGCACAGTTTAAAATCATTGTTATATACTATATTATATATGTTGGTCCATGCATACATGTGGCATGACATTAGAGGTTTTGCATACATGTACATCAGGCATTGATAGGGCATGTAGGTGATCATGCATACGATGTTCACACTCGCTAATAACTAATCGAATCTGTTAGTGTTGTGGTTGGATTAAGTGGAATGATGGGTTTGTAGAGGTTGTTTGGTGCTGAGTGAGAGTGGAATGGCTTGTTGGTAGAAGGATAGTGTTTGATGCTCTGAGAGTTTAGTGGTTTGGTGGTGAAGGGTATCTGTTTGAGGTTAGTATCTGCTAAGTGGTTTGTTTAGTTTAAAGGAAGTGGTAGTTCCTTGGTGTTAAGTGTTGTTGCAGCTGAGGTTGTTTAGCTTTTAAGTTGTTGTGAAGGGTTGTGTTGGTTCTTAGCAATCTTTGAAGAGTTCAGAAGCTGTTATGTGTGTTTTGGTTGAGTAATGTTCTGGTAATGCAAGTGTTCTGGTTGAGTATGTAGTGAAAGGGCTGTGAAAGATCGAAGGTTTTTGTTGGTTGTTTGGGTTCTTGTGAGAAGTGGTCGGCTAGTTGTGGTTAAGAAAGTTTTGTTTGAAGTCTGTTGATGGTATGTGAAATGGCTGAAGGTTTCAAGTTGGGGTTGTGATGTAATTTTTGGTTTATGGTGCTGGTAAGCTGTTATGGTAATGTTTTTGACGGATGTGAAGGATTGTCAGCTTCGTTAGAGAGTTTGTGTGAACAGTTGATGTTTAAGGATTTCTGCTTGTTGGGAAAATCTTTGGAAAAAGGTTTGGGAATCGCAAGAGTTTTAGAGGTTGAGGGGTTTGCCTAGTGTGGCTAAGTTGGTTTAGTTGTTGTTTCTGTGTAAACCAGTTATGGAAGTTATGTGCTACAGTGTTATCTGCTGTAAGAGCTGAAGTTCTTCAGGTTGATGTGGGATTGTGTATAACCCGGTTGTGTGGAAGGTTAAGTTGTGGTTACCCTTGAGAGTGTGGATTTGTGGACAGTGTGTGGTGGAAGTTTTGTATGGGAAGTGATCAGTGTTATTGGTTGAGGCTTTTGTGTTGCCTTGTGTATTGCTTTGAGAAGGTTGTTGTTCTCTTTTTGCCGGTTGAAATTTCGAGGACGAAATTTCCTAAGGGGGGGAGAGTTGTAACGCCTCGGTTTTGGGCTCAGAAGTTTTGGGTGTTGACCGGTTCGGTCAAAGTGCTGATCGAATATATAAGAGTGAATTTAGGAAAGCCTAGTTCGGGTTGCATTAAAAATATGGAAAAATGTTCTAAAATCATATTTTAATATATATAAGTGAACTGTGAAATCAATTTTGGAAAATGAGGATCGGAAGGTTGACATTTTGGCTAGTGACCAAAATGTAATTTTTGAAAGTTGCGGGACAGTTTTATAAAGGATTGAAACTTTGAATCTTTAAGAAGCTATTATTCCAAAAAGGATTTCTCCAGATTTTTCTAAGATATTTTATGACTCAAATCTGATTTTAAAGATTTAGAAAAGGAGGGAAAATCATTTGTAACTAAATTTCCAACTAATTTTCCATTTTCTCTCAAATTCTCTTTTCTCTCATTTTCTCTCTACCCAAACAAGATTCTCCAGATTTCTTTCTCTGATTTTGACATCTAAATCTCTCATTTCAATTCTCAATTGATTCCTAATCATCTCATCATCAAAACCTCTCAATTTACAAGTTGGTTCATCAAGCTTTTTGGCTCTAAAATGGAGAAATTCAAGTTTGGAGGTAAGAACGTCCTTCTCCTCTAAACTATCAGTTCTTTACTGAAATTCCTAAGTTCTCAATCCTTGATTTATGTTTTATTAAAGGCTTTTCAATTGAGATCTTGATTTTTGGCTAAAATGCAAGATTTGGTGATTTTGGTGAAAATTTCGTGTGATCTATTTAAGCAGGGTTTTGAGGTGTTAAATTGATGTTAAATGAATGCTAAAATGATTAGAAGTTGAGGTTTAATCAATGCAATCCCGGATAGGTTGAATTTCCTAAGTTTGGCTTGAGTTTTTGGTTGTTTTTGGAGTGTTTTTGGTGATCTGTTATACCTGGAGGTATAAGGACGTGGTTGTGATCATTTTGCATGTTATTTGATGTATAAAAATGGTTAGAAGTGATGGATCTTGGCTGGGTTAAGTTTTGGAAGTGTTTGGAGATGATTTCGGTTGTGTTTGGTAGCCAAATTGTTAGATTTGTGATGAGCAGCGAGTTGTGTTGATGTTGCTGGTGTTTTAATGCATGAGGATGCATTAATGTTCTGTTTTTGTGTGCTTGAAACAGGGGAGGTTGATCCTTGAGCTTTGGAGGTGTTTTCGGAAGGTTTCGGAAGCTTGGAAAGCTTGTTGGCTAGGCTTGTTTGGTAATCGGTGAGTGAAGTTGGGATTTCAGCTTTTGAAACAAGGTTTGAAGGTTTTTGGGAGCTTAGTTTAAGTCTAAACAACTTTTCTAAGCTCAAGAGTAAGTGGATGAGTTTTTGCTCTTGGATTGTGTATGTTTTGGCTTTAAAAATCAAAAGTGGTTGATGATTGATATGCATGTGATTTGCATGGTTAAATTCTGTTTTGTAAGCATGTTTTAGCATGGTTTAATGCTGGTTTTGAAAGTCAATTGAAAAGGATGCTCAAGGTAAGAGATCCTTGGTTTAGTGCATTGAAAATGTGGTTTTGATGCATAGTGTTGCATGTTGATCATTGGCTTTGTATTATGCTTAAAAAACAGTGAGTTGATGATGATTAATGATGATAATTGTGCCTTTTGCATATTGTTTATGCATGTGAATCATTGAGCTAATGATGTGATGGTTTTGCATTATGTGTATGCATGTGAATCATTGAGCTAATGATGTGATGGCCTTGCATTATGTTTATGCATGTGGAACATTGGATATTATGGTAAGATGGTTATGTTGGCAAGAGATGTGAATGGTTCTTGGTTCGTTGATCGGGTATAATTAGCCGGCTATAGGATTGGGTGCACCGTGAATAAAGTCGCCTTGATGGCGGAGTGGTCAAGTGTGGACCGGGTAAACTCCCCTCAAGTATTCCTAACGAGATGAGGTCAGTGGAGGGTGTGCCCACGGGAGGACCTCGGTTGCTTAAGGTCGTAGTGGAGGTTGTTGCCCACGGTAGACCTTGGTTGAGTAAAGGTTATAAGGTGGTTAAAAGTCCTTATGTGAGAACCTTGTACTTGTTAAGATCACATTGGCAATGGTTAAGTCCATGTGTGGATCTTGTGTGTGATGTCCCGGATCTCGTTAGATGATGTCTACAACTACCAATCGGTTATGCAAAGGTTGTATGGTGGTTGAAAGTCCATACGGAAAAGACCTTGTGCATGTCAAGGGTGTATGGCGGTTGAAAGTCCATACATGGTAACCTTGAGGAAAAGCTAAGGTTGTATGGTGTTTAAAAGTCCATACATGGGAACCTTAGGTTGTTAAGGTCAAATGGAGGTTGTTGCCCATTTGGAAGACCTTGGATTGGGTAGTGTGTAGGAAGCGTTGGGACACGCTTGTAATCCGCGTATCCGATCGGGTTGAAAAGTGGAAAGTGATTATGGTTGATCTCTTGGAAGCCAATATAATGTTCTTGATCATGTTGAGCATGGGATTGCTTGAAATGATGCATAGTTGCATGTGAAGCATGGGATTGCTTGAATTGATGCATGTTTGCATGAGAAGCATGAGATGCTTGGTAAGATGCATTGTTGAATGAGATGTGTATGATGCTAGTGAAAGCATGTTACTTGTATGTTGAACAAGTGTTGGTTATCATTTGATAAATGATGCATGAGAGCATGGATTACCTATGTTGCATTGAAGTCTTGTATGACTTGTTTTTAAAGACATGTGATGTTGACGTAATGGTTTAATGTTGCCTTGATTAAATGCATGAAATGGTTTGATTGAACTATGATTTTAAATGGTTTCTTGCTTGATGTGGTTTTCAAGTTAAAGAAAGGTATGTTGTGAAAAGGATGTGTTTTCCATGGTTTTGATTAAGCTTGGCATATAGTGTTTATGCATGGTTTTGAGCTTGATGTTGAAAGAGTTTTCAAACATGGTTTTGGAAAGCAAATCGGGTTGGTTTTAATGTGTTTTAAAGACCCGCTGCATTGATGGTGTTTTGGTTTTGAGCATTCCTCACTAAGCATTATGTGCTTACGCTCCTTTTGTCCATCAATGCAGATTCTTGAAGCTTGGACAGCAAGGAGCAAGGGATTCAAGGTGGACTCCAATGGAGATGTATGTCTCGGTGAATAGCTATAGTTAATAAGGGCAATGGGGTAGAATCTCTCGGATTGTTGTTGTTATTGTGATCGTATATGTTGATCATGTATGTTAAATGCTGTTGTTAATGTTGTTGAACATGAATTGGCTTAATTGTGGTTGCTTTGGGAAGTTTATGCTTAAATGGATAGCTTGAGTAGGAAGTATGCTTTTGAAATTGGGGCTTTCCATATGTGTTGGTTATTTGTTGAATTGATGATGCATTTATGGTCTCTGCATGTTGTTCATCTTTGAGGAATGATTTGGTGATGTTAATTTGATGTTTGAAGCATGTTTGATGCTGTTTTCGAGTTGTTTTCAGGCAGGGGTATCGATACTCGGGCTTGGGTATCGATACACCTGAACCAAATATGCAAGTTTCAGGCCAGGGGTATCGATACTGATGAACAAGTATCGATACCTTATGAGTGGAGTATCGATACTGGGGGAAGGGTATCGATACCCTTGCTAGAATTTGGTTACTGCCTTCCCCGAGTATCGATACGACACGTGGCGTATCGATACCGAACCGTTAAAATCAGTTAAAAGTATCTTTTATGTTTTGAAATGTTTGCGTTTTGGTCCTGAATCTTGTTTGTGCAATTGTGTGAGTTCGGGATGTCCGTTTGAGCTGAAATTTGGCAGGGAAGTATGAAACATGACTAATTTTAAGTTGGTAACTTGAAATCTAGTTAAGTCCTTAAAGTTTTCAGAAATTACAATTTGGTCCCTAAAGTTGTAATTTGTTCAATTGGGTCCCTGTTTGATCTCTGATGTTTGTGATCTTTGAGCATGGTGTTTGTGTGATCACATCTAAGGTTAATGTGCATCTAGACAAGATTAAAAAGAAAAAAAAAGGGTCGTTAATCAAGGTTGACTTTCGGGTTGACTTTGGTTTTCCCCGTGTAATCTTCGTAGTTCGGGTCAACCGTCCAGACCGGGCTACGGGGGTTACAGATTAAGATGTTAAAATCAGAGAAAGAAATCTGAGGAAATCTTGTTTGGGTAGAGAGAAAATGAGAGAAAAGAGAATTTGAGAGAAAATAGAAAAATTAGTTGAAAATTGGTTAAAATGATTTCCCTCTCTTTTCTTAATCTTTAAAATCAGATTATTGACTTAAAATATCTTAGAAAAATCTGGAGAAATCCTTTTTGGAATAATAGCTCCTTAAAGATTCAAAGTTTCAATCCTTTATAAAACTGTCCCGCAACTTTCAAAAATTACATTTTGGTCACTAGCCAAAATGTCAACCTTCCGAACCTCATTTTCCAAAATTGATTTCACAGTTCACTTATATATATTAAAATATGATTTTAGAATATTTTTCCATATTTTTAATGCAACCCGAACTAGGCTTTCCTAAATTCCCTCTTATATATTCGATCAGCACTTTGACCGAACCGGTCAACACCCAAAACTTCTGAGCCCAAAACCGGGGCGTTACAACTCTCCCCCCCTTAGGAAATTTCGTCCTCGAAATTTCAACCGGCAAAAGAGAACAACAACCTTCTCAAGCAACACACAAGGCAACACAAAAGCCTTAACCAACACCACTGATCACTTTCCACACAAAACTTCCACCACTCACTGTTCATAAATCCACACTCTCAAGGGTAACCACAACCCAAACTTCCACACAACCAGATTATGCACAATCCCAACATCAACCTGAAAACTTCAGCTCTTACAGCAAACAACACTGTAACACATGCTTCCAAAACTTGTCTACACAAAGACAACAACCAACCCAACTCGGCCACTAGACAACCTCTCAGCTTCTAAAACTCTTGCGATTCCCAAACCTTTTCCAAAGATTTTCCCAACAAGCAGAAATCCTTAAACATCAACTGTTCACACAAACTCTCTAACGAAGCTGACAATCCTTTACATCCATCAAAAACATTACCATAACAGCTCACCAGCACTATTCACCCAAAATCACATCACAACCTCAACTTGAAACCTTCAGCCATTCCACATACCATCAACAGACTTCAAACAGAACTTCTTAACCACAACTAGCCAACCACTGCTCGCAAGAACTCAAACAACCAACGAAAACCTTCAATCTTTCACTGCCCCTTCACTACATACTCAACCAGAACACTTGCACTACCAGAACATCACTGAACCAAAACACACATAACAGCTTCAGAACTCTTCAAAGGTTGCCAAGAACAAACACAACCCTTTCACAACAACTTAAAAGCTAAACCACTTCAGCACCTGGAAACACAACCTCAAACTGCAACATCACTTAGCACCAAGGAACTACCACTTCCTTTAAACTCAACAAACCACTTAACCGATACTAACCTCAAACAATACCTTTCACCACCAAACCATCAAACTTTCAGAGCAACAAACACTATCCTTCTACCAACAAGCCATTCCACTCTCACCATCACAAACAACTAGATAACAAACTCCAGCACTTCTAACTCCCACTCAGCACCAAACACCCTCTAAAAACCATCATCCCACCTAATCCAACCACAACACTAACAGATTCGATTAGTTATTAGGGAGTGTGAACATCGTATGCATGATCACCTACATGCCCTATCAATGTCTGATGTACATGTATGCAAAAACCTCTAATGTTATGCCACATGTATGCATGGACCAACATATATAATATAGTATATATCAATGATTTAACTGTGCATGAATGCCAGTTCACACCCTCCAATAACATCCTCAAAATCTGTCTAAGAACAACCTCCTTACTCATCTTTAACTTATCTAACTCCATCATACCAACAACCATTAACCACAAGATACTCACCCAAGCCTTCTTCACACCAAAGATATTACCAAACCACAACTACCATTACTCCAAACATGCTAGCAACAAGACTAAACTTACCACGCAAGGAAAAACCAACAGAAACCAAACTAAGGCAACTAAAGCAAAGATCACTTAACAAGGTTACCTGAAAGCATAACACCACTCTGAAGCTTCATCGAACGAGCTCTCTTCCTTGCAGAACCAACATCCTTCCGCGGCACAACTGCAACACCAACTAACACACCTGGGTCACCACCAACTCCTTGCGATAAGGAACCTTGGCTGTTCCGCGCCAACATCAAGCAATCACGCTTCATGTGTCCAGCAGACCCACACTTCCAGCAAACTTCATTTCCCAAACTTTTCACAACTTTCTGCTTTTTATGCCACTTCTGAACCTCGCCTCGGTCGCGCCCACGACCTTTCTGAGATCCTTTGGCTAACACCAAAGCTGACTTCTCTCCAAGAGGACAATCAAGCTTAACATGCAACTTAGAACCACAGTTCCAGCAAACACCTGCGCCCCAACAATTTCCAACATGTTGCCTTTTACAACGGTCACAAACAGATGACTGAGCTTCCACTCCTTGCTCAAGCAACACTTGCTCACCAACAGCATTAGCCACACCTTGCTCAACTCTTGGAAATTCCCTTCCAAGATACCTTTCATAGAAAGCAGATACAAAGAAATCCCAATCAATATCAAGGATATGTGACGCCACAGCCACAGATGTCCACCAAGAACAAGCATCCTCCAGCATCAGAGAAACAACACTCCCCAGCTTACAGGCATAATCACAGCCCTCCTGATCCAAAATCAGAACCACATTGGCCAACCAAGCCTCAAACATCTCCGGGGAAGAACCATGGTACTCCTCAGCACCCAAATCAAACAAATGCTGCTTCGGCAAACCCACACATTTAGCCAGCACATCCACTGATTCCACCTCAACCGTAGCCTGAGATGTTCCCAACACCTCCTGAACCACAGGTAAAGAACTTCCCATCCCGGAACCAGCTTCCTTCCCTTGCCTTACCATCTCAACTTCAGTCACAGAAGACTGAGACAAAACACCTCTACAAAAGGACGAATCCTTTGGATTAACAACCTGCCCCAAGGCAGCAACCATTTCACTCATCCTCCACTCTTTCATCATCTTTGCCATACCACTAACAACAAACAACATACAATCACAACAAACAAACAAAACCTGTTAGACCAGCATTAAGCAAGGATTCAAACTCCAACTCCAAAATATCACAATAGCTATATTAATAAGGCAATGGGTATCCCGAATCCTCCCCTTTACATGACATAACAGTCAACACAACATGGATATCACAACATCAAGCATATCAACCACATACCTTGATCATGCTTACACCAAACAACATCCAACAGCACCAGCACATTAACAACATAACATGCTCAAAACACATTTATCATGCATAGCATCAGCTCATAACATCGACACATATCCACATGATCTCAACCAAGATTCATAACCACAAATCATGCTTGCATACACCAGCAACATGCTCAAAAACATCAACAGCATACTCAGAAACACATGCTTCAACCAGCTTTCAACCATACAACAAGGTAAACATCAAGCACACCTACCACAACAACTTACCGTTTTCCCCAACCTTCGCAACTCAGCTCTGATACCACCAAATGTAACCCCCGTAGCCTGGCCTAGACGGTTGGCCCGAACTACGAAGATTACACGGGGAAAACCAAAGTCAACCCGAAAGTCAACCTTGATTAACGACCCTTTTTTTTCTTTTTAATCTTATCTAGATGCACATTAACCTTAGATGTGATCACACAACCACCATGCTCAATGATCACAATCATCAGAGATCAAACAGGGACCCAATTGAACAAATTACAACTTTAGGGACCAAATTGTAATTTCTGAAAACTTTAAGGACTTAACCAGATTTTAAGTTACCAACTTAAAATTAATCATGTTTCATGCTTCTCTGCCAAATTTCAGCTCAAACGGACTTCCCAAACTCATACAATTGCACAAACAAGATTCAGGACCAAAATGCAAACATTTTGAAACATTTAACCACCCATGTCAGCCCCCAACGGTCACCCGTTCCGAAACAGGCCAAGCCCGTTCCGAAACACGGGCCGTTCCGCAACGCGTTCCGCAACGGGGGTCTGGCAGAATGCCTTCCGTTTCGGAACGGTGGCACCCGTTTCGGACGCCTGGGTTCATGCAGGGCACCCGTTCCGAAACGGTGTTGCCTGTTCCGAAACGCCTAGCCCAGAATGTTGCATTTTGCTCATTCAAACACACAATTGGTCATTCAAACATGCTCCAAAAGCCACCAAACTTTACCAACATGCAATTCAGCATAAAAGAGACATACTTGCATCAACAATTCAACATATACTCAACATATAAGGAAAGCCCCAAATCTATAGGCATGCTTCCTACACAAGCAACCACTTAAGCATAAACCTTTCAAAGCAACCTCAATTAAACCAATTCATGATTCAGCATCATTAACAACAGTATTTAAACATTCATGATCAACACATACGATCACATTAACAACAATCCGAGAGATTCTACCCCATTGCCCTTATTAACTATAGCTATTCACCGAGACGTACATCTCCATTGGAGTCCACCTTGAATCCCTTGCTCCTTGCTGCCCAAACTTCAAGAATCTGCATTGATGGACAAAAAGGAGCGTAAGCACAAAATGCTTAGTGAGGAATGCTCAAAACCAAAACACCATCAATGCAGCGGGTCTTTAAAACACTTTAAAACCAACCCGATTTGCTTTCCAAAACCTCGTTTGAAAACTCTTTCAACATCAAGTTCAAATCATGCATAAACACCCTATGCCAAGCTTAAACAAAACCATGGAAAACACATCCTTTCCACAACATACCTTCCTTTAACTTGGAAACCACATCAAGCAAGAAACCATTTACAACCATAGTTCAATCAAACCATTTCATGCATTTAAACAAGGCCACATAAAACCATAACATCATCATCACATGCCTTTAACAACAAGTCATACATGACTTCAATGCATCATAGGTAATTCATGCTCACATGCATCATTTATCAAATGATAACCAACACTTGTTCAACATACAAGTAACATGCTTTCACTAGCATCATACACATTTCATGCAACAATGCATCTTACCAAGCATCTCATGCTTCTCATGCAAACATGCATCAACTCAAGCATCTCATGCTTCACATGCAACCATGCATCATTTCAAGCAATCCCATGCTTCACATGCAACCATGCATCATTTCAAGCAATCCCATGCTTCACATGCAACTATGCATCATTTCAAGCAACCCCATGCTTCACATGATCAAGAACATTATATTGGCTTCCAAGAGATCAACCATATTCACTTTCCAACTTTACAACCCGATCGGATACGCGGATCACAAGCGTGTCCCAACGCTTCCTACACACTACCCAATCCAAGGTCTTCCCGTGGGCAACAACCTCCACTGACCTCAATCTCCTAAGGTTCCCATGTATGGACTTTTAAACACCATACAACCTTAGCTTTTCCTCAAGGTTACCATGTATGAACATACACCCTTGACATGCACAAGGTCTTCCCGTATGGACTTTCAACCACCATACAACCTTTGCATAACTGATTGGTAGTTGTAGACATCATCTAACGAGATCCGGGACATCACACACAAGATCCACACATGGACTTAACCATTGCCATTGTGATCTTAACAAGTACAAGGTTCTCACATAAGGACTTTTAACCACCTTATAACCTTTACTCAACCAAGGTCTACCGTGGGCAACAACCTCCACTACGACCTTAAGCAACCGAGGTCCTCCCGTGGGCACACCCTCCACTGACCTCATCTCGTTAGGAATACTTGAGGGGAGTTTACCCGGTCCACACTTGACCACTCCGCCATCAAGGCGACTTTATTCACGGTGCACCCAATCCTATAGCCGGCTAATTATACCCGATCAACGAACCAAGAACCATTCACATCTCTTGCCAACATAACCATCTTACCATAATATCCAATGTTCCACATGCATAAACATAATGCAAAACCATCACATCATTAGCTCAATGATTCACATGCATACACATAATGCAAAACCACCACATCATTAGCTCAATGATTCACATGCATAAACAATATGCAAAAGGTACAATTATCATCATTAATCATCATCAACTCACTGTTTTTAAGCATCATACAAAGCCAATGAACAACATGCATCACTATGCATCAAAATCACAATTTCCATAAACATAACCAAGGATCTCTTACCTTGAGCATCCTTTTCAATTGACTTTCAAAACCAGCATTAAACCATGCTAAAACATGCTTACAAAACAGAATGTAACCCCCGTAGCCCGGCCTGGACGGTTGGCCCGAACTACGAAGATTACACGGGGAAAACCAAAGTCAACCTGAAAGTCAACCTTGATTAACGACCCTTTTTTTTTCTTTTAAATCTTGTCTAGATGCACATTAACCCTATGTGTGATCACGCAAACACCATGCTCAAAGATCACAAACATCAGAGATAAAACAGGGACCCAATTGAACAAATTACAACTTTAGGGACCAAATTGTAATTTCTGAAAACTTTAAGGACTTAACCAGATTTTAAGTTACCAACTTAAAATTAATCATGTTTCATGCTTCCCTGCCAAATTTCAGCTCAAACGGACATCCCGAACTCACACAATTGCACAAACAAGATTCAGGACCAAAACGCAAACATTTCAAAACATAAAAGATACTTTTAACTGATTTTAACGGTTCGGTATCGATACGCCACGTGTCGTATCGATACTCGGGGAAGGCAGTAACCAAATTCTAGCAAGGGTATCGATACCTTCCCCCCAGTATCGATACTCCACTCATAAGGTATCGATACTTGTTCATCAGTATCGATACCCCTGGCCTGAAACTTGCATATTTGGCTCAGGTGTATCGATACCCCAAGCCCGAGTATCGATACCCCTGCCTGAAAACAACTCAAACACAGCATCAAACATGCTTCAAACATCAAATTAACATCACCAAATCATACCACATGATCATTCAACATGCAGGGACCATAAATGCATCATCAATTCAACATATAACCAACACATATGGAAAGCCCCAAATTCATAAGCATGCTTCCTACTCAAGCTATCCATTTAAACATAAACTTACCAAAGCAACCTCAATTAAGCCAATTCATGTTCAACAACATTAACAACAGCATTTAACATTCATGATCAACATAAACGATCACATACACATAAGCCCGAGAGATTCTACCCCATTGCCCTTATTAACTATAGCTATTCACCGAGACATACATCTCCCTTGGAGTCCACCTTGAATCCCTTGCTCCTTGCTGTCCAAACTTCAAGAATCTGCATTGACGGACAAAGAGGAGCGTAAGCACATAATGCTTAGTGAGGAATGCTCAAAACCAAAACACCATCAATGCAGCGGGTGTTTAAAACACTTTAAAACCAACCCGATTTGCTTTCCAAAACCATGTTTGAAAACTCTTTCAACATCAAGCTCAAAACCATGCATAAACACTATATGCCAAGCTTAAAATAAAACCATGGAAAACACTTCCATTTTGCAACATACCTTTCTTTAACTTGAAAACCACATCAAGCAAGAAACCATTTAAAACCATAGTTCAATCAAATCATTTCATGCATTTAATCAAGGCAACATAAAACCATAATATCATCACATGCCTTTAACAACAAGTCATACATGACTCCAATGCAACATAGGTAATCCATGCTCACATGCATCATTTATCAAATGATAACCAACACTTGTTCAACATACAAGTAACATGCTTTCACTAGCATCATACACATTTCATGCAACAATGCATCTTACCGAGCATCTCATGCTTCTCATGCAAACATGCATCAATTCAAGCATCTCATGCTTCACATGCAACCATGCATCATTTCAAGCAATCCCATGCTTCACATGCAACTATGCATCATTTCAAGCAATCCCATGCTTCACATGCAACTATGCATCATTTCAAGCAATCCCATGCTCAACATGATCAAGAACATTATATTGGCTTCCAAGAGATCGACCATATTCACTTTCCAACTTTTCAACCCGATCGGATACGCGGATTACAAGCGTGTCCCAACGCTTCCTACACACTACCCAATCCAAGGTCTTCCAAATGGGCAACAACCTCCATTTGACCTTAACAACCTAAGGTTCCCATGTATGGACTTTTAAACACCATACAACCTTAGGTTTTCCTCAAGGTTACCATGTATGGACTTTCAACCGCCATACACCCTTGACATGCACAAGGTCTTCCCGTATGGACTTTCAACCACCATACAACCTTTGCATAACCGATTGGTAGTTGTAGACATCATCTAACGAGATCCGGGACATCACACACAAGATCCACACTTGGACTTAACCATTGCCATTGTGATCTTAACAAGTACAAGGTTCTCACATAAGGACTTTTAACCACCTTATAACCTTTACTCAACCAAGGTCTACCGTGGGCAACAACCTCCACTACGACCTTAAGCAACCGAGGTCCTCCCGTGGGCACACCCTCCACTGACCTCATCTCGTTAGGAATACTTGAGGGGAGTTTACCCGGTCCACACTTGACCACTCCGCCATCAAGGCGACTTTATTCACGGTGCACCCAATTCTATAGCCGGCTAATTATACCCGATCAACGAACCAAGAACCATTCACATCTCTTGCCAACATAACCATCTTACCATAATATCCAATGTTCCACATGCATAAACATAATGCAAAACCATCACATCATTAGCTCAATGATTCACATGCATAAACATAATGCAAAGCCATCACATCATTAGCTTAATGATTCACATGCATAAACAATATGCAAAAGGTAACAATTATCATCATTATCATCATCAATACACTGTTTTTAAGCATCATACAAAGCCAAAGAACCACATGCACACTATGCATCAAAACCACATTTTCAATGTATTAAACCAAGGATCTCTTACCTTGAGCATCCTTTTCAAATGACTTTCAAAAACAGCATTAAACCATGCTAAAAACATGCTTACAAAACAGAATTAAACCATGCAAAAACATATGCATATCAATCATCAACCACATTTGATTTTGAAACCAAATCACTCACAATTCAAAAGCGAAAACCCCCTTCACTTACTCTTGAGCTTAGCAAAGTGGTTTAGACTTAAACTAAGCTCCCAAAAACCTTCAAACCTTGTTTCTAAAAGCTGAAATCCCAACTTCACTCACCGATTACCAAACAAAGCTAGCCAACAAGCCCTCCAAGCTTCTGAAACCTTCCGAAAACACCTCCAAAGCTCAAGGATCAACCTCCCCTGTTTCAAGCACATAAAAACAGAACATTAATGCATCCATATGCATTAAAACACCAGCAACAACAACACAACTCGCTGCTCATCACAAATCTAGCTATTTGGCTACCAAACACAACCGAAATCACCTCCAAACACTTCCAAAACTTAACCCAGCCAAGATCCATCACTTCTAACCATTTTTATACATCAAATAACATGCAAAATGATCACAACCACGTCCTTATACCTCCAGGTATAACAGATCACCAAAAACACTCCAAAAACAACCAAAAACTCAAGCCAAACTTAGGAAATTCAACCTATCCGGGATTGCATTGATTAAACCTCAACTTCTAAACATTTTAGCATTCATTTAACATCAATTTAACACCTCAAAACCCTACTTAAACAGATCACACGAAATTTTCACCAGAATCACCAAATCTTGCATTTTA
This sequence comes from Hibiscus tridactylites, assembly GCA_958450335.1. Classification (NCBI taxonomy): domain Eukaryota; kingdom Viridiplantae; phylum Streptophyta; class Magnoliopsida; order Malvales; family Malvaceae; genus Hibiscus; species Hibiscus tridactylites. The sequence continues at coordinate 18,555,496 of OY288278.1, read as the reverse complement.
GCCAAAAATCAAGATCTCAATTGAAAAGCCTTTAATAAAACATAAATCAAGGATTGAGAACTTAGGAATTTCAGTAAAGAACTGATAGTTTAGAGGAGAAGGACGTTCTTACCTCCAAACTTGAATTTCTCCATTTTAGAGCCAAAAAGCTTGATGAATCAACTTGTAAATTGAGAGGTTTTGATGATGAGATGTTTAGGAATCAAATGAGAATTGAAATGAGAGATTAAGATGTCAAAATCAGAGAAAGAAATCTGGAGAATCTTGTTTGGGTAGAGAGAAAATGAGAGAAAAGAGAATTTGAGAGAAAATGGAAAATTAGTTGGAAATTGGTTAAAATGATTTTCCCTCCTTTTCTAAATCTTTAAAATCAGATTTTAGACTTAAAATATCTTAGAAAAATCTGGAGAAATCCTTTTTGGAATAATAGCTCCTTAAAGATTCAAAGTTTCAATCCTTTATAAAACTGTCCCGTAACTTTCAAAAATTACATTTTGGTCACTAGCCAAAATGTCAACCTTCCGTACCTCATTTTCCAAAATTGATTTCACAGTTCACTTTTATATATTAAAAGATGATTTTAGAACATTTTTCCATATTTTTAATGCAACCCGAACTAGGCTTTCCTAAATCCACTCTTATATATTCGATCAGCACTTTGACCGAACCGGTCAACACCCAAAACTTCTGAGCCCAAAACCGGGGCGTTACAACTCTCCCCCCCTTAGGAAATTTCGTCCTCGAAATTTCAACCGGCGAAAAGAGAAACAAAACCTTCTCAAGCAACACACAAGGCAACACAAAAGCCTCAACCAACAACACTGATCACTTTCCACACAAAACCTCCACCACACACTGTTCACAAACCCAAACTCTCAACGGTAACCACGACTCAACCTTCCACATAACTGGATTGTACACAACCCCAACATCAACCTGAAGAACTTCAGCTCTTTCAGCAGACAACACTGTAACACACAACTTCCAAGACTTGTCTTCACAAAGACAACAACCAATCCAATTCAGCCATTAGGCAAACTCTCAGCCTCTAAAACTTTTGTGAACTCCCAAACCTTTCCCAAAGACTTTCCGAACAAGCAAAAATCCTTAAACATCAACTGTTTACACAAACTTTCCAACGAAGCCGACAATCCTTCACATCCGTCAAAAACATTACCATATCAGCTCACCAGGATTACTCACCCAGATACCAAAAATTACATCACAACCCCAACTTGAAACCGTCAGACGTTCCACACACCACCAACTGTCTTCAAACGAAACTCTCTTAACCACAACCAGCCTACCACCTCTCACAAGAACCCAAACAACCAACGAAAACCTTCGATCTTTCACAGCCCTTTCGCTACAAACTTCAACCAGAACACTTGCACTACCAGAACACTACTTAACCAAAACACACATAACAGCTTCAGAACTCTTCAAAGATTGCTAAGAACCAACACAACCCTTTCACAACAACTTAAAAGCTAAACAACCTCAGCACTTGGAAACCCAACCACAAACTGCAACAACACTTAGCACCAAGGAACTACCACTTCCTTTTAGCTAAACAAACCACTCAACCAATACTAACCTCAACAATACCCTTCACCACCACGCTACTAAACTCTCAGAGCATCAAACACTATCCTTCTATCAACAGGCCATTCCACTCTCACTCAGCCCCAAACAACCTCTACAAACCCATCATTCCACTTAATCCAACCACAACACTAACAGATTCGATTAGTTATTAGCGAGTGTGAACATCGTATGCATGATCACCTACATGCCCTATCAATGTCTGATGTACATGTATGCAAAACCTCTAATGTCATGCCACATGTATGCATGGACCAACATATATAATATAGCGTATATCAATGACTTTAAACTGTGCATGAATGCCAGTTCACACCCTCCAATAACATCTTCAAAATCTGTCTAAGAACAACCTCCTTACTCACCTTTAACTTATCTAACTCCATCATACCAACAACCACTAACCACAAGATACTTCCCAAGCCTTCTTCTCACCAAAGATATTACCAACCACAACTACCACTACCTCAAACATACTAGCAACAAGACTAGACCTACCACGCAAGGAAAAACCAACAGAAACCAAACTAAGCAACTAAAGCAAAGATCACTTAACAAGGTTACCTGAAAACATAACATCACCCTGAAGCTTCATCGAACGAGCTCTCTTCCTTGCGGAACCAACATCCTTCTGTCGCACCCCTGCAACACCAGCTAACACACCAGGGTCACCACCAACTCCTTGCGATAAAGAACCTTGGCTATTCCGAGCCAACATCGAACAATCACGCTTCATGTGTCCAGCAGACCCACATTTCCAGCAAACTTCATTTCCCAAACTCTTCACAACCTTCTGCCTTTTATGCCACTTCTGAACCTCGCCTCGGCCGTGCCCACGACCTTTCAAAGATCCTTTGACTAACACCAAAGCTGACTTCACTCCATGCGGACAATCACGCTTAACATGCAACTTAGAACCACAATTCCAACAAACACCCGCGCCCCAACAATTTCCAACATGTTGTCTTTCACATCGGTCACACATAGATGACTGAACTTCTACTCTTTGCTCAAGCAACACTTGCCCATCAACCGCACTACCCGCACCTTTCTTAACCCTTGGAAATTCCCTTCCAAGATACCTTTCATAGAAGGCCGACACGAAGAAATCCCAATCAATATCAGGGATATGTGACGCCACAGCCACAGATGTCCACCAAGCACAAGCATCCTCCAGCATCAGAGAAACAACACTTCCCAGCTTACAGGCATAATCACAGCCTTCCTGATCCAAAATCAGAACCACATTGGCCAACCAAGCCTCAAACATCTCCGGGGAAGAACCATGATACTCTACAGCACCCAAATCAAGCAAATGCTGCTTCGGCAAACCCACACATTTAGCCAGCACATCCACTGATTCTACCTCAACCGTAGCCTGAGATGTTCCCAACACCTCCTGAACAACAGATGATGAACTTTCCATCCCGGAACCAGCTTCCTTCCCTTGCCTTACCATCTCAACTTCAGTCACAGAAGACTGAGACAAAACACCTTTACAAAAGGGTGAATTCCTTGACTTAACAACCTGCCCCAAGGCAGCAACCATCTCACTCAACCTCCATGCTTTCACCAACTTTGCCATACCACTAACAACAAACATACAATCACAACAAGCAAACAAACAGTTAGACCAGCATTAAGCAAGGATTCAAACTCCAACTCCAAAATAACACAATAGCTATATTAATAAGGCAATGGGTATCCCGAATCCTCCCCTTTACATGACATAACAGTCAACACAACATGGATATCACAACATCAAGCATATCAACAACATTCCTTGATCATGCTTACACCAAACAACATCCAACAGCACCAGCACATTAGCAACATAACATGCTCAAAACATATTCATCATGCATAACATCAGCTCATAACATCAACACATATCCACATGAACTCAACCAAGATTCATAACCACAAGACATGCTTGCATACATCAGCAACATGCTCAGAAACATCAACAGCATACTCAAAAACACATGCTTCAACCAGCTTTCAACCATACAACAAGATAAACATCAAGCACACATATCACAACAACTTACCGTTTTCCCCAACCTTCGCAACTCAGCTCTGATACCACCAAATGTAACCCCCGTAGCCCGGCCTGGACGGTTGGCCCGAACTACGAAGATTACACGGGGAAAACCAAAGTCAACCTGAAAGTCAACCTTGATTAACGACCCTTTTTTTTTCTTTTAAATCTTGTCTAGATGCACATTAACCCTATGTGTGATCACGCAAACACCATGCTCAAAGATCACAAACATCAGAGATAAAACAGGGACCCAATTGAACAAATTACAACTTTAGGGACCAAATTGTAATTTCTGAAAACTTTAAGGACTTAACCAGATTTTAAGTTACCAACTTAAAATTAATCATGTTTCATGCTTCCCTGCCAAATTTCAGCTCAAACGGACATCCCGAACTCACACAATTGCACAAACAAGATTCAGGACCAAAACGCAAACATTTCAAAACATAAAAGATACTTTTAACTGATTTTAACGGTTCGGTATCGATACGCCACGTGTCGTATCGATACTCGGGGAAGGCAGTAACCAAATTCTAGCAAGGGTATCGATACCTTCCCCCCAGTATCGATACTCCACTCATAAGGTATCGATACTTGTTCATCAGTATCGATACCCCTAGCCTGAAACTTGCATATTTGGCTCAGGTGTATCGATACCCCAAGCCCGAGTATCGATACCCCTGCCTGAAAACAACTCAAACACAGCATCAAACATGCTTCAAACATCAAATTAACATCACCAAATCATACCACATGATCATTCAACATGCAGGGACCATAAATGCATCATCAATTCAACATATAACCAACACATATGGAAAGCCCCAAATTCATAAGCATGCTTCCTACTCAAGCTATCCATTTAAACATAAACTTACCAAAGCAACCTCAATTAAGCCAATTCATGTTCAACAACATTAACAACAGCATTTAACATTCATGATCAACATAAACGATCACATACACATAAGCCCGAGAGATTCTACCCCATTGCCCTTATTAACTATAGCTATTCACCGAGACATACATCTCCCTTGGAGTCCACCTTGAATCCCTTGCTCCTTGCTGTCCAAACTTCAAGAATCTGCATTGACGGACAAAGAGGAGCGTAAGCACATAATGCTTAGTGAGGAATGCTCAAAACCAAAACACCATCAATGCAGCGGGTGTTTAAAACACTTTAAAACCAACCCGATTTGCTTTCCAAAACCATGTTTGAAAACTCTTTCAACATCAAGCTCAAAACCATGCATAAACACTATATGCCAAGCTTAAAATAAAACCATGGAAAACACTTCCATTTTGCAACATACCTTTCTTTAACTTGAAAACCACATCAAGCAAGAAACCATTTAAAACCATAGTTCAATCAAATCATTTCATGCATTTAATCAAGGCAACATAAAACCATAATATCATCACATGCCTTTAACAACAAGTCATACATGACTCCAATGCAACATAGGTAATCCATGCTCACATGCATCATTTATCAAATGATAACCAACACTTGTTCAACATACAAGTAACATGCTTTCACTAGCATCATACACATTTCATGCAACAATGCATCTTACCGAGCATCTCATGCTTCTCATGCAAACATACATCAATTCAAGCATCTCATGCTTCACATGCAACCATGCATCATTTCAAGCAATCCCATGCTTCACATGCAACTATGCATCATTTCAAGCAATCCCATGCTTCACATGCAACTATGCATCATTTCAAGCAATCCCATGCTCAACATGATCAAGAACATTATATTAGCTTCCAAGAGATCGACCATATTCACTTTCCAACTTTTCAACCCGATCGGATACGCGGATTACAAGCGTGTCCCAACGCTTCCTACACACTACCCAATCCAAGGTCTTCCAAATGGGCAACAACCTCCATTTGACCTTAACAACCTAAGGTTCCCATGTATGGACTTTTAAACACCACACAACCTTAGCTTTTCCTCAAGGTTACCATGTATGGACTTTCAACCGCCATACACCCTTGACATGCACAAGGTCTTCCCGTATGGACTTTCAACCACCATACAACCTTTGCATAACCGATTGGTAGTTGTAGACATCATCTAACGAGATCCGGGACATCACACACAAGATCCACACATGGACTTAACCATTGCCATTGTGATCTTAACAAGTACAAGGTTCTCACATAAGGACTTTTAACCACCTTATAACCTTTACTCAACCAAGGTCTACCGTGGGCAACAACCTCCACTACGACCTTAAGCAACCGAGGTCCTCCCGTGGGCACACCCTCCACTGACCTCATCTCGTTAGGAATACTTGAGGGGAGTTTACCCGGTCCACACTTGACCACTCCGCCATCAAGGCGACTTTATTCACGGTGCACCCAATCCTATAGCCGGCTAATTATACCCGATCAACGAACCAAGAACCATTCACATCTCTTGCCAACATAACCATCTTACCATAATATCCAATGTTCCACATGCATAAACATAATGCAAAACCATCACATCATTAGCTCAATGATTCACATGCATAAACATAATGCAAAGCCATCACATCATTAGCTTAATGATTCACATGCATAAACAATATGCAAAAGGTAACAATTATCATCATTATCATCATCAATACACTGTTTTTAAGCATCATACAAAGCCAAAGAACCACATGCACACTATGCATCAAAACCACATTTTCAATGTATTAAACCAAGGATCTCTTACCTTGAGCATCCTTTTCAAATGACTTTCAAAACCAGCATTAAACCATGCTAAAAACATGCTTACAAAACAGAATTAAACCATGCAAAAACATATGCATATCAATCATCAACCACATTTGATTTTGAAACCAAATCACTCACAATTCAAAAGCGAAAACCCCCTTCACTTACTCTTGAGCTTAGCAAAGTGGTTTAGACTTAAACTAAGCTCCCAAAAACCTTCAAACCTTGTTTCCAAAAGCTGAAATCCCAACTTCACTCACCGATTACCAAACAAAGCTAGCCAACAAGCCCTCCAAGCTTCCGAAACCTTCCGAAAACACCTCCAAAGCTCAAGGATCAACCTCCCCTGTTTCAAGCACATAAAAACAGAACATTAATGCATTCATATGCATTAAAACACCAGCAACAACAACACAACTCGCTGCTCATCACAAATCTAGCTATTTGGCTACCAAACACAACCGAAATCACCTCCAAACACTTCCAAAACTTAACCCAGCCAAGAATCATCACTTCTAACCATTTTTATACATCAAATAACATGCAAAATGATCACAACCACGTCCTTATACCTCCAGGTATAACAGATCACCAAACACACTCCAAAAACAACCAAAAACTCAAGCCAAACTTAGGAAATTCAACCTATCCGGGATTGCATTGATTAAACCTCAACTTCTAATCATTTTAGCATTCATTTAACATCAATTTAACACCTCAAAACCCTGCTTAAACAGATCACACGAAATTTTCACCAAAATCACCAAATCTTGCATTTTAGCCAAAAATCAAGATCTCAATTGAAAAGCCTTTAATAAAACATAAATCAAGGATTGAGAACTTAGGAATTTCAGTAAAGAACTGATAGTTTAGAGGAGAAGGACGTTCTTACCTCCAAACTTGAATTTCTCCATTTTAGAGCCAAAAAGCTTGATGAATCAACTTGTAAATTGAGAGGTTTTGATGATGAGATGTTTAGGAATCAAATGAGAATTGAAATGAGAGATTAAGATGTCAAAATAAGAGAAAGAAATCTGGAGAATCTTGTTTGGGTAGAGAGAAAATGAGAGAAAAGAGAATTTGAGAGAAAATGGAAAATTAGTTGGAAATTGGTTAAAATGATTTTCCCTCCTTTTCTAAATCTTTAAAATCAGATTTTAGACTTAAAATATCTTAGAAAAATCTGGAGAAATCCTTTTTGGAATAATAGCTCCTTAAAGATTCAAAGTTTCAATCCTTTATAAAACTGTCCCGCAACTTTCAAAAATTACATTTTGGTCACTAGCCAAAATGTCAACCTTCCGAACCTCATTTTCCAAAATTGATTTCACAGTTCACTTTTATATATTAAAAGATGATTTTAGAACATTTTTCCATATTTTTAATGCAACCCGAACTAGGCTTTCCTAAATCCACTCTTATATATTCGATCAGCACTTTGACCGAACCGGTCAACACCCAAAACTTCTGAGCCCAAAACCGGGGCGTTACACAGAATTAAACCATGCAAAAACACATGCATAACAATCATCAACCACATTTGATTTTAAAACCAAATCACACACAATTCAAAGGCAAAAACCCCTTTACTTACTCTTGAGCTTAGCAAAGTTGTTTAGACTTAAACTAAGCTCCCAAAAACCTTCAAACCTTGTTTCAAAAGTTGAAATCCCAACTTCACTCACCGATTACCAAACAAGCCTAGCCAACAAGCTTTCCAACCTTCCGAAAACACCTCCAAAGCTCAAAGATCAACCTCCCCTGTTTCAAGCACATAAAAACAGAACATTAATGCATCCATATGCATTAAAACACCAGCAACATCAACACAACTCGCTCCTCATCACAAAACCAGCAATTTGGTTACCAAACACAACCGAAATCATCTCCAAACACTTCCAAAACTTAACCCAGCCAAGATCCATCACTTCTAACCATTTTTATACATCAAATAACATGCAAAATGATCACAACCACGTCCTTATACCTCCAAGTATAACAGATCACCAATTACACTCCAAAAACAACCAAAAACTCAAGCCAAACTTAGGAAATTCAACCTATCCGGGATTGCATTGATTAAACCTCAACTTCTAATCATTTTAGCATTCATTTAACATCATTTTAACACCTCAAAACCCTGCTTAAACAGATCACACGAAATTTTCACCAAAATCACCAAATCTTGCATTTTAGCCAAAAATCAAGATCTCAATTGAAAAGCCTTTAATAAAACATGAATCAAGGATTGAGAACTTAGGAATTTCAGTAAAGAACTGATAGTTTAGAGGAGAAGGACGTTCTTACCTCCAAACTTGAATTTCTCCATTTTAGAGCCAAAATGCTTGATGAATCAACTTGTAAATTGAGAGGTTTTGATGATGAGATGATTAGGAATCAAATGAGAATTGAAATGAGAGATTAAGATGTTAAAATCAGAGAAAGAAATCTGAGGAAATCTTGTTTGGGTAGAGAGAAAATGAGAGAAAAGAGAATTTGAGAGAAAATAGAAAAATTAGTTGAAAATTGGTTAAAATGATTTCCCTCTCTTTTCTTAATCTTTAAAATCAGATTTTTGACTTAAAATATCTTAGAAAAATCTGGAGAAATCCTTTTTGGAATAATAGCTCCTTAAAGATTCAAAGTTTCAATCCTTTATAAAACTGTCCCGCAACTTTCAAAAATTACATTTTGGTCACTAGCCAAAATGTCAACCTTCCGAACCTCATTTTCCAAAATTGATTTCACAGTTCACTTATATATATTAAAATATGATTTTAGAATATTTTTCCATATTTTTAATGCAACCCGAACTAGGCTTTCCTAAATTCCCTCTTATATATTCGATCAGCACTTTGACCGAACCGGTCAACACCCAAAACTTCTGAGCCCAAAACCGGGGCGTTACACCTTTTCAATTTCTTCAAGATTTGTGAAGCAAAAACTTGTCATCCATTGAGGGAAGAAATGATTGGAGGTAAATCCCGTTCTCAACCTCTAATCAAGGTTCTTTATTGAAATTCCCAAGATTATTGACTATCAATTGATGTTTTTAACTGAGTTATGATAAAAGTTATGGTTTAATATCAAAATCTTTAAAAATTGTGATTTAATTCTTGATTTCCGGATCTGTTTTGATGTGCTCAGTTTTAGATTGATTGTAATTGAGTTTTGAGATGATTATGTGGTTGAGAAAGTGTTTTAGTGATATAGATCCCGAAATCCTTGAGACCTTTGAGTTTTATGATAGTTTTAGTTGAGTTTTTCAGGTGAAATGGAGTAGTTTAGTTGTTGGAGGTATAAAGATTAGTTTATGTTGATTTTGGATGTATGTTGGTGTTTATAAATGATTGGAAGTGATGTATGCTGGCTGTGCATGGTTTAGAAAGCAGTCGATTGAGTTTTCGGTTGTTTCGGATGTGTAAATTGGTGTAGTGTTGGTGAGCAACGAGTTTGTATTTAGTTGCTTGTGTTAATATTCATTTTAATGCATTTAGATCTCTTTTTTGATGACGTGAAAACATGAGATCTTGATCCGGAAGCAAACGAGATATTTTTAAAGGCTTCGAAAGAGTGATTTTCGTGCCGGTGAGACAAGTTTCGCATTGTCGGTGAGTGTGCATATTGTTAAAGCTTTGTAAGCTTGGATACGTTGTATTGAGAGGTTAGTGTAAGCTTGAAGGGCTTAGCTAACCTCGGAAGTAAGTATGGTTTCTTGTTCTCTCGGTTTTCGGTTTTGGAACGGACTACATGGTATATCATGCTCATGTTTTGATGATAATTGTTACTCACTGTTATGCATGGTTTTAAGCATGGTTTTGCTTCTTTTTATCCCATGAAAAGGTTTGGTTCGAATACAAGATGGTACGATCTTGTATGTAATGGTTTTTGTTGTTTAAAGGCATATTTAATTTGGGATATGTGATGATTTTTGGTGATGCATTGAAAGCAGTGAGTTAACATGGTTTTTAAGGATATATTGGCATGGTTTTGATCTATTTTTAATACTCAGATACGTTGGTCGACCACTAGGATGTGAGTGCACTATAATCTATAAATCGTACGTGTGTCTAGCTACGTGACGTAATATGGGGTGAGCCTATTGTGGGTGATAGAGGTGAGCCTATCACTATGGGTTAAGGGTGAGCCTAATTCCATTTGTAGCCATTTCTCCGCGTGGGCATAAATTTCTTTGATTATTACCTCTCCCATGTTGATTTGCCACCCCTTCGATATACTGCAGATAATGGCGAGCCAGAGCCTCTTTACAGTGGATCTGTGCGTGGTTAGCATTAGGCGGCGCTGGAAAAAATAGCTCCAAAGTGCTGCCTCTGGCAGCAAATCTTGGCTGTTGACTGACTCGTTGTTCTTGCCTATCAGCCATTTGTTTTTTTTGGCTTGTAGAGCTCTTTCTTGATTTGGTTGTAGTCAGGTCCCGTCAAATATGATTCCCACTCCCCGTGCGGGTCGCCCCTGATATCTATGATGTAAAAGTTGTTGATCATATCAACGTGGTTGTTGTTAATTCCCTTTGGCTGTCGTGCAAATTAATCCCAGCCCATGTTGTGAATCTTTTCAAAGAGGGAGGGTTCTAACCCAAAGTTCTCATCAGATTGAGTGTAGTGGAATCCCATCTCTTCCCATAGTTGCATTTCTCTATAAAACTTGTTATAGACCTCCTCGATAGTAGGTTTCAAGAACATCTTGTATTGGGTTTTGGAGGTGGTGGCGAGGTTCTTTGATGAAGCCATAATCTTTGAGATGGTTGTTTTCCTAAAGAAAGCAAAAAGAAAGTGAAAGAAAATAAAGAAAAGAAATCTTGGAAGCAAAGACTGTAGAAAGAGTTCAGAGTAAAAGAGAGAGCACAATGAAGAACGAGGTGGGAGAATAGTTGGCCTTATATAGCCGTTTCTCTCCACTGCCTTGGCGGGCACGCTGTCAGCGGGCGAAAAATATTGCAGGATGAATAATGGGGTTCTAGCCGTTATGCAGATATTTGTTCCACTCTTCACGGCAAACTAGTTGTTGCGGCTAGCCGCTATGAAGCCACTAGCCGTTATGCTTGGCTGCTAATTGAGCCTCTCATTTATCCTTTCATCTTTCTTGGTCTATATTCCCTTTCTAACCTGAAATAAAAATAAATACGAAGATTAAAAATTAAATCTAATAGTAATATAAAAATAAAAGTGAAAATTAAAATTAAAATTGAAATAAAATAAATAATTAGGTTATGTTGGGCTGCGCTTTTCCCAAGCATAACCACTTCTTGAGGGTCTTTGTGTTTGGCTATTTGTCTGGGCATATCCTTCCCCTCCTCAGGTGGATGTTGTTGCCAACCTTGTTGCCCTGGCAGGACAAACACCAAGAAAACAAATAGGCTTTTTTAAGCAAATAAATAAAAAAGAGATTTAATGTGCAAATACCAAATAGAAGTGCAGAAATTCAAACACAGTTGATGTTGCCAATCCCCGACAACGACGCCAAAAACATGTAGAGCGTTTAGGTGTTCTCTTTTTATGAGCACAAGTGCACACTCTTGTCAAGGTATAGTATAAAAGATATCGTCTCCCACGGAGATTGGAGCAGCTCCTATGAATGGTTTCCTGCACAAAGATTTAATAAATGCGCCATTAAGTCTCAAGATGTGGAAATATAAAAACACAAGTAAAGATAAAGATAGTAATGAGTGGAATCAGGGAGAGATTGGGTGATAAGCTGGGTACGACAAGTGCAACTCAGTAGCTTGTGAACTACATGGTATATCCTTGAATGTGTTTTGCACTACCATGAATTGATGCCTCATCGGTACTGCGGTGGTAAACTACGACCTTGTCACACGATCGCAGCAGGTCACTGCCATTGCAAGGGTGTGTACTGTCTCGACAAGTGGAATGGAAAGAAGTCATGGCGGCAAGTCTGGTAGACATTCTAAGTTCCGCAGGATAGTCGACAATAATCCCTCCTATTTCTAGGTTAGGATGCTCGAGAGTGCTTAATTTTAGGAGTAGTGTGGAACCAAATTAGACAACTCGGTTGGTAATTCCCTTGCACTTTTGTGCCCGACAAATGGATTATCTCTTTAACTGACTGGTGTGGACTAATTGAACGAAGAAGAAGCATAGATTAAGCAAACTCAAAACTTTAGTGAAAACAACTCAAAACTTTACAACCATTTCCTCAAATTGTTATACATACATGCGCCTAAACACTAGGAGAGTTTGGTCGCGACCCCCAATACTCCAAATTATCTAGCTAACCTCCCATCTTCATTCTTATCGGCAGTTGTCGCTGATCTCTCGCGACAAGCCTTTTTCTCTCTACGAGATATGCCCTTATACCTTTACATACATTGAGTATATATAGGGCTCTTCACCTAAGTTGAGTCCTCCTTGAAGTATGAGTTCTAAAAGTAAATTGCATTAAATACATAATCCTTAATGCTTTAAATATAGACTCTTTGGACATTTCATTCTTCTACAAGTAAAGATAACTACTCCCACTTATCGATCATGACTTAACTCTACCGGCCGCTACATGCTTCAGGAAGCTGCAAGACTGGGGTCATTAGGCTTAAGAAATTGTCCTCTTAAAATCGCAACCCATCTTGGCTAAGTCGATGTAACTCCTGCCCAGGCGGCTCTTGGCGGCAACGCTGCTTCGGCATCGTCCTTGGCGGCATCTTGAGCTGCTTCAGTACAGCTTCTTCCGGTTCCAGCTTTCTGTCTTGTGCTCTCATTTCCTCTCTTTTCCTTGCTATAGCATCTGAATATATAAACCAACTAAAACAGTAACTTTTCTTCACCAATCATAAGATATTTGATAAAAGCATGGTAAAAGAGAAGATGTTGTTATAATGCATGCAATGCACCTAAATATGTCTAAATGAGCTAAAGAATAGCAATAATAAGGGCAGAAATGTGTACAAAATATGTCTACATGAACTCTTGGACACTCTACAATGGACATACGCATGGTACCATCCTTCTTCTTCACGAACAAGACTGGCACACCCCCAAGGTGAAATACTTGGCCTTATGAATCCCTGGTCAAGCAACTCCTGAAGTTGCGTCTTCAACTCCTTAGGTGCCATGAGATAAGGAGCAATGGACACTGCAGTCGTACTCTCATACAACTCTATACCAAACTCAACCTCTCGGTTTGGTGGTAACCTAGGCAACTCTTCTAGAAATACACCCGAAAACACACATACAGCTCGAATGTCTTGCAAACACACTTTCTTCATACCAGGATTCATCACATACGCCAAGAAAGCTTCGCACCCCAACTCCATCATCTGACTCGCTTCAAGAGTCGAAATTGCGTTAGACAAGAACTTCACATTCTCGCCCATGATTACTACTTCGTAATCATCTGCAAGCTTCGGAGTAACAAGATTAACATAAAAATCCACCATAGTTTGGTGTTCAACCAACCAGTCCATTCCAAGAATCACGTCAAATCCCTAAAAAGGTAATTCCGTCAAATCAGCCGAGAAAACATGACCTTGAACAGACAAGGGCACCTCCTATACAGTTTCCTTGTAACAACAGTCTCACTAAGAGAACTTGTAACTTTCATTCCTACATCTAGCATCTCTACAAGAATATCAAGAAAATGCGCATGCTCACTCAAGATGTATGAATGTGTAGATCTCGAATCAATCAATGCTAACAAAGATAGGGATTGCAAGGTGAATGTACCTACAACCACATCAGTGTCATTGCGTCCCTCGCAATGTGCATACACCCTCCTAGGACCACCTCCCTCTCGTTGAACAACAACTACATGGGCCACTCCTCTCTGACCTTCCTCTCTCCTCTGGAAGTTGCCACAGCCTCTCTGCTGTGCAACAATTGGTGCACGACCCTGACCTTTTCCCGCTAACAGGGGACACTCACGTCTCATATGGTTAGTGGATTCACAATGCCAACATGAATTAGCTCCAACCACAGGAGCCTGCACCTCACGAACAGTACGAAGGCGATCCCTCCTCAAGTGATCCCGTGAACCACACGTCCAACATGTACTCTGCTCAAACCTCTACCTGTTGCCCTGAGCTGGTGCAGGTCGCCCAAAGTTACCACGCCTAGCCGCAGGCTGATATCTACGGTCCTGGTTCCTCTTATTATGCCCACCACTAGGGCCAGTATCAGCAGCTCTCTTCCCAAAACCAGAACCACCCCCACGCGAGGTCAGCCCCAAGCATTGCTCTATATCTTTGGCTCGAGTCACGAGCACGTCAAAATCCGTATAATCAGTGGCTAGCATGTACGTCTTTACGTCTTGCACTAGGCCATACCAAAAAGGATTGCATCGGTGCCTATCACTCAGCACCAACTCCAGAGCGTTCTGGCTCAACCCTACAAATTGGACCTTGTACTCAGCTACAGTAATATTACCCTGAATCACGGACATAAACTCTCTCTTTTTTTCGTCCAAGTATCTAACTCCAAGATACTTCCTCTTAAAAGCAGACCAGAAGAACGTCTAATCTACCTCTTCCAGCTCCAATGCTACGGTCGCAGTCATCCACCATGTATATGCATCACCACGCAACAACAATACTGCGCAGCCCAGCTTTCGTGCATCATTGCACCCCATCCAATCCAATATCCGGATCGTACTGGCCAGCAATGCCTTAGACGCCTCGAGAGATAATCTGTGAAACTCTACTCCTCCCAAACTCCTCAATCGCTCCAGTGGAAATCCCACTGGCCCAGCAGCAGTAGCATGTACTTGCACTCCAACAATAGCAACCTGAAATGCTCCCATCATCGACTGCACTAAAGGCGTCCAATCTCCCATCCCCGGACCAACTTGACCTTGTTGTTTCTGCTCCCCACCCCAGGTTGTGGTGGCAGAGGAGGAGGTAAGTTTCCACAAGGCAGAACCTCGTTCTCTTGGCCACGCTGCCCGTCAGCAGGAGCTATCGTTCCAGAATGTAACTCATGTCTCGGTCCCGTTGTGCTAGTTAACATATAAACATGAACATAAAATAAAAAAAAATATCAAGACAACTCTTAACAAGGATCCCAAGACTTTTAAAACCAATTTTAAACATTTCACTAGGTAATAAGGTAATGGGAATCCCAATTTTCCCCCAACGTAGCATAAAGCATACTACATGCACACTTCAACCATCATATGAATCAAGCATCAAGATTCAGCCTAGTCATCATCGTAGAACAGTTCACATCCATATTCGTCCATCATGTATAGCATCACTATCACGCATTCAACATAAGCAAACTTAAACATTCACCAGAAAAAGCTAATATCACCAAAACACATATCCACATCGCAAATCACTTACCAACAACTTACCATCGTCCCAACCTTTCGTAACCTGGCTCTGATACCACCAAATATAACCCTGGCGACCCGTCCTGGCCAATAGACCGAACCAAACGGATCATACGAGGAGTATTGAAGTAAACCAGTAAAGTTTACCTCAATTAACAACCTTTTTTTTCTTTTTAACTTATTTAGATGCAACCTAGGTTCCTATGTGTACGTACACAAGCAATGGATAAAACATCAACCCAAACTCCCATCGATTAAAACCGATTAAGGTTTAGGGACTATTTTTTAAATCTTGATAAATTATAAGGGCTTTTGGCAAATCAAGTTACCAACCTTTAATTAAGTTCGTTACATGATTTACAGTGAAATCTTGGCTCAAAGCGACCTTCAGATATGCAGGTTCAACGGTTTTGAAACAAGCAAGGGTGTTTCGGAACACAGCTGACCGTTCTGATACGAAAGAAGAAGGGACTAAAACTTAAGAAGAAAAAACTTAGAACAATTCAAAAATAGTTTCAACGGTCAAACGTTTCGGAACAGAATGCCCCGTATCGGAACAACCATTTTTGAACACAATTGACAATTTTGATATGCAGGTTTGTTTCGAAACCCATCAAGACACGTTTCGGTACGATGGTTCACAGAGGCAAAATGTTTCGAAACATGTCTCACTGTTCCAGAACACTAAGGCCATTTCAAGCAACTGTTTCGAAACAAGCAAGGGTGTTTCGAAACACTTGGGCTTCCAATGTTCTAAAAAGTTTGTTTAAATCACTTTATGCCCTCTGAAACCATCCCGACACATGCCCTAATAAATAGACAACTTAATTACACATCAATGACCACACATACGAAGCATAAGCAACGTCATAGAATCATTCTCATAAGCTACGAAACTAAAGGCAGGATTCCTAGAAGATAAAAACATCAAAAGGACAAAATCCAAATGCAAGCATAAAACCAAACACAAAGGCCATTTACAAGTCTAAATATGCCCCTCAAACTTGCACAAAACCAGAAAATACAAAACCAACAACATTCAAAGCATTGGACACCCCCATTGCCCTTATTACACTAGTTCAAAAGCGCGACATACTTTTAGCAATATGTCTAGGTGTGATTCCTCGAAGATGGTGCCTCCAAAAGCCTAATTTTCTGCATTGATGAACAAAGAGAGCATAAGCATACAAGCTTTGTAACCCCCTTAGCCCGGTCTAGACGCTTGACCTGAACTACGAAGATTACGCGAGGAAAACCAATGTCAACCCGAAAGTCAACCTTGATTAACGACCCTTTTTTATCTTTTCTAAATGCACATTAAGCCTATGTGATTACTCAAGAGTAAGGAGAGAAAGCCACATTGATCGGAATTCAATTTGGGATTCAATTGTAAGAATTACACTTTTAGGGACCAAAACGTAAATTTTGGAAAATATAAGGACTTTGCAGAATTTAAACCTTCCAATATGTAAATAATCATTTTTCCTGCAAGTCTATAAAATATCAGCTTAAAAGGACATTCCAAGATCCATCAATTGCATCCACAACATCAAGGGCAAAAATGTAAAAAAAAAAGAACTTGAAACAATTCAAAAACACAGACCAACGATCATCCGTTTCGAAACGCTGACCCAGGTATCGAAACGGTCGTATCGAAACAGAGTTGACCATTTCGGTACTCGGGTGCGTTCCGAGACCAGTATTGAAACATGCCTCTCCAGTAGCTAAAGTGTTCCGAAACACCTTCACCCGTTCCGAAACACTATGGCCATTTCAGGCCCATGTTTCAAAATAGACAAGGGTGTTTCGATACACCCTGCCCTACAACCTTACAATTTTCTGGTTTTTCACATTCTTTCATATTCAAACATATCCCAAACCATACCATAACATACCGGCAACATGAATAGACATCATAGAACATATTTAAGAAGCTTAAGCTAAAGCATGGTATCAAACACATGAACATTTAGTCTATAAGAATGGTTCCTAACCACCAAACCAAATAAAGACCTCCAACCTCAAACCAAACCAAAAAGAACCATTTACAAACTTCAAAAGCCATAATAAACTTGCCACAAACATAGGGAGTTCAAAACACATCTCCCAAAAACAACCTTGAATCCCCATTGCCAAATATCAATACTAAAGTATGTAAAAACATCACCATACATGAGCTTTCCTCTTCCTTGGATATTCTTAGCCTTCTCGCTGCCCAAATTCGTCTCAATTATCTGCATTGTTGGTAAAAGAGAGCGTAAGCATATTTTCTTAGTGAGGAAAGCTCTAAAGAAAACCAACAGAACAATGCATCATTCAAAACTCTTTCTCAAAAGCCATTTTCAACAATATGCTCTTTCTATCTCATGCTTGAAAACCATTTCAAAGAAAATCTCCATTTGAAAACACATGTACCTCTATTCTATCTCATGCATTTAACCAATGCAAATCTCATGGCAAAGCCATACACATTCTTGTGAAAACTAAAGCATTCCATATACAAATCTCATATGCATTTCTCATAGCATAAATCATCTCAACATTTGGTACATGTGAACCAAATACATTTTCATATATTATATTGGCATTTCATATTTCATCTTTACTCGGATATGCGAACTAGCTTGACTCAAGGTCAAGTCCTACCCCGGTGGAATCTCTCATCACCGAACTCTCATGGCGATATCTCTCATCGCCACAAAGCTTGGGTATTCACCAAGCCATACCCTGATGGTATGTCTCATCATCGGATTCTCACTTTGGATCGGGATGGCACTACCCCTGTAACACCCCAATTTTGGGCTTGGAAGTTAAGGGTCTGAACCGGACCGGTTTTAATTTCGATTCGAATATAAAAGGTGGTTTTTAGGGAAAGCCTAGTTCGGGATGCATTAAAAATATGGAAAAATATCTAAAAATCCTTTTTTATTATATATAAGAGAGTGGTGAAATCAATTTTACAAAATGGGGTTTGGAAATATGACATTTCAAGTTAGTGACTAAAATGTAATTTTTGAAAAGTTGGTGACTGTTTTAAAAGGATTGAAACTTTGAATCTTTAAGGAGCTAATTTACCCAAT
Source organism: Hibiscus tridactylites (assembly GCA_958450335.1). Taxonomy (NCBI): domain Eukaryota; kingdom Viridiplantae; phylum Streptophyta; class Magnoliopsida; order Malvales; family Malvaceae; genus Hibiscus; species Hibiscus tridactylites. Next base: position 18,536,743 of record OY288278.1, on the reverse strand, counting down.
GGAGGATTTCTCCAGATTTTTCTTAAATATTAAAGATTTATATAATGTTATTTAATAAAAGGAAAAGAGGGAAAATAGATATTTTGGTTTTATAACTAACTTTTGTCAAAATTTTCTCATTTCTTTTTCTCTCAATTTTCCTTCAGCCAAACACATTTTCCCAGCCACCTTTCCTCTGATTTTCATATCTAAAGTTGAGATTCCAATCACTAAATGATTTCTAATCATTTCTACACCAAATCCTCATCATTTGCTTATTGAATTTTCAAGAATTTTGGCTCTAAACAAGGAGAAATCCACATTTAGAGGTATGAACGTCCTTCTCCTCTAAATACTCAGTTCTTTACTAAAATTCCCAAGTTCTCAATCCTTAAATTTAGTTTTATTAAAGGTTTTGATGTTGTGATCTTGGTTTTGGCTTAAAATGCAAGATTTGGATTTAATTTTGAAGAAATTCGAATTAAATGATTGGGCTCTGTTTTGAGATGTCTTTTTGATGTATTTTGGATGTATAAATGATGTGTAATTGAGGTTTAATCAATGCAATCCCGAATAGGTTGATTTTCCTAAGTTTTTAATTGAGTTAATGGTTGTTTTTGGGGTGATTTTGATGTTCTGCTATAGCTGGAGGTATAAGGACGTGATTAGGTCCTTTTTGGATGTTAATTGATGTCTAAGAATGATTGGAGTTGATGGATCTGGGCTGGGTAATGTTGTAGAGGTGTTTGGATGTGATTTCGGTTGTGTTTGGTAGCCGAAATGTGAGTTTTGATGAGAGCAGCGAGTTTAGGTGTTGTGGCTAAAGATTTTAATGCATGATGACGCATTAATCCTCTGCTTTGATGTGTTTAAAACAGGGGAGACATCTTCGGATCCTTGTGGTGTTGATCTGGAGGCTTGATCGGTGTTTCTGCAAGCTTGCGAAACGGAATCGGTGAGTGAAGTTTGGTTTTCAGCTTTGAAACCAATGTTTGAAGGTTATGGGAGCTTAGTTTAAGTCTAAACAACTTAGCTAAGCTCAAGAGTAAGTTTTCGGAGAAACTCTCTTTTTGATGAACCATGAGATGGTTGAATGCAATGTGTTTATTTTGCATGTTTAAATTCTGTTTTGAAAGCATATTTTAGCATGTATAATGTTGGTTTTATAAGCCATGTGTTGAAGGATGCTCAAGGTAAGAGATCCTTGTTTAAACATTGATAAATGTGGTTTGATGCATTGTGATGCTTGATTATTTAATGGCTTGGTTAAATGCTTTAAAACAGTGGATTGATGGTGGTAAATGATGTATATTGTCAAGTGATGTGTTGGTTTAAAAGTACTTGAATCGGATATAGTTAGCCGGCTATAGGATTGGGTGCACCGTGAATAAAGTCGCCTTGGATGTTGAGGGGTTGTGATTGTACCGTAAACTCCATCCAAGTACACTAACAGATGGATAAGATCACAATGGTGGTTAAAAGTCCATGTGTGGATATTGTGTTGTGTGTCCCGTGTTCTCGTTGGTGATGTTATACAACTACCAACTAGTGATGTGGAGGGGTTGTGATTGTATCGTAGACTCCATCACGGGTGTTGAGGGGTTGTGATTATACCGGTAAACTCCACCTTGAGTGTTGGTAGTGTCTATGAAGCGTATGGGACAACGCTTGTAATCCGCGTATCAGATTGTGTTTTGGGTTGAAAAATGGTTATGGGTTATAACTTGAAAGCCAATATGACATGTTGATGAATCGAAGCATGAGATGCTTGGTTTGTATGCATAAATGCATGATAAATGATGTTTTGAAATTAAAGGCCTTGGAAAGGCGTTTTTACAAAGTGCATTATTGTGTTGTTTTGTTAGAGCATTCCTCACTAAGCATACGTGCTTACGCTCTCTCTTTCTTGAACCAATAATGCAGAGCATTGAAGTGCTTTAAGGGCAGCAAGGAGGTCAAGGATCCAAGTGAAAGTCTAAGCTCATGTATGGTGACTATTTTCACAACACTATTAGCTTTTGGTATTTGGCAATGGGAACCTAGTTTGTGTTTTTGGGAGATGTTTTGGACTCCCTAAGTTTGGTTTAATGCCAATGATGATGTTTGAACATGGAAATGGCCATTTGGTATTTGTTTTGAAGATTTGATGCTTGCTTGCTTTTCATCATAGGTTGCATGCCTTTAGACTTGTGGCTTTTCTTGTTTGATGTCATGATTGAGTTTTGATGATCCAAATATGTTCCCTTAATGTTTGATGACTTGTTGGTATGATATGGAGGTCATATGAATGTGTTTGATGGGTTGAAAGGGGGTTAAACCAGAAAAATTCTACATTTCTGGGCAGCCCGTATCGGAACGGGTGCTACTGTTTCGGAACAGGGGGTCTGAAATGGCCTTGGCATTTCGGAACGGGTAGAGCCGTTCCGAAACGTTTTTGCTACTGCCAAGCCCTGTTCCGCAACGAGTTTCGAAACGGTCCCGCGTTTTGGAACAGACATACTCTGTTCCGGAACACTCGACCGTTGGACACTGAATTACATGGTTTTATGTTTTGAAATCTTCACGTTTTAGTCCTGAACTTTGTTAATGCAATTGCTTGAGGTTGGGATGTCCGTTTGAGTTGAAATTTGACAGGGAAGCATGAAACATGATTAATTTCATAATGGTAACTTAAAAATTGGTAAAGTCCTCGTAATTTCCAGAATTTACAAATTGGTCCCTAAATTCGTATGTTGTGCAATTGAGTCCCTAATTGTTTTCCGATTTCTGTGATTTTTGAGTATGCTTATCTCAAGAGTACATCTAGGGTTAATATGTGTTTAGACAAGATTAAAAAGAAAAAAAAAGGGTCGTTAATCAATGTTGACTTTCGGGTTGACTTTGGTTTTCCCCGTGTAATCTTCGTAGTTCGGGTCAACCGTCTAGGCCGGGCTAAGGGGGTTGCATTTGGAGGTATCAGAGCTGAGTTCTCGAGTATTTGGGAACGGTTAAGTGGGTGATAAGTGTATGATTGCTTTGTATGCTTGTTAAGTGAAAGTATGATGTATGAATTGTAAGTATGTTACAATTGTGGTGTATGCTATGGTGAAGCATGTTAGAGGGACCTATTGCCATATCAAAGCTAATGAAATGATTTGTTTTAATTTGAAATGAGCTTGAGTACTTGGATTGCTTACCTTGCTGAGCCTGACTAGGTTTATTGCATTTATGATTGCATTGTATATTGAATGGGACCTCGTAGAGAGACGAGGATTAATACGCGAGCTATGGCTCAAAATGAGAACGAAGAGAATGCTGAAAATGTGGTGGATTTACCTCCTCCACCCAGTGGTGGTGGTGCAGGTGGTGAGGGAGCTGGTGTTGGTGTTGGTGCTGGGGTCGCTGGACCTGAAGCTGGGTAGGGGCAAGCTGCTCCTGACATGACAATGCTGATTCAGGCTATTGCTGGAGCCTTTTAGGCGGCGGTAGCTGGAGCTCATGGAGCTGGGCATCAGGGAGATGCTAATGTTAGACTACCTCTGGAACGCTTGCGCAGTCTGGGAAGGACTGAGTTCAGGGGTTTGTCTGCTGAAGGTTCTGAGTCTTGGTTGGAAAGTACCAAGAGAATTTTGGGACAAATGAACTACAATGAAGTGCATAAGCTGGGCTGTGTAATATCATTGTTGCATGACGATGCGTATACCTGGTGGACAACCACTATCTCCGGAATGGAGGATGCTGATGTGACTTGGACGTTCTTTCTAAACGCGTTCAAGAGGAGGTATCTGGGTGTGTGGTACCTGGATGAAAAGAAAAGGGAATTCATGTCTCTTACTCAAGGGAGCATGTCAGTGGCTGAGTATGAGGTTCAGTTTGTCCGACTCAGTCAGTACGCACCTGAGCTTGTCCCTGATGAGCGAGAGAGGTGTGAACCTTTCCGATATGGTTTGGTGACGGAAGTGAAGACCTATATGCTGGCTGTTGTGTACACTGACTTTGATGTGCTGGTTGCTAGAGCAAAAGACATTGAGTTGAATTTGGGTTTATCTTCTAGAGGTGCTGGTTCTAGTATGAGTAAGCGGGCTGCTGAGTATAGTTCCGGTGGCGGACGGAACAAGAGAGGAAGTGATCGGAAGTATCAGTCTTCAGCAAGGCGTGGTGGTGGAGGGCAAGGTGCGCCTGTTTAGGGGGACAAGGCGAGAGCTGATCAGAACACATGTTGGACATGTGGATCGCGTGGTCATCTGAGGCGTGATTGTCCTCGAGCAGCGAGGGAGGTGCAAGCTCCTGTTGTGGTAACCGTTAATTCGTGCTGGAACTGTGGTTCGGCGGATCACATGAGGAGGGAGTGTCCTCTGTTGGCCGGTGGTGGCCAGGGACGTGCTCCTGGAGTTGTTGCACCACTGAGAGGTCGTGGGCGCGGCCGTGGTAACTTCCAGCGCAGGGAGGATGGTGGAAGGAATGTGGCTCATGTGGTAGCTGTTCAGCCTGAGGGTGGTGGCCAGGCCAGAGTGTATGCTCAGAGGGAAGGGAGGAATGACACGGATGTGATTGCAGGTACTTTCACTTTGCAATCCTTGTCATTACTTTCCTTGATTGATTCTGGATCTACACACTCGTACATATTGCGTGAACATGCTCAATTGCTTGGTTTGCCTGTTGAGTCTTTGGATGTTGGTATGCGTGTAACTAGTTCTTTTGGTGAGACTGTTGTGACGCGAAAGCTTTATAGAAGATGTCCCTTGGTTGTGCAAGATCATGTTTTCATGTTGATCTTATGGAATTGCCTTTCTATGGTTTTGATGTAATCCTTGGTATGGATTGGCTTGTTGAGCATCGAGCTGTAGTGGATTTTGAGAATAAGCGAGTTTCGTTGAAGCTTGCAGATGATTATGAGGTAGTGGTGGTTGGTGAGAATGTGAAGTTTCTTGCCAATGTGGTGTCTACATTAGAAGGGAGCCGGATGCTGAGGCTAGGTTGTGAAGCCTACCTCGCCTTTGTGATGAATCCTAGCTCTAAGGAGTTACGGGTGCAAGATATCAGGACTGTGCGAGAGTTTCCTGGTGTGTTTCTGGAGGAGTTGCATGGATTGCCTCCTAATCGCGAAGTGGAGTTTGGGATTGAGCTGTATGAAAACACAACCCCAGTGTCCATTACTCCTTATCGAATGGAACCTAAGGAGTTGAAAGAGCTGAAGACGCAACTTCAGGAGTTGCTTGGTCGTGGTTTCATTCGGCCGAGTGTGTCACCTTGGGGTGCACCGGTCTTGTTTGTGAAGAAAAAGGATGGCACTATGAGGAAGTGCATTGATTACCGTCAGCCTAACAAGTTGACTATCAAGAATCGGTATCCGTTACCGAGAATTGATGATCTTTTTGATCAATTTCGGGGAGCAGCTGTGTTCCCTAAAATTGACTTAAGGTCAGGGTATTATCAGCTGAAGGTGAAGGATGTGGATGTGCCAAAGACAGCTTTCAGAACGAGGTATGGGCATTATGAGTTTCTTGTGATGCCGTTTGGTTTGACGAATGCTCCTGCAGCTTTCATGGACATTATGAATAGAGTATTCCATGAATACTTGGATAAATTTGTTGTGGTGTTCATTGATGATATTCTCGTGTACTCTCGTACTGAGGATGAGCATGAAGGGCATTTGAGAATTGTGTTACAAGCTTTGCTGGAGAATCAGCTTTATGCCAAGCTGACCAAGTGTGAGTTCTGGCTTAGAGAAGTTGTGTTTCTTGGTCATGTGGTTTCTGCTGAGGGGATTCGTGTTGATCCTCAAAAGATTGATGCAGTGATGAATTGGAAGCCTCCTAAGTCTGTTCATGAAGTCCATAGTTTCCTTGGTTTGGTAGGATACTATCGAAGGTTCGTGGATGGGTTTTCAAAGATTGATGCACCTTTGACGAAGTTGTTGCAGAAGGATGTTAAGTATGAGTGGACGGAAGCGAGACAACATGCTTTTGAGAAGCTTAAGGCAGCTTTAACGCAAGCTCCTATCTTGGTTCAACCTGAACCAGGGAATGAGTTTGTGGTGTATAGTGATGCGTCCTATGTTGGTCTGGGATGTGTGTTGATGCAAGAGAGTAAGGTAGTGGCTTATGCATCGCGTCAGTTGAAGGTGCATGAGCGCAATTATCCTACGCATGACATTGAGTTAGCTGCGGTGGTTTTTGCTTTGAAAATTTGGAGACATTACCTGTATGGTGAGAAGTGTACTATGTACACGGACCACAAGAGTTTGAAGTATCTGATATCTCAGAAAGAGTTGAATCTTAGGCAACGACGTTGGGTGGAGTTTCTTAAGGATTACGATTTGACTATCGAGTACCATCCGGGTAAAGCTAATGTTGTAGCGGATGCCTTGAGTAGGAAGGTAGCTGTTGAGTTGAGGGCTATGTTTGCCAATTTGAGCATTTCACGTGATGGTGGTCTTGTGGCTGAGTTGCAAGTGAAACCATCCTTGATTCAGTTGATTAAGGAAAAACAGTTGTTGGATGATTCCTTGGTGCCACATGCTCAGGATATTGCAGAGGATAGGCCATCGGATTTCTGCTTTAATGAACATGGAGTTTTATGCTTTGGGAGTCGGATAGTAGTGCCCAATGATGTTGATTTGAGGCGTGCTATTCTGACTGAAGCTCATAGTAGTCCTTTTGCTATGCACCCTGGTAGTACTAAGATGTACCGTGATCTTCGTGATGAGTACTATTGGGTGGGTTTAAAGAAGGATGTTGCTGAGTTTGTAAGCAAGTGCATGGTATGTCAGCGAGTTAAAGCTGAGCATCAGTTTCCTTCAGGGTTGTTGCAACCGTTGAGGATTCCTGAGTGGAAGTGGGAAAGGATTACCATGGACTTTGTGTCTGGTTTGCCTTTGTCGCCATCGAAGAAGAATTCGGTGTGGGTGATTGTGGATCGTCTGACGAAGTGTGCGCATTTCTTGCCTATGCATACTACGTACACTTTGGATAAGCTTGCAGAACTGTACATTGCTGAGATTGTGCGGTTGCATGGTGTGCCAAAGTCGATTGTATCGGATAGAGATCCGAGGTTTACATCGCGTGTCTGGCAGTGTTTGCATCAGGCATTGGGTACACGGTTGAATTTCAGTACATCTTATCATCCGCAGTCGGATGGACAAAGTGTGTTATTTAGGTGTTAAGGGATATGTTGAGATGTTGCGTGATTGAGTTTCAGGGTTCTTGGGAGAAACATTTGCCTTTGGTTGAGTTTGCCTATAATAATAGTTATCAGGCAAGTATTCAAATGGCACCTTATGAAGCTTTGTACGGAAGGAAGTGTAGGACTCCTCTTTGTTGGGCTGAAACAGGTCAGAAGTTGGTTTCGATGCCAGCTTTGTTGAAAGGAACCACCGAGAAGGTGAAGCTCATTTGTGAGCGTTTGAAGGCAGCTTCTGATTGGCAAAAGTCTTACGCGGAATTGAAGCGTAAGGAGATTGAGTATGCGGTGGGTGACAGTGTGTTTTTGAAAGTTTCGCCTTGGAAAAAGGTGATGAGGTTTGGCCGAAAGGGTAAGTTCAGCCCTAGATACATTGGACCATACGAGGTGATTGAGCGTGTGGGTCCTGTTGCGTACAAGTTGAGGTTACCGCAAGAGCTAGAAAAGATTCATGATGTGTTTCATGTTTCTATGCTTCGGAAGTATAGATCAGATCCTTCTCATGTGATGCCTGTGGAGGAAGTGGAGTTGAATCCGGATTTGACCTATGATGAGGAACTAGTGAAGATTCTGGATTCGGATAGTAAAGTTCTTCGAGGCAAGACCATTGAGTTGGTAAAGGTGTTGTGGAAGCATCGGGGTGCTGAGGAAGCCACGTGGGAACGGAAGGATGACATGTTGAAGCAGTTTCCGTACCTTTTTCCTTCAGGTAAATTTCAAGGACGAAATTTCTTAAGGGGGGAGAGTTGTAACACCCCAATTTTGGGCTTGGAAGTTTAGGGTCTAAACCGGACTAGTTTTAATTTCGATTCGAATATAAAAGGTGGTTTTTAGGGAAAGCCTAGTTCGGGATGCATTAAAAATATGGAAAATATCTAAAAATCCTCTTTTATTATATATAAGAGAGTGGTGAAATCAATTTTACAAAATGGGGTTTGGAAATATGATATTTCAAGTTAGTGACTAAAATGTAATTTTTGAAAAGTTGGTGACTGTTTTAAAAGGATTGAAACTTTGAATCTTTAAAGAGCTAATTTACCCAAGGGAGGATTTCTCCAGATTTTTCTTAAATATTAAAGATTTATATAATGTTATTTAATAAAATGAAAAGAGGGAAAATAGATATTTTGGTTTTATAACTAACTTTTGTCAAAATTTTCCCATTTCTTTTTCTCTCAATTTTCCCTCAGCCAAACACATTTTCCCAGCCACCATTCCTCTGATTTTCACATCTAAAGTTGAGATTCCAATCACTAAATGATTTCTAATCATTTCTACACCAAATCCTCATCATTTGCTTATTGAATTTTCAAGAATTTTGGCTCTAAACAAGGAGAAATCCACATTTAGAGGTATGGACGTCCTTCTCCTCTAAATACTCAGTTCTTTACTGAAATTCCCAAGTTCTCAATCCTTAAATTGAGTTTTATTAAAGGTTTTGATGTTGTGATCTTGGTTTTGGCTTAAAATGCAAGATTTGGATTTAATTTTGAAGAAATTCGTATTAAATGATTGGGCTCTGTTTTGAGATGTCTTTTTGATGTATTTTGGATGTATAAATGATGTGTAATTGAGGTTTAATCAATGCAATCCCGAATAGGTTGATTTTCCTAAGTTTTTACTTGAGTTAATGGTGGTTTTTGGGGTGATTTTGATGTTCTGCTATAGCTGGATGTATAAGGACGTGATTAGGTCCTTTTTGGATGTTAATTGATGCCTAAGAATTATTAGAATTGATGGATCTTGGTGGGGTAATGTTGTAGAGGTGTTTGGATGTGATTTCGGTTGTGTTTGGTAGCCGAAATGTGAGTTTTGATGAGAGCAGTGAGTTTAGGTGTTGTGGCTGAAGATTTTAATACATGATGATGCATTAATCCTCTGCTTTGATGTGTTTAAAACATGGGAGACATTTCCGGATCCTTGTGGTGTTGATCCAGAGGCTTGATCGGCGTTTCGGCAAGCTTGCGAAACAGAATTGGTGAGTGAAGTTTGGTTTTCAGCTTTGAAACCAATGTTTGAAGGTTATGGGAGCTTAGTTTAAGTCTAAACAACTTAGCTAAGCTCAAGAGTAAGTTTTCGGAGAAAATCTCTTTTTGATGAACCATGAGATGGTTGAATGCAATGTGTTTATTTTGCATGTTTAAATTCTGTTTTGAAAGCATATTTTAGCATGTATAATGCTGGTTTTATAAGCCATGTGTTGAAGGATGCTCAAGGTAAGAGATCCTTGTTTAAACATTGATAAATGTGGTTTCATGCATTATGATGCTTGATTATTTAATGACTTGGTTTAGGGATCCAAACCTAGTGCATTGAAGTGCTTTAAGGGCAGCAAGGAGGTCAAGGATCCAAGTGAAAGTCTAAGCTCATGTATGGTGACTATTTTCACAACACTATTAGCTTTTGGTATTTGGCAATGGGAACCTAGTTTGTGTTTTTGGGAGATGTTTTGGACTCCCTAAGTTTGGTTTAATGCCTATGATGATGTTGGAACATGTAAATGGCCATTTGGTATTTGTTTTGGAGATTTGATGCTTGCTTGCTTTTCATCATAGGTTGCATGCCTTTAGACTTGTGACTTTTCTTGTTTGATGCCATGATTGAGTTTTGATGATGCAAATATGTTCCCTTAATGTTTGATGACTTGTTGGTATGATATGGAGGTCATATGAATGTGTTTGATGGGTTGAAAGGGGGTTAAACCAGAAAAATACTGCATTTCTGGGCAGCCCGTATCGGAACGGGTGCTACTGTTTCGGAACAGGGGGTCTGAAATGGCCTTGGCGTTTCGAAACGGGTAGAGCCTTTCCGAAACATTTTTGCTACTGCCAAGCCCTGTTCCGCAACGGGTTTCAAAACGGTCCCACGTTTCGGAACGGACATACTCTGTTCCGGAACACTCGACCGTTGGACACTGAATTACATGGTTTTATGTTTTGAAATCTTCACGTTTTAGACCTGAACTTTGTTAATGCAATTGCTTGAGGTTGGGATGTCTGTTTTAGTTGAAATTTGACAGGGAAGCATGAAACATGATTAATTTCATAATGGTAACTTAAAAATTGGTAAAGTCCTCGTAATTTCTAGAATTTACAAATTGGTCCATAAATTTGTATGTTGTGCAATTGAGTCCCTAATTGTTTTCCGATTGCTGTGATTTTTGAGTATTCTTATCTCAAGAGTACATCTAGGGTTAATATGTGTTTAGACAAGATTAAAAAGAAAAAAAAGGGTCGTTAATCAAGGTTGACTTTCGGGTTGACTTTGGTTTTCCCCGTGTAATCTTCGTAGTTCGGGTCAACCGTCTAGGCCGGGCTAAGGGGGTTACAACCCCCATTGCCTGACTCCAAAGAGCACGTGCGAATTTTTAGTTTATAGTGCACTCTCATCCTATTGATCGATCAATTATATCTGATAAGTATCTCATCTTCTATGCCAATATATTATGTCAAAATATCATCTCACCTACTGTTTTTATGCAACATTCCTCGAGTCTTTCTCATCTCATTTCAAACTCATATCTCATGCTTTGCTCACCGATTCGCACTCACCGATTACGTTTCACTTGCATGCTGAAATGATATCTAACCTCCCGACACTTTCGGATCAACGCCAAAAGCGTCTGAAGATGTCTCCCATGTTCATTACACATAAGAGAAGAGGATTAATGCATCATCATGCATTGAAATCACTAGCCAACTAAACAAACTCGCTGCTCTACTCAAAAGCACCATTTTGGCTACCCAAAACAACCGAAATCTTATCCATACTCTTCCAAAACAAAACCCAGCCAAGATCTAACACATCTAATCATTTCTAAACCTCAATCAACAACAAAAATCACCATAAACTCGTCCTTATATCTCTAGCAACAACAGAACACCAAAACCACCCCAAAAACCACCAATCTAGCATGTAAAACTTAGGGATCCAAACCTATTCGGATTTGTTAGATAAAACCTCATTTATAACATCAATTACCATCCAAAATATATTAGAAATCAACCTCAAAAAAGAGCCTAACCAATAGTTACGAAAATCATCAAGATGTAACGCCCCGGTTTTGGGCTTAGAAGTTTTGGGCGTTGACCGGTTTGGTCAAAGTGCTGTTCGAATCTAAAAAGGTGAAATTAGGAAAGCCTAGTTCGGGTTGCATTAAAAATATGGAAAAATGTTCTAAAATCATCTTTTAATATATATAAGTGAACTGTGGAATCAATTTTACAAAATGAGTTTTGGAAGGGTGACATTTTGGCTAGTGACCAAAATGTAATTTTTTAAAGTTGCGTGACTGTTTTAGAAAGGATTGAAACTTTGAATCTTTAAGGAGCTATTTACCCAAAGGGAGTTTCTCCAGATTTTTCTAAGATATTTTAATGTCTAATTCTGATTTTAAAACAAAAGAAAAGTGGAGGGAAATCATTTTCTCTATTTTGCAACTAACTTTCTATTTTTCCCAATTTTCCTTTCTCTCATTTTCTCTCAACCCAAACAATTTCTCTCCAGAGAATTTCTTCTGATTTTGTCACCTAAATCTCTCCTTTCAACTCTCTTTTGATTGCTAATCATTACATCAACAAAACCTCACCATTTGCTAGTTGATTCTTCAAGCTTTTTGGTTCTAAAAGAGGAGAAACTCAAGTTTGGAGGTAAGAACGTCCTTCTCCTCTAAACTCTCAGTTCTTTACTGAAATTCCTAAGTTCTCAATCCTAAATTGATGTTTTATTAAAGGCTTTTAAGTTGTGTAATGGATCTTGGCTTAAAATGCAAGATTTGGTGATTTTTGATAGATTTTCGTTTGATCTGTTAAAGCTGTGATTTGAGATGTGTTTTTGATGATTAATGAATGTTAATTTGATAAGGAATTGAGTTTTGATCAATGCAATCCCGGATAGGTTGAATTTCCTAAGTTTAGCTTGTGATTCTTGGTTGTTTTTGAGGTGATCTTGTGGATCTGATGTTGCTGGAGGAATAAGGATGTTGTTAGGTTCTTTTTAGATGTTAAATGATGTTAAAGGATGTTTAGTTTTGATGGTTTATGGCTGGGCTTTGTTGTGGAGTGGTTTGGATGCATTTTCGGTTGTGTTTGGTGGCCGAAAATGGAGTGTGGATGAGAGCAGCGAGTTTAGGTGCTTTCATTGAAGCTATTAATGCATGGTGATGCATTAATCCTCTGCTTTGATGTGTTTAAAACAGGGGAGTCATCTTTGGATCCAAGTGGTGGTGATCCGGAAGCTGGATTTGTGCTTCGGCGAGAGGCGAGGTGGAATCGGTGAGTGAAATTGGGTTTTCAGCTTTGAAACCAATGTCTTGCGAGCTTAGTTTAAGTCTAAACAACTTTACTAAGCTCAAGTGTAAGTTTTCGGAAAAACTCTCTAGTGGTGGCCATGGTTTGGTTGTTATGCAATGTGGTTTGTTGCATGTTTTAAATTCTGTTTTGAAAGCATGATTTAGCATGGTTATTGCTGATTTTGTAAGCCATATGTGGAAGGAAGCTCAAGGTAAGAGTTCCTTGTTTTTGAGCATTGTTAAAATGTGGTTTGATGCATATAAATGCATGATGTTTATGGCTTGGTTAAATGCTTTAAAACAGTGGATTATTTGATGAAAATGATGTATATTGGCAAGTGATGTTTTGAAAAAGGTTAAGGTCACTAAGGTGGTTAAAAGTCCTTGAGTGAGCCTTGTGGATTCTAAGAACTTCATGGTGGTTAAAAGTCCATGATGATTCTTGTTAAGGTCACTAAGGTGGTTAAAAGTCCTTGAGTGAGCCTTGTTACTTAAGAACATCAAGGTGGTTAAAAGACCTTGGATGGTTCTTGTTAAGGACACAAAGGTGGTTAAAATTCCTTGTGTGGTCCTTGCCATGGTGTTTAAAAGTCCATGGGCCAAGGTGTTTAAAAGTCCTTGGGGCCAAGGTGTTTAAAAGTCCTTGGGGTGAAGCTTGTAAGAACACAAAGGTGGTTAAAAGTCCCTGTGTGGTTCTTGTGAATTATAAGATCACAATGGTGTTTAAAAGTCCATGTGTGAGTCTTATGTTGATCTTGTTTTAAAAGATGGAACTTATCACTTGTGCCAATATGACATGAATTGATATGGAAACATGTAATGCTTGTTTAAATTGCTTTGAGCATGAGTAATGATGATTTGAAGTATGATTTATAAAGTGTTTTATAAATGCATTATTGAATGGTTTTTAATGAGCATTCCTCACTAAGCTTTTGCTTACGCTCTCTTCCGTTTTCTTAAATCAATAATGTAGATCATTAAGGTACCTAAGGGCATCAAGGAAGGCAAGCAAACAAGTGGGATTTAAGCTCAAGTATGGAAAGGTTTTCTTGTACTTCTTTAGCTTTTGGCATTTGGCAATGGGGGGACCTATGTGAATGTTTTGGGAGATGTTTTGAACTCCCTAAGTATGTTGAATGTTGTTGAGATTGCTGGATTTGTAATTGGCCTTTACATGTTGCTTTGGAGGTTATATGCTTGAATGGTTGCTTGTGTAGGAAGCATGCCATTAGATTTGGGGCTTTTTATATATGATGATATAATGTTGATTAGTTGATACAAATATGTCTCTTGTATGTTGTATGAGTTGTTGGTAAAGTTTGGTAGCATTTGGAGCATGATTGGATGATCAATTGTATGTTTAAGCAAGTCTTTTACTGCATTCTGTGCAGGGCGTTTCGGAACAGAGACTACCGTTTCGGAACGGGTGCCTTGAATCAGCCCAGGCGTCCGAAACGGTAGGCACCGTTCCGAAACGGAATGGCCACTGCCAGCCCTCGTTTCGGTACGCGTTGCGGAACGGCCCCGCGTTTCGAAACGGGCTCTCCCTGTTTCGGAACACGTGACCGTTGGGGGCTGACATTGGTAGTTAAATGTTTTGGAATGTTTGCGTTTTGGTCCTGAATCTTGTTTGTGCAATTGTGTGAGCTTGGGATGTCCTTTTGAGCTGAAAATTGACAGTGGAGCATGAAACCTGACTAATTTCAAGATGGTAACTTTAATTTGGGTTAAGGCCTTATAGTTTTCAGAATTTACAATTTGGTCCCTAAAGTTGCAAATTGTTCAATTGGGTCCCTGTTTGATCTCTGATGTTTATGATCTTTGAGCATGTTGTTTGTATGATCATAACTAGGGTTAATGAGCATCTAGACAAGTTTAAAAAGGAAAAAAAGGGTCGTTAATCAAGGTTGACTTTCGGGTTGACTTTGGTTTTCCCCGTGTGACTTTCTTAATTCGGGTCAACCGTCTAGGCCGGGTTAAAGGGGTTACATTTGGTGGTATCAGAGCCAGGTTCTCGAGTAATTGGGAATGAATGTGTGCATGATTGAAGTATGTATGCCTTGTATGCTTGTTGAGTGAAAGCATGTTGAGAGGTATGGGATTTTGATGCAATTGAGTTGTATGTTGTGGTGTAGCATGTTGTGGGTACCCATTGCCAAATCAAAGCTAATGAAATGATGTTGATTTTGAATGAAATTGAGCTTGAATACTTGGATTGCTTACCTTGCTGGACCTGACTTTGTTTATTTGCATTGTGATTGCATGGTAAAAGTATGGCACCACGTAGAGAGTTGGGAAGTAATGTGCAAGCTACGGCTCCGAATGAGAACGAGAATGAGGAAAACGCGGGTAGTGCGGTGTTACCTCCTCCTCCACCTGGTGGTGGTGGTGCTGAGGGAGAAAGAGCTGAAGCTGCAGCTGGTGCTGGAGTTGCTGGTCCTGAGGTTGGTCAGGGGCAAGCTATGCCTGACATGACGATGTTGGTACAAGCTATTGATGGTGCTTTTCGAGCGGCAGTAGCTGGAGCTCAAGGAGCTGGGCATCAGGGAGATGCTGGAGTTAGACTACCTTTGGAGCGTTTGCGCAGTCTTGGTGGGACTGAGTTCAGGGGTATGTCTGCTGAGGGTTCTGAATCCTAGATGGAGAGTACCAAGAGGATCTTGGGTCAGATGAGTTGCACTGATGTGCAAAAGCTGGGTTGTGTTGTATCCTTGCTACAGGATGATGCTTATACGTGGTGGACGACCACTATAGCTGGGATGGCTGAAGCTGATGTAACTTGGACATTCTTCCAGAATATGTTCAAGAGGAGGTATCTTGGTGTGAGGTACCTGGATGAAAAGAAGCGTGAGTTCATGTCTCTTACCCAGGGGAGCATGACAATGGCCGAGTATGAGGTGCAGTTTGTGCGACTCAGTCAGTATGCACCTGAGCTGGTACCTGATGAACGAGCAAGGTGCGAAAGATTTCGTTATGGTTTAGTGACGGATGTGAAGATGTATGTGCTAGCCACTGGGTATGATGATTTTGATGTGTTAGTGGGCCGAGCTAAGGATATTCAGATGAATTTGGGGTTATCTGCTAAGAGTGCTGGTTCAAGTGTTGGAAAGCGAGCTGCTGAGTTTAGTTCCGGTGGTGGACGGAACAAGAGGGGACGTGATCAGAAGTATCAGTCCTCAGCCAAGAGAGGTGGTGGTGTATCCGCTCGAGGAGGCAATGCTAGAGCTGATCCGAGTGCTTGTTGGATATGTGGTTCACGTGGTCACATGAAGCGTGATTGTCCTCGTGCTATGAGGGAGGTGCAAGCTCCTGTTGCGGCAGCTGGTAATGGGTGCTGGAATTGTGGATCTGCGGACCACTTGAGGCGAGATTGTCCTATGTTGGCTGGTGGCCAAGTGCGTGCTCCTGTTGTTGCTGCTCCGCAGAGAGGTCGTGGGCGCGGCCGTGGTAATTTCCAGCGGGGAGAGGAAGGTGGTCGTGGAGTGGCCCATGTTGTGGCTATTCAGACTGAAGGTGGAGGTCAAGCTAGGGTGTATGCTCAGCGGGAGGGGAGGAATGATGCGGATGTGATTGCAGGTACCTTTACTTTGCAATCCTTGTCATTGATTTCCTTGATAGATTCTGGATCTACGCATTCATATATTTTGCGTGAGCATGCTGAATTGCTTGGTTTGCCTGTTGAGTCTTTGGATGTTGGTGTTCGTGTCACTAGTTCTTTGGGTGAAACTGTTGTGACTCGAAGGTTGTATAGAAGGTGTCCTTTGGTTGTTCAAGGACATGTTTTTCATGTTGACCTTATGGAGCTGCCTTTCTATGGTTTTGATGTAATCCTTGGTATGGATTGGCTTGCTGAGCATCGTGTTGTTTTGGATTGTGAGAATAAGCGTGTTTCGCTGAAGCTTGCGGATGATTATGAAGTTGTTGTGGTTGGTGAGAATGTGAAGTTTCTTGCCAATGTGGTGTCTACGTTGGAGGCGAGCAGGATGCTAAGGCAAGGTTGTGAGGCTTATCTAGCTTTTGTGATGAATCCTAGCTCTAAGGAGTTGCGGGTTCAAGATATCAGAGTTGTGAAGGAGTTTCCTGGAGTGTTTCCTGAGGAGTTGCCTGGTTTACCTCCTAATCGTGAGGTGGAGTTTGGAATTGAGCTGTATGAGAATACAACTCCTGTGTCCATTACCCCTTATAGAATGGCACCTAAGGAGCTGAAGGAGCTGAAGACGCAGTTGCAAGAGTTGCTTGATCGTGGTTTTATCCGGCCAAGTGTGTCACCTTGGGGTGCATCGGTCTTGTTTGTGAAGAAGAAGGATGACACTATGAGAATGTGCATTGATTGCCGTCAGCTGAACAAGTTGACTATCAAGAATCGGTATCCTTTGCCGAGAATTGATGATCTCTTTGATCAACTTCGGGGAGCAGCTGTGTTCTCTAAGATTGATTTGAGGTCAGGGTATTACCAGTTGAAGGTGAAGGATGTGGATGTGCCTAAGACAGCTTTCAGGACAAGGTATGGGCATTATGAGTTCCTTGTGATTCCGTTTGGTTTGACAAATGCTCCTGCTGCTTTCATGGACATGATGAATCGTGTGTTTCATGAATACCTGGACAAGTTCGTTGTGGTGTTCATTGATGATATCCTCGTGTACTCGCGTACTGAGGAGGAGCATGAAGAGCATTTGAGGATTGTTTTGCAAGCTTTGTTGGAGAATCAGCTTTATGCTAAGCTGAGCAAGTGCGAGTTCTGGCTTAAGGAGGTGGTGTTTCTTGGGCATGTAGTTTCTATTGAAGGGATTCATGTTGATCCTCAGAAGGTTGAAGCGGTGATGAACTGGAAGGTTCCTAAGTCTGTTCATGAGGTTCGTAGTTTCCTTGGTTTGGCAGGATACTATCGGAGGTTTGTGGATGGGTTTTCTAAGATTGCTGCACCTTTGACGAAGTTGTTGCAAAAGGATGTTAAGTATGAGTGGACGAAAGCGAGACAACAGGCTTTTGAGAAGCTGAAGGCGGCTTTGACGCAAGCTCCTATCTTAGTTCAGCCTGAATACGGGAAAGAGTTTGTGGTCTACAGTGATGCGTCCTATGTTGGTTTAGGATGTGTGCTGATGCAAGAGGGTAAGGTGGTTGCTTATGTATCGCGGCAGTTGAAGGCGCATGAGAGCAATTATCCTACGCATGATATTGAGTTGGCAGCAGTGGTCTTTGCTCTGAAGATTTGGAGACATTATCTGTATGGTGAGAAGTGTACTGTGTACACGGATCACAAGAGTTTAAGGTATCTGATGTCTCAGAAGGAGTTGAATCTTAGGCAGCGGCGTTGGTTGGAGTTGCTCAAGGACTATGATCTGACGATTGAGTACCATCCTGGAAAGGTTAATGTTGTGGCGGATGCCTTGAGCAGGAAGGTAGCTGTTGAGCTGAGGGCTATGTTTGCCAGTTTGAGTATATCGCATGATGGTGGTCTTATAGCTGAGTTGCAAGTGAAGCCATCTTTGGTTCAGCTGATCAAAGAAAAGCAGTTGCTGGATGATTCTTTGGTACCGCATGTTCAGGATATCGCGGAGGGTAGGCCTTCGGATTTCTGCTTTAATGATGATGGTGTGTTGTGTTTTGGTAGTCGAATAGTAGTGCCCAATGATGTTGAGTTGAGGCGTGCTATTCTGACTGAAGGTCATAGTAGTCCTTTTGCTATGCACCCTGGTAGTACCAAGATGTATCGTGATCTTCGTGATGAGTACTATTGGGTGGGTTTGAAGAAGGATGTTGCGGAGTTTGTGAGTAAGTGTTTGTTGTGTCAGCGAGTTAAGGCTAAGCATTAGGTTCCTTCAGGGTTGTTGCAACCGTTGAGAATCCCTGAATGGAAGTGGGAAAGGGTTATCATGGATTTTGTATCTGGTTTACCTTTGTCACCATCAAAGAAGAATTCGGGTTGGGTGATTGTGGATCGTCTGACGAAGTGTGCGCATTTCTTGCCTGTGCATACTACGTTTTCTTTGGATAAGCTTGCGGAGCTGTACATTGCTGAGATTGTGCGGCTGCACGGTGTGCCTAAGTCGATTGTGTCGGATAGGGATCCGAGGTTCACATCGCGTTTCTGGCAGTGTTTGCATCAAGCTTTGGGTACAAGGTTGAATTTCAGTACATCCTATCATCCTCAGTCGGATGGACAATCAGAGCGTGTTATCCAGATTTTGGAGGATATGTTGAGGTGCTGCGTGATTGAGTTTCAGGGCTCTTGGGAGAAGCATTTGCCTTTGGTGGAGTTTGCTTATAACAATAGTTATTAGGCGAGTATACAAATGGCACCTTATGAGGCTTTGTACGGGAGGAAGTGTAGGACTCCTCTTTGTTGGGCTGAAACGGGTCAGAAGTTGGTTTCGATGTCGGCTTTGTTGAAAGGAACCACCGAGAAGGTGAAGCTCATTTGTGAGCGTTTGAAGGCGGCTTCTGATCGGCACAAGTCTTACGCGGATTTGAAGCGTAAGGAGGTTGAGTATGCGGTGGGTGACCGTGTGTTCTTGAAGGTTTCGCCTTGGAAGAAGGTGATGAGGTTTGACCGGAAGGGTAAGTTGAGCCCTAGGTACATTGGACCATATGAGGTGGTTGAGCGTGTGGGTCCTGTTGCGTATCGGTTGAGGTTACCTCAAGAGTTGGAGAAGATTCATGATGTGTTTCATGTTTCTATGCTCCGGAAGTATAGATTTGATCCTTCGCATGTAATGCCTGTGGAGGAAGTGGAATTGAATCCGGATTTGACCTATGATGAGGAACCGGTGAAGGTTCTGGATTCGGATAGCAAGGTTCTTCGTGGCAAGACCATTGAGTTGGTGAAGGTGCTGTGGAAGCATCGTGGTGTTGAGGAAGCCACGTGGGAGCGGAAGGAAGACATGCTGAAGCAGTTTCCTTATCTCTTTCCTACAAGTAAATTTCGAGGACGAAATTTCTTAAGGGGGGGAGAGTTGTAACGCCCCGATTTTGGGCTTAGAAGTTTTGGGCGTTGACCGGTTTGGTCAAAGTGCTGTTCGAATCTAAAAAGGTGAAATTAGGAAAGCCTAGTTCGGGTTGCATTAAAAATATGGAAAAATGTTCTAAAATCATCTTTTAATATATATAAGTGAACTGTGGAATCAATTTTACAAAATGAGTTTTGGAAGGGTGACATTTTGGCTAGTGACCAAAATGTAATTTTTGAAAGTTGCGTGATTGTTTTAGAAAGGATTGAAACTTTGAATCTTTAAGGAGCTATTTACCCAAAGGGAGTTTCTCCAATTTTTTCTAAGATATTTTAATGTCTAATTCTGATTTTAAAACAAAAGAAAAGTGGAGGGAAATCATTTTCTCTATTTTGCAACTAACTTTCTATTTTTCCCAATTTTCCTTTCTGTCATTTTCTCTCAACCCAAACACTTTCTCTCCAGAGAATTTCTTCTGATTTTTTCACCTAAATCTCTCCTTTCAACTCTCTTTTGATTGCTAATCATTACATCAACAAAACCTCACCATTTGCTAGTTGATTCTTCAAGCTTTTTGGTTCTAAAAGAGGAGAAACTCAAGTTTGGAGGTAAGAACGTCCTTCTCCTCTAAACTCTCAGTTCTTTACTGAAATTCCTAAGTTCTCAATCCTAAATTGATGTTTTATTAAAGGCTTTTAAGTTGTGTAATGGATCTTGGCTTAAAATGCAAGATTTGGTGATTTTTGATAGATTTTCGTTTGATCTGTTAAAGCTGTGATTTGAGATGTGTTTTTGATGATTAATGAATGTTAATTTGATAAAGAATTGAGTTTTGATCAATGCAATCCCCGATAAGTTGAATTTCCTAAGTTTAGCTTGTGATTCTTGGTTGTTTTTGAGGTGATCTTGTGGATCTGATGTTGCTGGAGGAATAAGGATGTTGTTAGGTTCTTTTTAGATGTTAAATGATGTTAAAGGATGTTTAGTTTTGATGGTTTATGGCTGGGCTTTGTTTTGGAGTGGTTTGGATGCATTTTCGGTTGTGTTTGGTGGCCGAAAATGGAGTGTGGATGAGAGCAGCGAGTTTAGGTGCTTTCATTGAAGCTATTAATGCATGGCGATGCATTAATCCTCTGCTTTGATGTGTTTAAAACAGGGGAGTCATCTTTGGATCCAAGTGGTGGTGATCCGGAAGCTTGATTTGTGCTTCGGCGAGAGGCGAGGTGGAATCGGTGAGTGAAATTGGGTTTTCAGCTTTGAAACCAATGTCTTGCGAGCTTAGTTTAAGTCTAAACAACTTTACTAAGCTCAAGTGTAAGTTTTCGGAAAAACTCTCTAGTGGTGGCCATGGTCTGGTTGTTATGCAATGTGGTTTGTTGCATGTTTTAAATTCTGTTTTGAAAGCATGATTTAGCATGGTTATTGCTGATTTTGTAAGCCATATGTGGAAGGAAGCTCAAGGTAAGAGTTCCTTGTTTTTGAGCATTGTTAAAATGTGGTTTGATGCTTATAAATGCATGATGTTTATGGCTTGGTTAAATGCTTTAAAGCAGTGGATTATTTGATGAAAATGATGTATATTGGCAAGTGATGTTTTGAAAAAGGTTAAGGTCACTAAGGTGGTTAAAAGTCCTTGAGTGAGCCTTGTGGATTCTAAGAACTTCATGGTGGTTAAAAGTCCATGATGATTCTTGTTAAGGTCACTAAGGTGGTTAAAAGTCCTTGAGTGAGCCTTGTTACTTAAGAACATCAAGGTGGTTAAAAGACCTTGGATGGTTCTTGTTAAGGACACAAAGGTGGTTAAAATTCCTTGTGTGGTCCTTGCCATGGTGTTTAAAAGTCCATGGGCCAAGGCGTTTAAAAGTCCTTGGGGCCAAGGTGTTTAAAAGTCCTTGGGGTGAAGCTTGTAAGAACACAAAGGTGGTTAAAAGTCCTTGTGTGGTTCTTGTGAATTATAAGATCACAATGGTGTTTAAAAGTCCATGTGTGAGTCTTATGTTGATCTTGTTTTAAAAGATGGAACTTATCACTTGTGCCAATATGACATGAATTGATATGGAAACATGTTATGCTTGTTTAAATTGCTTTGAGCATGAGTAATGATGATTTGAAGTATGATTTATAAAGTGTTTTATAAATGCATTATTGAATGGTTTTTAATGAGCATTCCTCACTAAGCTTTTGCTTACGCTCTCTTCCGTTTTCTTAAATCAATAATGCAGATCATTAAGGTACCTAAGGGCAGCACGGAAGGCAAGAAAACAAGTGGGATTTAAGCTCAAGTATGGAAAGGTTTTCTTGTACTTCTTTAGCTTTTGGCATTTGGCAATGGGGGGACCTATGTGAATGTTTTGGGAGATGTTTTGAACTCCCTAAGTATGTTGAATGTTGTTGAGATTGCTGGATTTGTAATTGGCATTTACATGTTGCTTTGGAGGTTATATGCTTGAATGGTTGCTTGTGTAGGAAGCATGCCATTAGATTTGGGGCTTTTTATATATGATGATATAATGTTGATTAGTTGATACAAATATATCTCTTGTATGTTGTATGAGTTGCTGGTAAAGTTTGGTAGCATTTGGAGCATGATTGGATGATCAATTGTATGTTTAAGCAAGTCTTTTACTGCATTCTGTGCAGGGCGTTTCAGAACAGAGACTATCGTTTCGGAACGGGTGCCTTGAATCAGCCCAGGCGTCCGAAACGGTAGGCACCGTTCCGAAACGGAATGGCCACTGCCAGCCCTCGTTTCGGTACGCGTTGCAGAACGGCTCCGCGTTTCGAAACGGGCTCTCCCTGTTTCGGAACATGTGTGTAACCCCTTAACCCGGTCTAGACGGTTGACCCGAATTAAGAAAGTCACACGGGGAAAACCAAAGTCAACCCGAAAGTCAACCTTGATTAACGACCTTTTTTTTCTTTTTAATCTTATCTAGATGCACATTAGTCCTAATTGTGATCACACAAACATCATATTCAAAGATCACAAACATCAGAGATCAAACAGGGACCCAATTGAACAAATTACAACTTTAGGGACCAAATTGTAATTTCTGATAATTAAAAGGACTTAACCCAAATTAATCTTACCAACTTGAAATTAGTCAGGTTTCATGCATCTCTGTGAAATTTTAGCTCAAAAGGACTTCCCAAACTCATACAATTGCACAAACAAGATT
This sequence comes from Hibiscus tridactylites, assembly GCA_958450335.1. Classification (NCBI taxonomy): domain Eukaryota; kingdom Viridiplantae; phylum Streptophyta; class Magnoliopsida; order Malvales; family Malvaceae; genus Hibiscus; species Hibiscus tridactylites. Next base: position 18,514,187 of record OY288278.1, on the reverse strand, counting down.
CAGTACCAAAATGCAAACATTTCAAAACATATAACTGCCCATGTCAGCCCCCAACGGTCGACCGTTCCGAAACAGGTTGACCCCGTTTCGAAACACGGGCCGTTCCACAACCAGTACCGCAATGGGGGTCTGGCAGAGGCCAAACCGTTTCGAAACGGTGTATACCGTTTCGGACCCCTGGGTTCATTCAAGGCACCCGTTCCGAAACGGTGCACACTGTTCCGAAACGCCCTGCACAGAAATGCTCCAAATGCATTCCAAAACATGCAATTGATCAATCAAACATGCTCCAAATGCTACCAAACTTTACCAGCATGCAATTCAACATATATAGGACACACTTGCATCAACAATTCATCAAAACAACATCATATGCAAAAAGCCCCAATTCTAAAGGCATGCTTCCTACACAAGCTAGCTATTCAAGCACAAACTTCCACAATAAGCATATAATGATCCAATCCAAAAACCAGCATTCAAATCATCATTCAACATACTTAGGGAGTTCCAAACACCTCCCAAAACATACACATTGGTCCCCCATTGCCAAATTACCCAAAAGCTAAAAAAAATACTTATAAAACCTTCCATACATTGAGCTTTACTTGAACTTGTTTGCTTGCCCTCCTTGCTGCCCCTAAAGGTTCTTTAATGCTCTGCATTATTGATTTAAGAAAACGAAGAGAGCGTAAGCAAAAGCTTAGTGAGGAATGCTCTTAAAAGCCATTCAATAATGCAATTAAAAACATTTACAAATCATGCTTATAATCAACCTTTGGACATGCTCAAAAGCATACTTAAAACAAGCAATCTCATGCTTCAACATAAACATAACATGTCATATTGGCTCAAGTGACAATTTCCATTTCATAAAACAAGTTCATCAACTTCCCAAGGACTTTTAAACACCTTGGCCCCAAGGACTTTTAAACACCTTGGCCATGGACTTTTAAACACCATGAATGAGGACCACACAAGGACTTTTAACCACCTTTGTGTCCATAGCTTGAATCACCCCAAGGACTTTTAAACACCTTGGCCCCAAGGAATTTTAAACACCTTGGCCCCATGGACTTTTAAACACCATGGAAAGGATCACCTAAGGACTTTTAACCACCTTAGTGTCCGCAACAAGAATCATCCAAGGACTTTTAACCACCTTGATGTTCTTAAGTAACAAGGCTCACTCAAGGACTTTTAACCACCTTAGTGACCTTAACATTTTCAAAACATCACTTGCCAATATACATCTTTTACATCATGTAATCCACTGTTTTAAAGCATTAAACTAAGCCATATTCAACATGCATTTCAAAGCATCAAACCACATTATTTCAATGTATAAAATCAAGGAACTCCTACCTAGAGTTACCTTCAACATATGGCTTACAACATCAGCAAAAACCATGTTAAAACATGCTTTCGAAACAGTAATTAAAACATGCAAATAACCATTTTGCATCACAACAAATTCATGGCCACCACTAGAGAGAAATTCCGAAAACTTACACTTGAGCTTAGCAAAGTTGTTTAGACTTAGACTAAGCTCCCAAAACCTTCAAACCTTGGTTTTAAAATCTGAAAACCCAACTTCACTCACCGATTTCCACTTTGCTTCAAGCCAAAGCACCAAATCAAGCTTCCGGATCAACAACTCTTGGATCCAAAGATGCCTCCCCTGTTTCAACACATCAAAGCAGAGGATTAATGCATCATCATGCATTAATTGCTTCAATGAAAGCACCTAAACTCGCTGCTCTCATCCAACCTCCATTTTCGGCCACCAAACACAACCGAAAATGCATCCAAACCACTTCTAAACAAAGCCCTGCCATAAACCAGCAAAACTACACTTCCATAAACATCATATAACATCTAAAAACAACCTATTAACATCCTTATACCTCCAGCAACATCAGATCACCAAGACCACCTCAAAAACAACCTTGAAACACAAGCTAAACTTAGGAAACTCAACCTATCCGGGATTGCATCAATCAAAACTCAATTCCTTATCAAATTAGAGTTCATTTAACATCAAAAACACATCTCAAATCACAGATTACTCAGATCTAACGAAAATCATGAAAAATCATCAAATCTTGCATTATAAGCCAAGATCCATTTCACCACTTTAAAACCTTTAATTAAACATCAATTTAGGATTGGAAACTTAGGAATTTCAGTAAAGAACTGATAGTTTAGAGGAGAAGGACGTTCTTACCTCCAAACTTGAGTTTCTCCTCTTTTTGGAATCAAAATCCTTGTTGAAACAAGTAGCAATTGAAGAGGTTTTGAAGATATGTTGATTAGGAATCAAATGAGAGTTGAAAGGAGGGATTTAGGTGAAGAAATCAGAATCAATTCTCTGGAAATGGAGTGTTTGGGTTGAGAGAAAAAGAGAGAAAGAAAATAGAGAAGTTAGTTGAGAAAATTGCCAAATGAGCTTTTCCCTCCTTTTTGATATCTTTAAAATCAGAAAATAGCTTATAATATCTTAGAAAAATCTGGAGAAACCACTTTTGGAATAATAGCTCCTTAAAGATTCAAAGTTTCAACCCTTTATAAAACAGCCACCAAACTTGCGAAAATTACATTTTGGTCACTAGCCAAAATGTCACCCTTCCAAAACTCATTTTCCAAAATTGATTTCACAGTTCACTTAATTATATTAAAAGATGATTTTAGAACATTTTTCCATATTTTTAATGCAACCCGAACTAGGCTTTCCCAAATTCACCTCTTAAGATTCGAACAGCACTTTGACCGACCGGTCAACGCCCAAGACTTCTAAGCCCAAAACCAGGGCGTTACAATGTGACCGTTGGGGGCTGACATTGGTAGTTAAATGTTTTGGAATGTTTGTGTTTTGGTCCTGAATCTTGTTTGTGCAATTGTGTGAGCTTGGGATGTCCTTTTGAGCTGAAAATTGACAGTGGAGCATGAAACCTGACTAATTTCAAGATGGTAACTTTAATTTGGGTTAAGGCCTTATAGTTTTCAGAATTTACAATTTGGTCCCTAAAGTTGCAAATTGTTCAATTGGGTCCCTGTTTGATCTCTGATGTTTATGATCTTTGAGCATGTTGTTTGTATGATCATAACTAGGGTTAATGAGCATCTAGAAAAGTTTAAAAAGGGAAAAAAGGGTCGTTAATCAAGGTTGACTTTCGGGTTGACTTTGGTTTTCCCCGTGTGACTTTCTTAATTCGGGTCAACCGTCTAGGCCGGGTTAAGGGGGTTACACAAGATCTCTCCAAGAACATTGAGTTTTAACACAATTCCATGTTTCTAACATTAAAGCAACTTAAAAATCATTAACAAAAGATTGATAACTTGGGAATATCAGTAAGGAACTGATGTATAATCCACTAACGAGAGACGTAACAAACACAAGGTTCACACCCAGGAGCTACCCCTCAACCGTTGCAACCTTAAACAATCCTCAATCATTAGAGTACTTGGATGGAGTATTCGGTACAATCACAACCCCTCAACATCCAAGGCAACTTGTTTATAGTGCACTCAATCCTATAGCCGGCTAACTATACAGACTTCATTTATAAAACATTTTATTCAACATCACTTGCCAGCATAACCCATACCTCATGCATAACTCAATGTTTTTACAAAGCATTCATGATAAGCCATAAATCAAGCATTAAACCATGCTTCAAATCTCATGCATCAACACATGCATACAAGGATCACTTACCTAGTGCATCCTTAAACCACATATCATCGTCATACACATTTTATACATTCAAAACATACTTTAAAACAATAGGTTATGCAAGTAAAATCAAGTGCAACCAAAGGCTCAAAACTAGCACAACCGAGGGAGAAATTTTGATTTACTTACTTCCGAACTTAATAACTTAATAAAGTGTTTCAAGCTCTTATTAAGTTCCCAAACCCTTTTCTAAAACGTTTGCACATTGGAAAACCAAATTTCACTCACCGACTCGCAAAACCACGCTTGCCGATGTGACTACCAATCTTCAGAAGCCTCCAAAAACACTTTGTTTGTTTTTGGATTACTATCCCTTGTTTTCAACACATCAAAACAGAGGTTCAATGCATTAAAATGCATCCAAAACTCCAGTACACACAAGAAATCTGGAAGCCCTGCTCTAAAGCATCAAAACACACATCCAAAACAACAAAAAACTCAATCGATTGACATCTAGCCTCAGCCCAGCCATTACCTAACTTACCCAACACGTTTTAGGCATTAATCAACATCCAAAAAAAGCCTAAAACCATCCTTATACCTTCAGCAACTCAAACTCCTCAAGAACACCTCAAAAACTCACCCAAAAGCACTTCAAAAACTAAGGATCTCAAGGATTTTAGGATCTATATGATTAAGACTCCACTTCAACATCAAAAACCTTTCAAAACTCATTTAGAAACAATCTCAAACCACCGATTTAAACCAAACTTCAAAAATCACCTTAAAGTCTATTTTTCAATCATGATTTCTAGAGTTTAACAATCTAACAACAAAACCTCAATCAAAATTAGTATTACAGAGTCAAATATCTTTGGAATTACATTAAAGAACCTAGATTAGAGGGTTAGCACGAAAATTACCTCCAATCCTTGCTTCTTCTCTAATTTGGCAAGATTTGCTTGAAGAAACTTGAAGGAAAATGGAAGAAATCAATAAAGAAAAGATAGGAATTAAAAGAGGATTTGAGAGAAAAGGATTTTTGGAAAATTGAGAGAAAATGGATAGTGCTTGGCTGTAATGAAAGTGAGAAATAAAAAGCTCGTCAAAAATTTCATTAACCGATTAACTAACTCTCCTGAATTAATTAAATAAAACGTTTTTAATTATTTAATAAACATTTAAAACACATGCCAAATTAGGGAAAAGACATAATTTCCAAGTAGCTCCCTAAGGATTCTAAGTTTTTTTACTCTTCTTGAAAAACATATTTTTCCAACTATTAAATCTATACATTTTGGTCACTACCGAAAATGTACACTTTATAAAACCCGTTTTGTAAAAAATTGATTTGTCCAACCTCTTAAACTACATTTTAGAGGATTTTAGGAATTTTTATCATATTTTTATCCCATCCCGAACCCTGATTTCCCTAAACAATCTTTTAAAGGTTTGAACAACGGGCACCGGTTCGACCGGCCTAACCCGACTCACCAAAACACATAAGCCCAAAATCGGGGCGTTACATTAAAATAGAGGTTCAATGCATTAAAATGCATCCAAAATACCAACACTAAAAAGGAAACCCGCAGCCCTGCTCTAAAGCATCATATTACCCAATCGACACAAGAGAAAACTCAATTGATTGGTCTCTAAACTCAACCCAACCACCTACCAACACATCCAACACATTTTAAGCATCAATCAACATCCAAAAGCAACCTAAATCCATCTTTATACCTCCAACAGCTCGGATTCCACATAACACCCCACAAACCCAACCTTAAACACCTTAAAAACCAAAGATCTGAAGAATTTCGGGATTATTATGATTTAAAATTGTATTTCAACATCATTAACCTTCCAAAAATCATTTAGAAATCATCTCAAACAAACTAAATCAATAAAACTCTGAGAATCACATTAAATCAATTTTTCTACAAAGATTTCATCATCTTATCAATTAAATAGCAAAACCTTAGTCGAAAACATGAATAGAGAGTCAAATATATTTGAAATTTCATTAATGAACCTTGATTAGAGGGTTAGCACGAAATTTACCTCCAATCCTTGCTTCTCTTCTAATTTAGCAAGTTTAGCTTTCAAGAAACTTGAGAAAATTTTAGAGAAATCACAAAGATGAAGTTTTAAATCATGAGAGAATTTGAGAGTGAAGAAAATCTGGAATTTGAGAGAAAAAGGAGTTTGTTTGGCTGAAGTGAAATGATGAGAATGAAAAGATCGTCAAAAATTCTTTTAACCAATTAACTAACTCTTTAATTAAATTAATTAAAGTCATTTTAATATTTATTAAACCATTTAAAACACATGTCAAATTAGAGAAAAGGCTTAATTTCCTATTGGCCCCATAAAGATTCTAAGATATTGACTCTTTTTGAAAAACACATTTTTTCACAACTTTAAAACTTTACATTTTGGTGACTGCCCAAAATGTATACTTTCAAAAATTTGTTTTGCAAAATTGATTTAACCAACCCCTTAAGTATAATTTTAGAGAATTTTAGGATTTTTTTTCTTCATATTTTTATCCCATCCCGAACCTTGATTTACCTAAATCGTCTTGTAATTATTCGAACGATCGATTACTTGTTCCATCGGCCCAACCCAACTCGTAAAACACCTAGGCCCAAAACTGAGGCGTTACAACCTTAAGTATTTGTTGACTCAAAAGAGTTGAACCTTCTGCAATGGAGGTGGATGGAACTCCTTCAAGATTACGATCTTGTTATTGATTACCACTCGGGAAAGGCAAACGTTGTAGCTGATGCACTCATCCACAAACCTTTGCCTTGTAGGCATTGACAATAAATTTGGAGTACTATGTATTGTATAGTACGTTAACTTATTGTAATATTGTCAATTTTTAGCCCCTCGGGAAATTAACGCTCACTTCCAACTTCGGAAGCATCGTTGTCTTGAGGCTGAACTCCAACTTCAGTCTACCATCGTTTCGCAGATCAAGGATTTGCAAGAGCAAGATCCTGAGCTTCAATCCATTGTGTTTTCATGACCGAGTCTGTGTACCTAATGATGAATCTCGTCCTCATTCGAGTTTTTTTTTCTATTCACTCCGAGTCTGTAAAGATGTAAAAGAACCAGCGAGAACTCTATTGGTGGTCATGCATGAAGCAGACCATAGTTGACTTCATTTGTAAAAGTCTCACGTGCCAACGTGATAAGGCACCAAAATAGAAGTGGGAAAGATCACTATGGATTTTGTTAGTGGTTTACAGTTAACTCCCGTGAAGCATGATGTCATATGGGTAATTGTAGATCATTTCACGAAGTTAGCTCATTTTATACCGGTCAGAATGGACTACGATATCCCTAAACTGGTTGACTTGTATATTAAAGAAGTAATCCGACTCCACGGAGAACCTAAGTCTATTATCTTCGATCGAGATCCTCGATTTGCATCTCAATTTTGAAGAACCTTACAAGGAGCTCTAGGCACCAGAGTTAATCTTAGCACAACCTTTCACCCTAAATCTGATGGTCGAACATAAAGGGTAATCTAGATGTGGAAGACATGCTTCAGGCATGCATTATTCACTTCGGTGGAACTTGGGAGAAATCTCTAATCCTTGTTGAATTTTCCTACAATGATAGTTACCAAGCATCATTCCAAATGGCCCCTTATGAAGCATTAAATGGTAGGCGATGTAGAACTCCATTGTGTTGGTCGGAGCTTGGCAAGGGCAAGATGTTAGGCCTAGATTTGCTTCGAGAGACTAAAGAGCGGGTCACCATTATCCATTATCGTTTAAAGGCTACCTTTGATCGACAAAAGGCTTATGTTGATCTTAACAGGAGATATATCGAGTATGAAGTTGGATAAAAAGCCTTCCTCAAAGTATCACTGTGGAAAAGATTTTAAGGTTTGGTGAGAAGGGAAAATTGAGTCACTGATTCATTGGACCATTTGAAGTCATTGAAAGAGTGGGCCCTATGGCATATCGGCTATTGTTACCCTCAGAATTGAGTAAGATCCATGATGTTTTTCACGTATCAATGCTTCGGAAGTATCATTCTGATCCTTCGCACATTGTAGAACCGGAGTTTGTAGAACTTCGACCAAACCTATCCTATGAGGCAAAACTGGTTCAAATTTTAGCAGGAGAAGTCAAGAGGCTTCGCAAAAAAACTGTATCGTTAGTTAAAGTGCTCCGGAGGAGCCACACCATTGAAGAAAGCCATATGAGAGCCTAAAGAGACCATGAAACAACATAATTCTCATCTCTTCTGTTCAGGTAAAATTTCGAGAATGAATTTTTCTTAACGGGGGGGAGAGAGAGTTGTAACAACCCAAAATCTGGTCTAATCGAAAATCGAAAATCTCATATTGATAAAATCCAAACGTTGTATCAGCTAGTAAATTATTGATATTAGACCTTAATTGAGTTAAAACATTGCAATTAGACTCTATTGAATAGTACCGAAAACATTATAGTGACTAAATTGAGAAAAAATGCAATTCGGAGGTCAAAACTATACTATTATGAGAGTTGAGGGACTAATCTTGCGATTAGACCCTCCCCAATTAAATTAATTTCTACGTGGGGTAGTTTAAGAGCTTGTTTATATATTTTCCAATATTGTTTCAGCCTTAGAGGCTCAGAGGTTGATGGATGTTGGTTGTTAGGCATATTTAGCTTACATTATGAATACGAACATGAATGAGGCACGACCGCAAGACATCAGAATTGTTTGTGATTTTCCAGATGTATTTTTGGAAGAGTTGTCTGGTTTGCCGCCTGATAGAGAGGTTTAGTTTGCAATAGAGACTTATACTGATTCTGCTCCAGTATCCATAGCTCCATATCGTATGGCCCCTAAGGAATTGAAAGAGTTGAAGACATAACTTCAGGAATTGTTGGATCGTGGATTCTTTCGTCCTAGTATCTCACCTTGGGGTGCACCAGTATTGTTTGCGAAACACAACGATGGTAGCTTTAGAATGTGTATAGATTACCGACAGTTGAAAAAGTTGATCGTGATGAATAAGCATCCTTTGCCACAGATTGACGATCTACTTGATCAGTTGAGAAGTGCTTCCGTGTTTTCCAAGATAGATTCGAGATCTGGTTACTACAAGTTGAAGGTAAAAGATCAAGATGTACCGAATACAACTTTTCGCACTCGCTATGGACATTATGAATTCTTGGTGACGCCCTTTGGTTTGACTAATGTATCAACTACTTTTATGGATATGATGAATACGGTATTTCATGAATATTTGGATCAGATCATAGTATTGTTAATTGATGATAATTTGATCTATTCATGTACCGAAGAAGACCACGATAAGCATTTGTGTTTGGTATTACAAACCTTGTTAGATTATCAACTATATGCTAAGCTAAGCAAGTGTGAATTTTGGATTAGGGAAGTAGCATTCTTAGGACATGTAGTGCCAGCCGAAGGAATCAGAGTTGATCCTAAAAAGGTCGAGGTAGTTGTGAGTTGGAAGCAACCGAAGTAGGTAACAGAAATTCGCAGTTCTTGGGATTAGCTGGTTATTATCAATGATTCGTAGAAGGTTTTTCTAAAATTGCTGCTTCATTGACTAAACTGTTGCAAAAAGATGTTCGTTTCGAGTGGACAGAAGCGAGACAACAAGCTTTTGAGAAATTTAAAGAAACTTTACCAAAAGCTCTCATTTTGGTTCATCCTGTGACAGGAAAGAGTATGTAATCTATAGTGACGCGTCTTGTGTTGGCTTAGGTTGTGTGCTAATGCAATAAGGAAGAGTAGTAGCCTATGCATCTAGACAGATGAAGGTTCACGAGCGCAACAATCCTACACATGACATAGAGATGGCAGTGGTGGTGTTTGCTTTGAAAGTTTGGAGACATTATCTCTACGGTGAGAAATGTACAATCTATATGGATCATAAGAGCATGAAATATTTGATGTCGCAAAAATAATTGCTTAAAGATTATGATCTTTCGATTGAGTACCATCTGGGTAAAGGCAATGTAGTGGCCGATGCTTTGAGTAGGAAAGTGGTAGTTGAGAAGAGAGAAATGTTTGCGAGGCTATGTTTGTCACATGATGGTGGTCTAGTGGCGAAATTGCAAATTAAACCTTCGTTGATTCAGTTGATTAGAGAAAACTAGTTGCAAGATGGAACATCGGTACCACATGTACAAGCTATAGCTGAATGTAAACCATCAGATTTCTGTTATAGTTATGATGGTGTTCTATGCTTCAAAGGTAAGGTTGTTGTACCGAATGATGTTGATTAGAGGTGTACAATTTTGACTAAAGCTCATAATAGTCAGTTTGCCATGCATCTGGGGAGTACAAAGGTGTATCGCGGTTTGATAGATGAGTACTACTAGGTTGGCTTGAAGAAATATGTTACTGAGTTTGTGAGAAAGTGTATGGTTTGCCAGCGTGTTAAGGCCGAACATCAGTTTCCTTCAGGGTTGTTACAACCGTTCAGAATTCTCGAGTGGAAGTGGGAGAGGATTACTATAGATTTTGTATCATGTTTGCCTTTGACACCTTCTAAGAATAATTATGTTTGGGTAATGGTTGATCGTTTTACGAAAAGTGCATATTTCTTGGTTGTTAATACTACTTATACCTTAGATAAGTTGGTTGATTTGTACATTAGTGAGAATGGGAGATTGCACGGTGTACCTAAATTAATTTTTTTAGATAGAGATTTGAGGTTCACAACTAGATTTTGGGAGAGTTTGCATAGTGCCTTGGGTACTCAGTTGAGTTTCAGCACTTCTTATCATCCTCAAGTCGATGGTCAGTCAGAAAGAGTCATACATGTTTTAGAAGACATGTTGAGATGTTGAATTATTGATTATCAGGGTTCATGGGAGAAGCATCTACAGTTAGTAGAGTTTAACTATAACAATAGCAACCAAGAAAGTATTTAGATGGCACCTTATGAAGCTTTGAATTGTAGAAAATGTAGAACATCTATTTGTTGGGCCAAAGCGAGACAAAAGTTGTTATCGTTGTCGGACATGCTTAAGGGTACAACCGAGAAAGTGAAGTTTTTGAAAGCAACTACAGATCGAGAAAAGTCGTATGCAAATTTGAAACGTAGAGAAATAGAGTATACCATGGGCGAGAAAGTGTTTTTGAAAGTTTCACCTTGAAAGAAGGTGATGAGATTTGTTAGAAAAGGTAAACTGAGTCTAGGGTTTATTGGTCCTTATGAGATAGTTGAGCGAGTTGGTCCCGTCGTTTATAGATTGATTTTTCCACCCGGGTAGGAAAAGATCCATGATGTGTTCCACGTTTCAATGCTTCGAAAGTATAGATAAGATTTGTCTCATGTTATGCATGTTGAAGAGATTGAATTGAATTTAGATTTGTTGTATGAGGAAGAACCAGTTGGGATCTTAGCTTCAGATAGCAAAGTGTTGCGTGGTTGAACTATCGAGTTGGTCAAAGTTAAATGGTGACATCGAGGTGTGGAAGAAGCCACTTGGCAAAGGAAAGATGACATTAAGAAGCAGTTTTCGTATCTCTTTCCATCAGGTAAATTTTGAGGAAGAAATTTTTTAAGTGGGGGGAGTTGTAACGCCCTAGTTTCGGGCTTAGAAGTTTTGGTAAAGGTCTTGGGGTTAATCGAACCGGTTTTAAAGTTTCGTGTAAATTTTGGGGAGTTTAGGGAAAACCCTTTTCAAATGTTTTAAAAATGTTGAAAATTATCTAAAATCCTTATTTATTATATATAATGTGTGTGTGAAATCAATTTTGGAAAATGTGTTTCGGTAGTATGACATTTTAGTCTAGTGACGAAAATGGAAAGTTTCAAAACTATTTTGGTGATTGTTTTGTAAAAGAATCAAAACGTTCAATCTTTAAGGAGCTATTTAGCTAAGTCTAATTTAGACATTTCCCCTAAATATTTTGACTTTTAAAAAGGTATTTTAAAACATTTTCCATCATTTCACAAATTTGACGTAAAACTCTCTCAAAGCTTCCTCTTCATTTTCCTTTCAATCAAACAACTTTCTACCTTCAAGATTTCAAAGGTAATATCCTTTTATATTGGTTTTACATCATCAAACTTGTTTCCAATGATTTCTCTCTAAAGCCCAATTATTTTATCAAGATTATTTCAAGTTTTTCATTGACAAACAAGGGGAAATTCTACCATTGTAGGGGAGCTGCGTTTTTCTCCTCGAATGTAAGGTTCTTTATTGAAATTCCCATGTTCTTGAATCTTTTGTGGTTTTAGATTAAAAGTTTTAATATGGGATTTAAGAAAAAATGTGAAATCAAACTAAAATTTGGTTGATTTGTGTGTTTTATGGTTAGATATGGCTTTTCTGAGTTTGGGGATGTTGTTGGCAATGTTTTTATTGTTAAATAATGTTGAGGTAATGGGTTGATCATATAAATCCCGAAATTGGTTGAGTTGATGGAGTTTTGGATTGATATTATTGAGTTTTTGGCTTAGATTAGTGAGAAATTAGTAGCTGATGGTTATATGATGATGGATTGATGTCTTTGGATGTTATTAGATGTTTTTTTTATGATAATGATGTTGGGTTCGAGCTGGAGATTTTTTAGGTTGTTTTATTTGATGTTTTCGGTTATTTTAAGTTATGAAATCGATGCGCGATTCTGCTAGATGATGAGTTTCTGAATTACAGCAAGTTTGTGGGTTGAAATAAACTCTAATGCTCTATTTTGAATTAGTTTGAAGTACGAGATTTGGATTTGGGAACATTGGATGCAATATTGGGCAATCCGGAAGCTTGATTCGATGTTGTGGCTAGCGTTTGTGGTTTCTTGGCGAGTGGAACTGTTTTAAAAGCCTTAACATGGTTAAGGATGTGATTATGGGGGTTTAGATTGTGCTTGAAAGGCCAATCTAAGCTCAAGAGTAAGTTTGGTCGCTTTTGCCTTTATTTTCGCATTGTTTTCGATTATTTCCGCTTAATATGTTGATTATGCTTATGCATGGATATTATGTTAAATCCTACTGTTTTCGTGCATAATGAGCTATTTAAATGTTCTTTTATGTGATCCTATGAGTTGAGGTTATGTTTCAAAGGTGCTGATATCATGTTGAGAAAATGCTAAGCATTGTTGTATGTTTTTGAAATGGGATGAGGTTTGATCATTTTTTTGCATTGAAAATAGTAGGTAAGCATGGTTGTAATGTGTATCTTGGCAAGATATGAGATTCTATTTATTAGATATGTTGATCGACCAATAGAATGTGAAGAGCACTATAATTTACAAAAATCACGCGTGAGATAAATTATTCGGTTTCACAATAGGGGTAGTGCTATTGTGATGCGAGTGATAGAGGTAGTGCTATCACCAACGGGAAATCGGGTAGTGGCATCCCGGCCGAAGTGAGATAATGATGAGGGTTATTTCACCATGTGACTTGATGGTGGTAGTGCCATCAAGGTGTCCGTTGAAGAGCGTTTGAGTGTTCTCTATTTATGAGCGCAAGTGCACGCTACTGTCAAGTTATAGTATATAAGATATCGTCTCCCACAGGGATTGGATAGCTTGATTCGAATTGTTGTTCCTGCACAAGAAAAGTAAATGCACATGTAAGATGGTTGTTGAGAGGAAAAGTAAAATAAAAACAAAATTAATTAAAAAGGAAGTGATCATGTTGATAGAGAGGGCAAGGTTATGCTGTTTAGTGTGAAACTGTGTTGAATAGGTCAAGTTGTTTTGTGCTACCACGATCTGCTGCCTTGGCGGGTAATGGCGGATTGAGGCGGCATCAACTTTCGCTACCACGACGGCGCTCTGCTCTTGCAACTTTCAATGTCCCAGCAAGTGAGATGGAGAGAAGTCCCGATGGCAAGTCTCACAAATACTCCATGTCTGGTGTAGCAATTCTGAAGTGATCCTACCTATGTCTAGGCTAGGATTCTGTTGCAGTGTGATGTAGGCAATACCTCGCAATCTAAGCCTAAACTTAACACAGACAGTCAACGTTTGGTTGCTCCTTTTAGCCATTGAAATTCTAACTTATGTCTAAGATGAATTAGTTAACACCTCTTCGTGATGAGACCATGCTTAATTCCTTCGTGAGTTTGACATTGTCGTGCCCAACAAATGGATTCTTCAATTGGTCTTTTGGAAATAAATTAAGGAAGTGAAGTACATGAATTAAGCAAACTAAGAGTATTTTATCGCAGAAACAAACTTGAAAACCTAAACAATCGTTCTCACAACTAATTACAACATAACCAAAACCCAAAGAGAGAATTAGAACATGTCGGCGGCAAGAAAACCTAAACTATGCCTAAGGAAAACCTAAGCTCATCTATCTTGAAATACAAAAATATGTGAAGTATATATAGGCAATAGTCTAGGTTAAGTCCTCCTTCGAGTAGAAGTCTTCAAACAACTTTTGTATCAAATGCTACTTTAAATTCTGACTTCGTTGAGTTGAATTTGGACTTCTTTTCTCATTGCCTTGCTCCGCAAGTAAGCTTATTCTTCTCCTTTGGTGTCTCTGTCTGCTGCTCCAGGCATCAAAAAATTGATTGAACGTCATGGTTAGAATCTGGATTTTCTTCTCTGTCGATCGCACTCCAATTTACCAACTCCTCACTTTGCTGCCCTGGGCGGTAGACTCACTTTGTTGTCCTGAGCGGCAGGCTCACCTTGCTTTCCTGGGCGGTAGACTCACTTTTCTGTCCTGGGTGGTAGGCTCAATTTGTTGGCCTAGGCAGTAGGTATGGCGGTAGCAGGTCCCCTACAACGGCTCTCTCTGTGTGGAACTGTTTTAGTACAGCTCTCTGGTCTGCTGCCTCGGCATCCTCTCCTCTAGTCCACTCTCCTTCTAACAGCCTCTATCCCTGAAAACATTAATCTACACTAAAACAACATCTTTCCTTCACCGAATAACAAATATTCAAGAAAAGCATGACAAAACAAAGAATATTGTATTTATGCAATGCATGACCTAATTATTCCTAAAATGCACTTGAAAACAAAAATAATATGAGATGGAATGTGCATGAAATAGAGAACTTATGGACACTTTACACACCTCAAACTCGAACTATTGCTTGTCCTCAAGCAATGCAACCTAAACATACTTGCTCTTATATTAACTAGAAAGAAAAAATGTTTTTCAACTTGATTTCATACCTCAAGGCCGTGGCACCTATATTAGATTAGTGAACAGAACTTAACAAAGAAAATAACTCAAAATTAATTTCTAATGCCAGTGCAGTGTGTGCAGGACTGTGTACATGCTGAATGTGCAGAATAACTAGATAAAAAAGATGTTGTTATGATATATAAGGTTACTGCCGAGACAACACAGTTAAGCACAATATTTAATCATGGCAATGAGGGCTTCGGCTTATCACAACTACTCTTCTAGGTCTGAAATTAAGATTGGACCAAACTACAAAACCCTGAACCCATGTAGTAGAGTCATCCAGTTAAGACTTTCATTCACTCATACTAATTTGTGTTTTACTGCAAAATTTTCAAATTCATGGACTTTAATAGCGGCGAAGTCTCCTCGCACATGATTCTTCCTAGAGCCTAGTTCAGGCACCACTAGGCATGCTGTGTTTATCAGATATTCTATCAAACAAAGCATGCTTTTCCCCATTTAAGTCTCCTCGCACATGAAGGCAAGTACAATATGCAAACTACATGCTACTAAGTATGCCTAAAGAAAAATATGAGAACTATACCCCTAAACTCGAGACGAGCATTGCCCTCAATGTGCAAAATAAAAGTAAAATTGAAAAATAAATAAGAGAATGGGAAAGAAAACTAAGGCTTTGTTAATGTCAGATGGTGTAGAAGATGTGGAGGAGTTATATGTTCTTCTGCCAGTTACGGGTTGCGGTAGTGTTACCCCTGTTGTGCTCGATGACTCAATTCCTTAGGGTTTGAATCTGGGTAAGCAGTTGTGAGACATGAATAAAACGCAAATAAAATTTTGTCCTAAGTAGGTAAAATCTACTCCTAAATAAAACAATAAAGATGTGGAAAGATAAAAACTTATACAATTTTTTTGTTACTCTATGAGTGCAACGATATGCATCTCCTAAAGTAACTACACCCTTATCGGTTTAGCTCAAGAGGGTCGTTTTTGATACATCTTGTAATCCATCCGCACCCTACATCTAGTGATTATCCTCATGGTGGAGGACTCATTCTTCCTCATTTCCTTGTAATCCATGTGAACCTTCCTTCTTGTTCCTATTCTTGAAGGCATGAACATGTGATTAGGAAAAATTATATAACTACCTAACCATGTACTGACCTCATTTTTGTTGAAGTTCATCATAGGGTAAAGTTTCTTTTGCTGCCGAGGCAGCTGCTGCGGCAACCAGCTGTTGTGGTAGTCTTCTGTCATAGTGTTGTATCGGTCAAGGGAAAACACTTTAGGCTCCTCAAAAATCTCCATCAGTAGAGATTTTGACGGCTATAAATCTACCTGCATCGACTCCTCTAAATCTATATAATCCATAGTTGCCGAAGTGTCTACCGAGGTGGGCGTCATTATGGAGGCTTCTGTCGAGGCAGGCCTCTCTTCTGAGGCATAGCGTTGCTCAGGTGCTGTCAGTTCATCCTTAGGGTAGGGTTCTAGGTAGCTGCCAGAACAGTTGTCAATCTTGCTGTCAGGGCAATTTTCTGCATTCTCTTGGCTTGGAGTTTCTAATTGCTCCCCACACATCAGAGATCGTTCCTCTCATTTCTCTTTGTCATCTTGTCTTGGGACATCAGTATCCCTAAGAATTAATTGTTTTGGTTCATCTATGGTGAGGGCAAGGAAGGTTCGAAGTATGTCCTCCAAAAATTTTGGGTCTTCTTGCGGATAGCTATATTCCCAGGGCAAGTCGCTTTCTGCAGCAAACATGTTATGCTAAAAAAATGTGAGATTTTTGATCATACTGTGAAAAATCTTGATGCCGCTGCGGCATCTGCTGTTCATATTAAGATATCCACTCCCAAGTTGTTTTTCTCGACATATCTGCTACAAAAAGATGAGGGCAACTGTCGGACGCATTACTACCTACACAAAATTCGCAAGAGCTTTCCCAAATATTGCCGCCCTTAACTCGTGGGGCACCTGAATAAGCACTTTCCCACATAATTTTTTTGAATGAAAATAAGTATAATAAAAAATCAAATTAAATGCAAATAAAAATAAAAGTGCATAAATATAAATACGAATTTCGATGTTACCAATCCCCGTCAATGGCGCCAAAAACTTGTAGAGCGTTTGAGTGTTCTCTATTTATGAGCGCAAGTGCAAACTCCTGTCAAGTTATAGTATATAAGATATCGTCTCCCACAGGGATTGGACAACATGATTTGAATTGTTGTTCCTGCACAAGAAAAGTAAATGCACAAGATGATTGTTGAGAAGAAAAGTAAAATAAAAACACAAGTAATTAAAAAGGAAGTAATCATGTTGATACAGAGGACAGGGTTATGCTGCTTCTTAGTGTGAAACTGCGTTGAATAGCTCAAGTTATTTTCAATTGCCACGATCTTCTGCCTTGGCAGGTAATGGCGGATTGAGGCAACGTCAACTTTTGCTGCCACGGCGGCTGTAACCCTTTTAGCCCATTCTAGACGTTTAACCTGGACTACGAAGATTACACGAGGAAAACCAAAGTCAACCCGAGAGTCAACCTTGATTTACGACCCTTTTTTCTTTTTATCTTCTCTAGATGCATATTATTAACCTATAAGTTCAGCAAAGCGATTAAGTGAAAACGGCACAGCGATCGGAGTTCGATTAGGGGTTCAATTGCACACATTTGACTATTAGGAACTAAACTGTAAATTCCATAAATTACATGGACTTTCTTGATTTTAAAGTTACCAATCCTCAATTAGTCATGTAACATGCCAACATGTCAAAATTCAGCTCAAACGGACCATCCAAACAAATTCAATTGCACATACATTAAACAGGGACCAAAAAGCAACATTACAAAACTTTAAAAGATACTCTTAACTGAAATTTAACTACTCGTATCAATACACTTGGGCATGTATCGATACGCGAAAAGTTAGTAGCTAAAGAAGGTTTAAGCGTATCGAAACGCTTCCTCGCTTATCGATACGACCTTCAAACTTGGCCTAGGCTTATCGATTCGCGGGCAATCCGTTTTGATACCCCTGCACAGAAATGTCACATTTTGCCTTAGCGTATCGATACGCTTCCCCGTGTATCGATACACATACCAGATTGGCTACAACCAACTCCATTTAAACATACCAAAACACATTCAAACAGACTCAAATCAGGCATACAATTTATATTCTATCTAATAGACCTTTAAACACCATCAAAGAGAAATTAAACTCATCAACCACTTCATAACATGATGGCATTTAGGTATTCTAGCATGCTTAAGGTATCAAGCTATTAAAAGGGTAAAATACCACAAACTAGCCATAGAACCATATAAAGGCCAAATACATGTCCACAATTAGAAACTAAACATGCTTGTAACAACAAACATCTCCAACCAAAATCAGAAAGTAGAAGTCCCACCCATTGCCACTTATTACACTAAGGGTGAATCACATACATCTCTTTACAAAACCTTAGATTCCTCTTGCTTTTGGGCTGCCTTGAACTGTTCAATTCTCTGCATTGATGAAACAAATTAGCGTAAGCATATAGCTTAATGAGGATCATTAACCACATTCATCAATGCATTTAACATAATTTGTAAAACCACCACTTTTATCACATGCCTTTTCATAAATCATGTCTTCTCAAGACGACAATGCATTTAATAAACTCATGCTCATATCCAACACTTAAAAACGACAATTAAATCATTGCTCATACTTTACCAAGCATCTCATGCATTCTTGCATCATTTACAAACATGTCATGCTTCACATTATTCGTTTACATTATATTGGCTCACAAGTGATAGTCCATAAACCATTTCAACACAAGACACAATCAGATACGTGGATTACAAGTGTCGTACCACACGCTTCATACACACTATCGGACTACACAAGGCTCACACACGAGAGCAACCCTCCATCGTTGTGACACACGTGGTGGAGTATAACGGTACAATCTCAACCCTTCAACACCACTCATCGGTAGTTGTATAATTCCACTAACGAGAGAACGGGACACAAAATACAAGATCCACACACAAAATTAACAACCACCGTTGTGATCTTAACCTTCATCGTTAGGGTACTTGGATAGAGTATACGGTACAATCACAACCCCTCGACATCCAAGGCGACTTTATTCACGATGCACCCAATCCTATAGCTGGTTAACTATATCCGATTAAAGTAACAAAAAACCATTTCCATCACTTGCCAATATAATCATTTAACCACATTTAACCACTATTTTACAAGCATAACCACAATGACATTTCCACAAGCATCACATGCTTAATATCATATGCATTTAACACATGCAAACCAAGGATCACTTACCTAGTGCATCCTTAATATAATGGCATTAAAATCAAGCATTAAACCATGCTTAAAAACAGTAAACAAATCCACACTTACTTCAAGTGCAATTTCATCAAAACATAGAACATTTCTAAGAGAGTGATAACCGAGTCACTTACTCTTGAGCTTAGCTAAGTATATCAAACTTTCACTAAGCTCCCAAGACCACGCTCAAAGTGTTACAAAGCGGAAAACTGCATTTCCACTCACTGATACGTGAAGCCTTGCTCGCTGACACGGAATTTACCCTTCCGGAGCCTCCAACAACACCTCGTTTGCTTCCGAATCAAGATCCCCTGTTTTCACATCATCAAAACAGATATCTAAATGCATTAAAATGCATTCCAACACCAACAACAATTCACAAACTCGTTGCCCACCCAAACTACACCAAAATACCCTTAAAAAACAATCGAATACTCAATCGATTGCTTCCTAAACCAAGCCCAGCCATCATACTTCACTTCCAAACAATTATCAACTTCAAAAAACATCTAATAAACATCTTAACTCATCCTTATACCTCCAACAAGCAAGATTCCACCATTTCACCCCAAAATCTCACTTAAAACTATCAAGAACTTCAAGGATCTCAAGGATTTTGGGATCTATGTTAACAACACATCATTTTAACATATTATTAACTTTAAACTCAATTAAAATCAACACAAAATAAAGCCTAACTCAACAAGTCCGAAAATTAAGATTTCAACCAGAATTTCACAAGATTTTGATCTCCAATCAAAACCATAATGAAAACTCAACAATAAATAGTATTTAGAAGCCAAATGTCTTGGGAATTTCAATAAAGAACTTAGATTAGAGGTTGAGAAAGAGATTTAACTCCAATCCTTACTTCTCTCAATGAATAACAAGTTTTCCTTAGCAAAATCTTGAAGAATTAGAAAATATCTCTTGAAATGGTTTAGAAAATTTTGAGAGAGTTTTGGAAGAAAGAATTCTGAGAAAAGATGAGAGAATTAGTGTTTGACTAAAAATGAGAAAGAGTTAGTAGTTACGTCAAATGAAATCTCACTTTAACTAACTTAATTAATTAATATAAACCCAATTAAATCCATTTAATTAAAAACCTTTTAAAACACATGTCATATTGCAAAAAGGTCAAATTGACTTAAAGCCCGCTAAAGATTCTAAGATTTTGGCTTCCACATTAAAAATCACATTTTCCCAGTTTTGAAATTTTACAATTTGGTCACTACTCAAAATGTCCCATTTCTGAAATCCATTTTGTAAAATTGACTTGACCAACCTCCTAAACATTTTTTATAGGATTTTAGCAATTTTTAATACAATTTTATCCTACCCCGATCCTCGATTTCCTTAAATCACCTTACGCGATTCAAATTGTTCTCGATCGGTCCGATCCGATGTCTAAAACATCTAGGCCCAAAACCAGGGCATTGCAACTCTCCCCCACTTAGGAAATTTCGCCCTCGAAATTCTTACCTGATGGAGAGAGATGCGAAAACTGCCTCAGCATGTCCACCTTGCTTTCCCACGTGGCCTTCTCAACTCATCGGTGTCGCCACAACACCTTCACAAGTTCTATCGTCTTGCCACGAAGAACTTTGCTACTCATGTCTAGAACCTTCACTGGTTCCTCATCATATAACATGTGAAGGATCTGATTTGTACTTCCGTAACATGTAGACATGAAACACATCATGTATCTTCTCCAACTCTGCAGGCAATCTCAACCGATATGCCACAGGACCAATACGCTCCACAATGTCATAAGGTCCGATGAACCTTGGGCTAAGCTTACCCTTACGCCAAATCTCACCACCTTCTTCCAAGGTGATACTTTCAAGAACACACATTCGCCAACCGCAAACTAAAATTCCTTACGCTTCAAATCCACGTAAGACTTTTGCCGATCCGATGCTGCCTTTAGACGCTCACAAATGAGCTTCACCTTCTCGGTGGTTCCCTTAAGCATAGCTGGCATCGAAATCAACTTTTGCCCAACTTCTGCCCAACAGAGAGGGGTTCTACATCTTCTCCCATACAAAGCCTCGTATGGAACCATTTGAATACTTTCCTGGTAACTGTTATTATACGCAAACTCAATCAACGACAAGTGCTTCTCCCAAGAACCTTGAAAATCTATCACATAGCATCTCAACATTTACTCAAGCACTTGGATCACACGTTCTGACTATCCATCCATCTGAGGATGATAAGAAGTGTTGAAATTCAATCGTGTACCCAAAGCTTGATGCAAACATTCCCAAAATCGTGCTGTAAACCTTGGATCCCTATCCGACACAATGGACTTTGGCACACCGTGCAACCGCACAATCTCAACTATATACAGCTCAGCCAACTTATTCAAGGTATATGTAGTATGCACAGGCAGAAAATGTGCACACTTAGTAAGCCGATCAACGATCACACAAACTGAATTTTTCTTTTTTCATTGAGAAAGGCAAACCAGACACAAAATCCATGGAGATTCTCTCCCACTTCAATTCTGGGATTCTCAAAGGTTTCAACAACCCAGAAGGAACCTGACGCTCAACCTTCACTCACTGACACACCATGCACTTACTAACAAACTCAGCCACATCCTTTTTCAACCCCACCAGTAGTACTCATCTTTCAGGTCATGATACATCTTTGTACTACCCGGATGCATAGCAAAAGGACTACTATGAGCTTCAGTCAGAATAGTGTGCCTTAACTCAGCATCATCTGACACCACTATTCGACTCCCAAAGCACAGAACACCATCATCACTAAATCTGAAATTCGAAATTCTACCCTCCGCAATGTTCTGAACATGCGTAACAAAAGAATCATCAAGCAATTGTTTATCTTTAATCAATTGTATCAGGCATGGCTTCACTTGCAATTCCGCAATAAGACCTCTGTCACGCGATATGCTCAAACGAGCAAACATCGCTCTCAACTCCACAGCTACTTTCCTGCTCAAAGCATCAGCTACAACATTACCCTTACTCGGGTGTTACTCAATCTTCAGATCATAATCTTTAAGCAACTCTAACCAGCGACGTTGCCTAAGATTCAACTCCTTTTGAGACATGAGATACTTCAAGATCTTATGGTCTATAAATACAACAAACTTCTCACCGTACAGGTAATGCCTCCAAAGTGGGGTAGTTGCGCTCATGCACCTTCAACTGCCTAGATCATGAGTAGGGTAGTTGTGCTCATGCACCTTCAACTGCCTAGATGCATAGGCCACTACCTTACCCTCCTGCATCAACACGCAGCCCAAACCACCAATGGACGCATCACTATAGACCACAAACTCCTTACCATATTCAAGTTGAATTAGAACATGAGCTTGCATCAAAGCTTCTTTCAGTTTCTCAAAAGCTTGTTGTCTCGCATCCATCCACTCAAAGAGAACATACTTTTGCAACAACTTGGTCAAAGGCGATTCTATCTTCGAGAAACCCTCGACAAACCTACGATAGTACCCGGCCAATCCGAGGAAACTCCGCACTTCCGTCATTGACTTAGACACTTTCCAACTCCTCACAGCTTCTACCTTGTGCGGATCAACGCGAATACCCTCAGCTGATACAACATGCCCAAGGAAGACCACCTTTCTAAGCCAAAATTCACACTTGCTCAACTTGGAATACAACTGATTTTCCAACAACGCTTGCAAAACAATTCTCAAGTGCCTATCATGATCCTCCTCGGTACGCGAATACACAAGGATATCATCGATGAACACCACCACAAAATGATCCAAGAATTCATGGAATACACGATTCATCATGTCCATGAAAGCAACAAGCGCGTTGGTCAAACCAAACGACATCACCAAGAATTCATAATGTCCATACCTCGTGCGAAAATTTGTCTTAGGTACGTCCACATCCTTCACCTTCAGATAATAATACCCTGACCTCAAGTCTATCGTAGAAAACACTAAGGCTCCCCGAAATGGTCAAAGAGATCATCAATTCTAGGCAAGGGATACTTTTTCTTGACAGTCAACTTGTTCAGTTGCTGATAATCTATGCACATCCGCATTGTCCCATCTTTCTTCTTTACAAACAAGACCGGTGCACCCCAAGGTGACACACCCGGCCAGATAAAACCTCGGTCTAACAACTTCTGTAGTTGCGTTTTCAACTCTTTTAACTTCTTGGGTGCCATGCGATAAGGAGCAATGGACACCGGAATTGTATTCACGTGCAACTCTATACCTAATTCAACTTCCATGTTTGGTGGCTATGCAGGCAATTCTTCCGAAAAGACACCCGAAAAATCACGAACAGTTCGGGTGTCCTGCACACGCACATCCTTGGTGCCAGGATTCATCACATAGGCAAGGTAAGCTTCGCAACCCAAGCTCATCATATGGTTTGCTTCCAAGGTCGAAATCACATTCGACAAGAATTTCACATTCTCGCCTACTACCACTACTTCATAGTCATCGGCCAACTTTAAGGTGACTCGCTTGACCTCAAAGTCAACCACCGCCCTATGCTCCGTCAACTAATCCATGCCAAGGATTACATCAAATCCATAGAAAGGTAACTCCATCAGATCCACAAGGAAAACATGTCCTTGTACAGACAAAGGGCATCTCTTATATAACTTCCTAGTGAATACAGTCTCACAAAAAGAACTAGTCACTTGCATTCATACTTCAAGAAACTCAACAGGTATATCAAGCAAATGAGCATGCTCAATCAAGATAAAAAAATGCGTGGATCCAGAATCAATCAAAGCCATCAAAGATAAAGACTGGAGAGCAAAGGTAGCTGCGATAACATCGGTATCACTGCGCTCCTCGCGCTGAGCATATACCCTCGGTTGTCCACCTCCCTCAGGTCGAACAACTACAACATGAGCAATACCTCGCTTTCCCTCATCTCTCCTCTGAAAATTCCCACAGCCGCGCCCACGGCCTCTTTTAGGTGCAGCTACCTCAGGAGCACGTCCTTGGCCACCACCAGTCAACAAAGGACACTCCCTCCTCATATGATCCGCCGAACCACAATTCCAACAAGCGTTCCCTGTCACCACAACATGAGCCTGAACCTCTCTTGCTGCTTGAGGACAATCTCACCTCAAATGACGGCAAGAACCACACGTCCATCACGTGTTCTGTTCAGCCCTCATCCTATCTCTCTCAGCAGGTGCACCATGTCTACCATTACCCTGCCTAGTAGCAGGCTGGTACCTCATATCTCGTACCATTTTGTTTCGTCCACCTCCGGAACTAGACTCAGCTAATCTCTTCCCAAAGCTAGAACCAACACCTCGTGAGGATAAACCTAAATTATGCTCGATGTCCTTTGCCCGACAAACAAGAACGTCAAAATCAGTATACTCTGCAACCATCATATACGTCTTAACTTCCTATACCAACCCGTACCGGAAGTGATCACATCGGTGCCTCTCACTAGGTACCAGCTCAAGAGCATACTGGCTCAAGCGTACGAACTGGACCTCGTACTCAGCCACAAATATATTGCCCTGAACAAGCAACATAAACTCTCGTTTCTTTTCATCCAAGTATCTCACCCCTAGATACTTCCTCCTGAAGGCATCTTTGAAAAACTCCCAATCAACCTCATTGGGTTCCATACCAGTCATGGTAGTCGTCCACCAGCTATAGGCATCGCCCTGTAATAAAGATATTGTGCATCCCAACTTGCAGACATCATTACAGCCCATTTGATCCATGATACGGATCGTACTCGCTAACCAGGCCTCAGACACCTCAGGAGACATACCAAAGAACTCTACAGCTCCTAAGCTCCTCAACCTTTCTAACGGTAAGCTCGCGTGCCCATCTGCAGGGCCTGTACATACGCTCCGGCAACAGCAGCCTGAAACGCTCTGGTGATCGCCTGAACTAGTGGCGCCAAATCACCCAAACCAGGACCAGCACGCCCTTGCTCCACCTACTCCTCACCTCCAAGTGGTGGCGAACGAAGGTAGATTTCCACCACGAGGGACATTAGCCCCTTGCTCAGCCTGGTCACCCTGCTCAGCTGCAGGTATAATCGTATTGGACCTCAACTCTCTTCTAGGCCCCATTATGCTATTTTAAACAAAACACAACAACAAAAACAAATCAAACCATTTAGGCCAACTGCAAGCAAGGATCCAAGTTTACAAAACATTTGATTAGTGTAATAAGGCAATGGGCACCCCGACTTTCCCATAACATGGCATAGCATACAATGACACCTCAAGCTCAACATGCTTTCCATCATTCAAATTCAGCATACAACAACATTACATCATCATCACGCACTCATATCCATTTCACATGCAATTCACATAAACCAAGCATTGTATAAGATTCAGAATTCAACCAAGTGCATGCTTTTCAGACAACATACAACGATACATATCAAATTTACATACCAATATTCCTAATTCTTTCGTAACCTTGCTTTGATACCAACAAATGTAACCCCCTTAGCCCGGTCTAGACGTTTAACCCGAACTACGAAGATTACACGGGGAAACCAAAGTCAACCCGAGAGTCAACCTTGATTTACGACCTTTTTTCTTTTTATCTTTTCTAGATGCATATTATTGTTCAGTGTGTAAAAGTTCTATTATTTACACCCTTTTTAACCCATATTTCTGCTGCATTCAAGCATCATTGCATTGCATTTAGGTTAGTTTACAGCAAAACATCACAAATATATTAAAGTCACAGATTCTACTAAATAATGGCTGATTTTGGAGGTTGCTGCCATAGTAGACGGAGAAGGCGGGCGCAGGGCAGATAAGCAGAAGAGCTGAACTGGACAAGCAGACGAAGAGGATGATGCTGCCATGGTCCTGCCGTGACAGCATGGTGACAACAGTTTTGCAGAGAGAAAAAGTAAAGTGGACCTCGATAGATAGAGAAAATTATGCTCGTCTGTCGTGTGAAAACCATATATTTTTCCAAGCCCCGGATCAAAAGATATGTCAAGCCAAAGCTCAAGGAGAGAAAATCCCAAGAAACAAGGAGGACGACTGAAAAGTAGGATCCTTGAAGATAAAGTCTTTATTAGAATCATACTTTTAATTAAAGTTGTAGTCCTTGTCAACTTAGATAAATTGAGCCCAAAGCTTATATAAGGGCATATATTTTAACCTAGGAGGAGCATCATACTCCATATCTCATATCCCATAGCCGATTTCCCCATAACCGACAACCAAAAAACCCTCCGCCGTTTACCCGCCGTCGATATGTTCTAAAACCCCCCTAGGGCCACGGGTTGATTTGTAAAGTAGTTGCAAGGGTTGTTTTGTTTTAGGAATTTTCAGTTCAATAAAATAAACTTCAAGTTCTCTTATTTTGGTTATTAATATCTTGCAAGAGCATCGGGAGAGCATTGTGAGGTTATCTATTTACTTAGCATCGGGAGAGTTAAGTATACGAAAGAAATAAGAGCAAGTTCTCTAGTTTATAGTTGAACTATCTTGTGCCTAGGGATAGGGCAAGGTTAAGTGGCTAAAGAAGAATTCATACACATCGGTGTTCATCCTTCGATTCACGCCGGGAGGTATCATCAAAGACGTGATCATCGACAGACTTGGACCTAGGGATATGCCAAGGCAGATCTGAGATTCTTGCCAAACATGAAATACTGAGTTGGTGTGTTTGCTGCCGCGACGACCAACGGACTGCTGCCGCGACAGGTGCTGCCTCGACGGGCGCGACGACAGAACTTGATTTCCTAAACTCTGCAATACCTGCACTACTGAGCAATTCAATACCAGCCCATTCTCTCTAACTTGATATTTCTACTCTTTTATTTACGTTTACTTTATTATTTTCGTGACAACTTTCTCAATTATTTCATTTACTTTCGTGCAGTGAATTAAGGTGAAGCTATTAGCCCAATCCCTGTGGAGATGATATCCGATACTTCGTATCACTTTACTACTTGCGTCGTGTACACTTGCTTTACCATTGCGATAGACTATTTTACACGCAACAATTAGTAACATATAAGTTCAGCAAAGCGATTAGGTTAAAATAGCACATCGATCGGAGTTCGATTAGGGGTTCAATTGCACACATTTGACTTTTAGGGACTAAATTGTAAATTTAAAAATTACATTGACTTTCTTGATTTTAAAGTTACCAATCCTCAATTAGTCATTGAACATGCCAACATGTCAAGATTCAGCTCAAACGGACCATCCAAACAAATTCAATTGCACATACATTCAACAGGGACCAAAAACCAACATTACCAAACTTTAAAAGATACTTTTAACTGAAATTTAACTACCCGTATCGATACACTTGGGCTTGTATCGATACGCGGAAGTCAGTAGCTGTAACGCCCCGGTTTTGGGCTTAGAAGTCTTGGGCGTTGACCGGTCGGTCAAAGTGCTGTTCGAATCTTAAGAGGTGAATTTAGGAAAGCCTAGTTCGGGTTGCATTAAAAATATGGAAAAATGTTCTAAAATCATCTTTTAATATAATTAAGTGAACTGTGAAATCAATTTTGGAAAATGAGTTTTGGAAGGGTGACATTTTGGCTAGTGACCAAAATGTAATTTTCGCAAGTTTGGTGGCTGTTTTATAAAGGGTTGAAACTTTGAATCTTTAAGGAGCTTTTTACCCAAAGGGAGTTTCTCCAGATTTTTCTAAGATATTTTAAGTCTAAAATCTGATTTTAAATGATATTAAAAGTGGAGGGAAAGCGATTTGGCTATTTTAGATATTTGTAACCAACTTTTCCTAATTTTCTTTCTCTCTTTTTCTCTCAATCCAAACACTCCATTTCCAGAGAATTGCTTCTGATTTCTTCACCTAAATCCCTCCTTTCAACTCTCATTTGATTCCTAATCAACATATCTTCAAAACCTCTTCAATTGCTACTTGTTTCAACAAGGATTTTGATTCCAAAAAGAGGAGAAACTCAAGTTTGGAGGTAAGAACGTCCTTCTCCTCTAAACTATCAGTTCTTTACTGAAATTCCTAAGTTTTCAATCCTAAATTGATGTTTAATTAAAGGTTTTAAAGTGGTGAAATGGATCTTGGCTTATAATGCAAGATTTTGATGATTTTTTATGATTTTCGTTAGATCTGAGTAATCTGTGATTTGAGATGTGTTTTTGATGTTAAATGAACTCTAAATTGATAAGGAATTGAGTTTTGATTGATGCAATCCCGGATAGGTTGAGTTTCCTAAGTTTAGCTTGTGTTTCAAGGTTGTTTTTGAGGTGATCTTGGTGATCTGATGTTGCTGGAGGTATAAGGATGTTTATAGGTTGTTTTTAGATGTTATATGATGTTTATGGAAGTGTGGTTTTGCTGGTTTATGGCTGGGCTTTGTTTAGAAGTGGTTTGGATGCATTTTCGTTTGTGTTTGGTGGCCGAAAATGGAGGTTGGATGAGAGCAGCGAGTTTAGGTGCTTTCATTGAAGCAATTAATGCATGATGATGCATTAATCCTCTGCTTTGATGTGTTGAAACAGGGGAGGCATCTTTGGATCCAAGAGTTGTTGATCCGGAAGCTTGATTTGGTGCTTTGGCTTGAAGCAAAGTGGAAATCGGTGAGGGAAGTTGGGTTTTCAGATTTAAAAACCAAGGTTTGAAGGTTTTGGGAGCTTAGTCTAAGTCTAAACAACTTTGCTAAGCTCAAGTGTAAGTTTTCGGAATTTCTCTCTAGTGGTGGCCATGATTTTGGTTGTGATGCAAAGTGGTTATTTGCATGTTTTATTTACTGTTTTGAAAGCATGGTTTTTGCTGATGTTGTAAGCCATATGTTGAAGGTAACTCTAGGTAGGAGTTCCTTGATTTTATATATTGAAATAATGTGGTTTGATGCTTTGAAATGCATGATGAATATGGCTTGGTTTAATGCTTTAAAATAGTGGATTATATGATGAAAAAGATGTATATTGGCAAGTGATGTTTTGAAAATGTTAAGGTCACTAAGGTGGTTAAAAGTCCTTGAGTGAGCCTTGTTACCTAAGAACATCAAGGTGGTTAAAAGTCCTTGGATGATTCTTGTTGCGGACACTAAGGTGGTTAAAAGTCCTTAGGTGATCCTTTCCATGGTGTTTAAAAGTCCATGGGGCCAAGGTGTTTAAAAGTCCTTGGGGCCAAGGTGTTTAAAAGTCCTTGGGGTGATTCAAGCTTTGGACACAAAGGTGGTTAAAAGTCCTTGTGTGGTCCTCATTCATGGTGTTTAAAAGTCCATGGCCAAGGTGTTTAAAAGTCCTTGGGGCCAAGGTGTTTAAAAGTCCTTGGGAAGTTGATGAACTTGTTTTAAGAAAATGGAAATTGTCACTTGAGCCAGTATGACATGTTATGTTATGTTGAAGCATGAGATTGCTTGTCTTAAGTATGCTTTTGAGCATGTGCAAAGGTTGATTATAAGCATGATTTGTAAATGTTTTTAATTGCATTATTGAATGGTTTTTAAGAGCATTCCTCACTAAGCTTTTGCTTACGCTCTCTTCGTTTTCTTAATTCAATAATGCAGAGCATTAAAGAACCTTGAGGGGCAGCAAGGAGGGCAAGCAAACAAGTTCAAGTAAAGCTCAATGTATGGAAGGTTTTATAAGTACTTTTTAGCTTTTGGGTAATTTGGCAATGGGGGACCAATGTGTATGTTTTGGGAGGTGTTTGGAACTCATTAAGTATGTTGAATGATGATTTGAATGCTGGTTTTTGGATTGGATCATTATATGCTTGTTGTGGAAGTTTGTGCTTGAATAGCTAGCTTGTGTAGGAATCATGCCTATAGAATTGGGGCTTTTTGCATATGATGTTGTTTTGATGAATTGTTGATGCAAGTATGTCCTATATATGTTGAATTGCATGCTGGTAAAGTTTGGTAGCATTTGGAGCATGTTTGAATGATCAATTGCATGTTTTGGAATGCATTTGGAGCAATTCTATGCAGGGCGTTTCGGAACAGTGTGCACCGTTTCGGAACGGGTGCCTTGAATGAACCTAGGGGTCCGAAACGGTATGCACCGTTTCGAAACGGTTTGGTCTCTGCCAGACCCCCGTTGCGGTACTGGTTGCGGAACGGCCCGTGTTTCGAAACGGGGTCAACCTATTTCGGAACGGTCGACCGTTGGGGGCTGACATGGGCAGTTATATGTTTTGAATTGTTTGCATTTTGGTCCTGAATCTTGTTTGTTCAATTGCATGAGCTTGGGAAGTCCTTTTGAGCTGAAATTTCACAGGGAAGCATGAAACCTGACTAATTTCAAGTTGGTAAGATTAATTTGGGTTAAGTCCTTTAAATTATCAGAAATTACAATTTGGTCCCTAATGTTGTAATTTGTTCAATTGGGTCCCTGTTTGATTTCTGATGTTTGTGATTTTTGAATATGATGTTTGTGTGATCACAATTAGGGTCAATGTGCATCTAGATCAGATTAAAAAGAAAAAAAAGGGTCGTTAATCAAGGTTGACTTTCGGGTTGACTTTGGTTTTCCCCGTGTGACTTTCTTAATTCGGGTCAACCGTCTAGGCCGGGTTAAGGGGGTTACATTTGGTGGTATCAGAGCTGAGTTCTCGAGTAATTGGGAATGTTTGTATGCATGATTGAAGTATGTTTGGCTTGTATGCTTGTTGTATGAAAGCATGTTCAGTGGCTTGAGATGTTGATGCATTTGAGATGTATGCTGTGATGTTGCATGTTGAGGGTACCCATTGCCAAACAAAAGCTAAAGAAATGATGTTGATTTTGAAAGAAATTGAGCTTGAATACTTGGATTGCTTCCCTTGCTGGGCCTGACTTTGCTTTATTTGTATTGTTATGCATGGTAAAAGTATGGCACCACGTAGAGAGTTAAGAAGTAGCGTGAGAGCTACGACCCCAGATGGGAATGAGAATGAAGAGAATGCGGGTAGTGCAGTGTTACCTCCTCCTCCACCTGGTGGTGGTGGTGCTGAGGGAGGGAGAGCTGAAGCTGCAGCAGCTGGTGCTAGAGCTGCAGGACCTGAGGTTGGTCAGGGGCAAGCTATGCCTGATATGACGATGCTGGTACAAGCTATTGCGGATGCTTTTCGAGCAGCAGTAGCTGGAGCTCAAGGAGCTGGGCATCAGGGAGATGCTGGTGTTAGACTACCCTTAGAGCGTCTGTGCAGTCTTGGTGGGACTGAGTTTAGGGGGTATGTCTGCTGAGAGTTCTGAGGCTTGGTTAGAGAGTACCAAGCGTATCTTGGGACAGATGAGCTGCACTGATGTGCAAAAGTTGGGATGTGTTGTGTCCTTGCTGCAGGACGATGCTTATACCTGGTGGACGACCACAATCTCTGGAATGGCTGAAGCTGACATCACTTGGACATTCTTTCAGAATGCTTTCAAAAGGAGATATCTGGGAGTGAGATATCTGGATGAGAAAAAGCGTGAATTCATGACTCTTACCCAAGGGAGCATGAGTGTGGCTGAGTATGAGGTGCAGTTTGTGCGACTCAGTCAGTATGCACCGGAGCTGATTCCTGATGAGCGGGAGAGGTGCGAGAGGTTTCGTTATGGTCTTATAACGGAGGTAAAGATGTATGTGCTGGCCACTGAGTATGATGATTTTGATGTGTTAGTGGGCCGAGCCAAGGACATTGAGATGAATTTGAGTTTGTCTGCGAAAGGTGCTGGAGCAAGTTCTGAGAAGAGAGCTGCTGAGTATAGTTCCGGTGGAGGACGGAACAAGAGGGGACGTGATCTGAGGTATCAGTCCTCAGCCAAGAGAGGTG
Source organism: Hibiscus tridactylites (assembly GCA_958450335.1). Classification (NCBI taxonomy): domain Eukaryota; kingdom Viridiplantae; phylum Streptophyta; class Magnoliopsida; order Malvales; family Malvaceae; genus Hibiscus; species Hibiscus tridactylites. The sequence goes on along the minus strand of OY288278.1, from coordinate 18,482,349 downwards.
GAGGTGCACCTGCTAGGGGTGGCAATGCTAGAGCTGACCCTAGTGCTTGTTGGATCTGTGGTTCACGTGGTCACTTGAAGCGTGACTGTCCTCGTGCTGTGAGGGAGGTGCAAGCTCCTGTTGCGGCAGCTAGTTTTGGATGCTGGAATTGTGGTTCTGCAGACCACTTGAGGCGAGATTGTCCGCGGTTGGCTGGTGGCCAAGAGCGTGCTCCTGTTGTTGCTGCACCGCAGAGAGGTCGTGGGCGCGGCCGTGGTAATTTCCAGAGGCGAGAGGAAGGTGGTCGTGGAGTAGCCCATGTTGTGGCTATTCAGCCTGAGGGTGGAGGCCAAGCGAGGGTGTATGCTCAGCGTGAGGGAAGGAATGATGCAGATGTGATTGCAGGTACCTTTACTTTGCAATCCTTGTCACTGCTTTCTTTGATTGATTCTGGATCTACGCATTCATACATTTTGCGTGAGCATGCTGAATTGTTTGGTTTGCCTGTTGAGTCTTTGGATGTTGGTGTTCGTGTCACTAGTTCTTTTGGTGAAACTGTTGTGACTCGAAAGCTTTATAGAAGGTGTCCTTTGGTTGTTCAAGAGCATGTCTTTCATGTTGATCTTATGGAGCTGCCCTTTTATGGTTTTGATGTGATCCTTGGTATGGATTGGCTTGCTGAGCATCGTGCTGTTGTGGATTGTGAGAATAAGCGGGTTTCGCTTAAGCTTGCGGATGATTATGAAGTAGTGGTGGTTGGTGAGAATGTGAAGTTTCTTGCCAATGTTGTTTCTACCTTGGAGGCGAGCAGGATGCTGAGGCAAGGTTGTGAAGCTTATCTAGCTTTTGTGATGAATCCTAGCTCTAAGGAGTTGAGGGTGCAAGATATCAGGGTTGTGAAGGAGTTTCCTGGTGTTTTTCCTGAGGAGTTGCCTGGTTTACCTCCTAATCGCGAGGTGGAGTTTGGAATTGAGCTGTATGAGAATACAACTCCTGTGTCCATTACTCCCTATAGAATGGCACCTAAGGAGCTGAAGGAGCTGAAGACGCAGTTGCAAGAGCTGCTTGATCGTGGTTTCATCCGGCCGAGTGTGTCACCTTTTGGAGCACCGGTCTTGTTTGTGAAGAAGAAAGATGGCACTATGAGGATGTGCATTGATTACCGTCAGCTGAACAATTTGACTATCAAGAATCGGTATCCTTTGCCGAGGATTGATGATCTCTTTGATCAATTTTGGGGAACTGATGTGTTCTCTAAGATTGACTTGAGGTCAGGGTACTACCAGTTGAAGGTGAAGGATGTGGATGTGCCTAAGACAGCTTTCAGGACAAGGTATGGGCATTATGAGTTCCTTGTGATGCCGTTTGGTTTGACAAATGCTCCTGCTGCTTTCATGGACATGATGAATCGTGTGTTTCATGAATACCTGGACAAGTTCGTTGTGGTGTTCATTGATTATATCCTCGTGTACTCGCGTACTGAGAAGGAGCATGAAGAGCATTTGAGGATTGTGCTGCAAGCTTTGTTGGAGAATCAGCTTTATGCTAAGCTGAGCAACTGTGAGTTCTGGCTTAGGGAGGTGGTGTTTCTTGGGCATGTGGTCTCAGCTGAGGGGATTCGTGTTGATCCTCAGAAGATTGAGGCGGTGATGAACTGGAAAGTTCCTAAGTCTGTTCATGAGGTCCGTAGTTTCCTCGGTTTGGCAGGATACTACCGAAGGTTTGTGGATGGTTTTTCCAAGATTGCTGCTCCTTTGACGAAGTTGTTGCAGAAAGATGTTATGTATGAGAAGCGAGACAACAGGCTTTTGAAAAGCTGAAGGCGGCTTTGACACAAGCTCCTATCTTGGTTCAGCCTGAATCAGGGAAAGAGTTTGTGGTCTACAGTGATGCATCCTATGTTGGTTTAGGATATGTGCTGATGCAAGAGGGTAAGGTGGTTGCTTATGCGTCGCGGCAGTTGAAGGTGCATGAGCGTAATTATCCTACGCATGATATTGAGCTGGCTGCAGTGTTTTTTGCTCTAAAGATCTGGAGGCATTATCTGTATGGTGAGAAGTGTACTGTGTACACGGATCACAAGAGTTTGAGGTATCTGATGTCTCAGAAGGAGTTGAATCTTAGGCAGCGGCGATGGTTGGAGTTGCTCAAGGATTATGATCTGACGGTTGAGTACCACCCTGGAAAGGCTAATGTTGTTGCGGATGCCTTGAGTAGGAAGGTAGCTGTTGAGCTGAGAGCTATGTTTGCTAGCTTGAGCATATCGCGAGATGGTGGTCTTGTTGCTGAGTTGCAGGTGAAACCATCGTTGGTTCAGTTGATCAAGGATAAGCAGTTGCTGGATGATTCCTTGGTGTCTCATGTTCAGGATATCGCGGAGGGTAGGCCTTCGGATTTTTGTTTTAATGATGATGGAGTGTTGTGTTTTGGGAGTCGAATAGTAGTGCCTGCTGATGCTGAGTTGAGGCGTGCTATTCTGACTGAAGGTCATAGTGGTCCTTTTGCTATGCACCCTGGTAGTACTAAGATGTATCGTGATCTTCGTGATGAGTACTATTGGGTGGGTTTGAAGAAGGATGTTGCAGAGTTTGTGAGCAAGTGTTTGGTGTGTCAGCGAGTTAAGGCTGAACATCAGGTTCCTTCTGGGTTGTTGCAACCGTTGAAAATCCCTGAATGGAAGTGGGAGAGGGTTACCATGGATTTTGTATCTAGTTTACCTTTGTCTCCATCGAAGAAGAATTCTGTTTGGGTGATTGTGGATCGCCTGACGAAGTGTGCGCATTTCTTGCCTGTGCATACTACGTTCTCTTTGGATAGGCTGGCAGAGCTGTACATTGCTGAGATTGTGAGGTTGCATGGTGTGCCTAAGTCGATTGTATCGGATAGGGATCCGAGGTTCACATCGCGTTTCTAGCAGTGTTTGCATCAAGCTCTGGGTACAAGGTTGCATTTCAGTACATCCTATCATCCTCAGTCGGATGGTCAGTCTGAGCGAGTTATTTAGATTTTGGAGGATATGTTGAGATGCTGCGTGATTGAGTTCCAAGGTTCTTGGGAGAAGCATCTGCCTTTGGTTGAGTTCGCTTATAACAATAGTTATCAGGCGAGTATACAGATGGCACCTTATGAGGCTCTGTATGGGAGGAAGTGTAGGACTCCTCTTTGTTGGGCTAAAACTGGTCAAAAGTTGGTTTCGATGCCGGCTTTGTTGAAGGGAACCAGTGAGAAGGTGAAGCTCATTTGTGAGCGGTTGAAGGCTGCTTCTGATCGGCAGAAATCTTACGCGGATTTGAAGCGTAAGGAGATAGAGTATGCGGTGGGTGACCGTGTGTTCTTGAAGGTTTCGCCTTGGAAGAAGGTGATGAGGTTTGGTCGGAAGGGTAAGTTGAGCCCTAGATACATTGGACCGTATGAGGTTGTTGAGCGAGTGGGTCCTGTTGCGTATCGGTTGAGGTTACCTCAGGAGCTCGAGAAGATTCATGATGTGTTCCATGTTTCTATGCTCCGGAAGTATAGGTCTGATCCTTCGCATGTGATGCCTGTGGAGGAAGTGGAATTGAATCCGGATTTGACCTATGATGAGGAACCGGTGAAGGTTCTGGATTCGGATAGCAAGGTTCTTCGTGGGAAGACCATTGAGTTGGTGAAGGTGTTGTGGAAGCATCGAGGTGTTGAGGAAGCCACGTGGGAGCAGAAGGAAGACATGCTGAGGCAGTTTCCTTATCTCTTTCCTTCAGGTAAATTTCGAGGACGAAATTTCTTAAGGGGGGGAGAGTTGTAACGCCCCGGTTTTGGGCTTAGAAGTCTTGGGCGTTGACCGGTCGGTCAAAGTGCTGTTCGAATCTTAAGAGGTGAATTTAGGAAAGCCTAGTTCGGGTTGCATTAAAAATATGGAAAAATGTTCTAAAATCATCTTTTAATATAATTAAGTGAACTGTGAAATCAATTTTGGAAAATGAGTTTCGGAAGGGTGACATTTTGGCTAGTGACCAAAATGTAATTTTCGCAAGTTTGGTGGCTGTTTTATAAAGGGTTGAAACTTTGAATCTTTAAGGAGCTATTTACCCAAAGGGAGTTTCTCCAGATTTTTCTAAGATATTTTAAGTCTAAAATCTGATTTTAAATGATATTAAAAGTGGAGGGAAAGCCATTTGGCTATTTTAGATTTTTGTAACCAACTTTTCCTAATTTTCTTTCTCTCTTTTTCTCTCAATCCAAACACTCCATTTCCAGAGAATTGCTTCTGATTTCTTCACCTAAATCCCTCCTTTCAACTCTCATTTGATTCCTAATCAACATATCTTCAAAACCTCTTCAATTGCTACTTGTTTCAACAAGGATTTTGATTCCAAAAAGAGGAGAAACTCAAGTTTGGAGGTAAGAACGTCCTTCTCCTCTAAACTATCAGTTCTTTACTGAAATTCCTAAGTTTTCAATCTTAAATTGATGTTTAATTAAAGGTTTTAAAGTGGTGAAATGGATCTTGGCTTATAATGCAAGATTTTGATGATTTTTCATGATTTTCGTTAGATCTGAGTAATCTGTGATTTGAGATGTGTTTTTGATGTTAAATGAACTCTAAATTGATAAGGAATTGAGTTTTGATTGATGCAATCCCGGATAGGTTGAGTTTCCTAAGTTTAGCTTGTGTTTCAAGGTTGTTTTTGAGGTGATCTTGGTGATCTGATGTTGCTGGAGGTATAAGGATGTTTATAGGTTGTTTTTAGATGTTATATGATGTTTATGGAAGTGTGGTTTTGCTGGTTTATGGCTGGGCTTTGTTTAGAAGTGGTTTGGGTGCATTTTCGGTTGTGTTTGGTGGCCGAAAATGGAGGTTGGATGAGAGTAGCGAGTTTAGGTGCTTTCATTGAAGCAATTAATGCATGATGATGCATTAATCCTCTGCTTTGATGTGTTGAAACAGGGGAGGCATCTTTGGATCCAAGAGTTGTTGATCCGGAAGCTTGATTTGGTGCTTTGGCTTGAAGCAAAGTGGAAATCGGTGAGTGAAGTTGGGTTTTCAGATTTAAAAACCAAGGTTTGAAGGTTTTGGGAGCTTAGTCTAAGTCTAAACAACTTTGCTAAGCTCAAGTGTAAGTTTTCGGAATTTCTCTCTAGTGGTGGCCATGATTTTGGTTGTGATGCAAAGTGGTTATTTGCATGTTTTATTTACTGTTTTGAAAGCATGTTTTAGCATGGTTTTTGCTGATGTTGTAAGCCATATGTTGAAGGTAACTCTAGGTAGGAGTTCCTTGATTTTATACATTGAAATAATGTGGTTTGATGCTTTGAAATGCATGATGAATATGGCTTGGTTTAATGCTTTAAAACAGTGGATTATATGATGAAAAAGATGTATATTGGCAAGTGATGTTTTGAAAATGTTAAGGTCACTAAGGTGGTTAAAAGTCCTTGAGTGAGCCTTGTTACCTAAGAACATCAAGGTGGTTAAAAGTCCTTGGATGATTCTTGTTGCGGACACTAAGGTGGTTAAAAGTCCTTAGGTGATCCTTTCCATGGTGTTTAAAAGTCCATGGGGCCAAGGTGTTTAAAAGTCCTTGGGGCCAAGGTGTTTAAAAGTCCTTGGGGTGATTCAAGCTTTGGACACAAAGGTGGTTAAAAGTCCTTGTGTGGTCCTCATTCATGGTGTTTAAAAGTCCATGGCCAAGGTGTTTAAAAGTCCTTGGGGCCAAGGTGTTTAAAAGTCCTTGGGAAGTTGATGAACTTGTTTTAAGAAAATGGAAATTGTCACTTGATCCAGTATGACATGTTATGTTATGTTGAAGCATGAGATTGCTTGTCATAAGTATGCTTTTGAGCATGTGCAAAGGTTGATTATAAGCATGATTTGTAAATGTTTTTAATTACATTATTGAATGGTTTTTAAGAGCATTCCTCACTAAGCTTTTGCTTACGCTCTCTTCGTTTTCTTAATTCAATAATGCAGAGCATTAAAGAACCTTGAGGGGCAGCAAGGAGGGCAAGCAAACAAGTTCAAGTAAAGCTCAATGTATGGAAGGTTTTATAAGTACTTTTTAGCTTTTGGGTAATTTGGTAATGGGGGACCAATGTGTATGTTTTGGGAGGTGTTTGGAACTCCCTAAGTATGTTGAATGATGATTTGAATGCTGGTTTTTGGATGGGATCATTATATGCTTATTGTGGAAGTTTGTGCTTGAATAGCTAGCTTGTGTAGGAAGCATGCCTATAGAATTGGGGCTTTTTGCATATGATGTTGTTTTGATGAATTGTTGATGCAAGTATGTCCTATATATGTTGAATTGCATGCTGGTAAAGTTTGGTAGCATTTGGAGCATGTTTGAATGATCAATTGCATGTTTTGGAATGCATTTGGAGCAATTCTGTGCAGCGCGTTTCGGAACAGTGTGCACCGTTTCGGAACGGGTGCCTTGAATGAACCCAGGGGTCCGAAACGGTATGCACCGTTTCGAAACGGTTTGGTCTCTGCCAGACCCCCGTTGCGGTACTGGTTGCGGAACAGCCCGTGTTTCGAAACGGGGTCAACCTGTTTCGGAACGGTCGACCGTTGGGGGCTGACATGGGCAGTTATATGTTTTGAATTGTTTGCATTTTGGTCCTGAATCTTGTTTGTTCAATTGCATGAGCTTGGGAAGTCCTTTTGAGCTGAAATTTCACAGGGAAGCATGAAACCTGACTAATTTCAAGTTGGTAAGATTAATTTGGGTTAAGTCCTTTAAATTATCAGAAATTACAATTTGGTCCCTAATGTTGTAATTTGTTCAATTGGGTCCCTGTTTGATTTCTGATGTTTGTGATTTTTGAATATGATGTTTGTGTGATCACAATTAGGGTTAATGTGCATCTAGATAAGATTAAAAAGAAAAAAAAGGGTCGTTAATCAAGGTTGACTTTCGGGTTGACTTTGGTTTTCCCCGTGTGACTTTCTTAATTCGGGTCAACCGTCTAGGCCGGGTTAAGGGGGTTACAGTAGATAAAGAAGGTTTTAGCGTATAGAAATGCTTCCTCGCGTATCGGTACGACCTTCGAACTTGGCCTAGGCTTATCGACACGCGGGCAATCCGTTTCGATACCTCTGCACAGAAATGCCACATTTTGCCTTAGCGTATCGATATGCTTCCCCGTGTATCGATACGCATACCATATTGGCTTCAACCAACTCCATTTAAACATACCAAAACACATTCAAACATGCTCAAATCATACATACAAGTTATATTCTATCTAATAGACCTTTAAACACCATCAAAGAGCAATTCATACTCATCAACCACTTCATAACATGATGGCATTTAGGTATTCTAGCATGCTTAAGGTATTAAGCTATTAAAAGGGTAAAACACCACAAACAAGCCATGGAACCATATAAAGGCCAAATACAATTCCACAATCAGAAACTAAACATGCTTGTAACAACAAACATCTCCAACCAAAATTAGAAAGTAGAAGTCTCACCCATTGCAACTTATTACACTAAGGGTGAATCATATACATCTCTTTACAAAGCCTTGGATTCCTCTTGCTTTTGGGCTGCCTTGAAGTGTTCAATTCTCTATATTGATGAAAGAAATGAGCGTAAGCATATAGCTTTGTGAGGATCGCTAACCATATTCATCCATGCATTTAACATAATTTGTAAAACAACCACTTTTATCACATGCCTTTCCATAAACCATGTCTTCTCAAGACGACAATGCATTTAATAAACACAGGCTTATATGAAACACTTAAAAACAACAATTAAACCATTGCTCATACTTTACAAAGCATCTCATGCATTCTTGCATCATTTACAAACATCTCATGCTTCACATTATTCATTTACATTATATTGGCTCACAAGTGATAGTCCATAAACCATTTCAGCACAAGACACAATCGGATACGCGGATTACAAGTGTTGTCCCACACGCTTCATACACACTATCGGACTACACAAGGATCACACACGAGAGCAACCATCTATCGTTGTGACACCCGTGGTGGAGTATAACAGTACAATCTCAACCCGTCAACACCACTCATCGGTAGTTGTATAATTCCACTAATGAGAGCACGGGACACATAATACAAGATCCACACACGGAATTAACAACAAAAGTTGTGATCTTAACCTCAATCGTTAGGGTACTTGGATGGAGTATACGGTACATTTACAATCCCTCGACATCCAAGGCGACTTTATTCACGGGGCACCAAATGCTATAGCCGGCTAACTATATCCGATTAAAGTAACCAAAATTCATTTCCATCACTTGCCAATATAATCATTTAACTACAATTAACCACTAATTTACAAGCATAACCAAAATGTCATTTCCACAATCATCACATGCTTAATATCATATGCATTTAACACATGCAAACGAAGGATCACTTACCTAGTGCATCCTTAACATAATGGCATTAAAATCTAACATTAAACCATGTTTAAACATGCTTAAAAGCAGTAAACAAATCCACACTTACTTCAAGTGCAATTTCATCAAAACATAGCACATTTTCAAGAGAGGGATTACCGAGTCACTTACTTTTGAGCTTAGCTAAGTGTATCAAACTTACACTAAGCTCCCAAGACCACACTCAAAGCGTTACAAAGCAGGAAATTGCATTTTCACTCACCGATACGCGAAGCCTTGCTCGTTGACACGAAATTTACCCTCATGGAGCCTCCAACAACACCCCGCATGCTTCCGAATCAAGATCCCCTATTTTCACATCATCAAAACAAAGATCTAAATGCATTAAAATGCATTCCAACACCAGCAACAATTCACAAACTCGTTGTTCACCCAAACTACACCAAAATACCCTTCCAAAACAACCGGAAACTCAATCGATTGCTTCCTAAACAATGTCCAGCCATCATACATCACTTCAAAACAATTATCAACATCAAAACACATTTAATAAACATCCTAACTCATCCTTATACCTCCAGCAAGCAAGATTCCAACATTTCACCCCAAAATCTCACTTAAAACTATGAAGAACTTGAAGGATCTCAAGGATTTCGGGATCTATGTTAACAACACAACATTTTAACATATTACCAACTTTAAACTCAATTAATATCAAACAAAACAGAGCCTAATTCAACAAGTCCGAATATTAAGATTTCAACCATAATTTCACATGATTTTGATCTCCAATCAAAACCATAATGAAAACTCAACCAAAAATAGTATTTAGAATCCAAATATCTTGGGATTTTTAATAAAGAACTTATATTAGAGGTTGAGAACGGGATTTACCTCCAATCATTACTTCTCTCACTGAATGACAAGTTTTCCTTAGCAAAATCTTGAAGAATTAGAAAAGATCTCTTGAAAATGGTTTTGAAAATGTTGAGAGAGTTTTTGGAAGAAAGAATTCTGAGAAAAGATGAGAGAATTAGTGTTTGGCTGAAAATGAGAAAGAGTTGGTAGTTACGTCAAATGAAATCTCACTTTAACTAACTTTATTAATTAATTAATATAAACCTAATTAAATCCATTTAATTAAAAACCTTTTAAAACACATGTCATATTGAGGAAAGGTCAAATTGACTTAAAGCCCCCTAAAGATTCTAAGGTTTTGGCTTCCACATTAAAAATCACATTTTCCCAGTTTTGAAACTTTACAATTTGGTCACTACTCAAAATGTCCTATTTCCGAAATCCATTTTTTAAAATTGACTTGACCATCCTCCTAAACATATTTTTAGAGGATTTTAGCAATTTTTAATACAATTTTATCCTACCCCGACCCTCAATTTCCTTAAATCACCTTACACGATTCGAACTGTTCTCGACCGGTCCGATCCGATATCTAAAACATTTAGGCCCAAAACCAGGGTGTTAGAGCAGCACTCTACTCTTGCAAATTTCGTTGTCCCGGCAGGTGAGATGGAGAGAATTCTCGGTGCCAAGTCTGGCAGATACTCCAAGTTCGGCGAAGCAATTCTAAAGTGATCCTACCTATGTCTAGGCTAGGATTCTGTTGCTGCGTTTGATTGCTCCTTTTGGCCACTAAAATTCTAACTTATGTTTAAGATGAATTAGTCAACACCTTTTCATGATGAGACCGTGCTTAGTTCCTTCATGAGTATGACATTGTCGTGCCCGACAAATGGATTCTTCAACTGGACTTTTGGAACTAATTGAAGGATGCGAAGCACATTAATTAAGAAAACTAATAGTATTTTATTGTAGAAACAAACTTGAAAACCTAAAAAGTTGTTCTCACAACTAATTACAACATAACCCAAGCCCAAAGAGAAAATTAGAAAATGTCGGATGCAAGAAAACCTACACTATGCCTAAGGAAAACCTAAGCTCATCTATCTTGAAATACAAAAATATGTGAAGTATATATAGGCCATAGTCTAGGTTAAGTCCTCCTTGGAGTAGAAGTCTTCAAAGAGCTTTTGCATTAAATACATCTTTAAATTCTAACTTCTTTGAGTTGAATTTGGACTTCTTTTCTCGTTGCCTAGCTCCACAAGTAAGCTCATTCTTCTGCTTTGGCGGCTTTGTCTGCTGCTCCAGGGGTCAAAAAATTGAGTGGATGGCATCGTTAGAATCCGCATTTTCTGTTATGTCGATTACACTCCAATTTACCAACTCCTCTCATTACTGCCTTGGGCAGCAGACTCACTTTGCTTTCCTAGGCGGTAGGCTCACTTTGATGTCCTGGGTGGCAGGCTCACTTTGTTGCTCTGGGCTACAGGTATGGAAGCAGCAGGTCTTCTGCAGCGGCTCTCTCTGTGTGGAACTATTTCAGTACAGCTCCCTAGTCTGCTGCCTCAGCATCCTCTCCTCTAGTCTACTCTCCTTCTAATAGTTTCTAGCCCTAGAAAACTAAATCTACACTAAAACAATATCTTTACTTCACCAAATAACAAATATTCAATAAAAGCATGGTAAAACAAAGTATATTGTATTTATGCAATGCCTGACCTAATTATGCCTAAAATGCACTTGAAAACAACAATAATATGAGATGGAATGTGCATGAAATATAGAACTTATGGACACTTTACATTTTTATATCTGAATTATGGGTGATAGGAGTAGTGCTATCACCAACGAGCAATGCAAGTAATGGCATCTCTGTAACACCCCAATTTTTGGCTTGGAAGTTTAAGGTCTGAACCGGACCGGTCTAATTTTTCGTTCGAATATAAAAGGTGGTTTAGGGAAAGCCTAGTTCGGGTTGCATTAAAATTATTGAAAATATCTAAAAATCCTCTTTTAATATATATAAGAGAGTGGTGAAATCAATTTTACGAAATAAGGTTTGGAAGTGTGACATTTCGAAATAGTGACTAAAATGTAATTTTTGAGAAGTTCAATGGTGACTGTTTTGTAAGGATTAAAACTTTGAATCTTTAAGGAGCAAATATACCCAAGATTGATTTCTCCAGATTTTTCTTAGTTTTTAATGATTCATTTAATGTTTAATTAATTAAAGGAAGATGGGAAAAACCAATTTTGAGATTTCATAACTAACTTTCTTGAAAACTTTCTCATCTCATTTTCTCTCAAAAGTCTCTCAGCCAAACACATTTCCACAGCAACTTTTCTTTTGATTTTCACACAAAATGATGAGATTTCAATCATCAAATGATTCCTAATCCTTTCTACATCAAATCCTCTTCATTTGCTTATTGAATTTTCAAGGATTTTGACTCTAATCAAGGAGAAATCTACATTTAGAGGTAAGGATGTTCTTCTCCTCTAAATACTCAGTTCTATTAAAGGTTTTAATGTTGTGATCTTGATTTTGGCTTAAAACTCAAGATTTAGATTAAATCTTAAAGAAATTCGTGGTGATTGTTTGGGTTCTGTTTTGAAATGACTTTTTAATGTATTTGGATGTTTAATGATGTGTAATTAAGGTTTAATCAATGCAATCCCAAATAGGTTGATTTTCCTAAGTTTTTTCTTGTGAAAATGATGGTTTTTGGGGTGATCTTGGTGTTCTGTTATAGCTGGTGGTATAAGGACGAGTTTAGGTTCTTTTTGGATGTTAATTGATGTCTAAGAATGTTTGGAAGTGATGGATCTTGGCTAGGTAATGTTGTGAAAGAGTTTGGAAGTGATTTCGGTTGTGTTTGGTAGCCGAAATGTTAGATTTGGTGAGAGTAGCGAGTTTAGGTGTAATGGCTGAAGATTTTAATGCATGATGATGCATTAATCCTCTGCTTTGATGTGTTTAAAACAGGGGAGACATCTTCGGATCCTTGTGCTGTTGATCCGGAGGCTTGAACGGCGTTTCGGCAAGCTTGCGAAATGGAATTGGTGAGTGGAGTTGGATTTCCAGCTTTGTATCGAATTATTGAAGGTTTGGGAGCTTAGTTTAAGTCTAATCAACATAACTAAGCTCAAGAATAAGTTTTCGGAGAAACTCTCTTGGATGAGCCATGGTTTGGTTCGATGCATTTGTTGATAATTGCATGTTTAAATTCTGTTTTTGAAAGCATATTTAGCATGGTTAATGCTGGTTATGTGAGCCATTTGTTGAAGGATGCTCAAGGTAAGAGATCCTTGGTTTGATTTGTCAAAAATGTGGATTCATGCATGGTGGTGCATGTTGTAAATGGCTTTCTTTTAGATGCTTTAAAACAGTGGATTATTGATGATAATTGATGTATATTGGCAAGTGATGTGTTGGTTTTAAAGTACTTGAATCGGATATAGTTAGCCGGTTATAGGATTGGGTGCACCGTGAATAATGTCGCCTTGGATGTTGAGGGGTTGTAATTGTACAGTAACCTCCATCCAAGTACACTAACGAGATGTTTAAGATCACAATGGTGGTTAAAAGTCCATGTGTGGATCTTGTGTTGTGTGTCCCGTGTTCTCGTTTGTGATGTTATACAACTATCGATGAGTGATGTGGAGGGGTTGTGATTGTACCGTTAAACTCCATCATGGGTGTTGAGGGGTTGTGATTGTACCGTTAAACTCCATCATGCGTGTTGAAGGGTTGTGATTGTACCGGTAAACTCCACCTTATGTGTTTGGTAGTGTGTATGAAGCGTATGGGACAAGGCTTGTAATCCGCGTATCCGATTCTGTTTTATGTTGAAAAATATTATGGTTTATCACTTGGAAGCCAATATGACATGTTAATGTTAATGAAGCATGAGATGCTTGATGTGAATGCAATGTTGCATGAGAAAAGATGTTTATGTGTTAAAAGGCTTTGTGGAAAGTGTTTTTATAAAGTGCATTATTGTGTTGTTTCTTTAGAGCATGCCTCACTAAGCATTTGTACTTACGCTCTCTCTCTTGAACCAATAATGCAGATAATTGAGGCGTTTGTGGGCATCAAGGAGGCTAAGAATCCAAGGGAAAGCTAAGCTCATGTATGGTGACTATTTTACAACAATCATTAGATTTTGATATTTGGCAATGGGAACCTAGGTTGTGTTTTGGGGAGATGTTTTGGACTCCCTAGTTGTGGCATGATACCTAAATGTTTTGGATATGGAAATGGCCATTTTGGTGCTTGCTTTGGTGTTTTGATGATTGCTTGCTTTGGACATTAGGATGCATGCCTATAGTCTTGTGAATTTTCTCAATTAATGCCATGATTGTGTTTTGATGATGAAAACATGTACCTAATATGCATGATGACTTGTTGGCATGATTAGGATGTCATTAGAATGTGTTTGAGTGGTTAAATGTATGTTAAACCAGCAAAATCTGAACTTTCTGGGCAGTCCGTATCGGAACGGGCACTAACGTTTCGAAATGGGGGCTTGTAATGGCCTTCGTGTATCGAAACGGGTAGAGGCCGTTCCGAAACACTTTTGCGACTGTCAGGCCCTGTTTCGATACTAGTCTCAAAATGAACCCGCGTTTCGGAACGGTCAACCCTTTTTCCGAAAACACTTGACCGTTGGGCACAGATTTGAATGGTTTAGGGTTTGCAAGCTTTGCGTTTTAGTCCTGAATTTTGTATTTGCAATTGCTTGAGTTAGAGATGTCCGTTTGAGGTGAAATTTGATAGGGAAGCATGTAATGTGACTAATTTGGTATTGGTAATTTGAAAATCAGTTAAGTCTTCCATCTTTCCAGAATTTACATTTTGGTCCCTAACTTTATATGTTGTGCAATTGAGTCCCTTATTGCCTTCCGATCGCTGTTATTTTCAAGTATGTTTTTCTCAAGAGTATGCTTAAGGTTAATGAGCATCTAGATAAGATTAAAAAGAAAAAAAGGGTCGTTAAACAATGTTGACTTTTGGGTTAACTTTGGTTTTCCCCGTGTAATCTTCGTAGTTCGGGTCAACCGTCTAGGCCGGGCTAAGGGGGTTACATTTTGTGGTATCAGAGCTAAATTCTTGAGTAAACAGGAATGATTATGTGGGTGATTTATCTATGATTGCACGATGTGCCTTTTTGAATGAAAGTGTGATGTGTGAATTGTAAAGTATGTTACAATTGTGATGTATGCTGTGGTGAAGCATGTTAGAGGGACCCATTGCCATATCAAAACTAATGAAATGAATTGTTTTGTTTGGAAATCAGCTTGAGTACTTGGATTTCTTACCTTGCTGAGCCTGATTATGTTTATTGCATTTGTGTTAGTGCATTATTAAGTGAATGGGACCTCGTAGAGAGACAAGAATTAATACGCGAGCTATGGCTCAGAACGAGAACGAGAACAATGCTGAAAATGTTGTGGATATACCTCCTCCTCCTGGTGGTGGACCGCCCGGTGGCTGTGGTGCTGGAGGTGCTGGAGCTGATGTTGGTGCTGGTGCTGGGGTTGCTGGACCTGAAGCTGGGCAGGGGCAAGCTGCTCCTGACATGACAGTGTTGATACATGCTATTGCTGGAGCCTTTCAGGCAGCAGTAGCTGGAGCTCATGGAGCTAGGCATCAGGGTGATGCTAATGCGAGATTACCTTTGGAACGTTTGCGCAATCTGGGAGGGACTGATGTTCAGAGGGTTGTCAGCTGAGGGTTCCGAATCTTAGTTGGAAAGTACCAAGAGGATATTGGAACATATGAACTACAATGATGTGTAGAAGCTAGGATATGTGGTATCGCTGTTGCATAATGATGTGTATACCTGGTGGACGACCACTGTCTCCGGAATGGAGGAAGATGATGTAACTTGGGCGTTCTTTCTGAACACGTTCAAGCGGAAGTATCTGGGTGTGCGATACCTGGATGAAAAGAAAAGAGAGTTCATGTCCCTTATGCAAGAGAGCATGACGGTGGCTGAGTACGAGATCCAGTTTGTTTGTCTCAGTCAGTACACACCTGAGCTTATCCTTGATGAGCGGGAGAGGTGTGAACGTTTCCGGTATGGTTTGGTGATGGATGTAAAGACCTTTATGCTTGCAGCTGAGTACACTGATTTTGATGTGCTAGTTAGTAGGGCGAAGGATATTGAGCAGACCCTGGGTTTATCTTCTAGAGGTGCTGGTTCTAGCTCGGGCAAGAGAGCTGCTGAGTATAGTTCTGGTGGTGGACGGAACAAGAGAGGACGAGATAGGTGGTATCAGTCTTCTGCTAGGCGTGGTGGTGGAGGGAATGGTGCGCCTGTTCAAGGAGACAGGGCGAGAGCTGATCAGAACACATGTTGGGCGTGTGGATCGCGTGGTCACTTGAGGCTTGATTGTCCTCGGGCAGTGAGATTGGTGCAGGCTCCTGTTGCACTGACTGGTAATTCGTGCTAGAATTGTGGTTCGGCAGACCACATGAGGAGGGAGTGTCCTTTGTTGGCCGGTGGCGGTCAGGGACGTGCTCTTTGAGTTGTTGCACCACAGAGAGGTCGTGGGCGCGGCCGTGGTAACTTCCAGCACAAAGATGGTGGTGGAAGGAATGTGTCACATGTGGTGGCTGTCCAACCTGAGGGTGGTGGCCAGGCTCGAGTGTATTCTCAGCGAGAAGGGAGGAATGACACGGATGTGATCGCATGTACGTTCACTTTGCAATCATTGTCATTACTTTTCTTGATTGATTCTGGATCTACACGCTCATACATATTGCGTGAACATGCTCAATTGCTTGGTTTTCCTATTGAGCCTTTAGATGTTGGTAAGCGTGTAACTAGTTCCTTTGGTGAGACAGTTGTGACACGGAAGTTTTATAGAAGATGTCCATTGGTTGTGCAAAACCATGTTTTTCATGTTGATCTCATGGAATTTCCTTTCTATGGTTTTGATGTAATCCTTGGTATGGATTGGCTTGTTGAACATCGAGCTGTGGTGGATTTTGAGAACAAGCGAGTTTCGTTGAAGCTTGCGGATGATTATGAGGTAGTGGTGGTTGGTGAGAATGTGAAGTTTCTTGCCAATGTGGTGTCTACATTGGAAGCAAGCCGAATGCTGAGGCAAGGTTGTGAAGCCTACCTAGCCTTTGTGATGAATCCTAACTCTAAGGAGTGGCGAGTTCAAGATATCAGGACTGTGCGAGAGTTTCCTGGTGTGTTTCCGGAGGAGTGGCTTGGGTTACCTCCTAACCGTGAGGTGGAGTTTAGAATTGAGCTGTATGAGAATACAACTCCAGTATCCATTACTCCTTAACGAATGGCACTTAAGGAGTTGAAGGAGCCGAAGACGCAACTTCAGGAGTTGCTTGATCGTGGTTTCATTCGGCCGAGTGTGTCACCTTGGGGTGCACCGGTTTTGTTTGTAAAGAAAAAGGATGGAACTATGAGAACGTGCATCGATTACCGTCAGCTTAATAAGTTGACTATCAAGAATCGGTATCCATTGCCGAGGATTGATGATCTTTTTGATCAATTTAGGGGAACGGCTGTGTTCTCTAAAATTGATTTAAGGTCATGGTATTACCAGTTGAAGGTGAATGATGTGGATGTGCCAAAGACAGCCTTCAGAACGAGATATGGGAATTATGAGTTCCTTGTGATGCCGTTTGGGTTGACGAATGCTCCTGCAACTTTTATGGACATGATGAATAGAGTGTTCTATGAATACTTGGACAAATTTGTTGTGGTGTTCATTGATGATATCCTCATGCACTCTTGTACCAAGGAGGAGCATGAGGGGCATTTGAGGATTGTGTTGCAGGCTTTGTTGGAGAATCAGCTTTATGCTAAGTTAAGCAAGTGCGAGTTTTGGCTCAGGGAAGTTGTGTTCCTTGGTCATGTGGTTTTTGCTAAGGGGATTCGTGTTGATCCTCAGAAGATTGAGGCAGTGATGAATTGGAATCCCTCTAAGTCTATTCATGAAGGTCGTAGTTTCCTTGGTTTGGCAGGATACTATCGGAGGTTCGTGGATGGGTTTTCGAAGATTGTTGCACCCTTGAAAAAGTTGTTGTAGAAGGATGTTAAGTATGAGTGGACGGAAGCGAGACAACAAGCTTTTGAGAAGCTTAAGGCATCTTTGACGCAAGCTCCTATCTTGGTTCAACCTGAATCAGGGAAAGAGTTTGTGGTGTATAGTGACGCATCCTGCGTTGGTTTGGGGTGTGTGTTGATGCAGGAGGGTAAGGTGGTGGCTTATGCATCACGGTAGTTGAAGGTGCATTAGCGCAATTATCCCACACATGACATTGAGTTAGCTGCGGTGGTTTTTGCTTTGAAAATTTGGAGACATTACCTGTATGGTGAGAAGTGTACTGTGTACACGGATCATAACAGTTTGAAGTACCTGATGTCTCAGAAAGAGTTGAATCTTAGGCAACGACGTTGGGTGGAGTTGCTTAAAGATTACGATCTGACGATCGAGTACCATCCGGGAAAAGCTAATGTTGTAGCGGATGCCTTGAGTAGAAAGGTGGCAGTGGAGTTGAGGGCTATGTTTGCCAGCTTGAGCATTTCGCGAGATGGAGGTCTTGTGGCTGAATTGCTAGTGAACCCATCCTTGGTTCAGTTGATAAAGGATAAGCAGCTATTGGATGATTCCTTGGTGCCACATGTTCAGGATATTGATGAGGATAGGCCGTCGGATTTCTGCTTCAATGATGATGGAGTTTTATGTTTTGGGAGTCGGATAGTAGTTCCCAATGATGCTGAGTTGAGGCGTGCTATTCTTACTGAAGCTCATAGTAGTCCTTTTACTATGCACCCTGGTAGTACTAAGATGTATCGTGATCTTCGAGATGAGTACTACTGGGTGGGATTGAAGAAAGATGTTGTTGAGTATGTGAGCAAGTGCATGGTTTGTCAGTGAGTTAAGGCTGCGCATCAGTTTCCTTCTGGGTTGTTGCACCCGTTGAGGATTCCTAACTGGAAGTGGGAAAGGATTACCATGGACTTTGTGTTTGGTTTGCCTTTGTCGCCATCGAAGAAGAATTCAGTGTGGGTGATTGTGGATCGCCTTACAAAGTGTGCGCATTTCTTACCTGTGCATACTACGTACACTTTGGATAAGCTTGCGGAGCTGTACATTGCTGAGATTGTGCGGCTGCATGGTGTGCCAAAGTCTATAATGTCGGATCGAGATCCGAGGTTTACATCGCTTTTCTGGGAGTTTTTTCATCAGGCTTTGGGTACACGGCTGAATTTCAGTACTTCTTATCATCCACAGTCGGATGGACAGTATGAGCGTGTTATCCAAGTGCTGGAAGATATGTTGAGGTGTTGTGTGATTGAGTTTCAAGGCTCTTGGGAGAAGCATTTGCCTTAGGTGGAGTTTGCTTATAACAATAGCTACCAAGAAAGTATTCAAATGGCACCTTATGAAGCCTTGTACGGGAGGAAGTGCAAACAGGTCAGAAGTTGGTTTCAATGCCAACTTTGTTGAAAGGGACCACCGAGAAGGGGAAGCTCATTTGTGAGCGATTGAAGGCAGCTTCTGATCGACAGAAGTCTTACGCGGATTTAAAGTGTAAGGAGATTGAGTATGCGGTAGGTGACCATGTGTTTTTGAAAGTTTCGCCTTGGAAAAAGGTGATGAGGTTTGGCCGAAAGGGTAAGTTGAGCCCTAGGTACATTGGACTATACGAGGTGATTGAGCGTGTGGGTCCTGTTGCGTACAAGTTGAGATTGCCACGAGAGTTGTAAAAGATTCATGATGTGTTTCATGTCTCTATGCTTCGGAAGTATAGATCGGATCCTTCGCATGTTATGCATGTGGAGGAAGTGGAGTTGAATCCATACTTGACCTATGATGAGGAACCCGTGGAGATTTTGGATTCAGACAGTAAAGTTCTTCGAGGCAAGACTGGTAAAGGTGTTGTGGAAGCATCGTGGTGTTGAAGAAGCCATGTGGGAACGGAAGGATGACATGAAGAAGCAGTTTTCGTACCTCTTTCCTTCAGGTCAATTTCGAGGATGAAATTTCTTTAGGGAGGGAGAGTTGTAACACCCAAATTTTGGGCTTGGAAGTTTAGGGTCGGAACTGGACCGTTCTAATTTTCGATTTGAATATAAAAGGTGGTTTAGGGAAAGCCTAGTTCGGTTTGCATTAAAATTATGGAAAAATATCTAAAAATCCTCTTTTAATATATATAAGAAAGTGGTGAAATCAATTTTACAAAATAAGGTTTGGAAGTGTGACATTTCGAGTGCAATTTCATCAAAACATGGCACATTTTCAAGAGAGGGATTACCGAATCACTTACTCTTGAGCTTCGCAAAATGTATCAAACTTACACTAAGCTCCCAAGACCACGCTCAAAGCGTTACAAAGCAGGAAATTGCATTTTCACTCACCGATACGCGAAGCCTTGCTCGCTGACACGGAATTTACCCTGATGGAGCCTCCAACAACACCCCGCTTGCTTCCGGATCAAGATCCCCTATTTTCACATCATCAAAACAGATATCTAAATGCATTAAAATGCATTCCAACACCAGCAACAATTCACAATCTCATTGTTCACCCAAACTACACCAAAATACCCTTCCAAAACAACCGAAAACTCAATCGATTGCTTCCTAAACGAGGTCCAGCCATCATACATCACTTCCAAACAATTATCAACATCAAAACACATTTAATAAACATCCTAACTCATCCTTATACCTCCATCAAGAAAGATTCCACCATTTCACCCCAAAATCTCACTTAAAACTATCAAGAACTTGAAGGATCTCAAGGATTTCGGGATCTATGTTAACAACACATCATTTTAACATATTATCAACTTTAATATCAATTAAAATCAACCAAAACAGAGCCTAATTCAACAAGTTTGAATATTAAGATTTCAACCATAATTTCACAAGATTTTGATCTCCAATCAAAACAATAATGAAAACTCAACCAAAAATAGTATTTAGAAGCCAAATATCTTGAGATTTTTAATAAAGAACTTAGATTAGAGGTTGAGAACGGGATTTACCTCCAATCATTACTTCTCTCACTGAATGACAAGTTTTCCTTAGCAAAATCTTGAAGAATTATAAAAGATCTATTGGAAATGGTTTTGAAAATGTTGAGAGAGTTTTTGGAAGAAAGAATTCTGAGAAAAGATGAGAGAATTAGTGGTTGGCTGAAAATGAGAAAGAGTTGGTAGTTACGTCAAATGAAATCTCACTTTAACTAACTTTATTAATTAATTAATATAAACCCAATTAAATCCATTTAATTCAAACTTTTTAAAACACATGTCATATTGAGAAAAGTTCAAATTGACTTAAAGCCCCCTAAAGATTCGAAGATTTTGGCTTCCACATTAAAAATCACATTTTCCCAGTTTTAAAACTTTACAATTTGGTCACTACTCAAAATTTCCCGTTTCTGAAATCCATTTTGTAAAATTGACTTGACCATCCTCCTAAACATATTTTTAGAGGATTTTAGCAATTTTTAACACAATTTTATCCTACCCTGACCCTCAATTACCTTAAATCACCTTACACGATTCGAACTATTCTCGACCGGTCCGATCCGATATCTAAAACATCTAGGCCTAAAACCAGGGCGTTACAACAGAACTCTACTCTTGCAACTTTCGTTGTCCTGATAGGTGAGATGGAGAGAAGTCTCGGTGCCAAGTCTGGCAGATACTCCAAGTTCAGCGAAGCAATTCTGAAGTGATCCTACCTATCTAGGCTAGGATTCTGTTGCTGCGTGATATAGGGAATACCTAGAAATCTTAGTGTAAATATAACACAGAGAGTCAACGTTTGATTGCTCCTTTTCATGATGAGATCATGCTTAGTTCTTTCGTCAGCATGACATTGTCGTTGTAACCCCCTTAACCCGGCCTAGACGGTTGACCCGAAATAAGAAAGTCACACGAGGAAAACCAAAGTCAACCCGAAAGTCAACCTTGATTAACGACCCTTTTTTTTCTTTTTAATCTTGTCTAGCTGCACATTAGCCCTAATTGTGATCACTCAAACATCATACTCAAAGATCACAAACATCAGAGATCAAACAGGGACCCAATTGAACAAATTACAACTTTAGGGACCAAATTGTAATTTCTGATAAATATGAGGGCTTAATCCAAATTAAAGTTACCAACTTGAAATTAATCAGGTTCCATGCTTCACTGTCAAATTTCAGCTCAAACGGACATCCCAAACTCATACAATTGCACAAACAAGATTCAGGACCAAAATGCAAACAATTCAAAACATTTAACTGCCAATGTCAGCCCCCAACGGTCACCCGTTCCGAAACAGGCAGAGCCCGTTTCGAAACGCGGGGCCGTTCCGCAACGCGTACCGAAACAGGTGACTGGCAGAATGCTTTCCGTTTCGAAAAAGTGTCTATCGTTTCGGACGCCTGGGCTGATTCAGGGCATCCGTTCCGAAACGGTAGTCCCTGTTCCGAAACGCCCTGCACATAATGCAGAAAAAGACATGCTTAAACACGCAATTGACCATTCGAACATACTCCAAAAGCCACCAAACTTTACCAACATGCAATTCAACATATATGAGACATACTTGCATCAGCAATTCAACAAAATACCAACATATACGAAAAACCCCAAATCTATAAGCATGCTTCCTACACAAGCAACCATTCAAGCATAAACTTCCAAATCAATCTCATAGAAGCCAAATACATGTTCCAACAACATCAACAACATAAAACCATTCTTGTCCGATCATATTCGAACACATAAACCACATCCCAAGAGATTCTACCCCCATTGCCTTTATTAACTATAGCTATTCACCGAGACATACATCTCAAATGGAGTCCTCCTTGAATCCCTTGCTTCTCGCTGTCTAAACTTCAAGAATCTGCATTGATGGACAAAAAGGAGCGTAAGCACATAATGCTTAGTGAGGAATGCTCAAAACCAAAACACCATCAATGCAGCGGGTCATAAAATCACTTTTAAAACAAACCCGATTTGATAACCAAGCAAAGTTTGAAAATCCTTTTTCAACATCATGCTTAAAACCATGCATTGCACATTCATGAAAACCAACCCTTAGCTTAGCAAGCTAAGAAAACCTTTTCAAAGAACAACTTGCAAAATCATCCATTTAACCATTCCATGCATAAACACCATATGCAAAGTTAAATTCAAAACCTTGGAAAACACTTCCATTCACATCATACCTTTCCCATGCTTGAATGTCATACCAAGCAAGAACCATTTAAAAACCATTACTCAAACAATCCAACACATGCATTAAACCAAGGCAATATATGAACCACAACATTATCATCACATGCCTTTTTAAACAAGTCTTAACAAGACTCCAATGCATTAAAGAGGTTTCATGCACACATGCATCATTTACCAAATGATAATCAACACTTGTTCAACTTAACAAGTAAACATGCATTCACAAGCATTATACACTTTCCATGCAACCATGCATCTTTTCAAGCATCTCATGCTTAATCATAATCAAGAACATCATATTGGCTTCCAAGTGATCAACCACATCCACTTTTCAACTCAACACCCGATCGGATACGCGGATCACAAGCGTTGTCCCCCACGCTTCATACACACTACCAATCCAAGGTCTCCAAATGGACTTTTAAACACCATTTGACCTCACCATCCTAAGGTTCCCATGTATGGACTTTTAAACACCATACAACCTTAGCTTTTCCCGAGGTTCCCATGTATGGACTTTTAAACACCATACAACCTCAACTTTTCCCGAGGTTCCCATGTATGGACTTTCAAACACCATACAACCTCAACTTTTCCCAAGGTTCCCATGTATGGACTTTCAAACACCATACAACCTTGACATGCACAAGGTTCCCATGTATGGACTTTCAAACACCATACAACCTTTGCATCACCGATTGGTAGTTGTATAACATCACTAACGAGATCTGGGACACCCTACACAAGATCCACACATGGACTTTACACCTCCATTGTGATCTTAACAAGCACAAGGTTCCCATATATGGACTTTTAACCACCATATAACCTTTGCTTAACCAAGGTCCTCGAATGGGCATTCCACCTCCATTATGACCTTAACCATCTCGTTAGGATACTTGAAGGGAGTTTACCGGTTCACACTTAACCACTCCACCTCCAAGGCGACTTTATTCACGGTGCACCCAATCCTATAGCCGGCTAACTATATCCGATCAAAGAAACCAAGAACCACTTACATCACTTGCCAATATAACCATCTTACCACATTAGTCCAACGATTCACATGCATAACCATAATGCAAAAACCATCATTTACCATCATCAATCCACTGTTTTAAAGCATTACACAAAGCCATTAAACATCATGCAACACCATGCATCAAAACCACAATTTCCATGTACAAAACCAAGGATCTCTTACCTTGAGCATCCTTCACATATGGCTTTCAAAACCAGCATTAAACCATGCTAAAAATATGCTTTCAAAACAGAATATAAACCATGCATATCACATGCATTGCAACCATCAAACACAATTGCTTTTAAAACCAATTCTCAACACAAACCAAGAGCGATAAACATTTACTTACTCTTGAGCTTAGCAAAGTTGTTTAGACTTAAACTAAGCTCCCAAAACCTTCAAACCTTGGTTTTAAAGCTGAAAACCCAACTTCACTCACCGATACACAAAACAAGGCTAGCCAACAAGCCTTCCAAGCATCCGAAACCTTCCGCAACACCTCTAAAGCTCACGGATCAAACTCCCCTGTTTCAAGCACACAAAAACAGAGCATTAATGCATCTTTATGCATTAAAAACACCAGAAACACAACACAACTCGCTGCTCATCACAAATCCAACATTTCGTCTACCAAACACAACCGAAATCACCTCCAAACACTTCCAAAACTTAACCCAGCCAAGATCCATCACTTCTAACCATTTTTAAACATCAATTAACATCCAAAATGATCACAAACACGTCCTTATACCTCCAGGTATAACAGATCATCAAAAACACTCCAAAAACAACCAAAAACTCAAGCAAAACTTAGGAAATTCAACCTATCCAGGATTGCATTAATTAAACCTCAACTTCTAATGAATTTAGCATTCATTTAACATCAATTTGACACCTCAAAACACTGCCCAAACAGATCACACGAAAATTCCACCAAAAATCACCAAATCTTGCATTTTAAGCCAAAATCAAGATTTCAATTGAAAAGCCTTTAACAAATCACAAATCAAGGATTGAGAACTTAGGAATTTCAGTAAAGAACTGATAGTTTAGAGGAGAAGGACGTTCTTACCTCCAAACTTGAATTTCTCCTTTTTAGAACCAAAAAGCTTGATGAAACCACTTGCAAATGGTGAGGTTTTGTTGTAGAGATGATTAGGAATCCAAAGAGAACTGAAAAGGAAGATTTGAGTGACAAAATCAGAGGAGAAAATCTGGAGAGATGTGTTTGGGTTGAGAGAAAATGAGAGAAAAGGAAAATTGAAAGAAAATGGAAAGTTGGTTACAAAATAGTCAAAATGACTTTCCCTCCTCTTTCTTTATGTTTTAAAATCAGAATAAATCTTAAAATATCTTAGAAAAATCTGGAGAAACTCTTTTTGGAATAATAGCTCCTTAAAGATTCAAAGTTTCAATCCTTTATAAAACAGTCACGCAACTTTCAAAAATTACATTTTGGTCACTAGCCAAAATGTCAACCTTCCGAACCTCATTTTTCAAAATTGATTTCACAGTTCACTTTTATATATTAAAAGATGATTTTAGAACATTTTTCCATATTTTTAATGCAACCCGAACTAGGCTTTCCTAATTTCTCCTTTATATATTCGATCAGCACTTTGACCGAACTGGTCAACGCCCAAGACTTCTGAGCCCAAAACCGGGGCGTTACAACTCTCCCCCCCTTAGGAAATTTCGTCCTCGAAATTTCAACTGGCGAAAAAGGAACCACAACCTTCTCAAACCAACACACAAGGCAACACAACAACCTCAACCACCACTAAACACATTCCACACAAAAACTCCACCAAACTCAACACCACCACACGTTGTTCGCAAAATCCAGAACACACAAAGATAGCCACAATTTAACCTTTCTCATACCCGGACTGCACACAACCCCAACATCAACCTGAAGAACTTCAACTTTTACAGCACACGACACTGTAACACACAACCCCCAAGACTTGTTTATACAGTGACACCAACCAAACCAATTCAACCACTATGCAAACTTCTCTGCTTCTAAAACTCTTGCAAACTCCCAAACCTCTTCCAAGAATTTTCCCAACAAGCAAAAATTCTTAAGCATCAACTGCTTACCCAAACTCCTCAACGAATGCTAACAATCCTTCACATCCGCCACCATCATTACCATAACAACTCACAAGGACTACTCACCCAGATTCCAAAATTTACATCACAACCCCAACTCAACTCCGCCAACCGTATCACACACCACCAGCTGACTACAAAATAAATTCACATACTCACAACCATCCAACCACTTCTCACAAGAATCCTTTCAAACAACAATGGCCTTCGATCTTTCATTGCCTATCCACCGCAAGCTTTGACCACAACACCTGCCTTACTAGAACATCGCCCAGCTTAAACATACAGATCATCTTTTCAACTCTTCGAAGGTTACTAAGAACCAACACTTACAAACACAACCCTTCCACAACAACTTAAATGCTAAGCTGCTTCAGCACTTGGAAACACAACCACTAAACTGCAACATCCTTTAGCACCAAGAAACTACCCCTTCAACTTAGCCATTCAAACCACTTGACCGATTCTAACCCCAACCGGTACTCTCCACCACCAAACCACTAAACTCCTTAAGCAACAACACTATCCTTCTACCAACAGGCTATACTACTCTCACTATCTCCAGCACTAGCTTAATATTCTCCATTACTTCTAACTTCCACTCAGCACCAAAACAACCTCTAAAAACCCATCATCCAACCTAACCCAACCACCACACTAACAGATTCGATTAGTTATTAGCGAGTGTGAACATCATATGCATGATCACCTACATGCCCTATCAATGCCTGATGTACATGTATGCAAAACCTCTAATGTCATGCCACATGTATGCATGGACCAGCACATATATAATATAGCATATAACAATGATTTTAGCTGTGCATGAATGCCAGTTCACACCCTCCAATAACATCCTCAAAATCCGTCTAAGAACAACCTCCTACCTCACTCCTAACTTATCTAACTCCATCATTCCAACAACCATTAACCACAAGATACTCACTAAAACCTTCTTCACACCAAAGATGTTTCCAAACTACAACTATTACCCCAAACATGCTAGCAACAAGACTAGACTTACCACGCAAGGAAAACCAACAGAAACCAAACCAGGGTAACTAGAGCAAAGATTACTTAACAAGGTTACCTGAAAACACAACACCACCCTGAAGATTCATCAGACGAGCTCTCTTTCTCGCGGAACCATCATCCTCCTGCCGCACCACTGCAGCACCAGCTAACACACTAGGGTCACCACCGACCTCTTGCGGTAAAGAAACTTGGCTGTTCCGAGCCAACATCAAACAATCACGTCTCATATGTCCAGCAGACCCACATTTCCAGCAATTCTCATTTCCCAAACTCTTCACAACCTTCTGCTCTTTCTGCCACCTCTGAACCTTGCCTCGGCCGTGCCCACGACCTTTCAGAGACCCCTTGGCTAACACCAAAGCTGACTTCACCCCAAGAGGACAATCACGCTTCACATGCACTTTAGAACCACAGTTCCAACAAGCACCCGCGCCCCAACAACCTCCAACATGGCGCCTTTCACAACGGTCACATACCGGTGGCTGAGCTTCCACTCCTTGCTCAAACAACATGTAACGCCCCGGTTTTGGGCTTGGAAGTCTTGGGCGTTGACCGGTTGGTCAAAGTGCTGTTCGAATCGTAAGAGGTTAAATTAGGAAAGCCTAGTTCGGGTTGCATAAAAATTATGGAAAAATGTTCTAAAATCATCTTTTATTATAATTAAGTGAACTGTGAAATCAATTTTGGAAAATGAGTTTCGGAAGTGTGACATTTTGACTAGTGACCAAAATGTAATTTTTGAAAGTTTGGTGGCTATTTTATAAAGGGTTGAAACTTTGAATCTTTAAGGAGCTATTTACCCAAAGGGGGTTTTCTCCAGATTTTTCTAAGATATTTTAACTCATAATTCTGATCTTAAAAGAATCAAAAGGAGGGAAAATCCAATTTTAGCTATTTTCTCATTTAACTACCTATTTTCTCTCTATCTTTTTCTCTCAACCCAAACACTCATTTTCCAGAGATCTTGTTCTGATTTTCTCACCTAAAATCATTCTTTCAACTCTCAATTGATTGCAAATCATTGTGTCTTCAAATCCTCTTCAATTGCTTCAAGTTTCATCAAGCTTTTCTATTCCAAAAAGAGGAGAAACTCAAGTTTGGAGGTAAGAACGTCCTTCTCCTCTGAACTTCAAGTTCTTTAATGAAATTCCTTAAGTTTTCAATCCTAAATTGATATTTGATTAAAGGTTTTAAGGTTGATTTATGGATCTTGGCTAATTATGCAAGATTTTGATGATTTCACTTGATTTTCGTTTGATCTGTTAAATCAGTGTTTTGAGAAGTGTTTTTGATGTTAAATGATCATTAAATTGATGTGGAAATGAGTTTTGATTGATGCAATCCCGGATAGGTTGGATTTCCTAAGTTTAGCTTGTGTTTTAAGGTAGCTTTTGTGGTGATCTTGTGGATCTGGTGTTGCTGGAGGTATAAGGATGGTTGTAGGTTGTTTTTAGATGTGTTATGATGTTGATGGAAGTGAGGTTTTGCTGGTTTGTGGCTGGGCTTTGTTTAGAAGTGTTTCGGATGCATTTTCGGTTGTGTTTGGTGGCCGAAAATGGAGGTTTTGTGAGAGCAGCGAGTTTAGATGCTTTCATTGAAGCAATTAATGCATGATGATGCATTAATCCTCTGCTTTGATGTGTTGAAACAGGGGAGGCATCCTTGGATCCAAGAATTGTTGATCCGGAGGCTTGATTTGGTGCTTTGGCTTGAAGCGAAGTGGTAATCGGTGAGTGAAAAATGGATTTTCAGCTTTTAAACCAAGGGTTGAAGGTTTTGGGAGCTTAGTTTAAGTCTAAACAACTTTGCTAAGCTCAAGTGTAAGTTTTCGGATTACTCTCTTTAAGTGGTGGCCATGTTTTGATGAAATGTGAAATGATGATTTTGCATGATTTACTACTGTTTTGGAAAGCATGTTTTAGCATGTTAATTGCTGATGTTTTAGCATGATTTATGCTGATGATTTAAGCCATGTGTTGAAGGTGTCTCTAGGTAAGAGTACCTTGTTTTTATGCATTGTTAAATGATGATTTAATGCTTTGAAATGCATGATGAAATGGCTTGGTTTAAATGCTTTAAAACAGTGGACTATGTGATGTATAAAGTGTATATTGGCAAGTGATGGTTTGTAAAAGTGAAGGTCACTAAGGTGGTTAAAAGTCCTTGAGTGAGCCTTGTTATCTAAGATCATCAAGGTGGTTAAAAGTCCTTGGATGAATCTTGTTGTGGACTCTAAGGTGGTTAAAAGTCCTTAGGTGCTCCTTTCCATGGTGGTTAAAAGTCCATGGGGCCAAGGTGTTTAAAAGTCCTTGGGGACAAGGTGTTTAAAAGTCCTTGGGGTAATTCAAGCTACGGACACAAAGGTGGTTAAAAGTCCTTGTGTGGTCCATTCATGGTGTTTAAAAGTCCATGGCCAAGGTGTTTAAAAGTCCTTGGGGAAAGTTGTTGAACTTGATTTCATAAAAGATATGTATCACTTGAGCCAATATGACATGTATAGTACATGAGATGCATGAGATGCATGATTTAATGTTTATGTTGAAGCATGAGATGCTTGTTTAAATGAAATGTGGAAGCATGATATTGCTTGATTTAAAGTATGCTTTGAGCATGTGTAAAGGTTGTTTACAAGCATGATTTACAAATGGTTTTAAATGCATTATTGAATGGTTTTTAAAGAGCATTCCTCACTAAGCTTTGGCTTACGCTCTCTCGTTTTCTTGATTCAATAATGCAGAGCATTAGAGTGCATTGAGGGCAGCAAGAGGAGGCAAGCAAACAAGTACAAGTAAAGCTCAATGTATGAAGGTTTTATAAGTGTTTTAGCTTTTGTATGTTTTGGCAATGGGGGACCAATATGTATATGTGTTTGGGAGGTGTTTAAGACTCCCTAAGTATGTTGAATGTTAATGTTGTTGCTGGTTTTTGGATTGAACCATATATGCTTGTTTTGCAAGTTGATGCTTGAGTAGATAGCTTGTGTTGGAAGCATGACCATTGGTTTGGGGCTTTTTGCATGTGATGTTAATTTGTTGAATTGATGATGCTCTTATGTCTTAAATATGTTTAATTACATGCTGGTAAAGTTTGGTGGTGTTTGGAGCATGTTTGAATGTCCAATTGCATGATCTAGTATGCTTGTTTGCTGATTTTCGTGCAGGCGTTTCGGAACAGGGGTGTACCGTTTCGGAACGGGTGCCTTGCATGAACCCAGGCGTCCGAAACGGTATGCACCGTTTCGAAACGGTTTAGCCTCTGCCGAGGCCATGTTCCGGAACCCGTTCCGGAACGTCCCGTGTTTCGGAACAGGGCTAGCCTGTTTCGGAACGGTCGACCGTTAGGGGGCTGACATGGTAGTTATATGTTTTGAAATGTTTGCGTTTTGGTCCTGAATCATGTATGATCAATTGCATGAGCTGTGGATGTCCTTTTGAGCTGAAATTTCACAGAGAAGCATGAAACCTGACTAATTTCAAGATGGTAACTTTAATTTGGGTTAAGTCCCTTAATTTATCGGAATTTACAATTTGGTCCCTAAAGTTGTAGTTTGTTCAATTGGGTCCCTGTTTGATCTCTGATGTTTGTGATCTTTTAATATGTTGATTGTATGGTCACACTTAAGGTTAATGTGCATCTAGATAAGATTAAAAAGAAAAAAAAAGGGTCGTTAATCAAGGTTGACTTTCGGGTTGACTTTGGTTTTCCCCGTGTAATCTTCGTAGTTCGGGTTAACCGTCTAGACCGGGCTACGGGGGTTACATTTGGTGGTATCAGAGCTGAGTTCTCGAGTAATTGGGAATGTGTGTATGCATGATTGAAGCATGGTTTGGTTGGTATGCTTGTTGAGTGAAAGCATGTTCAGTGATTTGTGATGATGATGTATATGTGATGCATGTTGTGATGATGCATGATGAGGGTACCCATTGCCAAACAAAAGCTAAAGAGATAACGTTGTTTTTGAAAGAAATTGAGCTTGAATACTTGGAATTTGCTTACCTTGCTGGTCCTGACTTGTTTTATTTTGTATTGTTATGCATGGTAAAAGTATGGCACCACGTAGAGAGTTAAGGAGTAGCGTGAGAGCTACGACCCCGGAAGGGAATGTGAATGATGAGCACACTGGTAGTGCTGTGTTACCTCCTCCTCCACCTGGTGGTGGTGGTGCGGAGAGGGAAAGAGCTGGAGCTGGAGCTGAGGCAGCTGGTGCTGGAGCTGCAGGACCTGAAGTTGGACAGGGGCAAGCGATGCCTGACATGTCTGTGCTGGTACAAGCTATTGCGGGTGCTTTTCGAGCAGCAGTAGCTGGAGCTCAAGGAGCTGGGCATCAGGGAGATGCTGGTGCTAGACTACCCTTGGAACGTTTGCGCAGTCTTGGTGGGACTGAGTTTAGGGGTATGTCAGCTGAGAGGTCTGAAGCATGGCTGGAGAGTACCAAGCGTGTCTTGGGACAGATGAGTTGCACTGATGTGCAGAAGCTGGGATGTGTGGTGTCACTGCTGCAAGGTGATGCTTATACGTGGTGGACGACCACAATCTCTGGGATGGCTGATGCTGATGTTACTTGGACGTTCTTTCAGCATGCGTTCAAGAGGAGGTATCTGGGAGTTAGATATCTGGATGAGAAGAAGCGTGAATTCATGTCTCTGACCCAAGGGAACATGAGTGTGGCTGAGTATGAGGTACAGTTTGTACGTCTTAGCCAGTATGCACCTGAGTTGGTACCTGATGAGCGCGAGAGGTGCGAAAGGTTCCGTTATGGTTTGGTGACGGAGGTTAAGACCTATATGTTGGCTGCGGAGTACAATGATTTCGATGTGCTAGTTAGTCGGTCCAAAGACATCGAGATGAATCTGAGTTTGTCTGCTAAGGGTGCTGGAGCTAGTTCCGGAAAGAGAGCTGCTGAGTATAGTTCCGGTGGTCGGAACAAGAGAGGGCGTGATCAGAGGTTTCAGTCCTCGTCTAAGAGAGGTGGAGGTGCACCTGCTAGGGGTGGCAATGCTAGAGCTGACCCTAGTGCTTGTTGGATTTGTGGTTCCCGTGGTCACTTGAAGCGTGACTGTCCCCGTGCTGGGAGGGAGGTGCAAGCTCCTGTGATGGCAGCTGGTTATGAGTGCTGGAACTGTGGTTCAGCTGATCATCTGAGACGTGATTGTCCGAGGATGGCTGGTGGTCAAGAGCGTGCTCCTGTTGTTGCGGCACCGCAGAGAGGTCGTGGGCGCGGCCGTGGTAATTTTCAGAGGCGAGAGGAAGGTGGTCGCGGTGTAGCTCATGTTGTGGCTATTCAACCTGAGGGTGGAGGCCAAGCGAGGGTGTATGCTCAGCGCGAAGGAAGGAATGATGCTGATGTGATTGTAGGTACCTTTACTTTGCAATCCTTGTCATTGCTTTCTTTGATTGATTCTGGATCTACGCATTCATACATTCTTCGTGAGCATGCTGAGTTGCTTGGTTTGCCTGTTGAGTCTTTGGATGTTGGTGTTAGAGTCACTAGTTCTTTTGGTGAAACTGTTGTGACTCGTAAGCTTTATAGAAGGTGTCCTTTGGTTGTTCAAGAGCATGTCTTTCATGTTGATCTTATGGAGTTGCCCTTTTATGGTTTTGATGTGATCCTTGGTATGGATTGGCTTGCTGAGCATCGTGCTGTTGTGGATTGTGAGAATAAGCGGGTTTCGCTTAAGCTTGGGGATGATTATGAAGTGGTGGTGGTTGGTGAGAATGTGAAGTTTCTTGCCAATGTTGTTTCTACCTTGGAGGCGAGCAGGATGCTGAGGCAAGGTTGTGAAGCTTTTCTAGCTTTTGTGATGAATCCTAGTTCGAAGGAGCTGAGGGTGCAAGATATCAGGGTTGTGAAGGAGTTTCCTGATGTTTTTCCTGAGGAGTTGCCGGGTTTACCTCCTAATCGCGAGGTGGAGTTTGGTATTGAGCTGTATGAGAATACCACTCCTGTGTCCATTACTCCCTATAGAATGGCACCTAAGGAGCTGAAGGAGCTGAAGACGCAGTTGCAAGAGTTGCTTGATCGTGGTTTCATCCGGCCGAGTGTTTCGCCTTGGGGTGCTCCTGTTTTGTTTGTGAAGAAGAAAGATGGCACGATGAGGATGTGCATTGATTACCGTCAGCTGAATAAGTTGACTATCAAGAATCGGTATCCTTTGCCGAGGATTGATGATCTCTTTGATCAATTTCGGGGAGCTGCTGTGTTCTCTAAGATTGACTTGAGGTCAGGGTATCAGTTGAAGGTGAAGGATGTGGATGTGCCTAAGACAGCTTTCAGGACAAGGTATGGGCATTATGAGTTCCTTGTGATGCCGTTTGGTCTGACAAATGCTCCTGCTGCTTTCATGGACATGATGAATCGTGTTTTTCATGAATACCTGGACAAGTTTGTTGTGGTGTTCATTGATGATATCCTTGTGTACTCGCGTACTGAGGAAGAGCACGAAGAGCATTTGAGGATTGTGTTGCAAGCTTTGTTGGAGAACCAGCTTTATGCTAAGCTGAGCAAGTGTGAGTTCTGGCTTAGGGAGGTTGTTTTTCTTGGGCATGTGGTCTCAGCTGAGGGGATTCGTGTTGATCCTCAGAAGATTGAAGCAGTGATGAATTGGAAAGTTCCTAAGTCTGTTCAGGAGGTTCGTAGTTTCCTTGGTTTGGCGGGATACTACCGAAGGTTTGTGGATGGTTTTTCCAAGATTGCTGCTCCTTTGACGAAGTTGCTGCAGAAAGATGTTAAGTATGAGTGGACAGAAGCGAGGCAGCAAGCTTTTGAGAAGCTGAAGTTGGCTTTGACTCAAGCTCCTATCTTGATTCAGCCTGAATCAGGGAAAGAGTTTGTAGTCTACAGTGATGCATCCTATGTTGGTTTGGGGTGTGTGCTGATGCAAGAGGGTAAGGTTGTGGCTTATGCGTCGCGGCAGTTGAAGGTGCATGAGTGCAATTATCCTACGCATGATATTGAGCTGGCTGCAGTGGTTTTTGCTCTGAAGATCTGGAGGCATTATCTGTACGGTGAGAAGTGTACTGTGTACACGGATCACAAGAGTTTGAGGTATCTGATGTCTCAGAAGGAGTTGAATCTTAGGCAGCGACGTTGGTTGGAGTTGCTCAAGGATTATGACCTGACGATAGAGTATCATCCTGGAAAGGCTAATGTTGTTGCGGATGCCTTGAGTAGAAAGGTAGCTGTTGAGCTGAGAGCTATGTTTGCTAGCTTGAGCATATCGCAGGATGGTGGTCTTGTTGCTGAGTTGCAAGTGAAACCATCGTTGGTTCAGTTGATCAAGGATAAGCAGTTGTTGGATGATTCCTTGGTGTCTCATGTTCAGGATATCGCGGAGGGTAGGCCTTCGGATTTCTGCTTTAATGAGGATGGAGTGTTGTGTTTTGGTAATCGGATAGTAGTGCCTGCAGATGCTGAGTTGAGGCATGCTATTCTAGCTGAAGGTCATAGTAGTCCTTTTGCTATGCATCCTGGTAGTACAAAGATGTATCGCGATCTTCGTGATGAGTACTATTGGGTGGGTCTGAAGAAGGATGTGGCAGAGTTCGTGAGCAAGTGTTTGGTGTGTCAGCGAGTCAAGGCTGAACATCAGGTTCCTTCTGGTTTGTTGCAACCGTTGAAAATCCCTGAATGGAAGTGGGAGAGGGTTACCATGGATTTTGTATCTGGTTTGCCTTTGTCTCCGTCAAAGAAGAATTCTGTTTGGGTGATTGTGGATCGCCTGACGAAGTGTGCACATTTCTTGCCTGTGCATACTACGTTCTCTTTGGATAAGCTGGCAGAGTTGTACGTTGCTGAGGTTGTGAGGTTGCATGGTGTGCCTAAGTCGATCGTGTCGGATAGGGATCCGAGGTTCACATCGCGTTTTTGGCAGTGTTTGCATCAAGCTCTGGGTACAAGGTTGCATTTCAGTACATCCTATCATCCTCAGTCGGATGGCCAGTCTGAGCGTGTTATTCAGATTTTGGAGGATATGTTGAGATGTTGCGTGATAGAGTTCCAAGGTTCTTGGGAGAAGCATCTGCCTTTGGTTGAGTTCGCTTACAACAACAGTTATCAGGCGAGTATACAGATGGCACCTTATGAGGCTCTGTATGGGAGGAAGTGTAGGACTCCTCTGTGTTGGGCTGAAACTGGTCAAAAGTTGGTTTCGATGCCTGCTTTGTTGAAAGGTACCACCGAGAAGGTGAAGCTCATATGTGAGCGGTTGAAGGCTGCTTCTGATCGGCAGAAGTCTTACGCGGATTTGAAGCGTAAAGAGATAGAGTTTGCGGTGGGTGATCGCGTGTTCTTGAAGGTTTCGCCTTGGAAGAAGGTGATGAGGTTTGGGCGGAAGGGTAAGCTGAGCCCTAGATACATTGGACCGTATGAGGTTGTTGAGCGTGTGGGTCCTGTTGCGTATCGGTTGAGGTTACCCCAGGAGCTGGAGAAGATTCATGATGTGTTCCATGTTTCTATGCTCCGGAAGTATAGATCTGATCCTTCGCATGTGTTGCCTGTGGAGGAAGTGGAATTGAATCCGGATTTGACCTATGATGAGGAACCGGTGAAGGTTCTGGATTCGGATAGCAAAGTTCTTCGTGGCAAGACCATTGAGTTGGTGAAGGTGCTGTGGAAGCATCGCGGTGTTGAGGAAGCCACGTGGGAGCGGAAGGATGATATGCTGAAGCAGTTTCCTTATCTCTTTCCTTCAGGTAAATTTCGAGGACGAAATTTCTTAAGGGGGGGAGAGTTGTAACGCCCCGGTTTTGGGCTTGGAAGTCTTGGGCGTTGACCGGTTGGTCAAAGTGCTGTTCGAATCGTAAGAGGTTAAATTAGGAAAGCCTAGTTCGGGTTGCATAAAAATTATGGAAAAATGTTCTAAAATCATCTTTTATTATAATTAAGTGAACTGTGAAATCAATTTTGGAAAATGAGTTTCGGAAGTGTGACATTTTGACTAGTGACCAAAATGTAATTTTTGAAAGTTTGGTGGCTATTTTATAAAGGGTTGAAACTTTGAATCTTTAAGGAGCTATTTACCCAAAGGGGGTTTTCTCCAGATTTTTCTAAGATATTTTAACTCATAATTCTGATTTTAAAAGAATCAAAAGGAGGGAAAATCCAATTTTAGCTATTTTCTCATTTAACTACCTATTTTCTCTCTATCTTTTTCTCTCAACCCAAACACTCATTTTCCAGAGATCTTGTTCTGATTTTCTCACCTAAAATCATTCTTTCAACTCTCAATTGATTGCAAATCATTGTGTCTTCAAATCCTCTTCAATTGCTTCAAGTTTCATCAAGCTTTTCTATTCCAAAAAGAGGAGAAACTCAAGTTTGGAGGTAAGAACGTCCTTCTCCTCTGAACTTCAAGTTCTTTAATGAAATTCCTTAAGTTTTCAATCCTAAATTGATATTTGATTAAAGGTTTTAAGGTTGATTTATGGATCTTGGCTAATTATGCAAGATTTTGATGATTTCACTTGATTTTCGTTTGATCTGTTAAATCAGTGTTTTGAGAAGTGTTTTTGATGTTAAATGATCATTAAATTGATGTGGAAATGAGTTTTGATTGATGCAATCCCGGATAGGTTGGATTTCCTAAGTTTAGCTTGTGTTTTAAGGTAGCTTTTGTGGTGATCTTGTGGATCTGGTGTTGCTGGAGGTATAAGGATGGTTGTAGGTTGTTTTTAGATGTGTTATGATGTTGATGGAAGTGAGGTTTTGCTGGTTTGTGGCTGGGCTTTGTTTAGAAGTGTTTCAGATGCATTTTCGGTTGTGTTTGGTGGCCGAAAATGGAGGTTTTGTGAGAGCAGCGAGTTTAGATGCTTTCATTGAAGCAATTAATGCATGATGATGCATTAATCCTCTGCTTTGATGTGTTGAAACAGGGGAGGCATCCTTGGATCCAAGAATTGTTGATCCGGAGGCTTGATTTGGTGCTTTGGCTTGAAGCGAAGTGGTAATCGGTGAGTGAAAAATGGATTTTCAGCTTTTAAACCAAGGGTTGAAGGTTTTGGGAGCTTAGTTTAAGTCTAAACAACTTTGCTAAGCTCAAGTGTAAGTTTTCGGATTACTCTCTTTAAGTGGTGGCCATGTTTTGATGAAATGTGAAATGATGATTTTGCATGATTTACTACTGTTTTGGAAAGCATGTTTTAGCATGTTAATTGCTGATGTTTTAGCATGATTTATGCTGATGATTTAAGCCATGTGTTGAAGGTGTCTCTAGGTAAGAGTACCTTGTTTTTATGCATTGTTAAATGATGATTTAATGCTTTGAAATGCATGATGAAATGGCTTGGTTTAAATGCTTTAAAACAGTGGACTATGTGATGTATAAAGTGTATATTGGCAAGTGATGGTTTGTAAAAGTGAAGGTCACTAAGGTGGTTAAAAGTCCTTGAGTGAGCCTTGTTATCTAAGATCATCAAGGTGGTTAAAAGTCCTTGGATGAATCTTGTTGCGGACTCTAAGGTGGTTAAAAGTCCTTAGGTGCTCCTTTCCATGGTGGTTAAAAGTCCATGGGGCCAAGGTGTTTAAAAGTCCTTGGGGCCAAGGTGTTTAAAAGTCCTTGGGGTAATTCAAGCTACGGACACAAAGGTGGTTAAAAGTCCTTGTGTGGTCCATTCATGGTGTTTAAAAGTCCATGGCCAAGGTGTTTAAAAGTCCTTGGGGTCCAAGGTGTTTAAAAGTCCTTGGGGAAAGTTGTTGAACTTGATTTCATAAAAGATATGTATCACTTGAGCCAATATGACATGTATAGTACATGAGATGCATGAGATGCATGATTTAATGTTTATGTTGAAGCATGAGATGCTTGTTTAAATGAAATGTGGAAGCATGATATTGCTTGATTTAAAGTATGCTTTGAGCATGTGTAAAGGTTGTTTACAAGCATGATTTACAAATGGTTTTAAATGCATTATTGAATGGTTTTTAAAGAGCATTCCTCACTAAGCTTTGGCTTACGCTCTCTCGTTTTCTTGATTCAATAATGCAGAGCATTAGAGTGCATTGAGGGCAGCAAGAGGAGGCAAGCAAACAAGTACAAGTAAAGCTCAATGTATGAAGGTTTTATAAGTGTTTTAGCTTTTGTATGTTTTGGCAATGGGGGACCAATATGTATATGTGTTTGGGAGGTGTTTAAGACTCCCTAAGTATGTTGAATGTTAATGTTGTTGCTGGTTTTTGGATTGAACCATATATGCTTGTTTTGCAAGTTGATGCTTGAGTAGATAGCTTGTGTTGGAAGCATGACCATTGGTTTGGGGCTTTTTGCATGTGATGTTAATTTGTTGAATTGATGATGCTCTTATGTCTTAAATATGTTTAATTACATGCTGGTAAAGTTTGGTGGTGTTTGGAGCATGTTTGAATGTCCAATTGCATGATCTAGTATGCTTGTTTGCTGATTTTCGTGCAGGCGTTTCGGAACAGGGGTGTACCGTTTCGGAACGGGTGCCTTGCATGAACCCAGGCGTCCGAAACGGTATGCACCGTTTCGAAACGGTTTAGCCTCTGCCGAGGCCATGTTCCGAAACCCGTTTCGGAACGTCCCGTGTTTCGGAACAGGGCTAGCCTGTTTCGGAACGGTCGACCGTTAGGGGGCTGACATGGTAGTTATATGTTTTGAAATGTTTGCGTTTTGGTCCTGAATCTTGTATGACCAATTGCATGAGCTGTGGATGTCCTTTTGAGCTGAAATTTCACAGAGAAGCATGAAACCTGACTAATTTCAAGATGGTAACTTTAATTTGGGTTAAGTCCCTTAATATATCGGAATTTACAATTTGGTCCCTAAAGTTGTAGTTTGTTCAATTGGGTCCCTGTTTGATCTCTGATGTTTGTGATCTTTTAATATGTTGATTGTATGGTCACACTTAAGGTTAATGTGCATCTAGATAAGATTAAAAAGAAAAAAAAAGGTCGTTAATCAAGGTTGACTTTCGGGTTGACTTTGGTTTTCCCCGTGTAATCTTCGTAGTTCGGGTCAACCGTCTAGACCGGGCTACGGGGGTTACACAACACTTGCTCCACAACAGCACTACCTTCACATTGCTTAACCCTTGGAAAATTCTCTCCAAGATATCTTTCATAAAAGGCAGATACAAAGAAATCCCAGTCAATATCATGGATATGTGACGCCACCGCCACAGATGTCTACCAGACACATGCGTCCTCCAACATCAGAGAAACAACACTTCCCAGCTTACAAGCATAATCACAGCCTTCCTGATCCAAAATCAGAATCACACTGGCCAACCAGGCCTCAAACATCTCTGGTGAAGAACCATAATACTCCACAGCACCCAGATCAAGCAAACGCTGCTTCGGCAAACCCACACATCCCACAGCCAGCACATCTACTGACTTTACCTTTACCACAGCCTGAGATGTTCCCAACACCTCTTGAGCAACTGGTGATGAACTCTTCATCACAGAACCAGCTTCTTCCTCCTGCCTTACCACCTCAACTCCAGGCACAGAAGACTGAGACAAAACACCTTTACAGAAAGGTGAATTCCATGCCTTAACAACCTGCCCTAAGGCAGCAACCATCTCACCCAACTGCCATTCCTTCACCGACTTCGCCATACTACTAACAACAACAAACATTCACAACAAAACAAACAAACCAGTTAGACCAGCTTTAAGCAAGGATTCAAACTCCAACTCCAAAATAACACAAGAGCTATATTAATAAGGCAATGGGTATCCCGAATCCTCCCCTTTTACATGACATAACAGTCAACACAAACATGGATATCACAACATCAAGCATATCAAACAACATACTTTGATCATGCTTACACCAAACAACATCCACTTGCAACAGCATATTAGCAACATAACATACTCATTTCACTTTCATCAAGCATAACACCAGCTCACAGCATCAGCACAAATCCACATAAGCTCAACCAAGATTCATAACCACAAAACATGCTTGAAAACATCAGCAACTTGCTCAGAAACACGTGTTTCAACCAACTCTCAACCACACAACAAGGTAAACATCAAACACACATCACAACAACTTACCTTTTCCCCAAGCATTCGCAACTCAGCTCTGATACCACCAAATGTAACCCCCTTAACCCGGCCTAGACGGTTAACCCGAATTAAGAAAGTCACACGGGGAAAACCAAAGTCAACCCAAAAGTCAACCTTGATTAACGACCCTTTTTTTTCTTTTTAATCTTGTCTAGATGCACATTAGCCCTAATTGTGATCACTCAAACATCATACTCAAAGATCACAAACATCAGAGATCAAACAGGGACCCAATTGAACAAATTACAACTTTAGGGACCAAATTGTAATTTCTGATAAATATGAGGGCTTAATCCAAATTAAAGATACCAACTTGAAATTAATCAGGTTCCATGCTTCACTGTCAAATTTCAGCTCAAACGGACATCCCAAACTCATACAATTGCACAAACAAGATTCAGGACCAAAATGCAAACAATTCAAAACATTTAACCGCCAATGTCAGCCCCCAACGGTCACCCGTTCCGAAACAGGCAGAGCCCGTTTCGAAACGCGGGGCCGTTTCGCAACGCGTACCGAAACAGGTGACTGGCAGAATGCTTTCCGTTTCGAAAAAGTGTCTACCGTTTCGGACGCCTCGGCTGATTCAGGGCATCCGTTCCGAAACGGTAGTCCCTGTTCCGAAACGCCCTGCACATAATGCAGAAAAAGACATGCTTAAACACGCAATTGACCATTCGAACATACTCCAAAAGCCACCAAAATTTACCAACATGCAATTCAACATATATGAGACATACTTGCATTAGCAATTCAACAAAATACCAACATATACGAAAAACCCCAAATCTATAAGCATGCTTCCTACACAAGCAACCATTCAAGCATAAACTTCCAAATCAATCTCATAGAAGCCAAATACATGTTCCAACAACATCAACAACATAAAACCATTCTTGTCCGATCATATTCGAACACATAAACCACATCCCAAGAGATTCTACCCCCATTGCCTTTATTAACTATAGCTATTCACCGAGACATACATCTCAAATGGAGTCCTCCTTGAATCCCTTGCTTCTCGCTGTCCAAACTTCAAGAATCTGCATTGATGGACAAAAAGGAGCGTAAGCACATAA
This sequence comes from Hibiscus tridactylites, assembly GCA_958450335.1. Taxonomy (NCBI): domain Eukaryota; kingdom Viridiplantae; phylum Streptophyta; class Magnoliopsida; order Malvales; family Malvaceae; genus Hibiscus; species Hibiscus tridactylites. Next base: position 18,441,629 of record OY288278.1, on the reverse strand, counting down.
TGCTTAGTGAGGAATGCTCAAAACCAAAACACCATCAATGCAGTGGGTCATAAAATCACTTTTAAAACAAACCCGATTTGATAACCAAGCAAAGTTTGAAAATCCTTTTTCAACATCATGCTTAAAACCATGCATTGCACATTCATGAAAACCAACCCTTAGCTTAGCAAGCTAAGAAAACCTTTTCAAAGCACAACTTGCAAAATCATCCATTTAACCATTCCATGCATAAACACCATATGCAAAGTTAAATTCAAAACCTTGGAAAACACTTCCATTCACATCATACCTTTCCCATGCTTGAATGTCATACCAAGCAAGAACCATTTAAAAACCATTACTCAAACAATCCAACACATGCATTAAACCAAGGCAATATATGAACCACAACATTATCATCACATGCCTTTTTAAACAAGTCTTAACAAGACTCCAATGCATTAAAGAGGTTTCATGCACACATGCATCATTTACCAAATGATAATCAACACTTGTTCAACTTAACAAGTAAACATGCATTCACAAGCATTATACACTTTCCATGCAACCATGCATCTTTTCAAGCATCTCATGCTTAATCATAATCAAGAACATCATATTGGCTTCCAAGTGATCAACCACATCCACTTTTCAACTCAACACCCGATCGGATACGCGGATCACAAGCGTTGTCCCCCACGCTTCATACACACTACCAATCCAAGGTCTCCAAATGGACTTTTAAACACCATTTGACCTCACCATCCTAAGGTTCCCATGTATGGACTTTTAAACACCATACAACCTTAGCTTTTCCCGAGGTTCCCATGTATGGACTTTTAAACACCATACAACCTCAACTTTTCCCGAGGTTCCCATGTATGGACTTTCAAACACCATACAACCTCAACTTTTCCCAAGGTTCCCATGTATGGACTTTCAAACACCATACAACCTTGACATGCACAAGGTTCCCATGTATGGACTTTCAAACACCATACAACCTTTGCATCACCGATTGGTAGTTGTATAACATCACTAACGAGATCTGGGACACCCTACACAAGATCCACACATGGACTTTACACCTCCATTGTGATCTTAACAAGCACAAGGTTCCCATATATGGACTTTTAACCACCATATAACATTTGCTTAACCAAGGTCCTCGAATGGGCATTCCACCTCCATTATGACCTTAACCATCTCGTTAGGATACTTGAAGGGAGTTTACCGGTTCACACTTAACCACTCCACCTCCAAGGCGACTTTATTCACGGTGCACCCAATCCTATAGCCGGCTAACTATATCCGATCAAAGAAACCAAGAACCACTTACATCACATGCCAATATAACCATCTTACCACATTAGTCCAACGATTCACATGCATAACCATAATGCAAAAACCATCATTTACAATCATCAATCCACTGTTTTAAAGCATTACACAAAGCCATTAAACATCATGCAACACCATGCATCAAAACCACAATTTCCATGTACAAAACCAAGGATCTCTTACCTTGAGCATCCTTCACATATGGCTTTCAAAACCAGCATTAAACCATGCTAAAAATATGCTTTCAAAACAGAATATAAACCATGCAAATCACATGCATTGCAACCATCAAACACAATTGCTTTTAAAACCAATTCTCAACACAAACCAAGAGCGATAAACCATTTACTTACTCTTGAGCTTAGCAAAGTTGTTTAGACTTAAACTAAGCTCCCAAAACCTTCAAACCTTGGTTTTAAAGCTGAAAACCCAACTTCACTCACCGATACACAAAACAAGGCTAGCCAACAAGCCTTCCAAGCATCCGAAACCTTCCGCAACACCTCTAAAGCTCACGGATCAAACTCCCCTGTTTCAAGCACACAAAAACAGAGCATTAATGCATCTTTATGCATTAAAAACAACAGCAACACAACACAACTCGCTGCTCATCACAAATCCAACATTTCGGCTACCAAACACAACCGAAATCACCTCCAAACACTTCCAAAACTTAACCCAGCCAAGATCCATCACTTCTAACCATTTTTAAACATCAATTAACATCCAAAATGATCACAAACACGTCCTTATACCTCCAGGTATAACAGATCAACAAAAACACTCCAAAAACAACCAAAAACTCAAGCAAAACTTAGGAAATTCAACCTATCCGGGATTGCATTAATTAAACCTCAACTTCTAATCAATTTAGCATTCATTTAACATCAATTTGACACCTCAAAACACTGCCCAAACAGATCACACGAAAATTCCACCAAAAATCACCAAATCTTGCATTTTAAGCCAAAATCAAGATTTCAATTGAAAAGCCTTTAACAAATCACAAATCAAGGATTGAGAACTTAGGAATTTCAGTAAAGAACTGATAGTTTAGAGGAGAAGGACGTTCTTACCTCCAAACTTGAATTTCTCCTTTTTAGAACCAAAAAGCTTGATGAAACCACTTGCAAATGGTGAGGTTTTGTTGTAGAGATGATTAGGAATCCAAAGAGAATTGAAAAGGAAGATTTGAGTGACAAAATCAGAGGAGAAAATCTGGAGAGATGTGTTTGGGTTGAGAGAAAATGACAGAAAAGGAAAATTGAAAGAAAATGGAAAGTTGGTTACAAAATAGTCAAAATGACTTTCCCTCTTCTTTCTTTATGTTTTAAAATAAGAATAAATCTTAAAATATCTTAGAAAAATCTGGAGAAACTCTTTTTGGAATAATAGCTCCTTAAAGATTCAAAGTTTCAATCCTTTATAAAACAGTCACGCAACTTTCAAAAATTACATTTTGGTCACTAGCCAAAATGTCAACCTTCCGAACCTCTTTTTTCAAAATTGATTTCACAGTTCACTTTTATATATTAAAAGATGATTTTAGAACATTTTTCCATATTTTTAATGCAACCCGAACTAGGCTTTCCTAATTTCTCCTTTATATATTCGATCAGCACTTTGACCGAACCGGTCAACGCCCAAGACTTCTGAGCCCAAAACCGGGGCGTTACAGTCGTGCCCGACAAATGGATTCTTCAACTGGACTTTTGGAACTAATTGAAGGAAGTGAAGCACATTAATTAAGAAAACTAAGAGTATTTTATTGTAGAAACAAACTTGAAAACCTAAAAAGTTGTTCTAACAACTAATTACAACATAACCCAAACCCAAAGAGAAAATTAGAAAATGTCGGATGCAAGAAAACCTAAACTATGCCTAAGGAAAACCTAAGCTCATCTATCTTGAAATATGTGAAGTATAAATAGGCCAAAGTCTAAGTTAAGTCCTCCTTGGAGTAGAAGTCTTCAAAGAGCTTTTGCATTAAATACAACTTTAAATTCTGACTTCTTTGAGTTGAATTCGGACTTCTTTTCATGTTGCCTTGCTCTACAAGTAAGTTTATTCTTCTCCTTTGGCGGCTCTGTCTGCTGCTCCATGGGTCGAAAAATTGAGTGGATGGCATCGTTAGAATCTGCATTGTCTGCTATATCGATTGCACTCCAATTTACCAACTCCCCTCCTTACTGCCTTGGGCGGCAGACTCACTTTGCTTTCCTAGGCGGTAGGCTCACTTTGATGTCCTGGGCGGCAAACTCACTTTGCTGTCCTGGGTTGCAGGCTCACTTTGCTGCTCTGGGCTACATGTATGGTAGCAGCAGGTCTTCTGCAGCGGCTCTCTTTGTGTAGAACTATTTCAGTACAGCTCCCTAGTCTGCTGCCTCAGCATCCTCTCCTCTAGTCTACTCCCCTTCTAACAGCTTCTAGCCCTAGAAAACTAAATCTACACTAAAACAATATCTTTACTTCACCAATTAACAAATATTCAATAAAAGCATGGCAAAACAAAGATTATTTTATTTATGCAAATCCTGACCTAATTATGCCTAAAATGCACTTGAAAACAATAATAATATGAGATGGAATGTGCATGAAATATAGAACTTATGGACACTTTACATCTGTATATCCGAATTGTGAGTGATAGGAGTAGTGCTATCACCAACGTGAAATGCGTGTAGTGGCATCTCTGTAACACCCCAATTTTGGGCTTGGAAGTTTTGGGTCTGAACCGGACCGGTCCAATTTTCGGTTCGAATATAAAAGGTGGTTTAGGCAAAGCCTAATTCGGGTTGCATTAAAATTATGGAAAAATATCTAAAAATCCTCTTTTAATATATATAAGACAGTGGTGAAATCAATCTTACAAAATAAGGTTTGGAAGTTTGACATTTCGAATTAGTGACTAAAATGTAATTTTTGAGAAGTTCAGTGGTGACTATTTTTTAAGGATTGAAACTTTGAATCTTTAAGGAGCTAATTTACCCAAGATCGATTTCTCAAGATTTTCTTAGTTTTTAATGATTCATTTAATGTTTAATTAATTAAAGGAAGATGGGAAAAACCAATTTTGAGATTTCATAACTAACTTTCTTGAAAACTTTCTCATCTCATTTTCTCTAAAAATTCTCTCAGCCAAACACATTTCCACAGCAACTTTTCTTTTGATTTTCACACCAAATGATGAGATTTCAATCATCAAATGATTCCTAATCCTTTCTACATCAAATCCTCTTCATTTGCTTATTGAATTTTGAAGGATTTTGGCTCTAATCAAGGAGAAATCTACATTTTGAGGTAAGGATGTTCTTCTCCACTAAATACTCAGTTCTTTACTGAAATTCCCAAGTTCTCAATCCTTAAATTAAGTATTATTAAAGGTTTTAATGTTGTGATCTTGATTTTGGCTTAAAACTCAAGATTTGGATTAAATCTTAAAGAAATTTGTGGTGATTGTTTGGGCTCTATTTTGAGATGACTTTTTAATGTATTTTGGATGTTAAATGATGTGTAATTGAGGTTTAATCAATGCAATCCCGAATAGGTTTATTTTCCTAAGTTTTTGCTTGTAAAAATGATGGTTTTTGGGGTGATCTTGGTGTTCTGTTATAGCTGGAGGTATAAGGATGAGTTTAGGTTCTTTTTGGATGTTAATTGATGTCTAAGAATGTTTGGAAGTGATGGATCTTGGGTGGGTAATGTTGTGGAAGAGTTTGGAGGTGGTTTCGGTTGTGTTTTGTAGCCGAAATATTAGATTTGGCGAGAGCAGCGAGTTTAGGTGTAATGGCTGAAGATTTTAATGCATGATGATGAATTAATCCTCTGTTTTGATGTGTTTAAAACATGGGAGACATCTTCGGATCCTTGTGGTGTTGATCTAGAGGCTTCAACGGCGTTTCGGCAAGCTTACAAAACGGAATAGGTGAGTGGGTTGGATTTCCAGCTTTGTATCGAAAAATTGAAGGTTTGGGAGCCTAGTTTAAGTCTAATCAACTTAACTAAGCTCAAGAATAAGTTTTCGGAAAAACTCTCTTGGATGAGTCATGGTTTGGTTCGATGCATTTGTTGATAATTCCATGTTTAAATTCTGTTTTTGAAAGCATGTTTAGCATGGTTACTGCTGGTTATGTAAGCCATTTGTTGAAGGATGCTCAAGGTAAGAGATCCTTGGTTTGATTTGTCAAAAATGTGGATTGATGCATGATGATGCATGTTGTAAATGGCTTTCTTTTAGATGCTTTAAAACAATTAATTATTGATGATAATTGATGTATATTGGCAAGTGATGTGTTGGTTTTAAAGTACTTGAATCGGATGTAGTTAGCCGGCTGTAGGATTGGGTGCACCGTGAATAAAGTCGCCTTGGATGTTGAGGGGTTGTAATTGTACCGTAAACTCCATCCAAGTACACTAACGAGATGTTTAAGATCACAATGGTGGTTAAAAGTCCATGTGTGGATCTTGTGTTGTGTGTCTCGTGTTCTCGTTAGTGATGTTATACAACTATCGATGAGTAATGTGGAGGGGTTGTGATTGTACCGTTAAACTCCATCACGGGTGTTGAGGGGTTGTGATTGTACCGGTAAATTCCACCTTGTGTGTTCGGTAGTGTGTATGAAGCGTATGGGACAACGCTTGTAATCTGTGTATCCGATTGTGTTTTATGTTGAAAAAGGTTGTGGTTTATCACTTGGAAGCCAATATGACATGTTAATGTTAATGAAGCATGAGATGCTTGATGTGAATGCAATGTTGCATGAGAAAAGAATTTTATGTGTTAAAAAGCTTTGTGGAAAGTGTTTTTATAAAGTCCATTATTGTGTTGTTTCTTTAGAGCATGCCACACTAAGCATTTGTGCTTACGCTCTCTCTCTTGAACCAATAATGCAGATAATTGAGGTGTTTGTGGGCAGCAAGGAGGCTAAGAATCCAAGGGAAAGCTAAGCTCATGTATGGTGACTATTTTACAACAATCATTAGATTTTGATATTTGGAAATGGGAACCTAAGTTATGTTTTTGGGAGATGTTTTGGACTTCCTAGTTGTGGCATGATGCCTACATGTTTTGTATATGTAAATGGCCATTTTGGTGCTTGCTTTGGTGTTTTGATGATTGCTTGCTTTGGACATTAGGATGCGTGCCTATAGTCTTGTGAATTTTCCCAATTAATGCCATGATTGTGTTTTGATGATGCAAACATGTACCTAATATGCATGATGACTTGTTGGCATGATTAGGAAGTTATTATGATGTGTTTGAGTGGTTAAATGTATGTTAAACCAGAAAAATCTACACTTTCTGGGCAGTCCGTATCAGAACGGGCACTAACGTTTCGAAACGGGGGCCTCTAATGGCCTTCGTGTATCGAAACGGGTAGAGGCCGTTCCGAAACACTTTTTCCACTGCGAGACCCTGTTTTGATACTGGTCTCGAAACAAACCCGCATTTCGGAACGGTCAACCCCTGTTCCGAAACACTTGACCGTTGGGCACAAATTTGAATGGTTTAGGGTTTCCAAGCTTTGTGTTTTAGTCCTGAATTTTGTATTTGCAATTGCTTGAATTAGAGATGTCCGTTTGAGGTGAAATTTGACAGGGAAGCATCTAACGTGACTAATTTGATATTGGTAATTTGAAAATATGTTAAGTCCTCCATCTTTCCATAATGTATGTTGTGCAATTGAGTCCCTTATTGCCTTCCGATCGCTGTGATTTTCAAGATGCATTTTTCAAGAGTACGCTTAAGGTTAATGAGCATCTAGATAAGATTAAAAAGAAAAAAAAAGGTCGTTAATCAAGGTTGACTTTCAGGTTGACTTTGGTTTTCTCCGTGTAATCTTCGTAGTTCGGGTCAACCGTCTAGGCCGGGCTAAGGGGGTTACAATCTTGGATCACTTGTACCCAATATACTAGTTTGTTTATACCATGTTATTTGAGTTTGTATGATGATTTACACGTGCTTTGGTTGTGGTTTAATGCTTATGGGAACAAGCATGGTAAGTTGAGGTTTGTTTTGCATCGGTAATGCATATGTTGCGAATTTGTGGTTTTGAATATTGAGGCTATGCCTTGTGTTGTGGCTCAAGCATGAAATGAGATAAGCATGTTTTGAGAGGTGCTTTGAGAGGTTACTCCAAGCTCAAATATGGTTTTACATCAATAGTATTGTAATAGCAATAGGATAGGACCTTTGTGTTTTGAGAGGTTTTATTTTGAGACTCCCTGTTTTGAGACATGTTTATAATGCCTTTTTAGATTTGTAAAGTACCTTTACATGTTGAAGCATGGATTGGTTTAATGTTTAAACATTTTGTGGATTGTTTATACTTAAGTTGCTTTCATCTAGAATCTTGACATGTTTGTTCTTGCTATGTAGAAGTTGTTGCCATGGTTGTTGATGTTTTGTGGTATGTTTGAGTTGTATGCATGTTTATGTCTCGATTGAGGGTCTTTACGATTTAATATTGCAATAAACAAGCAAAATGTGTCATTGCAAGTCGGGTGTATCAATACAGTCGAGCCTGTATCGATACAAGGTACCTGAAATGGCTTTATGGTATCAAAACGCTAAAGGTCCGTTCCGGTAGATTTTGCTGTTGGAAACCTTGGTTCCGAAATGCCCCTGAAGGTGTTTCGATATGGGCTAATGTTCTGAGCCCTACGAATCTGTTTCAATACGCCTGTATTGGTAAAGGCAACCTGTATCGATACGACCGGTTGTTTTGTTAGTTATGGGAATCATCTGAAGTTCTATTTTCTTACATTTTAGTCCATGTTTGTTATGTAATCATTGTAATGAGTTCGGATGGTTGTTTTAAGCTGCATTTTGGCATATGAGCATGAAATATGACTAATTGAACATTGGTAAACCTAATTTCATGCTAGGTCCCTATAGTATACTAGATTTGCAATTTGATACTTCGTGGATCGATCGCCTGATTAATTATTGTTTTCCGCTATGAGTCCTTTCAAATAGGATTTAAATGTGCATCTAGGAAAGATAAGTTTTTTTTTTAAAAAAATAGGGTTGCTAATTGGAGTGAAACCCTAGCGGGTTTTCCTTTGATTTTCCCCATGTAACTCGTTTAGTTCGGTACGGTCGCTAGACCAGCTAAGGAGGTTACAATAAAAGATTATAAAACATTTCGAGTAAGTCTCCGATCTCCAAATCTATTTTCCGGTAGCACCTTCTGACCTGATCTCTAACAGGCTGAGAAGAGGGTGTTACACTAAGTCATTCCTTATTGGTTCTTTAACACTTTCTAGTTTAGTTTACTCCTAGAACGGGTTAGGGGTGTTACATTCATTGGACCACATGAGGTTGTGGAGCGTGTAGGTCCTCTGCCTTATCGTTTGAGGTTTCCTCTTTTGTTTGAGAAGATTCATGTTGTGTTTCATGTGTCGATGTTGTAGAGGTACCGATAGGATCAATCACATGTTAGGCCAGTGGAGGATATTGAGTGATAACCAGATTTGTAACACCCCTTAACCGGTTCAGAAGCTAAACTGAGTTAAGAAGCATTACATAACACCCCAAAATCCGCTCTAGGTGGAATGGGATTTGATTCGTGTCTCATCTCAAGCATTTTCAGGTTGAAAGGATTCGTGTGTCAGAAGATCGGATAGGCAAAGCAAGACAAGTTACTACAAGCCCTAAAGTAATGTGTTTTGATTTTAAGAACTCCTAGGATGGTGGAAAAGTAGTTGAACTAGTCACTTATGCCCATTTTGTCATGTTGGTGATATGCATATGTTGTAATATGGTTAATGGCCCAAAATGGCCTTTTTGGTTGGCTTAAAATGGCTTAAAAGTGCATACTTAGCTCATAAAGGTCAAAACATAGTAAATGTATTCGTATGATCATGAAATTTGGCATGCTAGTATTTTATACCATTGAAATTTTGTGTATTTGCATTTGGACATTGTTTAGTGGGTCAAATTGAATAAATACCAACAAAAATCTATCATTACATGTCAGATCGTATCGAAACGGGTGATGTCGTTTCTATACGGGTAAGTGTAATTGAGCCTGAGGAATAAGGTGTATCGGAACAGTTCATGGTCCTTTTGAAACATTTTGCCTATGGAATCCTTTGTTTCGATACGGGTTTATAGCGTATCGAAACAAGTCAAACTCAAATGAAGTTAACTTGTTTCGATACGAGACATGCCCATATCGATACGGTCTAAAGGGTAGAGTCAACAAGGGTTGACCATCGTTCACCCGTTTCGAAACCAGCCCTAGGTTGTTTCGATATGGGGTTAGTTAGGTTAGTTAAAGGCATATTAAATAGTTTGAAAGGTTCACAATTTAGTCATTGAATATTGAAAGATTAAATTGAATGAGCTAGGGGTCTCCAAATGCTATGAAATTTTACAGGTGTGTTAATACTATTGTGAATTCCAATCTTGTAAAGTCTATTGCATTGAATGACCTCTAAATTGTTGAACTTGTAGTTTAGTCCCTAAGACTTATATTAGTTGTGATTTAGCCTTGATTGATTAATTATTGTTTCATATGGATTAAATAGACTAAATTGTATTGAGGCATTGTGTTAATGTAAGATATTGGTATAAAGGTTAATATAAAAAAGAAATTTTATCGCACTTTTTATTGTATTGAACAACGATTTCACCTTTTGACCCGGTTCTTGATCAGACCGGGAAGAAGGTGTTACATTTGTGGTATCAGGGCTAGAGTTCAGTCGATTCTAGGACTAAATCAAAGCTTGTTGCATTGTTATTGTGTTACTTTGCCACATATGAGTTATATAGTGTGTATAATATGACTTGACGACTAATTCAGTCTTTCATATAGATATGTCTGAGACTAACGAAGCTCACATTGATGAGCTTACCACTAGCTCCTCGGCGCATGGCAAGAAGATTAGAGGGAGAAATCCTCATAACCCACTGTAACCGCAGGACCCTTCTATTTAGGGTACTGAGCTTGCAACACCTACCGCTCAGGCCGAGTGTTATAAGAACATGGTTGACATGTTCAGGCAGTTTATGACTGTTATGAGGACCGAACAAATTGTGCACCTATCGATAAGCTCTCACAGTATCGAGTTTATACCTTCACCAGACAAGATGATGACAACCCTGAAGTTGTTGAGTATTGGTTGGATAACACCTTGCGAATTTTGAATAAGCAAATTCATTGCTTGGATAAGCACAAGCTTGAGTGTGATATCGCATTGTTGGCTGATGAGGCACTCCATTGGTGGGAACCTACCATTTTGACAGTTTCGGAGGATATAGTGACTTGGGAGTTCGTCCTTAAAGAATTCTGCAAGAAATATGTTAGTGAATTTTACATTGCTGAAAGACAAAGCATCTTCCTTCATCTTAAATAAGATGGGCGATCGATAGAACATTACATACATGATTTCTGCAAGTATTGTCGATATGGTGCATAATATATAATGAAGGAGGAGGAAAAGTGCCAGACGTTCATTGTAGGGCTCAACGATGAACTACGCCCTATGTTCATTGCGTTAGGCATTTCTAATTTCCAAGACTTGGTGAATCGAGTTAAAGCCATCGAAGCTGCACAGAGAACTCAACGAGCTAGTGGGTCTGGAAAGTCCGAGAAGAGGTTCCGGGATGATTCTCGACCTCCAAGATGGAACAAGAATGGAAGGTATCAAGGCCCCAAACAGAATATTTATCCACGGCCTTCCCGTTCTGGAAACATCGAGAGACCTCAGTCTGTGACACAGTCTTTAGCTAAAGCTACGTCCGTTGAAAACACTGGAGGTTCGAATCGAGGCAACCAACATCCACTTTGCAATTATTTTCAGAATAGGCATCCAGCGGGTCAATGCCGTAAGTAGACTGGAGCCTATAACTACTGTTGTGAGTAGGGTCACTCTATACGTGACTGTCCTTCGAATGCAACTAAATCTATTGCTACACCGACTACTGTTGCTTCTCCTACCAAAACCTTTCGAGGTAAAGGATCGAAGCAAGGATCAGCAGGAACTTTTGGGCGATCAAATGGTTTAGGGAAACCCTTTACAAAGCAAGATTCAAAAGCTCATGCCCAAATGTATCATGTGAGATGCAGAAAAGAAGAGGTTGAACCTGATGTTATTGCAGGTACCACCGAGTTATATTCGCATTCTTTATATGTAATGATTGACCACAGTTTTACTCATTCTTTTATAAGCACCATTGTAGTCAAGAACTATAAAATGTCTTCTGAACCAATAGCATCGAAGATTTATCTAACCAATCCACTAAGAGATTGTGTCACAGTGAGGGTAGTGTGTAAGAACTACCCTTAATGATCAAAGGAATTCCTTTTTCGGCCAATTTGTTGGCTTTATTGATCCATGAATTCGATGTCATCCTAGACTTAGATTGGCTTAGTGAGCATCAAGCTTGGGTAGATTATTGTAAAAGGAAATTGTATCTCTGTTCAGGGTAAGGAGTGTGTTGTATTGATGAATGCGAGAAATCCATCATTGTACACTTTGGCGTTGGAGTCTAGAGATGAACCACAATTGCATGAGATTGACATTGTATGTGAATTTTCTGATTTCTTCCCTGATGAACTTCCGGGATTGCCCCCAACCCGTGAAGCGGAGTTTGGCATTGAGGTGCAACCTAGGACTGCTCTAGTCTCCATTTCACCATACCTTATGAGAGCTGTGGAATTAAAAGAATTAAAGACTCAGATTCAAGAACTATTGAGCAAAGGTTTCATTCAACCGATCTCTTCTCCCTGGGGAGCTCCGGTTCCCTTTGTTAAAAAGAAATATGGTTATATGTGATTGTGTATTGACTACCGACAGTTGAACAAATTAACCATCAAGAATAAATATCCATTTCCTAGAATAGACGACATGTTCGATCAACTAAAAGATGCTTCTATGTTTTCCAAGATCGACTGAAGGTGGGACTACTATCAGATGCTTCTATGCTTCTATGGAAACTACTCCTTTAACTAAATTATTGAGGAAAGAAGCTCCTTTTCTTTGGACCAAGGTTCAACAACGAAGTTTCGATCAGTTGAAACAAGTATTGACCCATGTACTTGTTCTAACCCAACCCGAGTCTGGAAAGGACTACATAGTTTATAGTGATGATTCGCATCTTGGGTCAGGATGTGTATTGATGCAAGAAGGTAAAGGCATCGCTTATGCTTCGAGACAACTTAAGCCACACGAAATGAATTACCCCACCCACAACCTTGAATTGGCTTCACTTGTCTTTGCATTGAAAATCTAGAGACATTATCTCTACAAAGAAAAATGTTATCTCTTCACCGACCATAAAAGTCTTAAGTACCTATTGACTCGAAAGGAATTGAACCTTCGGCAACGGAGATGGATTGAACTCCTTAAAGATTACAACCTTGTTCTTGATTACCACCCGGGCAAGGCCAATGTTGTAGCTAATGCACTATACCGCAAACCTTTGCCTGGTAAGCATTGCCAGTAAATTTTGGAGATAAATGTATTATGTATTGCATTAACTCACTATAATATTGCTATATTGTAGCCCCTCTAGCAATTAACGATCACATCCAACTTCAGAAGCATCGATGTCTTGTAGCTGAACTCCCAGTTCAGTCTACCATCGTTTCGCGAATCAAGGATTTGCAAAAGCAAGATCCTGAGCTTCAATCCATTGTCTAAATTATCGAACAACCCCGACTTCAGAACTAATTCCGAGGGACTCTTTTATTTTCATGATCGAGTCTGTGTACCAAATGATGAATCTCTTCGCACTGATATTCTTTCTGAAGCTCATTCGAGTTCCTTTTCTGTTCACCCCAAGTCGGTAAAGATGTACAAGGACCTATGGGAACTCTATTGGTGGCCGAGCATGAAGCAGGCCATAGTGGACTTCAATTCTAAATGTCTCACATGCCAACGTGTTAAGGCAGAACATTGTGCTCCTACTGAATTATTGCAGCCTATCGATCCACCAAAATGAAAGTGGGAAAAGATCACTATGGATTTTGTTAGTGGTTTACCGTTAACTTCCGTGAAGCATGATGCAATGTGGGTCGTTGTAGATCGTTTCACGAAGTCAGCTCATTTTATATCGGTCAGAATGGACTACGGTGTCCCTAAACTAGTTGACTTGTATATCAAAGAAGTAATTCGACTCCACGGAGTACCTAAGTCTATTATCTCTGTTCGAGATCCTCGATTTGCATCTCGGTTTTGGAGAACCTTGCAAGAAGCTCTGGGCACCAGAGTTAATCTTAGCACACCCTTTCACCCTTACTATGACGGTCAGTTAGAAAGGGTATTCCAGGTAAATCATCGAAAAATCTGTCCATTGAATTCTTAGAAACTTGCATCATTACTGAACCTTTCTAAACAGATCTTGGAAGACATGCTTCGGCCATGCATTATTGACTTTGGTAGAACTTGGGTGAAATCTCTACCCCTTGTTGAATTTGCCTACAATAATAGTTACCAAGCATCAATCCAAATGGCCCCATATGAAGCATTGTATGGTAGGCGATGTAGAACTCCATTGTGTTGTCGGAGTTTGGCGAGAGCAAGATTTTAGGCCCTGACGTGCTTCGAGAGACTGAAGAGCGGGTCACCATTATCCATTATCGTTTAAAGGTTTTCTTTGATCGAAAAAAGACGTATGTTGATCTTAAGAGAAGAGATATCGAGTATGAAGTTGGAGAAAAATCCTTCCTCAAGGTATCACCAAGGAAGAAGGTTTTAAGGTTTGGCAAGAATGGAAAACTGAGTCCCCGATTCATAGGACCATTTGAAGTCATTGAAAGAGTTGGCCACGTAGCACATCGACTATTATTACCCTCAGAATCAAGTAAGATCCACGATGTTTTTCACGTTTCGATGCTTCGAAAGTATTGTTCTGATCCTTCGCACATTGCGGAACCTGAATATGTAGAACTTCGACCAAATTTATCCTACGAGGAGGAACCAGTTCAAATTCTAGCAACGTAAGTCAAAAGGCTTCGCAACAAAACAGTATCGCTTGTTAAAGTGCTATGGAGGAGCCACACCGTTGAGGAAGCTACTTGGGAACCTGAAGAGACCATGAGACAACAGTATCCACATCTCTTCAGTTCGGGTAAAATTCGAGGACGAATTTTTCTTCAGGGGGAGAGTTGTAACACCCTAAAATTTGGTCTAGTCAGAATTGGGTTCTGATGATAAAAAATTCTACATTGATGAAGTATAAATATAGTATCGGCTAGTTAATTATTGATATCGGACTCTAATTGAGTTAAATTATTGCCATCGGACCCTATTGAATAGCACCAAAAACATTAAATTTATTAATTTGAGGAAAATTGCATGTGGGAGGTCAAAACCATAGTATTGTGAGAGTTGAGGGACTAATCTTGCGATTAGCCCCTCCCCAATTAAATTTCTATCTACTTGGGATAGTTTCCTTCATGTGAAGGAAAGCTAAATAGTCAAAAAGGATTTATAATAGCAAAAACAAAAGAAAAATGGAGATAAAAAGCTTACTGAAAATAAAGAAAGCACCTCTATCTCTATCACCTTCTTCCTTCAAGCACACACCTCCATTGGAGGATGTTTTGAACTTCACTGTTCCTTTGTTTTATTGATATCGAATAATTTCTATCGTTTGAGTAAGCAATGATCCTCAAACAATCGTTGGATACCATGCATATATCGAGCTTAATCTTAAGCAAGGGTTTTGACCATCTATGGATATCTCATCGTTGTCATTTATATTGAGCTCGGATATCAATTTTGATATTGTTATATTGATTTTGATATCGATATATCGATCCTAACAATCTCCCTATTGATTTCCTAGCTCAAGAAGTTGATAATTAGCGTCCATCGTCTCCATCCAAAGCTAGTAACAATGAGGTTGTTATTCGAGAGCCTTGAAAGCTTCGAATTGTTAAGGTGAGTGTAGTCGGAGTCTCGATATTAGGTGA
This sequence comes from Hibiscus tridactylites, assembly GCA_958450335.1. Taxonomy (NCBI): domain Eukaryota; kingdom Viridiplantae; phylum Streptophyta; class Magnoliopsida; order Malvales; family Malvaceae; genus Hibiscus; species Hibiscus tridactylites. The sequence continues at coordinate 18,426,381 of OY288278.1, read as the reverse complement.
AAAGCCTTCCAGAATCTTTATTTGATGATTTAGATTTTATCACTAATGTTGTCATTGAAGAAATTGCATTGGATGGTTAATCGAACACCTTGGTAAGTGTAGGTAAGTTTATCATTGAACATCGGTCATAGTTATTGGTATCGTCATTGAACATTGTCATTGTATAGATATTGTCATCGAAACATTGTAAAGAAATCATCGTATATTGATGTTGATATTTAACCATTAGACATTGATAATATTGAATCATTGGTCATTGAAATCTTCATTGAACATTGAACATTGAACATTGAAATGAACATTGAAACCTTGGATTTGAATAGACATTGGATACAAGTTGCATGCCATAGAATTCATGGGCTTAGTGTACGGGTTGACTACAGTCCTAAGACTACGACCTATATTGATTTGGCGAGGCGTAGGAATTTGCGTACCCACTATCTTGATTCAATCCAAGGATTAATGATGATAAGAATATGTTAAACATTGTATATTGTTGCACAACATTGACATTGTTAAGCATGATATTATATATATATATATATATATATATATTGATACTTGACATATTGTTGTTCATATTGCTTATGACTACCTCACAAGGAATTGTATGCCTAACGTGTCTCATATCAAGCATTTTTAGGTTGAAAGGATTCGTGTGTTGGAAGATCGGATTGGCAAAGCAAGACAAGACACTACAAGCCCTAAAGTAATGTGTTTTGATCTTAAGAACTCTTAGGAAGGTGGCAAAGTAGTTGAACTAGTCACTGTAAAGTGTCCATCAGTCCTATATTTCATGCACATTCCAACTCTTATTATTACTCTTTTTACGCACATTTTAGACATAAGTAGGTGCATGCATAGCATTTTACAGAATTTAATTATTTTGCCTTGCTTTTATGAATTATCATTTATTTGGTGAACAAGAGATATTGTTTTAGTGTATTCTTGTATGTACTAACGGCTGAAAGTGGGAACCGAGGATCTGAGGGCACAAGGTTGAGGAAGCATACCTAGGAGTTGTACTGAAGTAGCTCCAGCAGAAGATAGTTGTTGTCGAGTACCTGCCGAGTAGAGTTGCCACCGACCTTGCTGCCCATAAAAGTTGACTATGGAAGTTTGAAGAACCGGAGTGCGGTCTATAGAGCTAAAAATCCTGAATCTATCGCCGGTATCAATTTGATTTTCCGACGTCTATAGCAGCAGCCAGGACTGCCGAAGCAAAAATCTCAAGCTTACTTATGGACTAAGGCAAACGAGATAAAGTCCAAATTCCACGCAAATAAGTCAGAGTTTAATGTCATATTAAAGATGGAAAGCTACTTTCGGGCACTTCTACTTTAAGGAAGACTTAACCTAGTCTTTAGTCTATAAATACCCATTCTACTCCTAGTTCAAATCATCCTAGGTTTTCTATAGACTTTTCTAGTGTTCTCTGTCGCCGCCATGTTCTAAACTCCCCTCGGGTGTGGGTTATGTTGTAAGCTAGTTGTGAAACGGTTGTTTTAGGTTTTGAGTTATTTTTCAATAATATATTCCAAGTTTGCTTAATCCATTGGTCTTCATTCTTTCAATTATTCTACACCATTCAGTTGAGAGAATCCATTTGTTGGGCACGAAAGTGCAAGGCTCACGAAAGGGTTAAGTACGGTCACAACGTGCTGAGGCGTGACTAAGTTTGTTCTATACAAGTCCATAAGTTTCAGCGTCTAAAATGGATTACCAACCGAGTTGATTAGCCTGTGTTAGGTTGACTCTGAGATTCCTAGGTATTGCCTACATCACATTAGCTCTCGAGCATCCTAACCTAGAAATAGGAGGGATCACTATCGACAATCCTGCCGAACATTGAGTATCTTCCAGACTTGCCGCCAGGACATCTCCCCATTCCACCTGTCGAGACAGTACACTCCTACAGTGGCAGTGACCTGATGTGGCCGCGTGATAGGGTCGTAGCTTGCCGCCCGCCATACTTGCCGAGGCAGTATTTCGCGGTAGCACAAAATAACTCAATCCTTTTACAACGCTATTTTCACACTAAGTGGCAGCATAACCCTGCCTGCTTTATCAACCTGCTTCACTCCTTTATTACTTGTGTTTTCATTTACTTTTCATCTTAACCTACCATTCACTTGTGCTTTTACTTTACCTTGTGCAGGGACTACGAAACGGGATAAGTTGTTCAATCCTCGTGGGATTCAACATCTTTTATACTGTAACTTGGAAGGAGTGTGCACTTGCTCTTTTACTAAAAGGGAACACCTACACGCCCTACAAGTTTTTGGCGTCGTTGTCGGGATTGGTAACTGCGAATTTCATTTTTTAGTTTCTGCACTTTTCATTTACCTTTTTTATTTTTATTTTATTTTTAATCAAAAAAATAAAAAATAAAAAAATTATTTACCATGTCCATTGCAAGTGCATGACCAGGGCCAACCCTAAAGGAAATCTCCTCATTTACGACGATCTCGAACGTGAAACAAGAAGTTTTAACATGGAGCTTAGGGAGGTCCTTAAGAGAAACCAAGAAGACAGGGAAAAGCAAAGGAAGAAACCATGGTAAACGATGACCCACCAAACGATGTCGTACATGGCAGGGGCGGGCAACACGACTTGCCGTCCAGAGGACTACAAGATCAACAAAGGCAGGACCCCCCTGATCAACCCAGGCCGCCCCATGTTCAAACAACTAGAGATTACCTGGAACATGATTTCCAAAGGTTCGAACCAATTGTGAGAGAACCGGACATAGGGGCAGACCATTTCGAGCTAAAACCCATCATGTTCAACATGATAAATATGCTAGGGCACTTTAGAGGGACTGTCACAGAAGATGCTCGACAGAATTTACGAGGATTCTTGGACATTTGCTGAGCCTTTAAGATACATGGGGTTCACCATGACGTAGTACGGTTGAGGCTATTTCCCTATTCATTGAATGATAGGGCTAAATAGTGGTTGCATAACCAGCTAGTCGGATCCTTCAACACATGGGCGGAGCTCTGCAAAGACTTTCTAGACAGTTTTAGCCCGTCCAACGACACTGATAGGTTGCGGAATGAGATCAGAACCTTTAGACAAGGGGTGACGAGCCAATGTACGAGGCATGGGAGCGGTACCAACATATGCTAAATAATTGTCCGCTACATGGTTTACCGGCTTGGACTCAAGTATCTATATTCTATAACGCGGCTAACTACCCAACTCGTATGATGATAGATGCCTCGGTCAATGAGATCATCCTAGATAGATCTCCAAAGGAAGCACTACGGCTGCTAAACATAGCCGCTAAACATGATTACAAGTACCCCACAGCCCGCCAAGGCGGCATAAGGCGGCCAGCCACTGCAAACGACGTAGAAGCCTCATAATCTGTTAACGTCCGCTTCGATACACTGATGGAGATGGTGATGAAGATTGTGCAATCCCTTGGGAAGGTCCGTGAAGTAAAAGTTGTTGAGCCATTCTGTCGCGAATGTGGGGGCAACCACGATTCCTCTTTACGCACTGCATCTGCAAACTATATGGGATGATACGAGAGGAATAGCAAGCCTACCCAGAACACCTATAATCCTGGCTGGAGGAACCATCCCAACTTCTCCTAGAGTAACTCAAAGACAGCTGCAAACCCATAACATCTATAGGGAGTCTACCAGCAGAACCAGTCCCGGAAAAAGACTCAGCCGCCACAACACAATAATTCCCTAGAAGTAACTATGCAAACTTTTATGGAACAAACAAGTGAATTTATTGTTCATACAAATAAATCTATTGAAAAAATTGAATCTTTTATGGACATGACGGAGATGAAGATGAACAACCAGGAGGCTGCCATAAGAACCTGGAGACCCAATTTGGGTAGTTCACTGAAATCTACAACAGCTAGACTATGAGTGCATCATCTAGCAGCTCGCAAGCAGCCAAACCCACCTATGAGCATTGCAAAGCTATATCAATAAGAAGTGGGAAGTAGTTAGATGAGCCCAGGATAGTAGAACAGCCAGAAGTGCAAACGGACCAGATAAGAAAACTTGCCCCAGCAGCACCAACACTAGCCGCCCCCGCAGCAACACTAGTCGCCCCAGCAGCAGAACATGAAAGTGGCCCTGAAGGGGATGATCTTCCCCGAACTAAGCCCCCAAGCAAGGAGCACATAGAGGACATCTGTCTGCCAGCACCATTCCCCTAAAAGCTCAAGCAACAGCAACAAGAGCACCTGTTCAAAAAAACCTGGATATTCTGAAACAAGTGCATATTAATATACCTCTGATATAAGCCATACAAAGCATGCCAAACTACGCCAAGCATCTAAGAGACATGGTTTCTAAGAAGAAGATGATAGGGGAATTCGAGAAAGTGGCTGTCACTGAAGAGTGCATGGCTATGCTGCATAACAAGCTACTGCCTAAGCAGACAGATCCGGGCAGCTTCATTATCCCATGCAAGCTAGGCAGCAAACACAATACCAGAGCCTTGTGTGACTTAGGAGCCAGCATCAACCTGATGTCAAAGGTCGTCTTCGATAAACTAGGTATTGGGCTTGCCAAACCAACCTCCGTCATGCTTAAACTAGCTGACCATTCATTTGTACAACCGGAGGGAAAGACCAAAAATATCTTGGTAAAGGTGGGCAACCTGATTCTCCCCGCCAACTTCCTCATCTTAGATTGTAAGGCCGACGAGAAAGCCCCTATCATTCTTGGGTGACCCTTCTTGGCAACGGGCAGAACACTTATAGATGTGGAGCTCTGGGAGCTGACAATGACGGTAGAGGACCAGAGCATAAAGATGAACGTGCTACAACGCTCAGAGGAAGGGACAGTGAGCCTAGATGCGAGAGCGGCCAAAATCAGTGTGGAAACAGGCTAGGGCAGTAGCTGCCGCGACAAGCCCAAGGGAAAACTTAAGGACTCCATAACACAACATCTGAAAGAACAGAAGGACCCCCAAGAGGGAGGAGAAAGTCAAACCACCTCAGGAAGTGGTTTATGTCTGGGAGATGCACCCAAATGCACTCCCAACATAACTTAATTTCTATTTTATTATTTTAATTTTATTTTTATTTTTATACATTAGGATTAGAATTTTTTATTTTAGGATTAGATTATTTTCATAATTTTATTTTTCAGAAATTATTTATTTATTTTTATTATTTCTATTTTTATTTTAGGTTTAAGAATAAAAGAGCATGATCATGAAGGAGGCCCAACAAGAAGCCCGCCCACAATCCTGTCGTGATAGCAGCCAGCGCGGTAACGCGTAACGGCTAGTTGGTCATCAATGGCTAGCTGCCAACGGCTCTAAAAATAATGGGCAGAAAAATCCGTAACGTGCGCAAGAAAATCGGACCGTTGGGCATTTAATGGTCCCCCAACACCTCTTGGCAGCTCCTATATATACCCCACTCACTCAATTCATTTTACTTTACTTCCACCTTCTTGCTATCTTCTTTTGTTTCCCTTGCTATCACATTAATTTTTCTTTCTAGTTTCAGTTATACACAACCGTTCACATGACATCAACATCAACCCATATATAAAAGATTTTGCTACAAGAAGGACGAGGACAAATACATAAATAAGTTCTCCAAGCAGGTAGTATGAGAGGAACAAGGCTTTCACTACATGCGGCAAACGGGAGACCGTGGTTTAGAGCCCGCCTTGTTCTGCATCATCTATTACAAAGGATGAGAGATGTTCGTGCAGCAGCCAGAGATAGCGAACATCACTATAGTCAGGGAATTTTACTCCCATCAGCCCTGCCCGGAGAAGCCATTTGTCTACGTCCCCGGGGAGCTGGTCAAACTAAATGTTGTGTTGTCAACATGTACTACGACCTTGATATGGATGGCAACCCTCACGAAAAGTTGAGGCAGTCACTGACGGCTGCCAACTATGAGGAAATCAAGGCCAAACTCTGCAAGCCCAACACGTCATGGATGGGAGGTAAACATGTGGGATCTGTTCAGCACCGCCACCTGCTGCCAGAAGCCATGCTATGGAACACATTTGTAAAATGGCGTCTGCTGCCCACATCCCACAACTCAACCGTTGATCGGCGGTGCCTTGCCTTAACTCACAGTATCCTAGTGAATCAGCCGATAAACGTAGGGGAAATTATCTGCACAAAAATCCACAACTACTTTAAGAAAAAGAAAGGCAGGTTGTACTTCCTGTCACTCATCACAGGTCTCTGCACCAACTTTGGTGTCCCGGCATAACTCACAGATGAGCTTACAACTGCGAAAGAGGGTTGGACCAAAAAGGTCCGCATTCAAATGATGTAGGATTCGGAGAAAGAGCCAGCAACGCCCAGCCAACCCTCAGCCACACAGTTTGAAACTTCAACTGCCCCCGGCAATACCAACGCTACCCTAGACAAAGAAGTCATCCCACTGCTGCACTCTCTTCTAGACATAACAAAGCGCAACGATCAGCAGCAGCTGGCCTTCATGAACTATGTGAGGGAGGCCCAATAAGCCCTTGTGGCCTATTTTCTGTAGAAAATCCCCGGTGATGTGCCTACCAAGCCACCATACCTTGTGGAGCTTGCAGTAGCATCCCAAGCACAAAGAGCTCCACCAGCCACCGCTGCCCACCAGACAGATCACCAGGTGCCCTCTCCTACGCATGCTCCTACTTACTCAACCGCTACCCCATCCAACATAGTGGCAGATTCGCCTGAGAGCACCAACAACATCTCTCCCCTGCCTACACAGCAAACATGGTGGTAGACACGTCCTCTTCAAAAGAGATTGAGCAGCCGCCGCCAGAGCCCAAAACAGGAGTGATGGCAGCAATAGCAGCCATCCCAATGGCATTCATCTATCCGGCAACACCCACGAAGGAAGGAACCGGGTAGAGGAAGAGGCACATAATAGCCGAAGAACCTGTGGACTTCGAGACGAAGTCGGAAGAGAGTGATGCATCTCTAGGCGCTTCTCCTGTCAAACCACAAGAAGAGCCACAGCATACGCCGATGATAGTCCAGCCGCCGCGAAAAGAAAAAAACTCACCTACTAGAACAGCCTCCAAGGCATCTTACGGTCGCCGCGAAAAGAAAAAATCTCACCTACTAGAACAGCCTCCAAGGCATCTTACGGTCGCCGCTTCGTCATCTAAACTTCTTCTTTGATATGACCATCAAGAACAAGGAACTGGAGAAGTACCCAAGTGGCCCCATTCCACGTGCACGGGCCAAGGAGTTGCAATTAGCCATGGAAAGCTTGTTTACAACAAGCCATGAACGTGAGAAAGAATAAATAATAAGGGAGGAATGCCTTACCTTGCTCACGCATGCATTTGCTGGAGAATTTAAGTATTTCAAACTTCCATTGCATTGATAAATTGTGTTGGTCATTAAAGCATGCACTTCATTTATAGTTTTAGTTCATTTAGGGAAGTAGTTTAATTATGTATCTTAAATCATTCGTTAAACTACTTCATTCATGCATTTAGTTAAATTCAATAAAGTTAGTTCTTTAATTAAACTAGTTCACTCAATTAACTAACTCTTTAATTGTTTCATGCATCTATTAATTTAAGTTTGAATAAATCCTTTGTGTGTGTCTAGGTTCATGTGACGTGTGGATTAAAGAAGAGACCTTTGAACTTCAGCTTGGAAACAAGTCATTGATGACAATTTTTACTCATGCAAACAAGGCAATTCAAGGCAATTCAAGGCTGAATTATTTTCATCTTTTCAAGGTTGTTCATCTTCTTAGAGTAACAAAGCATTTAAGCTTCATAATTCACCTATTCAAGGTTGAAATTATGAACCAATGAAGGCCATTCACGTTCAAGAGAAGGGACATGCAATAATCATCATTCAAATTATGCATTCAAGGCCTTTATTTATCATATTTTGAAGGCTGGTCATATTCCACAAATGGGCAAGCAATGAAGGTTGGTTTAATGTCATTTAATCATCAAATTAAGTGATAAAATCAGCAAGGAATTCAAAGAGACAAGCTGATTTGGACGTGTGGGATGTCTACATTCATCTTATGTCCACATTCATTCCCTTTTATCCATTTGCAAGCAAAATGAAGCAGCCGAATAGTCATCACTCCTTTTGGACGAATTTAAGGCTAAATTCATCTCTATTTAAAGCAAAATTCATCCATCAAAAGGATAAGAAAGAACCATTTCATTTATTTGTATTCAGTAGCATTTAGATGAGCATTCATCTCTCTTTTGTGTGACTTTTCATATGGTTCCTAGCCACACTATAAATAGGCACCTTAGGTTCATTTGTAAGGACTTTTTTTTGGACAATATAAACCTTTGAAAGATTGCTTTCATCTTGTTCTTGCGAGAACTCTATCGGCTTCAAGTTGTGCTTGTAGTCTTCCATCCATTTCATTTTACTATAGCGTTGGTTCCAAGCTCTCTTATAACTTGTGGGTCACGTTCCACACTCCTCCACCTCGACACCAGCAAAGTATATTGTTGGTTCCTAGCTCGTTATAGCTAGCGGGTCACAATTCGCTATCCTTGCAACCATACAAATCAACGTCGCCTTTAGCATATCCCATCACTCCTTTGATTTACGCCTTTCCATGATTATCATCCTCCATCCTTAGCCACCATAATATCCAAATTACCTATCCAATTCCTTTCTTCATTAATTTTTTTATTATATTGCTATTCATCTCACATGTATGTTTTATGATATCTCATAGTTCAAAGCGTAGCAAAGAATATTTCTTACTAGAATCACGATCGGGCACATCTATATGGCTCGAGTCACATTACCGGGTTCATATCAATTGGTATCAGAGCAAGGTTTATTCTGTAAGATAGTCGATGTCTCTCTTCTGAAAAAAAAATTGAAAAAAATTGAAAAAAAAATTGAAAAAATTAGAGAAAGTTAAAGAGGGAGGGGGCATCGTATTCTCTATTATTCTTTAAAGAAATCTTACATCATTTTTCTTTTGCTACTATTTTGTCATCTTTACCAAATCTCACAATTTACCTTTTTTCGTTGTTGCCACTTTTTCTTATCCTACCTTCCAAATTCTTTTCACCAAGTTTTGTTTTTTCAGCCGAATTCTACAAGCCATTTGCATGCCTTGAGGAAGTTCTTAAAAGGACTTGATTGAGAGGAAGAGTGGAAAAAGGCAAGAGTGCACATCAAGGGTAAAAGTCATCCCGAGTGAAACACGAGTGTAAGTGCATTTTCTTGGAGTGGAATAGGAGAGGTTTTGTGTTTGTGAGGTTTTAATTTTTTTTATTTTTGTTACTAATAATGTCTCAAAATTCCGTGAGAAACTCCGTTGGAGGAAGTAATAATGTTAATGTAGATGCAACTAACTCCAATCTTCAAGATGTTATCCGAGAGATGGACAGGTTGTTGCAACAAAGGTTGGGGCCGATGCAAGAATGATTAGATCATTTGGACGAAATATCTCAATGAAGGCATAATTCAGATCATGAGGAAGAGAATGAGGGAGAGGTGGACGAAGAACTCATAGATGAGCAAGCCTCCCAGCAAAGTTTGAGGCGTCAAGACCCTAGGTACCAATGAGCTCGGCCAAGAGTTGATGATAATCTTAGCAACATCAAAATAACCATTCCTCATTTCCAAGAAAGAACGGATCCTGAAGTCTATCTTGCATGGGAAAAAAAGTTGAACACATCTTTGAGTGCCACAGCTACTCCGAGCTTAAGAAGGTAAAACTTGCAGCCATTGAATTTACGGATTATACACTAATATCGTGGGATCAGTTGACATCTAGCAGGAGACGCAATGGCGAACATCCAATTTCTACTTGGAATGAGATGAAGGCCGTTATGCGTAGGAGGTTCGTTCTAACTCACTATCTTAGGGAGTTGTTCAACAAGCTTCAACATCTCACCCAAGGCAACCGTAGCGTTGAGGACTACTTTAAAGAGATGGAAGTAGCCATGATCCGAGCTAACATTGATGAGGATCGAGAAGCCACCATGGCAAGATTTCTATCTGGCCTTGACCCAAATATTGCGGTCGTCATTGAGTTGCAACATTATGTGGAGATCGAAGACATGGTGCATATGGCCATAAAAGTGGAAAAGCAATTTAAACGGAAGGGTTCCACACGAACCTATGTGGGAACATCATCAAGATGGGGGCAAAGTTCTTACAAACGGAGTCCTCCAATACCATCCAATGAAAGAGGCGCACCACCCAAAGGAAGCAAGGCCATTGCCGAAACTAGCAAAGGTAAGGCTCCGAATGTTCCAAACCATTCCCGAGATTTACAATGCTTCAAGTGCTTGGGAAGAGGGCATATTGTAAGTCAATGCCCAAATCGCAACACCATGCTTCTTCGTGATGATGGAGAGGTTGAATCAGAACAAGAGGAGGAAGATGAAGTTGCTGCCATACAAGAAGATGAAGGTGATGATATAGAGTATGCAGCTGAAGGAGAGGCCCTTATTGTGAAAAGGAGCCTAAGTGTGCAAGCGAATGAAGGGAATAGACAACGCGAGAATATCTTTTATAGACGCTGCCATGTTAATGGAAAGATATACTTTGCCATTATTGATGGAGGTAGTTGTACTAATGTTGCTAGTACTCTTATGGTAGAAAAACTTGGATTAGCAACCACAAAGCATCCACATCCCTACAAGCTGCAGTGGCTTAATGAAGGAGGAGAACTCAAGGTTACCAAGCAAGTTCTTGTTGCTTTCTCTATTGGAAAGTATTAAGGATGAAGTTCTTTGCGATGTTGTTCCGATGCACGCTGGTCATTTACTACTTGGGAGGCCATGGCAATTCGATAAACGAGTCATGCATGATGGATATACCAGTCGGTATACACTCACCCATGGAGTAAGAAAGATTACCTTAGCCCTTCTTTCACCAAAAAAAAAATCAAAAAGACCAAATACATTTGAGAGAAAGTATTAAAAGAGCCAAAGAGAGAGAATCGAAAATGGAGGTAAAAGCAAGTGAGAGTGAGCAAAGTGAGGGTGCGGAAATGAATGTTTTTACCAAACAAAGAGAGTTGAGAAAGTGTTTGTTGTCGGGAAAGGAATTACTTGTACTTGTGTACAAGGAAAGTTTATTGAACACTAACCAACTTGATCACACTTTGCCTTCTTCTATTGTGTCTTTGTTGCAAGAATTTGACGAATTATTTCTAGAGGAGATACCAAGTGGGCTGCCACCAATCTGTGGCATTGAACATCAAATAGATTTCATTCCAGATGTTGTCATTCCTAACCGTCCAGCTTACCGAAGCAATCCCAAGGAAACCAAGGAGTTACAAAGGCAAGTGGCTGAACTAATGGCCAAAGGCTACGTGAGGGAGAGCCTTAGCCCATGTTCTGTTCCGGTATTTCTTGTCCCAAAGAAGGATGGAACTTGGCGCATGTGTGTAGATTGTCGAGCGATAAACAAAATTACGGTAAAGTATCGTCACCCTATTCCTCGTTTAGATGATATGTTAGATGAGCTTAGTGGTTCTAACCTTCTCTCTAAGATTGATCTTAAGAGTGGTTATCACCAAATAAGGATGCGGGAAGGTGATGAATGGAAAACAGCATTTAAAACAAAGCAAGGACTCTATGAATGGTTGGTTATGCCTTTTGGCTTAACTAATGCACCAAGTACTTTCATGAGGTAAATGAACCATGTTCTTATACCGTTTTTGGGTAAATTTTGTGTGGTTTATTTTGATGACATCTTAATCTATAGTAAATCAATGGAAGAACATGTTCAACCCTTGAGGTCAGTTTTGTTGGTTTTAAGAAAGGAGAAGTTATATGATAATTTAGACAAGTGTACATTTTGTACTGACAAAGTTGTCTTTCTTGGTTTTGTTGTCAGTTCTAAAGGCTTAGAGGTTGACAAAGAGAAGGTTAAAGCCATTGAAGAATGGCCATGACCAGCAAGCATTTCCCAAGTTAGGAGTTTCCATGGACTTGCAGCTTTTACCGGAGATTTGTGCCAAACTTCAGCACCATTGCCGCCCCTTTAACTAGTGTAATCAAGAAGAATGCTAACTTTTTCTGGGGGGGAGACCAAGAGAAATCTTTTAATGACATTAAAGAATGTTCAATTCATGCCCCTTTGCTTACCATACCTGATTTTAACAAAACGTTTGAAATTGAATGTGATGCATATGGTGTGGGAATTGGAGCGGTATTTTCTCAAGGTGGACGTCCTATAACATATTTCAGTGACAAATTAAGTGGAGCTATGTTGAATTATCCAACATATGATAAGGAGATGTATGCCCTTGTTCGCGTAATGGAAACATGGCAACACTATCTATGGCCTAAGGAGTTCATTAATCACATCGTACATGAGGCATTGAAGCACATTCGGGGGCAACATGAACTCAACAAACGACATGCCAAATGGGTGGAGTTTCTTGAATCTTTTCCCTGTGTGATCAAATATAAGAAATGTAAGGAGAATATAGTTGTCGATGCATTGTCTCGGAGGTACGCTCTTCTAAACACCTTAGAATCTAAGTTGCTGGGTTTTGTTTTAATTAAGGATTTATATGAATGTGATTCTGATTTTGAAAAAATTTACAAAGCTTGTAAGAAAGGAACGTTTGAAAACTAGTATTGGGACAATGGGTTCCTATTCAAGGAAGGAAGACTTTGTATTCCACAAGGTTCCACACATGAATTACTTATCAAAGAAGCCCATGGAGGAGGCTTAATGGGATATTTTGGAATAGCAAAGACTTTGGCCATACTTCAAGAGCATTTATATTGGCCAAAGATGAGACAAGATGTAGAGAGGTTATGTGAACGTTGCATCACTTACAAGAAGGCTAAATCTAAAGCCATGCCACATGGACTCTACACGCCACTACCTATTCCAGAAGCACCATGGATGGACATTTCAATGGATTTTGTGCTAAGGCTTCCGCGCACAAAGAATAACAAGGACTCCATCTTTGTAGTAGTGGATAGATTTTCAAAAATGGCTCATTTTATTCCTTGCAACAAGACTAATGATGCCTTACATATTGCTAACTTGTTTTTCAGGGAAGTCTTGAGATTACATGATGTGCCAAGAACTATCGTTTCCGATCGAGACGTGAAGTTCTTAAGCCACTTCTGGAGAGCCCTATGGAGTAAGATTGGAACTAAGCTGCTATTTTCCACCACTTGTCACCCTCAAAAGGATGGCCAAACCGAAGTGGTGAATCGAGTACTCTCCATGTTGCTTAGGAGCATTATTAAGACGAATATAAAGACATGGGAATAGTGCTTACCAGATGTGGAGTTTGCATATAACCGATCAGTCCATACCACCTCAGGACACACTCCTTTTGAAGTTGTGTACGGGTTCAATCCATTAACTCCGATGGACTTATTGCCATTACTCGCTGATCAAATTGTGAATAAAGATGGACTTAACAAAGCTGAATTTTTTAAGAAACTTCATCAACAAGTGCGGGATAATATTGAAAAGAAAACCAAGCAATATGAACAGCAAGCAAATAAGGGTCGAAGGAGAGTTGTCTTTGAGCCGGGATATTGGGTGTGGTTGCACATGAGAAAAGAAAGGTTTCCAGCCCAACGGAAATCTAAATTGATGCCTCGAGGAGATGAGCCATTTCAAGTAGTTAAGAGGATCAATGATAATGCTTATCAACTAGACCTCCCAGGTGTTTAATGTTAGCGCAACCTTTAATGTTGCTGATTTATCTCCTTTTGATGTAGGTGACAATTTGGGGACAAATTGCTTTAAAAAGGGAAGGACTGATATGACCATCAAGAACAAGGACCCGAAGAAGTACCCAAGTGGCCCCATTACACGTGCACGAGCCAAGGAGTTTCTATCAGCCACGGAAAGCTTGTTTACAACAAGACATGAACGTGAGAAAGAAGAAATAATAAGAGAGGAATGCCTTACCTATCTCATGCATGCATTTGTTTGAGAATTTAAGTATTTCAAACTTCCATTGCATTGATAAATTGTGTTGGTCATTAAAGCATGCACTTCATTTATACGTTTAGTTCATTTAGGGAAGTAGTTTAATTATGTATCTTAAATCATTCGTTAAACTACTTGATACATGCATTTAGTTAAATTCAATAAAGTTAGTTCTTTAATTAAATTAGTTCATTCATTTAACTAGTTCACTCAATTAACTAACTCTTTAATTGTTTCATGCATCTATTATTTTAAGTTTGAATAAATCCTTTGTGTGTGTCTTGGTTCATGTGACGTGTGGATTAAAGAAGAGACTTTTCAACTTCAGCTTGGAAACAAGTCATTGATGACAATTTTTACTCATGCAAACAAGGCAATTCAAGGCTGATTTCTTTTCATCTTTTCAAGGTTGTTCATCTTCTTAGAGTAACAAAGCATTTAAGCTTCATAATTCACCTATTCAAGGTTGAAATTATGAACCAATGAAGGCCATTCACGTTCAAGAGAAGGGACATGCAATAATCATCATTCAAATTATGCATTCAAGGCCTTTATTTATCATATTTTGAAGGCTGGTCATATTCCACAAATGGGCAAGCAATGAAGGTTGGTTTAATGTCATTTAATCATCAAATTAAGTAATAAAATCAGCAAGGAATTCAAAGAGACAAGCTGATTTGGATGTAACCCCCTTAACCCGGCCTAGATGGTTGACCCGAATTAAGAAAGTCACACGGGGAAAACCAAAGTCAACCCGAAAGTCAACCTTGATTAACGACCCCTTTTTTTTCTTTTTAATCTTGTCTAGATGCACATTAGCCCTAATTGTGATCACACAACATCATACTCAAAGATCACAAACATCAGAGATCAAACAGGGACCCAATTGAACAAATTACAACTTTAGGGACCAAATTGTAATTTCTGATAAATATGAGGACTTAACAAAAATTAAAGTTACCAGCTTGTAATTAGTCAGGTTTCATGCTTCACTGTGAAATTTCAGCTCAAAAGGACTTCCCAAACTCATACAATTGCACATACAAGATTCAGGACCAAAATGCAAACAATACAAAACATTTAACTGCCAATGTAAGCCCCCAACGGTCACTCGTTCCGAAACAGGCACAGCCCGTTTCGAAATGTGGGGCCGTTCCGCAACGCGTACCGCAACACGGGCTGGCAGTAGCCAAACCGTTTCGGAACGGTCCCTCCCGTTTCGGACGCCTGGGCTTGTTTAAGGCACCTGTTCCGAAACGGGTGATACTGTTCCGAAACGCCCTGTACAGATTGCCCCAAAATGCATCCTTAAACATGCAATTAAACATCCAATCATGCTCCAAATGCTACCAAACTTTACTAGCATGCAATTCAACATATATAAGACATACTTGCATCAACAATTCATCAAAACAACCTCATATGCAAAAAGCCCCAAATCTATAGGCATGCTTCCTACACAAGCAAACCATACAAGCATAAACTTCCAATTCAAGCATATCAAGGTCAAACACAAAAACCAGCATTCTCAACAACATTCAACATACTTAGGGAGTTCCAAACATCTCCCAAAACATACACATTGGTCCCCCATTGCCAAATTACCAAAAGCTAGAAATGTACTTATGAAACCTTCCATACATTGGGCTTTATTTTCACTTGATTGCTTGCCCTTCTTGCTGCCCTCAAGATACTCTAATGTTCTGCATTATTGAATTAAGAAAACGAAAGAGAGCGTAAGCAAATGCTTAGTGAGGAATGCTCATAAAACCATTCAATAATGCATTTATAAAACATTTATAAATCATGCTTCAAATCAACATTTGCACATGCTCAAAAGCATACTTAAAACAAGCATCTCATGCTTCATATCATAACGTGTCATATTGGCCACAAGTGATAAGTTCCATTTCTTTAAAAACAAGTTCATCAACTTCCACCCCAAGGACTTTTAAACACCTTGGCCCCAAGGACTTTTAAACACCTTGGCCCATGGACTTTTAAACACCATAGAAGAGGACCACACAAGGACTTTTAACCACCTTTGTGTCCACAACAAGTTTCACCCCAAGGAATTTTAAACACCTTGGCCCCAAGGACTTTTAAACACCTTGGCCCCATGGACTTTTAAACACCATGGAAAGGATCACACAAGGACTTTTAACCACCTTTGTGTCCATAGCAAGAACCATCCAAGGACTTTTAACCACCTTGATGTTCTTAAGTAAACAAGGCTCACTCAAGGACTTTTAACCACCTTAGTGACCTTAACCTTTTCAAAACATCACTTGCCAATATACATCATTATCATCAATTTATCCACTGTTTTAAAGCATTAAACCAAGCCATATACATCATGCATTTAAAAGCATCAAACCACATTTTATCAATGTACAAAAACAAGGAACTCTTACCTTGAGCTTCCTTCAACATATGGCTTACAAAAACAGCAAATACCATGCTAAATCATGCTTTCAAAACAGTATTTAAATCATGCAATAAACCACATTGCATCACAACAAAATCATGGCCACCACTAGAGAGTACTTTCCGAAAACTTACACTTGAGCTTAGCAAAGTTGTTTAGACTTAAACTAAGCTCCCAAGACATTGGTTTCAAAGCCGAAAACCATTTTCACTCACCAATTCCACTTCGCCTCTTGCCGAAGCACCAAATCAAGCTTCCGGATCAACAACTCTTGGATCCAAAGATGCCTCCCCTGTTTTAACACATCAAAGCAGAGGATTAATGCATCATCATGCATTAATTGCTTCAATGAAAGCACCTAAACTCGCTGCTCTCATCCGCACTCCATTTTCGGCTACCAAACACAACCGAAAATGCATCCAAACCACTTCTCAACAAAGCCCAGCCATAAACCATCAAAACCTAACATCCTTTAACATCATTTAACACCTAAAAAGAGCCTATTAACATCCTTATACCTCCAGCAACAACAGATCCACAAGATCACCTCAAAAACAACTAAGAAACACAAGCTAAACTTAGGAAACTCTACCTATCCGGGATTGCATTAATCAAAACTCAATTCCTTATCAATTTAATGTTCAAATATCATCAAAAACACATCTCAAATCACAGATTAATCAGATCAAACGAAAATCATCAAAAATCACCAAATCTTGCATTATAAGCCAAGATCCAATTCACATCTTAAAAGCCTTTAATAAAACATCAATTAAGGATTGAAAACTTAGGAATTTCAGTAAAGAACTGATAGTTTAGAGGAGAAGGACGTTCTTACCTCCAAACTTGAGTTTCTCCTCTTTTTGGAATCAAAAACCTTGATGAATCAAGTAGCAAATGATGAGGTTTTGTAGATATGATGATTAGGAATCAAAAGAGAGTTGAAAGGAGAGATTTAGGTGAGAAAATCAGAAGCAATTCTCTGGAAAAGAAGTGTTTGGGTTGAGAGAAAATGAGAGAAAGAAAATTGGAAAGTTAGTTAACCAAAATAGCCAAATGGCTTTCCCTCCTCTTTTGATATGTTTTAAAATCAGATTAAATCTCAAAATATCTTAGAAAAATCTGGAGAAACTACTTTTGGATTAATAGCTCCTTAAAGATTCAAAGTTTCAACCCTTTCTAAAACTGTCACCAAACTTTTAAAAATTACATTTTGGTCACTAGGCAAAATGTCACCCTTCCAAAACTCATTTTCCAAAATTGATTTCACAGATCACTTAATTATATTAAAAGATGATTTTAGAACATTTTTCCATATTTTTAATGCAACCCGAACTAGGCTTTCCTAATTTCACCTCTTTAGATTCGAACAACACTTTGACCAAACCGGTCAACGCCCAAAACTACTAAGCCCAAAACCGGGGCGTTACAACTCTCCCCCCTTTAAGAAATTTCGTCCTCGAAATTTACCTGAAGGAAAGAGATAAGGAAACTGCTTCAGCATGTCTTCCTTCCGCTCCCACGTGGCTTCCTCAACACCTCGATGCTTCCACAGCACCTTCACCAACTCAATGGTCTTGCCACGAAGAACCTTGCTATCCGAATCCAGAACCTTCACCGGTTCCTCATCGTAGGTCAAATCCGGATTCAATTCCACTTCCTCCACAGGCATCACATGCGAAGGATCAGATCTATACTTCCGGAGCATAGAAACATGGAACACATCATGAATCTTCTCCAACTCCTGAGGTAACCTCAACCGATACGCAACAGGACCCACACGCTCAACAACCTCATATGGTCCAATGTACCTAGGGCTCAACTTACCCTTCCGGCCAAACCTCATATCCTTCTTCCAAGGCGTAACCTTCAAGAACACACGGTCACCCACCGCATACTCTATCTCCTTACGCTTCAAATCCGCGTAAGACTTTTGCCGATCAGAGGCAGCCTTCAACCGCTCACAGATAAGCTTCACCTTCTCGGTGGTCCCTTTCAACAAAGCCGGCATCGAAACCAACTTTTGACCAGTTTCAGCCCAACAAAGAGGAGTCCTACACTTCCTCCCGTACAAAGCCTCATAAGGTGCCATCTGTATACTCGCCTGATAACTATTGTTATAAGCGAACTCAACCAAAGGCAGATGCTTCTCCCAAGAACCTTGGAACTCAATCACGCAACATCTCAACATATCCTCTAAAATCTGAATAACTCGCTCAGACTGGCCATCCGACTGAGGATGATAGGATGTACTGAAATGCAACCTTGTACCCAGAGCTTGATGCAAACACTGCCAGAAACGCGATGTGAACCTCGGATCCCTATCCGACACAATCGACTTAGGCACACCATGCAGCCTCACAATCTCAGCAATGTACAGCTCTGCCAGCTTATCCAAAGAAAACGTAGTATGCACAGGCAAGAAATGCGCACACTTCGTCAGGCGATCCACAATCACCCAAACCGAATTCTTCTTCGAAGAAGACAAAGGTAAACCAGATACAAAATCCATGGTAACCCTTTCCCACTTCCATTCAGGGATTTTCAACGGTTGCAACAACCCAGAAGGAACCTGATGTTCAGCCTTAACTCGCTGACACACCAAACACTTGCTCACAAACTCCGCAACATCCTTCTTCAAACCCACCCAATAGTACTCATCACGAAGATCACGATACATCTTAGTACTACCAGGGTGCATAGCAAAAGGACTACTATGACCTTCAGTCAGAATAGCACGCCTCAACTCAGCATCAGCAGGCACTACTATTCGACTCCCAAAACACAACACCCCATCATCATTAAAACAGAAATCCAAAGGTCTACCCTCCGCGATATCCTGAACATGAGACACCAAGGAATCATCCAGCAACTGCTTATCCTTGATCAACTGAACCAACGATGGTTTCACCTGCAACTCAGCAACAAGACCACCATCTCGCGATATGCTCAAGCTAGCAAACATAGCCCTCAGCTCAACAGCTACCTTCCTACTCAAGGCATCTGCAACAACATTAGCCTTTCCAGGATGATACTCAATCGTCAGATCATAATCCTTGAGAAACTCCAACCAACGCCGCTGCCTAAGATTCAACTCCTTCTGTGACATCAGATACCTCAAGCTCTTGTGATCCGTGTACACCGTACACTTCTCACCATACAGATAATGCCTCCAGATCTTCAGAGCAAAAACCACTGCAGCCAGCTCAATATCATGCGTAGGATAATTGCGCTCATGCACTTTCAACTGCCGCGATGCATAAGCCACCACCTTACCCTCTTGCATCAGCACACACCCCAAACCAACATAGGATGCATCACTATAGACCACAAACTCTTTCCCTGATTCAGGCTGAACCAAGATAGGAGCTTGCGTCAAAGCCGCCTTCAGCTTCTCAAAAGCCTGCTGTCTCGCTTCCGTCCACTCATACTTAACATCCTTTTGCAACAGCTTCGTCAAAGGAGCAGCAATCTTGGAAAAACCATCCACAAACCTTCGGTAGTATCCTGCCAAACCAAGGAAACTACGGACCTCATGAACAGACTTAGGAACCTTCCAGTTCATCACCACCTCAATCTTCTGAGGATCAACACAAATCCCTTCAGCTGAGACCACATGCCCAAGAAACACCACCTCCTTAAGCCAGAACTCACACTTGCTCAGCTTAGCATAAAGCTGATTCTCCAACAAAGCTTGCAAAACAATCCTCAAATGCTCTTCATGCTCCTCCTCAGTACGCGAGTACACGAGGATATCATCAATGAACACCACAACGAACTTGTCCAGGTATTCATGAAATACACGGTTCATCATGTCCATGAAAGCAGCAGGAGCATTTGTCAAACCAAACGGCATCACAAGGAACTCATAATGCCCATACCTTGTCCTGAAAGCTGTCTTAGGCACATCCACATCCTTCACCTTCAACTGGTAATACCCTGACCTCAAGTAAATCTTAGAGAACACAGCAGCTCCCCGAAATTGATCAAAGAGATCATCAATCCTCGGCAAAGATTACCGATTCTTGATAGTCAACTTGTTCAGCTGACGGTAATCAATGCACATCCTCATAGTGCCATCTTTCTTCTTCACAAACAAGACCGGTGCTCCCCAAGGTGATACACTCGGCCGAATGAAACCACGATCAAGCAGCTCTTGCAACTGCGTCTTCAGCTTCTTCAGCTCCTTAGGTGCCATTCTATAGGGAGTAATGGACACAGGAGTTGTATTCTCATACAGCTCAATTCCAAACTCCACCTCGCGATTAGGAGGTAAACCAGGCAACTCCTCAGGAAAAACACCAGGAAACTCCTTCACAACTCTGATATCTTGCACCCTCAACTCCTTAGAACTAGGATTCATCACAAAAGCTAGATAAGCCTCGCAACCTTGCCTCAGCATCCTACTCGCCTCCAAGGTAGAAACAACATTGGCAAGAAACTTCACATTCTCACCAACCACAACAACTTCATAATCATCCGCAAGCTTAAGCGAAACTCGCTTATTTTCACAATCCATAACAGCACGATGCTCAGCAAGCCAATCCATACCAAGGATCACATCAAAACCATAAAAGGGCAGCTCCATAAGATCAACATAAAAAACATGTTCTTGAACAACCAAGGGACACCTTCTATAAAGCTTCCGAGTCACAACAGTTTCACCAAAAGAACTAGTGACACGAACACCAACATCCAAAGACTCAACAGGCAAACCAAGCAATTCAGCATGCTCACGCAAAATGTATGAATGCGTAGATCCAGAATCAATCAAAGAAAGCAATGACAAGGATTGCAAAGTAAAGGTACCTGCAATCACATCTGCATCATTCCTCCCTTCACGCTGAGCATACACCCTCGCTTGGCCTCCACCTTTAGGCTGAATAGCCACAACATGGGCCACTCCACGACCACCTTCCTCTCTCCTCTGGAAATTACCACGGCCGCGCCCACGACCTCTCTGTGGTGCAGCAACAACAGGAGCACGCATCTGATCACCAGCCAACCTCGGACAATCTCGCCTCAAGTGGTCTGCAGAACCACAATTCCAGCATCCATAACCAGCTGCCGCAACAGGAGCTTGCACCTCCCTCACAGCACGAGGACAGTCACGCTTCATGTGACCACGTGAACCACAGATCCAACAAGCACTAGGGTCAGCTCTAGCATTGCCTCCTCTAGCAGGTGCACCACCACCTCTCTTAGCTGAGGACTGATACTTCTGATCGCGTCCCCTCTTGTTCCGTCCACCTCCGGAACTATACTCAGCAGCTCTCTTACAAGAACTTGCTCCAGCACCTTTCGCAGATAAACCCAAGTTCATCTCTATGTCCTTGGCTCGGCCCACCAACACATCAAAATCCTCATATTCGGTGGCCAGCACATACATCTTCACCTCCGTTACAAGACCATAACGAAACCTTTCGCACCTCTCCCGTTCATCAGGAATAAGCTCAGGTGCATACTGACTGAGTCGCACAAACTGCACCTCATACTCAGCCACTGTCATACTCCCCTGGGTAAGAGTCATGAACTCACGTTTCTTCTCATCAAGATATCTCACACCAAGATATCTCCGCTTGAACACATTCTGAAAGAATGTCCAAGTCACATCAGCTTCAGCCATCCCAGAGATTGTGGTCGTCCACCATGTATATGCATCATCCTGAAGCAAGGATACCACACAGCCCAACTTTTGCACATCAGTGCAACTCATCTGACCCAAGATTCGCTTGGTACTCTCTAGCCAAGCTTCCGAACCCTCAGCAGACATACCCCTGAACTCAGTCCCACCAAGACTGCGCAGACGCTCCAAAGGTAGTCTAACTCCAGCATCTCCCTGATGCCCAGCTCCTTGAGCCCCAACTACTGCTGCTCGAAAAGCACCCGCAATAGCTTGTACTAACATCGTCATATCAGGCATAGCTTGCCCCTGACCAACCTCTGGTCCAGCAGCTCCAGCACCAGCTGCTGCAGCTCCAGCTCTTTCCCTCTCCGCACCACCACCACCAGGTGGAGGAGGAGGTAACACAGCACTACCCGCATTCTCTTCGTTCTCATTCCCATCCGGGGTCGTAGCTCTCACGCTACTTCTTAACTCTCTACGTGGTGCCATACTTTTACCATGCAACATCAATGCAAATAAAACAAAGTCAGGCCCAGCAAGGTAAGCAATCCAAGTATTCAAGCTCAATTTCATTCAAAATCAACATCATTTCTTTAGCTTTTATTTGGCAATGGGTACCCACAACATGCTACATCACAGCATACATCTCAATTGCATCCAAATCACAAGTCACTAAACATGCTTTCAAACAACAAGCATACAAGGCATACATACTTCAATCATGCACACATTCATTCCCAATTACTCGAGAACTCAGCTCTGATACCACCAAATGTAACCCCCTTAACCCGGCCTAGACGGTTGACCCGAATTAAGAAAGTCACACGGGAAAACCAAAGTCAACCCGAAAGTCAACCTTGATTAACGACCCCTTTTTTTCTTTTTAATCTTGTCTAGATGCACATTAGCCCTAATTGTGATCACACAACATCATACTCAAAGATCACAAACATCAGAGATCAAACAGGGACCCAATTGAACAAATTACAACTTTAGGGACCAAATTGTAATTTCTGATAAATATGAGGACTTAACCCAAATTAAAGTTACCAGCTTGTAATCAGTCAGGTTTCATGCTTCACTGTGAAATTTCAGCTCAAAAGGACTTCCCAAACTCATACAATTGCACATACAAGATTCAGGACCAAAATGCAAACAATACAAAACATTTAACTGCCAATGTCAGCCCCCAACGGTCACCCGTTCCGAAACAGGCACAGCCCGTTTCGAAATGCGGGGCCGTTCCGCAACGCGTACTGCAACACGGGCTGGCAGTAGCCAAACCGTTTCGGAACGGTCCCTCCCGTTTCGGACGCCTGGGCTTGTTTAAGGCACCTGTTCCGAAACGGGTGATACTGTTCCGAAACACCCTGTACAGATTACCCCGAAATGCATCCTTAAACATGCAATTAAACATCCATTCATGCTCCAAATGCTACCAAACTTTACCAGCATGCAATTCAACATATATAAGACATACTTGCATCAACAATTCATCAAAACAACCTCATATGCAAAAAGCCCCAAATCTATAGGCATGCTTCCTACACAAGCAAACCATACAAGCATAAACTTCCAATTCAAGCATATCAAGGTCAAACACAAAAACCAGCATTCTCAACAACATTCAACATACTTAGGGAGTTCCAAACATCTCCCAAAACATACACATTGGTCCCCCATTGCCAAATTACCAAAAGCTAGAAATGTACTTATGAAACCTTCCATACATTGAGCTTTACTTTCACTTGATTGCTTGCCCTTCTTGCTGCCCTCAAGATACTCTAATGTTCTACATTATTGAATTAAGAAAACGAAAGAGAGCGTAAGCAAATACTTAGTGAGGAATGCTCATAAAACCATTCAATAATGCATTTATAAAACATTTATAAATCATGCTTCAAATCAACATTTGCACATGCTCAAAAGCATACTTAAAACAAGCATCTCATGCTTCATATCATAACATGTCATATTGGCCACAAGTGATAAGTTCCATTTCTTTAAAAACAAGTTCATCAACTTCCACCCCAAGGACTTTTAAACACCTTGGCCCCAAGGACTTTTAAACACCTTGGCCCATGGACTTTTAAACACCATGGAAGAGGACCACACAAGGACTTTTAACCACCTTTGTGTCCACAACAAGTTTCACCCCAAGGACTTTTAAACACCTTGGCCCCAAGGACTTTTAAACACCTTGGCCCCATGGACTTTTAAACACCATGGAAAGGATCACACAAGGACTTTTAACCACCTTTGTGTACATAGCAAGAACCATCCAAGGACTTTTAACCACCTTGATGTTCTTAAGTAAACAAGGCTCACTCAAGGACTTTTAACCACCTTAGTGACCTTAACCTTTTCAAAACATCACTTGCCAATATACATCATTATCATCAATTTATCCACTGTTTTAAAGCATTAAACCAAGCCATATATATCATGCATTTAAAAGCATCAAACCACATTTTATCAATGTACAAAAACAAGGAACTCTTACCTTGAGCTTCCTTCAACATATGGCTTACAAAAACAGCAAATACCATGCTAAATCATGCTTTCAAAACAGTATTTAAATCATGCAATAAACCACATTGCATCACAACAAAATCATGGCCACCACTAGAGAGTACTTTCCGAAAACTTACACTTGAGCTTAGCAAAGTTGTTTAGACTTAAACTAAGCTCCCAAGACATTGGTTTCAAAGCCGAAAACCATTTTCACTCACCAATTCCACTTCGCCTCTTGCCGAAGCACCAAATCAAGCTTCCGGATCAACAACTCTTGGATCCAAAGATGCCTCCCCTGTTTTAACACATCAAAGCAGAGGATTAATGCATCATCATGCATTAATTGCTTCAATGAAAGCACCTAAACTCGCTGCTCTCATCCGCACTCCATTTTCGGCTACCAAACACAACCGAAAATGCATCCAAACCACTTCTCAACAAAGCCCAGCCATAAACCATTAAAACCTAACATCCTTTAACATCATTTAACACCTAAAAAGAGCCTATTAACATCCTTATACCTCCAGCAACAACAGATCCACAAGATCACCTCAAAAACAACCAAGAAACACAAGCTAAACTTAGGAAACTCTACCTATCCGGGATTGCATTAATCAAAACTCAATTCCTTATCAATTTAATGTTCAAATATCCTCAAAAACACATCTCAAATCACAGATTAATCAGATCAAACGAAAATCATCAAAATCACCAAATCTTGCATTATAAGCCAAGATCCAATTCACATCTTAAAAGCCTTTAATAAAACGTCAATTAAGGTTTGAAAACTTAGGAATTTCAGTAAAGAACTGATAGTTTAGAGGAGAAGGACGTTCTTACCTCCAAACTTGAGTTTCTCCTCTTTTTGGAATAAAAAACCTTGATGAATCAAGTAGCAAATGATGAGGTTTTGTAGATATGATGATTAGGAATCAAAAGAGAGTTGAAAGGAGAGATTTAGGTGAGAAAATCAGAAGCAATTCTCTGGAAAAGAAGTGTTTGGGTTGAGAGAAAATGAGAGAAAGAAAATTGGAAAGTTAGTTAACCAAAATAGCCAAATGGCTTTCCCTCCTCTTTTGATATGTTTTAAAATCAGAATAAATCTCAAAATATCTTAGAAAAATCTGGAGAAACTACTTTTGGATTAATAGCTCCTTAAAGATTCAAAGTTTCAACCCTTTCTAAAACAGTCACCAAACTTTCAAAAATTACATTTTGGTCACTAGCCAA
The DNA here is from genome assembly GCA_958450335.1 of Hibiscus tridactylites. Taxonomy (NCBI): domain Eukaryota; kingdom Viridiplantae; phylum Streptophyta; class Magnoliopsida; order Malvales; family Malvaceae; genus Hibiscus; species Hibiscus tridactylites. The sequence goes on along the minus strand of OY288278.1, from coordinate 18,400,696 downwards.
AATGTCACCCTTCCAAAACTCATTTTCAAAAATTGATTTCACAGTTCACTTAATTATATTAAAAGATGATTTTAGAACATTTTTCCATATTTTTAATGCAACCCGAACTAGGCTTTCCTAATTTCACCTCTTTAGATTCGAACAGCACTTTGACCAAACCGGTCAACGCCCAAAACTATTAAGCCCAAAACCGGGGCGTTACATTGGACGTGTGGGATGTCTACATTCATCCTATGTCCACATTCATTCCCTTTTATCCATTTGCAAGCAAAATGAAGTAGCCCAATAGTCACCACTCCTTTTGGACAAATTTAAGGCTAAATTCATCTCAATTTAAAGCAAAATTCATCCATCAAAAGGATAAGAAAGAAACATTTCATTTATTTGTATTCAATAGCATTTAGATGAGCATTCATCTCTCTTTTGTGTGACTTTTCATATGGTGCCTAGCCACACTATAAATAGGCACCTTAGGTTCATTTGTAAGGACTTTTTTTGGACAATATAAACCTTTGAAAGATTGCTTTCAACTTGTTCTTGCGAGAACTCTATCGGCTTCAAGTTGTGCTTGTAGTCTTCTATCCATTTTATTTTACTATAGCGTTGGTTCCAAGCTCTCTTATAGCTTGTGGGTCACGTTCCACACTCCTCCACCTCGACTCCAGCAAAGTATATTGTTGGTTCCTAGCTCGTTATAGCTAGCGGGTCACAATTCGCTATCCTTGCAACCATACAAATCAACGCCGGCTTTAGCATATCCCATCAGTCCTTTGATTTACGTCTTTCCATGATTATCATCCCCCATCCTTAGCCACCATAATATCCAAATTACCTATCCAATTCCTTTCATCATTAATTTTTTTATTATATTTCTATTCATCTCACATGTATGTTTTATGATATCTCGGAGCTCAAAGCGTAGCAAAGAATATTTCTTACTAGAATCACGATCGGGCACATCTATATTACTCGGGTCACATTACCGGGTTCATATCATTCCTCCTCCTCAGCTAACAAGAATCCAGCCTCCTCCTACCCCTCAGCAAACTTGTAGTTTATTTTCTTTTCTTTTTCTTTTCTTTTCTATTTTCTTTTATTTTTATCTTTAACTTGTACTTTGTTTTTGTATCTTATATTTTATGTGCATTGAGGGCAATACCCATCTCGAGTTTGGGAGGGATAGCTCTTGTATAATTTTTTGGCATCTTTAGTGGCATTTAGGTTGCATTGTACTTGCCTTAGTAATAATCGGAAAAGAAAAGTTTGTTATGACTTGTGCCTATGATAGGATAGCCGACTAATTTATTTTCACACCTAATAACAATTGAACTTAATCTTCGGAAAAAGTATGAAATATGACTTAGAATTTTTTTTCTTTATGCCTGAAAATGTTAAACATCTCTATTACTTGCTGAATGTGTTAGAATATTTTATGAACATTGTCTGTTTGTTTTTAGAATTCTTTGCAAAATTCTAACGATGATTACAGATAGTCGCCGAGGCAGGCAAAAGAAACAAAAAAATGCAAGTACTGCCACATCAGCATAATCAAAAACAAATTAGCATGAGTGAATGAAAGCCTTCACGAGATGACTCTACTCCAAGGGTTCGGGGTTTTGTAGTTTGCTCTTATCTCAATGTCAGACCTGGAAGAGTAGTTGTGATAAGTTAAAGCTCTCACTGTCATGATTAAAATTATTGTGCTTAAATTGTGTTGCCTCGACAGCAACCTTTATATCACAGCAGCATCTTTGTTTAATTATTTATTCTGTGTATTCAGCTGGTTTACAGATATGCACACACCATACATGCATGAGAAATTTAAATTATGAGCTATTTTCTGCTTATTTCCCTTCACTAACTTAATATAGGTGCCACGGCCTTGAGGCAGAAAATTAGGTTAAAAGCAAGTTTTTCTGTCATACTATTACTAGAGCAAGTATTTTAGGTTGCATTGCTTAAGGACAAGCAATAGTTCGAGTTTGGTGGTGTGTAAAGTGTCCATAAGTCCTATATTTCATGCACATTCTAACTCTTATTATTACTCTTTTTAAGCACATTTTAGGCCTAAGTAGGTGCATGCATAGCATTTTGACAGTATTTCATTGTTCTGCCTTGCTTTTATGAATTATCATTTATTTGGTGAACAAGAGATACTACTTTAGTGTATTCTTGTATGTAGGTACTAACGACTGAAAGAGGGAACCGATGAGCTGAGGGCACAAGGCTAAGGAAGCATACCTAGGAGCTGTACTGAAGCAGCTCCAGTAGAAGACAATTGTTGTCGAGTACCTGCCAGCGATCTGTAGAGCTTGTTGAGTGCCTAAAAGTTCTATATTATACCCCTCATTTACCCATATTTTTGCAGCACTCAAGCATGATTCATTGCATTTAGGATAGATTTTTGCATACACATCACAATTAGATAAAACTGCACAGTTGCTGCTGATTTTGGTTACTTTTGCAAGTAGCTGCTGCGGCAGACCCTGGGCAGCAAGGGAGCAGATGCAAATTACAGAGCTAGAGTTTAAAAGCAAAGGTTGTCGTGACATCTGCCGTGGCAGCCATGACGACAGGGGAATGCTGAGGTGGAAAAGTGAAGTGGAGCTCAACATATAGAGGATTTCAAGCCGGTATGTTGTTGCCCACTCCCATATTTTTCTGAGCCCTGAAGCAGAATGAAGGCCAAGCCCAAAGTTCAAGGAATAAACTCAAGGCAAGAAAAGATGATGAATTCAAGGCATCTACTCAGAAGATTTAGTCTTTAATAGAGTTGCACTTTAATTCAAGATTGTATTCTTGCCATATTAGAAAACTTGGACCCAAGGCATATATAAAGGCATGTAATTCAACCTAGGGAAGGATATCTCACTCCTAGCCGTCTTCCTTCAAAACCCTTGTCGTTTTCCCTTCTCTACCATGTTCTAAACTCCCCCTAGAGCTAAGGGTTGATTTTGTAAAGTAGTTGCAAGGATTGTATTGTTTTAGGAATTTTCTGTTCAAGTAATAAAAACTTCAAGTTTATTTACTCTAGTTTTCATATCTCATAAGAGCATCGGGAGAGCATTGTGAGGTTATCCATTTGTTTGATATCGGGAGAGTCAAGCATACGAAAGGAGTAAATGCGTGTTTTCCAGTTTATAATTAAACCATCTTTTATTTCAGTCTGAGTATATCAATATCAGCCTATTCTCTCAATCTAATTCCTTTATCTTATATTTCAGTTGTTTCTCAAGATAATTTCACCCATTCATTTAAATTATTTCTTTCTCTTGTGCAACAATTCAAGGATAGAGTTATTTCCAGTCCCCGTGGAGACGATATCTGATACTCATGTATCACTTTACTACTTGCGTTGTGTACACTTGCACTATTTGCGATAGTTCTATTTACACGCAAAAAGTTTTTGGTGCCGTTGCCGGGGACTGGCAACATACTTTTACCTTTTAATTATTGCACTTTATTTTTATTTTCTATTTTTAGTGGTGTTATTTACCCAGTTCTTTTCACAAGGTTCTCTTATTGCTTATGCGCATATCGAGACATGGTAAGGAGCCTTAGAACGAGTTAAACCCAGAAATCGAGTGCACATACCAACTCAAGAACCATGCCAGACTCTTGATAGAACGAAAAAATTATCTTGAGGAGATACTGGAAGCAATGGTGAACGGAAGGCAAGGCAATGGGAGAGATGACCCCAACAACAACAATGACCCTAGGGTTATTGTTGATCCTCCTAACGATGCCTGGAACAATCTATCATCGCCCGCTGCCCCAGCAGCACGACAGACCTACCGAGACTACATGGACAACGACCATGTTGAGCTAGAAACTACCCTTCCAGATGTGGGAGTTGAACACTTCGAACTGAAGCCTGTCATGTTCAGCATGATAAAGTCTGTTGGCCAATTTGGTGGTTCTGCTACTGAGGATGCACGAGTACATCTTAAAACTTTCCAAGAAATCTGTGGATCGTTCAAACTTCCAGGAATAAGTCTGAAAGTACTAAGGCTCTGGCTATTCCCTCATTCATTGAGAGATTGAGCTAAAACTTGATGGAACTAATTAACGTCGGGTTCAATAAGAACTTGGGCGGGTCTCTCTTGTGAATTCCTTTCTCGTTCTAATCCTTCTCATTTATCTGAAATATTGCGTCACGAGATTGCTAATTTTCAACAAGAAGATGACGAACCAATGCACGAGGCGTGGGACAGATTTACAACTCTCTTACGGAACTGCCAAATACATGGATTCCATGTGTGGAATCAGGTTGTCAAGTTCTACAATGCTGCCAATGCACACACTCGATGAGCAATTTCCTATAGCTCGAAGAGGAGGCAAACGATGAATATCTGTAAAGGATTATGAAGCTGACAACTCGGTTAAAACACATATTGCATACCTCACTAAGATTGTTGAGAATCTGCAGCGGAAGGATTCTAAAGCTTTATTTTCTGCAGAAGATGTGTGTGAATCCTGCAGTGGGAACCACAGTTCAAAAGATTGTCCTTTACAGCTTGAAGAAGGGATGTATGTAGGGAACTATAACAAGCCTAGAAACTATGATTCCAACAATTACAATCCCAACTGGAGGACGGATCCCAAATTTTCCTGGAGTAATCCGAACAATGCATTGAACCCTACAATGCAGAACACCCAGAACCAAGGAATACCCAGAATTCTGTCAAGACAGCAGCCACAGCAGCAGCCGACAATAACACATACTCCCTCTGTCCCACTAAAACTGTCACATGTTGACTTTTTTGGGTCAAACTTTTTCAACTTTGACCTCTTATAATTTAAAATTTATTATTGATAAAAATATGAAAAAATATATTTTAAAAACTTTGAATCAACTAGTTTTTAAATATATTTTTTATAATTTTTAATTAATTAAAATATTTAAATAAATTATAGTCAAAGTTGAAAAAATTTGACCAAAAAAAGTCAACATGTGACAATTTTAGTGGGACGGAGGGAGTAGTATATTGGAACAGACCTTGGCAACATTTATGTCACAAACTGGAGCATACATGGAAAACATGGATAACTTTGTCAAGAAAACTGAGTCATTCATGGACAAGACAGAGATGATAATGAAAAACCATGAATCTACCTTAAAATCTCTGGAGACACAGATGGGTCAGGTTTCACAGTACATCAAACCGAGGCAGAATGGAGGATTCCCTAGTGATACTGAGGTCACTAGAAAACCCACACATGACCAGTTCAAAACGATTACAATGAGAGTGGGAAACAATTACAAGGGCAGAAATAAAAGAAGTACCGAGTGAGAACCCGACCCTGTAGACACCTGCCGTGCACACTGCCCCGATAGAGGAGAAATATCATGTTGTCGTCACACCTGTCGCGACAGCAGAAGGGACAGAGGAGCAGACAGAAAGATGCTGAAGATCTTAAGTCTCCTCAGATCCGAATTCCATGTAACCCCCTTAGCCCGACCTAGACTGTTGACCCGACTACGAAGACTACACGGGGAAAACCAAAGTTAACCCGAAAGCCAACCTTGATTAACGACCCTTTTTTTCTTTTTAACCTTTTCTAGATGCATATTAACCCTAGGCGTACTCTTGAGATAAGCATACTCAAAAATCATTGCAATCGGAAAGCAATAAGGGACTCAATTGCACAACATACAAATTTAGGGACCAAATTGTAAATTCTGTAAATTAAGAGGACTTTACCAGTTTTTAATATACCGTTATAAAATTAGTCATGTTTCATGCTTCTCTGCCAAATTTCACCTCAAACGGACATCCCAAACTCAAGCAATTGCATAAACGAAGTTCAGGACTAAAACGTGAAGATTTCAAAACATAAAACCATGTAATTCAGTGCCCAACGGTCGAGTGTTCCAAAACGAAGGATGACAGTTCCGAAACGCGGGACCGTTTCGCAACCTGTTCCGAAACAGGGCTTGGTAGTAGCAAAAATGTTTCAGAACGGCTCTACCCGTTTCGAAACGCCAAGGCCATTTTAGACCCCTGTTTCGAAACAGTAGCACCCGTTCTGATACGGGCTGCATAGAAATGCAGGAATTATCTGGTTTAACATTCATTCGACCCCTCAAACGCATCCCTATGACCCCCAAATCATGCCAACAAGTCATCATACAATAAAGGAACATATTTGCATCATCAAAACTCAATCATGGCATCAATTAGGAAAAACCACGAGTCTATAGGCATGCATCCTATTAATGGAAATCCAACAATCATCAAAACTTCAAACAAATACCAAATGGCCATTTACATGTTCCAAACATCATAGGCATCAAACCAAACTTAGGGAGTCCAAAACATCTCCCAAAATCACAATCTAGGTTCCCATTGCCAAATACAAAAAACTAATAGTGTTGTTAAAATAGTCACCATACATGAGCTTAGTCCGTCCCTTGGATTACTTGCCCTCCTTACTGCCCACGAACACCTCAATTCTCTGCATTATTGATTCAAGAAAGAGAGCGTAAGCACATATGCTCAGTGAGGCATGCTCTAATGAAATAATACAATAATGCACTTGTAAAACGCCTTTCAAAGGCCTTTAAAGTTCATAAACATCATGTCTCATGCAACAATGCATTCAAGCAAGCATCTCATGCTTCTTTACATCAACATGTCATATTGGCTTTCAAGTGATAATCCATAACCATTTTCAACTCAAAACACAATCGGATAAGAGGATTACAAGCGTTGTCCCATATGCTTCATACACACTAGCAAACACTCAAGGTGGAGTTTACCGGTACAATCTCAACCCCTCAACACCCGTGATGGAGTTTAACGGTACAATCATAACCCCTCCACATCACTCATTGGTAGTTGTATAACATTACTAACGAGAACACGGGACACACAACACAAGATCTACACATGGCATTTTAACCACCATTACGATCTTAGACATCTCGTTAGTGTACTTGGATGGAGTTTACGGTACCATTACAACCCCTCAACATCCAAGGCGGCTTTATTCACGGTGCACCCAATCCTATAGCCGGCTAACTATATCCGATTTAAGTACTTTGAAACCAACACATCACTTGCCAATATACATCATTTACCATCATCAATCCACTGTTTTAAAGCATTAAACAAAGCCATTATATAATCATGCATCACTATGCATCAAACCACATTTATCAATGTCAAATCAAGGATCCCTTACCTTGAGCATCCTTCAACACATGGCTTTCAAAACAAGCATTAAACATGCTAAATATGCTTTCAAAACATAATTTAAACATGCAAATTTAACATATTGCATCCAACCATCTCATGGTTCAACAAAGAGAGAGTTTCTCCGAAAACTTACTCTTGAGCTTAGCTAAGTTCTTTAGACTTATACTAAACTCCCATAACCTTCGAACATTGGTTTCAAAGAAGAAAACCAAACTTCACTCACCAAATTCCTTTTCGCAAGCTTGCCGAAACGCCGTTCAAGCCTCCGGATCAACACCACAAGGATCCGAAGATGTCTCCCATGTTTTAAACACATCAAAGCAGAGGATTAATGCATCATCATGCATTTAAATCTTCAGCCATTCCACCTAAACTCGCTGCTCTCACCAAAACACACATTACGGCTACCAAACACAACCGAAAATACATCCAAACACTTCCACAACATTACCCAGCCAAGATCAATCAATTCTAAACATTCTTAGACATCAATTAACATCCAAAAAAGACCTAATCACGTCCTTCTACCTCCAGCTATAACAGAACACCAAAATCACCCCAAAACCACTATTTTCACAAGTAAAACTTAGGAAAATCAACCTATTCGGGATTGCATTGATTAAACCACAATTACACATCATTTATCATCCAAAATACATTAAAAAGGCATCTCAAAACAGAGCACAAACAACCTCCACGAAATTCTTCAAGATTTGATCAAAATCTCAAGTTTTAAGCCAAAATCAAGATCACAACTTTAAAACCTTTAATAAAACTCAATTTAAGGATTGAGGACTTGGGAATTTCAGTAAAGAACTGAGTATTTAGAGGAGAAGGACGTTCATACCTCTAAATGTAGATTTCTCCTTGTTTAGAGCCAAAATCCTTGAAAAATTCAATAAGCAAATGAAAAGGATTTGATGTAGAAATGATTAGGAATCATTTGGGGATTGAAATCTCATCATTAGGTGTGAAAATCAAAAGAAAAGTTGTTGTGGAAATGTGTTTGGCTGAGGGAATTTTGAGAGAAAATGAAATGGGAAAATTTTAGCAAAAGTTAGTTATGAAACTAAAATATGACTTTTTCCCTCTCTTATTTTTATTATTTAAACATTAAATGAGCCTTTAAAAATCAAGAAAAATCTATAGAAATCCTCCCTTGGGTAAATTAGCTGCTTAAAGATTCAAAGTTTCAATCCTTTCAAAACAGTCACGAACTTTTCAAAAATTACATTTTAGTCACTAACTTGAAATGTCATATTTCCAAACCTCATTTTGTAAAATTGATTTCACCACTCTCTTATATATATTAAAAGAGGATTTTTAGATATTTTTCCATATTTTTAATGCATCCTGAACTAGGCTTTTCCTAAAACCACATTTTATATTCGAACCGAAATTTAGACCGGTCCGGTTCAGACCCTAAACTTCCAAGCCCAAAATTGCGGTGTTACATTCCATGCGAAGGACACCTTGAAGATTATCGTCCTCCACCCCCTTTTCCACAGCGGTTACAGAAACATGAGTACCAGCATAAGAAAATTTATGACATCTTTAAGCAAGTACATATTAACATTCTGCTACTAGAAGCCGCTAAGCCGATGCCTGGATATGCTAAGTTTCTTAAGGATGCAATGTCCAAAAGGTCCAGACTTGGGGAATTTGAAACAGTGAAGATGACAGAAGGATGCATGTCAATCTTGCATAAGCATCCACCCCAAAAGAATAAGGACCCTGGGAGCTTCATTATACCTTGCTTAATTGGTGATAAGTTCGTGGGCAAGGCACTTTGTGATCTCGGTGCTACCATAAATCTAATGCCCAAATCTGTATTTCAGAAAGTAGGTACTGGACAAGCAAGGCCCATGACAGTCATGCTGCAGCTGGCAGACCGCTCTTACGTACAACCGGAAGGAAAGATCGAATATATCTTGGTAAGAGTGGATAAGTTTATTTTTCCTACTGACTTTCTTTTTTTAGATTGTGAAGCAGATGAAAACGCACGGATCATCCTGGGGCGACCCTTCCTAGCCACAAGCAGAACCGTGATCGATGTAGAGAAAGGAGAATTGACGATGAGAGTAAACGATCAACAAATCAAGCTCAATGTTCTCAAAGCAATAAAACAAGCTGATGTGGAGGAAGAGTGCAAGGTAATTTCAGAAGTAGTTCTTGACCAACCCTGCATCAGGTCGAACTGCCACGACAGAAAGTTTTGTCACTGCCACCGCAGTCACCCTGAAGATTGTTATGGCAGCAACGACGACAGTGACCCCTCAGACACAGAATCATCCGACATTGAAGGTCCTGAGGAGGTAAATTGGATAGTCACATGTCCAGGTAAGTTCTTCGTGCCTTTGAATTATACCTCGAATGAACATGTAATCCAAAAGCCTTCCATTGAACAACCACATGTTCTAGACCTTAAACCCCGGCCAGGGCAACTCAAATACGTTTTTCTTGGTTTAAATGATACGTTTCTCGTAATCATCTCTTCCAAGTTGATGCAAGAACATGAACATTGGATAATCAAAATGCTACAGCAGCACAAGAAGGCCATTGGATGGACCATTGCTGATATCCAAGGCATTAGTCCGGCGTTATTGTTGAGTGTGCAAAAGTTATACTTTTTAACCCTTATTTAATCCATATTCAAGTTGCATTCAAGCATAATTTATTGCATTTAGGACAGATTTCACATATACATCACAATTATATAAAATGGCATAATTGCTACTGATTTTGGATACTTTTGTAGGTAGTTGTTGTAGCAGACTCATGGCAGTGGAGAAGCAGAGCTGGAACACAGGATTGAAGTCGAGAAGGACAACGTTGCCATGGCCGCTACCGTGGCAGCCAAGGATGACAACAATGGTGAAGGGAAAAAGTGAAATGGAGCTCGACAGAAAGAGGAAATTAAGCCGGTCTGTCGTGGCCCACTCTTATATTTTTCTGAGCCCTATATCAGAATGAAGGCCACGCCCAAAGTTCAAGAAAGAAACTCCAAGCAAGAAAAAAGGACGAATTAAAGGCATCTACTCAGAAGATTTAGTCTTTAATAGAGTTGTACTTTAGTTTAAACTTGTATTCTTGCCATATTAGAAAACTGGAACCCATGGCCTATATAAAGGCATGAAATTCGACCTAGGGAAGGATATATTATTCTCTAGCCGTCTTCCCCTAAACCCTAGTCGTTTTCCCCCTTGTCATCATGTTCTAAACTTCCCTTGGGGCTAAGGGTTGATTCTGTAAAGTAGTTGCAAGGATTGTACTGTTTTAGGATTTTTTTTGTTCAATAAAATAGACTTCAAGTTTGCTTATTCTGGTTTTCAACATCTTGCAAGAGTATCGGGAGAGAATTGTGAGATTATACATTTACTTAATATTGGGAGAGTTAAGTATACGAAAGGAATAAGTACGGGTTCTCCAGTTTATGGTTGAACTATCTCGAACCTAGGGATAGGACGAGGTTAAGTGGCTAAGGAATAATTCAACAACTTCGGTGTACATCCTTCGATTCACGCCGGGAGGTATCATCAAAGACGTGTTCATCGACAGACTTGGACCTAGGGATAGGACGAGTCACAGCAGGGATTCTTGTCAAGCTTGAAGTACAGAGTTGTGCGATTGCTACCACGACAACAACAGACCGCTATCGCCGCAGGTGCTGCCGCGACAGAAGCAATGACAGAACAGTAAGACCTAGATAGTGCAACACCTGCACTATTGAGCAAATCAATACCGTCCTATGTCTTTATCCCGAATCCTTTAATCCTTTATCTTCAGTATTCTTTATTATTCCCTTACAAACAATTAAATTATCTTCTTTCTTTCTTGTGCAACAATTCAAGGTTAAGGCTATTTCCAGTCCCTGTGGATTCGACATTCGATACTTCGTGTATCACTTTACTAATTACGTCATGTAAACTTGCACTCTATTGCGATAGACTCTTTTACACACAACAAGCTTTTTGCGCCGTTGCCGGGGACTGGCAACATATCTTTACCCTACTTTTACTGCACATTCTTTTTAATTTTTCTGTTTTTATTTTGATTGTTCACCTTGTGCTTTTCACAAGGTTTTTCCTTTGCTTATGCACAGATCGAGACGAGGCAAAGAACCTGAGTATCAATTAGATCCTGAAATTGAACGCTCGGGAAATCTTAGGAACCGAGTCCGTCTTTTGATAGCCAGAAATGATTACCTTGAAGAACAATTAGAAGCCATGAATAACGGGAGGAACAACCAAGGGAATCCCCAAGATCCTAACGATCCTATCGGAGATGAAGGAAACGGACCGCATGTCGCTGTCGTGGCCGCACAACGGTCATGCTATGATTACATGATCAATGATCATGTGGAACTGGAGACCACCCTGCCATACGTGGAAGTTGAAAACTTCAAGCTGAAACCTGTAATGTTCAGCATGATCAATTTCCGCTGGCCAGTTTAGTGGTGCTGCTACAGAGGATGCCAGGGAACATCTAAAAACGTTCTAAGAAATATGTTGATCGTTTAGACTACCAGGAGTAAATCCGAAGATACTGAGGCTTCGGCTATTTCCTCATTCATTGAGGGATATAGCAAAAACTTGGTGGAACAAACTAACGACGGGTTCAATACGAACTTGGGCAGATTTAACTCGTGAATTTTTATCTCGTTTTAATCATTCCCATTTATCTGAGCGATTACGTAACAAAATTGCTACTTTTCAACAGGAAGATGACGGGCCAATACACGAGGCATGGGACAGGTTTATTACTCTTCCAAGGAATTGCTCGATGCACGGATTCCGTGTTTGGAATCAGGTCATCAAATTCTACGATATTGCCAACCTACAGACTCACATGAGAATCGATTCAGCATCCAATGGGTTGTTGTTGAATAAAGATTCAGATGAAGCCATGGTAGTGTTAAAGAATTTGACAAAGAATGAAGAGCAATTTCCCACAGTAAGGAGAGGTAAACGAGTACTAGCTGTGAAGGATTTTGATGCCGATAACTCCCTAAAGACACAGATTGCGTACCTCACAAAGGCAATAGAGAATTTGCTAAAGAAAGATTCAAAACCTGTCTACTCTGCAGAAGAGGTATGTGAAACTTGTAGTGGGAATCACAGTTCGGAAGACTGACCACTACAGGTAGAGGAAGGAATGTATGTTGGAAACTTTAACAAGAAAAGGAACTATAACTCCAACACTTAAAATCAAGGGGGCACCTAGAATTCTGACTCGGCAGCAACCGCAACAGTAGTCGCAATAGTCGCCTGCAGCCACACCTAGTATACTGGAGCAGACCCTGGCCACATTTATGTCCAGTTAAGGAACCAGCCCTAGAATCGACTGCCGTAAACGCTGCCCGGCAGACGATAAACAGGCTGGTGCCGCCACACCTGTCACAACAACAGAAGGGGCAGAGGAAAAGGATGAAGAACCTAGGCCTTCTCTGATCCAAATACCATGGGAAGGACGCATTGAAGATTATCGTCCTCCACCTCCTTTTCCACAATGGCTACCGAAGTAGAAACAAGAGTTTCAGCTTAAGAAGATCTATGATATTTTTAAGCAGGTTCACATCAATATACCGCTGTTAGATCCCATCAAGGAGATGTCCGGTTATGCCAAATTTCTCAAGGATGCTATGTCGAAGAAATCCAGACTTGGGGAATTTGAGACGATTAAAATAACAGAAGGATGCATGAATATTCTGCACAGGCATCCTCCCCAGAAAAAGAAGGATCCTGGGAGCTTCATAATACCGTGTATAATTGGTGATAAATTCGTGGGTAACGCACTTTGTGATCTAGATGCTAGTATTAATTTAATGCCAAAATCTGTATTTTCTAGAAATTAGGTATTGGACGAGCACGATCCACAACAGTTATGTTGTAGCTGGCAGACCGCTCATACGTGCAACTAGAAGGGAAGATTGAAGATATTCTGGTAAGAGTGTATAAGTTTATTTTTCCCGTTGAATTTCTTGTTTTAGATTGTGAAGCAGATGAGAATGCACCAATCATCTTGGGGCGACCCTTCTTAGCCTCAGGCAGATCACCGATTGATGTAGAAAAGGGAAAACTCACAATGGGATTGGATGATCAAGAGATCAAGTTAAATGTTCTCCACGCAATAAAACACGCTGATGCCGAAGAAGAATGCAAAGCTATCACTGAAGTAATCCTTGACAAACCCTGCATCAGGTCAGGCTGCCATGACATCAAATTTGGCCACTGCCACAGCAGCCATCTGGAAGACTGTCACGGCAGCGACGACGACAGCTGCTCCTTAGAATCTGACATATCTGACACTGAAGGTCAAGAGGAGGTAAACTTGATAGGCAATCGTCTAGGTAAGTTATTCGAGCCCTTAAACTATACCTCGAATGAACACATCATCCTAAAGCCCTCAACTGTAGAACCACATGTTCTAGACCTTAAGCTTTTACCAGGGCAGCTCAAATATGTTTTTCTTGGATTAAATGATATGTTGCCCGTAATCATCTCTTCCAAGTTGATGTAGGAACAGGAACATCAGCTGATAGGGATGCTGTTGCAGCACAAAAAGGCTATTGGATGGACAATAGCTGATATCCAAGGCATTAGTCCAGGCACTATGCATGCATAAAATTCTCCTCGAGGATGATCATAAACCGACCATTGATGCCCAGAGACGCTTGAATGATGCTATGCGAGAAGTGGTTCGAAAAGAAATTATCAAATGGCTAGACGGTGGGATAATTTACGCTATCTCGGATAGTAAGTGGGTGAGCCTGGTGCAATGCGTTCCTAAGAAAGCAGGAATAACCGTGGTGACCAATGAAGAAAACGAATTAATCCCAACCAAGACCGTTACCGGTTGGAGGGTTTGTATGGACTACTAGAAGCTTAACAAAGCTACCCGGAAGGACCACTTTCCCCTGCCTTTTATTGATCAAATGCTTGATAGATTAGCGGGAAAGCCTTATTATTGTTTTCTTGAAGGTTACTCAGGTTATAACCAAATAGCCATCGCACCGGAAGATAAAGAGAAAACGGTTTTCACCTACCCATACGGTACTTACTCTTTTCAGAGAATGCCATTCGGACTTTGCAATGCACCAACAACCTTTCAGAGGTGTATGATGGCAATATTCTCCGACATGGTGGAGGATTTCCTGGAGATATTTATGGACAATTTTTTTGTCCTTGGAGACAATTTTGAAAGCTGTTTAGGCAACCTACAGAAGGTGCTCGAAAGATGCGAAAAAGAGAACTTGCTATTAAACTGAGAGAAATGTCACTTCATGGTGGATGAGGGGATAGTCCTAGGTCACAAGGTAAGCTGTCGCGGCATAGAAGTCGACAGAGCCAAGATAGGGGTGATTGAAAATCTTCCGCCACCCACCACTGTCAAGGGAATTCGGAGTTTCTTAGGGCATGCTGGGTTTTATTGAAGGTTTATAGCAAATTTTTCGAAGATCACCAAGCCTTTATGCCACCTACTAGAGCATAATCGTCCTTTTGACTTCAATACTGAATGTACTGAGGCATTCAGAATCCTGAAAGAGAAGTTGGTCACAGCCCCAATCGTACAGCCACCGAACTGTTAGTTGCCATTCAAAATTATGTGTGATGCCAATGATTACGCTGTAGGGGCAGCACTTGGGTAGAGGAAGGACAAGCTATTCCACGTAATTTACTACGCTAGCAAAACACTCAACGATGCCCAAGTGAATTACACCACAACTGAGAAGGAACTGTTAGAAGTGGTGTAACCCCCTTAGCCCGGCCTAGACGGTTGACCCAAACTACGAAGGTTACACGGGGAAAACCAAAGTAAACACGAAAGTCAACCTTGATTCACGACCCCTTTTTTCTATACTATATACAAGTTTAGGGACCAAATTGTAATTTCTATAAATTAGAAGGTATTTATTTATTTTAAAGTTACCAATATGAAATTAATCATGATACATGCTTCTCTGCCAAATTTCATCTTAATTGGACATTTCAAGCTCAAGCAATTGCAATCTCAACATTTAAGACTAAAATGTAAAACATGCAAACATCAGAACAATTCAAATTTGTCCCAACGGTTACCCGTTTCGAAACACCTACCTATCGTATCGAAACGATGGATCGAGACACCCACCCGTCTCGAGAGCAGTTTCGAAACATGACACTCCATTAGCCAAAACGTTCCGAAACAACCTCCACCGTTTCAAAACACGAAGGCCATTACAGGCCCTCGTTTCGAAACACTAGAGGGTGTTTCGATACGGTCTACCTAGAAACTGCAGCATGGACTGGTTTTTCACTCGAAAACTTAATCTAACACGTCCCAAAGACTCCCTAACCACACCAACAAGTCAACATACATGTAAGGTACCTATTTGGAACACACAAACACATTCATAACCTCAAACGTGAAATCTCATTAGTCTAGAGGCATGCTTCCTATTACCAAAACACAAAAAGGTGATCCAACTTCAAAACAAGCAATCAAGACCATTTACAATCAAACAAGCCCAAAACAAACATGCCACAACCTTAGGGAGTTCAACATATCTCCCAAAAACAAACATGGTTTCCCATTGCCAATTTTATCAAAACTAAAGTATATGAAAACTTCACCATACGTGAGCTTGGATTTCCTTGGATGGACATAGCTTCCTTGATGCCCCAAAACACCTCAATTATCTGCATTATTGGTAAAAGAGAGAGCGTAAGCACAAATGCTTAGTGAGGCATGCTCTAAAGAAAACCAACGCAATAATGCACATTTCAAAACACTTTCATTAAAAGCTTTTAAACCACATGACCGTCTCTTTCTCATGCTTGAAAAACATTCAAATCTATTCTTATTGAAACCACATGTACCTTCATTCTATCTCATGCATTAAAACCAATGCAAAATCCATGGCAAGGCCAAAATCATGCTTGTACTCAAAAGCATTTCATAAACAAACTACAAATGCATTTCTCATAGCATAAATCATTATATCAAGGTACATGTGAACCAAAACCATAACATATTTTATATTGGCATTTTCCATCTATTTATTACTCGGATATGCAGACATCTCACTAGACACTTCCGGTGGCATCTCTCATTGCCGTACTCACTCGCCTAGCAACATAGTTTCCGGTGGAATCTCTCATCACCATAATCGCATGGCGGAGTCTCTCATCGCCACCAAGCTTGGGTATTTCCCAAGTCCTACCCGATGGAATGTCCATCATCGGAATATCTCCTTTTGGCTTAACCAAAGGGCACGTACGAATTTTTAGTTTATATTGCACTCTCATCCTATTCATCGATCAATTATATTAGGTAAATTCCTCAACATCTATGCCAATATATTATGTCAAATCAACATCTCACCTACTGTTTTTCATGCATTTAAACTCAACATTCTCATCTCATTTCAAAACCATAACATTTGTCATACTTCAACATATAAGCTCAAATCTCAACCATGCAAAATGTTACTTATTGAAATCATTTCAAGCATCATCTCATGCTATAATCCATGCATAAAAACAATAGGAATTTATCAATCTAAAACCATGAGCATGTAAAAGAATTTAAAGGGCATTCACCACATTCTAAAGAGCAATCTAGCCAATACTTACTTTCGGACATAGGAAGGTGTTTCAAACCTTTCCTAAATCCCCAAACCTTGGTTCTTTGACCCTCAAGGACTTCTAAAGCCATACGCACTCAACAATTTCATTTCGCTTGCTTACCAAAACGCCAATTGAAATCTTCATGCATTGAAATCTCCCCTGTTTTAAACACATAAAAGAAGAGGATTAATGCATCATCATGCATTGAAATCTTCATCCAACACTCCAAAACTTGTTGCTCTTCCTAAACCCAACATTTCGACTACCAACACAATCGAAATCACTTCAAAACTCCTCCAAAACATAACCCAACCAAGATCCATCACTTCTAAACATCAATTAACATCAAAAACAACCCTAAACTCGTCCTTATACCTCCAGCTATAACAGAACACCAAAATCACCCCAAAAACCACCATTTTCACAAGCAAAAACTTAGGGAAAACAACCTATTCGGGATTGGATTGATAAAACCTCATTTCTAACATCATTTAACATCCAAAATACATTATAAAACCATCTCAAAATAGAGCCCAATCAATTTTCACGAAAATCCTCAAGATCTCTTCCAAAATCTTGAGTTTTAAGCCAAATTCTTGTTTCCAACATCAAAATTGGGGTGTTACAAGTGGTGTTCTCGATTGACAAGTTTTGTTTATACATACTTGGAACGAAGGTGGTGGTTCACACAGACCACTCTGCACTGAAGTATCTGTTTGCCAAAAAAGACGCAAAGCCCAGACCGATACGTTGGATTCTACTGCTGCAATAATTCGACATTGAAATCAAGGATAAAAAGGGGACCAAGAACCAAGTTGCAGATCACTTGTCAAGGTTAGAGAGGGGAAATAGTCTGCCGGCAGACAAGACACACATACTGGAGACCTTCCCTGACGAGCAGTTGTTTGCTGCCACAAGCACTGTCGCGACAGCCATGGTGACAGGTAAGTTTTCTGAACTCCCATGGTATGTTGATATCGTTAATTATATAGTTAGTGAAATATTTCCTCCTGAACATAATTATCAAGCTAGGAAGAGGTTCCAAAATGATGTTAAGCATTATTATTGGGACGAACCTCTTCTTTTCAAACATTGTGCAGATCAGATCATCAGGAGGTGTGTACCACAGGATGAGCAGGAAGTTGTGCTTCATCACTACCATGCTTCACCATATGGAGGACACTTGGGTGGTAACAAAACTGTTGTCATGGTTTTGCAGTCGGGTTTTTATTGGCCCTCATTGTTCAAGGATGCCCAAGCATTCTACAAAAGCCGTGACAAATGTCAACAGACTGGAAACATCTCAAGTAGATATGATATGCCACTGCAAAACATCCTTGAAGTTGAGATCTTCGATGTATGGGGGATCGATTTCATGGGACCATTCCCAGCATCATGTGGGAATCTTTATATCCTCCTAGCAATGGACTATGTGTCCGAATGGGTTGAAGCGATCGCCACACAGGATGTGTTTTGGGAGATGTTTTCATAACACTATTAGTTTTTGATATTTTGGCAATGGGAACCTAGGATGTGTTTTGGGAGATGTTTTGGACTCCCTAATTGTGGATTGATGCTTTTAATGTTTTGGGATTTGTAATTGGCCTTTTTATGTTTGTTATAGAGTTTGGTTGGTTGATGGTTTTGGATATTAGGATGCATGCCTATAGTCTTGTGATGTTTCACGTTTGATGCCATGAATGTGTTTTGGAGTTGCATGCATGCTCCTCACTTGTATGATGATTTGTTGGCATGATTAGGAAGTCGTTAGGATGTGTTTGAGTGGTTTTATGCATGTTAAACCATCAAAATCTGTAGTTTCTGGGCAACCTGTATCGATACACTCATAGGCGTTTCGAAACGGGGGCCTGTAATGGCCTTGGTATTTTAAAACGGCTGGTGACCGTATCGAAACAATTTGGCCACTAGAAGGCCATATTTCGAAACAAGTCTCGAAACGAACCCGTGTTTCGGAACGGTGTTGACCATTCTGAAACAGGTGACCGTTGGGCACTAATTTGAATGTTATTCAAGTTTGCAAGCTTTACGTTTTAGTCCCGAAAATTGTAATTGCAATTATATGAGTTTGAGATGTCTGATCAAGGTGAAATTTGACAGGGAAGCATGTAATATGACTAATTTAATAATGGTAACTTGAAAAATCAGTTAAGACCTTCTAATTCTCAGAATTTACAATTTGGTCCCTAATATTCGTAATTTGTGCAATCGAGTCCCTTATTGATATTCGATCGTTGTGCTTTATACATAAATGTTTCTCAAGAGTGCGCTTAGGGTTAATGTGCATCTAGACAAGATTAAAGAGAAAAAAAGGGTCGTTAATCAAGGTTGACTTTTGGGTTGACTTTGGTTTTCCCCGTGTAATCTTCGTAGTTCGGGTCAACCGTCTAGGCCGGGCTAAGGGGGTTACATTTGGTGTTATCAGAGCTGAGTTTTCGTGTATATGGAAATGGTTATGTGGGTGATGTATGTGTATTTGCATGATATGCTTCTTGGATGAAAGAATGTTGTATGAATTGTGATGTATGGTTGCAATTATGATTCTATGCTATGTTGAAGCATGTTAGGGGATCCATTGCCATATCAAAACTAATGAAAGGGATTGTTTTTGGAAAATGATCTTGAGTACTTGGATTACTTATCTTGTTGAACCTAATTATGTTTATTGCATTTGTGCCAATGCATAGTTTTATTATAAATGGGGCCTCGTAGAGAGATGAGGAGGAATACGAGAGCTATGGATCAGAATGAGAACGAGGAAAACGTTGAGAATGTTGTGGATATACCTCCTCCCCCTGGTGGTGGACCACCCGGCGGTGGTGGTGCTAGAGGTGAAAATGCTGGAATTGGTGTTGGTGCTGGGGTCGCTGGACCTGAAGCTGTGCAGGGGCAAGCTGCTCCTGACATGACTGTACTGATACAAGCTATTGCTGGAGCCTTCCAGGCAGCAGTAGCTGGAGCTCACGGAGCTGTGCATCAGGGTGATGCAGATGTGAGATTACCTTTGGAACGTCTTCGCAGTCTGGGAGGGACTGAGTTCAGAGGTTTATCTCCTGAGGGTTCTGAATATTTGTTGGAAAACACCAAGAGAATATTGGGACAAATGAACTGCAACGATGTGCAGAAGTTAGGTTGTGTGGTATCGCTGTTACATGATGATGCGTATACGTGGTGGACGACCACTGTCTCCAGAATGGAGGATGTTGATGTGACTTGGACGTTCTTTCTGAACGCGTTCAAGAGAAAGTATCTAGGTTTGGGATACCTGGATGAGAAAAAATGAGATTTCATGTCTATTGTGCAAGGAATCATGACGGTGGCTGTGTACGCGATCCAATTTGTCTGTCTTAGTCAGTACGCACCTGAGCTTATCCTTGATGAGCGGGAGAGGTGTGAACGTTTCCGATATGGTTTGGTGACGGACGTGAAGACCTTTATGCTTGCAGCTGAGTACACGAATTTTGATGTACTGGTGAGTAGAGCGAAGGATATTGAGCAGAATCTGGGCCTGTCTTCCAAAGGTGTTAGTTCTGGCTCAGGCAAAAGAGCTGTTGAGTATAGTTCCGGTGGTGGACGAAACAAGAGAGGACGAGATAAGAGGTATCAGTCTTCTGCTAGGCGTGGTAATGAAGGGCATGGTGCGCCTGTTCAGGGAGACAGGATGAGAGCTGATCAGAACACGTGCTGGATGTGTGGATCGCATGGTCATTTGAGGCGAGATTGTCCTCGAGCAGCGAGGGAGGTGCAGGCTCCTATTGCAGTGACCGGTAATTCGTGCTGGAATTGTGGTTCGGAAGACCGTATGAGGAGGGAGTGTCCTTTTTTGGCTGGTGGTGGTCAGGGGTGCTCCAGGGGTTGTTGCACCACAAAGAGGTCGTGGGCGCGGCCGTGGTAACTTCCAGCGCAGAGATGATGGTGGGAGGAATGTGGCGCATGTGGTAGTTGTCCAACCTGAGGGTGGTGGCCAGGCTCGAGTGTATGCTCAGCGAGAGGGGAGAAATGATACGGATGTGATCGCGGGTACCTTTACTTTGCAATCCTTGTCATTACTTTCCTTGATTGATTCTGGATCTACACACTCATACATATTGCGTGAACATGCCCAATTGCTTGGTTTACCTGTTTAGTCTTTGGATGTTGGTATGCATGTAACTAGTTCCTTTGGTGAGACCGCTGTGACACGGAAGTTGTATAGAAGATGTCCTTTGGTAGTGCAAAACCATGTTTTTCTTGTTGATCTCATGGAATTGTCATTCTATGGTTTTGATGTAATCCTTAGAATGGATTGGCTTGTTAAACATCGAGCTGTGGTGGATTTTGAGAACAAGCGAGTTTCGTTGAAGCTTCCAGATGTTTATGAGGTAGTGGTGGTTGGTGAGAATGTGAAGTTTCTTGCCAATGTGGTGTCTACATTGGAAGCGATCCGTATGCTGAGGCAAGGTTATGAGGCCTATCTAGCCTTTGTTGTGAACCCTAGCTCTAAGGAGTTACGAGTTCAAGACATCAGGACTGTGCGGGAGTTTCCTGGAGTGTTCCCGGAGGAGTTACCTGGATTGCCTCCTAGTCGAGAGGTGGAGTTTGGAACTGAGTTGAAGGGGTTGAAGGGGCTGAAGATGCAACTTCAGGAGTTGCTTGATCGTGGTTTTATTCGACCGAGTGTGTCACCTTGGGGTGCACCGGTCTTGTTTGTGAAGAAGAAGGATGGCACTATGAGAATGTTCATCGATTACCGTCTGCTGAACAAGTTGACTATCAAGAATCGGTATCCCTTGCCGAGGATTGATAATCTTTTTGATCAGTTTCGGGGAGCAGCTGTGTTCTCTAAGATTGACTTAAGGTCAGGTTATTACCAGCTCAAGGTGAAAGATGTGGATGTGCCGAAAACAGCCTTCAGAACGAGGTATGAGCATTATGAGTTCCTTGTGATGCTGTTTGGTTTGACGAATGCTCCTGCAGCTTTTATGGACATGATGAGTAGAGTGTTCCATGAATACTTGGACAAGTTTGTTGTGGTGTTCATTGATGATATCCTTGTGTACTCTCGTACCGAGGAGGAGCATGAGGGGCATTTGAGGATTGTGTTACAGGCTTTGTTGGAGAATCAGCTTTATACTAAGCTGAGCAAGTGTGAATTTTGGCTTAGGGAAGTTGTTTTTCTTGGACATGTGGTTTCTGCTGAGGGGATTCGTGTTGATCCTCAGAAGATTGAGGCAGTGATGAATTGGAAGCCTCCTAAGTCTGTTCTTGAAGTCCGTAGTTTCCTTGGGTTGGCAAGATACTACTGGAGGTTCATGGATGGATTTTCAAAGATTGTTGCACCTTTGACGAAGTTGTTGTAGAAGGATGTCAAGTATGAGTGGACAGAAGCGAGACAACAAGATTTTGAGAAGCTTAAGCCAGCTTTGACGCAAGCTCCTATCTTGGTTCAACCTGAATCAGGGAAAGATGTTGTGGTGTACATCGACGCATCCTATGTTGGTTTGGGGTGTGTGTTGATGCAAGAGGGGAAGGTGGTGGCTTATGCATCGCGCCAGTTGAAGGTGCATGAGCGCAATTATCCTACGCATGATATTGAGTTAGTTGCGGTGGTCTTTGATTTGAAGATTTGGAGACATTATCTGTATGCTAAGAAGCGTACTGTGTACATCGATCACAAGAGTTTGAAGTATCTGATGTCTCGGAAAGAGTTGAATCTTAGGCAACGGCGTTGGGTGGAGTTGCTTAAAGATTATGATCTGACGATCGAGTACCATCCGGGAAAAGCTAATGTTGTAGCAGATGCCTTAAGTAGGATAGTGGCAGTGGAGTTGAGGGCTATGTTTGCCAGTTTGAGTATTTCGCGAGATGGGGGTCTTGTGGCTGAATTGCAAGTGAAACCATCTCTGGTTCAGTTGATAAAGGATAAGCAGTTCTTGGATGATTCCTTTGTGCCACATGTTCAGGATATTGCTGAGGATAGACCATCGGATTTTTGTTTTAATGATGATGGAGTTCTATGTTTTGGGAGTCAGATAGTTGTGCCAAATGATGCTGAGTTGAGGCGTGCTATTCTGACTGAAGCTCATAGTAGCCCTTTTTCTATGCACCCTGGTAGTACAAAGATGTGTCGTGATCTTAAGGATGAGTACTATTGGGTTGGATTAAAGAAAGATGTTGCGGAGTATGTGAGTAAGTGCATGGTTTGTCAGCGAGTTAAGGTTGAGCATCAGTTTCTTTCTGGGTTTGCCTTTGTCTTTGTGTCTGGTTTGCCTTTGTCTCCATCAAAGAAGAATTTGGTGTTGGTGATTGTGGATCGCCTTACGAAGTGTGCTCATTTCTTACATGTACATACTACGTACACCTTGGATAAGCTTGCAGAGCTGTACATTGCTGAGATTGTGCGGCTACATGGTGTGCCAAAGTCTATAGTGTCGGATCGAGATCCGAGGTTTACATCGTGTTTCTGGGAATATTTGCATCAAGCTTTGGGTGCACGGTTGAATTTCAGTACTTCTTGTCATCCACAGTCGGATGGACAGTCTGAGCGTGTTATCCAAGTGCTGGAAGATATGTTGAGGTGCTGTGTAATTGAGTTTCAAGGCTCTTGAGAGAAGCATTTGCCTTTGGTGGAGTCTGCTTATAACATTAGCTACCAGGCAAGTATTCAAATGGCACCTTATGAAGCCTTGTACGGGAGGAAGTGCAAAACTCCTCTTTGTTGGGTTGAAACAGGTCAGAAGTTGGTTTCGATGTCGGCTTTGTTGAAAGGAACCACTGAGAAGGTGAAGCTCATTTGTCAGCATTTAAAGGCAGCTTCTGATCGACAGAAGTCTTACGGGGATTTGAAGCGTAAGGAGATTGAGTTTGCGGTAGGTGACCGTGTGTTCTTGAAGGTTTCGCCTTGGAAGAAGGTGATGAGGTTTGGCCGGAAGGGTTAGTTGAGCCCTAGGTACATTGGACCATACGAGGTGATTGAACGTGTGTGTCCTGTTGCGTACAAGCTGTGGTTGCCGCAAGAGTTGGAAAAGATCCATGATGTGTTTCATGTCTCTATGCTTCCGAGGTATAGATCGGATCCTTCGCATGTTATGCCTGTGGAGGAAGTGGAGTTGAATCCAAACTTGACCTATGATGAGGAGTCGGTTGAAATTCTGGATTCGGACAGTAAAGTTCTTCGAGGCAAGACCATTGATTTGGTAAAGGTGTTGTGGAAGCATTGTGGTGTTGTGGAAGCCACGTGGGAAAGAAAGGATGACATGAAGAAGCAGTTTCCATACCTTTTTCCTCCAGGTAAATTTCGAGGACGAAATTTCTTAAAGGGGGAGAGTTGTAACACCCCAATTTTGGGCTTAGAAGTTTAGGGTCTAAACCGGACCGATCTGGTTTTCAGTTCGAATATAAAAGGAGATTTTAAGGAAAACCTAGTTCGGGATGCTTTAAAAATATGGAAAAATATCTAAAAAACCTCTTTTAATATATATATATAAGAGAGTGGTGAAATCAATTATACAAAATAAGGTTTGGAAATACAACATTTTGGAATAGTGACTAAAATGCGATTTTTGAAAAGTTCAGTGGTGACTGTTTTGTAAGGATTGAAACTTTGAATCTTTAAGGAGCTAATTTACGCAAGAATGATTTCTCCAGATTTTTCCTAAATTTAAGTGATTTAATTAATGTTTAATTAATTAAATGAAAAAGGGAAACCACTTTTTGGAATTTCATAACCAACTTTTCCTAAAATTCTCATTTCTTTTTCTCTCAAAATTTCATCATCCAAACACTTTTCTCCAGCAACTTTTTCATTGATCATAACTTCAATTGATGAGATTTCAATCATCAATTAGTTCCTAATCCATCTTACATCAAATCCTTTTGATTTCCTCATTGGATTTTCAAGAAAATTGGCTCAAATTAAGGAGAAATCATCATTTAGAGGTAAGGATATTCTTCTCCTCTAAATACGCAGTTCTTTACTGAAATTCCCAAGTTATCAATCCTTAATTTATGTTTTATAAATGGTTTTAATTATACGAACTTGATTTTGGCTTAAAACTCAAGATTTGGAGGAAATCTTGAAGAATTTCATTGTGATTGTTTGGGCTCTGTTTTGATATGATTCTTAAATGTATTTTGGATGTCTAATGATGTGTAAATGAGGTTTTATCAATGCAATCCCGAATAGTTTGTGTTTCTTAAGTTTTTGCTTATGAAAATGGTGGTTTTTAGGGTGATCTTGGTGTTCTGTTATAGATGGAGGTATAATGATGAGTTTAGGTTCATTTTGGATGTTAGTTGATGTTTAGAATGGTTAGAAGTGATGGATCTTGAATGGGTTATGTTTTGGAAGAGATTGGAGGTGATTTCGGTTGTGCTTGGTAGCCGAAATGTTGGATTTATGTAGAGCAACGAGTTTAAGTGTGTTGGCTGAAGATTTCAATGCATGATGATGCATTAATCATCTGCTTTGATGTGTTTAAAATAGGGGAGACATCTTCGGATACTTGTGGTGTTGATCCGGAGGCTTGATCGGCGTTTCGGCAAGCTTGTGAAACGGAATTGGTGAGTGAAGTTGGGTTTCCAGCTTTGAAACAAATGTTTGAAGGTTTTGGGAGCTTAGTTTAAGTCTAAGCAACTTAACTAAGCTCAAGAGTAAGTTTTCGAAAAAAACTCTCTCGGATGAGCCATGAAGTGGTTTGATGCATTGTTTATAATTTGCATGTTTAAATTCTGTTTTGAAAGCATGTTTTAGCATGGTTAATGCTGGTTTTGAAAGCCATATGTTGAAGGATGCTCAAGGTAAGAGATCCTTGGTTTGATATGTTGTAAATGTGGATTTGATGCATAGTGATGCATGAGGTTAAATGGCTTTGTTTAATGCTTTAAAACAGTGAGTTGTTGATGTTATATGATATATATTGACAACTGATGTAATGGTTTTAAAGTACTTGAATCGGATATAGTTAGCCGGCTATAGGATTGGGTGCACCGTGAATAAAGTCGCCTTAGATGTTGAGGGGTTGTAATTGTACCGTAAACTCCATCCAAGTACACTAACGAGAAAGGTAAGATCACAACGGTGGGTAAAAGTCCGTGTGTGGATTGTGTTGTGTGTCCCGTGTTCTCATTAGTGGAGTTATACAACTACTGATAAGTGATGTTGAGAGGTTGTGATTGTACCTTTAAACTCCATCACGGGTGTTGAGGGGTTGTGATTGTACCGATAAACTCCACCTTGTGTGTTCCGTAGTGAGTATGAAGCGTATGGGACAACACTTGTAATCCGTGTATCCGATTGTGTTTTGTGTTGTAAATGGTTATGGATTATCACTTGGAAGCAAATATGACATGTTGATTTTAATGAAGCATGAGATGCTTGTTATGTATGGAAGGTTGCATGAATAATGATGATTATGTGATGGAATGCTTTGTTAAAAGTGTTTTATAAAAAGCATTATTGTGTTGTTTTATTAGAGCATGCCTCACTAAGCAATTGCGCTTACGCTCTCTCTCTTGAATCAATAATGCAAAAAATTAAAGTGTTTGAGGGCAACAAGGAGGCTAAGAGTCCAAGGGAAACTAAGCTCATGTATGGTGATGTTTTCATAAATACACTATTAGTTTTTGATATTTTGGCAATAGGAACCTAGGATGTGTTTTGGGAGACGTTTTGGACTCCCTAATTGACGATTGATGCTTTTGATGTTTTGGGATTTGTAATTGGCCTTTTTGATATTTGTTATGGAGTTTGGTTGGTTGATGGTTTTGGATATTAGGATGCATGCCTATAGTTTTGTGATGTTTCACGTTTGATGCCATGAATGTGTTTTGGAGTTGCGAGCATGCTCCTTACTTGTATGATGATTTTTTGGCATGATTAGGAAGTCGTTAGGATGTGTTTGAGTGGTTTTATGCATGTTAAACCAGCAAAATCTGCAGCTTCTGGGCAACCTGTATCAATACACTCATAGGCGTTTCGAAACGGGGGCCTGTAATGACCTTGGTGTTTCGAAACGGCTGGTGACCGTATCGAAACGGTTTTGCCACTGGAAAGACCTGTTTCGAAACAAGTCTCAAAATGAACCCGTGTTTCGGAACGGTCAACACCGTTTCGAAACATGTGACCGTTGGGCACTAATTTGAATGTTATTCAAGTTTGCAAGCTTTACGTTTTAGTCTTGAAAGTTGTAATTACAATTATATGAGTTTGAGATGTTCGATCAAGGTGAAATTTGACAGAGAAGCATATAAGATGACTAATTTGATATTGGTAACTTAAAAATAAGTTAAGACCTTCTAATTCTTAGAATTTACAATTTGGTCCCTAATATTTGTAATTTGTGCAATTGAGTCCCTTATTGATATTCGATCGTTGTGCTTTATACATAAATGTTTCTCAAGAGTACGCTTAGGGTTAATGTGCATCTAGACAAGATTAAAGATAAAAAAAGGGTCGTTAATCAAGGTTGACTTTCGGGTGGACTTTGGTTTTCCCCGTGTAATCTTCGTAGTTCGGGTCAACCGTCTAGGCCGGGCTAAGGGGGTTACACCTAAGGCAATCATCAGTGATGAAGGGAGACATTTCGACAATAGGGTCATAGCTGCTGCCTTAAGAAAATATGGTGTTAAGAATTGTATCGCAACAACTTATCACCTCAGACCAATGGACATGCTGAAATATCCAATAGAGAGGTAAAGAACATTCTTGAGAAGATGGTTAAACCAACTCGAAAGGACTGCTACTTACACCTCAATGATGCACTCTGGACCTATAGAACAGCATTTAAGACTCCATTGGTGTAACCCCCGTAGCCCGGTCTGGACGGTTGACCCGAACTACGAAGATTACACGGGGAAAACCAAAGTCAACCCGAAAGTCAACCTTGATTAACGACCCTTTTTTTTTTAATCTTGTCTAGATGCACATTAACCTTAGATGTGATCACACAAACACCATGCTCAAAGATCACAAACATCAGAGATCAAACAGGGACCCAATTGAACAAATTACAACTTTAGGGACTAAATTGTAATTTCTGAAAATTTTAAGGACTTAACCAGATTTCAAGTTACCAACTTAAAATTAGTCATGTTTCATACTTCCCTGCCAAATTTCAGCTCAAACGGACATCCCGAACTCACACAATTGCACAAACAAGATTCAGGACCAAAATGCAAACATTTTGAAACATTTAACCGCCCATGTCAGCCCCCAATGGTCACCCGTTCCGAAACAGGCCAAGGCCGTTCCGAAACACGGGCCGTTCCGCAACGCGTTCCGCAACGGGGGTCTGGCAGAATGCCTTCCGTTTCGGAACGGTGACACCCGTTTCGGACGCCTGGGTTTATGCAGGGCACCCGTTCCGAAACGGTGTTGCCTGTTCCGAAACACCTAGCCCAGAATGTTGCATTTTGCTCACTCAAACACACAATTGATCATTCAAACATGCTCCAAAAGCCACCAAACTTTGCCAACATGCAATTCAACATAAAAGAGACATTCTTGCATCAACAATTCAACATATGATCAACACATATGAAAAGCCCCAATTCTATAGGCATGCTTCCTACTCAAGCAACCATTTAAGCACAAACCTTTCAATTCAAACACAATCAAACCAATTCATGATTCAACATCATTAACAACAGTACTTAAACATTCATGATCAACATAAACGATCACATACACATAAGCCCGAGAGATTCTACCCCATTGCCCTTATTAACTATAGCTATTCACCGAGACATACATCTCCATTGGAGTCCACCTTGAATCCCTTGCTCCTTGCTGCCCAAACCTCAAGAATCTGCATTGATGGACAAAAAGGAGCGTAAGCACATAATGCTTAGTGAGGAATGCTCAAAACCAAAACACCATCAATGCAGCGGGTCTTTAAAACACTTTAAAACCAACCCGATTTGCTTTCCAAAACCATGTTTGAAAACTCTTTCAACATCAGGCTCAAATCATGCATAAACACCATATGCAAAGCTTAGAATAAAACCATGGAAACACGTCCTTTCCACAACATACCTTTCCTTAACTTGGAAACCACATCAAGCAAGAAACCATTGAAAACCATAATTCAATTAAACCATTTCATGCATTTAACCAAGGCATCATAAACCATAACATCATATTCACATGCCTTAACAACAAGTCATACATGACTCCAATGCAACATAGGTAATCCATGCTCACATGCATCATTTATCAATTGATAACCAACACTTGTTCAACATACAAGTAACATGCTTCCACTAGCATTATACACATCTCATGCAACAATGCATCTTACCAAGCATCCCATGCTTCTCATGCAAACATGCATCAATTCAAGCATCTCATGCTTCACATGCAACCATGCATCATTTCAAGCAATCTCATGCTTCACATGCAACCATGCATCATTTCAAGCAATCTCATGCTTCACATGCAACCATGCATCATTTCAAGCAATCCCATGCTTAACATGATCAAGAACATTACATTGGCTTCCAAGAGATCAACCATATTCACTTTCCAACTTTCAACCCGATCGGATACGCGGATCACAAGCGTGTCCCAACGCTTCCTACACACTACCCAATCCAAGGTCTTCCCGTGGGCAACAACCTCCACTGACCTCAATCTCCTAAGGTTCCCATGTATGGACTTTTAAACACCATACAACCTTAGCTTTTCCTCAAGGTTACCATGTATGGACATACACCCTTGACATGCACAAGGTCTTCCCGTATGGACTTTCAACCACCATACAACCTTTGCATAACCGATTGGTAGTTGTAGACATCATCTAACGAGATCCGGGACATCACACACAAGATCCACACATGGACTTAACCATAGCCATTGTGATCTTAACAAGTACAAGGTTCTCACATAAGGACTTTTAACCACCTTATAACCTTTACTTAACCAAGGTCTACCGTGGGCAACAACCTCCACTACGACCTTAAGCAACCGAGGTCCTCCCGTGGGCACACCCTCCACTGACCTCATCTCGTTAGGAATACTTGAGGGGAGTTTACCCGGTCCACACTTGACCACTCCACCATCAAGGCGACTTTATTCACGGTGCACCCAATCCTATAGCCGGCTAATTATACCCGATCAACGAACCAAGAACCATTCACATCTCTTGCCAACATAACCATCTTACCATAATATCCAATGTTCCACATGCATAAACACAATGCAAGGTCATCACATCATTAGCTCAATGATTCACATGCATACACATAATGCAAAACCACCACATCATTAGCTCAATGATTCACATGCATAAACAATATGCAAAAGGTACAATTATCATCATTAATCATCATCAACTCACTGTTTTTAAGCATCATACAAAGCCAATGAACAACATGCATCACTATGCATCAAAATCACAATTTCCATAAACATAACCAAGGATCTCTTACCTTGAGCATCCTTCTCAATTGAGTTTCAAAACCAGCATTAAACCATGCTAAAACATGCTTACAAAACAGAATTAAACCATGCAATAACACATGCATATCAATCATCAACCACAATTGATTTTAAAACCAAATCATACACAATCCAAAAGCAAAAACCTCTTCACTTACTCTTGAGCTTAGCAAAGTTGTTTAGACTTAAACTAAGCTCCCAAAAACCTTCAAACCATGTTTCAAAAGCTGAAATCCCAACTTCACTCACCGATTACCAAACAAAGCTAGCCAACAAGCTTTCCAAGCTTCCGAAACCTTCCGAAAACACCTCCAAAGCTCAAGGATCAACCTCCCCTGTTTCAAGCACACAAAAACAGAACATTAATGCATCCTTATGCATTAAAACACCAGCAACATCAACACAACTCGCTGCTCATCACAAATCTAACAATTTGGCTACCAAACACAACCGAAATCATCTCCAAACACTTCCAAAACTTAACCCAGCCAAGATCCATCACTTCTAACCATTTTTATACATCAAATAACATGCAAAATGATCACAACCACGTCCTTATACCTCCAGGTATAACAGATCACCAAAAACACTCCAAAAACAACCAAAACTCAAGCCAAACTTAGGAAATTCAACCTATCCGGGATTGCATTGATTAAACCTCAACTTCTAATCATTTTAGCATTCATTTAACATCATTTTAACACCTCAAAACCCTGCTTAAACAGATCACACGAAAATTTCACCAAAATCACCAAATCTTGCATTTTAGCCAAAAATCAAGATCTCAATTGAAAAGCCTTTAATAAAACATGAATCAAGGATTGAGAACTTAGGAATTTCAGTAAAGAACTGATAGTTTAGAGGAGAAGGACGTTCTTACCTCCAAACTTGAATTTCTCCATTTTAGAGCCAAAATGCTTGATGAAACAATTTGCAAATTGAGAGGTTTTGATGATGAGATGATTAGGAATCAAATGAGAGTTGAAATGAGAGATGTAGATGTCAAAATCAGAGAAAGAAATCTGGAGAATCTTGTTTGGGTAGAGAGAAAATGAGAGAAAAGAGAATTTGAGAGAAAATAGAAAATTAGTTGGAAATTGGTTAAAATGATTTCCCTCTCTTTTCTTAATCTTTAAAATCAGATTTTAGACTTAAAATATCTTAGAAAAATCTGGAGAAATCCTTTTTGGAATAATAGCTCCTTAAAGATTCAAAGTTTCAATCCTTTATAAAACTGTCCCGCAACTTTCAAAAATTACATTTTGGTCACTAGCCAAAATGTCAACCTTCCGAACCTCATTTTCCAAAATTGATTTCACAGTTCACCTTTATATATTAAAATATGATTTTAGAATATTTTTCCATATTTTTAATGCAACCCGAACTAGGCTTTCCTAAATTCACTCTTATATATTCGATCAGCACTTTGACCGAACCGGTCAACACCCAAAACTTCCGAGCCCAAAACCGGGGCGTTACAATTGGGAATGTCACCCTATTGGCTGATATATGGAAAAACATGACATCTACTTGTTGAGATAGAGCACAGAGCTTACTGGGCCATCAAGGCAGTGAACATGGACTTAGACAAAGAAGGACAGAAAAGGTTACTTGACTTGAATGAAATTGAAGAAATTTGAGCCATGGCCTATGACAACGCAAGGATTTACAAAGACAAGACAAAGATATGGCATGAGAAGAAGTTGTTGCCACGACAGTTCTGCCCATGGCAGCTTGTGTTGTTATTCAACTCTAGGTTGAAACTCTTCCTAGGGAAGCTAAAATCTAGATGGTCCGGCCCATTTCAAGTTGCGCAAGTTTTTCCTCATGGTTGAATAATGATCAAATCCTTAAAAGACGGGCACCAATTTAAAGTCAACAGACAGAGATTGAAGCATTATCAGGGGACTGAAGCCCCAAGAATGCAGGAAGTGGTTACTTTAGGAGATGCCCCTCAAGGCATCCCTAATTTAATTAATTTTATTTTTTATTAGTATTATTTATATATATATATATATATATTAGGAAATTAGAATTATTTTCTTTTTAAGGACTCAGTTTTTATTTTTAATTATTTTTAGGAAATAAGGGAAACAAGGAGAGGAGAAGAAGTGAACTAGCCCACCATCCTACCAGCAGCCCAAAGGAGAAATCTGTCGTCACAGCCTGTCAACAGTTGTCACGACAGACGCAGAGAAGACAGCCTGTTAACATGTTGTCGCGGCAGACATGCAAAAGCATAACAAACGCGCAACAGACACGGAAACACGTGACAGACGCGCATGCCGTTACAGCTCCAACGGGCAGCAACACCTTCATCCATATTAACCCCGTTTTACTATTCATTTTTTTACCTCACTTTTACTCTCTCAACTCGCTTCCTCTTTAGATCTCGAATTTTTCTTTCACTTTTTCTACAGTCTTGCAACTATGATTACCAGAAACACAAGAAGTGCTGCCTCCAGCTCTGCCGCAGCAACAGGCACACCCAGCCACGACAGAATCCCCAACCGTTTTGCCACCTCCGACTCTTATGACCGCTACTACACCTCCTTCCAAAAAAGGGAGATGTGGGAAGATAGAGGGTTCCACTACGCCAACCGCACGGATAATTTTGGGCTCGAACCATTCATAGCTCGAAAGATTAGAGCACTCAAATGGCAGATGTTAGCTGCCCAGCCCGAGGAGATTAAAGTCACTTTAGTCTGAGAATTCTACGCTGCCATCGACAGCAGGGATACGTAGACCATGACAGTGCGAGGCAAAGGAAGTCACCTTCGAGCCAGAATACATCAACACCCACTACGGCATCTATGTCGGCACAAAGGAAGACAGGCACAAGAGGTTTTTGGAAAGTCTGTAGCCGACAGACTACGATGATGTCATGGCAGAAGTCACTGAAGAAGGGACAGAGTGGAATGCTGATCTGAAGCACCGTTGGACAGTCAAACGTACTCAACTCACTTCGGAGGCAAAGCTATGGAACCACTTTGTCAAGAAGAGGATTATGCCTTCGTCCCACAACAGCACGGTCGACAGACCCAGGTTAGCTCTTGTTCACTCCATTCTAAATGAGAGACCTATTCATGTCGGTTGTTACATACGAGAAGGAATTTTGGAGTGTGCCCTCAAGCCATCAGGACCCCTTTACTTCCCATACCTCATCATGGAGATCTGTCGCGGGCACAACGTACCCAAAATCCCTAAAAATTACAAGGTAAAAGGGAAGGGATGGACGGAACGCAATATTTTCAGTCTGATGGAGCTGAAAGCTGCCCCACTCATCTCCTGTTTCAACCCGTTTGTTGCGGCAGAGGAGCCAGCAGAACCCACTCAGCCAAACCCTGCCACCGCAGAGCAACAGCAGCCAACAACAACAGCTCCCCCAGCAGACTCCTCCACTCAAATCCTAGCCACCCTGCAGAAGATGGAGGAACGACAGCTGGGTCTGATGAGCTTTGTCAGAGACATCACAACAGCAACGATACATTTTATTCAAAATAATTTAAATTTTGCAAATCTACACTTTCCTATTTTCCTCGATCATTATTTTGCTGCCCGACACCTGCACATACCCCTACCCCTGCTGCCACACCAAAAACACCCTCTATTGCGTCCACTCCAACTCCGGTCGCGACAGCTAAAGGTGGAAGCCACACCGCCACTGCCTCTGCCAGAGGAGAGAAGCGAAAGGAGCCTTCGTCTGACCTTGATGAATTTCTTGCTGGTTTCTCTTCCTCCTCAATTTGGGAGGAATCTGATGGCGAGCCCTCTGTCAAGAGGAACCTTTCATAGGCGTTCACTCAGACGAAGCGGCAGAAGCCCAACACCGATGACAGACCATCCGTCGAAGGGAAGTTTGGCAGCAGAAGCAGCAGAAGCAGCAGTGGCAGCAGCAGC
This sequence comes from Hibiscus tridactylites, assembly GCA_958450335.1. NCBI lineage: Eukaryota > Viridiplantae > Streptophyta > Magnoliopsida > Malvales > Malvaceae > Hibiscus > Hibiscus tridactylites. The sequence continues at coordinate 18,366,551 of OY288278.1, read as the reverse complement.
AGCTCTTCCGAGGAGGTACAAGTGCTGGAAAGACCACCCCAAAACTTACCTACTCGTGTCCACCCCCCAAGGGAAGCTAAGAAGAAGACTGCCTCCGCCTCTCCGATCAATCTGTTGGCACCCACAACGAAAGTCACTGCCCGCCGGCAGCTAGAGATCAGCAGCAGCGACGACAACACCAAAATTTAAGTTTCTATATTATTTTTGTTGTCTTTTTCTTTTATTATAATTGTGATGTATTTTGTTTTTTTTTTCTGTTATTATTTTCTGTCATCATGCATTGAGGGAAATGCAACCGTTGAGTTTGAGGGTGGCATCCCTCTAGTTATATGAAATGTTTTAGGATCAAAATCGTGTCTAAGTGTTAATTATTATTTAAGTTTATTTTTGTCAAAAAAAAGAAAAAATGGCTTAATTTTTTGAACTTTTATTATCTATTGATGTCATCTCTGTCGTGACAGTCCCTTAAAAATATTTTAGGAAGTATGTAGAGCCTTAGTATAGTTCTGAAACACTTTGTGACTTACTTGATAAAAGACTTTCTCTAGCATACTTAGAATAGAAAACTTAGAACTTAGAGTAGAAAGAGACTAGAAACTCAAGAAACTTAGAGGTGCATATCACTGGCTCTAGGAAAATAACCAGAGTAAAACTTCTAGAGGTGCCTATGACCGGCTCTAGATAGTTAACTAGAGGTGCCTGAAATACTGGATCTAGTAAAAAAATAAAAAAAAGAATTAAGTCTCGAAGGAAAACTCTAAACAAGCTAAGTATAATATTCTAGTTGCTAGGGAAGTCTATATCCAGGTATGTTAACAATAATTGCACACACATGCACGAGAACTATACTTTTGCTCTAAGTAGATCTTTAAATATTTGAACAGGTGCTAAACATTATAGGGATGGTATTGTGGATAAGGATCTTTCATTGACTTAAGCCAAGAAATATATATATATATGTATGCATGCATGTTAGTTAGGTTACATTTGCTTGAGGACAAGCAAGGATTCAAGTTTGGGGGTGTGTTGAGTGTCCAAAAGTTATACTTTTTACCTCTTATTTAACCCATATTCATGATGCATTCAAGCATAATTCATTGCATTTAGGACAGATTTCACATATACATCACAATTATATAAAATGGCACAGTTGCTACTGATTTTGGCTACTTTTGCAGGTAGCTGCTGTAGCAGACTTAGGGCAGTGGAGAAGCAGAGCTGGAACACAGGACTGAAGTCGAGAAGGACGACGCTATCGTGGCAGCCAAGGATGACCACAATGGTGAAGGGAAAAAGTGAAGTGGAGCTCGACAAAAAGAGGAAATTAAGTTGGTATATCGTGGGCCACTCTTATATTTTTCTGAGCCCTAGATCAGAATGAAGGCCAAGCCCAAAGTTCAAGTAAGAAACTCTAAGCAAGAAAAGAAGACGAATTAAAGGAATCTACTCAGAAGATTTAGTCTTTAATAGAGTTGTACTTTAGTTTAAACTTGTATTCTTGCCATATTAGAAAACTTGAACCCAAGGCCTATATAAAGGCATGTGATTCGACCAAGGGAAGGATATCTTATTCTCTAGCCATCTTCCCCTAAACTCTAGTCGTTTTCCCCCTTCTCATCATGTTCTAAATTTTCCCTAGGGCTAAGGGTTGATTCTGTAAAGTAGTTGCAAGGATTGTATTGTTTTAGGATTTTATCTATTCAATAAAATAGACTTCAAGTTTGCTTATTCTAGTTTCCAACATCTTGCAAGAGTATAGGGAGGGCATTGTGAGATTATACATTTACTTAATATCGGGAGAGTTAAGTATACGAAAGGAATAAGTACGAGTTCTCCAGTTTATGGTTGAACTATCTCGGACCTAGGGATAGGACGAGGTTAAGTGGCTAAGGAAGAATTCAACAACTTCGGTGTACATCCTTTGATTCACGCTGGGAGGTATCATCAAAGATGTGTTCATCGACAGACTTGGACCTAGGGATAGGAAGAGTCACAGCAGGGATTCTTGCCATGCTTGAAGTACAGAGTTGTGCGATCGCTACCGCGACAACAACAGACCACTGCTACCGCAGGTGCTGCCGTGACAGAAGCGACGACAGAATATGAAGACCTAGACAGTGCAACAACTGCACTACTGAGCAAATCAATACCGACCTATTTCATTATCATGAATCCTTTAATCCTTTATCTTCAGTATTCTTTACTATTCCTTTACAAACAATTAAATTATCTTCTTTCTTTCTTGTGCAGAAATTCAAGGTTAAGGCTATTTCCAGTCCCTGTGGATTCGACATCTGATACTTCGTGTATCACTTTACTACTTGCGTCGTGTACACCTGTACTCTATTGCGATAGACTCTTTTACACGCAACAGTTATGCATGCATAAGATCCTCTTGGAGGATGACCATAAGCTGACTACCGATGCCCAAAGACGACTGAATGAGGCTATGCGAGAAGTGGTACGGAAAGAAATCATCAAGTGGCTTGATGCCGGAATAATATATGCCATCTTGGATAGCAAGTGGGTGAGCCATGTGCAATGTGTGCCCAAAAGGGGAGGCATAACCGTAGTAACAAATGAGGAAAATGAACTAATCCCAACCAGGACTGTGACCGGTTGGAGGGTTTGTATGGACTATCGAAAGCTTAATAAAGCTACCCGAAAGGATCACTTCCCCTTACCTTTTATCGATCAAATGTTAGATAGATTAGCGGGGAAGCCTTACTATTGTTTTCTTAATGGTTACTCAGGTTATAACCAAATCGCAATCGCACCGGAGGACCAAGAGAAAACCACCTGCACATGACCGTACGACACATATGCTTTTCGAAGAATGCCATTCGGGCTCTACAATGCACCAGCAACCTTCCAACGGTTCATGATGGCAATATTCCCCGACATGGTGGAGGATTTCCTAGAAATTTTCATGGACGACTCTTCTGTCTTTGGAGACAGCTTCAACGGTTGTTTAGGCAATTTACAAAAGGTCCTTGAGAGATGCGAAGAGGCGAACTTGGTTCTAAACTGGGAAAAATGCCACTTTATGGTGGACGAAGGAATAGTACTAGGCAACAAGGTTAGTTGCCTCGACATAGATGTAGACAGAGCCAAAATTGAGGTTATTGAAAAGATGCTGTCACCCACCACAGTCAAAGGGATTTGAAGCTTCTTATGGCATGCAAGGTTTTATCGAAGGTTCATAGCCAATTTTTCGAAGATTACTAAGCCTTTTTGCCACCTGCTGGAATAGAATCACCCTTTTGACTTCAACACTGAATGTACTAAAGCATTCATGATATTGAAGGAGAAGCTAGTAACAGCCCCGATAGTGCAGCCACCAGACTGGAGCTTGCCATTTGAGATAATGTGTTACGCTAGTGATTATGCTGTCGGGGCAGCATTAGGGCAGAGGAAGGATAAACTCTTCCATGTGATTTACTATGCCAGCTGTAACTCCCTTAGCCCGGCCTAAACGATTGACCCGAACTACGAAGATTACACGGGGAAAACCAAAGTCAACCCGAAAGTCAACCTTGATTAACGACCCTTTTTTTCTCTTTAATCTTGTCTAGTTACATGTTAACCCTAAGTGAGTACTCACAAAACACGATTGAGAAAGGCACAGCAATCGGACAACATATAGGGACTCAATTGCACATTATACGAGTTTAGGGATCAAATTGTAATTTCTGTAAATTAGAAAGTCTTCATTGATTTTAAGGTTACCAATATGAAATTAGTCATGTTTCATGCTTCTCTGCCAAGTTTCATCTTAACTGGACATCTCCAGCTCAAGCAATTGCATTCTCTACATTTAGGACAAAAAGGTAAAACATGCAAACATCAGAACAATTCAAATTTGTGTCGAACGGTCACCCGTTTCGAAACACCCACATGTTGTATCGAAACGCTGGATCGAAACGGCATTGACCGTTTCGGTACGCGGGTGTGTTTCGAGACCAGTTCTGAAACATGGCATTCTAGTAGCCAAAACGTTTCGAAACAACCTCCCTCGTTTTGAAACACGAAGGCCATTACAGGCCCCCATTTCGAAACACTAGAGGGTGTTTCGATACGGTTTGCCCAGAAACTGCAGCAAATGCTGGCTTTTCACTCATAAATCCATTCAAACATATGCCAATGACTCTCTAATCACACCAATAAGTCAACATACATATAAGGTACATATTTAGAACACTCAAACACAATCATGGCATCAAACACAAAATCTCACTAGTCTAGAGGCATGCTTCCTAGTATTAAACTCAATTAGACAATACAATTTCCAAAACAAACAATTAAGGCCATTTACAATCCAAACAAATCAAAACAAACATGCCAAAACATTATGGAGTTTAACACATCTCCCAAATACAATCTTGGTTTCCCATTGCCAATCTATCAAAACTAAAGTGTATGAAAACTTCCCCATACATGAGCTTGGATTTCCTTGGATGAACTTAGCTTCCTTGTTGCCCGAGAATACCTCACTTATCTGCATTATTGGTGAAAGAGAGAGCGTAAGCACAAAGCTTAGTGAGGCATGCTCTAAAGTAAACCAGCACAATAATGCATTTCTTGAAAACCTTTTTTACAAAAGCCTTTTTGAACCACATGCTCATTTCTATCTCATGCTTATAAACCTTTGAAAGCAACTTCACAATGAATTCACATGTACCTCAATTCTATCTCATGCATTTAAACCAATGAAAAACCCATGGCGAGGTCATACACATGCTTGTATCATCAAAGCATTTCTAAAACAACTCTCATATGCATATCTCATGGCATAAATCATTTCATCAAAGGTACATGTGTAACAAAAACCATTTCATCATTTATATTGGGATTTAACATCTCATTAATACTCGGATATGCGGACACATTTCTACACTAGACTCTTCCAGTGGAATCTCTCATCATCGTACTCACTTGTCTAGCAACATAGTTTCCGGTGGATTATCTTATCACCGTACTCACATGGAAGAATCACTCATCCCCACAAAGCTTGGGTATTTCACCAAGTCCTACCCGATTGAATGCCCATCATCAGAATATCTCCCTTTGGCTTAACCAAAGAGCACGTACGAATTTTTAGTTTATAGTACACTCTCATCCTATTGATCGATCAACTATATCCGGTAAGTTTCTCAACATATATGCCAATATAAAGTGTTTAAACATCACCTCACCTACTGTTTTTCATGCAATATTTCTCAAAAGTTTTCTCATCACATTTCAAGACATAAATCATGCTTTGGTTAAAACCAAAAGCTCAAATCTCATCAATGCAACATGCCATCTCATATCATCTCTACAAGCATAATCTCATGCTACAATTCATGCCTAAAAACAATAGGAATTTATCAAATTTAAACCATGAGCATGTAAAAGCATTTTAGGGCAAACACCACTTTAAAGAGAGCAATTCAAACCATACTTACTTTCGAATTTAGGAAGGTGTTTCAAACCTCTCCTAAATCCCCAAACCTTGTATTTTTGTCCTCGAGGACTTCTAACCCAATTGCACTCACCAATTTTGTTTTGCTTGCTTGTCGAAACGTCAATTAAGCTTCCGAAACAACTCCAAAAGTGTCCGAAGATGTCTCCCCTAATTTTGACACATCAAAGTAGAGGATTAATGCATCATCATGCATTGAAATCTTCAGCCAACACTCCTAAACTCGCTGCTCTAAGCAAACACAACATTTCGGCTACCAAACACAATCGAAATAACCTCCAAACTCTTCCAAAACATAACCCAGCCAAGATCCATCACTTCTAATCATTTCTAAACATCAATTAACATCATAAACAACCCGAAACTCTTCCTTATACCTCCAGCTACAACAGAACACAGAAAACACCCCAAAAACCACCATTTTCACAAGCAAAAACTTAAGAAAAACAACTTATCCGGGATTGGATTGATTAAACCTCATTTATAACACCATTTAACATCCAAAATACATTAGAAAACCATCTCAAAACAGAGCCTAATCAATTTCCATGAAAATCTTCAAGATCTCTTCCAAATCTTGAGTTTTAAGAAGATTTCTTGTTTCCAACATTAAAACCATTCATAAATATTTAATAAAGGATGGAAAACATGGGAATTTTAATAAAGAACTGATTATTTAGAGGAGAAGAACAAGCTTACCTCTAAATGATGATTTCTCCTTCATTTGGGCAAGTTTCCATGAAAATACAATGTAGAAATCAAGTGGATTCGTTGAAAGATTGATTAGGAATCAATGAGTGATGGAAATCTCATCAAATGAAGTGAAAATCAAAGTGAATTTTGCTGGAGAAAAAGTGTTTGGTTGATAAGATTTTGAGAGAAAATGAAATGAGAGATAATTAGAGAAAAGTAGTTATGAAAGTCAAAGGTAGTTTATCACCTTTCTTTTATTTAATTAAATCATTAATTAAATCACCCAAATTAAGGAAAAATCTGATGAAACATTTTTGGTAAATTGGCTCCTTAAAGATTCAAAGTTTCAATCCTTTACAAAACAGTCGTTATTAAACTTTGCAAAAACTACGATTTGGTCACTACATTGAAATGTAGTATTTCCAAACCCTATTTTGTAAAATTGATTTCACCATTCACCTTTATATTTTAAATGAGGATTTTTAAATATTTTTCTATATTTTTAAAGCATCCCGAACTAGGTGTTCCCTAAAACTCCCTTTTATATTTGAACCGTTTCTCAGACCGGTCTGGTTCAGACCCTAAACTTCTAAGCCTAAAATTGGGGTGTTACAACTCTCCCTCTTTTAATAAATTTCGTCCTCGAAATTTTACCTGGAGGAAAATGGTAAGAAAATTGCGTCTTCATGTCTTCCTTCCTTTCCCACGTGGCTTCCTCAACACCACGGTGCCTCTACAACACTTTAACCAGCTCGATGATCTTACCACGAAGAACCTTAATGTCTGAATCCAAAATCTCAATCGTCTCCTCATCATAGGTCAAATCTGGATTCAACTCAACTTCCTCCACAAGCATAACATGCGAAGGATCCGATCTATACCTCCGAAGCATGGAGACATGAAACACATCATGTATCTTCTCCAATTCTTGTGGTAGCCTCAGCTTATACGCAACAGGACCCACAATTCTATCACCTCATATGGTCCAATATACCTAAGGCTCAACTTACCCTTCCGGCCAAATCTCATCACCTTCTTCCAAGGTGAAACCTTCAAGAACACACGGTCACCCACCACAAACCCAATCTCCTTACGCTTCAAATCCGCGTAAGACTTCTGCCATCAGAAGTTGCCTTCAACCTCTCACAAATGAGCTTCACCTTCTCGGTGGTCCCTTTTAACAAAGTCGGCATCGAGACCAACTTCTGACCTGTTTCATCCCAGCAAAGAGGAGTTTTGCACTTCCTTCCGTATAAAGCTTCATAAGGCGTCATTTGAATACTTGTCTGGTAGCTATTATTATAAGCAAACTCCACCAAAGGCAAATGCTTCTCCTAAGAACCTTGAAACTGAATCACGCAACACCTCAACATATCCTCAAGCAGTTGGATAACACGCTCAGACTGTCCATCCGACTGTGGATGATAAGAAGTACTGAAATTCAGCTGTGTACCCAAAGCTTGATGCAAACACTCCCAAAATCGCGATGTAAACCTCGGATCTCTATCTGACATTATGGATTTCAGTATCCCATACAGATGCACAATCTCATCAATGTAAAATTCAACTGACCTTCATGCTCCTCCTCAGTGCAAGAATACACAAGGATATCGTCGATGAACACCACCACAAACTTGTCCAAGTATTCATGGAACACTCTATTCATCATGTCCATGAAAGCAGCAGGAGCATTCGTCAAGCCAAACGTCATTACAAGGAATTCATAATGCCCATACCTCGTTCTAAAGGCTATTTTCGGCACATCCACATCCTTCACCTTAAGCTGATAGTATCCTGACCTTATGTCAATCTTGGAGAACACAGCCGCTCCCCGAAACTAATCGAAAAGATCATTAATCCTTGGCAAAGGATACTTGTTCTTGATAGTCAACTTGTTCAGCTGGCGATAATCAATGCGCATTCTCATAATGCCATCCTTCTTCACAAACAAGACCGATGCACCCCACGGTGACACAGTAGGCCGAATGAAGCCACGGTCAAGCAACTCCTGAAATTGTGTCTTCAACTTTTTTAGCTCCTTAGGTGCCAGGCAATAGGGAGAAATGGACACTGGAGTTGGGTTTTTATAGAGCTCAATTCCAAACTCCACTTTTCGACTAGGTGGCAATCTAGGTAACTCCTCTGGAAACACTCAAGGGAACTCACGTACAGTTCTTATATCTTGAACACGCAATTCCTGAGAACTAGGATTCATCACAAAGGCTATGTAAGCCTCGCAACCCTGCCTCAACATTCGACTTGCTTCGAATGTAGACACCACATTGGCAAGAAACTTCACATTCTCACCCACAACTACTACTTCGTAATCATCCGCAAATTTCAACGAAACTCGCTTGCTTTCAAAATCCACTACAGCTCGATGCTAAACAAGCCAATCCATACCAAGGATTACATCAAAACCATAGAATGGCAATTCTATGAGATCGACAAGAAACACATGATTTTACACTTTCAAGGGACATCTCCTATACAACTTTCGTGTCACAACCGTCTCACCAAAGGAACTAGTCACACGCATACCAACATCAAAAGACTCAACAGTTAAACCAAGCATTTGAGCATGTTCACACAATATGTACGAGTGTGTAGATCCATAATCAATCAAAGAAAGTAATGATAAGGATTGCAAAGTAAAGGTACTTGCGATCTCATTTGTATCATTCCTTCCCTCACGTTGGGCATACACTTGAGCCTGACCAACACCCTCAGGTTGAACGGCCACAACATGTGCTACATTCCTGCCACCATCATCTCTACGCTGAAAGATACCACGGCCGCGCCCACGACCTCTCTGTGGCTCAGCTGCTCTCACCGGAGCATGTCCCTCTCTCAGAGGCTGAGGACAATCCTTCTTCAAATGTTCACAATTTCCACAATTCCAGCATATCCCAAGGTTACCCCAACACTCGCCACTATGACATCTACCACAACGGTTACACTCAGGAGTCCTCAAAACAGCATTAGGTCCTTGCTGACCTCTACCAGGGTTACCACCCACACGCCTAGCATCATAGTGTGGCCTTCTATCCTTATGCCTCTTGTTGTGATCTCTACCATAATCGCGTTCAGCCCTCGCTTTTCGGAGCTAGATCCACCCGCTCGGCTAGTCAGACCAAGATTTAATTCAATGTCCTTGGCTCTTGTGACCAAGACATCGAAATCTGTATAATCAGCCGCAAGCATAAAAGTCTTCACATCTATTACCAACCCATAACGAAATCTTTCTCACCTCTCCCGCTCATTAATAATTAGCTCAGGTGCATACTGACTGAGGCGGACAAACTGAATCTCATACTCAGGTACTGACATGCTACCTTGCATAAGAGACATAAACTCTCTTTTCTTCTCGTCTATGTAACGCACACCCAGATACTTCCGCTTGAACGCATTCAAGAAGAACGTCCAAGTCACCTCATCATCATCAATCCCAGAGATAGTAGTCTACCACCACGTATAAGCATCACCATGCAGCAATGATACAACACAACCCAGCTTCTGCACATTATTACAGTGCATTTGTCCCAAAATCCATTTGGTGCTCTCCAACCAAAACTCAGATCCTTCCGGAGATAAACCTCTGAACTCAGTCCCTCTCAGACTGCGAAGACGTTCCAAAGGCAACCTCACATTGGCATCATCCTGCTGCGCCACTCCATGAACCCCAGCCACGGTTGTCTGGAAAGCTCCAGCAATAGCCTGAATCAACATAGTCATATCAGGAGCATCTTGCCCCTGTACACCCTCAGGTCCAGTGACCCCAGCACCAGAACCAGCATTACCGACTCCAACGGCACCATCACCACCGGGTGGTCAACCACCAGGAGGAGGAGGTAGATCCACAACATTCTCAGCATTCTCATCATTCTCATTCTGAGCCATAGCTCTTATATTTATCTTCATCTCTCTATGTGGCCCCATTATATAGAAAAAAAACACTGACAAAAATGCAATAAACATAATTAGGCACAATAAGGTATGTAATCTAAGTACTCAAGCTCATTTTCAAAAACAATTCTTCATTAGTTTTGATATGGCAATGGGATCCCTATCACACTCCAAACATAGCGTAGCATCACCAAAAACATCTCAATTGAATCATACACCACAAATCATACATCACACTTTCACCAAAAGTCATCATCATGCTTAAACACATGCAACAACCACATACCAACCCCCCAAATATTCGAGAACCAATCTCTGATACCAACAAATGTAAACCCTTAGCCCAGCCTAGACGATTGACCCAAACTACGAAGATTACACGGGGAAAACCAAAGTCAACCCAAAAGTCAATCTTGATTAATGACCCTTTTTTCTTTTTAATCTTATCTAGTTACATGTTAATCCTAAGTGAGTACTCATAAAACACGATTAAGAAATGCACATCGATCAGACAACATATAGGGACTCAATTGCACATTATACGAGTTTAAGGACCAAATTGTAATTTCTGTAAATTAGAGTGTCTTCATTGATTTTCAGGTTGCAAATATGAAATTAGTCATGTTACATGCTTCTCTGCCAAGTTTCATCTTAATTGGACATCTCCAGCTCAAGCAATTGCATTCTCTACATTTAGGACTAAAATGCAAAACATGCAAACATCAGAACAATTCAAATCTGTGTCTGACGATCACCCGTTTCGAAACACCCGCCTGTTGTGTCAAAACGCTGGATCGAAACGGAATCGACCGTTTCGATACGCAGGTGTGTTTCGAGACCAGTTCCGAAACATGGCATTCCAGTAGCCAAAACGTTTCGAAACAGCCTCTCTCGTTTCGAAACACGAAGGCCATTACAAGCCCCCGTTTCGAAACACTAGAGGGTGTTTCGATATGGTTTGCCCAGAAACTGCAGCAAATGCTGGCTTTTCACTCATAAATCCATTCAAACATATCCCAATGACTCTCTAATCACACCAATAAGTCAACATACATATAAGGTACATATTTAGAACACTCAAACACAATCATGGCATCAAACACAAAATCTCATTAGTCTAGAGGCATACTTCCTAGTATTAAACTCAATTAGGCAATCCAATTTCCAAAATAAACAATTAAGGCTATTTACAATCCAAACAAATCAAAACAAACATGCCAAAACATTAGGGAGTTTAACACATCTCCCAAATACAATCTTGATTTCCTATTGCCAATCTATCAAAACTAAAGTGTATGAAAACTTCACCATACATGAGCTTGGACTTCCTTGGACGAACTTAGCTTCCTTGTTTCCCGATAATACCTCACTTATCTGCATTATTGGTAAAAGAGAGAGCGTAAGCACAAAGCTTAGTGAGGCATGCTCTAAAGTAAACCAACACAATAATGCATTTCTTGAAAACCTTTTTACAAAAGACTTTTTGAACCACATGCTCATTTTTATCTCATGCTTATAAACCTTTGAAAGCAACTTCACAATGAATTTACATGTACCTCAATTCTATCTCATACATTTCAACCAATGCAAAACCTATGGCAAGGCCATACACATGCTTGTATCATTAAAGCATTTCAAAAACAACTCTCATATACGTATCTCATAGCCTAAATCATTTCATCAAAGGAACATGTGTAACAAAAACCATTTCATCATTTATATTGGCGTTTAACATCTCATTAATACTCGGATATGTAGACACATTTCTACACTAGACTCTTCCGGTGGAATCTCTCATCACCGTACTCACTTGTCTAGCAACATAGTTTCCGGTGGAATCTCTTATCACCGTACTCACATGGCGGAATCACTCATCGACACAAAGCTTGGGTATTTCACCAAGTCCTACCCGATGGAATTCCCATCATCAGAATATCTCCATTTGGCTTAACCAAAGAGCACGTACGAATTTTTAGTTTATAGTACACTCTCATCCTATTGATCGATCAATTATATCCGGTAAGTTTCTCAACAACTTGCCAATATAAAGTGTTTAAACATCACCTCACCTACTATTTTTCATGCAATATTTCTCAAAAGTTTTCTCATCACATTTCAAGACATAAATCATGCTTTGCTTAAAACCAAAATCTCAAATCTCATCAATGCAACTTGCCATCTCATATCATCTCTACAAGCATCATCTCATGCTACAATTCATACATAAAAACAGTAGGAATTTATCAAATTTAAACCATGAGCATGTAAAAGCATTTTAGGGCAAACACCACTTTAAAGAGAGCAATTCAAACCATACTTACTTCTGGATTTAGGAAGGTGTTTCAAACCTCTCTTAAATTCCCAAACCTTGTATTTTTGTCCCCAATGACTTCTAACCCAATCGCACTCACCAATTTCGTTTCTCTTGCTTGCCGAAACGACAATTAAGCTTCCGAATCAACTCCAAAAGTGTCCAAAGATGTCTCCCCTGTTTTAGTCACATCAAAGCAGAGGATTAATGCATCATCATGCATTGAAATCTTCAGCCAACCCTCCTAAACTTGCTGCTCTAAGCAAACACAACATTTCGGCTACCAAACCTAACCGAAATCACCTCCAAACTCTTTCAAAACATAACCCAGCCAAGATCCATCACTTATAATCATTTCTAAACATCAATTAACATAAAAACAACCCTAAACTCTTCCTTGTACCTCCAGCTACAACAAAACACCAAAAACACCCTAAAAACCATCATTTTCACAAGCAAAAACTTAAGAAAAACAACCTATCTGGGATTGGATTGATTAAACCTCATTTATAACAACTTTTAACATCCAAAATACATTAGAAAACCATCTCAAAACAGAGCCCAATCAATTTCCACGAAAATCTTCAAGATCTCTTCCAAATCTTTAGTTTTAAGAAGATTTCTTGTTTCCAACATTAAAACCATTCATAAATCTTTAATAAAGGATTGACAACATGGGAATTTCAGTAAAGAGCTGAGTATTTATAGGAGAAGAACAAACTTACCTCTAAATGATGATTTCTCCTTGATTTGGGAAAGTTTCCATGAAAACACATTGTAGAAATCAAGTGGATTTGTTGAAAGATTGATTAGGAATCAATGAATGATGGAAATCTCATCAAATGAAGTGAAAATCAAAGTGAATTTTGCTGGATAAAAAGTGTTTGGTTGATAAGATTTTGAGAGAAAATGAACTGAGAGAAAATTAGAGAAAAGTAGTTTTGAAAGTCAAAGGTAGTTTATCACCTTTCTTTTATTTAATTAAATCATTAATTAAATCACCCAAATTAAGGAAAATTTTGATGAAAACATTTTTGGTAAATTAGCTCCTTAAAGATTCAAAGTTTCAATCCTTTACAAAACAGTCACTACTAAACTTTGCAAAAACTGCGATTCGGTCACTACATCGAAATGTAGTATTTCCAAACCCTATTTTGTAAAATTGATTTCACCATTCACCTTTATATACTGAATGAGGATTTTTAAATATTTTTCTATATTTTTAAAGCATCTCGAACTAGGTTTTCCCTAAAACTCCCTTTTTATATTCGAACCGTTTCTCAGATCGGTCCGGTTCAGACCCTAAACTTCTAAGCCCAAAATTGAGGTGTTACACCAGCAAAACGTTGAATGATTCCCAAATAAACTACACCACCACAGAGAAGGAGCTACTAGCAGTGGTGTTTTCGATTGACAAGTTTCGTCCGTATATACTTGGAACGAAAGTGGTGGTCGATACAGACCACTCAGCACTCAAGTATCTGTTCACCAAAAAGGATGCAAAACCTAGATTGATACATTGGATTCTGCTGCTGCAAGAATTTGACATTGATATCAAGGATAAAAAGGGATAGAAAACCAAGTAGCAGACCACTTGTGAAGGCTGGAGATGGGAAGGGATCAAGCGAAAGACAAGACCAACATACTGGAGACCTTCCCAGATGAGTAGTTGTTTGCTGCCACCAGCACTGCCGCGACAGCCATGGCGGCAAGTAAGCTTTCTGAAACCCCTTGGTATGCTGACATTGTCAATTATATTGTAAGTGGGTTATTACCTCCTGAGCTTAATTACCAAGCAAGGAAGAGGTTCCAAAATGCTGCAAAACATTATTATTGGGAAGAACCACTCCTCTTTAAGCACTGTGCAGATCAGATTATCAGAAGATGCATACCACATGAGGAACATAAAGATGTGCTTCACCACTGTCATGTTGCTCCTTATGGAGGACACTTGGGAGGAAATAAAACTGCTGCCAAGGTTCTGCAATCCGGTTTCTATTGGGCCACATTGTTCAAGGATGCACAAGCTTTTACAAGAGATGTGACAAATGCCAAAGGGCTGGGAACATATCTAGAAGGCATGAGATGCCACTGCAGAACATACTTGAGGTCGAAATCTTCGACGTGTGGGGAATCGACTTCATGGGGCCATTCCTAGCCTATTGTGGGAATTTATACATCCTGTTGGCAGTAGATTGTGTGTCTAAGTGGGTAGAAGCGATCGCCACTCAAAAGAACGATGCCAAGATTGTGCAAAGATTTCTTCACAAGCACATCTTCTCAAGGTTTGGCATCCCAAGGGTGATAATTAGCGATGAGGAGAGATATTTCGACAATAGGGTAATTGCTAGTGCACTAAGGAAATACGGAGTGAAACACCAAATTGCAACAGCATACCACCCTCAAACCAATGGGCAGGCCGAGATATCAAATAGAGAAATAAAGAACATCCTAGAGAAGATGGTCAAACCAACTCGAAAGGACCGGTCTCTACACCTAAATGATGCACTCTGGGCCTACAGGACAACATTCAAGACACCATTGGGGATGTCACCATATCGCCTCATTTACAGGAAAACTTGCCATTTACTTGTCGAGATAGAACATAGAGCATATTGGGATATCAAGACAATAAATATGGACTGGGACAAGGTGGGACAGAAAAGGCTACTGAACTTGAATGAAATTGAAGAAATTCGAGCAATGACCTACGAAAACACCAAGATCTACAAGGACAAAACCAAGAAGTGGCACGACAGAAGACTGCTGCCACGACAGTTCTGCCTAGGGCGGCAGGTGTTGTTGTTTAACTTTAGGTTGAAATTCTTCCCAGGAAAGCTTAAATCTAGGAGGTCTGACCCTTTCCAAGTTGTCCAAGTTTTCCCTCATGGTGCCATTACAATCAAATCAATGAAGGATGGGCACCAATTCAAGGTCAATGGACAGAGGCTCAAGCATTATCAGGGGACTAAAGCCCCAGGGATGCATGAAGTAGTTACTTTAGGAGATGCCCCTCAAGGCATCCCTAATTTAACTTAGTTTTATTTATTTTATTCTATTTATTTATTTATTATTTTAGGAAATAAGATTTTAATTTAGTTTATTTATTTATTTATTTTTAGGAAATAAAGGAAGCAAAGCAAAGAGGAGGAATGAACCAGCCCACCACATTCACAACAGCAAAAAAACCCAATAGACAAGCCTGTCGTCACAGCCTGTCACGGAGCTGTCGCAATAGACACGCAAACGTGTAACAGACGCGCAGCAGACATGGAAACACATGACAGACGCGTCAGAAACAGCGTAACAGTTCGCCCCGTTATTCACGCTTGTCGTTATAGTCTCAACGGGCATAAAACCTCGTTCTATATAAACCTCTATTCTCATTTCATTTTTCATCTCATTCTCTCTGCTTACTCTCCAAAAATTAGGTTTTCAGAAATCTCTTTTATTTTTCTACAATTTTCCTTGTAATGGCTACCAAATCAACACGATGAAGTGTTGCATCCACCTCAATCGCGGTAGTATCCACACCCAGCCACAGCGGAATACCCAGCCGCTTCGCATCAGTGGAATAAGAGCAGAGGTACTATGGTTCATTTCAAAAGAGAGAGATGTGGGAAGAAAGATGGTTCACTTACATCCAAAAGACGGGAGAATTAGGGCTTGAAAGTTTCATCGCCAGGAAAATCCTCGCACTCAAGTGGCAGATGTTTGTTGCCCAGCCAGAAGAGATGAACGTCACCCTAGTTCGAGAGTTCTACGCTGTCGTCCCTGACAAAGATGCCACGACAGTGACTATCAGAGGCAAAGAGATCTCCCTCGAACCGGCACACATCAACACGTTGTGGCCTCTATGAGAGTAAGAAGGAAGATTCCTATCAAAGGTTCATGAACCGTCTATTGCCGGTAGACTACGATGCTATCATGGCAGAGTTGACAGAAGAGGGCACACAATAGAATGATGATCCCAAGCACCGGTGGACAGTGCGAATGACCCAGCTCACCCCACAAGCCAAGTTGTGGAACAATTTCGTGAAGAAACGCCTCATGCCTACCTCACATAATACCATGGTGGACCGGCAGAGATTAGCCCTAGTACACTCCATCCTCAATGAGAGGCAAATCAACGTCAGCAAATACATCCGAGACGACATTCTTGAGTGCGCACTCCGACCAACGGGGCCCCTATTTTTCCCCTATCTGATCACCACACTCTGCCGAGGGAACAACGTACCGGAGATCAATGAATATGTCAAAGTCCGAGGAAAGGGATGGACACAACAGAACCTTTATAGTTTGATGGAATTAAAGGATGCCACTCCTCTGTCTTACGGGAACCCCACTGTCGCGACAAAAGCAACAACAGAACCTGACTCCCCTAAACCTGTCACGACAGAATCGGAGCAGACGACGGCATCACCTTCGGTAGACACCTCCAGCCAGATCTTGAAGATGCTGCAAAAGGTGGAGGAACAACAGCTCAGCCTCATTAGTTTTATGAGGGATTTCACTATTGCCACAGTAAATTTTATTAAATTTGATTTAAATTTCCCAAACGTACAGTTCCTTTCTTTCCTAGAATCTCTTTTCGCTGCACCCACACCTGCTGCTACCCCCAGAACACCCACTGCTGCCTCCACATCACCACCTACCACAACAGGAGATGGCAGCAGACGATCTTCCACTCCCCGGCGAGAGAAAAGGAAGGAACCTCTACCGGAAATCGACCCGAAATAATTTGAAGGGTTCTTCTCATCCTCCGACTGGCAGGATGATTCTGACTCAGAGCCATTGGTCGTCCGCAACATATCCAAAGACTTCCCGCCGATGAAGAGGAAGAAGCTGAACGAGACTGTTGAAGGACCCTGCCACGGCAAATCAGACAGCAGTAGCAGCAGCGATGATGACCTCGAGGTTCTGGACCAACCCCCACACATCTCACCTACCCGAGTCCAGCCACCTCGAGACGCCAAAAAGAAGATGGCCTCCCCGTCTCCCAATACCAAGCCAGCCCCTACTTTAATGTCACTGCCCGTTGGTAGCTTAGCGTCAGCAGCAGCAGCGACGACAGCTCCTCAACTTAAGTGCTTTTTCTTATATATTTGTTGTCTTTGTTGTTGTTTTATCTATTTTGTGATGTTTTTTCTATTTTTTTTTCATTTTCATTGTTGTCATGCATTGAGGGCAATGCAACCCTCGAGTTTGGGGGTGGGTATCCCTCTATTAATGAACTTGTTAGTTGTGTCTTTAATTTGTGTCTCGTTTTATGTTTTTTTTTGTGTCAATATATATATATATATATATATATATATATATATATATATATATATATATATATATATATATATAAATTTGGCTTAAGTCTGTGAACTGAACTTGCCTATCGCGACATTCTCTGTCGTGACAGTGCCTTTAGGATGTTTTAGGAATTATTTAGAGCCTTACTATAGTTCTGAACTTTAGAACACCCTTGTGACCCATATGTTGTCTAGATTTCGGTAGTGAACTAGAATAGGAAGGTTTACCCACTTGAGTTGCCCCTAGAGGTGCTTAACATTGGCTCTAGGAAAGGAATAATATAAAAGAAAAAAAATAGACTCGCTTGCCCATAGAACTGCCTTACAACGACTCTAGGAAGATTTTTTGAGTCTAAGTCAGGAAAAAAAACTAAAGATGCCTAAGAATTGCCTCCAGAAAAAATGAATTTGAGTCTAACTTAGAAAAAACTAAAGGAGCCTAAGAATTGCCTCCCGAAAAAAATGAAGTTGAGTCTAAACTAGAAAAAACTAAAGGAGCCTAAGAATTGCCTCCAAAAAATGAAATTGGCATAGAATTCAAGTGAGTAGCATAACTATTTTGGTAAGCTAAAGAAGTCTAGGCACATATTTGTTCACAAAACTTGCACACACTTGCACAAGAATTATAGCATTGTTTCGGATAAATCAATAAACACCCGACAAGGTACTGCTCGATAGTGAATGTGTTGTAGGTAATGAAAGATCACTAAATTAAGCAAGGCCAAAAAGTTTTTATTTTTAGTTAGGTTGTATTTGCTTGAGGACAAGCAAGAACTTGAGTTTGGGGGTATGTTGAGTGCCTAAAAGTTCTATATTTTACCCATCATTTACCCATATTTTTGCTGCACTCAAGCATGATTCATTGCATTTAGGATAATTTTTGCATACACATCACAATTAGATAAAATTGCACAGTTGCTACTGATTGTGGTTACTTTTGCAGGTAGCTGCTGCGGCAGACCCTGGGCAGCAAGGGACCAGAGGCAAATTACAGAGCTAGAGTTGAAAAGCAAAGGTTGTCGTGACATTTGTCGTGGTAGCCATGACGACGGGGGAATTCTGATGTGGAAAAGTGAAGTGGAGCTCAACATATAGAGGATTTCAAGCCGGTCTGTCGTGGCCCACTCTCATATTTTTCAGATCCTTGAAGTAGAATGAAGGCCAAGCCCAAAGTTCAAGGAAGAAACTCACGGCAAGAAAAAAGGACGAATTCAAGGAATCTACTCAGAAGATTTAGTCTTTAATAGAGTTGCACTTTAATTCAAAATTGTATTCTTGCAATATTACAAAACTTGGACCCCAAGACCTATATAAAGGCGTGTAATTCAACCTAGGGAAGGATATCTCACTCCTAACCGTCTTCCCTCAAAACCCTTGTCGTTTTCCCTTCTCTACCATGTTCTAAACTCCCCTAGGGCTAAGGGTTGCTTTTGTAAAGTAGTTGCAAGGATTGTATTGTTTTAGGAATTTTCTATTCAAGTAATAAAAACTTCAAGTTTATTTACTCTGGCTTTCATATCTCATAACAGCATCGGGAGAGCATTGTGAGGTTATCCATTAGTTTGATATCGGGAGAGTCAAGCATACGAAAGGAGTAAATATGTATTTTCCAGTTTATGGTTAAACCATCTTGGCTTAGGGATAAGTTCAAGGTTAAGTGGCTAAAGAAGAATTCACAAATATTGGTGTTCACCCTTCGATTCAAAACGGGAGGTATCATCCAAGAAGTGTTCATCAACAGCACTTGGGCCTAGGGATATGACAAGTCATCACATGGATTCTTTCCAAGCTTGAAGTACGGAGTTGCTGATCGTTGCCGCGACATCAACAGACCTCTTCTGCGACAGGTGCTGCCGCGACAGGAACGACGATAGACAACAGAAGTTCCTCTAACAGTGCAACACCTACACTACTGAGCTTATCAATATCGACTTATTCTCTCAATCTAATTCCTTTATCTTTTATTTCAGTTGTTTCTCAAGATTACTTCACCCATTCATTTAAACTATTTCTTTCTCTTGTGCAGCAATTCAAGGCTAGAGTTATTTCCAGTCTTTGTGGAGTTGATATCCGATACTCTAGTATCACTTTACTACTTGCGTCGTGTACACTTGCATTATTTGTGATAGTTCTATTTACACAGAACAGAGCTAAAAATCCTAAATCTATCGCCGGTATCCATTTGATTTTCCAATGTCTCTAGCAGCGGCCAGTGCTGCCAAAGCAAAAATCTCAAGCTTACTTGCGGACTAAGGCATACGGGATATAGTCCAAATTCCACGCAAAGAAATCAGAGTTTAAGGTCATATTAAAGATGGAAAGCTACTTTCGAGATCTTTTACTTTAAGGAGGACTTAACCTAGTCTTTAGTCAATAAATACCCATTGTACTCCTAGTTCAAATCATCCTAGATTTTCTACAGACTTTTCTAGTGTTCTCTGCCACCGCCATATTTTAAACTCCACTTGGGTTAGGGTTATGTTGTAAACTAGTTGTGAAACGGATATTTTAGGTTTTGAGTTATTTTTCAATAATATATTTGAAGTTTGCTTAATCTATTGCTCTTCATTCTTTCAATTGTTCTACACCAGTCAATTGAGAGAATCCATTTGTCGGGCATGAAAGTGCAAGGCTCACGAAAGGGTTAAGTAGGGTCAGAACGTGCTGAGGCGTGACTAACTTGGTTCTACAACATTCCACAAGTTTCAACGGCTAAAAGGGATTATCAACCGAGTTGACTAGCATGTGTTAGGTTGATGCTGAGATTGTTAGGTATTGCCTACATCACGTTAGCTCTCGAGCATCCTAACCTTGAAATAGGAGGGATCACTGTCGACTATCCTACTGAACTTGGAGTATCTGCCAGACTTGCAGCCATGACTTCTTCCCATTCCACCTACCGAGACAGTACACTCCTACAGTGGCAGTGACCCGCTGCGGCCGCATGACAGGGTCGTAGCCTGCCGCCCGCCATACCCGTCGAGGCAGCATATTGTGGCAGCACAAAATAACTCAATCCTATTACAATGCAGTTTTCACACTAAGTGGCAACATTACCCTGCCTGCTCTGTCAACCTGCTTCACTTCTTTACTACTTGTGTTTTCATTTACTTTTCATCTTAACCTACCATTCACTTGTGCTTTTACTTTACCTTCTGCAGGGACTACGAAACGGGATAAGTTGTCTAATCCTCATGGGATTCGATATCTTTTATACTATAACTTGGTAGGAGTGTACACTTGTGCTCTCAAAAAAAGGGAACACCTACACGCCCTACAGTCACTAATGCCCATTTTGTCATGTTGGTGATATGCATATGTTATAATATGGTTAATGACCCTAAATAGCCTTTGGTTGGCTTTAAATGGCTTAAAAGTGCATATTTAGCTCATAAAGGTCAAAACATAGTAAATGTATTCGTATGATCATGAAATTTGGCATGCTAGTAGTTTATACCATTGAAATATTGTGTATGATGTTTCGTTGCATTTGGACATCGTTTAGTGGGTCAAATTGAATAAATACCGGTAAAAGTCTGCTATTACAGGTCAGATCGTATCGAAATCGGTGATGGTGCTTCGATATGGGTAAGCATAATTGAGCCTGAGGAATAAGGTGTATTGGAACGGTTCATGTTCGTTTCGAAACATTTTGCCTCTGGAATCCTTTGTTTCGATACGGGTTTATAGCATATCGAAATGAGTCAAAGTCAAATGAAGTCAGCCCGTTTCGATACGAGGCATGCCTGTGTCGATACAGTTTAAAGGGTAAAGTCAACAAGGGTTGACCATCGTTCACCCATTCTGAAACCAGCCCCAGGGTGTTTCGATACGGGGTTAGTTAGGTTAGTTAAAGGCATATTAAACAGTTTGAAAGGTTCACAATTTAGTCACTTAATATTGAAAGATTAAATTGAATGAGCTAGGGGTATCCAAATGGTATGAAATTTTATAGGTGTGTTAGTAATGTTGTGAATTCCAAACTGGTAAAGTCTATTGCATTGAAGGACCTTTGAATTGTTGAATTTAAAGTTTAGTCCCTAAGACTTATTTTAGTTGCAATTTAGCTTCATATGGATTAAATAAACTAAATTGTATTAAGGCATTGTGTTATTGTATGATATTGGTTTAAAGGTTAATATAAAAAAAGAATTTTTATCGCATTGTTTATTTTATTGAACATCGATTTCACCTTCCGACCTGGTTCTCGACCAGACCGGAAAGGGGGTGTTACACATTACTAGCAGACAAAGATAATCAACCAACAAACAAGGATGGGGTCATAAGCAAAAACAAGAGAGATTATGTATATCCAATTCTTCTTTGCCTCAATTCGGACCTAAATCACTTAGTTAGTCTCTTAGGTTACAATTCTACAGCAATTTAACTAGTGATCAATTTGTAACATACTCCTAAGCCAATGTTTGGGATATTACAATTCTCCTCCCCTCAAAAGAAAAATCATCCTTGAATTTTTACCTGAGGTGAATAGATGAGGATATTGGTCTTTCATAGTTGCCTCAGATTCCCGAGTTGCCTCTTTGTCTTGTGATTTCTCCATAATACTATTTCGAGGGGAACAGATTTGTTACGAAGTCTTCAGACTTCACAATCTAGAATTTGAATTGGTTTTTCTTCGTAGGAAAAATCGCGATTAAGTTCTACTTTTTTAGGCTCGAGTACATGAGAGGGATCTGATCGGTATTTGCGAAGCATAAAGACGTGGAATACATTGTGAATCTTGTCGAATTCACAAGGATATCTAAACGATATACCACAAGACCAATCTTTTCAATAATCTTGAAAGGTCCAATGAAACAAGAACTAAGTTTTCCTTTCTTCCCAACTCTGAATTGTAACCCCATAAGCTTGGTCTAGATGTGAGACCAAACCGAGCGAATCACACGGGGAAAATTAAAGTAAACCGGGAAAGTTTACCTCAATAAACGACCAATTTTTTTCTTTTTATCTTATCTAGATGCACATTATCATCCTATAAGCTTTGAACTCGTAGCGGCAGAAACCTCAACTCAATTAGACAACGATTAGACATTTGTTTGACAACTTAAATATTCTGAGGACCAAATCATAATTTTTACAAATTACAGAGACTTTAGCCAATTTAATGTTACCACCCTTTAATTATTCGTATTTCATGTCACGCTGTCAAATCTCAACTCAAACGGACATCAATAAGGTATTCAATTGCAATCACAAATAATAGGGGACCAAATTGTATATCTAGAAAATTATAAGCGTTTACTTGAAATCGGGTTTACCAATCCTTATTTATTCAGGTCCCATGCATACATGTCAAATTTCAGCTCAAAAAGTTCTTCCAAACCAATTCAATTGCACGCATAACAATCAGGGACCAAAACAGAAGAATCCAAAACCTTTATAAACCAAAATAAACAACTTACCTACCAGGCGTATCGATACGGCTCCATAGTGTATCGATACACAGAAACGTATCAATACGGTCTTGATAGCGTATTGATATGAGATTTTTTAGAACCGTTTTAACCAAGGGGCGTATCGATACACCTTCAACCGTATCGATACGGGATTCAAAAATATGCATAACATTATCGATACAGCTTCCACTGTATCGATACACTTGGGATTGAAAATGTCCCAATTTGCTGGTTTTTCATGCTTTAAAGGTTCCAAACTCATACCAACATGCCTTAAACATAATCACATGCATATGAGAGACCAAACCATTCCAACCCAACACATAATTATCAATAAGAATCAACCATCATGCTTCAAAGGATATCTAGAGGCATGCTTCGTAGAGAATAAACCATCCAACATCCAAAACATTAATCCAAAGCAAAACCAACATATAAAGGTCATTTATAACTTCAAAACAACAATATAAACTTGCTCAAAGCAAGGAGTTTAACAAACACACTCCCAAATCAACAATGAACCTCATTGCCTTTATTACCAAAAGTCTAGTTTGAAACCATACTTTCAAGAACGAAGTCGTTGGATCCTCCTTGCTTACTTGCTACCTCCACTCCTTTAATTCTTTGCATTAATGGACAAAGGGAGCGTAAGCACACTAGGCTTAGTGAGGATTTCTCAAAACAAAATACCATCAATGCAATTTAAAACCAATTTCCCAAAACCATTGAATTCTTCATTTCAATCCATTTATAAAACATCATGCCATGAAAAGCATGCACTTAAACCTTTCCAATACCAACATATTAAACCATATGCATCATGTATCATAGTTAAACAACAAGTCCCATTGTTAAACCTCAATTTAAGTCTTCCCATGCATAACAAACCATATGCAAAGCTTAAAGTTTAACATGTATAAATCTCATTATACAACACAAAACTTTTCATGATACATAAACAATTATATTGACTTACAAGTGATCATTAACCAAGTTCCATTTCAAAATCACAACATCGGATACAAGGATTCACAAGTGTTTTCCCAACACTTCATACATTCTCACCGGCATCTCAATGTTCACACACGGGAGTATTTTGTACACAATATAAACCCCTCAACTATTGTGACACATGTGGTGGAGTATTCGGTACACCGTATAAACCCCTCAACACCACTCATCAGTAGATGTATAACCCCACAAACGAGAGATGGGACACTACTCTTCCTCGATCGTTAGGGTACTTGGATGGAGTATTCGATACACCATATAAACTCCTCAACATCCAAGGCGACTTGTTTATAGTGCACTCAAACCTATAGCCGGCTAACTATATCCGATACAATTTTTAAACCACATCACTTGCCAATATAATTCATTATAACCATATACCTCATTGTTTTCACATGCATCAACATAAAACAATTTTCCAAAGTATCAAATCATGCTTTAATCACAAGTATAAAACACATACTTACATGGATCACTTAACACGTGCATCCATCATCATCTCATGATTAAAAACAATATATCACATACTTAAAACATGCATAAACAATAGGTAAATCCATCTAATAAAAAACAAGTGCATAAATTATTTCGTAAAAGCACGACCGAGAGAGAAAACCAATTATACTTACTTCCGAACTTAGACAAGCATTTCAAGCTTAAATCTATGTTCCCAAAACCACCTTTAAAATATTTCAAAGTTGAAATCCACGTTCTCACTCACCGACACGCGAAACTTTATTTCGCTGATGCAAATTCAAGCGTCTGGAGCCTCCAAAGCTTCACTAATCTCTTTTAGATCAACCTCCCCTATTTTAACCATATAATAACAGAGGATTAATGCATCTCAATGCATTCAAAATCACAGGAAGCAATTCCAGAACATTGCCTTGACAAAAACTATCAATCATCTATCCGAAACAATAGAAAACAACATCGATTAACCTCCAAACTTAACACAGCCAAAACCTAACACTTTCAACTATCAATCACCATTGATTAACATCCAAAATCATCATATTATCATCCTTATACGTCCAACATTCATAAAACGACCACAATTCCACAAAAACCCAAATCTAGTAACCTAAACAATTAGAGATTCACATGGTTTCAGGATTGCAAAGCTAAAACATTTATCTTAACATTATTAAACTTCAAAATCATGATTAAAATTAATCATAAACCCAGCAAAACATATCCAATTCGAAAATCATATAAATCCATCAATAAAACCTTGATTCAATCTTATTACCCAATTAAATCATAAAACCACATTAGAAAACACATATAAAGGATCAAGAACTTGGGAATTTCAGTAAAGAACCTTATATTAGAGGAGAAGAATGAACCTTACCTCCATTGTATGAGTTTCCCCTTAATTGGATGTTTTCCTCTTGAAAATCAAAGAGATTCAAAAAGATTTTTGGAAAACAAACTAAAGAATCATTTAGGAAATCAAAGAGATAAGAAATCAAGATCATTACCTTAAATTTTCTAATGAAAAGAGTGTGCTTGGCTAAAGAGAAGTTGAGATAAAATCTTGAGAAAGAAAGTTACGTCAATTTGTGATTTTAGAAAATAACCACCTTCCTTTATTAAATCCTTTTTAATTCCTTCAATTAAAGCACATTTAAATAATCCTAGTTAAGGGAAAACTTAGATTATACCAATGGTATAATATCTCCTTAAAGATTCAAAGTTTTGACCCTTTACAAATCAGTCACTAAAAACTAGTTTTCAAACATTACTCTATGGTCACTAGACCAAAATGTCAAATTTCCAAAACTCGTTTCCCAAAATTGATTCCACCAAAACCTTTTATATATTTAAAAAGGATTTTAGATAATTTTTTCATATTTTTATCACCTTCCGAAATATGTTTTCTCTGAACTCGTCGTGAAACTTACCCGAATCTCTAATCTTTGTCCAACCGACCCGAAAACCATCCCAAAAACCTCTAGGCCCAAACGGGGGTGTTACAACTCTCCCCCACTTAGGAAATTTTGTCCTCAAAATTTTACCTAGAGGAAAAATGCAACACCCCTCGCCTGGGTTATGAGCGAGGAGCGTTACGACGAGAAAACAGAACGGAGAAAAAAGAAATTACAAGCCAATTAAAACTTTTCTACTTAACTTATTCCTATTGGGTAAGTTACTTAGCTAACAAGTTATCAATTCAATTCAATGCAACATTTAAGATTCATTTGACTATTCACTTATTGCCTAAAGCCTTCTGGCTCATTCATTAGCTAGAATCAAGTTATCTATGTATCATTACTTACTAGGCTTAGACAAAATTCAAGTTTAATCATCCATTAGATACAATCACAATGATCACTAGATCCATAACACACTTATTTATATAATTGCAGTCCATTCATTCGCAAGACAAATATATAGCATTTACGAGGACCATTACTTAGATACATCATATGCCACTAAGGTCATTACAATGCTTGATCAAGTTTTTACATACATATTCACTAACCAATTCAAAAGCATGACAAGCTATGACTTATACATAATTCTTGTATGACACCATCTAGAAGTGCTTCAAAGTAAATATAAAGTCAACTTCAAGCTTTGCATGTCTTACTTCGAACCCAAGGAAGATGGCTTCAATATCATGGCACTAGTTTGGGATTACTTTACCTGATGTTTGGGAAGAATGAAAACAAGAGTGATAAGTACTTTTGAGGTACTTAGTGAGGTAGTATCTAGAATCTATCAGTTTTAATCAAGTTTCAAGTGTCAAGTAATATTACATGTTTGATCATTGCATAACAAGGTCAAGTTATCCAAGTAACCCAACCTATCTAGTTACTAAGCCTATTCAATTTCCCAATTAAATCAAGGCTCAAGTACAATAATTCAAGCAAGCTAGATACCACAAGGAATTAGACATAAATCAAGTAAATTCAATGTTTTAGATTCATGGTCCATTACAAGGACTCACATTTCCCACTTAAGTCGAATTAGTTTGTCCAGTTAAGAATCCAAGGTCTTTCGAATGACTTACTTCCAAAACAAGAAAACATTCAAAAAAATAGCATTTATACAAGCAAGACTCATTCTCATTAAACTTCTAGTCGTGGTTACCTAAAATGATCATCTAAGCATGATTTTCCAATAGGGTTCTTTTATTCATTCGATGGGTTATTTAAATAGTAAGAACCATTATACTCAACTCAGTCAAGTTATATACAACTTAAATTCCCAATTGATCACTCAGTTACATTTAATCTCTTAGGTTCCATTCATGATCTTAAGTTATGGAGTAATTCATGCTAAAATTCACTACACTAATTACATTCACTTAATCATTCAATCATGGTAACGTTACTAGTACTTAACATACATAAATCTGACAGCACATTCATTTCTATAGATTAACCTATATGATTTTAATTGTTTATCCTTCTATTCATTTAAAACAATGCAGTAACTACTGTCCCAAATTGTTTTCAAAACTGTCTAGAACATCAATACTATTGCTACCATCCAGTATGGGCACTGGTCGCTTAAACACTTATAATTTTTTTCCGCACGTCAGAATTCCGAACCATTTATATCGTTAGAAAGCTTATTTAACCCTCCTTACAACCATTTTGACCTTTCATTTTAATGCTTTTCCAATTAATACACTTTTTAATTTAAAATTAAGGCAATTACATTTCTTGACAGTTTGCACTGCCCAAATCACAAATCAGAATTCAATTCTATTTTCTTCTAATGAAAATGGACTTACTAAGGTTTATTCTATATAAATTTCAGCCCTTAATTCGACCTACACAATTTATGGTGAATTTTCAAGTAGCTGCCCAGAACCGAGTATTCTAGGTAGATTTCACTAAGCTTGATTTCACCTTCATTATTCACTTAGACCATGCTTCTAACCTTATTATTCATCATATATTCATATTCCTATTAATTTAGTCAGTCCAATTTACCTATCCATTTCCATTATCAAGGTTGGTTAACAAGTTTACCACATAATCCGTTGCCATTATCAAGTTGATTAACAAGTTTAGCATTAAACACGTTAAGCATATATGTCATTCATTAATCCAAATTTATTATATAACAATTAATCACAAGGCCTTGCAATCAAGTTGTTATGCCTCATTATGGATCATTTTAATCCCTTGATTTAACATGTTAAGCCTCTTTAACTAAATCTAGATCATTTCATATCGAATTAGTCAACAACTTAAACTCTAGTCTTATTCGATTGACTTCAAGGTGGCTTATTTTATATAACATGATTCAATATATATTTCCTTCAGATTAGTTCCAAGTATTTAGACTCCAATTTTCATTCAAATTAGGTAGACTCAAAGATATGGTCCTGTTTTCACAAGAACTATATTACTTTCTAGGACCATGCAACCAAACAAGCCAAACAATCTAGTAAACCAAGCAAATCCAACAAGCTAAGCAAATAAGGAAATTTAAGCATATTAAGCAATTTCGCAAATCAAGCAATCAAGTAAGCCAAGCAAGTAACAATTTCAAGTTCTAATTAGCTAGGTCTAAATACATTCTTTTAGCATGTTTTAGATTATTATCCATAATCTATTCTAATGGTTCAACTTAACAAGATCAATCAATTACATTCAAGGTATTATATCATACTAACCAAGCAAGAATTCATACACGAGCATTAGGTAAAGTCAACAAGCAATAGTAGACATGTATCAAACAATTCTAGCAAAAGATCAGCTTCACTCATTCGAATAGAGTCCATTTTACCACATAGCTTATCCTCCAAATAATGAGCAATCCAAGATGACAATTCCATCAATTCAATCATATAATTTCATTTTAATAGAAGCTCAATAGCAAGAGTCATGTTACTCATTCATTATTCATGTTAGCATGCCTTATTTCAAGCTTATTAACTTTGTTTTGCCTTGGTAGATAGTAGGACTAGGTAATCGAGTTACAAGATGGTACACAAAGTACCTACAAGATAATACACAAAGTATCTAACAAGAAGGTGCCCACTACACCACACAATATGGTACACAAAGTACCTAGCAAGATGATACCCAAGGTATCTAACAAAAAGGTGACTAACCACCCAACAAGATGGTACACAAAGTACCTAAAAAGACGAGCTCTAGACTCTAAGGCATGTCGTTCTACGTACGACCAACCTGCGACCAAGGGCTTATTAAGTCTTTTAATTTCAAGCAATCACACAACGAGTGATTAAGCATCAAACATGACAAGGACAAGTTCATTTCAAGTCTCTAGGTTATATGAATCCTAGATCATTTTACAAGGTTTCATGACATGAATTTCCAGCATATTCTCGGTCAACATCAGCAAGCATCAAACAATGATCATATCAACCATTCAGGCAATAACAATGTCAAGCAAGAGTACATGCAATAATTTCATGCTTCAAATTCACTAGTTACCATGTATCAATATCGATCCAATTATCAATTTTTCATTAGACCATTCTTCCCTTAGGTTAGCTTACCAAATATAGATTAGGTTCATTACATGGCATGTTCGTTGAACAATAATATAGTCATGCAAGGGTGGTTAGGACCTAAGTGTCAATCCTAAAGAAAAAAAACTACACTCACAATACTCCCAAGCTAGCATAATCTTGGATAGTTATCCTCTATTGCTTATCCCTTGGATGACTAGCTCTAAAGCCTTCACCAAATAATCTTCTTGTCAAACAAGAAACACACAAAACCAGGGGAATATCATTAGAACTCAATTTATCAATATAATCCATATATTCAAGCACATTTGAACTATTATACTAAATTGTTTATACCACTGGCAGATTGTACACCCTTCACTAATTTGATTATATTTTTTAATCTACATGTTGGAATTTCAATTAATTTATACCATTGGAAAGTTAATGCAATTACCTTTTCAACCATGTATGGCTCATAATTTTAACCTTTCTAGATTAATACAGTTTTTAATTTAAAGACATGTCAATTTTATAGTCCTTAATCTGCCAGACTACATTTAAGTTCACTTTAGTGAGCTAATTAACATATGGTTCATACAAGTACAATTTAGTCTCTGTTTACCTTACTTTCTCCTGTTCTTCCCCTGACTCTTCATGTCCAGCTTTGACCCTGATTTGTTTATCTAAGTCTTTAAATTAACAAATTTTTCAGAATAGTCCCATGTTCAATAATCTGCCCATTTACATGTTTAGACAGTTTATTTTATCTAAAATTCATACAATTTAATTATCCAGTTGTTCAATCTAACCCTTCCCCTATTCTTTCAAGTTAAAGTTGGTCCCTAATTAATACATCTAGATCCTCAAATTAGCACTTTTTACAGATTAGTTTGAATTTACCTATTCTGCTAATTCATCACTTTAAACCATCTATTTAGCTATTAATTAAGCCATTCAACTTATCAAAATTTTCTCCCTGGTCCTCCCATGTTTTTAGCTAAAATTATCAGCCCTTAAACTTATGCAATTCAATCCTTAATTTTATAGATTTTAATCAAAATAGTCCCTAGTGTCAATTTAACCATCTGGGTAACTAATTTCCTTACAGGTTCAATTTCCCATCACCTAGGCTTAAGTTTTCATTTAATTAACTTCCCAATTCAATATATACATTTTAATTTTCAGCAAGCATGTCATCTATTTCATGATCTAATTCATGTATACTCACATGCAACAATCTAATTCCATGAATTAACAAACAAATCAATTTTAATCCCTATCTAAGAATTTCGAATAGAATAGTGAAGAAAAGGACTTTCATTGCTTTCAAGATTCTTACCCAAAGGCCTAATTCAATGTTTATTTTCTTCATTATCCATGGATAAATGCTCTCATCTCTCTCTAAAATCTCTCTCTTTTAATCGGTTAAGGCATAAGCAATTGGAGAAGATAACACAATATTGTCATCTTTGTTTCCTTTAATATGCCGAGTGGCAAGGTGGGAGAGATACATGTTATCTCTAATTGTCTAACATGTGGCAAGGTGTTAAATTATCTAGGATTTTACATGCATTACTTTACACTTATTATTTCATTTACTTTAGTCATCTTAATTTGTGCATGTCTAACTGGAACAATCATCTCCTTTCCTTCAGTGGGAGGGTGATTTTTATTAAATCAGTGGCGCAATCCCTGCTTCAATATGTCATGTCGTGTTAGATGTTGCCTCAGAACCTTATTGATGATATGATTAAGTCTGTTCGTCGGTACTGGTGGTCAGGTCGCAACAACAAATGAGGTTGGCCTCTGGTTGCTTGGGACTTTGTCTGCTCCCCTAAGAATGCGGGTGACGTTGGCTTCCGCGATATGCATCTGTTTAATGTTGCTCTATTGGAAAAATAAATTTGGCGAATGATATCTGAACTTGATTCGTTGCTATCTCGTATCTTCGGGGCACGATACTTCCCATATGGGAACACTTTGACGCTGAGCTCAACATGAAAGCCTTATTCTCCTGGAAGGGTCTATACCGGACTATGTATTTATTTTGCCCTAGCTTCTTTTAGTGACTGGGCATCAACAGTAAGATTTGTACTCGATTTGTACGAGGAATACTCGAAAAATGGTGAGCTTCCGACTCGTTGCCGCAACTTTATGTTGTGTGGTCAGGCCAGATGGGACAAGGCTAAGGTTTGTAATTACTTCGATCAGGATAATGCTGATAATGGCAACCTATGGACCAATAGAGAGATAGGCTCAATTTTCAAGTCTAAGTCTGATCACATGAGTTGGCTGTTGTAGCACCTAACAGTGTTTGTTTCCAAAATTATGTGGATCCCTGGTTTCGTCGTCTCTGGTTAGTCATCAAGAGGCCATTTCCGAAGTCACTGAGTGCAGAGGCGCTTGGCTCATTCTCGGATGCCAAAGTACCAAATATAACAATTATTTTCCTTGCCAATAAGACTTAGAAATTGGGTAAATTTGAGTATACCATCTATACACATCGGTTTAGTTCTTTCTTTATTATGCGCAATGATCTCCTTTATAGGGTTCGAGTCCAATAAACTTTCGTACAACCGACTGAAAATTGGAATATCATACTGAAAACATATATCTGACCTCACACATGATTAACAAAATAATAATAAAAATATAATACATATAAAATTAAAAACAAGTCAAGCATGAACATTAGTGTTAGAGCATTTTAAACATGCTTGAATATTTAACCGAACTCTTTTCAAAATTCGTAAACATCTTATTCGCCCTTAGTAAAAAAAAATCTCTGAAATATCAGCTGAGAATTCAAGCTTAAGTAACTCACTTTTGGACATGTCTAACTAGGTTGATGAAGTGCAAATATATGGTTAAAATCCTAATCCAGATAGCAAGACACGTGTTTTAACATTTGGTCGATGTAGAAAAGCTAAAACGTCATGTTGAGATTAAAATTCCAAGCTTTCCGATTCAGACCCACCCGATCGCCACCCCTAAATGGAGTTGCTTCTCTCTTTTATTTGGTTTTAGAGAAGGATTAGGATTGAGAAAGATAATCAAAACAAGCATTTATTACAAGGAGTTGGATAAATATGAAGCCCCTATGTAACTCCAAATGAGCATACATGGCCTCAAAATTCACTGCACAAACAAACACACCCAGCTCACCTGATTCATTGCAAACCCAAAAGAATTTCTCTCAATATCTAATGTTCCTATTTGGCCCCATCCTCATCCTACCTTTATCCCCCCCTACCCTATAACTGTAAAAACTCGGACAAAGACCTCTTCATTGCATCCCTTGTCCGTTAAAGGGAGGACAGATAACTCCCCGACAAGACGTTAACCCCTTAAAGAATGAAATGTGCTATATCCTAAACTTTTTCAGTGCTGTGGGGGCATACGACCTCACGTTCATAAAATTGATGAAAATCAAAGGAAAAGAACGGGGATGTAAAAGACAAGACACTGAGGGAACTTCACACTACCAAGAGTAAGAAAAAAAACCCATGCCTTCCAACTATTTTCTACAATCAAGATTGCACAGCCAACCTCTGAAGATGCTCGAAGAAGACTTGTAAGCTTACATCATCTGTAAAGATGATATCCGATCCACCAGCTATATCGGAGGAATTGTTGTATGTTGCTGATGGGTTCAACTTCGCCAATAAAAACCTTGCCTGCACAAGGAAAATCAAAACTTAGAAATAGGAAAAAGAAATCAGTGATGCAACAAAAACCAGTTTAAAAGTACATAATAACAATTCAAGCCTCCAAAAGGAGATACAGAATTGGCTATCGGGAGTAGTTTTTGAAAACGGAAAGGAAAGGGAGGGTATTCGACAGAAAATATAAGAAACTTTAGCTTAGATGACACCTCTCTTTTAGAGGAATTCAACATGGTCCACGGCAGACCAAACCTGTAAAAGTTAAGGGCAGATTGCAATTCCACAATTATGTTTCTCCTACCCATTCTTTTCTTAAAGTATCTATGTTCAACACATATTCGGACATGGGTATGGGGATGTGATCCTAATAATATAAAAAGAAAATAAGTCCCAATGAAATAAACTGACCTGGGATCCATGCTGATCACATACAACCAATCTAGGGACAGGGAAGCGTTCCTGAATAATCATTTGGGCATCAGTCTGGGGTGCTTGCAAAAGCTGTGAGAATGCCTGGTCAAAGAAATAAGTTTTAGTTAACGATGTTATATACTGTGAACATAGAAATAGGATTGTAAAACTGAAACTTAAGCAGCACCAGAAACTTCATTGACAAAGGCGCAAATTCCAACAACCTAATATAATATTGCATTTTTCAAAAAAAATAATATAATATTGCAATTTGGAGCATAAAGTATAAAGGTCATTTCATAAAGAAAAATGCTGTTACATATATTGGATCACAAGAAAAACACTATGAGACAATTATTTACTCAACAAAATAGCAGTAGTAGATAGAAGAAATCTGAAGTTAAAACCAGCTACTAGGTTATAAATCATCAATACATGAAGGTGGAGAAAGTCAGCAGCAAATACAAGAATGATAATTAAAGTTCTTAAGCCAAACTCAGCCTCTAAGAAGAATGGGGCATATTAATCTACTTAAATATAGAACTATCTTACTGGCATCTATTTTCTATGTTAATGTTAAAAAAAGGGCCAAGAATCAGGCATGTTTACTGAAAATCACATTTGCACATATGGAATGTAATATTTCTAAATAAATCTTTATATTAAGCTCTATATTCAAGGTAGTATGAAAAAATGAGCATACCTGATGTTCAGGCTGATTCTGGTAACCCATGTTGCGCCACTGTGCTATTGTCATTCCATGGAAAACAACAATACTGAAATATGAATCCAGCAAAAGAATATGATCAGCTGAGATGGAAGCCACATCCAATAATGCTGGTTGGGGCAGTGAGTTGAATGAATATGATATTAACGACGGTTGAATCATAACAGCTGCATTCGTAATATTTTCCCCGTTTAGTAACATGCGAAAATAGGCGGTTTCATCTGGACTGTTGTTAAACACCTGCCAGGAAAAGAAACTCAAATTCAAGCACAAGTCAATTAGATATTAAAGAAAGGCAGTAAATTAGAAAAAATAAATAGTTACCTGCACAAATTGAGACCGCCGCAGATTAAACATAAATTGAGGAAACAAAGAAAAACAAGGGTTTAATGTGAAAGATGATGGATCGTCCTTCCGGTAGTCACCAAATTTGGAACAAAACCGAATGAGGTTCCGATCTAACCACCGTGTAGCATCAAACCCCTCCTAAATATAAAACAAAAGGCATAATTATGCAAGGGATTACGAATATAATAAACAAGTTATTAGAAGGAACAGAAAAATGTTTATTGTAGTGGCAACGGGCCTCACAAATAGTAGATAAAAAATTGCAAGGGGAAAGTAAGGGATAGAAGGAAAGCAAGTAGAGAGAACCACTAAACTCTAGGAAAAAAGCATAAAGAGACTGACCATATTCTACAATATCTAAACAGAATCAGAAATGCAGAATCTAAATTATTCAATAAACAAAAGCACAATTAACTAAGCAGCAGGTGCCCATCAAATAAGATGGTGGAAATATTCAAATAAAAACTACAGCAAATGATAGATAATTGAATAAAAAACTTTTTAAATTTACCTCGGTCTCCATTTTCAGGGAAGTTAATCTAGCCATTACAACAGCCGCAGTCTCTTGATCGAAACCTTGTACTAATTCCTAAAAAGGACATATTATTCATGATTACAATTAATTACTTCCAACAATCGTGCATCCAAACCACGATACAAAATCAATGATAAAAAATGGGATGAAATGGCAGAACTGAAAGCAATAAACAAATCTATTATTTAGACAGTTTAAAAACCTAAAGTACAAAAATGAGAGAATATAAACTAACCTCTAAACTAACAGCACTGTCTACCCATTGTCTTGTCACAGTTGTAGCTCGAAGCATTGTTTTACCTTCGGGGTCTTGATAGCTGCAATTAGATAAAGATTGTCAGAATAACATCAATAACAAAGTGAAAACCAAATCAAACATATTTTAAGCAAAATTATGAGGACCCTTCTGAGTAACTCATGCAGCAAACCTTGTAAGAAACTGCAAATAGAACTGTGAATTTGCAGCTCCTGGAACATTTGATCGCTCAGTTGTTGAGATATCAAATAAAACCGTCAAGGATGTACTTTTGTTGAGGCCACACATTTTCCATGATGTAGTGTTCCCTTCACCAATGACCGTGTCAGCAACATTAGGTCCTTTCTGCAAGTCATAGTAATCAGCTCAAAACCCCAAACATACAAATAAATTCAGTCTACTGTTTAGAGAGGGTGAGAAGCGTTATCCAACCTTCTCCATAGACGTGCAAGGTCCAATCACCCCCTGAATTTTTATGTCCTTCGAACAGTTGATCTCAAGCGTGCCACTAGAAGGGGGAAAAGGAATATAATCAGTGTGAGATTAATAATGTAGCTAAAGTAGTTGATATTTCTGAGTGCTTCCAAACCATAACATAGCCAATCATTAGTACAGATAATACACATGGATACAAAAAATTAAGCTAAACCAGGACCAAATAAATTAATTTCAATGGCACCTATTTTAATGGAGAGAGTTCATTTATGGTAATAAAACATCAAACCTGAAAACAGGAAATGGGCAAACAACAACAATGGGATAACAACTAAGTCATAGGTGAATTGTTGGTTGGCATACTTAGAACTCAGACAAAAAAAGATGGATAACTGGTACATAAATGTAAACTATATAGTAGAATGACAACGAGAAGCTTTAGTTTAAATTTTTACCAATAAATGTAAATTTATCAAAACCACGGATAAGAGAAGGGAAAAGTATGATTAAAAAGTAGAACAGCAACGAGAAGCTAATAGAACTAACTTAAAACATAGGCCAAGAGACTGTTCTCCATCCTCAAATACACGCTTGAAAGAGTCTTTAAATACAGAATGACCAAAACTTTCAGCTAGAACAACAAGGCCACCTGTTCTTTCAACTGCAACTTTCATTTCAGCAACCCCAACCTGAGATACATGAAAAACGCATTACATTATGAAGATAATTTAACATGTGAAAATAAATGGATTGCACCCATATTAAACAGAATAACTATTAGCATCTAGAGTTGTTTTTACAACAAAAAACATTTACATTACAGAACACCATAGACGGAAGCATGGCAAAAAACAAGCCTTTACTGACCTCATTTCCACTGCATCAAATGCACTGAAATTTTACAAGTAAATTTTAAACGAGAGAGAGAGAGAGAGAGAGGGTTTCTAAAGTAAAATTTGAATTTTGTGTTGGTCAAGTTTCCAAATAAAATCAGTGTATTAATATTGTACTAGCTTCAGCAGGTCCTTTGATGTGTTGACTCAATGCATGGACCAGTTAGAAGGCAGACCAGAAATATAAACACATTACAGGTATGATAAAATGACAAGCATATTGAAGCAAATCAACTAGATATAGTAGAGACTAATTTATTAAAAAATAAAAAGAGTCGAATATAATTAAGAGGACATAAAAGGTGGCCAAGACACACCTGATCAAGTGCAGATGCAAAAAGATCTAGCACATGACCTTGGCTGACCAGCTGCTTTGCAAGACTATCGTAAAATTTGACAGCTTTCTTGAAATATGGGGCAGCATCCTTATCAAGATCTTTATGGGAACGTACAGGTTCTGACAAATCTTTTGATACAATCTGAAAAAAGTCATGCAATCATATAAACCAAGAATGTTACTACTTAGTACAAATTAAGAAGGAAGCAATTCTCAAATCAAGTGTTTGGTTAATCTCCATTTTCATAATTAAAAAATAGTTGATAACAAGGCATTCCTACAACTTCAAGGTGCTTAAGAAAGAAACACCTCTAAATAAATAAATTCTAAAGTTTGTTAATTGTTAATATATATTAATGTCGGAAAGACTGATTTTCTTAATTAATTTACAAGCAGGAAGGCTACTATTATATACACAAGCTTATGCCTTATCTTAGGAAACTTCTAAACTAGGAAAGAGACTAACTCTAGTAAAGGAATACAATCTCTTAAAGATAGGGATCCTAATTAATAAAATATTCACAAATCGTCTAAACTTAGGAAACAAATCTCTGACACTCCCCCTCAAGCTGGGGCATGGATGTCTTCCATTCTCAGCTTGCCTGTTAGCTTCTGAAAATCCTTACCAAGTAAACCCTTGGTAAGTATGTCCGCAATTTGATTGCCAGTGGTTACATGGGGAATACAAATCAAGCCATTGTCAAGTTTCTCTTCTATGAAATGTCTATCCACTTCAATATGCTTTGTTATGTTATGTTGAACTGGATTATGAGCAATATTGATTGCTGACTAGTTATCACAGTATAGCTTCATTGGTCTATCCCACTTTACCTTCAAATCTTCTAAAATGATCTTCAGCCATAATAACTCACAAATTCCTAATGCCATAGCTCGAAATTCAGCTTCTGCACTGGATCTAGCCACCACATTTTTTTTTTGCTTCTCCAAGTAACCAAATTCCCTCCAAAGAAGGTGTAGTAACCTGAGGTTGATCTTCTATCAATTCTGGACCCTGCATAGTCTGCATATGTGTATGCTTCCAGAGTCAAGTTTCCCCCTCTAAACATAATTCCCTTGCCTGGTGTACCCTTTAAATACTACAAGATTCGAATTACAACCCTTAAGTGTGATTCCTTAGGGTTGTGCATGAATTGGCTCACCACCCCCAACAACATATGCTATGCCTGGTCTGGTGTGCGATAAATAAATAAGCCTTCCCACAAGTCTCTGAAATGAACTCTTGTCAATTGCTACATCACCCTCATCTGAGTCTCCAAGTTTATGATTGACTTCTATGGGTGTTTCTGCTGGTTTACATCCCGATTTTCCAGTTTCCTTTAACAAATCCAACGTATACTTTTGCTGTGATATAAAAATTCCATGTTCTGAGTGTGCCACCTCAATGCCAAGGAAGTATTTTAATCTTCCAAATTGCTTCACTTCAAATTCTTTTATAAGGCATTTCTTCAAATTGATGCTCCCTTCTGAATCATTGCTTGTAACTATGATATCATCCACATACATCAGTAGAATAGTTACTCCCCCTAAAGAAGAGTGTTTCACAAACAAGGTATGGTCACCTTGACTCTGCTTGAAACCTTGACTTAACATTACTTTAGCAAATCTCCCAAACCAAGCTCTTGGGGACTGTTTTAGTCCATATAGAGCCTTTTTTAACTTGCAAACTGCCTGTCCAGTAGTTGAAGTAAATCCAGGTGGAACATCCATGTACACTTCTTCGAGATAACCATGCAAAAATGCATTTTTAATGTCATACTGCTGCAAATTCCATCCTTGGTTGGCTGCTAAGGAATGTAGAACCCTCATTGTGTTCATCTTTGCAACAGGTGCAAATGTCTCAAGATAATCTATCGCATAGGTTCGAGAGTACCCCTTTGCCACCAATCTTCCTTTATACCTTTCCAAGGAACCATCTGACTTGTACTTTACAATGAACACCCGTCTGCATCCCACTATTTTTTTCCCTTCTGGCAGCTTCGCTAAATCCCAATTCTCATTCTCTAATGCCTCAGCTATTGTTTTAGGGATGACTATTATTCAGGCTGGTAAGAAAGGTTTTGTGATTGGGGGTAGGTTTTTGTAGGTCATAAACAAGTATGAAGGATGTTTAGTGGTGCAAGTTCTCTTTCCCTTTATAATAGCAATGGGAAACTCAAACTCAGAATTAGATTCAATATCATTATGTTTAAAAGGAGTTTCAGAATGTACCTCAAAATGTATGGGAATAGGAGCAGGAGCAGGAGAAGGGGATGATTGAATTTGCATAAGTGCCTTCCTCCTCGAATAAGTCCTTAGATGACAAGCAGTATCCTGAACATTGGGTTGAGAAACATCATTGTTTGGTTGAGGAATTTGAGGGCTATTAGGTTCTGCTTGTGGAGAAAATGGAGTAGGAGTATGAGGAGTTGAAGAAGATGGGATATATGGAGTAGGGGCAAGCTTATTTTTTGCAGAACGCATAGGATTAGGAAGGTCAATAAGATGTTGCTGCTGAAGTAATAAAAGTTTTGCATCCTTATCTTCCCTAAAAGACATCTCCCCTGAAGATAAGGAACAGTGAAGCAACTCTCTCTTGCAACAAAAGTAACATCAGCAGTAGTATAGAATTTTCTAGTAGGTGGATGGTAGCACTTGTAGCCTTTTTGAGTGGAGGAATAACCAATGAAGATACACTTCACTGCCCTTGGATCAAGTTTACCTCGATTTTAGGAATGAATGTGAACAAAGGTAACACACTCAAACAGTCTCGGTTGAATGTTAAGAGATGGATTGAAATGAGGAAAGAATTTTGCAAGGGTTTGAATGGAACTTTTGGATTCAAGGACTTTAGTGGGTAGTTTATTCATCATATATGTAGTTGTTAAGACAACTTCCCCCAATATCTTTTTGGGACATTATTCTAAAATAAAAAGGCTCTAGTTATGGCAAGAACATGTCCATTCTTCCTTTCTGCAACCCTATTCTATTGGGGAGTGTTTACACACGATGACTCATGTAAAATACCTTTTTTTCTAAGAGATAAGGAGACAGGATTTGGTTAAAATAATCCTTGGCATTGTCTGATCTTATTCTCTTAATTCCAGCCCCAAATTGAGTTTTTATCATGGTGTAGAAATTTTTAAAAGTAGAGGAAACATCAGATTTCTGTTTTAACAAGTAGATCCAAGTAACCCTAGTATAATCATCTATAAAAGATACAAACCATCTAGCCCTATGTTAGGAACAATGGAGGGTCCCCAAACATCACTATGAATAAGATTGAAGGGAATGTTGGTCCTTTTATTATTTGCTGGAAAAAAGGAACATTTATGTTTTGCAAGTTCACATACTACACAATAAAATTCCTCAATATCTAAGGTTTTACATAAAGAAGGAAACATAGATTTTAGGAGTTTAAAGGGTGGATGACCAAGGAGAAGATGATGTAGCCGGATTTGGTCCCTATTGTTTGCAAAATTGGATAAAAATGATAAAGGTTGAGCGTTCAAAACTCTAACTTGTCCTCCAAGGTCCTCAAGGTAGTAGAGGCCATTCATCTCTCTAGCACACCGAATCATCCTCTTCGTTTCTTGCTCCTGAAAAATACATTGTGTAAAATGAAACAAAATACTGCAATTAGTATCCTTGACAAGCTTTGGGATTGAAATAAGGCTGGTAAACAATCTTGGGACATGTAGAACATTTTTAAGTAAGAAATTTTTACTAATGGCAACATCTCCTTGACCAGCTACTGTTACCATAGTTCCATCAGCAACTGTGATTTTCCTGTTGCTAGGACATGGTGTGTAGGTGAAAAATTTAAGAGATGAGTTGGTCATATGATCAGTTGCTCCCGAGTCTATTACCCAGGAATTTTGGGTAGGTATGGAAGATTCCAAGGCATTAGAGTTTTGAGAAGAGGAAGAAGATATACATGAGAAAATAAGATTGCATGTACCTGCAGCTGATGGCTTTTCTAAGGATTCCAGTAGTGTCTTCATTTTTTCTACTTCTCGATTGAACTCAACAAACTGTTCATCAGATTCCTTAGCAACCTCTCTGGTTATATAGGCTTTGCCCTGCCCTCTTGATGATCCTCCTTTCTCTAGGAAGTTTTTGTTTACTAACAGGGGCTTTCCATGTAACCTCCAGCACCTCTCTTTAGTGTGCCGAGGTTTTTTGCAGTAGGTACACCATAAGGAATCCCTATTTACTGTTCTTGTTGTCTCAGATCTACCTTCAAAATTTTCCAGACGTGCTAGTCCTTCAGAAATTGCCTTAGTCACTAAGGCTGAACTTTCTAGTTGATTGTTTTTAATCACCATCACTCCTCTTCTTCCTTCTTCAACACGAACAATAGCAATAGCTTCATTTAACGAGGGCAGATCTTCTTTACCTAAAATCTGAACCCTCACTGCATCAAACTCTATATTTAGTCTAGCAAGAAAGTCATAAATTCTATCCTTTTCAGCAAAACTTTTTAAAATTGTTGCATCCTCACTACATCTCATCTAAATGCATTGATAATGGTCCATCTCTTGCCAAAGATTTTGCAGCAGATTAGAATATTTTGTGATTAATTTGCCTCCATGTTTAATAATTGAAATCTTGCTCTTGATTTCATATATCTGGGCAGCATCACGAACCTTTGAATAGATTTGTTTCACAGCCTCCCATATCTCCTAGGCTATTCTAAGAAACATGCAAGTATCACTTATCTCGGGCATCATTGAGTTCCACAGCCAAGACATAACCAACGAGTTGTTCATCCGGAATCTATGATCTCCTTCTTTAAGGCCCGTTCCAAGAAGATGACTGAGTTTACCTTTCCCCTTTAGAAAGTTTCGAACCAGTTGAGACCGTTTAAGGTAATTTTACCATTCAATCTATAAGTGGCATTAATGTTTTGTAAGTCATTCATCTGATTTGAGTGACTTCCTTCATTCATAGTGTCTCCTTGAGCAGTTTCAGTACTGCTTGAATCAGTAGTATCGACCATACTCTCTCAAGAGGAAAATGATCGAAAAATACTGTCCAACAAGAACAGTAAGGCCTAAGAAACGAGAGGCTCTGATACCATGTCAGAAAGACTGATTTTCTTATTAAATTTACAAGTAGAAAGGCTATTGTTATATACACAAGCTTATGCATTATCTTAGTAAACTTCTAAACTAGAAAAGAGACTAATTCTAGTAAAGGAATACAATCCCTTAGCGATAGGGATCCTAATTAATAAAATATTCACAAATCTTCTAAACTTAGGAAACAAATCTTTAACAATTAATTTAGTTTTATTTTATAATATTTGTTAATATTAGCCATATGATAGACAGATAAGGCTAAGGTATTAGGTACTTTTAGGTTATTAGGTATCTTTAGGGTTTAAATTTAGAGTTAGGATTTTAAAACTTTTGTTTGCAAGAAAGCAAGCTTATATAAACGAGTTGTAGGCTTTATTAAAACTAAAGGTTTTCTAAAACCCTAAGTTTACTAAAGTTCCAACTTCCTTCCACTCGTTTGTTCAGCCTTTATTTCTCCGATTGTTGTTGTTTTTCCCTCTAAACCACATTAGTTTTACTTAATAATTTTATAGTAAACTACATGATAATGAGTAGGAGTTCCCCAATTAGAAACATGCATACAATTCAAAAATTGCTAAGGAGATAATGGTTTATGGTAACATAGGTCATATCCCCATGTCTTTGTTCAGATATGAATCTCAAATACGGTATTTCAAGAAAAATTAAGATTCAAAGAAACATAGGATGTAAGAGCATTGGCGGAAAAAATAAAGGCCATACTAATTACAACAAACCATATTCATATCAACCATGATATACAATTTATGATTAGGTGTCTTAGTTATTTAGATAAGAGTTTTATCTACAGTAAGTCTTCTGTTAGGAGTTAATAAAGTGTATCAAACAAGGGCTATGAACCCTATTTCTACATATAAGAAAATAAGAGAAATCCAGTTTTTCCTTCAATTTCTTTTTCGAGATTTTCTCTGTTTTTTGTCAACTACCAACTATATAAATTTAGTCCCATCATTAATTTCTGGAGTAAGAACTCAGAAGCTAAACAAAGGAAGTAGCACAGCATTACCGAGCCTGGCCCTTTGGTACATGGACCACCAACCAAAGCAATAATCCTCACACCAGTTCCAGGAGAGCAGGCTCCAAGCAATCCTGCTGAAACACTTAAGGCCACTCCGGTGCACCTCGATGCCCTGTGTCCCGCTTGTATAGGCCATTGATCCGTTTGCAACTCATCCAACAACTACAATAAAAACATCTAACCACTTAATATAAGAATTCAAACTTTTAAAAAGTGAATTACCACGACACATATATCAAATCTCACCGAATTTAGTGTGTATTCACAGTCGGAAGCAGGCAACAAAAACCGGTTGACACCGGTGTTTATGTATCCATTTTGCAGGCCTTGTGGATATCCAAGGGTAGGCCGCCGCCCAGCAGTACCAAGGCCCAACTGCTCCAACGCCTGCTCCTTGGAAATCTCCTTGCTACCCCTGAAAACGTAGGATTTAGACAATTCCGAGAACCCCAATTCATGAACCTGCACTTGAGTTCCAAACGAAATGAAACCAACAAGCGCATGTTCTGGCAACAACCCAATAGCCTGCTTCATCGCCGATTTAACAAACTCAAGCTCTTCCTCGATCATGCACGTGTCCAACACAAACATGAACACCGGTGGCAATTGAGGAGCATTGTAATTGTGGGGATTGGGATTCTGTTGGAGCGCGTATTGCACGGTGCTGTACTGCGGATAGAGTTCACCGGGCAGGTTCGTTTCGGAGATCATGGCATAGTGAGGCGGGAAATGATTACGCTGGTAGCAAAACGGGCAGATCCAGATCTTGGCGGTGAAGTCGACGCGGGAGAAGGCGTTGAGGACTGCGGAACAGGTCTTGCATCGCAGCGGCGCGTAAGGTAGTGTTGGGATGTCCGAGTGTGGGCGAATCGGAGCGATTGAAGCGGCCAGGGGAACGACGCACTTGCTGGCTTCCACTTTAGTGCTCGGCCAAACGTTCCAAGTCATCCGTACAGCATCTATCCCTTCGGGATCCATGTTTGCTATTTCAGACATGGTTGAAACTTAATTGAAAAGGGGGGGAGACAAAATCGAAAACAACTGTTTGTTTTGTAGGGGGATTTTTGGATTCGATTCGGTTAGTAGCTTTAGAAATTGACAGAGAATTTAGGCTTGTTTTTCTTTTATGGAGTTTTTCAAGGGCGACCCCCAGCAGTAACTGAAGAGAAAAGGGGTTGAAGTAGAATTTGTTTGTGAAAGGAGGAATGAAGTAAAAAGTGGGTATTAAAAGACATGATCCCATTGTATATTCTGTTTTTGAGCAATAGGGCCTAAGTCTGATGATTACATTTATTTTAAGGGTGCTAAAATATATCATTACCAAAAGTGTTGTTTTGAAGTTTAAGAAGAAAGAACCTAAAAGAGTGAGGGTGTATTCCAAGGATAGTTGTCGTTGAATTTTATTTGCAAGTATAAGTGAAAGGTTTAATTACTTTTCTGTGAAAATCTACTATCATGTCCACAAATGTTTTAGGACTAATAAAAATCCAATAATAAATTCTAAGAATATTTAGAGAGTAATCAAAGATAGAATATTTATTAGTTGACCCAAAAATAAATGTAGAAACCTTAAGGGAGCTGTGCAGACATGGTTTAGGATATACAAGGATAAGTTACTATTTAACATTAACTAATTTTTGAGTAATTTATTG
This sequence comes from Hibiscus tridactylites, assembly GCA_958450335.1. Classification (NCBI taxonomy): domain Eukaryota; kingdom Viridiplantae; phylum Streptophyta; class Magnoliopsida; order Malvales; family Malvaceae; genus Hibiscus; species Hibiscus tridactylites. The sequence continues at coordinate 18,321,627 of OY288278.1, read as the reverse complement.
GTTAATATTAACTATTTTTCAGGTTGGAAAGGGGGTGCAGACCTTTTATTAGAGTTTATGGTTATTTTTAAACGTTGTTAATCAAGGTGAATTACTTTGTTGTTGTTGACAGAGAAGAAAATAATCAAATGTTTTTAGTAGCACGACAATTGTGGATGGAGAAAAAAAAGTCATGAAAATAATTTTAAGGTGATGCAGAATTTGGATCATCCAAATGGCAAAGGTCTCATACTAATGTCAGACCAACGTGACAAAGTCTGGTTCTAATTTCCTTATAAATGTGACAAAGTATGGTTCTAATTATCAACCGATGCTTTCCATTGTTGGAACATAGGATGTGTGTGAGGCACATCAATGTAAATTGACACAAAAAGTAAAAATGGATGAACATGGATATCTACTTTTGAAACTGTGTAAGATCAATCTTTGTTAAAGATTTTGATGATTAGTTGAAGATATTGAAAAGAATATAAGCCACTCCTACTAATGACCTGCTAGCAATTTATACACATCATTGGAGTCGTGGCTATTTCACATAAACATCAAAGTGTGGATAGTAATTTTGCTGAAATTTTTAATAGGTGAATTGGATGTATGATGCTACGTAATTATCAGCATGCTGAAAAAAAGTAGGAAAATAGTGATGCAAAGAATTCATGTTAGAAGAACTTGGACAACTAAGTGAAAAATCAGATTGCACTTAAGGTTCAACAGAAGTTGGAGAGAAATATGGAAGATTCCAGTGAATGTAGGCTGATTTAGAATGGTGAAGGATTTGAGGCGATTGATGGTGAAAATCAACACACAGTCAATTTAAATAAAATGATAGGTACTCGTAAGGAGTGTGTTAGGTTTTATGGTGCTCGATTCCTTCAACTGTTCTAGCTCGCCAAGTGGTGGAAAGTCGAATTTTGGGTGAAAGAGGTGTAGAAGTTAAAATGAATAAAGACAAGATGATTTATAGTGGTTCAACCTTCTAACCAAGGTCTACATCCACTACCTTAGCTTCCTACTAAGGATTTCCAATCAATCCGCTATTGATTCGTCCCTTTTTCTAGGCTTAGGAGGAAACTCTTACAAACTAATCAAGATTTCTACCCAAAGCCTTGATCAAACCCTATTTGCAAAGAAATAAAAATAAACAAACTCAAATATCTCTAATAGGTATTTGTTTACACAATTAAGCTCTCACCCAAACCTAAAAATACTTGAGCAAATATAACATTTTTGGCTCACTAGTGTTTGTTTATACAAGAAATTGACAATTAAGCAACAAGACACATTTTGATCATATGTTGTATTATAATTGAAGCATTAACCATTTCTAGATGCTTGGAGATCCCTTTTATACTCCTAATTGAGTTTGTAGCCGTTGAGGAATGTTGGAGTTGGATTGGAGCCGTTGGAACCTTTATTTCCCACCATAAATGCAGTTCTGCAGCTTGGTGTATCGATACCCTTCAAACCGTATCGGTACGGTCCCGATAAAAAAGTAGTCGTTGTGCACTTTAGTTGATGTGTATCGATACGCTTGCCTAGTGTAGCGGTACGGTCCTGCAGTTTAAAAGACCGTTAGGAAATATGACCGTTGGGGGTAGTTAGGCGTATCGGTACGCGATACAACTGTATCGGTACGTGACTAGACGTTGGGTTGTTTTAAAACACACCGTTTCGATACGGCTAAGTGTATCGGTACAGGTTTTGGCTACTGAAAAGTTTTTGTAGTTGAAACCCTAGGGCGTATCGTTACAGTACCAGACCGTATCGGTAAGGGCACTTGAAAAGCTTGGTTTTGACTACTTTAATTGTACCTTAAATCATTCCAAAGCCTTATTCTTTTGAAAAACTTGAAAATCAATTTTTAAAACCATTTCCCCCTTTTTGTTATATAAAAAAATGACATTAGGCTCAAAACAATTTAGGAGATAAAAGGAAAATGACACAATTAAAAATTTGGTTTTAAAATTGGCTCCCCTTTACTTAAAGCATCAAACAATGTTAGTCCAACATATGTCATAATCTAGTTGAAATAAAAAAAAAATCAAATTAAATAAATAAAATAACTAGATTTTTACCACACTTGAGCCCAAGGGAGGATGTGAAGCATTCCTCTTCAAGTGTCTTTCTTTGTGTGCATGGAGCTCCCCCCCCTCAGTGTTTGACTTGTTGATCAATCTCCATAGACCTATCATAAGACAATCAAGTAATTTTTGGTATCCAAATTGCTTTGGATCCATAAACGTTAGTAGCACAAAATTTTGTCCCCTTAGGAATCCATTTTTCAATTTAATCCTTTTAGTTGAAGTACCTAGTCTTTAAAAATGACATTTAGACAAGATTAATTTAAAAGAAAAAAAATTATGGTTGCTAATCGGAGTGAAGCCTTAACGGGTTTCGCTTTGGTTTTCCCTGTGTAACCCATTCGATTCGGTCCGGTGGCTAGGTCGGGTCGAAGGTGTTACATTTGGTGGTATCAAAGCATCGATTACGAGGTTCCCCAGAAAGGTAAGTCAGGTAAGTTGATTCTGTGTGTGTTTGACTATTTCGCATGGTGTTTGTGAGCATTAATTTGTGTTTCTGCTGATGTTTGAAGGTTGATTAAGCATTCCCATTGCTAGGTATTATTTTGGTAAAATGGTTTTGATTAAAACAACTTGAACACACAGATCCCTGCCTTTGATGACCCAATTATTTCTCGTGTTTTGTGGTTGTTGTTTTAGATTGTTTTATTGTTATGGTGAGATTGAGGGGAAGGCCTATAGCGGGTGACCAGGCACCCGGGGATGCACCTCATCCTCCTCTTGCTTCCGATGGTAATGGGGTGAATGTCGGAGGTAATGTACCTTAGGCTAGTGCGAATGTTGGAGGTGATGGTAATGGACCTCAGGTTGGCTAGTGTCAAGCCAGTGCGGACATGGCTCAGATACTTAAGACTATAGTCAAAGCTTTTCATACGGCTATTGTAACATCCCGGTTTTGGGTCTAGAAGATTCGGTAAGGTTTCGAGGTCCGAAAGGCCGGTGTTGGGAGTTGTGGGTGAGTTTAGGGAAAGTGATCTCCGGATGGTTGGAAAAATATGAAATAAATTTCTAAAATCCTTAAATATTATATACAAGGCTTTGGTAAAAACAATTTTGGAAAAACGTTTTTCAAACCATGACATTTCGGTCCAGTGACCAAAATGTAAAGATCGGATAAATCTATTTTTACTGACCATTTTTTAAAAGAGCCAAACATAGAATCTTTAAGGAGCTAAATTGGCTGAGCCAATATATTTATTTTCCCATTTTATTTTTGATTATTCAAATATTTTAAAAAGGGTTTTATAATTAAAACCAAAAGGGTTTTCTCTTAATTCCTCATTTCATGTTAAAACCCTATTTTGAAGCTCTTCTCATTTTCTCTTCAGCCAGACAACCATCTAGGCTTTCAAAAGGTTTTCCTATCTTTTATCTCTAAACTCATGTTTTATTTCTAGTTTTCTCAAGTGTTCTTTGCTAATCAAGGGGGAAATACTATCATTGGAGGTGAGCAACAAAATTCTCCTATGATGTAAGATTCTTTGTTGATATTCCTATGTTTTTTGTTTTTTTATCAATTAAGGTTAAGGTTTTCCTAAAGTTTCCTAATGAAAATTTGGTAAAATGAGCTCTTTGAGTTGATTTTCATTGAGATATGTTAAAGCTTGGTTTAATGTTGTTTTGGGCTGTCTTTGGTATGGAATAATATTGAGATGATGGATGAATGATAGGAATCCCGAAATTGGGTTTTGTGTTAAAGTTTGATGGATGAAAAAGTGAGTTTTTGAGCGAGTTTTGTGGTAAATCAATAGCTGATTATTCTGATGCTGGGTTGATGTTTTTAGATGTTTATTAATGTGTTTTGATGATGTATAATGCTGGGTTTTTGCTGGAAGTTGTTCGAGTTGAGTTTTCTGATGTTTTCAGTTTGTTTTGGAAATGTTTCGATAGACGATTTGATTGGGTTGTTGAATCTCTATTTTTCCAGCAAGTTAGAGTATTAGAAATATCTCTAATCCTTTACTTTGGGTTGGTTAGAAGCAGGGGTGGAAGATCCGGAACTGTTGGATTCATTTGTGAGCGATCCAGGAAACTAGAAAAGTGTTTCGGCTTGGTTTTGGTAGTCGCTGGTGAGTGAAAATGTTTTTAATGCCTTGACAAGGTTAAAGAAGCATTTTGGGAGTTTGGGTTGGGCCGTTAGGCCAATCCAAGCTCAAGAGTAAGTTTTGAGTTATTTCGGTACTTTCGCCGTTTTGCATGTTGATCATGTTTTGATCATGAGCATATAATTTTAAATGATGTTTTTCCACTGTTGTTGTTCATCAAATGCATGTTGTTGTTGTTGTCCCATGATAATACCATGTGATTTATGAAAGTGTTGCTTGAGTTCATGCTAAGCATGGACTTGTGGTTATGGTATTTGGGATGTTCTTGGGGAGGTGTTTATCCCTAGTGGAATGAAATGTTGCGATGAGTATATCGACACATGGGTTATATCGGATATATTGATCGATCAATAGGATGTTTTAACGCCCTTAGCCCGGTCTAGACGCCCGACCCGAACTAAGAAGATTACACGGGGAAAACTGAAGTCAACTCTTTAAAGTTAACATCGATTAATGACCATTTTTTCTTTTTATCTTCATTAGATGCACATTATTATCCTATATGATTAGCAAAGCGATTAGGAGAAAATGACACAACGATCGGAGTTCGATTAGGGGTTCAATTGCCTAAAATACAACTTTAGGAACTAAAATGTAATTTCTAGAAATTACAGAGACTTTTCAAATTTTATACTTACCAAACCATGACTAGTCATGTAACATGCTAACATGCCCAATTTCAACTCAAACGAATCATCCAAACTCAACCAATTGAACATACAACATTCAGGGGGTCAAAATGCAACATTTCAGAACTTAAAAAGATTCCATTAACTGAATTTAACAAATCTGTATCAGTAGGCCTTAGCCTGTATCGATACGCGAAATGGCAGTAGCCAAAGTTGGCAAAAGGGTATCGATACACTCAAGTCCATATCGATATGGCCTTCAAACTTTTGCCTAGGCGCATCGATACGCGGGCAATTCATATCGGTACACCTGAGCCACAAAGCCTGAATTTAGCCTTAGTGTATTGATACTCTTCCCCGAGTATCGATATGCATACTAGATTTTTCATATTCAACAACCATTTAAGCACATTTAACAACATCTAAGCATGCTTAAAACATACATACATGCTATAAACAACTTACCAAACACATAAGCATCAACAAACAACATATCAATATCATCAAGCATATCACATCATGGTGAAAATATTATCTACTCAAGCATGATTTAGAATATAAGCCATAGCATAGCCAAAACACTATTAACAAGTCCATAAACCAATTAGAGACCATTTACAAGTCCAAAAACATAAACCAAACATGCCCAAGGTGTTTAACATCACCAACAAAACCAAGAGTAGAAACCCCACCCATTGCCTCTTATTATACTAAAGTAGAACCACATACATTGCTTAGCCAAATACTTGGATTTCCCCTTGCTTTCTTGCTGCCTCTAATGCTCAATTCTCTGCATTGATGAAACAAACGAGCGTAAGCATAAATCTTAGTGAGGATCGCTAAAAATCAAACATTCATCAATGCATTTTGTAAAACCAAAACATCATCATCATTTGTCAACATATGACTTTCTTTAAAACATGCTTTTTAAAGCATCAATGCACTTTTAAAACCACATGCTCATAGCATCATTAAAACAACATCAAACTCCTTTGCTCATGCTTAAACCAACCATCACATGCACTCTAGCATAATCCCCAAGCATCACATGCTTAATACATTTCTTGACATCATTATATTGGCTCGCAAGTGATCATTAACAAACCATATCAAATCCAATACAATGACACAATCGGATACGCGGATTACGAGCGTTGTCCCACACGCTTCATACACACTACCAGACTACACAAGGTGGAGATAATGGCACAATCACAACCCCTCAACACTCGTGATGGAGATTAATGGCACAATCACAACCCCTCAACATCACTCATCGGTAGATGTCTAATTCCACTAACGAGAGTACGGGACACAACCACAAGACTCACACACGGGATTAAACCATCTGCCGTTGTGATCTTAGCCTCAATTATTAGGATACTTGGATGGAGTTTACGACACATTCACAACCCATCGACATCCAAGACAACTTTATTCACAGTGCACCCAATCCTATAGCCGGCTAACTATATCCAATTAAAGTAACCAAAAACCATTTCCATCACTTGCCAATATAATCATTTAGCATTATTATTCCACTGTTTTACAAGCATAAATCACAGTGCCATTTTCACAGGCATAAACATGCTTAATACCAAATGCATTAATCACATAAAACCAAGGATCACTTACCATGTGCATCCTTTGTAACACCCCTCGCCCGGGTTAGGAGCGAGGAGCGTTACCAGAAACGGAAAACAAAACAGAATATCATTCATGAAACTGAAACAATAGTGAATTCACATTAGCAAACCTTATTAAGCGCATGCGAAAATTGGGCTAACAAAATTTTTTTCTAACATTTTATAGATCAATCAATTATTTAACAATACTAAACCTCATCAATTTACAAACCACTTAAAACTTTTTATGCCATCTTATTAAAGATCTAATTCGTTACTAACAATTGCAAATTTAAAGATTCACTTTTATCCTATTCGAAGCATTATGCTATTCAAGTTATCAATTTTATTAAACATGTTTTTCATGGTTACAAATCGATTCTAATTAGAGAAATTATCTTAAGCATGTCGAATCACCTAGATCCTTTTAATTACAATGTCATTCGAAAGCCTACTTATTTATTCTAGGTTATTTCGAAACATACATGTAACACCCCAATTTTGGGCTTAGAAGTTTTGGGTTGGACCGATTCGGTCGGATTGCGGTTCGAATATAAAAGGGTGAATTTAGGAAAGCCTAGTTCGGGCTGCATTAAAAATATGGAAAAATATCTTAAAATCCTCTTTTATTATATATAAGAGAATGGTGGAATCAATTTTGCAAAATGAGGTTTGGAAGAGTGACATTTTGGGTTAGTGACTAAAATGTAGTTTTTGAAAACTGTGTGACTGTTTTAAAAAGGATTGAAACTTTGAATCTTTAAGGAGCTATTTACCCAATAAGAGTTTCTCCAGATTTTTCTTAATGTTAATTAATTAATTAATGGTTTTAATAAAGTGTAAAAAGGAGGGAAAAGATATTTTGGCATTTTAACTAACTTTTGCTAAATTTTCATTTTCCTTTTCTCTCAACCCAAACACATTTCTCCAGCAAACTTCCCTTTGGTTTTGACATCTAAAGATTAGATTTCAACCATCATTTGATCTCTAATCCTTTCTTCAACAAAACCTTAGCATTTGCTTATTGGATTTTCAAGAATCTTGGTTCCAAAAAGGGAGAAACTCAAGTTTAGAGGGGAGACATCTTCGGATCTTTGTGGTGGTGATCCGGAAGCTTGATCGGTGTTTCGACAAGTAGCGAAACGAAATCGGTGAGTGGATTTTGGTTTTCAGCTTTGAAACCAATGTTTTGAAGGTTTGGGAGCTTAGTTTAAGTCTAAGCAACTTAGCTAAGCTCAAGAGTAAGTTTTCGGAAAAACTCTCTTGTTGATGAACAATGAGTTGGTTGAATGCAATGTGATTTGTTTGCATGTTTTAAATTCTGTTTTGAAAGCATATTTGAGCATGTTTATTGCTGGTTTTATAAGCCATGTGTTGTAGGATGCTCAAGAGAAGAGATCCTAGTTTTTGAACATTGTTAAATGTGGTTTTGATGCAAAATGATGCATGTTGATTATGGCTTTACTAAATGCTTTAAAACAGTGGAATATTGATGTTAAATGATGAATATTGGCAAGTGATGTTTTGAGAAAGGTTAAGAACACTATGGTGGTTAACAGTCCATAGGTGGTTCTTGTTTTAAGAACAACATGGTGGTTAAAAGTCCATGGTTGATTCTTGTTAAGGTCACAAAGGTGGTTAAAAGTCCTTGTGTGAGCCTTGTGTATTTAAGAACACCATGGTGGTTAAAAGTCCATGGGTGATCCTTGGTTAAGGTCACAAAGGTGGTTAAAAGTCCTTGTGTGAACCTTGTGTATTTTAAGAACACCATGGTGGTTAAAAGTCCATGGGTGATTCTTGTGCTAAGGACACAATGGTGGTTAAAAGTCCATGTGTGGTCCTTGTGAATTGTAAGATCACAATGGTGGTTAAAAGTCCATGTGTGGATCTTGTGTTGATCGTATCACTTGTGGCCAATATGACATGTTAATAATTTGAAGCATGAAATGCTTGTTTTAAATGCTTATGTGCATGAATAAATGTTGTTTTGGACTAAGGTTTATAAAGGTGTTTTATAAATGCATTATTGAGTTGTTTTAAATGAGCATTCCTCACTAAGCTATTTGCTTACGCTCTCTCTTTTCTTAAACCAATAATGCAGAGCATTGAAGTGCATAAGGGGCAGCAAGGAAGCCAAAAATCTAAGTGAAGGTTTAAGCTCATGTATGGTGAATGATTTCCTAACACTATTAGCTTTTGGCATTTGGCAATGGGGAACCTATGTTGTTGTTTTGGGATATGTTTTGGACTCCCTAAGTTGGTTTCATGTTGTTGTTGATGATGGAACATGTATTTGGCCTTTGGATATTGGTTTTAGTGTTTTGGTGCTTGAATGGTTTTCTAATAGGATGCATGCCTATAGTATTGTGGACTTGCTTAATTGATGCCATGTTTGAGTATGGTTGATGCAATTATGTTCCTTGAATGTTTAATGACTTGCTGGTATAATTTGGTTGCCTTTGGAGCATGTTTGATGGGTCAATTGTGTGATAAACCAGCAAAATTTATGCAATCTGGGCAGGCCGTATCGGAACGGGTGCTACCGTTTCGGAACAGGGGCCTAAAATGGCCTAGGCGTTTCGAAACGGGAGGAACCGTTCCGGAACGGAAATGCTACTACCAGGCCTTTTTCCGATACTCGTGTCGGAACGGTCCCGCATTTCAGAACGGATCATCCCCGTTTCGGAACACCCGACCGTTGGGCACTGAAATTGACGGTTATATGTTTTGTAATCTTTGCGTTTTGGTCCTGAATCTTGTTTATGCAATTAAATGAGTTTGAGATGCCCGTTTGAGCTGAAATTTGGCAGAGAAGCATGAAAGATGATTAATTTCATATTAGTAACTTTTAATTGGGCTAAGTTCTTATAATTTTCAGAATTTGCAATTTGGTCCCTAAATTCATGTTTTGTGCAATCGAGTCCCTAATAGTGTTCTGATTGCTGTGATCCTTGAGCATGCTGTTTTTGTGAACATATCTAGGATTAATGTGCATTTAGACAGGATTTAAAAGAAAAAAAGGGGTCGTTAATCAAGGTTGACTTTCGGGTTTACTTTTGTTTTCCCCGTGTAAACTTCTTAATTCGGTTCAACCGTCTGGGCCGGTTTAAGGGGGTTACATTTGGTGGTATCAGAGCTGAGTTCTCGAGTAATTGGGAATGATTATGTGGGTGATTAATGTATGTATGCCTTGTATTCTTTGTTGAATGAAAGCATGGTGTGTGAATTGCAAGTATGATTCAATTGTGGTGTATGCTGTAATGAAGCATGTTGTAGGTACCCATTACCAAATCAAAGCTAATGAAATGATATTGTTTTTAATTTGGGAATGAGCTTAAGTACTTGGATTGCTTACCTTGCTGAGCCTGATTTTGTTTTTTTTTGCATTGTGATTGCATTGTTAGTGTATGGCACCTCGTAGAGAGTTGAGGGTTAATACGCGAGCTATGGCTCAAAATGAAAATGAAGAGAATGCTGGAAATGCTATGGATTTACCTCTTCCGCCCGGTGGTGGTGGTGCTGGGGGGTGAAGGAGCTGGTGTTGCGGCTGGTGCTGGGGTCGCTGGACCTGAAGTTGGTCAGGGGCAAGCTGTTCCTGACATGTCGATGCTGGTACACGCTATTGTTGGTGCTTTTCGAGCGGCGGTAGCTGGAGCTCAAGGAGCTGGGCATCAGGGAGATGCTGGAGTTAGGCTACCTTTTAACGTTTGCGCAGTCTAGGAGGGACTGAGTTCAGAGGTTTGTCTGCTGAAGGTTCGGAGTCTTGGTTGGAAAGTACCAAGAGAATCTTGGGTCAAATGAGTTGCACTGATGTGCAGAAGCTGGGCTGTGTAGTATCCTTGCTACAGGATGATGCATATACGTGGTGGACGACCACTATCTCTGGGATGACGGAAGCTGATGTAACTTGGACGTTCTTTCAGAACACGTTCAAGAGAAGGTATCTAGGAGTGAGGTACCTAGATGAGAAGAAGAGGGAATTCATGTCTCTTACTCAAGGGAGCATGACTGTAGCTGAGTATGAGGTTCAATTTGTCCGACTCAGTCAGTACGTACCTGAGCTTATTCCGGATGAGCGGGAGAGGTGTGAAAGGTTCCGTTATGGTTTGGTGACGGAAGTGAAGATGTATATGCTGGCTGCTTAGTATAATGATTTTGATGTACTAGTGGGTAGAGCAAAGGACATTGAGATGAACTTGGGATTATCTTCTAGAAGTGTTGGTTCTGGTGCTGGTAAGCGAGTTGCTGAGTATAGTTCCGGTGGTGGACGAAACAAGAGGGGACGTGATCAGAAGTATCAGTCTTCAGCTAAGCGAGGTGGTGGTGCGCCTGCTCAGGGAGGCAAGGCAAGAGATGAACCGAACGCATGTTGGACATGTGGATCGCGTGGCCATATAAAGCGTGATTGTCCTCGAGCTGTGAGGGAGGTGCAAGCTCATGTTGTGGCGGTTGGTAATTCGTGCTGGAACTGTGGATCTACGGATCACATGAGGAGGGAGTGTCCTATGTTGGCTGGTGGCCAAGGGCGTGCTCCTGTAGTTGTTGCACCACATAGAGGTCGTGGGCGCGGCCGTGGTAACTTCTAGCAGAGAGAGGATGGTGGACGTAATGTGGCACATGATGTAGCTGTTCAGCCTGAGGGTGGTGGCCAGGCTAGAGTGTATGCCCAGAGGGAGGGGAGGAATGACACAGATGTGATCGTAGGTACTTTTACTTTGCAATCCTTGTCATTACTTTCCTTGATTGATTCTGGATCTACACACTCATACATATTGCGTGAGCATGCTGAATTGCTTGGTTTGCCTGTTGAGTCTTTGGATGTTGGTATGCGTGTCACTAGTTCTTTTGGTGAGACTGTTGTGACAAGGAAGCTTTATAGAATATGTCCTTTGGTTGTTCAAGATCATGTCTTTCCTGTTGATCTTATGGAGTTGCCTTTCTATGGTTTTGATGTAATCCTTGGTATGGATTGGCTTGTTGAGCATCGGGCTGTGGTGGATTGTGAGAATAAGCGGGTTTCATTGAAACTTGCAGATGATTATGAGGTTGTTGTGGTTGGTGAGAATGTGAAGTTTCTTGCCAATGTGGTGTCTACATTGGAGGCGAGCCGGATGCTGAGGCAAGGTTGTGAAGCTTACCTAGCTTTTGTGATGAATCCTAGCTCTAAGGAGTTGCGTGTGCAAGATATCAGGACTGTGCGAGAGTTTCCTGGTGTGTTTCCTGAGGAGTTGCCTGGATTGCCTCCTAATCGCGAAGTGGAGTTTGGGATTGAGCTGTATGAAAACACAACTCCAGTGTCCATTACCCCTTATCGAATGGCACCTAAGGAGTTGAAGGAGCTGAAGACGCAATTGAAAGAGTTGCTTGATCGTGGTTTCATTCGGCCAAGTGTGTCACCTTGGGGTGCACCGGTCTTGTTTTTGAAGAAGAAGGATGGCACTATGAGAATGTGCATTGATTATCGTCAGCTTAACAAGTTGACTATCAAGAATCGGTATCCATTGCCGAGAATTGATGATCTTTTTGATCAATTTCGGGGAGCAGCTGTGTTCTCTAAGATTGATTTAAGGTCAGGGTATTACCAGTTGAAGGTGAAGGATGTTGATGTGCCAAAGACAGCTTTCAGGACAAGGTATGGGCATTATGAGTTTCTTGTGATGCCGTTTGGCTTGACAAATGCTCCTGCAGCTTTCATGGACATGATGAATCGAGTATTTCATGAATACTTGGATAAGTTTGTTGTGGTGTTCATTGATGATATCCTCGTGTACTCGCGTACTGAGGAGGAGCATGAAGAGCATCTGAGGATTGTGTTGCAAGCTTTGTTGGAGAATCAGCTTTATGCCAAGCTGAGCAAGTGTGAGTTCTGGCTTAGAGAAGTGGTGTTTCTTGGTCATGTGGTTTCTGCTGAAGGGATTCGTGTTGATCCTCAGAAGATTGAGGCGGTGATGAATTGGAAGGTTCCTAAGTCTGTTCATGAAGTCCGTAGTTTCCTTGGTTTGGCGGGATACTACCGGAGGTTTGTGGATGGGTTTTCAAAGATTGCTGCACCTTTGAAGAAGTTGTTGCAGAAGGATGTTAAGTATGAGTGGACGGAAGCGAGACATCAAGCTTTTGAGAAGCTTAAGGCAGCTTTGACGCAAGCTCCGATCTTGGTTCAACCTGAATTAGGGAAAGAGTTTGTGGTGTATAGTGATGCGTCCTATGTTGGTTTGGGATGCGTGTTGATGCAAGAGGGTAGGGTGGTGGCTTATGCATCGCGGCAGTTGAAAGTGCATGAGCGCAATTATCCTACGCATGATATTGAGTTGGCTGCAGTGGTTTTTGCTTTGAAGATCTGGAGACATTATCTGTATGGTGAGAAGTGTACTGTGTGCACTGATCACAAGAGTTTGAAGTATCTGATGTCTCAGAAGGAGATGAATCTTAGGCAGTGACGTTGGTTGGAGTTGCTCAAGGATTATGATTTGACGATTGAGTATCACCCTGGAAAAGCCAATGTTGTAGCGGATGCCCTGAGTAGGGAGATAGCTGTTGAGTTGAGGGCTATGTTTGCCAGTTTGAGTATTTCGCGTGATGGTGGTCTTGTGACTGAGTTGCAAGTGAAACCATCTTTGGTTCAGTTGATTAAGGAAAAGCAGTTGTTGGATGATTCCTTGGTACCTCATGTTCAGGATATCGCGGAGGGTAGGTCTTCGGATTTCTGTTTTAATGATGATGGAGTGTTGTGTTTTGGGGGTCGGATAGTGGTGCCCAATGATGTTGAGTTGAGGCGTGCTATTCTGACTGAAGGTCATAGTAGTCCTTTTGCTATGCACCCTGGTAGTACTAAGATGTACAGTGATCTTCGTGATGAGTACTATTGGGTGGGTTTAAAGAAAGATGTTGCTGAGTTTGTAAGTAAGTGCATGGTGTGTCAGCGAGTTAAGGCTGAGCATCAGTTTCCTTCAGGTTTGTTGCAACCGTTGAGAATTCCTGAATGAAAGTGGGAAAGGAATACCATGGATTTTGTATCTGGTTTACCTTTGTCGCCATCGAAGAAGAATTCGGTGTGGGTGATTGTGGATCGCCTGACGAAGTGTGCGCATTTCTTGCCTGTGCATACTACGTACACTTTGGATAAGCTTGCGGAGCTGTACACTGCTGAGATTGTGCGGCTGCATGGTGTGCCAAAATCGATTGTGTCGGATAGGGATCCGAGGTTTACATCGCGTTTCTAGCAGTGTTTGCATCAAGCTTTGGGTACACGGTTGAATTTCAGTACATCCTATCATCCTCAGTCGGATGGTTAGTCCGAGCGTGTTATCCAGGTTTTGGAGGATATGTTGAGGTGCTGTGTGATCGAGTTCCAGGGCTCTTGGGAGAAACATTTGCCTTTGGTGGAATTTGCCTATAATAACAGTTATTAGGCAAGTATTCAAATGGCACCTTATTAAGCTTTGTACGGGAGGAAGTGTAGGACTCCTCTTTGTTGGGCTGAAACAGGACAGAAGTTAGTTTTGATGCCGGCTTTGTTGAAAGGAACCACCGAGAAGGTGAAGCTCATTTGTGAGCGTTTGAAGGCAGCTTCTGATCGGCAAAAGTCTTACGCGGATTTGAAGCGTAAGGAGATTGAGTATGCGGTGGGTGACCGTGTGCTTTTGAAGGTTTCGCCTTGGAAAAAGGTGATGAGGTTTGGCCGAAAGGGTAAGTTGAGCCCTAGGTACATTGGACCATACGAGGTGATTGAGCGCGTGGGTCCTGTTGCGTATAAGTTGAGGTTACCGCAAGAGTTGGAAAAGATTCATGATGTGTTTCATGTTTCTATGCTCCGGAAGTATAGATCGGATCCTTCACATGTGATGCCTGTGGAAGAAGTGGAATTGAATCTGGATTTGACCTATGATGAGGAACCGGTGAAGATTCTGGATTCGGATGGTAAGGTTCTTCGAGGCAAGACCATTGAGTTGGTAAAGGTGTTGTGGAAGCATCATGGTGTTGAAGAAGCCACGTGGGAGCGGAAGGATGACATGCTGAAGCAGTTTCCGTATCTCTTTCCTTCAGGTAAATTTCGAGGACGAAATTTCTTAAGGGGGGAGAGTTGTAACACCCCAATTTTGGGCTTAGAAGTTTTGCGTTGGTCCGGTTCGGTCGGATTGCGGTTCGAATATAAAAGGGTGAATTTAGGAAAGCCTAGTTCGGGTTGCATTAAAAATATGGAAAAATATCTTAAAATCCTCTTTTATTATATATAAGAGAATGGTGGAATCAATTTTGCAAAATGAGGTTTGGAAGAGTGGCATTTTGGGTTAGTGACTAAAATGTAATTTTTGAAAACTGTGTGACTATTTTAAAAAGGATTGAAACTTTGAATCTTTAAGGAGCTATTTACCCAATAAGAGTTTCTCCAGATTTTTCTTAATGTTAATTAATTAATTAATGGTTTTAATAAAGTGTAAAAAGGAGGGAAAATATATTTTGGCATTTTTAACTAACTTTTGCTAAATTTCAATTTTCCTTTTCTCTCAACTTTTCTCTCAACCTAAACACATTTCTCCAGCAAACTTTCCTTTGATTTTGACATCTAAAGATTAGATTTCAACCATCATTTGATCTCTAATCCTTTCTTCAACAAAACCTTAGCATTTGCTTATTGGATTTTCAAGAATCTTGGTTCCAAAAAGGGAGAAACTCAAGTTTTGAGGGGAGACATCTTCGGATCTTTGTGGTGGTGATCCGGAAGCTTGATCGGTGTTTCGACAAGTAGCGAAACGGAATCGGTGAGTGGATTTTGGTTTTCAGCTTTGAAACCAGTGTTTTGAAGGTTTGGGAGCTTAGTTTAAGTCTAAGCAACTTAGCTAAGCTCAAGAGTAAGTTTTCGGAAAAACTCTCTTGTTGATGAACCATGAGTTGGTTGAATGCAATGTGATTTGTTTGCATGTTTTAAATTCTGTTTTGAAAGCATATTTGAGCATGTTTATCGCTGGTTTTATAAGCCATGTGTTGTAGGATGCTCAAGGGAAGAGATCCTAGTTTTTGAACATTGTTAAATGTGGTTTTGATGCAAAATGATGCATGTTGATTATGGCTTTACTAAATGCTTTAAAACAGTGGAATATTGATGTTAAATGATGAATATTGGCAAGTGATGTTTTGAGAAAGGTTAAGAACACTATGGTGGTTAAAAGTCCATAGGTGGTTCTTGTTTTAAGAACAACATGGTGGTTAAAAGTCCATGGTTGATTCTTGTTAAGGTCACAAAGGTGGTTAAAAGTCCTTGTGTGAGCCTTGTGTATTTAAGAACACCATGGTGGTTAAAAGTCCATGGGTGATCCTTGGTTAAGGTCACAAAGGTGGTTAAAAGTCCTTGTGTGAACCTTGTGTATTTTAAGAACACCATGGTGGTTAAAAGTCCATGGGTGATTCTTGTGCTAAGGACACAATGGTGGTTAAAAGTCCATGTGTGGTCCTTGTGAATTGTAAGATCACAATGGTGGTTAAAAGTCCATGTGTGGATCTTGTGTTGATCGTATCACTTGTGGCCAATATGACATGTTAATAATTTGAAGCATGAAATGCGTGTTTTAAATGCTTATGTGCATGAATAAATGTTGTTTTGGACTAAGGTTTATAAAGGTGTTTTATAAATGCATTATTGAGTTGTTTTAAATGAGCATTCCTCACTAAGCTATTTGCTTACGCTCTCTCTTTTCTTAAACCAATAATGCAGAGCATTGAAGTGCATAAGGGGCAGCAAGGAAGCCAAAAATCTAAGTGAAGGTTTAAGCTCATGTATGGTGAATGATTTCCTAACACTATTAGCTTTTGGCATTTGGCAATGGGGAACCTATGTTGTTGTTTTGGGAGATGTTTTGGACTCCCTAAGTTGGTTTCATGTTGTTGTTGATGATGGAACATGTATTTGGCCTTTGGATATTGGTTTTAGTGTTTTGGTGCTTGAATGGTTTTCTAATAGGATGCATGCCTATAGTATTGGGGACTTGCTTAATTGATGCCATGTTTGAGTATGGTTGATGCAATTATGTTCCTTGAATGTTTAATGACTTGCTGGTATAATTTGGTTGCCTTTGGAGCATGTTTGATGGGTCAATTGTGTGATAAACTAGCAAAATTTCTGCAATCTGGGTAGGCCGTATCGGAACGGGTGCTACCGTTTCAAAATAGGGGCCTGAAATGGCCTAGGCGTTTCGAAACGAGAGGAACCGTTTCGGAGCGGAAATGCTACTGCCAGGCCCTGTTCCGATACTTGTTTCGGAACGGTCCCGCGTTTCAGAACGGATCATCCCCGTTTCGGAACACCCGACCGTTGGGCACTGAAATTGACGGTTATATGTTTTGTAATCTTTGCGTTTTGGTCCTGAATCTTGTTTATGCAATTAAATGAGTTTGAGATGCCCGTTTGAGCTGAAATTTGGCAGAGAATCATGAAAGATGATTAATTTCATATTGGTAACTTTTAATTGGGCTAAGTCCTTATAATTTTCAGAATTTGCAATTTGGTCCCTAAGTTCATGTTTTGTGCAATCGAGTCCCTAATTGTGTTCTGATTGCTGTGATCCTTGAGCATGCTGTTGTTATGAACATATCTAGGATTAATGTGCATTTAGACAAGATTTAAAAAAAAGGGTTGTTAATCAAGGTTGACTTTCGGGTTGACTTTGGTTTTCCCCGTGTAAACTTCTTAATTCGGTTCAACTGTCTGGGCCGGGTTAAGGGGGTTACATTACAAACCATTAAAAGGTATCACTAGTCATTAAAATCACAATTATCATGCAAACCATACATGATCACACATACTAACATAGGAAATTTCATTAAAAATGCTTAAAGTACAAAATACTGTTCTAGCAAGATGCTCATCAAGCCATGTCAAGCTATCATACCATTCACAACAAAAAAAGAACCATTGCAAGACCACTAAGCTTGACTTACATATTTACAACAAAAAGAATGAGGCTTACAAACTAGTTACAAAACATGATACTATCCTCCAAACTAGAAATCAAGGATCATACAATAAGTTCAAACACCATCGGAGATTAAGACTACAACAAAAAAAATGAGATGAACACCTAAACAGATTTCAAAGTCACCATCTAGGAGTCTAAAAACAAGACTTAGATCATACATTTTCTTGACTTGTGATTTGCTGCGATCCGAAGAGCTAGCTTTAAGCCCAAGCTATCCTGCTATTGGGGAAGAAGGAAACAAAGGAGCGTTAAGTACACAATTGTACTTAGCGAGGTAATACTAAAACTAATTCATTCTTTAATTAACTTATGATCATCCTTTAGTTTACTTAGCTAGGCTTATTAGCATCCAAAGCATCACCTAACTAAGCTTAGCATATTCAAAAATCAATTGATTTCATACATATCTTATACAAAACATCCATAGCATAAGGTCATACCATTTCAATATACATCATGTTTATCACCATGCTTCACATACAAACAAGCAAGAGTTATTCAAACATATTGTTGAATCATCAATCATTCATGAGAAAAATCATAGAATATATTAGGTATGTTATTCGAATAGGATCATTACCCATTGTCCATGAATCAAACATTTCAACATACCAGTTTGCATTATAATTTCATTCAAAAGTACCAATGTCCACATTGCACATATACCAAAAATTCTAGCATATCGCATTGCTTCATAACTCATTCGAAAGGACCAATGTCCATTATACTCATTTATCAAATATAAATCATTTCATAGCATTTCAAATATTATCTCATTTATCCACTTCATAAGCTTCTAATAATCATGTGTATTTCATTTAATTGCCCTAGGTAGAGTAGAAGGATTAGGTAAGCAAGTCAATAGGGGGTACCAAGTACCAAACAGGGGTTTCCTAAGCAACAAGTCAGGGGATGTTCAATAGCATAAATGTTTCTTGGACACCAATCAAGATCTCATTTGATCAACAAGTTCGGAGAGAACACAAAGTACTAAACATGGGTTGCGCTAAGCAACAAAGCAGGGGAGCTCAGACTCTAGGCATGCCTTTATACCCAAGACCTCTAATCGACCAAGGGCTTTAAAATCTTTCCAATTATCACACACTTCATTTATATCATCCATCAATTAGTTTATCACATTCATATTGCATAATTCAAGATACATGCTTATCATGACATGTAATTTCATCATTTCATACAAGCCATACAAAAGAGTTTCATAACACATTCGAACATCATCAATTCATTGGTAAAACATCAGCATCTCATGCATTTACAACTCATATCAAACATAGCAATTAAATCTCACAAGGGCAGTCCACATTTACATAAAATCAAAGCAACAACAATGATTCATTTCATGCTTCCATTTCTATTTTAGCCTCATTCCCTTACTAAACAAGTTACCAACTTTGAATTAAGTCCAATTCATGCATAACATATAATTTACATAAAGAAAATAAGTTGGTTAAGACACTAGTCCAAACCCTAAAACAATTACACTCACAATACTCCTTTTAAGCTTGATCTTTGATTATAATGCCTTTGTTTCTCCCCCTTAATTGACCAATCTTTGCCTCCTCCAAATATTCTTCACAAATTTGATCTTAACACTCAAACAAAAAGCATGCACAAACCATATTAGAGAACAATTCAATCACATTAATTCTTTAACACAATTACAAACATTCACCTTCAAAATTGTTTTTCATTTAATTAGTTGGATGACCAGTTACCATTTTGACCATAACTTCTTACTCACTAATCCAAATTTCACTTACCATACACCTTTAGAAAGATAATAAACTTCGTTTTCCAACCATATAAATCCCATATTTTTATCTATTCTGTGTTAATACAGTTTAATACTTATACATAACCATTTTAACAATCCTGGACAGCTTGTACTGCTTAACTTCTTTAATCTATAACTTCTAACTCACATACTGGAATTCAATTCCGTTTTATTTCAATGATAATAGACATTATAAAGTTCATATCATAAAAGTTTCCGCACAAAATACATTATATCCTATTTTTTGCGAGTTTTCAAAGTGACAGCTCAAGGCTTAGATTTTCTGGACAGCTTACTCCTTATACACTTTAAATTTAAATTTCACTTATTTACCTCACTTTATTCCCAAAACCATTTATAACATGATTCACACTATCCTTTAAAATCATTTTTAAGTTCTTAGTAATTCCTATAACTAACAGACAAGTCCTCAATTTCATGAAATTTCCAGATTAGTCATATTCTCATGCTTCAAGTGACTAGCTTCCTTAATTCACCAAGTTAGACCATTTAAAGTTCAATTCAAGTCTCCATACTTATTCTTATATGATTCCCTGATTCTAAACTCTAAGTTAAGTGCTAAATTTTATGTAGTTCAGGTCCTTGAATGTATTGATTTTAATCAAAATAGTCCCTAATTCCATTTTATTATACTACACGTCCAACTTTAATCCCAATCAAAATTTCCCTATTCAAGTTCATTTTTACAGCAACCTAAGGCTTGTTCCTTATATAATTAACACTTTTATACAACTTTGTCCTAATAGAAATTTTCCAGTTTGGTCCCTAACTATCTCAAATTTTCAATTTAATCTAGAACTCATTTACATCTAACCATTCAAAAATTCTAGCATTTCAACTCATTTTAATCACAATAATTCCTACAATATTCATGCTTAAATTAACTTAAAAATTTACTCAAGTAATTTGCTTATATTCGAACAACTAAGAGAAGAAGAATAAAACACTTACTTCTTAAATTTGCAATCATTAGATAACCTCTCTTCTTCCTAGCTCAATTTCATCAACATGCATGAGTTTTCTTCTTCCATTAAAGCAAAAATTTCAAAATTTTCTTTCAAGCTTTCTTTCTCTCCTTTCTCTCTAAGTTCATGGCAACAGTAGGAAAGGTAGGAGAAGGTGGACATATTCCTTAATTTGGGGATTATGTTGCTTTATTGATTTACCCAAATGCCCTCCCCTTGTATTCTAATATTACTTTTGACTAAGGCCAGCCCAAAGAATCATAATATTTAGCATGAAAATTATATATTTTGTTTCCTCTTTAATTTGGTCATTAATCATGAACATATATAATTTCCATCTTCTTACAATTTGGCCCGATTTTCACTAAGTTTGTCCATATCTATTCTAATTATTTTAACTCACCAAATTTCTTAGTTTGATCATTTTATAATTAAATTAGTGTTGCACTAAATTATCATCTTGACTCACTCATTCATTCCTTCAATTCGAATACCCAATTTTCTTAAACTTCGAGTTAATACAATAATTGCTAACTGAAGGAAATTCAGGGACTAAATTGAATCAATTGCTTAATTTTAACTTATTTACTTCCAAAGAATAAACTGATACTCTAATTTAATGCGTAAATTTCTAGGACGGAAAGGTGGATGTTACATCCTTCACAAAATGGCATTAAAAACTAGCATCATCAATGCTCAAAACATGCTTTAAAACAATAATCAATCCACATTCAATTCAAGTGCATTTCCAACAAAAACATAGCACATTCCGAGAGAGACTTTCGATTTACTTACTCTTGAGCTTAGCTAAGTGTTTGAAACTTACACTAAGCTCCCAACACCATGCTCAAAGCATTACAAAGCTGGAAAATCCATTTTCACTCACCGATACGTGAAACCTCGCTCGCCGACGCGAAGATCACCTTTCTGAAGCCTTAAAAAATGCTTCGCTTGCTACCGGATCATGATCCCCTATTTTTAGAACATCAAAACATAGATCCAAATGCATTAAAATGCATTTCAACACCAGCAACTAAATACAAACTCGTTGCTCACCAAAACTACACCAATTTACCCATCGAAACACCCGAAAACTCAATCGATTGCTTCCTAAACCAAGCCCAGCCAACATACATCACTTCCAACCAATATTAAACACCAAAACACATCTAAAAGCAACCTAAACCCATCCTTATACCCCCAGCAAGAATAAAACCATCAAACCACATCAAAAACCCAACTAAAACAATTAAGAAACACAAGGATCTCAAGGATTTCAGGATGTATGTTATCAAAACTCTTTTTCAACATAATAATCATCTCAAAACTTAATTAAAATCATTCCAAAACGAGCTCAATATAAACACTCCGAAAATAAAGATTTAAACCATGATTTTGCAAGATTTTAATCTTAAATCAAAACTATAAACAAAACTCAGCCAAAACAACATTTAAGAGCCAAAGATCTTGGGATTTCAATAAAAAACCTAGATTGAAGGTTGAGAATGGGATTTACCTCCAATCCTTGCCTTCCTTAAAGATTAATTTAGAAATCAGAGAGAGAGTGTTTGGGAGAAAAGACATTTGGAGAAATGGTTGAGAAAATAGATTTTGCTGAAATAAGAGTTAGTTACGTCAAAAACTTTTCATTAAACCATTTTAGCAATTTAATATAATAAAATCCTTTTTATTTAATCATCTAAAAATTATTTAAAACACATGTCAATTTAAGGAAGGTTTAATTGCACCAAAGCTCCCTAAAGATTCTAAGATTTTCGACTCCTCTTTTGAAATTACATTTTCCACAATTTTGAAACTTTACATTTTGGTCACTACCCAAAATGTACCACTTCCAAAGCTCTTTTTGTAAAATTGATTTGACCAACACTTTAAACATTATTTTAGAGGATTTTAGCAAATTTTTTTCATATTTTTATCCTTTCCCGATTCTTGGTTTCCCTGAACCACCTAATACGATTCGAACCGTTTCCGACCGGTTGATCCGATGTCTATAACCTCTAGGCCCAAAACCTAGGAATTACAAATGTGAAGTGCACTATATATAAAATTCGTGCGTGAGATAAATTCTTCGGTTTCATAATACAAGTTGTGTTATTGTGATGCGAGTGATATGAGTTGTGCTATCACCAACGGGCAATGCGGGCTATGGAAACCCAACCGAAGTGATATTGTGGTGAGGTTTTTTTCACCATGTAGCTTGATGGGGGTTGTTCCATCAAGGTGTCCGCTTATCCTAGCAACATGTTAATGATGCCGGTATACTCATTCGCTTATGGTTTTAATATGAGCTTGGTAAACTCATATGGTTATGTTTATATGCTTGGAGCATGTGGAATGAATTGGAGCCGATAGGCTTGGTTTGCATATGTGGTTTACATATGGTTTATGCATGGTTGATGCATGTTTCGTGCCTATGGCATGTGTTGTTCAGTTGCTTATACTTGATTTAAGTATGGTTTTTTGGAAAGGAAATGATTTGCGAAAGTGGTTTTAAGAAAGTGTTTTGGTTTCCAAAATGAAGTTGGTTTCAAAAACTGCATTGTTCTAGTTGGTCTTGAGCCCCACCCACTAAGCTTCGTAGCATACGCTCTCTTTTCCAACAATGCAAATCCGTAGACTATCTTGGAAGGCAACAGTGCAAGGAGGTGAACCAAGTGTCCGCTTCAAGCTCAAGTATGGTTTCGTTTCGATAATAGTGTGTGTGGAAAAGGGAATATACATTGTTCTTGGTTTTGGGAGTGTTTTGTAAACTCCTTGTTTTAAGAGCATGTTTGTTATGCCTTGGTTGGCTTGTTTATACCTTGGGCTTTATGGTTTTGACTTTCTAGATTGTTTTGCTTAATACATGGATCTTGATGTTTGTATCTTGTCATTGTTAAACATGAGATGGGCCTCTTGCTTGAATGTTTGTTTGATTACTTGACCTTGGTGTTTGTATGCCTATCTTGTTGTTATGTTGTTACTTGTGTTGATTGGAACCAAGGGAAATGACCTTGGAGATGCTTGGTTTTCAGATTTCCTGTTACTGCAGTAGGGTGTTTCAAAACGGGCTTGAAGGTTTCGGAACGGCCCTTGTTTTGGCCTTTGAGTTTCGGAACAAGTATCGAAACAAGCTTTGTAGGGCCGGAACGAGTCTAAGCCTTTTTAGAAGAAAAGCTCTCTGGGAAGATTCGTACCGATACCAGAGAGGGTGTTCTGAAACAGGGGTCGTTGGAAGTTGGTTAAGAGCATCTTTAAAGTAATTTTTCTTGCGTTTTGGTCCAAGCTTAATGTGTTATAAATCATGTTTGATCGTGGGCATGTTTCGTGTTGCATTTTAGCATGAAAGTATGATATGAGACTAATTCCAAAGTGATCATCTTAATTTCATTGTAGGTCCATGTTTTATGCTAGTTTTGCCTTTTAGTCCCTGGTTGCTCGGTTGATCGTTTGATGCTCTTTTGTTGTGTTTCTTCCACTATGTGTTCTTGAAATATAAGGTTTAATCCGAGCATCTAGAAAAGATATTAATCAACACATTTAAGGTTGCTAATCGGAGGGAAATCTCTGGAATTTTCTTCGGTTAGTTCTGTGTGATCCGCTCGATACGGTTTGGTGGCTAGGTCAGGTCGAGAGGGTTACATCTGTTGGTATTAGAGCCATGTGCGGAAAGGCTTGCGTTGGTTGTCGTGCAACTGGAAAGGTAAGTGAGGTAGGTGTGTTTGTTTTTGGTGTTTGCTTGCTGTGCAAGGTACCCATTGCCACATACTTCTATCAGGAACATTTTTGTAAAATACTTGAGCACCTTGGACCCTTGACATTGCTGACCCGAATCATTTCCTTTTGTTTTATCTGTTGTTGTTGTAGCATTGCATTTGTTTATCATAGTTAGACCTAGAAGAGGCTAGGTGGGTGTTGAGCCACGGGAGGATCAAGTTGAGGATGTAGGGCATCCACAAGAGGGAGATTTACCTCCTCCCCCTCCTCCTACTCTAGTTGGTGGAGAAGATGTGCGAGGTGAGGAGCCTCGTGGTGGGCAAGGACAGGCTGGAGCTGATATGAGCCTGTTGATTCAGGCTATTGCTGGGGCTTTTTAGTCTGCGATGGCTGGGTAGTAGTTGGCTGCACCGCAACATGGACAGAGGGATGGGTTGCCCCTTGAGAGACTCTGTAGTTTGGGTGGAGTAGAGTTCCGTGGGTTATCGCCCGAGGGAGCCGAGGCATGACTAGCGAGTACTACTAGTATTTTGGGTCAGATGGAGTGCAGTGATGCACGGTAGCTTGGTTGTGTGGTATCTTTGCTTCAAGGTGATGCGTATGTTTGGTGGACTACGATCACCACAGGTATGGCTACCGCAAATATCACTTGGTATTTCTTCCATTTTGCCTTTCAAAAGAAGTATCTAGGGTTGAGATATCAAAATGAGAAGAAACGTGAGTTCATGGGTTTGGTTCTGGGAAGCATGACAGTTTCAGAGTATGAGATCCAGTTTGTCATATTGAGTTAGTATGCGACCGAGCTAGTCCCACTGAGAGGGGACGTTGTGAGAGGTTTCGGTACGGATTGACTGAGGGAGTAAAGACTTACATGTTGCTTGCTGATTATTAAGATTTTGATGTGTTGCTCGCCTGAGCCAAAGATATAGATCATAGTCTTGGTTTATCTGCTAGAGGAGGCGGGTCTAGTTCAAGGAAACGGCCTGTAGAGTGAAATCGTGATCATGCCAAAGGGCACAAGGACAAGAGGCAACATTTTGACCACAGACGTAGGGGTGGTAACCCCGAGCGTGGCCATCAAGGCCAAGGTTTTGCTTATCGTGCACCCGAGTGCACAAAGTGTGGTAGATCTCATCCGAGAGAATGTTGGGGAACCTATGGTATATGTTGGCGTTGTGGATCGAAGGATCATCTCAAACGAGATTGTCCCCAGCTAGCTAGAGGTGGTCAGGCACCGATACGAGCTGCCAAGTTTTAGCGAGGCCGTGTGCACAACCGACAGAATTTTCAGCCACGGAACGATAGTCAGAGGAATGTGGCGCACATAGTCGTTGTTCAGCCCGAGAGAGGTAGACTAGCGAGGGTGTATGTACATAGAGAGGGTAGGAACGACACTAATGTTATCCCAGGTAATTTCATGTTACAGTCTTTGGCATTGTTTTCATTGATTGATTCTGGTTCTCACATTCTTATATTCTGAGTGAGCATGCTAAGATGTTGGACATACCATGTGCAATTCTTGACATGGGTATGAGTGTGACTTATTCATTCGGTGAGACAGTTATGGTCAGAAAGATGTATCAGACGTATCCATTGTTAATTCAGGGTCACGTGTTTTCGGTTGACATGATGAAGTTTTCATTCTACGGGTTTGATCCGATTTTGGGAATGGATTGGTTAGTGGAACACAAGGCTAAGGTAGATTTCGAGACTAAGCGAGTGAGGTTGAGGTTATCTGACAATTACGAGGTGGTGGTGGTTGGTGAGAACGTTATGTTCTTATCCAACGTTGTGTCTGCTATGGAAGCTCAGAAGATGATGGACCAGGGATCTCAAGCATGCTTAGCCTATGTGATGAATCCGAATATGAGTACAATTCGACCAAAAGACATTAGCACAGTTTGCGACTTTCTGGAGGTATTTCGGAAGAGTTTCCTGGTTTGCCACCGGATGAGAAGTTGAGTTCGCCATTGAGTTATATTTTGGTTCTGCTCCTGTATCGATTACTCTGTATCGGATGGCTCCGAAAGATTTGAAAGAACTAAAGACTCAGCTTTAGGAATTATTAGATTGTGGTTTTATCCGTCTGAGTATATCACCTTGGGGGTGCACCCTGTACTGTTTGTTAAGAAGAAAGATGGAAGTATGCGTATGTGTATTGATTACCTTCAGTTGAATAAATTAAATGTGAGGAACACGTATCCTTTGCCGAGAATAGATAATTTATTTGATCAGTTACGAGATGCATCATTGTTTTCAAAAATAGACTTGAGATTCGGGTACTATCAGTTGAAAGTAAAGGAACAAGACATACCGAAGACAACTTTTCGTACACGTTATGGACACTATGAGTTTTTTGTAATGCCGTTCGAATTAACTAATGCAACAACCACATTTATGGACATGATGAACCGTGTGTTTCATGAGTTCCTAGATCAGTTAGTTGTGGTGTTCATTGATGATATTTTGATTTATTCGCGCACTGAGAAAGACCATGATAGGCATTTGCGACTTGTGTTGAAGACTTTGCTAGACAATCAGTTATACGCAAAGTTGATAAAAATGTGAGTTTTGGATTAGAGAGGTAGTCTTTCTAGGTCATGTTGTATCAACAAATGGCATTAGAGTTGATCCTAAGATAGTGGAAGCTATTGTGAATTGGAAGCAATCGAAGTCCGTGACCGAGATTCGTAGTGTCCTAGGCTTAGCGGGCTACTACCGTCGGTTTGTAGAAGGGTTTTCAAAGATAGCTGCTCTGTTGACGAAATTGTTACAAAAGGATGTTAGATATAAGTGGATAGAAGCGAGGCATATAGCTTTTGATCGATTGAAAGATGCTTTGACCAGAGCACCCGTGATAGTACAACCAGTAACAGGGAAAGATTATGTGATTTACAATGATGCATCGTATGTAGGTTTAGGGTGTGTATTGATGCAAGATGGGAGAGTTGTTGGATATACGTCAAGACAACTAAAGATTCATGAAAAGAATTACCACACGCATGATATTGAGTTAGCCGCTGTTGTATTTACTTTGAAGGTGTGGAGACACTATTTGTATGGTGAGAAATGCACAGTGTATACTGATCACAAGAGCTTGAAATATTTGATGTCTTAGAAAGATTTGAATCTCCGACAACGTAGATGGCTTGAATTGTTGAAGGACTATGATCTTACTATTGAGTACCACCCAAGTAAAGCCAATGTGGTAGCCGATGCTTTTAGTAGGAAAGTGAGAGTTAAGCTTCGAGCAATGTTTGCCATATTGAGTTTCTCACATGAAGGTGGATTAATTGCCGAATTACAGGTGAAACCTTCGCTAGTACAACTGATCCGTGGGAAAAAAATTGCAAGATAGTTCTTTGGCTTCATATGTTCAGGACATTGCGGAAGGTAAACCACCGAATACAGTTTCAGTAATGATAATGTTTTATGTTTTAGAAATAGAGTTGTTGTGCCTGATGATACCGATTTGAAACACACCATTTTGAGTGAAGAACATACAAGTCCGTTTACTATGCATCCGAGTAGCACGAAGATGTACCGAGACTTGAAGAATGATTATTTCTGTGTTGGTTTGAAAAAAGATGTGGCCGAATTCGTGAGTAAATGTATGGTCTGCCAGCGAGTGAAGGCCAAACATCAGTTTCCTTCAGGATTGTTACAGTCTTTGCGGATTCCGGAATGGAAATGGGAGAGAATAACTATAGATTTTGTATCGGGTTTTCCGTTGACTCCTTTGCGAAAGAATTCAGTTTGGGTGATAATGGATCGAGTCACCAAGAGTGCACATTTCCTAGCCGTCAATACGACTAATTCTTTGGATAAATTGGATGATTTGTATATCCGTGAGGTATTGAGGCTGCATGGTGTACCGAAATTGATTGTATCGTACAGAGATTCGAGGTTGACATCGAGGTTTTGGGGTTGTTTGCATAGTGCACTAGGTAGCTGGTTGAATTTCAGTACTTCGTATCATCCTCAGTCAGAGCGAGTAATACAAGTGTTTGAGGATATGTTGTGCTGTGGTGTTATTGATTTTCAGGGTTCGTAGGAGAAACACCTATTGTTGGTCGAGTTTGCTTACAACAACTATCAGGCTAGTATTCATATGGCACCGTATGAGGCTTTGTATGGTAGAAGGTGCAGGACTCCTGTTTGTTGGGCAGAAGCTGGACATAAATTTGTATCATTACCTGTAATGCTTAAAGGCACTATCGACAAAAATCTTATGCGGATTTGAAACGTCGAGAAATTGAGTATGCCATGGGTGAGAAAGTCTTTTTGAAAGTATCTCCAAGGAAGAAAGTGATGAGATTCAGTAGAGAAGGTAAACTGAGTCCGAGATTCATTGGTCCGTATGAGATCGTCAGACGAGTTGGTCATGTTGCTTATAGATTGAGTTTGTCTCCGAAACTAGAGAAGATTCATGATGTATTCCACGTTTCGATACCTCAGAAGTATAGATCAGATCCGTCGCATGTAATGCCCGTTTAAGAAGTTGAATTGAATCCAGATTTGTCGTATGATGAAGAGCCGATTGAGATATTAGCTTTGGACAACAAAGTTCTGCGTGGTAGATCCATTGAATTGGTCAAAGTGAAGTGGCGACACCAAGGTGTTGAAGAAGTCACTTGAGAGAGGAAATACGACATGAAACGCCAATTTCCGCATCTTTTCCCATCAGGTAAATTTCGAGGACGAAATTTCTTAAGTGGGGGAGATTTGTAACATCCCGGTTTTGGGTCTAGAAGATTCGGTAAGGTTTCGAGGTCTGAAAAGTCGGTGTTGGGTGTTGTGGGTGAGTTCAGGGAAAGTGGTCTCCGGATGGTTGGAAAAATGTGAAATAAATTTCTAAGATCCTTAAATATTATATATAAGGCTTTGGTAAAATCAATTTTTGAAAAACGTTTTTTGATCCATGACATTTCGGTCTAGTGACCAAAATGTAAAGATTGCAAAATCTGTTTTTAGTGATAATTTTTTAAATGAGTCAAAACATAGAATCTTTAAGGAGCTAAATTGGCTGGGCCAATATAGTTATTTTCCCCTTTATTTTTGTCTATTCAAATATTTTAAAAAGGGTTTTATAATTAAAACTAAAAGTGTTTTCTCTTATTTCTCATTTCACGTTAAAACTCCATTTTGATGCTCTTCTCATTTTCTCTTTAGCCAAACAGCCATCTAGGCTTAATTTCTCAAACGTAAATGATGTTTCTTATTGATTTAATGCTTTCAAAAGGTTTTCCTATCTTTTATCTCTAAAACCCATGTTTTATTTCTAGTTTTCTCAAGTGTTTTTTGCTAATCAAGGGGAAATACTATCATTGGAGGTGAGCAACAAAATTCTCCTCTGATTTAAGGTTCTTTATTGATATTCCCATGTTTTTTGTTTTTTATTAATTAAGGTTAAGGTTTTCCTAAAGTTTCCTAATGAAAATTTTGTAAAATGAGCTCTTTGAGTTGATTTTCGTTGAGATATGTTAAATCTGAGTTTAATGTTGTTTTAGGATTTGTCTTTGGTGTGGAATAATGTTGAGATGATGGATGAATGATAGGAATCCCAAAATTGGGTTTTGTGTTAAAGTTTGATGGATGAAAAAGTGAATTTTTGTGTGAGTTTTGTGCTAAATCAATAGCTGATGGTATTTTGATGTTGGGTTGATGTTTTTAGATGTTTATTCATGTGTTTTGATGATGTATAATGCTTGGTTTTTGCTGGAAGTTGTCCGAGTTGAGTTTTCCAATATTTTCGGTTTGTTTCAAAAATGTTTTGATAGACGATTTGATTGGGTTGTTGAATCTTTGTTTTCCAGCAAGTTAGAGTATTGGAAACATCTCTAATCTTCAGTTTTGGGTTGGTTAGAAGTAGGGGTGGAAGATCCGGAATTGTTGGATTCATTTGTGAGTGAACCAGGAAGCTAAAAAAGTATTTCGGCTTGGTTTTGGTAGTCGCTGGTGAGTGGAAATGTGTTTAATGCCCTGACAAGGTCAAAGAAGCATTTTGGGAGTTTAGGTTGGGCTGTTAGGCCAATCCAAGCTCAAGAGTATGTTTTGAGTAATTTCGGTACTTTCGCCATTTTGCATGTTGATCATGTTTTGATCTTGAGCATATCATTTTAAATGATGTTTTCCATTGTTGTTGTGCATCAAATGCATGTTGTTGTTGTCGTCCCATGAGAATACCATGTGATTTATGAAAGTGTTGCTTGAGTTCATGCTAAGCATGGACTTGTGGTTATGGTATTTGGGATGTGCTTGGGGAGGTGATTATCCCGGTGTAAATAAGTGGAATGAAATGTTGCGATGAGTATATTGACACATGGGTTATATCGGATATATTGATTGATCAATAGGATGTGGCGTGCACTATATATAAAATTCGTGCGTGAGATATATTCTTTGGTTTCACAATAGGGGTTTTGCTATTGTGATGCGAGTGATAAGGGTTGTGTTATCACCAACGGGCAATGCAGGTTGTGGCATCCCGAACAAAGTGAGATTGTGGTGAGGGTTGTTTCACCATGTAGCTTGATGGGGGTTGTGCCATCAAGGTGTCCGCTTATCCGAGCAACGTGTCAATGATGCTGGTATACACATTCGCTTATGGTTTTAATATGAGCTTGGTAAACTCATATGGTTATGTTTATATGCTTGGATCATGTGGATTGAATTGGAGCTGATAGGCTTGGTTTTCATATGCGGTTTACATATGGTTTATGCGTGGTTGATGCATGTTTCGTGCCTATGGCATGTAACCCCCTTAACCCGGCCTAGACGGTTGACCCGAATTAAGAAAGTCACACGGGGAAAACCAAAGTCAACCCGAAAGTCAACCTTGATTAACGACCCTTTTTTTTTCTTTTTAATCTTATCTAGATGCACATTAACCCTAGTGGTGATCACACAAACATCATACTCAAAGATCACAAACATCAGAGATCAAACAGGGACCCAATTGAACAAATTACAACTTTAGGGACCAAATTGTAAATTCTGATAATTAAAAGGACTTAGCCCAAATTAATCTTACCAACTTGAAATTAGTCAGGTTTCATGCTTCTCTGTGAAATTTCAGCTCAAAAGGACTTCTCAAGCTCACACAATTGAATAAACAAGATTCATGACCAAAACGTAAATAATTCAAAACATATAACTGCCCATGTCAGCCCCCAACGGTCGACCGTTCCGAAACAGGTTGACCCTGTTCCGAAACACGGGCCGTTCCGAAACCAGTACCGCAATGGGGGTCTGGCAGAGGCCAAACCGTTTCGAAACGGTGCATACCGTTTCGGACCCCTGGGTTCATTCCAGGCACCCGTTCCGAAACGGTGCACACTGTTCCGAAACGCCTGCACAGATTTCAGCAAACTAGCATACCAAAACATGCAATTGATCATTCTAACGTGCTCCAAATGCTACCAAACTTTACCAGCATGCAATTCAACATATATAGGACACACTTGCATCATCAAATCATCAAAACAACATCATATGCAAAAAGCCCCAATTCTATAGGCATGCTTCCTACACAAGCTAGCTATTCAAGCACAAACTTCCACAACAAGCATATAATGATCCAATCTAAAAACCAGCATTCAAAACAACATTCAACATACTTAGGGAGTTCCAAACACCTCCCAAAACATACACATTGGTCCCCCATTGCCAAATCATCCAAAAGCTAAAATGTTTAACAAAAACCTTCCATACATTGAGCTCTACTTGTACTTGAACTCTTGCCCTTCTTGCTGCCCTTCAAGATACTCTAGTGCTCTGCATTATTGAATTTAGAAAACGAGAAGAGCGTAAGCAAAAGCTTAGTGAGACATGCTCCTTAAAAACCATTCAATAATGCAATTAAAACCATTTATAACATGCTTAAAATCAACCCTTGCACATGCTCAAAAGCATACTTAAAACAAGCAATCTCATGCTTCAATATAAACATTAAAACAAGCATCCCATGCTTCACAATATTCTTAACATGTCATATTGGCTCAAGTGATACATTTCATTTATTAAAACAAGTTCAACAACTTTCCCAAGGACTTTTAAACACCTTGGCCCCAAGGACTTTTAAACACCTTGGCCATGGACTTTTAAACACCATGAATAAGGACCACACAAGGACTTTTAACCACCTTTGTGTCCAATGCTTGAATTACCCCAAGGACTTTTAAACACCTTGGCCCCATGGACTTTTAAACACCATGGAAAGGATCACCTAAGGACTTTTAACCACCTTAGTGTCCGCAACAAGAACCATCCAAGGACTTTTAACCACCTTGATGTTCTTAAGTAACAAGGCTCACTCAAGGACTTTTAACCACCTTAGTGACCTTAACCTTTTCAAAACATCACTTGCCAATATACATCATTTTCATCATTTTATCCATTGTTTTAAAGCATTATAAACAAGCCATATTCATCATGCATTTAAAAGCATCAAACCACATCATTTCAATGTACAAAAGCAAGGAACTCCTACCTAGAGTTACCTTCAACATATGGCTTACATCATCAGCAAAAACCATGCTAAAACATGCTTTCAAAACAGTAATTAAAACATGCAAATCACCTTTTTGCATCACATCAAAATCATGGCCACCATTAGAGAGAAATTCCGAAAACTTACACTTGAGCTTAGCAAAGTTGTTTAGACTTAAACTAAGCTCCCAAAACCTTCAAACCTTGGTTTTAATGCTGAAAATCCAATTTCACTCACCGATTTCTACTTTGCTTCAAGCCAAAGCACCAAATCAAGCTTCCGGATCAACCAATCTTGGATCCAAAGATGCCTCCCATGTTTCAACACATCAAAGCAGAGGATTAATGCATCATCATGCATTAATTGCTTCAATGAAAGCACCTAAACTCGCTGCTCTCATCCAACCTCCATTTTCGGCCACCAAACACAACCGAAAATGCATCCAAACCACCTCTAAACAAAGCCCAACCATAAACCAGCAAAACCTCACTTCCATTAACATCATAAAACATCTAAAAACAACCTATTAACAACCTTATACCTCCAGCAACATCAGATCACCAAGATCACCTCAAAAACTACCTTGAAACACAAGCTAAACTTAGGAAACTCAACCTATCCGGGATTGCATCAATCAAAACTCAATTCCTTATCAATTTAGAGATCATTTAACATCAAAAACACCTCTCAAATCACAGATTACTCAGATCTAACGAAAATCATCAAAAATCATCAAAATCTTGCATAATAAGCCAAGATCCATTTCAACACTTTAAAACCTTTAATTAAACATCAATTAAGGATTGAAAACTTAGGAATTTCAGTAAAGAACTGATAGTTTAGAGGAGAAGGACGTTCTTACCTCCAAACTTGTGTTTCTCCACTTTTTGGAATGAAAACCCTTGATGAATCAAGTAGCAATTGAAGAGGTTTTGAAGATATGTTAATTAGGAATCAAAAGAGAGTTAAAAGGAGAGATTTAGGTGAGAAAATCAGAAACAATTCTCTGGAACTGGGGTGTTTGGGTTGAGAGAAAATGAGAGAAGAAAATTGAGAAGTTAGTTATGAAATTAGCCAAATGGCTTTTCCCTCCTTTTGATATACTTTAAAAATCAGAATTATAACTCAAAATATCTTAGAAAAATCTGGAGAAACCACTTTTGGATTAATAGCTCCTTAAAGATTCAAAGTTTCAACCCTTTATAAAACAGCCACCAAACTTGCGAAAATTACATTTTGGTCACTAGCCAAAATGTCACCCTTCCGAAACTCATTTTCCAAAATTGATTTCACAGTTCACTTAATTATATTAAAAGATGATTTTAGAACATTTTTCCATATTTTTAATGCAACCCGAACTAGGTTTTCCTAAATTCACCTCTTTAGATTCGAACAGCACTTTGACCGAACCGGTCAACGCCCAAGACTTCTAAGCCCAAAACCGGGGCGTTACAACTCTCCCCCCCTTAAGAAATTTCGTCCTCGAAATTTACCTGAAGGAAAGAGATAAGGAAACTGCTTCAGCATGTCTTCCTTCCGCTCCCACGTGGCTTCCTCAACACCTCGATGCTTCCACAGCACCTTCACCAACTCAATGGTCTTGCCACGAAGAACCTTACTATCTGAATCCAGAACCTTCACCGGTTCCTCATCATAGTTCAAATCCGGATTCAAAACCACTTCCTCCACAGGCATCACATGCGAAGGATCAGATCTATACTTTCGGAGCATAGAAACATGGAACACATCATGAATCTTCTCCAGCTCCTGAGGTAACCTCAACCGATACGCAACAGGACCCACACGCTCAACAACCTCATATGGTCCAATGTATCTAGGGCTCAACTTACCCTTCCGACCAAACCTCATTACCTTCTTCCAAGGCGAAACCTTCAAGAACACACGGTCACCCACCGCATACTCTATCTCCTTACGCTTCAAATCCGCGTAAGATTTCTGCCGGTCAGAAGCAGCCTTCAACCGCTCACAAATGAGCTTCACCTTCTCGGTGGTCGCTTTCAACAAAGCTGGCATCGAAACCAACTTTTGACCAGTTTCAGCCCAGCAAAGAGGAGTCCTACACTTCCTCCCATACAGAGCCTCATAAGGTGCCATCTGTATACTCGCCTGATAACTATTGTTATAAGCGAACTCAACCAAAGGCAGATGCTTCTCCCAAGAACCTTGGAACTCAATCACGCAGCATCTCAACATATCCTCCAAAATCTGAATAACCCGCTCAGACTGACCATCCGACTGAGGATGATAGGATGTACTGAAATGCAACCTTGTACCCAGAGCTTGATGCAAACACTGCCAGAAACGCGATGTGAACCTCGGATCCCTATCCGACACAATCGACTTAGGCACACCATGCAGCCTCACAATCTCAGCAATGTACAGCTCTGCTAGCTTATCCAAAGAGAACGTGGTATGCACAGGCAAGAAATGCGCACACTTCGTCAGGCGATCCACAACCACCCAAACAGAATTCTTCTTTGATGGAGACAAAGGTAAACCAGATACAAAATCCATGGTAACCCTCTCCCACTTCCATTCAGGGATTTTCAACGGTTGCAACAAACCAGAAGGAACCTGATGTTCAGCCTTAACTCGCTGACACACCAAACACTTGCTCACAAACTCTGCAACATCCTTCTTCAAACCCACCCAATAGTACTCATCACGAAGATCACGGTACATCTTAGTACTACCAGGGTGCATAGCAAAAGGACTACTATGACCTTCAGTCAGAATAGCACGCCTCAACTCAGCATCAGCAGGCACTACTATCCGACTACCAAAACACAACACACCATCCTCATTAAAACAGAAATCCGAAGGTCTACCCTCCGCGATATCCTGAACATGAGACACCAAGGAATCATCCAACAACTGCTTTTCCTTGATCAACTGAACCAACGTTGGTTTCACCTGCAACTCAGCAACAAGACCACCATCCCGCGATATGCTCAAGCTAGCAAACATAGCTCTCAGCTCAACAGCTACCTTCCTACTCAAGGCATCCGCAACAACATTAGCCTTTCCAGGATGATACTCTATCGTCAGATCATAATCCTTGAGAAACTCCAACCAACGCCGCTGCCTAAGATTCAACTCCTTCTGAGACATCAGATACCTCAAACTCTTGTGATCCGTGTACACAGTACACTTCTCACCATACAGATAATGCCTCCAAATCTTCAGAGCAAAAACCACTGCAGCCAGCTCAATATCATGCGTAGGATAATTGCGCTCATGCACCTTCAACTGCCGCGATGCATAAGCCACAACCTTACCCTCTTGCATCAGCACACACCCCAAACCAACATAGGATGCATCACTATAGACCACAAATTCTTTCCCTGATTCAGGCTGAATCAAGATAGGAGCTTGCGTCAAAGCCATCTTCAGCTTCTCAAAAGCCTGCTGTCTCGCTTCTGTCCACTCATACTTAACATCTTTCTGCAACAGCTTCATCAAAGGAGCAGCAATCTTGGAAAAACCATCCACAAACCTTCGGTAGTATCCCGCCAAACCAAGGAAACTACGGACCTCATGAACAGACTTGGGAACTTTCCAGTTCATCACTGCCTCAATCTTCTGAGGATCAACACGAATCCCCTCAGCTGAGACCACATGCCCAAGAAACACCACCTCCCTAAGCCAGAACTCACACTTGCTCAGCTTAGCATATAGCTGATTCTCCAACAAAGCTTGTAGCACAATCCTCAAATGCTCTTCATGCTCCTCCTCAGTACGCGAGTACACGAGGATATCATCGATG
Source organism: Hibiscus tridactylites (assembly GCA_958450335.1). Taxonomy (NCBI): domain Eukaryota; kingdom Viridiplantae; phylum Streptophyta; class Magnoliopsida; order Malvales; family Malvaceae; genus Hibiscus; species Hibiscus tridactylites. The sequence continues at coordinate 18,285,441 of OY288278.1, read as the reverse complement.
AACACCACAACGAACTTGTCCAAGTATTCATGAAACACACGATTCATCATGTCCATGAAAGCAGCAGGAGCAATTGTCAAACCAAACGGCATCACAAGGAACTCATAATGCACATCCACATCCTTCACCTTCAACTGATAATACCCTGACCTCAAGTCAATCTTAGAGAACACTGCAGCTCCCTGAAATTGATCAAAGAGATCATCAATCCTCGGCAAAGGATACCGATTCTTGATAGTCAACTTGTTCAGCTGACGGTAATAAATGCACATCCTCATAGTGCCATCTTTCTTCTTCACAAACAAGACAGGAGCACCCCCAAGGCGACACACTCGGCCGGATGAAACCACGATCAAGCAGCTCTTGCAACTGCGTCTTCAGCTCCTTCAGCTCCTTAGGTGCCATTCTATAGGGAGTAATGGACACAGGAGTTGTATTCTCATACAGCTCAATTCCAAACTCCACCTCTCGATTAGGAGGTAAGCCAGGCAACTCCTCAGGAAAAACACCAGGAAACTCCTTCACAACCTTGATATCTTGCACCCTCAACTCCTTAGAGCTAGGATTCATCACAAAATCTAGATAAGCTTCACAGCCCTGCCTCAGCATCCTACTCGCCTCCAAGGTAGAAACAACATTGGCAAGAAACTTCACATTCTCACCAACCACCACCACTTCATAATCATCCGCAAGCTTAAGCGAAACACGCTTATTCTCACAATCCACAACAGCACGATGCTCAGCAAGCCAATCCATTCCAAGGATCACATCAAAACCATAAAAGGGCAGCTCCATAAGATCAACATGAAAGACATGCTCTTGAACAACCAAAGGACACCTTCTATAAAGCTTTCGAGTCACAATAGTTTCACCAAAAGAACTAGTGACACGAACACCAACATCCAAAGACTCAACAGGTAAACCAAGCAATTCAGCATGCTCACGCAAAATGTATGAATGCGTAGATCCAGAATCAATCAAAGAAAGCAATGACAAGGATTGCAAAGTAAAGGTACCTGCAATCACATTTGCATCATTCCTTCCCTCGCGCTGAGCATACACCCTCGCTTGGCCTCCACCCTCAGGCTGAATAGCCACAACATGGGCTACTCCACGACCACCTTCCTCACGCCTCTGGAAATTACCACGGCCGCGCCCACGACCTCTCTGCGGTGCAGCAACAACAGGAGCACGCTCTTGGCCACCAGCCAACCTCGGACAATCTCGCCTCAAGTGGTCAGCAGAACCACAATTCCAGCATCCAAAACCAACTGCCGCAACAGGAGCTTGCACCTCCCTCACAGCACGGGGACAGTCACGCCTCAAGTGACCACGTGAACCACAAATCCAGCAAGCACTAGGGTCAGCTCTAGCATTGCCACCCCTAGCAGGTGCACCTCCACCTCTCTTAGCTGAGGACTGATACCTCTAATCACGTCCCCTTTTGTTCCGTCCACCTCCGGAACTATACTCAGCAGCTCTCTTCCCAGAACTTGCTCCAGCACTCTTCGCAGACAAACTCAAATTCATCTCAATGTCCTTTGCTCGGCCCACTAACACATCAAAATCGTCATACTCAGTGGCCAGCACATACATTTTTACCTCCGTTATGAGACCATAACGAAACCTCTCGCACCTCTCCCGCTCATCAGGAATCAGCTCCGGTGCATACTGACTGAGTCGCACAAACTGCACCTCATACTCAGCCACACTCATGCTCCCTTGGGTAAGAGTCATGAATTCACGCTTTTTCTCATCCAGATATCTCACTCCCAGATATCTCCTCTTGAACGCATTCTGAAAGAATGTCCAAGTGACATCAGCTTCAGCCATTCCGGAGATTGTGGTCGTCCACCACGTATAAGCATCGTCCTGCAGCAAGGACACAACATATCCCAACTTTTGCACATCCGTGCAGCTCATCTGTCCCAAGATTCGATTGGTACTCTCTAGCCAAGCTTCTGAACTCTCAGCAGACATACCCCTAAACTCAGTCCCACCAAGACTGCGCAGACGCTCTAAGGGTAGTCTAACACTAGCATCTCCCTGATGCCCAGCTCCCTGAGCTCCAGCTACTGCTGCTCGAAAAGCACCCGCAATAGCTTGTACCAGCATCGTCATATCAGGCATAACTTGCCCCTGACCAACCTCAGGTCCTGCAGCTCTAGCACCAGCTGCTGCAGCTTCAGCTCTCCCTCCCTCAGCACCACCACCACCAGGTGGAGGAGGAGGTAACACAGCACTACCCGCATTCTCTTCATTCTCATTCCTATCCGGGGTCGTAGCTCTCACGCTACTCCTTAACTCTCTACGTGGTGCCATACTTTTACCATGCATAACAATACAAATAAAACAAAGTCAGGCCCAGCAAGGTAAGCAATCCAAGTATTCAAGCTCAATTTCTTTCAAAATCAACATCATTTCTTTAGCTTTTGTTTGGCAATGGGTATCCTCATCATGCATCATCACAGCATACATCTCAAATGCATCAACACCTCAAGCCACTGAACATGCTTTCAAACAACACGCATACAAGCCAAACATACTTAAATCATGCATACATTCATTCCCAATTACTCGCAAACTCAGCTCTGATACCACCAAATGTAACCCCCTTAACCCGGCCTAGACGGTTGACCGGAATTAAGAAAGTCACACGGGGAAAACCAAAGTCAACCCGAAAGTCAACCTTGATTAATGACCCTTTTTTTTTCTTTTTAATCTTATCTAGATGCACATTAACCCTAGTGGTGATCACACAAACATCATACTCAAAGATCACAAACATCAGAGATCAAACAGGGACCCAATTGAACAAATTACAACTTTAGGGACCAAATTGTAAATTCTGATAATTAAAAGGACTTAGCCCAAATTAATCTTACCAACTTGAAATTAGTCAGGTTTCATGCTTCTCTGTGAAATTTCAGCTCAAAAGGACTTCTCAAGCTCACAGAATTGAATAAACAAGATTTAGGACCAAAACGTAAACAATTCAAAACATATAACTGCCCATGTCAGCCCCCAACGGTCGACCGTTCCGAAACAGGTTGACCCTGTTCCGAAACACGGGCCGTTCCGAAACCAGTACCGCAATGGGGGTCTGGCAGAGGCCAAACCGTTTCGAAACGGTGCATACCGTTTCGGACCCCTGGGTTCATTCCAGGCACCCGTTCCGAAACGGTGCACACTGTTCCGAAACGCCTTCACAGATTTCAGCAAACTAGCATACCAAAACATGCAATTGATCATTCTAACGTGCTCCAAATGCTACCAAACTTTACCAGCATGCAATTCAACATATATAGGACACACTTGCATCATCAAATCATCAAAACAACATCATATGCAAAAAGCCCCAATTCTATAGGCATGCTTCCTACACAAGCTAGCTATTCAAGCACAAACTTCCACAACAAGCATATAATGATCCAATCTAAAAACCAGCATTCAAAACAACATTCAACATACTTAGGGAGTTCCAAACACCTCCCAAAACATACACATTGGTCCCCCATTGCCAAATCATCCAAAAGCTAAAATGTTTAACAAAAACCTTCCATACATTGAGCTCTACTTGTACTTGAACTCTTGCCCTTCTTGCTGCCCTTCAAGATACTCTAGTGCTCTGCATTATTGAATTTAGAAAACGAGAAGAGCGTAAGCAAAAGCTTAGTGAGGCATGCTCCTTAAAAACCATTCAATAATGCAATTAAAACCATTTATAACATGCTTAAAATCAACCCTTGCACATGCTCAAAAGCATACTTAAAACAAGCAATCTCATGCTTCAATATAAACATTAAAACAAGCATCCCATGCTTCACAATATTCTTAACATGTCATATTGGCTCAAGTGATACATTTCATTTATTAAAACAAGTTCAACAACTTTCCCAAGGACTTTTAAACACCTTGGCCATGGACTTTTAAACACCATGAATAAGGACCACACAAGGACTTTTAACCACCTTTGTGTCCAATGCTTGAATTACCCCAAGGACTTTTAAACACCTTGGCCCCAAGGACTTTTAAACACCTTGGCCCCATGGACTTTTAAACACCATGGAAAGGATCACCTAAGGACTTTTAACCACCTTAGTGTCCGCAACAAGAACCATCCAAGGACTTTTAACCACCTTGATGTTCTTAAGTAACAAGGCTCACTCAAGGACTTTTAACCACCTTAGTGACCTTAACCTTTTCAAAACATCACTTGCCAATATACATCATTTTCATCATTTTATCCACTGTTTTAAAGCATTATAAACAAGCCATATTCATCATGCATTTAAAAGCATCAAACCACATCATTTCAATGTACAAAAGCAAGGAACTCCTACCTAGAGTTACCTTCAACATATGGCTTACATCATCAGCAAAAACCATGCTAAAACATGCTTTCAAAACAGTAATTAAAACATGCAAATCACCTTTTTGCATCACATCAAAATCATGGCCACCACTAGAGAGAAATTCCGAAAACTTACACTTGAGCTTAGCAAAGTTGTTTAGACTTAAACTAAGCTCCCAAAACCTTCAAACCTTGGTTTTAAAGCTGAAAATCCAATTTCACTCACCGATTTCTACTTTGCTTCAAGCCAAAGCACCAAATCAAGCTTCCAGATCAACCAATCTTGGATCCAAAGATGCCTCCCCTGTTTCAACACATCAAAGCAGAGGATTAATGCATCATCATGCATTAATTGCTTTAATGAAAGCACCTAAACTCGCTGCTCTCATCCAACCTCCATTTTCGGCCACCAAACACAACCGAAAATGCATCCAAACCACCTCTAAACAAAGCCCAGCCATAAACCAGCAAAACCTCACTTCCATTAACATCATAAAACATCTAAAAACAACCTATTAACAACCTTATACCTCCAGCAACATCAGATCACCAAGATCACCTCAAAAACTACCTTGAAACACAAGCTAAACTTAGGAAACTCAACCTATCCGGGATTGCATCGATCAGAACTCAATTCCTTATCAATTTAGAGATCATTTAACATCAAAAACACCTCTCAAATCACAGATTACTCAGATCTAACGAAAATCATGAAAAATCATCAAATCTTGCATTATAAGCCAAGATCCATTTCACCACTTTAAAACCTTTAATTAAACATCAATTTAGGATTGGAAACTTAGGAATTTCAGTAAAGAACTGATAGTTTAGAGGAGAATGACGTTCTTACCTCCAAACTTGTGTTTCTCCACTTTTTGGAATGAAAACCCTTGATGAATCAAGTAGCAATTGAAGAGGTTTTGAAGATATGTTAATTAGGAATCAAAAGAGAGTTAAAAGGAGAGATTTAGGTGAGAAAATCAGAAACAATTCTCTGGAAATGGAGTGTTTGGGTTGAGAGAAAATGAGAGAAGAAAATTGAGAAGTTAGTTATGAAATTAGCCAAATGGCTTTTCCCTCCTTTTGATATACTTTAAAAATCAGAATTATAACTCAAAATATCTTAGAAAAATCTGGAGAAACCACTTTTGTATTAATAGCTCCTTAAAGATTCAAAGTTTCAACCCTTTATAAAACAGCCACCAAACTTGCGAAAATTACATTTTGGTCACTAGCCAAAATGTCACCCTTCCGAAACTCATTTTCCAAAATTGATTTCACAGTTCACTTAATTATATTAAAAGATGATTTTAGAACATTTTTCCATATTTTTAATGCAACCCGAACTAGGTTTTCCTAAATTCACCTCTTTAGATTCGAACAGCACTTTGACCGAACCGGTCAACGCCCAAGACTTCTAAGCCCAAAACCGGGGCGTTACATGGCATGTGTTGCTGCATTTGCTTATACTTGATTTAAGAATGGTTTGTTGGAAAGGAAATGATTTGTGAAAGTGGTTTTAAGAAAGTGTTTTGGTTTCCAAAATGAAGTTGGTTTTAAAATCTACATTGTTATAGTTGGTTTTGAGCCCCACTCACTAAGCTTCGTAGCATATACTCTCTTTTCCAACAATGCAGATCCGTAGATTATCTTGGAAGGCAACGATGCAAGGGAGGTGATCCAAGTGTCCACTTCAAGCTCAAGTATGGTTTCATTTAGATAATAGTGTGTGTGGCAAAGGGGATAGACCTTGTTTTTGGTTTTGGGAGTGTTTTGTAAACCCCTTGTATTGAGAGCATGCTTATTATGCCTTGGTTGGCTTGTTTATACCTTGAGCTCTATGGTTTCGGCTTTCTAGCTTGTTTTGCTTAATACATGGATCTTGATGTTTGTATCTTGTCGTTGTTAAACATAAGATGGACCTCTTGCTTGAATTTATGTTTGATTGCTTGACCTTGGCATTTGTATGCATATCTTGCTGTTATGTTGTTTCTTGTGTTGATTGGAACCAAGGGAAATGACCTTAGAGATGCTTGGTCTGTAGATTTCCTGTTACTACATTAGGGTGTTTCGAAACGGGATCGAAGGTTTTGGAACGACCCTTGTTTTTTCCTTTGCGTTTCAGAACGAGTATTGAAACGGGCTTTGCAGGGCCGGAACGGGTCTAATCCGTTTCGAAACGAAAGCTCTCTTGGCAGATCCGTATCGATACCAGAGAGGGTGTTCTGAAATAGGGGTCGTTGGAAGTTAGTTAAGAGCATCTTTAAAGTTATTTTCTTGCGTTTTGGTCCAAGCTTAATGTGTTATAAATTGTGTTGTATCCTGGGCATGTTTCGTATTGCATTTTAGCATGGAAGTATGAAATGAGACTAATTCCAAAGTGATCATCTTAATTTCATCATAGGTCCATGTTTTATGCTAGTTTTGCATTTTGGTCCCTGGTTGCTCGATTGATCATTCGGTGCTCGTTTGTTGTGTTTTTCCGATGTGTGTTCTTGAAATATAAGGTTTAATCCGAGCATCTAGAAAAGATATTAATCAACACGTTTAGGGTATCTTATCGGAGGGAAATCTACAGATTTTTCTTCGATTAGTTTCGTGTGATCCTCTCGATACGGTCTACTGGCTAGGACATGTCGAGGGGGCTACAGCTATTGCTGGTCTTCATGATGGAGCACCACCTCAGGGTGTGGGGACATGTTCGCCCCTTGAGCGTCTTCGTAGCTTAGGCAGAGTCAAGTTTCGTGGTATTTTTCCTGAGGGTTCGGATGTAACACCCCCTTCCCGGTCTGGTAGAGAATCGGGTCGAAGAGTGTTACTGGGGAACGATGCAACAAACAATATTATAAATTTCAACTTAATCACATGATAATCGATAGAATGCGCACAACGTATGACCAACACACCTATTAGTCCACTATTATTGAATAGGATGCACAATTATCAATCTAGGGCCATTTTACAACTATTGCAAGTATTAAGGACTAATTTTTAAACTTTAGCATATTTGAGGTCCTTCGATGTGAAAACTCTACCAAGATGAAATTCATTACTTATGGGTTATGCATATCAAATTTCATTCAATTCGGAAGACAATAACACCATCAATTAGAATTACAAGATTCAGTGACTAGATTGTAACATTTTTAAGCTGTTGAATGAGGCTTAACAAACTTACCTAACCCCGTTTCAAAACACCCTAAGCTGTTTCGAAACTGGTGTACAAGAGTCAACCCTGTTGACTCAACACCTTAGATCATTTCGATACAGACTTGACCCATATCAGAACGGATTAACCACCGTTGACTTTGAACTTGACCGTTCCGAAACCCGTACCGAAACGAAGGTCTCCAGAAGCAAAATGTTTCGAAACGGCATCACTTCGTTTCGGAATGCCCTTATTCTCAAGTTCAAAAATGGTTACCTGTATCGAAATGACATCACCCGTTTCGATACGGACAAGCCTGTAATGACAGATTTTTACTGGTTTTTCATCAATTTACCCTGCCATATGATGTCCAAATGTAACAAAACTTTACATGCAACACATCATTGGTATAAACATCTAGCAAGCTGAATTCCATGGCTATATGAATACGTTTACTAGGTTTTCACCTTTTTATGCTAAGCATGCATATTTAGGCTATCTTCCAAAAATAAAAAAGACCATTTAGGGCCATTGACCATATTACAAAATAGGCATAACACCAAACAACCAAAAAGGGCATATATGACTAGTTTAACTACTTTGCCACCTTCCTAGGAGTTCAAGTTCATAATTACATTACTTGTAGCTTAGCAGTGATTTGTCTTGGCGAACGATCCGATCTTCCAACGAACAAACTCTTCTAACCTGAAAATGCATGAGATGAGACACGTTAAGCACACATTGCCTAGTAAGGTAGTCACAAATAACATAAACAATGGGAATGACATAGCTACAATGATACTTGTTCTCATGCTAACATTATAAATGCCATGTAACAATGCATAAGGTAATAAACATGTTCTCTTTTTATTCATAATCCTTGGATTGAATCAGGATCGTGGATACGCGAATTCCTACGCCTCGCCAAAACAATGAATGGTGTAATCCCTCTGCCTCGCCAATATGAACAATATCAATACACATCCCTCCACCTCGCCAAATCAATGTAGGTCGTAGCCTTAGGACTGTAGTCCTCCCGTACTCTGAGCTCATGAATTCCATGGCATGCCAATTGTATCCCGAGTTCATTCCAATCCAAGGTCACAATCTACATATTCATTTTGATGATCAATGATATACCAATGTTCAATAAATTCAATGTACCCGATGATCAATATATGTGTCTTAACATCAATATCTTATGAATTGGTATCAATATCAATGTTCGATGATTTCAATGCAATAATCCAATAACAACGCTTATATCGGAGACAATGCACAATGACCATAATCAATGTTAAATGGTAACTTACCGACACTTACCAAAGTGTCTGATTAATCATCCAATGTAATTGCTTCAATAGCAATGTTAGCGAAACAATCTAAAATAAGAAATAATAATCCGAGAAGGCCTTTTTCCTAAACCCAAGACTCCGACTACACTCACCTTAGCAATCTGAAGCTTCAAGGCTCTCAGATAGCAATCCCTTTGTTCCTAGCTTGTGATGGAGACAATGATACCTTTTTCTCCACTTCTTGAGCTAGAAAGATTAATAAGAAACTTATTAGAGTTGGTGTTTCGATATCAAAATTAACATAAGTTTATCAAAATCAATATCCGAATTCAATAGAGATGACAACAAGGAGATATCCATGTATAGTCAAAACCCTAGTTTAGGTTACACTCAAAATATCCATGGAATCCAAAATCCAACTGAGGAATATAGCTTACCCGATCGATAGCAACGTTTCTATATCAATAAAGTGAAGAGGTAGCAAAGCTTGAAATTCCACCAATGGAGGTGTGTTCTTAGTTGAGGAAGATGATGAAAGTGAGAGGTGCTTGTGTTGAGTGTGTAAAAGTTCTATATTTTACCCCCTATTAAAGCCATATTTTCTACTGCATTCAAGCATAATTCATTGCATTTAGGATAGATTTCATTTGTACATCACAATTATATCAAATGGCACAATTTCTACTGAAATTGGTTGCTTTTGCAGGTAGATGCTGTAACAGATGGAGGGCAGTGGAGAACCAGACACTGAGCAGTGAAGAAGCAGAGCTGGAATTGGACTGCAGACGAGAAGGATGATGCTGCCATGTCTGCTGCCGTGGCAACCAAGGACAACAACAATGGTGAAGGGAAGAAGTAAAGTGGGCCTCGACAGAAAGAGAAAATTAAGCCGGTCTGTCGTAGAGCAATCATATATTTTTCCAAGCCCTAGATCAGAATGAAGGCCAAGCCCAAAGTTTAAGGAAGAAACTCCAAGTAAGAAGGAAGGACGAATTAAAGATATATGCTCTAAAGATTTAGTCTTTAATAGAGTTGTATTTTAGTTTAAACTTGTATTCTTGCCATATTAGAAAACTTGAACCCAAGGCCTATATAAAGGCATGTAATTCGACCTAAGGAAGGATATCTTACTCTCTAGCCTTCTTCCCCCAAACCCTAGTCGTTTTCCCCTTCTCATCATGTTCTAAACTTCCCCAAGGTTTAAGGGTTGATTCTGTAAAGTAGTTGCAAGGATTGCATTTGTTTTAGGATTTTCTTTTGTTCGATAAAATAGACTTCAAGTTTGCTTATTTTGGTTTTCAACATGTTGTAAGAGTATCAGGAGAGCATTGTGAGATTTCACATTTACTTAATATCGGGAGAGTTAAGTATACGGAAGGAATAAGTACGAGTTCTCCAATTTATGGTTGAACTATCTCGGACCTAGGGATAGGACGAGGTTAAGTTACTAAGGAAGAATTCAACAACATCGATGTTCATCCTTCGATTCACACCGGGAGGTATCATCAAAGACGTGTTCATCGACAGACTTTGACCTAGGGATAGACCAAGGTATAACAAGGATTCTTGCCAAGCTTGAAGTACTGAGTTGTGTGTTCGCTGCTGCGATAACAACAGACCGCTGCCGCAGCAGGTGCTGCCGCGATAGGCGCTACGACAGAATAGAGAAGTCTTAGACATTGCAAACACCTGCACTACGGAGCAGATCAATACCGACCCATTCTTTATTCTGAATATTTTCATCCTTTATTTTCAATCTTCTTTATTATTTCGTGGCAAACAATTAATCTATTTTTCTCTCTCTTGTGCAGCAATCTAAAGTTAAAGCTATTAGCCCAGTCCTTGTGGAGACGATATCCGATTCTTACGTATCACTTTACTAGTTGCGTCATGTACACTTGCACTACATTGCGATAGACACTTTTACACGCAACAAGTTTTTGGCGCCGTTGCCGAGGACTTGCAACATATCTTTTCCCTATTTTACTGCACTTCTTTTATTTTTCTGTTTTTTTACTTGGATTGTTCACCCTGTGCTTTTCACAAGGTCTTTTGTTCGCTTATGCGCAGATCTCAACTAAGAAAAGAACTTGAGCACTAGTTAGATCCTGAAATCAAACGAATGTGCAACCTCAAGAAACGAGTCCACCTCATAGTAGAACGAAACGAATACTTGGAGGAACATCTAGAAGCAATGGTGAACGAAAGACGCGAAGACAGGAGGAACGAGCAAGATAATCTCTGAGGTCCTGACGATCCTAACAGAGATGAAAGGAATGGACAACCTACCGATCCTCATGCCGCTGCCGTATGCCGGTCATGCCGAGACTACATGATCAATGATCATGTGGAACTAGAAACCACCCTGCCAGACATGGAAGCGGAAAATTTCGAGCTGAAACCTGTCATGTTCAACATGATTAATATCGTTGGCCAATTTAGTGGTGCTGCTAGTGAGGATGCTAGGGAACATTTAAAAACGTTCCAGTAAATTTGTGGTTTGTTTAGACTACCAGGAGTAAATCCGAAGATACTAAGGCTTTGGTTATTTCCTCATTCATTGAGGGACATGGCGAAAACTTTATGGAATAAACTAACGCAAGGTTCAATACGAACTTGGGCAGATTTAACTCGTGAATTTTTTCTCATTTTAATCGTTCACATTTATCTGAGTGATTACGTAACGAAGTTGCTACTTTTTGACAGGAAGATGACGAGCCAATGCACGAGGCTTGGGATAGATTTACCACTCTACTGAGGAATTGCCCGATGCATGGATTCCTCGTTTAGAATCAGGTAATTAAGTTTTATATTGCTGCAAACTTACATACTCGTATGAGAATTGATTCAAAAGGTAATGAATTGCTGTTGGATAAAGATCAAGATGAAGCGATGGTAGTATTGAAACATCTGGCAAAGAACGAGGAACAGTTTCTTACAACAAGAAGAGGGGGTAAACGAGTACTAGTTGTGAAAGATTATGAGGCCGGCAACTCCCTAAAAACACAAGTGGTATATCTCAAAAAGGCAGTGGAAAAGTTATTGAAAAAATATTCAAAACCTGTCTACTCTGCTGAAGAGGTATGTGAAACCTGTGATGGGAATCACAATTTAGAAGATTGTCTGCTACAGTTAGAGGAAGGGATGTATGTTGGGAACTACAACAAACAGAACTACAATTCCAACAACTACAATCCCAATTGGAGAAAGGATCCCAAATTCTCTTGGAGCAACCCTAACAATGCACTGAATCCTCAAGCACAGAACACTCAAAATCAGGGGACCTAGATTACTGACTCGGCAGCAGCCGCAATAGCAGCAACAACATCCACCAGCTTCCACGACTAGTATATTGGAGCAAACCTTGGCTGCGTTTATGTCTCAAACAAGAACTTACATTGAGAACATAAATCACTTCGTCAAGAAGACCGAGTCATTCATGGATAAAACACAGACGTGGATGACCAACGATGAAGCTACTCTGAAATCACTAGAGACACAGATGGGTCAGGTTTCCCAGTATATTAAACCGAGGTAGAATGGAGGATTCCCTCGCGATACTAAAAACGCTAGACAACCCACGCATGAGTAGTGTAAAGCCATCACGACAAGGAGTAGGAAGAAATTACCAGGGCCAGAGAAGGAAGCTAAATCAGATAAGGAACCAGCCCTGAAAATCGATTGCCGAGAACGTTGCCCCGGCAGACGACACACAACCTTCTGCCGATGAACCAGTAACGACAGCAGAAGGGACAGAGGAGAAGGATGAAGAACCTAAGCCTCGTCAGATCCGAATGCAGTGGGAAGGACGCATTGCAGATTGTCATCTGCCACCTCCTTTTCCTCAGCAGTTACAAATAATGAAACAAGAATCCCATCTTAAGAAAATCTATGATATTTTTAAGCAGATCCACATCAATATTCCGCTGTTAGATGCTATAAAAGGAGATGCCTGGTTATGCCAAATTTCTCAAGGATGCCATGTCGAAGAAATCCAAACTTGGGGAATTTGAAACGGTTAAAATGACAGAGGGATGCATGAGTATTCTGCACAAGCATCCACCCCAGAAAAAGAAGGATCCTGGGAGATTTATAATATCGTGCATAATCGGGGATAAATTTGTGGGTAAGGCACTTTGTGATCTAGGTGCTAGTATAAATTTAATGCCCAAATCTGTGTTTTATAGGTTAGGTATTGGAAAAGCTCGACCAATAACAGTTGTACTATAGCTGGTAGACCGCACTTACGTTCATCCAGAAGGAAAAATTGAAGATATTCTAGTAAGAGTTGATAAATTTATTTTTCCTGCTGACTTTCTTGTCTTATATTGTGAAGCAGATGAGAATGCACCAATCATCCTGGGGTGACCCTTCTTAGCCAGAGGAAGATCACTCATTGATGTAGAAAAAGGAGAACTCGCTATGAGACTGAACGATCAAGAGATCAAGCTGAATGTTCTCCAAGCAATAAACATGCTGATGCAGAAGAAGAATGCAAGGCTATCACTGAAGTTATCCTTGACCAACCCTGCATCAGGTCGGACTACCATGACATCAAAATTGGCCACTGCCCCAGCAGCCATTTAGAGGACTGTCACGACAGCGACGACGACAACAGCTCCTCAGAATCTGATATATCTGATACTGAAGATCAAGAGGAGGTAAACTGGATAGGAAATCGTCCAGGTAAGTTATTCGAGCCCTTAAATTATACCTCGAATGAACATATAGTCCAAAAGCCATCAACTGTAAAGCCACCCGTTCTAGATCTTAAGCCCATGCTAGGGCAGCTCAAATAGGTTTTTCTAGGATTAAATGATATGTTGCCCGTAATCATCTCTTCCAAGTTGATGCAGAAACAGGAACAACAGCTGATAGGGATGCTGCAGCAGCGCAAAAGGGCTATTGGATGGACGATAGCTGATATCCAAGGCATCAGCCCGACACTATGCATGCATAAAATCCACTTAGAGAATGATCATAAGCCGACCATTGATGCCTAGAGATGTCTAAACGATGCTATGCGAGAGGTGGTTCGTAAGGAGATCATCAAATGGCTATATGCTTGGATAATTTATGCCATCTCGGATAGGAAGTGGGTGAGCCCGGTGTAGTGCATTCCTAAGAAATAAGGAAAAACCGTCGTAATCAACGAAGAAAATGAGTTAATCCCAACCAGGACTGTGACCGGTTGGAGGGTTTGTATGGACTACCGGAAGCTCAACAAAGCTACCCGAAAGGATCACTTTCCCCTGCCTATTATTGATGAAATGCTTGATAGATTAGCGGGAAAGCCTTACTACTGTTTTCTTGATGGATACTCAGGTTATAATCAAATAGCCATCGCACCAGAGGATCAAGAGAAGACAACGTTCACTTGCCCATATGGTACTTACGATTTTCGGAGAATGCCATTTGGACTTTGTAATGCACCAACAACTTTTCATAGGGGTATTATTGTAATATTCTCTGACATGGTGGAGGATTTCCTGGAGATATTCAGGGATGATTTCTCTGGCTTTGGAGATAACTTTGAGAGCTGCCTAGAAAACTTGCAGAAAGTGCTCGAGAGATGCGAGATAGCAAACTTGGTATTCAACTGGGAGAAATGTCACTTCATGGTGGATGAAAGGATAGTCCTAGGCCATAAGGTAAGCTGCCGCGACATAGAAGTCGATAGAGCTAAGATCGAGGTAATTGAAAAGTTGCCGCCCCCACCACAGTCAAGGGAATAAGGAGTTTCTTAGGGCACGATGGGTTATATCGGAGGTTTATCGCAAACTTTTCTAAGATAACGAAACCATTATGCCATCTTCTAGAACAGAACCGTCCATTCGACTTCAACACTGAATGTACTGAAGCATTGAAGGTCCTAAAAGAAAAGCTGGTAACAGCCCTGATAGTACAACCACCAGATTGGAAACTACCATTTGAAATCATGTGTGATGCTAGTGACTATGCTTTTGGGGTAGCACTTGGGCAGAGGACGGACAAGCTTTTTCATGTTTTATATTATGCCAACAAAACACTGAACGAAGCCCAAGTAAACTAAACCATAACAGAGAAGGAACTGTTAGCTGTGGTGTTCTCGATTGACAAGTTTCGTTCATACATACTTGGAACGAAGGTCATAGTCCACACAGACCACTCTGTATTAAAGTATCTGTTTGCCAAAAAGGATGCAAAGCCTAGACTGATACGTTGGATTCTGATACTGCAAGAGTTCGAACTTGAGATCAAGGACAAAAAGGGGACAGAGAACCAAGTTGCAAATCACTTATCAAGATTACAGAAAGGAAAGAGTCTCCCAACATATGAGACACACATACTGGAGACCTTCCCTGACGAGCAGCTGTTCGCTGCCACAAGCACTGCCGCGACAGCCATGGCGATAGGTAAGTTTCTAAACTCCACTGGTATGCTGATTTCGTTAATTATTTAGTTAGTGGAATAACTCATCCTGACCTTAACTATCAAGCTAGGAAGAGGTTCCAAAATGATGTTAGCATTATTATTGGGACGAACCTCTTCTTTTCAAATATTGTGCAGATCAGGTTACCAGGAGATGTGTACCACAGGATGAGCAGGAAGTTGTGCTTCATCACTGCCATGCTTCACAATATGGAGGACACTTAGGCGGTAACAAAACTACTGCCAAGGTTTTGTAGTTGGGATTTTACTGGCCATCATTGTTCAAGGATGCCCAGACATTCTACAAAAACTGTGACAAATGTCAACGGACTGGAAACATCACAAGGAGATATGAGATGCCGCTGCAAAACATTCTTGAAGTTGAAATTTTGACGTTTGGGGGATAGATTTTATGGGACCATTCCCAGCATCATGCGAGAACTTATATATCCTCCTAGCAGTGGACTATGTGTCCAAATGGGTTGAAGCGATCGCTACTCAGAAAAACGATGCCAAAACAGTTCAGAGATTTTTGCATAAAAACATATTTTCCAGATTTGGCATCCCCAAGGCGTCATCAGTGATGAAGGGAGGCATTTTGACAATAGGGTTATAGTTGCTGCCTTAAAAAGTATGGTGTCAAACATCGGATAGCAACAACTTACCACCTTCAAACCAATGGACAGGCTAAAATATCCAACAAAGAGGTTAAGAAGATTCTTGAAAAGATGGTTAAGCTAACTAGGAAAGACTGATCTCTACACCTCAATGATGCACTATGGGCATACAGAACAACATTCAAAACTCCATTGGGAATGTTATCCTACCGACTGATTTATGGAAAAACATGTCATCTACCTGTCGAGATTGAGTACAGAGCATACTTGGCCATCAAGGCAGTGAATGTGGACTTGGAAAAAGCAGGACAGAAACAGCCTCTTGATTTGAATGAGGTAGAAGAAATTCGAGCAATGGTTTATGACAACGCAAGGATTTACAAAGACAAGACAAAGAAGTGGCATGATAAGAAGATGCTGCCACGACAGTTCTGCCCAGTGCAGCTTGTGTTGTTGTTCAACTCTAGGTTGAAAATCTTCCCAGGGAAGCTGAAATCTAGGTGGTCCGGCCCATTCCAATTGGTACGAGTTTTTCCGCATGGTGCCATCACAATTAGATCTATAAAAGATGGACACAAATTTAAAGTCAACGGACAAATATTGAAGCATTATCAGGGGACTGATGCCCCAAGAATGCAGGAAGTGGTTACTTTAGAAGATGCCCCTCCTAGCATCCCTAATTTAACCTAATTTTATTTTTATTAATATTTATTTATTTATATATATATTAGGTAGTTAGAATTACTTTATTTTTATTATTTTCAGGAAATAAAGGAGACAAGGAGAAGAGGAGAAGTAAATTCAGCCCACCATCTTTCCACCAGCCCAAAAAGCCCAAAATAGGAGCCTGTCGTTACAGTTGCCACGACAGACGCAGAAAATCCAGCCTGTCAACACATTGTCGCGGCAGACACGCAAATGCGTAACAGACACGGAAAGACGTGACAGACGCGTCAGAAACCGCATAATAGTTGGCCCCGTTATTCGTGCCTGCCGTTACAGCTCCAACGGGCAGCAAACTCCTCCTCTATATAAACCCCGTTTTACTATTCATTTTTCACTCACTATTACTCTCTCTACTTGTTTCCTCTCTAGAATTTTATTTGCTTTCATTTTTCTCTTCCACAGACCCTTGCAATATGAGTACCAGAAACACGTCGTAGTGCTGCCTGGGGATCTGCCCCAGTAGCATCAACGCCCAGCTCCTTCCAGGCCAGAGATATGTGGGAGGAGATAGGTTTCACCTATACCGCACGGACGGAGAACCTTGGGCTAAAACCATTTATAGTTCACAAGATTAGAGCCCTGCAGTGGCAGATGTTTGCCGAGCAGCCAGAGGAAATGAACGTCACTTTAGTCCGAGAATTCTATGCTGCCATCGACAGCAAGGAGGCGACAGCAGTGACGGTTCATGGGAAAGAGGTACCCTTTGAGCCCGAATACATCCACACTCACTATGGATTCTATGTTGTGAGAAAAGAAGACGGCCACCAGGGATTTGTGGAGAGCTTGGAGCCGGCAGATTACGACGTTGTTATGGCAGAACTTACCGACGAAGGTACCGAGTGGAATACCGATCCTAAACATCCAAGGACGGTAAAACGAGTTCAACTCACTCCGGAAGTGAAGCTTTGGAACATATTCATCAAGAAAAGGATTATGCCCTCCTCGCACAACATCACGGTAGATCAACCAAGGTTAGCCCTCGTCCATTCAATTCTAAATGAGAGGCCCATTAACGTTGGTAGATACGCTCGGGAGGGAATATTGGATTGTGCGTATCGGACGTCAGGACCACTCTTCTTTCCATACCTCATAACTGCTCTTTGTCGCGGTCACAACGTACCTGAAGCTGCCGAGGAATTGAGAGTCCGAGGAAAAGGGTGGATAGAAAGGAACATCCTCAGCCTGATGGAACTCAAGGCTGCCACACCCCTGTTGTCCTTCGACCCCACTGCTGCGGCAGGTGAGCTGACAGAGCCCACCCAAACCGAGCCTGCTGCCACAGAACCAAGGCAGCCCACTGCAGTAGCTCCCTCAACAGACGCTTTAACACAAATCCTTGCTGCCCTACAGAAAATGGAAGAACGACAACTAGGCCTAATGAGCTTCATCTGGGACTTCACCACAGCAACAATACATTTTATCCAAACTAAACTTAATTTTCCTGATGTACTGTTCCCTTCCTTCCCCGACCATTATTTTGCTACCCCACACCTTCCCATACCCCTACCCCTGCTGCCACACTGAGAACGCCATCTGTCGCATCTACCCTGACCCCGACCACAACAGCTGCAGGCGGCAGCCGCACAGCTAAAACATCTGCAAGGGGAGCCAAGAGAAAAGAGCCCATGTCAGACCTCGATAGGTATATAGCCAACTTCTCCTCCTCTGAAATTTGGGGAGCATACGATGACGAGCCCTCTGTCAAGAGGAATCTATCCAAGGAGTTCACCCCGGTGAAACGACAAAAACTAGGCTCCGGAGTCGATCCAACCGGCCAAGTAAAATCTGCCAGCGGCAGCAGCAACAACAGTAGTAGTGGTAGTAGCAGCTCCGAGGAGGTTCAGGTATTGAAGAAACAACCCCATATCTCCCCTACCCGCATCCAATCTCCAAGGGAAGCCAAAAACAAGAACACCTTTACCTCTCCCATCCATCTGCCAGCACCGACAAGGAAAGTCACTTCCCGCCGACAGATTCCAATCAGCAGCAACATCAGCAGCGGGGACGACAACCCTTGAAAATTTAAGTTCTTTTCTTATATTTGATGTCTGCCATTTTGTTATATTTTGTGATGTTGTTTTAATTTATTTCTCTTTCATCCTGTCATTTGCATTGAGGGCAATGCAACCCTCGAGTTTGGGGGTGGCATCCCTCCATTAATGAAGTGTCTTTAAATTTAAAAATTGTGTCCTTTATTAGTTTATTTTTTCTTAAAAAATGAAAATTTGGCTTAAGTCTTTGAACTGAACTTACCTGCCGTGACAACCTCTATCGTGGCAATGCCTTTAGGACAGTTTTAGGAGTAGTTTAGAGCCTTACTATAATTCTGAATCTTAAACACCCTTTGTGACTTTTATACTGTCTAGAACTCTACTAGTAAACTAAAATAGAAAGCTTAAACACTTGAGTTGCCACTAGAGGTTCCCGAAACCGGCTTTAGGAAGTTAGCTAGACGTGCTCGAAACCGGCTCTAGTCAAACTTAAGCTTGAGAAAATAAAATTGAGTCTAAATAAAAACTAAAGGAGCCTAAGAATTGCCTCAAAAAATATGAAAATTGGTATAAAAAATCAAGTTAGAAACTTAGCTATTCTAGTAAACTAAGGGAGTCTTGGCATATAATTGTTCATAAAACATGCACACACTACACGAGAATTATAGCAAGATTCCGGATGAATCCTGAATTATCCAACAGGGTGTTGCACACAATATGGAATGAATGGTAGGTAAGGAAAAGTTCATTGTTTTAGGCCAAACAAAAATTTTGTATTTCTTTTAGGTCTGAATTGCTTGAGGGCAAGCAAAAACTTGAGTTTGGGGGTGTGTTGAGTGTGTAAAAGTTCTATATTTTACCCCCTATTTAAGCCATATTTCTGCTGCATTCAAGCATAATTCATTGCATTTAGGATAGATTTCATTTGTACATCACAATCATATCAAATGACACAGTTTCTACTGAAATTGGTTACTTTTGCTGGTAGCTGCTGTAACAGACGCTGGGCAGTGAAGAAGCAGACGCTGGGCAGTGAAGAAGCAGAGCTGGAACTGGACTACAGATGAGAAGGACGATGCTGCCATGGTCGTTGCCGTGGCAGCCAAGGACGACAACAATGGTGAAGGTAAGAAGTAAAGTGGGCTTCGAAAGAAAGAGAAAATTAAGCCGGTCTGTCGTAGAGCACTCATATATTTTTCCAAGCCCTAGATCAGAATGAAGGCCAAGCCTAAAGTTCAAGGAAAAAACTCCAAGCAAGAAGGAAGGACGAATTAAAGATATATGCTCTAAAGATTTAGTTTTTAATAGAGTTGTATTTTAGTTTAAACTTGTATTCTTACCATATTAGAAAACTTGAACCCAAGGCCTATATAAAGGCATATAATTCGACCTAGGGAAAGATATCTTACTCTCTAGCCTTCTTCCCCTAAACCCTAGTTGTTTTCCCCTTCTCATCATGTTCTAAACTTCCCCTAGGGCTAAGGGTTGATTATGTAAAGTAGTTGCAAGGATTGCATTTGTTTTAGGATTTTCTTCTGTTCAATAAAATAGACTTCAAGTTTGCTTATTTTTGTTTTCAACATCTTGCAAGAGTATCGGGAGAGCATTGTGAGATTACACATTTACTTAATATCGGGAGAGTTAAGTATACGAAAGGAATAAGTATGAGTTCTCCAGTTTATGGTTGAACTATCTCAGACCTAGGGATAGGACGAGGTTAAATGGCTAAGGAAGAATTCAACAACATCGGTGTTCATCCTTCGATTCACGCCAGGAGGTATCATTAAAGACATGTTCATCGACAGACTTGGACCTAAGGATAGGCCAAGGCATAACAGGGATTCTTGCCAAGCTTGAAGTACTGAGTTGTGTGTTCGCTGCCGCGACAACAACAGACCGTTGCCGCAGCAGAAGCTGCCGCGACAGGCGCTATGACAGAACAGGGAAGTCTTAGACATTGCAAACACCTGCACTATGGAGCAGATCAATACCGGCCCATTCTTCATTCTGAATATTTTCATCCTTTATTTTCAATCTTCTTTATTATTTCGTGACAAACAATTAAACTATTTCTTTTCTCTCTTGTGCAGCAATCTAAGGTTAAAGCTATTATCCCAGTCCCTGTGGAGACGATATCCGATACTTACGTATCACTTTACTACTTGCGTCGTGTACACTTGCACTACATTGCGATAGACACTTTTACACGCAACAACTTGCTTGGGTATGTTTTCGGGTAAGCTATCTCCTTAACTTTTGTTTCTAATTTTTAATACACAGCTTTCCTTCAATTGAAGGAATGTCATCAGATAACACCACATAAGTGGAGAGTTTCATTAAAGAGGGCTAATCGCTAGGTTAGTCCCTCACTTTTCATACTATTGTAACTTTGCCCTCTAACTTAAACTTGTTCCAATTTAGCCACTAAAAGCTTAATATTACTTAATAGAGTTCAATCACAATGTTTTAAACCAATTTAAGGTTCGATAGCAATAATTAACTAATCGATGCAACATTTAAGCTTAGACGAAGTATGATTTCTGATCAACGGAACTTAATTCCGACTAGACCGGATTTCGGGGTGTTACAACTCTCCCCTTAAGAAAAATTTTTCCTCGAATTTTACCTAGATTGAAAATATACGGATATTGTTCTTTCATAGTTTCTCCCGGTTCCTAAGTGGCTTCCTCAACCGTGTGACTCTTTCAAAGCACTTTAACTAACGGTACATTTTTGTTGCGAAGTCTCTTGACTTATTTAGCCAGAATCTAAACCGATTCTTCTTCATAGGATAGATTTGGCCGGAGTTCTATAGATTCAGGTTCCACAATGTGTGAGGGGTCAGACCGGTACTTCCGAAGTATCGATACATGAAAGACATCGTGGATTTTACTCAATTATGAGGGTAGAAAAAGCCGATATGCCACTGGGCAAATCTTTTCAATGATTTCAAAGGGTCCAATGAACCGAGGGCTTAGTTTTCCCTTCTTTCCAAACCTCAAGACTTTCTTCCACGGGGACACTTTAAGAAATGCTTTTTCACCAACTTCATATTCAATGTCTCTCTATTTGAGACCATCATAAGGTTTTTGTCGATCAAAGGCTGGCTTTAGTCGATCATGAATAATGGTAACTTGTTCCTCAGTTTCACGAAGCAAGTCAGGGCCTAACACTTTGCCCTCACCCAGCTTCGACCAGCACAACGGAGTTCTGCATCGTCTACCATACAATACTTCGTACGGGGCCATTTGGATGGATGCTTGATAACTATTATTATAAGCAAACTCAACAAGAGGTAGAGATTTCTCCCAAGTCCCACCAAAGTCGATAATACATGCCCGGAGCATGTCCTCCAATATCTGCATAGGGAGTTCTCAATAACAATACAAATTTTAAGATTCCAATAGATAGATTGCTTGATGATTTACTTGAATTACCCTTTCTGACTGACCGTCAGTTTGAGGGTGAAAAGCTGTGAAAAGATTGATTCTAGTCCCAAGAGCTCCTTGTAGGGTTCTCCAAGATCGAGATGCTAACCGAGGGTCTCAATCGGAGATGATAGATTTAGGCACTATGTGGAGTCAGATTACTTCTTTGATGTATAAGTCAGCTAACTTAGGGAGATCGTAGTCCATTCTAACTGGTATGAAATGAGCTGACTTCGTAAACTAATCTACAATAACCCATATAACATCATGCTTCGCAGGGGTTAACAGTAGACCACTAACAAAATCCATGGTTATCTTTTCCCATTTCCATTTCGGTGGATCAATAGGTTGCAACAGTCTCGTAGGGGCACAATGTTCTGCCTTAACACATTGACACATGAGGCACTTGGAAATCTAGTCAACAATAGCTTGCTTCATGCCCGACCACCAATATAGCTCACGTAGATCCTTATACATTTTCACAGACCCAGGGTGAACAGAAAAAGAACTCGAATGAGCTTCATCAAGGATGTCAGTGCAGAGAGTTTCATCATTAGGTACACAAACTCGATCATGAAAACATAAGAGTCGTTCAGAATTAATTCTGATGTCCGGATTGTCTGATAGTTTAGAGACAATAGCCTGGATCTCGGAATCTTGTTCTTGCAAGTTCTTAATTCGTGAAATAATGGTGGACTGAACTTGAAGTTTAGCTACAAGGAAATGGTGCTTCTGATGTCGGAAGTGAGCGTTAATTTCTCGAGGGGCTACAAGAGAGTGATATAATAATGACTAAATATACTTCACAATACTTATGACTTCAAGTCTATAATAAATGCTTACCAGGCAGAGGTTTGCGGCTGAGCGCATCAACTACAACACTGGCTTTGCCCAGATGGTAATCAATGACTAGATCATAATATTTAATAAGTTCCATCCACATCTGTTGTCAAAGATTTAACTACTTTTGCATCAACAAGTATTTGAGGCTTTTGTGATCGGTGAAGAGATAGCACTTCTCCCCGTAGAGATAATGGCTCAATAATTTCAATGCAAAGACAATTGCAGCCAATTCTAGGTCATGGGTGTGATAATTCATCTCATGTGGTTTAAGTTGCCTTGAAGCATAAGCAATAGCCTTACCTTCTTGCATCAATATGCACCCTAACCTAAGATGCGAGGCATCACTGTAAACTGCATAGTCTTTTCCAGACTCAGGCTGGGTCAAGATAGGTGTATGGGTCAGCACTTATTTCAACTGATCAAAGATTTGTTGTTGGACTTCGGTCCAAACAAATGGTTTCTCATTCCGCAACAATTTGGTTAAAGGAGCGGCTAACATTGAAAATCCTTCCACGAACCTATGGTGATATCCAGCAAGCCCAAGGAAACTTCTATCCTCACCAACATTCTTTGAGGAATGCCAATCTACAATAGCTTGGATTTCTTCAGATCCACTTGAATACCCGAAGCTGATACGACATGCCACAAAAAGGCCACTTCCGTGAGCCAAAACTCATAATTAGAAAACTTCGCAAATAATTGTTTTTCTCTTAGAGTTTGTAGTACAATACAAAGAGGATCTTGATGCTCAGATTCATTCTTGGAATAAATTAAGATATCGTCTATGAACACCACAACGAATTTATCAAGATAGGGTCTTAATACCCGATTCATTAAATCCATAAAAGTCGCCGGTGCATTAGTTAATCCAAAGGGCATCACTAAGAATTCGTAGTGTCCATATCTTGTATGAAAGACAGTTTTGGGCACATCACACTCCTTGATTTTCATTTGATAGTAACCCGACCTTAGATCAATTTTGGAGAACAGAGAAGCATCTTTTAATTGATCGAACATGTCGTCTATTCTAGGCAAAACATACTTATTCTTGACGGTGACTTTGTTCAGTTGTTTATAGTCAATGCACAAACGCATAGAACCATCCTTCTTCTTGAGAAAAAGAACCGAGGCTCCTCAAGGTGAAGAACTCGGTTGGATAAAACCGTTGTTCATAAGGTCTTGAATTTGAGCTTTTAATTCTTTCAATTCCACAGCCGCCATCTGATATGGTGCAATGGAAACTCGAGCAGTCCCAAGCTGCACCTCAATACCAAATTCCACTTCACGGGTTGGGGGCAATCCTAGAAACCCGTCGGGAAAAACATATGGGAATTCATTTACTGTATCAATGTCATGAATCTGAGGTTCATTCTTGGATTCGGTGGACAATGCACACAACATGGAGTTCTGAGATTTCATCAACATTATCCTTTCTTTGCCAAGGCCTCAAACATACAATTTTCACTTATTACAATCTACCTATGCATGATGTTTGCTAAGCTATTCCATGCCTAAAATCGCATCAAACTCGTGGATTGGTAATACTAGGAAATCTGCAGGGAACATAATTCCTTGAATCAAGATTGGACAGTTCTTACATACAAGGCTTAGAGTGACACAATCACCTAATGGATTTGTCACAAAGACTTTTGTTGCTAAAGGTTCACTAGACATCCAATGTCTTTTAACCGATTCCAGGCTTATAAAAGAATGTGTAGATCCAGGATCAAGCAATACATATAATGAGTGTGCATATAACATAACGATACCTGCTATAACACCAGGCTCGTCATCCTCCTCGTAGCCTCTCACATGATACAACTGGGTAGAGGCCTTGGAATCTTGCTTATTTCCTTGCTTCGCGGATCCGCCTGGCCTACCTGATGTTCCTTATGGTACTTGTCTTAGCCCTTTTCCTCGAAAGGACTGAGCAGGTGAAGAGATGTCTCCGTGCACAACCACTGACTTAGAGGGATTATGAGGACATCCCCTGATAAAATGTCATTGTTCCCTACAAAAGAAACATGCTCCTGTCTGCTTACGACATTGACCCTTTGGGTGCCATTTTTGACAAAAACTACAAATTGGATGCTGAACACTCCGGTTCGAACCTCCAGTACTCTCAATTGAGGCCGCCTTAGACCAGGACTGGGTGATAGTTTGTGGTCTCTCAATGTTCCCTGTGCGGGAACTATGGAAATGAAGTTTGCTTTCGAACCCTGATACTTGCTCTTCTTATTCCACTTGGGAGGTCGAGCATCGCTCTATGTTCTCTTCTCAGATCTGTTAGACATATTTCCTCTTTGAGCTCTCTGCGCTGCTTTGATTGCTTTAACTTGGTTCACCAAATCTTGGAAGTTGGTGATACCCAAGGCAGTAAACATAGGTCGCAGCTCATCGCTCAACCCAACGATAAACATTCGACAACTGTCTTCTTCTTTATTTATGAACTCGGCTCTATATCGACAATACTTGCTGAAATCATGGATGTATTGCTCGATAGGACGCCCGCCTTGTCTCAAATGGAGAAAAGTACTCCGCCTTTCTGTAAGATAGTACTCGCTGATGTACTTGTTTCACAATTCCTTAAGAAATAATTCCCAAGTGACCTATTCCTCAAAAACAATAAGAATAGTAGTCTCCCACCATATAAGGGCTTCATCTGTTAATAATGCAGTAGCACACTCTTGCTTGTGCTCATCGGAACACTGCAACTGTTTATTCAGGATACATAAGGTGTTATCCAACAAGTATTCAACAATTTTAGGGTTACCATCATCCTGTCTAGTGAAAGAATAGGATCATAGCGAAGCCAGTTTGTCCACAGGGGTTCGGACATACTGTGCGACAGGAAGAGTAGGCTGAACTGGTGGGGTTGCTTGCATCGTAATCATAAACTGCTTAAACATGTTTGCCATATTCTGATAACATTCATCCTGAGCAGTAGGTGCAGCTGGCTTAGTACCCTGTAACGGAGGGTCCTGTGGTTGCAGTGGATTTAGAGGATTTCCTCCCTTAACTTCCTCGCCATACATCAAGGAGCCAGCAGTATGCTCATCTATGTGAGCTTCATTTGTCTCAGAATATCTATTTGAAAGATCGGATTAGTCGACAAGTCACAATATATACGAAATAAAAATCCTAGGTAGCAAAGTAACTTCATAACAATGCAATGGACTTCAGTTTAGTCCTAGAATCGACTAAACTCTAGCTCTGATACCACAAATGTAACACCCCTTCCAGGTCTGGTAGAGAATCGGGTCGAAGAGTGTTACCAAGCAAAGATGCGACAAACAATGTTATAAATTTCAACTTAATCACACGATAATCGATAGAAGGCATACAACGTATGACCAACACACCTATTAGTCCACTATTATTGAATATGATGCACAATTATCAATCTAGGTATGTTTTACAACTATTGGAAGTATTAAGGACTAATTTGTAAACTTTAGCAAATTTGGTGTCCTTCGATGTAAAAAATCTACCAAGATGAAATTCATTACATAAGGGTTATGTCTATCAAATTTTATTCAATTCGGAGGACAATAGCACCAACAATTAGACTTACAAGATTTAGTGACTAGATTGTAACATTTTTAAGCTGTTTAATATGGCTTAACAAACTTACCTAACCCCGTTTCGAAAAACCCTAAGTTGTTTCGAAGTGGGTGTAAAAGAGTCAACCCTGTTGACCCAACACCTTAGACTTTTTCCATACAGGCTTGACCCGTATCGGAATGGATTGACCACCGTTGACTTTGACCTTGACCGTTCCAAAACCCGTATCGAAACAAGGGTCTCTAGAGGCAAAATGTTCAGAAACAGCATCACTTTGTTCAGGAACGCCCTTATTCTAGGGTTCAAAGATGGTTACTGTTGCGTGTAAAAGAGTCTATCGCAATTGTAGTGCAAGTGTACACGATGCAAGTAGTAAAGTGATACGAAGTATCGGATATCGTCTCCATAGGGATTGGGCTAATGACTTCACCTAATTTCACTGCACGAAGTAAAGGAAATAGTTTTAAGAGATTGTCACAAAAATAATAAAGTAAAACGTAAATAAAAGGATTGAGAAATCAAGATAGAGAGAATGGGCTGGTATTGAATTGCTCAGTAGTGCAGGTATTGAATTGCTTAAGATTTCCAGTTCTGTCGTCGCGCCTGTCGCCGACAGCACCTGTCACGGCGGCTGTCCGTTAGCTATCGCGGCAGCGAACACTAACTCCGTACTTCAAGCTTGGCAAGAATCCCAGATCTGCCTTGCCCTATCCCTAGGCACAAGTCTGTCGATGATCACGTCTTTGATGATACCTCCCGGCGTGAATCGAAGGATGAACACCGATGTGTATGAATTCTTCCTTAGCCACTTAACCTCGCCCTATCCCTAGGCACGAGATGGTTCAACTATAAACTAGAGAACGCGCTTTTATCTCTTTCGTATACTTAACTCTCCCGATGCTAAGTAAATGGATAACCTCACAATGCTCTCCCGATGCTCTTGCAAGATATTAAAACCAAGATAAGAGAACTTGAAGTTTATTTTATTGAACTTGAAAAATCCTAAAACAAAACAATCCTTGCAACTACTTTACAAAACAACCTGTAGCCCTAGGGGAATTTAGAACATGTCGGTGACAGGTAAACGGCAGGGTTTAGGTTTCGGTTATGGGGTATTCGGTTATGCCCTAGGTTAAATTTATGCCCTTATATAAGCTTTGGGCTCAAGTTATCTAAGGTAACAAGGATTACAACTTTAATTAAAAGTAAGATTCTAATAAAGACTAACTCTCTAAAGTCTCCTACTTTCCAGCCGCATCCTTATTTTGTGGGAATTTCCTCTCGGTGAGCTTTGGCTTGACATATCTTTCGATCCAGGGCTTGGAAAAATATTTGGCTTTCACACGACAGACGAGCAGATTTTTCTCTATCTATCGAGGTTCACTTTACTTTTCCTCTTCATAAGTCTGCTGTCACCTTGCTGTCACGACAGGTCCATGACAGGTTCGTCTTCTTCGGCTGCTTGTCCAGTTCAGCTTTCCTGCTTATCTGCCCTGCGCCTGCCTTCAACATCTACTATGACAGATACCTGCAAAAATAGCCATCTTTAAGTAGAATCCGTGCCTTTTATATAATTGTGATGTTTTATTGAAAACTAACCTAAATGCAATGCAATGATGCTTGAATGCAGCAGAAATATGGGTTAAAAAGGGTGTAAATAATAGAACTTTTACACACTCAACACACCCCCAAACTCAAGTTTTTGCTTGCCCTCAAGCAATGAAGACTTAAAAGAAAACTGAAAATTTTTGTGTTGGCCTTCAAACAGTGAACTGTCTCTTACCTGTCGCTCATTCTCTATGGCGGCAGCAACCTGTCGGAAAGGTTAGGATATGTCCGGAATCTCCCTATAGCTCTCGTGCAGTGTGTGCATGCTTGTGAACAGTTATATGGTAAGACTCTCTTAGTTTCACAAGAATATTCAACTTCTTAACTTGAATTTTTATGCCAAAGTTTATTTTTTTAGAAGGCGCATTTTCATGCTTCTTTTTCTTCTATTTTCAAGCTAAGTTTTTCTAGATCCAGTTTTGGGCACCTCTAGTTAGCTTCCTAGAGCCGGTTTCGGGCACCTCTAGGTTTTTGATTTTCTTTTGCTAAACTTCTTTCCTAGAGCCAGTGTTAGGCACCTCTAGGGGCTATTCAAGTTCTAAGCATCCTACTCTAGTTTGGCTAAAAGAAATCTAAGCAATATAACAGTCACAAAAGTGTTTAAGTTTTCAGAACTATAGAAAGGCTCTAAACTTTTCCTTAACCTGTCCTAAAGATGCTGCCACGACAGAGCCGTCATGACAGGTAAGTTAACTTCACAGTTTTGAGCCAACAGTTTAAATTTTCTGTTTTTTTTAAGAAAATAAATAAATAATAAGACACAACAAATAATAAAGAGATGTGCTAAAGACTCCATTAATGATGGAGGGTTGCCACCCCCAAACTCGAGGGTTGCATTGCCCTCAATGCAAAATGACATGAAAAAGAAAAAGCAAGATAAATAAAAGGACATCACAAAAGATAAGGCAGGCAGCAGTAAAGGAAAAATAAAAACTTAAATTTTCACTCGCTGTCCTCGCTGCTGCTGCTGACGCGGATCTGGTGGCGGCGTCTGCGCTGTGGAGGGGGCTGGGCAGGTTCCATAGCAGGTTGGTCAGCAGGTTCATCAGCCGGTGGAGGGGCAAGTTCATTGGCAGGTTGAGGGGCAGGTTGCTCCACTAGCCGGACGTCGGAACTGCTACCGCTGTCCCATGAGCTGCTGGTGATGGTGGCTTTGGGCAGCCTTTTCTTGTGCGCCACGTGCTTAATTCACTTAACCCTCGTAAAGTCGCTCTCCAAATTCCTCCGGATAAGAGGGCTGTCATCAGTGGCAAGTCTCTTGGTTCCTCGAGGGGAGGTGTCTGCTGGTGGGCTGCCTTCTGCCGTTGGGGCAGGGGTTGGTGTGGGAGCGGCAGAATGCATATGGGGAGAGACAGGTGGTGTGGGAGTAGGGGAGGGATATGGAAATAATGGGCGGGGAAGGTGGGGAAGATGACATCCGAATAATGTAAAGTATTAGTAATGAAATTTACTGTTGCATTTGAGAAGTCACGGATAAAAGTCATCAAACCCATTTGGCGCTCCTCTATCCTTAGGATGGCAGCAAGGATGTGTGCAGACTGATCTGTCGGAGCGGTGTCGGCGGCAGCATCTGGGGCAGGTTCAGTGGCAGGTTCATCATCGGAATCAGCAGGAGGGGCATTGGGGTCGAAGGCATTGATGGGTGATACGACTATGACCTCCATGAGGCTGGAGATGTTGTTGTCAGTCCAGCCGCTGCCCGTCTTAATTTTGTCGGAGGGTTCCTCTGGTACGGCAGCACAACGACAGAGGTGATGGTGAACGGCAGGCAGAGTCGTGAGTCTGAGCGGTGTGCACAATCGATGATGCTGTCCCTCATGTACCTGCCCACATTGATGGGCCTGTCATGCATAATCGAGTGAATGAGGGCCAAGCACTGTCGGTTGACTGTCGTATGGTGGGACGAGGGCAGGATACGCTTTTTGATAAAAGCGTTCTATAGTTTTGCTTCAGGGAGTAGCTGCCCCTTATTGACGGAGTGGGGGTTCTTCTTGCTGGTGGTCCATGTCGTCCCAGCCTCTGTCAGTTCCATCATGACAGCATCATGGGCAGCAGCGTCGAGGGTGTCCCAAAATTGTTGGTGAGCATCATCATTGGGGCCAAAGAAGAGGCCGAACGTGTGGTTGATGCTGTTGGCGGTGAAGGGTACTGCCACTCCTCGGACGGTGACAGATGTCGCCGTTTTGCTGTCGATGGCCTCGTAAAATTCTCGAACCAAAGTATCATTTAACTCTGCCGGCTGCTCGGCGAAGTCCTCCCATAGCTGTGCCGTTATGGCCTTCATAATGAACGGCCGGAGTCCCATATGGGGAGCATCTCTGTTGTAAATGAAGCCACACTCCTCCCATAGCTCCTTTTTGGCGAATGGTGATGCTGCTGCTGAAGAAGAAGCGGCAGCGGTGTTACGACGGGTTTGTCTCGACGACATTTTGGTTGCAAGGGCTGTGAAAGAGAGAAAACAAATAAAACTAGAGGAGAATAACAAGAGAGAAAAATCAGAAGTGATGAAAAATGAAAATGGGAAGGGGTTTATATAGCGGTCGAGTAGCTGCCCATTTAATGCCGCAACGGCAGGCGGGAATAACGGGGCGGCAGATTGAATGTAGCGTGTGACACGCATTTATGCGTCTGCTACGCGTCTGCCGCACGCTTCTGCGTCTGCCGTGTCAGTTTGTTGACAGCCTGTCATATCCGTCTGCGGCGGCAGCCAAAACGACAGGTTTCCATAAATGGGCTTTATTGGGCTGATGGATGGGCGGTGGGCTTGGGTCACTTCTCCTTTTCTTCTTGACTCCTTTATTTCCTAAAAACTGAAATTAGAAAAACAAAACATTATTCGAATAAGATAAACCTAATTTCCTAATAATAATAAATAAAATAAATAAAAATAAAAATTATGTTAAATTAGGGATGCCTTGTGGGGTATCACCTAAAGTAACCACTTCTTGTATTCCTGGGGCTTCAGTCCCCTGATAATGCTTGAGGCGTTGTCCATTGACTTTGAATTGGTGCCCGTCCTTTAATGATTGAATTGTAATGGCACCATGGGGAAAAACTTGAACCACTTGGAACGGGCCAGACCATCTAGATTTGAGCTTCCCTGGAAAGAGTTTCAACCTAGAATTAAACAACAACACAAGCTGCCCTGGGCAGAACTGTCGTGGCAGCAGCTTCTTGTCATGCCACTTCTTAGTCTTTTCCTTGTAAATCCTTGCATTGTCGTAGGCCATTGTCCGTATTTCATCGATCTCATTCAAATCTAACAGCCTTTTCTGGCCTGCCTTGTCCAAGTCCATGTTTACTGCCTTGATTGCCCAATATGCCTTGTGCTCTATCTCGACAGGCAGGTGACAGGTTTTCCCATAAATCAAACGGTATGGAGACATGCCCAATGGAGTCTTGAAAGCTGTTCTGTATGCCCATAATGCATCATTCAGAAGTAAAGACCAATCTTTCCTAGTTAGTTTGACCATCTTTTCAAGAATGTTCTTCACTTCCCTATTGGATATCTCAGCATGTCCATTGGTTTGTGGGTGGTATGCTGTCGCGATCCTGTGCTTGACACCATATTTCTTCAAGGCGGCAGCAATTACCCTATTATCGAAATGTCTCCCTTCATCACTGATAATCACCTTAGGGATGCCAAATCTAGAAAAGATGTTTTTGTGCAAAAACTTTTGGACCGTTTTGGCATCATTCTTTTGAGTTGCGATTGCTTCTACCCACTTGGAGACATAATCCACTGCTAGGAGAATGTAAAGATTTCCACACGAAGATGGAAAAGGTCCCATAAAATCGATCCCCCAAACATCGAAGATCTCGACTTCTAGAATGTTCTGCAGTGGCATCTCGTTTCTCCTCGAGATGTTACCTGTCCGCTGGCACCTGTCACAGTTCTTGTAAAAGTCCTGTGCATCTTTATATAGTGTCGGCCAGTAGAACCCTGACTGCAGCACCTTGGCAGCAGTTTTGTTTCCTCCTAAGTGTCCTCCATATTGTGAAGCATGACAGTGATGGAGAATGTCTTCTTGCTCTTCTTGTGGTACACACCTCCTTATAACCTGATCTGCGCACATTTTGAAAAGAAGAGGCTCGTCCCAATAATAATGTTTGACATCATTTTGAAACCTCTTCTTGGCTTGATAATTAAGATCAGAAGGTAGTATTCCGCTAACTATAAAATTAACGAAATCAGCATACCAGGGAAGGTTAGAAGACTTACCTGCCGCCATGGCTGTCGCGACAGCGATTGCGACAGCAAAGAGCTGCTCATCTGGGAAGGTCTCCAGTATGTGTGTCTCATCGAACGATAGACTCTGTCCCTTCTCCAACCTCGACAAGTGATCTGCCACCTGATTTTCTGTCCCCTTTTTGTCTTTGATCTCAAGGTCGAACTCTTGTAATAGCAAGATCCATCGTATCAATCTAGGCTTTGCATCCTTCTTTGCGAACAAATACTTAAGGGCATAATGGTCGGTATGCACTATTACCTTCGTCCCAAGTATGTAAGAACGAAACTTGTCGATGGAGAACACCACAGCTAACAACTCTTTTTCTGTGGTGGTATAGTTCACTTGGGCATCATTCAATGTTTTACTGGCGTAGTATATGACGTGAAACAGCTTGTCTCTGCGCTGCCCAAGTGCTGCCCCGACAGCATAATCACTGGCATCACACATGATCTCAAATGGTTGTGTCCAGTCTGGTGGCTGTACTATGGGGGCTGTCACTAGCTTTTCCTTCAGAACCTTGAATGCTTCAGTACATTCTTCATTAAAGTCAAAGGGTCGGTTCTGCTCTAATAGATGACATAGGGGCTTCGTGATTTTCGAGAAATTTGCGATGAATCTCCTATAAAAACCTGCATGCCCTAAAAAAACTCCTAATGCCCTTGACTGTGGTTGGCGGCGGCAGCTTCTCAATTACCTCTATTTTGGCCCTGTCGACTTCTATCCCACGGCAGCTAATCTTATGGCCAAGGACTATCCCCTCATCCACCATAAAATGGCATTTTTCCCAATTTAAAACAAGATTAGCTTTTTCACATTTTTCAAGTACCTTTTGAAGATGGCTAAGGCAGCTCTCAAAATCGTCTCCAAAGACGGAAAAATCATCCATGAAAATCTCAAGGAAGTCCTCTACCATGTCGG
Organism: Hibiscus tridactylites; assembly: GCA_958450335.1. Taxonomy (NCBI): domain Eukaryota; kingdom Viridiplantae; phylum Streptophyta; class Magnoliopsida; order Malvales; family Malvaceae; genus Hibiscus; species Hibiscus tridactylites. Next base: position 18,252,306 of record OY288278.1, on the reverse strand, counting down.
AGAATATGGCCATCATGCACCTTTGGAAGGTGGCAGGTGCATTACAGAGTCCAAACGGCATCCTCCTAAACGCGTATGTACCGTAGAGGCATGTGAAAGTCGTTTTCTCTTGATCCTCTGGTGCAATAGCAATTTGGTTATAACCTGAGTAACCATCAAGAAAACAATAGTAAGGTTTACCTGCTAATCTATCAAGCATTTGATCAATAAAGGGTAAAGAAAAGTGGTCTTTTCGGGTAGCTTTATTAAGCTTCCGATAGTCCATACAAACCCTCCAACCGGTCACAGTCCTGGTTGGGATTAACTCATTGTTCTCGTTGGTTACCACGGTCATTCCTCCTTTCTTTGGAACGCATTGCACCGGGCTCACCCATTTGCTATCGGAGATGGCGTAAATAATGCCAGCATCTAACCATTTAATGATTTCCTTACGCACTACCTCCTTCATCGCATGGTTTAACCGCCTTTGGGCATCTATAGTTGGCTTATGATCTTCCTCAAGGATGATTTTGTGCATGCATAATGCCGGACTAATGCCTTGAATGTCTGCTATCGTCCATCCAATCGCCCTCTTGTGCTGCCTTAACATGTCGATCAGCTGTCGTTCCTGTTCCTGCGGCAGCTTAGCAGAGATGATTACGGGCAGTGTGTCATCACAACCAAGATAAGCATATTTAAGCTGCCCTGGCAGGGGCTTAAGTTCTAAGACAGGTGGTTCAACAGTAGAGGGCTTTTGGATTAAATGGTTATCCGAAGTGTAATTCAAAGGTTCGAATAACTTACCTGGACGATGGTCTAACCAGTCTACCTCCTCATGACCTTCAGTATCAGATGTATCAGATTCAGAGGAGTCGCTGTCGTCGTCGCTGTCGTGACAGGCCTGTAGATGGCTGTCGCAGCAGTGACCAAATTTTATATCACGGCAGCCCGACCTGATGCAGGGTTGATCAAAGGTCACCTCAATGATGGCCTTACATTCTTCATCCACATCAGCATGTTTCATTGCTTGGAGAACATTCAACTTAATTTCTTGATCGTTCACGCGCATGGTGAGTTCTCCTTTCTCCACATCAATCAATGATCTGCCCGTGGCTAAGAAGGGTCGCCCAAGGATGACTGGTGTGTTTTCGTCTGCCTCACAATCTAAGATAAGAAAGTCAGCAGGAAAAATAAGCTTATCCACTCTTACTAAAATATCTTCAATTTTTCCCTCGGGGTGAACGTAAGAGCGGTCGGCTAGCTGTAGGGTAACTATCGTGGGCCGCGCCTTGCCAATACCTAGTTTCTGAAAAACAGATTTGGGCATTAGATTAACACTAGCACCAAGATCACATAATGTCTTACCCACAAATCTGTCGCCGATTACGCAAGGTATGATGAAGTTCCCCGGATCCTTCTTTTTCTGGGGTGGCTGCCGATGAAGAATACTCATGCAACCTTCTTGCATCCTTACCGTTTCAAATTCCCCAAGTTTAGATTTTTTCGACATAACATCCTTGAGAAATTTAGCATAACCGGGCATCTCTCTAACAGCATCTAACAACGGAATATTAATATGAACCTGTTTAAAGATATCATAAATCTTTTTAAGTTGAGATTCATGCTTAGCTTGCTGTATCCGTTGTGGAAAAGGTGGTGGAGGACGATAATCAGCAATGCGTCCTTCCCACTGCATGCGAATTTGAGGACGATACTCATCTTTTTTCTCCTCTGTCGCTTCTGCTGTCGTGACAGGCTCATCGGCAGCAGTCTGTTTATCACCTGTCGGGGCAGCTTCCTCGGCAGGTTTATCCAAGGCAGGTTCCTTTTCTGTTTCAGCTTCTTTTTCCGGCCCTGGTAACTTTTTCCCACTCCTAGTAGTAATTGCCTTACATTGCTCATGTGGGGGCGGTCTAGCATTTTCAGTATTGCTAGGGAATCCTCCATTCTGCCGTGGCTTAATATGCTGCGACACCTGACCCATTTGTGTCTCTAGAGATTTCAAGGTAGCCTCATGATTTGTCATTCTCATCTTGGTTTCATCCATAAAGTTTTCCGTCTTCTTGACAAACTGATTAATATTCTCCATATACGTACCAGTCTGAGACATAAAGGTGGCCAGAGTCTGTTCCAATATACTACTCGTGGTAGGTGGTGGCTGCTGTTGCTGCTGAGGCGGCAGGTTCTGCGGCAGATGCTGTCGTGTCAACAATCTAGGACCCCCCTGATTCTGATTATGCGCTTGTGGATTCAGGGCGTTGTTGGGGTTACTCCAGGAGAATTTGGGATCCTTCCTCCAATTGGGATTATAGTTGTTGGAATTGTAGTTCGGCTTGTAATTTCCAACATATTTTCCCTCTTCTATATTTATTGGGCAATCATCCCTACTATGATTTCCCTCACAAGTAGCACAAACTTCCTCGACAGCAAATCCTTGTAATTCATCATCATTCAATAACTTTTTCATTGCTTTAGTAAGGAATGCTACCTGCGATTTCATAGTGCTGTCGGCCTCATAGTCCTTGACAGCAAGTACCCGTTTACCTCCTCTTCTAGCGGTTGGAAACTGCTACTCATTCTTAGCCAGATGTTTCAAAACTTGCAGGGCCTCGTCCGGATCTTTATCCAATAATAGTCCATTTGCTGCAGAATCAATTCGAATGCGAGTTTGTAAGTTAGCAGCATTATAAAACTTAGTTACCTGATTCCAGATGGGGAATCCATGCATTGGGCAGTTTCGAAGAAGAGTTGTAAATCTGTCCCAGGCCTCGTGCATTGGCTCGTCATCTTCCTGTTGAAAAGTAGCAATTTCATTACGTAATCGCTCAGCTAAATGTGAAGGATTAAAATGAGACAAAAATTCACGAGTTAAATCTGCCCAAGTCATTATAGAACCCGGTGTAAGTTTATTCCACCAAGTTTTAGCTCTGTCCCTTAATGAATGGGGAAATAACCGAAGCCTCAGTATCTCCGGACTAACTCCTGGCAGTCTAAACGAACCACAGATCTCCTGGAACGTTTTGAGATGCTCCCTGGCATCTTCTGTCGCAGAACCACTAAACTGCCCGGCGTTGTTGATCATACTAAACATGACAGGTTTAAGTTCGAAGTTGTCAACATCAATATCCAGCAGCGTGGTCTCCAGTTCTACATGATCGTTCAGCATGTAGTCACGACATGACCGTCGTCCATCTGCCGCGGGCGGGTCACCGACAGGCGGTACACCATCACCAACAGGCTGATTACGGGCCATCTGCTCTAGCTGTTCCTCGAGGTATTCGTTCCGGTCTAAGAGGTGGCGAATCTGTTTCTTGAGATTGAAGGAACGTTCGATTTCCGGATCTAATTTATACTGAGGATCTTCGCCTCTTTTAGATCTGCGCATAAACAAGAAAACCTCGTGAAAAGCAAGAGTTTAAAACACAAAAGAAAAATTAAAGAAAATTTAAATAAAAACAAAAACGAAAATAAAAACAAAAAGTGCAAGGAAAGAAAGGTGTAGTTATGTTGCCAATCCCCGGCAACGGCGCCAAAAACTTGTTGCGTGTAAAAGAGTCTATCGCAATTGTAGTGCAAGTGTACACGACGCAAGTAGTAAAGTGATACGAAGTATCGGATATCGTCTCCACAGGGATTGGGCTAATGACTTCACCTAATTTCACTGCACGAAGTAAAGGAAATAGTTTTAAGAGATTGTCACAAAAATAATAAAGTAAAACGTAAATAAAAGGATTGAGAAATCAAGATAGAGAGAATGGGCTGGTATTGAATTGCTCAGTAGTGCAGGTATTGAATTGCTTAAGATTTCCAGTTCTGTTGTCGCGCCTGTCGCCGACAGCACCTGTTGCGGCGGCTGTCCGTTAGCTGTCGCGGCAGCGAACACTAACTCCGTACTTCAAGCTTGGCAAGAATCCCAGATCTGCCTTGCCCTATCCCTAGGCACAAGTCTGTCGATGATCACGTCTTTGATGATACCTCCCGGCGTGAATCGAAGGATGAACACCGATGTGTATGAATTCTTCCTTAGCCACTTAACCTCGCCCTATCCCTAGGCACGAGATGGTTCAACTATAAACTAGAGAACGCGCTTTTATCTATTTCGTATACTTAACTCTCCCGATGCTAAGTAAATGGATAACCTCACAATGCTCTCCCGATGCTCTTGCAAGATATTAAAACCAAGATAAGAGAACTTGAAGTTTATTTTATTGAACTTGAAAAATCCTAAAACAAAACAATCCTTGCAACTACTTTACAAAACAACCCGTAGCCCTAGGGGAATTTAGAACATGTCGGTGACAGGTAAACGGCAGGGTTTAGGTTTCGGTTATGGGGTATTCGGTTATGCCCTAGGTTAAATTTATGCCCTTATATAAGCTTTGGGCTCAAGTTATCTAAGGTAACAAGGATTACAACTTTAATTAAAAGTAAGATTCTAATAAAGACTAAATCTCTAAAGTCTCCTACTTTCCAGCCGCATCCTTATTTTGTGGGAATTTCCTCTCCGTGAGCTTTGGCTTGACATATCTTTCGATCCGGGGCTTGGAAAAATATTTGGCTTTCACACGACAGACGAGCAGATTTTTCTCTATCTATCGAGGTCCACTTTACTTTTCCTCTTCATAAGTCTGCTGTCACCTTGCTGTCACGACAGGTCCATGACAGGTCTTCGGCTGCTTGTCCAGTTCAGCTTTCCTGCTTATCTGCCCTGCGCCTGCCTTCAACATCTACTATGACAGATACCTGCAAAAATAGCCATCTTTCAGTAGAATCCGTGCCTTTTATATAATTGTGATGTTTTATTGAAAACTAACCTAAATGCAATGCAATAATGCTTGAATGCAGCAGAAATATGGGTTAAAAAGGGTGTAAGTAATAGAACTTTTACACACTCAACAGTTACCCGTATCAAAACGACATCACCCGTTTCGATACGAGCAAGCTTATAATAATAGATTTTTACAGGATTTTCATCAATTTATGTTGCCATATGATTTCCAAATGTAACGAAACTTTACATGCAACACATCATTGGTATAAACATCTAGCATGCTAAATTCCATGGCTATATGAATACGTTTACTAGGTTTTCACCTTTCTATGCTAAGCATGCATATTTAGATTATGTTCCAAAAACCAAAAAGGCCATTTAGGGCCATTGACCATATTACAGAATAAGCATAGCACCAAAACAACCAAAAAGGGCATATATGACTAGTTTAACTACTTTGCCACCTTCCTAGGAGTTCAAGGTCATAATTACATTACTTGTAGCTTAATAGTGACTTGTCTTGGCGAACGATTCGATCTTCAAACGAACAAACTCTTCTAACCTGAAAATGCATATTTAGATAAGACACGTTAGGCACACTTTGCCTAGTGAGGTAGTAACAAATAACATAAACAATAGGAATGACATAGCTACAATGATACTTGTTCTCATGCTAACATTATCAATGCCATGTCACAATGCATAAGGTAATAAACATGTTCTCCTTTTATTCATAATCCTTGGATTGAATCAAGATCTTTGATACGCGAATTCCTACGCCTTGCAAAAACAGTGAATGATCTAATCCCTCCGCCTCGCCTATATGACCAATATCAATACAAATCCATCTGCCTCGCCAAATCAATGTAGGTCGTAGCCTTAGGACCGTAGTCCACCCATTCTCTGAGCTCATGAATTCTATGACATGCCAATTGTATCCCGACTCCATTCCAATCCAAGGTCACAATGTACATATTCATTCCGATGATCAATAATATACCAATGTTCAATAAATTCAATGGACCCAATGATCAATATATCTGTCTTAACATCAATATCTTATGAATTGGTGTCAATATCAATGTTCGATGATTTCAATGTAATAATCCAATAACGACGCTTATATCCGAGACAATGCATAATGGCCATAATCAATGTTCAATGGTAACTTACCGACACTTACCAAAGTGTCCGATTAACCATCCAATGCAATTGCTTCAATAACAATGTTAGCGAAACAATCTAAAATAACAAATAATAATCCGAGAAGGCCTTTCGCCTAAACCCGAGACTCCGACTACACTCACCTTAGTAATCCGAAGCTTGGTCGAAGTAGGATTTCCGATTAACGGAACTTAATTCTTACTAGACCGGATTTTTGGGTGTTATATCGGAGGTATGGCTTGAGAGTACTAGACGTATCTTGGGTCAGATGGAGTGCTCGAACACTCGTAAGTTAGGTTGTATTGTTTCGTTGCTCCATGGAGATGTGTATGCTTGGTGGACCACAATTATCTCAAGTATGCCTGAGGCCGAGGTTATTTGGGAGTTCTTCCATAGTGTGTCCCATAAGAAGTACCTTGGTGCTCGCTATCAAGACGAGAAGAAGAGAGAATTCATGGATTTAGTACAAGGCAATATGTTCGTATCCGAGTATGAGGTACAATTTGTGCGCTTGAGTCAGTATGCTTAAGAGTTGGTTCCCATTGAGAGGGAAAGATGTGAACGGTTCCATTACAGGTTGGTTACGGAGTTGAAGACCTACATGCTTGCTTCTGATTACACTGAGTTTGATGTCTTGGTCTCTAGGGCCAAAGACATTGAGCAAAGTCTAGGTTCAGTTGCTCATTCAGGTGGTTCCAGATCAAGGAAAAGGTCCACCGAGTGGGAAAGAGACCGTAACAAGAGGCACAAGGATAGAAGGCAAAAACTAGACTTTAGGCATGGATGTGGTAACTTGGGACGAGGCCATCAAGGTCGAGGTTTTGTTGCTGGCACACTCGAGTGTGCTAAATGTGGGAGGAACCATTCTGGAGAGTGTTGGGGTACCTTTTGTTCTTGTTGGATCTTTGGATCTCAGACGCATTTGAGGCGTGAGTGTCCTCATCCGGATAGAGATGGTCAGGCACCAGCTAGAGCTATTGAGCATTAGAGAGGTCGTGGGCGTGGTCGAGGAAACTTCTAGCCTAGGAATGATGGTTAGAGAAATGTTGCCCATGTTGACGCGGTACAACCCGAGGGAGGTGGACCGACTAGGGTATATGCACAACGTGAGGTTGGGAATGACACATATGTGATCGCATGTAATTTTATGTTACAGTCCTTATCTTTGCTTTTGTTGATTGATTCTGGCTTGACACATTCATATATTTTGGGTTAGAATGCAAGATCATTAGGTTTGCCTTTTGAGTTGTTAGGTATAGGTACGAATGTTATGAGTTATTTTGGTGAGGCAATTTTAGTTAGGAAAGTCTTCATGAGATGTCCTTTGATGATTCAGGGTCACGTGTTTTCCGTTGACATGATGGAGTTGCCCTTTTACAGTTTCGATGTAATTCTGGGTATGGATTGGCTTATGAAGCATAGAAATATGATAGATTTTGAGACTAAAAGAGTTTCTTTGAGGCTTTCTGATGATTACGAGATAATAGTAGTTGGCGAGAACATTATGTTCTTGTCTAATGTTGTTTCAACTTTAGAGGCTCAGAGGATGATGAATTTGGGTTGTCAAGTTTACTTAGCCTATGTGATGAATCCGAATATGAGTGAAGTTAGACCGCAAGACATTAGAATAGTTTGTGACTTTCCAAGTGTTTTTCCAGAAGAATTGCATGGTTTTCCTTCATATAGGGATGTGGAGTTTGCTATTGAGACATATTCAGATTCTGCTCCCGTATCGATTGCTCTCTATAGAATGTCACCTAATGAGTTGAAGACACAACTTCAGGAACTGTCAGATAGAGGTTTTATTAGGCCTAGTATTTCGCCTTGGGTGCTCTAGTCTTATTTGTGTAGAAGAAGGATGGCAATATGAGGATGTGCATAGATTATAGGTAGTTGAACAAGGTAACAATGAAGAACACATACCCTTTGCCACAGATTGGTGATTTGGTTGATCAGTTGAGAGGTGTTGCAGCGTTTTCGAAGATTGATTTGAGACCAGGTTACTATTAGTTGAAGGTAAAGGATGCGAATATACCGAAGACGGCTTTCCGTACACGGTACGAGCATTACAAGTTCTTGGTAATGCCTCAGATGCATTTATGGATATGTTGAAAGAGTGTTTCATGAGTTTTTGGACAGATTTGTAGTAGTGCTCATAGATAACATTCTAGTGTACTCCAAGACTGAGGAAGAACATGATGAGCATTTGTAATTAGCACTTCAGACCTTGCTTGAGAATCAATTGTATGCCAAGTTGAGAAAATGTGAGTTTTGGATTAGGGAAGTAGTCCTTCTAGGTCATGTGATCTCAGCCGATAGGATTAGTGTGAATCCCAAGAAGATAGAAGCATTATTGAGTTGAAAACAACCGAAGTCAGTGACCGAAATCCGTAGTTTTCTAGGTTTGGCTAGGTATTATCGAAGGTTTGTTAAGGGATTCTCGAAGATTGCTGCACCTATGACTAAATTGTTACAGAAAAATGTTCCGTACAAATGGATAGATGCAAGGCAACACACGTTTGAAAAGTTGAAGAAAGCATTGACATAAGCTCCTATTTTGGTTCAGCCTGAACCAGGGAAATAGTTCGTAATCTTCAGTGATGCATCGTATGTAGATTTTGTAACGCCCTAAATTTGGGCCTAGATGTTTGGAGTCTAAACCGGATCGAACTGGAAAACGGTTCGAATCTAAAAGGAAATTTTCGGGAACACCTAGTTCGGGATACTTTAAAAATATAGAAAAATATTTAAACATCCTCATTTAATATATAAAAGAAAATGGTGAAATCAATTTTACAAAATAAGGTTTGGAAATACTACATTTTGGTGCAATGACCAAATCGCAGTTTTTGCAAAGTTAAATAGTGACTGTTTTGTAAAGGATTGAAACTTTGTATCTTTAAGGAGCTAATTTTACCAAAATGTTTTCATCAGATTTTCTTTAATTTGGGTGATTTAATTAAATTTTTAATTAAATAAAATGATGGTGATTAAATTAGAAAACTACCTTTTGACTTTTCATAATTACTTTTCACAAATATTCCCCCATTTTATTTTCTCTCAAATTCCTTTCATCCAAACACTTTCTCTCCAGCAAATTTACTTTGATTTCCAATTCATTTGATGAGATTTCAATCTCTCTTTGATTCTTAATCAATTCCTCATCAAATCCACTTGATTTCTACATTGAATTTTAAGGAAAACTTGCCCAAATCAAGGAGAAATCATCCATTAGAGGTAAGCTTCGTCCTTCTCCTCTAATGATCAATTCTTTACTAAAATTTCGAAGTTATCAATCCTTTATTAATGATTTTAAGTGGTTTTAATGGTAGAAACAAGAAATTGTCTTAAAACTCAAGATTTTGGAAGAGATCTTGAAGATTTTCGTTGTGAATGAGTGGGCTCTATTTTGAGATGATTTTCTAATGTATTTTGTGTTTTAATTGATTTTAAAAATGATGTTTTATCAATCAAATCCCGAATAGGTTTGTTTTCCTAAGTTTTGCTTGCTAGAATGGTAGTTTTTGGGGTGGTTTTGGTGATCTACTGTTACTGGAGGTATAAGGTCATGTTTATGTTGCTTTTTGATGTTAATTGATGTTTATAAAAGTTTAGATTTGATAGATCTTGGTTGGGCTTTGTTTTGGGAGACTTTGGAGGTGATTTCAGTTGTTTTTGGTAGCCGAAATGAGGTTCCTGGGTAGAGCAGTGAGTTGGGTTGTGTAGATGGTGATTTTAATGCATGGAAGTGCATTAATCCTATGTTCTTATGTGTTAAAAACATGGGAGAGTGATTCAGAAGCGATTAAGGTAGCGTTGGAGGTTTCAGACGCTTTGAAGGCTTGTCGGCTAGCATAGTGTTGTGTATCAGTGAGTGAGATCGTGTTTTCCAACTTTGGAATGATTTTGAAAAGAGTTTTGGGAACTTAAATTTAGGCTTGAAACTTCGGTTTAAGTTTGTAAGTAAGTAAAGTGGAATTCTCTCTCAATTGTGCAATTATTATTTTGAAAACTATCAAAATGGGTTTTGATGTGATTGATTTGACAATGTGGTTAAATTTGTTTTTTGAGCATGGTTTTAAAGCATGTGAGTTGGTTGTCAAACTTGTTTTGAAGAAGGATGCATGAAATTAATATTCCTTGAGAGTAAGTGTTGTTAGTTTGCGTCTTAAGGCAATTTTAACATGATATATTGGCATATATGATGTAAAGATTACTGGATATATTGACCGATCAATAGGATGTAAAGTGTACTATAAACTAAAATTCGTACGTGTTCTTGAGATTCGTTCCAAAGAGAGAGACCAATGATGGGCATTCCATTGGAGTAGGACTTGGTGAAACATCCAAGCTTTTTGGAAACAAGAGTTATTGCCATGAGACCGATGAGGGGCATACCATCGGGGTAGGACTTGATGAAATACTCAAGCTTTTGGCGAAAGTAGAATCACCATGAGAGTACGGTGTGGTGGAAGCCACCGGAAGATTATGTTCTAGACAGGTGAGTACGGTGATGGTTAATACCACCAGAAGTGTCTAGTGAATTGTCTGCATATCCGTGTACAATAGAGTATGTAAATGTGAATATATGAGAATGTGTGTCACATGTACCAATGCTTGAAATGTTTTATGCTATGAGGTTTGCATATGAGATAATGAAATTATGAAATGCTTTTGTGTAAACAAGCATGGGTGGCTTTGCCATGAGTTTTGCATAGGTTGTATGCATGAGATAGCTAGATGGTACATGTGGTTTTCAAATGGAGATTTGCTTATGCAAAAGAGTATTGAGTTTATGAAATTCTTTTGAGTAACAAGCACGTGTGACCTTACCATGAGTTTTGCATTGGTGGAATGCATGAGATAGACATTTGATACATGAGATTTCAAATGGTGTTTTGTTAGAAATGGTTTTCAAGCATGAGAAAGGAAGAGTGTGGAATGGGAATGGTTTCCAAGGAAATTGGTTTAAACTTTGCACGAAACACTATTATATGAAATGGTTTAAGTGGAAGATTTTGCAAGAATATTTTTTGGGGTTGAGTTGCTTAATGCATTTGAGTTTAATGTTGATCTTATGTTAATTAATGCTTAATTATAAGGTGTTGATGTTTTATATGATGTTTTCAAGCAATACTTGGTTTAAAGGAGTGATTGCTTTTGAAAAAGGTTTTAAGGTTTGCTACATTGATGGTGTTTTGGTTTTGTGCATTCCTCTCTAACCATTATGTGCTTACGCTCCTTTTTTGTCCATCAATCAGATAAATGAATTTGGAACAACAAGAAGCAAGGGATTCTAGAAGAGCTCCACTTGAGAAGTATGTTTTGGTTTATTGCTATAGATAATAAAGGCAATGGGGGAACAATCTTTTATCTTGATGTGTAATGAGATCGTTTATCTTAAGCAAGTTTGCTTTATGGTTTGATACTTGTTGATGATCGTTTTGCGATGTTTGGATCTTCTTTTTCATAGTTGGATATAACCATGTTCTTTGTTTAAAAGTAAGATCATGTGTTCAATGTGATAAATGAGTAGGTGTGCTTAATGCTTGTAATGTATCTAGCCTTTGATGCAATATGATGGTTTTAATGCTTAGCATGTTGCTGATATGTTGTGGAATGATTTTAAGTATGTTTGATGGTGTTTTGAAATGAAAAATCAGAAGTTTCTACTGTTTCTGGGTAGAGTGTATTGAAACACCCTTAGCTGTTTCGGAACTAGTTTCGAAACATACCCGCGTATCAAAACGGTCAACACTGTTTCGATACGGGCGTTCGACACTGGTGTTTCGATACGGTTGTCAGTGTTTCGAAACGGGTGACCGTTAGACACAAATTATGCATGCTTTACATTTTAGTCCTGAAAGTTGTAATTGCAATTGCTTGAGCTTGAGAAGTTTTTTTAAGATGAAATTTTGCATAGAGGCTTGTAATATGATTAATTAAGGTTCGGTATGACTAAAATCTACAAATTTCTTATGTTTTCAAAAACTTACATTTTGGTCACTGAATGTGTATTTCTTGCAATTAAGTCCTTAAACGTTTTCTGATCGCTGTGCTTTTTTCTTCCATGGTTCTTGAGCATTCACATAGGCTTAATGCACATCTAGAAAATATAAAACAAAAAAGGGTCACTAATCAAGTTTGACTTTCATGTTGACTTTGGTTTTCCCCGTGTGATCTTCGTAGTTCGGGTCTAACGCCTAGGTCGGGCTAAGGGGGATACAGGTTTAGGGTGTGTGCTTATGCAAGAAGGAAGAGTTGTAGCTTATGCTTCAAGACAGTTGAAGGTTCACGAGAAGAATTACCCCACCCATGACATAGAGTCAGCGACTGTGGTCTTTGCCTTGAAGATTTGGAGACACCACCTTTATGGTGAGAAATCCACTTGTCTACACCGACCACAAGAGTTTGAAATATTTGATGACTCAGAAAGAGTTGAATCTTAGACAGCGTAGGTTGTTAGAGCTTATAAAAGACTATGACCTCATAATAGAGTACCATCCGAGTAAGGTAAATGTAGTGGCTGGTGCCTTGAGTAGATAGGTGGAAGTTGAGTTGCGAGCTATGTTTGCGAGATTGAGTGTGTCATAGGATTGCGGTTTGGTAGCCGAGCTACAAGTTAAACCATCGTTAGTTCAGTTGATTCGAGAGAAATAGTTGCAAGACAGATCTTTGGCACCTCACGTGCAAGATATAGCCGAGGGTAAACCCACAGATTTCTGCTTTAGTGAAAATCAGATTTTATGTTTCAAGAATATAGTAGTTGTCCCAGAAGATGCCGAGTTGAGACGTACTATTTTCAAATGAAGCTCATAACAGTCCTTTTGCCATGCATCTGGGTAGTACGAAGATGTACCGTTGGTTGAAAGATGAGTACTTTTGGATTGGGTTAAACAAAGATGTGGCCGACTATGTGATTAGATGTATGCTTTGCCAACGTGTTAAGGCCAAGCATCAGTTTCCTTCAGGTTTGTTATAGACGTTGAAGAATCCAGAATGGAAGTGGGAACAAATTACTATGGATTTTGTGTCAGGTTTGTCGTTGACTCATTCGAAGAAGAATTTAGTATGGGTAATAGTTGACAGATTCACTAAGTGTGCCCATTTCATAATTGTTCATACTACTTACACCTTAGACATGTTGGCCGAGTTGTATATCAGTGAGATTAGAGGTTTACATCTAGTTTTTGGGAGTGTTTCCATAGTCCCCTAGGGATTTGGTTGAATTTTAGTACTTCGTATCACCCACAGTCAGATGGGAAGTCAGAGAGAGTTATTCAAGTGTTAGAGGACATGTTGAGGTGTTGCATCATCGACTTCAGTGTTCATGGGAAAAACATCTACCGCTAGTAGATTTTGTAACGCCATGATTTTGGGCCTAGATGTTTTAGAGTTTGAATCGGGCCGGTTGAGAACGTTTCAAACTTTTAAGGGAGATTTAGAAAACACCTAGTTCGAGATGCTTTAAAAATATAGAAAAACATTCAAAAATCCTCATTTATTTTATAAATGATTTTGGTGAAAACAATTTTACAAATTATGATTTGAAAATACTACATTTCGGTGTAGTGACCAAATCGCAATTTTTGCAAAAGTTGACTAGTGATTGTTTTGTAAAGGATTGAAACTTTGAATCTTTAAGGAGCTAATTTTACCAAAATGTTTTTCATCAGATTTCTCTTTAATTTGGGAGTTTTTAATAATGTTTTAATTAATGGAATAAAGGAGAATTAAAAAGAAAATCTATTTTTGACTTTTCATAACCACCTTACGTTAGTTTTCTCTCATTTCATTTTCTCTAAACTTCCACTCAGCCAAACATATTTCCTTCATCAATTAACCTTTGATTTTCATCTCATTTGTTGAGATTTCATTCTCCTAGGGATTCCTAATCTTTAGCTTACCAAAACCTCTTGTTTTTACTTTGGATTTTCAAGAAATCTTGCCCAAATTGAGGAGATATCAACCATTAGAGGTAAGCTTCGTCCTTCTCCTCTAATGATCAGTTCTTTACTGAAATTCCCAAGTTATCAATCATTTGTTAATGATTTTTTAGTTGCTTTAATGTTAGAAACATGAAATTATGGTAAAATTCAAGATTCTTGGAGTGATCTTGATGATTTTCGTAACTTTTGGTTAGGCTCTATTTTTAGATTGATTACTAATTTATTTTGGATGATAATTCGTGTTATAAATGATGTTTTATCAAACAAATCTCGAATAGGTTTGGATTCCTAAGTTTTACATGCTAGATTTGTGGTTTTTGAGGTGGTTTTGATGTTCTTTTGTTGCTGGAGATATAAGGACGTGTTTATGATGATTTTTGGTGTTGATTGAGGTTTAGAATTGATAGATCTTGGATGGGCTTTGTTTTGGGAAAGTTTGGAGATGATTTCTGTTTTTTGGTAACTAAAATGGTGTTTTTGAGTAAGAGCAACGAGTTTGTTTGAGTGGCTGGTGATTTCAATGCATGATGATGCATTAATCCTATGCTCTTATGTGTAATAACGAAGGGAGACATCTTCGGACGCTTTTGGTGTTGATCTGGAAGTGCCGAGAGCTTAGATATCATTTCGGCAAGCAAGTGAAACGTAATCGGTGAGTGCGAATGGTTTTAGAAATCCTTGAGGGACAAAGAAACAAGTTTTGGGGATTTAGGAATGGTTTGAAACACCATCCTAAGTCTGGAAGTAAGTATGGATAGATTCGCTCTCAAATATGTGGTTGATGCCCCTAAATGCTTTTACATGCTCTTGTTTTGAGATAGACAAATTCCTACTGTTTTATGCATGATTTGTAGCAAGAGATGATGCTTTGCTTTGGTTTCATGAGATAGCATGTTGTATTAAAGAGTTTTGAGATTTTGATTTAATGCAAAGCATGATATATGGTTTTGAAATGACATGTTAAAGATTTGAGAAATGTTGCATCAAAACAATAGGTGATATGATGTTTTTGATATATTATATTGGCATAAATGATGAGATAATTACCGAATATAATTGGTCGACCGATAGGATGAGAGTGCACTATAAACAAAAAATTCGTACGTGCTCTTTGAAGTCGGGCAATGGGGGTAGTGCCATCCCGATCCAAAGTGAGAATCCGATGATGAGAGATACCATCAGGGTAGGACTTGGTGAAATACCCAAGCTTTATGGCGAAGAGAGATACCGCTATGAGAGTCTGGTGATGTGAGATTCCATCGGGGTAGGGCTTAACCTTAAGTCAAGCTAATCCACATATCCGAGTAAAGATGAAATATGAAATGCCAATATATGAAATTGTATTTGATTCACATGTACCAAAAGTTGAGATGATTTATGCTATGAGAAATGCATATACGAGATTTGTATATGAAATGCTTTTGTTTTCATTAAGCATGTGAAAGGCTTTGGCATGGGATTTGCATTGGTTTAATGCATGAGATAGAATAAAGGTACATGTGTTTTCAAATGGAGATTTGCTTTAAAATGGTTTTCAAGCATGAGATAGAATGAGCACGTTGTTGAAAATGGTTTTTGAGAAAGAGTTTTCTAGATGCATTGTTGTGTTGGTTTTCCTTAGAGCTTGCCTCACTAAGCAAATGTGCTTACACCCTCCTTTACCAACAATGCAGAAATTGAGACGAGTTTGGGCAACGAGAAGGCTAAGGACTTCCAAGGAAGTGAAAAGCTCTTGTACGGTGACGTTTTCATATGGCTCTAGTATTGATATTTGGCAATGAGAATTCATAAATGGTTTTGGGAGATGTGTTTTGAACTCCCTATGTTTGCTGCAAGTTTATATTGGTATTTGAAGGTTGTAATGGTCCTATTTGGTTTGGTTTGAGGAATGAGGCTTTTATATGGTTTATATGACTAGGGAGCATGCCTATAGACTCAATGAACTCATGTGTGATGCCATGCCTTAGCTCAAGCTTCATAATAATGTTCTTTGACAATTAATTATGTTGTTAGTATGTTTTGGTATGAATTGGGATGTGTTTGAATTTGTAAATATGAGAAAAACCAGAAAAATGTGCAGTTGCAGGGCAGGGTGTATCGAAACACCCATAACCGTTTTGGAACATGGGCCTGAAATGGCAATAGTGTTTCGGAATGAATACGAGTGTTTCAGAACACTTTAGCTACTAGAGATGCATGTTTCAATATTGGTCTCGGAACACACTCGAGTACCGAAACGGTCAACTCCGTTTCGATACTAGGGTCAGCGTTTCGAAACGGTTGCCCGTTGGACTGTGTTTTGAATTGTTCAAGTTCTTGTTTCTTATGTTTTTGTCCTTGATGTTTATGGATGCAATTGGTTGAGTTTGGAATGTCCAATTAAGTTGATTTTTGACAGAAATGTATAAAATATGATTAATTGCACAATGGTAAATTTAAAATCTACAAAGTCCTCGCAATTTCCAAAATTTATGTTTTGGTCCCTAAAAGTCTAATTCTTTCAATTAAACCCCTAATCAAATTCCGATCGTTGTGCCTCCTCTTCCTATGATCTTGTGTTATCACATAGGCTTAAACTTGAATTTAGAAAAGATAAAAAGAAAAAATGTCGTTTATCAAGGTTGACTTTCAGGTTGACTTTGGTTTTCCCCGTATAATCTTCGTAGTTCGGGTCAACCGTCTAGGCCGGGATAAGGGGGTTAGAGAGTTTGTGTACAATAACAGTTATCAGGCTAGTATTTAGATGGTACCGTATGAAGCTCTATATGGTAGGAAATGTAGAACACCTGTTTGTTGGGCCGATGCGGGACAAAAGCTTGTACCTCTGCCAAACTTGCTTAAGGGCACTACCGAGAAGGTAAAACTTATTTGTGATCACTTGAGGGTGGCTTCAGATAGACATAAATCTTATGCTAATTTGAAGAGGAAAGAGATTGAGTATGCCATCGGTGATAAAGTGTTCTTGAAGGTTTCCCCGTGGAAGAAGGTGATGAGGTTTGGTAAAAAGGGGAAGTTGAGTCCGCGATTCATTGGTCCTTACAAGGTAGTTGAAAGGATTGGTCCTGTTGAAGATAGGTTGAGATTATCATCCGAGCTTGAAAAGATTCATGATGTGTTCCACGTTTCAATGCTCCAAAAGTATAGATCAGATCCGTCTCATGTGATTCTAGTGGAAGAGATTGAGTTGAATCTGGATTTTTCATATGATGAAGAACCAATTGAGATTCTACGAATAGTAAAGTTTTGCGTGGGAGGACCATTGAGTTAGTCAAGGTTTTGTGGAGACATCATGGTGTGGAAGAAGCCACTTGGGAGAGAGTTGTAACGCCCCAGGTTTAGGGACTGCGAGTTCGGACCGAGACCCAAGCAAGGTTTGTAAATCGAGTTTTAGGCTTTGGGTTGACATTAAATGAAAATGTTTTCATAAAGGAGTTTTAAATTAAATTGGGGTTTAAAGGAATAAATACTAATGTAATAAGGCAATAATGGGTTTTGTTAAAAATGAGTTTTTAAGATGAAGGAGGAATAAAAAATATATTTTTAAAAGAGAAGAAGATATCCACTCTCTTCTTACCTTTCCTATTCCTTTTTCACATTAAAATTTTCCTATGTCTAGACACCATCCATCTTCGCCAATCTTCACCAATTTGAAGGATTCAAAGAGGTATATAACTTGGTTTTCACTCTCCTCTTCTTTTCAATCGGGCTTGTAACATTTTCTTTCCAAAAGCTTGATGATTTCTCAAGTTCTCTCATTTTAGGTAAAATGGGTTTTTGAAGGGTTTAAGCAAAAAATTTCAAAGAAGTGATTTGGGTGAGTTTTAAACCATATTTTGAGTATAAAATAATTTTAAGATGATGGGTTTATCAACAAATCCTGAAATGTAATAAATGGGTAAAATTTGAGTTAATGAAATATGGGTTTTTTTGGGTTGTTTATGGTTGTTTATGGTGTCTAAGGGGTTTGTAGATGTGAGTTTTTGATTTTGAAGCTTTCGGGTATGTTTTGGATGATGAGATGGGTTAGTAATAGCTGGGTGTTCGTTTGAAGATGGATTTTGCCTACTTCTGAGTTTGAATCGGGAAATAGTTGTTGTGGGATATTTGCTATATTGATAATGGTGGTTTTTGTGATTGGAAAGTGTGTTAATCTTCTTCTTTGGTCTGGTTTGAATCAACGACATCAAGTTTGGGGATTTTAGACGTGTTATCGGAAGTTACAGAAGCTTAAGAGGGAGATCGACTAGTGTGGCGTGTTACCTGTTACTGAAATGTTATAAGAGTTTAGGTTGAGCTTGAAAAGCCAACCTAAGCTCGAGAGTAAGTATTAAATTTTTACGTTTTACTTTTTCCAAATTTCTATGCTTCAATTTTGCTATGTATTGTGATATGAGTAGATGATGTTTAAACCTATGATGTTCGTGACATGTTGTGGTTGATATGAGATGAGATGAATGTGTGTAGTTGGTTAATGGATGTGGTAATTTATGTTGGATTACATGATGTTTATGTATTGGCAAATATGAGGGTCTTACCGAGTATATTTGCTTGACCATAGGTTAGAGTGCACTAGTAAAATTCGCGTGTGGCCCTAGTGATGTAAGATGCCATTAAGTAGTAGTACGGTGGAGTAAGATGCCACCGAAAAATGTATACGTATATTGACTACGGTGATGTAAGATGGCATCATATGTCTTGTTGTTTTATAGATTCTGTGAGGTAAGATGCCATCAAATCCAATATGCGTATCCGAGTAAAGTTACCTTAGTTGCCAATATGCTTTAATGTGTTGAAAATGTCGAGTTATCATGTTGATGATTGATATGTGGAATGTTTTATGTGAAGAGATTGTTGCGCATTATAGTAGATTATGATGTTGTATGTCATGCTTGATGTAAGCATGTGTTCATGTTGTTTATTCATACATGCTGTGAGATCCCAAGTTCATTGGTTTTGTTTTCAAAATATTATCAAATGGTTTAAAAACTACATTGTTGTTGTTGTGGTTTGAGCACCACTCACTAAGCTCTTAAGCTTACGCACTCCTTCCCAACAATGTAGATCGTTAGGGATCCGGGAAGCAGAGGAAGGCGGGGGAAAGAATCCGGTGATCGTAGCTTAAGCTCAAGTATGGTTTTTAAGTTGTAATAATATATTAGCAATGGGAATACTTGCACTTGTGATTAGGGAGGTTGATCTGAACTCCCATGTGTTTAATCATGTTGCTAAATGTTTTAAATGTTGAAACCATGCTATGTTGAGACTTGTTTTGGCTTTTGGCTAAATGCCTTGTGTTTTGGCTTGTTAGTGCTTTGAGTTAAAGTGTTCTTTTGGGCTTTTAAGTTTGAGATTTGTGTTTGTGTGTATGTATGATCGGGACGCGTTTTAGGCTGTTTTACCTCTAGAATGGTTGCCTTAAGTTGTATGGATGTTTAGAAGTTAATTGGATGCTTGTTTAGTAAGTTGTGATGTTTCCCCTTATGCTTAAAGCTGCAGAAATCAGTCTTTCTGGGCAGGGTGTATCGATACGCTCAAGGGTAGTATCGATACGGTCCACTGTTTTAAGCCTATCATATCGATACGCGTGGGCATACCGATACCGATTTGGGTCTCTGGAAATCTAAGATTTTGGCGAGAAATTAAGGCATCGGTATGGGCCTTAAGCGTATCGGTACAATCCTTGAAGTTGACTTTGAGAGTTTAACCATTAAGGGCGTATCCATACCAGCCTTGAGGGGTATCGATACGGCCTCTTGAAGTTTACTTTGGAGAGTTTGACCGTTAAAGGCGTATCAATACGGCCCCCAGGTGTATCGATATTGCCTGTAGAAAATTCATAAAAAATTTACCACAAATGTCCGTCTTGCTTGGTTCATGTTTGTGTTTGCTTTTCCGCTTCATGTCACCTCACATAGGTTAAAAATGGCATTTAGACAAGATTAATTTAAAAGAAAAATTAGGGTTGCCAATCGGAGTGAAGCCTTAATGGGTATCGCTTCGGTTTTCCCCGTGTAACCCGTTCGATTCGGTCTGATGGCTAGGCCGGGTCTAAAGAGTTATACATAATCTAATTAAAACATTTAGATTTCATCTACCAATTAATGATTCACTCTTTGACATCTAGAGACAATATAATTGATAGAAAATCAACACAAAATAATGAGATCATTAGAAAATCAAAGCTTATCCAAATAAATTGGAAATTGGAAATGAAGATTGCTACTCCAATCTTCCAACGTGAATCCATTGAACAAGATGAGAGAAATAAAAATATCTTGTGTGGCTATTGATTAGAAATGATTTAAAAAGAAAATAAATAGAATTTGGATAAGAAAATTGAAGAAAACTAAAATTGTGATTGGGAGAATCTTGAGAGAAAAAAAGAGATAAGTTTAGACATAGCTTTCTTTCTTAAGAAAATAATAATTGCCGTCAAATTCTAATTAGAAATAGGTAGTTAAATCCTTATTTAATAAATGGGTCAAATAATCCATAAAACCACCACTTTAGGTCCTTTTATAAAATTCTCATTATTAATATTTGCAACCTTTTGTATAATAGTCACTATTTAATTAATATTAAAACAACTCAATTAAAAATTTTTAAACTCGGTTTCATTCTTTATGAAACTTATTAAATATATTTTTCACAAATACTTGCCACAATAAATATATCTAAAATCAATTTAATTACTTAAATTATTTTCTAGAATAAATTATTTAGCTAAAGCCTAACCCAAAATTTCAACCCGATTCTGGTAATTCACTCGAATTTTCTAGCCCATTTTTCGAGGCGTTACAAAGGATATCTTTGTATGAACGATTCTCTCTTGAAAAATCATGTTTTTGAATCTGGAGTTATGCCCCTTCATGTTGCCACCCTTTTAATGAAGAGATGTATTTGAATGGAAGCCCTTCATTATTGTCATCCATTATGAAGAGGTATGAAGGAAGAAACATGCCTTTTGATGCAACCTTTATGCTTGTAACATCCTCAATCCGATCTAAAAGAAAATTGAAATCGAAGATTTTGCAGCAAGACATTTTAGGAAACATGTGACCAAAAACTAAAGCTTTCAAAAAATAAAGAACGAAACAGGTTAACAAAATTTATTATTATTATTATTATTATTATTATTATTATTTTAGTACTGCTTCTTTATTATCACAAGAATATTATACAAAAGTCGATCAACTCCATAAGACATTTAAGGACTAAAGTCCTTAAACTACCAATCAGGATTACAAAACATCACAACGGTCAAGACCTCCAATTTATTTTAATAACATTATTCATACAATTGACTTTTCAATCTCTATCCGCATATCATTGGACTACAAAACTGTAAACCTTGTCTATAAATCAGTTTATTAATAGTGTTTGAACGATAGCATACAAGATCTTCAATGTTATAAAATCTTATTTCTTCAATCCTAAGTTCACATAACATGCATGTTTGTAACTAGATTCTTTGTACTATGATAACCTTATCTAAAATCCAATATATAGACTCACGTGATATCTAATTCATACATGGTATTATTTATCAAACACATTGACACATAAGTATTCAAGTTTATGATATGAGTAATTTTACAATCATGACTTAACTAAATTGCCTATCACAGATTGTTTCTTATAACAATTTTGAGTTTTATTCTTAAAGAAATCAACGTGTTAAAAGACTTAGCCGAATTCGTTATAGTCACAGTAAAGTCATACTTTGGACAAAAGTATAGAGTTCAACCAATCGAGATCAAATTCGTGGAATTGGTACCTATTAAGCCTAGAAATTTGAATCAAATTATGGACAACAATAACAACCATTCAAGCAGTCTAACAAGACTTAACTAACAAGAAATCATAAGATTTAATAGTCCACTTTCATAAGTGATAGTTTACTTATATGTTTTATAACATCACATGACATGAACAAAATACTAACAACATTCAAGATCCGAAAACTATACAGATCAAGTTACTTCGCAATTAGAGGACTTAAGGCCTTTCTAAAAAATTACGTAAATATATCTTTAGCCATCTTGAATCAACTCACTATAAATGTATAATCTCATTTACATAAAATGACTATTTTGAGGTTATCAAAATATGCTACTAAAAATTTAATTACGAACTATTTATAACTTAATCCAATGACGTATACAATGTAACACACATATGTGCAATGCCAGCACTAGGAGACCTAAGAAGCCTAATCACATTAACCTATTACAAATGTGACTTGTAACCCCTCTTCCTGATCGATCCTTGGTCAAGTAATTAGCCTGCAGATGCATGATAATAAATGCATTAGGCTTATTTAGCCTAAGTGAGGTAGAAACTTTGAAATGACAATATATGATGCTAATGATAATATACGTAAAGATTAGGAAACTCAAGCACAAGTTAATAATTGGTATTTATACTTTAATCTTAATTTAAACAAGTCATTGATTATTAGAAGCTTTATTGGAGTTCATATTCTTTTCAAGTCTTATTCACATTTCTTTCAAAGTTTTCAGCTGAATTTCTTAACGAACTTATCAAAGTTTCCAGAGTTCTTATTAAACTTATCGGAGATCACAACTGAGCTTATCATGGTTTCTTTTCAAAGCTTAGTATACGAGCTCATGTCTTTTAGAGCATTTTCCTTGGATCACATTTGGTCATGGTTAGCATTGGCCCATGTTTGACCGTATTGGTCCCTGTTACACATAGCTCAAAGAACAAAACAATGGCTAGTGTCTGAACATAACAATCCTAACTCCTCAACTATCCAACCAAACTGTCGCCAATCTCCTTATCATCTCCTCCATTACCTCCTATTGTCGCCAATATGTCACATATAATGGGTCGTCACCCGAGCCGTAGCTCATGGACCGTAGCCTCTGAAATATATACCTCTGTACCATGCCAAATGTCAAAGGACTTCCTGATATGAACCCGACAATGTAACCCGAGTCATATAGATGTGCCCGATCGTGATTCTAGTAAGAAATATTCTTTGCTACGCTTTGAACTCTAAGATATCATAAAATAATCATGTGAGATGAATAGCAATATAATAGAAAAATTAATGAAGAAAGGAATTGGATAGGTAATATGGATAGTATGGTGGCTAAGGATGGAGGATGATAATCATGGAAAGGTGTAAATCAAAGGAGTGATGGGAGATGCTAAAGGCGGCAGGGATTTGTATGGTTGCAAGGATAGCGAATTGTTACCCGCTAGCTATAACGAGCTAGGAACCAACAATATATTTTGATGGAGTCGAGGTGGAGGAGTGTGGAACGTGACCCACAAGCTATAAGAGAGCTTGGAACCAACGCTATAGCAAAATGAAATGGATAGAAGACTACAAGCACAACTTGAAGCCGATAGAGTTCTCGCAAGAACAAGATGAAAGCAATCTTTCAAAGGTTTATATTCTCTCCAAAAAAAAGTGTTTACAAATGAACCTAAGGTGCCTATTTATAGTGTGGCTAGGCACCATATGAAAAGTCACACAAAAGAGAGATGAATGCTCATCTAAATGCTATTGAATACACATAAATGAAATGTTTCTTTCTTATCCTTTTGATGGATGAATATTGCTTTAAATTGAGATGAATTTAGCCTTAAATTCGTCCAAAAGGAGTGGTGACTCTTGGGCTGCTTCATTTTGCTTGCAAATGGATAAAAAAGAATGAATGTGGACATAGGATGAATGTAGACATCCCACACATCCAAATCAGCTTCTCTCTTTGAATTCCTTGATGATTTTATCACTTAATTTGATGATTAAATGATATTAAACCAGCCTTCATTGCTTGCCCATTTGTGGAATATGATCAGCCTTCAAAAATGATAAATAAAGGCCTTGAATGCATAATTTGAATGCTAATTATTGCATGTCCCTTCTCTTGAACGTGAATGGCCTTCATTGGTTCATAATTTCAACCTTGAATAGGTGAATTATGAATCTTAAATGCTTTGTTCTCTAAGAAGATGAACAACCTTGAAAAGATGAAAAGAATTCAGCCTTGAATTGCCTTCAATTGCCTTGTTTGCATGAGTAAAGATGGTCATCAATGACTTGTTTCGATGTTGAAGTTGAAAAGTCTCTTCTTTAATCCACATGTCACATGAACCTAGACACACACAAAAGATTTATTCAAACTTAAAATAATAGATGAATGAAACAATTAAAGAGTTAGTTAATTGAATGGACTAGTTAAATGAATGAACTAGTTTAACTAAAGAACTAACTTTATTTAATTTAACTAAATGCATGAATGAAGTAGTTTTAAGAATGATTTAAGATACATAATTAAACTACTTCCCTAAATGAACTAAAACTATAAATGAAGTGCATGCTTTAATGGCCAACACACTTTATCAATGCAATGGAAGTTTGAAATACTTAAATTCTCATGCAAATGAATGCATGAGCAAGGTAAGGCATTCCTCTCTTATTATGTCTTCTTTCTCACGTTCATGGCTTGTTGTAAACAAGCTTTCCATGGCTGATTGAAACTCCTTGGCCCGTGCACGTGTAATGGGGCCACTTGGGTACTTCTCCGGGTCCTTGTTCTTGATGGTCATATCAGTCCCTCCCTCTTTAAATCGATTTGTCCCCAAATCGTCACCTACATCAAAAGGAGATAAATCAGCAACATTAAAGGTTGCACTAACATTAAACTCACCTGGGAGGTCTAGTTGATAAGCATTATCATTGATCCTTTTAACTACTTGAAATGGCCCATCTCCTTGGGGCATCAATTTAGATTTCCGTTGGGCTGGAAACCTTTCTTTTCTCATGTGCAACCACACCCAATCTTCCGGCTCAAAGACAACTCTCCTTCGACCCTTGTTTGCTTGCTGCTCATATTTCTTGGTTTTCTTTTCAATATTATCCCGCACTTGTTGATGAAGTTTCTTAACAAATTCAGCTTTGTTATGTCCATCTTTATTCACAATTTGATCAGCGGGTAATGGCAATAAGTCCATCGGAGTTAATGGATTGAACCCATACACAACTTCAAAAGGAGTGTGTCCCGAGGTGGTATGGATTGATCGGTTATATGCAAACTCCACATGTGGTAAGCACTCTTCCCATGTCTTTAGATTCTTCTTAATAATGCTCCTAAGCAACGTGGAGAGTACTCGATTCACCACTTCAGTTTGGCCATCCGTTTGAGGGTGACAAGTGGCAGAAAATAGCAGCTTAGTTCCAATCTTACTCCATAGGGCTCTCCAGAAGTGGCTTAAGAACTTCATGTCTCGATCGAAAACGATAGTTCTTGGCACACCATGTAATCTCAAGACTTCCCTGAAAAACAAGTTAGCAATATGTAAGGCATCATTAGTATTGTTGCAAGGAATAAAATGAGCCATTTTGGAAAATCTATCCACTACTACAAAAATGGAGTCTTTGTTATTCTTTGTGCGTGGAAGCCCTAGCACAAAATCCATTGAAATGTCCATCCATGGTGCTTCTGGAATAGGTAGTGGCGTGTAGAGTCCATGTGGCATGGCTTTAGACTTAGTCTTCTTGCAAGTGATGCAACGTTCACATAACCTCTCTACATCTCGTCTCATCTTTGGCCAATATAAATGCTCTTGATGTATGGCCACAGTCTTTGCTATTCCAAAATGTCCCATTAAGCCTCCTCCATGGGCTTCTTTGATAAGTAATTCACGTGTGGAACCTTGTGGAATACAAAGTCTTCCTTCCTTGAATAGGAACCCATTGTCCCTATAATAGTTTTCAAACGTTCCTTTCTCACAAGCTTTGTAAATTTTTTCAAAATCAGAATTAGATTCGTATAAATCCTTAATGAAAGCAAAACCCAACAACTTAGATTCTAAGGTGTTTAGAAGAGCGTACCTCCGAGACAATGCATCGACAACTATAATCTCCTTACCTTTCTTATATTTGATGACATAGGGAAAAGATTCAAGAAACTCCACCCATTTGGCATGTCGTTTGTTGAGTTTAAGTTGCCCCCGAATGTGCTTCAATGCCTCATGATCGGTGTGAATAATGAACTCCTTAGGCCATAGATAGTGTTGCCATGTTTCCATTGCACGAACAAGGGCATACATCTCCTTATCATATGTTGGATAATTCAATGTAGCTCCACTTAATTTCTCACTGAAATATGCTATAGGACGTCCACCTTGAGATAATACTGCTCCAATTCCCACACCTGATGCATCACATTCAATTTCAAACGTTTTGTTAAAATCGGGTAAGGTAAGCAAAGGGGCATGAATTAAACATTCTTTAATTTCATTAAAAGATTTCTCTTGGTCTCCCCCTAGAAAAAGTTAGCATTCTTCTTGATGACACTAGTCAAAGGGGCGGCAATGGTGCTGAAGTTTGGTACAAATCTCCGGTAAAAGCTTGCAAGTCCATGGAAACTCCTAACTTGGGAAATGCTTGCTGGTCGTGGCCACTCTTCAATGGCTTTAACCTTCCCTTTTTCAACCTCTAAGCCTTTAGAACTGACAACAAAACCAAGAAAGAAAACTTTGTCAGTACAAAATGTACACTTGTCTAAATTAGCATATAACCTCTCCTTTCATAAAACCAACAAAACTGACCTCAAGTGTTGAACATTTTCTTCCATTGATTTACTATAGATTAAGATGTCATCAAAATAAACCACACAAAATTTACCCAAAAATGGTCTAAGAACATGGTTCATTAACCTCATGAAGGTACTTGGTGCATTAGTTAAGCCAAAAGGCATAACCAACCATTCATAGAGTCCTTGCTTTGTTTTAAATGTTGTTTTCCATTCATCACCTTTCTGCATCCTTATTTGGTGATAACCACTCTTAAGATCAATCTTAGAGAAAAGGTTAGAACCACTAAGCTCATCTAACATATCATCTAAATGGGGAATAGGGTGGCGATACTTTACCGTAATTTTGTTTACCGCTCGACAATCTACACACATGCGCCAAGTTCCATCCTTCTTTGGCACAAGTAATACCGGAATGGAACATGGGCTAAGGCTCACCCTCACGTAGCCTTTGGCCATTAGTTCAGCCACTTGCCTTTGTAACTCCTTGGTTTCCTCGAGATTGCTTCGGTAAGCTGGACGGTTAGGAATGACGGCACCGGGAATGAAATCTATTTGATGTTCAATGCCACGAATTGGTGGCAGCCCACTTGGTATCTCCTCCAGAAATAATTCTCCAAATTCTTGCAACAAAGACACAATAGAAGAAGGCAAAGTGTGATCAAGTTGGTTAGTGTTCAATAAACTTTCCTTGTACACAAGTACAAGTAATTCCTTTCCCGACAACAAACACTTTCTCAACTCTCTTTCTTTGGTAAAAACACTCATTTTCGCACCCTCACTTTGCTTACTCTCACTTACTTTTACCTCCATTTTCGATTCTCTCTCTTTGGCTTTTTCAATACTTTCTCTCAAATGTATTTGGTCTTTGTGAATTTGTTTTGGTGAAAGAGGGGCTAAGGTAATCTTTCTTACTCCATGGGTGAGTGTATACCGATTGGTATATCCATCATGTATGACTTGTTTATCGAATTGCCATGGCCTCCCAAGTAGTAAATGGCCAGCGTGCATCGGAACAACATCGCAAAGAACTTCATCCTTATACTTTCCAATGGAGAAAGCAACAAGAACTTGCTTGGTAACCTTGAGTTCTCCTCCGTCATTAAGCCACTGCAGCTTGTAGGGATGTGGATGCTTTGTGGTTGGTAATCCAAGTTTTTCTACCATAAGAGTACTAGCAACTTTAGTACAACTACCTCCATCAATAATGACAAAGCATACCTTTCCATTAACATGGCAGCGAGTATGAAAGATATTCTCGCGTTGCTCATTCCCTTCACTCGCTTGCACACTTAGGCTTCTTTTCACAATAAGGGCCTCTCCTTCTGCTGCATACTCTATATCATCACCTTCATCTTCTTGTATGGCAGCAACTTCATCTTCCTCCTCTTGTTCCGATTCAACCTCTCCATCATCACGAAGAAACATGGTGTTGCGATTTGGGCATTGGCTTGCAATATGCCCTCTTCCCAAGCACTTGAAGCATTGTATATCTCGGGAACGGTTTGGAACATTCATAGCCTTACCTTTGCTAGTTTCGGCATTGGCCTTGCTTCCTTTGGGTGGTGCGCCTCTTTTATTGGGTGGTATTGGAGGACTCCGTTTGTAAGAACTTTGCCCCCATCTTGATGATGTTCCCCCATAGGTTCGTGTGGAACCCTTCCGTTTAAGTTGCTTTTCCACTTTTATGGCCATATGCACCATGTCTTCGATCTCCACATAATGTTGCAACTCAATGACGATCGTAATATTTGGGTCAAGGCCGGATAGAAATCTTGCCATGGTGGTTGGCTTCTCGATCCTCTTCAATGTTAGCTCGGATCATTTCTACTTCCATCTCTTTAAAGTAGTCCGGAACACTACGGTTGCCTTGGGTGAGATTTTGAAGCTTGTTTAACAACTCCCTATGATAGTGAGTTGGAACGAACCTCCTACGCATAACGGCCTTCATCTCATTCCAAGTAGAAATTGGATGTTCGCCATTGCGTCTCTTGCTAGATGTCAACTGATCCCACCATATTAGTGCATAATCTATAAATTCAATGGTTGCAAGTTTTACCTTCTTAAGCTCAGAGTAGTTGTGGCACTCAAAGATGTGCTCAACTTTTTTTTCCCATGCAAGATAGGCTTGAGGATCCGTTCTTCCTTGGAAATGAGGAATGGTTATTTTGATGTTGCTAAGATTATCATCAACTCTTGGCTGAGCTCTTTGGTACCTAGGTTCTTAACACCTCAAACTTTGCTGGGAGACTCGCTCGTCTATGAGTTCTTCGTCCACCTCTCCCTCATACTCTTCCTCGTGATCTGAATTATGCCTTCGTTGAGATCTTTCCTCCAAATGATCTAATCGTTCTTGCATCGACCCTAACCTTTGTTGCAACAATATGTCCATCTCTCGGATAATATCTTGAAGATTGGAGTTAGTTGCATATACGTTAACATTATTACTTCCTCCAACAGAGTTTCTCACGGAATTTTGAGACATTATTAGTAACAAAAATAAAAAAAAATTAAAATCTCACAAACACAAAACCTCACCTATTCCACTCCAAGAAAATGCACTCACACTCGTGTTTCACTCGGGATGGCTTTTACCCTTGATGTGCACTCTTGCCTTTTTCCACTCTTGCTCTCAATCAAGTCCTTTTAAGAACTTCCTCAAGGCTTGCAAATGGCTTGTAGAATTCGGCTGAAAAAAAAAACAAAACTTGGCGAAAAGAATTTAGAAGGTGGAATAAGAAAAAAATGGCAACAACAAAAAAAAGGTAAATTGTGAGAGTTGGTAAAGATGACAAAATAGTAGCAAAAGATAAAAATGATGTAAGATTTTTTTTAAAGAAGAATAGAGAATACGATACCCCCTCCCTCTTTAACTTTCTCTAATTTTTTTGTCGATTTTTTTCTTTTCTTTCTTTTCTTTTTTTTTTGTTAAAAGAGAGACAACGACTATCTTACTGAATCAACCTTGCTCTGATATCAATTGATATGAACCCGACAATATAACCCGAGTCATATAGATGTGCCCGATCGTGATTCTAGTAAGAAATATTTTTTGCTACGCTTTGAACTCTAAGATATCATAAAACAATCATGTGAGATGAATAGCAATATAATAGAAAAATTAATGAAGAAAGGAATTGGATAGGTAATATGGATAGTATGGTGGCTAAGGATGGAGGATGATAATCATGGAAAGGTGTAAATCAAAGGAGTGATGGGAGATGCTAAAGGCGGCGGGGATTTGTATGGTTGCAAGGATAGCGAATTGTGACCCGCTAGCTATAACGAGCTAGGAACCAACAATATATTTTGATGGAGTCGAGGTGGAGGAGTGTGGAACGTGACCCACAAGCTATAAGAGAGCTTGGAACCAACGCTATAGCAAAATGAAATGGATAGAAGACTACAAGCACAACTTGAAGCCGATGGAGTTCTCGCAAGAACAAGATGAAAGCAATCTTTCAAAGGTTTATATTCTCTCCAAAAAAAAGTGTTTACAAATGAACCTAAGGGGCCTATTTATAGTGTGGCTAGGCACCATATGAAAAGTCACACAAAAGAGAGATGAATGCTCATCTAAATGCTATTGAATACAAAGAAATGAAATATTTCTTTCTTATCCTTTTGATGGATAAATTTTGCTTTAAATTGAGATGAATTTAGCCTTAAATTCGTCCAAAAGGAGTGGTGACTATTGGGCTGCTTCATTTTGCTTGCAAATGGATAAAAGAGAATGAATGTGGACATAGGATGAATGTAGACATCCCACACATCCAAATCAGCTTCTCTCTTTGAATTCCTTGCTGATTTTATCACTTAATTTGATGATTAAATGATATTAAACCAACCTTCATTGCTTGCCCATTTGTGGAATATGATCAGCCTTCAAAAATGATAAATAAAGGCATTGACTGCATAATTTGAATGCTGATTATTGCATGTCCCTTCTCTTGAACGTGAATGGCCTTCATTGGTTCATAATTTCAACATTGAATAGGTGAATTATGAAGCTTAAATGCTTTGTTCTCTAAGAAGATGAACAACCTTGAAAAGATGAAAAGAATTCAGCCTTGAATTGCCTTCAATTGCCTTGTTTGCATGAGTAAAGATGGTCATCAATGACTTGTTTCCTAGTTGAAGTTGAAAAGTCTCTTCTTTAATCCACATGTCACATGAACCTAGACACAGACAAAAGATTTATTCAAACTTAAAATAATAGATGCATGAAACAATTAAAGAGTTAGTTAATTGAGTGGACTAGTTACATGAATGAACTAATTTAACTAAAGAACTAATTTTATTGAATTTAACTAAATGCATGAATGAAGTAGTTTTAAGAATGATTTAAGATACATAATTAAACTACTTCCCTAAATGAACTAAAACTATAAATGAAGTGCATGCTTTAATGGCCAACACACTTTATCAATGCAATGGAAGTTTGAAATACTTAAATTCTCATGCAAATGAATGCATGAGCAAGGTAACGCATTCCTCCCTTATTATGTCTTCTTTCTCACTTTCATGGCTTGTTGTAAACAAGCTTTCCATGGCTGATTGAAACTCCTTGGCCCGTGCACTTGTAATGGGGCCACTTGGATACTTCTCCGGGTCCTTGTTCTTGATGGTCATATCACTTCCATTTCTTAGATAGCTTTCGTATTTTATACTTTGAAGTTAAGAAGGGTATCTTATGTTACAAATGAGCTTTAAGCTCCTGAAGCATACATAATTCATAGCTTATAACATTAATATTTATTTCCATTCTTTAAATCTTATGGTATTTAAGCAATAAGCTTCAAGGACAATTATTATAATTGATTTAATATATGAAGGCTTTACTATCTTTCATTAAGTTTTATGACTTGTAAAGATCACAAAGGTTCGAGCTTTCTATAAGGTAAACTTTTCAAATCAAGATCACAATCATAGCATGAACAAAAAAAATATGTATATGCAATGCCAACATAATTAAAAGACTCGTAATGATATTATGCTCGAATGCCCTTCCCATTGCTCTAATTGAGCCATATGCACAATGTGTATGATCAATGTGACTAACCATAGACATTGAATGCTTGAAACATAAGGAAATAATAAACAGGATAACAACGTATCACCCGAGACATAAAAAACTACGCTCAACTCTTATCCCGAAGTTACGGGATACCTAAGTCCACAATTATAATTTGATTCCTAACATTCCTTCCTCTCTAGCTTTCCGTAATACCTTTAGCTTTCATCTGAATATTTCTCATTACCTTATGTACCTCAAATAGAAATGTCATCTCATTATAACCAATTCAATTAAACTTATAAAACAATCTACAATATATATAGATATATATACTTATAACTCAAAACAGTCCCATTATTATCTAACATGCCAAAACAGTCCACAAAAGTTTATTTCCCTGAAAACTAGTCCACTCCACTTGCATACATATTTCTAATACATCGAAACAACCCTTAACATTCGAATCATTGCAAAACAGTCCCTTGACACTCATATTAGTACAAAACAATCTCTAGCATACATATATCTACTTACATATTCACAAACAGTCCATTATCATTTATTTTAATACAGAACTGTCACAACATTGACATACATTCTTATATACACCAACACAGTCCATTTTATACTCAAAGCATTCCCATGTTCTTCTATATATATGTTCTTTTATATATATATATATATATATATATATATAGTTCAACCCCTAATTCACATATTCATAATCATATAATTTATCAAAAAGTCCACTAAATGGCTACAAAAACATAAAACAGGGCAGTACACAAGCATACATATTCATACATACCAAAAAAATTTATTATATAGTTTTAACAGCCCCTATTTCTACTCGCCCAAACAACCCCTAAATCTTTGTAAAGCAACCCTTAATATAGTTTATAGAACAGTCCGGTATAGATGTAAAACAATCCCCAAAACTGTATTTGTAAAACAATCCTTCCCCGTTTTTATTTTATCAAAAACAATCCCAGAATAGCTTGTTCATTGATAAAATAGTCCCAAAATACATGTTTACATATATATATTTTTTAAACAACAAAACAATCCATTAATTTATTCTAATGCAAAAACAGTCTTGAATCCCTTCGTGCTTATTAGAACGATTTCACTCTATTTATAATCACAACCATTCTCATCAAAACAACCCTATTTTAAAATTAACAACTTCTTTCTCTTATAATCAACTTCTCCCCTATATTTATTAATGACAAAACAGTCCATACAATTTATTTTATTAGCAAAACAGTCTAGGTTTAATATACACTCCTTTACAGGTTCAAAACAGTCCTTAAGCTTTACAATTAATCCCCTTTCTACTATAGTTTGATCCTTAACTTGTATAACAACCTAGCCCTATTTTTAATTTACTAATTTTTGTCCCTTAAACTTTCACAAATCAGTCCTCAATTTCTAAACACAATCCCATTCCATAAAACAGTCCACAATTCGATTTCTTATTAATCATGTGATCACAATTCAAATGTAAACATAATTCACATTACCAACAAGATTGTAACTACATTTTCATCTTATTATTCGAATACTAAGTCTCTAATAATCCAAATTCACTAGAAACAACAAGATTAATTAACTAATGCACCACAAGTCACAAAGTACAACACTAATCATATATATATATATATCGTTCAAGACTACTAAAATTTCTTCTATCATGATTCGGTTCCTATTTCCTTTATAATCTCTACCCAAAATTCACTTGATCAAGAAAGAAAGTAAGATAGTTACCTTTCCAATGAATCCATCCTTCGATCCACTCTGTAACCCCCTAAACCTGGCCTAGAAGAATAGACCGAATTTAGGAAGTTACGCTTGAAAACTTTTCCCTCAAGAAATTAAATTTTGAAAATTATATTTTAATTAAAATAAAATAACATGAATTTAATAATAAATATAAATATAAATATATAATAAATATTCGAATGTTTATATAAAATATCTGAATTAAAATAAAAGTAAATGAATGTAAAAAAAATAATACCAAAACATAAATATTCCAAAATTACATCCATGTCCCCAAATAATAAATAGAAATCTAATTAAACTAAAATAGTTTCTACTATATAATAAAATAACCGAATAAAATTGAGATCCTCCAAGTACCAAAAGCCTATGTTTGAGAATCTGAAACAGTAACTAAGGGGGAGTCAACTATTAAGCTCAGTGTGTCTCTAAAGTGCAAGAAAACCCATAATTATAAAACATAATATTATTTTAAATGAAATCTTTTAAAGCATAACACAAATCACAAGCGCAATGCAATACACCCAACTACATCACCGTCTGAAGAGTATGGTTCCCCTGAACCACTCTCTACATCGTCACCATCCGAAGTGGAACTCAGCCCGAAGGGTGGAACCACTGATCCGAAGTGGAATTCAGCCCGAAGGATGAAACCACTGAACTTCCTCCGTACAAATCCCAACCCATGCTCATACATATATGATGTTTAAAAATCAAACTCCATAAACACAGTTCCATAAATCCGATTTTCCTTAAACATACTTCATAAACCATAGTCCATAAATTCATAAATCATAGTTCCGAAAATCCGATGTTCCATAAATCAAATATTCCATAAGTCATAATTAAAACACATTATGAAATCGTATGCATATGATGTCAACCATACAAACCATAATACATATAAATAATCACAAATAGGTAAAACATCAACACATTGAAAAATAGTATATAATTTAATTATAGCACCGGAAGAAAACACACCTTAGCCGCAATAGCTCTAACGTCTGAACGAATGTCTTTTACGCTCAAATTTAATATTAAGTTCTACCGGATAGAAGCATGTTGCACATGTACGGTAATTGAATTTCATAGCCAATAAAAACAATGGTTCAAATCAAGGATATTAAGTTTATTTTGAGAATAATCTTGACAAAGAATTTAGTGGGGTACCCCACACGATTTGAAGATAATAGAAATCCAAAAAAAAATATGATGGATGCCAAGGGGTTTTCATGGCTTCGGAAGGATTGGAATTGGGAGAGGGAGAGATCGATTTGTATAAGGGTTTTAGAAATTTAAAGAGATTTTACATTCATTCACCTATGAGTTTATATATATATATATATATATATATATATATATATATATATATATACACGTTTAGGTTTAGGTTTTCAATTAGGAATAGAATAATAATAATAATAATAATAATAATAATAATAATAATAATAATAATAATAATAATAATAATAATAATAATAATAATAAAAGAGAAGAAGAGACGGGTGGCAGAAACCAAAGGGATTAAAATTCAAATTGTTGAAAAGGGTTAATCACAACGAAAGTCATTGAATTAAATAAGGTTTGTAAACAAACACCTAAACTTTTCATGATTTACAAATTGACCACAAATTTCTATATTAAGAGTCATAAATCTGAATTTTTCTCAACTTAACCTTCAAACTCAAATATGGTTTTTGAATTACATTCCCAAATTATTAAGGTTTCAAGAATTAGGGATTTCAAAATTAGATTTCTAAATTAGGGATTTTTTTTTCAAATCTAGGGCTTTAAAATTGGGAAAAAATTTTGGGGTGTTACAACTCTCCCACCCTTAAAAGAAATTTTGTCCTCAAAATTTTTCAAACTTCACGTAGATTCCCAAAAGCACGAATATTTAAATAGAAGCTTAAAAGAGCATTTTGGATCAGGTTACAAACGATAACACATAATTTTAAAATAGGCTTTAATCTAAAATTCATAGGAACGAGTATGATCACGATCGGTTGCTAATCTAGAGATTCTACGAAGTGACATAGTAATCTATCTACAAAAGGGACAATCCTAGAATTAGAGTTGGTACTTGAATTTTCTATTCAAAACATATCTTTAGTTCTTTAAAATAATAAATTTATCAAAAATTCTCATTTTTCCTCAAAACATTTAATATACATGCAATAATCATTTTCGGCTTAAAAATTTATGTGAGCCACACAGTCCAAGGGTTGAACCTAGGCTCTGATACCACTAAATGTAACCCCCTAAACCAGGCCTAGAAGAATAGACCGAATTTAGGAAGTTACGTTTGAAAACTTTTCCCTCAAGAAATTAAATTTTGAAAATTATACTTTAATTAAAATAAAATAACATGAATTTAATAATAAATATAAATATAAATATATAATAAATATTCGAATGTTTATATAAAATCTCTGAATTAAAATAACAGTAAATGAATGTAAAACAAATAATCCCAAAACATAAAAATTCCAAAATTACATCCAGGTCCCCAAATAATAAATAGAAATCTAATTAAACTAAAATAGTTTCGTACTAAATAATAAAATAACCGGATAAAATTGATATCCTCAAAGTACCAAAAGCCTATGTTTGAGAATCTGAAACAATAACTAAGGGGCAGTCAACTATTAAGCTCAGTGTGTCTCTAAAGTGCAAGAAAACCCATAATTATGAAACATAATATTATTTTAAATGAAATCTTTTAAAGCATAACACAAATCACAAGCGCAATGCAGTGCACCCAACTACATCACCGTCCGAAGAGTATGGTTCCCCTGAACCACTCTCTACATCGTCACCATCCGAAGTGGAACTCAGCCCGAAGGGTGGAACTACTGATCCGAAGTGGAATTCAGCCCGAAGGATGAAACCACTGAACTTCCTCCGTACAAATCCCAACCCATGCTCATACATATATGATGTTTAAAAATCAAATTCCATAAACACAGTTCCATAAATCCGATTTTCCGTAAACATACTTCATAAACCATAGTCCATAAATTCATAAATCATAGTTTCGAAAATCCGATGTTCCATAAATCAAATATTCCAT
The DNA here is from genome assembly GCA_958450335.1 of Hibiscus tridactylites. Lineage (NCBI taxonomy): Eukaryota > Viridiplantae > Streptophyta > Magnoliopsida > Malvales > Malvaceae > Hibiscus > Hibiscus tridactylites. The sequence goes on along the minus strand of OY288278.1, from coordinate 18,215,996 downwards.
AAGTCATAATTAAAACACATTCTGAAATCGTATGCATATGATGTCAACCATACAGACCATAATACATATAAATAATCACAAATAAGTAAAACATCAACACATTGAAAAATAGTATATAATTTAATTATAGCACCGGAAGAAAACACACCTTAGCCGCAATAGCTCTAACGTCTGAACGAATGTCTTTTACGCTCAAATTTAATATTAGGTTCTACTAGATAGAAGCTTGTTGCACATGTACGGTAATTGAATTTCATAGCCGATAAAAACAATGGTTCAAATCAAGGATATTAAGTTTATTTTGAGAACAACCTTGACAAAGAATTTAGTGGGATACCCCACACGATTTGAACATAATAGAAATCCAAAAAAAAATATGATGGATGCCAAGGGGTTTTCATGGCTTCGGAAGGTTTGGAATTGGGAGAGGGAGAGATCGATTTGTATAAGGGTTTTAGAAATTTAAAGAGATTTTACATTCATTCACCTATGAGTTTATATATATATATATATATATACGTTTAGGTTTAGGTTTTCAATTAATAATAATAATAATAATAATAATAATAATAATAATAATAATAATTTATAATAAAAAAAGAGAAGAAGAGACGGGTGGCAGAAACCAAAGGGATTAAAATTCAAATTGTTGAAAAGGGTTAATCACAACGAAAGTCATTGAATTAAATAAGGTTTGTAAACAAACACCTAAACTTTTCATGATTTACAAATTGACCACAAATTTCTATATTAAAAGTCATAAATCTGAATTTTTCTCAACTTAACCTTCAAACTCAAATAAGGTATTTGAATTACATTCCCAAATTATTAAGGTTTCAAGAATTAGGAATTTCAAAATTAGATTTCCAAATTAGGGATTTTTTTCAAATCTAGGGTTTTAAAATTGGGAAAATTTTTGGGGTGTTACACACTCTTTGGACAAGGATTAAGATTATCAAACTCTCTCTCTCACTACTTCTCTAATCGGTTATGGTGGATAAATGGGAGGAGGAAGATGATGAGTAATTCTCATCCACTCTCTATTTGTTCTAGCCGAGCCATCCTCTTCAAAACATGGCATAAATTTTAGTTGGACAAGTGTCTATATCCCTTATTTGTTAAGGATTTAGCATGCAATCCTATTTTCTTATCACTTTAACTTTTAAGTCCTTTTAATAGGATCCTTCAACCTTTCATAATACCAAATTGATCCTAATCATTAATAGATTATTTTAAGTTAACATTTAAATCAAATCGAGTCGAATCACACTTAAAAATTCTAAGTCATGTTTTAGGGTATTACAATGCTATAGCCATTGGTGGCATATCCTTGAATTTTCAATATCTTTTTCGTGGCAATGGAAAAGAAGCCTCATGCCTCGACAATGGAAAATGTGTAAGGAAGGTTCATGCCTCTGGAGTGCATCCTTTCATATTGTAGCCGTCCAAGCTTTTATAATGTATAGTCATCCATGCGTCCAAAAATGTAACTTGCAAAATTTAAATAGAGGATTAAAAAATAAAATACTAACATATAGAAATGTGACAAAATAAATGTAATTTGCAACATATAATAAGTAAAAGGACTTAATGAAATGCATATATTATGGTTACACATGCAAAACATTGCATGGCTTGTTGTATAAGTCCAATGTTAATGCTTGTTCACTTATGGACTCAAATGACTTCCATGCTTGAATGTTAATCGATGATAGGACGCCACATGATTTTTGCAAGCGAAAACACATCAATGTAAGTATAGTAGATAAATGCAAATATGTTGGATATTGATCCAACGAGGATGATTTTTTTGGACGTCTACCAATGTCAGTGCAATAAGTAAAAAAAGGTAAATATGATAGATAATGTCGAATAAATGAAAGGTAATTGATATAGGTAATGTCGAAGCAATGTATCGAAATTAAAATAAAAACAATATAATGATGGCAGTGGGGTTCCCTTGGTGATTCATCAATAGAATAAAGAATCCTAGCAAGAAACAAAAGAAAAGATGATTGTTGATGCAATAAAGCACATTAAAACCTTACCAATCTCAACTTCTACCCTTAATCAAAGACTTATATGACCCCACTCAGCACACGTTTCAGTGATGGCCAAATAAGCAAATACATGAACAATTGAGTCAACTTTCGTTGTACTCCCATGCAACTATAGTTGACATGATTGTTAACATGAATTAAAGCATAATCATCGGTGTTTAAACAAAAGAAACATTAAGAACCGATTGGGGAAAGCTATTCCTAGCTAACTCGAGTGCTCCTTGATCCTTCCTATTGGCTCACACTCGTTGTGGCTACTTAGTTCTGCATCGGATTCACCTCGGTTGCCCCATAGAAGCTTTAAGTCGCCATAGTCATAAAGAGAAAGCTCCAAAACAAGGGGAAAAGATGATAATATATGAGCCTCCATTTTTAAGTTAAGAATATATGTATATATATATCCTTATCACTTTCCAATTGGGTGTTTACAGGTGTCCTTTATAAATTTTCTGGTTAGAATTTCGTATAGGACAACTATACTAATGGACAACTCATAATTCTTTGATCTTATCCGGACAGTTGTCAATGCAAAGACAATGAATGTTTCATTATGCCGACATCATGTCTGGACAAAAGTTGTAACTAAATGCTAGCTCATTGCCCTTTGATGTTATTTTCTCGCCAACACCATATGATCTCATCTTTTTGACAACTATCAATGGAGCGACAGTCATGTACGCAATCTAAACAACGCTTATGCACCAACATCAGTATTGCAACGACATCCCAATGCAACGACAACCATTGCTGCATTTCTGGAAGAACTCATGCATTCACATTAGCAACAAAATGTGATAAAATCAAGAAAGAGCTACCAAGTTATGAAAGTGCAAATACAAAGATAAAAATGCTATAGTACAAGCAAAGGATAACATGACGAGGATAAATTAATCAATGAATAAGGTGAAAACACATGTCTTTTAAATTACCACCACACCCCCAAACTTAAGTTTTTGCTTGCCCTCGAGCAAAATAAAAAGCAGCAAGGTTTAAACTCCAATTAATGAACATTCTAGCAACTTGAATCATCTCAACTGTCAATGAATAAATTATATCTAAATGATAGAAGATTGCATAGACAACTCAAGAATATGAATGAATGAACTTACAATTCATCAAAGCTAGCATCAAGCCATACATCTCAAATTCCTTCTACCTAAACAACCTCTATTACATTATACTATATAAGCATATAATACATATTTTCTTGTTTTTTTTAAGTAGTGAGGGATATAAAGAATGAATGCACCCTAAGATCATGAGAAGTAATATGTTGTGCAACGAACCCCCAAGGAGTACTTCATTTGTAACACCCCAAATTTGGGCCTAGATGTTTTATAGTTCGAATCAGACCGGTCGAGAACAATTCGAATATAAAAGAGAGAGTAAGGTAACACCTAGTTCGGGATACTTTAAAAATATGGAAAAATATCTAAAAATCCTCATTTATTGTGTGAACAATTATGGTGAAATAAATTTTACAAAATAAGGTTTGGAAATACTACATTTCGGTGTAGTGACCAAATCGTAGTTTTTGCAAAAGTTAAATAGTGACTGTTTTGTAAAGGATTGAAACTTTGAATCATTACGGAGCTAATTTTACCAAAATGTTTTTAATCAGAATCCTTATTAATTTGGGTGATTTTATTAATGTTTTAATTAAAGGAAAATTGGAATTAATTAAAAGGAAACTGCCTTTGACTTTTCATAACTACTTTACGTCAATTTTCTCTCATTCCATTTTCTCTCAAATTCTTTTCAGCCAAACACTCTTTCTCTATCAATTAGCTACTGATTTTCATCCCTTTTGATTGAATTTCAATTCCTTTTGATTCCTAATCTTATCCTCACCAAAACCTCTTGATTTTTACATTGGATTTTCAAGAAAACTTGCCCAAATCAAGGAGAAATCAGCCATTAGAGGTAAGCTTCGTCCTTCTCCTCTAATTATCAGTTCTTTACTGAAATTCCCAAGTTATCAATCCTTTGTTAATGATTTTTGAGTTGCTTTAATGTTAGAAACAAGAAATTGTATTAAAACCAAGGTTCTTGGAGGAATCTTGATGATTTTCGTGCTTGATGGTTAGGCTCTATTTTGAGGTTGTTTTCTAATGTATTTTGGATGTTAATTGAAGTTATAAATGAGGTTTTATCAAAAAAATCTTGAATGGGCTTGGATTCCTAAGTTTTGCTTGGTAGAATGGTGGTTTTTGTGTTCTATTATAGCTGGAGGTATAAGGACGAGTTTGTGGTGGTTTTTTTATATTGATTGATGTTTAGAAATGATTAGAAGTAGTAGAGCTTGGCTTGTCTTTTTTGGAAGAGTTTGGAGATGATTTCGGTTGTGTTTGGTAGCCGAAATGTGGTTTTTGAGTAGAGCAGGGAGTTTAGGTGTGTGGCTGATCATTTCAATGCATGATGATGCATTAATCCTCTGCTCTTATGTGTTATAAACATGGAAAACTTCTTCGGACGCCTTTGGTGTTGATCCGAGAGCCTAGATAGCATTTCAGCGAGAAAGCGAAACGTAATCAGGGAGTGTGTATGGTTTTAGAAATCTTTGAGGGACAAAGAATCAAGGTTTGGAGATTTATGAAAGGTTTGTAACACCTTCCTAAGTCCGGATGTACGTATTGGCTAGATTGCTCTCTTATATGTGGTGGATTGCCCCTAAAATGCTTTTACATGCTCATGGTTTGAGATAGAGAGAATGGGCTGGTATTGAGTTGCTCTGTAGTGCAGGTATTGCAATGCTTAAGAAATCCAGTTCTGTCGTCGTGCCCGTCGCCGACAGCACCTGTCGCGGCGGCTGTCCGTTAGCTGTCGCGGCAGCGAACACACCAACTCCGTATTCCAAGTTTGGCAAGAATCCCAGAATTGCTTTGGCCTATCCCTAGGTCCAAGTCTGTCGATGATCACGTCTTTGACGATACCTCTCGGCGTGAATCGAAGGATAAACACCGATGTGTATGAATTCTTCCTTAGCCACTTAACCTCGCCCTATCCCTAGGCACGAGATGGTTCAACTATAAACTAGAGAACGCGCTCTTATCTTCTTCGTATACTTAACTCTCCCGATGCTAAGTAAATAGATAACCTCACAATGCTCTCCCGATGCTCTTGCAAGATATTAAAACCAAAATAAGAGAACTTGAAGTTTATTTTATTGAACTTGGAAATTCCTAAAACAAAACAACCCTTGCAACTACTTTACCAAACAACCCGTGGCCCTAGGGGGTTTTTAGAACATAGCGACGACGGGTAAACGACAGGGTGGTTTTTGGGTTTTCGGTTATGGGGTATTATGCCTCCTAGGTTAAAGCTATGCCCTTATATAAGCTTTGGGCTCAAGTATTCTAAGTTAACAAGGATTACACCTTTAATGAAAAGTAAGATTCTAATAAATGCTTAATCTCTAAGGATTCCTACTTTTCAGCCGCATCCTTGTTTCATGGGAATTCCTCTCCTTGAGCTTTGGCTCGACATATCTTTGGATCCGGGGCTTGGAAAAATATTTGGCTTTCACACGACAGACGAGCAGATTTTTCTCTATCTATCAAGGTCCACTTCACTTTTCCTCTTCATGAGGCTGATGTCACCTTGCTGTCACGACAGGTCCACGGCAGCTTTGTTGTCGTCGTCTAATTGTCAAGTTCAGCTTTTCTTCTTCGCTGCCCTGCGCCTGCCTTCTTCGCCAACCATGGCAGTAACCTGCAAATTCAGCCATCTTTTAGTAGAATCCGTGCCTTTAATGTATTTGTGATGTTTTACTGAAAACTGACCTAAATGCAACGCAATGATGCTTGAATGCAGCAGAAATATGGGTTAAAAAGGGTGTAAATAATAGAACTTTTACACACTCAACACACCCCCAAACTCATGTTTTTGCTTGCCCTCAAGCAATTAGACCTAAAGAAAAATGAATATTTTTGTGTTGGCTTTCAAACAGTGAACTGTCCCTTTTCTCGTCGCTCATTCTCTGTGGCGGCAGCAACCTGTCGGAAAGATTAGGATCTGTCCGGAATCTCCCTATAGTTCTCGTGCAGTGTGTGCATGCTTGTGAACAGTTATATGCTAAGACTCTCTTAGTTTCACTAGAATATTCAAGTCTTTAACTCGAATTTTTATGCCAAAGTTTATTTTCTTGAAGACACATTTTCATGCTTCTTTTTCTTCTATTTTCAAGCCAAATTTTTCTAGAGCCAGTTTTGGGCACCTCTAGTTAGCTTCCTAGAGCCGGTTTCGGGCACCTCTAGGTTTTTGAGTTTCTTTTGCTAAACTTCTTTCCTAGAGCCAGTGTTGGGCACCTCTAGGGGCTATTCAAGTTCTAAGTATCCTATTCTAGTTTGGCTAAAAGAAATCTAAGCAATATAACAGTCACAATAGTGATTAAGTTTTCAGAACTATAGAAAGGCTCTAAACTTCTCCTTAAACTGTCCTAAAGATGTTGTCACGACAGAGCTGTCATGACAGGTAAGTTAACTTCACAGTTTTAAGCCAACAGTTTTATATTTTCTGAATTTTTTTAAGAGAACTTAATTAAATAAAAGACTCAACAATAATAAAAAGATGTACTTAGACTCCATTACTATGGAGGGTGCCACCCCCACACTCGAGGGTTGCATTGCCCTCAATGCAAGATGACAGATAACATGACAGCATGTACATCACAAAATAAATATAAGCAGGCAGCAGGAAAATAAAAGAAAAAAACTTAAATGTAATCACTGTCTTCATTGCTGCTGCTGACACGGATCTGACGGCGGCGTTTGGGCTGCGGAGGAGGTTGGGCAGGTTCAGGGGCAGGTTCAGGGGCAGGTTTCTCCATTAGCTGGTCGTCGGAACTGTTGCTACTGTCCTAAGTGCTGCTGGTGGTGGTGCTAGCCTTGGGCATCAGCTTCCTGTCTGCCACGTGTTTCTGCCTCTTGACAGGCATGAACTCTCGCTCCAAATTCCTCCTGATCAGAGGGCTGTCATCGGAGGCATGTCTCTTTGTTCCTCTTGCAGAGGTTTCGGCTGTTGGACTGTCTGCTGCCGTAGGGGCAGGTGATGGGGTGGAAGCAATAGAGTTGGAATGTGGGGAGGCAGGTGGTGTGGGTGTGTGGACAGGGGAGGGGATGTGGAAATAATGGGCGGGAAAAGTAGGGAAATTAACATCGGGAAAATTTAAAGTGTGGGTAATGAAGTTTACCGTCGAATTTGTGAAATCCCGGATGAAGGTCATCAATCCCAGTTGTCTCTCTTCCACCCGTTGTATCGCAGCAAGGATGTGGGCAGACTGGTCTGTCGGAGCGGTGGTGGCGGCAGGTTTAGGGGCAGGCGCCTCTGATGATTCTGCTGGGGAGCCGGCTGGGTTGAAAGAAGAGATAGGCGTAGCCACTACCAGCTCCATGAGGGTGTTGATGTTGTTGTCTGTCCAGCCTCTGCCCTTGATTAGTTTGTCGGAGGGTTCCTCGGGGACAACAGCACAGCGGCATAGGGAAGTTATTGTGAATGGCAGACAGAGGCGGGAGTCGGAGCGGAATGTGCAGTCCAGGATGCTTTCCCTCATATAGCGGCCCACATTGATAGGCCTGTCGTGCATGATGGAATGAATGAGGGCGAGCCGCTGCTGGTTAAATGTCGTGTGGTGGGAAGAAGGCATGATACGCTTTTTGATGAAAGCGTTCTAGAGTTTGGCTTCCGGGAGGAGCTGCCCCCTTTTGACAGAATGGGGGTTCTTTTTGCATGATGTCCATGTTGTTCCTTCCTCTGTCACCTCTGCCATGACAGCACCATAGGTGGCTGCATCAAGGGTGTCGAGAAATTTCTGGTGGGCATCATCATCGGGGCCAAAGTAGAGGCCAAACATGTGGTTGATGCTGTCAGCAGTGAATGGTACTTTTACTCCTCGAACGGTGACAGATGTTGCCGTTCTGCTGTCGACAGCAGCATAGAACTCCCGGACTAATGTGTCGTTTAGTTCTGCCGGTTGTTCGACGAATTGCTCCCATAGTTGTGCCATGATTGCCTTTGTGATGAATGGCCGGAGGCCCATGTTGGGTGCTTTTCGGATGTAAAGGAAACCCCATTCCTCCCATAACTCCTTTGTGGCGAAGGGTGTTGCTGCTGCTGAAGAAGAGGCTGAGGCAGCACTACGGCGGGTCTGTCTAGACGACATGTTAGTGGCAAGGGTTGTGAAATAGAGAAAACAAATAAAAACTAAAGGAGAAAGCAAGGAAGAATGAGTAGAAGTGGAAAAAATGAAAATGAAAAACGGGGTTTTATAGCGGTCGAGTTGCTGCCCGTTTAATGCTGTAACGGCAGGCGTGAATAACGGGGCGACGTATGGGATTTAGCGTGTCTGACGCGTCTGACACGCATTTATGCGTCTGTTACGCGTCTGCCACACGCTTCTGCGTCTACCGTGTCAGTCTGTTGACAGCCTGTCATATCCGTCTGCGGCGGTAGCCGAAACGACATGCTTCATAAATGGGCTTTGTTGGGTTGATGGATGGGTGGTGGGCTTGGGTCACTTCTCCTTTTCTTCTTGACTCCTTTATTTCCTAAAAACAGAATAAAAGAAACAGAATTTAAATAAAATAAACCTAATTTCCTAATAAATAATAATAATAATTGTAACGCCCCGGTTTTGGGCTCAGAAGTTTTGGCGTTGACCGGTTCGGTCAAAGTGCTGATCGAATATATAAGAGTGAATTTAGGAAAGCCTAGTTCGGGTTGCATTAAAAATATGGAAAAATATTCTAAAATCATATTTTAATATATAAAGGTGAACTGTGAAATCAATTTTGGAAAATGAGGTTCGGAAGGTTGACATTTTGGCTAGTGACCAAAATGTAATTTTTGAAAGTTGCGGGACAGTTTTATAAAGGATTGAAACTTTGAATCTTTAAGGAGCTATTATTCCAAAAAGGATTTCTCCAGATTTTTCTAAGATATTTTAAGTCTAAAATCTGATTTTAAAGATTTAGAAAAGGAGGGAAATCATTTTAACCAATTTCCAACTAATTTTCTATTTTCTCTCAAATTCTCTTTTCTCTCATTTTCTCTCTACCCAAACAAGATTTCCTCAGATTTCTTTCTCTGATTTTGACATCCTAAACTCTCATTTCAATTCTTATTTGATTCCTAATCATCTCATCATCAAAACCTCACAATTTACAAGTTGATTCATCAAGCATTTTGGCTCTAAAATGGAGAAATTCAAGTTTGGAGGTAAGAACGTCCTTCTCCTCTAAACTATCAGTTCTTTACTGAAATTCCTAAGTTCTCAATCCTTGATTCATGTTTTATTAAAGGCTTTTCAATTGAGATCTTGATTTTTGGCTAAAATGCAAGATTTGAGGATTTTGGTGAAATTTTCGTGTGATCTGTTTAAGCAGGGTTTTGAGGTGTTAAATTGATGTTAAATGAATGCTAAAATGATTAGAAGTTGAGGTTTAATCAATGCAATTCCGGATAGGTTGAATTTCCTAAGTTTGGCTTGAGTTTTTGGTTGTTTTTGGAGTGTAATTGGTGATCTGTTATACCTGGAGGTATAAGGACGTGGTTGTGATCATTTTGCATGTTATTTGATGTATAAAAATGGTTAGAAGTGATGGATCTTGGCTGGGTTAAGTTTTGGAAGTGTTTGGAGATGATTTCGGTTGTGTTTGGTAGCCAAATTGTTAGATTTGTGATGAGCAGCGAGTTGTGTTGATGTTGCTGGTGTTTTAATGCATATGGATGCATTAATGTTCTGTTTTTGTGTGCTTGAAACAGGGGAGGTTGATCCTTGAGCTTTGGAGGTGTTTTCGGAAGGTTTCGGAAGCTTGGAAAGCTTGTTGGCTAGGCTTGTTTGGTAATCAGTGAGTGAAGTTGGGATTTCAGCTTTTGAAACATGGTTTGAAGGTTTTTGGGAGCTTAGTTTAAGTCTAAACAACTTTGCTAAGCTCAAGAGTAAGTGAAGAGGTTTTTGCTCTTGGATTGTGTATGATTTGGTTTTAAAATCAATTGTGGTTGATGATTGATGTGCATGTGTTATTGCATGGTTTAATTCTGTTTTGTAAGCATGTTTTAACATGGTTTAATGCTGGTTTTGAAAGTCAATTGAAAAGGGTGCTCAAGGTAAGAGATCCTTGGTTTAGTGCAATGAAAATGTGGTTTTGATGCATAGTGTTGCATGTTGTTCATTGGCTTTGTATGATGCTTAAAAACAGTGAGTTGATGATGATTAATGATGATAATTGTTACCTTGTGCATATTGTTTATGCATGTGAATCATTGAGCTAATGATGTGATGGTTTTGCATTATGTGTATGCATGTGGATCATTGAGCTAATGTTGTGATGGCTTGCATTATGTTTATGCATGTGGAACATTGGATATTATGGTAAGATGGTTATGTTGGCAAGAGATGTGAATGGTTCTTGGTTCGTTGATCGGGTATAATTAGCCGGCTATAGGATTGGGTGCACCGTGAATAAAGTCGCCTTGATGGCGGAGTGGTCAAGTGTGGACCGGGTAAACTCCCCTCAAGTATTCCTAACGAGATGAGGTCAGTGGAGGGTGTGCCCACGGGAGGACCTCGGTTGCTTAAGGTCGTAGTGGAGGTTGTTGCCCACGGTAGACCTTGGTTAAGTAAAGGTTATAAGGTGGTTAAAAGTCCTTATGTGAGAACCTTGTACTTGTTAAGATCACAATGGCAATGGTTAAGTCCATGTGTGGATCTTGTGTGTGATGTCCCGGATCTCGTTAGATGATGTCTACAACTACCAATCGGTTATGCAAAGGTTGTATGGTGGTTGAAAGTCCATACGGGAAGACCTTGTGCATGTCAAGGGTGTATGTTTATACATGGTAACCTTGAGGAAAAGCTAAGGTTGTATGGTGTTTAAAAGTCCATGCATGGGAACCTTAGGTTGTTAAGGTCAAATGGAGGTTGTTGCCCATTTGGAAGACCTTGGATTGGGTAGTGTGTAGGAAGCGTTGGGACACGCTTGTAATCCGCGTATCCGATCGGGTTGAAAAGTTGGAAAGTGAATATGGTTGATCTCTTGGAAGCCAATATAATGTTCTTGATCATGTGAAGCATGAGATTGCTTGAAATGATGCATAGTTGCATGTGAAGCATGGAATTGCTTGAAATGATGCATAGTTGCATGTGAAGCATGAGATTGCTTGAAATGATGCATGGTTGCATGTGAAGCATGAGATGCTTGAATTGATGCATGTTTGCATGAGAAGCATGAGATTGCTTGGTAAGATGCATTGTTGCATGAGATGTGTATGATGCTAGTAAAAGCATGCTACTTGTATGTTGAACAAGTGTTGGTTATCATTTGATAAATGATGCATGAGAGCATGGATTACCTATGTTGCATTGGAGTCATGTATGACTTGTTGTTAAAGGCATGTGAATATGATGTTATGGTTTTATAATGCCTTGATTAAATGCATGAAATGGTTTAATTGAACTATGGTTTAAATGGTTTCTTGCTTGATGTGGTTTTCAAGTTGAAGAAAGGTATGTTGTGGAAAGGACGTGTTTCCATGGTTTTATTCTAAGCTTTGCATATGGTGTTTATGCATGATTTGAGCTTGATGTTGAAAGAGTTTTCAAACATGGTTTTGGAAAGCAAATCGGGTTGGTTTTAAAGTGTTTTAAAGACCCGCTGCATTGATGGTGTTTTGGTTTTGAGCATTCCTCACTAAGCATTATGTGCTTACGCCCCTTTTTGTCCATCAATGCAGATTCTTGAGTGTTGGGCAGCAAGGAGCAAGGGATTCAAGGTGGACTCCAATGGAGATGTATGTCTCGGTGAATAGCTATAGTTAATAAGGGCAATGGGGTAGAATCTCTCGATTTGTTGTTATTGTGATCGTATGTGTTGATCATGAATGTTTAAATACTGTTGTTAATGTTGTTGAAACATGAATTGGCTTAATTGAGGTTGAATTGAAAGGTTTGTGCTTAAATGGTTGCTTGAGTAGGAAGCATGTCTATAGATTTGGGGCTTTCCGTATGTGATGGTTATTTGTTGAATTGTTGATGCAAGTATGTCTCTTTTATGTTGAATTGCATGTTGGCAAAGTTTGGTGGCTTTTGGAGCATGTTTGATGATCAATTGTGTGTTTGAGTGAGCAAAATGCAACATTCTGGGCTAGGTGTTTCGGAACAGGCAACACCGTTTCGGAACGGGTGCCCTGCATGAACCCAGGCGTCCGAAACGGGTGTCACCGTTCCGAAACGGAAAGCATTCTGCCAGACCCCCGTTGCGGAACGCGTTGCGGAACGGCCCGTGTTTCGGAACGGCCTTGGCCTGTTTCGGAACGGGTGACCGTTGGGGGCTGACATGGGCGGTTAAATGTTTCAAAATGTTTGCATTTTGGTCCTGAATCTTGTCTGTGCAATTGTATGAGTTCGGGATGTCCGTTTGAGCTGAAATTTGGCAGAGAAGCATGAAACATGATTAATTTCAAGTTGGTAACTTAAAATCTGGTTAAGTCCTTAAAGTTTTCAGAAATTACAATTTGGTCCCTAAAGTTGTAATTTGTTCAATTGGGTCCCTGTTTGATCTCTGATGATTGTGATCTTTGAGCATGGTGGTTGTGTGATCACATCTAAGGTTAATGGGCATCTAGATAAGATTAAAAAGAGAAAAAAAAAGGGTCGTTAATCAAGGTTGACTTTCGGGTTGACTTTGGTTTTCCCCGTGTAATCTTCGTAGTTCGGGCCAACCGTCTAGGCCGGGCTACGGGGGTTACATTTGGTGGTATCAGAGCTGAGTTGCGAAGGTTGGGGAAAACGGTAAGTTGTTGTGGTAAGTGTGCTTGATGTTTACTTTGTTGTATGGTTGAAAGCTGGTTGAAGCATGTGTTTCTGTATATGTTGTTGATGTTTTGAGCATGTTGCTGGTGTATGCAAGCATGATTTGTGGTTATGAATCTTGGTTGAGATCATATGGATATGTGTGGATGTTATGAGCTGATGCTATGCATGATGAATGTGTTTTGAGCATGTTATGTTGCTAATGTGCTAGTGCTGTTGGATGTTGTTTGGTGTAAGCATGATCAAGGTATGTTGTTGATATGCTTGATGTTGTGATGTTCATGTTGTGTTGGCTGTTATGTCATGTAAAGTGGGAGGATTCGGGATACCCATTGCCTTATTAATATAGCTATTGTGTTATTTTGGAGTTGGAGTTTGAATCCTTGCTTAATGCTGGTCTAACAGGTTTTGTTTGTTTGTTGTGATTGTGTGTTGTTTGTTGTTAGTGGTATGGCAAAGATGATGAAAGAATGGAGGATGAGTGAAATGGTTGCTGCCTTGGGGCAGGTTGTTAAGTCAAAGGATTCACCCTTTTGTAAAGGTGTTTTGTCTCAGTCTTCTGTGACTGAAGTTGAGTTGGTAAGGCAAGGGAAGGAAGCTGGTTCCGGGATGGAAAGTTCTTTACCTGTTGTTCAGGAGGTGTTGGGAACATCTCAGGCTATGGTTGAGGTGGGATCAGTGGATGTGCTGGCTAAATGTGTGGGTTTGCCGAAGCAGCATTTGCTTGATTTGGGTGCTGAGGAGTATCATGGTTCTTCCCCGGAAATGTTGAGGCCTGGTTGGCCAATGTAGTTCTGATTTTGGATCAGGAAGGCTGTGATTATGCCTGTAAGCTGGGGAGTGTTGTTTCTTTGATGTTGGAGGATGTTTGTTCTTGGTGGACATCTGTGGCTGTGGCGTCACATATCCTTGATGTTGATTGGGATTTCTTTGTATCTGCTTTCTATGAAAGGTATCTTGGAAGGGAATTTCCAAGGGTTGGGCAAGGTGTGGCTAATGCTGTTGGTGAGCAAGTGTTGCTTGAGCAAGGAGTGGGAGCACAATCATCTGTTTGTGACCGTTGTAAAAGGCAACATGTTGGAAATTGTTGGGGCGCAGGTGTTTGTTGGAATTGTGGTTCCAAGTTGCATGTTAAGCGTGATTGTCCTCATGGAGTGAAGTCAGCTTTGATGTTGGCTAAAGGATCTTTGAAAGGTCGTGGGCGCGACCGAGGCGAGGTTCAGAAGTGGCAAAAAAAGCAGAAGGTTGTGAAGAGCTTGGGAAATGAAGTTTGCTGGAAGTGTGGGTCTGCTGGACACATGAAGCGTGATTGCTTGATGTTGGCGCGGAACAATCAAGGTTTCTTATCGCAAGGAGTTGGTGGTGACCCAGGAGTGTTTGTTGGTGCTGCAAGGGTGCAACCGAAGGATGTTGGTTCCGCAAGGAAGAGAGCTCGTTCGATGAAGCTTCAGGGTGGTGTTGTGTTTTCAGGTAACCTTGTTAAGTGATCTTTGCTTTAGTTGCTTAGTTTGGTTTCTGTTGGTTTTTCCTTGCGTGGTAAGTTTGGTCTTGTTGCTAGCATGTTTAGGGTAATGATAGTTGTGGTTTGGTGATATCTTGTGGTTAATGGTTGTTGGTATGATGGAGTTAGATAAGTTAAAGGTGAGTAAGAGGTTGTTCTTAGACAGATTTTGAGGATGTTATTGGAGGGTGTGAACTGGCATTCATGCACAGTTAAATCATTGATATATACTATATTATATAAGTTGGTCCATGCATACATGTGGCATAACATTAGAGGTTTTTGCATACATGTACATCAGACATTGATAGGGCATGTAGGTGATCATGCATACGATGTTCACGCTCGCTAATGACTAATCGAATCTGTTAGTGTTGTGGTTGGGTTAAGTGTGATGATGGGTTTGTAGAGGTTGTTTGGTGCTGAGTGGGAGTTAGAAGTGCTGGAGTTTGTTATCTAGTTGTTTGTGATGGTGAGAGTGGAATGGCTTGTTGATAGAAGGAAAGTGTTTGTTGCTTTGAGAGTTTAGTGGTTTGGTGGTGAAAGGTATCGGTTGTGGTTTGTATCAGTTAAGTGGTTTGTTTAGCTGAAAGGAAGTGGTTGTTCCTTGGTGCTAAGTGTTGTTGTAGCTTGGTGGTTGAGTTTCCGAGTGCTGAAGTGGTTTAGCTTTTAAGTTGCTGTGAAGGGTTGTGTTTGTTCTTGGCAATCTTTGAAGAGTTCTGAAGCTGTTATGTGTGTTTTGGATCAGTGATGTTCTGGTAATGCAAGTGTTCTGGTTGAAGTTTGTAGTGAAAGGGCTGTGAAAGATCGAAGGTTTTTGTTGGTTGTTGGGTTTTTTTGTGTGAGCAGTGGTTGGTTAGTGTGGTTAAGAAGTTTTGTTTGAAGTCTGTTGATGGTATGTGGAACGGCTGAAGGTTTCAAGTTGAGGTTGTGATGTGATTTTGGTTTTTGGTGCTGGTGAGCTGTTATGGTAATGTTTTTGACGGATATGAAGGGTGGTCAGCTTCGTTGAAGAGCTTGAGTAAACAGTTGATGTTAAGGATTTCCGCTTGTTGGGAAATCTTTGGAAGAGGTTTGGGAATCGCAAGAGTTTTAGAGGCTGAGAGGTTGCCTAGCGGCTAAGTTGGTTTGGTTGCTGTTTCTGTGTAAACCAGTTATGGAGGTTATGTGCTACAGTGTTGTCTGCTGTAAGAGCCGAAGTTTTCAGGTTGATGTTGGGATGGTGCATAATCTGGTTGTGTGGAAGGTTGGGTTGTGGTTACCCTTGAGAGTGTGGATTTGTGAACAGTGAATGGTGGAAGTTTTGTGTGGAAAGTGATCAGTGGTGTTGGTTAAGGCTTTGGTGTTGCCTTGTGTGTTGCTTGAGAAGGTTGTTGTTCTCTTTTGCCGGTTGAAATTTCGAGGACGAAATTTCCTAAGGGGGGGAGAGTTGTAACGCCCCGGTTTTGGGCTCAGAAGTTTTGGCGTTGACCGGTTCGGTCAAAGTGCTGATCGAATATATAAGAGTGAATTTAGGAAAGCCTAGTTCGGGTTGCATTAAAAATATGGAAAAATATTCTAAAATCATATTTTAATATATAAAGGTGAACTGTGAAATCAATTTTGGAAAATGAGGTTCGGAAGGTTGACATTTTGGCTAGTGACCAAAATGTAATTTTTGAAAGTTGCGGGACAGTTTTATAAAGGATTGAAACTTTGAATCTTTAAGGAGCTATTATTCCAAAAAGGATTTCTCCAGATTTTTCTAAGATATTTTAAGTCTAAAATCTGATTTTAAAGATTTAGAAAAGGAGGGAAATCATTTTAACCAATTTCCAACTAATTTTCTATTTTCTCTCAAATTCTCTTTTCTCTCATTTTCTCTCTACCCAAACAAGATTTCCTCAGATTTCTTTCTCTGATTTTGACATCCTAAACTCTCATTTCAATTCTTATTTGATTCCTAATCATCTCATCATCAAAACCTCACAATTTACAAGTTGATTCATCAAGCATTTTGGCTCTAAAATGGAGAAATTCAAGTTTGGAGGTAAGAACGTCCTTCTCCTCTAAACTATCAGTTCTTTACTGAAATTCCTAAGTTCTCAATCCTTGATTCATGTTTTATTAAAGGCTTTTCAATTGAGATCTTGATTTTTGGCTAAAATGCAAGATTTGAGGATTTTGGTGAAATTTTCGTGTGATCTGTTTAAGCAGGGTTTTGAGGTGTTAAATTGATGTTAAATGAATGCTAAAATGATTAGAAGTTGAGGTTTAATCAATGCAATTCCGGATAGGTTGAATTTCCTAAGTTTGGCTTGAGTTTTTGGTTGTTTTTGGAGTGTAATTGGTGATCTGTTATACCTGGAGGTATAAGGACGTGGTTGTGATCATTTTGCATGTTATTTGATGTATAAAAATGGTTAGAAGTGATGGATCTTGGCTGGGTTAAGTTTTGGAAGTGTTTGGAGATGATTTCGGTTGTGTTTGGTAGCCAAATTGTTAGATTTGTGATGAGCAGCGAGTTGTGTTGATGTTGCTGGTGTTTTAATGCATATGGATGCATTAATGTTCTGTTTTTGTGTGCTTGAAACAGGGGAGGTTGATCCTTGAGCTTTGGAGGTGTTTTCGGAAGGTTTCGGAAGCTTGGAAAGCTTGTTGGCTAGGCTTGTTTGGTAATCGGTGAGTGAAGTTGGGATTTCAGCTTTTGAAACATGGTTTGAAGGTTTTTGGGAGCTTAGTTTAAGTCTAAACAACTTTGCTAAGCTCAAGAGTAAGTGAAGAGGTTTTTGCTCTTGGATTGTGTATGATTTGGTTTTAAAATCAATTGTGGTTGATGATTGATGTGCATGTGTTATTGCATGGTTTAATTCTGTTTTGTAAGCATGTTTTAACATGGTTTAATGCTGGTTTTGAAAGTCAATTGAAAAGGGTGCTCAAGGTAAGAGATCCTTGGTTTAGTGCAATGAAAATGTGGTTTTGATGCATAGTGTTGCATGTTGTTCATTGGCTTTGTATGATGCTTAAAAACAGTGAGTTGATGATGATTAATGATGATAATTGTTACCTTGTGCATATTGTTTATGCATGTGAATCATTGAGCTAATGATGTGATGGTTTTGCATTATGTGTATGCATGTGGATCATTGAGCTAATGTTGTGATGGCTTGCATTATGTTTATGCATGTGGAACATTGGATATTATGGTAAGATGGTTATGTTGGCAAGAGATGTGAATGGTTCTTGGTTCGTTGATCGGGTATAATTAGCCGGCTATAGGATTGGGTGCACCGTGAAT
The DNA here is from genome assembly GCA_958450335.1 of Hibiscus tridactylites. NCBI lineage: Eukaryota > Viridiplantae > Streptophyta > Magnoliopsida > Malvales > Malvaceae > Hibiscus > Hibiscus tridactylites. The sequence goes on along the minus strand of OY288278.1, from coordinate 18,198,348 downwards.
AAAGTCGCCTTGATGGCGGAGTGGTCAAGTGTGGACCGGGTAAACTCCCCTCAAGTATTCCTAACGAGATGAGGTCAGTGGAGGGTGTGCCCACGGGAGGACCTCGGTTGCTTAAGGTCGTAGTGGAGGTTGCTGCCCACGGTAGACCTTGGTTAAGTAAAGGTTATAAGGTGGTTAAAAGTCCTTATGTGAGAACCTTGTACTTGTTAAGATCACAATGGCAATGGTTAAGTCCATGTGTGGATCTTGTGTGTGATGTCCCGGATCTCGTTAGATGATGTCTACAACTACCAATCGGTTATGCAAAGGTTGTATGGTGGTTGAAAGTCCATACGAGAAGACCTTGTGCATGTCAAGGGTGTATGTTTATACATGGTAACCTTGAGGAAAAGCTAAGGTTGTATGGTGTTTAAAAGTCCATGCATGGGAACCTTAGGTTGTTAAGGTCAAATGGAGGTTGTTGCCCATTTGGAAGACCTTGGATTGGGTAGTGTGTAGGAAGCGTTGGGACACGCTTGTAATCCGCGTATCCGATCGGGTTGAAAAGTTGGAAAGTGAATATGGTTGATCTCTTGGAAGCCAATATAATGTTCTTGATCATGTGAAGCATGGGATTGCTTGAAATGATGCATAGTTGCATGTGAAGCATGGAATTGCTTGAAATGATGCATAGTTGCATGTGAAGCATGAGATTGCTTGAAATGATGCATGGTTGCATGTGAAGCATGAGATGCTTGAATTGATGCATGTTTGCATGAGAAGCATGAGATTGCTTGGTAAGATGCATTGTTGCATGAGATGTGTATGATGCTAGTAAAAGCATGCTACTTGTATGTTGAACAAGTGTTGGTTATCATTTGATAAATGATGCATGAGAGCATGGATTACCTATGTTGCATTGGAGTCATGTTTGACTTGTTGTTAAAGGCATGTGAATATGATGTTATGGTTTTATAATGCCTTGATTAAATGCATGAAATGGTTTAATTGAACTATGGTTTAAATGGTTTCTTGCTTGATGTGGTTTTCAAGTTGAAGAAAGGTATGTTGTGGAAAGGACGTGTTTCCATGGTTTTATTCTAAGCTTTGCATATGGTGTTTATGCATGATTTGAGCTTGATGTTGAAAGAGTTTTCAAACATGGTTTTGGAAAGCAAATCGGGTTGGTTTTAAAGTGTTTTAAAGACCCGCTGCATTGATGGTGTTTTGGTTTTGAGCATTCCTCACTAAGCATTATGTGCTTACGCCCCTTTTTGTCAATCAATGCAGATTCTTGAGTGTTGGGCAGCAAGGAGCAAGGGATTCAAGGTGGACTCCAATGGAGATGTATGTCTTGGTGAATAGCTATAGTTAATAAGGGCAATGGGGTAGAATCTCTCGATTTGTTGTTATTGTGATCGTATGTGTTGATCATGAATGTTTAAATACTGTTGTTAATGTTGTTGAAACATGAATTGGCTTAATTGAGGTTGAATTGAAAGGTTTGTGCTTAAATGGTTGCTTGAGTAGGAAGCATGTCTATAGATTTGGGGCTTTCCGTATGTGATGGTTATTTGTTGAATTGTTGATGCAAGTATGTCTCTTTTATGTTGAATTGCATGTTGGCAAAGTTTGGTGGCTTTTGGAGCATGTTTGATGATCAATTGTGTGTTTGAGTGAGCAAAATGCAACATTCTGGGCTAGGTGTTTCGGAACAGGCAACACCGTTTCGGAACGGGTGCCCTGCATGAACCCAGGCGTCCGAAACGGGTGTCACCGTTCCGAAACGGAAAGCATTCTGCCAGACCCCCGTTGCGGAACGCGTTGCGGAACGGCCCGTGTTTCGGAACGGCCTTGGCCTGTTTCGGAACGGGTGACCGTTGGGGGCTGACATGGGCGGTTAAATGTTTCAAAATGTTTGCATTTTGGTCCTGAATCTTGTCTGTGCAATTGTATGAGTTCGGGATGTCCGTTTGAGCTGAAATTTGGCAGAGAAGCATGAAACATGATTAATTTCAAGTTGGTAACTTAAAATCTGGTTAAGTCCTTAAAGTTTTCAGAAATTACAATTTGGTCCCTAAAGTTGTAATTTGTTCAATTGGGTCCCTGTTTGATCTCTGATGATTGTGATCTTTGAGCATGGTGGTTGTGTGATCACATCTAAGGTTAATGTGCATCTAGATAAGATTAAAAAGAGAAAAAAAAGGGTCGTTAATCAAGGTTGACTTTCGGGTTGACTTTGGTTTTCCCCGTGTAATCTTCGTAGTTCGGGCCAACCGTCTAGGCCGGGCTACGGGGGTTACAATAATAAAAATAAAATTAAAAATAAAAATAAAATTAGGTTAAATTAGGGATGCCTTGTGGCGCATCTCCTAAAGTAACCACTTCCTTTATTCCAGGGGCTTCAGTCCCCTAATAGTGCTTGAGGCGCTGTCCATTGACTTTGAATTGGTGCCTGTCTTTTAATGATTGAATTGTGATGGCACCATGGGGAAAAACTTGGACTACTTGGAACGGGCCGGACCATCTAGATTTTAGCTTTCCTGGGAAGAGTTTCAACCTAGAATTAAACAACAACACAAGATGCCCTGGGTAGAACTGACGTGGCAGCAATTTCCTATCGTGCCACTTCTTAGTCTTTTCCTTGTAAATTCTTGCATTGTCGTAGGCCATTGTCCGTATTTCATCGATCTCGTTCAAATCTAACAGCCTTTTCTGGCCTGCCTTGTCCAAGTCCATATTCACTGCCTTGATTGCCCAGTAAGCTTTGTGCTCAATCTCGACAGGCAAGTGACAGGTTTTCCCATAAATCAAACGGTATGGAGACATTCCCAATGGAGTTTTAAAAGCTGTTCTATATGCCCATAGTGCATCATTCAGAAGTAAACACCAATCCGTCCTAGTTGGTTTAACCATTTTCTCAAGAATGTTCTTCACTTCCCTATTGGATATCTCAGCCTGTCCATTGGTCTGCGGGTGGTATGCTGACGGTGCTTGACACCATACTTCTTCAAGGCGGCAGCAATAACCCTATTGTCAAAATGTCTCCCTTCATCACTGATAATCGCCTTAGGGATGGCAAATCTAGAAAAAATGTTTTTGTGTAAAAACTTTTGGACCGTTTTGGCATCATTCTTTTGAGTTGTGATTGCTTCTACCCGCTTGGAGACATAGTCTACTGCTAGGAGGATGTAAAGATTCCCACATGAAGATGGGAAGGGTCCCATAAAATCGATCCCCCAAACGTCGAAAATCTCGACTTCTAGGATGTTCTGCAGTGGCATCTCGTTTCTCCTCGAGATGTTACCTGTCCGCTGGCATCTGTCACAGTTCTTGTAGAAGTCCTGTGCATCTTTATACAGTGTCGGTCAGTAGAACCCTGACTGCAGCACCTTGGCAGCAGTTTTGTTGCCTCCTAAGTGACCTCCATATTGTGAAGCATGGCAGTGATGGAGAATGTCTTCTTGCTCTTCTTGTGGTACGCATCTCCTTATAATATGATCTACACACATTTTGAAAAGGAGAGGTTCGTCCCAATAATAATGCTAAAATCATTTTGGAACCTCTTCCTGGCTTGATAATTAAGATCAGAGGGCAATATGCCACTAACTATAAAATTAACGAAATCAGCGTACCATGGGAGTTCAGAAGGCTTAACTGCCGCCATGGCTGTCGCGGAAGCGATTGCGGCAGCAAAGAGCTGCTCATTTGGGAAGGTCTCCAATATGTGTGTCTCATCTATGGGTAGACTCTGTCCCGTCTCCAGTCTTGACAAGTGATCTGCCACCTGATTCTTTGTCCCCTTTTTTTCCTTGATCTCAAGGTCGAACTCTTGTAGTAGCAAGATCCACCGTATCAATCTAGGTTTATCATCTTTCTTTGCAAATAAATACTTAAGGGCAGAATGGTCTGTGTGCACTATTACTTTCGTCCCAAGTATGTAAGAACGAAACTTGTCAATGGAGAACACTACAACTAACAACTCCTTTTCTGTGGTGGTATAGTTCACTTGGGCGTCATTCAATGTTTTGCTGGCATAATATATGACATGAAACAGCCTGTCTTTGCGCTGCCCAAGTGCTGCCCCGACAGCATAGTCACTAGCATCACACATAATCTCAAACGGCTGCGTCTAGTCTGGTGGCTGTACTATGGGGGCTGTTACTAGCTTTTCCTTCAGAACCTTGAATGCTTCAGTACATTCATCATTAAAGTCAAAGGGTCGGTTCTGCTCCAAAAGATGGCATAGGGTCTTCGTGATTTTTGAGAAAGTAGCAATAAATCTCCGATAAAACCCAGCATGCCCTAAAAAACTCCTAATACCCTGGACTGTGGTCGGCGGCGACAGCTTCTCTATCAGTTCTATTTTGGCCCTGTCGACTTCTATCCCACGACAGCTAATCTTATGGCCTAGGACTATTCCCTCATCCACCATAAAGTGACATTTTTCCCAATTTAAGACCAAGTTTGCTTTTTCACATCTTTCAAGCACCTTTTGTAAATTGCCTAAACAACTCTCAAAATCGTCTCCAAAGACGGAAAAGTCATCCATAAAAATCTCAAGGAAGTCCTCCACCATGTCGGAGAATATGTCCATCATACACCTTTGGAAGGTGGCGGGTGCATTAAATAATTCGAATGGCATTCTCCTAAATGCGTACGTTCCGTAGGGGCATGTGAAAGTCTTCTTCTCTTGATCCTCCAGTGCATTAGCAATTTGATTGTAACCTGAGTAACCATCAAGAAAACAATAGTAAGGTTTACCCGCTAATCTATCAAGCATTTGATAAATAAAGGGTAAAGGAAAGTGGTCCTTTCGGGTAGCTTTATTAAGCTTCCGATAGTCTATACAAACCCTCCAACCGGTCACAGTCCTGGTTGGGATTAACTCATTGTTCTCATTGGTCACCACGGTCATTCCTCCTTTCTTGGGAACGCATTGCACCGGGCTCACCCATTTGCTGTCGGAGATGGCGTAAATAATACCAGCATCTAACCATTTAATTATCTCCTTACGCACTACCTCCTTCATCGCATGGTTTAGCCGCCTTTGGGCATCTATAGTCGGCTTATGATCTTCCTCTAGAAGAATTTTGTGCATGCATAACGCCGGACTAATCCCTTGTATATCAGCAATCGTCCATCAAATCGCCTTCTTGTGCTGCCGTAACATGTCGATTAGCTGTCGTTCCTGTACCTGCGGCAGCTTAGAAGAGATGATTACGGGCAACGTATCATTTGAACCAAGAAAAGCATATTTCAGCTGCCCTGGCAGGGGCTTCAGTTTGTTAACCAAGCAAAGCTTGAAAACCCTTTTTCAACATCATGCTTAAAACCATGCATTGCACATACATGAAAACCAACCCTTAGCTTAGCAAGCTAAGAAAACCATTTCAAAGAACAACTTGCAAAGTCATCCATTTAACCATTCCATGCATAAACACCATATGCAAAGTTAAATTCAAAACCTTGGAAAACACTTCCATTCACATCATACCTTTCCCATGCTTGAATGTCATACCAAGCAAGAACCATTTAAAAACCATTTATCCAATCAATCCATCACATGCATTAAACAAAGGCAACATATGAACCACAACATCATCATCACATGCCTTTTAAAACAAGTCTTAACAAGACTCCAATGCATTAAAGAGGTTTCATGCACACATGCATCATTTACCAAATAATAATCAACACTTGTTCAACTTAACAAGTAAACATGCATTCAAAAGCATTATACACTTTCCATGCAACCATGCATCTTTTCAAGCATCTCATGCTTCTTTATAATCAAGAACATTACATTGGCTTCCAAGTGATCAACCACATCCACTTTTCAACTCAACACCCGATCGGATACGCGGATCACAAGCGTTGTCCCCCACGCTTCATACACACTACCAATCCAAGGTCTCCAAATGGACTTTTAAACACCATTTGACCTCACCATCCTAAGGTTCCCATGTATGGACTTTTAAACACCATACAACCTTAGCTTTTCCCGAGGTTCCCATGTATGGACTTTTAAACACCATACAACCTCAACTTTTCCCGAGGTTCCCATGTATGGACTTTCAAACACCATACAACCTCAACTTTTCCCAAGGTTCCCATGTATGGACTTTCAAACACCATACAACCTTGACATGCACAAGGTTCCCATGTATGGACTTTCAAACACCATACAACCTTTGCATCACCGATTGGTAGTTGTATAACATCACTAACGAGATCCGGGACACCCTACACAAGATCCACACATGGACTTACACCTCCATTGTGATCTTAACAAGCACAAGGTTCCCATATATGGACTTTTAACCACCATATAACCTTTGCTTAACCAAGGTCCTCGAATGGGCATTCCACCTCCATTATGACCTTAACCATCTCGTTAGGATACTTGAAGGGAGTTTACCGGTTCACACTTAACCACTCCACCTCCAAGGCGACTTAATTCACGGTGCACCCAATCCTATAGCCGGCTAACTATATCCGATCAAAGAAACCAAGAACCACTTACATCACTTGCCAATATAACCATCTTACCATCATTAATCCAATGATTCACATGCATAACAATAATGCAAAAACCATCATTTACCATCATCAATCCACTGTTTTAAAGCATTACACAAAGCCATCAAACAACATGCAACACCATGCATCAAAACCACAATTTCCATGTACAAAACCAAGGATCTCTTACCTTGAGCATCCTTCACATATGGCTTTCAAAACCAGCATTAAACCATGCTAAAAATATGCTTTCAAAACAGAATTTAAATCATGCAAAACACATGCATTTCAATCATCAACCACAATTGCTTTAAAAGCCAAATCACAACACAATTCAAGAGTGAAAACCATTTACTTACTCTTGAGCTTAGCAAAGTTGTTTAGACTTAAACTAAGCTCCCAAAACCTTCAAACCTTGGTTTAAAAGCTGAAAACCCAACTTCACTCACCGATACACAAAACAAGGTTAGCCAACAAGCCTTCCAAGCATCCGAAACCTTCCGCAACACTTCTAAAGCTCACGGATCAAACTCCCCTGTTTCAAGCACACAAAAACAAAGCATTAATGCATCTTTATGCATTAAAAACACCAGCAACACAACACAACTCGCTGCTCATCACAAATCCAACATTTCGGCTACCAAACACAACCGAAATCACCTCCAAACACTTCCAAAACTTAACCCAGCCAAGATCCATCACTTCTAACCATTTTTAAACATCACTTAACATCCAAAATGATCTCAAACACATCCTTATACCTCCAGGTATAACAGATCACCAAAACTCTCCAAAAACAACCAAAAACTCAAGCAAAACTTAGGAAGTTCAACCTATCCGGGATTGCATTAATTAGACCTCAACTTCTAATCAATTTAGCATTCATTTAACATCAATTTGACACCTCAAAACCCTGCTTAAACAGATCACACGAAAATTTCACCAAAATCACCAAATCTTGCATTTTAAGCTAAAATCAAGATTTCAATTGAAAAGCCTTTAACAAATCACAAATCAAGGATTGAGAACTTAGGAATTTCAGTAAAGAACTGATAGTTTAGAGGAGAAGGACGTTCTTACCTCCAAACTTGAATTTCTCCTTTTTAGAACCAAAAAGCTTGATGAAACAACTTGCAAATGGTGAGGTTTTGTTGTAGAGATGATTAGGAATCCAAAGAGAATTGAAAAGGAAGATTTGAGTGACAAAATCAGAGGAGAAAATCTGGAGAGATGTGTTTGGGTTGAGAGAAAATGAGAGAAAAAGAGAATTGGAAGAAAAATGGAAAGTTAGTTATAAAATAGTCAAAATGACTTTCCCTCCTCTTTCATGTGTTTTAAAATCAGAATAAAACCTTAAAATATCTTAGAAAAATCTGGAGAAACTCTTTTTGGAATAATAGCTCCTTAAAGATTCAAAGTTTCAATCCTTTATAAAACAGTCACCAAACTTTCAAAAATTACATTTTGGTCACTAGCCAAAATGTCAACCTTCCGAACCTCATTTTCCAAAATTGATTTCACAGTTCACTTATATATATTAAAAGACGATTTTAGAACATTTTTCCATATTTTTAATGCAACCCGAACTAGGCTTTCCTAAATTCACTCATATATATTCGATGAGCACTTTGACCGAACTGGTCAACGCCCAAGACTTCTAAGCCCAAAACCGGGGCGTTACATGTCACGAGCTCGTTTTGCACCATCGTTCCTTTTTGTAACCCCTTAGCTCGATCTAGACGTTTGACCCAAATTAAAAGAATTACACGGGGAAAACCGAAGTCAACTTGTTAAAGTTAACCTCGATTAGCAACCCTTTTTTTCTTTTAACTTGTCTAGATGCGTAATTATACCCTGTGGTGTTTACTCGCGTAACAAATATATTTCCAATTAAACCGAACATCAATTGTCCATTCATTTGCAACAATCCAAATTAAGGTCAAATCTCAAATTATTGTTACCAACCTTTAATTAGGTTCATTAAAAGCTTGCAGGTGAAATATTAGCATCATACGATCATTTAAACATCCATAATTGCAAATCACACAAATAAGGACTAAAATGTAAACATTCAAAAGTGACAAATTATGACATTTTAACCAACTTAACGACCCCGTTTCGAAATAGACACCCCCTATTTAGAAACCATGCATTACACTAGCATTTGGTCTCGAAACGACCCTTACACGTTTCAAAACCAAATCCCCAAATTGATCTCCCCTACATTCAGACAACACAGAGCCGTATCGAAACGACCCCGAGTTTTGATACGGGTACAAAACATAACTAAAGGTCTCGAAACGGTCTAATAGTGTTCTGAAACGTTAAGACCAAATATGCAAGCAGTATCGAAACAACTGCTACTATTTCAAAACATATACCGGATTTGCACGAAAACAACAACATTTAAGCATCTTAAAACACACCATATGAACACCAATAATCATTCAATCACAGGTAAACATCAACCACATATTTATCCAACACATAGGCATCATCAAAGACATCTATAATCAAGAATTGCAAAACATGATTACTCTAAAGGCATGCAACCTAGAAGCAATGCACATAGATTATCAAAATCCACAAAACAAAGCATAACAACATATAAAGGCCCATTACAAGTCTTAAAGGGCAAAACACACTTGCCAAACCAGAGAGTTTAAACAATCCCCCCCAAAACCCGAGGTACCCTCTCCATTGCCATTTCTACCTTATTAAAAGTGTCAAAACTCATACTTGTAAATCGAGTGATGTCTTGGGTGAATTCCCTTGCTATTTTGCTTCCAATAAGCTTACTAATCTGCATTGTTGGAAAGGAGAGCGTAAGCATATTTTCTTATTGAGGGAAAGCTATATTTAAACAACAACAATGTATTTTTCAAACAAATGATTTCTTTAAATCATAACACACCATGCTCAACTTCATCATGCTTTAAAACCAAATTTAAAGCACCTTTGATAAACCACATGTATCATTTCCTCATGCATATCTCAATGCATCCAAACAAAAGCTTCACAGGCTTAAATCTTATAAAGCATAATCACCATGTATATAAGTCTTTATACAAAAGCATTTCAAAAACCATGATACATGTTCAATTCATACATTTGCTTTTCAAGTGAACCAAATGGAATCTACCCCCATCCAATAACGATCGGATATACAACCACACTTGACGAAATCAACCCCCGCCAAGCCCTTGATAAAATCAACCCCTATCAAGTCACATGGTGAAATCAACCCTCACAACAATCTCACTTCGGCGAGGATGCCACTATCCTCATTGCCCATTGGTGATAGAATCAACCCCTATCACTCGCAACACAATAGAATCTACCCCTATTGTGTAACCGAAGAATTTATCACACACGTGAATATATATATATATATATATATATATATTATAATGCACTTTACATCCTATTGGTCGACCAACATATCCGATAATAGAAATCTCAATCACATCACTATGCCAATATATCATTAAAATCCATGTTAACTCACTGCTTTCAATGCATCAATAAAATCATCACATATCCCATCTCAAAACATGCTTAGATATAGTATATTATCTCATCAAGAATTTAACCTCTTGAAACATAATCAAATCATTTCATGGGATATAAATTAGCAAAACCAAGCTTATAAAACATGCATAACAGGGAGTAACAAATATAAATGCAAAACATAAGCATGATAATCCACATGGACTTTAAACTAAAAAATCGAGAGCTTTGATAATCATACTTACTTCCAAGATTAGCTAAGTGTTTCAATCTTATACTAACCTCCCAAACATTGTTTCCAAGATTATGAAACCGTTCAAACCACATCCACTCACTGATACAACTTAACCTCACATGCCGAAGCTATTTCAAGCTTCCGAAACTCCAAATAAGCCTTTCAAACGATCAAGAAACGACTTGCCTTGTTTCTAACCAAGGAAAAATAGACGATTAATGCACACTTTTGTATCAAAACCTCCAGCAACACAAACCCCCCTCAACTCCATCATTCGCCAAGAAATTAATATCTGATACAACTCGAAAACATCGGTAAAACCACTCTAAAACGTTCCCAATCATTACCCAGCAAAAACAACCATCAATCTTCATCCATTATCAACCTAAAACACTTTCCCAACCTCTATTAACCTCCAACTATCAAGAAATCACAATAACAACCCCTAAAACTCAATATTTCATCACTAACAACTAGCAATCTAACTAGTTACAGGTTTACTCAACAAAATCCATCAACTTAACATTATTAGCCATCCACAACATGTTAATAATCAAACATTAACTCAGCAATTAACATCAAATTCAAAGATCCACCATAAATTCAAAGACTAAATACTTGGGAATTTCAGTAAAGAACATGTCATTAAAGGAGAAGATCGAACCTACCTCTAATGATGAGCTCTTCCTCCGTTCTTTAAAAAAAATCAAAAGAAAACCAAAGAGAAAACAAGAGATTCAATGAAGGATCAATAGAAAATAGATAAATCCGTGAAATCCAAAACAAATTTAGTGTTTACCTTGAAAATATTGTTGTTTGGGTGACGGGAATTTGAGAGAAAAGTGAGAGAAGAAAACTATCGTCAAAAGCCAATTTTGAGATAAAAATGAAAAATGTTTTAACTTCCCTCCATCATTTTTATTATAATTATTTAATTAAAATTGTAAAATATGATGAAAAATCTCTATTAGCCCTTGGTATTGCTCCTTAAAGATTCAAAGCATTAGCCTTTTACGTTTTTCCATTAAATCAAACTTTATCATTTTTACATTTTAGTCACTAAACCAAAATGTCCAATTTCCAAAATTGTTTCTTTTAAATTAACTTTACCAAAATTAATCATATATATAATTATGATTTTAAGAAAATTTTGCATATTTTTATTTGACCAAAAACCTTTCAACTTAATTATTTCCCAAAACTAGACTGATAATCTAGTTCAAACCGAACCTCCTAACCAAACCCGGCAAACACCTAGGCCCAAAACCGGGGCGTTACAAAACTCCCCCACTTAAGAAATTTCTTTCTCGAAATTTACCCGGTGGAAAGAGATAGGGAAACTGCTTTTTTCATATCCTTCTTCTTTTCCCATGTCACTTCTTTGACACCTTGGTGTCTCCAAAGCACCTTCATCAATTCAATGGTCTTTCAACGAAGCACCATACTATCCGAATCTAAAATCTCTTCATGTTCTTCATCAAAAGATAAATCCGGATTCAACTCTACTTCCTCAACCAAAAACACATGTGAAGGATCCGAATGATACCTCCTAAACATTGATATGTGGGAAACATCATGTATCCTCACCAACCCCGGCGATAGCCGCAAACAATACGCAATAGGGCCAATCCTTTCAAGCACCTCATAAAGTCCGATAAACCTCAGGCTCAACTTGCCCTTTCGCCCGAACCTCATCAACTTCTTCCAAGGAAAAACTATCAAGAAAACCTTCTCACCAACCTCAAACTCGATTTCCTTACGCTTCAAATTTGTGTAAGACTTTTGACGATCTAACGCCTCCTTAAGGCGATCACAAATGAGCTTCACCTTATCAGTTGTACCTTTGAGCATGTAATCCACTTAGTCTGGTCTAGACAATTGACCCAAACAAAGGTGATTATACGGGGAAAACCAATGCCAACTCGTTAAAGCTAACTTCGATTGACGACCCTTCTCTTTCTTTTTAACCTTTCTAGATGCAAATTACATCATATGTGATCACCAAAGAGTAAAGAAAGAAACGACACAACTATTGGATTTCATTTAGGGGTTTAATTGCACAAACTAGAAATTTAGGGACCAAAATGTAATTTCTTAAAATTACAAGGACCTCTATGATTTTAAGGTTAGCATTACTCAATTACTCATGTTTCATGCTACTCTATAAATATTTGTCACAATCTAACCAACCAATCACATCCAATTGCATTCATGAAGTTCAGGGACTAAAACACAACATTTCAAACTTTGAAAGATGCCATTAATAGAATTAATGGTCGCATATCGGAACGCCTAGGGACCGTATTGATACGCAGGAAGGCAATGACTAAAGTCGTAGAAAGTGTATCGATATGCTCTCTCGCGTACCGATACGCCTTTCAAGCCCGTATCGAAACACTCTCCAACCGCACCGATACCCTTGTACAAAAAGGCACAAGTTTGGCTTATGTGTATCGATATGCAAGCTCGTGTATCGATACACATACCAGAAATGTCCCACAAACAACCAAAAATTCATATCGAGCCTCAGCAAATCATCAACGCATTATATGGATGTGTCTATGGCAACTACTCCAACATACAAGAATACAATTCCAAGCACAAAGTAAACATTTGGTCGATTAACACAAGCATAGCAAGGCATATAATGAAGCATGCTTAAACCATAAACCAAAAGCATACCAAAAGGGAATATAAAGCATCAAAACCAACATAAAGGCCTTTTACAAACCAAATAAACCACATGAAACTTGCAACAACAAAATGGAGCCCAAAACACATCTCCAAAAACAAACCATTGAGATCCCATTGCCATATATCATTACTACAATAAAGGTATAACACCATACTTGAGCTGTAACCCCCTTAACCCGGCCTAGACGGTTGACCCGAATTAAGAAAGTCACACGGGGAAAACCAAAGTCAACCCGAAAGTCAACCTTGATTAACGACCCTTTTTTTTCTTTTTACTCTTGTCTAGATGCACATTAACCCTAGTTATGATCTTACAAACAGCATACTCAAAGATCATAAACATCAGAGATCAAACAGGGACCCAATTGAACAATTTACAACTTTAGGGACCAAATTGTAAATTCTGTAAAATATAAGGACTTCACCCAAATTAAAGTTACCATCTTGAAATTAATCAGGTTTCATGCTTCTCTGTAAATTTTCAGCTCAAAAGGACTTCCCAAACTCATACAATTGCACAAACAAGATTCAGGACCAAAACGCAAATATTCAAAACATTTAACTACCAATGTCAGCCCCCAACGGTCACGTGTTCCGAAACAGGGGGAGCCTGTTTCGAAACGCGGGGCTGTTCCGCAACGCGTACCGAAACGATGGATGGCAGAGAGCTTCCCGTTTCAAAACGGTGCCTACCGTTTCGGACGCCTGGGCTTATTCAAGGCACCCGTTCCGAAATGGTAGCCACTGTTCCGAAACATCCTGCACAGAATGCAGCAAAAGGCTTCCTTAGTCATGCAATTGATCAACCAATCATGCTCCAAAAGCTACCAAACTTTACCAGCAACAAATTCAACATACAAGAGACTTATTTGCATCAACAATTCATCAAAATATCCTCATATAAGAAAAAACCCCAAATCTAATATCATGCTTCCTACACAAGCAAACCATTCAAGCATTAAACCTCCAAAACCAAGCACATAATGACCAATTACAAGATCCATCATATTAACAACATTAAGCAAAACTTAGGGAGTTCAAAACCTCTTCCAAAACATCCATAATGGTCCCCCATTGCCAAATGTCAAAAGCTAAAGTGTATAAGAAAACCTTCCCATACTTTGAGCTTAACTTTCACCTGATTGCTTGCCTTCCTTGCTGCCCTCAAAGCTCCTTAATGTTCTGCATTATTGGTTTAAGAAAAAGAAGAGAGCGTAAGCAAAAGCTTAGTGAGGAATGCTCATTAAAAACCATTCAATAATGCATTATAAAACTCATTTATAAATCATACTTCAAAACATCATTTACACATGCTTACAAGCATTCTTAAACAAGCAACACATGCTTCCATATCAATTCATGTCATATTGGCCACAAGTGATAAATTTCATCTTTTAATACAAGATCAACATAAGACTCACACATGGACTTTTAAACACCATTGTGATCTTATAATTCACAAGGACCACACAAGGACTTTTAAACACCTTTGTGTCCTTACAAGTTTCACCCCAAGGACTTTTGAACACCTTGGCCCCAAGGACTTTTAAACACCTTGGCCCATGGACTTTTAAACAACATGGCAAGGACCACACAAGGAATTTTAACCACCTTTGTGTCCTTAACAAGAACCATCCAAGGACTTTTAACCACCTTGATGTTCTTAAGTAACAAGGCTCACTCAAGGACTTTTAACCACCTTAGTGACCTTAACAAGAATCACTCATGGACTTTTAACCACCATGAAGTTCTTAGAATCCACAAGGCTCACTCAAGGACTTTTAACCACCTTAGTGACCTTAACCTTTTTCAAAACATCACTTGCCAATATACATCATTATCATTAGATAATCCACTGTTTTAAAGCATTTAACCAAGCCATAAACATCATGCATTTTTAAGCATCAAACCACATTTAAACATTGTTCAAAAACAAGGAACTCTTAGCTTGAGCTTCCTTCAACATATGGCTTACAAAATCAGCAATAACCATGCTAAATCATGCTTTCAAAACAGAATTTAAAACATGCAATAAACCACATTGCACAACAACCAAACCATGGCCACCACTAGAGAGTTTTTCCGAAAACTTACACTTGAGCTTAGTAAAGTTGTTTAGACTTAGACTAAGCTCCCAAGACATTGGTTTCAAAGCCGAAAACCCAATTTCACTCACCGATTCCACTTTGCCTCTTGCCGAAGCACAAATCAAGCTTCCGGATCACCACCACTTGGATCCAAAGATGACTCCCCTGTTTTAAACACATCAAAGCAAAGGATTAATGCATCATCATGCATTAATAGCTTCAATGAAAGCACCTACACTCGCTGCTCTCATCCACACTCCATTTTCGGCCACCAAACACAATCGAAAATGCATCCAAACAACTCTTCAACAAAGCCCAGCCATAAACCATCAAAACTAAACATCCTTTAACATCATTTAACATCTAAAAAGTGCGTATTAACATCCTTATACCTCCAGCAACAACAGATCCACAAGATCACTCCAAAACAACCAAGAATCACAAGCTAAACTTAGGAAATTCAACCTATCCGGGATTGCATTAATTAAAACTCAATTCCTTATCAAATTAACATTCATTTATCATCAAATTAACACCTTAAAACACAGCCCAATCAGATCCAACGAAAATCCACCAAAAATCATCAAATCTTGCATTTAAAGCCAAGATCCATTACACAACTTAAAAACCTTTAATAAAACATCATTTAGGATTGAGAACTTAGGAATTTCAGTAAAGAACTGAGAGTTTTGAGGAGAAGGACGTTCTTACCTCCAAACTTGAGCTTCTCCCTTTTTGGAACCAAAAGCTTGAAGAATCAACTAGCAAATGGTGAGGTGTTGTTGATGAGATGATTAGCAATCAAAAGAGAGTTAAAAGGATAGATTTAGGTGACAAAATCAGAAGAAAATCTCTGGAGAAAAGGTGTTTGGGTTGAGAGAAAATGAGAGAAAGGAAAATTGGGAAAAATAGAAAGTTTGTTGCAAAATAGAGAAATGACTTCCCTCCACTTTCTTTTGTTTTAAAATCAGAATTAGACATTAAAATATCTTAGAAAAATCTGGAGAAACTCCCTTTGGGTAAATAGCTCCTTAAAGATTCAAAGTTTCAATCCTTTTTAAAACAGTCACGCAGTTTTCAAAAATTACATTTTGGTCACTAGCCAAAATGTCACCCTTCCAAAACTCATTTTGTAAAATTGTTTTCACAGTTCACTTATATATATTAAAAGATGATTTTAGAACATTTTTCCATATTTTTAATGCAATCCGAACTAGGCTTTCCTAATTTCACCTTTTTAGATTCGAACAGCGCTTTGACCGAACCGGTCAACGCCCAAAACTTCTAAGCCAAAAACCGGGGCGTTACAACTCTCCCCCCCTTAAGAAATTTTGTCCTCGAAATTTACCTGAAGGAAAGAGATAAGGAAACTGCTTCAGCATATCATCCTTCTGCTCCCACGTGGCTTCTTCAACACCACGATGCTTCCACAGCACCTTTACCAACTCAATGGTCTTGCCACGAAGAACCTTGCTATCCGAATCCAGAACCTTCACCGGTTCCTCATCATAGGTCAAATCCGGATTCAATTCCACTTCCTCCACAGACATCACATGCGAAGGATCAGATCTATACTTCCGGAGCATAGAAACATGGAACACATCATGAATCTTCTCCAACTCCTGAGGTAGCCTCAACTTGTACGCGACAGGACCCACACGCTCAACCACCTCATATGGTCCAATGTACCTAGGGCTCAACTTACCCTTCCGGCCAAACCTCATCACCTTTTTCCAAGGCGAAACCTTCAAGAACACACGGTCACCCACCGCATACTCAATCTCCTTACGCTTCAAATCCGCGTAAGACTTTTGCCGATCAGAAGCCGCCTTCAAACGCTCACAAATGAGCTTCACCTTCTCGGTGGTTCCTTTCAACAAAGCCGGCATCGAAACCAACTTCTGACCCGTTTCAGCCCAACAAAGAGGAGTCCTACACTTCCTCCCGTGCAAAGCCTCATAAGGTGCCATTTGTATACTCGCCTGATAACTATTGTTATAAGCAAATTCTACCAAAGGCAAATGCTTCTCCCAAGAGCCCTGAAACTCAATCACGCAGCACCTCAACATATCCTCCAAAATCTGAATAACACGCTCAGACTGACCATCCGACTGAGGATGATAGGATGTAATGAAATTCAACCTTGTACCCAAGGCTTGATGTAAACACTGCCAGGAACGCGATGTGAACCTCGGATCCCTATCCGACACAATCGACTTAGGCACACCATGAAGCCGCACAATCTCAGCAATGTACAGCTCTGCAAGCTTATCCAAAGAAAACGTAGTATGCACCGGCAAGAAATGTGCACACTTCGTCAGGCGGTCCACAATCACCCAAACTGAATTCTTCTTCGATGGTGACAAAGGTAAACCAGATACAAAATCCATAGTAACCCTTTCCCACTTCCATTCAGGGATTCTCAACGGTTGCAACAACCCTGAAGGAACCTGATGCTCAGCCTTAACTCGCTGACACACCAAACACTTGCTCACAAACTCCGCAACATCCTTCTTCAAACCCACCCAATAGTACTCATCACGAAGATCACGATACATCTTAGTACTACCAGGGTGCATAGCAAAAGGACTACTATGACCTTCAGTTAGAATAGCACGCCTCAACTCAACATCATTGGGCACTACTATTCGACTCCCAAAACACAACACACCATCACCATTATAACAGAAATCCGAAGGCCTACCCTCCGCGATATCCTGAACATGCGGTACCAAAGAATCATCCAGCAACTGCTTTTCCTTGATCAACTGAACCAAAGATGGCTTCACCTGCAACTCAGCCACAAGACCACCATCACGTGAAATACTCAAGCTGGCAAACATAGCCCTCAGCTCAACAGCTACCTTCATGCTCAAGGCATCCGCAACAACATTAGCCTTTCCAGGATGGTACATAATCGTCAGATCATAATCCTTGAGCAACTCCAACCAACGCCGCTGTCTAAGATTCAACTCCTTCTGAGACATCAGATACCTCAAACTCTTGTGATCCGTGTACACCGTACACTTCTCACCATACAGATAATGCCTCCAAATCTTCAAAGCAAAAACTACTGCAGCCAGCTCAATATCATGCGTAGGATAATTGCGCTCATGCACCTTCAACTGCCGCGAGGCATAAGCAACCACCTTACCCTCTTGCATCAGCACACATCCTAAACCAACATAGGACGCATCACTATAGACCACAAACTCTTTCCCTGATTCAGGCTGAACCAAGATAGGAGCTTGCGTCAAAGCTACCTTAAGCTTTTCAAAAGCCTGCTGTCTTGCTTCTGTCCACTCATACTTAACATCCTTCTGCAACAGCTTCGCCAAAGGTGCAGCAATCTTAGAAAACCCATCCACAAACCTCCGGTAGTATCCCGCCAAACCAAGGAAACTACGAACCTCATGAACAGACTTAGGAACCTTCCAATTCATTACCGCCTGAATCTTCTGACGATCAACACAAATCCCCTCAGCAGAAACTACATGCCCAAGAAACACCACCTCCTTAAGCCAAAACTCACACTTGCTCAGCTTAGCATAAAGCTGATTCTCCAACAAAGCTTGCAACACAACCCTCAAATGCTCTTCATGCTCCTCCTCAGTACGTGAGTACACGAGGATATCATCAATGAATACCACAACGAACTTGTCCAGGTATTCATGAAACACACGATTCATCATGTCCATAAAAGCAGCAGGAGCATTTGTCAACCCAAACGGCATCACAAGGAACTCATAATGCCCATACCTTGTCCTGAAAGCTGTCTTAGGCACATCCACATCCTTCACCTTCAACTGGTAATACCCTGACCTCAAGTCAATCTTAGAGAACACAGAAGCTCCCCGAAATTGATCAAAGAGATCATCAATCCTCGGCAAAGGATACCGATTCTTGATAGTCAACTTGTTCAGCTGACGGTAATCAATGCACATTCTCATAGTGCCATCCTTCTTCTTCACAAACAAGACCGGTGCACCCCAAGGTGACACACTTGGCCGGATAAAACCACGATCAAGCAATTCTTGCAATTGTGTCTTCAGCTCTTTCAGCTCCTTAGGTGCCATTCTATAAGGGGTAATGGACACAGGAGTCGTATTCTCATACAGCTCAATTCCAAACTCCACCTCGCGATTAGGAGGTAAACCAGGCAACTCCTCAGGAAACACTCCAGGAAATTCCTTCATAACTCTGATATCTTGCACCCGCAACTCCTTAGAGCTAGGATTCATCACAAAAGCTAGATAGGCTTCACAACCTTGCCTCAGCATCCTGCTCGCCTCCAAGGTAGACACCACATTGGCAAGAAACTTCACATTCTCACCAACCACAACAACTTCGTAATCTTCCGCAAGCTTCAACGAAACTCGCTTATTCTCACAATCCACAACAGCACGATGCTCAGCAAGCCAATCCATACCAAGGATTACATCAAAACCATAAAAAGGCAGCTCCATAAGGTCAACATGAAAAACATGGTCTTGAACAACCAAACGACACCTTCTATACAACTTTCGAGTCACAACAGTCTCACCAAAAGAACTAGTGACACGAACACCAACATCCAAAGACTCAACAGGCAAACCAAGCAATTCAGCATGCTCACGCAAAATGTATGAATGCGTAGATCCAGAATGTATCAAGGAAAGTAATGACAAGGATTGCAAAGTAAAGGTACCTGCAATCACATCCGCGTCATTCCTTCCCTCACGCTGAGCATACACCCTAGCTTGACCTCCACCTTCAGGCTGAATAGCCACAACATGGGCCACTCCTCGACCACCTTCCTCTCTCCGCTGGAAATTACCACGGCCGCGCCCACGACCTCTCTGCGGTGCAGCAACAACAGGAGCACGCACTTGGCCACCAGCCAACGTAGGACAATCTCGCCTCAAGTGATCCACAGATCCACAATTCCAGCACCCATTACCAGCTGCCACAACCGGAGCTTGCACCTCCCTCACAGCACGAGGACAATCACGCTTCATTTGACCACGTGAACCACATATCCAACAAGCACTCGGATCAGCTCTAGCATTGCCTCCCCGAGCAGGTACACCACCACCTCTCTTAGCTGAGGACTGATACCTCTGATCACGTCCCCTCTTGTTCCGTCCACCACCGGAACTATATTCAGCTGCTCGCTTTCTAGCACTTGAACCAGCACTCTTAGCAGATAAACCCAAGTTCATCTCAATATCCTTAGCTCGGCCCACCAACACATCGAAATCATCATACTCGGTAGCCAGCACATACATCTTCACCTCCGTCACTAAACCATAACGGAACCTTTCACACCTCTCCCGCTCATCCGGAATAAGCTCAGGTGCATACTGACTGAGTCTAACGAACTGAACTTCATACTCAGCCACAGTCATTCTCCCCTGGGTAAGAGACATGAACTCACGCTTCTTTTCATCCAGGTACCTCACACCAAGATACCTCCTCTTGAACACATTCTGAAAGAATGTCCAAGTTATGTCAGCTTCAGCCATCCCAGCTATAGTGGTCGTCCACCACGTATAAGCATCATCCTGCAGCAAGGATACAACACAACCCAGCTTTTGCACATCAGTGCAACTCATCTGACCCAAGATCCTCTTGGTACTCTCTAGCCAAGCTTCAGAACCTTCAGCAGACATACCCCTGAACTCAGTCCCACCAAGACTGCGCAAACGCTCAAAAGGTAGTCTAACTCCAGCATCTCCCTGATGCCCAGCTCCTTGAGCTCCAGCTACTGCCGCTCGAAAAGCACCAGCAATAGCTTGCACTAACATAGACATGTCAGGCATAGCTTGACCCTGTCCAACCTCAGGACCAGCAGCTCCAGCACCAGCTGCAGCTTCAGCTCTTTCTCCCTCAGCACCACCACCACCACCAGGTGGAGGAGGAGGTAACACCGCACTTCCCGCGTTTTCCTCATTTTCATTCTCATTCGGAGCCGTAGCTCGCACATTACTTCTCAACTCTCTACGTGGTGCCATACTTTTACCATGTAATCACAATGCAAATAAACAAAGTCAGGTCCAGCAAGGTAAGAAATCCAAGTACTCAAGCTCAATTTCATTTAAAAATCAACATCATTACATTAGCTTTGATTTGGCAATGGGTACCCATAACATGCTTCATCACAGCATACAACTCAATCTCATCGCATTCACAAACTACTCATCATGCTTTCACTCAACAAGCATACAAAGCATACATACTTCAATCATGCACACATTCATTCCCAATTACTCGAGAACTCAGCTCTGATACCACCAAATGTAACCCCCTTAACCCGGCCTAGACGGTTGACCCGAATTAAGAAAGTCACACGGGGAAAACCAAAGTCAACCCGAAAGTCAACCTTGATTAACGACCTTTTTTTTTCTTTTTACTCTTGTCCAGATGCACATTAACCCTAGTTATGATCTTACAAACAGCATACTCAAAGATCATAAACATCAGAGATCAAACAGGGACCCAATTGAACAATTTACAACTTTAGGGACCAAATTGTAAATTCTATAAAATATAAGAACTTCACCCAAATTAAAGTTACCATCTTGAAATTAATCAGGTTTCATGCTTCTCTGTAAATTTTCAGCTCAAAAGGACTTCCCAAACTCATACAATTGCACAAACAAGATTCAGGACCAAAACGCAAATATTCCAAACATTTAACTACCAATGTCAGCCCCCAACGGTCACGTGTTCCGAAACAGGGGGAGCCTGTTTCGAAACGCGGGGCCGTTCCGCAATGCGTACCGAAACGAGGGCTGGCAGAGAGCTTCTCGTTTCGAAACGGTGCCTACCGTTTCAGACGCCTGGGCTTATTCAAGGCACCCGTTCCGAAAAGGTAGCCACTGTTCCGAAACATCCTGCACAGAATGCAGCAAAAGGCTTCCTTAATCATGCAATTGATCAACCAATCATGCTCCAAAAGCTACCAAACTTTACCAGCAACAAATTCAACATACAAGAGACATATTTGCATCAACAATTCATCAAAATATCCTCATATAAGAAAAAACCCCAAATCTAATATCATGCTTCCTACACAAGCAAACCATTCAAGCATTAAACCTCCAAAACCAAGCACATAATGACCAATTACAAGATCCATCATATTAACAACATTAAGCAAAACTTAGGGAGTTCAAAACCTCTCCCAAAACATCCATAATGGTCCCCCATTGCCAAATGCCAAAAGCTAAAGTGTATAAGAAAACCTTCCCATACTTTGAGCTTAACTTTCACTTGATTGCTTGCCTTCCTTGCTGCCCTCAAAGAACCTTAATGTTCTGCATTATTGGTTTAAGAAAAAGAAGAGAGCGTAAGCAAAAGCTTAGTGAGGAATACTCATTAAAAACCATTCAATAATGCATTATAAAACTCATTTATAAATCATACTTCAAAACATCATTTACACATGCTTACAAATATTCTTAAACAAGCAACACATGCTTCCATATCAATTCATGTCATATTGGCCACAAGTGAAAAATTTCATCTTTTAAAACAAGATCAACATAAGACTCACACATGGACTTTTAAACACCATTGTGATCTTATAATTCACAAGGACCACACAAGGACTTTTAAACACCTTTGCGTCCTTACAAGTTTCACCCCAAGGACTTTTAAACACCTTGGCCCCAAGGACTTTTAAACACCTTGGCCCATGGACTTTTAAACACCATGGCAAGGACCACACAAGGAATTTTAACCACCTTTGTGTCCTTAACAAGAACCATCCAAGGACTTTTAACCACCTTGATGTTCTTAAGTAACAAGGCTCACTCAAGGACTTTTAACCACCTTAGTGACCTTAACAAGAATCACTCATGGACTTTTAACCACCATGAAGTTCTTAGAATCCACAAGGCTCACTCAAGGACTTTTAACCACCTTAGTGACCTTAACCTTTTTCAAAACATCACTAGCCAATATACATCATTATCATTAGATAATCCACTGTTTTAAAGCATTTAACCAAGCCATAAACATCATGCATTTTTAAGCATCAAACCACATTTAAACATTGTTCAAAAACAAGGAACTCTTACCTTGAGCTTCCTTCAACATACGGCTTACAAAATCAGCAATAACCATGCTAAATCATGCTTTTAAAACAAAATTTAAAACATGCAATAAACCACATTGCACAACAACCAGACCATGGCCACCACTAGAGAGTTTTTCCGAAAACTTACACTTGAGCTTAGTAAAGTTGTTTAGACTTAGACTAAGCTCCCAAGACATTGGTTTCAAAGCCGAAAACCCAATTTCACTCACCGATTCCACTTCGCCTCTTGCCGAAGCACAAATCAAGCTTCCGGATCACCACCACTTGGATCCAAAGATGACTCCCCTGTTTTAAACACATCAAAGCAGAGGATTAATGCATCATCATGCATTAATAGCTTCAATGAAAGCACCTAAACTCGCTGCTCTCATCCACACTCCATTTTCGGCCACCAAACACAACCGAAAATGCATCCAAACAACTCTTCAACAAAGCCCAGCCATAAACCATCAAAACTAAACATCCTTTAACATCATTTAACATCTAAAAAGAGCCTATTAACATCCTTATACCTCCAGCAACAACAGATCCACAAGATCACTCCAAAACAACCAAGAATCACAAGCTAAACTTAGGAAATTCAACCTATCCGGGATTGCATTAATTAAAACTCAATTCCTTATCAAATTAACATTCATTTATCATCAAATTAACACCTTAAAACACAGCCCAATCAGATCCAACGAAAATCCACCAAAAATCATCAAATCTTGCATTTAAAGCCAAGATCCATTACACAACTTAAAAACCTTTAATAAAACATCAATTTAGGATTGAGAACTTAGGAATTTCAGTAAAGAACTGAGAGTTTAGAGGAGAAGGACGTTCTTACCTCTAAACTTGAGTTTCACCCTTTTTGGAACCAAAAAGCTTGAAGAATCAACTAGCAAATGGTGAGGTTTTGTTGATGAGATGATTAGCAATCAAAAGAGAGTTAAAAGGAGAGATTTAGGTGACAAAATCAGAAGAAAATCTCTGGAGAAAAGGTGTTTGGGTTGAGAGAAAATGAGAGAAAGGAAAATTGGGAAAAATATAAAGTTAGTTGCAAAATAGAGAAATGACTTCCCTCCACTTTTCTTTTGTTTTAAAATCAGAATTAGACATTAAAATATCTTAGAAAAATCTGGAGAAACTCCCTTTGGGTAAATAGCTCCTTAAAGATTCAAAGTTTCAATCCTTTTTAAAACAGTCACGTAGTTTTCAAAAATTACATTTTGGTCACTAGCCAAAATGTCACCCTTCCAAAACTCATTTTGTAAAATTGTTTTCACAGTTCACTTATATATATTAAAAGATGATTTTAGAACATTTTTCCATATTTTTAATGCAAACCGAACTAGGCTTTCCTAATTTCACCTTTTTAGATTCGAACAGCACTTTGACCGAACCGGTCAACGCCCAAAACTTCTAAGCCAAAAACCGGGGCTTTACATGAGCTTATCTATTCCTTGGATCCTCTTAAGCCTCTTTGTAATGCCCCGATTTTAGGCCTAGATCTTTTAGAGTTCGAATCAGACCGATCGAGAACGATTCGAATCTTTAAAGGGAGATTTAGGGAACACCTAGTTCGGGATGCTTTTAAAATATGTAAAAATACATAATAATCCTCATTAATTATATGAATGATTATGGTGAAAACAATTTTTAAAAATAAGGTTGGGAAATACTACATTTCAGTGTAGTGACCAAATCGCAGTTTTTCCAAAAGTTAAATAGTGACTGTTTTGTAAAGGATTAAAACTTTAAATCTTTAAAGAGCTAATTTTACCAAAATGTTCTTAATTAGATTTCTCCCTATTTTGGGTGATTTTAATAATGTTTTAATCAAAGGAAATAAAGATAATTAAAAGGAAAAACTATCTTTAACTTATTCATAACTACCTTATGTCAATTTTCTCTTATTTCATTTTCTGTCAATTTATTTTCAGCCAAACACATTTACTCCTTCATTTACCCTATGATTTTCATTCCTTTTGATGAGATTTCAATCTCCTTTTGTGTAACCCCCTTAACTCGGCCTAGACGGTTGACCCGAATTAAGAAAGTCACACGGGGAAAACCAAAGTCAACCCGAAAGTCAACCTTGATTAACGACCTTTTTTTTTCTTTTTAATCTTGTCTAGATGCACATTAGCCCTAATTGTGATCACACAAACATCATACTCACAGATCACAAACATCAGAGATCAAACAGGGACCCAATTGAACAAACTACAACTATATGGACCAAATTGTAATTTCTGATAAATATGAGGACTTAACCCAAATTAAAGTTACCAGCTTGTAATTAGTCAGGTTTCATGCTTCACTGTGAAATTTCAGCTCAAAAGGACTTCCCAAACTCATACAATTGCACATACAAGATTCAGGACCAAAATGCAAACAATACAAAACATTTAACTGCCAATGTCAGCCCCCAACGGTCACCCGTTCCGAAACAGGCAGAGCCCGTTTCGAAACGCGGGGCCGTTCCGCAACGCGTACCGCAACACAGGCTGGCAGTAGCCAAACCGTTTCGAAACGGTCCCTCCCGTTTCGGACGCCTGGGCTTGTTTAAGGCACCTGTTCCGAAACGGGTGGCACTGTTCCGAAACGCCCTGCACAGATTGCCTCAAAATGCATTCTTAAACATGCAATTAAACATCCAATCATGCTCCAAAAGCTACCAAACTTTAGCAGCATGCAATTCAACATATATGAGACATACTTGCATCAACAATTCATCAAAACAACATCACATATGAAAAGCCCCAAATCTATAGGCATGCTTCCTACACAAGCAAGCCATTCAAGCATAAACTTCCAATTCAAACATATAAAAGCCAAACACTTAAACCAGCATTCTCATCAACATTCAACATACTTAGGGAGTTCAAAACCTCTCCCAAAACATACACATAGGTCCCCCATTGCCAAATTACCAAAAGCTAAAAATGTACTTAAGAAACCTTCCATACATTGAGCTTTACTTTCACTTGATTGCTTGCCCTTCTTGCTGCCCTCAAGGTACTCTAATGCTCTGCATTATTGAATTAAGAAAACGAAAGAGAGCGTAAGCAAAAGCTTAGTGAGGAATGCTCATAAAACCATTCAATAATGCATTTATAAAACATTTATAAATCATGCTTCAAATCATCAATTGCACATGCTCAAAAGCATACTTAAAACAAGCATCTCATGCTTCATAACATAACATGTCATATTGGCCACAAGTGATAAGTTCCATTTCTTTAAAAACAAGTTCATCAACTTTCACCCCAAGGACTTTTAAACACCTTGGCCCCAAGGACTTTTAAACACCTTGGCCCATGGACTTTTAACCACCATGGAAAGGACCACACAAGGACTTTTAACTACCTTTGTGTCCGTATCAAGTTTCACCCCAAGGACTTTTAAACACCTTGGCCCCAAGGACTTTTAAACACCTTGGCCCCATGGACTTTTAAACACCATGGCCCCATGGACTTTTAAACACCATGGAAAGGAACACACAAGGACTTTTAACCACCTTCGTGTCCATAACAAGAACCATCCAAGGACTTTTAACCACCTTGATGTTCTTAAGTAAACAAGGCTCACTCAAGGACTTTTAACCACCTTAGTGACCTTAACCTTTTCAAAACATCACTTGCCAATATACATCATTATTATCAATTTATCCACTGCTTTAAAGCATTAAACCAAGCCATATTCATCATGCATTTAAAAGCATCACACCACATTTATTCAATGTACAAAAACAAGGAACTCTTACCTTGAGCTTCCTTTAACATATGGCTTACAAAAACAGCAATTACCATGCTAAATCATGCTTTCAAAACAATATTTAAATCATGCAATAAACCACATTGCATCACAACAAAATCATGGCCACCACTAGAGAGTACTTTCCGAAAACTTACACTTGAGCTTAGCAAAGTTGTTTAGACTTAAACTAAACTCCCAAGACATTGGTTTCAAAGCCGAAAACCATTTTCACTCACCGATTCCACTTCGCCTCTTGTCGAAGCACCAAAACAAGCTTCCGGATCAAGAACTCTTGGATCCAAAGATGCCTCCCCTGTTTTAACACATCAAAGCAGAGGATTAATGCATCATCATGCATTAATTGCTTCAATGAAAGCACCTAAACTCGCTGCTCTCGTCCACACTCCATTTTCGGCTACCAAACACAACCGAAAATGCATCCAAACCACTTCTCAACAAAGCCCAGCCATAAACCATCAAAACCTAACATCCTTTAACATCATTTAACATCTAAAAAGAACCTACAAACATCCTTATACCTCCAGCAACATCAGATCCACAAGATCACCTCAAAAACAACCAAGAAACACAAGCTAAACTTAGGAAACTCAACCTATCCGGGATTGCATTAATCAAAACTCAATTCCTTATCAATTTAGAGTCCAAATAACATCAAAAACACATCTCAAATCACAGATTTATCAGATCAAACGAAAATCACCAAAAATCACCAAATCTTGCATTATAAGCCAAGATCCAATTCACAACTCAAAAGCCTTTAATAAATCATCAATTAAGGATTGAAAACTTAGGAATTTCAGTAAAGAACTGATAGTTTAGAGGAGAAGGACGTTCTTACCTCCAAACTTGAGTTTCTCCTCTTTTTGGAATCAAAAACCTTGATGAATCAAGTAGCAAATGATGAGGTTTTGTAGATATGTTGATTAGGAATCAAAAGAGAGTTGAAAGGAGAGATTTAGGAGAGGAAATCAGAAACAATTCTCTGGAAAGAAAGTGTTTGGGTTGAGAGAAAATGAGAGAAAGAAAATTGGAAAGTTAGTTAACAAAATAGCCAAATGGCTTTTCCCTCCTCTTTTGACATCTTTTAAAATCAGAATAAATCTCAAAATATCTTAGAAAAATCTGGAGAAACTACTTTTGGATTAATAGCTCCTTAAAGATTCAAAGTTTCAACCCTTTCGAAAATAGTCACCAAACTTTCAAAAATTACATTTTGGTCACTAGCCAAAATGTCACCCTTCCAAAACTCATTTTCCAAAATTGATTTCACAGTTCACTTAATTATATTAAAAGATGATTTTAGAACATTTTTCCATATTTTTAATGCAACCCGAACTAGGCTTTCCTAATTTCACCTCTTTAGATTCGAACAGCACTTTGACCAAACCGGTGAACGCCCAAAACTACTAAGCCCAAAACCGGGGCGTTACAACTCTCCCCCCCTTAAGAAATTTCGTCCTCGAAATTTACCTGAAGGAAAGAGATAAGGAAACTGCTTCAGCATGTCTTCCTTCCGCTCCCACGTGGCTTCCTCAACACCTCGATGCTTCCACAGCACCTTCACCAACTCAATGATCTTGCCACGAAGAACCTTGCTATCCGAATCCAGAACCTTCACCGGTTTCTCATCATAGGTCAAATCCGGATTCAATTCCACTTCCTCCACAGGCATCACATGCGAAGGATCAGATCTATACTTCCGGAGCATAGAAACATGGAACACATCATGAATCTTCTCCAACTCCTGAGGTAACCTCAACCGATACGCAACAGGACCCACACGCTCAACAACCTCATATGGTCCAATGTACCTAGGGCTCAACTTACCCTTTCGGCCAAACCTCATCACCTTCTTCCAAGGCGAAACCTTCAAGAACACACGGTCACCCACCGCATACTCTATCTCCTTACGCTTCAAATCCGCGTAAGACTTTTGCCGATCAGAGGCAGCCTTCAACCGCTCACAGATGAGCTTCACCTTCTCAGTGGTCCCTTTCAACAAAGCCGGCATCGAAACCAAATTTTGACCAGTTTCAGCCCAACAAAGAGAAGTCCTACACTTCCTCCCATACAGAGCCTCATAAGGTGCCATCTGTATACTCGCCTGATAACTATTGTTATAAGCGAACTCAACCAAAGGCAGATGCTTCTCCCAAGAACCTTGGAACTCAATCACGCAGCACCTCAACATATCCTCCAAGATCTGAATAACTCGCTCAGACTGACCATCCGACTGAGGATGATAGGATGTACTGAAATGCAACCTTGTACCCAAAGCTTGATGCAAACACTGCCAGAAACGCGATGTGAACCTCGGATCCCTATCCGACACAATCGACTTAAGCACACCATGCAACCTCACAATCTCAGCAATGTACAGCTCTGCCAGCTTATCCAAAGAAAACGTAGTATGCACAGGCAAGAAATGCGCACACTTCGTCAGGCGATCCACAATCACCCAAACAGAATTCTTCTTCGAAGGAGACAAAGGTAAACTGTAACCCCCGTAGCCCGGCCTAGACGGTTGACCCGAACTACGAAGATTACACGGGGAAAACCAAAGTCAACCCGAAAGTCAACCTTGATTAACAACCCTTTTTTTCCTTTTTAAACTTGTCTAGGTGCACATTAACCTTAGGTGTGATCACACAAACACCATGCTCAAAATTTACAAACATCAGAGATCAAACAGGGACCCAATTGAACAAATTACAACTTTAGGGACCAAATTGAAATTTCCGAAAACTTTAAGGACTTAATCAGATTTTAAGTTACCAACTAAAAATTAATCATGTTTCATGCTTCCCTGCCAAATTTCAGCTCAAACGGACCTCCCGAACTCCAACAAATGCACAAACAAGATTCAGGACCAAAACGCAAACATTTTTGAAACATAAAAGATACTTTTAACTGATTTTAACGGTCCGGTATCGATACACCTAGTGTCGTATCGATACGCGGGGAAGGCAGTAACCAAACTCTAGCAACGGTATCGATACCTTTCCCCCCGTTTCGATACTTCACTCATACGGTATCGATACTTGTTCAGCCGTATCGATACCCCTGGGCAGAAACATGCATATTTGGCTCAGGCGTATCGATACGTAAGCCCGAGTACCGATACCCCTGCCTGAAAACAACTCGAAAACAGCTTCAAACATGCTTCAAACTTCAAATTAACATCACCAAATCATACCACATGATCATTCAACATGCAGGGACCATAAATGCATCATCAATTCAACATATAACCAACACATTTGAAAAGCCCCAAATTCATTGACATGCTTCCTACTCAAGCTATCCATTTAAACATAAACCTTTCCAAAGCAACCTCAATTAAGCCAATTCATGTTTCAACAACATTAACAACAGCATTTAAACATTCATGATCAACATATACGATCACATACACATAAATCCGAGAGATTCTACCCCATTTCCCTTATTAACTATAGCTATTCACCGAGACATACATCTCCATTGGAGTCCACCTTGAATCCCTTGCTCCTTGCTGTCCAAACTTCAAGAATCTGCATTGATGGACAAAAAGGAGCGTAAGCACATAATGCTTAGTGAGGAATGCTCAAAACCAAAACACCATCAATACAGCAGGTCTTTAAAACACCTTAAAACAAACCCGGTTTGCTTTCCAAAACCATGTTTGAAAACTCTTTCAACATCAAGCTCAAATCATGCATAAACACCATATGCAAGCTTAAATAAAACCATGGAAAAAACACTTCCATTACACAACATACCTTTCATAAACTTGAAAGCCATAACAAGTAAGAAACCATTAAAAACCATAGTTCAATCAATCCATTTCATGCATTTAATCAAGGCAACATAAAACCATAACATCATCATCACATGCCTTTAAAAACAAGTCATACATGACTCCAATGCAACATAGGTAACTCATACTCACATACATCATTTATCAAATGATAACCAATACTTGTTCAACCTAACAAGTAAACATGCCAACACTAGCATCATACACCTTTCATGCAACAATGCATCTTATCCAAGCATCTCATGCTTCACATGCAACCATGCATCAATTCAAGCATCTCATGCTTCACATGCAACTATGCATCAATTCAAGCATCTCATGCTTCACATGCAACCATGCATCACTATGATCAAGAACACTATATTGGCTTCCATAAGATCAACCACATTCACTTTCCAACACAACAACCCGATCGGATACGCGGATTCCGAGCGTGTCCCAACGCTCCCTACACACTACCCAATCCAAGGTCTTCCCGTGGGCAACAACCTCCACTGACCTCAACATCCTAAGGTTCCCATGCATGGACTTTTAAACACCATACAACCTTAGCTTTTCCTCAAGGTTCCCATGTATGGACTTTCAACCACCATACACCCTTGACATGCACAAGGTCTTCCCCTATGGACTTTCAACACCATACAACCTTTGCACAACCGATTGGTAGTTGTAGACTTCATCTAACGAGATCCGGGACATCACACACAAGATCCACACATGGACTTAACCACTGCCATTGTGATCTTAACAAGTACAAGGTTCTCACATAAGGACTTTTAACCACCTTATAACCTTTACTCAACCAAGGTCTTCCCGTGGGCAACAACCTCCACTGACCTTAAGCAACCGAGGTCCTCCCGTGGGCAACAACCTCCACTGACCTCATCTCGTTAGGAATACTTGAGGGGAGCTCTTCCGGTCCACACTTGACCACTCCACCATCAAGGCGACTTAATTCACGGTGCACCCAATCCTATAGCCGGCTAATTATATCCGATCAACGAACCAAGAACCACTTACAACACTTGCCAAAATAACCATCTTACCATATTATCCAATGTTCCACATGCATAAACATAATGCAAGCTATCACATCATTAGCCCAATGATTCACATGCATAACCAATATGCAAACCATCATTAATCATCATCAATTCACTTTTTTAAGCATCATACAAAGCCATTGATCAACATGCAACACTATGCATCAAAATCACAATTTCCATAAACAAAACCAAGGATCTCTTACCTTGAGCATCCTTCTCAAAAGGCTTTCAAAACCAGCATTAAACCATGCAAAAAACATGCTTACAAAACAGAATTAAACCATGCAAAACACATGCATATCAATCATCAATCACATTTGATTTTAAAACCAAATCACACACAATTCAAGAGCAAAAACCCATTCACTTACTCTTGAGCTTAGCAAAGTTGTTTAGACTTAAACTAAGCTCCCAAAAACCTTCAAACCTTGTTTCAAAAGCTGAAATCCCAACTTCACTCACCAATAACCAAACAAAGCTAGCCAACAAGCCTTCCAAGCTTCCGAAAAACACCTCCAAAGCTCACGGATCCAATTCCCCTGTTTCAAGCACACAAAAACAGAACATTAATGCATCCTTATGCATTAAAACACCAGCAACAACAACACAACTCGCTGCTCATCACAAATCTAACAATTTGGCTACCAAACACAACCGAAATCACCTCCAAACACTTCCAAAACTTAACCCAGCCAAGATCCATCACTTCTAACCATTTTTATACATCAAATAACATGCAAAATGATCACAACCACGTCCTTATATCTCCAGGTATAACAGATCACCAAAAACACTCCAAAAAACAACCAAAAACCCAAGCCAAACTTAGGAAATTCAACCTATCCGGGATTGCATTGATTAAACCTCAACTTCTAATCATTTTAGCATTCATTTAACATCAATTTAACACCTCAAAACCCTGCTTAAACAGATCACACGAAAATTTCACCAAAATCACCAAATCTTGCATTTTAGCCAAAAATCAAGATCTCAATTGAAAAGCCTTTAATAAAACATAAATCAAGGATTGAGAACTTAGGAATTTCAGTAAAGAACTGATAGTTTAGAGGAGAAGGACGTTCTTACCTCCAAACTTGAATTTCTCCATTTTAGAGCCAAAAAGCTTGATGAATCAACTTGTAATTTGAGAGGTTTTGATGATGAGATGATTAGGAATCAAATGAAAGATGAAAGGAGAGATTTAGATGTCAAAATCAGAGAAAGAAATCTGGAGAATTTTGTTTGGGTTGAGAGAAAATGAGAGAAAAGAGAATTTGAGAGAAAATGGAAAGTTAGTTGGAAATTTGGTTAAAATGATTTCCCTCCTTTTCATAATCTTTAAAATCAGATTTTAGACTTAAAATATCTTAGAAAAATCTGGAGAAATCCTTTTTGGAATAATAGCTCCTTAAAGATTCAAAGTTTCAATCCTTTATAAAACTGTCCCGCAACTTTCAAAAATTACATTTTGGTCACTAGCCAAAATGTCAACCTTCCGAACCTCATTTTCCAAAATTGATTTCACAGTTCACTTATATATATTAAAAGATGATTTTAGAACATTTTTCCATATTTTTAATGCAACCCGAACTAGGCTTTCCTAAATTCACTCTTATATATTCGATCAGCACTTTGACCGAACCGGTCAGCACCCAAAACTTCTGAGCCCAAAACCGAGGCGTTACATAAACCAGATACAAAATCCATGGTAACCCTCTCCCACTTCCATTCAGGGATTTTCAACGGTTGCAACAACCTAGAAGGAACCTGATGTTCAGCCTTAACTCGCTGACACACCAAACACTTGCTCACGAACTCTGCAACATCCTTCTTCAAACCCACCCAATAGTACTCATCACGAAGATCACGATACATCTTAGTACTACCAGGGTGCATAGCAAAAGGACTACTATGGCCTTCAGTCAGAATAGCACGCCTCAACTCAGCATCAGCAGACACTACTATCCGACGCCCAAAACACAACACACCATCATCATTAAAGCTGAAATCCGAAGGTCTACCCTCCGCGATATCCTGAACATGAGACACCAAGGAATCATCCAACAACTGCTTATCCTTGATCAACTGAACCAACGATGGTTTCACCTGCAACTCAGCAACAAGACCACCATCTCGCGATATGCTCAAGCTAGCAAACATAGCCCTCAGCTCAACAGCTACCTTCCTACTCAAGGCATCTGCAACAACATTAGCTTTTCAAGGATGATACTCAATCGTCAGATCATAATCCTTGAGCAACTCCAACCAACGCCGCTGCCTAAGATTCAACTCCTTCTGTGACATCAGATACCTCAAACTCTTGTGATCCGTGTACACATTACACTTTTCACCATACAGATAATGCCTCCAGATCTTCAGAGCAAAAACCACTGCAGCCAGCTCAATATCATGCGTAGGGTAATTGCGCTCATGCACTTTCAACTGCCGTGATGCATAAGCCACCACCTTACCCTCTTGCATCAGCACACACCCCAAACCAACATAGGATGCATCACTATAGACCACAAACTCTTTCCCTGATTCAGGCTGAACCAAGATAGGAGCTTGCGTCAAAGCCGCCTTCAGCTTCTCAAAAGCCAGCTTTCTCACTTCCGTCCACTCATACTTAACATCCTTTTGCAACAGCTTCGTCAAAGGAGCAGCAATCTTGGAAAAACCATCCACAAACCTTCGGTAGTATCCTGCCAAACCAAGGAAACTACGGACCTCGTGAACAGACTTAGGAACCTTCCAGTTCATCACCGCCTCAATCTTCTGAGGATCAACACGAATCCCCTCAGCTGAGACCACATGCCCAAGAAACACCACCTCCTTAAGCCAGAACTCACACTTGCTCAGCTTAGCATAAAGCTGATTCTCCAACAAAGCTTGCAAAACAATCCTCAAATGCTCTTCGTGCTCCTCCTCAGTACGCGAGTACACGAGGATATCATCAATGAACACCACAACGAACTTGTCCAGGTATTCATGAAACACACGGTTCATCATGTCCATGAAAGCAGCAGGAGCATTTGTCAAACCAAACGGCATCACAAGGAACTCGTAATGCCAATACCTTGTCCTGAAAGCTGTCTTAGGCACATCCACATCCTTCACCTTCAACTGGTAATACCCTGACCTCAAGTCAATCTTAGAGAACACAGCAGCTCCCCGAAATTGATCAAAGAGATCATCAATCCTCGGCAAAGGATACCGATTCTTGATAGTCAACTTGTTCAGTTGACAATAATCAATGCACATTCTCATAGTGCCATCTTTCTTCTTCACAAACAAGACCGGTGCTCCCCAAGGTGACACACTCGGCCGGATGAAACCACGATCAAGCAGCTCTTGCAACTGCGTCTTCAGCTCCTTCAGCTCCTTAGGTACCATTCTATAGGGAGTAATGGACACAGGAGTTGTATTCTCATACAGCTCAATTCCAAACTCCACCTCGCGATTAGGAGGTAAACCAGGCAACTCCTCAGGAAAAACACCAGGAAACTCCTTCACAACTCTGATATCTTGCACCCTCAACTCCTTAGAGCTAGGATTCATCACAAAAGCTAGATAAGCTTCGCAACCCTGCCTCAGCATCCTGCTCGCCTCCAAGGTAGAAACAACATTGGCAAGAAACTTCACACTCTCACCAACCACAACAACTTCATAATCATCCGCAAGCTTAAGCGAAACACGCTTATTTTCACAATCCACAACAGCACGATGCTCAGCAAGCCAATCCATACCAAGGATCACATCAAAACCATAAAAGGGCAACTCCGTAAGATCAACATGAAAAACATGTTCTTGAACAACCAAGGGACACCTTTTATAAAGCTTTCGAGTCACAACAGTTTCACCAAAAGAACTAGTGACACGAACACCAACATCCAAAGACTCAACAGGCAAACCAAGCAATTCAGCATGCTCACGCAAAATGTATGAATGCGTAGATCCAGAATCAATCAAAGAAAGCAATGACAAGGATTGCAAAGTAAAGGTACCTGCAATCACATCCGCATCATTCCTCCCTTCACGCTGAGCATACACCCTCGCTTGGCCTCCACCTTCAGGCTGAATAGCCACAACATGAGCTACTCCACGACCACCTTCCTCACGCCTCTGGAAATTACCACGGCCGCGCCCACGACCTCTCTGTGGTGCAGCAACAACAGGAGCACGCATCTGCTCACCAGCCAACCTCGGACAATCTCGCCTCAAGTGGTCTGCAGAACCACAATTCCAGCACCCATAACCAGCTGCCGCAACAGGAGCTTGCACCTCCCTCACAGCACGAGGACAGTCACGCTTCATGTGACCACGTGAACCACAGATCCAACAAGCACTAGGGTCAGCTCTAGCATTACCTCCTCTAGCAGGTGCACCACCACCTCTCTTAGCTGAGGACTGATACCTCTGACCACGTCCCCTCTTGCTCCGTCCACCTCCGGAACTATACTCAGCAGCTCTCTTACCAGAACTTGCTCCAGCACCTTTCGCAGATAAACCCAAGTTCATCTCAATGTCCTTGGCTCGGCCCACCAACACATCAAAATCATCATACTCGGTGGCCAACACATACATCTTCACCTCTGTTACAAGACCATAACGAAACCTTTCGCACCTCTCCCGTTCATCAGGAATAAGCTCAGGTGCATACTGACTGAGTCGCACAAACTGCACCTCATACTCAGCCACTGTCATACTCCCCTGGGTAAGAGTCATGAACTCACGTTTCTTCTCATCAAGATATCTCACACCAAGATATCTCCGCTTGAACACATTCTGAAAGAATGTCCAAGTCACATCAGCTTCAGCCATCCCAGCTATGGTGGTCGTCCACCACGTATACGCATCGTCCTACAGCAAGGATACAACACAACCCAGCTTTTGCACATTCGTGCAACTCATCTGTCCCAAGATTCGCTTGGTACTCTCTAGCCAAGCTTCCGAACTCTCAGCAGACATACCCCTGAACTCAGTCCCACCAAGACTGCGCAGACGCTTCAAAGGTAGTCTAACTCCAGCATCTCCCTGATGCCCAGCTCCTTGAGCTCCAGCTACTGCTGCTCGAAAAGCACCCGCAATAGCTTGTACTAACATAGACATATCAGGCATAGCTTTCCCCTGACCAACCTCTGGTCCAGCAGCTCCAGCACCAGCTGCAGCTTCAGCTCTCCCTCCCTCAGCACCACCACCACCAGGTGGAGGAGGAGGTAACACCGCACTACCCGTGTTTTCCACGTTCTCATTCTCATTAGGAGCCGTAGCTCGCACACTACCTCGTAACTCTCTACGTGGTGCCATACTTTTACCATGCAACATCAATGCAAATAAAACAAAGTCAGGCCCAGCAAGGTAAGCAATCCAAGTATTCAAGCTCAATTTCATTCAAAATCAACATCACTTTATTAGCTTTTATTTGGCAATGGGTACCCACAACTTGCTACATCACAACATACATCTCAATTGCATCCAAATCACAAGCCACTAAACATGCTTTCAAACAACAAGCATACAAGGCATACATACTTCAATCATGCACACATTCATTCCCAATTACTCGAGAACTCAACTCTGATACCACCAAATGTAACCCCCTTAACCCGGCCTAGACGGTTGACCCGAATTAAGAAAGTCACACGGGGAAAACCAAAGTCAACCCGAAAGTCAACCTTGATTAACGACCCTTTTTTTTCTTTTTAATCTTGTCTAGATGCACATTAGCCCTAATTGTGATCACACAAACATCATACTCAAAGATCACAAACATCAGAGATCAAACATGGACCCAATTGAACAAACTACAACTTTAGGGACCAAATTGTAATTTCTGATAAATATTAGGACTTAACCCAAATTAAAGTTACCAGCTTGTAATTGGTCAGGTTTCATGCTTCACTGTGAAATTTCAGCTCAAAAGGACTTCCCAAACTCATACAATTGCACATACAAGATTCAGGACCAAAATGCAAACAATACAAAACATTTAACTGCCAATGTCAACCCCCAACGGTCACCCGTTCCGAAACAGGCAGAGCCCGTTTCGAAACGCGGGGTCGTTCCGCAACGCGTACCGCAACACGGGCTGGCAGTAGCCAAACCGTTTCGGAACGGTCCCTCCCGTTTCGGACGCCTGGGCTTGTTTAATGCACCTGTTCTGAAACGGGTGGCACTGTTCCGAAACTCCCTGCACAGATTGCCTCAAAATGCATTCTTAAACATGCAATTAAACATCCAATCATGCTCCAAAAGCTACCAAACTTTACCAGCATGCAATTCAACATATATGAGACATACTTGCATCAACAATTCATCAAAACAACATCACATATGAAAAGCCCCAAATCTATAGGCATGCTTCCTACACAAGCAAGCCATTCAAGCATAAACTTCCAATTCAAACATATAAAAGCCAAACACTTAAACCAGCATTCTCATCAACATTCAACATACTTAGGAAGTTCAGAACCTCTCCCAAAACATACACATAGGTCCCCCATTGCCAAATTACCAAAAGCTAAAAATGTACTTAAGAAACCTTCCATACATTGAGCTTTACTTTCACTTGATTGCTTGCCCTTCTTGCTGCCCTCAAGGTACTCTAATGCTCTGCATTATTGAATTAAGAAAACGAAAGAGAGCGTAAGCAAAAGCTTAGTGAGGAATGCTCATAAAACCATTCAATAATGCATTTATAAAACATTTATAAATCATGCTTCAAATCATCAATTGCACATGCTCAAAAGCATACTTAAAACAAGCATCTCATGCTTCATAACATAACATGTCATATTGGCCACAAGTGATAAGTTCCATTTCTTTAAAAACAAGTTCATCAACTTTCACCCCAAGGACTTATAAACACCTTGGCCCCAAGGACTTTTAAACACCTTGGCCCATGGACTTTTAACCACCATGGAAAGGAGCACACAAGGACTTTTAACCACCTTTGTGTCCGTATCAAGTTTCACCCCAAGGACTTTTAAACACCTTGGCCCCAAGGACTTTTAAACACCTTGGCCCTATGGACTTTTAAACACCATGGCCCCATGGACTTTTAAACACCATGGAAAGGAACACACAAGGACTTTTAACCACCTTCGTGTCCATAACAAGAACCATCCAAGGACTTTTAACCACCTTGATGTTCTTAAGTAAACAAGGCTCACTCAAGGACTTTTAACCACCTTAGTGACCTTAACCTTTTCAAAACATCACTTGCCAATATACATCATTATCATCAATTTATCCACTGTTTTAAAGCATTAAACCAAGCCATATTCATCATGCATTTAAAAGCATCACACCACATTTATTCAATGTACAAAAACAAGGAACTCTTACCTTGAGCTTCCTTTAACATATGGCTTACAAAAACAGCAGTTACCATGCTAAATCATGCTTTCAAAACAGTATTTAAATCATGCAATAAACCACATTGCATCACAACAAAATCATGGCCACCACTAAAGAGTACTTTCCGAAAACTTACACTTGAGCTTAGCAAAGTTGTTTAGACTTAAACTAAACTCCCAAGACATTGGTTTCAAAGCCGAAAACCATTTTCACTCACCGATTCCACTTCGCCTCTTGCCGAAGCACCAAAACAAGCTTCCGGATCAACAACTCTTGGATCCAAAGATGCCTCCCCTATTTTAACACATCAAAGCAGAGGATTAATTCATCATCATGCATTAATTGCTTCAATGAAAGCACCTAAACTCGCTGTTCTCATCCACACTCCATTTTCGGCTACCAAACACAACCGAAAATGCATCCAAACCACTTCTCAACAAAGCCCAGCCATAAACCATCAAAACCTAACATCCTTTAACATCATTTAACATCTAAAAAGAACCTACAAACATCCTTATACCTCCAGCAACATCAGATCCACAAGATCACCTCAAAAACAACCAAGAAACACAAGCTAAACTTAGGAAACTCAACCTATCCGGGATTGCATTAATCAAACCTCAATTCCTTATCAATTTAGAGTCCAAATAACATCAAAAACACATCTCAAATCACAAATTTATCAGATCAAACGAAAATCACCAAAAATCACCAAATCTTGCATTAAAAGCCAAGATCCAATTCACAACTCAAAAGCCTTTAATAAATCATCAATTAAGGATTGAAAACTTAGGAATTTCAGTAAAGAACTGATAGTTTAGAGGAGAAGGACGTTCTTACCTTCAAACTTGAGTTTCTCCTCTTTTTGGAATCAAAAACCTTGATGAATCAAGTAGCAAATGATGAGGTTTTGTAGATATGTTGATTAGGAATCAAAAGAGAGTTGAAAGGAAAGATTTAGGAGAGGAAATCAGAAACAATTCTCTGGAAAGAAAGTGGTTGGGTTGAGAGAAAATGAGAGAAAGAAAATTGGAAAGTTAGTTAACAAAATAGCCAAATGGCTTTTCCCTCCTCTTTTGACATCTTTTAAAATCAGAATAAATCTCAAAATATCTTAGAAAAATCTGGAGAAACTACTTTTGGATTAATAGCTCCTTAAAGATTCAAAGTTTCAACCCTTTCGAAAACAGTCACCAAACTTTCAAAAATTACATTTTGGTCACTAGCCAAAATGTCACCCTTCCAAAACTCATTTTCCAAAATTGATTTCACAGTTCACTTAATTATATTAAAAGATGATTTTAGAACATTTTTCCATATTTTCAATGCAACCCGAACTAGGCTTTCCTAATTTCACCTCTTTAGATTCGAACAGCACTTTGACCAAACCGGTCAACGCCCAAAACTACTAAGCCCAAAATCGGGGCGTTACATTTTGATTCCTATTCTTTTCCTCACCAAATCATATTGTTTTTACTTTGGATTTGCAAGAAAACTTGCCTAAATCAAGGAGAAATCAGCCATTAGAGGTAAACTTCGTCCTTCTCCTCTAATGAGAGTTCTTTACTGAAATTCCCAAGTTATCAATCCTTTGTTAATGGGTTTTGAGTTGCTTTAATGTTAGAAACAAGAAATTGTATTAAAATTCAAGGTTTTTGGAGAGATCTTGATGATTTTCGTGGTTGTTGGTTAGGCTCTGTTTTGAGGTTGTTTTCTAATGTATTTTGGATGGTAATTGATGTTATAAATGAGGTTTTATCAAAAAAATCTCGAATAGGCTTGGGTTCTTAAGTTTTGTATGCTGGAATGGTGGTTTTTGGGGTGGTTTTGGTGTTCTGTTATAGCTGGAGGTATAAGGACGAGTTTGTGGTGGTTTGTGGTGTTGATTGAAGTTTAGAAATGATTAAAAGTGATAGATTATGGATGGACTTTGTTTTGGAAGAGTTTGGAGATGATTTCGGTTGTTTTTGGTAGTCGAAATGAGGTTCTTAAGTAGAGCAGCAAGTTTAGGAGTGTGGCTGATGATTTCAATGCATGATGATGCATTAATCCTCTGCTCTTATGTGTTATAAAAAAGGGAGACATCTTCGGACGCCTTTGGTGTTGTTCCGAGAGCTTAGTTAGCATTTCGGCGAGCAAGCGAAACATAATAGATGAGTGCGATTGGTTTTAGAAGTCCTTGAGGGATAACGAAACAAGGTTTGGGGATTTAGGAAAGGTTTGAAACACCTTCCTAAGTCCGAAAGTAAGTATTTGCTAGATTGCTCTCATATATGTGGTGGTTGCCCCTAAAATTCTTTTACATGCTCATGTTTTCAGATAGATAAATTCCTACTTATTTTATGCATGATTTGTAGTATGAGATGATGCTTGAAAAAAGTTTATGAAATAACATGTTGCATTGATTAGTTTTGAGCTTTTGTTTTAAAGCATGACAAATGTTATGATTTTGAATGAGATGAGAAAGCTTTGAGAAATGTTGCATTAAAAACAGTAGGTGAGATGATGTTTTGATATATATATATATATTGGCATAGAAGATGGAATACTTATCGGATATAATTCATCGATCAATAGGTTGAGAGTACACTATAAACTAAAAATTAGTACGTGCTCTTTGGATTCAATCCATAGGGAGAGACCGATGATGGGCATTTCTTCGGGTAGGACTTGGTAAGATATCCAAGCTTTGTGGCGATGAGAGATTCCGCCATGTGAGTACGGTGATGTGAGATTCCACCGGAAATCATGTTTACTAGACAAGTGAGTACGGTGACATGAGATTCTGCCGGAAGAGTTTAGTGGTTTGAGAATGTTGTCTGCATATCCGAGTAATAATGAGTTGTGAAATGCCAATATAATATGTGAAAATGCTTTTGATTCACATGTACCTATTGATGAGATGATTTATGCTATGAGAAATGCATATGAGATTTGTATATGAAATGCTTAAGTTTTCACAAGCATGTGTGTGACCTTGCCATGAGATTTACATTGGTTTCAATGCATGAGATAAAGTTGAGGTATATGTGTTTTTAATGGAGTTTTGCTTTGAAATGGTTTTCAAGAATGAGATAGAATGAGCATGTTGTAGAAAAAGGCTTTTGAGAAAGTGTTTTGAATAATGCATTGTTGTATTGGTTTTCTTTAGAGCTCGCCTCACTAAGCAAATGTGCTTACGCACTCTTTTACCAACAATACATATAATTGAAGTGTTTTTGGGCAGCAATAAGGTTAAGAATATCCAAGGAAGTGCAAAGATCATGTATGGTGGTGTTTTTATACACTTTAGTTTTGATATTTGGCAATGAGGCTCTAAGGTTGTACTTGGGAGAAGTATTTTGAACTCCCTAAGTTTTTTGCATGTTTGTAATGGATTTTATGGATTGTAAATGGTCCTAATGGTTTGGTTGGAGGTTTGAATGCTTATATTTGGTTTTGTGGCTAGGAAGCATGCATATGGATGGAATGTTCTTGTGTTTGATGCCATGCTCTAGCCTAAGTCTCCATATTATGATCACTAATGTCTAGACAAGTTGCTGGTATTATATGGTATGTTTTGAAGCATGATTGAGTGGGTTAAGAGGTGAAAAACCATCATTTTCTGCTGTTACAGAGCAGGGTGTATCAAAACCCCTTAACAATTTCGAAATAGGGGTCTGTAATGGCGAAAGCGTTTCAGAACGGTCCAAGGTATTTGGGAACATTTTGACTACTGGAGAGGCATGTTTCGATACTGGTCTCGAAATGCACCCGATTACCAAAACGGTCAACACAGTTTCGATACGGGCATTTCGGTACGAGGGTCTGGGTTTCAAAATGGGTGACCCTTGGATGGTGTTTTTGAATTTTTTTGAGTTCACATGTTTTACATTTTAGTCTTGAATGTAGTGGATGAAATTTCTTGAGCTTGGAATGTCCTTTTAAGCTGAAATTTGACAGTGAAGCATGTAATATGATTAATTACATATCCATAAACTTAAAATACGCAAAGTCCTTATGTTTTCCAAGAAAAACATTTTGGTCCCTAAAAGTGTAATTCATATAATTGAGTCCCTAAATGCTTTCCGATTGTTGTGCATTTCTCGTGTATGAATCTTGAGTAATCGCATAGGTTTAATATGCAACTAGGAAGTATAAAAAGGAAAAAAAGGGTCCTTAATCAAGGTTGACTTTGGTTTTCCCCGTGTAATCTTTGTAGTTCGGGTCAAGCGTCTAGGCCGAGCTAAGGGGGTTACATTTGTTGGTATCAAAACGAATAATTGGGGCTTGGTAGGTGGTTATTCTGTTCAGTTATGAATGTTCGTGATTTTGTGATGAAAGCATGATGTG
Source organism: Hibiscus tridactylites (assembly GCA_958450335.1). NCBI lineage: Eukaryota > Viridiplantae > Streptophyta > Magnoliopsida > Malvales > Malvaceae > Hibiscus > Hibiscus tridactylites. The sequence continues at coordinate 18,154,934 of OY288278.1, read as the reverse complement.
TGAATATTGATGTATGATTCAATTGAGATGAATTTGTGATGATATGTTTTGTTTTGGGTATAGTTGGGGATCCCATTGTCATATCATTACTAAAGAGAAGAATTGTTTTCAAAAATGAGCTTGAATACTTGGATTACTTACCTTATTATGCCTAATTGGATTTATTGTGTTTTGTCAGTTGTATTGTTTTATTATGGTGCCACATAGAGAGCATAGAATCAATACCCGTTCCATGGTTGAGAATGAGAATGTAAAGAATGTTGAGGATCTACCTCCTCCTCTCCTTGGTGAACCACCTAGTGATAGTAGCTGGAGCTTTTGGAGCTGCACCACGGGATGGTGCTAATGTAAGGTTGCGTCGGAACGTCTTTGCAGTCTGGGAGGGGCTTAGTTTAGGGGTTGACCTCAGAAGGTTTTGTGTCTTTGTTAGAGAGTACCAAGAGGATACTTGGACAGTTGAATTGCAACAATGTTCAGAAGCTGGGATGTATTGTGTCCCTATTGCATGGGGATGCATACACGTGGTTGACAACCACTATTGCGGGAAGGAAGGATGATAAAGTGACTTGGACATTCATTTTGAATGAATTCAAGAAGAAATATTTGGTAGTTCGCTACCTTCATGAGAAAAAGAGGGAGTTTATGTCCCTTGTGTAAGGGAGCATGATGGTGGCGGAATATGAGATTTAGTTTGTTCGCCTTAGCTAATATGTACCTGAGTTGATTCCTAGCGAGAGGGAAAAATGTGAACGGATCCGTTATGGGTTGGTGGCGGATGTTAAAATCTATATGCTCGCAGCCGATTATACCGATTTTGATGTCTTGACTACTATAGCCAAGGACATTGAACTGAAGCTTGGTTTGGCGAGTCGAGCAGGAGGATCTAGCTCAGAGAAGTGAGCTGCTGAGCATTATTTTGGTAGAGATCGCAATAAGAGGCATAAGGATAGAAAGCCACATTATGATGCTAGACGCGGGGTGGTAACCCTGGAAGAGGTCAGCAAGGACCGAATGCTTTCTTGAGAACTCCTGAGTGTAACCGGTGTGGTAGGAGACATGCTGGTTAGTGTTGGAGTAACCTTGGTACTTGTTGGAATTGTGGTAATCGGGGGCATATGAAGAAAGATTGTCCTCAGCAGCTGAGAGAGGGACAGGCTCCGGTGAGAGCAGCTGAGCCAAATAGAGGTCATGGGCGCGGCCGTGGTAATTTCCAGCACAGAGATGAGGGTGGAAGGAATGTGGCACAAGCGGTGGCTGTCCAACCTGAGGGTGGCGGTCAGGCTAGAGTGTATGCCCATCGTGACGGATGGAATATCACAGACGTGATAGCAGGTACGTTTACTTTGCAATCATTGTCATTACTTTCTTTGATTGATTCTGGATCTACACACTCATAAATATTGCGTGAATATGCTCAAATACTTAGTTTGCCTGTTGAGTCTTTGGATGTTTGTATGTGTGGCACTAGTTCCTTTGGTGAGATGGTTGTAACAAGAAGGTTGTATAGGAGATGCCCCTTGAAGGTGCAAGATCATGCATTTCTGGTAGATCTTATGGAAGTCCATTCTATGGTTTTGATGTAATTCTTGGCATGGATTGGCTTGTTGAGCATAGTGTCATTGTGGATTTCGAAAGCAAGCGAGTTTCGTTGAAACTTGCAGATGATTATGAGGTTGTGGTGGTGGGAGAAAATGTGAAGTTTCTAGATAATGTGGTGTCTACTTTGGAAGCAAGCTGAATGTTGCGGCAAGTGTGTGAGGCTTATCTAGCCTTTGTTATGAATCCGAATTCAAAAGAGGTACGCTTCCAGGATATAAGAATCGTGTGTGAGTTACATAGAGTGTTTCCTGAGGTGTTACATGGTTTTCCGCCTAGTCGAGAGGTTGAATTTGGAATATAGTTGTATGAGAACACAACTTCGGTGTCCATTGCTACTTATCGCATGGCACCCAAAGAGTTGAAGGAGTTGAAGACGCAACTTCAAGAGTTGCTTGACCGTGGCTTCATTCCGCCTAGTGTGTCACCATGGGGTGCACCGGTCTTGTTTCTTAAGAAGAAAGATGGCACGAGGATGTGTATTGATTATCGTCAGCTGAATAAGTTGAACATCAAAAACAAGTATCCTTTGCCGAGGATTGATGATCTTTTTGATCAGTTTCACAGAGCAACCGTGTTTTCAAATATTGATCTGAGGTCAGGGTACTATCAATTAAAGGTGAAGGATATGGATGTGGATGTGGCGAAAACAACCTTTAGAACGAGATATGGGCATTATGAGTTCCTTGTGATGCCGTTCGGATTGACGAATGCTCCTGCTGCTTTCAGGGATATGATGAATTTGGTGTTCCATGAATTCTTGGACAAGTTCGTTATGGTGTTCATCGATGATATCTTGTGTACTCTTATACTGAATAGGAGCATGAAGGCCACTTGAGGATCATTTTGCAAGTGCTGTTGGAAAATCAGCTTTATGCTAAGCTGAGCAAATGTGAATTTTGACTAAAGGAATTTGTTTTCCTTAGTCAAGTGGTTTCGGCAGAAGGGATTCGAGTTGATCCCAGAAGATTGAGGCGGTGATGAATTGGAAGCCTCCTAAGTCCGTTCATGAAGTCTGTAGTTTCCTTTGGTTGGCAGGTTACAACCAGTGGTTTGTGGATGGATTTTCTAAGATTGCTGCCTCTTTGACGAAGTTGTTGCAAAAGGATGTTAATTATAAGTGGACGGAAGCAAGACAACAATCTTTTGATAAGCTAAAAGCAGCTTTGACACAAGCTCCTATCTTGGTTCAACCTGAATCAGGGAAAGAGTTTGTGGTGTATAGTGACGCATCCTATGTAGGTTTGGGATGTGTGTTAATGCAAGAGGGTAAGGTGGTGGCTTATGCATCGCGACAGTTGAAAGTGCATAAGCAAATTATCCAACGGATGATATTGAGTTGGATGCAGTGGTTTTTTGCTCTGAAGATCTGGAGACATTATCTCTAAGGTGAGAAGTGTATTGTGTATACGGATCACAAAAGTTTGAAGTATTTGATGTCTCAGAAGGAGTTAAATATTAGTCCATGACGTTGGGTGGAATTTATTAAGGATTACGATCTAACAATTGAATATCATCCAGGGAAGGCCAATGTTGTAGCCGATGCTTTGACAAGAAAGTGGCGGTGGAGTTAAGAGCGATGTTTTCTAGCTTGAGCATATCGCGAGATGGTGGTCTTGTTGCTGAATTGCAAGTGAAACCATCTTTGGTTCAGTTGATAAAGTAGAAATAGCTGTTGGATGATTCTTTGGTGCCACATGTTCAGAATATTGCTGAGGGTAGACCATCGGATTCCTGTTTTAATGATGATGGTGTTTAGTGTTTTGGAAGTCAGATAGTGGTGGCGAATGATGATGAGTTGAGGCGCACTATTTTGACCGAAGCTCATAGTAGTCCTTTTGCTACGTATCCTGGTAGTACAAAGTTGTATCGTGATCTGAAGGATGAGCACTATTGAGTGGGATTGAAGAAAGGTGTCGTTGAGTACGTTAGCAAATGTATGGTTTGTTAGTGGGTTAAGGCTAAACATTAGTTTCCTTTAGGGTTGTTACAGCCGTTAAGGATCCCTGATAGAAGTGGGAGAAGATCATCATGGACTTTGTGTCTGGTTTGCCTCTATCGCCATGAAAGAAGAATTATGTTTGGGTGATTGTGGATCACCTTACGAAGTGTGCATATTTCATGCCTGTGCATATGACATATGTAACACCCTAAATTGTACCCTAGTTTGAATTATAGAAAATGACAAGGAAAGTGCAAACATTTTTTTTCAAACCTAATTTGATTATGTGATTATTAGAATTAAAGTGATAGAACGTAAATGTATATAAACACTTATTGGAATTGAATTATGTAATGAAATACATATGAAATGGATATACATATTTAAGTAACCAACGGTAGTATTAAGAGAACTAAATATATATAAGATATTGTAGATAATATATACTAAAGATAATTAATATGATAAATATACCAATAATAATTTATAGTTAGTGGAATTTAGGTGGGAATACTTAGCTAACAGCCATTCCCTTTGTCCATTACCAAGGGATGAACCGACCAAATCATGTGTGTAAGGATAACACATGTGGTCATCCATAATTTTGCTTTAATCTTCATCTTTCCTCAACTCAAATGAACCAAAGAGAGAGCTGTGAGAGAAGAGAGAAATCTGGAGAAAATATTGAAAGGAAACTCATGCATGTGCTGGAAATTAAGCTAGGATTATCATAGGGTTCATGCACTGCCCTGTTTTGTATTGAAAATTCAAAAGGGTTAGGGTTCGAATTAGGAAAACTATTGAGAATAAAGAATGTAGAGAAGAATGAATAATATAAGAAAATGGCCTCTTGAGTATGAAAACGACATAGTAAGTGGCTGAAAATTGAAATACAAAAAGACGTCTCAAAATTGAATGAATCTGGAAACTACTTAGGTTAAATTGAAATTTTGAAAATGTTTAGGGGTTTAATTGATGCCAATAAAATTTGTAAAATTTGTTAGAAACAGGGGAGGCATTGTAGTAATGAAAAATAAATGGTTTATCTTGAATTATATATCAATTGATAGTTTAAATATCATTAGAACACATAGAGGATCAAAAGGACTAGTTTGTAAGGATTGATAATTTGAGGACTTACATGCCCTGTTTTTGTTGTTGTTCGAACATATTTATTATTTTAATATATTTAGGTAAATATGGTTAAAAGCTCAAGATTAATGGTGTAGTGAAACATAGGTTATAAATGCACTAAAGTCACAAATTAAGCATAGGCATATTAGGTTTCTAAAAATGCCTTACGTTCAAATAATAAACTGCATTGAAGGGAAATGATAAAATTATGTGCCATAAATGGTTGTAAAGGTGTGTTTATAAGCTTTATATAATGTTAAAGAACTCTTTATTTGAAGTTGTGAGTAAAAAGATATGGCCAGTTTAGTAGAGGTTACTCAAACTGCCAAATTAGGGGGGGAGATTCCCTTGTCTAGGTGATTATGCTTAAGTAAATGAATTTATATGTTTGGATTATTTACTAATGGATATTTTATATGATATTTTATGACTTAAGATCACATTGGTGAATAATTTGAAGAAGATTCAAGGAGTGATCAAGCAAAGAGAAGGGGGAAAGGAATCATCATCAAGGATAACAACTAAGCTTGGAAGTATTTGTGAGTGTAGCTAGTTTAGGGCTGAGATTAGTGTCTCAACCAATGTGTTTATGTTTCCTGGATGATTTAAAATGAAGCATGTAATGAACTTAATAATGGATTGGTAAATTTAAATGCTAAGGAAGAAGGACTAAATGAATGAACTATGAACTAGGTGTATGATGCTATCTAGATATGCTAGTTGATGTCTACATGTGTTGCTTTGTGACATGAGCTGTTTGAGCCACTTGAATTGAATTAATGGATGATTTAGCTACTGTTTGAAGATGATTATATGATTGAAATGATGCTAAATGCTTGCTGGAAATTTGATTGAGCATGACTTGAATGTGCACAATGTAAATATGATTGAATGCGTACATGACTTTGTGATATGTGTTTGATAAACAAGTAAAATGAACTTGTTAGACATAAAAGATAAGTTAAAATCCTTGGTTGATTTGTGTCTATAGGTAGAAGGGCACGCCTTTGAGTCATTGAGCTTCTCCGTTCTTTGTTACAAGATGGTGGTTAGTCACCTATAAACCTGATAAGGTGGTTAGTCACCTTGATAATTGAATGGTGGCAAGTCACCATTGATGCCTATGCATCCTCTGTTATAAGTTGAAATGAGAAATTGATACTTTGAGTATCTAAAGTTACATTATACATAAAGACTTGATTACCTATTTTATTAATCATCCAAGGCAAAACATGAATAAATCAATGATATTGTGTAAATGAATAAGTTGAATAATGACCTTAGAGAATTGAAATGAATCATGTGAATTTTTTGTTGCTAATATGACTTGATTTATATGTGCTACTTGCTGCCAAGATGAAAATGTTTATATGAGTTGCTTACTACCAAGTTTAGTATGATTTACATGTATTGGTTGATGGCCAATTTTTATATGACTATGAACATTGCTTGCTGCCCAATTTGACATGAATTGTATAAGTTGCTTGGTGCCCAAATTGGAGTGAATTATGTGATTTGGTTGTGGCCCAAATTGATATGTTTCATATGAACTCTTGTTGTCTTGTTTGATTAGCTTATGAAACTAGTTAAGTTAACTTGGTTTTGATAGACTAGCTAGGCATTCCAATACGTGCTAAGCCTAGCTAAGTAACCTTAAAGATTGAATAAGACTTTAAAAGATTGAAACCAGTAAAGTTTAGGGCTGCCTCACTATGTACATTATGTGTACTTATCACTCTCTTTGTTTCCTTCTTCCAAAATAACAAGTCCGTTGATATCCAAAAGCCATTCGTTTTGTTCCGAGAGCTTTGCAAGCCAAGAACAAGTATGATATAATCTTACATAGTCTCCTAGTTGGTGGCATAGTCTAAGTTAGTTTGTCATGCATTATGAAACATGTACTTGATAAGTTTTGTTTGTATAAGACTTAGACATGTTATATTATGTGATGACCTGATTAATGTTTATGTAAATATGAATTTGATGAGATGAATGATCTATGCTTAAAGTTAACTGAGCTTAGTTTGAATTTGAATAATATAAGGGGTTCATGTGTGTAGGATTTGAAAGTTTGTGTATTGAATTGATATTAAGCTTTAATATACTTATATGATATATATATATATATATGCATGATGAATTCAGATGAATTAGCATGAGTAATTTGAGTTCTATGTTTGATTAGGAGCTTGCATATATGGTTGTTTTGTTTCTTGTTATAATTCAAATGTTAAGGTTGAGAACATCAATGTATGTATACATAATTAGGAAGTAAAATGATAGTTATTTTTATACATAGGTTGCATTTCGAATGGATCACATGTTTATAACATTACTAGTTGAATGTTTAAATGAGATTGGTTAGGTTGTTTATTAGTTTATATATGAGATATAAACATGTAATTAGGTTCTATTTAAGTGTAGTTGAATGTATACAAACATATAATAGATTGATTGTTTGTTCTTGATTGTTTAAATGTATACATGATTGAATTATCTAATAAGTCATGTTATATCTTAAGTTAAGAACCTAAGTTATATGATAATAGAAGTTTAAAATAACCCACTTTTGTCTAAATGATTTTGTGTATATGTTTTGATTACTTGGTTTTATGATCACTTGATGAAAATCATATAGGGGATTGATTGATATGTTTGCCAAGCATGTGTATATTGTCATACGTTATATGTTATCCGAGTGTAACATCTCTCGCTCCTGACCTGGGGGAGGGATGTTACGACATACACCTTGGATAAGCTTGCGGAGTCGTACATTGTTGAGATTGTACGTTTGCATGGTGTACCAAAGTCTATAGAGTCAGATAGAGATCTGAGGTTCACCGCAAGGTTTTGGGAGAGTTTGTATCAAGCTTTGGGTACGTGCCTGAATTTTTGTACTTCTTATCATCCGCAAACGGATGGACAAACTGAGCGTCTTATCCAAGTGCTTGAAGATATGTTGAGGTGCTGTGTTATTGAATTTCAAGGCTCTTGGGAGAAGCACTTGCCTTTTGTGGAGTTTGCTTATAATAGCAGTTAACATGCGAGTATTCAAATGGCACCTTATGAAGCTTTGTACGGCTGGAAGTGCAGGACTCCTCTTTACTGGGCTGAAACAGGACAAAAGTTGGTCTCGATGCCGCCTTTGTTAAAAGGAACCATGGAGAAGGTGAAGCTCCTTTGTGAGCGGTTGAAGGCAGCATCGGATCAGCAAAAGTCTTACGCGGGTTTGAAGCTTAATGAGATAGAATTTGCAGTGTGTGACCGTGTGTTTTTAAAAGTTTCACGTTGGAAAAAGGTGATGAGATTTGTTCGGAAGGGCAAGTTGAGCCCAAGGTACATTGGACAATATGAGGTGATAGAACGTGTGAGTCATATTTCTTATAAGCTGAGACTACCTAAAGAGTTGGAAAAGATACATAATGTGTTTCATGTACCCATGCTTCGGAGGTATACACCGGACCCTTCGCATGTTATGCCTGTGGAAGTGGTTGAGTTGAATCCGAATTTGACATGTGATGAGGAAACTGTTGAGATTCTAGATTTGGATAGTAAGGATCTCCGTGGTAAGACCATTGAGCTGGTCAATGTGTTGTGGAGACATCATGGTGTTGAGGAAGCCACATGGCAAAGGAAGGAAGATATGAAGAAGCAATTTCCTTACCTTTTTCTACCAGGTAAATTTCAAGGACGAAATTTCTTAAGAGGGAGAGAGTTTTAACGCCCCGATTTTGGGCCTAGATATTTTACAGTTCGAATCGGACCAGTCGAGAACGGTTCGAATCTTTTAAGGGAGATTTAGGGAACACCTAGTTCGGTATGCTTTAAAAATATGGAAAAATACCTAAAAATACGCATTCATTATATGAATGATTATGGTGAATTTTTTTTTACAAAATAAGGTTTGGAAATACTTCATTTCGATGTAGTGACCAAATCGCAGTTTTTGCAAAATTAAATAGTGATTGTTTTGTAAAGGATTGAAACTTTGAAAGGAGCTAATTTTACCAAACTGTTTTTAATCAGATTTCTCATTATTTTGGGTGATTTTAATAATGTTTTAATTAAAAGGAATCAAGATAATTAAAAGGAAATATTATCTTTGACTTTTCATAACTACCTGACATCAATTTTCTCTCATTTTATTTTCTCTCAATTTCTTTTCAGCCAAACACATTTCCTCCATCAATTAGCCTCTGATTTTCATTCCTTTTGATGAGATTTCAATCTCTTTTTTATTCCTAATCTTTTCCTCACCAAATCCTTGTTTTTACATTTGATTTTCTAGAAAACATGCCCAAATCAAGGAGAAATCAGCCATTAGAGGTATGCTTCGTCCTTCTCCTCTAATGATCAGTTCTTTACTGAAATTCCCAAGTTATCAATCCTTTGTTAATGTATTTTGAGTTGCTTTAATGTTAGAGACAAGAAATTGTATTAAAACTTATGATTTTTGTAGAGATCTTGCTGATTTTCGTGGTTGTTTGTTAGGCTCTGTTTTGAGGTTGTTTTCTAATGTATTTTGGAAGGTAATTGATGTTATAAATGATGTTTTATCAAACAAATCCAAAATAGGCTTGGGTTCCAAAGTTTTGTATGCTAGAATGGTGGTTTTGTGGTGGTTTTGGTGTTCTGTTATAGCTGGAGGTATAAGGACGTGTTTGTAGTGGTTTTTGGTGTTGATTGATGTTTAGAAATGATTAGAAGTGATAGATCTTGGCTGGACTTTGTTTTGGGAGAGTTTGGAGATTATTTTTATTGCTTTTTGGTAGCCGAAATGAGGTTCTTGAGTAGAGCAGCGAGTTTAGGAGTGTGGCTGGTGATTTCAATGCATGATGATGCATTAATCCTCTGCTCTTATGTGTTATAAACAGGGGATACATCTTCGGACGCCTTTAGTATTTATCTGGGAGCTTAGTTAGCGTTTTGGCGAGCAAGCAAAACATAATCAGTGAGTGCGATTGGTTTTTCAAGTCCTTGAGGGACAAAGAAACAAGGTTTGGGGATTTAGGAAAGGTTTGAAACGCCTTCCTATGTTCGGAAGTAAGTATTGGCTAGATTGCTCTCATATATGTGGTGGTTGCCCCTAAAATGCTTTTACATGCTCATGTTTTAAGATAGATAAATTCCTACTGATTTTATACATGATTTGTAGCATGAGATGATGCTTGAAAAGAGTTCATGAAATACCATGTTGCATTGATGAGTTTTGAGCTTTTGTTTTAAAGCATGGAAAATGTTATGATTTTGAATGAGATGGGAAAACTTTGAGAAATGTTGCATTTAAAATAGTAGGTGAGATGATGTTTTGATATATATATATATATATATTGGCATAGAAGATGAGATACTTACTGGATATAATTGATCGATCAATAGGATGAGAGTGCACCATAAACTAAAAATTCGTACGTGCTCTTTGGATTCAATCCGTAGGGAGAGACCGATGATGGGCATTCCATCGGATAGGACTTGGTGAAATACCCAAGCTTTGTGGCGATGAAAGATTCCGCCATGTGAGTATGGCGATGTAAGATTCCACCGAAAATTATGTTTACTAGACAAGTGAGTAAGGTGATGTGAGATTCCACCGAAAGAATCTAGTGGTTTGAGAATGTTGTCTGCATATCCGAGTAATAATGAGATGTGAAATGCCAATATATTATATGAAAATGCTTTTAATTCACATGTACCTATTGAGTAGATGATTTATGCTATGAGAAATGCATATGAGATTTGTATATGAAATGCTTAAGTTTTCACAAGCATGTGTATGACCTTGCCATGAGATTTGCATTGGTTTAAATGCATGAGATAGAATTGAGGTACATGTGTTTCCAATGGATTTTTGCTTTGAAATGGTTTTCAAGCATGAGATAGAATGAGCATGTTGTAGAAAAAGGCTTTTGAGAAAGTGTTTTGAGTAATGCATTGTTGTGTTGGTTTACTTTAGAGCTTGCCTCACTAAGAAAATGTGCTTACGCTCTCTTTTACCAACAATGCAGATAACTGACGTGTTTTTGGGCAACAAGAAGGTTAAGAACATCCAAGGAAGTGCAATGCTCATGTATGGTGATGTTTTGATACACTTTAGTTTTGATATTTGGCAATGGGTTCTAAGGTTCTACTTGGGAGAAGTATTTTGAACTCCCTAAGTTTGTGGCCTGTTTATGATGGCTTTTATGGGTTGTAAATGGTCATAATGGTTTGGTTGGAGGTTTGCATGCTTATATTTGGTTTTGTGGCTAGGAAGCATGCATATAGATGCAATGTTCTTGTGTTTGATGGCATGCTCTAGCTTAAGTCTCCATATTATGATCACTAATGTCTAGACAAGTTGATGTCATTCAATGGTATGTTTTGTAGCTTGATTGAGTGGGTTAAGAGGTGAAAAACCAGCATTTTCTACTGTTACAGAGCAGGGTGTATCGAAACACCCTTAACTTTTTCGAAACAAGGGCCTGTAATGGCCATAGCATTTCGAAACGGTCTAAGGTGTTTAGGAACATTTTGGCTACTAGAGAAGCCTGTTTCGATACCGGTCTCGGAACGCACCCGAGTACTGAAACAGTCAACACCGTTTCGATACGGTTGTTTCGGTACGAGGGTCTGTGTTTCAAAATTGGTGGCCGTTGGATGGTGTTTTTGAATTGCTTTGAGTTCGCATGTTTTACATTTTAGTCCTGAATGTAGTGTATGTAATTGCTTGAGCTTCGAATGTCCTTTTAAGCTGAAATTTGACAGTGAAGCATGTAATATGATTAATTACATATTGGTAAACTTAAAACATGCAAAGTTCTTATGTTTTCCAAAAATTACATTTTGGTCCCTAAAAGTGTAATTCATATAATTGAGTCCCTAAATGCTTTTCGATCGCTATGCCTTTCTCTCTTATGAATCGTGAGTAATCATATAGGTTTAATTTGTTGGTATCATAGCCATGTTAATGAATAATTGGGGCTTGGTAGGTGGTTATTGTGTGCAATTATGAATGATTGTGATTTTGTGATGAAAGCATGATGTGTGAATATTGACGTATGATTCAATTGAGATGAATTTGTGATGCTATACTTATGAGAAGAATTGTTTTAAAAGATGAACTTGAGTACTTGGATTACTTACCTTATTATGGCTAATTGGATTTATTGTGTTTTTTTCAGTTGCATTGTTTTATTATGGGGCCACGTAGAGAGCTTAGAATCAATACCCATTTCATGGCTGAGAATGAGAATGTAGAGAATGTTAAGGATCTACCTCTTCCTTCCCTGGTGAACCAGCTGGTTGTGGTGGAGCTGAGGTTGGTGCTGGGGTTGCTGGACCCGAGGGATTTCAGGGGCAAGCTGCTCCTGATATGACTGTTCTAATACAAGCTATTGCTGGAGGTTTCCAGACAGTAGTAGTTGGAGCTCATGGAGCCGCACCACAGGATGGTGCTAATGGAAGGTTATCGTTTGAACGTCTTCGCAGTCTGAGAGGGACTGAGATTAGGGGGTTGACACCGGAAGGTTCCGAGTCTTGTTTAGAGAGTACCGAGAGGATTCTTGGACAGTTGAATTGCAACAATGTTCAGAAGCTGGGATGTATTGTGTCCCTGTTGCATGGTGATGTGTACACGTGGTGGACAACCACTATTATGGGAATGAAGGATGATGAAGTGACTTGGACATTCTTTCTCCATGCATTCAAGCGGAAATATTTGGGAGTTCGCTACCTTGATGAGAAAAAGATGGAGTTTATGTCCCTTGTGCAATGGAGCATGACAGTGGCAGAATATGAGATTCAGTTTGTTCGCCTTAGCGAATATGCACATGAGCTGATTCCTAGGAGAGAGAAAGATGTGAACAGTTACGTTATGGGATGGTTGCGGATTTGAAAACTTATATGCTCGCAACCGATAATACAAATTTTGATGTCTTGGTCACTAGAGCCAAGGACATTGAACTGAATCATGGTTTGGCGAGCGAGCAGGAGGATATAGCTTGGGGAAGTGAGCTGTTGAGTGTGATTTTAGTAGAGGTCGCAATTAGAGGCATAAGGATAGAAGGCAACATTATAATGCTAGACGCGGGGTGGTAACCCTGGAAGAGGTCAACAAGGACCAAATGCTTTCTTGAGAACTCCTAAAGGTAGACCATCGGATTTCTGTTTTAATGATGATGGTGTTTTGTGTTTTTGAAGTCAGATAGTGGTGTCGAATGATGTTGAGTTGAGGCGCACTATTTTGACCGAAGCTCATAGTAGTCCTTTTGCTATGCATCCTGGTAGTACAAAGATGTATCGTGATATGAAGGATGAGTACTATTGGGTGGAATTTAAGAAAGGTGTCGCTGAGTACATTAGCAAATGTATGGTTTGTCAGTGGGTTAAGGCTGAACATCAGTTTCCTTGAAGGTTGTTGCAGCCGTTAAGGATCCCTGAATGGAAGTGAGAGAGGATCACCATGGACTTTGTGTCTGGTTTGCCTCTATTGCCATGAAAGAAGAATTTTGTTTGGGTGATTGTGGATTGCCTTACGAAGTGTGCGCATTTCTTTCCTGTGCATACTACATACACCTAGGATAAGCTTGCGAAGTTGTACATTGCTGAGATTGTACATTTGCATGGTGTACCAAAGTCTATAGTGTCGTAAAGAGATCCGAGGTTCACCATAAGGTTTTGGGAGTGTTTGCATCAAGCTTTGGGTACGCGACTAAATTTCAGTACTTCTTATCATTTGCAAATGCGTTGCGTGTAAAAGAGTCTATCGCAATTGTAGTGCAAGTGTACACGACGCAAGTAGTAAAGTGATACGAAGTATCGGATATCGTCTCCATAGGGATTGGGCTAATGACTTCACCTTGTTTACTGCACGAAAGTAAAGGAAATGATTAAGAGTTGTCACGAGAATAATAAAGTAAAAACGTAAATAAAAGGATTGAGAAATCAAGATAGAGAGAATGGGCTGGTATTGAATTGCTCAGTAGTGCAGGTATTGAATTGCTTAAGACTTCCAGTTCTGCCGTCGCGCCCGTCGCCGACAGCACCTGTCGCGGTGGCTGTTCATTAGCTGTCGCGGTAGCGAACACTAACTCCGTACTTAAAGCTTGGCAAGAATCCCAGATCTGCCTTGCCCTGTCCCTAGGCACAAGTCTGTCGATGATCACGTCTTTGATGATACCTCCCGGCGTGAATCGAATGATGAACACCGATGTGTATGAATTCTTCCTTAGCCACTTAACCTCGCCCTATCCCTAGGCACGAGATGGTTCAACTATAAACTAGAGAACGCGCTCTTATCTCTTTCGTATACTTAACTCTCTCGATGCTAAGTAAATGGATAACCTCACAATGCTCTCCCGATGCTCTTGCAAGATATTAAAACCAAGATAAAAGAACTTGAAGTTTATTTTATTGAACTTGAAAAATCCTAAAACAATGCAACCCTTGCAACTACTTTACAAAACAACCCGTAGCCCTAGGGGGAATTTAGAACATGTCGGTGACGGGTGGACGGCAGGGGTTTGGTTTTGGTTATGGGGTAATCGGTTATGCCCAAGGTTTAATCTATGCCCTTATATAAGCTTTGGGCTCAAGTTATCTAAGGTAACAAGGATTACAACTTTAATTAAAAGTAAGATTCTAATAAAGTCTAAATCTCTAAAGTCTCCTACTTTCCAGCGCATCCTTGTTTCTAGGAATTTCCTCTCTTTGAGCTTTGGCTTGACATATCTTTTGATCCGGGGCTTGGAAAAATATTTGGCTTTCACACGACAGACGAGCAAATTTTTCTCTATCTATCGAGGTCCACTTTACTTTTTCTCTTCATAAGTCTGCTGTCACCATGCTGTCACGACAGGTCCATGACAGGTTCGTCTTCTTCGGCTGCTTGTCCAGTTCAGCTTTCCTGCTTATCTGCCCTGCGCCTGCCTTCATCGTTAACCATGGCAGCTACCTGCAAAATATGCCATCTTTTAGTAGAATCCGTGCCTTTTATATAATTGTGATGTTTTATTGAAAACTAACCTAAATGCAATGCAATGATGATTGAATGCAGCAGAAATATGGGTTAAAAAAGGTGTAAATAATAGAACTTTTACACACTCAACACACCCCCAAACTCAAGTTTTTGCTTGCCCTCAAGCAATGAAGACTTAAAAGAAAAATGAAAATTTTTGTGTTGGCCTTCAAACAGTGAACTGTCCCTTACCTGTCGCTCATTCTCTATGGCGGCAGCAACCTGTCGGAAAGATTAGGATCTGTCCGGAGTCTCCCTATAGCTCTCGTGCAGTGTGTGCATGCTTGTGAACAGTTATATGCTAAGACGCTCTTAGTTTCACTAGAATTTTCAACTCTTTAACTCGAATTTTTATGCCAAAGTTTACTTTCTTGAAGACACATTTTCATGCTTCTTTTCTATTTTTCAAGCTAAATTTTTACTAGAGCCAGTTTCGGGCACCTCTAGTTTACTAGAGCCGGTTTCGGGCACCTCTAGTTAGCTTCCTAGAGCCGGTTTCGAGCACCTCTAGGTTTAAATTTCTTTTGCTAAACTTCTTTCCTAGAGCCAGTGTTAGGCACCTCTAGGGGCTATTCAAGTTCTAAGTATCCTATTCTAGTTTGGCTAAAAGAAATCTAAGCAATATAACAGTCACAAAAGTGTTTAAGTTTTCAGAACTATAGAAAGGCTCTAAACTTTTCCTTAACCTGTCCTAAAGATGCTGCTACGACAGAGCTGTCATGACAGGTAAGCTAACTTCACAGTTTTAAGCCAACAGTTTATATTTTTTGATTTTTTTAAAGAACTTAAATAAATAAATAACACAACAATTAATAAAAAGACTTAAGACTCCATTAATGATGGAGGGTTGCCACCCCCAAACTCGAGGGTTGCATTGCCCTCAATGCAAAATGACATGAAAAATAAAGAAAAACAAGAAAAATAAAAGTACATCACAAAAGATAAGGCAGGCAGTAGTAAAGGAAAAATATAAACTTAAATTTTCAGTCGTTGTCCTCGCTGCTGCTGCTGAGACGGATCTGACGGCGGCGTCTTGGCTGTGGAGGAGGTTGGGCAGGTGCAGGGGCAGACTGCTCCACAAGCTGGATGTCGGAACTGCTGCCACTGTCCCAAGTGCTGCTGGTGGTGGTGCTAGCTGTGGGCATCCGCTTCCTGTCTGCCACGTGCTTTATCCTCTTGACAGGCGTAAACTCTCTCTCCAAATTCCTCCTGATCAGAGGGCTGTCATCGGAGGCAGGCCTTTTTGTTCCTCTGGCAGAGGTGTCGGCCGGTGGACTGCCTGCTGCCGTCGGGGCAGGTGATGGGGTGGAAGCAGTCGAGTGGGAATGTGGGGAGACAGGTGGTGTGGGTGTGTGGACAGGGGAGGGGATATGGAAATAATGGGCAGGAAATGTAGGGAATTGAACATCGGGAAAATTTAATGTTTGGGTAATGAAGTTTACCGTCGAGTTAGAGAAGTCCCGAATGAACGTCATCAATCCCATTTGTCTCTCCTCTACTCGTTGTAGCGCAGCAAGGATGAGGGCAGACTAGTCTGTCGGAGCGGCTGCGACGGCAGGTTCAGGGACAGGCTCCTTTGATGATTCTTCTGGGGAGCTGGCTGGATTGAAAGATGAGACAGGTGTAGCTACTACCAACTCCATGAGGCTGTTGATGTTGTTGTCTGTCCAGGATGCTGTCCCTCATATAACGGTCCACATTGATAGGCCTGTCGTGCATGATGGAATGAATAAGGGCGAGCCGCTGCCGATTGACTGTCGTGTGGTGGGACGAAGGCATGATACGCTTTTTGATGAAAGCGTTCCAAAGTTTGGCTTCCGGGAGGAGCCGCCCCCTGTTGACGGAGTGGGGGTTCTTTGTGCTGGTTGTCCATGATGTTCCCTCCTCTGTCAACTCTACCATGACAACATCATAAGCGGCAGCATCGAGGGTGTCGAGAAATTTCTGGTGGGCATCGTCATCGGGGCCAAAGTAGAGGCCAAACATGTGGTTGATGCTGTCGGCAGTGAATGGCACCTGAACACCTCGAACGATGACAGATGTCGCCGTTCTGCTGTCTATGGCGGCATAAAACTCCCGGACTAATGTGTCGTTTAGCTCTGCCGGTTGTTCAGCAAAGTGCTCCCATAGTTGAGCCGTGATGGCCTTTACGATGAACGACCGGAGTCCCATGTTGGGTGCCTTTCGGATGTACACGAAACCACGTTCCTCCCATAATTCCTTTGTGGCGAAGGGCGTCGCTGCTGCTGGTGAAGAGCCTGAGGCAGCACTACGGCGGGTCTGTCTAGACGACATATTAGTTGCAAGGGTTGTGAAAAATAATGAAAGCAAATGAAAATAAGAGGAGAGAGCAAGTAAGAATAAGTAGAAGTGAGGAAAAATGAAAGGGGAAACGGGGATTTATAGCGGTCGAGTATCTGCCCATTTAATGCTGTAACGGCAGGCGTGAATAACGGGGCGACGGATGGGATTTAGCGTGTCTGACGGGTCTGACACGCATTTATGCGTCTGTTACGCGTCTGCCACACGCTTCTGCGTCTGCCGTGTCAGTCTGTTGACAGCCTGTCATATCCATCTGCGGCGGCAGCCGAAATGACAGGTTTCCATAAATGGGCTTTATTGGGCTGATGGATGGGCGGTGGGCTTGGGTCACTTCACCTTTTCTTCTTGACTCCTTTATTTCCTAAAAACTGAAATTATAAAAACAAAACATTATTCGAATAAAATAAACCTAATTTCCTAATAATAATAAATAAATAAATAAAATAAATAAAAATAAAAATTAGGTTAAATTAGGGATGCCTTGTGGGGCATCACCTAAAGTAACCACTTCCTGTATTCCTGGGGCTTCAGTCCCCTGATAATGCTTGAGGCGTTGTCCATTGACTTTGAATTGGTGCCCGTCCTTTAATGATTGAATTGTAATGGCACCATGGGGAAAAACTTGAACCACTTGGAACGGGCCAGACCATCTAGATTTGAGCTTCCCTGGAAAGAGTTTCAACCTAGAATTAAACAACAACACAAGCTGCCCTGGGCAGAACTGTCGTGGCAGCAACTTCTTGTCATGCCACTTCTTAGTATTTTCCTTGTAAATCCTTGCATTGTCATAGGCCATTGTCCGTATTTCATCGATCTCATTCAAATCTAACAGCCTTTTCTGGCATGCCTTGTCCAAGTCCATGTTTACTGCCTTAATTGCCCAATATGCTTTGTGCTCGATCTCGACAGGCAAGTGACAGGTTTTCCCATAAATCAGTCGAAATGGAGACATGCCCAATGGAGTCTTGAAAGATGTCCTGTATGCCCATAATGCATCATTCAGAAGTAAAGACCAATCTTTCCTAGTTGGTTTAACCATCTTTTCAAGAATGTTCTTCACTTCCCTGTTGGAAATATCAGCCTGTCCATTGGTCTGTGGGTGGTATGCTGTCGCGATCCTGTGCTTGACACCATATTTCTTTAAGGCGGCAGCAATTACCCTGTTACCGAAATGTCTCCCTTCATCACTGATAATCGCTATAGGGATGCCAAATCTAGAAAAGATGTTTTTGTGCAAAAACTTTTGGACCGTTTTGGCATTATTCTTTTGAGTTGCGATTGCTTCTACCAACTTGGAGACATAATCCACTGCGAGGAGGATGTAAAGATTTCCCCACGAAGATGGAAAGGGCCCCATAAAATCAATCCCCCAAACGTCGAAGATCTCGACTTCTAGGATATTCTGCAGTGGCATCTCGTTTCTCCTCGAGATGTTACCTGTCCGCTGGCACCTGTCACAGTTCTTGTAAAAGTTCTGTGCATCTTTATACAGTGTCGGCCAGTAGAACCCTGACTGCAGCACCTTGGCAGCAGTTTTGTTTCCTCCTAAGTGTCCTCCATATTGTGAAGCATGACAGTGATGGAGAATGTCTTCTTGCTCTTCTTGTGGTACACATCTCCTTATAACCTGATCTGCGCACATTTTGAAAAGAAGAGGTTCGTCCCAATAATAATGTTTAACATCATTTTGAAACCTCTTCCTGGCTTGATAATTAAGATCAGAAGGTAATATTCCGCTAACTATAAAATTAACGAAATCAGCATACTAGGGAAGGTTAGAAGACTTACCTGCCGCCAAGGCTGTCGCGACAGCGATTGCGGCAGCAAAGAGCTGCTCATCTGGGAAGGTCTCCAGTATGTGTGTATCATCAATGGGCAGACTCTGTCCCGTATCCAACCTCGACAAGTGGTCTGCCACCTGATTTTCTGTCCCCTTTTTGTCTTTGATCTCAAGGTCGAACTCTTGTAATAGCAAGATCCATCGTATCAACCTAGGCTTTGCGTCCTTCTTTGCGAACAAGTATTTGAGGGCAGAATGGTCGGTGTGTACTATTACTTTCGTCCCAAGTATATATGAATGAAACTTGTCGATGGAGAACACCACAGCTAACAGCTCCTTTTCTGTGGTGGTATAGTTCACTTGGGCGTCATTTAAAGTTTTGCTAGCATAGTATATGACGTGAAACATCATGTCTCTGCGCTGCCCAAGTGCTGCCCCGACAGCATAGTCACTAGCATCACACATAATCTCAAACGGCTGTGTCTAGTCTGGTGGCTGTACTATGGGGTTGTCACTAGCTTTTCCTTCAGAACCTTGAATGCTTCAGTACATTCATCATTAAAGTCAAAGGGTCGGTTTTGCTCTAAGAGATGACATAGGGGCTTCGTGATTTTTGAGAAATTCGCGATAAATCTTCGATAAAAACCAGCATGCCCTAAAAAAACTCCTAATGCCCTTGACTGTTGTTGGCGGCGGCAGCTTCTCAATTACCTCTATTTTGGCCCTGTCGACTTCTATCCCACGGCAGCTAATCTTATGGCCAAGGACTATCCCCTCATCCACCATAAAGTGGCATTTTTCCCAATTTAAAACAAGATTAGCTTTTTCACATCTTTCAAGTACCTTTTGTAAGTTGCTGAGGCAGCTCTCAAAATCATCTCCAAAGACGGAAAAATCATCCATGAAAATCTCAAGGAAGTCCTCTACCATGTCGGAGAATATGGCCATCATGCACCTTTGGAAGGTGGCAGGTGCATTACAGAGTCCAAACGGCATCCTCCTAAACGCGTATGTTCCGTAGGGGCATGTAAAAGTCGTTTTCTCTTGGTCCTCTGGTGCAATAGCAATTTGATTGTAACCTGAGTAACCATCAAGAAAACAATAGTAAGGTTTACCCGCTAATCTATCAAGCATTTGATCAATAAAGGGTAAAGGAAAGTGGTCCTTTCGGGTAGCTTTGTTAAGCTTCCGATAGTCCATACAAACCCTCCAACCGGTCACAGTCCTGGTTGGGATTAGCTCATTGTTTTCATTGGTCACCACGGTCATTCCTCCTTTCTTGGGAACGCATTGCACCGGGCTCACCCATTTGCTGTCGGAGATGGCGTAAATAATTCCAGCATCTAGCCATTTAATGATCTCCTTACGCACTACCTCCTTCATCGCATGGTTTAGCCGCCATTGGGCATCTATAGTCGGCTTATGATCTTCCTCAAGGAGGATTTTGTGCATGCATAACGCCGGACTAATGCCTTGAATGTCTGCTATCGTCCATCCAATCGCCCTCTTGTGCTGCCGTAACATGTCGATTAGCTGTCGTTCCTGTTCCTGCGGCAGCTTAGCAGAGATGATTACGGGCAACGTTTTATTTGAACCGAGAAAAGCATATTTAAGCTGCCCTGGCAGGGGCTTTAATTCTAAGACAGGTGGTTCAACAGTAGATGGCTTTTGGATTAAATGGTTATCCGAAGTATAATTCAAAGGTTCGAATAACTTACATGGACGATGGCCTAACCAGTTTACCTCTTCTTGACCTTCAGTGTCAGATGTATCGGATTTAGAGGAGTTGCTGTCGTCGGTGTTGTCGTCGTCACTGTCGTGACAGGGCTGTAGGTGGCTGTCGCAGCAGTGACCAAATTTTATATCACGGCAGCCCGACCTGATGCAGGGTTGATCAAAGGTCACCTCAATGATGGCCTTACATTCCTCGTCCACATCAGCATGTTTCATTGCTTGGAGAACATTCAACTTAATTTCTTGATCGTTCACGCGCATAGTGAGTTCTCCTTTCTCCACATCAATCAATGATGTTCCCGTGGCTAAGAAGGGTCACCCAAGGATGACTGGTGCGTTCTCATCTGCCTCACAATCTAAAAATAAGAAAGTCAGCAGGAAAAATAAGCTTATCCACTCTTACCAAAATATCTTCAATTTTTCCCTCAGGGTGAACGTAAAAGCGGTCGGCTAGCTGTAGAGTGACTGTCGTGGGCCGCGCCTTCCCAATACCTAATTTCTGAAAAACAAATTTGGGCATTAGATTAACACTAGCACCTAGATCACAAAGTGCCTTACCCATAAATTTGTCGCCGATTACACAAGGTATGATGAAGCTCCCCGGATCCTTCTTTTTCTGGGGCGGCTGCCTATGAAGAATACTCATGCAACCTTCTTGCATCCTTACCGTTTCAAATTCCCCAAGTTTAGATTTTTTTGACATAACATCCTTGAGAAATTTAGCATAACCGGGCATCTCCCTAACAGCATCTAACAACGGAATATTAATATGAACCTGTTTAAAAATATCATAAATCTTTTTAAGTTGAGATTCATGCTTAGCTTGCTGTATCCGTTGAGGAAAAGGTGGTGGAGGACGATAATCAGCAATACGCCCTTCCCACTGCATGCGAATCTGAGGACGGTAATCTTCTTTTTTCTCCTCTGTCGCTTCTGCTGTCGTGATAGGCTCATCGGCAGCAGTCTGTTTATCACCTGTCAGGGCAGCTTCCTCGGCAGGTTTATCCAGGGCAGGTTCCTTGTCTGTTTCAGCTTCTTTTTCCGGCCCAGGTAACTTTTTCCCACTCCTAGTAGTAATCGCTTTACATTGCTCGTGAGGGGGTGGTCTGGTAACACCTGTTCCGAAACAGGTTGCCCAGATTGAAGCACATTTGCTAGTTTTTCATGCAATTGACCTATCAAACATGCTCCGAAAGCTACTAAACTTTACCAGCAAGTCATACAACATACAATGAACATAATTGCATCAACCAATCATCAACATTGCATCAAATATGAAAATCCCCAAATCTATAGGCATGCTTCCTACTTAGCAAACCATCCAAGCAACATTATTCCAAAAACATCCCATAATGGCCAATTACAAAGACCATCATTAACAACAACATATATCCAACTTAGGGAGTCCAAAACATCTCCCAAACAACAACAACATAGGTTCCCCATTGCCAAATTACCAAAAGCTAATAGTGTTTAAGAAACTTTCACCATACATGAGCTTTGTTCACCACTTGGATTCTTCACCACCTTGCTGACCTCAAATGCACTTTAATGCTCTGCATTATTGGTTTAAGAAAAGAGAGAGCGTAAGCAAAAGCTTAGTGAGGAATGCTCAATAAAACCACACAATAATGCATTTTCAAAACACATTTATAAACCTTATTCCAAACATCATTTACACATGCTCATAAGCATATAAAACATGCATCTCATGCATCAACTTCATAACATGTCATATTGGCAACAAGTGATACATTTCACATAAGATTCACACATGGACTTTTAAACACCATTGTGATCTTACAATAACCAAGGACCACACATGGACTTTTAAACACCATTGTGTCCTTAACCCCATGGACTTTTAAACACCATGGCCCATGGACTTTTAAACACCATGGCAAGGACCACACAAGGACTTTTAAACACCTTTGTGTCCTTAACAATAACCATCCAAGGACTTTTAAACACCTTGATGTTCTTAAATAACAAGGCTTACACAAGGAATTTTAACCACCTTTGTAACCTTAACCAAGGACCAATCATGGACTTTTAAACACCATATTGTCCTTAAATAAACAAGACTCATCCAAGGAATTTTAACCACCTTGATGATCTTAACCAAGAACCAACCATGAACTTTTAAACACCATGTTGTTCTTAAATAAACAAGGCTCACACAAGGACTTTTAACCACCTTTGTGACCTTAACATCACTTGCCAATATGCATCATTAATCAACAATAATCCACTGTTTTAAAGCATTTACTCAAGCCATAAACATCATGCATCTTTAAGCATTAAACCTCATTACATCAATGTTCAAAAACAAGGATCTCTTACCTTGAGCATCCTTCAACACATGGCTTAAAATCTCAGCAACTAACATGCTTAATCATGCTTTGAAAACAGAATTTAAAACATGCAAACAACCACATTGCATACAACCAAAACCATGGTTCATCATCAAGAGAGTTTTTCCGAAAACTTACTCTTGAGCTTAGCTAAGTTGCTTAGACTTAAACTAAGCTCCCAAACCTTCAAAACATTGGTTTCAAAGCCGAAAACCAAAATCCACTCACTGATTCCGTTTCGCCTCTTGCCGAAACACTAATCAAGCTTCCGGATCACCACCACTTAGATCCAAAGATGACTCCCCTGTTTTCAACACATCAAAGCAGAGGATTAATGCATCATCATGCATTAATATCTTCAATGAAAGCACCTAAACCTGCTGCTCTCGTCCACACTCCATTTTCGGCCATCAAACACAACCGAAAATGCATCCAAACAACTCCACAACATTACCTAGCCATGATCCATCAAAACTAAACATTCTTAAACATCAATAAACATCCAAAAAGGACCTAACATCATCCTTATACCTCCAGCAACAACAGATCCACAAGATCACTCCAAAAACAACCAAGAATCACAAGCTAAACTTAGGAAATTCAACCTATCCGGGATTGCATTAATTAAAACTCAATTTCTCATCAATTTAACATTCATTTAACATCAAATTGACACCTTAAAACACAGCCCAATCAGATCATACGAAAATTCATCAAAAATCACCAAATCTTGCATTTTAAGCCAAGAATCAAGATTTCAACCATAAAACCTTTTATAAATCATCAATTAAGGATTGAGAACTTAGGAATTTCAGTAAAGAACTGAGAGTTTAGAGGAGAAGGACGTTCTTACCTCCAAACTTGAGTTTTCTCCCTTTTAGAATCAAAAAGCTTGAAGATCCAATTAGCAAATGGTGAGGTTTTGTTGATGAGATGCTTAGCAATCAAAAGAAAATTGAAAAGATGTGTTTAGGTGACAAAATCATAGGAAAAAATCTGGAGAAAAGATGTTTGGCTTGAGAGAAAAGATGAGAGAATGAAAATGGAAAATGGAAAAGTTAGTTGGAAATTAGGAAAATATCTTCCCTCTCTTTTCTTTTATTTAAAAACCACTAAGTAAATCATTTAATATCTTAGAAAAATCTGGAGAAACTCCCTTTGGGTAAATAGCTCCTTAAATATTCAAAGTTTCAATCCTTTTTAAAACAGTCACGCAGTTTTCAAAAATTACATTTTGGTCAGTAACCAAAATGTCACCCTTCCAAACCTCATTTTTTAAAATTGATTTCACAGTTCACTTATATATATTAAAAGAAGAATTTAGAACATTTTTCCATATTTTTAATGCAACCCGAACTAGGCTTTTCTAATTTCACCTTTATATATTCGAACAGCACTTTGACCGAACAGGTCCAAACCCAAAACTTCTAAGCCCAAAACCGGGGCATTACAGTCCTCCAACATCAACGAGACAACGCTTCCCAGCTTACAAGCATAATCACACCCTTCCTGATCCAAAATCAGAACTACACTGGCTAACCAAGCCCCGAACGTCTCAGGTGTCGAACCATGATACTCCACAACTCCTAAATCATGTAAACGTTGTTTCGACAAACCCGCACATCCCACAGCCAGCACATCTATAGGCCTCACTTTCGCCACAGCTTGAGATGTTCCCAACACCTCTTGAACAACAGGTGATGAACTATCCACCACAGAACCAGCTTCTTCCTCCTGCCTTACTACCTCAACACCAGGCAAAGAAGACTGAGGTACAACACCTCCAATAAAAGGTGAATTCCACGCCTTAACAACCTGCCCTAAGGCAGCAACCATTTCACCTAACTGCCATTCTTTCATCGATTTCACCATGCTATAAACAACAAAACAATCACAATAAAACAAACAAATCGATCAGACCAGCTTTAAGCAAGGATTCAAACTCCAACTCCAAAATAACACAATAGCTATAATAATAAGGCAATGGGTATCCCGAATCCTCCCCTTTTACATGACATAACAGTCAATAAAAACATGGATATCACAACATCAAGCATATCAAACAACATATTCGATCATGCTCTCATCAAACAACAACCACTCGCAACAGCATAACATCATCAATATCATGCCCATTACACTTACATCATTCATAAAATCAGCTCATAACACCAGCACAACATCAGCACAAATCCACATTAACTCAACGAAGATTCACAATAAAAAAGCATGCTTAAAAACATCAACAATTCACTTAAAAACACGCATTCTAACCAACTTCCAACCACACGTCAGAACAAACATCAAACACATATTACAACAACTTACCATTTCCCAAAGCATTCGCAACTCAGCTCTGATACCACCAAATGTAACCCCCTTAACCCGGCCTAGACGGTTGACCCGAATTAAGAAGATCACACGGGGAAAACCAAAGTCA
Source organism: Hibiscus tridactylites (assembly GCA_958450335.1). Classification (NCBI taxonomy): domain Eukaryota; kingdom Viridiplantae; phylum Streptophyta; class Magnoliopsida; order Malvales; family Malvaceae; genus Hibiscus; species Hibiscus tridactylites. The sequence continues at coordinate 18,129,638 of OY288278.1, read as the reverse complement.
ACCCGAAAGTCAACCTTGATTAACGACCCTTTTTGGAACCAAAATCTTGAAAATCCAACTAGCAATTGGTGAGGTTTTGTTGATGAGATGATTAGAAATCAAAAGAGAATTGAAAAGAGGTGTTTAGGTGACAAAATCAGAGAGAAAAGTTCTGGAGAAAGATGTTTGGTTTGAGAGAAAATGAGAGAAAAGGAAAATAGAAGATTTGAGAGAAAAGTTAGTTAGAAATAGGAAAATATCTTCCCTCCACTTTTCTTTTGTTTAAAAATCAGAAATAAATCATTTAATATCTTAGAAAAATCTGGAGAAACTCCTTTTGGGTAAATAGCTCCTTAAAGATTCAAAGTTTCAATCCTTTTTAAAATAGTCACGCAGTTTTCAAAAATTACATTTTGGTCACTAGCAAAAATGTCACCCTTCCAAACCTCATTTTGTAAAATTGATTTCACAGTTCACTTATATATATTAAAAGAGGATTTTAGGACATTTTTCCATATTTTTAATGCAACCCGAACTAGGCTTTCCTAAAATTCACCTTTAATATTCGAACCGCACTCTGACCGGTCCGGTCCAAACCCAAAACTTCTAAGCCCAAAATTGGGGCGTTACAAGCCGCTTGTGCACCCTTATAAGGGTTTTGAACTGCTGGGGTAGGAGCTTGAGCATGACAATGTATCCTTCTTTGAACTCTAGGGTCCTTCTTTTCTTGTCTGCCCACTTCTTCATCCTCTTGGTTGCCTTGTGTAAAGATGCTCGAGCAAGCTCATTTTGCTCGTGCCATGACTTGGCAAGCTTGTAGGCTGCGGGGATCTTCCCTTCATAGCGCGTGGCAAGGGAGAGCGGTGTGGTCGGTTGGTGTCCCAAGACAATCTCGAAGGGACTTCGATTGGTGGCTTCGCTCCTCTGTAGGTTGTAGGAGAACTGAGCAACGACGAGAAGCTTAGCCCAATCTCTTTGATTAGCACTAACGTAGTGCCTTAAGTGCTGCTCCAAGAGAGCATTAATGCGCTCGGTTTGCCCGTCACTCTGGGGATGGAAGCTTGTTGAGAAATTAAGGTCGGGCCCTAGCATCTTGAAGAGTTCGATCCAAAACCTCCCTGTGAACCTTGGATCCCGATCGCTCACAATGTTGCTTGGTACGCCCCATAACTTGACCACGTTGTGGAGAAAGAGCCTTGCTGCCTCGTCGGCTATGCAATCAGGGGATGTTGCAATGAAGGTGGCATACTTGCTGAATCGGTCCACCACAACCATTATGCTTCCAAACCCTTATGACTTAGGAAGACAAGTGATGAAGTCCATAGAGACACTCTCCCAAGGCTTGTCGGGTACGGGCAGAGGATCTAAGAGCCCTCCTGGTTGTTGTTGGACAACCTTGTCTTGTTGGCACACAAGACAAGTCCTCACATACTCTTCCACATCATCGTGCATTTGAGGCCAATAGTAGTTGGACTTTAAGAGTGCAAGAGTACGACGCATACCTGGATGCCCGGCCCATAAGGAGTCGTGACACTCCTTGATCAGCTCCTTGCGTAGGTTGTCCCACTTTGGCACATAGAGACGGTTGCCTTCGTTGTAGAGTAGCCCATCACTCACCCAAAACCATTGGGTCTTCCCCTCGTTGGCTAGTGCAATGATGCTCTTGGCAAGGGGCTCCTGGTGTAGACCCTCCTTGATCCTATCAAGAAGTGGACTGGTGGCTTGGCTTAGTGCTGCGAGCTCTGCCTTTCTACTTAGTGCATCGGCGACTACATTTGCTTTGCCCGGCTTATACTGTAGGATGTAGTCGAACTCGGATAGGAAATCTTTCCACCTAGCTTGCTTTGGGCTAAGTTTCTTCTGAGTTTGAAAGTAGCTTGTTGCTACATTGTCGGTGAGGATCATGAACTTAGCCCCTAGGAGGTAATGTCGCCACACCCTGAGGAAATGAATGATGACAGTCATCTCTTTTTCTTGCACGGTGTAGCGCCTCTCGGTGTCGTTGAGCTTCCGACTCTCGTAGGAGATCGGATGCACATCTTGTATAAGAACCCCTCCTATAGCAAAATCCGATGCATCGGTGTGCAACTCGTAAGGCTTGGTGTGGTTGGGCAAGCTCAATACTAGCTCCCCACAAACTACGTTCTTCAAGTCTTCAAAGGCCTCTTGGCAGGCTGGTGACAACACCAATGGCTTGTTCTTCTTCAAGAGCTCGGTTAAGGGTGTTGCTCTTGCTGAATAACCCTTGATGAATCGGCGATAGTAGTTTACCAGTCCGAGGAAGGATCGTAGCTCATGTACCTTGGTGGGTGGCACCCACTCTTGAATGGCTCACACCTTTCCATCCTCCATCATTAGCTTCCCATCCTTGATTCGGTGCCCTAGGAACATGACTTCGGGCTTTACAAAGGAGCAATTCTCCTTCTTGATGAAGAGCTGGTTCTCTTGCAGAACCTTGAACACTTCCCTTAGGTGTTCAACATGTTCCTTAAGGGTCTTGCTATACACCACAATGTCGTCAAGGTAGACGACCACAAACCGATCGAGGTAGGGATGGAAAAGCTTGTTCATCAAGGTGCAAAAAGTTGCTGGGGCATTGGTTAGTCCAAAGTGCATGACTAGAAATTCATAAGAACCATACCTTGTGACGCATGGGGTCTTGGGCTCATCCCCTTCCGCAATGCGCACTTTTTAGTATCCCGATTGAATATCCAACTTGGAGAAGTATCGTGCATGCCCGAGCTGGTCAAATAGATCTGAGATAAGAGGGATTGGATACTTTTTCTTGATAGTGACCTTGTTGAGTGCTCGGTAGTCAATGTACATCCTTAGCGAACCATCCTTCTTCTTTTGGAAAAGAACTGGTGCCCCAAATGGTGCCTTGGATGGTCAGATGAACCTTGCATCGAGCAGCTCTTTGAGTTGTCTCCTTAATTCCTCCAACTCTGGGGGTGCCTTGCGGTAAGGCCCCATGGCTGGTGGCTTAGTCCTGGGTTCCAACTCGATCTTGTGATCTACTTCTCTTCTTGGTGGTAGCCTTCGGGGTAGCTCGGGTGGTGCAACGTCCTTGAACTCATCAAGCACTTGTGCTACCTCCCTTGGAAGTTCTTCGTCGGGCATGGCCTCTTCTTCATCATACTCACTAAGGATGGCCAAGTAGCTTTCCTCGTTCCTCTTGATGCCCTTCTTGAACTGCAAGGCATAGAGTACTTTGGCATCTTGCTTGGTGGCCCTGGTCGTCGACACCATGCAAGCTTGGTTGCCATCCATGATGCACATGCTATTAGCAAAGGGCACTGGGAATGCTTTGACTTGATCAAGGAGCTCAAGCCCTAGGACAATCTTGAAATCGTCCATCGGCACTACAGAAAAGTCTATGTGCCCTAACCATTTTCCCACAACGGTCCTAACCCCTCGTGCGATCCCATGGATGGGCTTGCGGCGGAGTTGACTACTTTGATGGATCCGCCTCCTCCTACGACTTTAAGGCCTAGTCTCTTAGCTTCTTCTAAAGAGACAAAGTTATGAGACGCACATGTGTCGAACATTGCCCTCGATGCTTTCCCATTGACGGTGACGTCTACATAGAGCAATCCCTTGGCTTCGATCTTAGGGGCGGGTTGGATAACATTGAGTAGTTGCATCGACCCCATCTTGACACCTTCATCCTCTTTGTCGGTGTCACCTCTTTCTTGATGCTTCGCAAGGAGCGAGTTGAGGGCTTGCCTTTGCGGGCACTCTCGGACGCAATGGTCTCCATCACAAATGAAGCACTTGTTGGATGAAGGTCGCCTCGCGCCTCGAGTGTCTTTAGCTTTGCCTTTATCCTTGCCTTTCCACGAATACAAGTCTTTGTGCTTGGAGGCATTGTCTTCATGGTGTCCCTCCTTGCGATGGCTTTTGTCTCCCCCACCTTTGGCATGGCCACCTTTCTTGTCCTTCGACTTGGTGGACTCATTGTTGCTAGAGTATTCAACAAGGCTTTCTGCTACGACAATGGCATCGTCTAGGTTTTGAACTCCTCGTCGCTTGAGCTCGGTCTTGGCCCATTGTTGGAAGCCATCCATAAAGTTGAAAAGGGAGTCTTTGTCGGAAAGATTGGGGATTTCTAGCACTAGGGTGGTGAACTCCTTTACATAGTCACGGATGCTCCTCGACTGCTTGAGCCTTCGCAATCATGCCCTCGCCTCATCTTCGGCATTCTCTGGGTAGAATTGCCTTTTAAGCTCCTTCTTGAAGTCATCGAAGGTAGTCATGGTGCACGTGCCCTTCTCCACATCACTACGCCTTCTCCTCCACCAAAGCATAGCGGTGTCGGTGAGGTAAACTGAGGCGGTTTGGATCTTTGCGGCCTCCTCCACGATTCCCACTGCAACTAGATACTGTTCCAAGCAATACAAGAAGTTGTCGACTTCTTTTGCATTGCGTGCACCCGAGAAGGTCCTAGGTTTGGGCACCTCGACCTTCCTAGACTCATAAGTAGTGCTTGGCCCGGTGGCCATGGCTCGCTTGCACAAAGCAAGGTCACCTTGCAAGATCTCAATTTGAGTATGAGAATGAGCAAGCTCTTGTTGGAAAGAGTCACGTACCTTCGAGAGCTCCCCCATTAGGAGATCGCACCTACCACATTCTCCTCCATGTGGGTAAGACGGGTCTCCAAGCTAGAGAGCAAGACCTTGGACTTGGCCTTAGGCCTTGTCTCAATAGGCTCAACCATCTCCTTGCGCCCTCGGTCATGCACAACTTTCGTGTCGGATTAGCTAACGGTTTGACCTTTGCCTGTTTTTGCCATATCCCGAGTCTCGTAACTTGCTCTGATACCAACTGTCACGGACTAATTCTCTCAAACTCGATCTGTGCGGCGTTAGCAAGTCTTGATGATGCTAACCAACCTTGATCCTTCATGCAACGCACTGGCTAACAAAGAACACAAGAGAAGGCTAAGAGTTTACAAGTAAGAAACTTGTATTGAACTAAGGAAGCTTTACAAAGTATGCTTTACAAGAAGGCTTAACTGGCTAAATGCTTGAGTGAGTACAAAATGAAGGGGGTGGCCCTATTTATAGGTTCCCACCTCCTCAATGGACGGTTGAGATCGATTTGATCCAACGGTCCAAATGTTGCCTCCCAAAATATCACCTAAGAGAGTACACTAATCTAGAGAGTTCTACATATGTGTATACATATCTACATGTATCCAAAAGGTTCTAGAGAGCTCTAGGGTCTTCCAGAGTTGTCTCGAGCTTTCCCGAGTCTTCTCGAGCCTTATGGGTCCTCTTGGGTGTGTCTAGACTTGGAGAGAACGTCCTGGACCTTTCTAGAACGTTGTGGCATGTCTCTAGAGTTTTCATGGCCGTCCTAGGCCTTTATAGTGCCTTCCTTGGTGCTAGATTGCCTCAAAAGGGTCCAAGGGTGGCAAGAACCTCGGTTTGGATTTTAGGGAAAAATGGCGGGGTGTGACATTACGCTCTCTTTTACCAATAATGTAGATAATTGAGGTGTTTTCGGGCATCCAGAAGGTTATGAACATCCAAGGAAGTGCAATTGCTTGAGCAAGAAGGTTAAGAACATCCAACGAAGGGTGGGTGTTCTGATTCAATTGATCGTTGGATGCTGATTTGAATTGTTTGATGTTTTCATACTTTACATTTTAGTCCTAAATGTTGTGGATGCAATTCCTTGAGCTTGGGATATCTTTTTAAGTGGAATTTGACAAAAGATCATGTAATATGATTAATTACATATTGGTAAACCTAAAATCGACAAAGTCCTTAAAGTTTCTAAAAATTACATTTTGCTCCATAAACACGTGATTTGTGAAATTGAGTCCCTAAATGTTGTCTGATCGATGTGCCTTTCTCTTTCATGACTCGTGAGTATTAACATAGGATTAATGTGCATTTAGACAAGATTAAAATAAAAATAGGGGTCGTTAATCAAGGTTGACTTTCAAGTTGACTTTGGTTTTCCCCGTGTAATCTTCGTAGTTCGGGTCTAGTGTCTAGACCGGGCTAAGGGGGTTACATTTTTTAGTATCAGAGCCAGGTTATCGAATAATTGGGGCTTGGTATGTGGTTTTTGTGTGTGATTATCTATGAATGTGACTTATCGGTGAAAGTATGATGTATGCATATTGATGAATGATTCGATTGAGATGATTTTGTAATGCTATGCTATGTTTGGAGTGTAGTTGGGGATCCCATTGCCATATCATTACTATCGAGAAGAATTGTTTTTGAAAATTAGCTTGGGTACGTGCATTACTTACCTTATTATTGCTAATTGTGTTTGTTGCATTTTTGTCAGTGCATTATTTTTACTATGGGGCCATGTAGAGAGTTGAGAATCAATACCAGATATATGGATGAGAATGAGAACGTGGAGAATGCTGAGGATTTACCTCCTCCTCCCCCTGGTGGACCACCTGGTTGTGGTGAAGCTGAGGTTGGTGCTGCTGGAGTTGGTGCTGGGGTTGCTGGACCCGAGGTGTTCAGGGGCAAGCTGCTCCTGATATGACTGTGTTGATAGATGCTATTGTTGGAGCTTTCTAGGTTGCAATAACAGGAGCTCATGGAGCTACACGTCAGGATGGTGCTAATGTGATATTGTCGTTGGAGCGTCTCCATAGTCTAAGAGGGACTGAATTCAGAGGTTTGTCACCAGAATGATCTGAGTCTTGGTTGGAGAGCACCAAGAGGATTCTTGGACAGCTAAACTGCAATAATATCCAGAAGCTGGGATGCTTTGTGCCACTACTTCATGGGGATGCATACAAGTGGTCGACGACCACTATCTCTGGAATGGAGGATGATGAGGTGACATGGACATTCTTTTAGGATGCGTTCAAGCAGAAATACCTGAAAGTTTGCTATCTTGACAAGAAGAAGAGGGAATTTATGTCTCTTGTTCAAGTGAACATGTTTGTGGCTCGATATGAGATTCAGTTTGTCTGCTTTAGCCAGTATGCACCTGAGCTGAATCCTAACGAGAGGGAAAGGTGTGAACGGTTCCGTTATGGATTGGTGGCGGATGTGAAGACTTATATGCTTGAAGGCGATTACACTGATTTCAGTGTCTTGGTCACTAGAGCCAAGGACATTGAATTGAATCTTGGTTTGGCGAGCCAAATAGGTGGATCTAGCTCGGGAAAGTGAGCTGCAGACTGCGATTATGGTAGATATCGCAACAAGAGGCGTAAGGATAGGAAGTCGCACTATGATGCTAGACGTGGGGGTGGTAACCCTAGTAGAGGTTAGCAAGGACCTAATGCCTTCTTTAGGACTTCTGAGTGTAATCGGTGTGGTAGGAGACACGCTGGTGAGGGTTGGGGTATCCTTGGGACATGTTGGAATTGTGGAAACCGAGGGCATATGAAGAAAGATTGTCCTCAGCCGCTGAGAGAGGGACATGCTCCGGTGACAGCAGCTCAGCCACAAAGAGGTCGTGGGCGGTGTCGTGGTAATTTTTAGTGTAGGGATGATGGTCGAAGGATCGTGTCGCATGTTGTGGCTGTCCTACCTTAGGGTGGTGGCCAGGCTCGACGATATGCCTATTGTGAGGGAAGGAATGACACGGACGTGATCGCATGTACCTTTACTTTGCAATAAATTTCATTGCTTTCTTTGATTGATTCTGGTTCTACACACTCGTTCATATTGCATGAACATGCTCAAATGCTTGGTTTGCCTGTTGAGTCCTTGGATGTTGGTATGTGTATGACTAGTTCCTCTGGTGAGACGGTTGTAAAAAGGAAGTTGTATAGGAGATGTCTCTTAAAGGTGAAAGATCGTGTTTTTCTTGTTGATCTTATGAAATTTCCATTTTATGGTTTTGATGTAATCCTTGGCATGGATTGGCTTGTTGATCATAGAGCTGTTGTGGATTTCGAAAGCAAGCGAGTTTCGTTGAAACTTGCAGATGGTTATGAGGTGGTGGTGGTGGGAGAAAGTGTGATGTTTCTATCTAATGTGATATCTATATTGGTAGCGAGCCGGATGTTGCGGCATGGTTGTGAGGCTTACCTAGCCTAAGTTATGAATCCTAGCTCAAAGGAGCTGCTCGTTCATGATATAAGGACCATGTGTGAGTTCCTTGGAGTGTTTCCATAGGAATTACCTGGTTTGCCGCCTAGTAGAGAGGTTGGGTTTGGAATTGAGCTGTATGAGAATACTTCTGCGGTGTCTATTACTCCCTATCGCATGGCACACAAGGAGTTGAAGGAGTTAAAGACACAACTTCAGGAGTTACTTGACCGTGGCTTTATTCGGCCTAGTGTGTCACCTTGGGGTGCACCGATCTTATTTGTGAAAAAGAAGGATGGAATGATGAGAATGTCTATCGATTATCATCAGCTGAATAAGTTGATCATCAAGGTAAAGTATCCTTTACCGAGGATTGATTATCTTTTTGATCAGTTTTAGGGAGCGGTTGTGTTTTTAAACATTGATCTGAGGTCAAGGTACTATCAGTTAAAGGTGAAAGATGTGGATGTGCCAAAAACATCCTTTAGAACAAGGTTTGGGCATTATGAGTACCTTGTGATGCCGTTTGGGTTGACGAATGCTCCTGTCGCTTCATGGATACGATGAATAGGGTGTTCCATGAATTCTTGGACAAGTTCATTGTGGTGTTCATCGATGATATCCTTGTGTACTCTCGTATTGAAGAGGAGCATGAAGGTCCTTTGAGAATTGTTTTACATGCACTGTTGGAAAATCAGATTTATTCTAAGCTGAGCAAATGTGAGTTTTGGCAAAAGGAAGTTGTTTTCCTTGGTCATATGGTTTTGGCCGGAGGGATTCGAGTTGATCCCCAGAAGGTTTAGGCGGTGATGAACTGGAAGCCTCCTAAGTTTGTTCATGAAGTCCGTAGTTTCCTTGGGTTGGCAGGATACTACAGAAGGTTTGTGGATGGGTTTTCTAAGATTGCCACCCCTTTAACGAAGTTGTTGCAAAAAGAAGTAATGTATGAGTGGACGGGAGCGAGATAGCAAGCTTTCGAGAAGTTAAAAGAAGCTTTGACGCAAGCTCCTATCTTGGTTCAACCTGAATCAGGGAAAGAGTTTTTGGTGTATAGTGAGACATCCTATGTTGGTTCGGGGTATGTGTTAATGCAAGAGGGTAAGGTGGTGGCTTATGCATCGCGACAGCTGAAAGTGCATGAACTCAATTATCCTACGCATGATATTGAGTTGGTTGCGGTGGTTTTTGCTCTAAAGATCCAGAGGCATTATCTTTATGGTGAGAAGTGTACTGTGTAGACGGATCAGAAGAGTTTGAATTGTTTGATGTCTCAGAAAGAGTTGAATCTTAGGCAACAGCGATGGGTGGAGTTGCTTAAGGATTACGATCTAACGATTGAGTATTATCCAGGGAAAGCCAATATTGTGGTTGATGCTTTGAGCAGGAAAGGGGCAGTGGAGTTAATAGTGATGTTTGCTAGCTTGAGCATATCACGAGATGGTGGTCTTGTTGCAGAATTGCAAGTGAAACCATCTCTAATCTAGTTGATAAAGGATAAGCAATTGTTGGATGATTCTTTGGTACCCTATATTTAGGATATTGCTGAGGGTAGACCATCATACTTCTGCTTTAATGATGATGGTGTTCTATGGTTTGTGTGTCGGATAGTGGTGCCGAATGATGTTGAGTTGAGGCGCACTATTCTGACCGAAGCTCATAGTAGTCGATTTATTGTGCACCCTGGTAGTACAAAGTTGTATCGTGATCTCAAGGATGAGTACAATTGGGTGGGTTTGAATAAGGATGTCGTAGAGTATGTGAGCAAGTGTATGATTTGTCAACGGGTTAAGGCTGAGTACCAGTTTCCTTTAGGGTTGTTGCAGCCGTTGAGGATCCTTGAATGGAAGTGGGAGAGGATCACCATAGACTTTGTGTCTGGTTTGCGTTTATCACCATCAAAGAAGAAATCTGTCTGGGTGATTATGGATCGCCTTACGAAGTGTGCACATTTCTTATCTTTGCATATTATGTACACCTTGGATAAGCTTGAAGAGTTTTACATTGCTGAGATTGTGCGTTTTCTTGGTGTACCAAAAGTTATAGTTTCGGATCGAGATTAGTGGTTCACTGCAAGATTTTGGAAGTGTTTGGAACAAGAATTGGGTACGTGGCTGAATTTTAGTACTTCTTATCACCCGCAGAGAGATGGACAGTTAGAGCGTGTTATTCAAGTGCTTGAGGATATGTTCGGGTGCCGCGTTATTGAATTTCAAGGCTCTTGGGAGAAGCACTTGCCTTTGGTGGAGTTTGCTTATAATAATAGTTACTAAGCGAGTATTCAAATGGCACCTTATGAAGCTTTGTACGGGAGGAAGTGCAGGACTCCTCTTTGTTGGGCTGAAACGGGACAAAATTTGGTCTTGATGCCGACTTTGTTAAAAGGAACCACCGAGAAGGTGAATCTCATTTGTGAGTGGTTGAAGGCAACATCGGATCGACAAAAGTCTTACACGAATTTGAAGCGTATGGAGATAGAATTTGAGGTGGTTAACCGTGTGTTCTTGAAAGTTTCACCTTGGAAGAAGGTGATGAGGTTTGGCCGGAAGGGGAAGTTGAGCCCAAGATACATTGGACCATACGAGGTGTTAGAACGTGTGGGTCATGTTGCTTATAACATGAGGCTACCTCAAGAGTTAGAAAAGATACATAATTTGTTTCATGTATCCATGTTTCGGAGCTATAGATCAGATCCTTCGCATGTTATGCCTATTGAGGAAGTTGAGTTAAATCCAGATTTGACATATGATGAGGAACCTCTTGAGATTTTGGATTTGGACAGTAAGGTTCTTCGTGGTAAGACCATTGAGCTGGTTAAGGTGTTGTGGAGACATCGTGGTGTTGAGGAAGCCACGTGGGAAAGGAAGGAAGACATGAAGAAGAAATTTCCTTATCTTTTTCCTCCAGGTAAATTTTGAGGACGGAATTTCTTAAGAAGTGTAGAGTTGTAACACCCCAAATTTGGGCCTAGATGTTTTAGAGTTCGAATTGGACCGGTTGGGGACGGTTCGAATCTTAAAGGGATGTTTAGGGAACACCTAGTTCGAGATGCTTTAAAATTATGGAAAATATCTAAAAATACTCATTTATTATATGAATGATTATGGTGAAATTAATTTTACAAAATAAGGTTTGGAAAAACTACATTTCAGTGTAGTGACCAAATTGCACTTTTTGCAAAAGTTACATAGTGACTGTTTTGTAAAGGATTGAAACTTTGAATCTTTAAGGAGCTGATTTTACCAAAATATTTTTAATCAAATTTCTTCTTAATTTGGGTGATTTTATTAATGTCTTAATTAAAGGAAAATAAATATTAATTAAAAGAAAACTACCTTTGACTTTTCATAACTACCTTTCATCAATTTTCTCTCATTTCATTTTCTCTCAATTTCTTTTCAACCAAACACATTTCCTCCAAAAATTATCCTTTGATTTTCATTCATTTTAATGAGATTTCGATCTCCTTTTGATTCCTAATCTTTTCCTCATCAAAACCTCTGGTTTTTACATTAGATTTCAAGAAAACTTGCCCAATTCAAGGAGAAATCAGCCATTAGAGGTAAGCTTCATTCTTCTCCTCTAATGATCAGTTCTTTATTGAAATTCTCAAGTTATCAATCCTTTGTTAATGATTTTTTAGTTTCTTTAATGATAGAAACAAGAAATTGTATTAAAACTCAAGGTTTTTGAAGAGATCTTGAAGATTTTCGTGGTTGATGGTTAGACTCTGTTATGAGGTAGTTTTCTAATGTATTTTGGATGTTAATTGATGTTATAAATGAGATTTTATCAAACAAATCCCGAATAGGCTTGTATTCGTAAGTTTTGCATGCTAGAATGGTTGTTTGGGGGGGGTTGGTGTTCTGTCATAGCTGGAGGTATAAGGACGAGTTTGTGGTGATTGGGAGATGATGTTTATAAATGATTAGAAGTGGTAGATCTTAGCTGGGCTTTGTTTCGGAAGAGTTTGGATATGATTTCGATTGTGTTTGGTAGCCAAAATGTGGTTTGCGAGTAGAGAAGTGAGTTTAGGTGTGTGCTTGATGAGTTCAATGCATGATGATGCATTATACCTCAGCTCTAATGTGTTATAAACATGGGAGACATCTTCGGACGCCTTTGTTGTTGATCCGAGAGCCTAGATAACGTTTCGACGAGCAATGGTAATGTAATCGGTGAGTGCGTATGGTTTTAGAAGTCCTTGAGCGACAAAGAATCATGGTTTGGGGATTTAGGAAAGGTTTGAAACACCTTCCTAAGTCCGAAAGTAAGTATTGGCTAGATTGCTCTCTTATATGTGGTGAATTGCCCCTAAAAGGCTTTTAAATGCTGATGGTTTGAGATAGATAAATTCCTACTATTTTTAGGCATGATTTAAAGCATGAGATGATGCTTGAAATGATTTCATGAAATAACATGTTGCATTGTAGAGATTTGAGCTTTTGTTTTAAAGCATGGCAAATGTTATGGTTTGAAATAAGATGTGAAAGATTTGAGAAATGTTGCATGATAAATAGTAGGAGAGATGATATTTTGACATACTATATTGGCATAGAAGATAAGATACTTAACGGATATAATTGATCGATCAATAGGATGAGAGTGCACTATAAACTAAAAAATTTCTACGTGCTCTTTGGTTTAATCCAAATGGAGAGAACCGATGATGGGCATTCCATTGGGTAGGACTTGGTGAAATACCGAAGCTTTGTGGCGATGAGAGATTCCTCCATGTGAGTATAGTGATGTGAGATTCCACCGAAAACTATGTTATTAGACAAGTGAGTACGGTGATGTGAGATTCCACCAGAAGTGTCTAGTGGTTTGAGAATGATGTCCGCATATCCGAGTAGAAATGAGATGTGAAATGCCGATATAATATATGAAAATGCTTTTGATTCACATGTACCTAGTGTTGAGATGATTTATGCTATGAGAAATGCTTATGAGTTTTGTATATGAAATGCTTTGATTTTACAAGCATGTGTTTGACCTTGCCATGAGTTTTGCATTGGTTTAAATGCACGAGATAGATTTGAGGTACATGTGTTTTCAATGAGGTTTTGTTTTGAAATGGTTTTCAAGCATGAGATAGAATGGGCATGTTGTAGAAAAAGCTTTTGAGAAAGTGTTTCCAAGAAATGCATGATTGAGTTAGTTTTCTTTAGAGAATGCCTCACTAAGCAATTATGCTTACACTCTCTTTTACCAATAATGCAGATAATTGAGGTATTTTCGGGCAGCAAGAAGGTTAAGAACATCCCTTGAAGTGCAAAGCTCATGTATGGTGATGTTTTTATACACTTTAGTTTTGGTATTCGCAATGGGAAACCAATGTTGTATTTGGGAGATGTGTTTTGAACTCCCTAAGTTTGTGGCATGTTTGTGATACCATCTATGGGTTTTAAAAGGTCATAAATGTTTGGTTGTTTATATTGGTTTTGATACTAGGGAGCAAGCCTTTAGATTGTGTGTTTTTGTGTTTGATGTCATGCTCTAGTTTAAGGGTCTCAAGCATGTTCCTTAGTATCAAAATGAGTTGTTGGCTTGATTTGATGCTCTTTGAGGCATGTTTGAATATCTTAAAAGGTGAAAACTAGCAATTTCTGTTGTCACTAGGCAAAGTGTATCGAAACACCCTTAACTGTTCTGAAACGAGAGCCTGTAATGGCCATAGTTGTTCAGAACATATGAAGCTATTTCGAAATAGTTTGGCTAATGGTGAAGCCTGTTTCGATTCCGGTCTCGGAACGCACCCGAGTACCGAAATGATCTACATCGTTTCGATATGGGCGTTTTGGTACGAAGAGTGGGTGTTCCGATACAATTGATCGTTGGATGCTGATTTGAATCGTTTGATGTTTTCATGCTTCACATTTTAGTCCTAAATGTTGTGGATGCAATTGCTTGAGCTTGTGATGCCTTTTTAAGCTGGAATTTGACAAAGGAGCATGTAATATGATTAAGTACATATTGATAAACCTAAAATCAAAAAAGTCTTTATAGTTTCTAATAATTACATTTTGGTCCCTAAACGCGTAATTTGTGTAATTGAGTCCCAAAATGTTGTCCGATCGATGTGCCTTTCTCTTTCGTTACTCGTGAGTATTCACATAGGCTTAATGTGCATTTAGACAAGATTAAAATAAAAAAGGTTCGTTAATCAAGGTGGACTTTCGGGTTAACTTTGGTTTTGTAACCCCCTTAGCCCGACCTAGACGTTTGACTCGATCTAAGAAGATTACACGGGGAAAACCAAAGTCAACCCAAAAGTCAACCTTGATTCATGACCTTTTTTTTCTTTTAATCTTGTTTAGATGCATATTAAGCCTAAGTGAGCACTCACGAACCATGGTAGAGAAAGGCACAGCGATCGGGAAACGTTTAGGAACTCAATTGCTTAAATTACGCGTTTAAGGACCAGTATGTAATTTTTAGAAATTAGGACTTTTCTGAATTTAGAATTACCAGTATGAAATTAATCATGTTACATGCTTCTCTGTCGAGTTTTGTAACCCCCTTAACCCGGCCTAGACGGTTGACCCGAATTAAGAAGATTACACGGGGAAAACCAAAGCCAACCCGAAAGCCAACCTTGATTAACGACCCTTTTTTTTATTTTTTAGTCTTGTATAGATGCACATTATCCCTAGATATAATCACAAGATCATCAAATAAAGAGATCACAACCATCAGAGAACATTCAGGGACTCAATTGAACAAATTACAACTTTAGGGACCAAATTGTAAATTCCGAAAATTATAAGGTCTTAACCCAAATTAAAGTTACCAATATGAAATTAGTCAGGTTTCATGCTTCTCTGCCAAATTTCAGCTCAAAAGGACATCCCAAACTCACACAATTGCATAAACAAGTTTCAGGACCAAAATACAAACATTGCAAAACATTTAACCATCAATTTCAGTGTCCAACGGTCGAGTGTTTCGGAACAGGGAAGACCCGTTCCGAAACGCGGGACCGTTCCGAAACTAGTACCGAAACATGGCCTGGCAGTAGCCAAACCGTTCCGGAACAGTGCCTCCCGTTTCGGAACGCCCAGGCCATTTCAGGCCCCCGTTCCAATACGGTAGCACCTCTTCCGAAGCAGGTTGCCCAGATTGCAGAAAATTTGCTGGTTTATCATGCAATTGACTTATCAAACATGCTCCAAATGCCACCAAACTTTACCAGCAAGTCATACAACATACAAGGAACATAATTGCATCAACCAAACATCGACATGGCATCAATTAAGGAAAGCCCCAAATCTATAGGCATGCTTCCTACTTAGCAAACCCTTCAAGCATCAAATCTCCAAACAAACCACATAAAGGCCAATTACAAGTACCAACATTATCAACAACATAAATCCAACTTAGGGAGTCCAAAACATCTCCCAAATCAACAACATAGGTTCCCCATTGCCAAATTACCAAAAGCTAATAGTGTTTAAGAACCCTTCACCATACATGAGCTTTGTTCACCACTTGGATACTTGTCCCCCTTGCTGCCCTCAATGCACTTTAATGCTCTGCATTATTGGTTTAAGAAAAGAGAGAGCGTAAGCAAAAGCTTAGTGAGGAATGCTCATTTAAAACCACACAATAATGCATTTATAAAACACATTTATAAACCTTAAATCCAATTCATCATTTGCACATGCTCATAAACATTTAAAACAAGCAATTCATGCTTCAAGTTCATATCATATCATATTGGCAACAAGTGATACATTCAACATAAGATCCACACATGGACTTTTAAACACCATTGTGATCTTACACTTTCCAAGGACCACACATGGACTTTTAAACACCATTGTGTCCTTAACCCCATGGACTTTTAAACACCATGGCAAGGACCACACAAGGACTTTTAAACACCTTTGTGTCCTTAACAAGAATCTCCCAAGGACTTTTAAACACCTTGGAGTTCTTAAGTAACAAGGCTTACACAAGGAATTTTAACCACCTTTGTAACCTTAACCAAGAGCCAACCATGGACTTTTAAACACCATGTTGCTCTTAAAATATACAAGACTCACTCAAGGAATTTTAACCACCTTGGTGATCTTAACCAAGAACCAACCATGGACTTTTAACCACCATGTTGTTCTTAAATAAACAAGGCTCACACAAGGACTTTTAAACACCTTTGTGACCTTAAACATCACTTGCCAATATACATCATTAACAACAATAATCCTCTGTTTTAAAGCGTTTATCAAAGCCATAAACATCATGCATCTTTAAGCATCAAACCACATTTAAACAATGTCCAAAAACAAGGATCTCTTACCTTGAGCATCCTTCAGCACATGGCTTATAATCCCAGCAAATAAACATGCTAATTATGCTTTCAAAACAGGATTTAAAACATGCAAACATCCACATTGCATACAACCAATCCATGGTTCATCATCAAGAGAGTTTTTCCGAAAACTTACTCTTGAGCTTAGCTAAGTTGCTTAGACTTAAACTAAGCTCCCAAACCTTCAAAACACTGGTTTCAAAGCTGAAAACCAAAATCCACTCACCGATTCCGTTTCGCCACTTGCCGAAACACCAATCAAGCTTCCGGATCACAACCTCTTGGATCCAAAGATGACTCCCCTGTTTTAAACACATCAAAGCAGAGGATTAATGCATCATCATGCATTAATAGCTTCAATGAAAGCACCTAAACTCGCTGCTCTCATCCACACTCCATTTTCGGCTACCAAACACAACCGAAAATGCATCCAAACAACTCCACAACATTACCCAGCCATGATCCATCAAATCTATTCATCTTTAAACATCAATTAACTTCCAAAAAGGATCTAACCACATCCTTATACCTCCAGCTATAACAGATCATCAAGATCACTCTAAAAACAACCAAGAACACAAGCTAAACATTGGAAATTCAACCTATCCGGGATTTCATTAATTAAACCTCAATTCCTTATCAATTAACATTCATTTAACATCAAATTGACACCTCAAAACACTGCCCAATCAGATCATACGAAATTTCATCAAAATCAAGCAAATCTTGCATTTAAAAGCCAAAATCAAGAACACAACCTTAAAACCTTTTATAAAACATAAATTAAGGATTGAGAACTTAGGAATTTCAGTAAAGAACTGAGATTTTAGAGGAGAAGGACGTTCTTACCTCCAAACTTGAGTTTCTCCCTTTTTGGAACCAAAATCTTGAAAATCCATTTAGCAAATGGTGAGGTTTTGTTGAAGAGATGATTGAAGATCAAAAGGGAATTGAAATGAGTTATTTAGGTGACAAAACCAGAGAGAAAAGCTCTGGAGAAAAGGTGTTTGGTTTGAGAGAAAATGAGAGAAAATGAAAATGAAAGATTTGAGAGAAAAGTTAGTTATGGCCAAAAAATATCTTCCCTCCACTTTTATTTTATTTAAAAACCTTTAATTAATCATTTAATATCTTAGAAAAATCTGGAGAAACTCCCATTGGGTAAATAGCTCCTTAAAGATTCAAAGTTTCAATCCTTTTTAAAACAGTCACACAGTTTTCGAAAATTACATTTTGGTCACTAGCCAAAATGTCACCCTTCCAAATCTCATTTTGTAAAATTGATTTCACCAAACCCTTATATATATTAAAAGAGGATTTTAAGACATTTTTTCATATTTTTAATGCAACCCGAACTAGGTTTCCCTAATTTCACCTTTTTATATTCGAACCGCACTTTGACCGAACCGGTCAAAACCCAAAACTTCTAAGCCCAAAACCGGGGCGTTACAAGTTTCATCTTAAAAAGACATTCAAAGCTCAAGCAATTGCATTCATAAAATTTAGGACTAAAATTAAAGCATAAAAACTCAAAACAATTCAAATCAGCATCCAATGGTCAACTATATCGGAACACCTACCCACCGTACCAAAATGCTCGTATTGAAACGGTGTTGACCGTTTACAACCCATAAATGCCAACATAAACAAGCCAATATAAAGACATTTAAGAATCTCTAACAAGAGCATGGCATCAAACAAAAAATCACATAGTCTAAAGTCATGCTCCCGAGTCACAAAACCAATATAAGCAACCAAACCTCAAACCAAACATTAAAGACCATTTACAACCCATAAATGCCAACATAAACAAGCCACAAACTTAGGGAGTTCAAACATATCTCTCAAATACAACCTTGGTTTCCCATTGCCATTATATCAAAACTAAAGTGTATGAAAACATCACCATACATGAGCTTGTACTTCCTTGGATGCTCGTATCCTCCTTGATGCCTGGAAACACTTCAATTATCTGCATTATTGGTAAAAGAGAGCGTAAGTACAAATGCTTAGTGAGGCAAGCTCTAAAGAAAACCAACACAACAATGCATATCTTGAAAACACTTTCTCAAAAGCTTTTAAACAACATGCTTATTCTATCTCATGCTCGAAAACCATTCAAAGAAACTTCTCATTGAAAACACATGCACCTTCATTCTTTCTCATGCATTTAAACCAATGCAAAACTCATGGCCAAGCCATACTAATGCTCGTAACACCAAAGGGTTTCATATTTATATTTGAATTTCACATCTCATTATTACTCAGATATGCGGACAACTCGCTACACTTCCGGTGGCATTTACCATCACCGTACTCACTCGTCTAATAACATAATTTCTGGTGGAATCTTACATCACCGTACTCACGTGGCGGAATCTCTCATCGCCACAAAGCTTGGGTATTTCACCAAGTCCTACCCGATAGAATGCCTATCATCGGTTCTTTCCCTTTGGCATAACCATAAAACAAGTACAGATTTTTAGTTTATTGTGCACTCTTATCCTATTAATCGATCAATTATATCTGGTAAGTATCTCAACATCTATGCCAATATATTATGTCAAATAACCATCTCACCTACTGTTTTTCATGCAACAATTCTCAAAACATCCTCATCTCATTTCAAAACCATAACATTTGCCATGCTTTAAACAAAAGCTCAAATATCAACCATGCAACATGTTACTTCATGAAATCATTTCAAGCATCATCTCATGCTATAAAACATGCATAAAAACAGTAGGAATTTATCTATCTCAAACCATGAGCATGTAAAAGCATTTTAGGGGAAATCATCACATTCAAGAGAGCAATCTAGCTAATACTTACTTCCGAACTTAGGAAGGTGTTTTAAACCTTTCCTAAATCCCCAAACCATGATTATTTGTCCCTTAAGGACTTCTAAAACCATGTGCATTCATCGATTACGTTTCGCTAGCTCGCCGAAATGCTATCTAGGCTTCTGGATAAACACCAAAGGCGTCCAAAGATGTCTCCCATGTTTTAAACACAAAAGAGCAGATGATTAATGCATCATCATGCATAGAAATCATCAGCCACACACCTAAACTCGCTGCTCTACTCAAACACCTCATTTCGACTACTAAACACAACCAAAAACATATCCAAACTCCTCCAAGACAAAGCCCAGCAAAGATCTATCACTTCTAATCATTTCTAAACATCAATTAACAACGAAATCCTCCACAAACTCGTCCTCATACCTCCAGCTATGACAGAACACCAAAATCACCCCAAAAACCATCATTCTAGCAAGCATAACTTAGGAAACTAAACCTATTCGGGATTTGATTGATAAAAACTCATTTGTAACATCAGTTAACATCCAAAATACATTAGAAAACCACCTTAAAACAGAGTCCAACCATTCACCACGAAAATCTTCAAGATCTCTTCCAAAATCTTTAGTTTTAAGACAATTTCTTGTTGCTAACATCGAAACCACTAAAAAATATTGAAAAAAGGATTGATAACTTGGGAATTTCAGTAAAGAACTGATCATTAGAGGAGAAGAACGAAGCTTACCTCTAATGGATGATTTCTCCTTGATTTGGGTAAGTTTTCTTGAAAATTCAATGTAGAAATCATGAGGAATTGATTAGGAATCAAAAGAAGATTGAAATCTCATCAAATGAAGTGAAAATCAAATTGTAATTGCTGGAGAGAATGTGTTTGGCTGAAAAGAATTTTAGAAAAATGAAATGTGGGAAAATTTGTGATGAAAAATCTGATGAAAAAATTTTGGTAAAATTAGCTCCTTAAAGATTCAAAGTTTCAATCCTTTACAAAACAGTCACTATTTAACTTTTGCTAAAACTGCGATTTTGGCACTACCCCGAAATGTAGTATTTCCAAACCTTATTTTGTAAAATTGATATCACCATAATATTTCAAATATTAAATGAGGATTTTTAGATATTTTTCGATATTTTTAAACCATCCTGAACTAGGTGTTCCCCAAACCTCCTTTTAGGATTGGAACCGTTTTCTGACAGGTCCGATTCGGACTCTAAAACATCTAGTTCCAAATTTGGGGTGTTATAGGTTTTACCTGTGTAATCTTCGTAGTCCGGGTCAAGCGTCTAGACCGGGCTTACGGGGTTACATTTGATTGTATCAGAGCCATGTTATCGAATAATTGGGGCTTTGTATGTGGTTGTTGTGTGTGATTATGTATGATTGTGACTTATCGGTGAAAGTATGATGTATGAATATTGATGAATGATTCGATTGCGATGATTTTGTGATGTTATGTTATTTTTGGAGTGTAGTTGGGGATCCCATTGCCATATCATTACTAATGAGAATAATTGTTTACGAATATGAGCTTGAGTACTTGAATTACTTACCTTATTATGCTTAATTGTGTTTGTTGCATTTTTGTCAGTGCATTGTTTTTACTATGGGGCCACGTCGAGAGCTGAGAATCAATACTAGATCTATTATTGGGAATGAGAACGTGGAGAATGCTGAGGATTTACCTCCTCCTCCCCCTACTGGTGGTGGAGCTGGAGTTGGTGCTGGGGTTGCTAGACCCGAGGGTGTTCAGAGGAAAACTGCTCATGATATTACCGTGTTGATACAAGCTATTGCTGGAGCTTTCCAGGCGGCAGTAGCTGGAGCTCATGGAGCTGCACCTTAGGATGGTGCTAATTTGATATTTTCGTTGGAGCGTCTCTGTAGTGTAGGAGGGACTGAATTCAGAGGTTTGTCACAAGAAGGATCCGAGTCTTGGTTGGAGAGCACCTAGAGGATTCTTGGACAGCTGAACTGCAATAATGTCCAGAAGCTGAGATGCATTATGTCACTACTGCATGGTGATGCATACACGTGGTGGACGACCACTATCTTTGGAATGGAGGATGATGAGGTGACTTGGACATTCTTTTTGAATGCGCTCAAGCAAAAATACTTCGGATTTCGCTATCTTGACGAGAATAAGAGTGAGTTTATGTCTCTCATGCAAAGGAACATGTTTGTGGCTGAATATGAGATTTAGTTTGTCTGTCTTAGCCAATATGCATCTGAGTTGATTCCTAACAAGAGGGAAAGGTGTGAACGGTTTCATTAGAGATTGGTGGCAGATGTCAAGATCTATATGCTTGCAGCTAATTACACTGATTTCGATGTCTTGGTCACTAGATCCAAGGACATTGAACTGAATCTTGGTTTGGCGAGCCGAGTAGGTGGATCTAGCTCGGGAAACTAAGCTGCAGACTGCGATTATGGTGGAGATCGCAGCAAGAGGCATAAGGATAGGAAGCCGCACTATGATGCTAGACGTAGGGGTGATAACCTTGGTAGAGGTCAGCAAGGACCTAATGCCTTCTTGAGGACTCCTAAGTGTAATCGGTGTGGTAGGAGACACACTGGTGATTGTTGGGGTAACCTTGGGTCACGTTGGAATTGTGGAAACCGAGGGCATATCAAGAAAAATTGTCCTCAACCGTTGAGAGAGGGACATGCTCCGATGAGAGCAACTAAGCATACACAGGTCGTGGGCGCGACCCTGATAATTTTCAGCATAGGGATGATGGTGGAAGGAACATGGCACATGTTGTGGCTGTCCAACCTGAGGGTGGTGTTCAGGCTCGAATGTATACCCATCATGGGGGAAGGAATGACACAGACGTGATAACAGGTACCTTTACTTTGTAATCATCGTCACTACTTTCTTTGATTGATTTTGGATCTACACACTCGTACATATTGCGTGAACATGCTCAAATGCTTGGTTGGCTTGGTGAGTCTTTGGATGTTGGTATGTGTGTGTTGAGTGGATCGAATGATCGTAATGAACCAAGAGGGGCTGAATTGGATTTTTAAAGGTTTAGGTGGTGGAAATTGCAAATTAAAACGATAGACAAGGAATTTTAGAGTGGTTCAAGTTCCAAATGAACTCTACATCCACTACCTTAGCTTCACTAAGGATTTGCAACAATTCCACGAATTGCTCTTCGCCTTTTCTAAGCTAAGGAGGCAACCCTTATAATTTTCGGTTAAATTTTCTACCCAAAGTTTAACCCAATCCTCACACAAATAGAACAAAGGTTTTGATGGCTAAGAAAGTATCTCTCAATACAAATTGCAGCCCAGTTTCAAGCACTCAACCCAATTGAAAAAGATAAGAATTAAAATTACAATTGGGGTTTCTAGACAATATTGGGATTTAGGCACAAATGCTTGGATTTGATGTTTGGATGTTTGCTTTTGGATCAATAGTTGTTGATGGAGCTTTTAGAGGTCCCTTTTATACATTCTAATTGATTTCTAGCCGTTGTGGTTGTTGCATTCAGCAATAGAGCCATTGGGGTGCTATCTCACCTCCATAAATGCAGTCTGCAACCACCCGTTTCGGAACGCGGGAACCTGTTCCGAAATGGACCAAAATAGAAAGAGTCGTTGGGGTACATTTAAGAGCCCGTTTCGAAACAGATTGAACTCGTTTCGAAACACTTTTGCCACTATCAAGGGTTGTTTCGAAACGGCTTGAACTCGTTTCCAAACGCCTTAACGGTTTCTGAAAAATCAGTTAAAAACTTGCAACGGCCATATTTTTCAAATTAGATGAAGAACCGTTTCGAAACATTTGAAGTCGTTTTGATATGAGTTCTCTATGTTCTAAAGCCGTTTCGATACTTGTTTCGAAAAATAGGTTGCCAGCGGTGAAAACGTTTCGATACCCATTTCGAAACATAGGTTGACAGTTTAAAAACCGTTTCGAAATGCCTTAGGCCGTTTCGAAATAGGGACTCGAAAAACACTGTTTCGGCTTTGAGAACACTTAGAAAATATTTGAAAAGCTTAGTTTTTAACTTAGGCATATTCTTTAAATCTTATGGGGATGGTTGAGGACTTAAAAATATGTTTTGACATTTTCAATTTAGTCCTTTGTTTCTTTAGTAATATCAAAAATGAAAATATCGGTTTCACAATCTCCCCCTTTTTGATATAACAAAACTAAAGTTAGAATTTTTAAGAGTTTTCAAAGTTTTGAACACATTCTAACTTCCCCTTAATTTAAGATAGATTTTTAAAGTTTTAAAAATGTTTTAACTTTGAAATTCATGTTTTAAAACTTAAAAACACTATAAACATTTAAAACGAATTTTTGGCTCTTAAATTTCTTCTCCCCCCTTTTTTTAGATCAAAAATAATAAACAAGGCTCATAGAGAACAGAAAGGGTTAGTACCAATAAGCATAAGAAATAAGCAACAACAATATTAGTTCATAAAATTAAAATATCCAAAACTAAAATCAACATTAAGTTCAAAGCATAATCCCAAATAAGATCAAAAGCATAGGTTCCTAAAACATAATGAACATAAAGATGCAAACTTAATCCTAAAACGCATAGATAATATGATGTGATATGAATATCCTAGGCCTCGTCATCACCATCATCATCCGAAGTCTATCAGCGCTCTTGACTTGAGAACGGCGAAACTTCATCCATTGGCCATAGAAGGTAGAGAAGGACATATCCATGGCTGAGTGTGAATTCTCAAGCGATAGAAGGTGATCCTCTACATTTTGCAAACGAGTGTTGATGGCACCAAAACTCGAAGCCATGTTAGTGTCCACGACATTGAACCGCTTGGTAATAAAAGTCGTGAGAGCTTCATTGTTTGCAACTTGAGCTTGAGGTTGAGGTTCCACAGGTGGAGGAGGAGGAGGTGCGGCTCTATCAACACGTTCCCAAACATTGTTCACATAGCGAAAACTGGACTTTCGAAGAGAGAACTCACCAATTTTTGACTTGCGGGGTTCCGGAGAGTTGTAGGTGCAATCAAGGCCAATTTGGCTAGAGATGTGACTTAAGATCGTGCCATAGGTAAAGGATTTCAAAGCATCGGTGTCAATAAGCTTAACATTGTTAACCATCTCGGCAAATATGATCTTAGAAACATTAGGGCGCTGACCACGACGGAAACACTCAAGCCAAAAATAGTCAACTTGTCGGATATGAGAATATTTACCTCCGGAGGGGCGAAGGAACGATGATACCATCAAATGAAGGAAACGATCGTGCGCATCCAAAGTAAATATCCGGGATGCTCAACAAAGGAAGAAGATCTCATTCTCTCAAACGCTAGAGGTAACGGAAAAGAAATCGCTCGGAGTTAAGGAAGTTGAGATCAATCACACGCTCGCGACGAACTTCGTAATCCTTGACATATTTGAAACGAGCTCGCATCTCTAGAGTTCGAAGAGATTTTTGAAAGAGTTGGGCGAGATTCAGACGCAAACTCAAGTCACCGGATTGAACGGAGTTACGCTTTTTGTTAACATTTTCCGAAGTCATCCTAAAAACATTAAGCAAGCAATTTTTTTAAAAAAATTAAGTGTATGCATAGATTTCTAAATTCAACCCAATGATAAATCCCACTTAGGTTTAAAAAAAAGTTTTCTTTAAATCAAAGAAACAATTTAAAACAAAAAAATTAAGAGAAAAACAGTAAAAAAAATACGAGTGAAAATTTTATATTCGAATCAGAAAGTTAAAGATTTTTGAAATTGTTTACAAGATATAAAAAACCCAAGAATAAAAACAAATAAACTATACAAAAATAAAATTTTCTAACCTAAGATTCGAACATAAATTGAAGGAAAAAGAAAAAAGAAAGAAAATACCTGAGTTTGGGATTTTGGATGAATATAGAAAAATCCTTGCACAATATTGTTGAGGCTTGCTTAAACAAGTGTTTTAGAGAAAAACCCCTCAAGATTTGGTGACAAACAGAGATGTTTAGAGGGTTTTTATAGGAAAAATTCAGGCTAGGGTTTTTAGGGTTTTAGAGAGTTTTAATTAAAATTGAACTTTATCATTAAAAGCCCTACTTAAAGCTGTCCGCGAAACCATTTAGGAACGTTCTTGACCGTTTCAAAACGCGAGCACGAGAGTTTGACTGTTTTTAGAACTCCACCTGACCGTTTCGATACGGGGTTGACCGTATCGAAGCCCCATTGACTCATATCGAAACTTGTTTTGATACACCTCTTGGTAGTAGCCAAAACGTTTCGAAACCCTTTTATGGCGTTTCGAAACGCCCTTCTCTCAGACATGATTTTAAAGCATCCATATCGAAGCAAGTTGACCCGTTTCGATACACATGGGCAAGGAAGTGCAGATGAGGTTCTAAAAGTGAAGAAAACTGAATTTTTCTAAGCCCTAACTTGCATGAATGACAAGAATGAGCAGGCAAAACATATGCAAACGTAAACATGCTCCCCTAGCTTTAGGCATGGATGAAATTAGGAGTCAAAACACATAAACATTGCATTTCACAAGATCAAGCAATTTTAAGCACAAAAGAGGTCCTAAAAGGTCAAGATAGGCTAGCTAGACATAACTCTCTCACAAGGGACCAAAAACGCTCTTTGTCTAAAGGTTTTGTAAATATGTCCGCTAATTGATTTAAGGTGTCTACATACACTATAACCACATCTTCTTTAAGGACATGATCTCTAATGAAATGTTGCCTTATTTCTATGTGTTTGGTTCTAGAGTGTTGGATGGGATTTTTTGTTAAATATATAGCACTAGTGTTGTCACATTTTAGGGGTATGGTTTCAACTTTAATTCCATAATCTAAGAGGTGGAACTTGTGTGTCCTCTTCTTTTGTTGGAATCTCATCCTCCTTTGAAGTTTGTCCTCCATCAAAGGTATTTATGATTCCTACATCATCATCACAAGAATCCTTCCTTGGAAGGAGGTTATCATCGAATACAACATGAATATATTCTTCTACTACTAAAGTTCTCTTGTTAAATACTTGATAGGCTATAGAGGTTAAAGAGTAACCTATGAAAATAGCTTCATCACTTTTTTGCATCAAATTTACCTATGTTGTCTTTTCCATTATTTAAAACAAAACACTTGCAACCAAAAGGGTGAAAATAGCTAATGTTAAGCTTTTTAGATTTTAAAATCTCATAAGGTGTTTTCTTTAAAATTTGCCTAATCATTACTCGATTAACAATATAGCAAGCGGTGTTTGTGGCTTCCGCCCAAAAATATTTAGGTAAATTATTTTCACAAAGCATAGTTCTAGCCATTTCTTGCAAAGTTCTATTTTTCCTCTCAACTACCCAATTTTGTTGAGGAGATCGAGGAGCCGAAAAATTGTGGCTAATACAATTTTCATTTAAAAAATCTTTAAACCATAAATTTTGAAACTCGGTTCCATGATCACTTCTAACATGTGAAATTCTAAGTTCAAGATAATTTTGGGTTAGTTTTGAAAATGTGATGAATTTTTCCAAAGCCTCATCTTTAGCACTTAAAAATAGAACCCAAGTAAATCTAGAAAAATCATCAACAAGTACAAATGCATAAGACTTACCACCCAAGCTCATAGTCCTAATTGGCCAAAATAAATCCATATGGATAAGTTGTAAACATCTACTAGTAGAAACATCATTAATGGATTTAAAGGAAGACTTATGTTGTTTACCCTTAGAGCATGCATCACAAATTTTATCATTTGAAAATTTTATCTTGGGTAAACCTCTAACTAGATTAAGAGAAACTAGTTTTTCTAAAACACTAATGCTAAAATGTCCTAGTTTCCTATGCCACAACCATGCATCATTTTCATTTTGTGCTAGAAAGCATGCATGAGATGTATGAATGTCATCTAGATGCACCATGTTTATGTTCCCTATGCGATGACCTATGCGCATAATATTATTAGATTTAATGTCTGCAATTTTGCATCCATTTTTATCAAATAAAACATTAATTATCACACAATTGACTTATGCTCAATAAGTTGTGTTTAAGACCATCGACATACAAGACATTTTCAATGAGAATAGTAGAGTGATTACCTATGGAGCCAATACCTTTAACGTGGCCTTTGGAGTTTTCACCAAATGTCACCACTCCTCCACTTTTTTGTTTTAGATCCATGAATCTACTCTTGTCTACGGTCATATGTCTTGAGCATCCACTATCAAGGTAGCATGAGTTTTGACTTTGTACTTTTGCCTTGTAGCAATGATCCCCCTACAAACAAAGATATTAAGCTTTTGTTTTTGGTACCCAAATCATTTTGGGTCCATGAGTGTTAGCTCTCAAAACTTTGGTTCCCTTAGGAATCCAAGATGACATGGAAATAATGTTATTAGATTTTACAAGTTCCTTAGGAACCCATACACTTCTAATTCTTTTAGCTCTACTATGTCTAGTAAAGGTACCTTGTTTGTAGTAGTTAGTCTTTTTCTTAGGTTGGTTTGGTCTTGAAGATTCACCTATTTCATCCTTGACACTACCAAAATTTTTAAAAGACTCTTTGAGCTTATTTAGCTCATCCAACACCTTTTGGTGTTCACTATTACATTGAGATAAAAGATTGTTAAGGTCAACATTTTCATCTTGAAAAAATTTTAGTTCATCTTTCAACCCTAATATCTTTTTCTCAAATTTTGAATTAGCATGAGAGAGTGAGTCATTTTTCTCATTTAGTTCCAAAATGATTTTCTTATTCCTAATGATTGACTCCTTATATTTCTCAACTAATTCATCATAGACCTCTTGTAACTCATCATATGCATCATTCAATTCATCATATGTAAAATATAAAATTGAGGATTTAGAGGTTACCATGGAGGAATCTTCCTCAAGTGACATGAGGCAAAGGTTGGACACTTCTTGTTCGTCATCCTCCGATGACTCCTCATCACTCCCAGTAGAAAGTTTGGCTTTGGGCTTCTTCTTCTTCTCAAAGCCCTTCTTCTTGAGTTGAGGGCACTCCGAACGTATGTGGACGGGTTGTTTGCACTCAAAGCAAATGATTTGATCCTTTGCTTCTTCTTTGTTCTTGCCTTTGAAGTTCATTTTTCTTTGGATTTTTCTTCCTCGGTTGGACCTCATAAAGCGTGAGAATCGTCTGGCTATCATAGCCAATTCTTCTACCTCATCCTCCTCACTAGAAGAGCTCTCCTCATGTAGTGAATCTTTGAGAGCTATTCTCATATTCTTCTTCTTTTCAACCTCCGGCTTTTCTACTCTTTTCTCTTCTTTCTTCTTCTCTTCTTCCCTTCCTTGCTTCATAATCTCATGAGTAAGGAGAAAACCCACACGCTCATCAAGCTTTAAAGTCTTCAAATTTTTAGCTTCTATGATGGCAGTTCTCTTCCCATCCCAATATTCGAGAAGTGAATAGAGTAGCTTCCGTACAAGCTTGTCTTCCGGTATGATCTCTACAAAACCATTGAGTCCATTAACTATGGTAGAGAACCGATCAAACATCTTGGACATCGTCTCATCGGGCTCCATCTTGAAATTTTCATAACTAAGATTGAGAATTCCAATCTTAGTTTCGTTGACATCATTGGTTCCCTCATAGGCAGTCTCAAGAGTGTCTCACACTTCTTTGGCACTCTCAATGGATGACACTTTGGAATAGATGTCCGGACCGAATGAAAAAAAAGAGCATGTGAAGAGCTTTGTCATTTACTTGAATCTTTCTCCTTTCTTCTTCACTCATCTCTACCTTTTTTCTTCAAAACCATCTTGCCTTCACTATCTTGCTTCAATGGAATGTAAGGGTCATCTTCAATGACACCCCAAACTAAGTAGTCATTGGACTTGATGAAGAGATGCATTCTATTCATCTAAATTGAATAGTTTTCACCATTGAAAAAAGGGAGCCTTTGTAGTGGATTGAGATTCATGCATGCCCGAACCGGAGACTGAAGCCATCTCTTGCTTTTTGATGATCACACTCGTCCTAGGAACTCCTCTTGTGGTTGTTATTCCTCAAAGAGGTAGGCTCGGATATCAATTGTTGAGTGGATCGAATGATCGAAATGAACCAAGAGGGGGTGAATTGGATTTTAAAAGGTTTAGGTGGTGGAAATTGCAAATTAAAAAGATAGACAAGGAATTTTAGAGTGGTTCAAGTTCCAAATGAACTCTACATCCACTACCTTAGCTTCACTAAGGATTTGCAACAATTCCACTAATTGCTCTGTTGCGTGTAAAATAGTCTATCGCAATTATAGTGCAAGTATACACGACACAAGTAGTAAAGTGATACTAAGTATCGGATATCGTCTCCACAGGGATTGGGCTAATGACTCCACCTAAATTCACTGCACGAAGTAAAGAGAAATATTTAAGAGAATTGTCACGAATATTAAAGTAAAAACGTAAATAAAAGATTGAGATATCAAGAGAGAGAGAATGGGCTGGTATTGAGTTGCTCAGTAGTGTAGGTATTGAATTGTTTAGGATCTCCAGTTCTGTCGTCGCACCCGTCGCCGACAGCACCTGTCGCGGCGTCTGTCCGTTAGCTGTCGCGGCAGCGAACACTAACTCCGTACCTCAAGCTTGGCAAGAATCCCTGATCTGCCTTGCCCTATCCCTAGGCACAAGTCTGTCGATGATCACGTCTTTGATGATACCTCCCGGCGTGAATCGAAGGATGAACACCGATGTGTATGAATTCTTCCTTAGCCACTTAACCTCGCCTTATCCCTAAGCACGAGATGGTTCAACTATAAACTAGAGAACGCGCTTTTACCTCTTTCGTATACTTA
Organism: Hibiscus tridactylites; assembly: GCA_958450335.1. Classification (NCBI taxonomy): domain Eukaryota; kingdom Viridiplantae; phylum Streptophyta; class Magnoliopsida; order Malvales; family Malvaceae; genus Hibiscus; species Hibiscus tridactylites. The sequence continues at coordinate 18,099,753 of OY288278.1, read as the reverse complement.
ACTCTCCCGATGCTAAGTAAATAGATAACCTCACAATGCTCTCCCGATGCTCTTGCAAGATATTAAAACCAAGATAAAAGAACTTGAAGTTTATTTTATTGAACTTGAAAAATCCTAAAACAAAGCAACCCTTGCAACTACTTTACAAAACAACCCGTAGCCCTAGGGGGAATTTAGAACATATCGGTGACAGGTAAACGGCAGGGTTTTGGTTTCGGTTATGGGGTAGTCGGCTATGCCCTAGGTTTAATCTATGCCCTTTATATAAGCTTTGGGCTCAAGTTATCTAAGGTAACAAGGATTACAACTTTAATTAAAAGTAAGATTCTAATAAAGACTAAATCTCTAAGGATTCCTACTTTTCAGCCGCCTCCTTGTTTCATGGAAATTCCTCTCCTTGAGCTTTGGCTTGACATATCTTTTGATCCGGGGCTTGGAAAAATATTTGGCTTCCACACGACAGACGAGCAGATTTTTCTCTATCTATCGAGGTCCACTTCACTTTTCCTCGTCATAAATCTGCTGTCATCATGTTGTCACGACAGGTCCATGACAGGTTTGTCTTCTTCAGCTGCTTGTCCAGTTTAGCTCTCCTGTTTATCTGCCCTGCGCCTGCCTTCGACATCTACTGTGACAGATGCCTGCAAAAATAGCCATCTTTCAGTAGAATCCGTGCCTTTTATATAATTGTGATGTTTTATTAAAAACTAACCTAAATGCTATGCAATGATGCTTGAATGCAGCAGAAATATGGGTTTAAAAAGGTGTAAATGATAGAACTTTTACACACTCAACACACCCCCAAACTCAAGTTTTTGCTTGCCCTCAAGCAATGAAGACTTAAAAGAAAACTGAAAATTTTTGTGTTGGCCTTCAAACAGTGAACTGTCCCTTACCTGTCGCTCATTCTCTATGGCGGCAGCAACCTGTCGGAAGGGTTAGGATCTGTCCGGAATCTCCCTATAGCTCTCGTGCAGTGTGTGCATGCTTGTGAACAGTTATATGCTAAGACTCTTTTAGTTTCACTAGAATATTCAACTCCTTAACTTGAATTTTATGCCAAAGTTTACTTTCTTTTAGAAGGCACATTTTCATGCTAAGTTTTTCTAGAGCCAGTTTTGGCACCTCTAGTTAGCTTCCTAGAGCCGGTTTCGGGCACCTCTAGGTTTTTGAATTTTCTTTTGCTAAACTTCTTTCCTAGAGCCAGTGTTAGGCACCTGTAGGGGCTATCCAAGTTCTAAGCTTCCTATTCTAGTTTGGCTAAAAGAAATCTAAGCAATATAACAGTCACAAAAGTGTTTAAGTTTTCAGAACTATAGAAAGGCTCTAAACTTTTCCTTAACCTGTCCTAAAGATGTGCTAAAGACTCCATTAAATATGGAGGGTTTCCACCCCCAAACTCGAGGGTTGCATTGCCCTCAATGCAAAATGACATAAAAACAAAGAAAGAAAAACATGATAAATAAAAGTACATCACAAATATATAAGGGCAGGCAGCAATAAGAGGAGTAAAAGAAATAAAAACTTAAATTTTATTCGCTGTCCTCGCTGCTGCTGCTGACGCGGATCTGATGGTAGCGTCTGCGTTGGGGAGGTGGCTGGGCAGGTTCCGGAGCAGGTTGATCAACAGGTTCATCAGCCTGTTGAGGTGCAGGTTCTTCCTCCGGTTGGGGGACAGGGTCGTCAGCAGGTTGAAGGGCAGGTGGCTCCACTAGTCGGACATCAGAACTGCTGCTGCTGTCCCAGCTGCCACTCGTGATGGCTTTGGACAGCATTCTCTTGTTGGCCACATGCTTAATTCTTTTCACCCGCGTGAAGGCGCTGTCCAAGTTCCTCCGGACAAGAGGGCTGTCATCAGTGGCAGCTCGCTTGGTGCCTCTAGGGGAAGTGTCCGCCGGTGGGCTGCCGGCTGCTGTCGGGGAAGGTGTGGAGGAGGCAGATTCTTCGTGGGGAGAGACAGGTGGTGTGGGAGTGGGGGAGGGGGTATTGAAATAATGGGCGGGGAAGGTGGGGAAAATGACATCCGGAAAATTCAAAGTATTGGTAATGAAATTTACCGTCACATTGGAGAAGTCGCGGATGAATGTCATCAAACCCATCTGGCGCTCCTCTATCCTCAGGATGGCAGCAAGAATGTGGGAGTTCTGATCTGCCGGAGCGGTGTTGGTGGCAGCTTCTGGGGCAGGTTCGGTAGCAGGTTCATCATCAGACTCAGCAGGAGGGGCGTTTGGATCGAAGGCGTTGAGGGGCGATACGACGATGATTTCCATGAGGCTGGAGATGTTGCTGTCGGTCCAGCCGCTGCCCTTCTTGATTTTGTCTGAAGGGTCCTCCGGTACGGCAGCGCAGCGGCAGAGGGCAGTGATTGTGAAGGGCAGGCATAGTCGTGAATCTGATCGGAAGGCACAATTGAGAATGCTGTCTCGCATGTACCTGCCCACATTGATGGGCCTGCCATGCATGATAGAGTGGATGAGGGCCAACCGCTGTCTGTTGACTGTCGTATGGTGTGACGAGGGCAGGATACGCTTTTTGATAAAAGCATTCCATAATTTTGCCTCGGGGAGTAGCTCTGCCCTGTTGACGGAGTTGGGGTTCTTCTTGCTGGTGCTCCAGGTCGTGCCCTCCTCTGTCAACTCCCTCATGAAAGCATCATGTCCGGCAGCATCGAGGGTGTCCCAAAACTGTTGATGAGCATCGTCAGTGGGGCCAAAGAAGAGGCCGAATACATGGTTGATGCTGCTGGCGGTGAAAGGAACTGTCACTCCTCGGATGACGACAGATGTCGCCGTCTTACTCTCGATCGCCTCGTAAAATTCCCTGACCAGAGTGTCGTTAAGCTCTGCCGGCTGCTCGGCAAAGTCCTCCCAAAGTTGTGCCGTAATGGCCTTCATAATGAACGGCCGGAGTCCAAAAAGAGGGGCATCTCTGTTATAGATGAAGCTCCGTTCCTCCCATAGTTATTTGTTAGCGAACGGAGATGCTGCTGCTGAAGAAGAAGCGGCAGCAGCATTCTGACGGGTTTGTCGTGAAGACATTTTGGTTGCAAGGGCTGAAAAAAAAAAGAAAGTAGATAAAACTAGAAGGGAATAACAAGAGAGAAAATCAGAAGTGATGAAAAATGAAAAGGGGAAGGGGTTTATATAGCGGTCGAGTAGCTGCCCATTTAATGCCGCAACGGCAGGCGGGAAAAACGGGGCGGCAGATTGGATATTGCGTGTCTGACGCGTCTGACACGCATTAATGCGTCTGCTGTGCGTCTGCCGCACGCTTCTTCGTCTGTTGTGCGTCTGTTGACAGCCTGTCAAATCCGTCTGCGCCGGCAGCTGAAACGACAGGTTATCATAAATGGGCTTTATTGGGCTGATGTATGGGCGGTGGGCTTGGGCCACTTCTTCTTTCTCACTTGACTCCTTTATTTCCTAAAAACTGAAATTAAAAACAAAACATTATTTGAATAAAATAAATCTAATTCCTAATAAATAATAATAAATAATTAAAATAAAAATAAAAGTTAGGTTAAATTAGGGATGCCTTGTGGGGCATCACCTAAGATAACCACTTCCTGTATTCCTGGGGCTTCAGTCCCCTGATAATGCTTGAGGCGTTGTCCATTGACTTTGAATTGGTGCCCGTCCTTTAATGATTGAATTGTAATGGCACCATGGGGAAAAACTTGAACCACTTGGAACGGGCCAGACCATCTAGATTTAAGCTTTCCTGGGAAGAGTTTCAACCTAGAATTAAACAATAATACAAGCTGCCCTGGGCAGAACTGACGTGGCAGCAACTTCTTGTCATGCCACTTCTTTGTTTTCTCCTTGTATATTCTTGCGTTGTCGTAGGCCATCGTCCGTATTTCATCGATCTCATTCAAATCTAACAGCCTTTTCTGGCCTGCCTTGTCCAAGTCCATGTTTACTGCCTTGATTGCCCAATATGCCTTGTGCTCTATCTCAACAGGCAGGTGGCAGGTTTTCCCATAGATCAATCGGAATGGAGACATGCCCAATGGAGTTTTGAAAGCTGTCCTGTATGCCCATAATGCATCATTCAGAAGTAGAGATCAATCTTTCCTAGTTGGTTTAACCATCTTTTCAAGAATGTTCTTCACTTCCCTGTTGGAAATCTCAGCCTGTCCATTGGTCTGTGGGTGGTATGCTGTCGCGATCCTGTGCTTGACACCATATTTTCTCAAGGCGGCAGCAATTACCCTATTGTCAAAATGTCTCCCTTCATCACTGATAATCGCCCGCGGGATGCCAAATCTAGAAAAGATGTTTTTGTGCAAAAACTTTTGGACCGTTTTGGCATCATTCTTTTGAGTTGCGATTGCTTCTACCCACTTGGAGACATAATCTACTGCTAGGAGGATGTAAAGATTTCCACAAGAAGATGGAAAAGGTCCCATAAAATCAATCCCCCAAACGTCGAAGATTTCGACTTCTAAAATATTCTGCAGTGGCATCTCGTTTCTCCTCGAGATATTACCTGTCCGCTGGCACCTGTCACAGTTTTTGTAAAATTCCTGTGCGTCCTTGTACAGTGTCGGCCAGTAGAACCCTGACTGCAGCACCTTGGCAGCAGTTTTATTGCCTCCTAAGTGTCCTCCATATTGTGAAGCATGACAGTGATGGAGAATGTCTTCTTGTTCTTCTTGTGGTACACATCTCCTTATAACCTGATCTGCGCACATCTTGAAAAGAAGAGGTTCGTCCCAATAATAATGTTTAACATCATTTTGAAACCTCTTCCTGGCTTGATAAGTAAGATCAGAAGGTAATATTCCGCTAACTATAAAATTAACGAAATCAGCATACCAGGGAAGGTTAGAAGACTTACCTGCCGCCATAGCTGTCGCGACAGCTATTGCGTCAGCAAAGAGCTGCTCATCTGGGAAGGTCTCTAGTATGTGTGTCTCATCTACAGGTAGACTCTGTCCCATCTCCAACCTCGACAAGTGATCTGCCACCTGATTTTCTGTCCCCTTTTTGTCTTTGATTTCAAGGTCGAACTCTTGTAATAGTAAGATCCACCGTATCAACCTAGGCTTTGCATCCTTTTTTGCAAATAAATACTTGAGGGCAGAGTGGTCGGTGTGTATTATAACCTTCGTTCCAAGTATGTAAGAACGAAACTTGTCGATGGAGAACACCACAGCTAACAGCTCCTTTTCTGTGGTGGTATAATTCACTTTGGCATCATTCAATGTTTTGCTGGCATAATATATGACATGAAACAGCCTGTCCTTGCGCTGCCCAAGTGCTGCCCCGACAGCATAGTCACTAGCATCACACATAATTTCAAACGGTTGCGTCCAGTCTGGTGGCTGTACTATGGGGGCTGTCGCTAGCTTTTCCTTCAGAACCTTGAATGCTTCAGTACATTCTTCATTAAAGTCAAAGGGTCGGTTCTGCTCTAAGAGATGACATAGGGGTTTCGTGATTTTTGAGAAATTGGCGATGAATCTCCTATAAAAACCAGCATGCCCTAAAAAACTCCTAATTCCCTTGACTGTGGTTGGCGGCGGCAGCTTCTCTATGACCTCTATTTTTGCCCTGTCGACTTCTATCCCACGGCAGCTAATCTTATGGCCTAAAACTATCCCTTCATCTACCATAAAATGGCATTTTTCCCAATTAAGAACAAGATTAGCTTTTTCACATCTTTCAAGTACCTTTTGAAGGTTGCCGAGGCAGCTTTCAAAATCGTCTCCAAAGACAGAAAAATCATCCATGAAGATCTCAAGGAAGTCCTCAACCATGTCGGAGAATATAGCCATCATGCACCTTTGGAAGGTGGCAGGTGCGTTACAGAGTCCAAACGGCATCCTCCTAAATGCGTATGTTCCGTAGGGGCAGGTGAAAGTCGTTTTCTCTTGATCCTCTGGTGCAATAGCGATTTGGTTATAACCTGAGTAACCATCAAGAAAACAATAGTAAGGTTTACCCGCTAATCTATCAAGCATTTGATCAATAAAAGGGTAAAGGAAAGTGGTCTTTTCGGGTAGCTTTGTTAAGCTTCCGATAGTCCATACAAACCCTCCAACCGGTCACAGTCCTGGTTGGGATTAACTCATTGTTTTCGTTGGTTATCACGGTCATGCCTCCTTTCTTGGGAACACATTGCACCGGGCTTACCCATTTGCTATCGGAGATGGCGTAAATAATACCAGCATCTAACCATTTAATTATTTCTTTACGCACTACCTCCTTCATTGCAAGGTTTAACCGCCGTTGGGCATCAATAGTCGGCTTATGATCTTCCTCTAGGAGGATTTTGTGCATACAGATTGCCGGACTAATGCCCTGAATGTCTGCTATAGTCCATCCTATCGCCCTTTTATGCTGCCTCAACATGTCGATCAGTTGTCGTTCCTGTTCCTGCGGCAGCTTAGCAGAGATGATTACGGGCAGTGTTTTATCACAACCAAGATAAGCATATTTGAGCTGCCCTGGCAGGGGCTTAAGTTCTAAGACAGGTGGTTCAACAGTAGATGGCTTTTTGATTAAATGGTTATCCGAAGTGTAATTCAAGGGTTCGAATAACTTACCTGGGCGATGTTCTAACCAGTCTACCTCCTCATGACCTTCAGTATCAGATGTATCGGATTCAGAGGAGTCACTGTCGTCGGTGCTGTCGTCATTGCTGTCGTGACAGGCTTGTAAATGGCTGTCGCAGCAGTGACCAAATTTTATATCCCGGCAGCCCGACCTGATGCAGGGTTGATCAAAGGTCACCTCAATGATGGCCTTGCATTCTTCATCCACATCAGCATGTTTCATTGCTTGGAGAACGTTCAACTTAATTTCTTGATCGTTTACGCGCATGGTGAGTTCTCCTTTCTCCACATCAATCAATGATCTTCCCGTGGCTAAGAAGGGTCGCCCTAGGATGACTGGTGCGTTCTCATCTGCCTCACAATCTAAAATAAGAAAGTCAGCAGGAAAAATAAGTTTATCCACTCTTACCAAGATGTCTTCAATTTTTCCCTCGGGGTGAACGTAAGAGCGGTCGGCTAGCTTTAGGGTAACTGTCGTGGGCCGCGCCTTGCCAATACCTAATTTCTGAAAAACAGATTTGGGCATTAGATTAACACTAGCACCAAGATCACATAATGCCTTACCCACAAATTTATCGCCGATTACGCAAGGTATGAGGAAGCTCCCCGGATCCTTCTTTTTCTGGGGTGGTTGTCGATGAAGAATACTCATGCAACCTTCTTGCATCCTTACCGTTTCAAATTCCCCAAGTTTAGATTTTTTAGACATGACATCCTTGAGAAATTTAGCATAACCGGGCATTTCCCTAACAGCATCTAACAACGGAATGTTAATATGAACCTGTTTAAAAATATCATAATTTTTTTTAAGTTGAGATTCATGCTTAGCTTGATGTATTCGTTGCGGAAAAGGTGGTGGAGGACGGTAATCAGCAATGCGTCCTTCCCACTGCATGCGAATCTGAGGACGATACTCATCTTTTTTCTCCTCTGTCGCTTCTGCTGTCGTAACAGGCTCATCGGCAGCAGTCTGTTTATCACCTGTCGGGGCAGCTTCCTCGGCAGGCTTATCCAAGGCAGGTTCCTTTTCTGTTTCAGCTTCTTTTTCCGGCCCTGGTAACTTTTTCCCACTCCTAGTCGTAATCGCCTTACATTGCTCGTGTGGGGGCGGTCTAGCATTTTCAGTATTGCTAGGGAAACCTCCATTCTGCCGTGGCTTAATATGCTGCGACACCTGACCCATTTGTGTCTCTAGAGATTTCAAGGTGGCCTCATGATTTGTCATTCTCATCTTAGTTTCATCCATAAAGTCTTCCGTTTTCTTGACGAACTTATTGATGTTCTCCATATACGTACCAGTCTGAGACATAAAGGTGGCCAGAGTCTGCTCCAATATACTACTCGTGGCAGGTGGTGGCTGCTGTTGTTGCTGAGGTGGCAGGTTCTGCGGCAGGTTCTGCGGCTGCGGTTGCTGTCGCGTCAACAATCTAGGACCCCCCTGATTCTGATTATATGCTTGCGGATTTAGGGCATTGTTAGGGTTACTCCAGGAAAATTTGGGATCTTTCCTCCAATTAGGGTTGTAATTGTTGGAATTGTAGTTTGGCTTGTAATTTCCAACATATTTTCCTTCTTCTATATTTATAGGGCTCTCATCCCTACTATGATTTCCCTCACATGTAGCACAAACTTCCTCGACAGCAAACCCTCGTACTTCCTCTTCACTCAATAAGTGTTTCATGGCTTTAGTGAGGAATGCTACCTGTGATTTCATAGTGCTGTCGGCCTCATAATCCTTGACAGCAAGTACCCGTTTACCCCCTCTTCTAGCGGTTGGAAACTGCTCCTCATTCTTAGCCAGATGTTTCAAAACTTGCAGGGCCTCGTCCGGATCTTTATCCAATAATAGTCCATTCGCTGCAGAATCAATTCGAATGCGAGTTTGTAAGTTAGCAGCATTATAAAACTTAGTTACCTGATTCCAGACGGGGAATCCATGCATTGGGCAATTTCGTAGAAGAGTTGTGAATCTGTCCCAGGCCTCGTGCATTGGCTCGTCATCTTCCTGTTGAAAAGTAGCAATTTCATTACGTAATCGCTCAGCTAAATGTGAAGGATTAAAACGAGACAAAAATTCCCGAGTTAAATCTGCCCAAGTCATAATAGAACCCGGTGTAAGTTTATTCCACCAAGTTTTAGCTCTATCCCTCAATGAATGGGGGAATAACCGAAGCCTCAGTATCTCCGGACTAACTCCTGGTAGTCTAAACGAACCACAGATCTCCTGGAACGTTTTGAGATGCTCCCTAGCATCTTCTGTCGCAGAACCACCAAACTGCCCGGCATTGTTGATCATACTAAACATGACAGGTTTAAGCTCGAAGTTGTCAACATCAATATCCGGCAGCGTGGTCTCCAGCTCTACATGATCGTTCAGCATGTAGTCACGACATGACCGTCGTCCACCTGCCGCGGGCGGGTCACCGACAGGCGGGATTTCTTCACCGACAGGCTGATTACGGGCCATCTGCTCTAGCTGTTCTTCAAGGTATTCGTTTCGGTCTAAAAGGTGGCGAATCTGTTTCTTGAGATTAAAGGAACGTTCAATCTCCGGATCTAATTTATACTCAGGATCTTCACCTCTTTTCGATCTGCGCATAAACAGGAAAACCTTGTGAAAAGCAAGACTTTAAAACACAAAAGAAAAATTAAAGAAAAGTAAAAATAAAAACAAAAACAAAAACGAAAATAAAAACAAAAAGTGCAAGGAAAGAAAGGTGTAGTTATGTTGCCAGTCCCCGGCAACGGCGCCAAAAACTTGTTGCGTGTAAAATAGTCTATCGCAATTATAGTGCAAGTATACACGACGCAAGTAGTAAAGTGATACTAAGTATCGGATATCGTCTCCACAGGGATTAGGCTAATGACTCCACCTAAATTCACTGCACGAAGTAAAGAGAAATATTTAAGAGAATTGTCACGAATATTAAAGTAAAAACGTAAATAAAAGATTGAGATATCAAGAGAGAGAGAATGGGCTGGTATTGAGTTGCTCAGTAGTGTAGGTATTGAATTGTTTAGGATCTCCAGTTCTGTCGTTGCACCCGTCGCCGACAGCACCTGTCGCGGCGTCTGTCCGTTAGCTGTCGCGGCAGCGAACACTAACTCCGTACCTCAAGCTTGGCAAGAATCCATGATCTGCCTTGCCCTATCCCTAGGCACAAGTCTGTCGATGATCACGTCTTTGATGATACCTCCCGGCGTGAATCGAAGGATGAACACCGATGTGTATGAATTCTTCCTTAGCCACTTAACCTCGCCTTATCCCTAAGCACGAGATGGTTCAACTATAAACTAGAGAACGCGCTTTTACCTCTTTCGTATACTTAACTCTCCCGATGCTAAGTAAATAGATAACCTCACAATGCTCTCCCGATGCTCTTGCAAGATATTAAAACCAAGATAAAAGAACTTGAAGTTTATTTTATTGAACTTGAAAAATCCTAAAACAAAGCAACCCTTGCAACTACTTTACAAAACAACCCGTAGCCCTAGGGGGAATTTAGAACATATCGGTGACAGGTAAACGGCAGGGTTTTGGTTTCGGTTATGGGGTAGTCGGCTATGCCCTAGGTTTAATCTATGCCCTTTATATAAGCTTTGGGCTCAAGTTATCTAAGGTAACAAGGATTACAACTTTAATTAAAAGTAAGATTCTAATAAAGACTAAATCTCTAAGGATTCCTACTTTTCAGCCGCCTCCTTGTTTCATGGAAATTCCTCTCCTTGAGCTTTGGCTTGACATATCTTTTGATCCGGGGCTTGGAAAAATATTTGGCTTCCACACGACAGACGAGCAGATTTTTCTCTATCTATCGAGGTCCACTTCACTTTTCCTCGTCATAAATCTGCTGTCATCATGTTGTCACGACAGGTCCATGACAGGTTTGTCTTCTTCAGCTGCTTGTCCAGTTTAGCTCTCCTGCTTATCTGCCCTGCGCCTGCCTTCGACATCTACTGTGACAGATGCCTGCAAAAATAGCCATCTTTCAGTAGAATCCGTGCCTTTTATATAATTGTGATGTTTTATTAAAAACTAACCTAAATGCTATGCAATGATGCTTGAATGCAGCAGAAATATGGGTTTAAAAAGGTGTAAATGATAGAACTTTTACACACTCAACATGCTCTTCCCCTTTTCTAGGCTAAGGAGGCAACCCTTACAATTTTCGGTTAAATTTTCTACCCAAAATTTAACCCAATCCTCACACAAATAGAACAAAGATTTTGATTGCTACGAAAGTATCTCTCAATACAAATTGCAGCCCAATTACAAGCACTCAACCCAATTGAAAAAGATAAGAATTAAAATTACAATTGGGGTTTCTAGACAATATTGGGATTTAGGCACAAATGCTTGGATTTGATGTTTGGATGTTTGTTTTTGGATCAATAGTTGTTGCTAAAGCTTTTAGAGGTCCCTTTAATACATTCTCATTAATTTCTAGCCGTTGTGGTTGTTGCATTTATCAATAGAACCGTTGGGGGTGTTATCTCACCTCCAAAAATACAGTCTGTAACCACCCGTTTCGGAACCCGGGAACCTGTTTCGAAACGAACCAAAATAGAAAGAGTTGTTTGGTGCATTTAAGATCCCGTTTCAAAACAGATTGAACTCGTTTCGAAAAACTTGCAACAGTCATATTTTTCAAATTAAATGAAGAACCCGTTTCGAAACACTTGAAGTCGTTTCGATATGGATTCTCTATGTTCTAAATCGTTTCGATACTTGTTTCGAAACATGGGTTTGTCGTGGTTAAAACGTTTCGATACCCGTTTCGAAACATGGGTTGGCTGTTTCAAAATCGTTTCGAAACGCCTTAGGCCGTTTCAAAACAGGGACTCGAAAAACACTTTTTCGGCTTTAAGAACACTTAGAATGGATAGGAGATGTCCTTTAAGGGTACAATATCATGTTTTTCTTGTTGATGTTATGGAATTGACATTGTATAGTTTTGATGTAATCCTTGGAATGGGTTGGCTTGTTGAGCATAGAGATGTTGTGGATTTCAAAAGCAAGTGAGTTTCGTTGAAACTGGCGGATGAATATGAGGTGGTCGTGGTGGGAGAAAGTGTGATGTTTCTAGCTAATGTGGTATCTATATTGGAAGCGAGTCGGATGTTGCGGCAAGGTTATGAGGCTTACCTTGCTGGAGTATACCCAAAGACCAATCATATGATGATTGAATAGACATACTATTTTTCTAGATTTATCAAGTAATGGCATTGTCGTTATTATCATTTGGTATGTTTCCGTGCATCAAACTAACCATTGGATAATAATGCCCATACAATAATACGATTATTGTTAAATAGGATCCTTAGTCTAATATTATTACGGGTATGGACAATGATAATGTATAAAGACGAATATGTGGTTGATTGATGACAAGTGTTGTCATTGACATTGAGATATCAAAATCAATACATAAGTATTTGTTAGAGAACAACATACTGGATTGACCCGCTATGAGCATGTTTCTTGGGTAATTATGTGACAGTCACAACATTACTCATGATAAACATATGTATAATCCTCAGACTTGAGATCAACATGATTTCAACATAATGATTTACGTATTTTGACCTAGTCAAACGTGGGTCGTAACTGACTACATTATAAAGACCGATAATTGGAAACATGATGACCTATGTAGTGAAATATGGTTGATCAAGAAAGGATTTGTCCCTCCGACATAATGGGAGAAATATCGTCGGCCACTTGATTGAGTGAGATTAGAAAATGCATGGCCATGCTCGAATATTATGATATGAGATATTATAGAGATTCGTTTATCATAATCTACTCAAGACATCAAGAAACACTAGATGGACAACGCAAGTGTGACTAACCCATGACTTGTGTTCATCTAAGATATAAAGTACAAAAGGATGAAATACATAAAAGAAGTTTATTCAAGAATTAGGAAAGTCAAACCATGACTTTATGCAACTTAGGTAGCAATGATGTATTCCTAGATGTCACTCATTGTTTGTAAAATTAGAACAATTTCTAATTTTGCTGCTAACGTTGCATGAACCTACAAGGGTCACACCCTTCGAATGAAACGAACAAAGATTGGAAACTATACTCCCTATTTTAGGGAGGTTTTCGAAAATCCCCTATGGGATAAGGGAAATCGGCAACTCCCTTAAATGGGAATAATATTGGATAAATATTGTATTTATTAAATATTATTTAGAGTATGGAAAAATATTTAGAGACTTAAATATTGTAGAATCAGATTCTAGAAATTTAAATATATATTTGGAATTTATATAATGTATATTTAATTCCAAGTTTATGTAGAATTAGATTCCACATTATTAAAAATATATATTTAAAAATATTTAAATCCAAGTAAAGATAGAATGAGATTCTATAATATATATATATATATAGATTAAATATAATGTATATTTAAATCCATGTTTTATGTAGAATAAGATTCTACATGATTATATATATATATTATTTAATATTATTAAATATAAGGGTAAACTATCTCATTGACCACCAATCTTTAGGTAAATTATTAAAATGACCACCTTAAAAAAAACGCGTCAATTGACTACCCAAACTATTAAAATGGGATCAATTTGACCACCGGCCGTTAAAGGGCTAACGGAAGGTGACGTGGCAGTTAAAAAATTAAAGGTGTAATTACATATTTGGTCCTTACTATTTACACATTCTTTCAATTTAGTCCTAATTTTAATCTAATAAAATAAATTAATCAGGTGGTGACACGTGTCAATACCTTATTGGAGGAATTTAATTATTTATATTTAATTTAACAAATTTATTTTCATCCCCAATCAGGTGGTGATACATGTCACCTGATTGTAGGATGAAAATAAATGAAACTTTTGCACCCAGCGTGAATCGAACTTGGGTGGTTGGGTAACCTGGGCAAAACACTAGGCTAAAGCCATTTTTGAGATACAAAGTGCAAATAATTAATATAAGTCATTTATGCCAACCTATACTTGCTCCTCTGCTACAACTACAATACTCATTGTTTAATAATCATAACATTAATCATAGGTGAAGTGAATAAACAAGCAAATACACTCCAACTTTTCACTTTTCTTTTAAGTATCAATGTTCGATACTTGGACATGGTTATGGAGATATTATCCTCTAAATACAATCCTTTATTACTATTAACTTCCTTCAAAATTCAGGCAAAAATTAGTACCTAATGAGGCTAGTGAACTCAGTAACAAGCTCATATTCACAACCAAAGAACTCCTCCGCCTTCTCTTTCAACCTATCTGCACATCAAATTTCAAAAGTTAATAATTAACAATGCTGGAATTATATATTAGTAAAGAAACAGAAGCGAAATTGAAAGGATTAACAAAGAACCTCTGATGGGAAGAAAAGGGATGATTAGATAAGAAGAGTTAGTGGCAATGAGATGAGAAAGCGTTGTTGAAAACACGTTGGGCCTGTATCCAATCGTACTGCTGCTCTTGTGTATGAACTCCAATTCCTGTTTTTTTTTAAGAAATCAATTTTTTGATAAATTCGTTCATAATTTGAAGATGAAATACGATTGTAAGTGGGATTGAAAATTAGGGTCTAACCTTGCATTCATCTTCTGTAAGGAAATTGTGTAGAATCAGCCTGGGATGCTCCATCTCCATCTCCGTCAATAGTTTTCTATCGTTTGCTTTGCCAGCAAACCATTAAAATGTTTGAAAATTTTGGGCATGGTTGCGTTAGATCATATTAATTATTTGTATTTTATATTACAAAAATGGCTATGTCTCAGTGGCTTTGCCTTGTTGTTTTCTCCCTAGGTTGTCTAGGTTCGATTCACGTTGGGAGCAAATACTAAGTTTTGTTCCATTTATTTTCATCCTTCAATCAGGTGGTACCAATTATGAATTATATTAATTATTTGCATTTTGTATCACAAAAATGGCTTTAGCCTAGTGGCTTTGCCATGTTCCGTCTTGCCCAGGTTACCCAGCCACCCAAGTTTGATTCATGTTGGGTGCAAAAGTTTCATTTATTTTCATCCACCAATCAGGTCACACGTGTCACCACTTGATTGGGGATGAAAATAAATTTATTAAATTAAATATAAATAATTAAATTCCTCCAATAAGGTGTTGACACGTGTCACCATCTAATTTATTTATTTTATTAGATTAATATTAGGACTAAATTGAAAGAATGTATAAATAGTAATGACCAAATGTGTAATTATACCTTTAATTTTTTAACTGTCACGTCACCTTCCATTAGCCCTTTAACGTCGATGGTCAAATTGATCCCATTTTAATAGTTTGGGTAGTCAATTGACGAGCTTTTTTAAGGTGGTCATTTTAATGCTTTACCTAAAGATTGGTGGTCAACGGGATAGTTTACCCTAAATATAATGTATATTTAATATAAACCAATTTCAAGTAGAATTAGATTCTATGAATTTTGGTTGATCTTGGATTTAAGGAATTCAACTAGAATTAAGTCTCTGAATGCTATTTAAAGGGACAAGGGCTAGCAACCAAATCATCCCTCTTCCTCCTCTTGAAGATTTCGATAACACCCCTAGGGATTCCCCACTAGAATTCGAAAGATCCCAGAAAGCTCTTTGAGAAGCTGTTTGATATTTTTCTAGTGTTCTACTTGCCCCCTGGCACCTCTTTGAAGGTTCCCTTGCTCTATTGCAAGTCCCAGTTGAACTCATGCTCGATTTCAGACTCCCTCGGGAATCTTTGGAGGGATTTTGACTTTTCCCTAGAAGTTGTTCAAACCTGTCGAAATTTACCCCTAAGTGTTAAGGAGGAGAAAACTTTGTTCGTTTTGTTCGGGTGGACTCCGTAGATGTCATTGCGAACCTATGACGATTCCGATTTTACTTGACGTGGTTATTCCGACATACCGTCAGTTTTCCAGTTTCTAGAGTTTTAAAAGGTAACTCTTCATCTTTTCACCTCAGATTCATTCATGTACATGGATCCTGGCTAGATTACGTCGGATTAAATTTTCCGATGCGCCATGGGTCGTGCCGACGTGATCCAACAGTGGTATCATAGCCACTTGTATCATACGAATTCGGACTTAAATTCTTGGGTGATGTTTATGTATGAGATGTATGTTGTTTAATTTGATTTAGATATTTATCGTTTATCGTATCACACCTAAAAAGACTTATTTCGATTATCACTGATTGATTAATAGTTAATCATAACTATGTTAGGTTGCTTCAATGTTAAATGTTAACATGTTGAGACTAATAATTAGTCTAGAGAACAAGTAGTGGTTCGTAGTTTTGTAGATTTATGAAATCTCTGAAAGGGCTTCTAATTTGATAAAAGTTATCAAACTATCTTTCACGGTGAATCCATAAGAGTTATGGTTCGACGTTATGAAAAATGCATGTCTAGGATTGGCATAATCAAAGACCTGGTACTTAAGTGTGCCTAGTGTGCCACCTCTCTTTCATGTTGACCTACCTGGTGCATTTGTTTGTTAACGCAAATGGTTTATGAAACCTCGTGATCCTTCTTTGGCCCATTAACTGCAACATAGGGATAATCAGTTTAAAACTCTGTAAACACGTCATTACTTTGTTCACATGATGTTTGAAATGCATGTTAGATTGCAAGGGGTTTGTTTTGCATGGTTATAGCCCATAGCCTTTATAATTTTGGTTTTTATAAATACGGCTTTCGTGTCGTGCCTTTCTCTATCTTCTATCGTACTTCTCTTCTCATCTCACTCCCTCGCATGTAACGCGAGTTTCTGAAAATTGTAAATACTCATGGAGATAAAGCATGGAACAACGTAGCTGCATGGTGAGCCTTCCCTGGTAGACCAGGCGTTTCAGAAGCAGATTTTATCTTTAGTAGAATGGTCCACCCATTGGCTTGGGACGGGTCGCCTTAGGTTAAGAAGTGTTATAATCATTGCATATTTATTTACCGCTTATATTTACCTTGTTTGTGATGCAATGGATGTTTTATAAGCATGATTAAACACAGTTCTATTGATAGGATCAATGTTAAAATGATGAGATAATTAAGTAAATCCCTCACTATAATTCTAAGTTTATTTTAACTATCCAATATTTACCCTCGTTAAAGCTTCGATCGATATAATGCGAGCTTTGCAAAAGCAATGTCACATTTGTGGGATGAAAATAAATTTATTAAATTAAATATAAATAATTAAATTCCTCCAATAAGGTGTTGACACGTGTCACCATCTAATTAATTTATTTTATTAGATTAAAATTAGGACTAAATTGAAAGAATGTGTAAATAGTAAGGACAAAATGTGTAATTATACCTTTAATTTTTTAACTGCCATGTCTCCTTCCATTGGCCCTTTAACGCCGATGGTCAAATTGATCCCATTTTAATTGTTTGGGTAGTCAATTGACGCGTTTTTTAAGGTGGTCATTTTAATACTTTACCTAAAGATTGGTGGTCAACGAGATAGTTTACCCTAAATATAATGTATATTTAATATAAACCAATTTCAAGTAGAATTAGATTCTATGAATTTTGGTTGAACTTGGATTTAAGGAATCCAACTAGAATTAAGTTTCTGAATACTATTTAAAGGGACAAGGGCTAGAAACCAAACCATCCCTCTTCATCCTCTTGAAGATTTCGACAACACCCCTAGGGATTCCCCACTGGAATTCGAAAGATCCCAGAAAGCTCTCCGAGAAGCTGTTTGATATTTTTCTAGTGTTCTACTTGCCCCCTGGCAACTCTTTGAAGGTTCCCTTGCTCGATTGCAAGTCCCAGTTGAACTCCTGCTCGATTTCAGACTCCCTCAGGAATCTTTGGAGGGATTTTGACTTCTCCCTAGAAGTTGTTCAAACCTGTCGAAATTTATCCCTAAGTGTTAAGGAGGCGAAAACTTTGTTCGTTTTGTTCGGGTGGACTCCGTAGATGTCATTGCGAACCTGTGACGATTCCGATTTTACTTGACGTGGTTATTTCGACATACCGTCAGTTTTCCAGTTTCTAGAGTTTTAAAAGGTAACTCTTCATCTTTTCACCTCAGATTCATTCATGTACATGGATCCTGGCTAGATTACGTCGGATTAAATTTTCCGATGCGCCACGGGTCGTGCCGACGTGATCCAACAGTGGTATCATAGCCACTTGTATCATACGAATTCGGACTTAAATTCTTGGGTGATGTTTATGTATGAGATGTATGTTGTTTAATTTGATTTAGATATTTATCGTTTATCGTATCACACCTAATAAAGACTTATTTCGATTATCACTGAATGATTAATAGTTAATTATAACTATGTTAGGTTGCTTCAATGTTAAATGTTAACATGTTGAGATTAATAATTAATCTAGAGGACAAGCAGTTGTTCCTAGTTTCGTAGATTTATGAAATCTCTGAAAGGGCTTCTAATTTGATAAAAGTTATCAAACTATCTTTCACGGTGAATCCATAAGAGTTATGGTTAGACGTTATGAAAAATACATATCTAGGATTGGCATCATCATAGACCTGGTACTTAAGTGCGCCTAGTGCGCCACCTCTCTTTCATGTTGACCTACCTGGTGCATTTGTTTGTTAACGCAAATGGTTTATGAAACCTCGTGATCTTTCTTTGGCTCATTAACCGCAACATAGGGATAATCAGTTTAAAACTCCGTAAACACGTCGTTACTTTGTTCACATGATGTTTGAAATGCATGTTAGATTGCAAGGTGTTTGTTTTGCATGGTTATAGCCCATAGCCTTTATAATTTTGGTTTTTATAAATACGACCTTCGTGTTGTGCCTTTCTCTATCTTCTATTGTACTTCTCTTCTCATCTCACTCCCTCGCATGTATCGCGAGTTTCTGAAAATTGTAAATACTCATGGAGATAAAGTAGGGACCAACATAGCTGCATGGTGGGCCTTCCCTGGTGGACCAGGCGTTTCAGAAGCAGATTCTATCTTCAGTAGAATGGTCCTCCCATTGGCTTGGGATGGGTCGCCTTAGGTTAAGAAGTGCTATAATCATTGCATATTTATTTACCGCTTATATTTACCTTGTATGTGATGCAATGGATGTTTTATAAGCATGATTAAACACAGTTCTATTGATAGGATCAATGTTAAAATGATGAGATAATTAAGTAAATCCCTCACTATAATTCTAAGTCTGTTTTAACCATCTATTATTTACACTCATTAAAGCTTCGATCGATATAATGCGAGCTTTGCAAGAGCAATGTCACATTTATCTATCTTAGTTAAACGCGAAGAATAAGCTAGTGATATTCGTCGGTTGAGATATTGGTATTGACTTAACTGGGTTGTTCTAATAGGATTAGAAAACCTAGTGGTTAAAAGTTTTGGATAATCATAAGATGATTTAAAGAATAAGAGTTGTTCGCCAACAGGTGAGGAGTTACATGAGACGTAATTAGTATGGTGTTACTTACCTAAATAATCATTTCCGAAATAATTAGTAAGTTGATTTAGGAATGGTGAAATATGGATCCTCACTCACTAGAAAAACTATCGAAACGTTTTTCCGAAATTAAAACTAGAGGGTTTTTAATTTTGAAGAAAATAGTGGGAGTAAATTTATAGTAAAGACCTATCTATAAATTTTAAAATTTAGTAAAACTTTTGTTGCATATTTTCTTTGTTGTAGAATTAATGACAAATAATAATCTATCTCTGTGATCTATCCTTGAGAAGGATAAGCTTAATGGCATAAACTTCCTTGACTGGTTCCACAATTTGAGAATTGTTCTCAAATAGGAAAAAAAGGAATATGTCATTGAAGAACATGTTCCTGATGAACCGGTTGCCAGTGCTTCTAGAGATGACAAAGACAAGTTTAAGAAACACATGATGTAGGTTGTCTTATGCTTGCCTCCAGGACCCCTGAGCTTCAGAAGCAACATGAGGACATGATAGCTTATGATATGATTCAAAATCTCAAGGATATTTATGAAGGGCAAGCTCGTGAAGAGAGGTACGAGACCTCTAAAGCTCTGTTTCAATGCAAGATGAGTGAGGGATCTCCCGTAGGAGCTCACGTCATCAAAATGATGGGTTACATCCAAACGTTGGAGAAGCTCGGCTTTCCGCTAAAAGACGAATTAGCTACTGATGTCATCCTGCAATCGTTGCCGGATAGTTTCAATCAGTTCGTCCTTCATTTCAATATGAATGAAATTAACAAGACGCTGCCACAGTTGCTCGGCATGTTGAGAACTGCTGAAATCAACTTGAAGAAGGTAGGACTTAAACTTGTTCTTATGGTCCGCAAGGGCAAGAAGAAAGGTAAATCGACAGCAAAGTCTAAAGGTGATTGTAAGACAGAAACCGATGGAAACGAGGCATTGAAACCTAAGAATGGAATCAAGTAGGATGGAAAATGTTTCCATTGTGGCAAGACCGGACAATGGAAGAGAAACTGCTCCACACACCTACAAGAAGTCAAGAAAGCAAAAACGAGTGAGGCATCAACCTCAGAGGCTTCTAAAGAGAACGTAAGTAATCCAAGTACCAAAGCTCCTTTTTGAAAATAATTCTTCTCATTAGTAATGATATAGCAATGGCACCCCAACTATACCCAAAACACAACATATCATCACAAATTCATCTCAATTGAATCATACATCATTATTCATACACCATGCTTTCATCAGAAAATTACAAACATTCATAACTGCACACAATAACCACCTACCAAGCCCTAATTATTCATTAACATGGCTCTGATACCAACAAATGTAACCCTCTTAGCCCAGCCTAGACGCTTGACCCGAACTACGAAGATTACACGGGGAAAACCAAAGTCAACCTTGATTAACGACCTTTTTCTCCTTTTTATCTTTCCTAGTTGCATATTAAACCTATGTGATTACTCAATATTCATATGAGAGAAAGGCACATCGATCAGAAAGAATTTAGGGGCTCAATTACATGAATTGCACTTTTAGGGACCAAAATGTAATTTTTGGAAAACATAAGGACTTTGGATATTTTAAGTTTACCAACATATAATTAATCATATTATGTGTTTCACTGCCAAATTTCATCTTAAAAGAACATTCCAAGCTCAAGCAATTGCATCCACTACATTCACGACTAAAATGTAAAACATGCGAACTCAAAACAATTCAAAAACACCATCCAACGGTCACCCGTTTCGAAACCCAAACCCTCGTACTGAAATGCCCGTATCGAAACAATGTTGACCATTTCGGTACTCATGTGCGTTCCGAGACCGGTATCGAAACAGGCCTCTCCAGCAACCAAATATTTCGAAACGCCACGGTCATTACAGGCCCTTGTTTCGAAACAGTTAAGGGTGTTTTGATACACCTTGCTCTATAACAGCGTAAATGCTGGTTTTTCACCTCTTAACCCACTCAATCATGCTTCAAAACATACCATATAATACCAGCAACTTGTCTAGACATTAGTGATCATAATATGGAGAATTAGGCTAGAGGATGGCATCAAACGCAAGAACATTCCATCTATATGCATGCTTTCTAGCCACAAAACCAAATATAAGCATTCAAACCTCCAACCAAACCATTAGGACCATTTACAACCCATAAAAGCCATCACAAACATGCCACAAACTTAGGGAGTTTAAAATACTTCTCCCAAGTACAACCTTAGAGTCTCATTGCCAAATATCAAAACTAAAGTGTATAGAAACATCACCATACATGAGCTTTGCACTTTCTTGGATGTTCTTAACCTTCTTGCTGCCCAAAAACACTTCGATTATCTGCATTGTTGGTAAAAGAGTGTAAGCATATTTGCTTAGTTAGGCGAGCTCTAAAGAAAACTAACACTACAATGCATTATTCAAAACACTTTCTCAAAAGCCTTTTTCTACAACATGCTCATTCTATATCATGCTTGAAAATCATTTCAACGCAAAACTCCATTGAAAACACATGTACCTCAATTCTATCTCATGCATTTAAACCAATGCAAATCTCATGGCAAGGCCATACACATGCTTCTGAAAACTTAAGCATTTCATATACAAATCTCATATGCATTTCTCATAGCATAAATCATCTCATCAATGGGTACATGTGAATCAAAAGCATTTTCATATATTATATTGGCATTTCGCATCTCATTATTACTCAGATATGCAGACAACGTTCTCATACAACTAGACTCCTCTAGTGGAATCTCATATCACCGTACTCACCTGTCTAGTAAATATAATTTCCGGTGAAATATCACATCACCGTACTCACAGGGTGGAATCTCTCATCACCACAAAGCTTGGGTATTTCACCATGTCCTACCCGATGGAATGCTCATCATCGGTCTCTCCCTATGGATTGAATCCAAAGAGCACGTACAAATTTTTAGTTTATAGTGCACTCTAATCCTTTTGATCGAACAATTATATCCAGCAAGTATCTCATCTTCTATGCCTATATATATATATATATATCAAAACATCATCTCACCTACTATTTTTAATGCAACATTTCTCAAAGCTTCTCATCTCATTCAAAATCATAACATTTTCCATGCTTTAAAACAAAAGCTCAAAACTCATCAATGCAACATATAATTTCATGAACTCTTTTCAAGCATCAGGACATGCTACAAATCATGCATAAAATTCGTAAGAATTTATCAATCTCAAAACATGAGTATGTAAAAGCATTTACGGGTAACCGTCACATATATGAGAGCAATCAAGCCAATGCATACTTCCGGACTTAGGATGGTGTTTCAAACCTTTCCTAAATCCCCAAAGCTTTTTTCTTTGTCTCCCAATGACTTCTAAAACGAATTGCACTCAGCGATTACGTTTCGCTTGTCGCCGAAACGCTAACTAAGCTCCCAGATCATCACCAAAGGCGTATGAAGATGTCTCCCTTGTTTATAACACATAAGAGCATAGGAATAATGCATCATCATGCATTGAAATCATCAGCCACACTCCTAAACTCGTTGCTCTACTCAAGAACCTTATTTCGGCTACCAAAAACAATCGAAATCATCTCCAAACTCTCCCAAAACAAAGTCCAGCCAAGATCTATAACTTCTAATCATTTCTAAACATATCAACACCAAAAACAACCACAAACTCGTCCTTATACCTCCAGCTATAACAGAACACAAAAACCACCATTCTAGCATACAAAACTTAGGAACCCAAGCCTATTCGAGATTTGTTTAATAAAACCTCATTTATAACATCAATTACAATCTAAAATGCATTAGAAAACAACCTCAAAACATAGCCTAACCAACAACCACGAAAATCATCAAGATCTCTCCAAAAACCTTGAGTTTTAATACAATTTCTTGTTTCTAACATTAAAGTAACTCAAAAATCATTAACAAGGATTGATGTAACCCCCGTAGCCCGGTCTAGACGGTTGACCCGAACTACGAAGATTACACGGGGAAAACCAAAGTCAACCCGAAAGTCAACCTTGATTAACGACCCTTTTTTTTTCTTTTTAATCTTGTCTAGATGCACATTAACCTTAAGTGTGATCATACAAACAACATATCAAAAGATCACAAACATCAGAGATCAAACAGGGACCCAATTGAACAAATTACAACTTTAGGGACCAAATTGTAAATTCTGATAAATTAAGGGACTCAGCCCAAATTAAAGTTACCATCTTGAAATTAGTCAGGTTTCATGCATCTCTGTGAAATTTCAGCTTAAAAGGACATCCACAGCTCATGCAATTGATCACACAAGATTTAGGACCAAAACGCCAACATTTCAAAACATGTAACTACCATGTCAGCCCCCTAACGGTCGACCGTTCCGAAACAGGCTAGCCCTGTTCCGAAACACGGGCCGTTCCGAAACGGGTTCCGGAACATGGCCTCGGCAGAGGCTAAACCGTTTCGAAACGGTGCATACCGTTTCGGACGCCTGGGTTCATGCAAGGCACCCGTTCCGAAACGGTACACCCCTGTTCCGAAACGCCTGCACAAAAACCAGCAAACAAGCATACTAGATCATGCAATTGGACACTCAAACATGCTCCAAACATCACCAAACTTTACCAGCATGCAATTAAATATATTTAAGACATATAAGCATCATCAATTCAGCAAGATAACATCTCATGCAAAAAGCCCCAAATTTAAGGTCATGCTTCCTACACAAGCTAACATTCAAGCCTTAAACCTTCAAAAGCAAGCAATAGAAATTCAATCCAAAAACCAGCAATATTAACCACATACAACATACTTAGGGAGTCATAAACACCTCCCAAACAAATACATTGGTCCCCCATTGCCAAAAACATACAAAAGCTAGAACACTTATAAAACCTTCATACATTGAGCTTTACTTGTACTTGTTTGCTTGCCTCCTCTTGCTGCCCTCAATGCACTCTAATGCTCTGCATTATTGAATCAAGAAAACGAGAGAGCGTAAGCCAAAGCTTAGTGAGGAGTGCTCTTTAAAAACCATTCAATAATGCATTTAAAACCATTTGTAAATGATGCTTGTAAACAACCTTTACACATGCTCAAAGCATACTTTAAATCAAGCAATAACATGCTTCCACATTTCATTTAAACTAGCATCTCATGCTTCAACATAAACATTAAATCATGCATCTCATGCATCTCATGTACAATACATGTCATATTGGCTCAAGTGATACATTTCATTTAGAAATCAAGTTCAACAACTTTCCCCAAGGACTTTTAAACACCTTGGACCCCAAGGACTTTTAAACACCTTGGCCATGGACTTTTAAACACCATGAATGGACCACACAAGGACTTTTAACCACCTTTGTGTCCGTAGCTTGAATTACCCCAAGGACTTTTAAACACCTTGGCCCCAAGGACTTTTAAACACCTTGGCCCCATGGACTTTTAACCACCATGGAAAGGAGCACCTAAGGACTTTTAACCACCTTAGAGTCCGCAACAAGATTCATCCAAGGACTTTTAACCACCTTGATGATCTTAGATAACAAGGCTCACTCAAGGACTTTTAACCACCTTAGTGACCTTCACTTTTACAAACCATCACTTGCCAATACACACTTTATACATCATATAATCCACTGTTTTAAAGCATTTAAACCAAGCCATTACATCATGCATTTCAAAGCATTAAATCATCATTTAACAATGCATAAAACAAGGTACTCTTACCTAGAGACACCTTCAACACATGGCTTAAAACATCAGCATAAATCATGCTAAAACATCAGCAATTAACATGCTAAAACATGCTTTCCAAAACAGTAGCAAATCATGCAAAATCATCATTTCACATTTCATCAAAACATGGCCACCACTTTAAGAGAGTAATCCGAAAACTTACACTTGAGCTTAGCAAAGTTGTTTAGACTTATACTAAGCTCCCAAAACCTTCAACCTTTGGTTTAAAAGCTGAAAATCCATTTTCACTCACCGATTACCACTTCGCTTCAAACCAAAGCACCAAAACAAGCCTCCGGATCAACAAATCTTGGATCCTAGGATGCCTCCCCTGTTTCAACACATTAAAGCAGAGGATTAATGCATCATCATGCATTAATTGCTTCAATGAAAGCATCAAAACTCGCTGCTCTCACTAAACCTCTATTTTCGGCCACCAAACACAACCGAAAATCATCTCCAAACACTTCCAAAACTTAACCCAGCCAAGATCCATCACTTCTAACCATTTTTATACATCACATAACATGCAAAAAGATCACAACCACGTCCTTATACCTCCAGGTATAACAGATCACCAATTACACTCCAAAAACAACCAAAAACTCAAGCCAAACTTAGGAAATTCAACCTATCCGGGATTGCATTGATTAAACCTCAACTTCTAATCATTTTAGCATTCATTTAACATCAATTTAACACCTCAAAACCCTGCTTAAA
This sequence comes from Hibiscus tridactylites, assembly GCA_958450335.1. NCBI lineage: Eukaryota > Viridiplantae > Streptophyta > Magnoliopsida > Malvales > Malvaceae > Hibiscus > Hibiscus tridactylites. The sequence goes on along the minus strand of OY288278.1, from coordinate 18,074,321 downwards.
CAGATCACACGAAATTTTCACCAAAATCACCAAATCTTGCATTTTAGCCAAAAATCAAGATCTCAATTGAAAAGCCTTTAATAAAACATGAATCAAGGATTGAGAACTTAGGAATTTCAGTAAAGAACTGATAGTTTAGAGGAGAAGGACGTTCTTACCTCCAAACTTGAATTTCTCCATTTTAGAGCCAAAATGCTTGATGAATCAACTTGTAAATTGTGAGGTTTTGATGATGAGATGATTAGAAATCAAATGAGAGTTGAAATGAGAGATTAAGAAGTCAAAATCAGAGAAAGAAATCTGAGGAAATCTTGTTTGGGTAGAGAGAAAATGAGAGAAAAGAGAATTTGAGAGAAAATAGAAAAATTAGTTAAGAATTGGTTAAAATGATTTCCCTCTCTTTTCTTAGTCTTTAAAATCAGATTTTAGACTTAAAATATCTTAGAAAAATCTGGAGAAATCCTTTTTGGAATAATAGCTCCTTAAAGATTCAAAGTTTCAATCCTTTATAAAACTGTCCCGCAACTTTCAAAAATTACATTTTGGTCACTAGCCAAAATGTCAACCTTCCGAACCTCATTTTCCAAAATTGATTCCACAGTTCACTTTTATATATTAAAAGATGATTTTAGAATATTTTTCCATATTTTTAATGCAACCCGAACTAGGTTTTCCTAAATTCCCTCTTATATATTCGATCAGCACTTTGACTGAACCGGTCAACGCCAAAACTTCTGAGCCCAAAACCGGGGCGTTACAATTGATAACTTGGGAATTTCAGTAAAGAACTGATCATTAGAGGATGAGGATGAAGCTTACCTCTAATGGCTGATTTTCTCCTTGATTTGGGTAAGTTTTCTTGAAAATCCAATGTAAAAACAAGAGGATTTGGTGAGAAAAATATTAGGGATTAAAAGGAGATTGAAATCTCATCAAAAGGAATGAAAATCGGAGGCTAATTGATGGAGGAAACATGTTTTTGGCTGAAATGAAATTGAGAGAAAATTAAATAAGAGAAAATTGAAGTAAGGTAGTTGTGAAAAGTCAAAGATAATTTTCCTTTTAATTATCTTTATTTTCTTTGATTAAAAAATTATTAAAATCACCCAAAATAAGGAGAAATCTGATTAAAAACATTTTAGTAAAATTATCTCCTTAAAGATCCAAAGTTTCAATCCTTTACAAAACAGTCACTATTTAACTTTTGCAAAAACTACGATTTGGTCACTACACTGAAATGTAATATTTCCAAACCTTTTAAAGATTCGAACCATTCTCAAATGGTTCGATTCGAACTCTAAAACATCTAGGCCCAAAATCGGGGCGTTACAGGCACTACTACCCGACCCTTAGAACACAAAACACCATCGTCACTGAAACTGTAATATGTAGGATTACCCTCCGCTATGTCCGTAACATGCGAAACCAAGGAATCATCAAGCAAATACTTTTCCTTGATCAATTCAACCAAAGATGGTTTCGCCTGATGTTCAGCCACCAAGCCACCATCACGAGACAAACTCAAACGAGTAAACATTGCTCTCAACTCCATTGCAACATTTCAGCTCAAAGCATCAACCACCACATTGGCCTTCTCTGTATGATACTCAATCGTAAGATCCTAATCCTTTAATAACTCTATCCATCGACGCTGCCAAAGATTCAATTCCCTCTGAGACATAAGATACTTGAGACTCTTGTGATCCGTGTACACAATACATTTCTCGTCGTAAAGATAATGCCTCCACATCTTTAGAGCAAACACTACAGCCGCAAGCTCGAGATCGTGAGTAGGATAATTACGCTCATGCACCTTCAATTACCTCGACGCATAAGCAACTACTCTACCCTCCTGCATCAACACACACCCTAAACCCACATATGATGCATCACTATACACCACAAACTCTTTTCCCGATTCAGGTTGAATCAATATATGAGCTTGTACCAAAACTTCCTTCAGGTTTTTGAAAAGCTTTTTGCCTTGCCTAAATCCACTCAAACTTAACATCTTTTTGAAGCAACCTCGTCAACAGAGCAGTTATCTTAGAAAACCCATCTACAAACTGACGGTAATACCCAGCCAAGCCCAGAAAACTTCGAACCTCCGTCACTGATTTCGGTTGTTTCTATCCCACAAGCACCTTAATATTTTGACGATCGACATGGATACCCTCGACTGACACCACATGACCAAGAAACACCACCTCCCTAATATAGAACTCACATTTACTAAACTTTGCATAAAGCTTAGTATACAACAAAGTCTGAAGCACTATCCTCAAATGCTTATCGTGATCCTCCACGATACGAGAGTACACAAGGATATCATCGATAAACACCACCACAAACAAATCAAGATATTCGTGAAACACCAGGTCCATCATGTGTACTAACGCAGCTGGTGCATTGGTCAAACCAAAAGGCACCACTAGAAACTCATAATGTCCGTACCTCGTATGAAAAGTTGTGTTCGGTACGTCCACATCCTTCCCCCTAAGTAGATAATACCCCAACCTTAGATCAATCTTCGAAAGCACATCAGTGCCACGAAACTGATCAAAATGATCATCAATATGAGGTAAAGGGTACTTGTTCTTTATCATCTACTTATTCAGTTGGCAATAATCTATACACATTCCCATCGTCCCACTCTTCTTCTTAACAAACAAAACTAGAGCTCCCCAAGGTGAGATACTCGACCTAATGAAACCACGATCTAACAACTCCTGATGACGTGTCTTTAACTCCTTTAACTCCTTTGGTGCCATTCGTTAAGGAGCAACGGATACTGGAGCCGTATCCGCATATGTCTCCATGCAAACTCGACCTCCCTATCCGGTGGCAACCCGGGTAACTCTTTCAGAAACACCCCGGAAAATAAAAAATTATCCGAATATCATGTGGACATGCTTCCATCATATTTGGGTTCATCATATATGTAACCCCCTTAGCCCGGCCTAGACGGTTGACCCGAACTACGGAGATTACACGGGGAAAACCAAAGTCAACCCGAAAGTCAACCTTGATTAACTACCCTTTTTTCTTTTTAATCTTTTCTAAATGCATATTAATCCTAGGTGTACTTTTGAATAATCATACTAAAAAAAATCACAGCAATCGGAAAACATTTAGGGACTCAATTGCACAACATAAGAATTTAGGGACCAATTTGAAATTCTAGAAATTACGAGGACTTAACCAACTTTTAAGTTACCAATATGAAATTAATCATGTTTCATGCTTCTCTGCTAAATTTCATCTCAAATGGACGTCTCAAACCCAATCAATTGCATTTACAAACATTGGGACTAAAACATGAGAAATTCAAAACATATAACCATCAGATTCAGTGCCCAACGGTCGAGTGTTCCGAAATGGGGAAGGGCCGTTCCGAAATGCGGGACCGTTCTGAAACTCGTTGCGGAACAGGGCTTGACAGTGGCAAATCCATTTCGGAACAACTCTACATGTTTCGAAACGCCAAGGCCATTTCAGGCCACCTGTTCCGAAACAGTAGCACCCGTTCCGATACGGGTTTCCCAGAAATGTAGAATTTTTCTGGTTTAAGACACTTTCAACCCATCAAACACATCTATATGACCTCCATATCATACACGCAAGTTATCAAGCACTTAAGGAACATATTAGCATCATCAAAATTCAAACATGGCATCATTTAAGGAAAAAAATCCCAATTCTATAGGCATGCATCCTATATTGAAAATCATGCAATCATCATGTAACGCCCCAATTTTGGGCTTAGATGTAACCCCCTTAACCCGGCCTAGACGGTTGACCCGAATTAAGAAAGTCACACGGGGAAAACCAAAGTCAACCCGAAAGTCAACCTTGATTAACGACCATTTTTTTCTTTTTAATCTTGTCTAGATGCACATTAGTCCTAATTGTGATCACACAAACATCATACTCAAAGATCACAAACATCAGAGATCAAACAGGGACCCAATTGAACAAATTACAACTTTAGGGACCAAATTGTAATTTCTGATAATATGTGGACTTAACCCAAATTAATTTTACCAACTTGAAATTAGTCAGGTTTCATGCTTCTCTGTGAAATTTCAGCTCAAAAGGACTTCCCAAACTCATACAATTGCACAAACAAGTTTCAGGACCAAAACGCAAACAATTCAAAACATTTAACCGCCAATGTCAGCCCCCAATGGTCACCCCTTCCGAAACTGGCAGAGCCCGTTTCGAAACTCGGGGCCGTTCCGCAACGCGTACCGCAACGGGGGTCTGGCAGAGGCCAAACCGTTTCGAAACGGTGCATACCGTTTCGGACGCTTGGGTTCATTCAAGGCACCTGTTCCGAAACGGTGCACACTGTTCCGAAACGCCCTGCCCAGATTGTAACTAAAAGCATTCCAAAACATGCAATTAAACATCCAATCATGCTCCAAAAGCTACCAAACTTTACCAGCATGCAATTCAACATATTTAAGACATACTTGCATCATCAATTCATCAAAATAACATCATATGCAAAAAGCCCCAAATCTATAGGCATGCTTCCTACACAAGCAAACCTTTCAAGCATAACTTCCAATTCAAGCATATAATAATCCAACACAAAAAAACCAGCATTCTTAACAACATTCAACATACTTAGGGAGTACAAGACCTCTCCCAAAACATACACATTGGTCCCCCATTGCCAAAGCATCAAAAGCTAAAATGTACCAACAAAACCTTCCATACATTGAGCTCTACTTGTACTTGAATGCTTGCCCTCCTTGCTGCCCTCAAGGTTCACTAATGTTCTGCATTATTGAATTAAGAAAACGAAAGAGAGCGTAAGACCAAGCTTAGTGAGGTATGCTCAATAAAACCATTCAATAATGCATTTATAAAACATTTACAAATCATGCTTTAAATCAACCTTTGCACATGCTCAAAAGCATACTTAAAACAAGCATCTCATGCTTCATCATATTATAACATGTCATATTGGCTCAAGTGATAAATTCCATTTCTTTAAAACAAGTTCATCAACTTTCCCCAAGGACTTTTAAACACCTTGGCCATGGACTTTTAAACACCATGAATGAGGACCACACAAGGACTTTTAACCACCTTTGTGTCCATAGCTTGAATCACCCCAAGGACTTTTAAACACCTTGGCCCCAAGGACTTTTAAACACCTTGGCCCCATGGACTTTTAAACACCATGGAAAGGATCACCTAAGGACTTTTAACCACCTTAGTGTCCGCAACAAGAACCATCCAAGGACTTTTAACCACCTTGATGTTCTTAAGTAAACAAGGCTCACTAAAGGACTTTTAACCACCTTAGTGACCTTAACCTTTTCAAAACATCACTTGCCAATATACATCAATTTCATCATTAAATCCACTGTTTTAAAGCATTAAACCAAGCCATATTCATCATGCATTTAAAAGCATCAAACCACATTTTATCAATGTACAAAAACAAGGAACCCTTACCTAGAGCTTCCTTCATCATATGGCTTACAACAACAGCAAATACCGTGCTAAATCATGCTTTCAAAACAGTAATTAAAACATGCAATAAAACCACATTGCATCACAACAAAATCATGGCCAACCACTAGAGAGTACTTTCCTAAAACTTACACTTGAGCTTAGCAAAGTTGTTTAGACTTAAACTAAGCTCCCAAGACATTGGTTTCAAAGCCGAAAACCATTTTTCACTCATGCACTCACCGATTTCCACTTTGCTTCAAGCCAAAGCACCAAATCAAGCTTCCGGATCAACAACTCTTGGATCCAAAGATGCCTCCCCTCCAAACTTGAGTTTCTCCTCTTTTTGGAATCAAAAACCTTGTTGAATCAAGTAGCAATTGAAGAGGTTTTGAAGATATGTTGATTAGGAATCAAATGAGAGTTGAAAGGAGGGATTTAGGTGAGAAAATCAGATCCAATTCTATGGAGAATAGGTGTTTGGGTTGAGAGAAAATGAGAGAAAGAAAATTGAGAAAAGTTGGTTACAAAAATCCAAAATAGCCAAATAGCTTTCCCTCCACTTTTAATATCATTTAAAATCAGAATTTAGTCTTAAAATATCTTAGAAAAATCTGGAGAAACTCCCTTTTGGTAAATAGCTCCTTAAAGATTCAAAGTTTCAACCCTTTATAAAACAGCCACAAAACTTTCGAAAATTACATTTTGGTCACTAGCCAAAATGTCACCCTTCCGAAACTCATTTTCCAAAATTGATTTCACAGTTCACTTAATTATATTAAAAGATGATTTTAGAACATTTTTCCATATTTTTAATGCAACCCGAACTAGGTTTTCCTAAATTCACCTCTTAAGATTCGAACAGCACTTTGACCAACCGGTCAACGCCCAAGACTTCTAAGCCCAAAACCGGGGCGTTACAACTCTCCACCCCTTAAGAAATTTCGTCCTCGAAATTTACCTGAAGGAAAGAGATAAGGAAACTGCTTCAGCATGTCTTCCTTCCGCTCCCACGTGGCTTCCTCAACACCTCGATGCTTCCACAGCACCTTCACCAACTCAATGGTCTTGCCACGAAGAACCTTGCTATCCGAATCCAGAACCTTCACCGGTTCCTCATCATAGGTCAAATCCGGATTCAAAACCACTTCCTCCACAGGCATCACATGCGAAGGATCAGATCTATACTTCCTGAGCATAGAAACATGGAACACATCGTAAATCTTCTCCAACTCCTGAGGTAACCTCAACCGATACGCAACAGGACCCACACGCTCAACAACCTCATATGGTCCAATGTATCTAGGGCTCAACTTACCCTTCCGGCCAAACCTCATCACCTTCTTCCAAGGCGAAACCTTCAAGAACACACGATCACCTACCGCATACTCTATCTCCTTACGCTTCAAATCCGCGTAAGATTTCTGCCGATCAGAAGCAGCCTTCAACCGCTCACAAATGAGCTTCACCTTCTCGGTGGTCCCTTTCAACAAAGCCGGCATCGAAACCAACTTTTGACCAGTTTCAGCCCAACAAAGAGGGGTCCTACACTTCCTCCCGTACAAAGCCTCAAAAGGTGCCATCTGTATACTCGCCTGATAACTATTGTTATAAGCGAACTCAACCAAAGGCAGATGCTTCTCCCAAGAACCTTGGAACTCAATCACGCAACACCTCAACATATCCTCCAAAACCTGGATAACTCGCTCAGACTGACCATCCGACTGAGGATGATAGGACGTACTGAAATGCAACCTTGTACCCAGAGCTTGATGCAAACACTGCCAGAAACGCGATGTGAACCTCGGATCCCTATCCGACACAATCGACTTAGGCACACCATGCAGCCGCACAATCTCAGCAATGTACAGCTCTGCCAGCTTATCCAAAGAGAACGTAGTATGCACAGGCAAGAAATGCGCACACTTCGTCAGACGATCCACAATCACCCAAACAAAATTCTTCTTTGATGGAGACAAAGGTAAACCAGATACAAAATCCATGGTAACCCTCTCCCACTTCCATTCAGGGATTCTCAAAGGTTGCAACAATCCTGAAGGAACCTGATGTTCAGCCTTAACTCGCTGACACACCATACACTTGCTCACGAACTCTGCAACATCCCTCTTCAAACCCACCCAATAGTACTCATCACGAAGATCACGATACATCTTAGTACTACCAGGGTGCATAGCAAAAGGACTACTATGACCTTCAGTCAGAATAGCACGCCTCAACTCAGCATCATCAGGCACTACTATCCGACTCCCAAAACACAACACACCATCATCATTAAAACAGAAATCCGAAGGTCTACCCTCCGCGATATCCTGAACATGAGACACCAAGGAATCATCCAGCAACTGCTTATCTTTGATCAACTGAACCATAGACGGCTTCACTTGCAACTCAGCTACAAGACCACCATCTCGCGATATGCTCAAGCTAGCAAACATAGCCCTTAGCTCAACAGCTACCTTCCTACTCAAGGCATCCGCAACAACATTAGCCTTTCCAGGATGGTACTCAATCGTCAGATCATAATCCTTGAGCAACTCCAACCAACGCCGCTGCCTATGTAACCCCCTTAACCCGGCCTAGACGGTTGACCCGAATTAAGAAAGTCACACGGGGAAAACCAAAGTCAACCCGAAAGTCAACCTTGATTAACGACCCTTTTTTTTTCTTTTTAAATCTTATCTAGATGCACATTATCCCTAATTGTGATCACACAAACAACATACTCAAGGATCACAAACATCAGAGATCAAACAGGGACCCAATTGAACAAATTACAACTTTAGGGACCAAATTGTAATTTCTGATAAATATGAGGACTTAGTCCAAATTAAAGTTACCATCTTGAAATTAGTCAGGTTTCATGCTTCCCTGTGAAATTTCAGCTCAAAAGGACTTCTCAAACTCATTCAATTGAACAAACAAGATTCAGGACCAAAACGTAAACAAAACAAAACAAAACAAACATTTAAAGATACTTTCAACCGAATTAACGGTCAGGTATCGATACGCCTGGTGTCGTATCGATACGCGGGGAAGGCAGTAACCAAACTCCAGAGACGCTATCGATACGATGTCCCGCGTTTCGATACGGCATTCATACAGTATCGATACCCACACAACCGTACCGATACGCCTAGGCAGAAAAGAGCATATTTGGCTCAGGCGTATCGATACGCAAGCCCGAGTACCGATACCCCTGCCTGAAATCGACTCAAAATCAACAATATACATGCTTCAAACTTCACTTAAACATCACCAAATCATACTACATAATCAATCAACATGCAGGGACCATTATTGCATCACCAATTCAACATGTAACCATCACATATGAAAAGCCCCAATTTTAATGGCATGCTTCCTACTTAAGCTAACCATTCATGCATAAACCTTCATAGCCAATCATATAAGAATCCAATCCAAAAACCAGCAATTCAAATCAACATTCAACATACTTAGGGAGTTCCAACATCTCCCAAAAACACACTCATAGGTCCCCCATTGCCAAATCACCCCAAAAGCTAAAAGTACTTATAAAACCTTCATACATTGAGCTTTACTTGAACTTGATTGCTTGCCCTTTCTTGCTGCCCCTCAAGGTACTCTAATGCTCTGCATTATTGAATTAAGAAAACGAGAGAGCGTAAGCAAAAGCTTAGTGAGGAGTGCTCTTTTAAAACCATTCAATAATGCAATGTAAACATTTACTAAACATGCTCATAATCAACCTTTGTACATGCTCAAAAGCATACTTTAAAACAAGCAATTCCATGCTTCAAAATACATTTAAACAAGCATCTCATGCTTCAACATAATCATTAAACAAGCATCTCATGCTTCACAATATACTTTACATGTCATATTGGCTCAAGTGATACATTTCATTTATTAAAACAAGTTCAACAACTTTCCCCAAGGACTTTTAAACACCTTGGCCCCAAGGACTTTTAAACACCTTGGCCATGGACTTTTAAACACCATGAATGAGGACCACACAAGGACTTTTAACCACCTTTGTGTCCAATGCTTGAATCACCCCAGGGACTTTTAAACACCTTGGCCCCATGGACTTTTAACCACCATGGAAAGGAGCACCTAAGGACTTTTAACCACCTTAGTGTCCGCAACAAGACTCATCCAAGGACTTTTAACCACCTTGATGATCTTAAGTAACAAGGCTCACTCAAGGACTTTTAACCACCTTAGTGACCTTAATCTTTTTAAAACATCACTTGCCAATATACATCATATTCATCATTTAATCCACTGTTTTAAAGCATTAAACCAAGCCATTTTCATCATGCATTTCAAAGCATCAAACCACATCATTTCAATGTATAAAAACAAGGTACTCCTACCTAGAGTTACCTTCAACATATGGCTTACATCATCAGCAAAATCCATACTAAAACATGCTTTCAAGACAGTAATTAAAACATGCAAATCATCATCTTGCATTACACCAAAATCATGGCCACCACTAGAGAGTAAATCCGAAAACTTACACTTGAGCTTAGCAAAGTTGTTTAGACTTAGACTAAGCTCCCAAAACCTTCAAACCTTGGTTTTAAAGCTGAAAATCCATTTTCAAAAATGCACTCACCAATTTCCACTTTGCTTCAAGCCAAAGCACCAAATCAAGCCTCCGGATCAACAACTCTTGGATCCAAGGATGCCTCCCCTGTTTCAACACATTAAAGCAGAGGATTAATGCATCATCATGCATTAATTGCTTCAATGAAAGCACCTAAACTCGCTGCTCTCATTCAACCTCCATTTTCGGCCACCAAACACAAGCGAAAATGCATCCAAAACACTTCTAAACAAAGCCCAGCCATAAACCAGCAAATCCACACTTCCATTAACATCATTAAACATCTAAAAACAATCTATTAACAACCTTATACCTCCAGCAACCTCAGATCACCAAGATCACCTCAAAAACTACCTTAAAACACAAGCTAAACTTAGGAAACTCAACCTATCCGGGATTGCATCAATCAAAACTCAATTCCACATCATTTTAGAGATCATTTAACATCAAAAACACCTCTCAAAACACAGATTACTCAGATCTAACGAAAATCATCAAAAATCATCAAAATCTTGCATAATTAGCCAAGATCCATTTCAACACTTTAAAACCTTTAATTAAACATCAATTTAGGATTAAAAACTTAGGAATTTCAGTAAAGAACTTGAAGTTCAGAGGAGAAAGACGTTCTTACCTCCAAACTTGAGTTTCTCCTCTTTTTGGAATGAAAAACCTTGATGAAACTTGTAGCAATTGAAGAGGTTTTGAAGAAACAATGATTCGGAATCAAATGAGAGTTGAAAGGAGGAATTTAGGTGAGAAAATCAGAAACAAATCTCTGGAAATGGAGTGTTTGGGTTGAGAGAAAATGAGAGAAAGAAAATGAGAAATTAGTTGAGAAAATAACAAAATGAGCTTTTCCCTCCTTTATGAAATCTTTAAAATCAGAATTATAACTCAAAATATCTTAGAAAAATCTGGAGAAACTCCATTTGGGTAAATAGCTCCTTAAAGATTCAAAGTTTCAACCCTTTATAAAACAGCCACCAAACCTGCGAAAATAACATTTTGGTCACTAGCCAAAATGTCACACTTCCAAAACTCATTTTCCAAAATTGATTTCACAGTTCACTTAATTATATTAAAAGATGATTTTAGAACATTTTTCCATATTTTTAATGCAACCCGAACTAGGCTTTCCTAATTTAACCTCTTACGATTCGAACAGCACTTTGACCGACCGGTCAACGCCCAAGACTTCTAAGCCCAAAACCGGGGCGTTACAACTCTCCCCCCTTAAGAAATTTCGTCCTCGAAATTTACCTGAAGGAAAGAGATAAGGAAACTGCTTCAGCATGTCTTCCTTCCGCTCCCACGTGGCTTCCTCAACACCGCGATGCTTCCACAGCACCTTCACCAACTCAATGGTCTTGCCACGAAGAACCTTGCTATCCGAATCCAGAACCTTCACCGGTTCCTCATCGTAGGTCAAATCCGGATTCAAAACCACTTCTTCCACAGGCATCACATGCGAAGGATCAGATCTGTACTTCCGGAGCATAGAAACATGGAACACATCATGAATCTTCTCCAGCTCCTGAGGTAACCTCAACCGATACGCAACAGGACCCACTCGCTCAACAACCTCATACGGTGCAAAGTATCTAGGGCTCAGCTTACCCTTCCGACCAAACCTCATCACCTTCTTCCAAGGCGAAACCTTCAAGAACACACGATCACCCACCGCATACTCTATCTCCTTACGCTTCAAATCCGCGTAAGATTTCTGCCGGTCAGAAGCAGCCTTCAACCGCTCACAAATGAGCTTCACCTTCTCGGTGGTTCCCTTCAACAAAGCCGGCATCGAAACCAACTTTTGACCAGTTTCAGCCCAACAAAGAGGAGTCCTACACTTCCTCCCATACAGAGCCTCATAAGGTGCCATCTGTATACTCGCCTGAAAACTGTTGTTATAAGCGAACTCAACCAAAGGCAGATGCTTCTCCCAAGAACCTTGGAACTCTATCACGCAGCATCTCAACATATCCTCCAAAATCTGAATAACTAGCTCAGACTGACCATCCGACTGAGGATGATAGGATGTACTGAAATGCAACCTTGTACCCAAAGCTTGATGCAAACACTGCCAGAAACGCGATGTGAACCTCGGATCCCTATCCGACACGATCGACTTAGGCACACCATGCAGCCTCACAATCTCAGCAATGTACAGCTCTGCCAGCTTATCCAAAGAAAACGTAGTATGCACAGGTAAGAAATACGCACACTTCGTCAAGCGATCCACAATCACCCAAACAGAATTCTTCTTTGATGGAGACAAAGGTAAACCAGATACAAAATCCATGGTAACCCTCTCCCACTTCCATTCAGGGATTTTCAACGGTTGCAACAAACCAGAAGGAACCTGATGTTCAGCCTTAACCCGCTGACACACCAAACACTTGCTCACAAACTCAGCAACATCCTTCTTCAAACCCACCCAATAGTACTCATCACGAAGATCACGATACATCTTAGTACTACCAGGGTGCATAGCAAAAGGACTACTATGACCTTCAGTCAGAATAGCACGCCTCAACTCAGCATCAGCAGGCACTACTATCCGACTACCAAAACACAACACTCCATCCTCATTAAAGCAGAAATCCGAAGGTCTACCCTCCGCGATATCCTGAACATGAGACACCAAGGAATCATCCAACAACTGCTTATCCTTGATCAACTGAACCAACGATGGTTTCATCTGCAACTCAGCAACAAGACCACCATCCCGCGATATGCTCAAGCTAGCAAACATAGCTCTCAGCTCAACAGCTACCTTCCTACTCAAGGCATCCGCAACAACATTAGCCTTTCCAGGATGATACTCTATCGTCAGATCATAATCCTTGAGCAACTCCAACCAACGCCGCTGCCTAAGATTCAACTCCTTCTGAGACATCAGATACCTCAAACTCTTGTGATCCGTGTACACAGTACACTTCTCACCATACAGATAATGCCTCAAGATCTTCAGAGCAAAAACCACTGCAGCCAGCTCAATATCATGCGTAGGATAATTGCGCTCATTCACCTTCAACTGCCGCGACGCATAAGCCACAACCTTACCCTCTTGCATCAGCACACACCCCAAACCAACATAGGATGCATCACTGTAGACCACAAACTCTTTCCCTGATTCAGGCTGAATCAAGATAGGAGCTTGAGTCAAAGCCACCTTCAGCTTCTCAAAAGCCTGCTGTCTCGCTTCTGTCCACTCATACTTAACATCTTTCTGCAACAATTTCGTCAAAGGAGCAGCAATCTTGGAAAAACCATCCACAAACCTTTGGTAGTATCCTGCCAAACCAAGGAAACTACGGACCTCCTGAACAGACTTAGGAACTTTCCAACTCATCACTGCTTCAATCTTCTGAGGATCAACACGAATCCCCTCAGCTGAGACCACATGTCCAAGAAACACCACCTCCCTAAGCCAGAACTCACACTTGCTCAGCTTAGCATAAAGCTGATTCTCCAACAAAGCTTGCAGCACAATCCTCAAATGCTCTTCGTGCTCTTCCTCAGTACGCGAGTACACAAGGATATCATCAATGAACACCACAACAAACTTGTCCAGGTATTCATGAAAAACACGATTCATCATGTCCATGAAAGCAGCAGGAGCATTTGTCAAACCAAACGGCATCACAAGGAACTCATAATGCCCATACCTTGTCCTGAAAGCTGTCTTAGGTACATCCACATCCCTCACCTTCAACTGATAATACCCTGACCTCAAGTCAATCTAAGAGAACACAGCAGCTCCCCGAAATTGATCAAAGAGATCATCAATCCTCGGCAAAGGATACCGATTCTTGATAGTCAACTTATTCAGCTGACGGTAATCAATGGACATCCTCATAGTGCCATCTTTCTTCTTCACAAACAAGACAGGAGCACCCCAAGGCGACACACTCGGCCGGATGAAACCACGATCAAGCAGCTCTTGCAACTGCGTCTTCAGCTCCTTCAGCTCCTTAGGTGCCATTCTATAGGGAGTAATGGACACAGGAGTTGTATTCTCATACAGCTCAATTCCAAACTCCACCTCGCGATTAGGAGGTAAACCAGGCAACTCCTCAGGAAAACACCAGGAAACTCCTTCACAACCCTGATATCTTGCACCCTCAACTCCTTAGAACAAGGATTCATCACAAAAGCCAGATAAGCTTCACAACCTTGCCTCAGCATCCTACTCGCCTCCAAGGTAGAAACAACATTGGCAAGAAACTTCACATTCTCACCAACCACTACCACTTCATAATCATCCGCGAGCTTAAGCGAAACCCGCTTATTCTCACAATCCACAACAGCACGATGCTCAGCAAGCCAATCCATACCAAGGATCACATCAAAACCATAGAAGGGAAACTCCATAAGATCAACATGAAAGACATGCTCTTGAACAACCAAAGGACACCTTCTATGAAGCTTACGAGTCACAACAGTTTCACCAAAAGAACTAGTGACTCGAACACCAACATCCAAAGACTCAACAGGCAAACCAAGCAATTCAGCATGCTCATGCAAAATGTATGAATGCGTAGATCCAGAATCAATCAAAGAAAGCAATGACAAGGATTGCAAAGTAAAGGTACCTGCAATCACATCAGCATCATTCCTTCCCTCGCGCTGAGCATACACTCTCGCCTGGCCTCCACCCTCAGGTTGAATAGCTACAACATGAGCTACTCCGCGACCACCTTCCTCTCGCCTCTGAAAATTACCACGGCCGCGCCCACGACCTCTCTGCGGTGCTGCAACAACAGGAGCACGCTCTTGACCACCAGCCATCCTCGGACAATCTCGCCTCAAGTGGTCAGCAGAACCACAATTCCAGCACTCATAACCAGCTGCCACAATAGGAGCTTGCACCTCCCTCCCAGCACGAGGACAGTCACGCTTCAAGTGACCACGTGAACCGCAAATCCAACAAGCACTAGGGTCAGCTCTAGCATTGCCACCCCTAGCAGGTGCACCTCCACCTCTCTTAGCTGAGGACTGAAACCTCTGATCACGTCCCCTCTTGTTCCGTCCACCTCCGGAACTATACTCAGCAGCTCTCTTCCCAGAACTCGCTCCAGCACCCTTCGCAGACAAACTCAGATTCATCTCAATGTCCTTTGCTCGGCCCACTAGCACATCAAAATCATTGTACTCAGCAGCTAACATGTAGGTCTTTACTTCCGTCACCAAGCCATAACGGAACCTTTCGCACCTCTCTCGCTCATCAGGTATCAGCTCCGGTGCATACTGACTGAGACGTACGAACTGTACTTCATACTCAGCCACACTCATGCTCCCTTGGGTAAGAGACATGAATTCACGCTTTTTCTCATCCAGATATCTCACTCCCAGATATCTCCTCTTGAACGCATTCTGAAAGAATGTCCAAGTGATGTCAGCTTCAGCCATTCCAGAGATTGTGGTCGTCCACCACGTATAAGCATCACCTTGCAGCAAAGACACCACACATCCCAACTTTTGCACATCAGTGCAGCTTATCTGTCCCAAGACACGCTTGGTACTTTCCAGCCAAGCTTCCGACCTCTCAGCTGACATAACCCTAAACTCAGTCCCACCAAGACTGTGCAGACGCTCTAAGGGTAATCTAGCTCCAGCATCTCCCTGATGCCCAGCTCCTTGAGCTCCAGCTACTGCTGCTCAAAAAGCACCCGCAATAGCTTGCACCAGCATCGACATGTCAGGCATAGCTTGCCCCTGACCAACCTCAGGTCCTGCAGCTCTAGCACCAGCTCCCTCAGCTCCAGCTCTCCCTCCTTCAGCACCACCACCACCAGGCGGAGGAGGAGGTAACACAGCACTACCCGCATTCTCATCATTCCCATCCGGGGTCGTAGCTCTCACGCTACTCCTTAACTCTCTACGTGGTGCCATAATTTTACCATGCATAACAATACAAAAATAAACAAAGTCAGGACCAGCAAGGTAAGCAATTTCAAGTATTCAAGCTCAATTCCTTTCAAAACCAACATCATTTCTTTAGCTTTTGTTTGGCAATGCGTACCCTCATCATGCATCATCACAGCATACATCTCAAAAACATCAACATCTCAAACCACTGAACATGCTTTCAAACAACAAGCATACAAACTAAACATACTTCAATCATGCATACATACATTCCCAATTACTCGAAAACTCAGCTCTGATACCACCAAATGTAACCCCCTTAACCCGGCCTAGACGGTTGACCCGAATTAAGAAAGTCACACGGGGAAAACCAAAGTCAACCCAAAAGTCAACCTTGATTAACGACCCTTTTTTTTCTTTTTAAATCTTATCTAGATGCACAGTATCCCTAATTGTGATCACACAAACAACATACTCAAGGATCACAAACATCAGAGATCAAACAGGGACCCAATTGAACAAATTACAACTTTAGGGACCAAATTGTAATTTCTGATAAATATGAGGACTTAGTCCAAATTAAAGTTACCATCTTGAAATTAGTCAGGTTTCATGCTTCCCTGTGAAATTTCAGCTCAAAAGGACTTCTCAAACTCATTCAATTGAACAAACAAGATTCAGGACCAAAATGTAAACAAAACAAAACAAAACAAACATTTAAAGATACTTTCAACCGAATTAACGGTCAGGTATCGATACGCCTGGTGTCGTATCGATACGCGGGGAAGGCAGTAACCAAACTCCAGAGACGCTATCGATACGATGTCCCGCGTTTCGATACGGCATTCATACAGTATCGATACCCACACAACCGTACCGATACGCCTAGGCAGAAAAGAGCATATTTGGCTCAGGCGTATCGATACGCAAGCCCGAGTACCGATACCCCTGCCTGAAATCGACTCAAAATCAACAATATACATGCTTCAAACTTCACTTAAACATCACCAAATCATACTACATAATCAATCAACATGCAGGGACCATTATTGCATCACCAATTCAACATGTAACCATCACATATGAAAAGCCCCAATTTTAATGGCATGCTTCCTACTTAAGCTAACCATTCATGCATAAACCTTCATAGCCAATCATATAAGAATCCAATCCAAAAACCAGCAATTCAAATCAACATTCAACATACTTAGGGAGTTCCAACATCTCCCAAAAACACACTCATAGGTCCCCCATTGCCAAATCACCCCAAAAGCTAAAAGTACTTATAAAACCTTCATACATTGAGCTTTACTTGAACTTGATTGCTTGCCCTTTCTTGCTGCCCCTCAAGGTACTCTAATGCTCTGCATTATTGAATTAAGAAAACGAGAGAGCGTAAGCAAAAGCTTAGTGAGGAGTGCTCTTTTAAAACCATTCAATAATGCAATGTAAACATTTACTAAACATGCTCATAATCAACCTTTGTACATGCTCAAAAGCATACTTTAAAACAAGCAATTCCATGCTTCAAAATACATTTAAACAAGCATCTCATGCTTCAACATAATCATTAAACAAGCATCTCATGCTTCACAATATACTTTACATGTCATATTGGCTCAAGTGATACATTTCATTTATTAAAACAAGTTCAACAACTTTCCCCAAGGACTTTTAAACACCTTGGCCCCAAGGACTTTTAAACACCTTGGCCATGGACTTTTAAACACCATGAATGAGGACCACACAAGGACTTTTAACCACCTTTGTGTCCAATGCTTGAATCACCCCAAGGACTTTTAAACACCTTGGCCCCAAGGACTTTTAAACACCTTGGCCCCATGGACTTTTAACCACCATGGAAAGGAGCACCTAAGGACTTTTAACCACCTTAGTGTCCGCAACAAGACTCATCCAAGGACTTTTAACCACCTTGATGATCTTAAGTAACAAGGCTCACTCAAGGACTTTTAACCACCTTAGTGACCTTAATCTTTTTAAAACATCACTTGCCAATATACATCATATTCATCATTTAATCCACTGTTTTAAAGCATTAAACCAAGCCATTTTCATCATGCATTTCAAAGCATCAAACCACATCATTTCAATGTATAAAAACAAGGTACTCCTACCTAGAGTTACCTTCAACATATGGCTTACATCATCAGCAAAATCCATGCTAAAACATGCTTTCAAAACAGTAATTAAAACATGCAAATCATCATCTTGCATTACACCAAAATCATGGCCACCACTAGAGAGTAAATCCGAAAACTTACACTTGAGCTTAGCAAAGTTGTTTAGACTTAGACTAAGCTCCCAAAACCTTCAAACCTTGGTTTTAAAGCTGAAAATCCATTTTCACAAATGCACTCACCAATTTCCACTTTGCTTCAAGCCAAAGCACCAAATCAAGCCTCCGGATCAACAACTCTTGGATCCAAGGATGCCTCCCCTGTTTCAACACATTAAAGCAGAGGATTAATGCATCATCATGCATTAATTGCTTCAATGAAAGCACCTAAACTCGCTGCTCTCATTCAACCTCCATTTTCAGCCACCAAACACAACCGAAAATGCATCCAAAACACTTCTAAACAAAGCCCAGCCATAAACCAGCAAATCCACACTTCCATTAACATCATTAAACATCTAAAAACAATCTATTAACAACCTTATACCTCCAGCAACCTCAGATCACCAAGATCACCTCAAAAACTACCTTAAAACACAAGCTAAACTTAGGAAACTCAACCTATCCGGGATTGCATCAATCAAAACTCAATTCCACATCATTTTAGAGATCATTTAACATCAAAAACACCTCTCAAAACACAGATTACTCAGATCTAACGAAAATCATCAAAAATCATCAAAATCTTGCATAATTAGCCAAGATCCATTTCAACACTTTAAAACCTTTAATTAAACATCAATTTAGGATTAAAAACTTAGGAATTTCAGTAAAGAACTTGAAGTTCAGAGGAGAAGGGCGTTCTTACCTCCAAACTTGAGTTTCTCCTCTTTTTGGAATGAAAAACCTTGATGAAACTTGTAGCAATTGAAGAGGTTTTGAAGAAACAATGATTCAGAATCAAATGAGAGTTGAAAGGAGGAATTTAGGTGAGAAAATCATAAACAAATCTCTGGAAATGGAGTGTTTGGGTTGAGAGAAAATGAGAGAAAGAAAATGAGAAATTAGTTGAGAAAATAACAAAATGAGCTTTTCCCTCCTTTATGAAATCTTTAAAATCAGAATTATAACTCAAAATATCTTAGAAAAATCTGGAGAAACTCCCTTTGGGTAAATAGCTCCTTAAAGATTCAAAGTTTCAACCCTTTATAAAACAGCCACCAAACTTGCGAAAATTACATTTTGGTCACTAGCCAAAATGTCACACTTCCAAAACTCATTTTCCAAAATTGATTTCACAGTTCACTTAATTATATTAAAAGATGATTTTAGAACATTTTTCCATATTTTTAATGCAACCCGAACTAGGCTTTCCTAATTTAACCTCTTACGATTCGAACAGCACTTTGACCGACCGGTCAACGCCCAAGACTTCTAAGCCCAAAACCGGGGCGTTACAGCCTAAGATTCAACTCCTTCTGAGACATCAAATACCTCAAACACTTGTGATCCGTGTACACAGTACACTTCTCACCATACAGATAATGCCTCCAGATCTTCAGAGCAGAAACCACTACAGCCAACTCAATATCATGCGTAGGATAATTGCACTCCTGCACCTTCAACTGCCGCGATGCATAAGCAACCACCTTACCCTCTTGCATCAGCACACATCCCAAACCAACATAGGACGCATCACTGTAGACCACAAACTCTTTCCCTGATTCAGGTTGAACCAAGATAGGAGCTTGCGTCAAAGCCATCTTCAGCTTCTCAAAAGCCTGCTGTCTCGCTTCTGTCCACTCATACTTAACATCCTTTTGCAACAACTTCGTCAAAGGAGCAGCAATCTTGGAAAAACCATCCACAAACCTTCGGTAGTATCCTGCCAAATCAAGGAAACTACGAACCTCATGAACAGACTTAGGAACCTTCCAGTTCATCACTGCCTCAATCTTCTTAGGATCAACACGAATCCCCTCAGCTGAGACCACATGCCCAAGAAACACCACCTCCCTCAACCAGAACTCACACTTGCTCAGCTTAGCATAAAGCTGATTCTCCAACAAAGCTTGCAGCACAATCCTCAGATGCTCTTCGTGCTCCTCCTCAGTACGCGAGTACACAAGGATATCATCAATGAACACCACAACGAACTTGTCCAGGTATTCATGAAACACACGATTCATCATGTCCATGAAAGCATCAGGAGCATTTGACAAACCAAACGGCATCACAAGGAACTCATAATGCCCATACCTCGTCCTGAAAGTTGTCTTAGGCACATCCACATCCTTCACCTTTAACTGGTAATACCCTGACCTCAAGTCAATCTTAGAGAACACAGCAACTCCCCGAAATTGATCAAAGAGATCATCAATCCTCGGCAAAGGATACCGATTCTTGATAGTCAACTTGTTCAGCTGACGGTAATCAATGCACATCCTCATAGTGCCATCTTTCTTCTTCACAAACAAGACCGGTGCTCCCCAAGGTGACACACTCGGCCGGATGAAACCACGATCAAGCAGCTCTTGCAACTGCGTCTTCAGCTCCTTCAGCTCCTTAGGTGCCATTCTATAGGGAGTAATGGACACATGAGTTGTATTCTCATAAAGCTCAATTCCAAACTCCACCTCGCGATTAGGAGGTAAACCAGGCAACTCCTCAGGAAAAACACCAGGAAACTCCTTCACAACCCTGATATCTTGCACCCTCAACTCCTTAGAGCTAGGATTCATCACAAAAGCTAGATAAGCTTCACAACCTTGCCTCAGCATCATGCTCGCCTCCAAGGTAGAAACAACATTGGCAAGAAACTTCACATTCTCACCAACCACCACCACTTCATAATCATCCGCAAGCTTAAGCGAAACACGCTTATTTTCACAATCCAAAATAGCACGATGCTCAGCAAGCCAATCCATACCAAGGATTACATAAAAACCATAAAAGGGCAACTCCATAAGATCAACATGAAAAACATGTTCTTGAACAACCAAAGGACACCTTCTATAAAGCTTTCGAGTCACAACAGTTTCAGCAAAAGAACTAGTGACACGAACACCAACATCTAAAGACTCAACAGGCAAACCAAGCAGTTCAGCATGCTCACGCAAAATATATGAATGCGTAGATCCAGAATCAATCAAAGAAATCAATGACAAGGATTGCAAAGTAAAGGTACCTGCAATCACATCTGCATCATTCCTGCCCTCACGCTGAGCATACACCCTCGCTTGGCCTCCACCTTCAGGCTGAATAGCCACAACATGGGCTACTCTACGACCACCTTCCTCACGCCTCTGGAAATTACCACGGTCGCGCCCACGACCTCTCTGTGGTGCAGCAACAGCAGGAGCACGCATCTGATCACCAGCCAACCTCGGACAATCTCGCCTCAAGTGGTCTGCAGAACCACAATTCCAGCACCCAAAACCAGCTGCCGCCACAGGAGCTTGCACCTCCCTTACAGCACGAGGACAGTCACGCTTCATGTGACCACGTGAACCACAGATCCAGCAAGCACTAGGGTCAGCTCTAGCATTACCACCCCTAGCAGGTGCACCACCACCTCTCTTAGCTGAGGACTGATACCTCTGATCACGTCCCCTCTTGTTCCGTCCACCTCCGGAACTATACTCAGCAGCTCTCTTACCAGAACTTGCTCCAGCACCTTTCGCAGACAAACTCAAATTCATCTCAATGTCCTTGGCTCGGCCCACCAACACATCAAAATCATCATATTCAGTGGCCAGCACATACATCTTTACTTCCGTTATAAGACCATAACGAAACCTTTCGCACCTCTCCCGTTCATCAGGAATCAGCTCCGGTGCATACTGACTGAGTCGCACAAACTGCACCTCATACTCAGCCACACTCATGCTCCCTTGGGTAAGAGTCATGAATTCACGTTTCTTCTCATCAAGATATCTCACACCAAGATATCTCCTCTTGAACACATTCTGAAAGAATGTCCAAGTCACATCAGCTTCAGCCATCCCAGAGATTGTGGTCGTCCACCACGTATAAGCATCGTCCTGCAGCAAGGACACAACACAACCCAGCTTTTGCACATCCGTGCAACTCATCTGACCCAAGATTCGCTTGGTACTCTCTAGCCAAGCTTCCGAACTCTCAGCAGACATACCCCTAAACTCAGTCCCACCAAGACTGCGGAGACGCTCCAAGGGTAATCTAACACCAGCATCTCCCTGATGCCCAGCTCCTTGAGCTCCAGCTACTGCTGCTCGAAAAGCACCCGCAATAGCTTGTACCAACATAGACATGTCAGGCATAGCTTGCCCCTGACCAACCTCTGGTCCTGCAGCCCCAGCACCAGCTGCTGCAGCTTCAGCTCTCCCTCCCTCAGCACCACCACCACCAGGTGGAGGAGGAGGTAACACTGCACTACCCGTGTTCTCTTCATTTTCATTCTCATTCTGAGCCGCAGCTCGCACATTACCTCGTAACTCTCTACGTGGTGCCATACTTTTACCATGCAATAATAATGCAAATAAAACAAAGTCAGGCCCAGCAAGGTAAGCAATCCAAGTACTCAAGCTCAATTTCATTCAAAATCAACATCATTTCATTAGCTTTTGTTTGGCAATGGGTACCCCCAACATGCTACATCAAAGCATACATCTCAATTACACCCAAATCACAAGCCACTAAACATGCTTTCAAACAACAAGCATAGAAGGCATACATACTTCAATCATGCATACAAACATTCCCAATTACTCGAGAACTCAGCTCTGGTACCACCAAATGTAACCCCTTTAACCCGGCCTAGACGGTTGACCCGAATTAAGAAAGTCACACGGGGAAAACCAAAGTCAACCCGAAAGTCAACCTTGATTAACGACCCTTTTTTTCTTTTTAATCTTGTCTAGATGCACATTAGTCCTAATTGTGATCACACAAACATCATACTCAAAGATCACAAACATCAGAGATCAAACAGAGACCCAATTGAACAAATTACAACTTTAGGGACCAAATTGTAATTTCTGATAATATGTGGACTTAACCCAAATTAATTTTACCAACTTGAAATTAGTCAGGTTTCATGCTTCTCTGTGAAATTTCAGCTCAAAAGGACTTCCCAAACTCATACAATTGCACAAACAAGTTTCAGGACCAAAACGCAAACAATTCAAAACATTTAACCGCCAATGTCAGCCTCCAACGGTCACCCGTTCCGAAACAGGCAAAGCCCGTTTCGAAAATCGGGGCCGTTCCGCAACGCGTACCGCAACGGGGGTCTGGCAGAGGCCAAACCGTTTTGAAACGGTGCATACCGTTTCGGACGCCTGGGTTCATTCAAGGCACCCGTTCCGAAACGGTGCACACTGTTCCGAAACGCCCTGCCCAGATTGTAACTAAAAGCATTCCAAAACATGCAATTAAACATCCAATCATGCTCCAAAAGCTACCAAACTTTACCAGCATGCAATTCAACATATTTAAGACATACTTGCATCATCAATTCATCAAAATAACATCATATGCAAAAAGCCCCAAATCTATAGGCATGCTTCCTACACAAGCAAACCTTTCAAGCATAACATCCAATTCAAGCATATAATAATCCAACACAAAAAAAACCAGCATTCTTAACAACATTCAACATACTTAGGGAGTACAAGACCTCTCCCAAAACATACACATTGGTCCCCCATTGCCAAAGCATCAAAAGCTAAAATGTACCAACAAAACCTTCCATACATTGAGCTCTACTTGTACTTGAATGCTTGCCCTCCTTGCTGCCCTCAAGGTTCACTAATGTTCTGCATTATTGAATTAAGAAAACGAAAGAGAGCGTAAGCAAAAGCTTAGTGAGGTATGCTCAATAAAACCATTCAATAATGCATTTATAAAACATTTACAAATCATGCTTTAAATCAACCTTTGCACATGCTCAAAAGCATACTTAAAACAAGCATCTCATGCTTCATCATATTATAACATGTCATATTGGCTCAAGTGATAAATTCCATTTCTTTAAAACAAGTTCATCAACTTTCCCCAAGGACTTTTAAACACCTTGGCCCCAAGGACTTTTAAACACCTTGGCCATGGACTTTTAAACACCATGAATGAGGACCACACAAGGACTTTTAACCACCTTTGTGTCCATAGCTTGAATCACCCCAAGGACTTTTAAACACCTTGGCCCCAAGGACTTTTAAACACCTTGGCCCCATGGACTTTTAAACACCATGGAAAGGATCACCTAAGGACTTTTAACCACCTTAGTGTCCGCAACAAGAACCATCCAAGGACTTTTAACCACCTTGACGTTCTTAAGTAAACAAGGCTCACTCAAGGACTTTTAACCACCTTAGTGACCTTAACCTTTTCAAAACATCACTTGCCAATATACATCAATTTCATCATTAAATCAACTGTTTTAAAGCATTAAACCAAGCCATATTCATCATGCATTTAAAAGCATCAAACCACATTTTATCAATGTACAAAACAAGGAACCCTTACCTAGAGCTTCCTTCATCATATGGCTTACAACAACAACAAATACCGTGCTAAATCATGCTTTCAAAACAGTAATTAAAACATGCAATAAAACCACATTTCATCACAACAAAATCATGGCCAACCACTAGAGAGTACTTTCCGAAAACTTACACTTGAGCTTAGCAAAGTTGTTTAGACTTAAACTAAGCTCCCAAGACATTGGTTTCAAAGCCGAAAACCATTTTTCACTCACGCACTCACCGATTTCCACTTTGCTTCAAGCCAAAGCACCAAATCAAGCTTCCGGATCAACAACTCTTGGATCCAAAGATGCCTCCCCTCCAAACTTGTGTTTCTCCTCTTTTTGGAATAAAAAACCTTGTTGAATCAAGTAGCAATTGAAGAGGTTTTGAAGATATGTTGATTAGGAATCAAATGAGAGTTGAAAGGAGGGATTTAGGTGAGAAAATCAGATCCAATTCTCTGGAGAATATGTGTTTTGGTTGAGAGAAAATGAGAGAAAGAAAATTGAGAAAAGTTGGTTACAAAAATCCAAAATAGCCAAATAGCTTTCCCTCCACTTTTAATATCATTTAAAATCAGAATTTAGTCTTAAAATATCTTAGAAAAATCTGGAGAAACTCCCTTTGGGTAAATAGCTCCTTAAAGATTCAAAGTTTCAACCCTTTATAAAACAGCCACAAAACTTTCAAAAATTACATTTTGGTCACTAGCCAAAATGTCACCCTTCCGAAACTCATTTTCCAAAATTGATTTCACAATTCACTTAATTATATTAAAAGATGATTTTAGAACATTTTTCCATATTTTTATGCAACCCGAACTAGGTTTTCCTAAATTCACCTCTTAAGATTCGAACAACACTTTGACAACCCGGTCAACGCCCAAGACTTCTAAGCCCAAAACCGGGGCGTTACATTAGAAGTTTTGGGTTTGGACCAGGCCGGTCGGGTTGCGGTTCGAATATAAAAAGGGTGAAATTAGGAAAGCCTAGTTCGGGTAGCATTAAAAATATGGAAAAATGTCTTAAAATCCACTTTTATTATATATAAGAGAATGGTGAAATCAATTTTATAAAATGAGGTTTGGAAGGGTGACATTTTGGTTAGTGACCAAAATGTAATTTTTGAAAACTGTGTGACTGTTTTAAAAAGGATTGAAACTTTGAATATTTAAGGAGCTATTTACCCAATGGGAGTTTCTCCAGATTTTTCCTAAATATTAAAGATTTAATTAATGGTTTTTAAATAAAACTAAAAAGGAGGGAAGATATTTTGGCATTTTCCAACTAACTTTCCACATTTTTCCATTTTCATTTTCTATCATCTTTTCTCTCAAACCAAACACATTTCTCCAGAGCTTTTTCCTCTGATTTTGTCATCTAAATAACACATTTCAATTGTCTTTTGATCTCTAGTCATCTCTTCATCAAAACCTTATCATTTGCTAAGTGGATTTTCAAGAATTTTGGTTCCAAAAAGGGAGAAACTCAAGTTTAGAGGTATGAACGTCCTTCTCCTCTAAATTCTCAGTTCTTTACTGAAATTCCCAAGTTCTCAATCCTTAATTTATGTTTTATAAAAGGGTTTAAGGTTGTGTTCTTGATCTTGGCTTTAAAATGCAAGATTTGGTTGATTTTTGATAAAATTCGTATGATCTGTTTGAGCAGTGAATTGAGGTGTCTTTTTGATGTTAAATGAATGTTAAATTGATGAGGAATTGAGGTTTAATCAATGCAAACCCGAATAGGTTGATTTTCCTAAGTTTTGCTTGAGTTCTTGGTTGTTTTTTGGAGTGATCTTGATGATCTGTTATAGCTGGAGGTATAAGGGCGTGGTTAGATCATTTTTGGATGTTAAATGATGTTTAAGGATGATTAGATTTGATGGATTATGGCTTGGTAGTGTTGTGGAGTTGTTTGGATGCATTTTCGGTTGTGTTTGGTTACCGAAAATGGAGTGTGGATGAGAGCAGCGAGTTTAGGTGCTTTCATTGAAGATATTAATGCATGATGATGCATTAATCCTTTGCTTTGATGTGTTTAAAACAGGGGAGTCATCTTTGGATCCAAGTGGTGGTGATCCGGAAGCTTGATTGGTGTTTCGGCAAGTGGCGAAACGGAATCGGTGAGTGGATTTTGGTTTTCAGCTTTGAAACCAATGTTTTGAAGGTTTGGGAGCTTAGTTTAAGTCTAAGCAACTTAGCTAAGCTCAAGAGTAAGTTTTCGGAAAAACTCTCTTGATGATGAACCATGGATTGGTTGTATGCAATGTGATTTGTTTGCACGTTTTAAATCCTGTTTTGAAAGCATATTTAGCATGTTTATCTGCTGAGATTATAAGCCATGTGTTGAAGGATGCTCAAGGTAAGAGATCCTTGTTTATGAACATTGTTATAATGTGGTTTGATGCTTAGAGATGCATGATGTTTATGGCTTTGTTAAATGCTTTAAAACAGTGGAATAATGTTGTTAATGATGCATATTGGCAAGTGATGGTTAAGGTCACAAAGGTGTTTAAAAGTCCTTGTGTGAGCCTTGTTTATTTAGGAACAACATGGTGGTTAAAAGTCCATGGTTGGTTCTTGGTTAAGATCACCAAGGTGGTTAAAATTCCTTGTGTGAGGCTTGTGTATTTTAAGAACAACATGGTGGTTAAAAGTCTATGGTTGGTTCTTGTTAAGGTTACAAAGGTGGTTAAAATTCCTTGTGTAAGCCTTGTTTATTTAAGAACACCAAGGTGTTTAAAAGTCCTTGGGTGATTCTTGTTAAGGACACAAAGGTGTTTAAAAGTCCTTGTGTGGTCCTTGTTATGGTGTTTAAAAGTCCATGGATGATTCTTATTAAGGACGCAATGGTGTTTAAAAGTCCATGTGCGGTCCTTGGAAAATTGTTAGATCACAATGGTGTTTAAAAGTCCATGTGTGGATCTTATGTTGATTGTATCACTTGTGGCCAATATGACATGTTATGAACTTGAAGCATGAATTGCTTGTTTTTAAATGCTTAAATGCATGTGCAAATGAGGATTGATCTAAGGTTTACAAAGATGTTTTATAAATGCATTATTGTGTGGTTTCTAAAGAGCATTCCCCACTAAGCTTTTGCTTACGCTCTCTCTTTTCTTAAACCAATAATGCAGAGCATTGAAGTGCATTTTGGGGCAGCAAGGAAGCCAAGAATCCAAGTGAAGGTTCTAAGCTCATGTATGGTGAACATTTTCCTAAAACTATTAGCTTTTGGGTACTTGGCAATGGGGGACCTATGTGGTTGTTTTGGGAGATGTTTTGGACTCCCTAAGTTGGTTTAATGTTGTTGATAATGTTGGTACTTGTAATTGGCCTTTTTGATGTGGTTTTTAGTATATTGATGCTTGAATGGTTTCTAAGTAGGAAGCATGCCTATAGATTTGGGGATTTTCATAATTGATGCCATGTTGATGTTTGGTTGATGCAATTATGTTCCTTGAATGTTAAATGACTTGTTGGTAAAATTTGGTGGCATTTGGAGCATGTTTGATAGGTCAATTAAGTGATAAACCAGCAAATTTTCTGCAATCTGGGCAGGCCGTATCGGAACGGGTGCTACCGTTTCGAAACAGGGGCCTGAAATGGCCTAGGTGTTCCGAAACAGGAGGAACCGTTCCGGAACGGAAATGCCACTGCCAAGCCTCGTTTCGGAACCAGTTTCGGAACGGTCCCGCGTTTCGGAACAGGTCCTCACTGTTTCAGAACACTCGACCGTTGGGCTCTGAATTTGATGGTTATATATTTTGAAATATTTGCGTTTTGGTCCTGGATCTTGTTTATGCAATTGTATGAGTTTGAGATGTCCATTTGGGCTGAAATTTGGCAGAGAAGCATGAAAGATGATTAATTTCAAGTTGGTAACTTTAAATTGGGTTAAGTCCCTATAATTTCCAGAATATATAATTTTGTCCCTAAAGTTGTAATTTGTGCAATTGGGTCCCTGAATGTTCTCTGATTGTTATGATCTTTGAGTATGATGATTTTGTGAACATATCTAGGGTTAACGTGCATCTAGACAACATTAAAAAGAAAAAAAGTGTCGTTAATCAAGGTTGACTTTCGGGTTGACTTTGGTTTTCCCCTTGTAATCTTCTTAATTCGGGTCAACCGTCTAGGCCGGGTTAAGGGGGTTACATTTGGCGGTATCAGAGTTGAGTTCTCGAGTAATTGGGAATGATTATATGGTTGATTAAAGTATGTATGCTTTCTATGCTTGTTGAGTGAATGCATGTTTAGTGAATTGTAAATATGTTGCAATTGTGGTGTATGCTGGGGTGAAGCATGTTGTGGGTACCCATTGCCAAATCAAAGCTAATGTAATGATGTTGTTTTTAAATGAAAGATGATTAATTTCAAGTTGGTAACTTTAAATTGGGTTAAGTCCCTATAATTTCTAGAATTTACAATTTGGTCCCTAAAGTTGTAATTTGAGCAATTGAGTCCCTGAATGTTCTCTGATTGTTATGATCTTTGAGTATGATGATTTTGTGAACATATATAGGGTTAACGTGCATCTAGACAAGATTAAAAAGAAAAAAAAGGGTCGTTAATCAAGGTTGACTTTCGGGTTGACATTGGTTTTCCCCGTGCAATCTTCTTAATTCGGGTCAACCGTCTAGGCCGGGTTAAGGGGGTTACATTTGGTGGTATCAGAGCTTGAGTACTTGGATTGCTTGCCTTGCTTAGCCTGACTTGTTTTATTGCATTGTTGTAACGCCCCGGTTTTGGGCTTAGAAGTTTTGGGTTTTGACCGGTTCGGTCAAAGTGCGGTTCGAATATAAAAAGGTGAAATTAGGAAAGCCTAGTTCGGGTTGCATTAAAAATATGGAAAAATGTCTTAAAATTCTCTTTTAATATATATAAGGGTTTGGTGAAATCAATTTTTCAAAATGAGGTTTGGAAGGGTGACATTTTGGCGAGTGACCAAAATGTAATTTTCGAAAACTGTGTGACTGTTTTAAAAAGGATTGAAACTTTGAATCTTTAAGGAGCTATTTACCCAATGGGAGTTTCTCCAGATTTTTCTAAGATATTATATGATTAATTAAAGGTTTTTAAATAAAATAAAAGTGGAGGGAAGATATTTTGGCCATAACTAACTTTTCTCTCAAATCTTCCATTTTCATTTTCTCTCATTTTCTCTCAAACCAAACACCTTTTCTCCAGAGCTTTTCTCTCTGATTTTGTCACCTAAATAACTCATTTCAATTCCCTTTTGATCTTCAATCATCTCTTCAACAAAACCTCACCATTTGCTAATTGGATTTTCAAGATTTTGGTTCCAAAAAGGAAGGAAACTCATGTTTGGAGGTAAGAACGTCCTTCTCCTCTAAACTCTCAGTTCTTTACTGAAATTCCTAAGTTCTCAATACTTAAATTGTGTTTTATAAAAGGTTTTATGGATGTGATCTTGATCTTGGCTTTTAAATGCAAGATTTGCTTGATTTTGGTGAAATTTCGTATGATCTGTTTAAGCAGTGATTTGAGGTGTATTTTTGATGTTAAATGAATGTTAAATTGATAAGGAATTGAGGTTTAATTAATGCAATCCCGAATAGGTTGAATTTCCTAAGTTTAGCTTGTGTTTTTGATGGTTTTTGGAGTGATCCTGTTGATCTGTTATAGCTGGAGGTATAAGGATGTGGTTAGATCCTTTTTGGATGTTAATTGATGTTTAAGAATGTTTAGTTTTGATGGATCATGGCTGGGTAATGTTGTGGAGTTGTTTGGATGCATTTTCGGTTGTGTTTGGTAGCCGAAAATGGAGTGTGGATGAGAGCAGCGGGTTTAGGTGCTTTCATTGAAGCTATTAATGCATGATGATGCATTAATCCTCTGCTTTGATGTGTTGAAAACATGGGAGTCATCTTTGGATCCAAGTGGTGGTGATCCGGAAGCTTGATTGGTGTTTCGGCAAGAGGCGAAACGGAATCGGTGAGTGGATTTTGGTTTTCAGCTTTGAAACCAGTGTTTTGAAGGTTTGGGAGCTTAGTTTAAGTCTAAGCAACTTAGCTAAGCTCAAGAGTAAGTTTTCGGAAAAACTCTCTTGATGATGAGCCATGGAATGGTTGTATGCAATGTGGTTGTTTGCATGTTTTAAATTCTGTTTTGAAAGCATATTTAGCATGTTTATTTGCTGAGATTATAAGCCATGTGTTGAAGGATGCTCAAGGTAAGAGATCCTTGTTTTTGAACATTGTTATAATGTGGTTTGATGCTTAAAAATGCATGATGTCTATGGCTTTGATAAATGCTTTAAAACAGTGGAATATTGTTGTAAATGATGCATTTTGGCAAGTGATGTTTAAGGTCACAAAGGTGGTTAAAAGTCCTTGTGTGAGCCTTGTTTATTTAAGAACAACATGGTGGTTAAAAGTCCATGGTTGGTTCTTGGTTAAGATCACCAAGGTGGTTAAAATTCCTTGGGTGAGTCTTGTATATTTAAGGACAATATGGTGTTTAAAAGTCCATGATTGGTCCTTGGTTAAGGTTACAAAGGTGGTTAAAATTCCTTGTGTAAGCCTTGTTATTTAAGAACATCAAGGTGTTTAAAAGTCCTTGGATGGTTCTTGTTAAGGACACAAAGGTGTTTAAAAGTCCTTGGATGGTTCTTGTTAAGGACACAAAGGTGTTTAAAAGTCCTTGTGTGGTCCTTGCCTTGGTGTTTAAAAGTCCATGGGGTTAAGGACACAATGGTGTTTAAAAGTCCATGTGTGGTCCTTGGAAAGTGTAAGATCACAATGGTGTTTAAAAGTCCATATGTGAGTCTTATGTTGAATGTATCACTTGTTGCCAATATGACATGATAAGAACTTGAAGCATGAATTGCTTGTTTTAAATGCTTATGAGCATGTGCAAATGATGAATTGGATTTAAGGTTTATAAATGTGTTTTATAAATGCATTATTGTGTGGTTTTAAATGAGCATTCCTCACTAAGCTTTTGCTTACGCTCTCTCTCTTTTCTTAAACCAATAATGCAGAGCATTAAAGTGCATTGAGAGCAGCAAGGGGGACAAGTATCCATGTGGTGAACAAAGCTCATGTATGGTGAAGGTTTCTTAAACACTATTAGCTTTTGTTAATTTGGCAATGGGGAACCTACGTTGTTGATTTGGGAGATGTTTTGGACTCCCTGAGTTGGATTTATGTTGTTGATAATGTTGGAACATGTAATTGGCCTTTGTGATATGGTTTTGGAATATTGATGCTTTCATGGTTTGCTAAGTAGGAAGCATGCCTATAGATTTGGGGATTCTCATAATTGATGCCATGTCGATGTTTGGTTGATGCAATTATGTTCCTTGTATGTTGTATGACTTGCTGGTAAAGTTTGGTGGCATTTGGAGCACGTTGATAAGTCAATTGCATGATAAAGCAGCAAATTTTCTGCAATCTGGGTAACCTGTTTCGGAACAGGTGCTACCGTATCGGAACGGGGGCCTGAAATGGCCTGGGTGTTCCGAAACGGGAGGCACTGTTCCGGAACGGTTTGGCCACTGCTAGGCCATGTTTCGGTACCAGTTTCGGAACGGTCCCGCGTTTCGGAACGGGTCTTCCCTGTTCCAAAACACTCGACCGTTGGGCACTGAAATTGATGGTTAAATGTCTTGCAATGTTTGCATTTTGGTCCTGAAACTTGTTTATGCAATTGTGTGAGTTTGGGATTACATTTGAGCTGAAATTTGGCAGAGAAACATGAATCCTGACTAATTTCATATTGGTAACTTTAGTTTGGGTTAAGACCTTATAATTTTCAGAATTTACATTTTGGTCCCTAAAGTTGTAATTTGTGCAATTTAGCCCCTGAATGTTCTCTGATGGTCATGATGTTTGAATATGATGATCTTGTGATTATATCTAGGGATAATGTGCATCTAGACAAGATTAAAAAGAAAAAAAAGGGTCGTTAATCAAGGTTGACTTTCGGGTTGACTTTGGTTTTCCCCGTGTGATCTTCTTAATTCGAGTCGACCGTCTAGGCCGGGTTAAGGGGGTTACATTTGGTGGTATCGGAGCTGATTTCTCAAGTAATTGGGAATGTTTATGTGAATGATTTAAGCATGTATGCTTTGTATGCTTGTTGAGTGAATGCATGTTGAGTGAATTGTAAATTATGTTGCAATTGTGTTGTATGCTGTGATGAAGCATGTTGTGGGTACCCATTGCCAAATCAAAGCTAATGAAATGATGTTGTTTTTAAGTGAAAATGAGCTTGAGTACTTGGATTGCTTACCTTGCTGGGCCTGACTTTGTTTATTTGCATTGTGATTGCATTGTTAGAGTATGGCTCCTCGTAGAGAGTTAAGGAGTAATGTGCGAGCTGCGGCTCAAAACGAGAATGAGAATGAGGAGAATGTTGAAAGTGCGGTTTTACCTCCTCCACCTGGTGGTGGTGGTGCTGGGGGTGAAGGAGCTGGAGCTGCAGCTGATGCTGGGGTCGCTGGACGTGAGGCTGGTCAGGGACAAGCTGTTCCTGACATGACAATGTTGATACAAGCTATTGCTGGAGCTTTTCAAGCCGCAGTAGCTGGAGCTCGAGGAGCTGGGCATCAGGGGGATGATGGAGTTAGACTACCCTTGGAACGTCTGCGCAGTCTAGGAGGGACTGAGTTCAGGGGTTTGTCAGCTGAAGGTTCGGAATCTTGGTTAGAGAGTACCAAGAGAATCTTAGGTCAGATGAGTTGCACTGATGTGCAAAAGTTGGGCTGTGTAGTATCCTTGCTACAGGATGATGCATACACGTGGTGGACGACCACAATCTCTGGGATGGAAGAAGCTGATGTAACTTGGACATTCTTTCAGAATGCGTTCAAGAGAAGGTATCTCGGTGTGAGGTACCTAGATGAAAAGAAGAGGAAGTTCATGTCTCTTACCCAGGGGAGCATGTCTGTAGCTAAGTATGAAGTGCAGTTTGTTCGACTCAGCCAATACGTACCCGAGCTTGTTCCGGATGAGCGGGAAAGGTGTGAAAGGTTCCGTTATGGTTTAGTGACGGAGGTTAAGATGTATGTGCTGGCTACTGAGTATAATGATTTTGATGTGCTGGTGGGTCGAGCAAAGGACATTAAGATGAACTTGGGTTTGTCTGCTAAGAGTGCTGGTAAACGAGCAGCTGAATATAGTTCCGGTGGTGGACGGAACAAGAGGGGACGTGATCAGAAGTATCAGTCCTCAGCTAAGCGGGGTGGTGGTGCACCTGCTCGGGGAGGCAATGCTAGAGTTGATCTGAGTGCATGTTGGACGTGTGGTTCACGTGGTCATATGAAACGTGATTGTCCTCGAGCTGTGAGGGAAGTGCAAGCTCCTGTTGCGGCAGCTGGTAATGGGTGCTAGAATTGTGGATCTACGGATCACATGAGGCGAGAGTGTCTTATGTTTGGTGGTGGCCAAGTGCGTGCTCCTGTTGTTGCTGCACCACAGAGAGGTCGTGGGCGCGGCCGTGGTAATTTCCAGCGGAGAGAGGAAGGTGGTAGAGGTGTGGCCCATGTTGTGGCTATTCAGCCTGAGGGTGGCGGCCAAGCCAGGGTGTATGCTCAGCGGGAGGGAAGGAATGACGCGGATGTGATCGCATGTACCTTTACTTTGCAATCCTTGTCATTACTTTCCTTGATTGATTCTGGATCTACACACTCATACATATTGCGTGAGCATGCTGAATTGCTTGGTTTGCCTGTTGAGTTTTTGGATGTTGGTGTGCGAGTCACTAGTTCTTTTGGTGAGACTGTTGTGACTCGAAAGCTTTATAGAAGATGTCCTTTGGTTGTTCAAGATCATGTTTTTCATGTTGACCTTATGGAGCAGCCTTTTTATGGTTTTGATGTAATCCTTGGTATGGATTGGCTTGCTGAGCATCGAGCTGTTGTGGATTGTGAGAATAAGTGAGTTTCGTTGAAGCTTGCGGATGATTATGAGGTAGTTGTGGTTGGGGAGAATGTGAAGTTTCTTGCCAATGTGGTGTCTACGTTGGAGGCGAGCCGGATGCTGAGGCAAGGTTGTGAAGCTTACCTAGCTTTTGTGATGAATCCTAGCTCTAAGGAGTTGCGTGTGCAAGATATCAGGATTGTGAAGGTGTTTCCTGGTGTGTTTCCTGAGGAGTTGCCTGGTTTACCCCCTAATCGTGAGGTGGAGTTTGGGATTGAGCTGTATGAGAATACGACTCCTTTGCCGAGAATTGATGATCTCTTTGATCAATTTCGGGGTGCAGCTGTGTCCTCTAAGATTGACTTGAGGTCAGGGTATTACCGATTGAAGGTGAAGGATGTAGATGTGCCTAAAACAGCTTTCAGGACGAGGTATGGGCATTATGAGTTCCTTGTGATGTCGTTTGGTTTGACAAATGCTCCTGCAGCTTTCAAGGACATGATGAATCGTGTGTTTCATGAATACCTGGACAAGTTTGTTGTGGTATTCATCGATGATATCCTCGTGTACTCGCGTACTGAGGAGGAGCATGAAGAGCATTTGAGGATTGTTTTGCAAGCTTTGCTGGAGAATCAGCTTTATGCCAAGCTGAGCAAGTGTGAGTTCTGGTTCAGTGAAGTGGTGTTTCTTGGGCATGTGGTTTCTGCAGAGGGGATTCGTGTTGATCCTCAGAAGATTGAGGCGGTGATGAATTGGAAGGTTCCTGAGTCTGTTCATGAGGTTCGTAGTTTCCTTGGTTTGGCGGGATACTACCAGAGGTTTGTGGATGGGTTTTCTAAGATTGCTGCACCTTTGACGAAGTTGTTGCAGAAAGATGTTAAGTATGAGTGGACGGAAGCGAGACAACAGGCTTTTGAGAAGTTTAAGGCGGCTTTGACACAAGCTCCTATCTTGGTTCAACCTGAATCAGGGAAAGAGTTTGTGGTCTACAGTGATGCGTCCTATGTTGGTTTGGGATGTGTGTTGATGCAAGAGGGTAAGGTGGTGGCTTATGCATCGCGGCAGCAGAAGGTGCATGAGCACAATTATCTTACGCATGATATTGAGTTGGCTGCGGTGGTTTTTGCGTTGAAGATCTGGAGGCATTATCTGTATGGTGAGAAGTGTACTGTGTTCACGGATCACAAGAGTTTGAAGTATCTGATGTCTCAGAAGCAGTTGAATCTTAGGCAGCGACGTTGGGTGGAGTTGCTCAAGGATTATTATTTGACGATTGAGTATCACCCTGGGAAAGCTAATGTTGTAGCGGATGGCTTGAGTAGGAAGGTAGCTGTTGAGTTGAGGGCTATGTTTGCCAGTTTGAGTATTTCGCGTGATGGTGGTCTTGTGGCTGAGTTGCAAGTGAAACCATCTTTGGTTCAGTTGATCAAGGAAAAGCAGTTGCTGGATGATTCCTTGGTATCGCATGTTCAGGATATCGCGGAGGGTAGGCCTTAGGATTTCTGCTTTAATGATGATGGAGTGTTGTGTTTTGGGAGTCGGATAGTAGTGCCCAACGATGCTGAGTTGAGGCGTGCTATTCTGACTGAAGGTCATAGTAGTCCTTTTGCTATGCACCCTGGTAGTACTAAGATGTAACGTGATCTTCGTGATGAGTACTATTGGGTGGGCTTGAAGAAGGATGTTGCAGAGTTTGTGAGTAAGTGTATGGTGTGTCAGCGGATTAAGGCTGAGCATCAGGTTCCTTCAGGGTTGTTGCAACCGTTGAGAATCCCTGAATGAAAGTGGGAAAGGATTACCATGGATTTTGTATCTGGTTTACCCTTGTCACCATCGAAGAAGAATTCGGTGTGGGTGATTGTGGATCGCCTGACGAAGTGTGCGCATTTCTTGCCTGTGCATACTACGTTTTCTTTGGATAAGCTTGCGGAGCTGTACATTGCTGAGATTGTGCGGCTGCATGGTGTGCCTAAGTCGATTGTGTCAGATAGGGATCCGAGGTTTACATCACGTTTCTGGCAGTGTTTGCATCAAGCTTTGGGTACAAGGTTGAATGTCAGTACATCTTATCATCCTCAGTCGGATGGTCAGTCCGAGCGTGTTATCCAGATTTTGGAGGATATGTTGAGGTGCTGTGTGATTGAGTTCCAAGGCTCTTGGGAGAAACATTTGCCTTAGGTGGAGTTTGCTTATAACAATAGTTATCAAGCAAGTATTCAAATGGCACCTTATGAGGCTTTGTACGGGAGGAAGTGTAGGACTTCTCTTTGTTGGGCTGAAACGGGTCAGAAGTTGGTTTCGATGTCGGCTTTGTTGAAAGGAACCATCGAGAAGGTGAAGCTCATTTGTGAGCGTTTGAAGGCAGCTTCTGATCGGCAAAAGTCTTACGCGGATTTGAAGCGTAAGGAGATTGAGTATGCGGTGGGTGACCGTGTGTTTTTGAAGGTTTCGCCTTGGAAAAAGGTGATGAGGTTTGGCCGGAAGGGTAAGTTGAGCCCTAGGTACATTGGACCATACAAGGTGATTGAGCGTGTGGGTCCTGTTGCGTACAAGTTGAGGCTACCTCAAGAGGTTGAGAAGATTCATGATGTGTTTCATGTTTCTATGCTCCGGAAGTATAGATCAGATCCTTCGCATGTGATGCCTGTGGAGGAAGTGGAATTGAATCCGGATTTGACCTATGATGAGGAACCAGTGAAGGTTCTGGATTCGGACAACAAGGTTCTTCGTGGCAAGACCATTGAGTTGGTGAAGGTGTTGTGGAAGCACCGTGGTGTTGAGGAAGCCACGTGGGAACGGAAGGATGACATGCTGAAGCAGTTTCCGTATCTCTTTCCTTCAGGTAAATTTCGAGGACGAAATTTCTTAAGGGGGGAGAGTTGTAACGCCTCGGTTTTGGGCTTAGAAGTTTTGGGTTTTGACCGGTTCGGTCAAAGTGCGGTTCGAATATAAAAAATGTGAAATTAGGAAAGCCTAGTTCGGGTTGGATTAAAAATATGGAAAATGTCTTAAAATTCTCTATTAATATATAAGGGTTTGGTGAAATCAATTTTTCAAAATGAGGTTTGGAAGGGTCACATTTTGGCTAGTGACCAAAATGTAATTTTCGAAAACTGTGTGACTGTTTTAAAAAGGATTGAAACTTTGAATCTTTAAGGAGCTATTTACCCAATGGGAGTTTCTCCAGATTTTTATAAGATATTATATGATTAATTAAAGGTTTTTAAATAAAATAAAAGTGGAGGGAAGATATTTTGGCCATAACTAACTTTTCTCTCAAATCTTCCATTTTCATTTTCTCTCATTTTCTCTCAAACCAAACACCTTTTCTCCAGAGCTTTTCTCTCTGATTTTGTCACCTAAATAACTCATTTCAATTCCCTTTTGATCTTCAATCATCTCTTCAACAAAACCTCACCATTTGCTAATTGGATTTTCAAGATTTTGGTTCCAAAAAGGAAGGAAACTCAAGTTTGGAGGTAAGAACGTCCTTCTCCTCTAAACTCTCAGTTCTTTACTGAAATTCCTAAGTTCTCAATCCTTAAATTGTGTTTTATAAAAGGTTTTATGGATGTGATCTTGACCTTGGCTTTTAAATGCAAGATTTGCTTTATTTTGGTGAAATTTCGTATGATCTGTTTAAGCAGTGATTTGAGGTGTATTTTTGATGTTAAATGAATGTTAAATTGATAAGGAATTGAGGTTTAATTAATGCAATCCCGAATAGGTTGAATTTCCTAAGTTTAGCTTGTGTTTTTGATGGTTTTTGGAGTGATCTTGTTGATCTGTTATAGCTGGAGGTATAAGGATGTGGTTAGATCCTTTTTGGATGTTAATTGATGTTTAAGAATGTTTAGTTTTGATGGATCAAGGCTGGGTAATGTTGTGGAGTTGTTTGGATGCATTTTCGGTTGTGTTTGGTAGCCGAAAATGGAGTGTGGATGAGAGCAGCGGGTTTAGGTGCTTTCATTGAAGCTATTAATGCATGATGATGCATTAATCCTCTGCTTTGATGTGTTGAAAACATGGGAGTCATCTTTGGATCCAAGTGGTGGTGATCCGGAAGCTTGATTGGTGTTTCGACAAGAGGCGAAACGGAATCGGTGAGTGGATTTTGGTTTTCAGCTTTGAAACCAGTGTTTTGAAGGTTTGGGAGCTTAGTTTAAGTCTAAGCAACTTAGCTAAGCTCAAGAGTAAGTTTTCGGAAAAACTCTCTTGATGATGAGCCATGGAATGGTTGTATGCAATGTGGTTGTTTGCATGTTTTAAATTCTGTTTTGAAAGCATATTTAGCATGTTTATTTGCTGAGATTATAAGCCATGTGTTGAAGGATGCTCAAGGTAAGAGATCCTTGTTTTTGAACATTGTTATAATGTGGTTTGATGCTTAAAAATGCATGATGTCTATGGCTTTGATAAATGCTTTAAAACAGTGGAATATTGTTGTAAATGATGCATTTTGGCAAGTGATGTTTAAGGTCACAAAGGTGGTTAAAAGTCATAGTGTGAGCCTTGTTTATTTAAGAACAACATGGTGGTTAAAAGTCCATGGTTGGTTCTTGGTTAAGATCACCAAGGTGGTTAAAATTCCTTGGGTGAGTCTTGTATATTTAAGGACAATATGGTGTTTAAAAGTCCATGATTGGTCCTTGGTTAAGGTTACAAAGGTGGTTAAAATTCCTTGTGTGAGCCTTGTTATTTAAGAACATCAAGGTGTTTAAAAGTCCTTGGATGGTTCTTGTTAAGGACACAAAGGTGTTTAAAAGTCCTTGGATGGTTCTTGTTAAGGACACAAAGGTGTTTAAAAGTCCTTGTGTTGTCCTTGCCTTGGTGTTTAAAAGTCCATGGGGTTAAGGACACAATGGTGTTTAAAAGTCCATGTGTGGTCCTTGGAAAGTGTAAGATCACAATGGTGTTTAAAAGTCCATATGTGAGTCTTATGTTGAATGTATCACTTGTTGCCAATATGACATGATAAGAACTTGAAGCATGAATTGCTTGTTTTAAATGCTTATGAGCATGTGCAAATGATGAATTGGATTTAAGGTTTATAAATGTGTTTTATAAATGCATTATTGTGTGGTTTTAAATGAGCATTCCTCACTAAGCTTTTGCTTACGCTCTCTCTCTTTTCTTAAACCAATAATGCAGAGCATTAAAGTGCATTGAGGGCAGCAAGGGGGACAAGTATCCAAGTGGTGAACAAAGCTCATGTATGGTGAAGGTTTCTTAAACACTATTAGCTTTTGTTAATTTGGCAATGGGGAACCTACGTTGTTGATTTGGGAGATGTTTTGGACTCCCTGAGTTGGATTTATGTTGTTGATAATGTTGGAACATGTAATTGGCCTTTGTGATATGGTTTTGGAATATTGATGCTTTCATGGTTTGCTAAGTAGGAAGCATGCCTATAGATTTGGGGATTCTCATAATTGATGCCATGTCGATGTTTGGTTGATGCAATTATGTTCCTTGTATGTTGTATGACTTGCTGGTAAAGTTTGGTGGCATTTGGAGCACGTTGATAAGTCAATTGCATGATAAAGCAGCAAAT
Organism: Hibiscus tridactylites; assembly: GCA_958450335.1. Lineage (NCBI taxonomy): Eukaryota > Viridiplantae > Streptophyta > Magnoliopsida > Malvales > Malvaceae > Hibiscus > Hibiscus tridactylites. The sequence goes on along the minus strand of OY288278.1, from coordinate 18,034,272 downwards.
TTTCTACAATCTGGGGAACCTGTTTCGGAACAGATGCTACCGTATCGGAACGGGGGCCTGAAATGGCATGGGCGTTCCGAAACGGGAGGCACTGTTCGGGAACGGTTTGGCCACTGCCAGACCATGTTTCGGTACCAGTTTCGGAACGGTCCCGCGTTTCGGAACGGGTCTTCCCTGTTCCGAAACACTCGACTGTTGGGCACTTAAATTGATGGTTAAATGTCTTGCAATGTTTGCATTTTGGTCCTGAAACTTGTTTATGCAATTGTGTGAGTTTGGGATGTCCATTTGAGCTGAAATTTGGCAGAGAAGCATGAATCCTGACTAATTTCATATTGGTAACTTTAGTTTGGGTTAAGACCTTATAATTTTCAGAATTTACATTTTGGTCCCTAAAGTTGTAATTTGTGCAATTTAGCCCCTGAATGTTCTCTGATGGTCATGATGTTTGAATATGATGATCTTGTGATTATATTTAGGGATAATGTGCATCTAGACAAGATTAAAAAGAAAAAAAGGGTCGTTAATCAAGGTTGACTTTCGGGTTGACTTTGGTTTTCCCCGTGTGATCTTCTTAATTCGGGTCAACCGTCTAGGCCGGGTTAATGGGGTTACAATTGTGATTGTATTGTCATAGTATGGCACCTCGTAGAGAAGTAAGGGTTAATACGCGAGCTATGGCTCAAAGTGAAAATGAAGAGAACGTTGAGAATGCTATGGATTTACCTCCTCCGCCTGGTGGTGGTGGTGGTGGTGCTGAGGGTGAAGGAGCTGGAGTTGCAGCTGGTGCTGGGGTCGCTGGACCTGAAGCTGGTCAGGGGCAAGCTATTCCTGACATGACGATGTTGGTGCAAGCTATTGCTGGTGCTTTTCGAGCGGCGGTAGCTGGAGCTCAAGGAGCCGGGCATCAGGGAGATGCTGGAGTTAGACTACCCTTGGAACGCTTACGCAGTCTGGGAGGGACTGAGTTCAGGGGTTTGTCAGCTTAAGGTTCTGAGTCTTGGTTAGAGAGTACCAAGAGAATCTTGGGGCAGATGAGTTGCACTGATGTGCAGAAGCTGGGCTGTGTAGTATCATTGCTGCAGGATGATGCGTACACGTGGCGGACAACCACTATCTCTGGGATGGAAGAGGCTGATGTAACTTGGACGTTCTTCCAGAACGCGTTCAAGAGAAGGTATCTGGGTGTGAGGTACCTAGTTGAAAAGAGGAGGGAGTTCATGTCTCCTACCCAGGGGAGCATGTCTGTAGCTGAGTATGAAGTTCAGTTTGTTCGACTCAGTCAATACGCACCTGAGCTTGTTCCAGATGAGCGGGAGAGGTGTGAAAGGTTCCGTTATGGTTTAGTGACGGATGTGAAGATGTATGTGCTGGCTACCGAGTATAATGATTTTGATGTGCTGGTGGGCCGAGCCAATGATATTGAGATGAACTTGGGTTTATCTACTAGAAGTGCTGGGTCAAGTGCTGGTAAGCGAGCTACTGAATATAGTTCCGGTGGTGGACGGAACAAGAGGGGACGTGATCAGAAGTATCAGTCCTCAGCTAAGGGAGATGGTGGTGCACTTGCTTGGGGAGGCAATGCTAGAGTTGATCCGAGTGCGTGTTGGACATGTGGTTCGCGAGGCCATATGAAACGTGATTGTCCTGGAGCTGTGAGGGAAGTGCAGGCTCCTGTCGTGGCAGCTGGTAATGCGTGCTGGAACTGTGGATCTACGGATCACATGAGGAGAGAGTGTCCTATGTTGGCTGGTGGCCAAGTGCGTGCTCCTATTGCTGTTGCACCACAGAGAGGTCGTGGGCGCGGCCGTGGTAACTTTCAGCGGAGAGAGGAAGGTGGTCGGGGTGTGGCCCATGTTGTGGCTATTCAGCCTGAGGGTGGCGGCCAAGCCAGGGTGTATGCTCAGCGGGAAGGGAGGAATGACGCGGATGTGATCGCAGGTACTTTTACTCTGCAATCCTTGTCATTACTTTCCTTGATTGATTCTGGATCTACGCACTCATACATATTGCGTGAGCATGCTGAATTGCTTGGTTTGCCTGTTGAGTCTTTGGATGTTGGTGTGCGTGTCACTAGTTGTTTTGGTGAGACTGTTCTGACTCGAAAGCTTTATAGAAGATGTCCCTTGGTTGTGCAAGATCATGTTTTTCATGTTGACCTTATGGAGTTACCTTTCTATGGTTTTGATGTAATCCTTGGTATGGATTGGCTTGCTGAGCATCGTGCTGTAGTGGATTGTGAGAATAAGCGAGTTTCATTGAAGCTTGCGGATGATTATGAGGTAGTTGTGGTTGGTGAGAATTTGAAGTTTCTTGCCAATGTGGTGTCTACATTGGAAGCGAGCCGGATGCTGAGGCAAGGTTGTGAAGCTTACCTAGCTTTTGTGATGAATCCTAGCTCTAAGGAGTTGCGTGTGCAAGATATCAAGATTGTGCGAGAGTTTCCTGGTGTGTTTCCTGAGGAGTTGCCTGGATTGCCTCCTAATCGCGAGGTGGAGTTTGGGATTGAGTTGTATGAAAACACAACTCATGTGTCCATTACCCCTTATAGAATGGCACCCAAAGAGTTGAAGGAGCTGAAGACGAAGTTCCAAGAGTTGCTTGATCGTGGGTTCATTCAGCCGAGTGTATCACCTTGGGGTGCACCAGTCTTGTTTGTGAAGAAGAAGGATGGCACTATGAGAATGTGCATTGATTACCGTCAGCTGAACAAGTTTACTATCAAGAATCAGTATCCTTTGCCGAGAATTGATGATCTCTTTGATCAATTTCGGGGAGCAGCTGTGTTCTCTAAGATTGACTTGAGGTCAGGGTATTACCAGTTGAAGGTAAAGGATGTGGATGTGCCTAAGACAGCTTTCAGGACAAGGTATAGGCATTATGAGTTCCTTGTGTTGCCGTTTGGTCTGACAAATGCTCCTGCAGCTTTCATGGACATGATGAATCGTGTGTTTCATGAATACCTGGATAAGTTTGTTGTGGTGTTCATTGATGATATCCTCGTGTACTCGCGTACAGAGGAGGAGCATGAAGAGCATTTGAGGATTGTGTTGCAAGCTTTGTTGGAGAATCAGCTTTATGCCAAGCTGAGCAAGTGTGAGTTCTGGTTAAGGGAAGTGGTGTTTCTTGGGCATGTGGTTTCTGCTGAGGGGATTCGTGTTGATCCTCAGAAGATTGAGGCGATGATGAATTGGAAGGTTCCTAAGTCTGTTCATGAGGTCCGTAGTTTCCTTGGTTTGGCGGGATACTATCGGAGGTTTGTAGATGGGTTTTCAAAGATTGCTGCACCTTTGACAAAGTTGTTGCAGAAGGATGTTAAGTATGAGTGGACGGAAGCGAGACAGCAGACTTTTGAGAAGCTTAAGGCAGCTTTGACGCAAGCTCCGATCTTGGTTCAACCTGAATTAGGGAAGGAGTTTGTGGTTTATAGTGATGCGTCCTATGTTGGTTTAGCATGTGTGTTGATGCAAGAGGGTAAGGTGGTAGCTTATGCATCGCGGCAACTGAAAGTGCATGAGCGCAATTATCCTACGCATGACATTGAGTTGGCTGCGGTGGTTTTTGCTTTGAAGATCTAAAGACATTACCTATATGGTGAGAAGTGTACTGTGTACACAGATCACAAGAGTTTGAAGTATCTGATGTCTCAGAAGGAGCTGAATCTTAGACAGCGGCGTTGGGTGGAGTTGCTCAAGGATTATGATTTGACGATTGAGTATCACCCTGGAAAAGCTAATGTTGTAGCGGATGCCTTGAGTAGGAAGGTAGCTGTTGAGCTGAGGGCTATGTTTGCCAGCTTGAGTATTTCGCGCGATGGTGGTCTTGTGGCTGAGTTGCAAGTGAAACCATCTTTGGTTCAGTTGATCAAGGAAAAGCAGTTGTTGGATGATTCCTTGGTACCGCATGTTCAGGATATCGCGGAGGGTAGGCCTTTGGATTTCTGCTTTTAATGATGACGGTGTGTTGTGTTTTGGGAGTCGGATAGTAGTGCCCAATGATGCTGAGTTGAGGCGTGCTATTCTGACTGAAGGTCATAGTAGTCCTTTTGCTATGCACCCAGGTAGTACTAAGATGTATCGTGATCTTCGTGATGAGTACTATTGGGTCGGTTTAAAGAAGGATGTTGCAGAGTTTGTGAGCAAGTGTATGGTGTGTCAGCGAGTTAAGGCTGAGCATCAGGTTCCTTCAGGGTTGTTGCAACCGTTGAGAATCCCTGAATGGAAGTGGGAAAGGATTACCATGGATTTTGTATCTGGTTTACCCTTGTCGCCATCGAAGAAGAATTCGGTGTGGGTGATTGTGGATCGCCTGACGAAGTGTGCGCATTTCTTGCCTGTACATACTATGTATTCTTTGGATAAGCTTGCGGAGCTGTACATTGCTGAGATTGTGCGGCTGCATGGTGTGCCAAAGTCGATTGTGTCGGATAGGGATCCGAGGTTTACATCGCGTTTCTGGCAGTGTTTGCATCAAGCTTTGGGTACACGGTTGAATTTCAGTACATCTTATCATCCTTAGTCGGATGGTCAATCCGAGCGTGTTATCCAGATTTTGGAGTATATGTTGAGGTGCTGTGTGATTGAGTTTCAGGGCTCTTGGGAGAAACATTTGCCTTTGGTAGAGTTTGCTTATAACAATAGTTATCAGGCAAGTATTCAAATGGCACCTTATGAAGCTTTGTACGGGAGGAAGTGTAGGACTCCTTTGTGTTGGGCTGAAACGGGTCAGAAGTTGGTTTCGATGGCAGCTTTGTTGAAAGGAACCACCGAGAAGGTAAAGCTCATTTGTGAGCGGTTGAAGGCAGCTTCTGATCGGCAAAAGTCTTACGCGGATTTGAGGCGTAAGGAGATTGAGTATGCGGTGGGTGACCGTGTGTTTTTGAAGGTTTCGCCTTGGAAAAAGGTGATGAGGTTTGGCCGTAAAGGTAAGTTGAGCCCTAGGTACATTGGACCATACGAGGTGATTGAGCGTGTGGGTCCTGTTCCGTACAAGTTGAGGTTACCTCAGGAGTTGGAGAATATTCATGATGTGTTTCATGTTTCTATGCTTCGGAAGTATAGATCGGATCCTTCGCATGTGATGCCTGTGGAAGAAGTGGAATTGAATCCGGATTTGACCTATGATGAGGAACCGGTGAAGGTTCTGGATTCGGATAGCAAGGTTCTTCGAGGCAAGACCATTGAATTAGTAAAGGTGTTGTGGAAGCATTGTGGTGTTGAAGAAGCCACGTGGGAACGGAAGGATGACATGCTGAAGCAGTTTCCGTACCTCTTTCCTTCAGGTAAATTTCGAGGACGAAATTTCTTAAGGGGGGGAGAGTTGTAACGCCCCATTTTTGGGCTTAGAAGTTTTGGGTTTGGACCGGGCCGGTCGGGTTGCGGTTCGAATATAAAAAGGGTGAAATTAGGAAAGCCTAGTTCGGGTTGCATTAAAAATATGGAAAAATGTCTTAAAATCCTCTTTTATTATATATAAGAGAATGGTGAAATCAATTTTACAAAATGAGGTTTGGAAGGGTGACATTTTGGTTAGTGACCAAAATGTAATTTTTGAAAACTGTGTGACTGTTTTAAAAAGGATTGAAACTTTGAATCTTTAAGGAGCTATTTACCCAATGGGAGTTTCTCCAGATTTTTCCTAAATATTAAAGATTTAATTAATGGTTTTTAAATAAAACTAAAAAGGAGGGAAGATATTTTGGCATTTTCCAACTAACTTTCCACATTTTTCCATTTTCATTTTCTCTCATCTTTTCTCTCAAACCAAACACATTTCTCCAGAGCTTTTTCCTCTGATTTTGTCATCTAAATAACACATTTCAATTCTCTTTTGATCTCTAATCATCTCTTCATCAAAACCTTATCATTTGCTAAGTGGATTTTCAAGAATTTTGGTTCCAAAAAGGGAGAAACTCAAGTTTAGAGGTATGAACGTCCTTCTCCTCTAAATTCTCAGTTCTTTACTGAAATTCCCAAGTTCTCAATCCTTAATTTATGTTTTATAAAAGGTTTTAAGGTTGTGTTCTTGATCTTGGCTTTAAAATGCAAGATTTGGTTGATTTTTGATAAAATTCGTATGATTTGTTTCAGTAGTGATTTGAGGTGTCTTTTTGATGTTAAATGAATGTTAAATTGATGAGGAATTGAGTTTTAATCAATGCAAACCCGAATAGGTTGATTTTCCTAAGTTTTGCTTGAGTTCTTGGTTGTTTTTTGGAGTGATCTTGATGATCTGTTATAGCTGGAGGTATAAGGGCGTGGTTAGATCCTTTTTGGATGTTAAATGATGTTTAAGGATGATTAGATTTGATGGATTATGGCTGGGTAGTGTTGTGGAGTTGTTTGGATGCATTTTCGGTTGTGTTTGGTAGCCGAAAATGGAGTGTGGATGAGAGCAGCGAGTTTAGGTGCTTTCATTGAAGCTATTAATGCATGATGATGCATTAATCCTCTGCTTTGATGTGTTTAAAATAGTGGAGTCATCTTTGGATCCAAGTGGTGGTGATCCGGAAGCTTGATTGGTGTTTCGGTAAGTGGCGAAACGGAATCGGTGAGTGGATTTTGGTTTTCAGCTTTGAAACCAATGTTTTGAAGGTTTGGGAGCTTAGTTTAAGTCTAAGAAACTTAGCTAAGCTCAAGAGTAAGTTTTCGGAAAAACTCTCTTGATGATGAACCATGGATTAGTTGTATGCAATGTGATTTGTTTGCATGTTTTAAATCCTGTTTTGAAAGCATATTTAGCATGTTTATTTGCTGAGATTATAAGCCATGTGTTGAAGGATGCTCAAGGTAAGAGATCCTTGTTTTTCAACATTGTTATAATGTGGTTTGATGCTTAGAGATGCATGATGTTTATGGCTTTGTTAAATGGTTTAAAACAGTGGAATAATGTTGTTAATGATGCATATTGGCAAGTGATGGTTAAGGTCACAAAGGTGTTTAAAAGTCCTTGTGTGAGCCTTGTTTATTTAAGAACAACATGGTGGTTAAAAGTCCATGGTTGGTTCTTGGTTAAGATCACCAAGGTGGTTAAAATTCCTTGTGTGAGGCTTGTGTATTTTAAGAACAACATGGTGGTTAAAAGTCCATGGTTGGTTCTTGTTAAGGTTACAAAGGTGGTTAAAATTCCTTGTGTAAGCCTTGTTTATTTAAGAACACCAAGGTGTTTAAAAGTCCTTGGGTGATTCTTGTTAAGGACACAAAGGTGTTTAAAAGTCCTTGTGTGGTCCTTTTCATGGTGTTTAAAAGTCCATGGATGATTCTTGTTAAGGACGCAATGGTGTTTAAAAGTCCATGTGCGGTTCTTGGAAAATTGTAAGATCACAATGGTGTTTAAAAGTCCATGTGTGGATCTTTTGTTGATTGTATCACTTGTGGCCAATATGACATGTTATGAACTTGAAGCATGAATTGCTTGTTTTTAAATGCTTAAATGCATGTGCAAATGAGGATTGATCTAAGGTTTACAAAGATGTTTTATAAATGCATTATTGTGTGGTTTCTAAAGAGCATTCCTCACTAAGATTTTGCTTACGCTCTCTCTTTTCTTAAACCAATAATGCAGAGCATTGAAGTGCATTTTGGGGCAGCAAGGAAGCCAAGAATCCAAGTGAAGGTTCTAAGCTCATGTATGGTGAACATTTTCCTAAAACAATTAGCTTTTGGGTACTTGGCAATGGGGGACCAATGTGGTTGTTTTGGGAGATGTTTTGGACTCCCTAAGTTGGTTTAATGTTGTGATAATGTTGGTACTTGTAATTGGCCTTTGTGATGTGGTTTTTAGTATATTGATGCTTGAATGGTTTCTAAGTAGGAAGCATGCCTATAGATTAGGGGATTTTCATAATTGATGCCATGTTGATGTTTGGTTGATGCAATTATGTTCCTGGAATGTTAAATGACTTGCTGGTACAATTTGGTGGCATTTGGAGCATGTTTGATAGGTCAATTAAGTCATAAACCAGCAAATTTTCTGCAATCTGGGCATGCCGTATCGGAACGGGTGCTACCGTTTCGGAACAGGGGCCTGAAATGTCCTAGGTGTTCCGAAACGGGAGGAACCATTCCGGAACGGAAATGCCACTGCCAAGCCTTGTTTCGGAACCAGTTTCAGAACGGTCCCGCGTTTCGGAACAGGTCCTCACTGTTTCGGAACACTCGACCGTTGGGCTCTGAATTTGATGGTTTTATGTTTTGAAATGTTTGCGTTTTGGTCCTGAATCTTGTTTATGCAATTGTATGAGTTTGAGATGTCCATTTGAGCTGAAATTTGGCAGAGAAGCATGAAAGATGATTAATTTCAAGTTGGTAACTTTAAATTGGGTTAAGTCCCTATAATTTCCAGAATTTACAATTTGGTCCCTAAAGTTGTAATTTATGCAATTGAGTCCCTGAATGTTCTCTGATTGTTATGATATTTGAGTATGATGATTTTGTGAACATATCTAGGGTTAACGTGCATCTAGACAAGATTAAAAAGAAAAAAAAGGGTCGTTAATCAAGGTTGACTTTCGGGTTGACTTTGGTTTCCCCCGTGTAATCTTCTTAATTCGGGTCAACCGTCTAGGCCGGGTTAAGGGGGTTACACATCAACTCACCAAAACAATAAATCAAATGGCCGTTTACATGTTCCAACATCATCCAAGGCATTAAACCAAACTAGGGAGTCTAAAACATCTCCCAAAAACACAATCTAGGTTCCTATTGCCAAATGCCAAAAGCGAAAAGTGTTGTGAAAATAGTCACCATACATGAGCTTAAACTTTCACTTGGATCCTTGACCTCCTTGCTGCCCTTTGAGCACTTCAATGCTCTGCATTATTGATTCAAGAGAGAGAGAGCGTAAGCACATAGCTTAGAAAGGAATGCTCAATTAAAACAACACAATAATGCATTTGTAAAAACACCTTTAAAAGGCCTTTAGTTTCAAAACAACATTTACCATGCATTTATGCATACAAACCAAGCATTTTGATGCTTCAAATCATTAACATGTTATATTGTCCTTCAAGTGATAGTCCATAACCATTTTACAACTCAAAACACAATCAGATACGCGGATTACAAGCGTTGTCCCATACGCTTCATACACACTACCAATATCAAGGTGGAGTATACGGTACAATCGCAACTCCTCAACACACGTGATGGAGAGTATGGTACAATCACAACCCCTCAACACCCGTGATGGAGACTATGGTACAATCACAACCCATCCACATCACTCATTGGTAGTTGTATAACATCACTAACGAGAACACATGACACACAAAACAAGATCCACACATGGACTTTTAACCACCATTGTGATCTTAACACAAGATCCACACATGGACTTTTAACCACCATGGTGATCTTAACCATCTCGTTAATGTATTTGGATGGAGTTTACGGTACAATCACAACCCCTCAACATCCAAGGTGACTTTATTCACGGTGCACCCAATCCTATAGCCGGCTAACTATATCCGATTCAAGTACTTTTAAACCAACACATCACTTGCTAATATACATCATTTACCATCATAATTCATTGTTTTAAAGCATTTAACAAAGCCATTAAATAATCATGCATCACAATGCATCAAACCACATTTATCAATGTTTAAATCAAGGATCTCTTACCTTGAGCATCCTTCAACACATGGCTTACAAAACCAGCATTAAACATGCTAAAATATGCTTTCAAAACATAATTTAAACATGCAAATAAAACACATTGCATTCAACCATCTCATGGTTCATCAAAAAGAGAGTTTCTCCGAAAACTTACTCTTGAGCTTAGCTAAGTTGTTTAGACTTGAACTAAGCTCCCATAACCTTCAAACATTGGTTTCAAAGCTGAAAACCAAACTTCACTCACCGATTCCGTTTCGCAAGCTTGCCGAAACGCCAATCAAGCCTCCGAATCAACACCACAAGGATCCGAAGATGTCTCCCCTATTTTAAACACATCAAAAAAGAGGATTAATGCATCATCATGCATTAACATCTTCAACCAAGACACCTAAACTCGCTGCTCTCATCAACACTCACATTTCGACTACCAAACACAACCAAAATCACATCCAAACACCTCTACAACATTACCCAGCCAAGATCCATCAATCCCGAACATTCTTAGACATCAAATAACATCCAAAAAGAGTCTAATCACGTCCTTATACCTCCAGCTATAGCAGAACATCAAAATCACCCCAAAAACCACCATTAACTTAAGCGAAAACTTAGGAAAGTCAACTTATTCGGGATTTCATTGATTAAACCTCAATTACACATCATTTATACATCCAAAATACATCAAAAAGACATATCAAAACGGAGCCCAATCATTAAATACGAATTTAATCAAAATTAAATCCAAATCCTGCATTTTAAGCCAAAATCAAGATCACAACATCAAAACCTTTAATAAAACTCAAATCAAGGATTGAGAACTTGGGAATTTCAGTAAAGAACTGAGTATTTAGAGGAGAAGGACGTTCATACCTGTAAATGTGAGTTCTCCTTGTTTAGAGCCAAAATTCTTGAAAATTTAATAAGCAAATGATGAGGATTTGGTGTAGGAATGAATAGAAATCAATTAGATATTGAAATCTCAACTTTAGATGTGAAAATCAGAGGAAAAGTGGCTGGGAAATGTGTTTGACTGAGAGAAAATTGAGAGAAAAAGAAATGGGAAAATTTTGAGAAAAGTTAGTTATGAAATCAAATATATCTATTTCCCTCTTTTTCCTTTTATTAAATAATATTTAATAAATCTTTAATATTACGAAAAATCTGGAGAAACCTCTTCTTGGGTAAATTAGCTCCTTAAAGATTCAAAGTTTCAATCCTTTTAAAACAGTCACCAACTTTTCAAAAATTACATTTTAGTCACTAACTTGAAATGTCATATTTCCAAACCTCATTTTGTAAAATTGATATCACCACTCTCTTATATATAATATAAGAGGATTTTAAGATATTTTTCCATATTTTTAATGCATCCCGAACCAGGCTTTCCCTAAAAACCACCTATTATATTCGAACCGAAAATCTGACCGGTCTGACTCAAACCCAAAACTTCTAAGCCCAAAATTGGGGTGTTACAACATACTCCAAATAAGCTTGCAACCACCATCCATCAACTTGTGAGCTTCCACCGCCGAAACAACATTGGACAGGAACTTTATGTTCTCACTCACCACCAGTGTTACGTGTAAAATAGTCTAACGCAATGGCGGTGCAAGTATACACGACACAAGTAGTAAAGTGATACGAAGTATTGGATATCGTCTCCAAAGGGATTGGGCTAATAGCTTCACCTTAATTCACTGCACGAAAATAAAGAAAATAATTGAGAAAGTTGTCACGAAAATAATAAAGAGAACTTAAATAAAAGAGTAGGGAAATCAAGATAGAGAGAATGAGCTGGAATTGAATTGCTTAGTAGTGCAGGTATTGCTAAGTCTCGAAATTCCAGTTATGTCGTCGTCCCTGTCGCGACATCAGTCCGTTGCTTGTCGCGGCAACGAACAATCAACTCAGTACTTCAAGTTTGGAAAGAATCCCAGATATGCCTTGGCCTATCCCTAGGTCCAAGTCTATCGATGATCACGTCTTTGATGATACCTCCTGGCGTGAATCGAAGGATGAACACCGATGTGTATGAATTCTTCTTTAGCCACTTAACCTCGTCCTATCCCTAGGTCCAAGATAGTTCAACAATAAGCTAGAGAACTTGCTCTTATTTCTTTGGTATACTTAACTCTCCCAATGCTAAGTAAATAGATAACCTCACAATGCTCTCCCGATGCTCTTACAAGATATTAATAACCAAAATAAGAGAACTTAAAGTTTATTTTATTGAACTGAAAATTCTTATAACAAAACAACCCTTGCAACTACTTTACAAATCAACTCGTGACCCTAAGGGGAATTAAGAACATGATGTGGGAAGGAAAATGACTAGAGTATTGGGAAAGAAGCTAGGGTAATCGGTTATGCCTCCTAGGTCAAAATATATGCCCTTATATAAGCTTTAGGCTCAAGTTATCTAAAATAGCAAGAATACAACTTTAATTGAAAGTATGATTCTAACAAAGACTAAATCTTCAAGGAATCTACTTTCCAGCCGTCATCTTTCTTGCTTGGGATTTTCTCTCCTTGAATTTGGGCTTGACATTTCTTTTGATCTGAGGCTTGGAAAAATATGGGGTTTTCACACGATAGACGGGCTGAATTTCCTCTATATGTCGATGTCCACTTTGCTTCTTTTTCTCAAAACTGCTGTCATCCTCTGCTGTCACAGCGGCAACCATGGCAGCATCGTCCTCCTTGACGTCTCGTCCAGTTCCAGCTCTTCTACATCACTGCCCAGCGCCTGCCCTTTCCGTCTACTACGGCAGCAACCTGCAAAAACATCCATTTTTAGTAGAAACTGTGCCTTTTAATATATATATATATATATATATATATATATGTGTGTGTGTGTGTGTGTGTGTGTGTGTGTGTGTGTGTGTGTGTGTGATGTTTTGCTATAAACTGACCTAAATGCAATAAATAATGCTTGAATGCAGCAGAAATATAGGTTAAATAGGGTGTAAATAATAGAACTTTTACACACTCAACAACCACAACTTCAAAATAACGGTAAGCTTCAACGAAACACGCTTGGTCTCATAATCAACCACAACTTTATCTTCCGACAACCAATCCATCCTGTAACGCCCCGGTTTTGGGCTTAGAAGTTTTGGGTTTGGACCGGACCGGTCAGAGTGCGGTTCGAATATAAAAGGTGATTTTTAGGAAAGCCTAGTTCGGGTTGCATTAAAAATATGGAAAAATGTTCTAAAATCCTCTTTTATTATATATAAGAGAATGGTGGAATCAATTTTGCAAAATGAGGTTTGGAAGAGTGACATTTTGGGTTAGTGACCAAAATGTAATTTTGAAAACTGTGAGACTGTTTTAAAAAGGATTGAAACTTTGAATCTTTAAGGAGCTATTTACCCAATGGGAGTTTCTCCAGATTTTTCTAAGATATTAAATGATTAATTAATAGTTTTTAAATAAAACAAAAGTGGAGGGAAGATATTTTGGCCATAACTAACTTTTCTCTCAAATCTTCCATTTTCATTTTCTCTCATTTTCTCTCAAACCAAAAACCTTTTCTCCAGATCTTTTCTCTCTGATTTTGTCACCTAAATAACTCATTTTGATTCCCTTTTGATATTCAATCATCTCTTCAACAAAACCTTACCATTTGCTAATTGGATTTTCAAGATTTTGGTTCCAAAAAGGGAGAAAACTCAAGTTTGGAGGTAAGAACGTCCTTCTCCTCTAAACTCTCAGTTCTTTACTGAAATTCCTAAGTTCTCAATCCTTAATTTGTGTTTTATAAAAGGTTTTAAGGTTGTGTTCTTGATCTTGGCTTTTAAATGCAAGATTTGGTTGATTTTGGTTAAAATTCGTATGATCTGTTTAAGCAGTGATTTGAGGTGTCTTTTTGATGATAAATGAATGTTAAATTGATGAGGAATTGAGGTTTAATTAATGCAATCCCGGATAAGTTGAATTTCCTAAGTTTTGCTTGAAGTTTTTGTTGGTTTTTGGAGTGATCTTGATGATCTGTTATAGCTTGAGGTATAAAGACGTGTTTGGGATCTTTTTGAATGTTAATTGATGTTTATAAATGGTTAGAAGTGATGGATCTTGGCTGGGTTAAGTTTTGGAGGTGTTTGGAGGTGATTTCGGTTGTGTTTGGTAGCCGAAATGTTGGATTTGTGTAGAGCAGCGAGTTGAGTTATGTTGCTGGTGTTTTTAATGCATTATGATGCATTAATCCTCTGTTTTTATGTGCTTGAAACAGGGGAGATTGATCCGTGAGCTTTAGAGGTGGTGTGGAAGGCTTCGGATGCTTGGAAGGCTTGTTGGATAGCCTTGTTTTGTGTATCGGTGAGTGAAGTTGGGTTTTCAGCTTTAAAACCAAGGTTTGAAGGTTTTGGGAGCTTAGTTTGAGTCTAAACAACTTTGCTAAGCTCAAGAGTAAGTAAATCGATTTTCCCTCTTGGTTTGTGCTGTGAATTGGTTTTTAAAGCAATTGTGATTATTGGATGCAATGCATGTGTTTTGCATGTTTTAAATTCTGTTTTGAAAGCATATTTTAGCATGGTTTAATGCTGGTTTTGAAAGCCATGTGTGAAGTATGCTCGAGGTAAGAGATCTTTGGTTTTGTACATTGGAATTGTGGAATTGATGCATAGTGTTGCATGTTGTTTAATGGCTTTGTGTAATGCTTTAAGAACAGTGGATTGATGATGGTAAATGTTGGTTTTAGCATTTGGGTTATGCTTGTAAAACATTGGATTAATGTGGTAAGATGGTTATATTGGCAAGTGATATAAGTGGTTCTTGGTTACTTAAATCGGATATAGTTAGCCGGCTATAGGATTGGGTGCACCGTGAATAAAGTCGCCTTAGATGTGGAGTGGTTAAGTGTGAACCGGTAACTCCATCCAAGTACACTAACGAGATGGTTAAGTACACCATGGTGGTTAAAATTCCATGGGTGGGTCTTGTGTTAAGGTCAGAATGGTGGTTAAAATTCCATTCGAGGACCTTGGGTAAGCAAAGGTCAAATGGTGGTTAAAATTCCATTTGAGGATCTTGTGCTTGTTAAGATCACAATGGTGGTGTAAAGTCCATGTGTGGATCTTGTGAAGTATGTCTCGGATCTCGTTAGTGATGTTATACAACTACCAATGGTTGATGCTAAGGTCATATGGTGGTTAAAATTCCATATGGGGACCTTGTGCATGTTAAGGTCATATGGTGGTTAAAATTCCATATGAGGATCTTGTGAGTGTTAAGGTTATATGGTGGTTAAAATTCCATATGAAAACCTTGTGAATGTTAAGGCTATGTGGTGGTTAAAATTCCATATGAGGGCCTTGTGTAAGGTAAGGTCAAATGGTGGTTAAAATTCCATTTGGGGACCTTGTGATTGGTATTGTGTATGAAGTGTGGGGACAACGCTTGTGATCCGCGTATCCGATTGGTTGTTGAGTTGAAAAGTGGATATGGTTTATCACTTGGAAGCCAATATAATGTTCTTGAATATAATGAAGCATGAGATGCTTAAAATGATGCATGGTTGCATGAGAAGTGAATAATGCTTAATGAATGCATGTTTACTTGTTAGCATGAACAAATGTTTAGAATCTATTGAGAATGGTGCATGTGTGCATGAAATCTCTTTAGTGCATTGAAGTCTTGTGAAGGCTTGTTTAAAAGGCATGTAATGCAAATGTTGAGTTTATGGTTCATATGTTGCATTGGTTTAATGCATGTAGTTAATCGAATGAGCAAGTGATGTTTAAAAGGTTTCTTGCTTTGAAATGATTTTCAAGAATGGGAAAGGTACGGTGTGATGTGGAAATGTTTTCCAAGGTTCTTGTATTTAACCTTGCATTTGATGTTCATGCTTGGAATGGTTGAAATGTGGTTTTGCAAGTTTATGCTTTGAAAAGGGTTACTTAGCTTTCTAAACTAAGGGTTGATTTTCATGTTTGAGCAATGCATGATTTTGAGCGTGTTGTTGAAAAGGGTTTTCGAACATTGCTTTGGTTTATCAAATTATGATGCTTTGAAAGTGGTTTTATGATTCGCTGCATTGATGGTGTTTTGGTTTTGAGCATTCCTCACTAAGCATTATGTGCTTACGCTTCTTTTTGTCCATCAATGCAGATAGTTCAAGTTGGAACAGCGAGAAGCAAGGGATTCAAGGAGAGCTCCACTTGAGATGTATGACTCGGTAATAGCTATAGATAATAAAGGCAATGGGGGAAGAATCTCTTATGTTGATGTTTAATGGGATTGTGTATGTTGGACAAGTTTGGTTTTATGTTGTTGTTAATGTTGGAACATGTAATTGGCCTTTATGAGGTGGTTTTGACATATTGATACTTGAATGGTTTGCTATGTAGGAAGCATGCCTATAGAATTGGGGATTTTCATAATTGATGCCATGTTGATGGTTGGTTGATGCAATTATGTTCCTTGATTGTTGAATGACTTTCTGGTAAAGTTTGGTTGCATTTGGAGCATGTTTGATGGGTCAATTGTATGTTAAACCATCAATTTTTCTGCAATCTGGGCAACCTGTTTCGGAACAGGTGTTACCGTATCGGAACGGGGGCCTGAAATGGCCTGGGCGTTCCGAAACGGAAGGCACTGTTCCGGAACGGTTTGGCCACTGCCAGACCCTGTTTCGGTACCAGTTTCGGAACGGTCCCGCTTTTCGGAACGGGTCTTCCCTGTTCTGAAACACTCGACCGTTGGGCACTGAAATTGTTGGTTAAATGTTTTGAAACCTTTGCGTTTTGGTCCTGAATCTTGTTTATGCAATTGGATGAGTTTGAGATGTCCGTTTGCGTTGAAATTTGGCAGTGAAGCATGAAAGATGATTAATTTCATGTTGGTAACTTTAACTTGGGTTAAGTCCTTATAATTTTCAGAAATTACAATTTGGTCCCTAAAGTTGTAATTTGTGCAATTGAGTCCCTGAATGTTCTCTGATTGTTATGATCTTTGAGTATGATGAACTTGAGATCATATCTAGGGTTAACGTGCATCTAGACAAGAGTAAAAAGAAAAAAAGGGTCGTTAATCAAGGTTGACTTTCGGGTTGACTTTAGTTTTCCCTGTGTGATCTTAATTTGGGTCGACCGTCTAGGCCAGGTTAAGGGGGTTACATTGGGTGGTATCAGAGCCAGGTTGCGAATGCTTTGGGAAGTGGTAAGTTGTTGTAAAAAGTGTTTGATGTTTATGCTGATGTGTGGTTGAAGGTGTTTTTGAGGTGGTTTTATGAGGTGGTTTTGACATATTGATACTTGAATGGTTTGCTATGTAGGAAGCATGCCTATAGAATTGGGGATTTTCATAATTGATGTCATGTTGATGGTTGGTTGATGCAATTATGTTCCTTGATTGTTGAATGACTTGCTGGTAAAGTTTGGTTGCATTTGGAGCATGTTTGATGGGTCAATTGTATGTTAAACCATCAATTTTTCTGCAAGCTGGGCAACCTGTTTCGGAACAGGTGTTACCGTATCGGAACGGGGGCCTGAAATGGCCTGGGCGTTCCGAAACGGAAGGCACTGTTCCGGAACGGTTTGGCCACTGCCAGACCCTGTTTCGGTACCAGTTTCGGAACGGGTCTTCCCTGTTCCGAAACACTCGACCGTTGGGCACTGAAATTGTTGGTTAAATGTTTTGAAACCTTTCCGTTTTGGTCCTTAATCTTGTTTATGCAATTGGATGAGTTTGAGATGTCCGTTTGCGTTGAAATTTGGCAGTGAAGCATGAAAGATGATTAATTTCATGTTGGTAACTTTAATTTGGGTTAAGTCCTTATAATTTTCAGAAATTACAATTTGGTCCCTAAAGTTGTAATTTGTGCAATTGAGTCCCTGAATGTTCTCTGATTGTTATGATCTTTGAGTATGATGAACTTGTGATTATATCTAGGGTTAACGTGCATCTAGACAAGAGTAAAAAGAAAAAAAAAGGGTCGTTAATCAAGGTTGACTTTCGGGTTGACTTTGGTTTTCCCCGTGTGATCTTCTTAATTCGGGTCGACCGTCTAGGCCGGGTTAAGGGGGTTACACATCCCAAGGATAACATTGAAACCATAGAAAGGTAACTCAATTATATCAACATAAAACACATGTCCTTGAACCATCAAAGGACACCTTCTATACAACTTCCTAACAACTATGGTTTCACCAAACGAACTCGTAACTTGCATAACCACATCAAGAAATTCAAATGGCAAATCAGGAAAACCGAGCATGCTCATGCAAAATATTTGAATGCGTAGAACCAGAATCTATCAAAGCAAGCAATGACAAGGATTGCAAACAGAAGGTACCTACGATCACATCTTTGTCACTCTGGCCCTCACGGTGAGCATAGACTCGAGCTGGTCCTGCACCTTCTGCCTGCACTGCGACTACATGCGCCAAATTCCATTGACCATCCTCTCGTCCCTAAAAATCACCTCGGTTGCGTCCACAGCCTCTCTGACCTTGACCCCACGACCATCTATAGCACGAGCTGGTGCTTGCCCCGCCAACTGTGGACAGTCACGCTTCACATGACCTTGAGCCCCACACTGCCAACATGCACTGGGACTTCCTCAACACTCTTCAATGTGATTCTTTCCACAACGGTTACACATTGGACCACATGTAGCAACATTATGACAATATTGGTCTCGACCCGATCCACCACCACCGCCTCGAGTATGCTCTCGCTCATAGCTTCTATCCCGTGATCTCTTACCCCGATCACGTCCACCATCATACTTATTAGCTCTCTTTACGAAGCTAGAACTTCACGAGAGAGAAGTCAATCCCAGACTCTGCTCGATGTCTTAGGCTCAAGTAACCAGCACATCAAAATTGGTATATTCAACAACAAGCATATAGGTCTTTACTTCCTTTGCCAACCCATATCGGAACCTATCACATCTCTTCCGTTCACTCCGTACCAACTTATGGGTGTACTGGCTCAATCGGACGAACTGCACCTCATACTCTGCAACGGTCATGTTGCCCTAAATCAACGCCATAAATTCCCTCTTCTTATCATCCAAATAATGGACACCCAAGAACTTCCTCTTGAAAGCATTCACGAAAAATGCCCAGGTAACATCATCAGGTACCATACCAGTAGTGATGGTCATTCACCATGTATACGCATCTTCGTGAAGCAAAGAGACCACACAACCTAACTTTTGTACATTATTGCAATTTATTTGCCCCAAAATCCTCTTGGTACGTTCGAACCAAGCCTCTGAACTCTATGGAGTTAAACTTCTAATCTCTATCTCGCCCAAACTACACAGATGCTCTAAAGGTAAACCAGCATTGGCACCAGGTTGAGGTGCAGCCGCGTGCATGCCTTCCATTCTTGCCTCAAAGGCTCCATCAATAGGCTAAATTAGAGGTGTCACGTAAGAAGCAGCTCGCCCTTGTGTTTCCTTAGGTCCACCATCTCCAACGCCAGGTCCTGACTCAACTCCACCTCCACTAGGAGGAGGAGGAGGCAAATTCTCAGCATCCACCGCAACCTCATTCTCAACTACATTACGAACATTGCCTCTCATCTCTCGTCTCGGTCCCATGATATGATAAACAGTTGTACCATGCAAATACAATAGCAAAAATAGTTAGGCTCACAAATAGCAAGAACCCAAGTCACTCATTTTGTTTTTTTAAAACAAAACTCTTTTCTTTACCGGTAGTATTGGCAATGGGTACCCCAGTCACACATATCAATTCATCACACACCACACACTATCAATCAAATCATGATACAATCATCCACCGTGCATAGCATCAAATACAACATATTATCAATCATAATTCAAAATTCAATATTCAAAATATATCTCAATCTTTCGAAACACGACTCTAAAATCAACAAATGTATCCCCCTTAGCCTAGTCTAGATGCTTGACTCGAATTAAGAGAATTACACGGGGAAAACTGAAGTAAACTCGTTAAAGTCAACCTCAATTATCAACCCTTTTTTCATTTAACTTGTCTAGATGCATAATTATACCATATAGTGTTTACTCGCACAACGAATACATTTCCAATTAAACCGAACATCAACTGTCCATTCATTGGCACCAATAGAACTTAAGGTCAAATAAAAAATTACTGTTACGAACATTTAATTAGGTTCATTACATGCTTGCAGGTGAAATATCAACATCATACGATAATTAAAATCAACTTTTGCAAATCACCCAAATAAGGACTAAAATGTAAACAATCAAAAGAACATATGATGACATTTTAACTAACTTAACGACCCCGTTTCAAAACAAACACCCCCTATTTGGATACCATGCATTACAGTAGCATTTGGTCTCGAAACGACCTTACACAGTTCGGAACCAAATCCCCAAATTGATCTCCCCTAGGTTCAGACAACAGAGAGCCGTATCGAAACGACCCCGAGTTTTGATACGGGTACAAAATATAACTAAAGGTCTCGAAACGGTCTAGTAGTGTTCCGAAATGTTAAGACCAAATATGCAAGTTGTATCGAAACAACTACTACTATTTCAAAACACATACCAGATCTGCACGAAAACAACAACATTTAAGCATCTTAAAACACATCATATGGCAACCAATAATCATGCAATCACAGGTAAACATCAACCACATATTTATCCAACACATATGCATCATCAAAGACATCTATAATCAAGAATTGCAAAACATGATTACTCTAAAGGCATGCAACCTAGAAGCAATCCGCATGGAGTATCAAAATCCACAATGCAAACCATAACAACATATAAAGGCCCATTACAAGTCTTAAAAGACAAAAGACACTTGCCAAACCAAGGAGTTTAAATAATCCCCTCCCAAATACCGAGGTACCCTCTCCATTGCCATTTCTACCTTATTAAAAGTGTCAAAACCTATACTTGTAAATAGAGTGGAAATGAGAGCGTAAGCATATTTTTTAGTGAGGGAAAGCTCAATTTAAACAACAACAATACATTTTTCAAACCAGTGATTTCTTTAAATCATAAACACATCTTGCTCAACTTCCTCATGCTTTTAAAACCACATTTAAAGCATCATTTATAAACCACATGTATCATTTCCTCATGCATATCTCAATGCATCCAAACCAAAGCTTCACATGCTTAAATCTCATAAAGCATAATCACCATGTATAGAAGTCTTTATACAAAAGAATTACAAAAACCATGATACATGTCCAATTTAAATATTGGCATTTCAAATGAACTGGATGGAATCTACTCCCATCATATAATGATCAGATATACGGACACACTTGATGGAATCAACCCCCGCAAAGCCCTTGAAAGAATCCACCCCTATCAAGTCACATGGTGAAATCAACTCTCACATAATCTCACTTCGGCTGAAATGCCACTACCCTCATTGCCCGTTGGTGATACAATCAACCCCTATCACTTGCAACACAATAGAATCTACCCCTATTGTGTAACTGAAGAATTTATCACATGTGCGAATTATATATATATATATATATATATATTATAGTGCACTTTACATCCTATTGGTCGACCAACATATCCGATAATAGAAATCTCATCAACAAGCTAATATATCTTTAAAATCCATGTTAACTTACTACATTCAATGCATCAATAAAATCATCACATATCCCATCTCAAAACATGCTCAAATATAGCATATTATCTCATCAAGAATTTAACCTCTTGAAACATAATCAAATCATTTCATAGGATATAAATCTGCAAAACCAAGCTTATAAAACATGCATAACAGTGAGTAACAAATATAAATCCAAAACATGAGCATATTAATCCACGTGGACTTTAAACAAAAAAATTGAGAGCTTTGGTAACCAAACTTACTTCCGAGATTAGCTAAGCATTTCAAGCATACACTAACCTCCGAAACCTTGTTTCCAAGCTTATGAAAACGTTCAAACCACATCCACTCACCGATACAACTTCGCCTCACATGTCAAAACTATTCCAAGCTTCCGAAACTCCAAATAAGCCTTTCAACGATCAAGAAATGACTTGTCGTGCTTCTAACCAAGGAAAAGTAGAGGATTAATGCACAGTCTTGCATCAAAATCTCCAACAACACAAACCCCCACTCAACTCCAACATTCGTCAATAAATTAACAACCGATACAACCCGAAAACATTGACAAAACCACTCTAAACCCTTCCCAATCATTACCCAGCAAAAACAACCATCAATCATCATCTATTTTCAACCTAAAGCACTTCCCTTACCTCTATGAACCTCCAGCTATTAAGAAATCACAACAACATCCCCCAAAACTCAAGATTTCATCACTAACAACTAGCAATCTAACTAGTTTCGGGTTTACGCAACATTAACAACATGTTAATAATCAATCATTAACTCAACAATTAACATCAAATTCAAAGAACCACCATAATTTTTTCAAGAAACCTCAATTAAACATGATTTCATCAATTAATATATAAAAACCCATTAAAAACAATATATAAAAGACTAAATACTTAGGAATTTTAGTAAAGAACATGTCATTAGAGGAGAAGAACAGACCTACCTCTAATGATGAGCTCTTCTTCCATTTTTGAAAAGAAAACAAGAGATTCAATGAAGTATCAATAGAAAATAGATAAATCCTTGAAATCCAAATCAAATTTAGTGCTTACCTTGAAAATCTTGGTGTTTGGATGAAGGGAATTTGAGAGAAAAATGAGAGAAGAAAACTATCGTCAAAAGACAATTTGTGAGAAAAAATGAAAATCGTTTTAACATCCCTCCATCTTTTTTAATTATAATTATTTAATTAAAATTGTAAAATATGAGGAAAAGTCTCTATTAGCCCTTGGTATTGCTCCATAAAGATTCAAAGCATTAGCCTTTTACGTTTTTGCCATTAAATCAAACTTTACCATTTTTACATTTTAGTCACTAAACCAAAATGTCCAATTTCCAAAATTGTTTCCTTTAAATTACCTTTACCAAAATTAATCATATATATAATTATGATTTAAGGAAATTTTCCTTTACCGAAACTAGACTAGATCGTTAAATTGGTTTGAACCGAACTTTCTAACCAAATCCGGCTAACACTAAGGCCAAAAACTGAGGCGTTACCCTTTTCTTCATTGCCCGGTTGACATCACCTGCTTCGGAAGTGAGTAAATCTGCGCAAATAGAAAACATGCGTCAAACAATACCTTTTTCATTAAATACATCAAAATTAGGATAAAAGGTAAAGGTAATGCAATTAATGCATATAAGGCCATAATTCTACTCGAATGGGTGTAGGTTAAGCTAGAATTGCCATATAAAAAGGATGAGAATATAGGACTTAAGGGCACTTATCACACCCCTAAACTCGAACTTTTTCTTGTCCTCAAGCAATGCAAACCAACTATTGCCAAAACCTTAATCTTCATGAAAATTCTCCTTGGTCTTACTTTTCCTTCTTCTCTCAAAACCATGACAATGAATGCTCGGCCCTTAAGTCTTTGGATGCCTTAGGATTTCTCTGGAATCTAACTATAAAATTTGTGATTGAGTGCAAGATTTGTGAACAAGATGATTATTCGGGTTCTAAGTAAACACTTAAGAATTAACCTACTAAACGTGGGTATATTTTTTTAATCAATCTAACCTCCTAGAGAAAAATTTTGTGCACCACTAGTTGTTAGCCTAGAGCCGATTTCGGGCATCTCTAGGGTTTCCTTAAGCTAGAGCCATTGTTAGGAACCTCTAACTTTTTACCCAGAATTTTCTTCCTAAGAAAGTCTATGTCTTATGTATCTTAGAACTCCTTAAATCATACAAGTCACAAAGGTGTATTGAAGTTCTAATCTCATAGTATGATCCTAAGTTATCTTCCTTATGCATCCTAGAATTAAAGGCTCTAAACAGTTCAAAACTATGGCAAGAAGAGAGATATCTATGGCCAAGGTAGAGAATTCAATTTAAATTAAACTAAGGCAATTGATGAAGAACGTTGTCGAGGCATAAGCTTCATTCAGCTAAGGCAATATTTGCAGTAAAAAAATTGACAAGTATTGAACATAACTGTATAACAATAGTATTAATATGTCGCGGCAGAATAATGCCTCTCAGCAGAAAAACCTACACTTCCAAACTAAAGACAAGCATTGCCCTCAATACATTAAAAATGGGTACAATAATCAGAAAAATTAAGGGCTTAAAAATAATGACAAGAGAGAAAATTTTAGATAGACTCGAAGTAGTCATCGTCATCGCTTTGTAAGATCAATCTTCTCCCTTTTGTAGGTTGTATGCTTGACTTTCTTTGTTTCTCTTGGTGGTTGGATACGCGTGGGGTGGGGTTGGCTTGGCTGGGGCATTTACTTCCTTCTCCCTATCCGTGTCAATGTGGAACTCCTCTATGGCCTCCAAGGTGGATGCCTTGCGTTTGGCAGTTTCGAATGTTCGGACGATGGATTGGGCAGTTTAGGTCCAATTGGAAAAGTCTTCTCTCTCGACCGGTGAACCCATGGGAGTGTATAGTCATGCCCCCAAAAAAATGCCTTGGTGAGGCCTAGGCAATAGTTGTGGCAGGTGTGGCTTCGACATGGGGTGCATGGCTGTTGTAGCAGAGACGACGGTAGGGAACTGAGGGAACTAGACAGTGTGGCCGAGGAACTTCTCTTGAATCACTCGAAAAATAGACGAGCTGAAGTCCCTTGAGAATGCCATAAATATGCACGGTCGTTTATCCATGTCCTTTAATATCTCAACAATTTACTAAAGGGTGGCTGTCGGGGCAGTGAATTGTTGCATCTCTAGAACACCTGTCGTGGATGTTGCCGCGGTAGAGCCTTGCATCGGTGTAGATTGCTACGGTTTGGCCTTTGTGATCTACATTAGATGGTAGTATGTTTTTCGGTTCCATTCCTTCCTTGGAGGCATGCACTCATTGGGATCATCACTTGGTATTTCTTGTCCGGTGCATAGGTCGGTGACGAGTGATGGGAAGTAGAGAGGGTCGCGTTCTTTTGGTTGTACTGGTGAATCTCCTAACATATAATATCGCCCACTTTAATAATACAATTATTTAAAATAGACTAAATAAGTGCAATCCTAGGCCGGTCAACAATGTTGTTATGCAAGGCGGGCATGAGGCAGCGCTTGACAAATGTGTTCCATATCTTGGCATCTGGCTGCAATTTTTTCCGGTTGACCAAACTCTTGTGTGCCTCGGCATTCCATGCTATGTCGGCATAGTAGAGTTCATCTTTGATGTGTTCGTAGTCTTCCTTCGTCAAGTACTCGACGAATTTTGCATGCTCGTCCCTCTCTACGTGGATCCCATAAAAGAGATTTATAGCATCGACATCTACCTTGATCAGCATGCCCCGAACGTGAACAAAAAGTATGGTCGGGCTTGGGTTGTGCGCGTAGAATTCTCGGACCACCATTTTGTTGGCTTGTTCGGGTTGGTGGCAAAATATTTGCCAGTTTTCGTGATCCACTTTGTTGAAGAGTTAGTGGTCGAGGCTAAAATATAGCTCATCGGAGCATTGAAATCCTTGCTCCTCCTATACTTCGCGAGCTTTGAAGTGTATATTGAAGCACCCCTCTACCTCTAGTGGTGTAAAGCGTTTGTACGTTGATGCCTCGGCTGAGCGTGAGCTTTCTCATTTCTTTAATTTGAGGGTCATTCTAAAAAAATTGAGTGAGTTGTGAGAGAGCAAAAGAAATTTTTTAACTTTGTAGAGTGCAAGAGAGAAGAAGAGAATATTGAATGATGAACCGTATAGAGAAGGGTGGCCTTTATATAGAACTTGGCAAGTCATGTCGTGCGACATTAAATGCGGAGCGACATCTTTTGTCGTTATTAGTCGTTTCTACGCATTACGTGGTTCTTCCCATTACAAATATAACCGTTATGGCTTTTCCGGCCCTTTGGAAGATATTGCCGTTGCATTTTTTCTGCCCGTTGGCAGAGCATGCTGTTGCGGTAGCAGTTGCTCCTCACTTAGCCGTTGGTTCATCTCTTCCTTCTTTCTTGATCTTCAACCTGAAAACAAATCATAGATAAAAACAAAACTTTATTCCTAAAAGAAATATTAAAAAATATGGAAAAATAAAACTAAAAATAAAAATAAAAAGATAATGAGAGAAGGATAAGACACTAAATGAGTGACTGTGCATGCATGTTCTAAAGTGATTACTTCATTATCCCTCGCACATGTAGCCCATAATGATGGTTTAATATATGCCTGATATCTTTGAATTCATGATCATCCTGTGATTTTTCCTCTGTATCTCCAGGTCCTCTCATCATATTATTGCGGTGGTTGCCCAGGTAGTGGCCAATGTTGCTGTCGATGCAGCTTTCAGGTTTCTTGTCGAGGTAGTGTGGTTCTATGTCGATGTCTGACTCAGTTAGGGCCTGGATTTCCTGACATTTTTCTGGGTCATCAGCATGTTTCTTGGTGTTGAGTACATTGAGCTTAACGTACATGTCGTTTATTCTGATTAACAGCTCTCCTTTTCAACATCAATTAGAGTTGTCTCGGTGGTGAGGAATGGCCTTCCAAGGAATATTGGAGCTTTTTCATCTATATCGTAGTCTAAGATGAGCAAATCAGCAGGGAAAATATATTTATTGAATTTTACCAATATATCGTCAATTTTCCCTTCGGGTTGCCCATGGGATCCATCAGCAAGCTATAACATTATGGTGGTAGGTCTGGCCGTTCCAATCTCCAATTTCTAGAAGACTAACTTAGGCATTATGTTTATGCTTGCTCCTAGGTCACATAGTGCTTTCCCTCGTAGGAATCTCCGATTTCACATGGTATGAGAAAACTTCCGGGATCCTTAAGCTTGGGTGGTACTCAATTGTGCAGCATTGTCATGCATTCTTCTGTCACGACAACAGTTTCAAATTCCCCAATACTTTTTCATTTTTAGACAAAGTCCTTAAGGAATTTTGCATAATTTGGGATTTTCTTGATTTCTTCTACAAAGGGTATATTAATCTATACATGCTTTAAGATGTCTAGGAATTTCTTAAATCAGTACTCTTGTTTTTGTTGCTTCAGCCTCTGTGGGAATGGTAGAGTTGGTTAGGTATCCTTTATGCTTTCTATGCATGTGGTTTTGGTAGCATCGACATTGGGTTTTGTCGTAGGTTCTACCACAGGTACTGTCAGCGCAGAGTATTTAGGGGTTGCTACTGCGACATTGTTGTTGGGCATTGTTTCGGCAGTTTACTCATTTTGCTTTGTCTACTATGTTTCCTTAACTTGGGAATGTTTGACTTGAATACCACTACGAGTTGTTATGGCATTGTATTGCTCATATGATGTTCTCTTAGCTTCTTCTATGTCGCTAGGTAAACCTCCCGTCGGCCTTGTGTTTAGGATCTCTGTGATTTGCCCAACTTGAGTCTCTAGAGATTTCATTGTTGCCTCATTATTTTGCAGCCGCATATCGGTCTTGTCCATAAAAGCTTCAGTTTTCTTTATGAACTTATCAATATTAGCCAAATATGCACTAGTCTGAGACATGAAAGCATTAAGGGTGTTTTCTAAAGAACTAGTTGGCATAAACTGTTGTTGGGCCATGGACTACCAGAGGCATTGTTTTGTTGAAATCCCGCAACTGGAGCATTCTGATTGTTTTGATTGCTCTAGGAAAAATTCGGGTGCTTCTTCCAGGTCGGATTGTAGTTGTTGGACATGTTGTTGTTGTGGTTGTAATTTCCAACGTAATAGCTCTATGTATCGTTCCCAAGCCTCGTGCATGGATTCGTCATCCGTCTGTCGAAAAGATGTGATTTCATTATGCAAATTATCAGTCAAATTCGTAGGATTAAAGTGTGCTAAGAAATCATGACATAAATCGTTCCCAAGACTTGGACAGTTGGGTATCGTATTGGTGCGAATTGAATTCGCGGATTTTCTCCATCTCTTACTGGGGCATTCTGCTGCCCATCGACAACTCGCTACCCGTCGGGAACCTGCTACCCATTGGCATTCCGATTATTGTTGGCATTGCCATCTCGATGTGCCATCTTTTGTCTTATATGTTGCTTGAGTCGTTGAAAACTTCGATCTATTTCTTGATCAAGGTCGTAGAATGGATATTTTGTGTTCACACTGTTCATACACCAATGAAAAACAAAAGTTGATTAGTGCTTGTAACTCAAGCAAATAAAAGCGCAAGAAATTAAAATTGAAAGTCCCTATTGCCAATTCCCAGCAACGGGGCTAAAAACTTGTTGCGTGTAAAAGGTGCTCCGCAATTAGTGCAAGTGTACACATCTCAAGTAATATAATGATAAGTATCAGAGTATCGTTTCGACAGGGCTTGGGTTGGCTTCCTTCTCTTATCTTCTCGCACTGAAAAAGAAAAAGTAAAAGTAAAAATACAAGTAAAAGAGGTTTAGATTTTAACTAAACTAAAAATCATAAACTAAAGCAAGTAAATAAAGATTGAGAAATCAAGATGATAGAATGGGCCATATTAGATTGCGTCATAGTGTAGAAAGCAATTGACTCATCACGGTTTTGGAATGCAATAATCACCAAACTGCCTCGGCAGTGACCTTCGTCCCTACCGCGGAAATAAGATGTGCTGCCTTGGCAATCTCTTGCTGGTCGGCAGACAATGTCAAGGTTCGGCAAAGCGTCCTTAAATGGCTCCTCCTTATCTCTAAGGTGAAACTGTGCTGATGTGCAGACCTTGATAATACCTCTCAGCGTGAACCAAGGATGAACACCAACCAATCTCACGCTTCTCTTAGTAGTCAAAACTCTAACTTATCTCTAAGCAGAGTTAGTTTCCACCGTTAGGATGAAAACCATGCTTATTCATTTCCCCAGTTTAACTCTCTCAATATTAAACAAATGAATAAACTCACAATACTCTCTCTCGATGAGATTGCAAGAATAAAATCAATGCCAAGAATAAGCAAACCTTGAACTAAACTGCATTAAAAACTTAAACAAAGTACAATTGTTTTCTCACAATTACTAATCAAAATAATCATAACCCTAAGAAATCTTAGAACATGATGGGCGTGGAGAACACACGACTAAACCCTAATCTCAAGCTCTCAATTTCTGCTCTTCGACTCTCGTCTCTCATGGTTTGCGTCAAGACTTGCTTAAATAGGGAAAGGAGTAGGGCAAAGTCCTTGATGGATAGGAAGCTAAGTTGGACTTGGACTTGTCTTCATTAAAGAGGTGAATCTCTTTAATTTTAATGCCTTTATCCACTTTGGCCAAATCCCATCTTTAACCTTCCTTCTATGCTTTCGTCATCTTCTCATGCTCCGATTGCCACCCAAAGTATGTAGAAAAGTACAATGTTTTATTCTCTTCAAATCGGCTACCACTTTGCATGCTTTGCCCTCCGAAAGGTTGGCTTGTGCACTACCGAGGCAGAGAATATATGCTGCCTCAGAAGGGATTTGTCATTGGATCCACTCCGTAAGGTTTCCTCTTCATAATTTAGCTTCCTTCAGTAGAAGCTATCATCTTTGGCTTAGCATGATATGGATCTGTCATGAGCTCGTTCTGCACCATCTTTCTTTTATTTAATGCCCGCTCGGCAGAACCTACCTCGGTAGTGAGTAAATCTGCGCAAATACCAAACATGCATCAAAACAGTACCTTTTTCATTAAATAAATCAAATATCAGGATCAAAGTTAAAGGCGATGCAATTAATGCTTATAAGGCCATAATGCTACACGAATTGGTGTAGGTTAAGCAAGAATTGCCATGTAATATCCCAATGTGGCGATAGCCCTGGCTGCAATTATGGAAGAACTCATCCAATGATATTAGCAGCAAAATGTGACAATTTTAAGGATAATTCAAGAAAGAGCTGTAACGCCCCGGTTTTGGGCTCAGAAGTTTTGGGCGTTGACTGGTTCGGTCAAAGTGCTGATCAAATATATAAAGGTGAAGTTAGGAAAGCCTAGTTCGGGTTGCATTAAAAATATGGAAAAATGTTCTAAAATCATCTTTTAATATATAAAAGTGAACTGTGAAATCAATTTTGGAAAATGAGGTTCGGAAGGGTGACATTTTGGCTAGTGACCAAAATGTAATTTTTGAAAGTTGCGTGACTGTTTTATAAACGGTTGAAACTTTGAATCTTTAAGGAGCTATTATTCCAAAAAGAGTTTCTCCAGATTTTTCTAAGATATTTTGATGTATAATTCTGATTTTAAAGCTTAAGAAAAGTGGAGGGAAATCATTTTACTATTTTGTAACCAACTTTCCATTTTCTTCCAATTTTCATTTTCTCTCTTTTTCTCTCAACCCAAACACTTTCTCTCCAGAGATTTACTTCTGATTTTGTCACTCAAATCTTCCTTTTCAATTCTCTTTGGATTCCTAATCATCTCTACAACGAAACCTCACCATTTGCAAGTTGTTTCATCAAGCTTTTTGGTTCCAAAAAGGGAGAAACTCAAGTTTGGAGGTAAGAACGTCCTTCTCCTCTAAACTCTCAGTTCTTTACTGAAATTCCTAAGTTCTCAATCCTTGATTTGTGATTTGTTAAAGGCTTTTCAATTGAAATCTTGATTTTGGCTTAAAATGCAAGATTTGCTTGATTTTGGTGAAATTTTCGTGTGATCTGTTTGGGCAGTGTTTTGAAGTGTCAAATTGATGTTAAATGAATGCTAAATTGATTAGAAGTTGAGGTTTAATTAATGCAATCCCGGATAGGTTGAATTTCCTAAGTTTTGCTTGAGTTTTTGGTTGTTTTTGGAGTGATCTTGGTGATCTGTTATACCTAGAGGTATAAGGACGTGTTTGTGATCATTTTGGATGTTAATTGATGTTTAAAAATGGTTAGAAGTGATGGATCTTGGCTGGGTGAAGTTTTGGAAGTGTTTGGAGGTGATTTCGGTTGTGTTTGGTAGCCGAATTGTTGGATTTGTGATGAGCAGCGAGTTGTGTTGTGTTGCTGGTGTTTTTAATGCATAATGATGCATTAATCCTCTGTTGTTGTGTGCTTGAAACAGGGGAGTTTGATCCGTGTGCTTTAGAGGTGTTGCGGAAGGTTTCGGATGCTTGGAAGGCTTGTTGGTTAGCCTTGTTTTGTGTAACGGTGAGTGAAGTTGGGTTTTCAGCTTTTAAACCAAGGTTTGGAGGTTTTGGGAGCTTAGTTTAAGTCTAAACAACATTGCTAAGCTCAAGAGTAAGTATATGGATTTTCGCTCTTGGTTTGTGTTGTGAATTGGCTTTAAAAGCAATTGTGTTTGGTGGTTGCAATGCATGTGATTTGCATGGTTTATATTCTGTTTTGAAAGCATATTTTAAGCATGGTTTAATGCTGGTTTTGAAAGCCATATGTGAAGGATGCTCCAGGTAGGAGATCCTTAGTTTTATGCATTGAAAATGTGGTTTTGATGCATGGTGTTGCATGTTGTTCAATGGCTTTGTGTAATGCTTTAAAACAGTGGATTGATGATGGTAAATGATGGTTTTTGCATTATGATTATGCATGTGAATCATTGGACTAATGTGGTAAGTTGGTTATATTGACAAGTGATGTAAATGGTTCTTGGTTTCTTTGATCGGATATAGTTAGCCGGCTATAGGATTGGGTGCACCGTGAATAAAGTCGCCTTGGAGGTGGAGTGGTTAAGAGTGAACCGGTAAACTCCCTTCAAGTATCCTAACGAGATGGTTAAGGTCATAATGGAGGTTGAATGCCCATTCGAGGACCTTGGTTAAGCAAAGGTTATATGGTGGTTAAAAGTCCATATATGGGAACCTTGTGCTTGTTAAGATCACAATGGTGGTGTAAAGTCCATGTGTTCGATCTTGTGTTGGGTGTCCCGGATCTCGTTGGTGATGTTATACAACTACCAATCGGTGATGCTAAGGTTGTATGGTGTTTAAAAGTCCATACATGGGAACCTTGTGCATGTTAAGGTTATATGGTGTTTAAAAGTCCATATATGGGAACCTTAGGAAAGTTAAGGTTGTATGGTGTTTAAAAGTCCATACATGGGAACCTTAGGAAAGTTAAGGTTGTATGGTGATTAAAAGTCCATACATAGGAACCTTGTGAAAAGTTAAGGTTGTATGGTGTTTGAAAGTCCATACATGGGAACCTTGTGAATGTTGAGGTCAAATGGTGTTTAAAAGTCCATTTGGGGACCTTGGATTGGTAGTGTGTATGAAGCGTGGGGACAACGCTTGTGATCCGCGTATCCGATTGGATGTTGAGTTGAAAAGTGGATGTGGTTGATCACTTGGGAGCCAATATAATGTTCTTGATTATGATTAAGCATGAGATGCTTGAAAAGATGCATGGTTGCATGAAAAGTGTTTAATGCTTGTGAATGCATGTTTACTTGTTAAGTTGAACAAGTGTTGATTATCATTTGGTAAATGATGCATGTGTGCATGAAATCTCTTTAATGCATTGGAGTCTTGTTAAGACTTGTTTTAAAAGGCATGTGATGATGATGTTGTGGTTCATAAGTTGCCTTTGTTTAATGTATGTGTTGGATTGATTGAGTAAATGGTTTTAAAGGGTTTCTTGCTTGGAATGATTTTCAAGTATAAGAAAGGTATGTTATGAAATGGAAGTGTTTTCCAAGGTATGAATTTAACTTTGCATATGGTGTTTATGCATGGAATGGTTAAATGGATGATTTTGCAAATTATGCTTTGAAAAGGTTTTCTTAGCTTGCTAAGCTAAGGGTTGGTTTTCATGTTTGAGCAATGCATGGTTTAAGCATGTTGTTGAAAAGGGGTTTTCAAACTTTGCTTGGTAAACAAATCGAGTTGCTTTTCAAAGAGGTTTTATGACTCGCTGCATTGATGGTGTTTTGGTTTTGAGCATTCCTCACTAAGCATTATGTGCTTACGCTCCTTTTTGTCCATCAATGCAGATTCTTGAAGTTTGGACAGCGAGAAGCAAGGGATTCAAGGAGGACTCCATTTGAGATGTATCTCTCGGTGAATAGCTATAGTTAATAAAGGCATTGGGGTAGAATCTCTTGGGTTGATGTTTATGTGTTCGTATATGTTCGGACAAGGATGGTTATATGTTGTTGTTAATGTTGTTGGATCATGTTTTGGCTTATATGAGATGGATTTGGAGATTTTGTGTTTAAATGGTTGCTTGTGTAGGAAGCATGCCTATAGAATTGGGGCTTTACGTATATGATGATAATATGTTGAATTGTTGATGCAAGTATGTCTCTTATATGTTGAATTGCATGATGGTAAAGTTTGGTGGCTTTTGGAGTATGTTCGGATGGTCAATTGTGTGTTTAAGCATGTCTTTTTCTGCATTATGTGCAGGGCGTTTCGGAACAGGGACTACCGTTTCGGAACGGATGCCCTGAATCAGCCCAGGCGTCCGAAACGGTAGACACCGTTTCGAAACGGAAAGCATTCTGCCAGCCACCTGTTTTGGTACGCGTTGCGGAACGGCCCCGCGTTTTGAAACGGGCTCTGCCTGTTTCGGAACACGTGACCGTTGGGGGCTGACAGTGGCAGTTAAATGTTTTGGAATGTTTGCATTTTGGTCCTGAAACTTGTTTGTGCAATTGTATGAGTTTGGGATGTCCGTTTAAGCTGAAATTTGGCAGAGAAGCATGAAACTTGATTAATTTTAAGTTGGTAACTAAAAATCTGGTTAAGTCCTTAAAGTTTTCAGAATTTACAGTTTGGTCCCTAAAGTTGTTAATTGTTCAATTGGGTCCCTGTTTGATCTCTGATGTTTATGATCTTCGAGTATGTTGTTTGTGAGATCACATCTAAGGTTAACGTGCATTTAGACAAGTTTAAAAAGAAAAAAAAGGGTCGTTAATCAAAGTTGACTTTCGGGTTGACTTTGGTTTTCCCCGTGTGACTTTCTTAATTCGGGTCAACCGTCTGGGCCGGGTTAAGGGGGTTACAAGAGCTATTGAGTTAAGAAAATGCAAATACAAAGATAAAAATGCTAAAGTCCATGCAAATGATAACATGATGGGGACAAATTAATCAATAAATAAGGTGAATAGTTTGGCCTTAGCATTTGCGTGAGATGGTATCCCTGAATAGTTTTCCTTAGCACGAGTGATAGATCTATGTAGGAGTTCCTACAGCTCTAGTTGAGGTACAATAAGGGAGACAAATATTCTATATTGAAAATAGAACTAAAATTATATTCTCCCAGAAGTTCTAACTTGTATGCATTATCATTGACCTTTTGTAGTACTTGAAAAGGATCGTCTCCCTCCAGGTAACAACTTTGATCTTCTTTGTGCCAAAAACCTTTCCTTCCGTATGAACCTGAACCCAGTCTCTAACTTCGAAAGTGACTCGCTTTCGTTCCTTTTTGGCTTGTTGTTCATATTGTTTTGTTCTTTTTTCAATGTTGTCCCGCACCTGTTAATGGAAATTCTTAACAAATTATGTTTTATACTTTTCCATCTTTGATCATGATTTGTTCTGTAGGAAAAGGTAGTAAATCCAACAGAGTTAAGGGATTGAATCCTTACACAACCCAAATGTCAAACATTTGCAGCGGAGTGTATGGATCAATTGTATGCAAACTCAACATGCAGTAAACATTCTTCCCATGTCTTGTTATTCTTTCAAATGACTACTCTAAGCAATGTTGATAATACTCGATTTGCCACTTCAGTTTGGTCGTCAGTTTGTGGATAACAAGTCCTAGAAAACTACAACTTTTTCCTGAACTTGCTCATTAACATCCTCTAAAAAGGGCTAAAAACATCATATATCGGTTCAGTTACTGGTTATTGGAATCCCATGTAATCTAACAACTCTCTAAAGAATATATTGGCAACATGTGAAGTGTCATCAGTGTTGTTCTACGGGGATAAAATGAGCCATCTTTGAAAACTTGTAACGTCCCAATTTTGGGCACCTTCAGGAGAACCGGTTAGTCGATCGAGCTAGTTTCATGATTTAATTGATATTAAATGTTTTAAAGAGGAATAAAATATGGAAAATGTTAGAAAATACCTAATTATTATAATTAGGGATTTGGTAAATTCAATTTGAAAAAATGAATTTGGAATTAAAGACATTTAGGCTGGTGACCAAAATGTAAAGTTTCAAAACTATTTTTAGTGACTCTTTTGTAAAAGAGAAAAAACTTTGAATCTTTAAGGAACTATTGTACCAAAGCTTTAAACCATACTTTTATCTTAATTTAGGCTATTTTTAAATGGTTCTAAAAGGGATATTAATGGGAAATAAAATGGATTTAATTAAAATGAGCTTTATTGATTAAAATCACATTTATTCGTAACTACTTTTGCTCTCAACTTTCTCTCTATTTTCTCAGCGTCCAAACTATACTTTTTACTCTAAAATGATCAGAGAATAACTCTCTCAATTTCTCTTTTTGACTCTTCCATTGATTCTAGAATTTCTTCTGGGAGATTTCACTCAAATTATGCTAATTAAGGGGAAAGACAATTAATGGATTAAATCATTTGGTTTGGCCGGGTTAAGTGTTGATGATGTTTGATGTTAATTTTGGTAGTTTTGGAGAGGTTTCGGCTAGTGTTCGAAGAGGATTGTTATGAATTGTTGTTGCTGGGTTTGTGAATGTATTTTGATACATTGGATCCTCTATTTTTTGTGTCGTAAAACCAGGGGAGGTTGATCCTCAAGTTTGTAGCAATTCTTTGGAGGCATTGGAGGAGTAATTTCGCATCAGTGAGTAAGGCTTTCTGTTGTTGGCGAGTGAGAATATGCTTTACATTGTTGAAATGGTTTAAAGGTTGTTTTGGGAGTTTAAACATAGCTTGAAATATTTGTTTAAACTCGTAAGTAAGTATATTGAGATTTCTCCCTCAATCGTACGTTGGCGAAATTGGTTTTATGCAATTGTTTTACCATTTAAGCATGATTTAAGTATGTTTTATACTGGTTTTTGATCAAATAATGATGATGGATGCATTGGTAAATGATCCATGTAAGTATGGTTTATACTTGTTAATGCATGGTATGCTGCATTGAAAATGGTTAAGTTTGTTGATTTAAAAAAAATAAGGTACATGGTTAATACTGAATTATATTGGCAAGTAACGTGGTTAAAATTTTATTGGATATAGTTGGCCACCCATAGGATTGATAGTGCACTATAAATAAGTTGCCACGAGTGTTGAGGGGTTTATGCATACCGAATACTCCACCATGATTACCCTAACGGTCGGGGTGTTATATGGTAACGACGACTCCTGGTAGTGGATTACGCGTCTAACAGATGATTGGGGTTGTGATTGTACCCGGTTGTGAATTTAAGTGGAATTGGTTTATGATCACTTGAAAGCCAATATAATTGTTAATGCATTATGTTGATGGATTATAATGTTTGTACATACATGTTTATTCTTGAAGGCTTGCATAAGGGTTGTTATGCATTGGAAAGCTTAAATTGAGGGTTAGGAAAGGGATTTTGTTGTTGATCCATGATACATGTTGCATATAGTTTAATATGTTGATTTTCAGAAATGTTAAGTGCGTGGTTTTTAAGGCTTGATGTTTTGAAAGTTGATTGAAATAGTTATTTCAATGTGTTTTGGTATATGGTTTAAATTGCATTAATAGTGTTTTATTTTTTAGCACTCCTTAGTAAGCCTAGTGTGCTTACGCTCTCTTTGTCCATGAATGCAGAGAAATAAACGTTGGAGGTAGCGAGCTAGCGAGAGGAAATCTAAGGACTTGATCAATCGATTGTATGGTTTTCAAACTAGACTAGTGGTAATAAAGGCAATGGGGTTCATTGTTGTTTTAAGAGGGTTTTTGCTAAACCCCCTCTTTGAGCAAGTTTGTATTGCTGTTTTGAAGTTGTAATTGGCCTTATATGTTTGGTTGTTTCTTTGAATTGATAATTCATACTTTGGATGGATTGATTCTAGGATGCATTCCTCTAGATTCTTGGATAAAGCAAGATGATATGTTTTGATCGTAAATCCTTTTTGTTTTAGTGAGGTTTGATCCCTGGTATAGTTTGATATATGTTTGTAGCATGTTAGTATGTGTTTGAATCCTTGAAAGCATGTAAAACCATTAATTTGGGACATTTCAGGTCTATACATTTTGATACGCGTACAATTGTACCGAAACGAGTATGGACAATTTTCATAGGTGTTTCAATACGCGAGTTGGTGTTTCGGTACAAGCCTTGTATTTTGACTAGGCATATCAATACACAAAGAAGCATATCGGTACGGTTTTGAGCTACTAGAATCTAGGATTTGATAAATGTAAAAATGTAATGATACACTTGGTCGTGTACCGATACTTGTAGACATTTTTATGGTTAATGTGTTATTTGAAGTTTCTGATTCTTTCATTTTGATCCATGATTCTTGGGAATGCAATTGTATGAGTTTGGATGATCTTTTTGAGCTGATTTTTGGTAAGCAAGCATCTAAACTAATTAATTGAGGATTGGTAACCTAAAATTTGGTTAAGTCCTTGTAATATACTAAAATTAGATTTTGGTCTCTAAAATGCGTAGTTGTGCAAACAATTACCTTTTTGATGTCCATTTGTTTTGAGACTTCATCTACTACCAGCATGATCACCTTAGGTTAATAATTTGTATCTAGACAAGATAAAAGAGAAACAATGAACATAAATTGAGTAATCATTTTGCGGGTTTGTTTCGGCAAACACAATGTAGCTCGCTCGGTTCGATCTGGTGGCTAGATTGAGTCGAGGGGGTTACATTTGTTGGTATCATAGCCAGGTTTGTTATAATTTGGATGAGATTATTATTGTTGGGATGTTGTTATTGATTGACCATTGTTGTTCTTTGCTATGCACAGTGATTGCTTTATGTACGTTGATTGCTACATGCCATGTTAGGGGAAATGTCTTGTAGGACACATTGCCTTATTACTACAATCTAAAATGTTTTGATTTGAAATGGAAGTCTTGGATATTCTCTTGAAGCTTGCTTAACTATTTTGTTTGATGTGATTATCATGCCTAAGATATTAGAGTACGATGGGACTGAGGAGAGAATTGAGGTCTAGCACAAATGTTGCTGCCATAAGGTAGGAGAACCAGGAGAACATTATACCTCATGGGGGTTTGCCATCTCTTATACCTAATCCATTGAAAGGTGTAAAGCAAATACCACCTGCGCCAGTTTTGGGTTATATGACGCCTTTTATTTAGGTAACGACCAGTGCTTTTTAAGCTGTCGTTGCTGGATTGCGAGTTCCTGCACCAGCTGCTGGGCAAACAAGGCTACTGTTAGAACTCTTGCGGAGCTTGGGAGGAGTTGATTTTAGAGGGTTGGCAAACGAGGCATTCGAGGAGTGGATGGCTAGTATTGACATGATTTTGGAGCAAATGTGGAGTAATGAGGCCCATAAGTTGGGTTGTGCTTGTAACGCCCTGGTTTTTGGCCTAGGAGTCTAAAGGTAGTTTAGGGTCAGTAGAACCTAGACTAGAGATTCAGGTTAGTTCGGGGTTGGTTCAGGGAAAACATGGTTTGAGAAGTTATAAAATTATTAGAAAAATTCATAAAATCGTCTTAAATAGATATAGGATTGGTGAAGCCAATTTTGGAAAATGACTTTTGGAAGGTTGACATTTCGGTTTAGTTATTAAAGTGTAAAAATGGAAAACTATTTTTAAAGGACTATTTTGTAAGAGAGCCTAAGCTTAGAATCTTTAGGGAGCTAATATGGTGTTAGAAAGCTATTCCTTTAATTGACCATATTTTACATGTGTTTAATTAAAAGAAATAAAGAAAGATTTTGCTTAAAAGGGATTTAGCTTTTACAAAATCTATTTTTGACATAACTTCCATTTTCTCTCTTTTCTCATCAGCCAAACATCTATTTTCTCTAAAGCTTCTAGAGATTTTAATCTTTCAATTTCACTTTGATTTGGAAGTGATTTCTTTGGTGTTTTCTCTATTTATCTCAAAGGATTCTCGAAGGTTTTTCAACAAATCATGTTAATTGAATGAATATGCAAGGGTTAGAGGTAGTTTTCATCCAACTCCTCTAACCAAGGTTCGTTAATGAAATTCTCAAGTATTTGGCTCTCTGATTTTGTTTATTAACAAGGTTTCATGATTAATTTGACGAAAATGGTTAAATTAAGCTTAATGGTGATTTTGAATGATTTTCATATTGGATCTGTTTTGGCTGAGTTATGATTGATTTTAATCATGTTTTGGATGTCAAATAATGTTCAAATAAAGGTTTGATCATATTAATTCCGAAACTAGTTGGATCTCTAGTTTTTTAGGTTAGTAGATTTGGGTTTTTGTGGTGTTAAAGTGAAATTGGGGTTGCTGGAGGTATAATGATGCAAATAGGTTCATTTTGGATGTGAATTGATGATTAAAAATGGATGTAAGTGTTTGGTTTTGGATGGGCTGAGTTTATAGTGTAATTGAAGGTGTTTTCGGTTGATTTAGATAGGCGTTTTGGTGTTTTTGGGTAGAGCAGCGTGGTAGGTTGGTTTGCTGGAGATTTTAATGTATTGAGATGCATTAATCCTTTGTTCTTGTGTGGTAAAACCAGGGCAAAATGTATTAGAAGCAATCAGTGATGTTTGATGAGCTTCGAATGCTTGAATTTGCGTCAGCTTGTCAAAGTTGCGCGTGTCGGTGAGTGAGAATGCAGATTTCTATTTTGAATTGCTTTAAAAAGGTTACTTTGGAACTTAGTTGTAAGCTTGAAACGCTTAACTAAGTTTAGAAGAAAGGGAAAGGAATTTCTCTCTTGGTTGTGCTATTATGTGATGTTTTATGCATTGTTTTGATTTAATGGATTTACCATGTTTAAAGAATGTTGTTACTGTTTTTAATGATGTGATGTTGAAAGATGCACATGGTAAGTGATGCTTGTAAGCATATGTCTTATACTTGTGATTTTAAGCATTGTTTAATGCTTGGAAATATGATTTATTGATGATGCTTTGAAAACAGTGATGTATGTCGTTAAATGTGAATTATATTGGCACGTGATGTTGTGAAAATGGTTTATAAATGATATCAGATATAGTTATCCGATGATAGGATTGAGTGCACTACAAAATGTCTCCTTGGATGTTGAGGGGTTGGTGTCACGTGTCTCTGTCCAAGTACACTAACGATCGAGGAGGTTGGTGTCCCGACTCTTATTAGTAGTTAAGCATCTAACCGATGACAGGGTTGGTGTCCCTATGGGTTGTGATTGTACCTGGTTGATATAGTACCTTTGGTTGTAAATGTACTAATTATGATTAATATGGCTTGAAATGTTGAGTAAACACTTGTTGAATCCGTGTATCAGATATGTGGTTATGAGATATCAACTTGCTGAATGATGACTTGTAAGCCAATATAATTGATGATGTATCATGAAATGGATTATGTTGCATAATGTGGTTTATGCATGTTTTACTCTTTAAGCTTTGCATATGGTAGCTATGCATGGGAAGGCTTAAATTGAGTCTAGAAATGGATCTTGTTGTGGATTCACGATATATGTAGCATGAGGTTTAATATGATGATTTTTGTTTAAGAAAAGTGCATGTGTTAAAAGGGGCATGATGGTTTTCAAATGATGTTTTCGGACATGGAAATGAGACATCAATGTGAGCATGGAAAATGGTTTTAATACATTGACGATATTTTGTTTTTTAACATCCTCACTAAGCCTTGTGTGCATGCACTCTCATTTGTCCATCAATGCAGATTATTTAAGTTTTGGAGGCAACGAGTAGCAAGGGATCACAAGAGACTTTATTTGCAAAAGTATGTTTCGGTTGGACTATACGTAATAAGGACAATGAGGGGGATCCATTGTGTTGATGGGAGATTTGTGTAAACTACCTTTTGAGCAAGTTTGATTTGCAGTTTTAGACTTATATATGGCATTTGGTATTTAATTTATGCAATACTTTGCATTTTGGTATCTTGCTTGGCTTGTCACTAAGTTGCATGCCTATAGTATACCTTTGATGCAAATGCTCATTTTATGATGATGAATATGCCATGAATGATTGAGGATTGATGTTTAGATATGTTGTATGCATGTTCGAAGAATGTTGGAATGTTTAAGATTGCATTAAAGTGAGAAAAACAAGAAAATATCCGACATTTCAGGTGCAGCATTTCGATACGCCTAAGGTTGTATCGAAACGTGGTCTCTGTAATAGGCATGGGGTTTTGAAACAGGGCATGGTCTATCAGAACATGCTCGTGAGGTTTGGCTTTTGGATTTTAGTGTAACAAAACGTTTTAGAGGGTGTTTTGATATGGGTTCGTGTTCCGAAACACTAGGTCTTGTTTCGAAACAGGGTGTTTCAGTACGGTGCTCTATGTACGGAAACACCAAGTTGTTAAAGGTTTTGTTTCTTTACATTTTAGTCCCATAATTTTGTGGATGCAATTAAATGTGTTTTAATATCGAATTGAGCTGAGATTTGGCACAATGGCATGTAATATGGCTAATTAAAGGATGGTATCTGCAAAATGGAAGAAGTCTCTGTCGATTGCTAAAATATAAAATTGTCCCTAAAACGTGTTTGAATTCATTCGAGTTCTTAATTGACGATTGCTTGTGATGTTAATCGTTCTGTTGTGAGTCTTTATACATAGGTTAATGTTGAAAATCTAGAAACGATAAAAAAGAAAAAAAATTAGGGTCGTTTATTGAGGTAAACATTCCCGATTTACTTCAATATTCCCTGTGTGACTCGTTCATTTCGGTCTTTCATTCAGACCGAGTCGACACAATTACATTTGGTGGTATAAGAGCTAGGTTTCGAAAGAATGGGATGATGGTAAGTTATTGGTAAGTTGATGTGATGTGATTCCAAGTGAATGATGATGTTTGCTTTGCACAATGATTGTTATAATCATGTTGTTGATGAATAAATGATATTGATGCTAGTTGCCAATATATTTTCTAAAACGTTTCCATGCTGGAAAACCAAGTTCTACTCACCGACTTGCAAAACCACACTCACCGATGAACAAATCAAACGTCTGAAGCCTCCAAAGTCACTTCGCTCGATTCTAAAACACTATCCCATGTTTTCAACACAATAAAAAACAGAGATTCATTGCATCATAATGCATTCAAACACCAATACTCAAAAGAAAACCCGCAGCCCTGCTCTATAGAATCAATTTACCTAATCGATACAACCGAAAACTCAATCGATTGATCTTTAACCTCAGCTCGGCCATCAACCAACACATCCAACACATTTTAACCAAAAATCATCATAAAAAAAACAACCTAAAACCATCCTTATACCTCCAGCAACTCAAATTCCACACTACACCCCAAAACCCGACCATAAACACCTTAAAACCCAAGGATCTCAAGGATTTTGGGATTACTATGTTTAAGATTCCATTTCAATATCATATCCCTTTCAAAACTCATTTAGAAATCATCTCAAACAAACCAAATCAACACAACTCTGAAAATCACATTTAAATCATCTTTTCAATAAGATTTAATCATTTAATCAAAACAATAACAAAGCCTCAATAAAAAACATAGATAAAGAGGCAAATATCTTTGGAATTTCATTAAAGAACATTGATTAGAGGGTTAGCACGAAATTTACCTCCAATCATTGTTTCTCTTCTAATTTGGCAAGTTTAGCTTTCAAGAATCATAAAATAATGTGAGAGAAATCACAAAGAAAAATTTGCAAATCAAGAGAGAAATTGAGAGTGAAGAAAATCTATAATTTGAGAGCAAAAGATGAGTGTTTGGCTGAAGTGAACAGGAGAGAATGAAAAGATCGTCAATTTTTTGTTAACCGAAATAACTACCTTTCTAATTAAATCAATTAAAGCCATTTTGATAATTACAAAATCATTTAGAACACATACCAAATTAGAGAAAAGGCTTAATTGCCTTTAAGCTCCCTAAAGATTCTATGATCTTGACTCTTTTTTGAAAAAAACTCCTTTTCACAACTTTAAAACTTTACATTTTGGTCACTGCACAAAATATACACTTTTCAAAACCTCATTTTGCAAAATCAATTCGTTAATAACAATATATAAAATAGGAAAAATATGCACAAAAATTAAGGTCAGAAAATAAAGGCAAAGGAGAAGAAAACTAGAGTGGTTGAGGCTCAGATCAGTCATCGCTTTTGGATGATCAGTCTCCTCGTAGCCATATGATTGAACTGTTTGGTGGCTCTTGGTGGTTGGGTGCATGTTAGGGGAGTGGGCCCTTCTTCGTTGCCGCAGAAGAGGGTGTTGGCGTGTAACATATGCATCCTATATGCTGGTGTGCATTGTTGCCTGGGCATTAACAATAGGCATTATCGGGACAACAGGTGTTGCCGAAGCATGAGTATTAAGGGTTGTCAAGGCATGCGCTTCATGGGTTGCCAAGTCATCGGGTATTGCTCCTTTGGGTGAGATCGGCCTTTCCATGGTTTTGAGGTTCTTGGCCATGGTGGTTTTGTTTCTTGATGTGGTAATTTGATGGACTTTTGTTTTAATGATGATGATGTTTTGTGTTTGAAGAGTCGAATAGCTGTGTCAGATGAGGTTGTGTTGAGATGCACTATTCTTACTGAGGCACATAGTATTCCTTTTGCTATGCATCCTGATAGTACTAAAATCTATCGGGATTGAAGGATTAGTACTATTGGGTTGGGTTGAAGAAGGATGTTGTTTATTTTGTGAGTCGGTATATGGTTTTCCAGGGCGTGAAAGTTGAGCATCTATTTCCTTTCGGGCTATTGCAACCTTTGAAGATACTGAAATGGAAATGGGATAGAATTACAATGTATTTTGTGTCG
Source organism: Hibiscus tridactylites (assembly GCA_958450335.1). Classification (NCBI taxonomy): domain Eukaryota; kingdom Viridiplantae; phylum Streptophyta; class Magnoliopsida; order Malvales; family Malvaceae; genus Hibiscus; species Hibiscus tridactylites. The sequence goes on along the minus strand of OY288278.1, from coordinate 17,990,933 downwards.
GGTTTGCCTTTGACCCCATCAAAGAAGCACTCTATTTGGGTGATTGTAGATTTTTTTTTGCAAAGTGTGAACATTTCGTAGTTGTGCATACTATGTATACGTTCGATAAGTAGGCAAAGTTTCACATTGAGGAAGTTGCGAGGTTACATGTTTTACATAAATCCATAGTTTCGGATAGAGATCCGAGGTTTACAACAAGGTTTTGAGAGTTTCTGAATAGAGCTTTTGGTACATAGCTCAATTTCAATACCTTGTATCATCCTCAGACGGATGGCCAGTCTGCGCGAGTTATCCAAGTGCTTGAGGATATGTTGCAGTGTTGTGTTATAGATTTATAAGGTTCTTGGGCGAAACAGTTGCCTTTGGTGGAGTTTTCTTATAATAATAGCTATCAGGCAAGTATTCAAATGGCTTCGTATGAAGCCTTTTATGGTAGGAAGTGTAGGACGCCTCTTTGCTAGGCAGAAGTAGGTAAAATGTTAGTTTCTTTTCCGTATTTTCTTAAAGAAACGACGGAGAAGGTAAAGCTTGTTTGTTATCGGTTGTAGGCGGCTTCGGATCGTCAAAAGTCTTACGCAGATTTGAAGCATAGGTAGATTGAATTTGCGGTTGGTGATCACGTGTTTATGAAAGTGTCACCCTAGAAGAAGGTGATGAGGTTTGGATGTAAGGGTAAGCTTTGTCCATGGTTTATTGGATAATATGAAGTTGTGGAGCATGTTGGTCATGTTGTATATCTGTTGAGGTTGCCTCTCGAGTTGGAGAAAATTCATAAAATGTTTCATGTGTCGATGCTGCAGAGGTATAGGTTAGATTCGTTGCATGTTATGCTAGTTGAGGATATTGAGTTGCGACCAGATTTCTCTTATGATGAGAAACCTTTTGAGATTATTGATTCTAGTAGCAAAGTTTTTCGTGGTAAGATGATTGAACTTTCGAACGTGTTGTGGAGACATCGGGGGGTTGAGGAAGCCATGTGGGAAAGCAAGGCAAACATGTTGAAACAATTTCTGTACCTTTTTCCTCTAGGTGAAATTTCAAGGACGAAATCTCCTAAGTGTGGGGGAGTTGTAATGCCCCTGTTTTTGGGCCTAGGAGTTTGTAAGTTGGGTTTATGGTCCGTTGGACCGAGATTAGAGATCCAGGTGTTGGAGTATGCCCAAAGACCAATCATATGATGATTGAATACACATACTATTTCACTAGATTTATCAATTAATGGCATTGTCGTTATTATCATTTGGTATGTTTCTGTGCATCAAACTAACCATTGGATAATAATGTCCATACAATAATACGATTATTGTTAAATAGGATCCATAGTCGAATATTATTACGGGTATGGACGGTGATAATATATATAGACTAATATGTGGTTGATTGATAACAAGTGTTGTCATTGACATAGAGATGTCAAAATCAACACATAAATACTTGTTAGAGAACAATATACTGGATTGACCAGCTATGAGCATGTTTCTGGGGTAATTATTTGACAGTCACAACATTGCTCATGATAAACATATGTATAATCCTCAGACTTGAGATCAACATGATTTCAACTTAAAGATTTACGTATTTTGACATAGTCAAATGTGTGTCGTAATTGACTACATTATGAAGACTAATGATTAGATACGTGATGACCTATGTAGTGAAATATGGTTGATCAAGAAAGGATTTGTTCCTCATACATAATGGGAGAAATATCTTCGACCACTTGATTTAGTGAGATTAGAAAATGCATGACCATGCTCTAATATTATGATATGAGATATCATAGAGATTCATTTATCATAATCTACTCAAGACATCAAGAAACACTAGATGGACAACACAAGTGTAACTAACCCATGACTTGTTTTCATCTAAGATATAAAGGACAAAAGGATGAAATACATAAAGGAAGTTTATTTAGGAATTAGGAAAGTCAAACCATGTCTTAATGCAACTTAGGTACCAATGATGTATTGCTAGATGCCACTCATTGTTTGTAAAATTAGAATAGTTCTAATTTTGCTACTGGCGATGCATGAACCTACAAGGGTCACACCCTTCGAATGAAACGAAAAAGAATTGGAAAACATACTCCCTATTTTAGGGAGGTTGCCGAAAATCCCCTATGGGATAGGGGAAATCGACAACTCCCTTAAATGGGAATAATATTGGATAAATATTGTATTTATCAAATATTATTTACAGTATGGAAAATATTTAGAGACTTAAATACTATAGAATAAGATTCTAGAAATTTAAATATATATTTGGAATTTATATAATGTATACTTAATTTCAAGTTTATGTAGAATTAGATTCCATATATTAAAAATATATATTTAAATCCAAGTAAAGATAGAATGAGAATATATATAATAAAAATATATATATTTGGATTAAATACATATATTTCATTTAATATTATTAAATATAATGTATATTTAATATAAACCAATTTCATGTAGAATTAGATTCTATGAATTTTGGTTGAACTTGGATTTAAGGAATTCAACTAGAATTAAGTCTTTGAATACTATTTAAAGGGACAAGGGCTAGCAACCAAATCATCCGTCTTCCTCCTCTTGAAGATTTCGACAACACCCTAGGGATTCCCCACTGGAATTCGACATATCCCAGAAAGCTCTCTGAGAAACTGTTCGATATTTTCTGGTGTTCTACTTGCCCCCTGGCAAATCCCTGAAGGTTCCCTTGCTCGATTGTGAGTCCCGGTTGAACTCCTTGTCGATTTCAGACTCCCTCAAGAATCCTTGGAGGGATTTCGACTTCTCCCTGGAAGTTGTTCAAACCTGTCGAAATTTATCCCTAAGTGTTAGCAAGGCGGAAACATTGTTCGTTTTGTTCGGGTGAACTCCGTAAAGGTCGTTGCGAACCTGTGACGATTTCGGTTTTACTTGACGTAGTTATTCCTACATACCATCGTTTTTTCCAGTTTCTAGAGTTTTAAAAGGTAACTCTTCATCTCTTCACCCCAGATTCGTTCTTGTACATGGATCTTGGTTGGATTACGTCGGATTAATTTTTCCGCTGCTCCACGGGGCATGCCGACGTGACCCAACAGTGGTATCAGAGTCACTTGTATCATACGAATTCAGACTTAAATTCTTGGGTGATGTTTATGAATGAGATGCATGTTGTTTTATTCGATTTAGATATCTATCGTTTATCGTATCACACCTAATAATGACTTTAGGTTGCTTCAATGTTAAATGTTAACATGTTGAGACTAATAGTTAGTCTGGAGAACAAGTAGTTGTTCATAGTTTCATAGATTTATGAAATCTCTAAAAGGGATTCTAATTTGATAAAAGTTATCAAACTATCTTTCACGGTGAATCCATAAGAGTTAGGGTTAGACGTATGAAAAATGCATGTCTAGGATTGGCATCATCAAAGACCTGGTAGTTAAGTGTGCCTGCGCCACCTCTCTTTCATGTTGACCTACCTGGTACATTTGTTCGTTAATGCAAATGGTTTATGAAACCTCGTGATCCTTCTTTACCCCATTAACCGCAACATAAGCATAATCAGTTTAAAATGTCGTAAACACGTAGTTACTTTGTTCGCACGATGTTTGAAATGCATGTTAGATTGCTCGTTGTTTGTTTTTCATGGTTATAGCCCAAAGCCTTTATAGTTTTGGTTTTTATAAATATGGCATGCATGTCGTGCCTTTCTCTAACTTCTATTTTAAATACTCATGAAGATAAAGCAAGGACCAACATAGCAGCGTGGTGGACCTTCCCTGATGGACCAGGCGTTTTAGGAGCAGATTCTATCTTTAGTAGAATGGTCGTCCCATTAGCTTGGGACGAGTCGCCTTAGGTTAAGAAGAGCTATAATCATTGCATATTTATTTTACCGCTTATATTTACCTTGTATGTGATGCAATGGATGTTTTATAAGCATGATTAAACATAGTTCTATTGATAGGATGAATGTTAAAATTATGAGATAATTAAGTAAATCCCTCACTGTAATTCTAAGTCTGTTTTAACCATCCAATATTTACCCTCGTTAAAGCTTCGATCGATATAATGTGAGCTTTGCCAAAGCAGTGTCACATTTATCTATCTTAGTTAAATGCGAAGAATAAGCTAGTGATATTCGCCGGTTGAGATATTAGTATTGACTTAGCTGGGTTGTTCTAATAGGATTAGAAAACCTAGTGGTTAAAAGTTTTGGATAATAATAAGATGATTTAAAGAACAAGAGTTGTTCGCCAAAAGATGAGGAATTACATGAGATGTAATTAGTAAGGTGTTACGTACATAAATAACCATTTCCTAAAAGATTGGCCAAAGCTGATTTAGGAATGGTGAAATACGGATCCTCACTCACTAGAAAAACTATCGAAACTTTTTTTCCGAAATTAAAACTTGAGGGTTTTTAATTTTGAAGAAAACATTTGGAGTAAATTTATAGTAAAGACCTATCTATAAATTTTAAAATTTAGTAAAACTTATGTAGCATATTTTCTTTGTTGTAGAAATAATGGAAAATAATACTTTATATCTGTGATCTATCCTTGAGAAGGATAAGTTCAATGGCATAAACTTCCTTGACTGGTTCCGCAATTTGAGAATTGTTCTCCAACATGAAAATAAGGAATATGTCATTGAAGAACATGTTCCTGACGAACCGGTTGCCACTTCTTCAGTGCTGACAATGACAAGTTTAAGAAACACATGGACGTCATGCTGGATGTCGGTTTGATGAACTTTCAAAGAATATGGGATTGTCCAATAATTAAATCCCACAAGTGGAACGAAAAGTTTTGAAAGAGAATCAAATATTTTAGACATGTTTTGATTCAGAATAAGTCATTTTCAAATATGGCACAACTCTCATACTTAATCATATTTTTTTGAAACGTCATATAAGATATGGGCTAAGAATTGTTCTAGAATACCTTTGAAGTTTTAAGGTTACTTACATGTTAAAATGTTTACAAAGCTCGAACCTTAAAAACTCTATTTGTTGTTTATCCTAACGAGAACAAAGCGTTTGTTTCTCAAACGAGAGTTTATCTTGAAAGAGATTAATTCTCACAAAGGGATACTATTTCTTCAACTTTAACGAGAACAAAATATTTGTTGCTCAAACGATAGTTTCTCTCGTAAGAGAATACTTATCACTAAGGGAATTCATTTTTCAACGAGAACAAAATGTTTGTTGCTCAAACGAGAGTTTCTATCGAAAGAGATTACCTCTCACAAAAGAAAAAAATGGAATTTGGAGCGTGAAGAAATTTTAGACAACAAATTTATGACCCAAAGATTTAGAATGTTCCACAAATGATCAAGGAACATTGGAACAAAACACAATCACCGTGTTGATCCTTAAGAGAATACCATATACTTCTGAAATATGGATTTCTCACTATCCGTACATGGAAACGCTCTTCTTTTTGGATCAAATAAACACTAGGTCTTATTAGAAAGCAATGGTAAGCCCAAAATTTGAGAAATGGCTAAGATCCATGAGATATAAGATGGAATCCATGTCTAAAATCAAGTATAGACTTTGGTTACCTAAAAGGGTAAAACCTAAGAGGTATGGATGATTTTTATCAAAAAAGGAAAAACTGACATGGATGATAAAACATGCAAATGATGATTCGTCGCTAAAAGTTTTCGACAAACTTCATAGTATAGACTATGATAAAGCATCTTCCTCGTAGCTATGTTTAATCCATCTAAATCTCACTTGAAAGTAGTTACATATGATGATTATGGAATCAAATAAAGGAATGTCAAAACCACTTTCCTAAGGGAAAACTTGAAACATATGTGTACATGACACATCTAGAAGGTTTTGTCACTCGAGTAAACACTTTAAAGGTATGTAAGCTACAAAGGTCTATCCATAGACTAAGGCAAGTTTCTCGAAGTTGGGATATTCGTTTCAGAAGATACAACCAAAAGGTTTGGTTTATCTAGAAACATAGGGGAGTCTTGTTTTCAAAAGGGCTAGTGGGAGCATTATTACTTTCCTAAGTATTGTATGTAGATGACATACTCATCAAAAGGAACTAAAGATCGCAATCCATTTTACATTAATAAAAGATACTGCAAGTTAGCAACAAGACACAATATCTAACTCTACAACATAGGCTGAATGTATTACAGTCGACATAACAATAAAGAAGGATGTTTGGATCTAAAGGGTTCACTTCTAAACTAAGGGTGGTTCCCAGAATATTAGATGTTATATAACTCTGTTATGATGGAATCTTTGCGTAAGCAAATAAAACCAAGATCTTATCAATAAATCCAAACATATTCTAAAGTGCTTACATCTTGGAGATGTGAAAGTATGCAACATACGCACAAAGTTGATAACATTGTCTACTCCCTGACAAAGCTTTTGACACATCATAAGCATGTCAATTACACTAAGCCGCATCGTATTAGATACGAGAATGATTGGTCTTAGAGCTAGTGAGAGATTGTTGGAATATACCCAGAGACCAATCATATGATGATTGAATAGACATACTATATACTAGATTTATCACGTAATGGCATTGCCGTTATTATCATTTGGTATGTTTCCGTCCATCAAACTAACCATTGGATAGTAATGTCCATACAATAATACGATTATTGTTAGATAGGATCCTTAGTCGAATATTATTACGGGTATGTACACTGATAATATATAAAGAAGAATATGTGGTTGATTGATAACAAGTGTTAGCATTGACATAGAGATGTCAAAATCAACAAATAAGTATTTGTTAGAGAACAACATACTGGATTGACCCGCTATGAGCATATTTCTTGGGTAATTATGCGATAGTCACAACATTGCTCATGATAAACATATGTATAATCCTCAGACTTGAGATCAACATGATTTCAACATAAAGATTTATGTATTTTGACATTGTCAAATGTGTTTCGTAACTGACTACATTATAAAGATTGATGATTGGATACGTGATGACCTATGTAGTACAATATGGTTAATCAAGAAAGGATTTGTCCCTCCCACATAATGGGAGAAATATCTTCGTCCACTTGATTGATTGAGATTAGAAAATGCATGACCATACTCGAATATTATGATATGAGATACCATAGAGATTCGTTTATCATAATCTACTCAAGACATCAAGAAACACTAGATGGACAATGCGAGTGTGACTAACTCATGACTTGTGTTCATCTAAGATTTAAAGGACATAAGGATGAAATACATAAAGGAATTTTATTCAGGAATTAGGAAAGTCAAACCATGACTTCATGCAAATTAGGTAGCAATGATGTATTGCTAGATGCCACTCATTGTTTGTAAAATTAGAACAATTCTAATTTTGCTGCTAACGTTGCATGAACCTTCAAGGGTAACACCTTTTTAATGAAACGAACAAAAATTGGAAACCATACTCCCTATTTTAGGGAGGTTGCCGAAAATCCCCTATGGGATAAGGGAAATCGTTAACTCCATCTAATGAGAATAATATTGGATAAATATTGTATTTATCAAATATTATTTAGAGTATTGAAAATATTTAGAGACTTAAATATTATAGAATAAGATTCTAGAAATTTAAATATATATTTGGAATTTATATAATGTATATTTAATTCCAAGTTTATGTAGTATTAGATTCTACATAATTAAAAATATATATTTAAATATATTTAAATATTTAAATCCATGTAAAGATAGAATGAGATTCTATAATATATATATATTTTTTGATTAATGATATTGTATATTTAAGTCCATGTTTTATGTAGAATAAGATTCTGCATAATTAAATATATATTCCCTTTAATATTATTAAATATAATGTATATTTAATATAAACCAATTTCAAGTAGAATTAGATTCTATGAATTTTGGTTGAACTTGGATTTAAAGAATTCAACTAGAATTAATTCTTTGAATACTATTGAAAGGGACAAGGGCTAGCTACCAAATCATCCCTCTTCCTCCTCTTGAAGATTTCAACAACACCCCTAGGGATTCCCCACTGGAATTCGACATAACCCATAAAGCTCTATGAGATGTTGTTTGATATTTTTTGGTATTCTACTTGCCCCCTGGAAAATCCCTGAAAGTTCTGTTGCTCGATTGCAAGTCCCAATTGAACTACTGATCAATTTCAGACTCCCTTAGGAATCCCTTGCGGGATTTCGACTTCTCCTTAAAAGGTGTTCAAACCTGCCGAAATTTATCCCTAAGTGTTAGGGAGGCAGAAACTTTGTTCGTTTTGTTCGGGTGGACTCCGTAGAGGTCGTTGTGAATCTGTGACAATTCCGGTTTTACTTGACGTGGTTATTCTGAAATATCGTTGGTTTTCTGGTTTCCAGAGTTTTAAAAGGTAACTCTTCATCTTTTCACCCTGGATTCGTTCTTGTACATGGATCCTGGCTGGATTATGTCGGATTAATTTTTCCGCTGCGCCACGGGGCGTGTCGATGTGACCCAACACCAGGTTAGTTCGAGATTGATTCAGGGAAAACCTAATTCATGAAGTGATAAAAATATGAGAAATTTTTTGAAAATGATATATAAGGGTTCGGTGAAGTCAATTTTTGAAAATGATATTTGGAAGGTGGACATTCCGGTTTGGTGACTAAATCATAAAAATGGAAAAAATGTTTTAATGGCTATTTTGTAAAAGAGCCAAAACTTTGAATCTTTAGGAGCTAAAGTAAATTTAATTAGCTATTCCTTTAACTTGACATGAGTTAAATGTGTTTAGTTAAAAAGATTAATAAGGGTTTTGATTAAAAAGGGAATTAACCTTTACAAACGTATTTTGACGTAACTTCCATTTCCCACTTTTCTCCTCAGCCAACCACCCATTTTCTTTCAAAACTTCCAGAGATCTTTTCCTTTTCATTTTACTTTGATTTTAAAATGATTTCCATGGAGTCTCCTCAACTTGTTTCAATGGATTCTTGAAGATTTTTTAATCAAATATTGTCGATTGAAGGAATAACAAGGGATTAGAGGGGAGAATGTTTCGGAAGCAACTGGTGAGGTTTCATGAGCTTTGGACACTTAGTTTCGCATCAGCTAATCAAGGTTTTGTGTGTCAGTGAGTGAGAATGTGAATTTCATCTTTGAAAGGTTTTAAAGGTGGTTTCGAAAGCAACTTGTATCAATACGCAAATCGACAATAGAAACCTTTGGGAAAAAGGTATCGATATGACCAAGCTCATTTCAAAACAACCTTCAAACATTTTCCTAGGCGTATCGATACGCAGGCAAATTGTATCGGTACGCCTGTAACTCGGCTATCAAGACACTATCAGGCAATATACTCAAACAAGCAAACATAGCTCTCAGCTCAATAGCTACCTTCCTACTCAAAGCATTGGCCACAACATTGGCCTTTCCAAGATGATACTCAATGGTCAGATCGTAATCCTTAAGCAACTCCAACCACCTTTGTTGCCTAAGATTCAACTCTTTTTGAGGCATAAGGTACTTCAAACTCTTGTGGTCGGTACGAACCACACACCTTTCACCATAAAGGTAATGTCTCCAAATCTTCAAAGCAAGAACCGCCACTGTCAGTTCAAGATCATGTGTAGGATAGTTGCGCTCATGCACCTTCAACTGTCTAGAAGCATAAGCCACAACCTTCCCACCTTGCATCAGTACGCAACCTAAACCAACATATGATGCATCGCTATAGACCACAAACTCCTTACCCGACTCTGGTTGAAACAAGACAGGAGCTTGCGTCAGATCTTCCTTCATCTTTTTGATAGCTTGCTGCCTAACATCCGTCCACTCGAAGCGAACATTATTTTGCAACAACTTAGTCAAATGAGCATCAATCTTAGAAAAACCTTTAACAAACCTTCGGTAGTAACCGGCCAATCCAAGGAAACTATGCACTTTCCATCACTAACTTAAGTGTCTTTCAACTCATCACCGCCTCAACCATGTGTTGATCCACCCGAATACCTTCGGATGACACCGCATGTCCAAGAAAAACCACTTCCTTGAGCCAAAACTTGCACTTGTTCAGCTTAGCATAAAGCTGATTCTCCAGCAACACTTGGAACACAATCCTCAAGTGCTTATCATGATCGTCCTCGATACATGAGTACACAAGAATATCATCAATAAACACTACAACAATTTGATCCAGAAATTCATGAAACACCCTATTCATCATGTCCATGAAAGCAGCCGGTGCATTTGTAAAGCCAAACGGCATCACCAAGAACTCATAGTGTCGTACCTAGTCCGAAAAGCTATCTTAGGTACATCCACATCTTTAACCTTAAGCTGATAGTACCCACACCTCAAGTCTATCTTTGAAAACATTGAAGCAGCACGAAACAGATTGAACAAATCATCGATCCTTGGCAAAGGATACTTGTTCTTAATCTTCACAAACAAGACTGGAGCACCCCAAGGTGAAATACTCGGCCTTATGAACCCTCGGTTAAGCAACTCATAAAGTTGCGTCTTCAACTCCTTAGATGTCATGCGATAAGGAGCAATAGACACCAGAGTCGTATTCTCAAACAACTCTATACGAAACTAAAACTCCCGATTGGGTGGCAACCCTAGAAACTCCTCAGGAAAGACACCCGAAAACTCACATATAACTCGTATATCTTGCACACGCACTTACTTTGTGCCAGGATTCATCACATACTTTGAGAAAGCTTCGCATCCCGACTCCAACACCCAACTCGCTTCAAGAGCCGAAATTGCATTAGACAAGAACTTCACATTCTCGCCTACGATTACTACTTCGTAATCGTTTGCAAGCTTTAAGGTAACACACTTAACATCAAAATCCACCACAACTTGGTGTTCAATCAACCAATCCATCCCAAGTATCACTTCAAATCCATAAAAAGGAAATTCCATCAAATCAACAAGGAATACATGACCTTGAACAAACAATGGGCATCTTCTATACAATTTCCTCGTAACCACAATCTCACCAAAAGAACTCGTTACTTGCATTCCTACATCTAGCATCTCAACAGGAATATGAAGCAGATATGCATGCTCACTCAAGATGTAGGAATGCGTAGATCCAGAATCAATCAAAGCTAACAAAGATAGGGATTGCAAGGTGAAGGTACCTGCAATCACATCGGTGTCGATACGTTTCTCTCAATGTGCATACACCCTCGTGGGACCACCTCCCTTTGGCTGAATTGCAACTACATAGGCCGCACCTCTTTGACCTTCCTCTTTTCTATGAAAGTTACCACGGTCGTGCCCACGACCTCTTTGTCGAGCAACAACTGGTGCACGACCCTGACCACCACCTGCTAAAAGGGGACACTCTTGTCTCATATAGTCAGCAGATCCACAATGCCAACATGAATTAGCTCCAGCCGCAGGAGCTCTCACCGCACAAGCCACACGAGGGAAATCCATCCTCAAGTGATCTCGTGAACCATACGTCTTACAAGTACCATGCTCAAACCTTTACATGCCGCCCTAAGCTGGTGCACCTCGTCCAACGTTACCACGCCAAGCCACAAGTTGATATCTACGGTCCCGGATCCTCTTGCTCTACCCACCACTTGGGCCAGCATCAATGTAACACCCTAGTTTTGGACATAGATGTTTTAGAGGTTTATTTGGGCAGGTCGAGAACGGTTCGAATCCTTTAGGGGTGGTTTAAGGAACGCCTAGTTCGGATGCTTTAAAAATATGGAAAAATATCTAAATATCCTCATTTATTATATAAATGGTTATGGTGAAAACAATTTTACAAAATGTGATTTGGAAATACTACATTTTGGTGTAGTGACCAAATTGCAGTTTTTGCAAAAGTTGACTAGTGACTGTTTTGTATAGGATTGAAACTTTGAATCTTTAAGGATCTAATTTTACCATATTTTTTTCATCGTATTTCTCTTTAATTTGGGAGTTTTAATAATGATTCAATTAAAGGAATTAAGAGAGAAAATCTATTTTGACTTTTTATAACTACCTTACAATACTTTTTTCCCTCTTTTCATTTTCTCTCAACATCCACTCAGCCAAACACATTTCCGTCACCACATAATCTCTAGTTTTCATCTCTTTTGCTGAGATTTCATTCTCCTAATGATTTCCAACCTTTGCTTTATTAAATCCTTTTGTTTTTACTTTGGATTTTCAAGAAATCTTGCCCAAATTGAGGAGAAATCAGCCATTAGAGGTAAGCTGCGTCCTTCTCCTCTATTGATCATTTCTTTACTGAAATTCCCAAGTCATCAATCCTTTATTAATGATTTTTGAGTTTCTTTAATGTTAGTAGCATGGAATTATTGTAAAATTCAAGATTTTTGGTTAGATCTTGATGATTTTCGTAACTCTTTGTTAAGCTCTATTTTGAGGTTGATTTCTAATGTGTTTTGGATGATAATTGATGTTATGAATGAGGTTTTAAAAAAATGATTCATGAATAAGTTTGGATCCCTATGTTTTAGATGCTAGATTTGTGGTTTTTGGAGTGTTCTTGGTGTTCTGCTGTTGCTGGAGATATAAGGACGTGTTTGTGGTGCTTTTTGTTGTTGATTGAGGTTTAGAAGTGTTTAGAATTGATATATCTTTGTTGGGCTTTGATTTGAGGAAGTTTGGAGATGGTTTTGGTTATTTCAGATAGACAAAATGGTGGTTTTCAGTAGTGCAACGAGTTTGAATATGTGGCTGGTGATTTCAATGAATGATGATGCATTAATCCTCTTCTCTTATGTGTAATAAAAGGGGAGACACCTTCGGACACTTTTGGTGTTGATCCGATAGTGCTGGAAGCCTAGACATTGTTTCGGCAAGCAAATGAAACATAATCAATGACTGCAAATGGTTTTAGAAGTCCTTGAGGGACAATGAAACAAGGTTTGGGGATATAGGATTGGTTTAAAACACCATCCTATGTCTGGAAGTAAGTATGGCTAGAATTTCTCTCGATATGTGGTTGATGCCCTAAATGCTTTTAACATGGTTTTTTTTGAGATAGACAAATTCCTACTGTTTTATGCATGATTTGTTGCATGAGATGATGCTATGTGTTGATTCCATGAGATAGCATGTTGTAGTAAAGAGTTTTGAGATTTTGATTTAATGCAAAGCATGAGTTATGGTTTTGAAATGAGATGAGAAAGGTTTGAGAAATCTTGCATCAAAACAGTAGGTGAGATGATGATTTTAATGTAATATATTGGCATAAATGATGAGATAATTACCAGATATAATTGGTCGACCAATAGGATGAAAGTGCACTATAAACTAAAAATTTGTACGTGCTCTTTGGAGTCGGGCAATGGGGGTAGTGCCATCCCGATCCAAAGTGATCCGATGATGAGAGATACCATCGGGGTAGGTCTTGGTGAAACACCCAAGCTTTGTGGAAAAGAGATATACCACCATGAGAGTACGATAATGAGAGATTCGACCGGGGTAGGACTTGACTTTTAGTCAAGCTAATCTGTATATCCGAGTAAAGATGTAATATGAAATGCTAATGTATGAGATTGTATTTGTTTCACCTGTACCAAATGTTGAGATGTTTTATGCTATGAGAAATGCATATGATATTTGTGGTTTATGAAATACTTTTGTTTTCATTAAGCATGTGTATGACTTTGCCATGAGATTTGCATTGGTTAAGTGCATGAGTTAGATTGAAGGTACATGTGATTTTCAAATGGAGAATTGCTTTGAAATGGTTTTCAAGCATGAGATAGAAAGAGCATGTTGTAAAAAATGGTTTTTGAGATAGAGTTTTAAAGTTGCATTGTCGTTTTGGTTTTTCTTAGAGCTTGCCACACTAAGGAAATGTGTAATCACCTCGGTTCTGGTTAACCGTCTAGACCGGGCTAAGGGGGTTACATTTATTGGTATCAGAGACATGTTTGCGAATTTTTGGGACTTGGTAAGTGGTTAATGGGCGTGAATATGAATGATTATGACTTGTTGTGAAAGCATGTTGTGTGATTGATTGGTGTTCTAGCTTTAATGAGATGTAATGCATGCTAGATGGTGGATTGAGATGAATTTGTGATGTTATGCTATGTTTGGGGTATAGTTGGGGATCCCATTGCCATATCATTTCTTTTGGAAAGAATTGTTTTCGAAATGAGCTTGATTACTTCGATTCCTTGTCTTACATTGCCTAATTAAAATTTATTACATTTTGATAGTTGCATTGTTATCCATGAGGCCACGTAGAGAGCTTAGAATTAATGTGCGTGCTGCGGCTGAGAATGAGAATCATGAGCATGTTGAGAATGTACCGCCTCCTTCTCCTAGTGGACCACGCGGTGGTGGTGGAGCGGGGGTTGGTGCTGCGAGAGCCGGAGTAGGGATTGCTGTACCGGAGGGAGTACAGGGGCAAGCTACTATTGATACGTCAATGTTAATACAAGCTATTGTTGGAGCTTTTTAGGCGGCGGTAGCTGGAGCTCATGGGGCTGCACCTTAGGTTGGTGTTGGTGTGAGTCTATCGTTGCAATGACACCGTGGTCTTGGAGGGACTGAGTTCAGGGGGCTAACCCCAAAGGTTTTGAGTCTTGGTTGGAAAGTACCAAGAGGATTCTCGGGCAACTGAACTGTAACAATGTTCAGAAATTGGGATGTATTGTATCTCTGATGCACTGTGATGCATATATGTGGTGGACAACCACAATAACGGGGTTGGATGATGAATAGGTGACTTGGACATTCTTCTTGAATACGTTCAAGCACAAGTACTTGGGAGTCTGCTATTTGGATGAGAAAAAGAGAGAGTTCATGTCCCTAGTGCGGGGAAGTATGTCAGTGGCGGAGTATGAGGTACAGTTTCTGCGCCTTAGCCAATATGCACTTGAGTTGATTCCTATAGAACGAGAGAGATTCGAACGATTCAGATATGGGTTGGTGGCTGATGTGAAAACATTTATGCTCGTAGCAGACTACACTGATTTTGATGTCCTGGTCACTCGAGCCAAGGACATTGAGCTGAACCTTGGTCTGGCAAGTCGAGCGGGAGGATCTAGCTCAGGGAAGCGAGTTGTGGATCGTGACATTGGTAGATATTGGTTCAAGAGACCTAAGGATAGAAGGTCACACATGGATGCGAGACGTGGGGGTGGTAACCCTGGAAGAGGTCAGCAAGGACCAAACGCTTTCATACGGACACCTGAGTGTAATCGGTGTGGTAGAAGGCACACTGGTGAGTGCTGGGGCAACCATGGTACGTGCTGGAATTGCGGTAATCGTGCGCACATGAAAAAAGATTGTCCGCAGCCGATGAGAGAAGGTCAAGCTCTGGTGAGAGCTGCAGAGACACATAGAGGACGTGGGTGCGGTCGTGGTAACTTCAACCGCAAAGGCGAAGGTCCGAGAAATGTAGCACATGTGGTGGCTGTTCATCCTCAAGGTGGTGGCCATGCCAGAGTGCATGCCCATCGAGAAGGGATGAATGACACGGATGTGATCGCAAAGACCTTTACTTTGTAGTCTTCGTCATTACTTTCTTTGATTGATTCTAGATCTACACACTCGTACATATTGCATGAGCATGCCCAAATGCTTGGTTTGCCTGTTGAGTCTTTAGATGTGGCTATGCGTGTGAATAGTTTCTTTGGTGAGACGATTGTAACAAGGAGATTGTACAAGAGATGTGCCTTAAAGGTGCAAGAGCATGTGTTTCTAGTTGATTTTATGAAATTTCCATTTTATGGATTCGATGTAATCCTTGGTATGGATTGGCTTGTTGAGCATAGGACCGTTGTGGATTTTGAAAATAAGCGAGTTTCATTGAAACTTGCGGATGATTATGAGGTTTTGGTGGTGGGAGAATATGTGAAATTCCTGTCTAATATGGTGTCGACGCTTGAAGCAAGTCGGATGTTGTGTCAGGAATGCGAGGCTTATCTAGCCTTTGTTATGAATCCTAGTACAAAGGAGGTTCGTATACATTATAAAAGGATCGTGTGAGAATTCCCCGGAGTGATTCCAAAGGTATTACCGAGTTTGTCGCCTAGTCTAGAGGTTGAATTCGAAATTGAGTTGTATGAGAACACAACTCCGTTGTCCATTGCTCCCTATCGCATGGCACTCAAGGAGTTGAAGATGCAACTTCAAGATTTGCTTAACAGAGGCTTTATTTGGCCTAGCGTGTCACCTTAGGGTGCATCGGTCTTGATTGTTAAGAAGAAGGATGACACTATAAGAATGTGCATTGATTACCGTCATCTAAATAAGTTGACTGTCAAGAATAAGTGTCCTTTATCGAGGATTGATGATCTTTTCGATCAATTTTGAGGAGCGGCTGTGTTTTCAATGATAGATATATGGTCAGGATATTATCAGTTGAAGGTTAAGGATGTGGATGTGCCGAAGATTGCTTTCCGAGCGAGATATGGGCATTATGAATTTCTGGTGATGTTGTTCGGATTGACGAATGCTCCTGCTGCTTTCATGGATATGATGAACAGGGTGTTTCATGAATTCTTAGATAAGTAGGTTGTGGTGTTCATCGATAATATCCTTGTGTACTCTCCTACCGAGGAGGAGCATGAGGAACAATTGAGGATCGTTTTGCAAGCGCGGTTAGAGAATCAGCTTTATGCTAAGCTGAGCAAATGTGGGTTTTTTCTAAAGGAGGTTGTTTTCCTTGGCCATGTAGTTTCGGCTAAAGGGATTCATGTTGATCATCAGAAGATTGAGGCATTGGTGAATTGGAAGCCTCTTCGGTCAGTTCATGAACTCCGTAGTTTCCTTGGGTTGGCAGGTTACTATCGAAGGTTCGTGGATGGATTTTCTAAAATTCATGCCCGTTTGACGAAGATGTTACAAAAGGATGTTAAGTTTGAGTGGACGAAAGTGAGACAACAAGCTTTTGAGAAGCTAAATGAAGCTTAGATGCAAGCTCCTATCTTGGTTCAACCTGAGTAAGGAAAATAGTTTGTGGTGTATAGTGACGCTTCTTATGTTGGTTTGGGGTGTGTGTTGATGCAATGAGGTAGGGTGCTAGCTTATGCATCGCGATAGTTGAAAGTGCATGAGCGTAATTACCCTACGCATGACATTGAGCTGGCAGTGGTGGTTTTGCTTTAAAGATTTGGAGACATTATCTATATGGTGAGAATTGTACTGTGTACACAGATCATAAGAGTTTGAAGTACCTTACGTCTCAGAAGAAGTTGAATCTTAGGCAACATCGCTGGATGGAGTTGCTTAAGGATTACGATCTAACAATCGAGTATCATCCGGGGAAGGCCAATATTGTGGTCAATGCTTTGAGCAGAAGAATGGCGGTGGAATTGAGGGCGATGTTTGCTAGCTTGAGCATATCGCGAGATGGTGGTCTTGTTGCTGAGTTACAAGTGAAGCCATCTTTGGTTCAGTTGATAAAGGATAAACAGTTGTTAGATGATTCTTTGGTACCACATGTTCAGGATATCTCAGAAGGTAGGCCTTCAGATTTTTGTTTCAATGATGATGGTGTTTCATGCTTTGGGAGTAGGATAGTGGTGCCGATTGATGTTGAGTTATGGCGCACTATTCTGACTGAAGTTCATAGTAGTCCTTTTACTATGCACGCTGGTAGTACGAAGATGTATCGTGATTTGAAAGATGAGTACTATTGGGTGGGATTCAAGAAAGATGTCGCTAAGTTTGTTAGCAAATGCATGGTTTGTCAGCGGGTTAAGGCTGAACATCAAGTTCCTTCTTGGTTGTTGCAGTCGTTGAGAATCCCAGAATTGAAATGGGAGAGGATCAATATGGACTTCGTGTCTGGTTTGTCATTGTCGCCATCGAAGAAGAATTCTATTTGGGTGATTGTGGATCGCCTTACGAAGTGTGCACATTTCTTGCCAGTGCATACTACGTATACCTTGGATAAGCTTGCGGAGTTGAACATTTATGAGATTGTACGATTGCATGGAGTGCCAAAGTCTGTAGTATCTGATAAAGAGCCGAGGTTCACCACAAGGTTCTAGGAATGTTTACATCAAGCTTTGGGTATGCTGCTGAATTTCAGTACATCTTATCATCCGCAGACAGATGGAAACTCGGAGAGTGTTATCCAAGTGCTTGAGGATATGTAGAGGTGTTGTGTTATTGAATTTAAAAAGGTTCTTGGGAGAAGCACTTGCCTTTGGTTGAGTTTGCTTATAATAATAGTTACCAGGCAAGCATTCAAATGGCACCTTATGAGGCTTTATATGGGAGAAAGTGCATAACTCCTCTTTGTTGGGCTGAAACGAGATAAAAGTTGGTCTTGATGTCGGCTTTGTTGAAATGAACCACCGAGAAGGTGAAGCTCATTTGTGATCGTTTGAAGGCAGCATCGGACCGACAAAAGTCTTTCTCGGATTTGAAGCGTAAATAGATAGAGTTTGCATTGCATGAGCGTTTGTTTTTGAAAATTTCACCTTGGAATAGGGTGATGAGGTTTGGCCGGAAGGGCAAATTGAGTCCAGGGTTCATTGGACCATATGAGATGATAGAACGTGTGGGTCCTGTTGCTT
This sequence comes from Hibiscus tridactylites, assembly GCA_958450335.1. Lineage (NCBI taxonomy): Eukaryota > Viridiplantae > Streptophyta > Magnoliopsida > Malvales > Malvaceae > Hibiscus > Hibiscus tridactylites. The sequence goes on along the minus strand of OY288278.1, from coordinate 17,972,463 downwards.
ACAAGCTGAGACTACCTCAAGAGATGAAAAAGATATGTAATGTGTTTCATGTATCCATGCTTCGGAGATATAGATCAGATCTGTCACATGTTATGCATGTGGAGGAAGTTGAGTTGAACCCAGATTTGACGTATGATGAGGAGCCCGCTGAGATTATGGATTCAGATAGTAAGGTTCTTCGGGGTAAGACCTTTGAGCTGGTCAAAGTCTTTTGGAGACACCGTGGTGTTGAGGAAGCCATGTGGGAAAGAAAGGATGACATGAAGAAGCAATTTCCTGACCTTTTTCCACTAGATAAATTTCAGGGACGAAATTTATTAAGGGGGAGTTGTAACGCCCTGGTCTTGAACCTAGCTGTTTTAGAAGTTTATTAGGGCCGGTCGAGAACAGTTCGAATCCTTTAGGGGTGGTTTAGGAAACACCTAGTTCGGGATGCTTTAGAAATATGGAAAATATCTAAAAATACTCATTTATTATATAAGAGGTTATGGTGAAAACAATTTTACAAAATGTGATTTGGAAATACTACATTTTTGTGTAGCGGCCAAATTGCAGTTTTTGCAAAAGTTGACTAGCGATTGTTTTGTAAAGGATTGAAACTTTGAATATTTAAGGATCTAATTTTACCAAATTGTTTTTCATCTGATTTATCATTAATTTGGGAGTTTTAATAATGATTTAATTAAAGGAATTAAGAGAGAAATTATATTTTAACTTTTCATAACTACCTTACGATACTTTTTTCCTCTTTCATTTTCTCTCAACTTCAACTCAGCCAAACACATTTCCCTCACCAAATAATGTCTGGTTTTTGTCTCTTTTGCTGAGATTTCATTCTCCTAAGGATTTCCAACCTTTGCTCATTAAATACTTTTTTTAACTTTGGATTTTTCAAGAAATCTTACCCAAATTGAGGAGAAATCAACCATTAGAAGTAAGCTTCGTCCTTCTCCTCTAATGATCAGTTCTTTACTGAAATTCCCAAGTTATCAATCATTTGTTAATGATTTTTGAGTTGCTTTACTATTAGAAGCATGAAATTGTTGTAAAATTCAAGATTCTTGGTGAGATCTTGATGATTTTCGTAACTTTTTGTTAAGCTCTGTTTTGAGGTTGGTTTGCAATAGAAGGCCGCATGTTGATGCCAGACGCGGGGGTGGTAACCCTGGAAGAGGTCAGCAATGACCAAATGTTTTCCTGAGAACACCTGAGTGTAACCGTTGTGGTATGAGACATTCTGGTGAGTGTTGGGGTAACCTTGGTACATGCTGGAACTGTGGTGGTTGACGGCATATGAAGAAAGATTGTCCTCAGCCGTTGAGAGAGGGACAAGCTCCGGTGAGAGCAGCAGAGTCACAGAGAGGTCGTGGGCGCGACCGTAGTAATTTTCAGCGCAAAGACGAGGGTGGAAGGAACGTGACACATGTGGTGGCTGTGAAACCTAAGGGTGCTTGTTAGGCACGAGTGTATGCTCATCGAGAGGGAAGGAATGACATAGATGTGATCGCATGTACCTTTACTTTGTAGTCCTTGTCATTACATTCTTTGATTGATTTTGGATCTACACACTCGTACATTTTGCGTGAACATGCTCAAATGCTTGGTTTGCCTGTTGAGTTATTGGATGTAGATATGTGTGTGACTAGTTCCTTTGGTGAGACGGTTGTTACAAGAATATTGTTTAGGAGATTCCCCATAATGGTGCAAGATCATGTGTTTCTTGTCGATCTTATGGAGTTACCATTCCATGGTTTTGATGTAATCCTTAGCATGGATTGGCTTGGTTAGCATAGAGCCGTTGTGGATTTTGAAAGTGAGCGAGTTTTGCGGAAACTTGCAGATGATTATGAGGTTGTGGGGGTGGAAGAAAATGTGAATTTTTTTGTCTAATGTGGTGTATACGCTTGAAGCAAGTCGGATGTTGTGTCAAGGATGTGAGGCTTATGTAGCCTTTGTTATGAATCCTAGTATAAAGGAGGTTCTCGTACAGGATATAAGGACCGTGTTTGAGTTCCCTTGAGTGTTTCTGGAGGAATTACCTGGTTTGCCGCCAAGTCGAGAGGTTGAATTTGGAATCGAGCTATTCGAGAATACAACTTCGGTGTCCATTGCTCCCTATCGCATGGCACCGAAATAGTTGAAGGAGTTGAAGGCGCAACTTCAAGAGTTGCTTAACAGAGGCTTCATTCGGCCTAGTGTGTCACCTTGGGGTGCACCGGTCTTGTTTGTTAAAAAGAAAGATGGCACGATGAGGATGTGCATTGATTATTGTCAGCTGAATAAGTTGACCATAAAAAACAAGTATCCTTTACAGAGGATCGATGATCTTTTTGATCAATTTCGAGGAGCGGCTGTGTTTTCAAAGACAGATTTGAGGTCATGGTATTATTAGCTAGAGGTGAAGGATATGGATGTGTCGAAAATAGCTTTTCGAACGAGGTTTGGGCATTATGTGTTTCTAGTGATGTCGTTTGGGTTGACGAATGCTCCTGCTACTTTCATGGATATGATGAATAGGGTGTTCCATGAATTCTTGGACAAGTTCGTTGTGGTGTTCATCGATGATATCCTTATGTACTCTCGTATTGAGGAGGAGCATGAAGGTAATTTGAGGATCGTTTTGCAAGCGCTGTTGGAAAATCAGCTTTATGCTAAGCGGAGCAAATGTGAGTTTTTGCTAAAGGAAGATGTTTTCCTTGGACATGTGGTTTCGGCAGAAGGGATTCAAGTTGATCCTCAGAAGATTAAGGCGGTGATGAATTGGAAGCCTCATAAGTTCGTTCATGAAGTTCGTAGTTTCCTTGGGTTGGCAGGTTATTACTGGAGATTTGTGGATGGATTCTCTAAGATTGTTGCCCCTTTGACAAAGTTTTTGAAGAAGGATGTTAAGTATGAGTGGACAGAAGCGAGACAAAAAGCTTTTGAAAAGCTAAATGCAAGTTTGACGCAAGCTCCTAAATTGGTTCAACCTGAATCAGGGAGAGAGTTTGTGGTGTATAGTGACGCATCCTATGTTGGGTTGGGGTGTGTGTTAATGCAAGAGGGTAAGGTGGTGGCTTATGCATCGTGACAGTTGGAAGTGCCTAAGCGCAATTATCCTCGCATGACATTAAGTTGGCTACATTGGTTTTTGATCTAAAGATCTGGAGACATTATCTCTATAATGAGAAGTGTACTGTGTACACGGATAATAAGAGTTTGAAGTATCTGATGTCTCAGAAAGAGTTGAATCTTAGGCAACGAAGCTGGGTGGAGTTGCTTAAGGATTACGATCTAACGATCGAGTATCATCGGGGGAAGGCAAATGTTGTGGCCAATGCTTTGAGCAGGAAGGTGGTGGTGGAATTAAGAGCGATGTTTGCTAGCTTGAGTATATCGCAGGATGGTTGTCTTGTTGCTGAATTGCAAGTGAAACCATCTTTGGTTCAGTTAATAAAGGATAAGTAGTTGTTGGATGATTCTCTTGTGCCTCATGTGCAGGATTTTGCAGAAGGTAGACCATCGGATTCTTGTTTCAATGATGATGGTGTTTTATATTTTGGAAGTCGGATAGTGGCGTCGGGTGATGTTGAGTTGAGGCGCACTATTCTGACTGAAGCTCATAGTAGTCCTTATTATATGCACCTTGGTAGTACAAAAATGTACTCTGATCTGAAGGATGAGTAAGGGTGGGATTGAAGAAAGATATCGTTGAGTATTTTAGCAAATGCAGGTTTTTCAGCGAGTTAAGATTGAACATCAATTTCCTTTAGGATTGTTGCAGCCGTTGAGGATTCATGCATGGAAGTGGGAGGGGATCACCATGGATTTTGTGTTTGGTTTGCCTTTATCACCGTCAAAGAAGAATTCTGTTTGGGTGATTGCGGATCGCCTTACGAAGTATGCACATTTATTGTATGTGCATACTACGTACACCTTGGATAAGCATGCAGAGTTATACATTGCTAAGAATGTACGGTTGCATGGAGTGCCAAAATCTATAGTGTCGGATAGAGATCTGAGGTTCACCGCAAGGTTTTGGGTGTGTTTACATCAAGCATTTGGTACGCGACTGAAATTTCAGTACTTCTTATCATCCGCAAACGGTTGGATAGTCGGAGCGTGTTATCCAAGTGCTTGAGGATATGTTGAGGTGTTGTGTTATTGAATTTCAAGGTTCATGGGAGAAGCACTTGCCTTCGGTGGAGTTTGCTTATAATAACAGTTACCAGGAAAAGTACTCAAATGGCACATTATGAAGCTTTGCACTAGAGGAAGTGCAAAACTCCTCTATGCTGGGCTGAAATGGGACAAAAGTTGGTCTCGATGTCAGCATTGTTGAAAGGAACCACCGAGAAGATGAAGCTCTTTTGTGAGCGGTTGAAGGCAGCATCGGATCGGAAAAAGTCTTACGCAGATTTGAAGCATAAGGAGATAGAATTTGCTATGGGTGATCGTGTGTTTCTAAAAGTTTCACCTTGGAAGAAGGTGATGAGATTTTGTCGGAGGGAAAGTTGAGCCCTAGGTTCATTGGGCCATACAAGGTGATAGAACGTGTGGATCCTGTTGCCTACAAGCTGAGACTACCTCAAGAGTTAGAAAAGATACATAATGTGTTTCATGTATACATGCTTCGAAGGTATAAATCGGATTTGTCGCAGTTTATGCTTGTGGAAGAGGTTGAGTTGAATCCGGACTTGACGTATGACGAGGAACATGTTGAGATTCTGGATTCAGATAGTAAGGTTATCCGAGGTAAGACCATCGAGCTGGTTAAAGTCTTGTGGAGACATCATGGTGTTGAGGAAACCACGTAGGAAAGGAAGGAAGACATGAAGAAGCAATTTTCTTACCTTATTCCTCAAGGTAAATTTCGAGGACGAAATTTCTTAAGAGGGGGAGAGTTGTAACACCCCGATTTTGGGCCTACAAGTTTATAAGTTTGAATTGAGCCGATCGAGAACGGTTCGAATCTCTAAGGGAGAGTTAGGGAACACCTAGTTTGGGATGCTTTAAAAATATGGAAAATACCTAAAAATCCTCATCTAATATATGAATGATTACGGTGAAAACAATTTTACAAAATAAGGTTTGGAAATACTACATTTCGGTGTAGTGATCAAATCACAGTTTTTACAAAAGTTGAATAGTGAATTTTTTAAAAGAATTGAAACTATGAATCTTTAATGAGCTAATTTTACCAAAATGTTTTTAATTAGATTTCTCCTTATTTTGGGTTTTTAAAAAATGTTTTAATTAAGGCAAATAAAGATAATTAAAAGGAAAAAACTATTTTTGACTTTTCATAACTACCTTATGTTAGTTTTCTCTCATTTCATTTTCTCTCAAATTCTTTTCAGTCAAACACATTTCTTCTATCATTTAGCCTCTGGTTTCATTCCTTTGATGTGATTTCAATCTCATTTGGATTCCTAGTCTTTTCCTCACCAAATCCTCTTGTTTTCACATTAGATTTTCAAGAAATTTTGCCTAAATCAAGGAGAAATCAGCCATTAGAGGTAAGCTTCGTCCTTCTCCTCTAATTATCAGTTCTTTACTGAAATTCCTAAGTTATAAATCCTTTGTTAATGATTTTTGAGTTGCTTTAATGTTAGAAATATGAAATTGTGTTAAAACACAAGATTTTTGGAGAGATCTTGATGATTTCTGTGGTTGTTGGTTAGGCTCTATTTTGAGGTTGTTTTCTAATGTATTTTGGATGATAATTGATGTTATAAATGATGTTTTATCAAACAAATCCCGAATAGGTTTGTATTCCTAAGTTTTGCATGATAGAATGGTGGCTTTTCGGGTGGTTTTGGTGTTATGTTATGGCTATAGGTTTAAGGACGAATTTTTGGTGGTTTTTGGTGTTGATTGATGTTTAGAAATGCTTAGAAGTGATAGATCTTTGGCTGAGCTTTGTTTTGGAAGAGTTTGGAGATGATTTCAGTTGTTTTTGGTGGCCAAAATGAGGCTTTTGAGTAGAGCAGTTTGTTTAGGCGTGTGGCTGATGATTATAATGCATGATGATGCATTAATCCTCTACTCTTATGTGTTATGAACATGGGAGACATCTTCGGACGCATTTGGTGTTGATCTGGTAGCTTAGATAGCATTTCAGCGAGCAAGCGAAATGTAATCGATGAGTGCGAATGGTTTTAGAAGTCCTTGAGGGACAAAGAAACAAGGTTTTGGATTTAGGAAAGATTTGAAACACCTTCCTAAGTTCGGAAGTAAGTATTTGCTAGATTGCTCTCAAATATGTGGTGGTTTCCCCTTAAATACTTTTACATGCTCATGTTTTGAGATAGATAAATTCCTACTATTTTTATGCATGATTTGTAGCACGAGATGATGATTCGAAGAGATTTCATGAGTTAGCATGTTGCATTGTTGAGTTTTGAGATTTTTATTTAATGCAAGCATGTGTTTTGAATTTGAAATGAGATGAGAAAGATTTGAGAAATGTTGCATGAAAAATAGTAGGCGAGATGATGTTTTGACACAATATATTGGCATAGAAGATGAGATACTTATCGAATATAATTGATCAATCAATATGATGAGAGTGCACTATAAACTAAAAATTCATATGTGCTCTTCGGATTCAATACAAAGGGAGATACCGATGATGGTCATTCCATCGGGTAGGACTTGGTGAAATACCCAAGCTTTGTGGCAATGAGAGATACCGCAATGTGTGTACGATGATGTGAGAATCCACCGGAAAATTATGTTTTACTAGACGAGTGAGTACGGTGATGTTAGATTCCACGGAAAATGTCTAGTGGGTTTGAGAAAGTTATCCGCATATCTGAGTAATAATGAGATGTGAAATGCCAATATAATCTATGAAAATGCTTTTGATTCACATGTACCCAACGTTGAGATGATTTATGCTATGAGAAATGCATATGAGATTTGTATATGAAATGCTTTAGTTTTCACAAGCATGTGTATTGCTTTACCATAAGATTTGCATTGTTTTAAATGCATGAGATTGAATAGCGGTACATGTGGTTTCAAATGAAGATTTGGTTCGAAATAGTTTTCAAGCATAAGATAAATTGAGCATGTTGTTTAAAATGGCTTTTGAGAAAGAGTTTTGAATAATGCATTATTGTGTTGGTTTTCTTTAGAGCATGTCTCACTAAGAAAACATGCTTACGCTCTCTTTTACCAATAATGCAGACAATTGAAGTGTTTTGGGTAGCAAGAAGGTTAAGAACATCCAAGGAAGTGCAAAGCTCGTGTATGGTGATGTTTTTATACACTTTAGTATTGGTATTTGGCAATGGGGTACCAAGATTGTATTCGAGAGAAGTGTTTTGGACTCCCTACAGTTGTCGTAAGTTTGTTATGGCTTCTATGGTTTGTAAATGGTCCTAAATGGTTTGGTTGGAGGTTTGAGTTCTATATTTGGATTTGTAGCTAGGAAGCATCCATATAGATTGAATGTTCATGAGGTTGATGCCATGTTGTAGCTTAAGTTTCCTAAATGTGATCTCTAGTGTCAAAACCAGGTGTTGGTATGTTATGGTACGATTTGAAGCATGTTTGAGTGGGTTAAGAGGTGGAAAATCAGCACTTTATGCTGCTACAGAGCAGGGTGTATCAAAACACCCTTATCTGTTTTGAAACAGGGGCCCGAAATGGCCATAGTGTTTCGGTACGGGTGAAGGTGTTTCGGAACAGTTTAGCTACTGGAGAGGTCTGTTTCGATACCGGTCTCGGAGCGCACCTGAGTACCGAAACGGTCAACACCGTTTCGATACGGGCGTTTCGGTATAAAGGTCAGTGTTCCGAAACAGATGATCGTTTGATGATGATTTGATTTGTTTTAAGTTTTCATGTTTTACATTTTAGTTCTGAATGTTGTGGATGCAATTGCTTGAGCTTGGAATGTCCTTTTAAGCTGAAATTCGATAGAGAGGCATGTAATATGACTAATTACATATTGGTAATCTTAAATTCTGCAAAGTTCTTATATTTTCCAAAAATTATATTTTGGTCCCTAAAAGGGTATTTCTTGCAATTGAGTCCTTAATGATTTTCGACTGCTGTGCTTTTCTCTCTTATGTTTCCTGAGTAATCACATAGGCTTAATGTGCATCTAGAAAATATAAAAAGAAAAAAGGTCGTTAATCAAGGTTGACTTTTGGGTTAACTTTGGTTTTCCCCGTGTAATCTTCGTAATTTGGGTTAATTGTCTAGGCCGGGCTAAGGGGGTTACAATGTACGTCTTAACGTCTTGTACCAGGCCATACCGAAAACGATCGAATCAATGTCTATCACTCAGCATTAGCTCTGGAGCATACTGGCCTAACCGTACGAATTGGACCTCGTACTCAGCTACGGTCATACTCCCCTGAACTAGAGACATAAATTATCTCTTCTTGTCATCCAAGTACCTAACTCCAAGGTACTTCCTCTTGAAAGCAGACCAGAAGAACATCCAATCCACCTCTTATGGATCCAAAGCCGCGGTTGTAGTCGTCCTCCATGTATATGCATCACCGTGCAACAACGATAGTGCGCAACCAAACTTTTGTGCATCATTGCACACCATCTGATCCAAAATCTGGATAGTACTGGCTAGCCATGCCTCAGACGCCTTAGGAGATAATCCGCGGAACTCTACTCCTCCAAAACTCCTTAATCGCTCCAATGGAAATCCCACTTACCCAGCAACATGAGTCTGAACATGCACTCCAGCAACATCAGCCTGGAATGCCCAAGTCATCGCCCGCACCAAAGGCGTCAAATCTCCCAACACCGGACCAGCCTGTGCGTGTTGGCCCTACTCATCAGCCCAGGTGATAGTGGCGGATGAGGAGGTAGATTTCCACCGGGTGGAATCTCATTTTCCTGATCACGTTGTACCTCAGCATGAGCTATCGCTCTAGAATGTAACTCATGTCTCAGTCCTATTGTGCTAGTTAACATTTAATCATAAACAAACAAAAGATCGGGTCATCTCTTAAAAAGGATCCAAAGACATTCAAAACCAATTTAAATCATTTCACTAGGTAATAAGGCAATGGGTGTCCCAATTTGCCCCCATCATAGCATAAAGCATATAACATGCACACTTCAACCATCATATGACTCAAGCATCAAGATTCAGCTCAATTACCATCATATCGACATTCATTCATCATGCATAGCATCACTATCGCACATTCAACATAAGCATGCTTAAACATGCACCAGACAAAGCAAATATCATCAAATCACATATCCATATCACAAATCATTTGCCAACAACTTACCATCATCCCAAACTTTCGTAGCCTGGCTATGATACCACCAAATGTAACGCCCTCAACCCAGCCTGGCCGATAGACCGAACCGAACGGATCACATGGAGAATATTAAAGTAAACCGGAAAGGTTTACCCCCAATAAACGACCAATTTTTTCCTTTTAAACATGTCTAGATGCAATTTAGGTTTCTAGGTGTTCGTACACAAGCAACGAGATCATCTTGCCACATGCAACTTTCCAAAACAGATAAGGGCGTTCCGAAACAAGTATGGGTGTTCTGAAACGTCTGGGCCTGCAACTTTCCAAAAAGTTGGTTTTAATCAGTTCTTACCCTCTGGAATCATCCCGACACATGCTCTTACATACATACAACTTAAATACACATTAATGACCACATATACGAGGCACGAGCAACATCATAGTAATCAATGGGACTATAGGCATGCTTCCTAAAACATAAAAGCACCAAAAGGCTAAAATCCAAAAGCTAGCATATACCAAAACTCAAAAGCATCACAAACTTGCTCAAAACCAGAAATCAACAAATCATTAACAATCAATGCATCGGACACCCCCATTGCCCTTATTACACTAGTTTAATAGTATCACATACTTTTAGCAAAATGTCTTGCTGTGATTCCTTGAAGATGCTGCATCCCAAAAGCCTAATTATCTACATTGATGAACAAAGAGAACATAAGCATGCAATCTTAGTGAGGATTGCTCAAAATCATAAACATCATCAATGCACAAAACCGTTTTTCACTCTTTTCAAAACCATCACACCTTTCTTAACAAAACAAGCACTTTAACAACAAATTCATTGTTTTAGACATCATGCAACATGATCTTATCAAAACCAGCAGTTAAACCATTGCTACTCAATTTCCAAGCCTTTCAAGCATAAACACCATTACGCTAAGCATAAGCCAAGACATGCATCTTTCAAACTATGCATTAGCAAAATATTCCACATTATACAATTACATTATATTATCACACAAGTGATACACAACAATCTCAAAAATTATATTAGATACACGGATTACCAAGGGTTATCCGACACCCTTCTTACACTCTACTGGCATTACAAGCTCACACACGAGAGCGGCCCTCTATCGTTGTGACACCCGTGGAGGAGTATTCGGCACAATCTCAAACCCTCAACACCACTCATCGGTAGATGTATAATATAATAACAAGAGACAAGACACAATACAAGGTTCACACACGGGAGCTAACCTCCACCGTTGCAACCTTAAACATTCTTCAATCGTTAGGGTACTTGTATGGAGTATTCGGTACAATCACAACCCCTCAACATCCAAGGCGACTTGTTTATAGTGCACTCAATCATATACCCGGCTAACTATATCCGATTTCACTTATAAAACATTTTATTCAACATCACTTGACAATATAACCCATAACTCATGAATAACTCACTATTTTTACAAAGCATTCATGATAAGCCATCAACAAGCATTAAATCATGCTTAAAACCTCATGCATCAACACATGCATACAAGGACCACATACCTAGTGCATACTTAAACCACATGGCATCATCATACATAATTCATATTCTTAAAAACATGCTTTAAAATAGTAGGTAAATGCATTGAAAATCAAGTGCAACCAAAGACTCATAACAAGCAAAACCGAGGGAGAAATTTTGATTTACTTACTTCCGGACTTAATAAAACGTTTCATGCTCATATTAAGTTCCCAAAAACCTTTTCTAAAACGTTTCCATGGTGGAAAACAAAATTCCACTCACCGACTCGCGAAACTATGCTTCTTGACGCGACTATTGATCGTCTGGAGCTTTCAAAACCACCTCAGTTGCTTCCGGATTACTATCACATGTTTTCTGTAACCCCCTTAGCCCAGCCTGGACGGTTGACCCGAACTACGAAGATTACACGTGGAAAACCAAAGTTAACCCGACTCCAACCTTAACTCTTCCATCTGTTCCATGTACACCTAGCTGACTTTAGCAAAGCTTTACTTATACACGATAAGCAAACCACTTCTCGCAGGAACCCGACCAACAAAAATGGCCCTTGAACTTACATTGCCTTTCCACTTCAAGCTTTCACCATAACACTAACCTTTCCTGAATACTGCCCATTCTACACAACAATAATAAGATTACAAAACCTCTACTCAATCTAGGCCAAACCTTTCCTATAACCCTCAAGACAACCTCGTCTCAACTCTTCAAAGGTTGCTATGAACCATCACCTACATAAACAACCCTTATATTGCAAACATCAACGCCAAGACACCTCGCCACTCTGGAAACACATCTGCTAACCTACAACATCACTTAACAGAAAGAAACTACCACATCTACTAGCTATTCACAGCCACTTTGACCGATTCTAACTTCAACCGATAATCTCCTCGCCACCACACTGCTAAACTCTTTAAGCACCAAAACACTTTCCTGCTGCCAACATGCTAGATCACACTCTCTATTACTGACAGCTCACTTACTACCCTCCATTACTTCTAACATTCTCCTAGCACCGAAACAACTCTTAAAACCCACCATCCAACCTAATCCTACCGCAACACTAACGGACCAAACTAGCTATTAGCAAGTGTGAACGTTCATATGCATGGTCACCAATATGCCCTATCAATGCATGTGTACATGTATGCAAAACCTCCAATTTCATGTCGCATGCATGCATGTACCAACATATATATATATATATAATATAACAAATGGTTTTAAATGTGCATGTATTTCGGTTCACACTTACCAATGGCATCCTCGGAATCCGCCTAAGAACAACCCCTTACCTCACTTCTAACTTTTCCAGCCCTACCATTCTAACAATCTTCTAGCTACAAAATACTCCACTATTACCCTCTTCACACTAAAGTTATTTTCAAAACAACACCGGCTACTACCCCAACTTGCAAGCTATAAGACCTTACCCACTACGCAAGGGAATCCAAACTGAAACCAAACAAAGATAACTAGGGCAAAGATTACTTAACAAGGTTACCTGTAATCACCTCACTGCCCCAGAGCTTCAACAGACAAGCTCTCTTCCTCGCTAAACCATCATTCTCTAGCTGCATCATCGCAACATCAACCAACACTTTAAGGTCATCACCGTCTCCCTGTGGTAAAGACCCCTAACTACCACGAGCCAACTCCAAACTCTGCCTCGGTCGCACCCATGACTCTTTGGAGACCCTTTTTCACCCACTAAAGCTGATCTCACCACTTGAGGACAATTTCGCTTCACATGCTCCTTAGAACCACAGTTCTAACAAACTCCCACGCTCCAACAACCTCCAACACGACACCTTCCACAATGGTCACACATCGGCAACCGAGCTACCACTCCTTGATCATGTAGCACTTGACCAACATTTGTTCTACTACCCAGACTTCGATTCAAGCAAACCATTCCATCAGGTATCCTCTGACGCTGACCGCTCTCGAGGTCAGTACCCACAGCTCTTTTGCTTAAACTTTTCCCACCTTCATAATCTGAAGCCACACCCTCATGTTGCTTAACCCCTGAGAACTGCTCTCTGAGGTATCTTCCTTTCAAGGCAGACACAAAGAACTCCAGTCTATATCGTGGATATGCGTTGCCACTGCCACAAATGTCCACCAAACAAAAGAATCTTCCAACATCAACGAGACAACACTTCCTAGCTTACAGGCGTAGTCACACCCTTCCTGATCCAAAATCAGAATTATACTACTATCCAGGCCTCAAACGCCTCAGGTGTCGAACCATGATACTCAACAGCTCCCAAATCATATAAATGTTGTTTTGACAAACTCGTGTGTCCCTCAGTCGGCAAGTCTACATGCCTCACTTTCACCACGGCCTGAGATGCTCCCGACACCTCCTGAACCATAGGTGATGAACCCTTCATCACAGAACCAACTTTCTCCTTCTGCCTTACTACCTCAACTCTAGGCACTGAAGACTGAGACGAAACACCTCCACCAAAAGGTGAATTCCATGCCTTAACAACATGATCTAAAGCAGCAACCATCTCACCCAACTGTCATTCTCTCATCGATTCCATCGTGCTATTATTAACAAAGCAATGATAGCAAAACAAACAAAATGATCAGGCCAGCTTCAAGCAAGGATTCAAGACTCCAACTCCAACATAACACAATAGCTATAATAATAAGGCAATGGGTATCCCAAATTCTCCCCTTTAATACGACATAACAATCAATAAAAACATTCATATCGCAAACATCGAGCATATCAAATAGCAAACTTCAATCATGCTTTCATCAAACAACATTCACCCTCAACAACATAATATCAACATAACATACCCATCCCATTTTCATCTTTCAGAAAATCACCTCAAAACACCATATTATCATCAACACAAGTTCACATTAGCTCATAGAAGATTCATAACAAAAATGCATGATAAAAACATTAACAATCTGCTCAAAGACACAATTTTAAACCAACTTTCAACCACACATCAGAACAAACATCAAACACTTATTATAACAACTTACCACTGCCTCAAATTTTCGTAACTTAGCTTTGATACCACCAAATGTAACCATCTTAGCCCGGCCTAGACGGTTGACCCGAACTACGAAGATTACACGGGGACTCAATTGCACATTAACCCTAAGCGTACTCTCGAGAAACACATACGTGAAAAGCACAACGTTCAAATAATAATAAGGGACTCAATTTCACAAATCACAATACTAGTGACCAAAATGTAAATTTTGGTAAATAAAAGGACTTTCAAGATTTTAGTTTTATCAAACCTCAATTAAACACATTCCAAGCCTCTCTGCCAAATTTCAACTTTAAAAGACATCCCAAGCTCAAGCAATTGCAAATAAAACTTTCAAGACTAAAATGTACATCATGCAGAAACAGTCCAACGGTCACCCGTTTCAAAACACTAACACCTGTATAGAAGCACCGTGTCGTACGCCCGTTTCGAAACGGTGTTGACCGTTTCGATACGCGAGTATGTTCCAAAACCAGTTCAGAAGCGGACACCTCCAGTGGCCAAAGTGTTTCGAAACACTAAGTGTTTCGAAACGCCCAGGCCATTTCTTGCACCCGTTTCGAAACAACTAAGGTTGTTTCGATACACACTGCTTAGAAACAGCATAAAAATCTGATTTTCACTTCAAAATACCATCAAACATACTCGGAACCTGTAACGCCCCGGTTTTGGGCTTGGAAGTCTTGGGCGTTGACCAGTTTGGTCAAAGTGCTGTTCGAATCGTAAGAGGTTAAATTAGGAAAGCCTAGTTCGGGTTGCATTAAAAATATGGAAAAATGTTCTAAAATCATCTTTTAATATAATTGAGTGAACTGTGAAATCAATTTTGGAAAATGAGTTTCGGAAGGGTGACATTTTGGCTAGTGACCAAAATGTAATTTTTGAAAGTTTGGTGGCTGTTTTATAAAGGGTTGAAACTTTGAATCTTTAAGGAGCTATTTACCCAAAGAGAGTTTCTCCAGATTTTTCTAAGATATTTTGACTCATAATTCTGATTTTAAAGAAAACAAAAAGGAGGGAAATCATATTTTAGTCATTTTCTCAACTAACTTCCCATTTTCTTTCTCTCTTTTTCTCTCAACCCAAACACTCCATTTCCAGAGTTTCAATTCTGATTTTCTCACCTAAAATCCTCCTTTCAACTCTCAATTGATTGCAAATCAACATATCTTCAAAACCTCTTCAATTGCTTCAAGTTTCATCAAGGTTTTCCATTCCAAAAAGAGGAGAAACTCAAGTTTGGAGGTAAGAACGTCCTTCTCCTCTGAACTTCAAGTTCTTTAATGAAATTCCTAAGTTTTCAATCCTAATTTGATGTTTAATTAAAGGCTTTTAAGTTGATTTATGGATCTTGGCTAATTATGCAAGATTTTTGATGATTTCACATGATTTTCGTTTGATCTGTTAAATCTGTGATTTGAGAGGTGTTTTTGATGTTAAATGATCTCTAAGTTGAAAAGGAAATGAGTCTTGATTGATGCAATCCCGGATAAGTTGAGTTTCCTAAGTCTAGCTTGTGTTTTAAGGTAGCTTTTGTGGTGATCTTGTGGATCTGGTGTTGCTGGAGGTATAAGGATGGTTGTAGGTTGTTTTTAGATGTTAATTGATGTTAATGGAAGTGAGGTTTTGCTGGTTTATGGCTGGGCTTTGTTTAGAAGTGTTTTGGATGCGTTTTCGGTTGTGTTTGGTGGCCGAAAATGGAGGTTGAGTGAGAGCAGCGAGTTTAGGTGCTTTCATTGAAGCAATTAATGCATGATGATGCATTAATCCTCTGCTTTAATGTGTTGAAACAGGGGAGGCATCCTTGGATCCAAGAATTGTTGATCCGGAGGCTTGATTTGGTGCTTTGGCTTGAAGCAAAGTGGAAATCGGTGAGTGGATTTGTGAAAATGGTTTTCGGCTTTGAAACCAAGGTTTTGGGGGCTTAGTTTAAGTCTAAACAACTTTGCTAAGCTCAAGTGTAAGTTTTCGGATTCCTCTCTAAGTGGTGGCCATGTTCGGTATGATGCGAAATGATGTTTTGCATGTTTTGATTACTGTTTTGAAAGCATGTTTTAGCATGATAATTGCTGATGTTTTAGCATGTTAATTGCTGATGTTTTAAGCCATGTGTTGAGGGTATCTCTAGGTAGGAGTACCTTTCTTTTATGCATTGTGTAAATGTGGATTTGATGATTTGAAATGCATGATGGAATGGCTTGGTTTAATGCTTTAAAACAGTGGATTATATGATGTATAAGATGTATATTGGCAAGTGATGTTTTGTAAAAGTGAAGGTCACTAAGGTGGTTAAAAGTCCTTGAGTGAGCCTTGTTACCTAAGATCATCAAGGTGGTTAAAAGTCCTTGGATGAGTCTTGTTGCGGACACTAAGGTGGTTAAAAGTCCTTAGGTGCTCCTTTCCATGGTGTTTAAAAGTCCATGGGGCCAAGGTGTTTAAAAGTCCTTGGGGCCAAGGTGTTTAAAAGTCCTTGGGGTGATTCAAGCATTGGACACAAAGGTGGTTAAAAGTCCTTGTGTGGTCCTTATTCATGGTGTTTAAAAGTCCATGGCCAAGGTGTTTAAAAGTCCTTGGGGCCAAGGTGTTTAAAAGTCCTTGGGGAAAGTTGTTGAACTTGATTTCATAAATGAAATGTATCACTTGAGCCAATATGACATGTATAGTACATTGAGATGCATGAGATGCATGCTTTAATGTTTATGTTGAAGCATGAGATGCTTGTTTAAATGGTATTTGAAGCATGGGATTGCTTGATTTAAAGTATGCTTGGAGCATGTGTAAAAGATGATTATAAGCATGTTTTATAAATGGTTTAAATTGCATTATTGAATGGTTTTAAAAGAGCACTCCTCACTAAGCTTTGGCTTACGCTCTCTCGTTTTCTTGATTCAATAATGCAGAGCATTAGAGTACATTGAGGGGCAGCAAGTGAAGGCAAGCAAACAAGTTCAAGTAAAGCTCAATGTATGAAGGTTTTATAAGTTCTTTTAGCTTTTGGTTGTTTTGGCAATGGGGGACCAATGTGTATGTTTTGGGAGGTGTTTGAGACTCCCTGAGTTTGTTAAATGTTGTATGAATTGCTGGTTTTTGGATTGGATTCCTATTGCTTGCTTATGAAGGTTTATGCATGAGTGGTAGCTTAAGTAGGAAGCATGCTATATAAATTGGGGCTTTTCATATGTGTTGTTTAAATGCTGAATTGATGATGCAATTATGGTTCTTGCATGTTGTATGATTAAGTGGAATGGTTTGGTGTTGTTAATTTGATGTTTGAAGCATGTTTGATGTTGGTTTTGAGTCGAAATCAGGCAGGGGTATCGGTACTCGGGCTTGCGTATCGATACGCCTGAGCCAAATATGCTCATTCCTGCCCAGGCGTATCGGTACGGTTGAACAGGTACCGATACCGTATGAAGATCGTATCGATACGGGGGAACTCGTATCGATACCGTTGTTGAAGTTTGGTCACTTCCTTCCTCGAGTATCGATACGACACGTGGCGTATCGATACCCGACCGTTAATTTCAGTTAAAAGTATCTTAATATGTTTTGTTTGGTTTACGTTTTGGTCTTGAATCTTGTTTGATCAATTGAATGAGTTTGAGAAGTCCTTTTGAGCTGAAATTTCGCAGGGAAGCATGAAACCTGACTAATTTCAAGATGGTAACTTTAATTTGGGTTAAGTCCCTTAATTTATCAGAATTTACAATTTGGTCCCTAAAGTTGTAATTTGTTCAATTGGGTCCCTGATTGATCTCTGATGTTTGTGATCTTTTAGTATGTTGTTTGTGTGATCACAAGTAGGGTTAATGTGCATCTAGATAAGATTAAAAAGAAAAAAAAAGGGTCGTTAATCAAGGTTGACTTCCGGGTTGACTTTGGTTTTCCCCGTGTGACTTTCTTAATTTGGGTCAACCGTCTAGACCGGGTTAAGGGGGTTACATTTGGTGGTATCAGAGCTGAGTTCTCGAGTAATTGGGAATGTTTGTATGCATGATTGAAGCATGGTTTGGCTTGTATGCTTGTTGTATGAAAGCATGTTCAGTGATTTGAGATGATGATGCTTTTGAGATGTATGTTGTGATGATGCATGATGAGGGTACCCATTGCCAAAAAAAAGCTAAAGAGATGATGTTATTTTGGAAAGAAAATTGAGCTTGAATACTTGGAATTGCTTACCTTGCTGGTCCTGACTTGTTTTATTTTGTATTGTTATGCATGGTAAAAGTATGGCACCACGTAGAGAGTTAAGAAGTAGCGCGAGAGCTACGACCCCGGAGGGGAATGTGAATGAGGAGCATACGGGTAGTGCTGTGTTACCTCCTCCTCCACCTGGTGGTGGTGGTGCGGAGACGGAAAGAGCTGGAGCTGAGGCAGCTGGTGCTAGAGCTGCAGGACCTGAGGTTGGTCAGGGGCAAGCGATGCCTGACATGTCGGTGCTGGTGCAAGCTATTGCGGGTGCTTTTCGAGCAGCGGTAGCTGGAGCTCAAGGAGCTGGGCATCAGGGAGATGTTGGAGCTAGACTACCCTTAGAGCGTCTGCGCAGTCTTGGTGGGACTGAGTTTAGGGGTATGTCGGCTGAGAGGTCGGAAGCATGGCTGGAGAGTACCAAGCGTGTCTTGGGGCAGATGAGTTGCACTGATGTGCAAAAGCTGGGATGTGTGGTGTCTTTGCTGCAAGGTGATGCTTATACGTGGTGGACGACCACAATCTCCGGGATGGCTGATGCTGATGTTACTTGGACGTTTTTTCAGAACGCGTTCAAAAGGAGGTATCTGGGAGTAAGGTATCTGGATGAGAAAAAGCGTGAATTCATGTCTCTTACCCAAGGGAGCATGAGTGTGGCTGAGTATGAGGTACAGTTCGTACGTCTCAGTCAGTATGCACCGGAGCTGATACCTGATGAGCGCGAGAGGTGCGAAAGGTTCCGTTATGGCCTGGTGACGGAAGTTAAGACCTACATGTTGGCTGCTGAGTACAATGATTTTGATGTGTTGGTTAGTCGATCCAAGGACATAGAGATGAATCTGAGTTTGTCTGCGAAAGGTGCTGGAGCTAGTTCGGGTAAGAGAGCTGCTGAGTATAGTTCCGGAGGTGGACGGAACAAGAGGGGACGCGATCAGAGGTTTCAGTCCTCATCTAAGAGAGGTGGAGGTGCACCTGCTAGGGGTGGCAATGCTAGAGCTGACCCTAGTGCTTGTTGGATTTGTGGTTCGCGTGGTCACTTGAAGCGTGACTGTCCTCGTGCTAGAAGGGAGGTGCAAGCTCCTGTTGTGGCAGCTGGTTATGAGTGCTGGAACTGTGGTTCTGCAGACCACTTGAGGCGAGATTGTCCGAGGATGGCTGGGGGTCAAGAGCGTGCTCCAGTTGTTGCAGCACCGCAGAGAGGTCGTGGGCGCGGCCGTGGTAATTTTCAGAGGCGTGAGGAAGGTGGTCGCGGAGTAGCTCATGTTGTGGCTATTCAACCTGAGGGTGGAGGCCAAGCGAGGGTGTATGCTCAGCGCGAGGGAAGGAATGATGCTGATGTGATTGCAGGTACCTTTACTTTGCAATCCTTGTCATTGCTTTCTTTGATTGATTCTGGATCTACGCATTCATACATTCTTCGTGAGCATGCTGAGTTGCTTGGTTTGCCTGTTAAGTCTTTGGATGTTGGTGTTAGAGTCACTAGTTCTTTTGGTGAAACTGTTGTGACTCGTAAGCTTTATAGAAGGTGTCCTTTGGTTGTTCAAGAGCATGTCTTTCATGTTGATCTTATGGAGTTGCCCTTCTATGGTTTTGATGTGATCCTTGGTATGGATTGGCTTGCTGAGCATCGTGCTGTTGTGGATTGTGAGAATAAGCGGGTTTTGCTTAAGCTTGCGGATGATTATGAAGTGGTGGTGGTTGGTGAGAATGTGAAGTTTCTTACCAATGTTGTTTCTACCTTGGAGGCGAGTAGGATGTTGAGGCAAGGTTGTGAAGCTTTTCTAGCTTTTGTGATGAATCCTTGTTCTAAGGAGTTGAGGGTACAGGATATCAGGGTTGTGAAGGAGTTTCCTGATGTTTTTCTTGAGGAGTTGCCTGGTTTACCTCCTAATCGCGAGGTGGAGTTTGGAACTGAGCTGTATGAGAATACAACTCCTGTGTCCATTACTCCCTATAGAATGGCACCTAAGGAGCTGAAGGAGCTGAAGACGCAGTTGCAAGAGCTGCTTGATCATGGTTTCATCCGGCCGAGTGTGTCGCCTTGGGGTGCTCCTGTCTTGTTTGTAAAGAAGAAAGATGGCACGATGAGGATGTGCATTGATTACCGTCAGCTGAACAAGTTGACTATCAAGAATCGGTATCCTTTGCCAAGGATTGATGATCTCTTTGATCAATTTCGGGGAGCTGCAGTGTTCTCTAAGATTGACTTGAGGTCAGGGTATTATCAGTTGAAGGTGAAGGATGTAGATGTGCCTAAGACAGCTTTCAGGACAAGGTATGGGCATTATGAGTTCCTTGTGATGCCGTTTGGTTTGACAAATGCTCCTGCTGCTTTCATGGACATGATGAATCGTGTTTTTCATGAATACCTAGACAAGTTCGTTGTGGTGTTCATTGATGATATCCTTGTGTACTCGCGTACTGAGGAAGAGCACGAAGAGCATTTGAGGGTTGTGTTGCAAGCTTTGTTGGAGAACCAGCTTTATGCTAAGCTGAGCAAGTGTGAGTTCTGGCTTAGGGAGGTGGTGTTTCTTGGGCATGTGGTCTCAGTTGAGGGGATTCGTGTTGATCCTCAGAAGATTGAAGCGGTGATGAACTGGAAAGTTCCTAAGTCTGTTCAGGAGGTTCGTAGTTTCCTTGGTTTGGCAGGATACTACCGAAGGTTTGTGGATGGTTTTTCCAAGATTGCTGCTCCTTTGACAAAGTTGTTGCAGAAAGATGTCAAGTATGAGTGGACAGAAGCGAGACAGCAGGCTTTTGAGAAGCTGAAGATGGCTTTGACGCAAGCTCCTATCTTGATTCAGCCTGAATCAGGGAAAGAGTTTGTAGTCTACAGTGATGCATCCTATGTTGGTTTGGGGTGTGTGCTGATGCAAGAGGGTAAGGTTGTGGCTTATGCGTCGCGGCAGTTGAAGGTGCATGAGCGCAATTATCCTACGCATGATATTGAGCTGGCTGCGGTGGTTTTTGCTCTGAAGATCTGGAGGCATTATCTGTATGGTGAGAAGTGTACGGTGTACACGGATCACAAGAGTTTGAGGTATCTGATGTCTCAGAAGGAGTTGAATCTTAGGCAGCGGCGTTGGTTGGAGTTGCTCAAGGATTATGATCTGACGATAGAGTATCATCCTGGAAAGGCCAATGTTGTTGCGGATGCCTTGAGTAGGAAGGTAGCTGTTGAGCTGAGAGCTATGTTTGCTAGCTTGAGCATATCGCAAGATGGTGGTCTTGTTGCTGAGTTGCAAGTGAAACCATCGTTGGTTCAGTTGATCAAGGATAAGCAGTTGTTGGATGATTCCTTGGTGTCTCATGTTCAGGATATCGCGGAGGGTAGACCTTCGGATTTCTGCTTTATTGAGGATGGAGTGTTGTGTTTTGGTAGTCGGATAGTAGTGCCTGCTGATGCTGAGTTGAGGCGTGCTATTCTGACTGAAGGTCATAGTAGTCCTTTTGCTATGCATCCTGGTAGTACAAAGATGTATCGCGATCTTCGTGATGAGTACTATTGGGTGGGTTTGAAGAAGGATGTGGCAGAGTTCGTGAGCAATTATTTGGTGTGTCAGCGAGTTAAGGCTGAACATCAGGTTCCTTCTGGTTTGTTGCAACCGTTGAAAATCCCTGAATGGAAGTGGGAGAGGGTTACCATGGATTTTGTATCTGGTTTACCTTTGTCTCCATCAAAGAAGAATTCTGTTTGGGTGATTGTGGATCGCTTGACGAAGTGTGCGCATTTCTTGCCTGTGCATACTACGTTTTCTTTGGATAAGTTGGCAGAGCTGTACATTGCTGAGGTTCTGAGGCTGCATGGTGTGCCTAAGTCGATCGTGTCGGATAGGGATCCGAGGTTCACATCGCGTTTCTGGCAGTGTTTGCATCAAGCTTTGGGTACAAGGTTGCATTTCAGTACATCCTATCATCCTCAGTCGGATGGCCAGTCTGAGCGAGTTATTCAGATTTTGGAGGATATGTTGAGATGCTGTGTGATTGAGTTCCAAGGTTCTTGGGAGAAGCATCTGCCTTTGGTTGAGTTCGCTTATAACAACAGTTATCAGGCGAGTATACAGATGGAACCTTATGAGGCTCTGTATGGGAGGAAGTGTAGGACTCCTTTGTGTTGGGCTGAAACAGGTCAAAAGTTGGTTTCGATGCCTGCTTTGTTGAAAGGAACCACCGAGAAGGTGAAGCTCATTTGTGAGCGGTTGAAGGCTGCTTCTGACCGGCAGAAATCTTACGCGGATTTGAAGCGTAAGGAGATAGAGTATGCGGTGGGTGATCGTGTGTTCTTGAAGGTTTCGCCTTGGAAGAAGGTGATGAGGTTTGGTCGGAAGGGTAAGTTAAGTCCAAGGTACATTGGACCGTATGAGGTTGTTGAGCGTGTGGGTCCTGTTGCGTATCGGTTGAGGTTACCTCAGGAGTTGGAGAAGATTCAGGATGTGTTCCATGTTTCTATGCTCCGGAAGTATAGATCTGATCCTTCGCATGTGATGCCTGTTGAGGATGTGGTTTTGAATCCGGATTTGACCTATGATGAGGAACCGGTGAAGGTTCTGGATTCAGATAGCAAAGTTCTTCGTGGCAAGACCATTGAGTTGGTGAAGGTGCTGTGGAAGCATCGCGGTGTTGAGGAAGCCACGTGGGAGCGGAAGGATGATATGCTGAAACAGTTTCCTTATCTCTTTCCTTCAGGTAAATTTCGAGGACGAAATTTCTTAAGGGGGGGAGAGATGTAACGCCCCGGTTTTGGGCTTGGAAGTCTTGGGCGTTGACCGGTTTGGTCAAAGTGCTGTTCGAATCGTAAGAGGTTAAATTAGGAAAGCCTAGTTCGGGTTGCATTAAAAATATGGAAAAATGTTCTAAAATCATCTTTTAATATAATTGAGTGAACTGTGAAATCCATTTTGGAAAATGAGTTTCGGAAGGGTGACATTTTGGCTAGTGACCAAAATGTAATTTTTGAAAGTTTGGTGGCTGTTTTATAAAGGGTTGAAACTTTGAATCTTTAAGGAGCTATTTACCCAAAGAGAGTTTCTCCAGATTTTTCTAAGATATTTTGACTCATAATTCTGATTTTAAAGAAAACAAAAAGGAGGGAAATCATATTTTAGTCATTTTCTCAACTAACTTCCCATTTTCTTTCTCTCTTTTTCTCTCAACCCAAACACTCCATTTCCAGAGTTTCAATTCTGATTTTCTCACCTAAAATCCTCCTTTCAACTCTCAATTGATTGCAAATCAACATATCTTCAAAACCTCTTCAATTGCTTCAAGTTTCATCAAGGTTTTCCATTCCAAAAAGAGGAGAAACTCAAGTTTGGAGGTAAGAACGTCCTTCTCCTCTGAACTTCAAGTTCTTTAATGAAATTCCTAAGTTTTCAATCCTAATTTGATGTTTAATTAAAGGCTTTTAAGTTGATTTATGGATCTTGGCTAATTATGCAAGATTTTTGATGATTTCACATGATTTTCGTTTGATCTGTTAAATCTGTGATTTGAGAGGTGTTTTTGATGTTAATTGATCTCTAAGTTGAAAAGGAAATGAGTCTTGATTGATGCAATCCCGGATAGGTTGAGTTTCCTAAGTCTAGCTTGTGTTTTAAGGTAGCTTTTGTGGTGATCTTGTGGATCTGGTGTTGCTGGTGGTATAAGGATGGTTGTAGGTTGTTTTTAGATGTTAATTGATGTTAATGGAAGTGAGGTTTTGCTGGTTTATGGCTGGGCTTTGTTTATAAGTGTTTTGGATGCATTTTCGGTTGTGTTTGGTGGCCGAAAATGGAGGTTGAGTGAGAGCAGCGAGTTTAGGTGCTTTCATTGAAGCAATTAATGCATGATGATGCATTAATCCTCTGCTTTAATGTGTTGAAACAGGGGAGGCATCCTTGGATCCAAGAATTGTTGATCCGGAGGCTTGATTTGGTGCTTTGGCTTGAAGCAAAGTGGAAATCGGTGAGTGGATTTGTGAAAATGGTTTTCGGCTTTGAAACCAAGGTTTTGGGGGCTTAGTTTAAGTCTAAACAACTTTGCTAAGCTCAAGTGTAAGTTTTCGGATTTCTCTCTAAGTGGTGGCCATGTTCGGTATGATGCGAAATGATGTTTTGCATGTTTTGATTACTATTTTGAAAGCATGTTTTAGCATGATAATTGCTGATGTTTTAGCATGTTAATTGCTGATGTTTTAAGCCATGTGTTGAGGGTATCTCTAGGTAGGAGTACCTTGCTTTTATGCATTATGTAAATGTGGATTTGATGATTTGAAATGCATGATGAAATGGCTTGGTTTAATGCTTTAAAACAGTGGATTATATGATGTATAAGATGTATATTGGCAAGTGATGTTTTGTAAAAGTGAAGGTCACTAAGGTGGTTAAAAGTCCTTGAGTGAGCCTTGTTACCTAAGATCATCAAGGTGGTTAAAAGTCCTTGGATGAGTCTTGTTGCGGACACTAAGGTGGTTAAAAGTCCTTAGGTGCTCCTTTCCATGGTGTTTAAAAGTCCATGGGGCCAAGGTGTTTAAAAGTCCTTGAGGCCAAGGTGTTTAAAAGTCCTTGGGGTGATTCAAGCATTGGACACAAAGGTGGTTAAAAGTCCTTGTGTGGTCCTTATTCATGGTGTTTAAAAGTCCATGGCCAAGGTGTTTAAAAGTCCTTGGGGCCAAGGTGTTTAAAAGTCCTTGGGGAAAGTTGTTGAACTTGATTTCATAAATGAAATGTATCACTTGAGCCAATATGACATGTATAGTACATTGAGATGCATGAGATGCATGCTTTAATGTTTATGTTGAAGCATGAGATGCTTGTTTAAATGGTATTTGAAGCATGGGATTGCTTGATTTAAAGTATGCTTGGAGCATGTGTAAAAGATGATTATAAGCATGTTTTATAAATGGTTTAAATTGCATTATTGAATGGTTTTAAAAGAGCACTCCTCACTAAGCTTTGGCTTACGCTCTCTCGTTTTCTTGATTCAATAATGCAGAGCATTAGAGTACATTGAGGGGCAGCAAGTGAAGGCAAGAAAACAAGTTCAAGTAAAGCTCAATGTATGAAGGTTTTATAAGTTCTTTTAGCTTTTGGTTGTTTTGGCAATGGGGGACCAATGTGTATGTTTTGGGAGGTGTTTGAGACTCCCTGAGTTTGTTAAATGTTGTATGAATTGCTGGTTTTTGGATTGGATTCCTATTGCTTGCTTATGAAGGTTTATGCATGAGTGGTAGCTTAAGTAGGAAGCATGCTATATAAATTGGGGCTTTTCATATGTGTTGTTTAAATGCTGAATTGATGATGCAATTATGGTTCTTGCATGTTGTATGATTAAGTGGAATGGTTTGGTGTTGTTAATTTGATGTTTGAAGCATGTTTGATGTTGGTTTTGAGTCGAAATCAGGCAGGGGTATCGGTACTCGGGCTTGCGTATCGATACGCCTGAGCCAAATATGCTCATTCCTGCCCAGGCGTATCGGTACGGTTGAACAGGTACCGATACCGTATGAAGATCATATCGATACGGGGGAACTCGTATCGATACCGTTGTTGAAGTTTGGTCACAGCCTTCCCCGAGTATCGATACGACACGTGGCGTATCGATACCCGACCGTTAATTTCAGTTAAAAGTATCTTAATATGTTTTGTTTGGTTTACGTTTTAGTCCTGAATCTTGTTTGATCAATTGAATGAGTTTGAGAAGTCCTTTTGAGCTGAAATTTCGCAGGGAAGCATGAAACCTGACTAATTTCAAGATGGTAACTTTAATTTGGGTTAAGTCCCTTAATTTATCAGAATTTACAATTTGGTCCCTAAAGTTGTAATTTGTTCAATTGGGTCCCTGATTGATCTCTGATGTTTGTGATCTTTTAGTATGTTGTTTGTGTGATCACAAGTAGGGTTAATGTGCATCTAGATAAGATTAAAAAGAAAAAAAGGGTCGTTCATCAAGGTTGACTTCCGGGTTGACTTTGGTTTTCCCCGTGTGACTTTCTTAATTTGGGTCAACCGTCTAGACCGGGTTAAGGGGGTTACAGAACCATTCCATAAAACATCATAAACAAGATAAGCATTATAACCTTAAAATTTCATGAAAGACTAGATACAAATCAAACATTAGGCATACCTACTCATTCATCATTTCCAACACGTGATCTTCTTAAACAAAGAGCATATCATATCATTATGAAGAAGAAGATTCAAGTATGGCAAGCGATCAACAACAAGATTCAAACCATAAACCTAATATGGTCAACATACACAATCTCACTACACATCAATATAAAAGACTCTCCCCCATTGCCTTTATTATCTATAGCTATAAACCAAGACATACTTCTCAAGTGGAGCTCTTCTTGAATCCCTTGCTTCTTGTTGTCCCAACTTCAAATATCTACATTGATGGACAAAAGGAGCGTAAGCACATAATGCTTAGTGAGGAATGCTCGAAACCAAAACACCATCAATGCAGCGAATCATAAAACCCTCTTTAAAAGTAGATACAATTCAATAAACCAAAGCATTGTTTGAAAACCCCTTTTGAAACATCATTGCTCTAAATCATGCATTGCTCAACATGAAAACCAACCTTAACTTTGAAATGCTAAACAGCTCACCCCAAACCACATTCTTGAAAATACTATCATTTAAACCTTTTCCTGCATGAACACTTCATGCAAAGTTTAACACAATTTCCTTTGAAATCTCTTCTACATCACACCATACTATTCTCATGCTTAAAGATCATTTCAAAGCACAAATGCCTTTTAAAAACCAAGTGTTCCTTCTACCTATCGCATGCAATCAATAAGTGCAAAACACATGAAATACAAAAGCAACATTTGCATTATGTGCCTTTTTAAAACAAGCCTACGCAAGACTTCAATGCACTTATGAGATTATATGCACATATGCACCATTCACAATAGAAGATATACTTTTTCTCATATTTAACAAGTTTCACATGCATTCTTGCACCATTTATATATTCCCATGCAACCTTGCATCGTTTTCAAGCATCTCTCGCTTCATTTAATTCAAATACTTTATATTGGCTTTCAAGCGATATATCATAAACCATCAAAACACAAGCCACAATTGGATACGCGGATTACAAGCGTTGTCCCAAACACTTCATACACAGTACTGAACAACACAAGGTGGAGTTTACCGGTACAATCACAACCCCTCAACACCCGTGATGGAGTTTAATAGTACAATCACAACCCCTCAACATCACTCATTGGTAGTTGTATAACTCACTAGCGAGAGTACGGGACACATAACACAAGATCCACAAACGGAATTTTAACAACCGTTGTGATCTTACCAAGATCCCCACACGGACTTTTAACCACCTTTGTGATCTTACCAAAATCCTCACATAGATTTTTAACCACCGTTGTGAACTTACCAAGATCAACACATGGACTTTTAACTACCGTTGTGATTTTACCTCTCTCATTAGGATACTTGGATGAAGTTTACGATACAATCACAACCCCTAAACATCTAAGGCGACTTTATTAACTATGCACCCAATCCTATAGTCGGCTAACTATATCTGATTAAAGTAACCAAAAACCACTTACATCACTTGCCAATATAACCATTTTACCACTTTAGTCCACTATTTTTATAAGCATAACTACAATGCCATTTCCACAAGCACCACATGCTTAAAATCATATGCATTCAACACATGCAAGCCAAAGATCACTTACCTAGTGCATCTTTATCACAATGACATTAATAAATCAACATTAAACCATGTCTAAACATGCTTAAAAATAGTAATTAAAACACAACCTTCCCAAGTGCATTTAAAACAAAAACATATCACAATCCAAGAGAGAAATTTCATTCACTTACTCTTGAGCTTAGCTAAGTTGTTTAGACTTAAACTAAGCTCCCGAAAGCTCATTCAAAATGTTTCAAAGCTGGAAAACTCTTTTCCACTCACTGATACACAAAACTATGCTAGCCGACAAGCCTTCCAAGCATCCGAAACCTCCAGCGCCACCTTTATTGCCTCCGGATCATTCTCCCCTGTTTTAAACACATAACGACAGAGGATTAATGCATTACCATGCATTAAAATCACCAAAAACACACTTAAACTCGTTGCTCTACATAAATATAACATTTCGGCTACCAAACACAACCGAAATCACCTCCAAACTCTTCCAAAACACAACCCTACCAAGATCCATCACTTCTAACCATTTCTAAACATCAATTAACATCCAAAATGAACCTAAACTCGTCCTTATACCTCCAGTTATAACATAACACCAAGATCACCCCGAAACTACCATTTTGATAAGCAAAAACTTAGGAAACATAACCTATTCGGGATTGCATTGATCAAACCTCATTTACACATCATTAGACATCCAAGATACATTTAATAACCATTTCAAAACTGAGCCCAAACAATCACCACGAAATTCATCAAGATTTCTTCCAAATCTTGAGTTTTAAGCCAAAATCAAATTCATACCATTAAAAGCATTTATAAAACTTAAATTAAGGATTGATAACTTGAGAATTTTAGTAAAGAAGTGAGTATTTAGAGGAGAAGAATAACCTTACCTCTAAATGTAGATTTCTCCTTGATTTGAGACAATTTTCTTGAAAATCCAATGAGCAAATCAAAAGGATTTGATGTAGAAAGGATTAGGAATCAATTTTTGATTGAATCCTCGTCAATCGAATTGAAATCCAATGGAAAATATGCTGGAGAAAGTTTTAAGAAAAGTTAGTTTTGATTTAATCAAAATGTAGTTTCTCTCCTCATCTAATTAATTAAAACATTAATTAAATCACTTAAATTTAAGAAAAATCATGAGAAATCTTTCTTTGGTAAATTAGCTCCTTAAAGGTTCAAATTTTCAATCCTTACAAAACAGTCACCACTGAACTTTTCAAAAATTGCATTTTAGTCACTATTTCGAAATGTTGCACTTCCAAACCTTATTTTGTAAAATAGATTTCATCATTCTCTTATATATATTAAAAGAGGATTTTTAAATATTTTTCCATATTTTTAAAGCATACCGAACTAGGCTTTCCCTAAAACATCCTTTTATATTCGAACCGAAAATCAGACCGGTCCGGTTTAGACCCTAAACTTCTAAGCCCAAAATTGGGGTGGTACATTTTCAACACATCAAAACAGAAGTTCATTGCATAAAAATGCATCAAAAACTCCAGCACACACAAGAAAACTCGTAGCCCTACTCTAAAGTGACAAAACACTCATCTGAAACAATCGAAAACTCAATCGATTGACCCATAAACCTCAGCCCAACCATTATCCAACTCATCCAACACATTTTAAGCATTAATCAACATCCAAAAACAACTTAAAATCATCCTTATACCTCCAACAACTTGAAATCCTCAAGAACACATCAAAAACTCACCCAAAAACACTCCAAAAACTAAGGATCACAAGGATTTCGGGATCTATATGATTAAGACTCCACATCAACACCAATAACCTTTCAAAGCTCATTTAGAAACAATCTCAAACTAGACACATCAATCAAAATCCGAAAATCACTTTTTAAACCAATTTTTCATCAAGATATCAAGGGTTGATTAATCTAACAACAAAACCTCAATCAAAATCAGTATTATAGAGATAAATATCTTTGGAATTTCATTAAAGAACTTATATTAGAGGGATAGCACGAAAATCACCTCCAATCCTTGCTTCTCCTCTAAGTTGGCAAGATTTGCTTAAAGAAATTTGGAGGAAAATGGAAGAAATCGATGGAGAAATAATAGAAATCATAAGAGGATTTGAGAGAAAAGAAAATCTAGAGATTTGAGAGAAAATGAGAATTGTTTGGCTGAAGTGAAAGAGAGAAATGAAAAGCTCGTAAAAATTTTCATTAACTGATTAACTAACTTTTTAATTAAACCCAATTAAAAGCCTTTTTAATTTTTGATAACATTTAGAACGCATGCCAAATTAGGGCAAATTCATATTTTCCAAGTAGCTCCCTAGAGAATCTAAGATTTTGACTCTTCTTGAAAAACACATTTTTCAAACTTTTAAATCTTTACATTTTGGCCACTTCCCAAAAATGTACACTTTAGAAAAACTAATTTTGTAAAATTGATTTGGTCAACCGCTTAAGCATCATTTGAGGATTTTAGGAATTCTTATCATATTTTTATCATATCTCGAACATCGATCTTCCTAAACAACTTTTTAACGATTCAAACAATCGACACCAGTTCCACCGGCCCGACCCGATTCACCAAAACATCTAATACCAAAACCAGGGCGTTAAAATATTAAACCTTAATTGAGTTAAAAAGACCATCATCGGACCCTATTGAATGATATTGAACCTATATAGTGATTAAATTGAATAAATTGCAAGTTGGAAGGCAAGACTATAATATAACGAGAATTGAGGGACTAATCATGCAATTAGCCCTTCTCCTTATGAATTTCTCACGTTGAAGCACCTGGAGAGCTTCCTTCAATTGAATGAAAGCTATCTCAAATAAAAACTTAATGAAATAGTTAAGCACTAGCTTACCCGATTTTAAGAGAAAGCTAGCGCCTCTCAATCTTTGTCATCCTCATCACTTACCTCCAAGCACACACCTCCATTGGAGAAGTTTTAAGCTTTGCTATTTCTTCGTTCCATAGATATCGAATTGTTTCTATCATTCGGGTAAGCAATAATCCTCAAACAATCATTGGATTCCATAGATATATTAAGTTTAATCTTGAGCTAAGGTTTTGACCATCAATGGATATTTCAGCATTAATGTTTATATTGAAGTCGGACATTGATTTTGATATCGTTGTATTGAATTTGATATCGAAATACCGAACCTATAGTTTTCTTTTGACTTTCTAGCTCAAGAAGTGGAGAAAAAGGTTTCACCGTCTCCATCTCAAGCTAGGAATAAGGGGATGATATGAGAGCCTTGAATGCTTCGGATTGCTAAGGTGAGTGTAGTTGGAGTCTCATGATTAGGCGAAAGGCCTTCCAATATCATTATTCAATGATTTAGATTTCATCGCTAACATTGTTGTTGAAGAAATTGCATTGGATGGTTAATCGGACACTTTGGCAAGTGTTAGTAAGTTGTTATTGAACATTGAACATAGTCATTGTTATTGTAATTGTGCATTGTCATTGATATAGTCATTGTCATCGAATTATTGTATAGAGATCATTGGACATTGATATTGACATTGAACGATGAAATATTAATGATGAGATACATATATTTGTCATTGGTAACATTGTAATCATCAGACGCTGAAATACTATTGATTATTGAAATGGATATGAACATTGGAACTTTGGATTTGAACAGACATTGGATGCAATTGGCATGCCATAGAATTCATGAGCTTAGTGTACGAGTGGACTACGGTCCAAACGCTATGGCCTTTATTGATTTAGCGAGGCGGAGGGATGTGTATTGGTTATCGTTAATTGAACATGTTCATTGTCATGAACAAGTATCCTTTTCCAACGATTGATGATCTTTTTGACCAGTTTCAGTGTGATTCAGTGTTTTCTAAGATTGATCTAAGATTCGGATACTACCAGTTGAAGGTAAAAGATGTAGATGTGCCTAAGACTGTTTTTTGCACAAGGTTCAGGCATTATGAGTTTATGGTGATGCCTTTTGGTTTGACTAATGCCCCTACTGCATTCATGGACATGATGAATCGTGTGTTTCATGAATTCTGAGATAGGTTTGTGGTTATGTTTATCAATGATATTGTAGTGTACTCTCGTACTAAGGAGGATCATGATAACCATTTACGGATTGTGTTACAAGTTTTAATGGAAAATCATCTTTATTCCAAGTTGAGCAAGTGTGAGTTTTGGATTAAGGAAGTTGTTTTCCTTTGTCATGCAGTTTCGGCTGAGGGAATTCGAGTTGATCCTCAAAAGGTTGAAGCGGTTGTTGAGTGTGCAAAAGCTCTACTTTTTACCCCTTATTTAACCCATATTTCTTCTGTATTCAAGCATATTCCATTGCATTTAGGATAGATTTCACATATACACCACAATTATATAAAATGGCATAGTTGCTACTAATTTTGGCTGATTTTGCAAATAGCTACTTTGGCAGACTCAAGGCAGTGAAAAAGAAGGATGCTGACGTGGCCACTATCGTGGCAGCCAATGACGACAACAATTGTGAAGGGAAAAGTGAAGTGGAGCTCGTTAGATAGAGGAAATTAAGTCGGTCTTTCGTGGGTCACTCCTATATTTTTCTGAGCCCTAGATAAGAATGAAGGTCAAGCCCAAAGTTCAAGGAAGAAACCCAAAGCAAGAAAAGAGGAAAAATTAAAGGCATCTACTTAGAAGATTTAATCTTAATTAGAGTTGTACTTTAGTTTGAACTTGTATTCTTACCATATTAGAAAACATGAACCCAAGGCCTATATTAAGGCATGTAATTCGACCTAGGGAAGGATATCTCATTCACTAGAATTCGACCTAGGGAAGGATATCTCATTCTCTAGCCGTCTTCCCTAAAACCCTAGTTGTTTTCCCCTTCTCATCATGTTTTAAACTTCCTATAGGGCTAAGGGTTGATTCTGTAAAGTAGTGGCAAGGATTGTACTGTTTTTAGGAATTTTATGTTCAATAAAATAAACTTCAAGTTTGCTTATTCGTGTTTTCAACATCTTGCAAGAGTATCGGGAGCGCATTTTGAGATCATTTATTTACTTAGTATCGGGAGAGTTAAGTACGAAAGGAATAAGTGTGAGTTCTCCAGATTATGGTTGAACTATCTCGGACCTAGGGATAGGACGAGGTTAAGTGGCTAAGGAAGAATTCAACAACATCGGTATTCATCCTCCAATTCACGCTGGGAGGTATCATCCAAGATATGTTCAACGACAGACTTGGACCTAGGGATAAGACAAGTCAGAGTAAGTGTAATGCCCCGGTTTTGGGCTTAGAAGTTTTTGGTTTTGACCGGTTCGGTCAAAGTGCGGTTCGAATATTAAAAGGTGAAATTAGGAAAGCCTAGTTCGGGTTGCATTAAAAATATGGAAAAATGTCTTAAAATTCTCTTTTAATATATATAAAGGTTTGGTGAAATCAATTTTGTAAAATGAGGTTTGGAAGGGTGACATTTTGGCTAGTGACCAAAATGTAATTTTCAAAAACTGTGAGACTGTTTTAAAAAGGATTGAAACTTTGAATCTTTAAGGAGCTATTTACCCAATGGGAGTTTCTCCAGATTTTTCTAAGATATTAAATGATTAATTAAAGGTTTTTAAATAAAATAAAAGTGGAGGGAAGATATTTTGGCCATAACTAACTTTTCTGTCAAATCTTCCATTTTCATTTTCTCTCATTTTCTCTCAAACCAAACACCTTTTCTCCAGAGCTTTTCTCTCTGATTTTGTCACCTAAATATCTCTTTTCAATTCTCTTTTGATTGCTAATCATCTCCTCATCAAGACCTCACCATTTGCTAATTGGATTTTCAAGATTTTGGTTCCAAAAAGGGAGAAAACTCAAGTTTGGAGGTAAGAACGTCCTTCTCCTCTAAACTCTCAGTTCTTTACTGAAATTCCTAAGTTCTCAATCCTTATATTGTGTTTTATAAAAGGTTTTATGGATGTGATCTTGATCTTGGCTTTTAAATGCAAGATTTGCTTGATTTTGATGAAATTTCGTATGATCTGTTTAAGCAGTGATTTGAGGTGTACTTTTGATGTTAAATGAATGTTAAATTGATAAGGAATTGAGGTTTGATTAATGCAATCCCGAATAGGTTGAATTTCCTAAGTTTAGCTTGTGTTCTTGGTTGTTTTTGGAGTGATCTTGTTGATCTGTTTTGGCTGGAGGTATAAGGATGAGTTGAGATCCATTTTGGATGTTAATTGATGTTTAAGAATGTTTAGTTTTGATGGATCATGGCTGGGTAATGTTGTGGAGTTGTTTGGATGCATTTTCGGTTGTGTTTTGTAGCCGAAAATGGAGTGTGAATGAGAGCAGCGGGTTTAGGTGCTTTCATTGAAGTTATTAATGCATGATGATGCATTAATCCTCTGCTTTAATGTGTATAAAACAGGGGAGTCATCTTTGGATCCAAGTGGTGGTGATCCGGAAGCTTGATTGGTGTTTCGGCAAGTGGCGAAACGGAATCGGTGAGTGGATTTTGGTTTTCAGCTTTGAAACCAGTGTTTTGAAGATTTGGGAGCTTAGTTTAAGTCTAAGCAACTTAGCTAAGCTCAAGAGTAAGTTTTCGGAAAAACTCTCTTGATGATGAACCATGGATTGGTTGTATGCAATGTGGTTGTTTGCATGTTTTAAATCCTGTTTTGAAAGCATATTTAGCATGTTTATTTGCTGAGATTATAAGCCATGTGTTGAAGGATGCTCGAGGTAAGGGATCCTTGTTTTTGAACATTGTTATTAAGTGGTTTGATGCTTAAAAATGCATGATGTCTATGGCTTTGATAAATGCTTTAAAACAGTGAATTATTGTTGTTAATGCTACATATTGGCAAGTGATGGTTAAGGTCACAAAGGTGTTTAAAAGTCCTTGTGTGAGCCTCGTTTATTTAAGAACAACATGGTGGTTAAAAGTCCATGGTTGGTTCTTGGTTAAGATCACCAAGGTGGTTAAAATTCCTTGGGTGAGTCTTGTGTATTTAAGGACAATATGGTGTTTAAAAGTCCATGATTGGTCCTTGGTTAAGGTTACAAAGGTGGTTAAAATTCCTTGTGTAAGCCTTGTTATTTAAGAACATCAAGGTGTTTAAAAGTCCTTGGATGGTTCTTGTTAAGGACACAAAGGTGTTTAAAAGTCCTTGTGTGGTCCTTGCCATGGTGTTTAAAAGTCCATGGGGTTAAGGACACAATGGTGTTTAAAAGTCCATGTGTGGTCCTTGGAAAGTGTAAGATCACAATGGTGTTTAAAAGTCCATGTGTGGATCTTATGTTGAATGTATCACTTGTTGCCAATATGACATGATATGAATTTGAAGCATGTATTGCTTGTTTTAAATGCTTATGAGTATGTGCAAATGATGATTTGGATTTAAGGTTTATAAATGTGTTTTATAAATGCATTATTGTGTGGTTTTAAATGAGCATTCCTCACTAAGCTTTAGCTTACGCTCTCTCTTTTCTTAAACCAATAATGCAGAGCATTAAAGTGCATTGAGGGCAGCAAGGGGGACAAATATCCAAGTGGTGAACAAAGCTCATGTATGGTGAAGATTTCTTAAACACTATTAGCTTTTGGCATTTGGCAATGGGGAACCTATGTAGTTGTTTTGGGAGATGTTTTGGACTCCCTAAGTTGAATTTGTGTTGTTGATAATGTTGCTACATGTAATTGGCCTTTGTGATATGGTTTTGGAATAATGATGCTTGAATGGTTTGCTAAGTAGGAAGCATGCCTATAGATTTGGGGATTTTCATAATTGATGCCCTATTGATGTTTGGTTGATGCAATTATGTTCTTTGTATGTTGAATGACTTGCTGGTAAAGTTTGGTGGCATTTGGAGCATGATTGATAAGACAATTGCATGATAAACCAGCAAATTTTCTGCAATCTGGGCAACCTGTTTCGGAACAGGTGCTACCGTATCGGAACGGGGGCCTGAAATGGCCTGGGCGTTCCGAAACGGGAGGCACTGTTCCGGAACAGTTTGGCCACTGCCAGGCCATGTTTCGGTACCAGTTTCGGAATGGTCCCGCGTTTCGGAACGGGTCTTCCCTGTTCCGAAACACTCGACCGTTGGACACTGAAATTGATGGTTAAATGTTTTGCAATGCTTGTATTTTGGTCCTGAAACTTGTTTATGCAATTGTGTGAGTTTGGAATGTCCTTTTGAGCTGAAATTTGGTAGAGAAGCATGAAACCTGACTAATTTCATATTGGTAACTTTAATTTTGGTTAAGACCTTATAATTTTCGGAATTTACATTTTGGTCCCTAAAGTTGTAATTTGTGCAATTGAGTCTCTGAATGTTCTCTGATTGTTATGATGTTTGAATAGGATTATCTTGTGAACATATCTAGGATTAACGTGCATCTAGACAAGAGTAAAAAGAAAAAAAGGGTCGTTAATCAAGGTTGACTTTCAGGTTGACTTTGGTTTTCCCCGTGTGATCTTCTTAATTCGGGTCAACCGTCTAGGCCGGGTTAAGGGGGTTACATTTGGTGGTATCAGAGCTGAGTTCTCGAGTAATTGGGAATGTTTATATGAATGATTTAAGTATGTATGCTTTGTATGCTTGTTGAGTGAAAGCATGTTGAGTAAATTGTAAATGTGATGCAATTGTGTTGTATGCTGTGGTGAAGCATGTTGTGGGTACCCATTGCCAAATCAAAGCTAATGAAATGATGTTGTTTTTAAGTGAAATGAGCTTGAGTACTTGGATTGCTTACCTTGATAGAGTAATGTACGAGCTGCGGCTCAAAATGAGAATGAGAATGAAGAGAACATTGAAAGTGCAGTTTTACCTCCTCCACCTGGTGGTGTTGGTCGTGAGGGTGAAGGAGCTGGAGCTATAGCTGGTGCTGGGGTCGCTGGACCTGAGGCTGGTCAGGGACAAGCTGTTCCTGACATGACAGTGTTGATACAAGCTATTGGTGGAGCTTTTCAAGCCGCAGTAGCTGGAGCTCGAGGAGCTGGGCATCAGGGAGACGCTGGAGTTAGACTACCCTTGGAACGTCTGCGCAGTCTGGGAGGGACTGAGTTCAGGGGTTTGTCAGCTGAAGGTTCAGAATCTTGGTTAGAGAGTACCAAGAGAATCTTGGGTCAGATGAGTTGCACTGATGTGCAAAAGTTTGGCTGTGTAGTATCCTTGCTACAAGATGATGCATATACGTGGTGGACGACCACAATCTCTGGGATGGCAGAAGCTGATGTAACTTGGACATTCTTTCAGAATGCGTTCAAGAGAAGGTATCTAGCTGTGAGGTACCTAGATGAAAAGAAGAGGGAGTTCATGTCTCTTACCCAGGGGAGCATGTCTGTAGCTGAGTATGAAGTACAGTTTGTTCGACTCAGCCAATACGCACCTGAGCTTGTTCCGGATGAGCGAGAAAGGTGTGAAAGGTTCCGTTATGGTTTAGTGACGGAGGTTAAGATGTTTGTGCTGGCTACCGAGTATAATGATTTTGATGTGCTGGTGGGTCGAGCAAAGGACATTGAGATGAACTTGGGTTTATCTGCTAAGAGTGCTGGGTCAAGTGTTGGTAAGCGAGCTGCTGAATATAGTTCCGGTGGTGGACGGAACAAGAGGGGACGTGATCAGAAGTATCAGTCCTCAGCTAAGCGAGGTGGTGGTGCACCTGCTCGGGGAGGCAATGCTAGAGTTGATCCGAGTGCATGTTGGACATGTGGTTCACGTGGTCATATGAAACGTGATTGTCCTCGAGCTGTGAGGGAAGTGCAAGCTCCTGTTGCGGCAGCTGGTAATGGGTGTTGGAATTGTCGATCTATGGATCATATGAGGCGAGAGTGTCCTATGTTGGCTGGTGGCCAAGTGCGTGCTCCTATTGTTGCTGCACCACAGAGAGGTCGTGGGCGCGGCCGTGGTAATTTCCAGCGGAGAGAGGAAGGTGGTCGGGGAGTGGCCCATGTTGTGGCTATTCAGCCTGCGGGTGGCGGCCAAGCTAGGGTGTATGCTCAGCGGGAGGGAAGGAATGACGCGGATGTGATCGCAGGTACCTTTACTTTGCAATCCTTGTCATTACTTTCCTTGATTGATTCTGGATCTACGCACTCATACATATTGCGTGAGCATGCTGAATTGCTTGGTTTGCCTGTTGAGTCTTTGGATGTTGGTGTGCGTGTCACTAGTTCTTTTGGTGAGACTGTTGTGACTCGAAAGCTTTATAGAAGATGTCCTTTGGTTGTTCAAGGTCATGTTTTTCATGTTGACCTTATGGAGCTGCCTTTCTATGGTTTTGATGTAATCCTTGGTATGGATTGGCTTGCTGAGCATCGTGCTGTTGTGGATTGTGAAAATAAGCGAGTTTCGTTGAAGCTTGCGGATGATTATGAGGTAGTTGTGGTTGGGGAGAATGTGAAGTTTCTTGCCAATGTGGTATCTACGTTGGAGGCGAGCCGGATGCTGAGGCAAGGTTGTGAAGCTTATCTAGCTTTTGTGATGAATCCTAGCTCTAAGGAGTTGCGTGTGCAAGATATCAGGATTGTGAAGGAGTTTCCTGGTGTGTTTCCTGAGGAGTTGCCTGGTTTACCTCCTAATCGCGAGGTGGAGTTTGGGATTGAGCTGTATGAGAATACAACTCCTGTGTCCATTACCCCTTATAGAATGGCACCTAAAGAGTTGAAAGAGCTGAAGACGCAGTTGCAAGAGTTGCTTGATCGTGGGTTCATTCGGCCGAGTGTGTCACCTTGGGGTGCACCGGTTTTGTTTGTGAAGAAGAAGGATGGCACTATGAGAATGTGCATTGATTACCGTCAGCTGAACAAGTTGACTATCAAGAATCGGTATCCTTTGCCGAGAATTGATGATCTCTTTGATCAATTTCGGGGAGCAGCTGTGTTCTCTAAGATTGACTTGAGGTAAGGGTATTACCAGTTGAAGGTGAAGGATGTGGATGTGCCTAAGACAGCTTTCAGGACGAGGTATGGGCATTATGAGTTCCTTGTGATGCCGTTTGGTTTGACAAATGCTCCTGCTGCTTTCATGGACATGATCAATCGTGTGTTTCATGAATACCTGGATAAGTTTGTTGTGGTATTCATTGATGATATCCTCGTGTACTCGCGTACTGAGGAAGAACATGAAGAGCATTTGAGGATTGTTTTGCAAGCTTTGCTGGAGAATCAGCTTTATGCCAAGCTGAGCAAGTGTGAGTTCTGGTTAAGTGAAGTGGTGTTTCTTGGGCATGGGGTTTCTGCCGAGGGGATTCGTGTTGATCCTCAGAAGATTGAGGCGGTGATGAATTGGAAGGTTCCTAAGTCTGTTCATGAGGTTCGTAGTTTCCTTGGTTTGGCGGGATACTACCGGAGGTTTGTGGATGGGTTTTCTAAGATTGTTTCACCTTTGACGAAGCTGTTGCAGAAAGATGTTAAGTATGAGTGGACGGAAGCGAGACAGCAGGCTTTTAAGAAGCTTAAGGCGACTTTAACGGAAGCTCCTATCTTGGTTCAACCTGAATCAGGGAAAGAGTTTGTGGTCTACAGTGATGCGTCCTATGTTGGTTTGGGATGTGTGTTGATGCAAGAGGGTAAGGTGGTGGCTTATGCATCGCGGCAGCTGAAGGTGCATGAGCGCAATTATCCTACGCATGATATTGAGTTGGCTGCGGTGGTTTTTGTGTTGAAGATCTGGAGGCATTATCTGTATGGTGAGAAGTGTACTGTGTACACGGATCACAAGAGTTTGAAGTATCTGATGTCTCAGAAGGAGTTGAATCTTAGGCAGCGACGTTAGGTGGAGTTGCTCAAGGATTATGATTTGACGATCGAGTATCACCCTGGGAAAGCTAATGTTGTAGCGGATGCCTTGAGTAGGAAGGTAGCTGTTGAGTTGAGGGCTATGTTTGCCAGTTTGAGTATTTCGCGCGATGGTGGTCTTGTGGCTGAGTTGCAAGTGAAACCATCTTTGGTTCAGTTGATCAAGGAAAAGCAGTTGCTGGATGATTCCTTGGTACCGCATGTTCAGGATATCGCAGAGGGTAGGCCTTCAGATTTCTGCTTTAATGATGATGGAGTGTTGTGTTTTGGGATTCGGATAGTAGTGCCTAATGATGTTGAGTTGAGGCGTGCTATTTTGACTGAAGGTCATAGTAGTCCTTTTGCTATGCACCCTGGTAGTACTAAGATGTATCGTGATCTTCGTGATGAGTACTATTGGGTGGGTTTAAAGAAGGATGTTTGCAGAGTTTGTGAGCAAGTGCATGGTGTGTCAGCGAGTTAATGCTGAGCATCTGGTTCCTTCAGGGTTGTTGCAACCGTTGAGAATCCCTGAATGGAAGTGAGAAAGGATTACCATGGATTTTGTATCTGGTTTACCCTTGTCACCGTCGAAGAAGAATTCGGTGTGGGCGATTGTGGATCGCCTGACGAAGTGTGCGCATTTCTTGCCTGTGCATACTACGTTTTCTTTGGATAAGCTTGCGGAGCTGTACATTGCTGAGATTGTGCGGCTGCATGGTGTGCCTAAGTCGATTGTGTCGGACAGGGATCCGAGGTTTACATCGCGTTTCTTGCAGTGTTTGCACCAAGCTTTGGGTACAAGGTTGAATTTCAGTACATCTTATCATCCTCAGTCGGATGGTCAGTCCGAGCGTGTTATCCAGATTTTAGAGGATATGTTGAGGTGCTGTGTAATTGAGTTCCAAGGCTCTTGGGAGAAACATTTGCCTTTGGTGGAGTTTGCTTATAACAATAGTTATCAAGCAAGTATTCAAATGGCACCTTATGAGGCTTTGTACGGGAGGAAGTGTAGGACTCCTCTTTGTTGGGCTGAAACGGGTCAGAAGTTGGTTTCGATGCCGGCTTTGTTGAAAGGAACCACCGAGAAGGTGAAGCTCATTTGTGAGCGTTTGAAGGCAGCTTCTGATCGGCAAAAGTCTTACGCGGATTTGAAGCGTAAGGAGATAGAGTATGCGGTAGGTGACCGTGTGTTTTTGAAGGTTTCGCCTTTGAAAAAGGTGATGAGGTTTGGCCGTAAGGGTAAGTTGAGCCCTATGTACATTGCACCATACGAGGTGATTGAGCGTGTGGGTCATGTTGCGTACAAGTTGAGGCTACCTCAAGAGTTGGAGAAGATTCATGATGTGTTTCATGTTTCTATGCTCTGGAAGTATAGATCAGATACTTCGCATGTGATGCCTGTGGAGGAAGTGGAATTGAATCCGGATTTGACCTATGATGAGGAACCGGTGAAGGTTCTGGATTCGGATAGTAAGGTTCTTCGTGGCAAGACCATTGAGTTGGTGAAGGTGTTGTGGAAACACCGTGGTGTTGAGGAAGCCACGTGGGAACGGAAGGATGACATGCTGAAGCAGTTTCCGTATCTCTTTCCTTCAGGTAAATTTCGAGGACGAAATTTCTTAAGGGGGGGAGAGTTGTAACGCCCCGATTTTGTGCTTAGAAGTTTTGGGTTTTGACCGGTTCGGTCAAAGTGCGGTTCGAATATTAAAAGGTGAAATTAGGAAAGCCTAGTTCGGGTTACATTAAAAATATGGAAAAATGTCTTAAAATTCTCTTTTAATATATATAAGGGTTTGGTGAAATCAATTTTGTAAAATGAGGTTTGGAAGGTTGACATTTTGGCTAGTGACCAAAATGTAATTTTCGAAAACTGTGAGACTGTTTTAAAAAGGATTGAAACTTTGAATCTTTAAGGAGCTATTTACCCAATGGGAGTTTCTCCAGATTTTTCTAAGATATTAAATGATTAATTAAAGGTTTTTAAATAAAATAAAAGTGGAGGG
Organism: Hibiscus tridactylites; assembly: GCA_958450335.1. Classification (NCBI taxonomy): domain Eukaryota; kingdom Viridiplantae; phylum Streptophyta; class Magnoliopsida; order Malvales; family Malvaceae; genus Hibiscus; species Hibiscus tridactylites. Next base: position 17,931,053 of record OY288278.1, on the reverse strand, counting down.
AAGATATTTTGGCCATAACTAACTTTTCTCTCAAATCTTCCATTTTCATTTTCTCTCATTTTCTCTCAAACCAAACACCTTTTCTCCAGAGCTTTTCTCTCTGATTTTGTCACCTAAATATCTCTTTTCAATTCTCTTTTGATTGCTAATCATCTCCTCATCAAAACCTCACAATTTGCTAATTGGATTTTCAAGATTTTGGTTCCAAAAAGGGAGAAAACTCAAGTTTGGAGGTAAGAACGTCCTTCTCCTCTAAACTCTCAGTTCTTTAATGAAATTCCTAAGTTCTCAATCCTTAATTTGTGTTTTATAAAAGGTTTTATGGATGTGATCTTGATCTTGGCTTTTAAATGCAAGATTTGCTTGATTTTGATGAAATTTCGTATGATCTATTTAAGCAGTGATTTGAGATGTATTTTTGATGTTAAATGAATGTTAAATTGATAAGGAATTGAGGTTTGATTAATGCAATCCCGAATAGGTTGAATTTCCTAAGTTTAACTTGTGTTCTTGGTTGTTTTTGGAGTGATCTTGTTGATCTGTTTTGGGTGGAGGTATAAGGATGAGTTGAGATCCATTTTGGATGTTAATTGATGTTTAAGAATGTTTAGTTTTGATGGATCATGGTTGGGTAATGTTGTGGAGTTGTTTGGATGCATTTTCGGTTGTGTTTGGTAGCCGAAAATGGAGTGTGAATGAGAGCAGCGGGTTTAGGTGCTTTCATTGAAGTTATTAATGCATGATGATGCATTAATCCTCTGCTTTAATGTGTTTAAAACAGGGGAGTCATCTTTGGATCCAAGTGGTGGTGATCCGGAAGCTTGATTGGTGTTTCGGCAAGTGGCGAAACGGAATCGGTGAGTGGATTTTGGTTTTCAGCTTTGAAACCAGTGTTTTGAAGATTTGGGAGCTTAGTTTAAGTCTAAGCAACTTAGCTAAGCTCAAGAGTAAGTTTTCGGAAAAACTCTCTTGATGATGAACCATGGATTGGTTGTATGCAATGTGGTTGTTTGCATGTTTTAAATCCTGTTTTGAAAGCATATTTAGCATGTTTATTTGCTGAGATTATAAGCCATGTGTTGAAGGATGCTCGAGGTAAGGGATCCTTGTTTTTGAACATTGTTATTAAGTGTTTTGATGCTTAAAAATGCATGATGTCTATGGCTTTGATAAATGCTTTAAAACAGTGAATTATTGTTGTTAATGATGCATATTGGCAAGTGATGGTTAAGGTTACAAAGGTGTTTAAAAGTCCTTGTGTGAGCCTCGTTTATTTAAGAACAACATGGTGGTTAAAAGTCCATGGTTGGTTCTTGGTTAAGATCACCAAGGTGGTTAAAATTCCTTGGGTGAGTCTTGTGTATTTAAGGACAATATGGTGTTTAAAAGTCCATGATTGGTCCTTGGTTAAGGTTACAAAGGTGGTTAAAATTCCTTGTGTAAGCCTTGTTATTTAAGAACATCAAGGTGTTTAAAAGTCCTTGGATGGTTCTTGTTAAGGACACAAAGGTGTTTAAAAGTCCTTGTGTGGTCCTTGCCATGGTGTTTAAAAGTCCATGGGGTTAAGGACACAATGGTGTTTAAAAGTCCATGTGTGGTCCTTGGAAAGTGTAAGATCACAATGGTGTTTAAAAGTCCATGTGTGGTCCTTGGAAAGTGTAAGATCACAATGGTGTTTAAAAGTCCATGTGTGGATCTTATGTTGAATGTATCACTTGTTGCCAATATGACATGATATGAATTTGAAGCATGTATTGCTTGTTTTAAATGCTTATGAGTATGTGCAAATGATGATTTGGATTTAAGGTTTATAAATGTGTTTTATAAATGCATTATTGTGTGGTTTTAAATGAGCATTCCTCACTAAGCTTTAGCTTACGCTCTCTCTTTTCTTAAACCAATAATGCAGAGCATTAAAGTGCATTGAGGGCAGCAAGGGGGACAAATATCCAAGTGGTGAACAAAGCTCATGTATGGTGAAGGTTTCTTAAACACTATTAGCTTTTGGCATTTGGCAATGGAGAACCTATGTAGTTGTTTTGGGAGATGTTTTGCACTCCCTAAGTTGAATTTGTGTTGTTGATAATGTTGGTACATGTAATTGGCCTTTGTGATATGGTTTTGGAATAATGATGCTTGAATGGTTTGCTAAGTAGGAAGCATGCCTATAGATTTGGGGATTTTCATAATTGATGCCCTATTGATGTTTGGTTGATGCAATTATGTTCCTTGTATGTTGAATGACTTGCTGGTAAAGTTTGGTGGCATTTGGAGCATGATTGATAAGCCAATTGCATGATAAACCAGCAAATTTTCTGCAATCTGGGCAACCTGTTTCGGAACAGGTGCTACCGTATCGGAACGGGGGCCTGAAATGGCCTGGGCGTTTCGAAACGGGAGGCACTGTTCCGGAACAGTTTGGCCACTGCCAGGCCATGTTTCGGTACCAGTTTCGGAATGGTCCCGCGTTTCGGAACGGGTCTTCCCTGTTCCGAAAAACTCGACCGTTGGACACTGAAATTGATGGTTAAATGTTTTGCAATGCTTGTATTTTGGTCCTGAAACTTGTTTATGCAATTGTGTGAGTTTGGGATGTCCTTTTGAGCTGAAATTTGGCAGAGAAGCATGAAACCTGACTAATTTCATATTGGTAACTTTAATTTGGGTTAAGACCTTATAATTTTCGGAATTTACATTTTGGTCCCTAAAGTTGTAATTTGTGCAATTGGGTCCCTAAATGTTCTCTGATTGTTATGATATTTGAATAGGATTATCTTGTAAACATATCTAGGATTAACGTGCATCTAGACAAGAGTAAAAAGAAAAAAAAGGGTCGTTAATCAAGGTTGACTTTCGGGTTGACTTTGGGTTTCCCCGTGTGATCTTCTTAATTCGGGTCAACCGTCTAGGCCGGGTTAAGGGGGTTACATTTGGTGGTATCAGAGCTGAGTTCTCGAGTAATTGGGAATGTTTATGTGAATGATTTAAGTATGTATGCTTTGTATGCTTGTTGAGTGAAAGCATGTTGAGTAAATTGTAAATGTGATGCAATTGTGTTGTATGCTGTGGTGAAGCATGTTGTGGGTACCCATTGCCAAATCAAAGCTAATGAAATGATGTTGTTTTTAAGTGAAAATGAGCTTGAGTACTTGGATTGCTTACCTTGCTGGAGTAATGTGTGAGCTGCGGCTCAAAATGAGAATGAGAATAAAGAGAACGTTGAAAGTGCGGTTTTACCTCCTCCACCTGGTGGTGGTGGTGCTGAGGGTGAAGGAGCTTGAGCTGTAGCTGGTGCTGGGGTCGCTGGACCTGAGGCTGGTCAGGGACAAGCTGTTCCTGACATGACAGTGTTGATACAAGCTATTGCTGGAGCTTTTCAAGCCGCAGTAGCTGGAGCTCGAGGAGCTGGGCATCAGGGAGACGCTGGAGTTAAACTACCCTTGGAACGTCTGCGCAGTCTGGGAGGGACTGAGTTCAGCGGTTTGTCAGCTGAAGGTTCAGAATCTTGGTTAGAGAGTACCAAGAGAATCTTGGGTCAGATGAGTTGCACTGATGTGCAAAAGTTGGGCTGTGTAGTATCCTTGCTACAGGATGATGCATATACGTGGTGGACGACCACAATCTCTGGGATGGCAGAAGCTGATGTAACTTGGACATTCTTTCAATATGCGATCAAGAGAAGGTATCTAGGTGTGAGGTACCTAAATGAAAAGAAGAGGGAGTTCATGTCTCTTACCCAGGGGAGCATGTCTGTAGCTGAGTATGAAGTACAGTTTGTTCGACTCAACCAATACGCACCTGAGCTTGTTCCGGATGAGCGAGAAAGGTGTGAAAGGTTTCGTTATGGTTTAGTGACGGAGGTTAAGATGTATGTGCTGGCTACCGAGTATAATGATTTTGATGTGCTGGTGGGTCGAGCAAAGGACATTGAGATGAACTTGGGTTTATCTGCTAAGAGTGCTGGGTCAAGTGCTGGTAAGCGAGCTGCTGAATATAGTTCCGATGGTGGACGGAACAAGAGGGGACGTGATCAGAAGTATCAGTCCTCAGCTAAGCGAGGTGGTGGTGCACCTGCTCGGGGAGGCAATGCTAGAGTTGATCCGAGTGCATGTTGGACATGTGGTTCACGTGGTCATATGAAACGTGATTGTCCTCGAGCAGTGACGGAAGTGCAAGCTCCTATTGCGGCAGCTAGTAATGGGTGCTGGAATTGTGGATCTACGGATCATATGAGGCGAGAGTGTCCTATGTTGGCTGGTGGCCAAGTGCGTGCTCCTATTGTTGCTGCACCACAGAGAGGTCGTGGTCGCGGCCGTGGTAATTTCCAGCGGAGAGAGGAAGGTGGTCGGGGAGTGGCCCATGTTGTGGCTATTCAGCCTGAGGGTGGCGGCCAAGCTAGGGTGTATGCTCAGCGAGAGGGAAGGAATGACGCGGATGTGATCGCAGGTACCTTTACTTTGCAATCCTTGTCATTACTTTCCTTGATTGATTCTGGATCTACGCACTCATACATATTGCGTGAGCATGCTGAATTGCTTGGTTTGCCTGTTGAGTCTTTGGATGTTGGTGTGCGTGTCACTAGTTCTTTTGGTGAGACTGTTGTGACTCGAAAGCTTTATAGAAGATGTCTTTTGGTTGTTCAAGGTCATGTTTTTCATGTTGACCTTATGGAGCTGCCTTTCTATGGTTTTGATGTAATCCTTGGTATGGATTGGCTTGCTGAGCATCGTGCTGTTGTGGATTGTGAAAATAAGCGAGTTTCGTTGAAGCTTGCGGATGATTATGAGGTAGTTGTGGTTGGGGAGAATGTGAAGTTTCTTGCCAATGTGGTATCTACGTTGGAGGCGAGCCGGATGCTGAGGCAAGGTTGTGAAGCTTATCTAGCTTTTGTGATGAATCCTAGCTCTAAGGAGTTGCGTGTGCAAGATATCAGGATTGTGAAGGAGTTTCCTGGTGTGTTTCCTGAGGAGTTGCCTGGTTTACCTCCTAATCGCGAGGTGGAGTTTGGGATTGAGCTGTATGAGAATACAACTCCTGTGTCCATTACCCCTTATAGAATGGCACCTAAAGAGTTGAAAGAGCTGAAGACGCAGTTGCAAGAGTTGCTTGATCGTGGGTTCATTCGGCCGAGTGTGTCACCTTGGGGTACACCGGTTTTGTTTGTGAAGAAGAAGTATGGCACTATGAGAATGTGCATTGATTACCGTCAGCTGAACAAGTTGACTATCAAGAATCGGTATCCTTTGCCGAGAATTGATGATCTCTTTGATAAATTTCGGGGAGCAGCTGTGTTCTCTAAGATTGACTTGAGGTCAGGCTATTACCAGTTGAAGGTGAAGGATGTGGATGTGCCTAAGACAACTTTCAGGACGAGGTATGGGCATTATGAGTTCCTTGTGATGCCGTTTGGTTTGACAAATGCTCCTACTGCTTTCATGGACATGATGAATCGTGTGTTTCATGAATACCTGGATAAGTTTGTTGTGGTATTCATTGATGATATCCTCGTGTACTGAGGAAGAACATGAAGAGCATTTGAGGATTGTTTTGCAAGCTTTGCTGGAGAATTAGCTTTATGCCAAGCTGAGCAAGTGTGAGTTCTGGTTAAGTGAAGTGGTGTTTCTTGGGCATGGGGTTTCTGCCGAGGGGATTCGTGTTGATCCTCAGAAGATTGAGGCGGTGATGAATTGGAAGGTTCCTAAGTCTGTTCATGAGGTTCGTAGTTTCCTTGGTTTGGCGGGATACTACCGGAGGTTTGTGGATGGGTTTTCTATGATTGCTGCACCTTTGACGAAGCTGTTGCAGAAAGATGTTAAGTATGAGTGGACGGAAGCGAGACAGCAGGCTTTTGAGTAGCTTAAGGCGGCTTTGACGCAAGCTCCTATCTTGGTTCAACCTGAATCAGGGAAAGAGTTTGTGGTCTACAGTGATGCGTCCTATGTTGGTTTGGGATGTGTGTTGATGCAAGAGGGTAAGGTGGTGGCTTATGCATCGCGGCAGCTGAAGGTGCATGAGCGCAATTATCCTACGCATGATATTGAGTTGGCTGCGGTGGTTTTTGCGTTGAAGATCTGGAGGCATTATCTGTATGGTGAGAAGTGTACTGTGTACACGGATCACAAGAGTTTGAAGTATTTGATGTCTCAGAAGGAGTTGAATCTTAGGCAGCGACGTTGGGTGGAGTTGCTCAAGGATTATGATTTAACGATCGAGTATCACCCTGGGAAAGCTAATGTTGTAGCGGATGCCTTGAGTAGGAAGGTAGCTGTTGAGTTGAGGGCTATGTTTGCCAGTTTGAGTATTTCGCGCGATGGTGGTCTTGTGGCTGAGTTGCAAGTGAAACCATCTTTGGTTCAGTTGATCAAGGAAAAGCAGTTGCTGGATGATTCCTTGGTACCGCATGTTCAGGATATCGCGGAGGGTAGGCCTTCAGATTTCTGCTTTAATGATGATGGAGTGTTGTGTTTTGGGAGTCGGATAGTAGTGCCTAATGATGTTGAGTTGAGGCGTGCTATTTTGACTGAAGGTCATAGTAGTCCTTTTGCTATGCACCCTGGTAGTACTAAGATGTATCGTGATCTTCGTGATGAGTACTATTGGGTGGGTTTAAAGAAGGATGTTGCAGAGTTTGTGAGCAAGTGCATGGTGTGTCAGCGAGTTAAGGCTGAGCATCTGGTTCCTTCAGGGTTGTTGCAACCGTTGAGAATCCCTGAATTGAAGTGAGAAAGGATTACCATGGATTTTGTATCTGGTTTACCCTTGTCACCGTCGAAGAAGAATTCGGTGTGGGTGATTATGGATCGCCTGACGAAGTGTGTGCATTTCTTGCCTGTGCATACTACGTTTTCTTTGGATAAGCTTGCGGAGCTGTACATTGCTGAGATTGTGCGGCTGCATGGTGTGCCTAAGTCGATTGTGTCGGACAGGGATCCGAGGTTTACATCGCGTTTCTTGCAGTGTTTGCACCAAGCTTTGGGTACAAGGTTGAATTTCAGTACATCTTATCATCCTCAGTCGGATGGTCAGTCTGAGCGTGTTATCCAGATTTTAGAGGATATGTTGAGGTGCTGTGTAATTGAGTTCCAAGGCTCTTGGGAGAAACATTTGCCTTTGGTGGAGTTTGCTTATAACAATAGTTATCAAGCAAGTATTCAAATGGCACCTTATGAGGCTTTGTATGGGATGAAGTGTAGGACTCCTCTTTGTTGGGCTGAAACGGGTCAGAAGTTGGTTTCGATGCCGGCTTTGTTGAAAGGAACCACGTGGGAACGGAAGGATGACGTGCTGAAGCAGTTTCCGTATCTCTTTCCTTCAGGTAAATTTCGAGGACGAAATTTCTCAAGGGGGGGAGAGTTGTAACGCCCCGGTTTTGGTCTTAGAAGTTTTGGGTTTTGACCGGTTCGGTCAAAGTGCGGTTCGAATATTAAAAGGTGAAATTAGGAAATCCTAGTTCGGGTTACATTAAAAATATGGAAAAATGTCTTAAAATTCTCTTTTAATATATATAAGGGTTTGGTGAAATCAATTTTGTAAAATGAGGTTTGGAAGGGTGACATTTTGGCTAGTGACCAAAATGTAATTTTCGAAAACTGTGAGACTGTTTTAAAAAGGATTGAAACTTTGAATCTTTAAGGAGCTATTTACCAAATGGGAGTTTCTCCAGATTTTTCTAAGATATTAAATGATTAATTAAAGGTTTTTAAATAAAATAAAAGTGGAGGGAAGATATTTTGGCCATAACTAACTTTTCTCTCAAATCTTCCATTTTCATTTTCTCTCAAACCAAACACCTTTTCTCCAGAGCTTTTCTCTCTGATTTTGTCACCTAAATATCTCTTTTCAATTCTCTTTTGATTGCTAATCATCTCCTCATCAAAACCTCACCATTTGCTAATTGGATTTTCAAGATTTTGGTTCCAAAAAGGGAGAAAACTCAAGTTTGGAGGTAAGAACGTCCTTCTCCTCTAAACTCTCAGTTCTTTAATGAAATTCCTAAGTTCTCAATCCTTAAATTGTGTTTTATAAAAGGTTTTATGGATGTGATCTTGATCTTGGCTTTTAAATGCAAGATTTGCTTGATTTTGATGAAATTTCGTATGATCTGTTTAAGCAGTGATTTGAGGTGTATTTTTGATGTTAAATGAATGTTAAATTGATAAGGAATTGAGGTTTGATTAATGCAATCCCGAATAGGTTGAATTTCCTAAGTTTAGCTTGTGTTCTTGGTTGTTTTTGGAGTGATCTTGTTGATCTATTTTGGGTGGAGGTATAAGGATGAGTTGAGATCCATTTTGGATGTTAATTGATGTTTAAGAATGTTTAGTTTTGATGGATCATGGCTGGGTAATGTTGTGGAGTTGTTTGGATGCATTTTCGGTTGTGTTTGGTAGCCGAAAATGGAGTGTGAATGAGAGCAGCGGGTTTAGGTGCTTTCATTGAAGCTATTAATGCATGATGATGCATTAATCCTCTGCTTTAAAGTGTTTAAAATAGGGGAGTCATCTTTGGATCCAAGTGGTGGTGATCCGGAAGCTTGATTGGTGTTTCGGCAAGTGGCGAAACGGAATCGGTGAGTGGATTTTGGTTTTCAGCTTTGAAACCAGTGTTTTGAAGATTTGGGAGCTTAGTTTAAGTCTAAGCAACTTAGCTAAGCTCAAGAGTAAGTTTTCGGAAAAACTCTCTTGATGATGAACCATGGATTGGTTGTATGCAATGTGGTTGTTTGCATGTTTTAAATCCTGTTTTGAAAGCATATTTAGCATGTTTATTTGCTGAGATTATAAGCCATGTGTTGAAGGATGCTCGAGGTAAGGGATCCTTGTTTTTTAACATTGTTATTAAGTGGTTTGATGCTTAAAAATGCATGATGTCTATGGCTTTGATAAATGCTTTAAAACATTGAATTATTGTTGTTAATGATGCATATTGGCAAGTGATGGTTAAGGTTACAAAGGTGTTTAAAAGTCCTTGTGTGAGCCTCGTTTATTTAAGAACAACATGGTGGTTAAAAGTCCATGGTTGGTTCTTGGTTAAGATCACCAAGGTGGTTAAAATTCCTTGGGTGAGTCTTGTGTATTTAAGGACAATATGGTGTTTAAAAGTCCATGATTGGTCATTGGTTAAGGTTACAAAGGTGGTTAAAATTCCTTGTGTAAGCCTTGTTATTTAAGAACATCAAGGTGTTTAAAAGTCCTTGGATGGTTCTTGTTAAGGACACAAAGGTGTTTAAAAGTCCTTGTGTGGTTCTTGCCATGGTGTTTAAAAGTCCATGGGGTTAAGGACACAATGGTGTTTAAAAGTCCATGTGTGGTCCTTGGAAAGTGTAAGATCACACTGGTGTTTAAAAGTCCATGTGTGGATCTTATGTTGAATGTATCACTTGTTGCCAATATGACATGATATGAATTTGAAGCATGTATTGCTTGTTTTAAATGCTTATGATGTGCAAATGATGATTTGGATTTAAGGTTTATAAATGTGTTTTATAAATGCATTATTGTATGGTTTTAAATGAGCATTCCTCACTAAGCTTTAGCTTACGCTCTCTCTTTTCTTAAACCAATAATGCAGAGCATTAAAGTGCATTGAGGACAGCAAGGGGGACAAATATCCAAGTGGTGAACAAAGCTCATGTATGGTGAAGGTTTCTTAAACACTATTAGCTTTTGGCATTTGGAAATGGGGAACCTATGTAGTTGTTTTGGGAGATGTTTTGGACTCCCTAAGTTGAATTTGTGTTGTTGATAATGTTGGTACATGTAATTGGCCTTTGTGATATGGTTTTGGAATAATGATGCTTGAATGGTTTGCTAAGTAGGAAGCATGTCTATAGATTTGGGGATTTTCATAATTGATGCCCTATTGATGTTTGGTTGATGCAATTATGTTCCTTGTATGTTGAATGACTTGCTGGTAAAGTTTGGTGGCATTTGGAGCATGATTGATAAGCCAATTGCATGATAAACCAGCAAATTTTCTGTAATCTGGGCAACCTGTTTCGGAACAGGTGCTACCGTATGGGAACGGGGGACTGAAATGGCCTGGGCGTTCCAAAACGGGAGGCACTGTTCCGGAACGGTTTGGCCACTGCCAGGCAATGTTTCGGTACCAGTTTCGGAACGGTCCCGCGTTTCGGAACGGGTCTTCCCTGTTCCGAAACACTCGACCGTTGGACACTGAAATTGATGGTTAAATGTTTTGCAATGCTTTTATTTTTGGTCCTAAAACTTGTTTATGCAATTGTGTGAGTTTGGGATGTCCTTTTGAGCTGAAATTTGGCAGAGAAGCATGAAACCTGACTAATTTCATATTGGTAACTTTAAGTTGGGTTAAGACCTTATAATTTTCGGAATTTACATTTTGGTCCCTAAAGTTGTAATTTGTGCAATTGAGTCCCTGAATGTTCTCTGATTGTTATGATGTTTGAATAGGATTATATTGTGAACATATCTAGGATTAAAGTGCATCTAGACAAGAGTGAAAAGAAAAAAAAAGGGTCGTTAATCAAGGTTGACTTTCGGGTTGACTTTGGTTTTCCCCGTGTGATCTTCTTAATTCGGGTCAACCGTCTAGGCCGGGTTAAGGGGGTTACAGTAAGAATTGTTGCCATGCTTGAAGTACAGAGTTGTGTGATCGCTGCCGCGACAACAACAGACTGCTACTATCGCAGGTGGTGCTGCGACAAGGACGACGACAAAAAATGAATTCTTAACACAATGCAACACCTGCACTACCGAGCAAATCAATACCGGCCTATTTCTTAAACCCTGAAAACTCCATTAATTTATATTCAATATTCTTCAATATTATTCCTTAATCAATTGAACTCTCTTCATTCTCTCTTGTGTAGCAATCCAAGGATAAAGTTATTTCCAGTCCCTGTGGATTCAACATATGATACTTCGTTAATCACTTTACTACTTGCGTCGTGTATACTTGCACTCTATTGCGATAGACTATTTTACACGCAATAAGTTTTTGGTGCCGTTGCCGAGGACTGGAAACATATCTTTACCCTTACTTTTATTGCACCTTTTCTTTTTTTATTTTTATGTTTTTATTGGTATCATTTACCTTGTGCTCTTCACATAGTTTTTCGTTTGCTTATGCGTAGATCTAGACGAGACAAAGAACCTTAGTATAAATTAGACCCTGAAATCGAACGTTCGTGCAATCTTAGGAACCGAGTTCGTCTTTTGATAGCCAGAAACGATTACCTTGAAGAACAGATAGAAGCAATGCATAACGGGGTAAATCGCCCGAGAAATCCTGAAGATCCTGAAGTTCCTCCCCAAGGCGCCTGTGACGGAAGGCTGATGCCGAGGCCGCACGTCGGTCCTACCGTGATTACATGATCAATGATCATGTGGAACTGGAGACAACCCTGCCATACGTGGAAGCTGAAAATTTCGAGCTAAAACATGTGATGTTTAGCATGATTAATTCCGCTGGCCAATTTAGTGGTGCTGCTACAGAGGGTGCCAGCGAACATCTGAAAACGTTACAAGAAATCTGTGGATCGTTTAGATTACGAGGAGTAAATCCAGAGATACTGAGGCTTCGGTTATTTCCTCATTCACTAAGGGACAGAGCGAAAACTTGGTGAAATAAACTAACGACGGGTTCAATACGAACTTGGGCGGATCTCACTCGTGAATTTTTATCTCGTTTTAATCCTCCTCACTTATCTGAGCGATTACGTAATGAAATTGCTACTTTTCAACAGGAAGATGACGAGTTAATGCACAAGGCATGAGAGAGGTTTACCACTCTTTTGTGGAATTGCCCGATGCACGAATTCCTTGTTTGGAATCAAGTCATCAAATTCTACAATGCTACCAACACACACACTCGGATGAGAATAGATTTAGCAGCAGATGGACTGTTGTTGGACAAAGATCCAAACAAGGCCATGGTAGTATTGAAAAACCTAGCAAAGAATGAAGAGCAATTTCCCACAGTGAGGAGAGGTAAATGAGTGCTAGCTGTGAAAGATTATGAAGCCGACAATTCAATAAAGACACAGGTTGCGTACCTCACAAAGGCAGTAGAAAACTTGCTAAAGAAAGATTCAAAGCCTCTCTACTCCGCAGAAGAGGTATGTGAAACTTGTAGTGGGAATCACAGTTCGGAAGACTGCCCGTTATAGCTAGAGGAAGGGATGTATGTTGGAAACTATAACAAGCCGAGAAACTACGACTCCAACAATTACAATCCCAACTGGAGGAAAGACCCCAAGTTCTCCTAGAGTAACCCAAACAACGCACTGAATCCTCAAGTGCAGAACACTCAAATCCGAATAACATGTGAAGGATGTCTGGAAGATTATTGTCCTCCACCTTTTTTCCACAGCGGTTACAAAAGCAGAAACAGGAGTACCAGCACAAAAAGATCTATGATATTTTAAGTAGGTTCACATCAATATACCGTTGTTAGAGGCCATCAACCAGATGCCCGTTTATGCGAAATTTCTCAAGGATGCTATGTCGAAAGATCCAGACTTGGGGAATTCGAAACGGTAAAAATGACGGAAGAATGCATGACTATCTTTCATAGGCATGCACCCTAGAAAAAGAAGGATCATAGGAGTTTCATCATACCGTGCATAATTGGTGACAAATTTGTGGGTAAGGAACTTTTTGATCTAGGTGCTAGTATAAATTTAATGCCAAAATCTGTATTTTAGAAATTAGGTATTAGACGAGCATGGCCCATGACAATTATGCTACAGCTGGCAGATCGCTCTTACGTACAATCATAAGGGAAGATCGAAGATATTATGGTAAGAGTGGATAAGTTTATTTTTCCTATTGACTTTCTTGTTTTAGACTGTGAAGCAGATGAGAACGCACCAATCATCTTGGGGCGACCCTTTCTAGCCACATGCAGATCACTGATTGATGTAGAAAAGGGAGAACTTACGATGAGAGTAAATGATAAGGAGATCAAGCTCAATGTTCTCCAGGCAATTAAACATGATAATGTAGAAGAAGAATGTAAGGCCATCACTATAGTAATCCTTGACCGACCCAACATCAGGCTGAGTTGCCATGACATTAAATTTGGTCATTGCCATAGCAGTCATCTGGAAGACTGTCACGGCAGCAACGACGACAGCAGCTCCTCAGATTCAGACATATCTGAAACTGAAGGTCATGAGGTGGTAAACTGGATAGGCAATCGTTCAGGTAAGTTATTCGAGCCCCTAAACTATACCTCGAATGAACACATAATCCAAAAGCCTTCAACTATAGAACCACATGTTTTAGACCTTAAGCCTTCAACGATAGCTTACATCCAAGGCATCAGTCTGGCACTAAGTATGCACAATTCTCCTAGAGGATGATCATAAGCCGACCATTGATGCTCAAAGACGCTTAAACGACACTATGCGAGAAGTTGTTCGAAAAGAAATTATCAAATGGCTTGACGCTGAGATAATTTATGCCATCTCGGATAGTAAGTGGGTGAGCCCGGTGTAGTGTGTTCCTAAAAAGGGAGGAATAACCATGGTGACCAATGAAGAAAATAAATTAATCCCAACCAGGACTGTGACCGATTGGAGGGTTTGTATGGATTACCGTAAGCTAAACAAAGCTACCCGGAAAGACCATTTTCCCCTACCTTTTATTGATCAAATGCTTGATAGATTTGCGGGAAAACCTTATTATTGTTTTCTTGATGGTTACTCAGGTTATAACCAGATAGCTATTGCACCGAAGGATCAAGAGAAAACGACTTTCACGTGCTCGTACGACACTTATACTTTCCGAAGAATGCCATTTGGACTCTGCAATGCACCAGCAACCTTCAAGAGCTGTATAATGGCGATATTCTCCGACATGGTGGAGGACTTCCTGGAAATATTCAAGGGTGATTTTTTTTGTCTTTGAAGTTAGTTTTGAAGGTTGTTTAGGCAACCTACAGAAGGTGCTCGAAAGATGTGAGAAAGCGAACTTGGTCTTAAACTGAGAAAAATGTCACTTCATGGTGGATGAAGGGATAGTCTTAGGTCACAAGGTAAGTTGTCGCGGCATAGAGGTCGATAGAGCGAAGAGAGAAGTAATTGAAAAGCGGCCGCCACCTACCACAGTCAACAGAATTCCAAGTTTCTTAGGGTATGATGGGTTTTATCGAAGGTTTTTTGCAAATTTTTTGAAGATTACCTAGCCTTTATGTCACCTACTAGAACAGAATCGTCCCTTTGATTTCAATACTGAATGTACTGAGGCATTCAAAATCCTGAAAGAAAAGCCGGTAACAGCCTCAATTGTACAACCACCATACTGGAGTTTGCCATTTGAAATTATGTGTGATGCCAGTAACTATGCTGTAGGGGCAGCACTTGGCAGAGAAAGGACAAGCTATTCAACGTAATATATTACGCTAGCAAAACACTAAACAATGCCCAAGTGAACTACACCACAACAGAAAAGGAACTGTTAGCAGTGGTGTTCTCTATTGACAAGTTCCGCTCGTACATACTTGGGACGAAGGTGGTGGTCCATACAGACCACTCAGCACTGAAGTATATGTTCGCTAAAAAAGATGCAAAACCTAGACTGATACGTTGGATTCTGATGTTGCAAGAGTTTTACATTGAAATCGAGGATAAAAAGGGGCAGAGAACCAAGTTGCAGACCACTTGTCAAGATTAGAGATGGGAAAGAGTCTACCAACAGATAAGACCCACATACTGGAGAATTTCCCTAACGAGCAGTTGTTTGCTGTCACAAGCACTACCGCGACAGCCATGGCGACAGGTAAGTTTTCTAAACTTCCTTGGTATGATGATTTCATTAATTACATAGTTAGCGGAATATTACCTCCTGAACTTAATTATCAAGCAAGGAAGAGGTTCCAAAATGATGTAAAACATTATTTTTGGGACAAACCTCTTCTTTTGAAACGTTGTTCAGATCAAATTATCAGAAGGTGTGTACCACCAGATGAGCAGGAAGTTGTGCTTCACCACTGCCATGATTCACCATATGGAGGACACTTAGGTGGAAACAAAACCGCTGCCAAGGTTTTGCAATCTGGTTTTTATTGGCCCTCGTTGTTCAAAGATGTCCAAGCATTCTACAAAAGTTGTGACAAATGCCAACAGACTGGGAACATCTCAAGAAGACATGAGATGCCACTTAAAAACATCCTCGAAGTCGAAATCTTCGATGTACGGGGGATTGATTTCATGGGACCATTCCCAGCATCATGTGGGAATCTTTACATCCTACTGGCAATGGATTATGTAACCAAATGGGTTGAAGTGATCGCCACACAGGAAAATGATGCCAAGACTATTCAGAGATTTCTGCAAAAAACATTTTCTCCAGGTTTGGCATACCTAAGGCGATCATCAGTGATGGAGACATTTCGACAATAGGGTAATCGTTACAGCCTTAAGGAAATACGGTGTAAAGCACCGCATTGCAACATCATATCACCCACAAACCAATGGACATGCTGAAATATCCAACAAGGAAGTAAAGAACATTCTTGAGAAAATGGTTAAACCTACTCATAAAGATTGATCTTTACACCTCAATGATGCACTCTGGGCCTATAGAACAGTATTTAAGACACCATTGGGAATGTCACCCTACATGCTTATATATGGAAAGACGTGCCATTTACTTTTCGAGATAGAGCACATAGATTTTTGGGCTATCAGGGCAATGAACATGGACTTAGATAAGGCAGGACGGAAAAGGCTACTTGACTTGAACGAAATTGAAGAAATTCGAGCAATGGCCTACAACAATGCAAGAATTTACAAGGACAAAACCAAGAGGTGGCATGACAAGAAATTGCTGCCACGACAGTTCTGTCCAGGGCAGCTTGTGTTGTTATTTAACTCTAGGTTGAAAATTTTCCCAGGGAAGCTTAAATCTAGATGGTCCGACCCATTCCAAGTTTTGGAGGTTTTTCCTCATCGTGCCACCATGATCAAATCCTTAAAAGACGGGCACGGATTTAAAGTCAACAGACAGAGACTAAAGCATTATCAGGGGACTGAAGCCCCAAAGATGCAAGAAGTGGTTACTTTAAGAGATGCCCCTCAAGGCATCCTTAATTTAACTTATTTTTTTATGTATTTTATTTATTTATTAGGAATTTAGAATTATTTAGGAACTATGTTTTTATTTTAATTATTCTCAGGAAATAAAGGAAACAATGAGAAGAGAAGAAGTGAACCAACCCACCATCTCAACAGCAGCTCAAAAAGCCCAACGGAGGAGTCTGTCGTCACAGCCTGTCATCAGCTGCCGCGATAGACGCAGAAAATACAGCTTGTCACCACGTTGTCGCAGTATACACACAAACACGTAACAGACGCAGTGTAGACACGGAAACGCGTGACAGACGTGTCAAAAACCGCATAACAGCCGGCCTCGTTATTCACGTCTGCCCTTACAGCTCCAACGGGCAGAAAAGCATTCATCTATATAAACCCTATTCACTATTCATTTTTCACCTCACTTGTACTCTCTCAACTTGCTTTCTCTCTAGATCTCAATTTTCTTTTATCTTCCATAGCATTGCAACTATGACTACCAGACAAACACGTTGAAGTGCTGCCTCCAGCTCTGCTGCGGCAGCCACCACACATAGCCACAGTGCCATCCCTAACCGTTTTGCCACCACTGACTCCGTCGACAGATATGACCGCTCCTTCCAAAATAGGGAGATGTGGGAAGAAAGAGGGTTTCTTTACACCAAACGCTCGGAAGATCTCGGGCTCAAACTGTTCATTCCAAGAAAATCAAGGAAGTCAAATGGCAGATGTTTTCTGCCCAGCCAGACGAGATGAATGTCACGTTGGTCCGAGAATTTTACGCTATCGTCGACAGCAAGGATACGAAGACCGTGACAGCGCGAGGTAAATAAGTTACTTTTTGAGCCTGCTTACATCAATACCCTCTATGGCATCTATGTCAGCAAAAGGGAGAATGGACACAATAGGTTCATAAAGAGTTTGTTGCCGGCACACTACGATGCTGTGATGGTAGAGGTAACGGAGGAAGGGACAGAGTGGAATACCGACCCCAAGCATTGGTGGATGGTGAAACGCACTAACCTTACTCCCGAGGCTAAACTATGGAACCACTTTGTAAAGAAGAAGATAATACCTTCTTCCCACAATAACACGGTTGACCGACCCAGGTTAGCTCTCGTTCATTCAATTTTAAATGAGAGACCCATAAATGTCGGCCGATATATACGGGAGGGGATTTTCGAATATGCCCTTCGACCGTTGGGACCTCTCGTCTTCCTGTACCTCATAACCGAGATTTGCCAAGGCCACAACGTTCCAGAAATCCCCGAAGATTTTAAGGTCCGAGGAAAGGGATGGACGAAGCGCAACATCTTCAGCTTAATGGAACTTTAAGCAGCCACACCACTCTCCTTTTTCAACCTGTCTGTCGCAGCAGAGGAGCCTGCAGAGCCCACTCAGCCAGAAAATACCGCAGCAACAGCCAACAACAGCAGCCAATCCTGCAGATGCCTCCACTCAAATTCTGACCACACTGAAAAAGATGGAGGAACGGTAGCTCAAAGACTTCACGGTAGCCACAGTACATTTCATTCAAAACAATTTAAATTTTGCAAATGTACAATTTCCTGCTTTCCAAGAGCAATACTTTGCTGCCCCTACCCCTACACCCACTACCACTCCTGCTGCCACACCAAAAACACCATCTGCTACATCCACTCTAACTTCAGCCACGACAGCTGAAAGACGACAGCAACACTGCCACTGCCTCTGCCAGAGGAGAGAAACGAAAGGAGCCGCTGCCTGAACTTGATGACGACTACTTCGTCGGGTTCTCTTCATCCTCTATCTGGCTAGACTCTGACGGAGAGCCATCTGTTGCTAGAAACCATTCCAAGGAGTTCACTCCTGTGAAAAGGCATAAGCCCAACACTGGTGAAGGACCATCTGACCATGGCAAGTCTGCCAGTAGCAGTAGCAACAACAGCTCATCATATGAGGTACAAGTGTTGGAAAAGCAACCTCAGATCTCACCCACTAGTATCCACCCCCCAAGGGAAGCAAAGAAGAAACTGCCTCCGCCTCTCCGAGCACTCTGTCATCATCAACAATGAAGGTCAATGCCCGCCGGCAACTACAGATTAGCAGCAGTAGCAATGACGACAGCTTTTGAAATTAAGTCCCTATCTTATTTTGTTGTCTTACTGTTTTATTATTATTGTGATGTATTTTGTTTTTATTTTTTTCATCTTTGTCATCATGCATTGAGGGCAATGCAACCCTCGAGTTTGGGGGTGGCATTCCTCCAGTAATATGAAGTGTCTTTTAGGTTTTCAAATTGTGTCTAAGTGTTAATTATTATTTAAGTTTATTTTTTTGTCAAAAAATGGCTTAATCCTTTGAACTTAACTTACCCGTCGTGATAAACTCTGTCATGGCAGTACCTTTATGATATTTTTAGGAAAATTTTAGAGCCTTACTATAGTTCTGATCTTAAAACACCCTTTGTGACTCTTATACTATCCAGACTTCTCTTAGTAAACTAGAATAGGAAAAACTTAAACACTTGAGTTGCCCCTAGAGGTGCCTAACATTGGCTCTAGGAAAAGAAGTTAAGAAAAGTTAGACTCAATTCACCTAGAGGTGCCCGAAACCGGCTCTAGGAAGTTAGCTAGAGGTGCCTAAAACAGGCTCTAGTCAAACTTAAATTAAGAAAAGAGAACCGCGTCTAAGAAAAACTAAAGGAGCCTAAGAATTGCCTTCAAGAAAATGAAAGTTGGCATAAAAATTCAAGTGATGGGCTTATATGATCTAGTGAACCAAGGGAGTCTAGGCATATAATTGTTCACAAAACATGCACACACTACACGAGAATTATAGCAAGGTACAGATAAATCCAGAAATATCCAACTAGATGTTGTTCACGAACGGGCATGAATGGTAGGTTAGGAAAAGTCCACTTATGTAAGCCAACCAAAAAGTTTCTTTTTAATTTTAGTTAGTTAGGTCATAATTGCTTGAGGACAAGAAAGAACTTGAGTTAGGGTGTGTTGAGTGTGCAAAAGTTCTAGTTTGTATCCCTTATTTAACCCATATCTCCACTGCATTGAAGCATATTTCATTGCATTTAGGATAGATTTCACATATACATCACAATTATATAAAATGGAACAGTTGCTACTAATTTTGGTTGATTTTGCAGGTAGCTGCTGTGGCAGACTCAAGGCAGTGAAGAAGCAGAGCTGGAACACATGAAAGGAGTCAAGAAGAAGGATGTTGACGTGGCCACTGTCGTGGCAGCTAATGACGTTAGCAATGGTGAAGGGAAAATGAAGTGGAGCTCGACAGATGGAGGAAATTAAGCCGGTCTGTCGTGGGCCACTCCTATATTTTTATGAGACCTGGATCAGAATGAAGGTCAAGCCTAAAGTTCAAGGAAGAAACCCAAAGCAAGAAAAGAGGACGAATTAAAGGCATCTACTCAGAAGATTAAATATTAATTAGAGTTGTACTTTAGTTTGAACTTGTATTCTTACCTTATTAGAAAACTTGAACCCAAGGCCTATATAAAGGCATGTAATTCAACCTAGGGAATGATATCTCATTCTCTAACCGTCTTCCCCAAACCCTAGTCGTTTTCCCCATTCTCATCATGTTCTAAACTTCCCATAGGGTTAAGGGTTGATTCTGTAAAGTAGTTGCTAGGATTATACTGTTTTTAGGAATTTTTTGTTCAATAAAAAACATCAAGTTTGCTTACTCTGGTTTTCAACATCTTACAAGAGTATCGGGAGAGCATTGTGAGATCATTTATTTACTTAATATCGGGAGAGTTAAGAATACAAAAGGAATAAGTGCGAGTTCTCCAGTTTATGGTTGAAATATCTCGGACCTAGGGATAGGACGAGGTTAAGTGGATAAGGAAAAATTCAACAACATCGATGTTCATCATTCGATTCACGCTGGGAGGTATCATCCAAGACGCGCTCATAGACAAACATGGACCTAGGGATAAGACAAGTCACAGCAGGGATTCTTGTCAAGCTTGAAGTACATAGTTGTGTGATCGCTACCGGGACAACAACAGACTACTACCGCCGCAGGTGCTGCCGCGACAGAGACGACGACAGAACATGAATTCTTAACACAGTGCAACACATGCACTACCGAGCAAATCAATAACGGCCTATTTCTTAAACCCTGAAAACTTCGTTATTTATATTCAATATTCTTCAATATTATTCCTTAATCAATTGAACTCTTTTCTTTCTCTCTTGTGCAACAATCCAAGGATAAAGCTATTTCCAGTCCTTGTGGATTCGACATCCGATACTTCGTGTATCACTTTACAACTTGCGTCGTGTACACTTGCACTCTATTGCGATAAACTATTTTACACGCAACAGCGGTGATGAGATGGAATTCACTTAAGATAGTTCATGAGGTGCGTAGTTTCCTTGGTTTGGCGGGATACTACCGTAGTTTTGTGGATGATTTTCCAAGATTGATGCTTCTATGACAAAGTTGTTGCAAAATTATGTAAAGATCGAATGGACGGAGGTTCAACATGTAACCCCCTTAACCCGGCCTAGACGATTGACCCGAATTAAGAAAGTCACACGGGGAAAACCAAAGTCAACCCGAAAGTCAACCTTGATTAACGACCCCTTTTTTTTCTTTTTAAACTTGTCTAGATGCACATTAACCCTAGTTATGACCACTCAAACATCATGCTCGAAGATCATAAACATCAGAGATCAAACAGGGACCCAATTGAACAATTTACAACTTTAGGGACCAAATTGTAAAATCTGTAAATTATGAGGTCTTAACCCAAATTAATGTTACCAACTTGTAATTAGTCAAGTTTCATGATTCTCTGTCAAATTTCAGCTCAAACGGACATCTCAAACTCAAACAATTGCACAAACAAGTTTCAGGACCAAAATGCAAACATTCCAAAACATATAACTGCCAGTATCAGCCCCCAACGACCGGGTGTTCCGAAACAGGGAGAGCCTGTTTCGAAACGCGGGGCCGTTCCGCAATGTGTTCCGAAACGAGGGCAGGCAGAGGGCTTTCCGTTTCGGAACGAGGTCTTCCGTTTCGGACGCCTTGGCCATTACAGGGCACCCGTTCCGAAACGGCAGCTACCGTTCCGATACGGCCGGCACAGAATGCAGAAATTTGCTTGCTAAAACACACAATTGACCAACCAAACAAGCTCCAATTGCCACCAAACTTTAACAGCAAGCAATTCAACATACAAGAGACATATTTGCATCAACAATTCATCATAATATCTTCATATAAGAAAAGCCCCAAATCTTAAGCATGCTTCCTACACAAGCTAACCATTCATGCACTAAACCTCCAAAATCATACACATAATGGCCAATTACAAAACCAGCATATTAACAACATTAAGTAAAACTTAGGGAGTTCAAGACATCTCCCAAAACATCCTTAATGGTCCCCCATTGCCAAATGCCAAAAGCTAAAAGTGTTTAGGAAAACCTTCCCATACTTGAGCTTAATTTCCACTTGATTGCTTGCCTTCCTTGCTGCCCTCAATGCACCTTAATGCTCTGCATTATTGTTTAAGAAAAGAGAGAGAGCGTAAGCAAAAGCTTAGTGAGGAATGCTCATTTTAAACCATACAATAATGCATTTATAAAACTCATTTATAAACCATGCTTCAAGCAACATTAACCATGTTCATAAACATTTCAAAACAAGCATCTCATGCTTCAAATACCATTAATCATGCTCATAACATTTCAACAAGCATCTCATGCTTCATACTCATAACAAGTCATATTGGCAACAAGTGACACATTTCACATAAGATCCACACATGGACTTTTAAACACCATTGTGATCTTATCCCCATGGACTTTTAAACACCATGGACCCATGGACTTTTAAACACCATGGCAAGGACCACACAAGGACTTTTAACCACCTTTGTGTCCTTAACAAGAATCATCCAAGGACTTTTAAACACCTTGATGTTCTTAAGTAACCAAGGCTTTCCAAGGAATTTTAACCACCTTGAGCCTTAACCAAGAACCAACCATGGACTTTTAAACACCATGTTGTTCTTAAACTTTCCAAGATCCACACAAGGACTTTTAACCACCTTTGTGATCTTAACCAAGAACCATCCAAGGACTTTTAACCACCTTGATGTTCTTAAATATACAAGGCTCACACAAGGACTTTTAACCACCTTTGTGACCTTAACATCACTTGCCAATATGCATCATTATCATCAATATAACCACTGTTTTAAAGCATTAAACCAAGCCATAAACATCATGCATCTTTAAGCATTAAACCACATTTAAACAATGTTCAAAAACAAGGAACTCCTACCTTGAGCTTCCTTCAACACATGGCTTAAAATCTCAGCAAATAAACATGCTAGATATGCTTTCAAAACAGATTTAAAATCATGCAAACAACACATTGCATACAACCAAAAACCATGGCCATCACCAAAAGAGGATTTTAGAACATTTTTCCATATTTTTAATGCAACCCGAACTAGGCTTTCCTAATTTCACCTTTTTATATTCGAACAGCACTTTGACCGAACCGGTCAACGCCCAAAACTTCTAAGCCCAAAACCGGGGCGTTACAACTCTCCCCCCCTTAAGAAATTTCGTCCCCGAAATTTACCTGAAGGAAAGAGATAAGGAAACTGCTTCAGCATGTCATCCTTTCGCTCCCACGTGGCTTCTTCAACACCACGGTGCTTCCACAACACCTTCACCAACTCAATGGTCTTGCCACGAAGAACTTTGTCATCTGAATCCAGAACCTTCACCGGTTCCTCATCATAGGTCAAACCCGGATTCAATTCCACTTCCTCCACAGGTATCACATGCGAAGGATCAGATCTATACTTCCGGAGCATAGAAACGTGAAACACATCATGAATCTTCTCCAACTCTTAAGGTAACCTCAACCTGTACGCAACAGGACCCACACGCTCGACCACCTCATAAGGTCCAATATACCTAGGGCTCAACTTACCCTTCCGGCCAAACCTCATCACCTTTTTCCAAGGCGAAACCTTCAAGAACACACGGTCACCCACCGCATACTCAATTTCCTTACGCTTCAAATCCACGTAAGACTTCTGCCGATCAGAGGCTACCTTCAACCGCTCACAAATGAGCTTCACCTTCTCGGTGGTTCCTTTCAACAAAGCCGGCATCGAAACCAACTTTTGACCCGTTTCAGCCCAACAAAGAGGAGTCCTACACTTCCTCCCATACAAAGCCTCATAAGGTGCCATTTGAATACTCGCCTGATAACTATTGTTATAAGCAAACTCCACCAAAGGCAAATGCTTCTCCCAAGAGCCCTGAAACTCAGTCACGCAGCACCTCAACATATCCTCCAAAATCTGAATAACACGCTCTGACTGACCATCCGACTGAGGATGATAGGATGTACTGAAATTCAACCTTGTACCCAAAGCTTGATGCAAACACTGCCAGAAACGCGATGTGAACCTCAGATCCCTATCCGACACAATCGACTTAGGCACACCATGCAGCCGCACAACCTCAGCAATGTACAACCCCGCAAGCTTATCCAAGGAAAACGTAGTATGCACAGGCAAGAAATGCGCACACTTCGTCAGGCGATCCACAATCACCCACACCGAATTCTTCTTCGATGGTGACAAAGGTAAACCAGATACAAAATCCATGGTAACCCTTTCCCACATCCACTAAGGGATTCTCAACGGTTGCAACAACCTTGAAGGAACCTGATGCTCAGCCTTAACTCGCTGACACACCATACACTTGCTTACAAACTCCGCAACATCCTTTTTCAAACCCACCCAATAGTACTCATCTCGAAGATCACGATACATCTTAGTACTACCAGGGTGCATATCAAAAGGACTACTATGACCTTCAGTCAGAATAGCACGCCTCAACTCAGCATCATTGGGCACTACTATTCGACTTCCAAAACACAACACACCATCATCATTAAAACAGAAATCTGAAGGCCTACCCTCCGCGATATCCTGTACATGAGACACCAAGGAATCATCCAGCAACTGCTTTTCCTTGATCAACTGAACCAAAGATGGTTTCACTTGCAACTCAGCCACAAGACCACCATCACGCGAAATACTCAGACTGGCAAACATAGCCCTCAGCTCAACAGCTACCTTCCTACTCAAGGCATCCGCAACAAGATTAGCCTTTCCAGGATGGTAGTCAATCGTCAGGTCATAATCCTTGAGCAACTCCAACCAACGACGCTGCCTGAGATTCAACTCCTTCTTAGACATCAGATACCTCAAACTCTTGTGATCCGTGTACACAGTACACTTCTCACCATACAGATAATGTCTCTAGATCTTCAGAGCAAAAACCACTGCAGCCAACTCAATATCATGCGTAGGATAGTTGCGCTCATGCACCTTCAACTGCCGCGATGCATAAGCCACAACCTTACCCTCTTGCATCAGCACACACCCCAAACCAACATAGGACGCATCACTATAGACCACAAACTCTTTCCCTGATTCAGGCTGAACCAAGATAGGAGCTTGCGTCAAAGCCGCCTGAAGCTTCTCAAAAGCCTGTTGTCTCGCTTCCGTCCATTCATACTTAACATCCTTTTGCAACAACTTTGTCAAAGGTGCCGCAATCTTAGAAAAACCATCCACAAACCTACGGTAGTATCCTGACAAACCAAGGAAATTACGAACCTCATGAACAGACTTAGGAACCTTCCAGTTCATGACCGCCTCAATCTTCTGAGGATCAACACGAATCCCCTCAGCAGAAACTACATGCCCAAGAAACACCACCTCCTTAAGCCAGAACTCACACTTGCTCAACTTAGCATAAAGCTGATTCTCCAACAAAGCTTGCAGCACAATCCTCAAATGCACTTCATGCTCCTCCTCAGTACGCGAGTACACGAGGATATCATCAATGAACACCACAACGAACTTGTCCAGATATTCTTGAAACACACGATTCATCATGTCCATGAAAGCAGCAGGAGCATTTGTCAAACCAAACGGCATCACAAGGAACTCATAATGCTCATACCTTGTCCTGAAAGCTGTCTTAGGTACATCCACATCCTTCACCTTCAACTGGTAATACCCTGACCTCAAGTCAATCTTAGAGAACACAGCTGCTCCCCGAAATTGATCAAAGAGATCATCAATTCTCGGCAAAGGATACCGATTCTTTATAGTCAACTTGTTCAGCTGACGGTAATCAATGCACATTCTCATAGTGCCATCCTTCTTCTTCACAAATAAGACCAGTGCACCCCAAGGTGACACACTCGGCCGGATGAAACCACGATCAAGCAACTCTTGCAACTGCGTCTTCAGCTCCTTCAGCTCCTTAGGTGCCATTCTATAAGGGGTAATGGACACAGGAGTTGTATTCTCATACAGCTCAATTCCAAACTCCACCTCACGATTAGGAGGTAAACCAGGCAACTCCTCAGGAAATACACCAGGAAACTCCTTCACAACTCTGATATCTTGCACCCGCAACTCCTTGGAGCTAGGATTCATCACAAAAGCTAGATAAGCCTCACAACCTTGCCTCAGCATCCTGCTCGCCTCCAAGGTAGACACCACATTGGCAAGAAACTTCACATTCTCACCAACCACAACAACTTCATAATCATCTGCAAGCCTCAGCGAAACTCGCTCATTTTCACAATGCACAACAGCACGATGCTCAGCAAGCCAATCCATACCAAGGATTACATCAAAACCATAGAAAGGCAACTCCATAAGGTCAACATGAAAAACATGTTCTTGAACAACCAAAGGACACCTTCTATACAGCTTTCGAGTCACAACAGTCTCACCAAAAGAACTAGTGACACGAACACCAACATCCAAAGACTCAACAAGCAAACCAAGCAATTCAGCATGCTCACGCAAAATGTATGAATGCGTAGATCAGGAATCTATCAAGGAAAGTAATGACAAGGATTGCAAAGTGAAAGTACCTGCAATCACATCCGCGTCATTCCTCCCCTCCCGCTGAGCATACACCCTAGCTTGACCACCACCCTCAGGCTGAATAGCCACAACATGGGCCACTCCATGACCACCTTCCTCTCTCCGCTGGAAGTTACCACGGCCGCGCCCACGACCTCTCTGCGGTGCAGCAAGAACAGGAGCACACACTTGGCCACCAGCCAACATAGGACACTCTCGCCTCAAATGATCCGCAGATCCACAGTTCCAGCACCCGTTACCAGCTGCTGCAACAGGAGCTTGCACCTCTCTCACAACACGAGGACAATCACGCTTCATATGACCACGTGAACCACAAATCCAACAAGCACTCGGATCAGCTCTGACATTACCACCCCGAGCAGGTGCACCACCTCCTCGCTTAGCCGAGGACTGATACTTCTGGTCACGTCCCCTCTTGTTCCGTCCACCACCGGAACTAAACTCGGCAGCTCGCTTACCAGCACTAGGACCAGCACTCTTAGCAGACAAACCCAAGTTCATCTCAATATCCTTAGCTCGGCCCACCAACACATCAAAATCCTCATACTCGGTGGCCAACACATACATCTTCACGTCCGTCACTAAACCATAACGGAACCTTTTGCACCTCGCCCGCTCATCAGGTACCAACTCAGGTGCGTATTGACTGAGTCTAACAAACTGAACTTCATACTCAGCCACCGTCATGCTCCCCTGGGTAAGAGACATGAACTTTCGCTTCTTTTCATCTAGGTACCTTACACCAAGATACCTCCTCTTAAACACATTCTGAAAGAATGTCCAAGTTACATCAGCATCAGCCATCCCAACAATAGTGGTTGTCCACCACGTATAAGCATCATCCTGTAGTAAAGATACTACACAACCCAGCTTTTGCACATCAGTGCAACTCATCTGACCCAAGATCCTCTTGGTACTCTCCATCCAGGATTCAGAACCCTCAGCAGACAAACCCCTGAACTCAGTCCCACCAAGACTGCGTAAGCGCTCCAAGGCTAGTCTAACACCAGCATCTCCCTGATGCCCAGCTCCTTGGGCTCCAGCTACTGCCGCTGGAAAAGCACCAGCAATAGCTTGTACCAACATCGTCATGTCAGGCATAGCTTGCCCCTGACCAACCTCAGGTCCAGCAGCTCCAGCACCAGCTGCAGCTTCAGCTCTTTCACCCTCAGCACCACCACCACCAGGTGGAGGAGGAGGTAACACTGCGCTTCCTGCATTCTCCTCATTCTCATTCTCATTCGGAGCCGTAGCTCGCACATTACTCCTCAACTCTCTACGAGGGGCCATACTCTAACCATGCAATCACAATACAAATAAACAAAGTCAGGTCCAGCAAGGTAAGCAATCCAAGTACTCAAGCTCATTTTCATTTAAAATCAACATCATTTCTTTAGCTTTGATTTGGCAATGGGTACCCACAACATGCTTTACCACAACATACAACTCAATTGCACCAAAATCATAAGCCACTCAACATGCCTTCACCCAACAAGCATACATAGCATACATACTTCAATCATGAACACATTCATTCCCAATTACTCGAGAACTTGGCTCTGATACCACCAAATGTAACCCCCTTAACCCGGCCTAGACGGTTGACCCGAATTAAGAAAGTCACACGGGGAAAACCAAAGTCAACCCGAAAGTCAACCTTGATTAACGACCCTTTTTTTTCTTTTTAAACTTGTCTAGATGCACATTAACCCTAGTTATGACCACTCAAACATCATGCTTGAAGATCATAAACATCAGAGATCAAACAGGGACCCAATTGAACAATTTACAACTTTAGGGACCAAATTGTAAAATCTGTAAATTATGAGGTCTTAACCCAAATTAATGTTACCAACTTGTAATTAGTCAAGTTTCATGCTTCTCTGTCAAATTTCAGCTCAAACGGACATCTCAAACTCAAACAATTGCACAAACAAGTTTCAGGACCAAAATGCAAACATTCCAAAACATATAACTGCCAGTGTCAGCCCCCAACGACCGGGTGTTCCGAAACAAGGAGAGCCTGTTTCGAAACGCGGGGCCGTTCCGCAACGTGTTCCGAAACGAGGGCAGGCAGAGGGCTTTCCGTTTCGGAACGGGGTCTTCCGTTTCGGACGCCTTGGCCATTACAGGGCACCCGTTCCGAAACGGCAGCTACCGTTCCGATACGGCCTGCACAGAATGCAGAAATTTGCTTGCTTAAACACACAATTGACCAACCAAACAAGCTCCAATTGCCACCAAACTTTAACAGCAAGAAATTCAACATACAAGAGACATATTTGCATCAACAATTCATCATAATATCTTCATATAAGAAAAGCCCCAAATCTTAAGCATGCTTCTTACACAAGCTAACCATTCATGCACTAAACCTCCAAAATCAAACACATAATGGCCAATTACAAAACCAGCATATTAACAACATTAAGTAAAACTTAGGGAGTTCAAGACATCTCCCAAAACATCCTTAATGGTCCCCCATTGCCAAATGCCAAAAGCTAAAAGTGTTTAGGAAAACCTTCCCATACTTGAGCTTAATTTCCACTTGATTGCTTGCCTTCCTTGCTGCCCTCAATGCACCTTAATGCTCTGCATTATTGTTTAAGAAGAGAGAGAGAGCGTAAGCAAAAGCTTAGTGAGGAATGCTCATTTTAAACCATACAATAATGCATTTATAAAACTCATTTATAAACCATGCTTCAAGCAACATTAACCATGTTCATAAACATTTCAAAACAAGCATCTCATGCTTCAAATACCATTAATCATGCTCATAACATTTCAACAAGCATCTCATGCTTCATACTCATAACAAGTCATATTGGCAACAAGTGACACATTTCACATAAGATCCACACATGGACTTTTAAACACCATTGTGATCTTATCCCCATGGACTTTTAAACACCATGGACCCATGGACTTTTAAACACCATGGCAAGGACCACACAAGGACTTTTAACCACCTTTGTGTCCTTAACAAGAATCATCCAAGGACTTTTAAACACCTTGATGTTCTTAAGTAACCAAGGCTTTCCAAGGAATTTTAACCACCTTGAGCCTTAACCAAGAACCAACCATGGACTTTTAAACACCATGTTGTTCTTAAACTTTCCAAGATCCACACAAGGACTTTTAACCACCTTTGTGATCTTAACCAAGAACCATCCAAGGACTTTTAACCACCTTGATGTTCTTAAATATACAAGGCTCACACAAGGACTTTTAACCACCTTTGTGACCTTAACATCACTTGCCAATATGCATCATTATCATCAATATAACCACTGTTTTAAAGCATTAAACCAAGCCATAAACATCATGCATCTTTAAGCATTAAACCACATTTAAACAATGCTCAAAAACAAGGAACTCCTACCTTGAGCTTCCTTCAACACATGGCTTAAAATCTCAGCAAATAAACATGCTAGATATGCTTTCAAAACAGATTTAAAATCATGCAAACAACACATTGCATACAACCAAAAACCATGGCCATCACCAAGAGAGTTTTTCCGAAAACTTACTCTTGAGTTTAGTTAAGTTGCTTAGACTTAAACTAAACTCCCAAACCTCCAAAACACTGGTTTCAAAGCCGAAAACCAAATTCCACTCACCGATTCCGTTTCGCCTCTTTGCCGAAACACAAATCAAGCTTCCGGATCACCACCACTTGGATCCAAAGATGACTCCCCTGTTTTAAACACATCAAAGCAGAGGATTAATGCATCACCATGCATTAATAGCTTCAATGAAAGCACCTAAACTCGCTGCTCTCATCCACACTCCATTTTCGGCCACCAAACACAACCGAAAATGCATCCAAACAACTCCTCAACAAAGCCCAGCCATAAACCATCAAATCTAAACATCCTTTAACATCATTTAACATCTAAAAAGAACCTAATAACATCCTTATTCCTCCAGCAACATCAGATCCACAAAAACACCCCAAAAACAACCAAGAACCACAAGCTAAACTTAGGAAATTCAACCTATCCGGGATTGCATTAATTAAAACTCAATTCCTTATCAAATTAACATTCATTTAACATCAAAAACACACTTCAAATCACTGCTTTAACAGATCAAACGAAAACTCATCAAAATTCACCAAATCTTGCATTTTAAGCCAAGATCCATTACACAACTTTAAAACCATTTATAAATCATCAATTAAGGATTGAGAACTTAGGAATTTCAGTAAAGAACTGAGAGTTTAGAGGAGAAGGACGTTCTTACCTCCAAACCTGAGTTTCTCCTCTTTTAGAACCAAAAAGCTTGAAGAATCAAGTAGCAAATGGTGAGGTTTTGTTGATGAGATGATTAGCAATCAAAAGAGAATTGAAAAGAGATGTTTAGGTGACAAAATTAGAAGAAAAACTCTGGAGAGAAAGTGTTTGGGTTGAGAGAAAATGAGAGAAAAGGAAAATGAGATTTTAGGAAAATTAGTTAGAAATAACTTCCCTCCACTTTCCATATGTTTAAAAATCAGAATTGTATCATTAAATATCTTAGAAAAATCTGGAGAAACTCCCTTTGGGTAAATAGCTCCTTAAAGATTCAAAGTTTCAATCCTTTTTAAAACAGTCACGCAATTTTCAAAAATTACATTTTGGTCACTAGCCAAAATGTCACCCTTCCAAACCTCATTTTGTAAAATTGATTTCACAGTTCACTTATATATATTAAAAGAGGATTTTAGAACATTTTTCCATATTTTTAATGCAACCCGAACTAGGCTTTCCTAATTTCACCTTTTTATATTCGAACAGCACTTTGACCGAACCGGTCAACGCCCAAAACTTCTAAGCCCAAAACCGGGGCGTTACACAACAACAAGCATTTGAGAAGTTGAAAGAACCATTGACGCAAGCTACTATCTTGATTCAACATGAATCGGGAAAAGAATTTGTAGTTTTAGTGATGCATCCTATGCTTGTTTGGAATGTGTGTTTATTCAATAAGGTAGGGTAGTAGCTTATATATCTCGGAAATTGAAAGTTCACGAGCGCAACTATCCTACACATGACATTGAGTTAGTTGCGGTAGTGTTTGCCTTGAAGATCTGGAGGCATTTCCTTTATGGTGAAAAGTGTACGGTGTATACGGACCACAAAAGTTTGAAATACTTGACGTCATAGAGGGAATTGAATCTTATACAATGATGGTGGCTTGAGTTGCTTAAAGATTATGACTTGACGATCGAGTATCATCCAGCGAAGGCCAATGTCGTAGCTGATGCCTTGAGTAGGAAGGTAGCGGTGGAGTTAAAGATGATGTTTGTTCGGCTGAGTGTATCGTCAAGTGAAACCCTCGTTGGTAGAGTTGATTATGGAAAAGCAGTTGTTAGATGATTTGTTGGTACCACATGTTCAGGATATTGCAGAAGGAAATTCAACAGACTTTTGTTTCAATGATAATGGTGTTATGTGCATTAAAAGTTGAATAGTTGTGCCGGAGGATGGTGAGCTAAGATGAACTATTCTGACTGAGACTCATAACAGTCCTTTTTCTACGCATCCTAGTAGTACAAAGACGTATCGTGGGTTAAAATATGAGTGTTATTGGGATGGTTTGAAAAGAGATGTTGCTGAATTTGTTAGCAAGTGCATGGTTTGCCAACGAGTAAAAGCTTAACATGAATTTCCTTCTCGATTTTTGTAACCTTTGAAGATTCCATTATGGAAATGGGAGAGAATGACTATGGATATTGTGGCAGGATTGCCTTAGACACCATCCAAGAAGAATTCCATTTGGGTGATCGTTGATCGTTTCACGCAGTGTGACCATTTCATGGCGGTGCATACTACGTATACATTGGACAAGTTGGCGGACTTGTACATCTATGAGATTGTGAGGTTGCATGGGGTGTCTAAATCCATTGTTTCAGATCAAGATCCGCATTTTATAGTGAGGTTTTGGGAGTTTCTTCATCAAGCGTTGGGCACGCATTTGAATTTCAGTACTCCGTATCATCCTCAAATGAATGGTAAGTCTGAGAGGGTTATCCAAGTGTTGAAGGACATGTTGAGATGTTGCATCATTGATTTCGAAAGTTTTTTGGGAGAAACAGTTACCCTTAGTGGAGTTTGCTTACCATAATAATTATCAAGTGAGTATTCAAATGGCTCCCTATGAGGCCTTGTATGGAAGGAAGTGTAGAACGCCTCTTTCTTGGGAAGAAGAATCACAGAAGTTGGTTTCCTTGCCTAATGTGCTTAAGGGCACTACTGAAAAAGTGAAGCTTATTAGTTATAGCTTGAAAGAAACTTCAGATCGGCAAAAGTCTTACGCGGATTGGAAGCGTAAGGAGATTGAGTATGTTGTGAGAGATAAAGTGCTTCTAAAAGTTTCTCCTTGGAAAAAGGTGATGAGGTTTGGTCAGAAAGTCAACTTGAGTCCAAGGTTTATTGGACCGTAAGAAGTGCTAGAACGAGTTGGACATGTTGTATATAGGTTAAGATTGCACTCTAAGTTAGAGAAGATACATGATGGTTTCCATGTATCTATACTTTGTAAGTATATATCGGATCTATCTCATGTTATGCATGTTGAAGAAATTGAGTTGAATCCAGATTTTTCCTATGATGAATGACAATTGAGATCTTAGATTCAGACAACAAGGTTCTTCGTTGTAAGACCATTGAGTTGGTTAAGGTCTTGTGGCGATATCGTGGTATTGAAAGAAGCCACGTGTGAAAGAAATGTCGATATGAGGAAGCAATTTCCTCATCTTTTTCCATTAGGTAAAATTTTTGAGGTTGAAATTTCCTAAGTGGGGGAGAGTTGTAACACCCCGGTTTAGGGCTTATATGTTTTAGGTATCAGTTTGGGATAGTCGCACCTAGAATTAGAAATTTGAGCCTTTAGAAGCGGTTCGGGGAAAATGTATTTCAAGATATGAGAAAAATGCTAAAATATTTTAAAAATATATATTAAAGGTTGGTAAAATCAATTTTTGAAAATGAGTCTTGGAAAGTCATGATTTCGAAAAGTGGCCATTTTGTAAAAAAAAGAAAAATTGGTTTTTAAGGACTAAATTAAACAGAGGCCAAGACTTAGAATCTTTTGGGAGCTTATATCAATTTTATGAACTTTTTCCCTCAAATTGACCGTTTTAATTGTTTCAATTAAAAAGTATTTTTATAGGCATTTTTAAATAAAAAAGGAAATTTTAATAGCTAAAAGAGAATTGACGTAACTTTTATTCTCTCATTTTCCAATCAGCCAAACACTCTATTTTCTCTCTAAAACTTCAGAGATCTTCATCTTTTAAATTCTTTTTGTTTCCCAAATGATTTCCTAAGCATCACTGTCATTAATCTGAAAGCAATCTTGAAAGACTTCTTTAAAATCTTGTCATTGGAAGGGAAGAGGCAAGGTTAGAGGTAAGATTTCATTTAACTCCTCTAATCAAGGTTCTCTAATGAAATTCCCAAGTCTTTGGCTTCCTAAATATGCTTATTAACTAAGTTTCATGTTTTGATTAATGGAAAATTGATTAATCTAGCTTTTCTTGGTGGATTTCTAAGTAATTCGTTTGAGCATTATTTTAAATGATTTGAGAATGGTTTTAAACTTGTTTTGGATGTTAAAAAATGTGAGAATAAAGGGTTTTTAATAATAATCCCGAAATATGATGGATCCCTAATTATTAGATTGTTAGATTTTGGGGTTTTGAGGTGAAAGTGTGAAATCTTATATGCTAGAGGTATAAGGAAGTTGTTGTTAGGTTGTTTTTACATGTTGATTGATGACTAAATTTGAGTGGAAGTGTTAGATTATGGCTGGGCTGAGTTTAGAGAGCAATCCAAAGTAATTTTAGTTGTTTTCAGATTTGGTATTTTGGTAATTTGGAAAGGCAGCGGGATTTTTTAAGTTACTGGTGATTTTAATGCATTAAGTTGCATTAATCCTCCATTCTTGTGTGGTATAAACATGGTAGAATACATCGGAAGCAAACGGTGAAGTTTCGGGGGCTTCAAACGCTTAAATTTTTACCGGCAAATCTTACTTTCGCGAGTCGGTGAGTGGAATTGGTTTTAGAAAGTCTTGAAGGACTTGAAAGCAAGGTTTGGAGGTTTGGATTGAGTTTGAAAAACTAATCTAAGCCCATAAGTAAGTTTGTGATATTATGCTCTCGTTTCTCGGATATTGTCCCATTGACTTTATGATCATGCTCTTGTTTTGAAGATAGATTTATACCTATTATTTTATGCATGTTTTGTGATATGAAATAATGACTTTAAAGATCCCATGAGATAGATTTGATGTTTCATGAGTTTGAATTATTCTAGAAAATACAATGCCTTCTACATGCATTGAAAAACAGTTGGTAATGACGTTTAAAATGTATATATTGGCATGAGATGTGATTATTGTTACTGGATATAATTGGTCGACCAATAGGATGAGAAGTGCACTATAAAATAAAAAATTCGTACGTGCTCTATGGTTCAGGCAATGGGGGTAGTGCCATCCTGTTCCAAAGTGAGAGTCTGATTATGTGAGATTTCATCAGGGTAGGTCTTGGTGAAACACCCAAGCTTTGTGGAGATGAGAGATGCCGCCGTGAGAGTCCGATGATGTGAGATTCCACTAGGGTAGAACTTGTCATTTAGTCAAGCTATCAACATATCCGAGTAATGTTGTTAAAATGCCAATATATGAGATTGATTTTGAGATTCACATGTGCCTTGTTATAATTGATTTTATGCATGATGCATTGCATTTGAGATTATGTTTTGGAGAAATGCTTTTGATATTTGAGCATGTAAGGCTATGCCTTGAGATTTGGCATTTGTTGAATGCATGAGATAGATGGTACATGTGATGTAAATGATGTGGTTTTGCTATGAAAATGATTTCAAACATGTGATAAAAAGAGCATGAAGAGATGGAGATTTCTAAATAAGAAATGGTTTAAATGCATTGTTGTGGTTGTATGTTTCATCATCCCTCACTAAGCAATTGTGCTTACGCTCTCTTTTTCCAACAATGCAGAAAATTAGGTTGTGTGGGCAACAAAAAGTCAAGAAGATTACCAAGGATTTGGTCTAAGCTCAAGTATTATTTTGTATTTTCTTATTAGTAATAATAGTTGGCAATGGGTGTATGTTATATGCTAGGAGATTGTATTTTGGAACTCCTTGTTTTGAGGCATGTTTGTAATGCCCTTAATGACTTGTAAATGGCCTTTAATATTTGGTTTATGCCTTGGTTTATGCTTTAACTTTTATTGGGATATTTTTGCATAAAGTGTATGCATATAGATTCGATTGATGCCTATAGACTTGCTATGATGATGTTCTTGTAACGCCCCGGTTTTGGGCCTAGGTGTTAGTCACGTTTGGTTAGGTGGTTCGAACATGTTTAGCGATATTCTCTAGTTTCGGGAAATAATTAATCAAAAGGTATTTGGTCGGATAAAGATATGGGAAAATTTTCTAAAATCATAATTATATAAATGATTAATTTTGGTAAAGGTAATTTAAAGAAAACAATTTTGGAAATCAGACATTTTGGTTTAGTGACCAAAATTTAAAAATGGTAAAGTTTGATTTAATGGCAAAAACGTAAAAGGC
Source organism: Hibiscus tridactylites (assembly GCA_958450335.1). NCBI lineage: Eukaryota > Viridiplantae > Streptophyta > Magnoliopsida > Malvales > Malvaceae > Hibiscus > Hibiscus tridactylites. Next base: position 17,895,430 of record OY288278.1, on the reverse strand, counting down.
TAATGCTTTGAATTTTAAGGAGTAATATCAAGGGCTAATAGAGACATTTCCTCCTATTTTCCAATTTTAATCAAATAATTATAATAAAAAATATGGAGGGAAGATAAAACGGTTTTCATTTGTTCTCACAAATTGGCTTTTAACGATAGTTTTCTTCTCTCATTTTTCTCTCAAATTCCCTTCATCTAAACAGTAAGATTTTCGAGGTAAACACTAAATTTGATTGAATCTCTTGTTTTCTCTACGGTTTTCTTTTTGTTTCTTTTCAAAAATGGAGGAAGAGCTCATCATTAGAGGTAGGTTGGTTCTTCTCCTCTAATGACATGATTTTTTTCTTCTGAAAATCCAAAGTATATAGTCTTTTACATATTGTTTTTAATGGGTTTTTATATATTAATTGATGAAATCATGTTTAATTGAGGTTTCTTGAAGATCTATGGTGGATCTTTGAATTTGATGTTAATTGTTGAGTTAGTGATTGATTATGAACATGTTCTTAATGGCTAATAATCTTAAGTTGATGGATTTTGTTAAGTAATCCCGAAACTAGTTTGATTGCTAGTTGTTATTAATGAAATCTTGAGTTTTAGGGGTTTTGTTGTGATGTCTTGATAGCTAGATGTTCATAGAGGTTGGGGAAGTGTTTTAGGTTGTAAATGGATGAAGATTGATGGTTGTTTTTGCTAGGTAATGATTTGGAACGATTTAGAGTGGTTTTGTCGATGTTTATGGGTTGTATTGGTTGTTAACTGTTTGGTGAATGTTGGAGTTGAGTGGGGGTTTATGTTGCTGGAGGTTTTGATGCAAGAGTGTGCATTAATCCTCTGTTTTTCCTTGGTTAGAATCAGGGCAAGTCATTTCTTTTTACATTTGAAAGGCTTATTTGGAGTTTCGGAAGATTGGGGTAAATTCGGCAAGTGAGGCAAAGTTGTATTGATGAGTGGATGTGGTTTGAACATTTTCATAAGCTTGGAAACAAGGTTTGTGAGGTTAGTGTAAGCTTGAAATGATTAGCTAATCTCGGAAGTAAGTATGGTTTCCAAAGCTCTCGGTTTTTCGGTTTAAAGTCCATGAGGATTATCATGCTCATGTTTTTAATTTATATTTGTTAACTCACTGTTATGCATATTTTATAAGCATGGTTTTGTTGATTTATATCCCATGAATTGATTTGATTATGTTTCAAGAGGTTATATTATTGATGAGATATTATTCTATATTTGAGCATGTTTTGAGATGGGATATATGATGACATTATTGATGCATTGAAAGCAGTGAGTTAACATGGATTTTAATGATATATAGGCTTAGTGATGAGATTTCTATTATTGGATATGTTGGTTGACCAATAGGATGTAAAATGCATTATAATATCTAAAATTCGCGTGTGTGATAAATTCTTCGGTTGCACAATAGAGGTAGATTCTATTGTGATGTGAGTGATAGGGGTAGATTCTATCACCAACGGGCAATGCAGGTAGTGGCATCCCCATCAAAGTGAGAATTATGGTTAGGGTTGATTTCACCATATGACATGATAGGGGTTGATTCTTTCAAGGGCTTGGCAGGGTTGATTCCGACAAGTGTGTCCGTATATTTGATCATTATTGGATGAGGGTAGATTTCATCCGATTCACTTGAAATGCCAGTATATGAATTGAACATGTATAATGGTTTTTGAAATGCTTTTGTATAAAGACTTTTAAACATTATGATTATGCTTTATGAGATTTAAGCATGCGAAGATTTGGTTTGGTTGCATTGAGATATGCATGAGGAAATGATACAGGTAGTTTATAAATGATGCTTAAATGTGGTTTTAAAAGCATAAGGAAGTTGAGCATGATGTGATTATGATTTAAAGAAATCAGTGGTTTGAAAAATGCATTGTTGTCGTTTAAATTGAGCTTTCCCCCACTAAGCAAATATTCTTACGCTCTCATTTCCAACAATCCAGATTAGTGAGCTTAGTGGCAGCAACATAGCAAGGGAATTCACCCAAGACATCACTCGATTTACATGTATGGGTTTGGACATTTTTAATAAGGTAGAAATGGCAATGAGGAGGTAACTTGGTATTTGGGAGAGGATTGTTTAAAGTCCCTGGTTTGGCAAGTGTGTTTTTCCTTTTAAGACATGTAATGGGGCTTTATATGTTGTTATGCTTTTCTTTGTGGATTTTGATACTCTATGTGGATTGCTTCTAGGTTGCATGCCTTTAAAGTAATCATGTTTTGCAATTATTGATGATAGATGCCTTTGATGATGCCTATGTGTTAGATAAATATGTTGTTGATGTTTATCTATGATTGCATGATGATTGGTGGCCATATGGTGTGATTTAAAGTGCTTTAATGTTGTTGTTTTAGTGCTGATCTGGTATGTGTATCGAAATAGTAGTAGCTATTTCGATACAACTTGCATATTTGGTCTTAACGTTTCAGAACACTACTAGACCATTTGAGACCTTTAGTTGTAATTTGAACATGTATCGAAATTCGGGATCGTTTCGGTACGGCTCTGCTTTTTCTCTATGGAAGGGAGTCCAATTCGAGGATTTGGTTCCAAAAACGGATAAGGGCCATTCTGAGACCAAATGCTACTGGAATGCTTGGTTTCAAAATAGGGGATGACTATTTCAAAATAGGGTTGTTAAGTTAGTTAAAATGGCATAATTTGTCAGTTTTGAATGTTTACATCTAAGTCTCTGTTTATTTGATGTGCAGTTATAGATGATTGAATGATCGTATGAGGCTGATATTTCAACTGCAAGCTTATAATGAACCTAATTAAAGGTTGGTAACAATAATTTGTGATTTGACCTTATATTAGATTGTTTGAAATGAATGGACAGTTGATGTTCGGTTTAATTGGAAATATATTCGTTGCATGAGTAAACACTATAGGATTTTAATTATGCATCTAGACAAGTTAAAAGAAAAAAAAGGTTGCTAATCGAGGTTGACTTTAACGTGTTGACTTTGGTTTTCCCTGTGTAATTGTCTTAGTTCGGGTAAAACGCCTAGACCGAGCTAAGGAGGTTACAGTTCCTGTCATACATGTTGTGGTTTGATGTTCTAAATATGTTGTATGTATGTTAGTATCATGTTGGATTAGTCTAATGTGGATTAAAGTGTGAAAAACCAGAAAAAGTGTCATTACAAGCCCAGGTGTTTTGGTATTCTTGGGTCTGTACCAAAATAGTGAGCCTGAAATGGCCTAAGGGTTTCGAAATAGGGGAAACATGTTTCGGTACGATTTGTTACTGGAAGCTTCAGTTTCAAAACACCTCAAGGGTATTTAGATGTGGGCCCGTGTTCCGAGCCTTAGGATCATGTTTCGATACGCCTATTCTGGTACATGGATAGCATGTAACAGAATAGCTGGATGTTATGTTACTTGATGGAATTCTGAAGTTCTGATTCTTTACATTTTATTCCTTGAATGTTGAGATCGCAATTAAATGAGCATGAATGATTATTTTAAGCTGAGTTTTGACTGAGATGCATGTGACGTGACTAATTAAATGATGGTAAAATAAAAACAGCATAAGTCCTTACAATTTGGTGAAATTATAAATTAGTCTCTAAAAGCCGTAATCGGATGCAATTGATGCTCGATTGAGTTATGAACGTTATGTGCGATGTTAAACACGTAAGACTCTAATGAGCATTTGGATAAGATAAAAAGAAAAAAAAATTGTGTTGTTTATTGAGGTAAACCTTCCCGGTTTACTTCAATATTTCTTGTGTGACCTGTTCGGTTCGTTCTATCGCCTAGGCCAGGTCGAGGGGATTACATTTGGTGGTATCAAAGCCAGGTTTCAAAAGAATTTGGAGGTAATATTAATGTGATGTTGTTGTTTGGTTAAATTCTTGATGAATGTTATGCACAATGATTGACTATGCAATGTTTTTATCATTGTTTGATTTGTGTGAGATGCACGGTGTTTGATAACATGAAATGTGATTGTTGTATAACGTTGGAAAGAAATTAAGGATACCCATTGCCATATTATTACTAAGGTAAAGAGAATTTTGGTTTTGAAAAGTAAAAAAAAAAAACTTGAGCACCTTCGATTCTTGCTTTGACTAGCCTGATTGTTTTTAATGTTTCATTTTTCTTTTAGCTTTACTTTTTATAATGGGACCGAGACGAGAGCTGAGAGGCAATGTAAATAACGTGGTCGAGAATGAGATATATGATAACATTGAGAATTTGTCGCCTCCTCCTCCTCTTGGTGGTGGTGGTGGTACTCGAGCATGAGCTGGTGTTAGAGGTGTTGGACCTCAGGCAGTGCAAGGGCAAGCTGCTACTGATATGACACCATTGATTCAGGCTATAGATGTGGCCTTTCAGACAGCGATAGTAGGAATACATGTGGTCGCACCTCAGCCTGGTGCTAATGTTGGGTTACCTTTGGAATAGTTGCGTTGATTGGGTGGAACTGAGTTTAGAGGCATATCTCCTAAGAGCTTTGAGGCTTGTTTTGAGAGTACCAAGAGGATTCTGGGTCAGATGAGTTGCAAAGATGCACATAAGTGGGGTTGTGTTATCTCCTTTCTTCACAAAGATGCTTATACATGGTGGATGACCATCACTACTGGTATGGAACCTATCGAGGTTACTTGGGCATTCTTTGTAAATGCTTTCAAGAAGAAGTATTTGGGTGTTCGTTAACTGGACGAGAAGAAGAGAGAATTTACGTCCTTTGTGTAGGGAAACATGACTGTTTTCGAGTACGAAATTCAGTTTGTCCAGTTGAGCCAGTATGCTTCTGAGCTGGTTCCTGACGAATAGAAGAGATGCGATCGTCGTTTATATGGGCTGGTTAAGGATGTTAAGACTTACATGTTGGCTTCGGATTACACCGATTTTGATATCTTGGTCACTCGAACTAAGGACATCGAACAAAATTTGGGTCTGGCTACTCGTTCGGATGGTTCTAGCTCTGGAAAGAGGATTCGTGAGTATGACGGTGGGAAGGATCAGTATAAGAAGCATAAGGATCGGAGGTATCAGCCTGATCCTAGAAGGAGTGGTGGTAACCCTTGTCGAGATCATCAATGCCAGAACATTTTCATTCGTACTCACAATTGTAATCGGTGCGGTAGAAGGCACACGGGAGAGTGTTGGGGTAATTTGGGTACGTGCTGGAACATTTTTATTAAAACCGTATTGATACGAGGGTTTGCCGTATCGGTACGCAATTCAAACTCTTTAGGCTTTTACACAGGGGCGTATCGATACAGGTGAAGAGCGTATCGATACGAGTTCCAACAGTAGCCAACTTTGGTAAAAAGGTATCGATACACCAGAACGTTTTTCAATAGTTTGGCCTTGGAACACTTAGAAAATATTTAGAGTTTGAGTTTTTCAAATCAGTTTTAAAGTGTTGGTGATTTAAAACTTATTAAGGGACTTATAAAAACAATTTTAAGTTTTTCGAATTGATCTTTAAATATTTAATTATATCAATATCAAACATAGGTTTTACAATCTCCCCCTTTCTGATATAACAAAACTAAAACTTAAAATTTTTGACATTTTTGAAAAACTCTACAAAGTTAACTCCCCCTTAATATAAGCTTGGTAACCTTTGAGTTAAAATCAAAATATTTGAAGTGTTGAGCTAGTTTCTCTCCCCCTTTTTGTTAGATCAAAAATATTGAGACAATTAAGTGCATAAACATAGGCAAATGTATAAAGAAGCAACATTTATATTATTGGCCATAGCATCAAACTTAAAATCCAAACAAAAAACAGAATATCAAAGCATATGTTTAAACATAAAGCAAACTTAATCCTAAGAACATAAATCAAAGATGCATAAAATAGAAAATCCTAAATGGGATGCATGAGATGCAAGAAGAAACGTCTAGGCATCATCTTCATCGTCTTCATCATCAATTCCCCTAGGAGCATTGTCCCTCATGCTATTTCGCCACTCATCATGGAAAGCAGAGATGGAAATATTCAAATAATTGTGACCGCTTTCAAGGGATGCGAGGCGATTCTCCATACTCGTCGTCCTTGTATCAAAAGTTGTTTCAAGGGAGGTAAGACGAGTGTTCATGTCCGTGCGCAACCCGGTAAATTGCTCATTGAGGTAAGTCATGAGAGCATCCATTGAGGGTTGTGGAACTTGAGGAGCTTGATGTTCTTCAAATACGGCGGCGGCCTCGGGTGGTAGCTCGGCAAGACGTACCCATTCACCATTAAAATATTGGAACTTTGCCCGTGCAAGAGATCGCTCATCAATGGGATCGGTGAGGGGAGTTGGGTAGTCAAAAGAGCAATCAATATCCTTTTTAACAAAGAAATAACTTAAGGTTATACCACATGTAAAGGAGGTGACGAGAGTTGTGTGACGATTTTGCACAAGGTAGACGATCTTCGCGAACATGAGTCGAGCAAGATTTGGGCGCTTTCGCTCACGAAAGCAAAAATCATCCACTTGACGGATGGTGGAATATTTTCCTCCAGAGGGATGAAATCACCAAGACACCTGAGCATTTAGGGCGGTGACAGATCCACTAAGAACATGCCCCAAAGCATGCTCATCATCAATGCCTTCATCCTCTAATTTAAATACTTCACAAATGGATTTGACATCAAGGATGATTTTCTTTCCCATGAGATAAGAGCTAATGGCAACAACTTCCCCATTACGAGTAATACATTTGGCATTAGTGTAGGAAATCAAAACCAAAAGACGATAATAAAAATCAGGAATAGATATGAAATCCATGAAATTCCAACGTCGAAACAAAGGAAGATATTCAAACTTAAAACACTCTGAGTCGAGAAAAGGAACAGATATTACCCTTTCCGCACGAATCTTATAATTCTCAAATTGACGAAAATAAGCTAAACCTGTGGGACCTTCAAATGATTTCTCATGTATGGAAGTATAGTTCAGACGTGCAATCGCTCCAAGGGTGGATGATTCACCGGTTTAAGAAACCCTTGTACGCTTCCTCGATGGTTCCTTTGGTGCCATGATCTAAAAGAGAAATTCTGCAAAAGGATTTCTTCAATTTTGAGTAAAAACCAAGATAAAAAAATTTAAGAAAATTTTGAAGAAAAATTTTGAAGAACAAAAGTTTTTTTTTTAAAAAAAGATGAAACAATACAACAAAACAAAACAAAAAAAATTGAAAAAGAAAAAGAAAGAAAAGATTACCATGATAGAAACTTGAGAGATTGAAGAAAATTCTAGCACAATTGTGATGAGAGAGAGCTCAAAGCTTTGCTTGATTGAAGAACTCTTTTAGATTTGAGTTGAGGTGTGAAAAATATGGAGGAAAAGCCTTTTTATAGGAAAAAACGGCTATGGTTTTTAGGTTTTGAAGAGTTTTAATTTTGGTAAAAGTTGAACACATTAAAAGCCAAATTTAAAGTTGTCTGCGCAATCGAGTATCTATACGCCTGAGGGTGTATCGATACGGGGGTAGAATCGACATTTCCGCAAAAATGCACGTTGGAGAGTCGTATCGAAACGGATGAGGTCAGTATCGAAACTACTCGTATCGATATGGGTTTAATGGTATCGATACCCGTTTAAGCAAAATAAATTCTGGGAAACTGAATGAAGAACACGTATCGATACGCGTAGATCCGTATCAATACCTTATGCCCAGAAATGCATATTTGGTTCTAAGAACAACCATAGGCTCGAATTTAACATCTCCTAAAAGTATGCAAATGATGAATGAGCAGTTCTAAGCATATTTTAATAGAAACATACTCCCCTAGCTAAAGGCATGGATGAAATTAGGAGTCTAAACACATAAACATGACATTTCACAAGATCAAGCAAATTTAAGGACAAAAGAGGTCCTAAAAGGTCAAGATAGGCTAGCTATACCTAACTCTCTCCTAAGGGACCAAAAACGCTCTTTGTCTAAAGGTTTTGTAAATATGCCCGCTAATTGATTTAAGGTGTCTACATACTCTATAACTATATCTTCCTTAAGGACATGATCTCTAATGAAATGATGCCTTATTTCTATGTGTTTTGTTCTAGAGTGTTGGATGAGATTTTTTGTTAAACATATTGCACTAGTGTTGTCACATTTTAGGGTTATGGTTTCAACTTTAATTCCATAATCTAAGAGTTGTTCCTTCATCCAAAGGACTTGAGCACAACAACTCCCTAAGGATATGTACTCGGCTTCGGTGGTAGATAAGGCTACACTATTTTGTTTCTTAGAGAACCAAGATATGAGCATACTACCTAGGAATTGACAAGATGCCGAAGTATTTTTCCTATCGATTTTGCAACCCTCATAACCCGCATCCGAATAAGCATGAAGGTTGAAGTTAGAGTCTCTAGGGTACCAAAGACCTAAGCAAGGAGTATCTCTAAGGTACCTAAAGATTCTCTTAACGGCTATAAGGTGAGACTCTCTAGGACTAGCTTGAAACCTAGCACACAACCAAACACTAAACAAGATATCCGGTCTACTTGCGGTAAGGTATAGCAATGATCCAATAATAGAACGATAAAGCTTAGAGTTAACACACTTACCTCCTTCATCTTTGTTAAGCTTTGTAGATGAACTCATAGGTGTGGCTTGAGGCTTTTCATTCTCCAAGCCAAACTTCTTGAGCATATCCATTATGTATTTTGCTTGGTTGATGAAGGTGTCATCCTTCTTTTGCTTGATTTGGAGTCCAAAAAGAATGAGAGCTCCCCCATCATGCTCATCTCAAATTCACCTTGCATTAACTTAGCAAATTCTTAACAATGGCATTCATTAGTAGAACCAAAAATAATATCATCAACATAAATTTGAACTACTAAGATGTCATTTTTATACATTTTTGTAAAAAGTATATTGTCCACCTTACCTTTTTCAAATCCTTTTTCAATTAAAAAGTTTGAAAGTCTTTCATACCAAGCTCTAGGAGCTTGTTTTAGACCATAAAGACCTTTGGTAAGTTTGAAAACATGATTTGGAAATTTTGAGTCTTAAAAACCCGATGATTGTTCCACATACACTTCTTCATTTATAAAACCATTTAAAATGCGCTTTTAACATCCATTTGAAAAGGCTTGAAATTATGATAACATGCATATGCAAGAAACATCCTAATGGCTTCCATTCTAGCTACGGGTGCATAGATTTCATCAAAATTTATTCCCTTTTCTTGAGTGTAACCTTTTGCTACTAGTCTAGCTTTATTTCTTACAATGTTACCACTCTCATCTAGCTTGTTCCTAAAGACCCATTTAGTTCCTACTGTAGATTGATTACTAGGCCTATCAACTAATGTCCAAACGTTACTTCTCTCAAATTGATTTAACTCTTCTTGCATAGCCATAATCCAAAAGTCATCTTTCAATGCATCTTTAATATTCTTAGGCTCTATGCATTAGATAAATGCAACATGATTCATTAATCTAAGAGATGATCGAGTGGTTACCCCCTTGGATGATTCACCCAAGATATCACCATCTTTGACATAGTTCAACTCCCTTAGGTAGCTCACTTCCTTTTCCTCAAGAGCCAAGTCCTTCAAGGCTTCAAGAGGTGGATCTTGTGTGTCCTCTTCTTTTGTTGGAATCTCAGCATCCTTTGAAGTTTGTCCTCCATCAAAGGCATTTATGATTCCTACATCATCATCATCACAAGAATCCTTCCTAGGAAGGAGGTTATCATCGAATACAACATGAATACATTATTCTACTACTAAAGTTCTTTTGTTAAATACTCGATAGGCTTTAGAGGTTAAAGAGTAACCTATGAAAATAGCTTCAGCAATTTTTGCATCAAATTTACCTAAATTGTCTTTTCCATTATTTAAAACAAAACACTTGCAACCAAAAAGGTGAAAATAGCTAATTTTAGGCTTTTTAGATTTTAAAATCTCATAAGGTGTTTTCTTTAAAATTGGCCTAACCATTACTCGATTTACAATATAGCAAGCGGTGTTTGTGGCTTCCTCCCAAAAATATTTAGGTAAATTGTTTTCACAAAGCATAGTTCTAGCCATTTCTTGCAAAGTTCTATTTTCCCTCTCAACTACCCCATTTTGTTGAGGAGTTCGAGGAGCCAAAAAATTATAGCTAATACCGTTTTCATTTAAAAAATCTTCAAACCCCAAATTTTGAAACTCGGTTCCATGATCACTTCTAATATGTGAAATTTTAAGTTCAAGATCATTTTGGGTTAGTTTTGAAAATGTGATGAATTTTTCCAAAGCCTCATCTTTAGTACTTGAAAATAGAACCCAAGTAAATCTAGAAAAAACATCAACAAGTACAAAAGCATAAGACTTACTACCCAAGCTCATAGTCTTAATTGGCCCAAATAAATCCATATGGCTAAGTTGTAAACACCTACTAGTAGAAACATCATTAATGGATTTAAAGGAAGACCTATGTTGTTTACCCTTTGAGCATGCATCACAAATTTTATCTTGGGTAAACCTCTAACTAGATTAAGGGAGACTAGTTTTTCTAAAACACTTATGCTAGCATGTCCTAGTTTCATATGCCACAACCATGCATCATTTTCATTTTGTGCTCAATAAATTGTGTTTAAGACCATCGACATATAAGACATTTTCAATGAGAATAGTAGAGTGATTACCTATGGAGCCAATACCATTAATGTGGCCTTTGGAGTTGTCACCAAATGTCACTACTCCTCCACTTTTTGGCTTTAGATCCATGAATCTACTCTTGTCTCCGATCATATGCCTTGAGCATCCACTATCAAGGTACCATGAGTTTTGACTTTGTGTTTTGGCCTTGTAGCAATGCTCCCCCTACAAACAATGATATTAAGCTTTTGTCTTTGGTACCCAAATCATTTTGGGTCCATGAATGTTAGCTCCCAAAGCCTTGGTTCCCTTAGGAATCCAAGATGACATAGCAATAACATTGTTAGATTTTACAAGTTCCTTAGGAGCCCATACACTTCTAATTCTTTTAGCTCTACTATGTCTAGGATAGCTACCTTGTTTGTAGTAGTTAGTCCTTTTCTTAGGTTGATGTGTTCTTGAGGATTCACCTATATCATGCTTGACACTACCAACATTTTTCAAAGACTTTTTGAGCTCATTTAGCTCATCCAACACCTTTTGGTGTTCACTATTACATTGAAACAAAAGATTATTAAGGTCAACATTTTCATCATGCAAGAATTTTAGTTCATCTTTTAACCCTAATATCTTTTTCTCAAATTTTGAATTAGCTTGAGTGAGTGAGTCATTTTTCTCATTTAGTTCCAAAATAATCTTTTTGTTCCTAATGACCAACTCTTTGTATTTCTCAACTATTTCATCATAGACCTCTTGTAACTCATCATATGCATCATTCAATTCTTCATATGTAAAATCTAAAGTAGATGAGTTAGAGGTTACCATGGAGGAATCTTCCTCAAGCGTCATGAGGCAAAGGTTAGCCACTTCTTGTTCGTCATCCTCCGATGACTCCTCATCACTCCAAGTAGCAAGCTTGGCTTTGGGCTTCTTCTTCTTCTCAAAGCCCTTCTTCTTGAGTTGAGGGCACTCCGAACGTATGTGGCTGGGTTGTTTGCACTCAAAGCAAATGATAGGATCCCTTCCTTCTTCTTTGTTCTTGCTTTTGATGTCCTTCTTTCTTTGGATTTTTCTTCCCCGGTTGGATCTCATAAAATGTGAGAATCGTTTGGCTATCATAGCCAATTCTTCTAGTTCACCTCCTCACTAGAAGAGTTCTCTTCATGTTGTGAAGCTTTAGCTTTGAGAGCTATTCCCATCTTCTTCTTCTTCTCAACCTCAAGCTTCTCTACTATTTTCTCTTCTTTCTTCTTTTCTTCTTCCCTTCCTTGCTTCATGATCTCATGTGTAAGGAGAGAACCCACAAGCTCATCAAGCTTTAGAGTTTTTAAATTCTTAGCTTCAATGATGGCGATTCTCTTCCCATCCCAATATTCGGGAAGTGAATAGAGTAGCTTCTGGACAAGCTTGTCTTCCGATATGATTTCTCCAAAACCCTTGAGCCCATTGACAATAGTGGAGAAACGAACAAACATCTTGGATACCGTCGCATCGGGCTCCATCTTGAAATTCTCATGAGTAAGATTGAGATCTTTAACATCGTTGGTGCCCTCGTAGGTAGTCTCAAGAGTGTCCAACACTTCTTTGGCACTCTCGATGGATGAGACCTTAGAATAGATGTCCGGACCGAAAGAACAAAAGAACAGGTGGAGAGCTTTATCATTGACTTGAATCTTTTTCCTTTCTTCTTCACTCATCTCCATCTTTTTCTTCAAGACCATCTTGCCTTCACCATCTTGCTTCAATGGAATATAAGGGTCATATTCAATGGCATTTCACACTAGGTAGTCATTTGACTTGATGAAGAGACACATTCTATTCTTCCGAAAAGAATAGTTATCACCATTAAAGAAGAGAGGCTTTGTAGTGGATTGAGACTCATACATGCCCGAACCGGAGGGTGAAGCCATCTCTTGATATATGATGATCACACTCTTCCAAGGAACTCCTCTTGTGGCTGTTAATCCTCAAAGAGATAGGCTCTGATACCAATTGTTGAGTGAATCGAAAGATCGATATAAACCAAGAGGGACTGAATTGGATTTTTAAAGATTGTGTGGTGGAAATTGTAAATTAAAAAGATTGACAACGGATTTTAGAGTGGTTCAAGTTCCAAATGAACTCTACATCCACTACCTTAGCTTCACTAAGGATTTTCAACAATTCCACTAATTGCTCTTCCCATTTTTCTAAGCTAAAGAGGCAACCCTTACAATTTCGATTAAATTTTCTACCCAAAATTTAACCCAATCCTCACAACAAGGTAACAAAGAATTTGATGGCTAATAGAGTATCTCTTAATACAAATTGTAGCCCAATTACAAGCACTCAACCCAATTGAACAAGGTAAGAATGAAAATTACAATTGGGGTTTCTAGACAATATGGGATTTTTGCACAATTGCTTGGATTTGATGTATGGATGATTTCTTGATGATCAATAGTTGTTGCTAGAGCTTTTGGATGTCTCTTTTATACCTTCTCATTGATTTCTAGTCGTTTGGGTGGTTGGGAACATAAATGGAGTCGTTGGAACCCTCTCTTACCACCATAAATGCACTTCTACAGCTATCTGTATCGATACGCGGGGAGGTGTATCGATACCTGTCTCAGAAATGAAAGAGTCGTTGTGTGGAATAAATAAGGGGTGTTGATACACGCGTAAGCGTATCGGTACATGGTATTGAAACGGTAAAGGTCGTATTGATACCTTTTTCTCAAATAAACTCTCTGTCGATTTCCGTAACGGTACGAGGGTTTTGCGTATCAATACGGGTCAACGACTATTTTAAATTTGGTTACCAACTGACACCAACGGTCAAAATATTTAAACCGACTTGATTTAAAAATGTATTAAAATTGTATCGATAGGAGGGTTTGCCGTATCGGTACGCCAATCAAACTCTTTAGGCTTTTACACAGGGGTGTATCGATACACCTGGACGTTTTTGAATAGTTTGACCTTGGAACACTTAGAAAATATTTAGAGTTTGAGTTTTTCAAATCAGTTTTAAAGTGTTGGTCATTTAAAATTTATTAAGGGACTTATAAAAACAATTTTAAGTTTTTCAAATTGATCCTTAAAGATTTAATTATATCAAAATCAAACATAGGTTTTACAAACTCCCTAAGGATATGTACTCCGCTTCGGTGGTAGATAAGGTTACGCTATTATGTTTCTTAGAGAACCAAGATACGAGCATACTACCTAAAAATTTGCATGTCCTGGAGGAAGTTTTCCTATTTGTCTTACACCCTCATAACCTGCATTCGAATAAGCATGAAGGCTAAAGGAGGAATCTTTAGGATGCCAACGGCCTAAGTTAGGTGTTTCTCTATGGCATCGAAAAATTCTCTTAATTGCAACTAAGTGTGATTCTCTAGGACTAGCTTGAAACCTAGCACACAAGCAAACACTAAACATGATATATGGTCTACTTGCGGTAAGGTAAAGCAAAGAACCTATCATGGATCTATAAAGCTTAGAATCAACACACTTACCTCCTTCATCTTTGTCAAGCTTTATGGAAGAGCTCATAGGTGTGGCTTGAGGCTTTGCATTATGGAAACCGAACTTTTTGAGCATATTGTTCACGTACTTAGCTTGATTTATGAAGTTGCCATATCTCCTTTGTTTGATTTGGAGTCCTAAAAAGAATGAGAGCTCCCCCATCATGCTCATCTCGAACTCACCTTGCATTAGCTTAGAAATTCTTTGCAATAACATTCATAAGTAGAACCAAAAATGATATTATCAACATAGATTTGTACTACTACGATGTTATTATTATATCTTTTTATGAAAAGTGTAGTGTCCACCTCACCTTTTTCAAAACCCTTTTCAATTAAAAATTTTGAAAGTCTTTCATACCAAGCTCTAGGAGCTTGTTTTAAACCATAAAGAGCTTTAGTTAGTTTGAACACATGATTTGGAAATTTTGAATCCTCAAAACCTGGTGGTTGTTCAACAAACATTTCTTCATTTATAAAACCATTTAGAAAAGCACTTTTCACATCCATTTGAAAAAGCTTGAAATCATTACAACATGTAAATGCCAAAAGCATCCTAATGGCTTCCATCCTAGCTACGGGTGCATATGTTTCATCAAAATCAATTCCCTCTTCTTGAGTATAGCCTTGAGCAACAAGTCTAGCCTTGTTTCTCATTATATTACCATTTTCATCTAGTTTATTCCTAAAGACCCATTTAGTTCCTATAGTAGATTGATTATTAGGCCTTTCAACTAATGTCCAAACTTTACTTCTCTCAAATTGATTTAATTCCTCTAGCATGGAAAAAATCCAAAAATCATCTTTTAATGTTTCTTTGATATTTTTAGGCTCCATGCATGAAAGAAATGCAACAAGGTTCATTAATTTAAAAGAAGATCTAGTAGTTACCCCCTTGGATGGATCACCCAAGATTTCACCACCTTTGACATAGTTGAACTCCCTTGGGTAAGATACCACCTTTTCCTCAAGAGCCAAATCCTTCAAGGCTTCAAGAGGTGGATCTTGTGCATCTTCATATTTAGTTGGAGTCTCATCTACCTTTGATGTTTGTCCTCCTTCAATGGCATCAAGAATCCCTATTTCATCATCATCACAAGATTCCTTCCTCGGAAGGAGGTTATCGTCGAAAACATGTATAGACTCTTGTACTACTAAAGTTCTTTTATTAAATACACGGTAGGCTTTAGAGTTTAAAGAATACCCCAAGAAAATAGCTTCATCATTTTTAGCATCAAATTTACCTAAGTTGTCTTTTCCATTATTTAAAACAAAACACTTGCAACCAAATGGATGAAAATAGTTAATGTTAGGCTTTTTAGATTTTAGGATCTCATATGGTGTTTTCTTCAAAATTGACCTAATCATTACACGATTTATAATGTAGCAAGCGGTATTTGTGGCTTCCGCCCTAAAATATTTAGGTAAATTATTTTCACAAAGCATGGTTCCAGCCATTTCTTCTAAAGTTCGATTTTTCCTCTCAACTACCCCATTTTGTTGAGGAGTGCGAGGAGCAGAAAAATTATGGCTCATCCCATTTTCATTTAAAAACTCTTCAAAACCTAGATTTTGAAATTCGGTTCCATGATCACTTCTAATGTGAGAAATTTTAAGTTCAGTATCATTTTGAGTTATTTTAGAAAACGTGATGAATTTTTCTAAATCCTCATCTTTTGTACTTAAGAATAGAACCCAAGTAAACCTAGAATAGTCATCAACTAGTACAAAGGAATACGATTTACCACCCAAACTCATAGTTCTAATAGGCCCAAAAAGATCCATATGAATCAATTATAAGCATCTACTAGTAGCGACGTCTTTAATTGATTTAAATAAAGTTCTATGTTGTTTACCCTTAGAGCATGCATCACTAATTTTTATCATTAGATAACTTAAGTTTGGGTAAACCTCTAACTAGATTAAGGGAAATCAATTTTTCTAAAACACTCATGCTAGCATGTCATAATTTTCTATGCCAAAGCCATGAGTCATGTTCATCTTGTACAACTAAACACGTATGAGATGTATGGATGTCGTCTAAATGCACCATATAAATATTTCCTATTCTATGCCCTATGAGCATCAATTGATTTGTTTTAATGTTCACAATTTTGCATCCACTTTTGTCAAATAAAATATTAAAACTCTTATCACATAATTTACTAATGCTCAATAAGTTGTGTTTAAGACATTTGACATACAAAACATGTAACACCCCAAATTTGGGCTTAGAAGTTTAGGGTCTGAACCGGATCGGTCTGGAAATCAGTTCGAATCTAAAAGGGAGTTTTAAGGAACACCTAGTTTGGGATGTTTTAAAAATATAGAAAAATATCTAAAAATCCTCATTTATTATATAAAAGAGAATGGAGAAATCAATTTTACAAAATAAAGTTTGGAAGTACTACATTCCGGTGTAGTGACCAAATCGCAGTTTTTGCAAAAGTGAAATAGTGACTATTTTGTAAAAGATTGAAACTTTGAATCTTTAAGGAGCTAATTTTACTGAAATGTTTTCATCAGTTTTTTCCTTAATTTGGGTAGTTTTATTAATGTTTTAGTTAAAGGAAATGAGGGTTAATTAAATGAGAAACTAACTCGACTATTCATAACTACTTTACACAATATTTCCCTCGCTTCATTTTCTCTAAAAATTCCTTTCAACCAAACACATTTTCTGTAACCCCCTTAGCCCGGCCTAGACGGTTGTCCCGGACTACAAAGATTACACGGGGAAAACCAAAGACAACGTGAAAGTCAACCTTGATTAACGAACCGTTTTTTTCTTTTCAAACTTGTCTAGATGCACATTAAACCTAGGCATATTCTTGAGATAAGCATACTCAAAAATCACAGCAATCGGAAAACAATAAGGGACCCAATTGCACAAAATACGAATTTAGGGACCAATTGGTAAATTCTGAAAATTTAGAGGACTTTACAAATTTTGAAGTACCATTATGAAATTAGTCATGTTTCATGCCTCTCTGCCAAATTTCACCATAAACGGACATCTCAAACTCAAACAATTGCACATACAAAAATCAGGACTAAAACGTAAATCCTGCAAACCTCAAAACCATTCAAAAATATGCCCAACGGTCAGGTGTTCCGAAACGGATCTAGGCCGTTCAGGAACACCCCTTGGCAGTAGCCAAAGTGTTTCGAAACGCCTCTACCCGTTTCGAAACACCCAGGCCAAATCAAGGGCCTGTTTCGAAACAGGCAAGGGTGTTTCGAAACACCCTGCCCAGAAACAGCAGATACGCCTGTTTTAACACATTTAAACCCCATCAAACATGCTCCAAATCATTCCACAATAAATCAACAACATGCCAAACATCATACCTACCAAAATGCATCAAAATCTAGATACAAAACCACCCCTAGGTGCACCAACTCATTCAACACATCCAACACTTAATCATGCTTTTAAAACAAGAAGCATAGCATAACGACTTATGAATATCTGCATAAACCACATACTTCAAAACCATAAACCGAGACATACTTCAAAACCATAAACCAAACTTGTCCAACATACACAATCTCATTAAACATCAACATAAAAGACCCCCCCCCATTGCCTTTATTATCAATAGCTATTAACCGAGACATACATCTAAAGTGGAGCTCTCCTTGAATATCTTGCTTCTTGCTGTCTCAACTTCAAATATCTGCATTGATGGACAAAAAGGAGCGTAAGCACATAATGCTTAGTGAGGTATGCTCAAAACCAAAACACCGTCAATGCAGCGATTCATAAAACCTCTTTAAAAAGGAAAAGCATTTCAATAAACCAAAGCAATGTTTGAAAACCCCTTTTTAAACAACATGCTTTAAATCATGCATTGCTCAAACATGAAAGCCAACCTTTAGCTTAGAAAAGCTAGGTAACTCACTTCAAAGCACAACCTTGCAAAACCATCAATTTAGCCTTTCCACGCATGAACATCATATGAAAAGTTAAATACAAAACCTTTGGAAAACACTTCTACTCCACATTATACTTTTCTCATTCTTGAAAATCATCTCAAGCAAGAAATCTTTAAAAACCACTTACTCTTTAGTCTAACTCATGCATTAAACAAATGCAACATATGAACCACAAAATCAACATTTGTATTTCACGACTTTTAAAACAAGCCTTCACAAGACTTCAATGCACTAAGGAGATTTCATGCACACATGCACCATTCTTAATAGAAAATAAACACTTGTTCAAGCTAACAAGTAATACATGCATTCTTGGTACATTACACACTTTCCATGCAACCTTGCATCATTTCAAGCATCTCATGCTTCATTACATTCAAGAACATTATATTGGCATCCAAGTGATAATTCACAAACTATCATAAGACAAGACGCAATCGGATACGCGGATTACAAACGTTGTCCCACACGCTCCATACACACTTCCGAACAACATAAGGTGGAGCTTACCGGTACAATCACAACCCCTCAACACCCGTGATAGAGTTTAACGGTCCAATCACAACCCCTCAACAACACTCATCGGAAGTTGTATAATACACTAGCGAGAGCCGGGACACATCACAAGGCTTACACATGGAAGCTACCACAACCATTGTAATCACCTTAACCAAGCTCCCACACGGGAGTAACCCTCCACCGTTGTGACGCTTAACAAAGTCCACCCATGAGAGTCATCCTCCATCATGGTGACTTTAACAAGGTTCACCCATGAGAGCCATTCTTCATCGTGGTTGCACTAAACCAAGCCCACCCACGAGAGCCAACTTCCATCGTAGTGTCACTAAACCAAGCCCACTCACGAGAGCCAACCTCCATCATGGTGACACCAATTTCCTCAATCGCTAGGATTCTTGGATTGAGTTTACGGTACAATTACAACCCCCTCGACATCCAAGGCGACTCAATTCACGGTGCACCTAATCCTATAGCCAGCTAACTATATCCGATTAAAGTAACCAAGAACCACTTACATCACTTGCCAATATAACTATTTTACCACATTAATCCATTGTTTTTACAAGCATAACCAAAATGCCAAAACCACCAATTACCATAATCACTTCACTGTTTTGAAGCATTAAACAAAGCCATTAAACAACATGCAACACTATGCATCAATTCCACAATTCCAATGTACAAAACCAAGGATCTCTTACCTTGAGCATCCTTCACACATGACTTTCAAAACCAGCATCAAACCATGCTGAAATATGCTTCCAAAATAGAATTTAAACATGCAAATCACAAGCATTACAACCAACAATCACAAGTACTTTAAAAATTGTTTTATAACACAAACCAAGAGAGAAATTCCATTTACTTACTCATGAGCTTAGCTAAGTTGTTTAGACTTAAACTAAGCTCCCAAAACCTTCAAACATTGTTTTCAAAGCTGAAAACCCAACTTCACTCATCGATACACAAAACTAGGCTAGCCAACAAGCCTTCCAAGCATCCGAAACCTTCAACGCCACCTCTATTGCTCACGGATAATTCTCCCCTGCTTCAAGCACATAACAACAGAGGATTAATGCATCACTATGCATTAAACACACCAGCAACACAACTCAATTCGCTGCTCTACACAAATCCAACATTTCGGCTACCAAACACAACCGAAAACACCTCCAAACTCTTCCAAAACTTAACCCAGACAAGATCCATCACTTCTAACCATTTTAAACACCAATTAACATCCAAAATGATCCCAAACACGTCTTCATACCCCCAGCATTAACTAAACACCAAGATCACCCCAAAAACCATCATTTTCACAAGTAAAAACTTAGGAAAATCAACTTATTCGGGATTGCATTGATTAAACCTCCATTTCACATCATTTAGACATCCAAAATACATCAAAAAGACATCTCAAAACAGAGCCGAATGATCAATTACGAATTTCTTCAAAATTAAATTCAAATCTTGCATTTTAAGCCAAAATCAAGATCACAACATTAAAACCTTTAATAAAACTCAATTTAAGGATTGAGAACTTGGGAATTTCATTAAAGAACTGAGTATTTAGAGGAGAAGGACGTTCATACCTCTAAATGTAAGTTTCTCCTTGTTTAGTGCCAAAATTGTTGAAAATTCAATAAGCAAATGATGATGATTTGGTGTAGAAATGATTAGAAATCAATTAGAGATTAACTTCTCAACTTTAGATGTGAAAATCAGAGGAAAAATGGCTGGGGAAATGTGTTTGGCTGAGAGAAAATTGAGAGAAGAAGAAATGGGAAAATTTTGAGAAAAGTTAGTTGTGAAATCAAAAATATCTATTTCCCTCCTTTTCCTTTTATTAAATATCATTTAATAAATATTTAATATTAAGAAAAATCTAGAGAAACCCTCCCTTGGGTAAATTAGCTCCTTAAAGATTCAAAGTTTCAATCCTTTTAAAATAGTCACAAACTTTTCAAAAATTACATTTTAGTCACTAACTCAAAATGTCATATTTCCAAACCTCATTTTGTTAAATTTATTTCACCACTCTCTTATATATATTAATAGAGGAGTTTTAGATATTTTTCCATATTTTTAATGCATCCCGAACTAGGCTTTCCCTAAAACCACCTTTTATATTCGAACCGAAAATCCGACCGGTCCGGTTCAAACCCAAAACTTCTAAGCCCAAAATTGGGGTGTTACAACTCTCCCCCTCTTAGGAAATTTCGTCCTCGAAATTTCAACCAGCGAAAAGAGCACAACCAAACTTCACAAAGCAACCCATAAGGCAACACATGAGACTTAACCACCACTAAACACTCTCAAGACAAAACTCCACCAAACCCAACACCATCACATATTGTTCACGAATTCCAGAACACTCAGATGTTAATGACATCTTAACCATTAACACTTCTGGACTGCACATAGCCCCAACAACAACCTGAAGAACCTCCAAACTTTTACAGCATACACCACCTTAACTCATAACTCCCAAAACTCGTACACACGGTGACACCAACCCATCTAGTTCAGCCACCATGTGACCCACAACCTTCACTGCTTCTAAAAACCCCTTGCACAACTGCTCAACCTCTTCCAAAGGTTACCACATCAAGCGAGAATTCTCAGGCATCAACTGCTTACTCAAACTTTTCAACGTATTAACGACATTCCTTCACATCTGCTGCTATCATCACCATAATGACTCACCAGGACCACTCACCTAACATCCGAAAATCACGTCACAAAACCCCAACCTTGACTCCGCCAGCCGTTCCATACACCACCAGCTGACTTCAGAAGGAAATTACTTATACACAACTTGCCAACCACTTCTCACAAGATCCCGTCCAACCAACAATAGCCCTTGAACTTACATTGCCTTTCCACTTCAAACTTTGACTACAAGACTAGCCTTACCAGGACACCCCCATTCTATACATACATATTAAGATTACAAAACTTCTATTCTCACAGGCTAACCTTTTCTACAACCCTCAACACAACCTCTTCTCAACTCCTCAAAGGTTGCTACGAACCATCGCCTACAAAAACAACCCTTCTACTACTACATCAATGCAAAGTTACCTCAGCACTTTGGAAACACATCCACTAACCTGCAACATCACTTAACACCAAGAAACTACCACTTCTACTAGCTATTCACAACCACTCTGACCGATTCTAACTTCAACTGGTAATCTTCTCACCACCACACCACTAAACGCTTTAAGTGCCAAAACACTTTCCTTCTACCAACATGCTATACCGCACTCACAATTACTGACAGCTCGCTTAATACCCTCCATTACTTCTAACATTCACCCAGCACCAAAACAACTTTTAAAACCCATCATCCAACCTAACACTATCACAACACTAACGAACCCGATTAGCTATCAGCAAGTGTGAACCTACGTATGCATGATCACCAATATGCCCTATCAATGCTTGTGTACATGTATGCAAAACCTCTAATGTCATGTCACATGTATGCATGGACCAGCACATATATATATAATACAGTATATAACAATGGTTTTAACTGTGCATGTATATCGGTTCACACCCACCAATAACATCCTCAGGATCCGCCTAAGAACAACCTCCTATCTCACTTCCAACTTGACCAACTCCATCATTCTAACAACCCATTATCCACAAAATACTCACTAATACCCTCTTCACACTAAAGTTGTTTCCAAAACGACACCAACTACTACCCCAAACATGCTAGCAACGAGACCATACCTACAACGCAAGGAAAAACCAAACCGAAACCAATCTAAGATAACTAAGGCAAAGGTTACTTAACAAGGTTACCTGTAAACACATCACTACCCCGGATCTTCAACAGACGAGCTCTCTTCCTCGCAGAACCATCATCCTCCAGCCGCACTGCTGCAGCACCAGCTAGCACATTAAGGTCATCACCATCTCCCTACGGTAAAGAACCCTGGCTACCCCGAGCCAAATTCAAACAATTTCGTCTCAAATGCCCAACAGACCCACAATTCCAACAAGATTCTTTCCCCAAGCTCCTCACACCTTTCCGCCCTTCCTGCCACCTTCGAACCTTGTCTTGGTCGTGCCCACGACCCTTCTGAGACCCTTTTGAACCCACTGAAGCCAAACTCATCCCATTAGGACAACTTCGCTTCACATGCTCCTTAGAACCACAGTTCCAACAAACTCCCGCGCCCGAACAACCTCCAACATGGCGCCTTCCACAACGGTCATATCCCGGTAACCGAGCTACCACTACTTGATCATGCAGCACTTGCCCCACATTTGCACTACCACCCAGACTTCGATTCAAGCAAAACCTTCTATCACGTAGCCTCTTATGCTGACCGCTCCGGAGATCAGTACCCACAGCTCTCTTGCTTAAACTTTTCTCACCTTCATAAACTGAAACCACAGCCTCACATTGCTTAACCCTTGGGAATTTCTCTCCAAGGTACCTTTCATAAAAGGCTGACACAAAGAAGTCCCAATCTATATCGTGGATATGCGATGCCACTGCCACAGATGTCCACCAGGCACATGCATCCTCCAACATCAATGAGACAACACTTCCCAACTTACAGGCATGGTCACAACCTTCCTGATCCAAAATACGAATTACACTGGCCAACCAGCCCTCGAACGTCTCAGGTGTCGATCCATGATACTCCACAGCTCCCAAATCATGTAAACATTGTTTCGACAAACCTGCGTGTCCCACAACCGACACGTCTACAGGCCTCACTTTCACCACAGCCTGAGATGTTCCCAACACCTCTTGAACAATAGGTGATGAACTCTTCATCACAAAACCAGCTTCTTCCTCCTGCCTCACTACCTCAACTCCAGGCACAGAAGACCGAAACGAAACACCTCCACTAAAAGGTGAATTCCACGCCTTAACAACCTGTTCTAAAGCAGCAACCATCTTACCCAACTGTCATTCTCTCATCGTTTTCACCATGCTATTAACAACAAGCTATCATAACAAAACAAACAAAACGATCAGGCCAGTTTCAAGCAAGGATTCAAGACTCCAATTTCAACATAACACAATAGCTATAATAATAAGGCAATGGGTATCCCAAATTCTCCCCTTTTACATGACATAACAGTCAATAAAAACATGGATATCACAACATCGAGCATATCAATCAACATACTTCGATCATGCTCTCATCAAACAACATTCACTCGTAATAGCATAATATCAACATATCATACCCATTACACTTTCATCATTCATAAAATCAGCTCACATCACTAGCATAACATCAGCACAAATCCACATTAGCTTAATGAAGATTCATAACCAAAAAGCATGTTAAAAACATCAACAGTTCCTTCAAAAAGACGCATTTCAACCGACTTTCAACCACACATCAGAATAAACACCAAACACACATTACAACAATTTACCATTTCCCCAAGCATTCACAACTCAGCTCTGATACCACCAAATTTAACCCCCTTAGCCTGGCATAGACGGTTGACCCGGACTACGAAGATTACACGGGGAAAACCAAAGTCAACCTGAAAGCCAACCTTGATTAACGACCCCTTTTTTCTTTTTAAACTTGTCTAGATGCACATTAAACCTAGGCATATTCTTGAGATAAGAATACTCAAAAATCATAGCAATCGGAAAACAATAAGGGACCCAATTGCACAAAATACGAATTTAGGGACCAATTTGTAAATTCTGATAATTAAGCGGACTTTACCAATTTTTAAGTTACAATTATGAAATTAGTCATATATCATGACTCTCTGCCAAATTTCACCTTAAACGGACATCTCAAACTCAAACAATTGCACATAAAAAATCAGGACTAAAACGTAAAGCCTGCAAACCTCAAAACCATTCAAAAATATGCCCAACGGTCAAGTGTTCCGAAACGGGTCTAGGCCGTTCAGGAACACCCCTTGGCAGTAGCCAAAGTGTTTCGAAACGCCTCTACCCATTTCGAAACACCCAGGCCAAATCAAGGGCCTGTTTCGAAACAGGCAAGGGTATTTCGAAACACCCTACGCAGAAACAGCAGATACGCCTGTTTTAACACATTTAAACCCCATCAAACATGCTCCAAATCATTCCACAATAAATCAACAACATTCCAAACATCATACCCACCAAAATGCATCAAAATCTAGATACAAAACCACCCCTAGGTGCACCAACTCATTCAACACATCCAACACTTAATCATGCTTTTAAAACAAGAAGCATAGCATAACGACTTATGAATAAGAAGATTCGAACATTGCAAGCGTTAAACAACATGCTTCAAAACCATAAACCAAACTTGTCCAACATACACAATCTCATTAAACATCAACATAAAAGACTCCCCCATTGCCTTTATTTTCTATAGCTAATAACCGAGACATACATCTCAAGTGGAGCTCTCCTTGAATCCCTTGCTTCTTGCTGTCCCAACTTCAAATATTTGCATTGACGGACAAAAAGGAGCGTAAGCACATAATGCTTAGTGAGGTATGCTCAAAACCAAAACACCATCAATACAACGAGTCATAAAACATCTTTAAAAAGGAAACACATTTTGATAAACCAAAACAATGTTTAAAAACCCCTTTTTAAACAACATGCTTTAAATCATGCATTGCTTAAACATGAAAGCCAACCTTTACCTTAGAAAAGCTAGGTAACTCACTTCAAAGCACAACCTTGCAAAACCTTCAATTTAGCCTTTCCACGCATGAACATCATATGCAAAGTTAAATACAAAACCTTTGGAAAACACTTCTACTTCACATTATACTTTTCTCATTCTAGAAAATCATCTCAAGCAAGAAACCTTTAAAAACCTGAACTACGAAGATTACACGGGGAAAACCAAAGTCAACCTTGATTAACGACCCTTTTTTTCTTTTTAAACTTGTCTAGATGCACATTAAACCTATGCATACTCTTGAGATAAGCATACTCAAAAATCACAGCAATCGGAAAATGATAAGGGACCCTATTGAACAAAATACGAATTAAGGGACCAATTTGTAAATTCTGAAAATTAAAAGGACTTTACCAATTTTTAAGTTACCATTATGAAATTAGTCATGTTTCATGCCTCTCTGCCAAATTTCATCTCAAATGGACATCTCAAACTCAAGCAATTGCACAACAAGAATCAGGACTAAAACGTAAAGCTTGCAAACCTCAAAACAATTCAAATTTTATGCCCAACGGTCAGGTGTTCCGAAACGGGGAGGACCTGTTCCGAAACGCGGGACCGTTCCGATACGGGTATAGGAACATGGCTTGGCAGTAGCCTTTCCGTTCCAGAACGGTTCCTCTCGTTTCGGAACGCCTAGGCCATTTCAAGCCCCTGTTCCGAAACGGTAGCACCAGTTCCTACACGACTTGCCCATGTTGCAGAAATTTTGCTGGTTTTTCACACATCCGACCCATCAAACATGCTCCAAAGGCAACCAAAATATACCAGCAAGTCATTCAACACTCAAGGCATACAATTGCATCAAAAACCTAGATACAAACCACCCCTAGGTGCATCAACTCATTCATCACATCCAACATTCATTCATGCTTTTGAAACAAGAATCATAGCATACCAATTAATGAATAAGAAGATCCAAAGGTTGCAAGAATTTAAACCACGTAGTTCTAAAACATAAACCAATCTTGTTCAACATACACAAACTTATTAAACATCAACATAAGAGATTCTCCCCCCATTGCCTTTATTATCTATAGCTATTACCGAGACATATATCTCAAGTGGAGCTCTCCTTGAATCCCTTGCTTCTGGCTATTCCAACTTCAAATATCTGCATTGATGGACAAAAAGGAGCGTAAGCATAAAATGCTTAGTGAGGAATGCTCAAAACCAAAACACCATCAATGCAGCGAATCATAAAACCACCTTTAAAAGCGAACACAAATCGATAAACCAAAGCAATGTTTGAAAACCCTTTTCAACAACATACTCAAAATCACACATTGCTCAAACATGAAAACCAACCCTTAGCTTAGAAAGCTAAGTAATCATTTTTAAAGCACAAACTTGCAAAACCATCAATTTAACCATTCCATACATGAACATCATATGCAAGGTCAAATTCAAGATCCTTGGAAACACTTCCACTTCATATCATACTTTTCTCATACATTGAAAACCATTTCAAAACAAAAACCTTTAAA
The DNA here is from genome assembly GCA_958450335.1 of Hibiscus tridactylites. Lineage (NCBI taxonomy): Eukaryota > Viridiplantae > Streptophyta > Magnoliopsida > Malvales > Malvaceae > Hibiscus > Hibiscus tridactylites. The sequence goes on along the minus strand of OY288278.1, from coordinate 17,868,727 downwards.
AACCACTTACTCATTCAATTAATCACATGCACTAAACCAATGCAACACGTGAACCACAAACTCAACATTTGCATTACATGCCCTTTAAACCAGCCTTCACAAGACTTCAATGCACTAAAGAGATTTCATGCACACATGCACCATTCTCAATAGATAATAAACACTTGTACAAGCTAACAAGTAATACATGCATTCATTAAGCATTATACACTTCTCATGCAACCATGCATCATATCAAGCATCTCATGCTTCATTATATTCAAGAACTTTATATTGGCTTCCAAGTGATAAACCATATCAACTTTTCAACTCAACAACCAATCGGATATGCGGATCACAAGCGTTGTCCCCACGCTTCATACACACTACCAATCTCAAGGTCTCCCAAATGGAATTTTAACCACCATTTGACCTTACCATACACAAGGTCCCCATATGGAATTTTAACCACCATATGACCTTAACATTCAGAAGATCCTCATATGGAATTTTAACCACCATATGACATTAACATCACCCATTGGTAGTTGTATAACATCACTAACGAGATCCGGGACATACACCACAAGATCTACACATGGACTTTCCACCACCATTGTGATCTTAACAAGCACAAGGTCCCCAAATGGAATTTTAACCACCATTATAACCTTTGCTTACCCAAGGTCCTCAAATGGAATTTTAACCACCATTATGACCTTAACACAAGACCCACCCATGGAATTTTAACCACCATGGTGTTCTTAACCATCTCGTTAGTGTACTTGGATGGAGTTACCGGTTCACTCACAACCACTCCACATTCACGGTGCACCCAATCCTATAGTCGGCTAACTATATCCGATTAAAGTAACCAAGAACCGCTTACATCACTTGCCAATATAACATTCTTACCGCATTAGTCCAATGTTTTACAAGCATAACCAAAATGCCAAAACCACCAATTACCATCATCAATTCACTGTTTTGAAGCATTAAACAAAGCCATTTAACAACATGCAACACTATGCATAAATTCCACAATTCCAATGTACAAAACCAAGGATCTCTTACCTTGAGCATCCTTCACACATGACTTTCAAAACCAGCATTAAACCATGCTATAATATGCTTTCATAAATAGAATTTAAAACATGCAAATCACATGCATTGCATCTAACAAACTCAAGTGCTTTAAAAACCATTTTATAACACAACCAAGAGAGAAATTCCATTTACTTACTCTTGGGCTTAGCTAAGTTGTTTAGACTTAAACTAAGCTCCCAAAACCTTCAAACATTGGTTTTAAAGCCGAAAACCCAACTTCACTCACCGATACACAAAACAAGGCTAGCCAACAAGCCTTCCAAGCATCCGAAACCTTCAACGCCTCCTCTATCGCTCACGGATCAATCTCCCCTGTTTCAAGCACATAACAACAGAGGATGTAACCCCCTTAACCCGGCCTAAACGGTTGACCCGAATTAAGAAAGTCACACGGGGAAAACCAAAGTCAACCTGAAAGTCAACCTTGATTAACGACCCCTTTTTTTTCTTTTTATTCTTGTCTAGATGCACGTTAGTCCTAATTGTGATCACACAAACAACATACTCAAAGATCACAAACATCAGAGATCAAACAGGGACCCAATTGAACAAATTACAACTTTAGGGACCAAATTGTAATTTCTGATAATTAAAAGGACTTAACCCAAATTAATCTTACCAACTTGAAATTAGTCAGGTTTCATGCTTCTCTGTGAAATTACAGCTCAAAAGGACTTCCCAAACTCATACAATTGCACAAACAAGATTCAAGACCAAAATGCAAACAATTCAAAACATATAACTGCCCATGTCAGCCCCCAACGGTCTACCGTTCCGAAACAGGTTGACCCCGTTTCGAAACACGAGCCGTTCCGCAACCAGTTCCGCAACGGGGGTCTGGCAGAGACCAAACCGTTTCGAAACGGTGCATACCGTTTCGGACGCCTGGGTTCAATCAAGGCACCCGTTCCGAAACGGTGCACACTGTTCCGATACGCCCTACTCAAAAATGCTCCAAATGCATTCCAAAACATGCAATTGATCATTCAAACATGCTCCAATTGCCACCAAACCTTACCAGCATGCAACTCAACATATATAAGACTCATAGGCATCATCAATTCATCAAAACAACATCACATGCAAAAAGCCCCAATTCTATAGGCATGCTTCCTACACAAGCTAGCTACTCAAGCACAAACTTCCACAACAAGCATATAATGATCCAATCCAAAAACCAGCATTTAAATCATCATTTAACATACTTAGGGAGTTCCAAACACCTCCCAAAACATACACATTGGTCCCCCATTGCCAAATTACCCAAAAGCTAAAAAGTGCTTATAAAACCTTCCATACATTGAGCTTTACTTGAACTTGTATGCTTGCCCTCCTTGCTGCCCCTCAAGGTACTCTAATGCTCTGCATTATTGAATTAAGAAAACATAGAGAGCGTAAGCAAAAGTTTAGTGAGGAATGCTCTTAAAAACCATTCAATAATGCAATTAAAACCATTTACAAATCATGCTTTAAATCAACCTTTGCACATGCTCAATAGCATACTTTAAACAAGCAATCTCATGCTTCAACATAAACATAACATGTCATATTGGCTCAAGTGACAATTTCCATTTCTTAAAACAAGTTCATCAACTTCCCAAGGACTTTTAAACACCTTGGCCCCAAGGACTTTTAAACACCTTGGCCATGGACTTTTAAACACCATGAATGAGGACCACACACGGACTTTTAACCACCTTTGTGTCCATAGCTTGAATCACCCCAAGGACTTTTAAACACCTTGGCCCCATGGACTTTTAAACACCATGGCCCCATGGACTTTTAAACACCATGGAAAGGATCACCTAAGGACTTTTAACCACCTTAGTGTCCGCAACAAGAATCATCCAAGGACTTTTAACCACCTTGATGCTCTTAAGTTACAAGGATCACTCAAGGACTTTTAACCACCTTAGTGACCTTAACATTTTCAAAACATCACTTGCCAATATACATCTTTTTCATCATTTAATTCACTGTTTTAAAGCATTAAACCAAGCCATATTCAACATGCATTTTAAAGCATCAAACCACATTATTTCAACGTATAAAATCAAGGAACTCCTACCTAGAGTTACCTTCAACATATGGCTTACAACATCAGCAAAAACCATGCTAAATCATGCTTTCAAAACAGTAATTAAAACATGCAATTCACCATTTTGCATCACAACAAAATCATGGCCACCACTAGAGAGAAATTCCGAAAACTTACACTTGAGCTTAGCAAAGTTGTTTAGACTTAGACTAAGCTCCCAAAACCTTCAAACCTTGGTTTTAAAATCTGAAAACCCAACTTCACTCACCGATTTCCACTTTGCTTCAAGCCAAAGCACCAAATTAAGCTTCCGGATCAACAACTCTTGGATCCAAAGATGCCTCCCATGTTTCAACACATCAAAGCAGAGGATTAATGCGTCATCATGCATTAATTGCTTCAATGAAAGCACCTAAACTCGCTGCTCTCATTCAACCTCCATTTTCGGCCACCAAACACAACCAAAAATGCATCCAAACCACTTCTAAACAAAGCCCAGCCATAAACCAGCAAAACCACACTTCCATAAACATCATATAACGTCTAAAAACAACCTATTGACATCCTTATACCTCCAGCAACATCAGATCACCAAGATCACCTCAAAAACAACCTTGAAACACAAGCTAAACTTAGGAAACTCAACCTATTCGGGATTGCATCAATCAAAACTCAATTCCTTATCAATTTAGAGTTCATTTAACATCAAAAACACATCTCAAATCACAGATTAATCAGATCTAACGAAAATCATCAAAAATCATCAAAATCTTGCATTATAAGCCAAGATCCATTTCACCACTTAAAAACCTTTAATTAAACATCAATTTAGGATTGAAAACTTAGGAATTTCAGTAAAGAACTTGAAGTTCAGAGGAGAAGGACGTTCTTACCTCCAAACTTGAGTTTCTCCTCTTTTTGGAATCAAAATCCTTGTTGAAACAAGTAGCAATTGAAGAGGTTTTGAAGATATGTTGATTAGGAATCAAATGAGAGTTGAAAGGAGGGATTTAGGTGAAGAAATCAGATCCAATTCTCTGGAAATGGAGTGTTTGGGTTGAGAGAAAATGAGAGAAAGAAAATTAGGAAAAGTTGGTTATAAAAATCTAAAATAGCCAAATGGCTTTCCCTCCAATTTTAATATCATTTAAAATCAGATTTTAGACTTAAAATATCTTAGAAAAATCTGGAGAAACTCCCTTTGGGTAAATAGCTCCTTAAAGATTCAAAGTTTCAACCCTTTATAAAACAGTCACCAAACTTTCAAAAATTTCATTTTGGTCACTAGCCAAAATGTCACCCTTCCGAAACTCATTTTCCAAAATTGATTTCACAGTTCACTTAATTATATTAAAAGATGATTTTAGAACATTTTTCCATATTTTTAATGCAACCCGAACTAGGCCTTCCTAAATTCACCTCTTAAGATTCGAACAGCACTTTGACCGACCGGTCAACGCCCAAAACTACTAAGCCCAAAACCGGGGCGTTACAACTCTCCCCCCCCCCCTTAAGAAATTTTATTCTCGAAATTTACCTGAAGGAAAGAGATAAGGAAACTGCTTCAGCATGTCTTCCTTCCGCTCCCACGTGGCTTCCTCAACACCTCGATGCTTCCACAGCACCTTCACCAACTCAATGGTCTTGCCACGAAGAACCTTGCTATCCGAATCCAGAACCTTCACCGGTTCCTCATCATAGGTCAAATCCGGATTCAAAACCACTTCCTCCACAGGCATCACATGCGAAGGATCAGATCTATACTTCCGGAGCATAGAAACATGGAACACATCATGAATCTTCTCCAGCTCTTGAGGTAACCTCAACCGATACGCAACAGGACCCACTCGCTCAACAACCTCATATGGTCCAATGTATCTAGGGCTCAACTTACCCTTCCGGCCAAACCTCATCACCTTCTTCCAAGGCGAAACCTTCAAGAACACACGATCACCCACCGCATACTCTATCTCCTTACGCTTCAAATCCGCGTAAGACTTCTGCCGATCAGAAGCAGCCTTCAACCGCTCACAGATAAGCTTCACCTTCTCAGTGGTCCCTTTTAACAAAGCTGGCATCGAAACCAACTTTTGACCAGTTTCAGCCCAACAAAGAGGAGTCCTACACTTCCTCCCATACAGAGCCTCATAAGGTGCCATCTGTATACTCGCCTGATAACTATTGTTATAAGCGAACTCAACCAAAGGCAGATGCTTCTCCCAAGAACCTTGAAACTCTATCACGCAACATCTCAACATATCCTCCAAGATCTGAATAACTCGCTCAGACTGACCATCCGACTGAGGATGATAGGATGTACTGAAATGCAACCTTGTACCCAGAGCTTGATGCAAACACTGCCAGAAACGCGATGTGAACCTCGGATCCCTATCCGACACAATCGACTTAGGCACACCATGCAGCCTCACAATCTCGGCAATGTACAGCTCTGCCAGCTTATCCAAAGAGAACGTAGTATGTACAGGCAAGAAATGCGCACACTTCGTCAGGCGATCCACAATCACCCAAACAGAATTCTTCTTTGATGGAGACAAAGGTAAACCAGATACAAAATCCATGGTAACCCTCTCCCACTTCCATTCAGGGATTTTCAACGGTTGCAACAACCCAGAAGGAACCTGATGTTCAGCCTTAACTCGCTGACACACCAAACACTTGCTCACAAACTCTGCAACATCCTTCTTCAAACCCACCCAATAGTACTCATCACGAAGATCACGATACATCTTAGTACTACCAGGGTGCATAGCAAAAGGACTACTATGACCTTCAGTCAGAATAGCACGCCTCAACTCAACATCAGCTGGCACTACTATTCGACTCCCAAAACACAACACCCCATCATCATTAAAACAGAAATCCGAAGGTCTACCCTCCGCGATATCCTGAACATGAGACACCAAGGAATCATCCAGCAACTGCTTATCCTTGATCAACTGAACCAACGATGGTTTCACTTGCAACTCAGCAACAAGACCACCATCTCGCGATATGCTCAAGCTAGCAACATAGCCCTCAGCTCAACAACTACCTTCCTACTCAAGGCATCCGCAACAACATTAGCCTTTCCAGGATGATACTCAATCGTCAGATCATAATCCTTGAGCAACTCCAACCACCGCCGCTGCCTGAGATTCAACTCCTTCTGAGACATCAAATACCTCAAACTCTTGTGATCCGTGTACACAGTACACTTATCACCATACAGATAATGCCTCCAGATCTTCAGAGCAAAGACCACAGCAGCCAACTCAATATCATGCGTAGGATAATTGCGCTCATGCACCTTCAACTGCCGCGATGCATAAGCCACAACCTTACCCTCTTGCATCAGCACACATCCCAAACCAACATAGGATGCATCACTGTAGACCACAAACTCTTTCCCTGATTCAGGCTGAATCAAGATAGGAGCTTGCGTCAAAGCCGCCTTCAGCTTCTCAAAAGCCTGTTGTCTTGCTTCTGTCCACTCATACTTAACATCCTTCTGCAACAGCTTCGTCAAAGGAGCAGCAATCTTGGAAAAACCATCCACAAACCTCTGGTAGTATCCTGCCAAACCAAGGAAACTACAGACTTCATGAACAGACTTCGGAACCTTCCAGTTCATCACCGCCTCAATCTTATGAGGATCAACACAAATCCCTTCAGCAGATTCCACATGACCAAGAAACACCACCTCCTTAAGCCAGAACTCACACTTGCTCAGCTTAGCATAAAGCTGATTCTCCAACAAAGCTTGCAGCACAATCCTCAAATGCTCTTCATGCTCCTCCTCAGTACGCGAGTACACGAGGATATCATCAATGAACACCACAACGAACTTGTCCAGGTATTCATGAAACACACGATTCATCATGTCCATGAAAGCAGCAGGAGCATTTGTCAAACCAAACGGCATCACAAGGAACTCATAATGCCCATACCTTGTCCTGAAAGCTGTCTTAGGCACATCCATATCCTTCACCTTCAACTGGTAATACCCTGACCTCAAGTCAATCTTAGAGAACACAGCAGCTCCCCGAAATTGATCAAAGAGATCATCAATCCTCGGCAAAGGATACCGATTCTTGATAGTCAACATGTTCAGCTGACGGTAATCAATGCACATCCTCATAGTGCCATCTTTCTTCTTCACAAACAAGACCGGTGCACCCCAAGGTGACACACTCGGCCGGATGAAACCACGATCAAGAAGCTCTTGCAACTGCGTCTTCAGCTCCTTCAGCTCCTTAGGTGCCATTCTATAGGGAGTAATGGACACAGGAGTTGTATTCTCGTACAGCTCAATTCCAAACTCCACCTCGCGATTAGGAGGTAAACCAGGCAACTCCTCAGGAAAAACACCAGGAAACTCCTTCACAACCTTGATATCTTGCACCCTTAACTCCTTAGAACTAGGATTCATCACAAAAGCTAGATAAGCTTCACAGCCTTGCCTCAGCATCCTGCTCGCCTCCAAGGTAGAAACAACATTGGCAAGAAATTTCACATTCTCTCCAACTACAACCACTTCATAATCATCCGCCAGCTTAAGCGAAACACGCTTATTTTCACAATCCACAACAGCACGATGCTCAGCAAGCCAATCCATACCAAGGATCACATCAAAACCATAAAAGGGCAACTCCATAAGATCAACATGAAAGACATGCTCTTGAACAACCAAGGGACACCTTCTATAAAGCTTTCGAGTCACAACCGTTTCACCAAAAGAACTAGTGACACGAACACCAACATCCAAAGACTCAACAGGCAAACCAAGCAATTCAGCATGCTCACGCAAAATGTATGAATGCGTAGATCCAGAATCAATCAAAGAAAGCAATGACAAGGACTGCAAAGTAAAGGTACCTGCAATCACATCTGCATCATTCCTTCCCTCGCGCTGAGCATACACCCTAGCTTGGCCTCCACCCTCAGGCTGAATAGCCACAACATGGGCTACTCCACGACCACCTTCCTCTCGCCTCTGGAAATTACCACGGCCGCGCCCACGACCTCTCTGTGGTGCAGCAACAACAGGAGCACGCTCTTGGCCACCAGCCAACCTCGGACAATCTCGCCTCAAGTGGTCTGCAGAACCACAATTCCAGCATCCATTACCAGCAGCCGCAACAGGAGCTTGCACCTCCCTCACAGCACGAGGACAGTCACGCTTCATGTGACCACGTGAACCACAGATCCAACAAGCACTAGGATCAGCTCTAGCATTGCCCCCTCTAGCAGGTGCACCACCACCTCTCTTAGCTGAGGACTGATACCTCTGATCACGTCCCCTCTTGTTCCGTCCACCTCCGGAACTATACTCAGCTGATCTCTTCCCAGCACTTTTCGCAGACAAACTCAAATTCATCTCTATGTCCTTGGCTCGGCCCACCAACACATCAAAATCATCATACTCAGTGGCCAGCACATACATCTTTACCTCCGTTATAAGACCATAATGAAACCTCTCGCACCTCTCCCGCTCATCAGGAATCAGCTCCGGTGCATACTGACTGAGTCGCACAAACTGCACCTCATACTCAGCCACACTCATGCTCCCTTGGGTAAGAGTCATGAATTCACGCTTTTTCTCATCCAGATATCTCACCCCCAGATATCTCCTCTTGAACGCATTCTAAAAGAATGTCCAAGTAACATCAGCTTCAGCCATTCCAGAGATTGTGGTCGTCCACCACGTATAAGCATCGTCCTGAAGCAAGGACACAACACATCCCAACTTTTGCACATCCGTGCAGCTCATCTGTCCCAAGATACGCTTGGTACTCTCCAGCCAAGCCTCAGAACTCTCAGCAGACATACCCTATACTCAGTCCCACCAAGACTGCGCAGACGTTCTAAGGGTAGTCTCAGTTCAGCATCTCCCTGATGCCCAGCTCTTGAGCTCCAGCTACTGCTGCTCGAAAAGCACCCGCAATAGCTTGTACCAGCATCGACATATCAGGCATAGCTTGCCCCTGACCAACCTCAGGTCCCGCAGCTCTAGCACCAGCTGCTGCAGCTCCAGCTCCTTCCCTCTCCGCACCACCACCACCAGGTGGAGGAGGAGGTAACACAGCACTACCCGCATTTTCCTCGTTCTCATTCCCATCCGGGGTCGTAGCTCTCACGCTACTCCTTAACTCTCTACGTGGTGCCATACTTTTACCATGCATATCAATACAATAAAACAAAGTCAGGCCCAGCAAGGTAAGCAATCCAAGTATTCAAGCTCAATTTCATTCAAAATCAACTTCATTTCTTTAGCTTTTGTTTGGCAATGGGTACCCTCATCATGCAACATCACAGCATACATCTCAAATGCATCAACATCTCAAGCCACTGAACATGCTTTCATACAACAAGCATACAAGCCAAACATACTTCAATCATGCATACATTCATTCCCAATTACTCGAGAACCTGGCTCTGATACCACCAAATGTAACCCCCTTAACCTGGCCTAGACGGTTGACCCGAATTAAGAAAGTCACACGGGGAAAACCAAAGTCAACCCGAAAGTCAACCTTGATTAACGACCCCTTTTTTTTCTTTTTATTCTTGTCTAGATGCACGTTAGTCCTAATTGTGATCACACAAACAACATACTCAAAGATCACAAACATCAGAGATCAAACAGGGACCCAATTGAACAAATTACAACTTTAGGGACCAAATTGTAATTTCTGATAATTAAAAGGACTTAACCCAAATTAATCTTACCAACTTGAAATTAGTCAGGTTTCATGCTTCTCTGTGAAATTACAGCTCAAAAGGACTTCCCAAACTCATACAATTGCACAAACAAGATTCAGGACCAAAATGCAAACAATTCAAAACATATAACTGCCCATGTCAGCCCCCAACGGTCACCGTTCCGAAACTGGTTGACCCCGTTTCGAAACACGGGCCGTTTCGCAACCAGTTCCGCAACGGGGGTCTGGCAGAGACCAAACCGTTTCGAAACGGTGCATACCGTTTCGGACGCCTGGGTTCAATCAAGGCACCCGTTCCGAAACGGTGCACACTGTTCCAATACGCCCTGCTAAAAAATGCTCCAAATGCATTGCAAAACATGCAATTGATCATTCAAACATGCTCCAATTGCCACCAAACCTTACCAGCATGCAATTCAACATATATAAGACTCATAGGCATCATCAATTCATCAAAACAACATCACATGCAAAAAGCCCCAATTCTATAGGCATGCTTCCTACACAAGCTAGCTACTCAAGCACAAACTTCCACAACAAGAATATAATGATCCAATCCAAAAACCAACATTTAAATCATCATTTAACATACTTAGGGAGTTCCAAACACCTCCCAAAACATACACATTGGTCCCCCATTGCCAAATTACCCAAAAGCTAAAAAGTGCTTATAAAACCTTCCATACATTGAGCTTTACTTGAAATTGTATGCTTGCCCTCCTTGCTGCCCCTCAAGGTACTCTAATGCTCTGCATTATTGAATTAAGAAAACATAGAGAGCGTAAGCAAAAGCTTAGTGAGGAATGCTCTTAAAAACCATTCAATAATGCAATTAAAACCATTTACAAATCATGCTTTAAATCAACCTTTGCACATGCTCAATAGCATACTTTAAACAAGCAATCTCATGCTTCAACATAAACATAACATGTCATATTGGCTCAAGTGACAATTTCCATTTCTTAAAAAAAGTTCATCAACTTCCCAAGGACTTTTAAACACCTTGGCCTCAAGGACTTTTAAACACCTTGGCCATGGACTTTTAAACACCATGAATGAGGACCATACAAGGACTTTTAACCACCTTTGTGTCCATAGCTTGAATCACCCCAAGGACTTTTAAACACCTTGGCCCCATGGACTTTTAAACACCATGGCTCCATGGACTTTTAAACACCATGGAAAGGATCACCTAAGGACTTTTAACCACCTTAGTGTCCGCAACAAGAATCATCCAAGGACTTTTAACCACCTTGATGCTCTTAAGTAACAAGGCTCACTCAAGGACTTTTAACCACCTTAGTGACCTTAACATTTTCAAAACATCACTTGCCAATATACATCTTTTTCATCATTTAATTCATTGTTTTAAAGCATTAAACCAAGCCATATTCAACATGCATTTTAAAGCATCAAACCACATTATTTCAACGTATAAAATCAAGGAACTCCTACCTAGAGTTACCTTCAACATATGGCTTACAACATCAGCAAAAACCATGCTAAATCATGCTTTCAAAACAGTAATTAAAACATGCAATTCACCATTTTGCATCACAACAAAATCATGGCCACCACTAGAGAGAAATTCCGAAAACTTACACTTGAGCTTAGCAAAGTTGTTTAGACTTAGACTAAGCTCCCAAAACCTTCAAACCTTGGTTTTAAAATCTGAAAACCCAACTTCACTCACCGATTTCCACTTTGCTTCAAGCCAAAGCACCAAATCAAGCTTCCGGATCAACAACTCTTGGATCCAAAGATGCCTCCCCTGTTTCAACACATCAAAGCAGAGGATTAATGCATCATCATGCATTAATTGCTTCAATGAAAGCACCTAAACTCGCTGCTCTCATTCAACCTCCATTTTCGGCCACCAAACACAACCAAAAATGCATCCAAACCACTTCTAAACAAAGCCCAGCCATAAACCAGCAAAACCACACTTCCATAAACATCATATAACATCTAAAAACAACCTATTGACATCCTTATACCTCCAGCAACATCAGATCACCAAGATCACCTCAAAAACAACCTTGAAACACAAGCTAAACTTAGGAAACTCAACCTATGCGGGATTGCATCAATCAAAACTCAATTCCATATCAATTTAGAGTTCATTTAACATCAAAAACACATCTCAAATCACAGATTAATCAGATCTAACGAAAATCATCAAAAATCATCAAAATCTTGCATTATAAGCCAAGATCCATTTCACCACTTTAAAACCTTTAATTAAACATCAATTTAGGATTGAAAACTTAGGAATTTCAGTAAAGAACTTGAAGTTCAGAGGAGAAGGACGTTCTTACCTCCAAACTTGAGTTTCTCCTCCTTTTGGAATCAAAATCCTTGTTGAAACAAGTAGCAATTGAAGAGGTTTTGAAGATATGTTGATTAGGAATCAAATGAGAGTTGAAAGGAGGGATTTAGGTGAAGAAATCAGATCCAATTCTCTGGAAATGGAGTGTTTGGGTTGAGAGAAAATGAGAGAAAGAAAATTAGGAAAAGTTGGTTATAAAAATCTAAAATAGCCAAATGGCTTTCCCTCCAATTTTAATATCATTTAAAATCAGATTTTAGACTTAAAATATCTTAGAAAAATCTGGAGAAACTCCCTTTGGGTAAATAGCTCCTTAAAGATTCAAAGTTTCAATCCTTTATAAAACAGTCACCAAACTTTCAAAAATTTCATTTTGGTCACTAGCCAAAATGTCACCCTTCCGAAACTCATTTTCCAAAATTGATTTCACAGTTCACTTAATTATATTAAAAGATGATTTTAGAACATTTTTCCATATTTTTAATGCAACCCGAACTAGGCTTTCCTAAATTCACCTCTTAAGATTCGAACAGCACTTTGACCGACCGGTCAACGCCCAAAACTACTAAGCCCAAAACCGGGGCGTTACAGAGGATTAATGCATCATCATGCATTAAAACACCAGCAACACAACTAAACTCGTTGCTCTTAGCAAATCCAACATTTCGGCTACCAAACACAACCGAAATCACCTCCAAACACTTCCAAAACTTAACCCAGAAAAGATCCATCACTTCTAACCATTTATAAACATCAATTAACATCCAAAATAATCCCAACCACGTCCTTATACCTCCAGCAACAGCAGATCATCAAAAACACTCCAAAAACAACTAAAAACTCAAGCAAAACTTAGGAAAATCAACCTATCCGGGATTGCATTGATTAAACCTCAACTCCTCATCAATTATACATTCATTTAACATCAAAAAGACATCTCAAAACAATGCCCAATCAGATCATACGAAAAATTCATCAAAATTAACCAAATCTTGCATTTCAAAGCCAAGATCAAGAATACCTTTGCAAAACCTTTAACAAAACACAATTCAAGGATTGAGAACTTGGGAATTTCAGTAAAGAACTGAGAATTTAGAGGAGAAGGACGTTCATACCTCCAAACTTGAGTTTCTCCCTTTTTGGAACCAAGATTCTTGAAAATCCAAATAGCAAATGCAGAGGTTTTGTTGAAGAGATGATTAGAGATCAAAAGAGAATTGAAATGTGTTATTTAGATGACAAAATCAGAGGGAAAAGCTATGGAGAAATGTGTTTGGTTTGAGAGAAAAGATGAGAGAAAATGAAAATGGAAAATGTGGAAAAGTTAGTTGGAAACTTAGGAAAATATCTTCCCTCCCTTTTCCTTTATTTTAAAACCATTAATTAATCATTTAATATTTAAGAAAAATCTGGAGAAACTACCATTGGGTAAATAGCTCCTTAAAGATTCAAAGTTTCAATCCTTTTTAAAACAGTCACCTAGTTTTCAAAAATTACATTTTGGTCACTAACCCAAAATGTCACCCTTCCAAACCTCATTTTGCAAAATTGATTCCACCATTCTCTTATATATAATAAAAGAGGATTTCAAGACATTTTCCATATTTTTAATGCAACCCGAACTAGGCTTTCCTAAAAATCAGCTTTTATATTCGAACCGCACTCTGACCGGCCCGGTCCAAACCCAAAACTTCTAAGCCCAAAATTGGGGTGTTACAACTCTCCCCTTCTTAAGAAATTTCGTCCTCGAAATTTCCACTAGCGAAAAGAGAACAACCAACTTTCTCAAAGCAACCCACAAGACAACACAGGAGACCCAACCACCACTGAACACTCTCCAGACAAAACTCCACCAAACCCAACACCACCACATACCGTTCACGAATTCCTAAAACACTCAGATGCTAACCACACCTCATCTTTTCACACTTTCGGACTGCACATAGCCCCAACAACAACCTAAAGAACCTACAACCTTTTTGCAGCAGACACCACCTTAACTCATAATTCCAAAAACTCGCACACACGGTGACACCAACCAAACCAATTCAGCCACCATGTAACCCACAACCTTCACTGCTTCTAAAACCCCTTGCACAACTGCTCAACCTCTTCCAAAGGTTACCACACCAAGCCAAAAATCTTAAGCATCAACTGCTTACTCAAACTTCTCAACGCATGCTAACATTAATTCACATCCACCGCTATCATCACCACAACAACTCATCAGGACTACTCACCCATCACCCGATACTTACGTCACAAAACCCCAACCTTGACTCCGCCAGCCGTTCCACACACCACCAGCTGACCTCAAAAGGAATTTACTTAATCACAACCAGCCAACCACTTCTCACAAGAACTCGACCAACCAACAATGGCCTTTGATCTTACATTGCTTCTCCACTTCAAGCTTTAACTACAACACTTACCTTACTAGAACATCGCCCAACCCATACATACGTATTTAGGTTGTGAAACTTCTATTCTCCCGGACTAACCCCTTTTCTACAACCCTCAACACACATCTTCTCAACTCTTCGAAGATTGCCACGAACCCTCACTTACAAAAACAACCCTTCTACTACAACACTAATGCCAAGTTACCTCAGCACTTTGGAACACATCCACTAACCTACAACATCACTTAACTTCCAAGGAACTACCACTTCTACTAGCTATTCACAACCACTTGACCGATTCTAACTTCAATCGGCAATCCTCTTACCACCACACCGCTAAACCCACTAAGCATCAAACACCTTCCTTCTACCAACATGCTATACCGCACTCATTATTACAGACAACTCGCTTAATACCCTCCATTACTTCTAACATTCACCCAGCACCAAAACAACTTTTAAAACCCTCCATCCAACCTAACTCTATCACAACACTAACGGACCCGACTAGCTATTAGCGAGTGTGAACGTTCGTATGTATGGTCACCAATATGCCCTACCAATGCCTGATGTACATGTATGCAAAACCTCTAATGTCATGTCACATGTATGCATGGACCAGTACATATATAATATAACATATAAGAAATGATTTTAACTGTGCATGTATGCCGGTTCACACCCTCCAATAACATCCTCAGAATCCGTCTAAGAACAACCTCCTATCTCACTTCTAACTTGACCAACCCCATCATCCTAGCAACCCATTATCCACAAAATATTCACTAATGCTTTCTTCACACTAAAGTTGTTTCCAAAACAACAACAACTACTACCCCAACATGCTAGCAACGAAACCATACCCACCACGCAAGGAAAACCAAACCAAAACCAAACTAAGATAACTAGAACAAAGGTTACTTAACAAGGTTACCTGAACACACCTCACTGCCCCGGAGCTTCGACAGACGAGCTCTCTTCCTCGCAGAACCATCATTCTCCAGCCGCGTCGCTGCAGCATCAACCAACACCCTAAGGCCACCACCATCTCCCTGCAGTAAAGAACCCTGACTACCCAGAGCCAACTTCAAACAATTACGTCTCATATGTCCAACAGACCCACAATTCCAGCAGATTTCATTTTCCAAGCTCCTCACAACTTTCTGCTCTTTCTGCCACCTTCGAACTTTGTCTCGGTCGTGCCCACGACCCTTTAGAGACCTTTCTGCTATCACTGAAGCTGATCTCACCACTTGAGGACAATCTCGCTTCACATGCTCCTTAGAACCACAGTTCCAACAAGCACCTGCGCCCCAACAACCTCCAACATGGCGCCTTTCACAACGGTCACACACCGATAACTGAGCTTCCACTCCTTGATCAAACAGTACTTGCCCCAGATCTGCACTACAACTCAGACTTTGATTCAAGCAAAACCTTTCATCACATAGCCTCTTACGCTGACCGCTCCCGAGGTCAGTACCCACAACTCCCTCGCTTAAACTTTTCTCACCTTCATATACAGAAACCACACCCTCAAACTTCTTACCCCTTGGGAATTTCCCTCCAAGGTACCTTTCAAAAAAAGCAGACACAAAGAAGTCCCAATCAAAATCTTGGATGTGCGATGCCACCGCCACAGATGTCCACCAGGCACAAGCGTCCTCCAACATCAACGAGACAACACTTCCCAGCTTACAGGCATAATCACAACCTTCCTGATCCAAAATCAGAACTACACCGGCCAACCAGGCCTCGAACATCTCAGGTGTCGAACCATGAGACTCCACAGCTCCCAAATCATGTAAACGCTGTTTCGGCAAACCCGCACATCCCTCAGCCGGCACGTCTACAGGCCTTACTTTTGCCACAGCCTGAGATGTTCCCAACACCTCTTGAACTATAGGTGATGAACTCTTCATCACAGAACCAACTTCTTCCTCCTGCCTTACTACCTCAACTCCAGGCACTGAAGACTGAGACGAAACACCTCCATTAAAAGGTGAATTCCACGCCTTAACAACCTGCTCTAAAGCAGCAACCATCTCACCTAACTGCCATTCTTTCATCGATTTCACCATGCTATTAACAGCAAACAATCACAACAAAACAAACAAATCAATTAGACCAGCTTTAAGCAAGGATTCAAACTCCAACTCCAAAATAACACAATAGCTATAATAATAAGGCAATGGGTATCCCGAATTCTCCCCTTTTACATGACATAACAGTCAACAAAAACATGGACATCACAACATCAAGCATATCAATCCACATACTTCGATCATGCTTTCATCAAACAACATCCACTCGCAACAGCATAGCATCATCAATATCATACCCATTACACTTTCATCATTCATAAAATCAGCTCCCAACACCAGCATATCATCAGCACAAATCCACATTAGCTCAGTGAAGATTCACAACCAAAAAGCATGCTAAAAACATCAACAATTTGTTCAAAGACACACATTTCAACCGACTTTCAACCACACATCAGAATAAACATCAAACACATATTACAACAATTTACCATTTCCCCAAGCATTCACAACTCAGCTCTGATACCACCAAATGTAACCCCCTTAGCCCGTCCTAGACGGTTGACCCGAACTCCGAAGATTACACAGGGAAAACCCAAGTCAACCCGAAAGTCAACCTTGATTAACGACCCTTTTTTTCTTTTTAAACTTGTCTAGATGCACATTAAACCTAAGCATACTCTTGAGATAAGCATACTCAAAAATCCCAGCAATCGGAAAATGATAAGGGACCCAATTGCACAAAATACGAATTAAGGGACCAATTTGTAAATTCTAAAAATTAAAAGGACATTACCAATTTTTAAGTTACCATTATGAAATTAGTCATGTTTCATGCCTCTCTGCCAAATTTCATCTCAAACGGACATCTCAAACTCAAGCAATTGCACATACAAGAATCAGGACTAAAACGTAAAGCTTGCAAACCTCAAAACAATTCAAATTTTATGCCCAACGGTCAGGTGTTCCGAAACGGGGAGGACCTGTTCCAAATCGCGGGACTGTTCCGATACGGGTATCGGAACATGGCTTGGCAGTAGCCTTTCCGTTCCGGAACGGTTCCTCCCGTTTCGGAACGCCTAGGCCATTTCAGGCCCCTGTTCCGAAACGGTAGCACCCGTTCCGACACGACTTGCCCAGGTTGCAGAAATTTTGCTGGTTTTTCACACATCCGACCCATCAAACATGCTCCAAAGGCAACCAAAACATACCAGCAAGTCATTCAACACTCAAGGCACACAATTGCATCAAAAACCTAGATACAAACCACCCCTAGGTGCATCAACTCATTCATCACATCCAACATTCATTCATGCTTTTAAAACAAGAATCATAGCATACCAATTAATGAATAAGAAGATCCAAAGGTTGCAAGCATTAAACCACGTAGTTCTAAAACATAAACCAATCTTGTTCAACATACACAAACTTATTAAACATCAACATAAGAGATTTTCCCCCCATTGCCTTTATTATCTATAGCTATTAACGAGACATACATCTCAAGTGGAGCTCTCCTTGAATCCCTTGCTTCTCGCGGTTCCAACTTCAAATATCTGCATTGATGGACAAAAAGGAGCGTAAGCATAAAATGCTTAGTGAGGAATGCTCAACACCAAAACACCATCAATGCAGCGAATCATAAAACCACCTTTAAAAGCGAACACAAATCGATAAACCAAAGCAATGTTTGAAAACCCTTTTCAACAACATACTCAAAATCACACATTGCTCAAACATGAAAACCAACCCTTAGCTTAGAAAGCTAAGTAATCCTTTTTAAAGCACAAACTTGCAAAACCATCAATTTAACCATTCCATGCATGAACATCATATGCAAGGTTAAATTCAAGATCCTTGGAAACACTTCCACTTCATATCATACTTTTCTCATACATTGAAAACCATTTCAAAACAAAAACCTTTAAAAACCACTTACTCATTCAATTAATCACATGCACTAAACCAATGCAACACGTGAACCACAAACTCAACATTTGCATTACATGCCCTTTAAACCAACCTTCACAAGACTTCAATGCACTAAAGAGATTTCATGCACACATGCACCATTCTCAATAGATAATAAACACTTGTACAAGCTAACAAGTAATACATGCATTCATTAAGCATTATACACTTCTCATGCAACCATGCATCATTTCAAGCATCTCATGCTTCATTATATTCAAGAACTTTATATTGGCTTCCAAGTGATAAACCATATCCACTTTTCAACTCAACAACCAATCGGATACGCAGATCACAAGCGTTGTCCCCACGCTTCATACGCACTACCAATCTCAAGGTCTCCCAAATGGAATTTTAACCACCATTTGACCTTACCATACACAAGGTCCCCATATGGAATTTTAACCACCATATGACCTTAACATTCACACGATCCTCATATGGAATCTTAACCACCATATGACATTAACATCACCCATTGGTAGTTGTATAACATCACTAACGAGATTCGGGACATACACCACAAGATCCACACATGGACTTTACACCACCATTGTGATCATAACAAGCACAAGGTCCCCAAATGGAATTTTAACCACCATTATAACCTTTTGTAACGCCCTGGTTTTGGGCTTAGAAGTCTTGGGCGTTGACCGGTTGGTCAAAGTGCTGTTCGAATCGTAAGAGGTTAAATTAGGAAAGCTTAGTTCGGTTTGCATTAAAAATATGGAAAAATGTTCTAAAATCATCTTTTAATATAATTAAGTGAACTGTGAAATCAATTTTGGAAAATGAGTTTCGGAAGTGTGACATTTTGGCTAGTGACCAAAATGTAATTTTTGAAAGTTTGGTGGCTATTTTATAAAGGGTTGAAACTTTGAATCTTTAAGGAGCTATTTACCCAAAGGGAGTTTCTCCAGATTTTTCTAAGATATTTTAACACATAATTCTGATTGTAAAGAAAATTAAAAGGAGGGAAATTCATTTTAAGCATTTTCTCATCTAACTTCCTATTTTCTTTCTCTCTTTTTCTCTCAACCCAAACACTCAATTTCCAGAGTTTCAATTCTGATTTTCTCACCTAAAATCCTCCTTTCAACTCTCAATTGATTGCAAATCATTGTATCTTCAAATCCTCTTCAATTGCTTCAAGTTTCATCAAGGTTTTCTATTCCAAAAAGAGGAGAAACTCAAGTTCGGAGGTAAGAACGTCCTTCTCCTCTGAACTTCAAGTTCTTTAATGAAATTCCTAAAGTTTTCAATCCTAATTTGATGTTTGATTAAAGGCTTTTAAGTTGATTTATGGATCTTGGCTAATTATGCAAGATTTTGGTGATTTCACAAGATTTTTGTTTGATCTGTTAAATCTGTGTTTTGAGAAGTGTTTTTGATGTTAAATGATCATTAAATTGATGTGGAAATGAGTCTTGATTGATGCAATCCCGGATAGGTTGAGTTTCCTAATTTTAGCTTGTGTTTTAAGGTAGCTTTTGTGGTGATCTTGTGGATCTGGTGTTGCTGGAGGTATAAGGATGGTTGTAGGTTGTTTTTAGATGTTAAATGATGTTAATGGAAGTAAGGTTTTGCTGGTTTATGGCTGGGCTTGGTTTAGAAGTGTTTCAGATGCATTTTCGGTTGTGTTTGGTGGCCGAAAATGGAGGTTTTGTGAGAGCTGCGAGTTTAGGTGTTTTCATTGAAGCAATTAATGCATGATGATGCATTAATCCTCTGCTTTAATGTGTTGAAACAGGGGAGGCATCCTAGGATCCAAGAATTGTTGATCCGGAGGCTTGATTTGGTGCTTTGGCTTGAGGCAAAGTGGTAATCGGTGAGTGAAAATGGATTTACAGCTTTAAAACCAAAGGTTGAAGGTTTTGGGAGCTTAGTTTAATTATAAACAACTTTGCTAAGCTCAAGTGTAAGTTTTCGGATTTTCCTCTAAGAGGTGGCCATGTTTTGGTGTAATGTAAAATGATGATTTTTTTTGCATGATTCGTTTACTGTTTTGAAAGCATGATTAAACATGATAATTACTGATGCTTAGCATGATATATGCTGATGTTTAAAGCCATGTGTTGAAGGTGACTCTAGGTAAGAGTACCTTGTTTTTATGCATTGTTTAAATGATGATTTAATGCTTTGAAATGCAAGATGAAATGGCTTGGTTTAATGCTTTAAAACAGTGGAATATATGATGTATAAACGTTATTGGCAAGTGGTGTTTTGTAAAAGTGAAGGTCACTAAGGTGGTTAAAAGTCCTTGAGTGAGCCTTGTTACCTAAGATCATCAAGGTGTTTAGAAGTCCTTGGATGAATCTTGTTGCGGACACTAAGGTGGTTAAAAGTCCTTAGGTGCTCCTTTCCATGGTGTTTAAAAGTCCATGGGGCCAAGGTGTTTAAAAGTCCTTGGGGCCAAGGTGTTTAAAAGTCCTTGGGGTAATTCAAGCTACGGACACAAAGGTGGTTAAAAGTCCTTGTGTGGTCCTCATTCATGGTGTTTAAAAGTCCATGGCCAAGGTGTTTAAAAGTCCTTGGGGCCAAGGTGTTTAAAAGTCCTTGGGGAAAGTTATTGAACTTGATTTCATAAATGAAATGTATCACTTGAGCCAATATGACATGTATAGTACATTGAGATGCATGAGATGCATGTTTTAATGTTTATGTTGAAGCATGAGATGCTTGTTTAAATGAAATGTGGAAGCATGGGAATTGCTTGTTTTTAAGTATGCTTTGAGCATGTGTAAGGTTGAATATATGCATGTTTTGCAAATGGTTTTAATTGCATTATTGAAGGGTTTTTAAAGAGCACTCCTCACTAAGCTTTGGCTTACGCTCTCTCGTTTTCTTGATTCAATAATGCAGAGCATTAGAGTACATTGAGGGCAGCAAGAGAAGGCAAGCAAACAAGTTCAAGTAAAGCTCAATGTATGGAAGGTTTTGTTAAACATTTTAGCTTTTGGTTGATTTGGCAATGGGGGACCAATGTATATGTTTTGGGAGGTGTTTGAGACTCCCTATGGATGTTAAATGTTGTTGTGGTTGCTGGATTTTGGATTGAACTCCTATTGCTTGCTTATGAAGGTTTATTGCTTGAATGATAGCTTAAGTAGGAAGCATGCCTATAGAATTGGGGCTTTTTGTTTGTGAGGTTGTTTAGTTGAATTGATGATGCTTATATGTCCTAAATGTGTTTAATTGCATGCTGGTAAAGTTTGGTAGCACTTGGAGCATGTTTGAATGGACAATTGCATGTTTTGGTTTGCTAATTTGCTGAAATATGAGCAGGCGTTTCGGAACAGTGTGTACCGTTTCGGAACGGGTGCCTGGAATGAACCCAGGGGTCCGAAACGGGGTGCACCGTTTCGAAACGGATTGCTCACTGCCAGACCCCCGTTGCGGAACTGGTATCGAAACGGCCCGTGTTTCGGAACAGGGTCAACCTGTTTCGGAACGGTCGACCGTTGGGGGCTGACATGGGCGGTTATATGTTTTGAAATGTTTGCGTTTTGGTCCTGAATCTTGTATATGCAATTGTATGAGTTTGAGAAGTCCTTTTTAGCTGAAATTTCACAGAGAAGCATGAAACCTGACTAACTTCAAGATGGTAACTTTAATTTGGGTTAAGTCCCTTAATTTATCAGAATTTACAATTTGGTCCCTAAAGTTGTAATTTGTTCAATTGGGTCCCTGATTGATCTCTGATGTTTGTGATCTTTTGGTATGTTGTTTGTGTGATCACAATTAAGGTTAATGTGCATCTAGTCAAGATTAAAAAGAAAAAAAAGGGTCGTTAATCAAGGTTGACTTTCGGGTTGACTTTGGTTTTCCCTGTGTGACTTTCTTAATTCGGGTCAACCGTCCAGACCGGGTTAAGGGGGTTACATTTGGTGGTATCAGAGCTGAGTTCTCGAGTAATTGGGAATGTGTGTATGCATGATTGAAGCATGGTTTGGTTTGTATGCTTGTTGAGTGAAAGCATGTTCAGTGATATGATATGATGATGTGTATGTGATGCATGTTGTGATGATGCATGATGAGGGTACCCATTGCCAAACAAAAGCTAAAGAGATGATGTTGCTTTTGAAAGAAATTGAGCTTGAATACTTGGAATTTGCTTACCTTGCTGGTCCTGACTTGTTTTATTTGTATTGTTATGCATGGTATAAGTATGGCACCACGTAGAGAGTTAAGGAGTAGCGCGAGAGCTACGACCCCGGAGGGGAATGTGAATGAGGAAAATACGGGTAGTGCTGTGATACCTCCTCCTCCACCTGGTGGTGGTGGTGCGGAGAGGGAAAGAGCTGGAGCTGAGGCAGCTGGTGCTGGAGCTGCAGGACCTGAGGTTGGTCAGGGGCAAGCGATGCCTGACATGTCTGTGCTGGTACAAGCTATTGCGGGTGCTTTTCGAGCAGCAGTAGCTGGAGTTCAAGGAGCTGGGCATCAGGGAGATGCTGGAGTGAGACTACCCTTAGAGCGTTTGCGCAGTCTTGGTGGGACTGAGTTTAGGGGTATGTCAGCTGAGAGGTCTGAAGCATGGCTGGAGAGTACCAAGCGTGTCTTGGGACAGATGAGTTGCACTGACGTGCAAAAGCTGGGATGTGTGGTGTCACTGCTGCAAGGTGATGCTTATACCTGGTGGACGACCACAATCTCGGGGATGGCTGATGCTGATGTTACTTGGACGTTCTTTCAGCACGCGTTCAAGAGGAGATATCTGGGAGTTAGATATCTGGATGAGAAAAAGCGTGAATTCATGTCTCTGACCCAAGGGAGCATGAGTGTGGCTGAGTATGAGGTACAGTTTGTACGCCTCAGTCAGTATGCACCAGAGTTAGTACCTGATGAGCGCGAGAGGTGCGAAAGGTTCCGTTATGGCTTGGTGACGGAAGTTAAGACCTATATGTTGGCTGCTGAGTACAATGATTTCGATGTGTTGGTTAGTCGATCCAAGGACATTGAGATGAACTTGAGTTTGTCTGCTAAGGGTGCTGGAGCTAGTTCTGGGAAGAGAGCTGCTGAGTATAGTTCCGGTGGACGGAACAAGAGAGGGCGTGATCAGAGGTTTCAGTCCTCATCTAAGAGAGGTGGAGGTGCACCTGCTAGGGGTGGCAATGCTAGAGCTGACCCTAGTGCTTGTTGGATTTGTGGTTCTCGTGGTCACTTGAAGCGTGATTGTCCCCGTGCTGGGAGGGAGGTGCAAGCTCCTGTTGTGGCGGCTGGTTATGAGTGCTAGAACTGTGGTTCTGCTGACCATTTGAGACGTGATTGTCCGAGGATGGCTGGTGGTCAAGAGCGTGCTCCTGTTGTTGCAGCACCGCAGAGAGGTCGTGGGCGCGGCCGTGGTAATTTTCAGAGGCGAGAGGAAGGTGGTCGTGGAGTAGCTCATGTTGTGGCTATTCAACCTGAGGGTGGTGGCCAAGCGAGGGTGTATGCTCAGCGCGAAGGAAGGAATGATGCTGATGTGATTGCAGGTACCTTTACTTTGCAATCCTTGTCATTGCTTTCTTTGATTGATTCTGGATCTACGCATTCATACATTCTTCGTGAGCATGCTGAGTTGCTTGGTTTGCCTGTTGAGTCTTTGGATGTTGGTGTTAGAGTCACTAGTTCTTTTGGTGAGACTGTTGTGACTCGTAAGCTTTTTAGAAGGTGTCCTTTGGTTGTTCAAGAGCATGTCTTTCATGTTGATCTTATGGAGTTGCCCTTTTATGGTTTTGATGTGATCCTTGGTATGGATTGGCTTGCTGAGCATTGTGCTGTTGTGGATTGTGAGAATAAGCGGGTTTCGCTTAAGCTTGCGGATGATTATGAAGTGGTGGTGGTTGGTGAGAATGTGAAGTTTCTTGCCAATGTTGTTTCTACCTTGGAGGCGAGCAGGATGCTGAGGCAAGGTTGTGAAGCTTTTCTAGCTTTCGTGATGAATCCTAGTTCGAAGGAGCTGAGGGTGCAGGATATCAGGGTTGTGAAGGAGTTTCCTGATGTTTTTCCTGAGGAGTTGCCTGGTTTACCTCCTAATCGCGAGGTGGAGTTTGGTATTGAGCTGTATGAGAATACCACTCCTGTGTCCATTACTCCCTATAGAATGGCACCTAAGGAGCTGAAGGAGCTGAAGACGCTGTTGCAAGAGCTGCTTGATCGTGGTTTCATCCGGCCGAGTGTGTCGCCTTGGGGTGATCCTGTCTTGTTTGTGAAGAAGAAAGATGGCACGATGAGGATGTGCATTGATTGCCGTCAGCTGAACAAGTTGACTATCAAGAATCGGTATCCTTTGCCGAGGATTGATGATCTCTTTGATCAATTTCGGGGAGCTGCTGTGTTCTCTAAGATTGACTTGAGGTCAGGGTATTATCAGTTGAAGGTGAAGGATGTGGATGTGCCTAAGACAACTTTCAGGTCAAGGTATGGGCATTATGAGTTCCTTGTGATGCCGTTTGGTTTGACAAATGCTCCTGCTGCTTTTATGGACATGATGAATCGTGTTTTTCATGAATACCTGGACAAGTTCGTTGTGGTGTTCATTGATGATATCCTTGTGTACTCGCGTACTGAGGAAGAGCACGAAGAGCATTTGAGGATTGTGCTGCAGGCTTTGTTGGAGAATCAGCTTTATGCTAAGTTGAGCAAGTGTGAGTTCTGGCTTAGAGAGGTGGTTTTTCTTGGGCATGTGGTCTCAGCTGAGGGGATTCGTGTTGATCCTCAGAAGATTGAAGCGGTGATGAATTGGAAAGTTCCTAAGTCTGTTCAGGAGGTTCGTAGTTTCCTTGGTTTGGCAGGATACTACCGAAGGTTTGTGGATGGTTTTTCCAAGATTGCTGCTCCTTTGACGAAGTTGCTGCAGAAAGATGTTAAGTATGAGTGGACAGAAGCGAGGCAGCAAGCTTTTGAGAAGCTGAAGATGGCTTTGACGCAGGCTCCTATCTTGATTCAGCCTGAATCAGGGAAAGAGTTTGTAGTCTACAGTGATGCATCCTATGTTGGTTTGGGGTGTGTGCTGATGCAAGAGGGTAAGGTTGTGGCTTATGCGTCGCGGCAGTTGAAGGTGCATGAGCGCAATTATCCTACGCATGATATTGAGCTGGCCGCAGTGGTTTTCGCTCTGAAGATCTGGAGGCATTATCTGTATGGTGAGAAGTGTACTGTGTACACGGATCACAAGAGTTTGAGGTATCTGATGTCTCAGAAGGAGTTGAATCTCAGGCAGCGACGTTGGTTGGAGTTGCTCAAGGATTATGACCTGACGATAGAGTATCATCCTGGAAAGGCTAATGTTGTTGCGGATGCCTTGAGTAGAAAGGTAGCTGTTGAGCTGAGAGCTATGTTTGCTAGCTTGAGCATATCGCAGGATGGTGGTCTTGTTGCTGAGTTGCAAGTGAAACCATCGTTGGTTCAGTTGATCAAGGAAAAGCAGTTGTTGGATGATTCCTTGGTGTCTCATGTTCAGGATATCGCGGAGGGTAGACCTTCGGATTTCTGTTTTAATGAGGATGGAGTGTTGTGTTTTGGTAGTCGGATAGTAGTGCCTGCAGATGCTGAGTTGAGGCGTGCTATTCTGGCTGAAGGTCATAGCAGTCCTTTTGCTATGCATCCTGGTAGTACAAAGATGTATCGCGATCTTCGTGATGAGTACTATTGGGTAGGTTTGAAGAAGGATGTTGCAGAGTTCGTGAGCAAGTGTTTGGTGTGTCAGCGAGTTAAGGCTAAACATCAGGTTCCTTCTGGTTTGTTGCAACCGCTGAAAATCCCTGAGTGGAAGTGGGAGAGGGTTACCATGGATTTTGTCTCTGGTTTGCCTTTGTCTCCATCAAAGAAGAATTCTGTTTGGGTGATTGTGGATCGCCTGACGAAGTGTGCGCATTTCTTGCCTGTGCATACTACGTTCTCTTTGGATAAGCTGGCAGAGCTGTACATTGCTGAGGTTGTGAGGTTGCATGGTGTGCCTAAGTCGATCGTGTCGGATAGGGATCCGAGGTCCACGTCGCGTTTTTGGCAGTGTTTGCATCAAGCTCTGGGTACAAGGTTGCATTTCAGTACATCCTATCATCCTCAGTCGGATGGCCAGTCTGAGCGAGTTATTCAGATTTTGGAGGATATGTTGAGATGCTGTGTGATAGAGTTCCAAGGTTCTTGGGAGAAGCATCTGCCTTTGGTGGAGTTCGCTTACAACAACAGTTATCACGCAAGTATACAGATGGCACCTTATGAGGCTCTGTATGGGAGGAAGTGTAGGACTCCTCTGTGTTGGGCTGAATCTGGCCAAAAGTTGGTTTCGATGCCTGCTTTGTTGAAAGGGACCACCGAGAAAGTGAAGCTCATTTGTGAGCGGTTGAAGGCTGCTTCTGATCGGAAGAAATCTTACGCAGATTTGAAGCGTAAGGAGATAGAGTTTGCGGTGGGTGATCGCGTGTTTTTGAAGGTTTCGCCTTGGAAGAAAGTGATGAGGTTTGGTCGGAAGGGTAAGCTGAGCCCTAGATACATTGGACCGTATGAGGTTGTTGAGCGTGTGGGTCCTGTTGCGTATCGGTTGAGGTTACCTCAGGAGCTGGAGAAGATTCATGATGTGTTCCATGTTTCTATGCTCCGGAGGTATAGATCTGATCCTTCGCATGTGATGCCTGTGGAGGAAGTGGAATTGAATCCGGATTTGACCTATGATGAGGAACCGGTGAAGGTTCTGGATTCAGATAGCAAGGTTCTTCGTGGCGAGACCATTGAGATGGTGAAGGTGTTGTGGAAGCATCGCGGTGTTGAGGAAGCCACGTGGGAGCGGAAGGAAGATATGCTGAAGCAGTTTCCTTATCTTTTTCCTTCAGGTAAATTTCGAGGACGAAATTTCTTAAGGGGGGGAGAGTTGTAACGCCCCGGTTTTGGGCTTAGAAGTCTTGGGCGTTGACCGGTTGGTCAAAGTGCTGTTCGAATCGTAAGAGGTTAAATTAGGAAAGCTTAGTTCGGGTTGCATTAAAAATATGGAAAAATGTTCTAAAATCATCTTTTAATATAATTAAGTGAACTGTGAAATCAATTTTGGAAAATGAGTTTCGGAAGTGTGACATTTTGGCTAGTGACCAAAATGTAATTTTTGAAAGTTTGGTGGCTATTTTATAAAGGGTTGAAACTTTGAATCTTTAAGGAGCTATTTACCCAAAGGGAGTTTCTCCAGATTTTTCTAAGATATTTTAACACATAATTCTGATTTTAAAGAAAATTAAAAGGAGGGAAATTCATTTTAAGCATTTTCTCATCTAACTTCCTATTTTCTTTCTCTCTTTTTCTCTCAACCCAAACACTCAATTTCCAGAGTTTCAATTCTGATTTTCTCACCTAAAATCCTCCTTTCAACTCTCAATTGATTGCAAATCATTGTATCTTCAAATCCTCTTCAATTGCTTCAAGCTTCATCAAGGTTTTCTATTCCAAAAAGAGGAGAAACTCAAGTTTGGAGGTAAGAATGTCCTTCTCCTCTGAACTTCAAGTTCTTTAATGAAATTCCTAAAGTTTTCAATCCTAATTTGATGTTTGATTAAAGGCTTTTAAGTTGATTTATGGATCTTGGCTAATTATGCAAGATTTTGGTGATTTCACAAGATTTTTGTTTGATCTGTTAAATCTGTGTTTTGAGAAGTGTTTTTGATGTTAAATGATCATTAAATTGATGTGGAAATGAGTCTTGATTGATGAAATCCCGGATAGGTTGAGTTTCCTAATTTTAGCTTGTGTTTTAAGGTAGCTTTTGTGGTGATCTTGTGGATCTGGTGTTGCTGGAGGTATAAGGATGGTTGTAGGTTGTTTTTAGATGTTAAATGATGTTAATGGAAGTAAGGTTTTGCTGGTTTATGGCTGGGCTTGGTTTAGAAGTGTTTCGGATGCATTTTCGGTTGTGTTTGGTGGCCGAAAATGGAGGTTTTGTGAGAGCTGCGAGTTTAGGTGTTTTCATTGAAGCAATTAATGCATGATGATGCATTAATCCTCTGCTTTAATGTGTTGAAACAGGGGAGGCATCCTAGGATCCAAGAATTGTTGATCCGGAGGCTTGATTTGGTGCTTTGGCTTGAGGCAAAGTGGTAATCGGTGAGTGAAAATGGATTTACAGCTTTAAAACCAAAGGTTGAAGGTTTTGGGAGCTTAGTTTAAGTCTAAACAACTTTGCTAAGCTCAAGTGTAAGTTTTCGGATTTTCCTCTAAGAGGTGGCCATGTTTTGGTGTAATGTAAAATGATGATTTTTTTTGCATGATTCGTTTACTGTTTTGAAAGCATGATTAAACATGATAATTGCTGATGCTTAGCATGATATATGTTGATGTTTAAAGCCATGTGTTGAAGGTGACTCTAGGTAAGAGTACCTTGTTTTTATGCATTGTTTAAATGATGATTTAATGCTTTGAAATGCAAGATGAAATGGCTTGGTTTAATGCTTTAAAACAGTGGAATATATGATGTATAAAGTGTATATTGGCAAGTGGTGTTTTGTAAAAGTGAAGGTCACTAAGGTGGTTAAAAGTCCTTGAGTGAGCCTTGTTACCTAAGATCATCAAGGTGTTTAGAAGTCCTTGGATGAATCTTGTTGCGGACACTAAGGTGGTTAAAAGTCCTTAGGTGCTCCTTTCCATGGTGTTTAAAAGTCCATGGGGCCAAGGTGTTTAAAAGTCCTTGGGGCCAAGGTGTTTAAAAGTCCTTGGGGTAATTCAAGCTACGGACACAAAGGTGGTTAAAAGTCCTTGTGTGGTCCTCATTCATGGTGTTTAAAAGTCCATGGCCAAGGTGTTTAAAAGTCCTTGGGGCCAAGGTGTTTAAAAGTCCTTGGGGAAAGTTATTGAACTTGATTTCATAAATGAAATGTATCACTTGAGCCAATATGACATGTATAGTACATTGAGATGCATGAGATGCATGTTTTAATGTTTATGTTGAAGCATGAGATGCTTGTTTAAATGAAATGTGGAAGCATGGGAATTGCTTGTTTTTAAGTATGCTTTGAGCATGTGTAAGGTTGAATATATGCATGTTTTGCAAATGGTTTTAATTGCATTATTGAAGGGTTTTTAAAGAGCACTCCTCACTAAGCTTTGGCTTACGCTCTCTCGTTTTCTTGATTCAATAATGCAGAGCATTAGAGTACATTGAGGGCAGCAAGAGAAGGCAAGCAAACAAGTTCAAGTAAAGCTCAATGTATGGAAGGTTTTGTTAAACATTTTAGCTTTTGGTTGATTTGGCAATGGGGGACCAATGTATATGTTTTGGGAGGTGTTTGAGACTCCCTATGGATGTTAAATGTTGTTGTGGTTGCTGGATTTTGGATTGAACTCCTATTGCTTGCTTATGAAGGTTTATTGCTTGAATCATAGCTTAAGTAGGAAGCATGCCTATAGAATTGGGGCTTTTTGTTTGTGAGGTTGTTTAGTTGAATTGATGATGCTTATATGTCCTAAATGTGTTTAATTGCATGCTGGTAAAGTTTGGTAGCACTTGGAGCATGTTTGAATGGACAATTGCATGTTTTGGTTTGCTAATTTGCTGAAATCTGAGCAGGCGTTTCGGAACAGTGTGTATCGTTTCGGAACGGGTGCCTGGAATGAACCCAGGGGTCCGAAACGGGGTGCACCGTTTCGAAACGGATTGCTCACTGCCAGACCCCCGTTGCGGAACTGGTATCGGAACGGCCCGTGTTTCGGAACAGGGTCAACCTGTTTCGGAACGGTCGACCGTTGGGGGCTGACATGGGCGGTTATATGTTTTGAAATGTTTGCGTTTTGGTCCTGAATCTTGTATATGCAATTGTATGAGTTTGAGAAGTCCTTTTTAGCTGAAATTTCACAGAGAAGCATGAAACCTGACTAACTTCAAGATGGTAACTTTAATTTGGGTTAAGTCCCTTAATTTATCAGAATTTACAATTTGGTCCCTAAAGTTGTAATTTGTTCAATTGGGTCCCTGATTGATCTCTGATGTTTGTGATCTTTTGGTATGTTGTTTGTGTGATCACAATTAAGGTTAATGTGTATCTAGTCAAGATTAAAAAGAAAAAAAAGGGTCGTTAATCAAGGTTGACTTTTGGGTTGACTTTGGTTTTCCCCGTGTGACTTTCTTAATTCGGGTCAACCGTCCAGACCGGGTTAAGGGGGTTACACCTTTGCTTACCCAAGGTCCTCAAATGGAATTTTAACCACCATTATGACCTTAACACAAGACCCACCCATGGAATTTTAACCACCATGGTATTCTCAACCATCTCGTTAGTGTACTTGGATGGAGTTACCGGTTCACTCACAACCACTCCACATCCAAGGCGACTCTATTCGCGGTGCACCCAATCCTATAGCCGGCTAACTATATCCGATTAAAGTAACCAAGAACCACTTACATCACTTGCCAATATAACCTTCTTACCGCATTAGTCAAATGTTTTACAAGCATAACCAAAATGCCAAAACCACCAATTTCCATCATCAATTCACTGTTTTGAAGCATTAAGCAAAGCCATTTAACAACATGCAACACTATGCATAAATTCCACAATTCCAATGTACAAAACCAAGGATCTCTTACCTTGAGCATCCTTCACACATGACTTTCAAAACCAGCATTAAACCATGCTATAATATGCTTTCATAAACGGAATTTAAAACAAGCAAATCACATGCATTGCATCTAACAAACTCAAGTGCTTTAAAAACCATTTTATAACGCAACCAAGAGAGAAATTCCATTTACTTACTCTTGGGCTTAGCTAAGTTGTTTAGACTTAAACTAAGCTCCCAAAACCTTCAAACCTTGGTTTTAAAGCCGAAAACCCAACTTCACTCACCGATACACAAAACAAGGCTAGCCAACAAGCCTTCCAAGCATCCGAAATCTTCAACGCCTCCTCTATCGCTCACGGATCAATCTCCCCTGTTTCAAGCACATAACAACAGAGGATTAATGCATCATCATGCATTAAGACACCAGCAACACAACTAAACTCGCTGCTCTTAGCAAATCCAACATTTCGGCTACCAAACACAACTGAAATCACCTCCAAACACTTCCAAAACTTAACCCAGCCAAGATCCATCTCTTCTAACCATTTATAAACATCAATTAACATCAAAAATGATCCCAACCACGTCCTTATACCTCCAGCAACAGCAGATCATCAAAAACACTCCAAAAACAACTAAAAACTCAAGCAAAACCTCGGAAAATCAACCTATCCGGGATTGCATTTATTAAACCTCAACTCCTCATCAATTATACATTCATTTAACATCAAAAAGACATCTCAAAACAATGCCAAATCAGATCATATGAAAAATTCATCAAAATTAACCAAATCTTGCATTTTAAAGCCAAGATCAAGAATACCTTTGCAAAACCTTTAACAAAACACAATTAAAGGATTGAGAACTTGGGAATTTCAGTAAAGAACTGAGAATTTAGAGGAGAAGGACGTTCATACCTCTAAACTTGAGTTTCTCCCTTTTTGGAACCAAGATTCTTGAAATTCCAAATAGCAAATGCAAAGGTTTTGTTGAAGAGATGATTAGAGATCAAAAGAGAATCGAAATGTGTTATTTAGATGACAAAATCAGAGGGAAAAGCTCTGGAGAAATGTGTTTGGTTTGAGAGAAAAGATGAGAGAAAATGAAAATGGAAAATGTGGAAAAGTTAGTTGGAAACTTAGGAAAATATCTTCCCTCCCTTTTCCTTTATTTTAAAACCATTAATTAATCATTTAATATTTAAGAAAAAATCTGGAGAAACTCCCATTGGGTAAATAGCTCCTTAAAGATTCAAAGTTCCAATCCTTTTTAAAACAGTCACCCAGTTTTCAAAAATTACAGTTTGGTCACTAACCCAAAATGTCACCCTTCCAAACCTCATTTTGCAAAATTGATTCCACCATTCCCTTATATATAATAAAAGAGGATTTCAAGACATTTTCCATATTTTTAATGCAACCCGAACTAGGCTTTCCTAAAAATCACCTTTTATATTCGAACCGCACTCTGACCGGCCCGGTCCAAACCCAAAACTTCTAAGCCCAAAATTAGGGTGTTACATGAACCACAAAATCAACATTTGCATTTCATGCCTTTTAAAACAAGCCTTCACAAGACTTCAATGCACTAAGGAGATTTCATGCACACATGCACCATTCTCAATAGTAAATAAACATTTGTTCAAGCTAACAAGTAATAAATGCATTCTTGGTACATTACACACTTTCCATGCAACCTTGCATCATTTCAAGCATCTCATACTTCATTACATTCAAGAACATTATATTGGCATCCAAGCTATAATTCACAAACCATCTTAGCAAAAGACACAATCGGATACGCGGATTAGAAGCGTTGTCCCACACGCTCCATAAACACTTCCGAACAACATAAGGTGGAGTTTAACGGTACAATCACAACCCCTCAACACCCGTGATGGAGTTTAACAGTATAATCACAACCCCTCAACATCACTCATCGGAAGTTGTATAATACACTAGCGAGAGCCGGGACACATCACAAGGCTTACACATGGAAGCTACCACAACCATTGTAATCACCTTAACCAAGCTCACACACGGGAGTAACCCTCCACCATTGTGACGCTTAACAAAGTCCACCCATGAGAGCCATCCTCCATCTTGGTGACTTTAACAAGGTTCACCCACGAGAGCCATCCTCCATCGTGGTGGCACTAAACCAAGCCCACCCACGAGAGCCAACCTCCATCGTAGTGTCACTAAACCAAGCCCACTCACGAGAGCAAACCCCCATCGTGCTGACACCAATTTCCTCAATCGCTAGGATTCTTGGATGGAGTTTACGGTACAATTACAACCCCCTCGACATCCAAGGCGACTCAATTCACGGTGCACCTAATCCTATAGCCAGCTAACTATATCCGATTAAAGTAACCAAGAACCACTTACATCACTTGCCAATATAACTATTTTACCACATTAATCCATTGTTTTTACAAGCATAACCAAAATGCCAAAACCACCAATTACCATAATCACTTCACTGTTTTGAAGCATTAAACAAAGCCATTAAACAACATGCAACACTATGCATCAATTCCACAATTCCAATATACAAAACCAAGGATCTCTTACCTTGAGCATCCTTCACACATGACTTTCAAAACCAGCATCAAACCATGCTGAAATATGCTTCCAAAATAGAATTTAAACATGCAAATCACAAGCATTACAACCAACAATCACAAGTACTTTAAAAATTGTTTTATAACACAAACCAAGAGAGAAATTCCATTTACTTACTCATGAGCTTAGCTAAGTTGTTTAGACTTAAACTAAGCTCCCAAAACCTTCAAACATTGTTTTCAAAGCTGAAAACCCAACTTCACTAATCGATACACAAAACTAGGCTAGCCAACAAGCCTTCCAAGCATCCGAAACCTTCAACGCCACCTCTATTGCTCACGGATCATTCTCCCCTGCTTCAAGCACATAACAACAGAGGATTAATGCATCACTATGCATTAAACACACCAGCAACACAACTCAATTCGCTGCTCTACACAAATCCAACATTTCGGCTACCAAACACAACCGAAAACACCTCCAAACTCTTCCAAAACTTAACCCAGACAAGATCCATCACTTCTAACCATTTTAAACATCAATTAACATCCAAAATGATCCCAAACACGTCTTCATACCCCCAGCATTAACTAAACACCAAGATCACCCCAAAAACCATCATTTTCACAAGTAAAAACTTAGGAAAATCAACTTATTCGGGATTGCATTGATTAAACCTCCATTTCACATCATTTAGACATCCAAAATACATCAAAAAGACATCTCAAAACAGAGCTGAATGATCAATTACGAATTTCTTCAAAATTAAATCCAAATCTTGCATTTTAAGCCAAAATCAAGATCACAACATTAAAACCTTTAATAAAACTCAATTTAAGGATTGAGAACTTGGGAATTTCATTAAAGAACTGAGTATTTAGAGGAGAAGGACGTTCATACCTCTAAATGTGAGTTTCTCCTTGTTTAGTGCCAAAATTGTTGAAAATTCAATAAGCAAATGATGATGATTTGGTGTAGAAATGATTAGAAATCAATTAGAGATTAACTTCTCAACTTTAGATGTGAAAATCAGAGGAAAAATGGCTGGGGAAATGTGTTTGGCTGAGAGAAAATTGAGAGAAGAAGAAATGGGAAAATTTTGAGAAAAGTTAGTTGTGAAATCAAAAATATCTATTTCCCTCCTTTTCCTTTTATTAAATATCATTTAATAAATATTTAATATTAAGAAAAATCTAGAGAAACCCTCCCTTGGGTAAATTAGCTCCTTAAAGATTCAAAGTTTCAATCCTTTAAAAATAGTCACCAACTTTTCAAAAATTACATTTTAGTCACTAACTCAAAATGTCATATTTCCAAACCTCATTTTGTTAAATTGATTTCACCACTCTCTTATATATATTAACAGAGGAGTTTTGGATATTTTTCCATATTTTTAATGCATCCCGAACTAGGCTTTCCCTAAAACCACCTTTTATATTCGAACTAAAAATCCGATCGGTCCGGTTCAAACCCAAAACTTCTAAGCCCAAAATTGGGGTGTTACATTTTCTCTAGAAAATTTACTTTGATTTTACACTTCATTTGATGAGATTTCAATTCCTCTTTGATTCCTAATCAATCTTGCATCAAATCTATTTGTTTTCTACATTGAATTTTTAGGGAAACTTGCCCTAATCAAAGAGAAATTATCATTTATAGGTAAGCTTGTTCTTCTTCTCTAAATACTCAGTTCTTTACTGAAATTCCCAAGTTTACAATCCTTTGTTAAAGTTTTATGAATGATTTTAATTTTGGAAACAAGAGTTTGGCTTAAAACTCAAGATTTTGGAAGAGATCTTGAGGATTTTCGTGGATCTTGGTTAGGCTCTGTTTTGAGGTTGTTTCTAATGTATATTGGATGTTAATTGATGTTACAAATAGCGTTTTATAAATCAAATCCCGAATAGGTTTTTTTCCTAAGTTTTGCTTGCTAGAATGGTGGTTTTTTGGGGTGGTTTTGGTGATTTGCTGTTGTTGGAGGTATAAGGCTATGTTTATGTTACTTTTTGATGTTAATTGATGTTTATAAAAGGTTAGAATTGATAGGTCTTGGTTGGGCTTTGTTTTGGGAGAGTTTGGAGGTGATTTTGGTTGTTTTTTTAGCCGAAATGAGGTTCTTGGGTAGAGCAGCGAGTTGGCTTGTGTTGCTGGTGATTTTAATGCATGGTGATGCATTAATCCTCTGTTGTTATGTGCTTAAAACAGGGGAGAATGATCTGGAAGCAATAGAGGCAGCGTTGGGGGTTTCGGATGCTTGGGAGGCTTGTCCGCTAGCATAGTTTTGTGTGTCGGTGAGTGGAGATAGTTTTCCAGCTTTGAAATGATTATTTGGAGGTTTTGGGAGCTTAGTTTAAGTCTGAACAACTTTGCAAAGCTCAAGAGTAAGTTTCCAGAAAAACTCCCTCGGATGTGCTAGGTTATAGTTTTATGTATTGGTTATGAAATCCACGTTTAATTACTATTTTGAAAGCATGTTTTAGCATGATTAATGCTTGTTTTGAAAGCTATCTATTGAAGGATCCTCAAGGTAAGAGATCCTTGTTTTGACATGTTATTAATATGGTTATGATGCATGGAGACGCATGATGATAAATGGCTTTGATTAATGCTTTAAAACGGTGAATTGATGATGGTAATTGATGTATATTGGCAAGTGATGAAATGGTTTTAAAGTACTTGAATCGGATATAGTTAGCCGGCTATAGGATTGGGTGCACCATAAGTAAATTCGCCTTGGATGTTGAGGGGTTGTGATTGTACCGTAAACTCCATCCAAGTACCTTAAGAATTGAGGTAAGATCACAATAGTGGTTGTAAATTCGGTGTGTGGATCTTGTATTATGTGTCCCTTAGTATCATTAGTGGAATTATACAACTACCGATGAGTGGTGTTGAGGGGTTGAGATTGTACCGTTATACTCCACCACGGGTGTCACATCAATGGAGGAATTTCAGAAGGCATATGGTTTTGTGGATCTCAAAAGTGCATTGAAGTGTTGTTTTAAAAAGTCATATAATGCAAGATGTCGCTTTTGTAGATCATGAGTTTTGCATTGTTTGAAAGCCTGAGATAGATAGAAGGAACATATGGTTTTCAAAAGGCATTTTGCTTTGAAATGATCATCAAACATGAGAAAAGTATAGTGTGAAATGGAAGTGATCTCCAAGGAAATTGGGTTAAACTTTGCATGAAGTGTTTGTGCATGCAAATGTTTAAATGATAGTATTTGCAAGAATGTTGTTTGGGGTGTGTTGTTTAATATTTCAAAGTTAAAGGTTGATTTTCATGTTGATCAATTCATGATTTAAAGCGATGTTGTTTCAAAGGAGGTTTTCAAATAATACTTTGGTTTATTGATTTGTATCCACATTTAAAGAAGGTTTTATGATTCGTTGCATTGATGGTGTTTTGGTTTTGAGCATTCCTCACAAAGCATTATGTGCTTACGCTCCTTTTTGTCCATGAATGCAGATATTTGAAGTTGGGACAACAAGAAGCAAGGGATTCAAGAAGAGCTCCACTTGAGAAGTATGTCTTGGTTTATAGCTATAGATAATAAAGGCAGTGGGGGAGAGTCTTTTATGTTGTTGTGTAATGAGATTGTGTATGTTGACCATGTTCTTTTTATGGTTTGAACCTTGTTGTTGATCGCTTTGCCATATTTGAATCTTCTTCTTCATAAGTTGATATGTTATGCTCTTTGATTAAAAGCAAGATCATGTGTTGGATGTGATGAATGAGTAGGTGTGTTTAATGTTTGTAATGTATCTAGTCTTTGATGTAATTTGATAGTTATAATGCTTATCATGTTGATGATATGTTATGGAATGGTTTCAATTATGTTTGATGGTGTTTTGAAGTGAAAAACCAGAATTTTCTGTTGTTTCTGGGCAGGGTGTATCGAAACACCCTTGGCTGTTTCGAAACGGGTGCTTGAAATGGCTTGGGCGTTTTGGAATGGCTAGAAGTGTTTCGAAACACTTTGGCTACTGGAAGTGCCTATTTCGGAACTGGTTTCAGAACATACCCGCGTATCGGAACTGTCAACATCATTTCGATACGGGTGTCAGTGTTTCGAAACGGGTGACCGTTGGACACAAATTCTGCATGCTTTACATTTTAGTCCTGAAAGTCGTAATCTCAATTGCTTGAGCTTGAGATGTCTTTTTAAGCTGAAATTTGGTTGAGAGGCTTGTAATATGTTTAATTGAGGTTTGGTAAAACTAAAATCTTGAAAGTTCTTTTTATTTTCCAAAATTTACATTTTGGTCCCTAAAAGTGTATTTCTTGTAATTGGGTCCTTAAATGTTTTCTGATCGTTGTGCTTTTCTCTTCCAAGGCTCTTGGGCTTTCACATAGGTTTAATGTGCATCTAGAGAAGTTGAAAACGAAAAAAGGGTCGTTAATCAAGGTTGACTTTCGGGTTGACTTTGGTTTTCCCCGTGTGACCTTCGTAGTTCGGGTCTTGCGTCTAGGCCGGGCTAAGGGGCTTACATTTGTTGGTATCGAAGCTAAGTTGCGAGTATTTGGGGCGACGGTAAGTTTGTGGTAAGTTGTTATAGTAAGTGTTAGATGTTTATTCTGATGGGTGGTTGAAAGTTTGTTGAAAAATACGTTTCTGAGTGAATTGTTGATGTTTTCATCGTGCTTGTGGTAACGATTCTTCTGTAAGCTAATGTGAACATGTGATGGTGATATGCTGGTGTCGAGAGTTGATTTTCTAAATAATGAAAATGTGATGGGTATGATATGTTGATATTATGCTATTAAGGGTAAATGTTGTGTGATGAGAGCATGATTAAAGTTTGTTGATTGATATGCTTGATGTTTGTGATATCAATGTTTTTATTGATTGTTATGTCTTATAAAAGGGGAGAATTCGGGATACCCATTGCCTTATTATTATAGCTATTGCGTTATGTTGGAGTTGGAGTCTTGAATCCTTGCTTGAAGCTGGTCTGATCGTTTAGTTTGTTTTGTAATCACTGCTTTGTTAATAATATTACAATGGGATCGGTGAGAGAATGGCAGTTGGGTACGATGGTTGCAGCTTTAGAGCAAGTTTTAAAGGGGTGGAATTCACCTTTTGGTGGAGGTGTTTCGTTTCAATCTACAATGCCTGGAGTTGAGGTAGTAAGACAGGGGGTGAGAGTTGGTTCTGTGATGAAGGATTCATCACCTATGGTTCAAGAGGTGTCGAGAACATCTCAGGCCGTGGTGAAAGTGAGGAATGTAGACGTGCCGATTGTGGGACATACGAATTTGTCAAAACAACGTTTATATGATTTGGAGCTGTAGAGTATCATGGTTCAACACCTAAGGCGTTTGAGGCTTGGTTAGCTAGTATAATTCCAATTTTGGATGAGGAAGGGTGTGACAACGCCTGTAAGTTGGGAAGTGTTGTCTCGTTAATGTTGGAGGATGCTTGTGCTTGGTGTACATCTGTGGCGGTGGTGATGAATATCCACGATATAGATTGAGAGTTCTTTGTGTCTGCCTTTAATAGAAGATACATTGGAGAGAAGTTCTCAGGAGTTAAGCAACACAGGGGTATGGCTTCAGATTATGATGGTGAGAAAAGTATAAGTAAAAGATCTATGGGTACTGGTCTCGAGAGCGGTCACCGTAAAAGGCTACATGATAGAAGGGTTTGCTTGAATCAAGGTTTTGGTGGTGGCGCTGATGTGGGTCAAGTACAATATGATCAAGGAGTGGTAACTCGGTTGCCGATGTGTGACCATTGTAGAAGGCGTCATGTTGGAGTTTGTTGGGGTGTGGGAGTTTGTTAGAACTATGGTTCTGTGGAGCATGTGAAGTGGAAATGTCCTCAAGTGGTGGGATCAGCTTCAGTGGGTGCAAAAGGGTCTCAGAAGGGTCGTGAGCACGGCCGAGAGAGAGTTCGGTGGTGGCAAGAAAGGCAGAAAGTTGTGAGGTGTTTGGAGGATGGATCTTGTTAGAATTGTGGATCTGTTGGACATTTGAGACAAAATTGTTTAGAGTTAGCTCGGGGTAGTCAAGGTTCTTTGCCGCATGGAGACAGTGATGAACTTAAAGTGTTGGTTGATGCTGCGGCGGTGCGGCCAAAGAATAATGGTTCTGCGAGGAAGAGAGTTTGTCTGTTGGAGCCCCGGGGAAATGGGTGATTACATGTAACTTTGTTAAGTAATATTTGCCCTAGTTATCTTTGTTTGGTTTTGGGTTGGATTTCCTTACGTAGTGGGTAAGTTTTATGGCTAGCAAGGTTGGGTAGTAGTCGGTGTTGTTTTGGGAAGACAATTTTAGTGTGGAGAGTGTAATAGGGGAGTAATGTGTGGTTAGCGGATTGTTAGAATGGTAGAGCTGGAAAAGTTAGAAGTGAGGTACGAGGTTGTTCTTAGGCAGATCCTGAGGATATTGTTGGTAAGTGTGAACCGACATACATGCACAATTAAAACCATTTGTTATATAATATATAATATGTACATATATGTTGGTACATGCATACATGCGACATGACATTAGAGATTTTGCATACATGTACACATGCATTGATAGGGCATATTGGTGACCATGCATATGAACGTTCACACTTGCTAATAGCTAATTGGGTTCGTTAGTGTTGTGGTAGGATTAGGTTGGATGGTGGGTTTTAAGTGTTGTTTTGGTGCATGGTGAATGCTAGAAGTAGTGGAAGGTAGTAGTGAGTTGTCGGTAATAGTGAGTGCGATCTAGCGTGTTGGCAAAAGGAAGGTGTTTTGGTGCTTAAAGAGTTTAGCGGTATGGTGGTGAGGAGATTACCGATTGAAGTTAGAATCGGTCGAGGTGGTTGTGAATAGCTAGTAGGTGTGGTAGTTTCTTTGTGTTAGATGAAGTTGTAGGCTAGTGGATGTGTTTTCGGAGTGTTGAGGCGTCTTGGCGTTGATGTTTGCAATATGAGGGTTGTTTATGTAGGTGATGGTTCGTAGCAACCTTCGAGGAGTTAGGAGGGGGTTGTGTTGAGAGCTGTAGAAAAGGTTTTGCTTGGAACGAGTAGAGGTTTCGTAATCTTAATATGTTTGTATGGAATGGGTGGTATCCAGGTAAGGTTAGTGTTATGGTCAAAGCTTGAAGTGGAAAAGCAATGTAAGTTCAAGGGCCATTGTTGGTTGGCCAGGTTCTTGTGAGAAGTGGTTTGTTGGTTGGGTATAAGGAAATCTTTTCTAAGTCAGCTAGGGTTGAGTGGAACAGCTGGCGGAGTTAAGGTTGGAGTCTTGTGACGTGGATTTCGGATGTTGTGTGAGTGGTTTTGATGAGTTGTTATAGTAGTGATAGTGGCGGATGTGAAAGAATGTTATCAATACTTTGAGAAGTTTGAGTAAGTAGTTGTTGCTTAAGAAAATTTTGCATGTTGTGGTAATATTTGAAAGGAGTTGAGCGGTTTTGCAAGGAGTTTTAGAAGCATAGTAGGTTGGGGGTCACATGGTGGCTGGAAAATGGATGGGTTGGTGTCACCGTGTGTGCGCGTTTTTTTGAGGGAGTTATGAGATAAGGTGGAGCATGTTGTAAAGATTTGAGAGTTCTTCGGGTTGCTGGGGCTATGAGTAGTTCGGAAGTGTGAAAGATTAAGCTGAGATTAATAACCGAGTGTTCTGGAAGTCTTGCACCGTAAGTAGTGGTGTTGGATTTGGGTATAGTGTAAGTATGATTTGAGGATGTTTCAGTGGTGATTAAGTCTCCTGTGTTACATTGTGTGATGCTTTGAGAAGTTTGGTATCGTGCTCTTTTCGCGGGTTGAATTTCAAGGATGAAATTTCCTAAGAGGGTGAGAGTTGTAACACCC
Organism: Hibiscus tridactylites; assembly: GCA_958450335.1. Classification (NCBI taxonomy): domain Eukaryota; kingdom Viridiplantae; phylum Streptophyta; class Magnoliopsida; order Malvales; family Malvaceae; genus Hibiscus; species Hibiscus tridactylites. Next base: position 17,827,252 of record OY288278.1, on the reverse strand, counting down.
AAATTTGGGCTTAGAAGTTTAGGGTCTGAACCGAATCAGTCTGGAAATCGATTCGAATCTAAAAGGGAGTTTTAGGGAACACCTAGTTCGGGATTTTTTAAAAATATAGAAAATATCTAAAAATCCTCATTTATTATATAAAAGAGAATGGTGAAATCAATTTTATAAAATGAAGTTTGGAAATACTACATTTCGGTTTAGTGACCAAATCGCAGTTTTTGCAAAAGTGAAATAGTTACTGTTTTGTAAAGGATTGAAACTTTGAATCTTTAAGGAGCTAATTTTGCCAAAATGTCTTCATCAGATTTTTCCTTAATTTGGGTAATTTTATAAATGTTTTAATTAAACGAAATGAGGGTTAATTAATTGAGAAACTAACTTTGACTATTCATAACTACCTTTCACAAATTTTCCCTCTCTTCATTTTCTCTCAAATTCCTTTCAACCAAACACATTTTCTCCAGAAAATTTACTTTGATTTCACACTTCATTTGATGAGATTTCAATTCCTCTTTGATTCCTAATCAATCTTGCATCAAATCTATATGTTTTCTACATTGAATTTTCAAGGAAACTTGCCCAAATCAAGGAGAAATCATCATTTAGAGGTAAGCTTGTAGCACCCCAATTTTGTGCTTAGAAGTTTAGGGTCTGAACCGGACCGGTCTGTTAACCGGTCACTGTTGAGTGTGTAAAAGTTCTATTATTTACACCCTTTTTAACCCATATTTCTGCTGCATTCAAGCATCATTGCATTGCATTTAGGTCAGTTTTCAGTAAAACATCACAAATACATTAAAGGCACGGATTCTACTAAAAGATAGCTGATTTTGCAGGTTACTGCCATGGTTGGCGAAGAAGGCAGGCGCAGGGCAGCGAAGCAGAAGAGCTGAACTGGACAAGTAGATGATGAGGACGAAGCTGCCATTGACCTGTCGTGACAGTAAGGTGACAGCAGCCTCATGAAGAAGAAAAGTAAAGTGGACCTCGATAGATAGAGAAAAATCTGCTCATCTGCCGTGTGAAAGCCAAATATTTTTCCAAGCCCCGGATCAAAAGATATGTCGAGCCAAAGCTCGAGGAAAGGAATTCCCATGAAACAAGGAGGCGGCTTAAAAGTAGGAATCCTTAGAGATTAAGTCTTTATTAGAATCTTACTTTTAATTAAAGTTGTAATCCTTGTTAACTTAGAATACTTGAGCCCAAAGCTTATATAAGGGCATAGATTTAACCTAGATGGAGAATACCCCATAACCGATAACCTAAACCCCTCCGCCGTTTACCCGTCGTCGACATGTTCTAAAAACCCCCTAGGGCCACGGGTTGTTTTGTAAAGTAGTTGCAAGGGTTGTTTTGTTTTAGGATTTTCCAAGTTCAATAAAATAAACTTCAAGTTCTCTTATTTTGGTTTTAATATCTTGCAAGAGCATCGGGAGAGCATTGTGAGGTTATCTATTTACTTAGCATCAGGAGAGTTAAGTATACGAAGAAGATAAGAGCGCGTTCTCTAGTTTTTAGTTGAACAATCTCGTGCCTAGGGATAGGGCGAGGTTAAGTTGCTAAGGATGAATTAATACACATCGGTGTTCATCCTTCGATTCACGCCAGGAGGTATCATCAAGGACGTGATCATCGACAGACTTGGACCTTGGGATAGGCCAAGGCAGATCTGGGATTCTTGCCAAACCTGGAGTACGGAGTTGGTGTGTTCGCTGCCGCGACAGCTAAAGGACAGCCGCTGTGATAGGTGCTATCGGCGACGGGCGCGACGACAGAACTGGATTTCCTAAACTTTTCAATACCTGCACTACTGAGCAATTCAATACCAGCCCATTCTCTCTATCTTGATATCTCGATTCTTTTATTTACGTTTTCTTCAATATTTTCGTGACAACTTTCTAAACTATTTTATTTATTTCGTGTAGTGAAATTAAGGTGAAGTCATTAGCCCAATCCCTGTGGAGACGATATCCGATACTTCGTATCACTTTACTACTTGCGTCGTGTACACTTGCACTACAATTGCGATAGACTCTTTTAGTCACGTTGCTTATAAGCTAAGGCTACCCCAAGAGTTGGAAAAGATATATAATGTGTTTCATGTATCCCTGCTTCGGAGATATAGATCGAATCCTTCGCATGTTATGCCTGTGGAAGAGGTTGAGTTGAATCTGGATTCGACGTATGTTGAGATTCTAGATTCGGATGGTAAGGTTCTCCGTGGTAAGACCATTGAGTTGGTCACAGTGTTGTGGAGACATCGTGGTGTTGAGGAAGCCACTTGGGAAAGGAAGGATGACATGAAGAAGCAATTTCCTTATCTTTTTCCTTCAGGTAAATTTCGAGGACGAAATTTCTTTAGAGGGGGAGAGTTGTAATGCCCCGATTTTGGGCCTAGATGTTTTAGAGTTCGAATCGGACCGGTTGAGAACGGTTCGAATCTTAAAGGATGATTTATGGAACACCTAGTTCGAGATGCTTTTAAAATATGGAAAAATATCTAAAAATCCTCATTTATTATATAAGCGTCTATAGTGAAAACAATTTTACAAAATAAGGTTTGGAAATACTACATTTCAGTATAGTGACGAAATTGTAGTTTTTGCAAAAGTTAAATAGTAATTGTTTTGTAAAGGATTGAAACTTTAAATATTTAAGGATCTAATTTTACCAGAATATTTTTATCAGATTTCTACTTATTTTGGGTGATTTTAATAATCTTTTAATTAAAGGAAATAAAGATAATTAAAAGCAAAACTATCTTTGACTTTTCAAAACTACCTTACGTCAAATTTCCCTCATTTCATTTTCTCTCAATTTATTTTCAGCCAAACACATTTCCTCCATCAATTATCCTCTGATTTTCATTCCTTTTGATGAGATTTCAATCTCCTTTTCATTCCTAATCTTTTTCTCACCAAATCATCTTATTTTCACATTGGATTTTTAGGAAAACTTGCTCAAATCAAGGAGAAATCAGCCATTAGAGGTAAGCTTCTTCCTTCTCCTCTAATGATTAGTTCTTTACCGAAATTCCCAAGTTATCAATCCTTTGTTAATAAATTTTGAGTTTCTTCAATGTTAGAAACAAGCAATTGTATTAAAACTCATGGTTTTTGCAGAGATCTTGATGATTTCGTGGTTGTTGGTTAGGCTCTGTTTTGAGGTTGTTTTCTAAAATATTTTGGATGGTAATTGATGTTATAAATGAGGTTTTATCAAACAAATCTCGAATAGGCTTGGATTCCTAAATTTTTTATGCTAGAATGGTAGTTTTTGGGGTGGTTTTTGTGTTCTGTTATAGCTGGATGTATAAGGACGAGTTTGTGGTGGTTTTTGATGTTGATTGATGTTTAGAAATGATAGATCTTGGCTAGGCATTGGTTTTGAAGAGTTTGGGGATGAATTCGGTTGTTTTTGGTGGCTGAAATGTGGTTCTTGTGTAGAGCAGTTGCTGATTATTTCAATGCATGATGATGCATTAATCATCTGCTCTTATTTGTAATAAATAAGGGTGAAATCTTCGGACGCCTTTGGTGTTGATCTAGGAGCTTAGATAGCATTTCGGCAAGCAAGCGGAACGTACTCGGTGAGTGCGAATAGTTTTAGAAGTTCTTGAGGGACAAAGAATTAAGGTTTGGGGATTTAGTAAAGGTTTGAAACACCTTCCTAAGTCCGGAAGTAAGTATTGGTTAGATTGCTCTTATATATGTGGTGGTTGCCCCTAAAATGCTTTTACATGCTCATGGTTTGAGATAGATAAATTTCTACTGTTTTTATGCATTATTTGTAGTATGAGATGATGCTTGAAGGATTCATGAAATAACATGTTGCATTGTAGAGTTTTCAGCTTTTGGTTTTAAAGCATGGCAAATGCTATGATTTTGAATGAGATAAGAAAGCTTTGAGAAATGTTGCATTAAAAACAGTAGGTGAGATGATGTTTTGACATAATATATTGGCATTGAAGATGAGATACTTACCGGATATAATTGATTGATCAATAGGATAAGAGTGCACTATAAACTAAAAAATTCGTACATGCTCTTTGGATTCAATCCAAAGGTAGAGACCGATGATGGGAATTCCATCGGGTAGGACTTCGTTAAAATCCCAAGCTTTGTGGCGATGAGAGATTCCGCCATGTGAGTACAGTGATGTGAGATTCCACCGGAAGAGTCTAGTTGTTTGAGAATGTGTCCGCATATCCGAGTAATAATGAGATGTGGAATGCCAATATAATTTATTTGAAAATGCTTTTGATTCACATGGACCTCTTGATGAGATGATTTATGCTATGAGGAATGCATATGAGATTTGTATATGAAATGCTTTGGCTTTTACAAGCATGAGTATGGCTTTGCCATGAGATTTGCATTGGTTTAAATGCATGAGATAGAATTGAGGTACATGTGATTTCAATGAAGTTTTGCTTTGAAATGGTTTTCAAGCATGAGATAGAATGAGCATGTGGTAGAAAAAGCTTTTGAGAAAGTGTTTTGAATAATGCATTATTGTGTTGGTTTTCTTCAGAGCATGCCACACTAAGCAAATGTGCTTACGCTCTCTTTTACCAATAATGCAGATAATTGAGGTGTTTTTGGACAGCAATAAGGTTAAGAACATCCAAGGAAGTGTAAATCTCATGTATGGTGATGTTTTTATACACTTTAGTTTTGATATTTGGCAATGAGACTTCAAGGTTGTATTTAGGAGAAGTGTTTTGAACTCCCTAAGTTTGTGACATGTTTGTGATGGAATTTATGGGTTGTAAATGGTCCTAAAGGGTTGGTTTGTGGTTTGGATGCTTATATTTGGATTTGTGGCTAGGAAGCATGTATATAGATTGTATGTTCTTGTGTTTGATGCCAAGCTCTAGCTTAAGGTACTTAAATATGATCTTTAGTGTCAAATTAGGTTGCTGGCATGTTATGATGCATTGTGAAGCATGTTTGAGTTGGCTAAGAGATGAAAAACCAACATTTTCTGCTATCACGATGCAGGGTGTACCGAAACACCCTTAGCAGTTTCGAAACGGAGGCTTGTAATGGCCATAGCGTTTCGGAACAATTTGGCTACTCGAGAGGGCTATTTCGATACCGGTCTCGGAACACACCGAAGTGCTGAAACGGTTAACACTGTTTTGATACGGGCGTTTCGGTACGAAGGGCGGGTGTTCCGAAACGGATGACCGTTGGATGTTGATTTGAAATGTTCTAAGTTTTCATGTTTTACATTCAAGTCCTTAATGTTGTGGATGCAATTGCTTGAGCTCGAAAGGTCCTTTTAAGCGAAAATTTTACAGACAGGCATGTAACATGACTAATTACGAATTGGTAATCTTAAGTTCTGCAAAGTCCTTATAATTTCTAAAAATTACATTTTGGTCCTTAAAAGTGTATTTCGTGCAATTGAGTCCCTAAATGTTTTCCGATCGCTGTGCCCGTCTCTCTTATGATTCTTGAGTGTTCACATAGGATTAACATGTATCTAGAAAATATTAAAAAGAAAAAAGGTCATTATTCAAGGCTCACTTTCGGGTTGACTGTGCTTTTTCCCGTGTAATCTTCGTAGTTTGGGTCAAACGTCTAGGTCGGGCTAAGGGGGTTACAACCAGTCAACAGGGTCATTTAACACATGGACAGAGTTGTGCAAGGACGTTTTGGATCGTTTCAGCCCATCTAATGTCACATATAGATTGAGAAACGAGATCTCAACCTTCCGACAAGGGGATGATGAGCCAATGTATAAAGCATAGGAGCGGTACCAACAAAAGCTTAATAACCGCCCGCTTTATGGTTTTCCAGCTTCGACACCGGTGTCAATATTCTACAACGGGGTGAACTATCCAACTCGAATGGTGATTGATGCCTCATCCAACGAAATCATCCTTTACAAACCACCAGAGGAGGCACTACGGATCCTAAACCAAGCCGCCAAAAATGACTGTAAGTACCCAGTAGCCCGCCGAGGAAACATTAGGCGTCCATCAATTGTGAAGGAAGTGGAAGCCTCAAAATCTTTCATTTCCCGCCTAGATAAATTGACAGAGCTGGTTATGAACATGGTAGAAACCACTAGGAAGTCTATGAGGCCAAGCCTATAGATCTATTCTGTGATGAGTGTGGGGCCAACCATGATTCCTCCGAATGTATTGCATCTTCCAAATTCATTAGAGGATACGAGAGGAAGGACAGGCCCACCACGAACAAATAAACCCTGGGTGGAGGAATCATCCAAACATCGCATGGAGAAATCCAAAAACTACTCCCAATCCACAACAGTAGCAGGGAGGTTACCAGTAGAACCAGTCCTGACAGCAAACTCAGCAACCATAGAACAATTCACTAGAAGCAACTTTACAAACTTTTATGTTTAATAATAGTGAGGTTATTGTTCGTACAAATAAGTTTATTGATAAAACTTAGTCGTTTATTGACACGACGGAGATGAGGATGAATAATCAGGAAGCTGCGATAAAGAACTTGGAGACCCCATTTGGGCAATTCACTTCAATTTTTAGCAGCAGGACAATGGGTGCAACATCCAGTAGTACAGAGGCAGCGGCTAAACCCATATATAGGCAGTGCAAAACCATATCAACAAGAAGTGGAAACAGTTGGATGAGCCTAGAGTGGAAAAGAAAGCAGAAAAACAGCCAGCACAAAAATAACAACCTACCACAATAGCATCAACACCACCCGCCCAGGCAGCTGAGCCAGAGAGAAGCCTTGAGGCAGATGATCCTCCACAAATCATGTTCCCATGCAAAGAACATATAGAGGACATAAGCAACAGAAGCAAGAGCATTAGATTAGGAAATTATGGGATATTCTGAAATAGGTGCACATAAACATCCTCGTCATAGAAGCCATTCAGAACATGCCAAACTATGCAAAATACTTAAGTGACATGGTTTCTAAAAGGAAGTGAATTGGGGAGTTTGAAATGGTTGCTGTGACAGAGGAATGCATGGCTATGGTGCACAACAAGTTGCCGCCTAAGCAAACAGATGTGAGAAGCTTTGTTATACCGTGCAGAATCGGCAGCACTAATGAAACTAAGGCCCTGTGCGACCTATAAGCCAACTTCAACTTAATGCCTAAGGCAGTCTTCGACAAACTAGGAATTGGGCAAGCCAAACCCACCTTTATTATGCTGAAACTTGTTGATGATTCATTTTTACAACCGGAGCGCAAGATTGTACACATCCTAGTTCCAGTTGGTAGCCTTATTTTTCCAACAGACTTCCTCATTTTAGATTGTGAGGCCAATGAAAACACCCCCATCATCTTAATAGATGTAGAGCATGGGGAGCTGATCATGAGGGTAAACAATCAAAGCATCAAGTTGAATGTGGTACAACCTTAGAAAAGGTAAAATGATCAGAAGCTCATGCTGCTAAAATAAGCACTGAGACAGGCCCAGACAACAACTATCACAGAAAACCAAAGGGTAGGCTGAAGGACCCAACAGCACACCTCCTTAAAGAACATGAGAACCCCTAAGAAGGAAAGACAAGAAAAACCACCTCAGGAAGTGGTTATAGCTGGGAGATGCACCTAAAGGCACTCCCTACATAACTTAATCATATTTATTTTTATTTTTATTTATTTTTATGTTTTAGGAATAGAGTTTAATTTATTGCAATTTATTTTCTGTTACGAATAGATTTTAAAATAAATTAATTTATTTTTCACATTTGTATTCCCTTTAGAATTTATTTAATTATTGTTATTTTATTTCAGGGCAGCCCAGCTCAGACAGTGCGTAATGGGTAGTTTCCTGCTAACAGCTATTTGCCAACAGTAACAGAAATAACGGGCAGAAAGCCCGTAAAGAGCGCAAGATAATTTTCCCGTTGGACATTTCATGTCGCCCCGACACCTCACGGTAACCTCTATTTAAACCTCACTCATCTCATTCATTCACTATACTTCCATCTCCTTACTATCTTATTCTTGTATCCACTACTCTCTTGCTAATTATCTTCTTTTCAAGTCCCAGTTAAATTCCAACCGTCTTACACATGGCATCAACATCAGCACCCAAACCTACCTTCCAACGCTTTTGCTCCATTGTAGATGAGAAGAGATACAAAACGCAGTCTGCAAAGCAAGCAATTTGGGACGAGCAAGGGTTCCACTACACAAAGCAAACATGGGACCTTGGCTTGGAGCCCACCTTATTCGAAACCAATCACAGCAAGGGATGTGAAATATTTGCACAGTAGCTGGAGATGACAAACATCACAATGGTAAGAGAATTCTATGCCCATCACCCCTGCCTAGAGTTGTCGTTTTTCTATGTTCGAGGGGAGCATGTCAAGCTGAACGCCGCTGTGATCAACAACTTCTATTGCATAGATATGGAAGACAACCCCCCACAAGGAATGGAGGCAGTTATTGATGCCTTCCAACTACGATAGACTCAAGGCCAAGCTGTGCGACCCCAACACACCATGGTTGGCAGGAAAGCATGGCGGCTCAGTCCAACACTACCGATTGTTGCCTGAGCCCATGATGTTTAATGCCTTCATTAAACGGCGTCTTCTGCCCACCTCCGATAACTCCCCCATAGACCGGCCGCGCCTCGCACTCATCCACAGCATCATGGTGAACCAACCCATCAATGTTGTGGATATCATATGTAAGGTGATCCACAACTGTTTCCTCAAGACGAAGGGCAAGATGTACTTCCCGTTACTCATCACCGGCTTTTGTTCCAATTTCAACGTCCGAACCAACCCCAAAGATGAGATGACAGTCACCAAGGAGGGGTGGACCAGGAAAGTTCGCCTGCAGATGACGCAGGCCCAAGAGATAGAGCCCATCACCCCCAGCCAGCCCTCTACTGCCCAACCAGCTACACCAGCCACCCTCGACAGTACAAAAGCTGCCCCAGTCAATGGTGTTCTTACTCTGATGGGCACCCTCATTAACAACAACAAATGGATCCAGCAGTAGCAGTTAACCTTCATGAAGTATGTGGGGGAGGTAAAAAGGCTTTTGTGGCCTTTTTCTTACAAAAATATCCAAATGACGACGCCACCATGCCACCCTACCCCACCGATCTAGCCGCTGCAGCTGTCCCAGACAAGGAACACCATCAGGAGCAGCTGCTCGCCACACTACCTTCCACCGACATATGTCATCTCCGATGCACTACCCATCATACTCCACCACCTCTGCTTCCAACACGATGGTAGACTCCCCCGAGAGGCATCAGCAACATCACTCTCACGCCTGCACAGCGGCAACGGTGGCTAACACTTCCTCCTCCTCCTATGAGTTCAAGCAGCAGTCACTAACAATAGCAGTAGTAGCAGAAGCAATAACCCCTATGGCGATAGATCCTCCGGCAGCATCAACAGAAGAAACAGGGAAGAGGAAGCGCCACATTATAGCCGCCGAGCTAGTGGACGAGGAGACATGCTCCAATGAGAGTGAAGCCACTCTAGAAGAACCCCGTGAAGATCCTCAGGAAGAGCCTCACCCCACTCCTAAGAGAGTCCAGCCGTCGCAGATATCAAAGGTCTCACCAGCCAAGTCTGCCATCCGGGCATCTGTTAGCCACCGCCTTGTCATCCAATCCTCCTCTTCCGCCAAAACCCAAGCCTCCTCTCAGCCCTCAGCCAATTTCTAGAGTTTATTTTCTTTTTATCTTTATTTTATTTTTCTATTATTATTATAATTGTATTTTTTATGTTTTTATTTTGTGCATTGAGGGCAATGCCCATCTCGAGTTTGTGGGGGTTAGCACTCATTGTTTTCTAGACATATTTTAGGGCATTTTAGGTTACATTATGTACTTGCCTTAGAAAATTAATTGAAAAGAAAAAAATTGTTAGAACTTGTGCCTATGATAGGATATCCGATCTTAATTTTTTGCACCAAGTTAAAATTAACTTAATTTTATGCAAAAGCATGAAGTAAACTAAGAATTTTTCTATAAGTGCCAAAAGAAATTGAAACACTACTGTTACATGCAAATTTTGATTGAGTTTCGAATAAACAATGACTATTGAATTATTTGTAAAATTATAACATGGTTGCAGGAAGGTTCCGCGGTAGACAACAAATAGGAAAAACAAAAGCACTGCGAAGGCAGGAAAAAGAAAAAAATTATGTTGCGTATCCCTAGAGGTTCCCGAAACAGGCTCTAGGAAGAAGCATGTGCAAGGACACTACACTGCTATCAAAGTCCATCAATCTGAAAATCTTGAAGTGACAAACAAATTAGCATGAGTGAACGAAAATCTTCACAGGATGACTATACTCCACGGTTTCGGGGTTTTGTAGTTTGCTCCTATCTTAATTTCATACCTAGAAGAGTATTTGTGACAAGCTGAAGCCCTTATTGCGATGATTATTTAAATTGTTCTTAACTATGTTGTCTCGGCAGCAATCTCATATATCATGACAACATCTTTGTTTACTTAGAATATTCATCACATTCAACATGTACACAGTTCTGCACACACTTCACTAGCATATTATAGTTTAGTTCTGAGGTAATTCATATTATTCCCCTCTCACTAATCTAACGACAGGTGCCACATCCTTGAGGTCTTAAATCAAGTTTAAAACATAATTTTTTCTTTCTGATTAGTTTAAGGGGCACGTATGTTTAGGTTTCATTGCTTGAGGACATGTAATAGTTTGAGTTTGGGGGTGTGTAAAGTGTCCATAAGTTCTATATTTTGTGCACATTCCATCTCATATTATTATTGTTTTTAGTACATTTTAGGCATAATTAGGATCATGCATTGCATTTTACAGTATTCTTTACTTTGCCATACGACTTATTGATTATCTTTTATTTGGTAAAGAAAAGGTATTGTTTCAGTTCTGTTTTAGTTTCAAGTACTAGAAGCTAGTAGAAGGAGAGAGGAGTTGTACTGATGCAGTTCCAAACAGAGACAGTAGCCGCTGCCGCCATACTTGCTGCCAAAGACAGCAAGCTGAGGAATTGGAGAACTAGAGTGCGATCTGTAGAGCAGAAAATCTTGATTCTAACGATGCTATCCACTCAATTTTCCGATGACTGTAACAGCGGGCAGGGCCGACGAAGGAGGAGTTCGAGATTACATGCAGAGCAAGGCAACGTGAAGAAGTCAACATTCAACACGAAGTTGTCCGAATTTAAGGTTGCACTTAATGAAAAATCTACTTTGAAGACTTCTACACCAAAAAGGACTAGACCTAGCTAATGCTTATATATAAACATTATACTTTTACTTCAAAACAACTTAGGTTTTCCCTTAGCCATAGTTTAGGTTTACTTGTCATCTATTATATTCTTATCCTTTATTGGGTTTGGGTTATGTTGTAATTAGTGTGAGAACGGTTGTTTAGAATTTTAAATTTGTTTTTGCAATAAAGCTTCAAGGTTTGATATTCCATGTTCTTCATAGTTTTCATTTAAATAAAAAGAATAATTGATTACTATCCATTTGTTCGGTATCGAGAAAGTCGAACTCACGAAAGGAGTAAGTACGGGTATCACTTTAATCAAGTGTTGATTAATCGAGCCTAGATATAGGTTAGGGTTTAAGGCGGCTAAAAGAGGACAAGCCAAACATTGTTGTCTTTGCACGATTCACGCCGCGACTGGTATTATCTGCAGTGGGCATCAACATTATTCTATCTTAGACATAAGCGAGATAACTTTTGAAGCGTTCTGTCGAGTTTAGCGCCGAGACACAAGTCTATTCCCATGTCGTGGCAGTGAGAGTGTCTTAGCAGCCTAATTGACATCCCCTACCAAGACAAAGAAGTCTTGAAGCACAAAGCAACTTGTCCTATTCAATGTAGTTTCACACTAAACAATAGCATAACTCAGCCCATTCCATCAATATGATCTCTGGGGCACCGAATCTGGTTAAAATGTGCTTTTGCAGGAACTTGACAACTGCTTTGGCATCATTTGTGGGGAGAGCAACAACTTCAATCCACTTTAAGACATAATATACAACCTAGAGTATGTATAAATTTCCAAACGATGGGAGAAAAAGACCCATAAAGTCTATCCCCTACACATTATACATCTCCACATGCATGATATTTTGAGGTGCTAATTGATGCCTAATGGAAATTTTATCAGATCGTTGGAACTTGTCACATGCCTTTGAAAAAATAATGGGTTTCTATGAAAAGCATTGGCTAGAAAAGTCCTGATTGCAACACTTTGGTTGTTGTCTTCATTCTAGCAAACTGACATCCATAGGGTGTTGCATGGAAAAGCTGGAGAATGTTTTGTTGTTCATCCTATGGTACACAAAAATGAATGATTTGCTCGGCATACTATTTGAACAAGAACAACTCATTCCAATAGAATTGTCGAATGTCTCTCAAAATTTGCTTTTTGGCATTACTTGACAAGTCAGGTGGCATTATATTGCTAACTAGATAGTTGACTAAGTCAACATACTATGGAATGGTAGTGGTCACAAGAAAATGCTCAATTGGGAAGTTATCTCTAATCATTGGGGTGTTGCCATTCTCATGGTGGTACTCTAATCGAGACAAGTGATCAACCACCAGTTTCTCACTCCCCTTCTTATCTTATATCTCGAGATCAAACTCTTGTAGCAAGAGTGTTCCTCTAATAAGCCTTGGCTTGGCATCTTTCTTGGCAAGGAGGTATTTGATTGTCGAATGGTTTGTTTACACCAAAACATTGCTACCAACTAAGTAATATCTGAATTTGTCAAACGCAAAGACAACTACAATGAACTCTTTCTCTGTTGTTGTGTAGATTATGTCGGGCATCATTCAATGTCTAGCTCGCATGGTGGCAATTGTTTGACTAACTTTGACACTTGTGGATGGTGGAAATTGTTTGATTACCTCTATCTTTTCTTTGTCTACTCCGGGTCCCTTCTTGGTTACTTTATGCCCGATATTTATGCCTTCCTTCACAATGAAGTGGCATTTTCCCAGTTTAGGACCATGCTTGTTTCAATACTTCTCCAAAGAACAAATTCCAAACTCTGAATGGTTTCGTCGAAACTTTTTCTAAAGACGGACAAGCCATCCTTGAAGACTTATAAGTTATTCTCGTTCATATCAGAGAAGAGCGCCATCATGAAACGCTGAAACATTAATAGGGCGTCACACAATCCAAAGGGCCTGGAAAGTTATCATTTCAAGTGGCATTTTTTAGCTTCCTGTAATCCATGCACACCCTCTAGTTATAAGAAACGGGATAAATTCGTTCTTGTTTTTATGAACAACAATCATTCCACCGATTTTTTGTAACCCCCTTAACCCGGTCTAGACGATTGACCCGAATTAAGAAAGTCACACGGGGAAAACCAAAGTCAACCCGAAAGTCAACCTTGATTAACGACCCTTTTTTTTCTTTTTAATCTTGTCTAGATGCACATTAACCTTAGATTTGATCACACAACATCATGCTCAAAGATCACAAACATCAGAGATCAAACAGGGATCCAATTGAACAAATTACAACTTTAGGGACCAAATTGTAATTTCTGAAGACTTTAAGGACTTAACCAGATTTTAAGTTACCAACTTAAAATTAATCATGTTTCATGCTTCTCTGCCAAATTTCAGCTCAAACGGACATCCCAAACTCATACAATTGCACAAACAAGTTTTAGGATTAAAACGCAAACATTTCAAAACATTTAACCGCCAATGTCAGCCCCCAACGGTCACCCGTTCCGAAACAGGCAGAGCCCATTTCGAAACACGGGGCCGTTCCGCAACACGTTCCGCAACGGGGGTATGGCAGTAGCCAAACCGTTCCGAAACGGTGGCACCCGTTTCGGACGCCTGGGTTTATGCAGGGCACCCGTTCCGAAACGATGTCAACTGTTCCGAAACGCCTTGCCCAGATTGCAGCATTTTGCTCACGCAAACACACAATCGACCAATCAATCATGCTCCAAAAGCCACCAAACTTTGCCATCATGCAATTCAACATATATGAGACATTCTTACATCAACAATTCAACAAAACAACATCATATACAAAAAGCCCCAAATCTATAGGCAAGCTTCCTACACAAGCAACCATTCAAGCACAAACATTCCAAATCAATCTCATTAAAGCCAAAACATGTTCCAACAACATCATCAACATAAAAACATCTTCGTCCATACATAAACGAACACATACACATTAACCCGAGAGATTCTACCCCCATTGCCTTTATTAACTATAGCTATTCACCGAGACATACATCTCAATTGGAGTCCCCCTTAAATCCCTTGCTTCTCGCTGTCCAAACTTCAAGAATCTGCATTGATGGACAAAAAGGAGCGTAAGCACATAATGCTTAGTGAGGAATGCTCAATACCAAAACACCATCAATGCAGCGGGTCATAAAACACTTTTAAAACAAACCCGAATTGTTTACCAAGCAAAGTTTGAAAACCCTTTTCAACATCATGCTTAAAACCATGCATTGCACATACATGAAAACCAACCCTTAGCTTAGCAAGCTAGGAAAACCTTTTCAAAGCACAACATGCAAAAATCATCCATTTAGCCATTCCATGCATAAACACCATATGCAAAGCTAAATTCAAAACCTTGGAAAACACCTCTATTCCACAACATACCTTTCTTATACTTGAAAACCATTCAAGCAAGAAACCCTTTAAAACCATTTATTCAATCAATCCAACACATGCATTAAACCAAGGCAATATATAAACCACAACATTATCATCACATGCCTTTTAAAACAAGTCTTAACAAGACTCCAATGCATTTAGGAGATTCCATGCACACATGCATCATTTACCAAATGATAATCAACACTTGTTCAACTTAACAAGTAAACATGCATTCACAAGCATTAACCACTTTTCATGCAACCATGCATCTTTTCAAGCATTATACACTTACATCACTTGCCAATATAACCAACTTACCATCATTAGTCCAATGATTCACATGCATAACCAATATGCAAAAAGTATCATTTACCATCATCAATTCATTGTTTTTAAGCATCACACAAAGCCATTGATTAACATGCAACACTATGCATCAAAACCACAATTTCCATGTACAAAACCAAGGAACTCTTACCTTGAGCATCCTTTACAAATGGCTTTCAAAACCAGCATTAAACCATGCTTACAATATGCTTTCAAAACAGAATTTAAATCATGCAAAACACATGCATATCAATCATCAACCACAATTGCTTAAAAAGCCATTTCATATCACAAACCAAGAAAGAAATCCATTTACTTACTCTTGAGCTTAGCAAAGTTGTTTAGACTTAAACTAAGCTCCCAAAACCTCCAAACCTTGGTTTAAAAGCTGAAAACCCAACTTCACTCACCGATACACAAAACAAGGCTAGCCAACAAGCCTTCCAAGCATCTGAAACCTTCCGCAACACCTCTAAAGCTCACGGATCAAACTCCCCTGTTTCAAGCACACAAAAACAGAGCATTAATGCATCTTTATGCATTAAAAACACCAGCAACAACAACACAACTCGCTGCTCATCACAAATCCAACATTTCGGCTACCAAACACAACCGAAATCACCTCCAAACACTTCCAAAACTTAACCCAGCCAAGATCCATCACTTCTAACCATTTTTAAACATCAATTAACATCCAAAATGATCACAAACACATCCTTATACCTCCAAGTATAACAGATCACCAAAAACACTCCAAAAACAACCAAAAACTCAAGCCAAACTTAGGAAATTCAACCTATCTGGGATTGCATTAATTAAACCTCAACTTCTAATCAATTTAGCATTCATTTAACATCAATTTGGCACCTCAAAACCCTGCTTAAACAGATCACACAAAAATTTCACCAAAATCACCAAATCTTGCATTTTAAGCCAAAAATCAAGATCTCAATTGAAAAGCCTTTAACAAATCACAAATCAAGGATTGAGAACTTAGGAATTTCAGTAAAGAACTGATAGTTTAGAGGAGAAGGACGTTCTTACCTCCAAACCTTGAGTTTCTCCTTTTTAGAGCCAAAAAGCTTGATGAAACAACTTGCAAATTGAGAGGTTTTGTTGATGAGATGATTAGGAATCAAAAGAGAGTTGAAATGAGTGATTTAGATGACAAAATCAGAGAAGAAAATCTGGAGAATTGTGTTTGGGTTGAGAGAAAATAAGAGAAAAGGAAAATTGAGAGAATATAGAAAAGTTAGTTATGAAATGGTAAAAATGATTTCCCTCCACATTTCATAAACTTTAAAATCAGAATAAAGCCTTAAAATATCTTAGAAAAATCTGGAGAAACTCTTTTTGGAATAATAGCTCCTTAAAGATTCAAAGTTTCAATCCTTTATAAAACAGTCACCAAACTTTCAAAAATTACATTTTGGTCACTAGCCAAAATGTCAACCTTCCAAACCTCATTTTCCAAAATTGATTTCACAGTTCACTTATATGTATTAAAAGATGATTTTAGAACATTTTCCATATTTATAATGCAACCCGAACTAGGCTTTCCTAAATTCACTCTTATATATTCGATCAGCACTTTGACCGAACCGGTCAACGCCCAAGACTTCTAAGCCCAAAACCGGGGCGTTACATTTTTGGCACACACTCGACCGGGCTGACCCAAGAGTTATTAGAAATGTGATAAATTATCCTGACATCTAGCAAATTTATGACTTCTTCATGACTGCCTCTTTCATGTTGGTATTTAGTCTCCTCTGTCCTCAATTGTTTTCCATAGAAATCCTCTAGAATAATTTTGTACATGCATATCATTGGGCTTATCCCTCAGATATCAACTATGGTCCACCCCAAGGCTTGCTTATAATTGCCTAGTATCTCCAACAATCATTCCTCCTAGTCTTCAGTCAAATCAATAGCAATGATTACTGGAAAAGTGGACTCCTCTCCTAAGTACGCATATTTTAGGTAATTTGGCAATGGTTTCAGTTCCAAGTTCGACGATTCATCAATTGATGGCTTTGGTGCTCTAATCTCCCTACCAGCATACTCAAGTGGCTCAAGACTCCCTTAATAACTCATAACTTCATTCAGCATGGTTGGTTCTTTAGATTCTTCACTCATCACATCTCATCATCCTATTTCATGGCATCAACTTCGATTCCTTGGCATATTCGTGCTATGTCCATATTGAAAATGGACTCCATTAGCTCGACAACTTGGCATTCCTCAGGTTTATCTGCACACTTAAGAGCTTGAAAAATGTTAAACATAACCTGCTGGTCATTCATACGCATAGTAAGCTAACCTTTTTTAACATCAATTAAGGTGCTACCCATGGAAAGAAATGGTCTTCCTAATATTATCGGGACATCAACATCGGCCTTGGATTCTAAAATAATGAAATCGATTGGAATATAAATTTATCTCCCTTTATCAACATGTCTTCTCTCATACCCTTAGAATGTGCATACGATTGATCTGCTAGTTGAAGTATTACTGTGGCAGGCCTTGCTTTTCCAATACTAAGTCTCTTGAAAAACTAAAATTGGAATCAGATTGATGTTGGCTCTCATATCACAATGTGTTTTACCCATGAATCTATTTCCAATCTTGTAGGGAATAGTGAAACTCCCAGAATCTTTCAATTTCAGTGGCAATCTTTTTATTATCATTTCACTACATCCCTCGATAAGTCCGACAGTCACAAATCACCCTACTCCCCCTTTTTTGGACAAGATATCCTTCATGAATTTGATATTGTTGGGCATTAGTTCGAGGGCTTCCAGTAATGGTATGTTAATCTGCAAATGTTTAAGGACTTCCAAGAATCGTTTGAACTGGTGATCTTGCTTGAGTTTCAAGAACCTCTGTGGAAAATTTGGTGGTGGGCAGTGATGCTATCATAAAAGTGCCCCGTAATAGTGCAAGTGTACACGTCTCAAGTGATATAATGATAAGTATTTCGAGTATCATCTCCAATGGGATTGAGCTAGCCTTTTGGTCTTACTTCCTCGCACTGCAAAACAATTAAAGTAAAAACACATATTAGTTGGGTTATTTGAATAAACTAAAATAATCAAGAAATAAAAATAAAAAATCAGAGTTGAGAGAATGGGTCAAATAAGTATGCGTCGTAGTGTTGAATCCTATATACTTGTCTCTATTTTTTGAATGTTGCAACACCAAACTGCCTTGGCAGTAACCTAAGTTCTTTTCACGGCCAAAAAGGTTGATTCTCCACCGCGACAACATTTTTCTCTTGGGCAGATGCTATTAAGGTTCGGTAAAGCGTCCTTGAATGGCTCATCCTTATCTCTAAGCTCAGAACACTATTGATGGCTCAACTCTGACCATACCTCTAGGCCTAAACCAAAGACAAACACCAACCAATCACACGCTTATCTTAGCCGTTGTAATTCTTAAGCTATCTCTAGGCCGAATTAGTTAACACCTCTTGGATGAAAATTGTGCTTACTCATTTGATATTGAACAAATAGATAATCTCACAAACTCTCTCTCGATAAGTATGCAAGAATGATTAAAGCCAAGAATAAGCAAACCTTAACTTAATTGAATTAAGAACTTAAACAAAGTAAAATAGTCTTCACACAACTACTAAACAAAACTAATCTTAAGTTTAAAGAAAATTAGAACATAATGAATGAAAAGAAAACACAAACTAAACCATAAGCTCTCTCTTCTATTATAAATTGAACTCTCATCCTTTTCACTTTTCATTACGACAAGCCTCTTTATATAGGGGAATGTATAGGTACAAATCCTTATTGGAGAGGAAGTTAAGCTGGACTTGGACTTAACTTTATTAAAGAGGCGAATCTCTTTAATTTAATGCAATACACACTTTTAGCCAAAAGTCCAACTTTATCATTCCTTCAATGTTTTCGTTCTTCTCTTGAGATTTAATTGCCATGCAATGTGTGTAGAAAAATCCAGAATTAAAAGCTCTACAAATCGACAACCACTATGCCTATTTTGCCCACCGCCAGGTTGAATAGTACATAGCTACGACATGGCATTGTACTGCCTTGGCATGGGTCTGTGATTGGTTCTTCTCCACAAGGCTTCATCATAAATCAGATTCCCTCAGTAGAAGCTATATGTTGTGGATTGGCTCGATCAAGGCCTGCTATTAGCCGGTTCTACCTCATTCCTCCCTTGTCCTCTAGTGCGGTGTAGGTTAAGTGATAATTAGTGTAGGTTGAGTGATAATTGCCAGGAAAAATGGGTGTAGGTTGAATGATGAAATCCATGAATGAAGGGCCATAATGGAACTCAAATGGGTGTAGGTTGAGTGATAATTGCCAGAAAAATGGGTCAAAAATTGGATTTTTATGCACTTACCACACCCCAAACTCGAACTGTTGCTTGTCTTCAAGCAATGTAAACCATCAATTGCAAAACCTTAATTTTCATAAACCGTCTCCTTGGTCTTTGTAACACCCCAAATTTGGGCCTAGATGTTTTAGAGTCTAAATCGGACAGGTCAGAAAACGGTTAGAATCTTAAAGGCAGCTTTAGGGAACACCTAGTTCAGGATGCTTTAAAAATATAGAAAAAATATCTCAAAATCCTCAATTAATATATGAAAGATTATGGTGAAATCAATTTTACAAAATAAGGTTTTGAAATACTACATTTCGGTGTAGTGACCAACTTGCAGTTTTTGCAAAAGTTAAATAGTGACTATTTTGTAAAGGAGCTAATTTTGGGTGATTTTAAGGAGCTAATTTGAATCTTTAAGGAGCTAATTTTACCAAAATGTTTTCACCAATTTTTTCCTTAATTTTGGTGATTTTATTTATCTTCTAATTAAATGAAATGAAGGATAATTAATTTAGAAACTACCTTCGACTATTCATAACTACTTTTCACAAATTTTCCCTCATTTCATTATCTCTCAATTTCATTTCAGCCAAACACATTCTCTCCAACAATTATACTTTGATTTTCACTTCATTTGATGAGATTTCAATCTTCCTTTGATTCTTAATCAATTCCTCATCAAATCCTCTTGATTTCTACGTTGAATTTTCAAGAAAACTTGCCCAAATCAAGGAGAAATCATCCATTCGAGGTAAGCTTCATCCTTCTCTTCTAATGATCAGTTCTTTATTGAAATTCCCAAGTTATCAATCATTTCTTAATGATTTTTGAGTGGTTTTAATGTTAGAAACAAGAAATTGTCTTAAAACTCAAGATTTTGGAAGAAATCTTGAAGATTTTCGTGGTGAATGATTGAGCTCTATTTTGAGGTGTTTTCTAATGTATTTTGGATGTTAATTGATGTTACAAATGAGGTTTTCCCGATCAAATCCCGAATAGGTTTGGTTTCCTAAGTTTTGTATGCTAGACTGATGGCTTTAGGGTGATTTTGGTGTTCTATCATAGTTGGAGTCATAAGGACGAGTTTGTGGTGGTTTTTGATGTTTAGAAATGGTAGATCTTTGCTGGGTTTTGTTTTGGAAGAGTTTGGAGGTGTTTTCGATTGTGTTTGGTAGTCGAAATGAGGTGTTTGAGTAGAGCTGCGAGTTTAGGTGTGTGGATGATGATTTCAATGCATGATGATGCATTAATCCTCTACTCTTATGTGTTTAAAACAATGGAAACATCTTTGGACGCCTTTGGTGTTGATCCGGTAGACTAGATAGCGTTTCGGCGAGCAAGAGAAACGTAATCGGTGAGTGCGTATCATTTTAGAAGTCCTTGAGGGACAAAGAATCAAGGTTTGGGGATTTAAGAAAGGTTGGAAACACCTTCCTAAGTCCGAAAGTAAGTATTGGCTAGATTGCTCTCATGAATTTGGTGATTGCCCCTAAAATGCTTTTACATGCTCATGGTTTGAGATAGATAAATTCCTACTGTTTTTATGCATGTTTTATAACATGAGATGATGCTTGAAATGATTTCATGAAGTAAAATGTTGCATGGTTGAGATTTGAACTTTTGTTTAAAGCATGGCAAATATTATGGTTTTGAAATGAGACGAGAATGTTTTGAGAATTGTTGCATGAAAAATAGTAGGTGAGATTATGATTCGACATAATATATTGACATATATGTTTAGATACTTACCAGATATAATTGATCGATCAATAGGATGAGAGTGCACTATAAACTAAAAATTCGTGCGTGCTCTTTGGTTAATCCAAAGGGAGAGAACCGATGGTGGGCATTCCATTGGATAAGACTTGGTGAAATACCCAAGCTTTGTGGCGATGAGAGATTCTGCCATGTGAGTACAGTGATGTGAGATTTCACCAGAAATTATGTTACTAGACGAGTGAGTATGGTGATGGTAGATGCCACTGGAAGTGTCTAGTGAGTTGTTCGCATATCCGAGTAATAATGAGATGTGAAATGCCAATATAAAATATGAAATGGTTTTTGATTCACATGTACCTTTGATGAAATGATTTATGCTATGAAAAATGCATTTGAGATTTGTATATGAAATGCTTTGGTGTTACAAGCATGAGTATGGCTTTGCCATGAGTTTTGCATTGGTTTAAGTGCATGAGATAGAATGAAGGTACATGTGTTTTCAATGAGAAGTTTCTTTGAATGGTTTTCAAGCATGAGATAGAATGAGAATGTTGTTAAAAAGCTTTTGAGAAAGTGTTTTCAAGATATGCATTATTGTGTTGGTTTTCTTTAGAGAATGCCTCACTAAGCATTTGTGCTTACGCTCTCTTTTACCAATAATGCAGATAATTGAAGTTTTTCCGGGCATCTAGGAGGATAAGAACATCCAAGGAAGTACAAGCTCATGTATGGTGATGTTTTCATACACTTTAGTTTTGATATAGTGGAAATGGGAAACAAAGGTTGTATTTGGGAGATATGTATGAACTCCCTAAGTGTAACGCCCCGGTTTTGGGCTTGGAAGTCTTGGGCGTTGACCGGATTGGTCAAAGTGCTGTTCGAATCGTAAGAGGTTAAATTAGGAAAGCCTAGTTCAGGTTGCATAAAAATTATAGAAAAATGTTCTAAAATCATCTTTTATTATAATTAAGTGAACTGTGAAATCAATTTTGGAAAATGAGTTTCGGAAATGTGACATTTTGGCTAGTGACCAAAATGTAATTTTTGAAAGTTTGGTGGCTATTTTATAAAGGGTTGAAACTTTGAATCTTTAAGGAGCTATTTACCCAAAGGGAGTTTCTCCAGATTTTTCTAAGATATTTTAACTCATAATTCTGATTTTAAAAGAATCAAAAGGAGGGAAAATCCAATTTTAGCTATTTTCTCTTTTAACTACCTATTTTCTCTCTATCTTTTTCTCTCAACCCAAACACTCATTTTCCAGAGATCTTGTTCTGATTTTCTCACCTAAAATCATTCTTTCAACTCTCATTTGATTGCAAATCATTGTGTCTTCAAATCCTCTTCAATTGCTTCAAGTTTCATCAAGCTTTTCTATTCCAAAAAGAGGAGAAACTCAAGTTTGGAGGTAAGAACGTCCTTCTCCTCTGAACTTCAAGTTCTTTAATGAAATTCCTAAAGTTTTCAATCCTAATTTGATGATTGATTAAAGGTTTAAAGGTTGATTTATGGATCTTGGCTAATTATGCAAGATTTTGATAATTTCACTTGATTTTCGTTTGATCTGTTAAATCTGTGTTTTGAGGAGTGTTTTTGATGTTAAATGATCATTAAATTGATGTGGAAATGAGTCTTGATTGATGCAATCCCGGATAGGTTGGGTTTCCTAATTTTAGCTTGTGTTTTAAGGTAGCTTTTGTGGTGATCTTGTGGATCTGGTGTTGCTGAAGGTATAAGGATGTTTATAGGTTGTTTTTAGATGTGTGTTGATGTTGATGGAAGTGAGGTTTTGCTGGTTTGTGGCTGGGCTTTGTTTAGAAGTGTTTCGGATGCATTTTCGGTTGTGTTTGGTGGCCGAAAATGGAGGTTTGGTGAGAGCAGCGAGTTTAGATGCTTTCATTGAAGCAATTAATGCATGATGATGCATTAATCCTCTGCTTTAATGTGTTGAAACAGGGGAGGCATCCTAGGATCCAAGATTTGTTGATCCGGAGGCTTGTTTTGGTGCTTTGGCTTGAAGCGAAGTGGTAATCGGTGAGTGAAAATGGATTTTCAGCTTTTAAACCAAAGGTTGAAGGTTTTGGGAGCTTAGTTTAAGTCTAAACAACTTTGCTAAGCTCAAGTGTAAGTTTTCGGATTACTCTCTTAAAGTGGTGGCCATGTTTTGATGAAATGTGAAATGATGATTTTGCATGATTTGCTACTGTTTTGGAAAGCATGTTTGAGCATGTTAATTGCTGATGTTTTAGCATGATTTATGCTGATGTTTTAAGCCATGTGTTGAAGGTGTCTCTAGGTAAGAGTACCTTGTTTTATGCATTGTTAAATGATGATTTAATGCTTTGAAATGCATGAAGAAATGGCTTGGTTTAAATGCTTTAAAACAGTGGATTACATGATGTATAAAGTGTGTATTGGCAAGTGATGGTTTGTAAAAGTGAAGGTCACTAAGGTGGTTAAAAGTCCTTGAGTGAGCCTTGTTATCTAAGATCATCAAGGTGGTTAAAAGTCCTTGGATGAATCTTGTTGCGGACTCTAAGGTGGTTAAAAGTCCTTAGGTGCTCCTTTCCATGGTGGTTAAAAGTCCATGGGGCCAAGGTGTTTAAAAGTCCTTGGGGCCAAGGTGTTTAAAAGTCCTTGGGGTAATTCAAGCTACGGACACGAAGGTGGTTAAAAGTCCTTGTGTGGTCCATTCATGGTGTTTAAAAGTCCATGGCCAAGGTGTTTAAAAGTCCTTGGGGTCCAAGGTGTTTAAAAGTCCTTGGGGAAAGTTGTTGAACTTGATTTCTAAATGAAATGTATCACTTGAGCCAATATGACATGTATAGTACATGAGATGCATGAGATGCATGATTTTAATGTTTATGTTGAAGCATGAGATGCTTGTTTAAATGAATTGTGGAAGCATGTTATTGCTTGATTTAAAGTATGCCTTGAGGATGTGTAAAGGTTGTTTACAAGCATGTTTTACAAATGGTTTTAAATGCATTATTGAATGGTTTTTAAAGAACACTCCTCACTAAGCTTTGGCTTACGCTCTCTCGTTTTCTTGATTCAATAATGCAGAGCATTAGAGTGCATTGAGGGCAGCAAGAGGAGGCAAGCAAACAAGTACAAGTAAAGCTCAATGTATGAAGGTTTTATAAGTGTTTTAGCTTTTGTATGTTTTGGCAATGGGGGACCAATGTATTAGTTTTGGGAGGTGTTTATGACTCCCTAAGTATGTTGAATGTGGTTGATATCGCTGGTTTTTGGATTGAACCTTATATGCTTGTTTTGCAAGTTGATGCTTGAGTAGATAGCTTGTGTTGGAAGCATGACCTTAAATTTGGGGCTTTTTGCATGAGATGTTATTTTGCTGAATTGGTGATGCTCTTATGTCTTAAATATGTTTAATTGCATGCTGGTAAAGTTTGGTGATGTTTGGAGCATGTTTGAGTGGTCAATTGCATGATCTAGTATGCTTGTTTGCTGGTTTTTTGTGCAGGCGTTTCGGAACAGGGGTGTACCGTTTCAGAACGGGTGCCTTGCATGAACCCAGGCGTCCGAAACGGTATGCACCGTTTCGAAACAGTTTAGCCTCTGCCGAGGCCATGTCCCGGAACCCGTTTCGGAACGGCCCGTGTTTCGGAACAGGGCTAGCCTGTTTCAGAACGGTCGACCGTTAGGGGGCTGACATGGTAGTTATATGTTTTGAAATGTTTGCGTTTTGGTCCTGAATCTTGTATGATCAATTGCATGAGCTGTGGATGTCCTTTTGAGCTGAAATTTCACGGAGAAGCATGAAACATGACTAATTTCAAGATGGTAACTTTAATTTGGGTTAAGTCCCTTAATTTATCAGAATTTACAATTTGGTCCCTAAAGTTGTAACTTGTTCAATTGGGTCCCTGTTTGATCTCTGATGTTTGTGATCTTTTGATATGTTGTTTGTATGATCACAATTAAGGTTAATGAGCATCTAGACAAGATTAAAAAGAAAAAAAAAAGGGTCGTTAATCAAGGTTGACTTCCGGGTTGACTTTGGTTTTCCCCGTGTAATCTTCGTAGTTCGGGTCAACCGTCCAGACCGGGCTACGAGGGTTACATTTGTTGGTATCAGAGCTGAGTTCTCGAGTAATTGGGAATGTGTGTATGCATGATTGAAGCATGGTTTGGTTTGTATGCTTGTTGAGTGAAAGCATGTTCAGTGATATGATATGATGATGTGTATGTGATTCATGTTGTGATGATGCATGATGAGGGTACCCATTGCCAAACAAAAGCTAAAGAGATGATGTTGTTTTTTAAAGAAATTGAGCTTGAATACTTGGAATTTGCTTACCTTGCTGGTCCTGACTTGTTTTATTTTGTATTGTTATGCATGGTAATAGTATGGCACCACGTAGAGAGTTAAGGAGTAGCACGAGAGCTACGACCCCGGAGGGGAATATGAATGATGAGCACACTGGTAGTGCTGTGATACCTCCTCCTCCACCAGGTGGTGGTGGTGCGGAGAGGGGAAGAGCTGGAGCTGGAGCTGAGGCATCTAGTGCTGGAGCTGCAGGACCTGAGGTTGGTCAGGGGCAAGCGATGCCTGATATGTCTGTGCTGGTACAAGCTATTGCGGGTGCGTTTCGAGCAGCAGTAGCTGGAGCTCAAGGAGCTGGGCATCAGGGAGATGTTGGTGCTAGACTACCCTTGGAACGTTTGCGCAGTCTTGGTGGGACTGAGTTTAGGGGTATGTCGGCTGAAAGGTCGGAAGCGTGGTTGGAGAGTACCAAGCGTGTCTTGGGACAGATGAGTTGCACTGATGTGTAGAAGCTGGGATGTGTGGTGTCACTGCTGCAAGGTGATGCTTATACGTGGTGGACGACCACAATCTCTGGGATGGCTGATGCTGATGTTACATGGACGTTCTTTCAGCATGCGTTCAAAAGGAGATATCTGGGAGTTAGATATCTGGATGAAAAGAAGCGTGAATTCATGTCTCTTACCCAAGGGAACATGAGTGTGGCTGAGTATGAGGTACAGTTTGTACGTCTTAGCCAGTATGCACCGGAGCTGATACCTGATGAGCGCGAGAGGTGTGAAAGGTTCCGTTATGGTTTGGTAACGGAGGTTAAGACCTATATGTTGGCAGCTGAGTACAATGATTTTGATGTGTTGGTTAGTCGATCGAAGGACATTGAGATGAACCTGAGTTTGTCTGCTAAGGGTGCTGGAGCTAGTTCTGGGAAGAGAGCTGCTGAGTATAGTTCCGGTGGACGGAACAAGAGAGGGCGTGATCAGAGGTTCCAGTCCTCGTCTAAGAGAGGTGGAGGTGCACCTGCTAGGGGTGGCAATGCTAGAGCTGACCCTAGTGCTTGTTGGATTTGTGGTTCTCGTGGTCACTTGAGACGTGACTGTCCTCGTGCTGGGAGGGAGGTGCAAGCTCCTGTGTTGGCAGCTGGTTATGAGTGCTGGAACTGTGGTTCAGCTGATCATTTGAGGCGTGATTGTCCGAGGATGGCTGGTGGTCAAGAGCGTGCTCCTGTTGCAGCACCGCAGAGAGGTCGTGGGCGCGGCCGTGGTAATTTTCAGAGGCGAGAGGAAGGTGGGCGTGGAGTAGCTCATGTTGTGGCTATTCAACCTGAGGGTGGAGGCCAAGCGAGGGTGTATGCTCAGCGCGAAGGAAGGAATGATGCAGATGTGATTGCAGGTACCTTTACTTTGCAATCCTTGTCATTGCTTTCTTTGATTGATTCTGGATCTACGCATTCATACATTCTTCGTGAGCATGCTGAGTTGCTTGGTTTGCCTGTTGAGTCTTTGGATGTTGGTGTTAGAGTCACTAGTTCTTTTGGTGAAACTGTTGTGACTCGTAAGCTTTATAGAAGATGTCCTTTGGTTGTTCAAGAGCATGTCTTTCTTGTTGATCTTATGGAGTTGCCCTTTTATGGTTTTGATGTGATCCTTGGTATGGATTGGCTTGCTGAGCATCATGCTGTTGTGGACTGTGAGAATAAGCGGGTTTCGCTTAAGCTTGCGGATGATTATGAAGTGGTGGTGGTTGGTGAGAATGTGAAGTTTCTTGCCAATGTTGTTTCTACCTTGGAGGCGAGCAGGATGCTGAGGCAAGGTTGTGAAGCTTTTCTAGCTTTCGTGATGAATCCTAGTTCGAAGGAGCTAAGGGTGCAGGATATCAGGGTTGTGAAGGAGTTTCCTGATGTTTTTCCTGAGGAGTTGCCTGGTTTACCTCCTAATCGCGAGGTGGAGTTTGGTATTGAGCTGTATGAGAATACCACTCCTGTGTCCATTACTCCCTATAGAATGGCACCTAAGGAGCTGAAGGAGCTGAAGACGCAGTTGCAAGAGTTGCTTGATCGTGGTTTCATCCGGCCGAGTGTTTCGCCTTGGGGTGCTCCTGTCTTGTTTGTGAAGAAGAAAGATGGCACGATGAGGATGTGCATTGATTACCGTCAGCTGAACAAGTTGACTATCAAGAATCGGTATCCTTTGCCGAGGATTGATGATCTCTTTGATCAATTTCGGGGAGCTGCTGTGTTCTCTAAGATTGACTTGAGGTCAGGGTATTATCAGTTGAAGGTGAAGGATGTGGATGTGCCTAAGACAGCTTTCAGGACAAGGTATGGGCATTATGAGTTCCTTGTGATGCCGTTTGGTCTGACAAATGCTCCTGCTGCTTTCATGGACATGATGAATCGTGTTTTTCATGAATACCTGGACAAGTTCGTTGTGGTGTTCATTGATGATATCCTTGTGTACTCGCGTACTGAGGAAGAGCACGAAGAGCATTTGAGGATTGTGTTGCAAGCTTTGTTGGAGAATCAGCTTTATGCTAAGTTGAGCAAGTGTGAGTTCTGGCTTAGAGAGGTCGTTTTTCTTGGTCATATGGTCTCAGCTGAGGGGATTCGTGTTGATCCTCAGAAGATTGAAGCAGTGATGAACTGGAAAGTTCCTAAGTCTGTTCAGGAGGTTCGTAGTTTCCTTGGTTTGGCAGGATACTACCGAAGGTTTGTGGATGGTTTTTCCAAGATTGCTGCTCCTTTGACGAAGTTGCTGCAGAAAGATGTTAAGTATGAGTGGACAGAAGCGAGACAGCAAGCTTTTGAGAAGCTGAAGTTGGCTTTGACGCAAGCTCCTATCTTGATTCAGCCTGAATCAGGGAAAGAGTTTGTAGTCTATAGTGATGCATCCTATGTTGGTTTGGGGTGTGTGCTGATGCAAGAGGGTAAGGTTGTGGCTTATGCGTCGCGGCAGTTGAAGGTGCATGAGCGCAATTATCCTACGCATGATATTGAGCTGGCTGCAGTGGTTTTTGCTCTGAAGATCTGGAGGCATTATCTGTATGGTGAGAAGTGTACTGTGTACACGGATCACAAGAGTTTGAGATATCTGATGTCTCAGAAGGAGTTGAATCTCAGGCAGCGACGTTGGTTGGAGTTGCTCAAGGATTATGATCTGACGATTGAGTATCATCCTGGAAAGGCCAATGTTGTTGCGGATGCCTTGAGTAGGAAGGTAGCTGTTGAGCTGAGAGCTATGTTTGCTAGCTTGAGCATATCATAGGATGGTGGTCTTGTTGCTGAGTTGCAAGTGAAACCTTCGTTGGTTCAGTTGATCAAGGATAAGCAGTTGTTGGATGATTCCTTGGTGTCTCATGTTCAGGATATCGCGGAGGGTAGGCCTTCGGATTTCTGTTTTAATGAGGATGGAGTGTTGTGTTTTGGTAGTCGGATAGTAGTGCCTGCAGATGCTGAGTTGAGGCGTGCTATTCTGGCTGAAGGTCATAGCAGTCCTTTTGCTATGCATCCTGGTAGTACAAGATGTATCGCGATCTTCGTGATGAGTACTATTGGGTAGGGTTGAAGAAGGATGTGGCTGAGTTCGTGAGCAAGTGTTTGGTGTGTCAGCGCGTTAAGGCTGAACATCAGGTTCCTTCTGGTTTGTTGCAACCGTTGAAAATTCCTGAGTGGAAGTGGGAGAGGGTTACCATGGATTTTGTATCTGGTTTGCCTTTGTCTCCGTCAAGGAAGAATTCTGTTTGGGTGATTGTGGATCGCCTGACGAAGTGTGCACATTTCTTGCCTGTGCATACTACGTTCTC
The DNA here is from genome assembly GCA_958450335.1 of Hibiscus tridactylites. Taxonomy (NCBI): domain Eukaryota; kingdom Viridiplantae; phylum Streptophyta; class Magnoliopsida; order Malvales; family Malvaceae; genus Hibiscus; species Hibiscus tridactylites. The sequence continues at coordinate 17,798,167 of OY288278.1, read as the reverse complement.
TTTGGATAAGCTGGCAGAGCTGTACATTGCTGAGGTTGTGAGGTTGCATGGTGTGCCCAAGTCGATCGTGTCGGATAGGGATCCGAGGTTCACATCGCGTTTTTGGCAGTGTTTGCATCAAGCTCTGGGTACAAGGTTGCATTTCAGTACATCCTATCATCCTCAGTCGGATGGCCAGTCTGAGCGGGTTATTCAGATTTTGGAGGATATGTTGAGATGTTGCGTGATAGAGTTCCAAGGTTCTTGGGAGAAGCATCTGCCTTTGGTTGAGTTCGCTTACAACAACAGTTTTCAGGCAAGTATACAGATGGCACCTTATGAGGCTCTGTATGGGAGGAAGTGTAGGACTCCTCTGTGTTGGGCTGAAACTGGTCAAAAGCTGGTTTCGATGCCTGCTTTGTTGAAAGGTACCACCGAGAAGGTGAAGCTCATATGTGAGAGGTTGAAGGCTGCTTCTGATCGGCAGAAGTCTTACGCAGATTTGAAGCGTAAGGAGATAGAGTTTGCGGTGGGTGATCGCGTGTTCTTGAAGGTTTCGCCTTGGAAGAAGGTGATGAGGTTTGGGCGGAAGGGTAAGCTGAGCCCTAGATACATTGGACCGTATGAGGTTGTTGAGCGTGTTGGTCCTGTTGCGTATCGGTTGAGGTTACCTCAGGAGCTGGAGAAGATTCATGATGTGTTCCATGTTTCTATGCTCCGGAGGTATAGATCTGATCCTTCGCATGTGTTGCCTGTGGAGGAAGTGGAATTGAATCCGGATTTGACCTATGATGAGGAACCGGTGAAGGTTCTGGATTCAGATAGCAAAGTTCTTCGTGGCAAGACCATTGAGTTGGTGAAGGTGCTGTGGAAGCATCGCGGTGTTGAGGAAGCCACGTGGGAGCGGAAGGAAGATACGCTGAAGCAGTTTCCTTATCTCTTTCCTTCAGGTAAATTTCGAGGACGAAATTTCTTAAGGGGGGGAGAGTTGTAACGCCCCGGTTTTGGGCTTGGAAGTCTTGGGCGTTGACCGGATTGGTCAAAGTGTTGTTCGAATCGTAAGAGGTTAAATTAGGAAAGCCTAGTTCGGGTTGCATAAAAATTATAGAAAAATGTTCTAAAATCATCTTTTATTATAATTAAGTGAACTGTGAAATCAATTTTGGAAAATGAGTTTCGGAAATGTGACATTTTGGCTAGTGACCAAAATGTAATTTTTGAAAGTTTGGTGGCTATTTTATAAAGGGTTGAAACTTTGAATCTTTAAGGAGCTATTTACCCAAAGGGAGTTTCTCCAGATTTTTCTAAGATATTTTAACTCATAATTCTGATTTTAAAAGAATCAAAAGGAGGGAAAATCCAATTTTAGCTATTTTCTCTTTTAACTACCTATTTTCTCTCTATCTTTTTCTCTCAACCCAAACACTCATTTTCCAGAGATCTTGTTCTGATTTTCTCACCTAAAATCATTCTTTCAACTCTCATTTGATTGCAAATCATTGTGTCTTCAAATCCTCTTCAATTGCTTCAAGTTTCATCAAGCTTTTCTATTCCAAAAAGAGGAGAAACTCAAGTTTGGAGGTAAGAACGTCCTTCTCCTCTGAACTTCAAGTTCTTTAATGAAATTCCTAAAGTTTTCAATCCTAATTTGATGATTGATTAAAGGTTTAAAGGTTGATTTATGGATCTTGGCTAATTATGCAAGATTTTGATGATTTCACTTGATTTTCGTTTGATCTGTTAAATCTGTGTTTTGAGGAGTGTTTTTGATGTTAAATGATCATTAAATTGATGTGGAAATGAGTCTTGATTGATGCAATCCCGGATAGGTTGGGTTTCCTAATTTTAGCTTGTGTTTTAAGGTAGCTTTTGTGGTGATCTTGTGGATCTGGTGTTGCTGGAGGTATAAGGATGTTTATAGGTTGTTTTTAGATGTGTGTTGATGTTGATGGAAGTGAGGTTTTGCTGGTTTGTGGCTGGGCTTTGTTTAGAAGTGTTTCGGATGCATTTTCGGTTGTGTTTGGTGGCCGAAAATGGAGGTTTGGTGAGAGCAGCGAGTTTAGATGCTTTCATTGAAGCAATTAATGCATGATGATGCATTAATCCTCTGCTTTAATGTGTTGAAACAGGGGAGGCATCCTAGGATCCAAGATTTGTTGATCCAGAGGCTTGTTTTGGTGCTTTGGCTTGAAGCGAAGTGGTAATCGGTGAGTGAAAATGGATTTTCAGCTTTTAAACCAAAGGTTGAAGGTTTTGGGAGCTTAGTTTAAGTCTAAACAACTTTGCTAAGCTCAAGTGTAAGTTTTCGGATAACTCTCTTAAAGTGGTGGCCATGTTTTGATGAAATGTGAAATGATGATTTTGCATGATTTGCTACTGTTTTGGAAAGCATGTTTGAGCATGTTAATTGCTGATGTTTTAGCATGATTTATGCTGATGTTTTAAGCCATGTGTTGAAGGTGTCTCTAGGTAAGAGTACCTTGTTTTATGCATTGTTAAATGATGATTTAATGCTTTGAAATGCATGAAGAAATGGCTTGGTTTAAATGCTTTAAAACAGTGGATTACATGATGTATAAAGTGTGTATTGGCAAGTGATGGTTTGTAAAAGTGAAGGTCACTAAGGTGGTTAAAAGTCCTTGAGTGAGCCTTGTTATCTAAGATCATCAAGGTGGTTAAAAGTCCTTGGATGAATCTTGTTGCGGACTCTAAGGTGGTTAAAAGTCCTTAGGTGCTCCTTTCCATGGTGGTTAAAAGTCCATGGGGCCAAGGTGTTTAAAAGTCCTTGGGGCCAAGGTGTTTAAAAGTCCTTGGGGTAATTCAAGCTACGGACACGAAGGTGGTTAAAAGTCCTTGTGTGGTCCATTCATGGTGTTTAAAAGTCCATGGCCAAGGTGTTTAAAAGTCCTTGGGGTCCAAGGTGTTTAAAAGTCCTTGGGGAAAGTTGTTGAACTTGATTTCTAAATGAAATGTATCACTTGAGCCAATATGACATGTATAGTACATGAGATGCATGAGATGCATGATTTTAATGTTTATGTTGAAGCATGAGATGCTTGTTTAAATGAATTGTGGAAGCATGTTATTGCTTGATTTAAAGTATGCCTTGAGCATGTGTAAAGGTTGTTTACAAGCATGTTTTACAAATGGTTTTAAATGCATTATTGAATGGTTTTTAAAGAGCACTCCTCACTAAGCTTTGGCTTACGCTCTCTCGTTTTCTTGATTCAATAATGCAGAGCATTAGAGTGCATTGAGGGCAGCAAGAGGAGGCAAGCAAACAAGTACAAGTAAAGCTCAATGTATGAAGGTTTTATAAGTGTTTTAGCTTTTGTATGTTTTGGCAATGGGGGACCAATGTATTAGTTTTGGGAGGTGTTTATGACTCCCTAAGTATGTTGAATGTGGTTGATATCGCTGGTTTTTGGATTGAACCTTATATGCTTGTTTTGCAAGTTGATGCTTGAGTAGATAGCTTGTGTTGGAAGCATGACCTTAAATTTGGGGCTTTTTGCATGAGATGTTATTTTGCTGAATTGGTGATGCTCTTATGTCTTAAATATGTTTAATTGCATGCTGGTAAAGTTTTGTGATGTTTGGAGCATGTTTGAGTTGTCAATTGCATGATCTAGTATGCTTGTTTGTTGGTTTTTTGTGCAGGCGTTTTGGAACAGGGGTGTACCGTTTCGGAACGGGTGCCTTGCATGAACCCAGGCGTCCGAAACGGTATGCACCATTTCGAAACGGTTTAGCCTCTGCCGAGGCCATGTCCCGGAACCCGTTTCGGAACGGCCCGTGTTTCGGAACAGGGCTAGCCTGTTTCGGAACGGTCGACCGTTAGGGGGCTGACATGGTAGTTATATGTTTTGAAATGTTTGCGTTTTGGTCCTGAATCTTGTATGATCAATTGCATGAGCTGTGGATGTCCTTTTGAGCTGAAATTTCACGGAGAAGCATAAAACATGACTAATTTCAAGATGGTAACTTTAATTTGGGTTAAGTCCCTTAATTTATCAGAATTTACAATTTGGTCCCTAAAGTTGTAACTTGTTCAATTGGGTCCCTGTTTGATCTCTGATGTTTGTGATCTTTTGATATGTTGTTTGTATGATCACAATTAAGGTTAATGAGCATCTAGACAAGATTAAAAAGAAAAAAAAAGGGTCGTTAATCAAGGTTGACTTCCGGGTTGACTTTGGTTTTCCCCGTGTAATCTTCGTAGTTCGGGTCAACCGTCCAGACCGGGCTACGAGGGTTACACTAAGTTTGTGGCATGTTTATGTTTTCATTTTGGGTTGTAAGTGGCCTTAAATGTTTAGTTTGAGGTTGGATTGCCTATACTGGTTTTGAGATTAGGGAGCATGCCTTTAGACTATGTGATTTGTGTTTGATGCCATGCTTGTGGTAGAGAGTCCTAAATATGTCCATTAATTGTAAAATGGTTTGCTGGTATGATTTGGGAATCTTTGAGGCATGTTCGAATGGGTTAAAGGGTGAAAAACAAGCTATATCTGTTGTTTCGGGGCAAGGTGTATCGAAACACCCTCAATTGTTTCAAAACGGGGGCATGTAATGGTCTTAGTTTTTCGAAACGGTTAAAGCTGTTTCGAAACAATTTGGCTACTAGAGTACCATGTTTCGGTACTGGTCTCGGAACATACCCGCGTACTGAAACGGTCAACACTGTTTCGATACGTGTGTTTCGGTACGGAGGGTAAACATTCCAATACAGATGACCGTTGGATCCTGATATGAATTGCTTTAAGTTTTCATGCTTTAGATTTTAGTCCTAAATGTTGTGGATGCAATTGCTTGAGCTTGGAATGTCTTTTTAAGCTGAAACTTGGCATATAGGATTGTAAAATGATTAATTTCATATTGCTAATCCTAAAATCAGAGAAGTCCTTCTAATTTACAAAAATTACATTTTGGTCCCTAAATGCATAATTTAAGACATTGAGTCCTTAGATGTTATCCGATCGCTGTACCTTTCTCTTGCATGATACGTGAGTGCTCAGTTAGGCTTAATATGTATCTAGACATGATTAAAATAAAAAAGAGTCGTTAATCAAGGTTGACCTTCGGTTGACTTTGGTTTTCCCCGTGTAATCTTTGTAGTTCGAGTCAAATGTCTAGACCGTGCTAAGAGGGTTACATTTGTTGGTATCAGAGCAAGGTTATCGAATAATTGGGGTTTGGTATGTGGTTGTTGTATGTGTTTACGCATGATTGTATCTTTTCAGTGAAAGTTTGATGTATGAACAGTGATGTTTGATTAAGTTGAGATGATTTTTGATGCTATGCTATGTTTGGAGTGTGGTTGGGGATCCCATTGCCATATCAAAACTAATGAGAAGAATTGTTTTCGAAAATGAGCTTGAGTACTTGGATTGTTTTTATAATGGGGCCACGTAGAGAGCTGAGAATCAATACTAGATCGATGACTGATAATAAGAATGTGAAGAATGTTGACGATTTACCTCCTCCTCCCCTAGGGTGGACCACTCGGTGGTGGTGGAGCTAGGGCTGGTAATGCTGGTGTTGGTGCTGGGGTTGCTGGACCGGAGGGTGTGCAGGGGCAAGTTGCTCCTGATATGTCGGTGTTGATACATGCTATTGCTGGAGATTTCCAGGCAGCAGTAGCTGGAGCTCATGGAGCTACACCTCAGGATGGTACTAATGTTTGGTCGCCTTTGGAGCGTCTCCACAGTCTAGGAGGGACTGAGTTCAGAGGCTTGTCTCTGGAAGGATCTGAGTCTTGGTTTGAGAGCACCAAGAGGATTCTGGGTTAGTTGAATTACAACAATATGCAGAAGCTGGGTTGTATTGTGTCGCTACTACATGGTGATGCTTATACGTGGTGGACGACCACTACCTCCGGGATAGAGGATGATGAGGTGACTTGGACCTTTCTACTTGAATGTGTTCAAGCAGAAGTATCTAGGAGTGCGTTACCTCGATGAAAAGAAGAGAGAGTTTATGTCTCTCATGCAATAGAACATGTTTGTAGCTGAATATGAGATTCAGTTTGTTCACCTTAGCCAGTATGCACCTGAGCTAATCCCTAATAAGCGGGAGAGGTGCGAACTATTCCGTGATGGGCTGGTAACAAATGTCAAGACCTATATGCTTGCGGTTGATTACACTGATTTCGATGTCTTGGTCACAAGAGCCAAGGACATTGAATCGAATCTTGGTTTGGCAAGTCGAACTGCTGGCTCTAGCTCAGGAAAGCGAGCTGCAGAACATGATTATGGTAGAGATCGCAACAAGAGACATAAGGATAGACAGCCGCACTATGATGCTAGACGTAGGGGTGGTAACCCTAGTAGAAGTCAGCAAGGACCTAATGATTTCTTAAGGACTCTTGAGTGTAATTGTTGTGGTAGAAGACACGGTGGTGAGTGTTGGGGTAACCTCGGGACATGCTAGAATGATGGAAACCGAGGGCATTTGAAGAAAGATTGTCCTCAACCGCTGAGAGAGCAACATGCTTCGGTTAGAGCAGCTGAGCCACAAAGAGGTCGTCGGCGCGGCCATGGTAATTTTCAGCGTAGGGATGATGGTGGAAGGAACGTAGCACATGTTGTGCTTGTCCATGCTGAGGGTGGTGGTCTGGCTCGAGTGTATGCCCATCGTGAGGGAAGGAATGACACAGACGTGATCGCAGGTACCTTTACTTTGCAATCCTTGTCATTACATTCTTTGAGTGATTCTGGATCTACACACTCGTACATATTGCGTGAACATGCTCAAATGCTTGGTTTACCTATTGAGTCTTTGGATGTTGGTATGCTTGTGACTAGGTCCTTTGGTGAGATGGTTGTACCAAGAAAATTGTATAGGAGATGTCCCTTGAAGATGCAAAATCATGTTTTTCTTGTTGATCTTATGGAATTGTCATTCTATAGTTTTGATGTAATCCTTGGCATGGATTGGCTTGTTGAGCATAGAGCCGTTGTGGATTTTGAAAGCAAGCAAGTTTCGTTGAAACTTGCGGATGTTTATGAGGTGGTGGTCGTGGGTGAGAATATGAAGTTTCTTGCCAATTTGGTGTCTACATTGGAAGCGAGCCGAATGTTGCGGCAAGGTTGCGAGGCTTACCTAGCCTTTGTTATGAATCCTAGTTCAAAGGAGGTGCGCGTTCAGGATATAAGGAATGTGTATGAGTTCCCTGGAGTGTTTCTGTAGGAATTACATGGTTTTCCGCCTAGTCGAGAGGTTGAGTTTGAGATTGAGTTGTATAAGAACACAACTCTGGTGTCCATTGCTCCCTATCGCATGGCACCCAAAGAGTTGAAGGAGTTGAAGACCCAGCTTCAGGAGTTGCTTGATTGTGGCCTTATTAGGCCTAGTATGTAACCTTGGGGTGCACCGGTCTTGTTTGTGAAAAAGAAAGATGGAACGATGAGAATGTGCATCGCTTATCGTCAGCTAAACAAGTTAACCACCAAGAACAAGTATCCTTTACCGAGGATTAATGATCTTTTTGATCAGTTTCAGGGAGCGGCTGTGTTTTCAAAGAATGACTTGAGGTCATGGTACTATCAGCTAAAGGTGAAAGATGTGGATGTGCCGAAAACAACCTTTAGAACGAGGTATAGGCATTATGAGTTCCTTGTAATGATGTTTGGCTTGACAAATGCTCCCGATGTTTTCATGGACATGATGAATAGGGTGTTTCATGAATACGTGGACAAGTTTATTGTGGTGTTCATCGACGATATCCACGTGTACTCTCGTACTGAGGAGGAGAATGAAGGCCATTTGAGAATTGTTTTGCAAGCGTTGTTGGAAAATCAGCTTTATGCAAAATAGAGAAAGTGGACCAGAACATGTCATTCCTTCTATATTCCCTAGAGGTACTGCAAGCCCCCACCATTGCCACATAAGCCTAGTGCCTCCCAGTCAAAGCAAAGTTGACCCTAGCTCAATCCAGCACGCTGCTAAGAAAAGGACTTTAAGAAAAAAGACGCCTGCGACTCCTATTACCCGACCAGAAAAAGAAACTCTCTCGGTTCCCCCTCCTGTCGAACAAACCAACGTTGCGCCTTCAAGACCAGACAACCCACTACCTGAGCCAGAACATATATCGAGGGATCATGAGGACCCCCCTCAAAAGGAGAAAAATCTAGTACATACGATTGAGCCGACACTAGCACAAACAACGGACGCTACAACATCCAAACCAAAGACACAGATCAAACATACCGCTGGTAATGTTCGATCTTCACCCAGTGCTCAGTCACAGTAACCCCCTTAGCCCGGCGTAGACGCCCGACCCAAACTAAGAAGATTACTCTATATGTTAAGCAAGGTGATTAGGCGAAAATGGCATAGCGATCAGAGTTTAATTAGGAATTCAATTGCATGCTTTTTTCTTTAAGGGGCCAAATTGTAAATTTCTCAATTTACAAGGACTAATCAGATTTTAAAGTTACCTATCCAAAATTAATCACGTAACATGCCAGCATGTCGAGATTCAACTCAAATGGATCATCTAAACTCAGCCAATTAAACTTACAACATTTATTGACCAAAACGTAAGAAACAAAAATATGGAACAATTCAAAATCAACAGCCAACAGTCAAGTGTTTCGGAACACAAGTCCCAGTATCGGAACGGTCGTTTCGAAACCATGTCGATCATTTCGATACGCTGGTGTGTTGCGAGACCCCAAATGATCCGTTTCGATACGGTGATTTACAATAGTGAAATGTTCTGGAACCTGCCTACTCATTCCGAAAAACCTTGGCCATTACAGGCCACCGTTTCGAAATAGACAAGGGGCACCTCCAATACAACTTCCTAGTGACTACAGTCTCACCAACAGAACTAGTCACTTGCATCCCTACATCAAGCAACTCAACGGGTATGTCAAGCAAATGTGCATGCTCTCTTAAGATATAAGAATGCGTAGATGTAGAATCAATCAAAGTCAAGAATGATAAAGACTAGAGAACAAAGGTACCTGCGATGACATCAGTATCGTTACGCTATTCACGCGGAGCATAGACCCTCGCAGGACCGTCTCTGTCAGGGCGAACTGCCACAATATGAGCAATGCCTCGCTCACCCTCATCTCTCCTCTAGAAATTTCCTCGGTCGCGCCCACGACCTCTTTGAGGTGCAGGCACAGCAGGTACACATCCTTGGCCTCCACCGACCAACAAAGGACACTCCCTCCTCATATGATTTGTTGAACCAAAGTTCCAGCAAGAATTCCCTGTCACCACAATAGGAGCCTGAGCCTCCCTAGAAGTACGAGTACAATCTTGCCGCAGAGACCCCGAGAACCACACGTCTAGCATGTGTTCTGATCCGCCCTCATCCTGTCTCTCTGGACTAGTGCACCATGTCTAACATTGCCCTACCTAGCAGCAGGCTGATATCTCTTATCTCAAACTCTCCTGTTTCGTCCCCCACCGGAACTAAACTCAGTTGCTCTTTTTCTAGAGCTAGAACCACCTCCACGAGATGGTAGACCCAAGTTCTGCTAAATGTCCTTCGCTCAAAATACAAGCACATCGAAATACGTGTAATCCGTTGCCAACATAGACATCTTTACTTCATGTACCAGCCCATATCGGAAACGATAAAAAACGATGCCTCACACTTGGCATCAACTTAGGGGCGTACTTGCTCAAACATACGAACTAGACCTTGTACTCAGCCACAGAAAGGTTTCACTGGACAAGCAACAGAAACCCGCGCTTCTTTTCGTCCAAGTATCTCACTCCCAGATACTTCCTCTTAAAAGCACCTATGAAAAACTCTCAATCTACTTCATTGGGTTCCATACCAGCAATGATGGTCTTCCACCAGCTATATGCATCACCCTGGAGTAATGAAACAACACATCCCAGCTTGCGCACATCATTACATCCCATTTGATCCATGATATGGATCGTGCTAGCCAACCAGGCTTTCGACGCCTCATGAGACATACCAAAGAACTCGACAGCTCCAAGACTTCTCAGCCTCTCAAATGGAAAACTCACCTACCCAGCTGCAGGGGCCTAAACATGCACTCCAGCTACCACAGCCTGAAACGCTCCAGTGATCGTCTGAACCAATGGCACTAGATCACCCAAAATAGAACCATCGTGTCCTTTTTGCTCATGTTCCCCATCTGCAGGTGGTGGCGAGAGAGGTAAGTTTCCACCATGAGGGACATCAGCCCCTTGGTTACCCTAGTCGCACTGCTCAGCCTCAGGCACTACTGTGTTCGACCTAAGCTTTCTCTTCGGACCCATAATGCTATTTTAACAAGGCATACAATAAAACAAAATAAATCATGATTTAAGCCAGCCTCAAGCAAGGATCCAAGTTCACAAAAACATTTAATTAGTGTAATAAGGAAATGGGCAACTCGATTTCCCTCAAACATAACATAGCATATCATATACATCATGCTTTACATCATCCAAAATCAGCACATATCCTAATCACATCATCATCACACAATCATATCTAGCTCACCTATGATTCACAACAATCAAACATGGCATAAGAACGAACATTCAATCAACACAAGCTTTTTCAACAATCATACACCAAAACATACCAATTTCACTTACCATCATCTCCAATTCTTTCGTAACCTAGCTACGATACCAACAAATGTAATCCCCTTAGCCCGACCTAGACGCCCAACCCGAACTAGGAAGATTACACAGGGAAAACTGAAGTTAACTCGCAAAAGTCAACCTCGATTAACCACCCTTATTTTCTCATTTTATCTTTTCTAGATGCACATTATTACTTTATATGTTTAGCAAGGTGATTAGGCGAAAATGGCACAGCGATCGGAGTTCAATTAGGGGTTCAATTGTATGCTTTTGTCTTTTAGGGAACAAAAAGTAAATTTCTCGATTTACAAGTCCTAATCAGATTTTAAAGTTACCAATCCAAAATTAATCATGTTACATGTCAGCATGTCAAAATTCAACTCAAACAGATCATTCAAACTCAACCAATTAAACTTACAACATTCAGGGACCAAAATGTAAGAAACAAAAGCTGGAACAATTCAAAATCAACAACCAACTGTCAAGTGTTTAAGAACACAAGTCCCCGTATCAGAATGGTCGTTTCGAAACTATGTTGACCGTTTCGATACGCGGGTGCGTTTTGAGACCCCAAATGATCAGTTTCGATACAGTTATTTACAGTAGCGAAATGTTCCGGAATGTGCCTACTTGTTTCGAAACAACATGGCCATTACTGTTGCGTGTAAAAGAGTTTATCGCAATTGTAGTGCAAGTGTACACGACGCAAGTAGTAAAGTGATACGAAGTATCGTATATCGTCTCCACAGGTATTGGGCTAATGACTTCACCTTATTTCACTACACGAAGTAAAGAAAATATTTAAGAGAATTGTCACGAAAATAATAAAGTAAAACGTAAATAAAAGAGTAGAAATATCAAGATGGAGAGAATGGGCTGGTATTGAATTGCTCAGTAGTGCAGGTATTGAATTGCTTAGGAACTCCAGTTCTGTCGTCGCGCCCGTCGCCGACAGCACCTGTCACGGCGGCTGTCCGTTAGCTGTCGCTGCAACGAACACACAAACTCCGTACTCCAAGTTTGGCAAGAATCCCAGATTTGCCTTGGCCTATCCCTAGGTCCAAGTCCGTCGATGATCACGTCTTTGATGATACCTCCTGGCGTGAATCGAAATATGAACACCGATGTGTATGAATTCTTCCTTAGCCACTTAACCTCACCCTATCCCTAGGCACAAGATAGTTCAACTATAAACTAGAGAACTCGCTCTTATCTCTTTCGTATACTTAACTCTCCCGATGTTAAGTAAATAGATAACCTCACAATGCTCTCCCGATGCTCTTGCAAGATATTAAAACCAAGATAAGAGAACTTGAAGTTTATTTTATTGAACTTGGAAAATCCTAAAACAAAACAACCTTTGCAACTACTTTACAAAACAACCCGTGGCCCTAGGGGGTTTTTAGAACATGTCGGTGACAGGTAAACGGCGGAGGGTTTAGGGATGTCGGTTATGAGGTAGAATGAGGGATGATGTCCTCCTAGGTTAAAACTATGCCCTTATATAAGCTTTGGGCTCAAGTATTCTAAGTTAACAAGGATTACAACTTTAATGAAAAGTAAGATTCTAATAAATGCATAATCTCTATGGATTCCTACTTTCCAGCCGCATCCTTGCTTTATGGGAATTCCTCTCCTTGAGCTTTGGCTTGACATATCTTTTGATCCGGGGCTTGGAAAAATATTTGGCTTTCACACGACAGACGAGAAGATTTTTCTCTATCTATCGAGGTCCACTTTACTTTTCCTCTTCATAAGTCTGTTGTCACCTTGCTGTCACGACAGGTCCATGGCAGGTTCGTCTTCTTTCGGCTGCTTGTCCAGTTCAGCTTTTCTGCTTATCTGCCATGCGCCTGCCTTCATCATCAACTATGGCAGCTACCTGCAAAATATGCCATCTTTTAGTAGAATCCGTGCCTTTTATATAATTGTGATGTTTTATTGAAAACTAACCTAAATGCAATGCAATGATGCTTGAATGTAGCAAAAATTGCAGTTTTTGCAAAAGTTAAATAGTGATTGTTTTGTAAAGGATTGAAACTTTGAATCTTTAAGGATCTACTTTTACAAAAAAAAGTTTTTAATCAGATTTCTCCTTATTTTGGGTGATTTTAATAATGTTTTAATTAAAGGAAATAAAGATAATTAAAAGGAAAAACTAACTTTGACTTTTCATAACTACCTTACGTCAATTTTCTCTCATTTCATTTTCTCTCAATTTCGTTTCGGCCAAACACATTTCCTTCATCAATTAGCCTTTGATTTGCATTCCTTTCGATGAGATTTCAATCTCCTTTTGATTCGTAATCTTTTCCTCACCAAATATGATTGTTTTTACATTGGATTTTCAAGAAAACTTGTCCAAATTAAGGAGAAATCAGCCATTATAGGTAAGCTTTGTAACGCCCCAATTTTGGGCTTAGAAGTTTTGGGTTTGGACCGGTTCGGTCGAAGTGCGGTTCGAATATAAAAAGGTGAAATTAGGAAAGCCTAGTTCGGGTTGCATTAAAAATATAGAAAATGTCTTAAAATCCTCTTTTATTATATATAAGAGAATGGTGAAATCAATTTTATAAAATGAGGTTTGGAAGGGTGACATTTTGGCTAGTGACCAAAATGTAATTTTCGAAAACTGTGTGACTGTTTTAAAAAGGATTGAAACTTTGAATCTTTAAGGAGCTATTTACCCAATGGGAGTTTCTCCAGATTTTTCCTAAATATTAAAGATTTAATTAATGGTTTTTAAATAAAACTAAAAAGGAGGGAAGATATTTTGGCATTTTCCAACTAACTTTCCACATTTTCCATTTTCATTTTCTCTCATCTTTCTCTCAAACCAAACACATTTCTCCAGAGCTTTTTCCTCTGATTTTGTCATCTAAATAACACATTTCAATTCTATTTTGATCTCTAATCATCTCTTCATCAAAACCTTATCATTTGCTAAGTTGATTTTCAAGAATTTTGGTTCCAAAAAGGGAGAAACTCAAGTTTAGAGGTATGAACGTCCTTCTCCTCTAAATTCTCAGTTCTTTACTGAAATTCCCAAGTTCTCAATCCTTAATTTGTGATTTATAAAAGGTTTTATAGATGTGTTCTTGATCTTGGCTTTAAAATGCAAGATTTGGTTGATTTTTGTTAAAATTCGTATGATCTGTTTGAGCAGTGATTTGAGGTGTCCTTTTGATGTTAAATGAATGTATATTTGATGAGGAATTGAGGTTTAATCAATGCAATCCTGGATAGGTTGATTTTCCTAATTTTTGCTTGAGTTCTTGGTTGTTTTTGGAGTGATCTTGATGATCTGTTATAGCTGGAGGTATAAAGGCATGGTTAGATCCTTTTTGGATGTTAATTGATGTTTAAGGATATTTAGATTTGATGGATCTTGGCTGGGTAGTGTTGTAGAGTTGTTTGGATGCATTTTCGGTTGTGTTTGGTAGCCGAAAATGGAGTGTGGATGAGAGCAGCGAGTTTAGGTGCTTTTATTGAAGCTATTAATGCATGATGATGCATTAATCCTCTACTTTGATGTGTTTAAAACAGGGGAGTCATCTTTGGATCCAAGTGGTGGTGATCCGGAAGCTTGATTGGTGTTTCGGCAAGTGGCGAAACGAAATCGGTGAGTGGATTTTGGTTTTCAGCTTTCGAACCAATGTTTTGAAGGTTTGGGAGCTTAGTTTAAGTCTAAGGAACTTAGCTAAGCTCAAGAGTAAGTTTTCGGAAAAACTCTCTTGATGATGAACCATGGATTGGTTGTATGCAATGTGGTTGTTTTCATGTTTTAAATTCTGTTTTGAAAGCATATTTTGGCATGTTAGTTGCTGATTTTATAAGCCATGTGTTGAAGAATGCTCAAGGTAAGAGATTCTTGTTTTTGAACATTGTTAAATGTTGTTTTGGTGCATAATTGATGCATGATGTTTATGGCTTTGTAAATGCTTTAAAACAGTGGAATATTGTGGTTAATGATGCATATTGGCAAGTGATGGTTAAGGTCACAAAGGTGGTTAAAAGTCCTTGTGTGAGCCTTGTTTATTTAAGAACAACATTGTGGTTAAAAGTCCATGTTTGGTTCTTGGTTAAGATCACCAAGGTGGTTAAAATTCCTTGGGTGAGTCTTGTGTATTTAAGAACAACATGGTGTTTAAAAGTCCATGGTTGGTTCTTGGTTAAGGTTAGAAAGGTGGTTAAAATTCCTTGTGTAAGCCTTGTTTACTTAAGAACTCCAAGGTGTTTAAAAGTCCTTGGGAGATTCTTGTTAAGGACACAAAGGTGTTTAAAAGTCCTTGTGTGGTCCTTGTCATGGTGTTTAAAAGTCCATGGATGATTCTTGTTAAGGACACAATGATGTTTAAAAGTCCATGTGTGGTCCTTGGAAATTATAAGATCACAATGGTGTTTAAAAGTCCATGTGTGAGTCTTATGTTGAATGTATCACTTGTGGCCAATATGACATGTTATGAACTTGAAGCATGAGGTGCTTGTTTTAATGCTTATGTGCATGTACAAATTATGTTGAACTAAGGTTTATACATGTGTTTTATAAGTGCATTATTGTGTGGTTTTAATGAGCATTCCTCACTAAGCTTTTGCTTACGCTCTCTCTTTTCTTGAACCAATAATGCAGAGCATTGAAGTGCATTTTGGGGCAGCAAGGAAGTCAAGCGTCCAAGTGAAGGTTTAAGCTCATGTATGGTGAACATTTTCCTAAAACTATTAGCTTTTGGGTACTTGGCAATGGGGAACCTATGTTGTTGTTTTGGGAGATGTTTTGGACTCCCTAAGTTGGTTTAATGTTGTTGATAATGTTGGTACTTGTAATTGGCCTTTGTGATGTGGTTTTTAGTATATTGATGCTTGAATGGTTTCTAACTAGGAAGCATGCCTATAGATTTGGGGATTTTCATAATTGATGCCATGTTGATGTTTGGTTGATGCAATTATGTTCCTTGAATGTTAAATGACTTGCTGGTACAATTTGGTGGCATTTGGAGCATGTTTGATAGGTCAATTAAGTGATAGACCAGCCAAAATCTGCAAATCTGGGCAGGCCGTATCGGAACGGGTGCTACCGTTACGGAACAGGTGCCTGAAATGGCCTAGGCGTTCCGAAACGGGAGGAACCGTTCCGGAACGGAAATGCCACTGCCAAGCCTCGTTTCAGAACCAGTTTCAGAACGGTCCCGCGTTTCGGAACAGGTCCTCCCTGTTTCGGAACACTCGACCGTTGGGCTCTGAATTTGATGGTTATATGTTTTGTAATGTTTGCGTTTTGGTCCTGAATCTTGTTATTGCAATTGGGTGAGTTTGAGATGTCCGTTTGAGCTCAAATTTGGCAGGGAAGCATGAAAGATGATTAATTTCATATTGGGAACTTAAATTTGGGCTAAGTCCTTATAATTGCCAGAATTTACAATTTGGTCCCCAAAGTTGTAATTTGTGCAATTGAGTCCCTGGATGTTCTCTGATGGTTATGATCTTTGAGTATGTTGTTCTTGTGAATATATCTAGGGATAATGTGCATCTAGACAAGATTAAAAAGAAAAAAAGGGTCGTTAATCAAGGTTGACTTTCGGGTTGACTTTGGTTTTTCCCGTGTAATCTTTTTAATTCGGGTCAACCGTCTAGGCCGGGTTAAGGGGGTTACAAGCTTCGTCCTTCTCCTCTAATGTTCAGTTCTTTACTGAAATTCTCAAGTTATCAATCCTTTGTTAAATATTTTTTAGTTGCTTTAATGTTAGAAACAATAAATTATATTAAAACTCAAGGTTTTTGGAGAGATCTTGATAATTTTTGTGGTTGTTGGTTAGGTTCTGTTTTGAGGTTGTTTTCTAATGAATTTTGGACGGTAATTGATGTTATAAATAAGGTTTTATCCAACAAATCCCGAATAGGCTTGGGTTCCTAAGTTTTGCATGCTAGAATGGTGGTTTTGGTGTTCTATTATAGCTGGAGGTATAAGGACGAGTTTGTGGTGGTTTTTGGTGTTGATTAATGTCTAGAAATGATTAGAAGTGATAGATCTTAGTTGGCCTTTGTTGTGGAAGAGTTTGTAGATGATGTTTGTTGTTTTTAGTAGCTGAAATGAGGTTCTTTAGTAGAGTAGTGAGTTTAGATGTGTGGCTTATGATTTCAATGTATGATGATGCAGTAATCCCCTGCTCTTATATGTTATAAACAGGGGAGACATCTTCAGACGCCTTTGGTTTTTTTTCGGGAGCTTAGATAGCATTTCGGTGAGCAAGCGAAACGTATTTGGTGAGTACGAATGGTTTTAAAAGTCCCTGAGGGACAAAGAATCAAAGTTTGGGGATTTAAGAAAGGTATGAAACACCTTCTAAGTTCGAAAGTAAGTATTGGCTAGATTGCTCTCATATATCTTGTGATTGCCCCTAAAATGCTTTTACATGCTCATGGTTTAAGATAGATAAATTCCTACTATTTTTATGCATGATTTGTAGCATGAGATGATGCTTGAAATGATTTCATGAAATAACATGTTGCATTGATGAGTTTTGAGCTTTTGTTTTAAAGCATGGCAAATGTTATGTTTTTGAAATGAGATGTGAAAGATTTGAGAAGTGTTGCATGAAAAACAGTAGGTGAGATGATGTTTTGACATAATATATTGGCATAGAAGATGAGATACTTACCGGATATAATTGATCGATCAATATGATGGGAGTGCACTATAAATTAAAATTCGTACGTGCTCTTTGGATTCAATCCAAAGGGAGGGACCGATGATGGGAATTCCTTCAGGTAGAACTTGGTGAAATACCCAAGCTTTGTGGTGATGAGAGATTTTGCCATGTGAGTACGATGATGAGAGATTCCACTGGAAATTATGTTACTAGACGAGTGAATACGGTGATGTGAGATTCCACCAGAAGTGTCTAGGTTTGTCCGCATATCCGAGTAATGATGAGATGTGAAATGTCAATATAATATATGAAAATGCTTTTGATTCACATGTACCTATTGATGAGATGATTTATGCTATGAGAAATGCATATGAGATTTGTATATGAAATGCTTTACTTTTCACAAGCATGTGCATGGCCTTGCCATGAGATTTGCATTGGTTTAAATGCATGAGATAGAATTGAGGTACATGTGTTTTCAATGGAGTTTTGCTTTGAAATGGTTTTCAAGCATGAGATAGAATGAGCATGTTGTAGAAAGAGGTTTTGGGGAAAGTGTTTTAAATAATGCATTATTGTGTTGGTTTTCTTTAGAGCATGCCTCACTAAACAAATGTGCTTACGCTCTCTTTTACCAATAATGCAGATAATTAAGGTGTTTTGGGCAGCAAGAAGGTTAAGAACATCCAAGGAAGTGCAAAGCTCATGTATGATGGTATTTTTATACACTTTAGTTTTTATATTTGGCAACGGGACCCCAATGTTGTATTTGGGAGATGTGTTTTGAACTCCCTAAGTTGTGGCATGTTTTTGATGGCTTTTATAGGTTGTAAATGGTCCTAATGGTTTGGTTTGAGGTTTGGATGCTTATATTTGGATTTGTGTCTAGGAAGCATGCATATAGATTGAGTGATCTTGTGTTTGATGTCATGTTCTAGCTTAAGGTTCGTAGATATGATCTTTAGTGTCAAATTGAGTTGCTGGTATGTTATGATGCTTTTTGAAGCATGTTTGAGTGGGCTAAGAGGTGAAAAACCAGCAATTTCTGCTATCATGGGGCAGGGTGTATCGAAACACCCTTGATTGTTTCGAAACAGGGGCCTGTAATGGCCATAGCGTTTCGGAACGGCTGAAGGTGTTTCAGAACATTTTGGCTACTGGAGAGCTCTGTTTCAATACCGGTGTCAGAACGCACCTGAGCATCGAAATGGTCAACACCGTTTCGATACGGGCGTGTCGGTACGAAGTTTGGTGTTCCGAAATGGATGACCATTGGATAATTAATGTTGTGTATGCAATTGTTTGAGTTTGGAATGTCCTTTTAAGCTGAAATTTGACAGAGAAGCATGTAATATGACTAATTACATATTGCAAACCTTAATTTATGTAAAGAGCTTATAATTTCCAAAAATTACATTTTGGTCCCTAAAAGTGTAATTCATTTTATTGAGTCCTTACATGTTATCTGATCGTTTTTCCCTTCTCTCTCATGATTCTTGAGTATTCACATAGGCTTAATGTGCATCTAAAAAAGATTAAAAGGAAAAAATGGTCGTTAATCAAGGTTGACTTTGGTTGTCCCTGTGTAATCTTCGTAGTTCGGCTCAAGCGTCTAGGCTGGGCTAAGGGGTTACATTTGTTGGTATCACAGACAGATTATCAAATAATTGGGGCTTGGTAGATGGTTATTGTATGTGGTTATGTATGTTTGTGACGTTTCATTGATAGTATGATGTATGAATAGTGATGTATGATTCATTTGAGATGAAGTTGTGATGCTATGTTATGTTTGGGGTATAGTTGGGAATCCTATTGCCATGTCATTACTAATGAGAAGATTTGTTTTAAAAAATGAGCTTTAGTACTTGGATTACTTACCTTATTATGCCTAATTGGATTTATTGTATTTTGTCAGTGCATTGTTTTATTTTGGGGCCATAGAGAGAACTTAGAATCAATACTAGTGCTACGGCTGAGAATGAGAATGTAGAGAATGATGAGGATCTACCTCCTCCTCTGCCTGGTGGACCACTTGGTGGTGGTGGAGCTGTGTCGGGTGTTGTTGGAGTTGGTGTTGGGGTTGTTGGACCCAAGGGAGGTCAGGGGCAGGCTGCTCCTGATATGACAATGTTGATACATGCTATTGCTGGAGCTTTCCAGGTAGTAGTAGCTGGAGCTCATGGAGTTGCACCACAGGATGGTGCTAATGTAAGATTGCCATTGGAGCGTCTTCGCAGTCTGGGAGGGACTAAGTTTAGAGGTTTGACCCTCGTAAATTTCCGAGTCTTTGTTGGAGAGCACCAAGAGGATACTTGGACAGCTGAACTGCATAATATTCAGAGGCTGGGATGCGTTGTGTCACTATTGCATGGTGATGCATACATGTTGTGGACAACCACTATTGCGTGAATGGAGGATAGTGAAGTGACTTGGACATTCTTCTTGAATGCGTTCAAGCGGAAATATCATGGAGTTCACTACCTCGACGAGAAAAAGAGGGAGTTTATGTCCCTTGTGCAAGGGAGCATGACAGTGGCAGAATATGAAATTCAGTTTGTTCGCCTTAGCCAATATGCACCTGAGCTAATTCCTAACGAGAGAGAAATATGTGAATGGTTCTGTTATGGGCTAGTGGCGGATGTGAAAAGCTATATGCTCGCAACCGATTAAACTAATTTTGATGTCTTGGTCACTAGAGCCAAGGACATTGAGTTGAATCTTGGTTTAGCTAGTCGAGCAAGAGGATCTAGCTCGGAAAAGCGAGCTGCTGAGCGCGATTTTGGTAGAGATCGCAACAAGAGACATAAGGATAGAAAGTCGCATTATGATGCTAGACGTAAGGGTTGTAACCCTGGAAGAGGTGAGCAAGGACCAAATGCTTTCTTGAGGAAACCTGAGTGTAACCGGTCTGGTAGGAGACATGCTGGTGAGTGTTGGGGTAACCTTGGTACTTGTTGGAACTGTTGTAATCGGGGGCATATGAAGAATGATTGTCCTCAGCTATTGCAAGAGGGACATGCTCTGGTGAGAGCAGCTGAGCCACATAGAGGCCGTGGGCGCGGCCGTGGTAACTTCCAGCGCAGAGATGAGGGTGGAAGGAATGTGGAACATGTGGTGGCTGTCCAACCTGAGGGTTGTGAACAAGCTCGAGTGTATGCCCATCGTGAGGGAAAGAATGACACGGACGTGATCGCATCTACCTTTACTTTGCAATCCTTGTCTTTACTTTCATTGATTAATTCTTGATCTATACACTCGTACATATTGCGTGAACATGCTCAAATGCTTGGTTTGCATGTTGAGTCTTTGGATGTTGGTATGTGTGTGACTAGTTCTTTTGGTGAGACGGTTGTAACAAGGTAGTTGTATAGAAGATGCCCCTTAAAGGTGCAAGATCATGCATTTATTTTTGATCTTATGAAATTGTCATTCTATGGTTTTGATGTAATCCTTGGCATGGATTGACTTGTTGAGCATAGAGACATTGTGGATTTTGAAAGGAACGGAGTTTCGTTGAAACTTGGGGATGATTATGAGGTTTTGGTGGTGGGTGAAAATGTGAAGTTTCTAGATAATGTGGTGTCTACATTGGAAGCAAGCCGAATGTTGCGGCAAGGGTGTGAGGCTTATCTAACCTTTGTTATAAATCCCAAGTCAAAGGAGGTGCGCGTTCATGATATAAGAACAATGTGTGAGTTCCCTGGAGTGTTTCGGAGGAATTACCTAGTTTGCCACCTAGTCGAGAAGTTGAATTTGGGATTGAGTTGTATGAGAACACAACTTCGGTGTCCATTGCTCCCTATCATATGACACCCAAAGAACTGAAAGAGTTGAATACGCAACTTCAGGAGTTCCTTGACCATGGCTTTATTCGGCCTAGTGTGTCACCTTGGGGTGCATCGATCTTGCTTGTTAAGAAGAAATATGGCACCATGAGGATTTGCATTGATTACTGTCAGCTGAATAAGTTAATCGTCAAGAACAAGTACACTTTGCCAAGGATTGATGATCTTTTTCAACAGTTTTGTGGAGCGGCTGTGTTTTTAAAGATTGACCTTAGGTCAGGGTACTATCAGTTAAAGGTGAAGGATGTGGATGTGCCGAAAACAGCCTTTAGAACGAGATATGGGCATTATGAATTACTGGTGATGCCGTTTGGTTTGACGAATGCTCTTGCTGCTTTAATGGATAGGATGAATAGGGTGTTCCCTAAATTCTTGGACAAGTTCATTGTGGTGTTCATCGATGATATCCTTGTGTAGTCTCGTACCGAGTAGGAGTATGAAGGTCATCTGAGGTTGTTTTGCAAGCATTGTTGGAAAATCAACTTTATGCTAAGCTGAGCAAATGTGAGTTTTGGCTAAATGAAGTTGTTTTCCTTGGTCATGTGGTTTTGGCCGAAGGGATTTGAGTTGATCCCTAGAAGGTTGAGGGGGTGATGAATTGGAAGTATTCTAAGTCTGTTCATGAAGTCCGTAGTTTCCTTGGGTTGGCAGGTTACTATCAGAGGTTTGTGGATGGATTTTCTAAGATTGCTACCCCTTTGACGAAGTTGTTGCAAAAGGATGTTAAGTATGAGTGGACGAAAGTGAGACATCAAGCTTTTGAGAAGCTGAAAGCAGCATTGACGCAAGCTCCTATCTTGGTTCAACCTGGATCAGGGAAAGAGTTTGTGATGTATAGTGACACATCTTATGTTGGTTTGGGGTGTGTGCTAATGGAAGAGGTTAAGGTGGTGGCTTATGCATCACGACAGTTAAAAGTGCATGAGCGCAATTATCATACGCATGACATTGAATTGGCTGCAGTGGTTTTTGCTCTAATGATCTGGAGACATTATCTCTATGGTGGGAAGTGTACTGTCTACACGGATCACAAAAGATTGAAGTATTTGATGTCTCGGAAGGAGTTAAATCTTAGGCAATGACGTTGGGTGGAGTTGCTTAAGGATTACGATCTAACGATCGGGTATCATCCAGGGAAGGCCAATGTTGTGGTCGATGCTTTGAGTAGGAAAGTGGCGGTGGAATTAAGAGCGATGTTTGCTAGCTTGAGCATATCGCGAGATGGTGGTCTTGTTGTTGAATTGCAAGTGAAACCATCTTTGGATCAGTTGATAAAGGACAAACAATTGTTGGATGATTCCTTGGTGCCACATGTTCAGGATATTGCAGAAGGTAGGCCATCTGATTTCTGTTTTAATGATGACGACGTTTTATGTTTTGGGGATCAGATAGTGGTGTTGAGTGATGTTGAGTTGAGGCACACTATTTTGACCGAAGCTTAAAGTAGTCCTTTTGCTATGCACCCTGGTAGTACAAAGATGTATCGTGATCTGAAGGATGAGTACTATTTGGTGGGATTCAAGAAAGTTGTCGCTGAGTACGTTAGCAAATGTATGGTTTGTCAGCGGGTTAAGGCTGAACAGAAGTTTCCTTTAGGGTTGTTGTAGCTATTAAGTAACCCTGAATGGAAGTGGGAGAGGATCACAATGGACTTTTTGTCTAGTTTGCCTCTATCACCATCAAAGAAGAATTGTGTTTGGGTGATTGTGGATCGCCTTACAAAGTGTACGCGTTTCTTGCCTATGCATACAACATACACCTTGAATAAGCTTCCAGAGTTGTACATTGTTGAGATTGTACGTTTGCATGGCGTACCAAAGTCTATAGTGTTGGATAGAGATATGAGGTTCACTGCATAGTTTTGGGACTGTTTGCATCAAGAATTAGGTACGTGGCTGAATTTCAGTACTTTTTATCATTCGCAAACGGATAGACAGTCGGAGCGTGTTGTCTAAGTGCTTGAAGATATGTTGAGGTGTTGTGTTATTGAATTTCAAGGCTCTTGGGAGAAGCACATTCCTTTGGTGGAGTTTGCTTATAATAATAGTTAACAGGCGAGTATTCAAATGACACTTCATGAAGCTTTGTACGAGAGGAAGTGCAGAAATCCTCTTTGTTGGGCTGAAACGGGACAAAAGTTTGTCTCAATGCCGGCTTTGTTGAAAGGAACCACTGAGAAGGTGAAGCTCATTTGTGAGCGGTTGAAGGCAGCATCGGATCGGCAAAAGTCTTACGTGGATTTGAAGCGTAGGGGGATAGAATTTGTAGTGGGTGATCGTGTGTTTTTGAAAGTTTCACCTTGGAAGAAGGTGATAGAACGTGTTAGAACGTGTGGGTCATGTTGCTTATAAGCTGAGACTACCACATGAGTTAGAAAAGATACATAATGTGTTTCATGTATCCATGCTTCGGAGGTATAGATCAGATCCTTCACATGTTATGCCTGTGAAGGAAGTTGAGTTGAATCTAGATTTGACATATGATGAGGAACCTGTTGAGAATCTGGATTCGGATAGTAAGGTTCTTTGTGGTAGGACCATTGAGCTGGTCAAAGTGTCTTGGAGACATCATGGTGTTGAGGAAGGCACGTGGGAAAGGAAGGAAGACATGAAGAAGCAATTTCCTTACCTTTTTCCTCTAGGTAAATTTCGAGGATGAAATTTCTTAAGAGGGGGAGAGTTGTAACGCCCCGATTTTCGACCTAGATGTTTTAGAGTTCGAATCGGACCGGTCGAGAACGGTTCAAATCTTAAAGGGAGATTTAGGGAACACCAAGTTCGGGATGCTTTATAAATATGGGAAAATACCTAAAAATCCTTATTTATTATATGAATGAATATGCTGAAAATAATTTTACAAAATAAGGTTTGGAAATACTTCATTTCGGTGCATTGACCAAATCACAGGTTTTACAAAAGTTAAATAGTGATTGTTTTGTAAAGGATTGAAACTTTGAATCTTTAAGGAGCTAATTTTACCAAAATGTTTTAAATTAGATTTCTCCATATTTTGGGTCATTTTATTAATGTTTTAATTAAAGGAAATAAAGATAATTAAAAGGAAAAACTATCTTTGACTTTTCATAACTACCTTACGTCAATTTTCTCTCATTTCGTTGTCTCCCAATTTCTTTTCAGCCAAACACATTTCCTTCATCAATCAACCTTTGATTTTCATTCCTTTTGAGTAGATTTCAATCTCCTTTTCATTCCTAATCTTTTCCTCATCAAATCATATTGTTTTTACATTGGATTTTCAAGAAAACTTGCCCAAATGAAGGAGAAATCAGCCATTAGAGGTAAGCTTCGTCCTTCTCATCTAATGATCAGTTCATTACTAAAATTCCAAACTTATCAATCCTTTGTTAATGATTTTTGAGTTGCTTTAATATTAGAAACAAGAAATTGTATTAAAACTGAAGGTTTTTGGAGAGACCTTGATGATTTTTGTGGTTGTTAGTTAGGCTCTGTTTTGAGGTTGTTTTCTAATGTATTTTGGATGGTAATTGATTTTATAAACAAAGTTTTATCAAACATATCCCGAATAGGCTTGGGTTCCTAAGTTTTGCATCCTACAATGTTGGTTTTTGCAGTTGTTTTTGTGTTCTATTATAGCTGGAGGTATAAGGACGAGTTTGTGGTGGTTTTTGGTGTTGATTGATGTCTAGAACTGATTAAAAGTGATAGATCTTGGCTGGGCATTGTTGTGGAAGAGTTTGGAGGTGATTTCAGTTGTTTTTGGTAGCCGAAATGAGGTTATTGTGTAGAGTAGCGAGTTTAGATGTGTGGTTGATGATTTCAATGCATGATGATGCATTAATCCTTTGCTCTCATGTTTTATAAACAGGAGAGACATCTTTGGACGCCTTTGGTGTTGATCCGGGAGCTTAGATAGCGTTTCGGCGAGCAAGCGAAACGTAATTGGTGAGTGCGAATGGTTTTAGAAGTCCTTGAGGGACAAAGAATCAAGGTTTGAGGATTTACGATAGGTTTGAAACACCTTCCTAAGTCCGGAAGTAAGTATTGGTTATATTGCTCTCATATAGGTCGTGATTGCCCCTAAAATGATTTTACATGCTCATGGTTTGAGATAGATAAATTCCTACTATTTTTATGCATGATTTGTAGCATGAGGTGATTCTTGAAATGATTTCATGAAATAACATGTTGCATTGATGAGTTTTGAGCTTTTGTTTTAACGCATGGCAAATGTTATGGTTTTGAAATGAGATGTGAAAGATTTGAGAATGTTGCATGAAAAATAGTAGGTGAGATGATATTTTGACATACTATATTGGCATAGAAGATGAGATACTTACCGGATATAATTGATCGATCAATAGGGTGAGAGTGCACTATAAACTAAAAATTCGTACGTGCTCTTTGGATTCAATCCAAAGGGAGAGACCGATTATGAGCATTCCATTGGGTAGGACTTGGTGAAATACCCAAGCTTTGTAGCGATGAGAGATTCCACCATGTGCGTATGATGATCAGAGATTCCACCGGCAATTGTGTTACTAGACGCGTGAGTACGGTGATGTGAGATTCAACCGGAAGTGTCTAGTGGTTGTTCGCATATCCAAGTAATGATGAGATTTGAAATGACAATATAATATATGAAAATGCTTTTGATTCACATGTACCTATTGATAAGATGATTTATAGAAATGCGTATGAGATTTGTATATGAAATGCTTTAGTTTTCACAAGCATGTGTATGGTTTCCATGAGATTTACATTGGTTTAAATGCATGATATTGAATCGAGGTACATGTGTTTTCAATGGAGTTTCGGTACGAAGGTTGGTGTTTGTAACACCCCAATTTTGGGCTTGGAAGTTTAGGGTCTGAACTGGACCGGTCTGATTTTTGGTTGGAATATAAAAGGTGGTTTTAGGGAAAGCCTAGTTTGGGTTGCATTAAAAATATGGAAAAATATCTAAAAACCCTCATTTAATATATATTGGAGAGTGGTGAAATAAAGTTTACAAAATAAGGTTTGGAAGTGCGACATTTTGAAATGGTGACTAAAATGCGATTTTTGAAAAGTTTAGTGGTGACTGTTTTGTAAGGATTGAAACTTTGAATCTTTAAAGAGCTAATTTACCCAAGAATGATTTCTCCAGATTTTTCTTAGATTTTAATGATTTAATTAATGTTTAATTAATTAAAGGAAAAGTGGAAAAAACAAATTTTTAGATTTCATAACTAAGTTTTGTTAAAACTTTCTCATCTCATTTTCTCTCAAAATTCCCTCAGCCAAACACATTTCTACAACAACATTTCTTTTGATTTTCACACCAAATGATGAGGTTTCAATCATCAATTGATTCCTAATCCTTTCTACATCAAATTCTATTGTTTTGCTTCTTGGATTTTCAAGGAAATTGTCTCTAATCAAGGAGAAATCTACATTTAGAGGTAAGGATGTTCTTCTCCTCTAAATACTCAGTTCTTTACTGAAATCCCCAAGTTCTCAATCCTTAATTAAAGTTTTATGAAAGGTTTAAATGATATGAAATTGATTTTGGCTTAAAACTCAAGATTTGGAAGAAATCTTGAAGAAATTCGTGGTGAATGTTTGGGCTTTGTTTTGAGATGGATTTTAAATGTATTTTTGGATGTGTAAAGATGTGTAATTGAGTTTTAATCAATGCAATCCCGAATAGGTTGAATTTCCTAAGTTTTTAATTATGAAATTGGTGGTTTTTGGGGTGATCTTGGTGTTCTGTTATAGCTGGAGGTATAAGGACGAGTGTAGGTTCTTTTTGGATGTTATTTGATGATTAGGAATGTTTAGAAGTGATGGATCTTGGCTGGCTAATGTTGAGGAAGAGTTTGGAGGTGATTCCGGTTGTGTTTGGTAGCTAAAATGTTAGTTTTGGTGAGAGCAGCGAGTTTAGGTGTAATGGCTGAAGATTTTAATGCACGATGATGCATTAATCATCTGCTTTGATGTGTTTAAAATAGAGGAGACATCTTTGGGTCCTTGTGGTGTTGATCCGAAGGCTTGAACGGCGTTTTGGCAAGCTTGCGAAACGGAATTGGTGAGTGGAGTTGGATTTCCAGCTTTGTATCGAATGTTTGAAGGTTTGGGAGCTTAGTTTAAGTCTAATCAACTTAACTAAGCTCAAGAGTAAGTTTTCGGAAAAACTCTCTTGGATGAGCCATGGATTGGTTCGATGCATTTGTTGATAATTACATGCTTAAATTTTGTTTTTGAAAGCATGTTTAGCATGGTTAACGCTGGTTATGAAAGCCATATGTTGAAGGATGCTCAAGGTAAGAGATCCTTGGTTGATTTGTTAAAAATGTGGATTGATGTATAGTGATGCATGATGTTAAATGGCTTTGATTTAGATGCTTTAAAGCAATGGATTATTAATGATAATTGATGTATATTGGCAAGTGATGTGTTCGTTTAAAAGTACTTGAATCGGATATAGTTAGCCGGCTATAGGATTAGGTGTACCGTGAATAAAGTCTTCTTGGATGTTGAGGGGTTGAGATTGTACCGTAAACTCCATCCAAGTACACTAACGATATGTTTAAGATCACAATGGTGGTTAAAAGTTCATGTGTGGATCTTGTGTTGAGTGTCCCGTGTTCTCGTTAGTGATGTTATACAACTACCGATGAGTGATATTGAGGGGTTGTGATTGTACCATTAAACTCCATCACGGGTGTTGAGGGGTTATGATTGTACCGGTAAACTCCACCTTGAGTGTTCGGTAGTGTGTATGAAGCGTTTGGGGCAACGCTTGTAATCCGCGTATCCGATTGTGTTTTATGTTGTAAAATGTTATGGTTTATCACTTGGAAGCCAATATGATATGTTGATATTAATGAAGCATGAGATGCTTGATGTGTATGCATTGTTGCATGAGAAGTGATGTTTATGTGTTAAAAGGCTTTGCGAAAAGTGTTTTATGAAATGCATTATTGTGTTGTTCCTTTAGAGCATGCCTCACTAAGAATTTGTGCTTACACACTCTCTCTCTTGAACAAATAATGCAGATAATTGAGGTGTTTGAGGGCAGCAAGGAGGCTAAGAATCCAAGGGAAAGCTAAGCTCATGTATGGTGACTATTTCACAACATTATTAGTTTTTGATATTTGTCAATGGGAACTTAGGATGTGTTTTTGGGAGATGTTTTGGACTCCCTAGTTGTGGCATGATGCCTTAAATGATTTGGACTTCTAGATGGCCATTTTGGTGCTTGCTTTGATGCTTTAATGGTTGTTTGGCTTTGTTATTAGGATGCATGCCTATAGACTCGTGGATTTCCCTAATTGATGCCATGAATGTGTTTTAATGTTGCAAACATGTACCTTATATGCATAATGATTTGTTGGCATAATTAGGAAGTCATTAGGATGTGTTTGAGTTGTTAAATGTATGTTAAACCAGCAAATTCTGCACTTTCTGGGCAGTCCGTATCGGAACAGGCACTAGCGTAACGGGGCCTGTAATGGCCTTCGTGTATCGAAACGGGTAGATGTCGTTCCGAAACGTTTTGGCCACTGCCAGGCCATGTTTCGATACAGGTCTCGAAACGAACCCACGTTTTGGAAAGGTCAACCCTATTCCGAAATAGATGACCATAGGGCACTGATTTGAATGGTCTTAAGGTTTGCAAGCTTTACGTTTTGGTCCTAAAAATCGTACTTGCAATTGCTTGAGTTTGAGATGTTCGTTTAAGGTGAAATTTGACAGGGAAGCATTTAATATGACTAATTAAGTTTTGGTAACCATAATATCAGTTAAGTCCACCATCTTTCCAGAATTTACATTTTGGTCCCTAATGTTGGTAATTTGTGCAATTGAGTCCTTTATCGTAATTTGTTCGCTTTGCTATTCGTGTATGTGTTTCTCAAGAGTATGCTTAGGGTTAATGTGCATTTAGATAAGATTAAAAAGAAAAAAAGGGTCGTTAATCAGGGTTGACATTGGTTTTTTTCCCGTGTAATCTTCGTAGTTCAGGTCGACCGTCTAGGCCGGGCTAAGAGGGTTACAGTGTTCCGAAAGGAATGACCTTTGGATGATGAATTTGAATTGTTTATAGTTTCCATGTTTTACATTTTAGACCTGAATGTTGTGGATGCAATTGCTTGAGCTTGGAATGTTCTTTTAAGCTGAAATTTGACAAAGAAGCATGTAATATGACTAATTACATATTGGTAACCTTAATTTTTGTAAAAACCTTATAATTTCCAAAAATAATATTTTGGTCCCTAAAAGTGGAATTCATGCAATTGAGTCCTTAAATGCTATTTGATCGCTGTGCCCTTCTCTCTCATTATTCTTGAGTATTCACATAGGCTTAATGTGCATCTAGAAAATATTAAAAAGAAAAAAGGTCGTTAATAAAGGTTGACTTTCGGGTTGACTTTGGTTTTCCCCGTGTAATATTCGTAGTTTGTGTCAAGCGTCTAGGTCGGGCTAAGGGGGTTATACGACAAGTCCGATCTGATGTCTAAAACATCTAGGCCCATAACCAGGGCATTACAGTCAGTCTCCTCTGAGAGTGTGGACGATGTCGCAGATCCCCACCACTACTCGTCTAAAACTTCCATTGACAATATCAGCACCACCACATAGCCTCTGCTCCCAAGAGGTAACTAACCTTTTTTCATTTATTTCATTTTCATCATTCTTCATTGCATATATTATAGATTAATTCATGCATTGAGGACATTGTATCCCTTAAGTTTGGGGGTGTTGGTGTTCATAGTTAGTACTTTGCTTTAGCATATACATAGTAGGAAAGAATAAAATTTCTACTATGGCATCCTATTTAGTCTAGAGACAACCTATGAATATGTTTATGACGTCTGATGATGAAATCTTGAAGGCTTGAACTAGTTTAGAAAAAAACACAATTAGTTGAGATTTGTAGAACTGACCTTAGGATCTAGTTGTTAAATTTTTTTTACACAGTTGCTCTCTTTCTATAAGAAGGTTCGATAGAAACTTTTTTCAGGAAGAACCCTAGTGAACTCTGATATGTAAACTCTAGAGAACTTAAGAAAAAATTAGATGTCCCAGTGCTAAAACAAATGAATAAATGCTACGACATATTTATAGGACACGCCTCTTTGCTATAGCATAATGCAAAAAAAAAACTAATAAAGTTTTGCTATAGCATATGAGTGAATGAAAGTTGTCACGGGATGACTCTGCTAACTAGCTCGGGGTGAGAGGTTTGCTCCCTGCTCATCTAGAGTTAAGAACGATAGGTGTGATTAGCTGACGCCCTTCGTAGTAGAAAACCTATATCTTTGGGAGTCTGAAAATTAGAAAAGAACTAGAGAACATGGTTAGGGTATAATTAGGGATCATCCTTGAAAATTTGTCTTACTAGCTTAAGTTTAGGAGGAAGGCAGCCATGCACATGCGCACACATCTTAGTCTTAAGGAATGTTCTTAAGGATCACACTTCTAGTTTCTTATATTTTAATTACCTATGTCATTTCCGAGGACTGAGATGTTTCCATAGCAATCCTCTAGGTTAAATTTTTGTCATGGTAATTCTTTTGTTATTTTCTACTCATTGCTTGAGGTCAAGCAATAGCTTAAGTTTGAGGGGTGTGATAACTGCATGAATACGCTTGTTTTCATACCTTTTTGCTATATCATTTGCTTGTTCTTGAGCCCATATCATAGCATTTAGACTGTATTTAGGTTGAATTTTATTCTTATGGGTGCATCTTTATTTTTGCTGGTTATTAGTCCATGTTAAGGGGTACTGCTCGGATGGTTGGTTTTGGGTTTGATGGTGCACAAGAAAGGAGTCAAGAGAGAAAGCTGGCATCAAGAATTGCTATAGCATAGTGAAAGTGGATATTGGCCAACACGAGAGAAGCACGTGAGCTGTAGAAGCACGTGAATATGTAGAAAAAGACAACCAGACATTTGCAGTAGCCGATACCCACCTGCAGACTGTCTTCCTTGTCCCCTCGTGGAAGAGCTTGTCAGTGGATATTCCTTGGGATTATCAAGGAATCTTTAGGGCGCAAAACCATAGAGCGTCCATTATATAAAGAGGGAGAGAAGCTTGAAAAAAACACACGCAGAAGAGAGGCAGAAGAGAGAAAGAGAGAGAGAAAGTTGCAAAGAGAGAGAAGCGTTCTTCTTCATCTTCTCCAACTTGGTGTCCTCTATCGTTGAAGCTCCAAAGAGTGGCCTCGCTGGCCTCGAGAGAGACGGTGGGCCTAAGATAGTCGGGCAGTCAAGGGCGGAGAGGGAGTTTACCTTTCTTTCTGTCGCTTTACCATTTCTTTTTCATATATATATCTTTGGTGATGTTATCACAATGATACGTTCGATGATATTGCCCAACCACGACCTGTTTTAGGTGGCTTGGGTTTGATGTATGATTTTATTTTGAGTACTTTTTAATGCATGCTTTAGCTTTTCCAGTGTTTATCGAGAGTTGTAAGTGCCCTCGAGAGTTGGTCGTTCTTTAAGTGTGTGTTGAGGTTACTAATCGAGACAGCTAGCCTTAGAACCCCCAAAAGCAATAGAGTGGCTATCGATAGGCAGACTCTAAACTACCTTAGATATAAGTGATAGGTTTCAAGGGCTAAAAAGGATAGTTCGTAAAGGGTAGGCAGTGTTAAGAGTTTACTCCGAGAGGTATTGCTGTACCATTTTTGACTCCCAATTTCCTAGCTAGAGATAGTTTAGGAACACTTTTAGCAAATCCCACCTAGCATAGAAGATAGGTAAAGAGCCTTAGTATCGTTAAGAAGCTTAGTTTAGGTTGTCCATCATTCCCAGTCAGTCATTCCGTAGTAAGTTTCGTACACGAAAGGGGACATGTTCATCATATTGCTATCTTATCTTTCTCTGAACTGTTTTGCTTCAGCATTATTTTACATCATCTCTTTTACTATAGCATTGTCAATTGCAAAAAGTTCAATGAATATTGTTACAGCAAACCGTGAATACCTCCAATCCCTATGGAGACGATACTCACTCACTCACTTTATTACTCATTCGACGTGTATACTTGAACCATATTTGCGTATCATTTACAGTACACTACACGCAAGCAACAAACGGTCCCATGAAGTCAATTCCCCATACATCAAAGAGTTCTACTTCCAATATTCTTTGTAGCAACATTTCTTTCCTCCGAGATATGTTCCCCGTTCTCTAACATCTATCACAAGTTCTGCAAAACTCGTGTGCATCCTTGAAAAGCGTTAGCCAATAGAAACCGGATTGCACGACCTTTGCAGCAGTCATTGTTTTGTCAAAATGGCCCCCACATGGCAATGAGTGGCATTGGAATAAGATGTCTCCTTACTCTTTTTCTGGAACACATCTTCTTATCATCTGGTCAACACATAGCTTGAACAAGTAGCGTCCGTCCCAAAAGTATAATCGCACATCATGCCTGAACTTTTTCCGGCCTTGGCTATTCAAATCAGGAGGCAAAATACCACTAACAAGATAGTTAACAATATCAGCATACCATGGAATTGTCATATCATATAAAATTTTCTCATCCCGGAATTCCTCCTTAATTTCATGTTTACTGCTATGTTCAGCCTCGTTCTCTAGCCTAGAGAGATGATCAGCTACTTGATTTTCAGATCTTTTTCTATCCCTAACTTCCATGTCAAATTCTTGTAAGAGGGGTATCAATCTAATAAGCCTATGTTTAGCATCCTTTTTAGTCACTAAGTATTTAATAGTCAAATAATCAGTGTGAACTATGACCATAGTGCCTATCAAGTATGACCTAAACTCATCAAAGGCAAAAAAATAACCAACAACTCTTTTTAAGTAGTGGTGTAGTTAATTTGTGCATCATTTAAGGTGCGACTAGTGTAATAAATAACATGAAAGAGTTTACCTCAGCGTTGCCCAAGTGCTGCTCCCACTGTGTAGTCAATCGCATCGCACATCAGTTCGAATGGCTCATTCAAATCAGGTGGGACGACAATGGGTGTTGAGATAAGCTTCTACTTTAGTTCCTTGGATGCTTTGTGACAATCCTCATCAAACACAAAGGGATGATTTTGTTGTAGCAATTTATAGAGCGGCTTGGAGATCTTAGAGAAGTCTTTGATGAACCTCCGATAAAAGTTGGTATGCCCTAAGAAACTCCTTTTGCCCTTGACATTGGTGGGAGGAGGTAGCTTCTTGATCACTTGGACTTTTGCTTTGTCTACTTATATGCCTTTTTTTCGAATTTTTGTGACCCAAAATTGTTCATTCGGTTACCATCAAGTGACACTTCTCCCAATTAAGGACCAAGTCAGCTTCTTCACATCGTTTTAGCACCCTTGCCAAGTTTCCCAAACAAGTCTCAAAGTCATCTCTAGAGACTGAAAAGTCATCCATGAAGATTTCCAAAAACTCCTCAACCATGTCCGAAAAAATAGCCAGCATACATCCTCTGAAAAGTTTTTGGGGCATTGCACAGTCCAAAGGGCATTATTCTAAAGGCGTAGGTACCATAAGGACATGTGAAGGTTGTCTTCTCTTGGTCATCAGGTGCTATAGGAATCTAGGTGTACCCTGAGTATCCATCGAGGAAATAATAGAATGCCTTACCCGCCAATCTGTCTAGCATTTGATCGATGAATGGGAAGGGAAGTGGTCTTTCTTGGTTCTCTTGTTGAGCTTTTGATAGTCCAAACAAATCCTCCATCCCATGATGGTCCTTTTTGGTAGCAACTCATTGTCCTCATTACTCACCATGGTCATGTGTCCTTTCTTAGGTACACATTGTATCGGGCTGACTCACGAGCTGTTTGATATAGAATATATAACAACAGCGTCAAGCCACTTGATTATCTCCTTTATTACCACCTTCTTAACGATTGGATATAGTCTCTTTTGGGGCTTAATGGAACTGTTGTGAAATCATCAAGGAAAATTTTGTGCATACAAATAGTAGGGTTTATGCCCTTCAAGTCAGCCATATTCCAACCTAAGGCTCAGTGGTCCAGAGAGCTAAGCTGAGATCCACATGGACAATAGGGTTGGAAGCTGAGAGGCACAAATGTAAATCACCATAGAGATAAGGATAGAGTTTCAATGACTAAAAGGGGTAGTACGTAAATGATAAGTAGCTTGTTGGGGTTGACGCTGAGAGGTATTGCCTTAGCATTCTGACTGTCAGGCTTCTTCGTAGAGATAGTTTAGAAGCACTATAGTAAATCTTGTAGAGCATAGTTTAAGTTGGAAGGTGTTAGATGAACATTATAACTAGATGTAGGAATGCTTAGCAAACGCATCCTATCATTCCCAATAGCGAGCTTCAAATAAAATTGAGGATCTGGCAGCTTATTCAGTTCATTTTAGTTTTACTTAATTGCTTTCGCTACAACATTTCTGAAATCTTCCCACTTGTTATAGCATTTAAATTCAATTTGTGTTTTAAATGCTTGTAACCCCCTTAACCCGGTCTAGACGGTTGACCCGAATTAAGAAAGTCACACGGGGAAAACCAAAGTCAACCCGAAAGTCAACCTTGATTAACGACCCTTTTTTTTTCTTTTTAATCTTATCTAGATGCACATTAACCCTAATTGTGATCATACAAACAACATACTAAAAGATCACAAACATCAGAGATCAAACAGGGACCCAATTGAACAAATTACAACTTTAGGGACCAAATTGTAAATTCTGATAAATTAAGGGACTTAACCCAAATTAAAGTTACAATCTTGAAATTAGTCAGGTTTCATGCTTCCCTGCGAAATTTCAGCTCAAAAGGACTTCTCAAACTCAGTCAATTGAACAAACAAGATTCAGGACCAAAACGTAAACCAAACAAAACATATTAAGATACTTTTAACTGAATTTAACGGTCTGGTATCGATACGCCACGTGTCGTATCGATACGCGGGGAAGGCAGTAACCAAACTTCAGCAACCGTATCGATACGAGTTTCCCCGTATCGATACGGCCCTCATACGGTATCGGTACCTGTTCGACCGTATCGATACGCCTGGGCAGGAATGTGCATATTTGGCTCAGGCGTACCGATACGCAAGCCCGAGTACCGATACCCCTGCCTGATTTCGACTCAAAACCAACATCAAACATGCTTCAACATCAAATTAACATCACCAAACCATATCACTTAATCACACAACATGCAAGGACCATAATTGCATCATCAATTCAGCATTTAAACAACACATATGAAAAGCCCCAATTTGAATAGCATGCTTCCTACTTAAGCTAACCATTCATGCATAAACCTTCATAAGCAAGCAATAGGAATCCAATCCAAAAACCAACAATTCATACAACATTTAACAAACTCAGGGAGTCACAAACACCTCCCAAAACATACACATTGGTCCCCCATTGCCAAAACAACCAAAAGCTAAAAGAACTTATAAAACCTTCATACATTGAGCTTTACTAGAACTTGATTGCTTCCCCTTTCTTGCTGCCCTTCCAAGGTATTCTAATGCTCTGCATTATTGAATCAAGAAAACGAGAGAGCGTAAGCCAAAGCTTAGTGAGGAGTGCTCTTTTAAAACCATTCAATAATGCAATTAAAACCATTTGTAAATCATGCTTATAGTCAACCATTGTACATGCTCAAAGCATACTTTAAATCAAGCAATTCCATGCTTCAATACATTTAAACAAGCATCTCATGCTTCAACATAATCATTAAAACATGCATCTCATGCATCTCAATGTACTTTACATGTCATATTGGCTCAAGTGATACATTTCATTTATAAAACAAGTTCAACAACTTTTCCCAAGGACTTTTAAACACCTTGGCCCCAAGGACTTTTAAACACCTTGGCCATGGACTTTTAAACACCATGAATGAGGACCACACAAGGACTTTTAACCACCTTTGTGTCCAATGCTTGAATCACCCCAAGGACTTTTAAACACCTTGGCCCCATGGACTTTTAAACACCATGGAAAGGAGCACCTAAGGACTTTTAACCACCTTAGTGTCCGCAACAAGATTCATCCAAGGACTTTTAACCACCTTGATGATCTTAAGTAACAAGGCTCACTCAAGGACTTTTAACCACCTTAGTGACCTTCACTTTTACAAAACATCACTTGCCAATATACATCTTATACATCATATAATCCACTGTTTTTAAGCATTAAACCAAGCCATTTCATCATGCATTTCAAATCATCAAATCCACATTTACACAATGTATAAAAGCAAGGTACTCCTACCTAGAGTTACCCTCAACACATGGCTTAAAACATCAGCAATTATCATGCTAAAACATCAGCAATTATCATGCTAAATCATGCTTTCAAAACAGTAATCAAAACATGCAAAACATCATTTTGCATCACACCAAAACATGGCCACCACTTAGAGAGAAATTCGAAAACTTACACTTGAGCTTAGCAAAGTTGTTTAGACTTAAACTAAGCCCCCAAAACCTTGGTTTCAAAGCCGAAAACCATTTTCACAAATACACTCACCGATTTCCACTTTGCTTCAAGCCAAAGCACCAAATCAAGCCTCCGGATCAACAATTCTTGGATCCACGGATGCCTCCCCTGTTTCAACACATTAAAGCAGAGGATTAATGCATCATCATGAATTAATTGCTTCAATGAAAGCACCTAAACTCGCTGCTCACACAAAACCTCCATTTTCGGCCACCAAACACAACCGAAAATACATCCAAAACACTTCTAAACAAAGCCCAGCCATAAACAAGCAAAACCTCACTTCCATTAACATCATTTAACATCTAAAAACAACCTACAACCATCCTTATACCTCCAGCAACACCAGATCCACAAGATCACCACAAAAACTACCTTAAAACACAAGCTAAACTTAGGAAACTCAACCTATTCGGGATTGCATCAATCAAGACTCATTTCCTTTTCAATTTAGAGATCATTTAACATCAAAAACACCTCTCAAATTACAGATTTAACAGATAAAACGAAAATCATGTGAAATCATCAAAATCTTGCATAATTAGCCAAGATCCATAAATCAACTTAAAAGCCTTTAATTAAACATCAAATTAGGATTGAAAACTTAGGAATTTCATTAAAGAACTTGAAGTTCAGATGAGAAGGACGTTCTTACCTCCAAACTTGAGTTTCTCCTCTTTTTGGAATGGAAAACCTTGATGAAACTTGTAGCAATTGAAGAGGTTTTGAAGATATGTTGATTTGCAATCAATTGAGAGTTGAAAGGAGGAATTTAGGTGAGAAAATCAGAATTGAAACTCTGGAAATGGAGTGTTTGGGTTGAGAGAAAAAGAGAGAAAGAAAATGGGAAGTTAGTTGAGAAAATGACTAAAAATATGATTTCCCTCCTTTTGTTAACTTTAAAAATCAGAATTATGAGTCAAAATATCTTAGAAAAATCTGGAGAAACTCCCTTTGGGTAAATAGCTCCTTAAAGATTCAAAGTTTCAACCCTTTATAAAACAGCCACCAAACTTTCAAAAAATACATTTTGGTCACTAGCCAAAATGTCACACTTCCAAAACTCATTTTCCAAAATTGATTTCACAGTTCACTTAATTAGATTAAAAGATGATTTTAGAACATTTTTCCATATTTTTAATGCAACCCGAACTAGGCTTTCCTAATTTAACCTCTTACGATTCGAACAGCACTTTGACCAACCGGTCAACGCCCAAGACTTCCAAGCCCAAAACCGGGGCGCTACAACTCTCCCCCCTTAAGAAATTTCGTCCTCGAAATTTACCTGAAGGAAAGAGATAAGGAAACTGCTCCAGCATATCTTCCTTCCGCTCCCACGTGGCTTCCTCAACACTGCGATGCTTCCACAGCACCTTCACCAACTCAATGGTCTTGCCACGAAGAACTTTGCTATCTGAATCCAGAACCTTCACCGGTTCCTCATCATAGGTCAAATCCGGATTCAATTCCACTTCCTCCACAGGCATCACATGCGAAGGATCAGATCTATACTTCCGGAGCATAGAAACATGGAACACATCATGGATCTTCTCCAGCTCCTGAGGTAACCTCAACCGATACGCAACAGGACCCACTCGCTCAACAACCTCATACGGTCCAATGTATCTAGGGCTCAACTTACCCTTCCGACCAAACCTCATCACCTTCTTCCAAGGCGAAACCTTCAAGAACACACGATCACCCACCGCAAACTCTATCTCCTTACGCTTCAAATCCGCGTAAGATTTCTGCCGGTCAGAAGCAGCCTTCAACCGCTCACAAATGAGCTTCACCTTCTCGGTGGTTCCTTTCAACAAAGCAGGCATCGAAACCAACTTTTGACCAGCTTCAGCCCAATAAAGAGGAGTCCTACACTTCCTCCCATACAGAGCCTCATAAGGTGCCATCTGTATACTCGCCTGATAACTGTTGTTATAAGCGAACTCAACCAAAGGCAGATGCTTCTCCCAAGAACCTTGGAACTCTATCACGCAGCATCTCAACATATCCTCCAAAATCTGAATAACTCGCTCAGACTGGCCATCCGACTGAGGATGATAGGATGTACTGAAATGCAACCTTGTACCCAGAGCTTGATGCAAACACTGCCAAAAACGCGATGTGAACCTCGGATCCCTATCCGACACGATCGACTTAGGCACACCATGCAGCCTTACAACCTCAGCAATGTACAGCTCTGCCAGCTTATCCAAGGAAAACGTAGTATGCACAGGCAAGAAATGCGCACACTTCGTCAGGCGATCTACAATCACCCAAACAGAATTCTTCTTCGACGGAGACAAAGGTAAACCAGATACAAAATCCATGGTAACCCTCTCCCACTTCCATTCAGGGATTTTCAACGGTTGCAACAAACCAGAAGGAACCTGATGTTCAGCCTTAACTCGCTGACACACCAAACACTTGCTCACGAACTCTGCAACATCCTTCTTCAAACCTACCCAATAGTACTCATCACGAAGATCGCGATACATCTTTGTACTACCAGGATGCATAGCAAAAGGACTACTATGACCTTCAGTCAGAATAGCACGCCTCAACCCAGCATCAGCAGGCACTACTATTCGACTACCAAAACACAACACTCCATCCTCATTAAAGCAGAAATCCGAAGGTCTACCCTCCGCGATATCTTGAACATGAGACACCAAGGAGTCATCCAACAACTGCTTATCCTTGATCAACTAAACCAACGATGGTTTAACTTGCAACTCAGCAACAAGACCACCATCCTGCGATATGCTCAAGCTAGCAAACATAGCTCTCAGCTCAACAGCTACCTTCCTACTCAAAGCATCCGCAACAACATTGGCCTTTCCAGGATGATACTCTATCGTCAGATCATAATCCTTGAGCAACTCCAACCAGCGCCGCTGCCTAAGATTCAACTCCTTCTGAGACATCAGATACCTCAAACTCTTATGATCCGTGTACACCGTACACTTCTCACCATACAGATAATGCCTCCAGATCTTCAGAGCAAAAACCACTGCAGCCAGCTCAATATCATGCGTAGGATAATTGCGCTCATGCACCTTCAACTGCCGCGACGCATAAGCCACAACCTTACCCTCTTGCATCAGCACACACCCCAAACCAACATAGGATGCATCACTGTAGACCACAAACTCTTTCCCTGATTCAGGCTGAATCAAGATAGGAGCTTGCGTCAAAGCCATCTTCAGCTTCTCAAAAGCCTGCTGTCTCGCTTCTGTCCACTCATACTTAACATCTTTCTGCAACAACTTTGTCAAAGGAGCAGCAATCTTGGAAAAACCATCCACAAACCTTCGGTAGTATCCTGCCAAACCAAGGAAACTACGAACCTCCTGAACAGACTTAGGAACTTTCCAGTTCATCACCGCTTCAATCTTCTGAGGATCAACACGAATCCCCTCAGCTGAGACCACATGCCCAAGAAACACCACCTCTCTAAGCCAGAA
The DNA here is from genome assembly GCA_958450335.1 of Hibiscus tridactylites. NCBI lineage: Eukaryota > Viridiplantae > Streptophyta > Magnoliopsida > Malvales > Malvaceae > Hibiscus > Hibiscus tridactylites. Next base: position 17,758,235 of record OY288278.1, on the reverse strand, counting down.
CTCACACTTGCTCAGCTTAGCATAAAGCTGATTCTCCAACAAAGCCTGCAACACAATCCTCAAATGCTCTTCGTGCTCTTCCTCAGTACGCGAGTACACAAGGATATCATCAATGAACACCACAACGAACTTGTCCAAGTATTCATGAAAAACACGATTCATCATGTCCATAAAAGCAGCAGGAGCATTTGTCAAACCAAACGGCATCACAAGGAACTCATAATGCCCATACCTTGTCCTGAAAGCTGTCTTAGGCACATCCACATCCTTCACCTTCAACTGATAATACCCTGACCTCAAGTCAATCTTAGAGAACACAACAGCTCCCCGAAATTGATCAAAGAGATCATCAATCCTCGGCAAAGGATACCGATTCTTGATAGTCAACTTGTTCAGCTGACGGTAATCAATGCACATCCTCATCGTGCCATCTTTCTTCTTCACAAACAAGACAGGAGCACCCCAAGGCGACACACTCAACCGGATAAAACCACGATCAAGCAGCTCTTGCAACTGCGTCTTCAGCTCCTTCAGCTCCTTAGGTGCCATTCTATAGGGAGTAATGGACACAGGAGTGGTATTCTCATACAGCTCAATACCAAACTCCACCTCGCGATTAGGAGGTAACCCAGGCAACTCCTCAGGAAAAACATCAGGAAACTCCTTCACAACCCTGATATCCTGCACCCTCAACTCCTTAGAACAAGGATTCATCACGAAGGCCAGAAAAGCTTCACAACCTTGCCTCAACATCCTACTCGCCTCCAAGGTAGAAACAACATTGGCAAGAAACTTCACATTCTCACCAACCACCACCACTTCATAATCATCCGCAAGCTTAAGCGAAACTCGCTTATTCTCACAATCCACAACAGCACGATGCTCAGCCAGCCAATCCATACCAAGGATCACATCAAAACCATAAAAGGGCAACTCCATAAGATCAACATGAAAGACATGCTCTTGAACAACCAAAGGACACCTTCTATAAAGCTTACGAGTCACAGCAGTTTCACCAAAAGAACTAGTGACTCTAACACCAACATCCAAAGACTCAACAGGCAAACCAAGCAACTCAGCATGCTCACGAAGAATGTATGAATGCGTAGATCCAGAATCAATCAAAGAAAGCAATGACAAGGATTGCAAAGTAAAGGTACCTGCAATCACATCAGCATCATTCCTTCCCTCGCGCTGAGCATACACCCTCGCTTGGCCTCCACCCTCAGGTTGAATAGCCACAACATGAGCTACTCCGCGACCACCTTCCTCACGCCTCTGAAAATTACCACGGCCGCGCCCACGACCTCTCTGCGGTGCTGCAACAACAGGAGCACGCTCTTGACCACCAGCCATCCTCGGACAATCTCGCCTCAAGTGGTCAGCAGAACCACAGTTCCAGCACTCATAACCAGCTGCCACAACAGGAGCTTGCACCTCCCTCCCAGCTCGAGGACAGTCACGCTTCAAGTGACCACGGGAACCACAAATCCAACAAGCACTAGGGTCAGCTCTAGCATTGCCACCCCTAGCAGGTGCACCTCCACCTCTCCTAGATGAGGACTGAAACCTCTGATCACGTCCCCTCTTGTTCCGTCCACCTCCGGAACTATACTCAGCAGCTCTCTTCCCAGAACTAGCTCCAGCACCTTTCGCAGACAAACTCAGATTCATCTCAATGTCCTTGGATCTACTAACCAACACATCAAAATCATTGTACTCCACAGCCAACATGTAGGTCTTAACTTCCGTCACCAAGCCATAACGGAACCTTTCGCACCTCTCGCGCTCATCAGGTATCAGCTCCGGTGCATACTGACTGAGACGTACGAATTGTACCTCATACTCAGCCACACTCATGCTCCCTTGGGTCAGAGACATGAATTCACGCTTTTTCTCATCCATATATCTTACTCCCAGATATCTCCTCTTGAACGCATTCTGAAAGAACGTCCAAGTAACATCAGCATCAGCCATCCCAGAGATTGTGGTCGTCCACCACGTATAAGCATCACCTTGCAGCAGAGACACCACACATCCCAACTTTTGCACATCAGTGCAGCTCATCTGTCCCAAGACACGTTTGGTACTCTCCAGCCAAGCTTCCGACCTCTCAGCTGACATACCCCTAAACTCAGTCCCACCAAGACTGCACAGACGCTCTAAGGGTAGTCTAGCTCCAGCATCTTCCTGATGCCCAGCTCCTTGAGCTCCAGCTACTGCTGCTCGAAAAGCACCCGCAATAGCTTGTACCAGCACAGACATGTCAGGCATCGCTTGCCCCTGACCAACCTCAGGTCCTGCAGCTCTAGCACCAGCTGCCTCAGCTCCAGCTCTCTCCCTCTCCGCACCACCACCACCAGGTGGAGGAGGAGGTAACACAGCACTACCCGTATTCTCTTCATTCACATTCCCCTCCGGGGTCGTAGCTCTCGCGCTACTCCTTAACTCTCTACGTGGTGCCATACTTTTACCATGTATAACAATACAAAATAAAACAAGTCAGGACCAGCAAGGTAAGCAATTTCAAGTATTCAAGCTCAATTTCTTTCAAAAACAACATCATCTCTTTAGCTTTTGTTTGGCAATGGGTACCCTCATCATGCATCATCACAACATACATCACAAAAACATCATCATCTCAAACCACTGAACATGCTTTCGTACAACAAGCATACAAGCCAAACCATGCTTCAACCATACATACAAACATTCCCAATTACTCGAAAACTCAGCTCTGATACCACCAAATGTAACCCCCTTAACCCGGTCTAGACGGTTGACCCGAATTAAGAAAGTCACACGGGGAAAACCAAAGTCAACCCGAAAGTCAACCTTGATTAACGACCCTTTTTTTTTCTTTTTAATCTTATCTAGATACACATTAACCCTAATTGTGATCATACAAACAACATACTAAAAGATCACAAACATCAGAGATCAAACAGGGACCCAATTGAACAAATTACAACTTTAGGGACCAAATTGTAAATTCTGATAAATTAAGGGACTTAACCCAAATTAAAGTTACCATCTTGAAATTAGTCAGGTTTCATGCTTCCCTGCGAAATTTCAGCTCAAAAGGACTTCTCAAACTCAGTCAATTGAACAAACAAGATTCAGGACCAAAACGTATACCAAACAAAACATATTAAGATACTTTTAACTGAATTTAACGGTCTGGTATCGATACGCCACGTGTCGTATCGATACGCGGGGAAGGCAGTAACCAAACTTCAGCAACGGTATCGATACGGGTTTCCCCGTATCGATACGGCCCTCATACGGTATCGGTACCTGTTCGACCGTATCGATACGCCTGGGCAGGAATGTGCATATTTGGCTCAGGCGTACCGATACGCAAGCCCGAGTACCGATACCCCTGCCTGATTTCGACTCAAAACCAACATCAAACATGCTTCAACATCAAATTAACATCACCAAACCATATCACTTAATCACACAACATGCAAGGACCATAATTGCATCATCAATTCAGCATTTAAACAACACATATGAAAAGCCCCAATTTGAATAGCATGCTTCCTACTTAAGCTAACCATTCATGCATAAACCTTCATAAGCAAGCAATAGGAATCCAATCCAAAAACCAACAATTCATACAACATTTAACAAACTCAGGGAGTCACAAACACCTCCCAAAACATACACATTGGTCCCCCATTGCCAAAACAACCAAAAGCTAAAAGAACTTATAAAACCTTCATACATTGAGCTTTACTAGAACTTGATTGCTTCCCCTTTCTTGCTGCCCTTCCAAGGTATTCTAATGCTCTGCATTATTGAATCAAGAAAACGAGAGAGCGTAAGCCAAAGCTTAGTGAGGAGTGCTATTTTAAAACCATTCAATAATGCAATTAAAACCATTTGTAAATCATGCTTATAGTCAACCATTGTACATGCTCAAAGCATACTTTAAATCAAGCAATTCCATGCTTCGATACATTTAAACAAGCATCTCATGCTTCAACATAATCATTAAAACATGCATCTCATGCATCTCAATGTACTTTACATGTCATATTGGCTCAAGTGATACATTTCATTTATAAAACAAGTTCAACAACTTTTCCCAAGGACTTTTAAACACCTTGGCCCCAAGGACTTTTAAACACCTTGGCCATGGACTTTTAAACACCATGAATGAGGACCACACAAGGACTTTTAAACACCTTTGTGTCCAATGCTTGAATCACCCCAAGGACTTTTAAACACCTTGGCCCCAAGGACTTTTAAACACCTTGGCCCCATGGACTTTTAAACACCATGGAAAGGAGCACCTAAGGACTTTTAACCACCTTAGTGTCCGCAACAAGATTCATCCAAGGACTTTTAACCACCTTGATGATCTTAAGTAACAAGGCTCACTCAAGGACTTTTAACCACCTTAGTGACCTTCACTTTTACAAAACATCACTTGCCAATATACATCTTATACATCATATAATCCACTGTTTTTAAGCATTAAACCAAGCCATTTCATCATGCATTTCAAATCATCAAATCCACATTTACACAATGTATAAAAGCAAGGTACTCCTACCTAGAGTTACCCTCAACACATGGCTTAAAACATCAGCAATTATCATGCTAAAACATCAGCAATTATCATGCTAAATCATGCTTTCAAAACAGTAATCAAAACATGTAAAACATCATTTTGCATCACACCAAAACATGGCCACCACTTAGAGAGAAATCCGAAAACTTACACTTGAGCTTAGCAAAGTTGTTTAGACTTAAACTAAGCCCCCAAAACCTTGGTTTCAAAGCCGAAAACCATTTTCACAAATGCACTCACCGATTTCCACTTTGCTTCAAGCCAAAGCACCAAATCAAGCCTCCGGATCAACAATTCTTGGATCCACGGATGCCTCCCCTGTTTCAACACATTAAAGCAGAGGATTAATGCATCATCATGAATTAATTGCTTCAATGAAAGCACCTAAACTCGCTGCTCACACAAAACCTCCATTTTCGGCCACCAAACAAAACCGAAAATACATCCAAAACACTTCTAAACAAAGCCCAGCCATAAACCAGCAAAACCTCACTTCCATTAACATCATTTAACATCTAAAAACAACCTACAACCATCCTTATACCTCCAGCAACACCAGATCCACAAGATCACCACAAAAACTACCTTAAAACACAAGCTAAACTTAGGAAACTCAACCTATCCGGGATTGCATCAATCAAGACTCATTTCCTTTTCAATTTAGAGATCATTTAACATCAAAAACACCTCTCAAATCACAGATTTAACAGATCAAACGAAAATCATGTGAAATCATCAAAATCTTGCATAATTAGCCAAGATCCATAAATCAACTTAAAAGCCTTTAATTAAACATCAAATTAGGATTGAAAACTTAGGAATTTCATTAAAGAACTTGAAGTTCAGAGGAGAAGGACGTTCTTACCTCCAAACTTGAGTTTCTCCTCTTTTTGGAATGGAAAACCTTGATGAAACTTGTAGCAATTGAAGAGGTTTTGAAGATATGTTGATTTGCAATCAATTGAGAGTTGAAAGGAGGAATTTAGGTGAGAAAATCAGAATTGAAACTCTGGAAATGGAGTATTTGGGTTGAGAGAAAAAGAGAGAAAGAAAATGGGAAGTTAGTTGAGAAAATGACTAAAAATATGATTTCCCTCCTTTTGTTAACTTTAAAAATCAGAATTATGAGTCAAAATATCTTAGAAAAATCTGGAGAAACTCCCTTTGGGTAAATAGCTCCTTAAAGATTCAAAGTTTCAACCCTTTATAAAACAACCACCAAACTTTCAAAAATTACATTTTGGTCACTAGCCAAAATGTCACACTTCCAAAACTCATTTTCCAAAATTGATTTCACAGTTCACTTAATTAGATTAAAAGATGATTTTAGAACATTTTTCCATATTTTTAATGCAACCCGAACTAGGCTTTCCTAATTTAACCTCTTACGATTCGAACAGCACTTTGACCAACCGGTCAACGCCCAAGACTTCCAAGCCCAAAACCGGGGCGCTACAATGCTTAATCTAAATAGTAAAATACCTCCAATCCATGTGGAGACGATACTCACTCATCACTTTACTACTTGTTTCGACGTGTATACTTGCACTACTCGAGCAAACAGTGATGAGTGTTCTGTACAAGTTGTCGCCAGGCCTTTTAGTGACTTCAGTATCACTTTACAACTTCGAAGGACTTTATGACGACAACAAAGGCTCTACTTCAAGAACACTCTACATCTATCAGAAGTCAAGAAGCACTGCTACAAAGCCATAGCTAATCCTTGAGAGCCTTGGAAACGCAAGTAGGTCAAATCGCACAAGCTTTGCATGTTAGACCTCAAGAAAATCTACCTAATGATATTGAAGTCACTAAAAGTCATGGCAAATAGTAGTGTAGTGCACTCACTTTAAGGACTGGCACCCAACTCAACAAGGAAGATAAGTTTGGGGGGAAGAAGGAGGATTCTAACCCCCAAAATTGTGCAAAAAGAATATGATGAGCAAAAGGAATCAACTAGTGAGCAAGAGAAGGAGGAATTGACAAATGAACCTACCGATGGAAGAGCGAATGGTACAGCAAAAGAAAAAACCCTACCCGTAGAAGAAGAAGTCAGACCCCCACCAACCTTTCCCCAAAGATTGAAGAAGCATAACGATGATCTCTAATTCAATACATTTGTGGATGTTCTATACTAGCTGCATATCAAGGTCATGTTATGTAGGTTATTGATTAAATGCCAATTTATGCTAAATTTCTTAAGGATATTGTTACCAAGAAGAGGAAGGTTGAAAGGTATGAGACTGCTGCTACAACAAAAGAATTTTATTTTGTTTGGTGTAAGTTGTTACCCAAACGGAAGGATCCAAGTAGCTTTATCATTCCATGCTCCATTGGTAACAATTATGTGGGAAGAGCCCAATGTGATCTTGGGTCTTGTGTTAATCTAATGCCCAAATATGTTTTCACGAAGCTTGGTATGGGAGAAGCAAGGCCTACAACTGTTATCTCGCAGCTAGCCAACCGATCCCATGTCCATCCAGAAGGAATGATTAAAGATGTTGTGGTGAAAGTTGACACATTTGTTTTCCCAGTTGACTTCCTCATTCTCGATTGTGAAGCTGACGATAATGCCCTCATAATCTTGTGGCGGCCATTCTTAGCCACCGATCGTATCATGATTGATTGTGAAAAGGGAGAGCTCACCATGAGAGTGGTTGATCAAAGGGTGACCATAAATGTCTTCGACACCCTAAGATATGTGGATGAACAAGAGGAATGTCAATACACAGATGATATGGAAGAAGGCAAAGTTGCAGAACTTTGTTGTAGCAATTTCTTGCAAATTGAGGATTATGTGAAGCTCAATGGAGATGACAATGAAGACTTCAAGGAATTTGAGGAGTCCCCAATGGAGGTGTTACAATCAAGCCTGCTCATAGCCTGACAAGGTACGCAATTCGAACTGCTAGATTTTTCTAAATTTACTCTTCCAAAATCCTCACTTGAGCATGCGCCCACATTAGAACTAAAGACATTACCATCACACCTTAGATATGCTTATTTGCATTCAAATGAAACTTTTCATGTGATAATCTCATCTAGTCTTACACCTAAGCAAGAAATTAGCTTAATTAATATGTTATGTCAATGAACAAAGTCTTTTGGTTGGACGATGGCTGATATAAAGGGCATAAGCCCTACTATTTGTATGCATAAAATTTTGCTTGATGATTGCCATAGCAATTCTGTTTAACCCCAAAGAAGGCTCAATCCAGTCTTGAAGGAGGTGGTGATGAAGGAGATAATCAACTTGCTCGATGTTTGTGTTATCTACCAAATATCTAACAGTTCATGGGTCATCCGGTACAATGTGTACCCAATAAAGGAGGCGTAACTGTGGTAAGCAGTGAAAACAATGAATTGTTGCCAACAAGGACAGTCACGAGGTGGGGGATATGGATGGACTACATGAAGCTAAACAATGCGAGAAAGAAAGACCATTTCCCCCTACCATTCATTGACCAAATGCTAGATCAATTGGCAGGCAAATCCTTTTATTGTTTCCTCAACGGATACCCAAGGTACAACCAGATTGCGTTAGCACCAGAAGATCACGAGAAAAAAAATTTAACATGCCCCTACGATACTTATACATTTAAAAGGATGCCATTTTTACTTTGCAACGCTCCAACCACTTTTCAGAGATGCATGCTAGCAATTTTCTCGGACATGGTTGAAGATTTCTTGGAGATATTCATGGATGACTTCTTAGTCTCTGGAGATGACTTTGATTCATGCTTGGGAGACTTGGCAAAGGTACTCAAGAGATGTGAAGAAGCCGACTTGGTTCTCAATTGGGAGAAGTGCCATTTTAAGGTGACTGAAGGGATTATTTGGGGCACAAAATATCGAAGAAAGAAAAATAGGTGGACAAGGCAAAGGTTGAGGTGATCGAGAAGCTACCTCCCCCTACCACTGTGAAATGTATTAGGAGCTTCTTGTGCCATGCATGCTTCTATAGGATTTTCATCAAGGATTCTCCAAGATCTCCAAACCACTATACACTTTCCTATATCAAAACCAGCCCTTCATATTCGATGATGATTTCCATAGCGCATTCAAGGAACTGAAGGAGAAACTTATCTTAGCACCCATCGTTGTTCTATTGTATTGGTCCTCACCGTTCGAGCTTATGTGTAATGCCATTGATTACGTAGCGAGAGCAACTCATGGACAACGTCGAGGTAAACTCTTCCGTGTTATTTACTATGCTAGCCACACTTCAAATGATGCACAAATAAACTACATTACCATCGAAAAAGAGTTACTAGCTATCGTGTTTGCACTAAGGTCATTGTTCACACCAATCACTCAGCCATTATGAACTTAGTGACTAAAAAGGATGCTAAACCTATACTTATTAGGCGGATACTTCTCTTGCAAGAGTTTGACCTAGAAGTTAGAGATAGGAAGTGTTGTGAACACCAAGTAGCTGATCAACTATCTAAGCTAGGGAGCAAGGCTAAAATCAAAGATGAACAAGAAATTAAAGATGAATTCCCTGATGAGAAAATATTATATGCTACAACAATTATGTGGTATGTTAATATTGTTAACTTTCTCGTTAGTGGTATTTTGTCTCCTAACTTGAATAGCCATGCTAGGAAGAAGTTCAAGCATGATGTGCGATTCTACTTTTGCGATGAACCTTATTTATTCAAGCAATGTGCTAACCAAATGATAAGAGGATGTGTCCCCGAAGAGGAGCAAAAGGATATCATATTCCATTGTCACTCATCTTCTTGTGAAGGCCATTTTGGAGGAGCTAGAATCGCTTCAAAAGTCCTCCAATCAGGGTTTTACTGGCCAACACTTTTCAATGATGCACATGAATACTACAAGACTTGCGATAGATGCTAGCGCACTGGAAATATTTCTCGAAGGCACGAAATGCCATTGCAAGGCATCTTGGAAGTGGAACTCTATGATGTATGGGGAATAGATTTCATGGGACCATTCCCCTCATCGTTTGGGGATCTCTACATCCTATTAGCAGTGGATTATGTGTCAAAATGGGTTGAAGCAGAGGCGACACCAAAGAATGTCTCCAAGACCATTTTGAAGTTCCTTCACAAGAACATCTTCACAAAGTTTGGAGCGCCACGAGCCATCATCAGCGATGAAGGAACTCGCTTTGACAACAAACTGATCGCCAAGGCATTGTAAAGATACGAGATGAGATACAAAATTGGTACGACATATCACCCAAAGACCAATGGACGAGTTGATATCTCGAATCGAGAGATAAAGCAGATACTTGAAATGGTAGTCAATCTCAAGAGAAAAGACTGGTCTCCAAGGCTCGGTGAGTTCTATGGGCCTATCAAACAGATTTCAAGAAACCCTTGGGTATGTCCCCATTCAAGCTTGTCTATGGCAAGGCATGCCATCTTCCCGTTGAACTTGAATGTAGGGCCTATTGGGCCATCAAGAAGTTCAACATGGATGCCCAGCTAGTTGGAGAAATGAGGTTGTTAGTGCATAACGAGATGGAAGAGTTCATGGCCCATGCTTATGAAAATGCACGGTTGTACAAGGAGAAGACAAAGAAGTGAGATGATATTCATTTTTTGCCACAACATTTTTCAGAAGGTTGAAAAGTGTTTCTCTACAACTCAAGGCTCTAGATCTTCCTTGGCAAGTCGAAGTCTCGGTGGTCAGGGCCCTTCCTCGTACAGAAGGTTTACCCTCAAGGAGCTGTGGAAATTAAGAAGCTCGATGATGACATTGTATTTAAGTTCAATGGCCAGCACCTGAAGGTCTACAATGGAGCTCCGATCTTGATAGACAAGTCATCTCTACTCCTCCATGACCTTTGAAAGTTTTCTTCTTCCCTTTCCTTTATATTATTCTATAGCATTTTCATATTTTATGTTTATAAACAATTTAGTTTGTCTTTGTAACGCCCTGGTTTTGGGCCTAGATGTTTTAGACATCGGACTGGAACGGTTGAGAACGATTCAAATCACATAGTTTGATTTAAGGAAATCAAGGATCGAGATAGGATAAAAATGTGGTAAAAATTGAAAAAAATCCTCTAAAAATATGTTTCAGGGTTGGTAAGATCATATTTGCAAAAAGAGTTTCGGAAGTGGTACATTTTGAGTAGTGGCCAAATTGTAAAGTTTCAAAATCGTGGAAAATGTGATTTTTAAAGGAGAAGCCAAATTCTTAGAATCTTTAGAGGGCTTTAGGGCAATTTAGCTTTTCCTTAATATGACATGTATTTAAAATGGTTTTAATTAAATAGCTTTAATTGGTTTTATTTTATTTAAATTAATTAGGTGGTTAATTCGTGAGATTCCATCACGTAATTACCATCCTCTCCTCATTTTCAGCCAAACACAATTTTAAATCATTTCTCTCCATAATTCTTTTCTCCCAAACACTCTCTCAATATTTCATAAACAATTTTCAAGAAATCCTTTCAAGTTCTTCAAGATTTTTGCTAAGGTGAAGTTGTCATTCATTGAGGAAAACAAGGATTGGAGGTAAATCCCGTTCTCAACCTCTAATCAAAGTTCTTTATTGAAATTCCCAAGATCATTGCCTTCTAATTAATGTTTTTGGTTGAGTTTTCATTATAGTTTTTATTTGAGATCAAAATCTTGTAAAAATATGGTTGAAATCTTGATTTTCAGATTCGTTTTGTTAAGCTCTATTTTGGATTGATTTTAATTGAGTCTTCAGTTGGTTATTATGTTGAAATGAGGTTTTGATAACATAGATCTCGAAATCCTTGAGTTTCTTGATAGTTTTAAGTGAGTTTTTGAGGTGAAATGGTGGAATCATGCTTGTTGGGGTATAAGGATGGGTTAGGTTGTTTATTAGTTGTGTTTTGATGTTTATAATCGATTGGAAGTAATGTATGATGCCTGGGATTGGTTTAGGAAGCAATCGATTGAGTTTTCTATTGTTTCGAATGGGTAAATTGGAGTAGTTTGGGTGAGAAACGAGTTTGTGATTAGTTGCTGGTTTTGAAATGCATTTTAATGCATTTAGATCTCCATTTTTATGATGTGAAAATAGGGAATCTTGATCCGGGAGCAAACGAGGCGGTGTTGGAGGCTCCGAAAGAGTAATTTTTGTGTCGGCGAGCGAGACTTCGAGTATCGGTGAGTGGAAATGGATTTTCCAACTTATAACACTTTGAGCGTGGTCATGGTAGCTTAGTGTAAGTTTGAAACACTTAGTTAAGCTCAAGAGTAAGTTATTCGAAAGTCTCTCTCAGAAATGTGTTATGTTTTGATGGAAATGCACTTGATTTAAATATGGTTTTGATTACTATTTTAAAGCATGTTAGAAGCATGAATAATGCAGGATTTTAATGTCATTGTGTTAAGGATGCACTAGGTAGGTGATATTTTGTTTTATGTGATAAATGCATATGATGTTAAGCATGTTTATGCTTGTGGAATTGGCATTGTATTAATGATTGTAAAATAGTGGATTATTGATGTTAAAGATTATATTGGCAAGTGATGAAAGTGTATTTGGTTACTTTTAATCGGATATAGTAAGTCGGCTATATGATATGGTGCACCATGAATAAAGTCGCCTCTGATGTCGAGGGGTTGTGATTGTGTCGTAATCTCCATTCAAGTACCTTAACGATTGAGGCTAAGATCACAACGGTGAATGGTTTAATCTCGTGTATGAATCTTGAGGTATGTGTCTTGTACTCTCGTTAGTGGAATTATAAAACTACCGATGAGTGATGTTGAGGGGTTGTGATTGTGCCATTAATCTTCATAACGGGTGTTGAGGGGTTGTGATTGTGCCATGTATCTCCACCTTGTGTAGTCCGGTAGTATGTATGAAACGTGTGGGACAACGCTTCTAATCCGCATATCTGATTGTGTCATTTGAGTTGGTTTTCGTATGGTTTGAGAATTGATCACTTGTAAGCCAAGGTAATGTTGTTGACTAATGGTTTAAGCATGAGATTCTTGCAATTTGTGCTAGAATGCATGTGATGCTTCATAAATGTAACCTCCTTAGCATTGCCTAAACGCCCGACCCAAACTAAGAAGATTACACGGGGAAAACCAATGTCAACCCGTTAAAGTCAACCTTGATTTATGACCTTTTTCTATCTTTTCTAAATGCATATTATTAACTTGTATGATTAACAAAACTTTTCGGCAGAAGCGACACAGCGAACGGAACTCAAATAGCGGTTCTATTACACACGAACGTCTTTTAGGGACTAAAATCTAATTTACCAATTTTTAAAGACTAATCATGTTTTAATGTTACCAATCCGTAATTAGTCATATAACATGACAACATGTCAAAATTCATCTCAAACAGACCACATAAACTCAATTAATTAAGCAATCAAGACTTAGGGACCAAAATGCAAGAAACAGAAACCTGGAACAATTCAAATTCAAACTGCAATGGTCAGGTGTTTCGAAACACAAGGCCATGTATCAGAACGGTCGTTTTGAAACCGAGTTGACCGTTTCGGTGCTCGGGTGTGTTCTGAAACCTGTACCGAAACACCCCTTTCTAGAAGCAAAGTCGTTATGTTACGTTCCCACTCGTTCTGAAACCTCATGGCCATTTCAAGCCTCTATTCCGAAATAGGTAAGGGCGTCCGATATGCCTTGCTATGCAACAATAGATTATTCTAGTTTTTCATATCCTTCCACATCTGAAAACATTCCAATTCATGCCACAACGTACATACAACATGTTTAGGCATCAAAGATCATCATTATGAAGCATAAACTAAAACATGGTATCAATCATGAAAACATTGGAACTATAGGCATGCTCCCTAGTCCACGAAAGCCATACGAAGCTAAAATCAACATTCAAACCAAAAATCAATCCTCAAAGGCCATTTACAACTCAAAGGTAAATAACCAAACATGCTCAAGGAAATTAGCAACATCCTCAACCATCCAAAAGTATAAATCCCACCCATTGCCTCCTATTACAACAAAGTAAAGCCACATACTTTGCTAAACCAAAATGCTTGGATTCCCTTGCTTGTGTGCGGCCTCAAACGCCTAATTCTCTGCATTGGTGAAAGAAATGAGCGTAAGCACAAAGCTTAGTGAGGATCGCTAAACAACATTCATCAATGAATTTCACACAATTTGCAAAACCACCACTCTTCAACACCGTCCTATACACAAAACATGTCCTTTCAAGACATCAATGCAATTTCTTAAAACATGCTCATATGCATCATTCTAAAACAGCAAATAAACCTTTGCTCATGCTTTACCAAGCATCTCATTCATTCTAGCATCACTTACAAGCATCTCATGCTTAACATTAATCATTTACATTATATATGCTCGCAAGTGATAATCCATAAACCATACCAATAAATGACACAATAGGATATGTGTATTACAAGCGTTGTCCCACACACTTCATACATACTACCGGACTACACAAGGTGGAGAAAATGGCACAATCACAACCCTTCAACACCCGTGATTGAGATTAATGGCACAATAACAGCCCCTCAACATCACTCATCAATAGTTGTATATTTCCACTAACGAGAGTACGCGACACGTACACAAGACTCGCACACGAGATTAAACCATTCACCGTTGTGATCTTAGACTCAATCGTTATGGCAATTAGATGGAGATTATGGCACAATCACAACCCCTGAACATCCAAGGCGACTTTATTCACGGTGCACCCAATCCTATAGCCGACCAACTATATCCGATTAACGCAACCAAAAACCATTTCCATCACTTGCCAATATAATCATTTAACCACATTAATCTATTGTTTTACAAGCATAAACACAATGCCATTTCCACAAACATAACATGCTTAACATCATATGCATTTATCACAAGAAAACCAAGGATTACTTACCTAGTGCATCCTTAACATAATGGCATTAAAATCCACCAACAATCATGCTTCAAACAGTAATCAAATCAACATTTAACACAAGTGCATTTTCATCAAAACATAGCACATTTCCTAAAGAGACTTTCGAACCACTTACTCTTGAGCTTAGCTAAGTGTTTCAAACTTACTCTAAGCTCCCAAGAACACGCCCAAAACCTTACAAAGCTGGAAAATCCATTTCCGCTCATTGATATGTGAAGCCTTGCTCGCCGACACAAAAATTACCCCTCAGAAGCCTCTAACAACGCCTCGATTGCTCCCAAATCAAGAATCCTTGTTTTCACACCATCAAAACAGAGACCCAAATGCATTAAATTGCATTCCAACACCAGCAACAATTCAGAAACTCGTTGCTCACCAAAACTACACCAAATTAGCCATCCAAAACAACTGAAACCTCAATCGATTGCTTCCTAAACAAGGCCCAGCCAACATACATCACTTCCAAACCTTTGTGAATATCAAAACACATCTAACAATCAACCTAACCCAACCTTATACCTCCAGCAAGCAAGATTCCACCATTTCACCTCAAAAACTCATTTAAAACTAACAAGAAACTCAAGTATCTCAAGGATTCCGGGATCTATGTTATTAAAACTTCATTTCAACATAATAATCAACTTAGAACTCAAATAAAATCAATCCAAAACAGAGTTTAACACAACAAGTCCAAAAATTAAGATTTCAACCATATTTTTACAAGATTTTGATCTCCAATCACAACTATAATGAAAGCTCAACCAAAATAGTAATTAGAAGCCAAATATCTTAGGAATTTCAATAAATAACTTTGATTAGAGGTTGAGAACGGGATTTACCTCCAATCCTTGCTTTCCTCAATGAATGACAAGTTTTCCTTTGAAAAATCTTGAAGAACTAGAAAGGTTTGCTTGAACATTGTTTCAGAAATATTGAGAGAGTGTTTGGGAGAAATAATTCTGGAAAAAGATGAATGAAAATAGTGTTTGGCTGAAAATGAAGAGAAGTTGGCAGTTACTTAATTGGATCTCACATAACCACATAATTAATTAATTAATTAAAATAAGATCCAAATATAGATGTTTAATTAAAAACCATTTTAGAAAAATGTCACATTAAAGAAAGGCTAAATTGCCATAAAGCCCCCTATAGATTCTAATAATATTGCTTCTTCTTTAAAAATCATATTTTCCACAGTTTTGAAACTTTGCAATTTGGTCACTACTCAAAATGTCCCATTTCCGAAATCATTTTTGTAAAATTGATTTGACAAACCTCTTAAACATATTTTTAGAGGATTTAAGCAATTTTACCACATTTTTATCATATCATGATCCTTGATTTCCTTAAATCACCTTACGCGATTCGAACCGTTCTCGACCGGTCCGGTCCAAAGTCTAAAACATCTAGGCCCAAAACCAGGGTGTTACAACTCTCCCCCATATAGGAAATTTCTTCCTCGAAATTTTACCTGATGGAAAAAGGTACGGAAACTGCTTCGGCATGTCCGCCTTGCTTTCCCATGTTGCCTCTTCAACTCCTCGGTGTCGCCACAACACCTTCACGAGCTCTATCGTCTTTCCACGAAGAAATTTGCTACTCACATCCAGAACTCTCACCGGTTCCTCACCATACGATAGATTCGGATTCAACTCTATCTCCTCCACAGGCATCACATACGAAGGATCTGATCTGTACCTCCGTAACATAGAGACATGAAACACAACATGTATCTTTTCCAACTCCGTAGTCAATCTAAACCGATATGCCACAAGACCAATTCACTCCAAACCCTCGTAAGGTCCAATGAACCTTGGGCAAAGCTTACCCTCACACCCAAATCTCATCACCTTCTTCCAGGGCGACACTTTCAAAAGCACATGTTTTCCAACCGCGAACTCAATCTCCTTACGCTTTAGGTCCACGTAAGACTTTTCCCTATTTGATGCTGCCTTCAGACGCTCACAAATGAGCTTCAACTTCTCTGTGGTTCTCTTTAACATAGCTGGCATCGAGATCAACTTTTTCCCAGCTTCTACCCAACATAGAGGGGTTCTACATTTTCACCCATACAAAGCCTCGTATGAAGCCATTTGAATACTTGCCGGATAACTATTATTATTCCGAAACTTAACCAACGACAAGTGCTTCTCCCAAGAACCCTGAAAATCTATAATTCAGCATCGCAACATATCGTCAAGCACTTGGATCACATGTTCCGGCTGTCCATCTGTCTGAGGTGATAAGAAGTACTGAAATTCAACCGTGTACCCAAGGCTTGATGCAAACATTCCCAAAATCGCGCTATAAACCTCGGATCCCTATCCGACACTATAAACTTTGGCACACCATGCAACCGCACAATCTCAGCAATGTACAATTAAGCCAGCTTATCCAAGGTATACAAAGTATGCACAGGCAGAAAATGTGCACAGTTCGTGAGCCGATCTACAATCACCCAAACTGAATTCTTCTTTGACTGTGTCAAAGGCAACCCATACACAAAATCCATGGTAATTCTCTCCCACTTACTAAGGAACTCTGCCACATCCTTTTTCAACCCCACCCAGTAGTACTAATCTTTCAAATAACGATACATCTTTGTACTACCAGGGTGCATAGCAAAATGACTACTATGGGCTTCAGTCAGGATAGTGCGCCTCAACAAAACATCACCCGGCACCACAATTCGACTCCCAAAGCACAGAATACCGTCATCACTAAAGCTAAAATTCAAAGGTCTACCCTCTGCAAGGTCCTGAACATGAGGAACAAGAGAATCATCTAACAACTGTTTATATTTGATCAATGAAATCATAGATGGTTTCACTTCAAATTCAACGATAAGACCACAATCTCTTGAGATGCTCAAGCGGGCAAACATTGCCCTCAACTCCACAACCACTTTCTTGCGCAAAGCATCGGCAACAACATTAGCCTTGCCAGGGTGGTACTCAATCGTCAGATCATAATCTTTAAGCAACTATACCCAGCGACGCTGCCTAAGATTCAACTCCTTTTAAGACATTAGATACTTCAAGCTCTTATGATCTGTGAACACCACACACTTCTCACCGTACAGGTAATTCCTCCAAATCTTCAGGGCAAACACCACAGCCGCAGGCTCAAGATCATTAGTAGGGTAGTTGCGCTCATGCACCTTCAACTGCCTAGATTCATAGGCCACTACCTTACCCCATGCATTAATACGCAACCCAAACCAACAATGGACACATCGCTATAGACCACAAACTCCTTACTAGACTCGGGTTGAATTAGAACATGAGCTTGCGTCAAAGCTTCCTTCAACTTTCTGAAAGCTTGTTGCCTCGCTTCAGTCCACTCAAAGCGAACATTCTTCTGCAACAACTTGGTTAACGGTGCAACTATCTTCGAGAAACCCTCAACGAATCTACGGTAATACCCAGCTAAACCAAGACAACTTCGCACCTCCGTCAGTGACTTAGGTACCTTCAATCCCATCACAACCTCTACCTTGTGCGGATCAACGCGAATGCCCTCAGCTGACACAACATGCCCAAGGAAGACCACCTTCCTAAGCTAAAACTCACACTTACATAGCTTGGCATACAATTGATTTTCCAACAACGCTTGCAAAACAATTCTCAAGTGTCTATCATGATCCTCCTATGTACGCGAATACACAAGGATATCATCGATTAACACCACCACAAACTGATCCAAGAATTAATGGAATACTCGATTCATCATGTCCATGAAAGCAACAGGTGTGTTGGTCAAACCAAACGACATCACCAAGAATTCATAATGTCCATACCTCGTCCGAAAAGTTGTCTTAGGTATGTCCACATCCTTCACCTTTAGCTGATAATACCCCGACCTCATGTCTATCTTAGAAAACATTGAGGCTCCCCGGAACTGATCAAAGAGATCATCAATTCTAGGAAAGGGATACTTGTTCTTAATCGTCAACTTGTTCAGTTGTCGGTAATCTATGCACATCCGCATTATCCCATCTTTCTTCTTTACAAACATGACTAGTGCACCCCAAGGTGACACACTCGGTCGGATGACACCCCGATCCAACAACTCCTGCAATTGCGTTTTCAACTCTTTCAGCTCTTTAGGTGCCATGCGATAAGGAGCAATGGACACAATAGTCGTACTCTCGTAAAACTCGATACCAAACTCAACTTGCATGTTCGGTGGCAATCCATGCAATTCTTTTGAAAAAACACCCGGAAAAATTGTGAACAATTCGGATGTCATGCACACACACATCCTTGGTGCCAAGATTCATCACATAAGCAAGATATGCCTCACAACCCATCTTCATCATACGGTTTGCTTCTAGGACCGAAATCACATTCGACAAGAATTTCACATTCTAGCCTACCACCACCACTTCATAATCATTGCCAGCTTTTGGGTCACCCTTTTGACATCAAAGTCAACCAGCGCTCTATGCTCCGACAACCAATCCATACCAAGGATTACATCGAAATTGTAAAAGGGTAACTCCATCAAATCAAAAAGAAAAACATGACCTTGCACAGATAAAGGGAATCTCCTATACAACCTCCTAGTGACTACAATCTCACCAAAATAACTAGTCACTTGCTTTCCTACTTCAAGCACCTCAACAGGTATATCAAGAAAACGCACATGCTCACTCAAAATATAAGAATGCGTGGATCCAGAATCAATCAAAGCCAACAAAGATAAAGACTAAATAACAAAAGTACATGCAATGACATCGGTATCAGTGCGCTCCTCGCGCTGAGCATAAACCCTCACTGGTCCACCTCCCTCAGGTCGGACGGCTACTACATGAGCAATACCTCGTTGTCCCTCGTCACTATTCTAAAAGTTCCCACGACCGCGCCTATGACCTCTCTGAGGTGCAGCTACTACAGGAGCATGTCCTTGGCATCCACCAGCCAAGAAGGGATACTCCCTCCTCATGTGATCCACCGAACCACAATTCTAACATGAACTCCTTGTCACCACAACATGAGCCTGGACCTCTCTAGCTGCTCGACGACAATCTCGCCTCAAATGGTCCCTCGACCCACATGTCTAGCGCGTATGCTGCTCAAATCTCGCTCGACCTCCTTGAACATGACCGTCTCGACTCGGAGCACCTCGCATCCCCTCAGGCTGATGTCTCATGTCTCGACCTCTTTTGTTCTGTCCACCTCCTGAACTATACTCAGCTGCTCTCTTCCCAGAGCTATAACCAACACCCCGAGACGAAAAACCCAAGTTCTGCTCGTTGTTTTTGGCTCGACACACAAGCACGTCAAAGTCAGTATAATATGCAGCCAACATATATGTCTTAACTTCCTATACCAGCTCGTACTGGAAGCGGTCACATTGGTGCCTCTCACAAGGTATCAGCTCAGGAGCATACTGGCTCAGGCGTACGAATTGGATCTCATACTCAACCACAAAAAGGTTGCCCTAAACTAGGGACATAAACTCATGTTTCTTTTCGTCCAAGTATCTCACCCCTAGATACTTCCTCTTGAAGGTGCCCTTGAAATACTCGCAATCTACTTCATTGGGCTCCAAACCGGCAGTGGCAGTCGTCCACTAGCTGTAGGTATCGCCTTGCAACAAAGAAACTACGCATCCTAGCTTGGGCACATCATTACAGCCCATATGATCCATGATACAGTTCGTACTCGCCAACCAGGCTTCTGACGCCTCAGGAGACATACCATGGAACTCCACAGCTCTTAAGCTCCTCAACCTCTCCAATGGTAAGCTTGTCTGCCCAGCTGCAAGGGCATGTACATGCGCTCCAGCAATACAAGCCTAAAACACCCCGGTGATCGCCTTAACCAATGGCGTCAAATCACCCAAACTCAGACTAGTAGGTCATTGCTGCACCTGCTCCCTGCCTCCAGGTGGTGGTGGAGGAGGTAAGTTTCCACCAGGAGGGACATCAGCCCCTTGCTCAGCCGCGGACACTATAGTATTCGACCTTAGCTCTCTTCTTGGACCCATAGTGCTATTTTCACAAGGATTAATACAAAATAAGTCAACCCATTTAGGCCAATTGCAAGCAAGAATCCGAGTATATTAAAACATTTGTTTAGTGTAATAAGGCAATGGGCACCCCCAATTTCCTTCAGCATAGAAGAGCATATAATATCACATCATGCTCAACATGCTTTCCATCATCCAAAATCAGCACATTGCCACATTGCATCATTACCACACAATCATATTCTTTCCACACGTGATTCACATCAACCAAGCATAGCATAAGCTTCAAAATTTCAACCAATATCATGCTTATCAAACAACATACGTCAATACATATCAATTTCTCATACCAACATCCCTAATTCTTTCGCAACCTGGCTCTGATACCAATAATTGTAACACCCTTAGCCTGACCTAGACACCCGACCCAAACTAAAAAGATTACACGGTGAAAACCAAAGTCAACACGTTAAAGTCAACCTTGATTTACAACCCTTTTTTCTTCTATCTTTTCTAAATGCACATTATTAACTTATATGATTAACAAAACTTTTCAGCGGAAGCGACACAATGAACAGAACACACAAAGGGGTTTAATTACACGCGAAAGTCTTTTAGGGACTAAAATGTAATTTATCGATTTTTAATAACTAATCAAGTTGTAATGTTACCAATCCGCAATTAGTCATATAACATGACAACATGTCAAAATTCATCTCAAACGGACAACACAAACTCAATTAATTAAGCAATCAAGACTCAGGGACCAAAACTTAAGAAACAGAAACCTGAAACAATTCAAATTCAAACTTCAACGGTCAGGTGTTTCGAAACACAAGGCCCTGTATCGGAACGGTCGTTTCGAAACCATGTTGACTTTTTTGATGCTCGAGTGCGTTCCGAAACCAGTACTGAAACACCCTTTTCAAGTAGCAAAATCGTTCTGGAACGTTCCTACCCGTTCCGAAACCTCATGGCCATTTCAAGGACTCTATTCCGAAACAAGTAAGGGTGTTATGATACGCCTTGCCCTGCAACAACATATTTTGCTTTTTTTACATCTTTCCACATCTGAAAACATTCCAATTCATGCCATAACGTACATACAACATGTTTAGGCATCAAAGATCATCATTATGAAGCATAAACTAAAGCATGGCATCAATCATGCAAACATTGGAACTATAGGCATGCTCCCTAGTCCACCAAAGCCATACGAAGCTAAAATCAATATTCAAACCAAAAATCAATCCTCAAAGGCCATTTACAACTCAAAGGTAAACAACCAAACATGCTCAAGGAAATTAGCAACATCCTCAACCATCAAAAAGTATAAATCCCACCCATTGCTTCTCATTACACCAAAGTAAAGCCACATACTTTGCTAAACCAAAATGCTTGGATTCTCTTGCTTGTGTGCTGCCTCAAACACCTAATTCTCTGCATTGATAAAAACAAGAGAGCGTAAGCACAAAGCTTAGTGAGGATCGCTAAACAACATTAATCAATGCATTTCACACAATTTGCAAAACCACCACTCTTCAACACATGTCTATACACAAAATATGTCCTTTCAAGACATTAATGCACTTTCTAAAAACATGCTCATATGCATCATTCTAAAACAGCAAATAAACCTTTGCTCATGCTTTACCAAGCATCTCATGAATTCAAGCATCACTTACAAGCATCTCATGCTCAACATTAATCATTTACATTGTATTGGCTCGTAAGTGATAATCCATAAATCATACCAGTAAAAGACATGATCGGATACACAGATTACAAGCGTTGTCCCGCACGCTTCATACATAAAACCGGACTACACAAGGTGGAGATCAATGTCACAATCACAACCCCTCAATACCTGTGATGGAGATTAATGACACAATCACAACCTCTCAACATCACATATCGATAGTTGTATAATTCCACTAATGAGAGTACGAGACACATAAACAAGATTCACATACAAGATTAAACCATTCATTGTTGTGATCTTAGCCTCAATCGTTAGGGTACTTGGATGGAGATTATGGCACAATCACAACCCCTCAACATCCAAGGTGACATTATCACTGTGCATCCAATCCTATAGTCGGCTAACTATATACGATTAACGCAACCAAAAACCATTTCCATCACTTGCCAATATAATCATTTAACCTCATTAAGCCACTATTTTACAAGCATAAACACAATGCATTTCCACAAGCATAACATGCTTAATATCATATGCATTTATCAGATGAAAACAAAGGATCACTTACCTATTGCATCCTAAACGTAATGGTATTAAAATCTAGCAACAATCATGCTTAAAAATACTGTAAAACAGTAATCAAATCCACATTTAACACAAGTGCGTTTTCATCAAAACATAGTGCATTTCCTAGAGAGACTTTCGAACCACATACTCTTGAAAATCCATTTCCACTCACCGATAAGCGAAGCCTTGCTCGCCGACATGAAAATTACCCCTCCGGAGTCTCTAACAGCGCCTCTATTTCTCCTAAATCATGATCCCCTATTTTCACAATATCAAAACAGAGATCTAAATGCATTAAAATGCATTCCAACACCAGCAACAATTCACAAACTCGTTGCACACCCAAACTGCACCAAATTACCCATCCAAAACAATCGAAAACTCGAACGATTGCTTCCTAAACCAAGCCCAGCCAACATACATCACTTCAAAACCATTATAAATATCAAAACACATCTAACAAACAACCTAACCCAACCTTATACCTCCAGCAAGCAAGATTCCACCATTTCACCTTAAAAACTCACTTAAAACAAACAAGAAACTCAAGAATTTCGGGATCTAAGTTATCAAAACTTCATTTCAACCTAATAATCAACTAAGAACTCAATTAAAATCACTCCACAATAGAGCTTAACACATCATGTAACCCCTTAGCTCGGCCTAGATGGTTGACCCGAACTACGAAGATTACACGGGGAAAACCAAAGTCAACCCGAAAGTCAACCTTGATTCACAACCCTTTTTTTCTTTTTAATCTTGTCTAAATGCATATTAACCCTAAGTGAGTTCCCATAAAACGTATTTGAGAATGGCACAGCGATTGGATAACAAACAGGGACTAAATTGCACTTATTACAAGAATAGGGACCAAAATGTAAATTCTGTAAATTAGAGGGTCGTTACTGATTTTTATGTTTCCAATGTGAAATTAGTCATGTTACATGCTGCCTTGCCAAATTTCACCTTAATTGGACATCTCAGACTCATACAATTGCAAACTCCACTTTCGGGACTAAAATGTAAAGCTTGCAAACTTCAGCACCATTCAAATTAGTGCCCAACGGTCACATATTTCGAAACGTTCACCTATTGTATCGGAACGAGGACCAAAACATCGTTGACCATTCGGAAATGCGGGTTGGTTCCGAGACTGGTTCTGAAACGCGGCATTCCAGTAGCTAATTCGTTTCGAAACAACCCTTACCATTTCGAAACACTAAGGCCATTTCAGGCCCCCGTTTCGAAACACTAGGGGGTGTTTCGATACGGATTGCCCAGAAACAGCAGCAAAAGCTGGTTTTTCAATCATAAACCCAATGAAACATTACCTAATGACTCCCTAATCATGTCAACAAGTCATCATACATAAATGGTACGTGTTTAGGACACCCTAACACATTCCTATCATCAACATGAAATTACAAAAGACTAGAGGCATGCATCCTATTATCAAAACCAAATAGGCAAACAAACTTCAAATCAAGCATTTAAAGTCCATTTACAATTCAAACCAACTAAGGCAAACATGCCACAACCTTAGGGAGTTCAACACATCTCCCAAACAAATCTTAGGTTCCCTTTGCCAATTTATCAAAACTAATAGTGTATGAAAACTTCACCATACGTGAGATTGGATTTCCTTGGATGAACTTAGCTTCCTTGATGCCCAAAGTACCTCAATTATATGCATTATTGGTAAAAGAGAGCCTAAGCACAAATGCTTAGTGAGGCATGCTCTAAACAAAACCATAACTAATGCATCAAACCATACCTTAGCACATCCAATGGAGTTTTTCCGAATTCTTACTCTTGAGCTTAGCTAAGTTGTTTAGACTTAAACTAAGCTCCAAAAACCTCCACATAATTGTTTCAAAGCTGGAAACCAACTCCACACACCAATTCCGTTTCGCTTGCTTGCCGAAACGCCAATTAATCTTCCAGATCAACTCCAAAAGTGTCCGAAGATGCCTCCCATGTTTTAGACACATCAAAGCAGAGGATTAATGCATCATCATGCATTGAAATCTTCAACCAACACTCCTACACTCGCTGCTCCACCCAAAACCAACATTTCAGCCACCAAACACAACCGAAAACGCCTCATAACTCTTCCAAAACTTAACCCAGCCAAGATCCATCACTTCTAACCATTTATAAAACTTCACGATCTCTTCCAAACTCTTGAGTTTTAAGCCAAGCTCTTGTTTCTAACATTCAAATCATTTATAAGACTTTAATAAAGGATTGACAACTTGGGAATTTCAGTAAAGAACTGAGTATTTGGAGGAGAGGAACAATCCTACCTCCAAATGATGGTTTCTCCTTGATTTTGGCCAAATTCCATGAAAATTCAATGTGGAAATCAAAAGGATTTGATGCAAGATTGATTAGGAACCATTAGATGATAGAAATCTCATCAATTGAAGTGAAGATCAATGTTAATTTTTCTGGAGAAAATGTGTTTGGATGATGAGATTTTGAGAGAAAAATGAATGAGAGAAAATTAGGAAAAGGTAGTTATGAAAATCCAAAAGGTAGTTTCCCTTTTCTTTTTATTTAATTAAAACATTAATTAAATCACCCAAATTAAGAAAAATCTGGAGAAAAACATTTTGGGTAAATTAGCTCCTTAAAGATTCAAAGTTTCAATCCTTTACAAAACAGTCACTACCAAACTTTGCAGAAATCGCATTTTGGTCACTACGCCGAAATGTAGTAATTCCAAACCTAATTTTATAAAATTGAATTAAGCACTCTCTTATATATATTAAATGAGGATTTTTAGATATTTTCTATATTTTTAAAGCATCCCAAACTAGGCTTTCCCTAAAACCTCCTTTTATATTCGAACCACTTATTAGACCGGTCTGGTTCAGACCCTAAACTTCTAAGCCCAAAATTGGGGTGTTACAACTCTCCCCCTCTTAAGAAATTTCGTCCTCGAAATTTACTTAGGGGAAAAGGTAAGGAAACTGCGTCTTCATGTCATCTTTTCTTTCCCAAGTGGCTTCCTCAACACCATGATTTCTCCACAACACCTTAACCAACTCAATGGTCTTACCTCGAAGAACTTTACTGTCTGAATCCAGAATCTCAACCGGCTCCTCGTCATAGGTCAAATCTGGATTCAGCTCTACTTCTTCCACATGCATAACATGCGAAGGATCTGATCTATACCTCCGAAGCATAGAGACATGAAACACATCATGTATCTTTCCCAACTCTTGCGGTAACCTCAGCTTATACGCAACAGGACCCACGCGTTAGATCACCTCATATGGTCTAATATACCTAGGGCTCATTTTACCCTTCTAGCCAAACCTCATCACCTTCTTCTAGGGCGAAACCTTCAAGAACAGGCGGTCACCCACTACAAACTCAATCTCCTTACGCTTTAAATCCGCATAAGACTTCTATCGATCAGAAGCTGCCTTCAACCGCTCACAATTGAGCTTCACCTTCTTGGTGGGTCCTTTCAACAAAGCTGGCATTGAAACCAACTTTTGACATGTTTCATCCCAGCAAAGAGGAATTCTGCACTTCCTCCCATACAAGGCTTCATAAGGTGCCATTTGAATACTTGCATGGAAGCTATTATTATAAGCGAACTCCACAAAAGGCAAATGCTTCTCCCAAGATCCTTGAAACTCAATCACACAGCACCTGAACATATCCTCAAGCACTTGGATAACACGCTCAGACTGTCCATTCAACTGTGGATGATAAGAAGTACTGGAATTCAGCCGCGTACCCAAAGCTAGATGCAAACACTCCCAAAAACGCGATGTGAACCTCATATCTCTATCCGAAACTATAGAATTTGGCACACCATGCAGTCGCAAAATCTCAGCAACGTACAGCTCTGCAAGGTTATCCAAAGTATACGTAGTATGCACTGGTAAGAAATGTGCACACTTCATAAGGCGATCCACAATCACGCACACCGATTTTTTCTTCGATGGCGACAACGGTAAACCAGACACAAAGTCCATGGTAATCCTTTCCCACTTCCATTCAGGAATCCTCAACGGTTGCAACAACCCTGAAGGAAATTGATGCTCAGCTTTAACCCGTTGGCAAACCATACACTTACTCACATACTCCGCAACATCTTTCTTCAAACCCACCCAATAGTACTCATCCTTAGATCACGATACATCTTTGTACTACTAGTGTGCATAGAAAAAGGACTACTATGAGCTTCACTTAGAATAGTACGCCTCAACTCCGTATCATTTGCCACTACTATCCGCCTTCCGAAACACAAAACTCCATCATCATTAAAACAAAAATACGATGGCCTATCCTCAGCAATATCCTGAACATGTGGCACCACAAGACCTCCATCTTGCGAAATGTTCAAGCTAGCAAACATAGCCCTTAGATCTACCGCCACCTTCCTACTCAAGGCATCCGCTACAACATTAGCTTTTCCCGGATGGTACTCGATCGTTAGATCGTAATTTTTAAGCAACTTCACCCAGCGTCGTTGCCTAAGATTCAACTTCTTCTGAGACATCAGATACTTCAAACTTTTTTGATTCGTGTACACAGTACACTTCTCACTATACAAATAATGTCTCCAGATCATCAAAGCAAAAACCACTGCAGCTAACTAAATATCATGCGTAGGACAATTGCGTTTATGCAACTTCAACTGTCGCGATGCATAAGCCACCACCTTACCTTCCTGAATTAGCACACACCCCAAACCAACATAGGATGTGTCGTTGTACACCACAAACTCTTTTCCTAATTAAGGTTGAACCAAGATAGGAGCTTGCGTCAATGCTGCCTTAAGCTTCTCAAAAGCTTGTTGTCTCGCTTTCGACCACTCATATTTAACTTCCTTTTGCAACAACTTTGTCAGAGGGGCAGTAATCTTTGAGAATCCATCCACAAACCTCCGGTAATATCCTGCCAACCCAAGGAAACTACGGACTTCATGAACAGACTTAGGAGGCTTCCAACTTATCACCGCCTCAACCTTCTGAGGATCAACACGAATCCTCTCAGCAAAACCACATGACCAAGGAAAACAACTTCCCTAAGCCAGAATTCGCATTTGCTTAGCTGACATAAAGCTGATTCTTCAGAAGCGCTTGCAAGACAACCCTCAAATGACCTTCATGTTCGTCCTCAGTACGAGAGTACACAAGAATATCGTCAATGAACACTACAACAAACTTATCCAAGTATTCATGGAACACTCTATTCATCTTGTCCATAAAAGCTGCAGGAGCATTCGTCAAACCAAACTGCATTACAAGGAACTCCTAATGCCCCTACCTCGTTCTAAAGGCTGTTTTTGGCACATCCACATCTTTCACCTTAAGCTGGTAATACCCTGACCGTAAGTCAATCTTGGAGAACATAGCCGCTCCCCGAAATTGATAAAAAAGATCATCAATCCTCAGCAAAGGATACCAATTCTTGATAGTCAACTTATTCAGCTGACGATAATTAATGCACATTCTCATAGTGCCATCCTTCATCTTCACAAATAAGACCGGTGCACCCCAAGGTTACACACTTAGCCAGATGAAGCAACGGTTAAGCAACTCCTGAAGCTGCGTCTTCAATTCCTTCAACTCCTTAGGTGCCATGTGATAAGGAGCAATGGACACTGGAGTTGTGTTTTCATACAACTCAATTCCAAACTCCACCTCTCGGCTAGGAGGCAATCCAGGTAATTCTTCCGGAAATACTCCAGGAAACTCTCGTACAGTTCTGATATCCTGAAGACGCAACTCCTTTGAACTAGGGTTCATCACAAAAGCTAGGTAAGCCTCGCAACCCTGCCTCAACATCCGACTTGCTTCCAACGTAGGCACCACACTGGCAAGAAACTTCACATTCTCACCAACCACCACCACTTCGTAATCATCCGCAAGTTTCAACGAAACTCTCTTGCTTTCAAAATCCACCACCGCTCTATGCTCCACTAGCCAATCCATACCAAGGATTACATCAAAGCCATAGAATGGCAACTCCATAAGATCAACAAGAAAAACTTGGTTTTGCACTTTCAAGGGACATCTCCTATACAACTTTCGTGTCACAACCGTTTAACCAAAGGAACTAGTCACACGCATACCAACATCCAAAGACTCAGCAGGTAAACCAAGCATTTGAGCATGTTCACGCAATATGTATGAGTGTGTAGATCCAGAATCAATCAAAGAAAGTAATGATAAGGATTGCAAAGTAAAGGTACCTGCGATCACATTCGTATCATTCCTTCCCTCACGCTGAGCATACACTCGAGCTTGGCCACCACCCTCAGGTTTAACGGCCACAACATGCGCTACATTCCTCCCACCATCATCTCTACGTTGAAAGCTACCACGACCACGCCCACGGCATCTCTGAGGTGCAACTACCGCAGGAGCACGTCCCTGACCACCACTGGCCAACAAAGGACACTCTCTCCTCATGTGGCCTACCGAACCACAATTCCGACATGAGTTACCTGTCACTGCAACAGGAGCCTAAACCTCTCTCGCTGCTTGAGGACAATCTCGCCTCAAATGGCCACGAGATCCACACGTGCAGCAAGTGTTCTGATCAACCCTCATCCTATCTCCTTGAACAGCCGTACCATGTCCTCAACCACCACGCCTAGCAGTAGACTGATACCTCCTATCTCGTCCTCTCTTGTTCCGTCCACCACTAGAACTATGATCAGCGACTCTTTTTCCTAAGCCAGAACTAACGCCTCTGGAAGACAAACCCAAGTACTGCTCGATATCCTTCGCTCGACACACAAGAACATCAAAATCGGTATAATCAGTTGCAAGCATATATGTCTTCACGTCCGTCACCAATCCATAACAGAAACGTTCACACCTCTCCCGATCATCAGGGATTAGCTCAGGCACATACTGACTAAGGCGGACAAACTGGATCTCATACTCAGCTACCGTCATGCTGCCTTGCACAAGAGACATAAATTCTCTTTTCTTCTCATCTAGGTATTGCACACCCAGATACTTCCGCTTGAACGGATTCAGGAAAAACGTCCAAGTTACATCATTGGTCTCCATTCTAGAGATAGTGGCCGTTCACCACGTATAAGCATAACCATGCAGCAGTGACACCACACAACCCAACTTCTGCACATTATTGCAGTTCATTTGCCCCAAAATCCTCTTGGTGCTTTCAACCAAGACTCAGATCCCTCCGGAGACAAACCGTTGAACTCAGTCCCTCCCAGACTGCGAAAATGTTCTGGAGGCAATCTCACATTAGCATCATCCTGATTCGCAGCTCCATGAGCTCCAGCTACCGCTGCCTGAAAAGCTCCAACATTTGCATGAATTAACACAATCATTTAAGGAGCAACTTGCCCCTGAACACCTTCAGGTCCAGACACCCCAGCACCAGCTCCAGCACCACCATCACCACCAGGTGGTCCACCACTAGGGGGAGGAGGTAAATCCACAACATTCTCAGCATTCTCCTCATTCTCATTCTGAGCCATATATCTTGTACTAATCCTCGTTTCTCTACGTGGCCCTATTTACAAAGAAACTATGCACTGACACAAATGCAATAAACACAATTAGGCTCAACAAGGTAAGTAATCCAACTAGTCAAGCTCATTTTCCAGAACAATTCATTTCATTAGTTTTGATATGGCAATGGGTTCCCCTAACGTGCTTCAAAATAGCATAACATCACAATTGCAACCATGCATCACTATTCATAGAATATTCTTTCGCCTAAAAGGCTCATCATGCAAAGACACATACATCCTCCACAAAACAATTCCCAATTACACGAGAACCAAGCTCTGATACCAACAAATGTAACCCCCTTAGCCTGGCCTACACGGTTGACCCGAACTACGAAGATTACACGGAGAAAACCAAAGTCAACCTGGAAGTCAAACAGGGACTCAATTGCACTTATTACAAGAATGGGGACCAAAATGTAA
Source organism: Hibiscus tridactylites (assembly GCA_958450335.1). Lineage (NCBI taxonomy): Eukaryota > Viridiplantae > Streptophyta > Magnoliopsida > Malvales > Malvaceae > Hibiscus > Hibiscus tridactylites. Next base: position 17,727,584 of record OY288278.1, on the reverse strand, counting down.
ACTCTGTAAATTAGAGGGTCTTTACTGATTTTTATGTTGCCCAGATGAATTAGTCATGTTACATGCTTCCCTGCCAAATTTCACCTTAATTGGACATCTCAAACTCACACAATTGCAAACTCAACTTTCGGGACTAAAATGTAAAGCTTGCAAACTTCAGCACCATTCAAATTAGTGCCCAACGGTCACCTATTTCGAAACGTTCACCTGCTGTATCGGAAGGAGGACTGAAACGGCATTGACCGTTCTGAAACGAGGGTTGGTTCCGAGACTGGTTCCGAGACTGGTTCCGAAACGCGGCATTCCAGTAGCCAATTCGTTTCGAAACAGCCCTTACTGTTTCGAAACACTAAGGCCATTTTAGGCCCCCGTTTCGAAACACTAGGGGGTGTTTCGATACAGATTTCCTAGAAACAGCAGCAAAAGCTGGTTTTTCATGCATAAACCCAATCAAACATAACCTAATGACTCCGTAATCATGTATACAAGTCATCACACATAAATGGTACATGTTTAGGACACCCTAACACATTCCTATCATCAACATGAAATTTCACAAGACTAGAGGCATGCTTCCTATTATCAAAACCAAATAGGCAAACAAACTTCAAATCAAGCATTTAAAGGTCATTTACAATTCAAACCAACTAAGGCAAACATGCCACAACCTTAGGGAGTTCAACACATCTCCCAAACAAATATTACGTTCCCATTGCTAATTTATAAAAACTAATAGTGTATGAAAACTTCACCATACGTGAGCTTGGATTTCCTTGGATGAACTTAGCTCCTTGATTCCCAAAGTACCTCAATTATCTACATTATTGGTAAAAGAGAGCGTAAGCACAAATGCTTAGTGAGGCATGCTCTAAACAAAACCAATACAACAATGCATTTTAAGAAAACACTTTCATCAAAGCTTTTAAACCACATGCACATTTCTTTCTCATGCTACCTTGTATCCTTTTCAAGCATCTTATGCTTTGTTACATTCAATTACAATATATTGGCTTTCAAGTTATAGTTCATAATCATTTCAACACAAAACACAATCGGATACGCGGATTACAAGCGTTGTCCCAGACGCTTCCTACACACTACCAAACTACACAAGGTTCACACTCAAGAGCAATCCCTCCATTGATGTGACACCCGTGGTGAAGTATAACAGTACAATCTCAACCCCTCAACACCACTCACTGGTAGTTGTATAATTCCACTAACGAGAGTAAGGGACACATAACACAAGATTCACACACGGAATTTACAACCACCATTGTGATCTTACCTCAATCGTTAGGGTACTTGGATGGAGTTTACGGTACAATCACAACCCCTCAACATCCAAGGCTACTTTACTTACGGTGCACCCAATCCTATAGTTGGCTAACTATATCCGATTCAAGTACTTTAAAACCATTTCACCACTTGCCAATATACCTCAAATACCATCATCATTTCACCGTTTTAAAGAATTAATCAAGGCCACTTATCATCAAGCATCACAATGCATCAAAACCATATTAATAACATGTCAAACCAAGGATCTCTTAACTTGAGCATCCCTCAATACAGGGCTTTCAAAACCAGCATTAATCATGCTAAAACATGTTTTCAAAACAGTAATTAAACATGCAATTCATAACTGGTGCCTCAAACCATAACTTAGCACATCCAAGGGAGTTTTTCCAAAAACATACTCTTGAGCTTAGCAAAGTTGTTTAGACATAAACTAAGCTCCCAAAACCTTTAAATAGTTGTTTCAAAGCTGGAAACCAACTCCACTCACAAATTTCGTTTCGCTTGCTTGCCGAAACGCCAATTAAGCTCGCGGATCAACTCCAAAAGTGTCCGAAGATGCCTCCCATGTTTTACACACATCAAAGCAGAGGATTAATGCATCATCATGCAATGAAATCTCCAGTCAACACTCCTAAACTCGCCGCTCTACCCAAAACCAACATTTATGCTACCAAACACAACCGAAAACACCTGCAAACTCTTCCAAAACTTAACCCAACCAAGATCCATCACTTCTAACCATCTCTAAACATCAATAAACATCAAAGGCAAACCTAAACTCGTCCTTATACCTCCAGCTATAATAGAACACCAAAATCACCTCCAAAACCACCATTTTCACAAGCAAAAACTTAAGAAATACAACCTATTCGGAATTGGAATGATAAAACCTCATTCCTAAGATCATTTGACATCCAAAATACATTAGAGAATCACCTCAAAACATGAGCCCAATCCATTACAACGAAAATCTTCAAGATCTCTTCCAAAATCTTTAGTTTTAAGCCAAAATCTTGTTTCTAACATTAAAACCATTTATAAAATTTTAATAAAGGATTGACAACTTAGGAATTTCAGTAAAGAACTGAGTATTTAGAGGAGAAGAACAATCTTACATCTAAATGATGGTTTCTCCTTGATTTGGGCAAAATTCCATGAAAATTCAATGTGAAAATCAAAAGGATTTGATGTAAGATTGATTAGGAACCATTAGATGATAGAAATCTCATCAATTAGGAAAAAGTAGTTATGAAAATCCAAAAGGTAGTTTCCCTTTTCTTTTTATTTAATTAAAACATTAATTAAATCACCCAAATTAAGGAAAAATCTGGAGAAAAACATTTTGGGTAAATTAGCTCCTTAAAGATTCAAAGTTTTAATCCTTTAAAAAACAGTCACTACCAAACTTTGCAAAAATCGCATTTTGGTCACTACACCGAAATGTAGTATTTTCAAACCTAATTTCGTAAAATTGATTTCATCACTCTCTTATATAAATTAAAAGATGATTTTTAGATATTTTTCTATATTTTTAAAGCATCCCAATCTAGGCTTTCCCTAAAACCTCCTTTTATATTTGAACCGCTTGTCAGACCGGTCCAGTTCAGACCCTAAACTTCTAAGCCCAAAATTGGGGTGTTACACATCAAGTCTTAAAATTAAGATTTCAACCATATTTTTACAAGATTTTGATCTCCAATCAAAACTATAATGAAAACTCAACCAAAAATAGTAATTAGAAGCTAAATATCTTGGGAATTTCAATAAAGAACTTTGATTAGAGGTTGAAAACGGGATTTACCTCAAATCCTTGCTTTCCTTAATGAATGACAAGTTTTCCTTTGCAAAATCTTGAAGAACTAGAAAGGTTTTCTTGAAAATTGCTTAGGAAATACTAAGACAGTGTTTGGGAGAAAGAATTCTGGAAAAATATGAATGAAAATAGTGTTTGGCTGAAAATGAAGAAAAGTTGGTAGTTACGTAATTGGATCTCACATAACCATTTACTTAATTAATTAAAATAAGAACCAAATATAGCTACTTGATTAAAAACCATTTTAAACACATGTCACGTTAAAAAAAGGTTAAATTGCCTTAAAGCTCCCTATAGATTCTAAGAATTTCGCTTCTTCTTTAAAAATCACATTTTCCATAATTTTGAAAATTTGGTCACTACTCAAAATGTCCCATTTCCAAAATCATTTTTGTAAAATTGATTTGACCAATCTCTTAAACATATTTATATAGGGTTTAAGCAATTTTTACCACATTTTTATCCTATCTTGATCCTTGATTTCCTTAAATCACCTTACGCGATTCGAACCGTTCTCGACCAGTCCAATCTAAAGTCTAAAACGTCTAGGCCCAAAACCAGGGTGTTACAGTAAAGCATGAGCAAAGATTTATTTGATGTTTTTAAGTGGTACATATGTGCATTTGTTTTAAAAAGTGCATTGATGCCTTTAGAGGGCATGTTTTAAGTAATGGCATGTGTTGATAAATGGTGTTTTGACGGTTGTGTGAAATGCATTGATGAATGTTGTTTTAGAGAACCTCACTAAGCTTTTTGCTTACGCTCATTTGTTTCACCAATACAAAGAATTAGGCTTTTGGGGCAGCAAGTAAGCAAGGGAAATCCAAACACTTTGGTTTAGCAAAGTATGTGGTTTTTCTTTGGTGTAATAAGAGGCAATGTGTGGGATTTATATTCTTGGATGTTTGAATATGTTGTTAATTACCTAGAGCATGTTTGGTTGCTTATCTTTGGGTTGTAAATGGCCTTTGAGGATTGATTTTTGTTTGAATGTTGATTTTAGCTTTGTATAGCTTTGGAAGACTAGGGAGCATCCCTATAGATCTAATTCTTGCTTGAATGATGCTATATTTTAACTTGTGTTTCATAATGTTGATCTTTGATGCTTATACATGTTGTATGTATGTTGTGGCATGAATTAGAAAGTTTTCGGATGTGGAAAGATGTTTAAAACCAGCAAAATCTCTTGTTGCAAGGCAGGATGTATCAGAACGCCCTCATCCGTATCGAGGATAAGGCATGTATTGGGCAGGGGGTTTCGAAACGGGTGCGATCATTTTCGGAATATTTTGCTAATGTGAAGCTTGGTTCCAAAACTGGTGTCAGAACGCGCCCGAGTTTTGAAATTGTCAGCATGGTTTCGATACAGGGTACCGTGCTCCGGAACAGGTGGCCGTTGGAGTTGAATTTAAATTGTTCCAGGTTTCTGTATTCTTATGTTTTGGTCCCTTAGTCTTGAATGCTTAATTAAAGGCGTTTAGATTATATGTTTAAGATGAAATTTGACATGCTGACTTATTGTATGTTTAATTTTGAATTGGTAACCTTAAAACTTGGTTCGACCTTAAAATTCTAGAAATGCACATATTAGTCCCTAAAAGACGTTTGTATGCAATCGAACCCCTAAATGAGCTCCGTTCATTGTGTCACTTCTGCTAAAATGATTTGCTATTCACATAGGTTAATAACGTGCATCTAGAAAAGTTAAAAAGAAAAAAATGGTCGTTAATCAAGGTTGACTTTCACGAGTTGACTTTGGTTTTCCCCGTATAATCTTATTAATTCGAGTCGGGCGTCTAGGCAGGGCTATGGGAGTTACATTTGTTGGTATCAGAGCCAGGTTACGAAAGAATTGGGAATGTTGGTATGTGAAATTGATATGTATTGATGTATGTTTTTAGAAAAGCATGAATTTGGTTGAATTTTGAAGCTTATGCTATGCTTGATTGATGTGGATCGCATGTGAAGTGAATATGATTGTATGTTGATGATGTGATATTGGTATGTGCTGATTTTGGATGATGGAAAGCATGATGATCATGATGTGTCATTGTATGCTATGTTATGTCCCATTGTCTTATTAAACTAATTAAATGTTTTTGTAAACTTGGATCCTTGCTTGATGCTGGCCTTAATGGTTTGGTTTGTTTTTGTTGTTATGCTTTGTTTAAAATAGCACTATGGGTCCGAGGAGAGAACCTAGGTCGAACACAATAGTGCCTCATGGCGATCAATGTGAGCAAGGGGCTAATGTCCCTCCTGATGGAAACCTACCTCATCCGCCACCACCTGGAGGTGAGGAGCAGAAGTAGCAAGGATCTGCTTGTCCGGGTTTGGGTGATCAAACGTTGTTGGTTCAGGCGATCACCGGGTCGTTTCAGGCTACTATAGTCGGAGCGCGTGTACAGGCCCCTGTAGCTGGGCAGGTAGGCTTACCATTAGAGAGGTTAAGGAGCCTAGGAGCTTTGGTGTTCTTTGGAATGTCTCTTGAGGCATCTGAAGCCTGGTTAGCAAGTATGATCCGTATCATGGAACAAATGGGATGCACCGATGTGCGCAAGCTGGGATGCGCAGTTTCTTTGTTGCAAGGCGATGCCTATTGCTGGTGGACGACTACAACTACCAGATTGGAATCCAATGAGGTAGATTGGAAGTATTTCAGAGGTGCATTTAAGAGGAAGTATCTGGGGTGAGATACTTGGACGAGAAGAAACGTGAGTTTATGTCGCTAGTTCAGGGCAATCTTTATGTGGTTAAGTACGAGGTTTAGTTCGTACACTTGAGCTAGTACGAGGTTCAGTTCCAGGGGTGGATGGAACAAAAGAGGTCAAGATAGGAGACATCGGGCTGAGGGGAGGCGAGATGCTCTGGGTCGAAGCGGTCAGGTCCAAGGAGGTCGAGTGAGGTCAGAGAAGCACACGTGCTGGACATGTGGATCGAGGGACCATCTAAGGCGAGATTTTCCTCGAGCAACTAGAGAGGTTCAGGCACCTATTGTGGTGACAGGGAATTCGTGTTGGAACTGTTGTTCAGCGGATCACATGAGGCGAGAGTTTCCTTTGTTAGTTTGTGGAGGCCAAGGACGTGCACCTGCTGTGGCTGCACCTCAGAGATGCCGTTGGCACGGCCGAGGGAACTTCCAGAGGAGTGACGAGGGTCAAAGAGGTGTTTCTCATGTGGTGGCAGTTCGGCCTGAGGGAGGCGGTCCTGCCAGGGTTTATGCTCAGCGCGAGAAGCACAATAATACTGGTGTTATCGCATGTACTTTTGTTCTTCAGTCTTTATCATTGTAGGATTTGATTGATTCTGGATCTACGCATTTTTATATCTTGAGTGAGCATGCACATATGCTTGATTTACCTGTTGAGTTGCTTGAAGTAGGAATGCAAGTGACAAGTTCTTTTGGAGAGACTGTAGTCACTAGGAGGTTGTATAGGAGATGCCCTTTGTCTGTGCAAAGTCATGTTTTTCTTGTGCATTTGATGGAGTTACCCTTCTACGGATACGATGTAATCCTTAGCATGGATTGGTTGACTGAGCATAGGGTTGTGGTTGACTTTGATGTCAAATGTGTCACCTTAAAGCTTGTCGATGATTATGAAGTACTGATAGTAGGTGAGAATGTTGTTGAGTGTGTAAAAGTTCTATTATTTGCACCCTTTTTAACCCATATTTCTGCTACATTCAAGCATCATTGCATTGCATTTAGGTCAGTTTAGAGTAAAACATCACAAATACATTAAAGGCACGTATTCTACTTAAAGATGGCTGATTTTATAGGTTGCTGCCATAGTTGACGAAGAAGGCGGGCGCAGAGTATGGAAGAAGAAGAGCTGAACTGGACAAGAAGACGATGAGGACGAAGCTGCCATGGATCTATCGTGACAGCAAGGTGACATCAACCTTATGAAGAGGAAAAGAAAAGTGGACCTCGATAGATAGAGAAAAATCTGTTCGTCTGTCGTATGAAAACCAAATAATTTTCCAAGCCCCGGATCAAAAGATATGTCAAGCCAAAGCTCAAGTAGAGGAAATCCCAAGAAACAAGGATGACGGCTGAAAAGTAGGATACTTGGAGATTAAGTCTTTATTAGAATCTTACTTTTAATTAAAGTTGTAATCCTTGTTAACTTAGAATGCTTGAGCCCAAAGCTTATATAAGGGCATAGATTTTAACCTAGGAGGAATGATACCCCATAACCGATAACCTAAACCCCTCCGCCGTTTATCCGCCGTCGACATGTTCTAAAAACCCCCTAGGGCCACGAGTTGTTTTGTAAAGTAGTTGCAAGGGTTGTTTTGTTTTAGGATTTTCCAAGTTCAATAAAATAAACTCCAAGTTCTCTTATTTTGGTTTTAATATCTTGCAAGAGCATCAGGAGAGCATTGTGAGGTTATCTATTTACTTAGCATCGGGAGAGTTAAGTATACGAAAGAAATAAGAGCAAGTTCTCTAGTTTATAGTTGAACTATCTCCTGCCTAGGGTTAGGGCGAGGTTAAGTGGCTAAAGAAGAATTCATACACATCGGTGGTCATCCTTCGATTCACGCCGGGAGGTATCATCAAAGACTTGATCATCGACAGACTTGGACCTAGGGATAGGCCAAGGCAGATCTGGGATTCTTGCCAAACTTGGAGAACAGAGTTGGTGTGTTCGCTGCCGCGACAGCTAACGGACAACCGCCGCGACAGGTGTTGTCGGCGACGGGTGTTGTCGGCGACGGGCGCGACGACAGAACTGGATTTCCTAAGCACTGCAATACCTACACTACTGAGCAATTCAATACCAGCCCATTCTCTCTATCTTGATATTCCAACTCTTTTATTTGTGTTTTTCTTTATTATTCTCGTGACAACTTTCTAAACTATTTCCTCTACTTTCGTGCAGTAAACTAAGGTAAAGCTATTAGCCCAATCCCTGTGGAGACGATATCCGATACTTCGTATCACTTTACTACTTGCGTCGTGTACACTTGCACTGTAATTGCGATAGACTATTTTACACGCAACAAGTTTTTGGCGCCGTTGCCGGGGATTGGCAACAAAACTACACCTTTCTTTTATTGCACTTTTTGTTTTTCTTATTCTTTTTCTTTTTCTATTTTTCTTTAGTACTTTCAACTCTTGCTTTTCACGAGGTTCACTTGTTTATGCGTAGATCTAAAAGAGGTGAAGATCATGAATATCCATTAGATCCGGAAATCGAACGTTCCTTCAATCTCAAGAAACAACTTTGCCACCTCTTAGACAGGAACAAGTACCTTGAGGAACAGCTAGAGAAGATGGCCCGTAACCCGCCTGCTGGTTATGGTATGCCGCCTGTCGGTGACCCGCCCGCAGCAGCCGGACGACGGTCATGTCGTGACTACATCCTGAACGATCTTGTAGAGTTGGAGACCACGCTGCCGGATATTGATGTTGATAACTTCGAGCTTAAGCCTGTCATGTTTAGTATGATCAACAACACCGGGCAATTTAGTGGTGTTGTGACAGAAGATGCCAGAGAGCATCTCGAAACGTTCTAGGAGATCTGTGGTTCGTTTAAACTGTCAGGAGTTAATCCGGAGATACTGAGGCTTCGGTTATTTCCCCATTCATTGAGGGACAGAGCTAAAACTTGGTGGAATAAACTTACGTCGGGTTTAATCGTAACTTGGGGATATTTAACTCATGAATTTTTGTCTCGTTTTAATCCTTCGCATTTATCTAAGCGATTACGTAACGAAATTGCTACTTTTCAACAGGAAGATGACGAGCCGATGCACGAGGCCTGGGACAGATTTACTACTCTTCTACGGAACTGCCCAATGCATGGATTCCCCGCCTGGAATCAGGTTACAAAGTTCTATAATGCTGCCAACCTACAAACTCGCATCCGAATTGATTCAGCAGCAAATGGACTATTATTGGATAAAGATCCGGACGAAACATTGCAAGTTTTGAAAAATCTGGCTAAGAATGAGGAGCAGTTTCCGACTGCAAGAAGAGGGGGTAAACGGGTACTTGCTGTTAAGAATTATGAGGCTGACAGCACAATGAAATCATAGGTAGGATTCCTTACTAAAGCAATGAAAAGGTTACTGAATGATGATGGATTACAAGGATTTGCTGTTGAGGAAGTATTTGACATCTGTGAGGGAAATCATAGTCGGGATGAGTGCCCAATACAAGTAGAAGAGGGAAAATATGTTGGAAACTACAAGCCAAATTATAATTCCAACAACTATAATCCCAATTGGAGGAAGGATCCCAAATTTTCCTAGAGTAATCCCAATAATGCCCTGAATCCTCAAGCACATAACCAGAATCAGGGAGGTCCTAGATTGCTGACGCGACAGCAACTGCCGCAGAACCTGCCGCTGCAGCAGCAACAACAGCCACCAGCTACCACGAGCAGTATAGTGGAACAGACTCTAGCAACTTTTATGTCTCAGACCGGTACTTATATCGAGAATATGAATCACTTTGTCAAGAAGATAGAGAATTTCGTGGATAAGACAGAGATGAGGATGACAAATCATGAAGCTATTTTGAAATCTCTGGAGACACAAATGGGTCAGGTGTCGCAACATATTAAGCCGAGGCAGAATGGAGGATTCCCTAGTAATACTGAAAATGCTAGACCGCCCACACATGAGCAATATAAGGCGATTACTACTAGGAGTGGGAAGAAACTACCAGAGCCAGAAAAGGAAGCTGAAACAGTAAAGGATCCAGCCTTAGACAAACCTGCCGAGGAAGCTGCTCCGACAGGTAAAAACAGACTACTACCGATGAGCCTATCACGACAGCAGGAGCGACAGAGGAGAAAAAAGATGATTATCGTCCTCAGATTCGCATGCAGTGGGAAGGACGTATTGCTGATTACCGTCCCCCGCCACCTTTCCCTCAACGGATACAACAAGAGAAGCAAGAATCTCAACTTAAAAAGATTTATGATATTTTTAAGCAAGTTCATATTAATATTCCGCTGTTAGATTTCGTTAGAGAGATGCCCGGTTATGCTAAATTTCTCAAGGATGTTATGTCAAAAAAATATAAACTTGGGGAGTTTGAAACGGTAAAGATGATAGAGGGTTGCATGAGTATTCTTCATCGGCAGCCGCCCCAGAAAAAGAAGGATCTGGGGAGCTTCATCATACCTTGTTTAATCGGAAATAAATTCATGGGTAAGGCTCATTGTGATCTTGGTGCTAGTGTTAATTTAATGCCAAAGTCTGTTTTTCAGAAATTAGGTATTGGAAAGGCGCGGCCCACGACAGTAACTCTGCAGCTGGTAGACCGCTCTTACGTTCATCCAGAAGGCAAAATTGAAGATATTTTGGTAAGAGTGGATAAGTTTATTTTTCCTGTTGACTTTCTTGTTTTAGATTGTGAAGCAGACGAAAACGCACCAATCATCCTTGGGCGACCCTTCTTAGCCACGGGAAGATCATTGATTGATGTGGAGAAAGGAGAACTCACCATGCGAATAAACGATCAAGAGATTAAGTTGAATGTTCTTCAAGCGATGAAACATGCTGATGTGGACGAGGAATGCAAGGCTATCACTGATGTTACCCTTGATCAACCCTGCATCAGGTCGGGCTGTCACGATATTCAATTTGGTCACTGCCGCGACAGCCACCTACAGGCCTGTCACGACTGCACCGACGACAGCACCGACGACAACAACTCCTCTGAATCCGATTCATCTGATACTGAAGATCAAGAGGAGGTAAACTGGATAGGCAATTGTCCAGGTAAGTTATTCGAACCTTTGAATTAGACTTCGGATAACCATTTAATACAAAAGCCATCTACTGTTGAACCACCTGCCTTAGAACTAAAGCCCCTGCCAGGGCAACTAAAATATGCTTTTCTTGGTTCAAATGATATGTTGCCCGTAATCATCTCTTCTAAGATGCCGCAGGAACAGGAACGACAGCTAATCGACATGCTAAGGCAGCACAAGAAGGCGATTGGATGGACGATTGCTGATATACAAGGCATTAGTCCGGCATTATGCATGCACAAAATCCTTCTAGAGGAAGATCATAAGCCGACTATTGATGCCCAAAGGCAGGTAAAGCATGCGATGAAGGAGGTAGTGCGTAAGGAGATAATCAAATGGTTAGATGCTGGTATATTTACGCCATCTCCGACAACAAATGGGTGAGCCCAGTGCAATTCGTTCCCAAGAAAGGAGGAATGACCGTGGTGACCAACGAAAACAATGAGTTAATCCCAACTAGGACTGTGACCGGTTGGAGGGTTTGTATGGACTATCGGAAGCTCAACAAAGCTACCCAAAAGGATCACATTCCTTTACCCTTTATTGATCAAATGCTTGATAGATTAGCGGGTAAACCTTACTATTGTTTTCTTGATGGTTACTCAGGTTACAATCAAATTGCTATCGCACCGGAGGATCAAGAAAAGACGACCTTCACATGCCCCTACGGAACGTACGCATTTAGGAGAATGCCATTTGGATTATGCAATGCACCCGCCACCTTCCAAAGGTGCATGATGGCCATATTCTCCGACATGGTAGAGGACTTCCTTGAGACTTTTATGGATGATTTTTCCGTCTTTGGAGATGATTTTGAGAGTTGTTTAGGCAATTTACAAAAGGTACTTGAAAGATGTGAAAAAGAAAACTTGGTCTTAAATTGGGAAAATGTCACTTTATGGTGGATGAGGGGATAGTCCTTGGCCATAAGATTAGCTGTCGTGGGATAGAAGTCGACAGGGCTAAAATAGAAGTGATTGAAAAGCTGCCGCCGCCGACCACAGTCAAGGGCATTATGAGTTTTTTAGGGCATGCTGGGTTTTATCGCAGATTTATTGCAAATTTCTCAAAAATCACGAAGCCCCTATGCCTTCTTTTGGAGCAGAACCGACCCTTTGACTTTAATGATGAATGTACTGAAGCATTCAAGGTTCTGAAGGAAAAATTAGTAGCAGCCCCCATAGTACAGCCACCAGACTGGACACGGCCATTTGAGATTATGTGTGATGCTAGTGACTATGCTGTCGGGGCAGCACTTGGGCAGCGCAGAGATAAGCTGTTTCATGTCATATACTATGCCAGCAAGACATTGAATGACGCCCAAGTAAACTATACCACAACAGAAAAGGAGCTGTTAGCTGTGGTGTTCTCCATTGACAAGTTTCGTTCTTACATACTTGGGATGAAAGTAATAGTACACACAGACCATTCTGCCCTTAAGTATCTGTTCACAAAGAAGGATGCCAAGCCCAGATTGATACGGTGGATCTTGCTACTACAAGAATTCGACCTTGAGATCAAGGACAAAAAGGGGACAAAAAATCAGGTAGCTGACCACTTGTCAAGGTTGGAGACGGGACAGAGTCTGCCAATAGATGAGACACACATACTGGAGACCTTCCCAGATGAGCAGCTCTTTGCTGCCACAATCGCTGCCGCAACAGCCATGGCGGCAGGTAAGTCTTCTGAACTCCCATGGTATGCTGATTTCGTTAATTTTATAGTTAGCGGAATACTTCCTACTGATCTTAATTATCAAGCCAAGAAGAGGTTCCAAAATGATGTTAAGCATTATTATTGGGACGAACCTCTTCTTTTCAAAATGTGCGCATATCAGGTTATAAGGAGGTGTGTACCACAAGAAGAGCAAGAAGACATTCTCCATCACTGCCATGCTTCACAATATGGAGGACACTTAGGAGGCAATAAAACTGCTGCCAAGGTGCTGCAGTCAAGGTTCTACTGGCCGAAACTATATAAAGATGCACAGGACTTCTACAAGAACATTCTAGAAGTCAAGATCTTCAACGTTTGGGGGATCGATTTTATGGGACCCTTTCCATCTTCATGTGGGAATCTTTACATCCTCTTAGCAGTGGACTATGTCTCCAAATGGGTAGAAGCAATCGCAACTCAAAAGAATGATGCCAAAACGGTCTAAAAGTTTCTACACAAAAACATTTTTTCTAGATTCGTCATCCCTAAGGCGATTATCAGTGATGAAGGGAGACATTTTGACAATAGGGTTATTGCTGCCGCCTTGAAGAAATATGGTGTCAAGCATAGGATCGCAACAGCATACCACCCACAGACCAATGGACAGGCTGAGATATCCAATAGGGAAGTTAAGAACATTCTTGAGAAGATGGTTAAACCAACTAGGAAAGATTGGTCTTTACTCCTCAATGATGCATTATGAGCATATAGGACAGCTTTTAAGACTCCGTTGGGCATGTCTCCATACCGATTGATTTATGGGAAAACCTGTCATCTGCCTGTCGAGATAGAGCACAAAGCATACTGGGCGTGAATATAGACTTAGACAAGGTAGGCCAGAAAAGGCTGTTAGATCTGAACGAAATTGAAGAGATACGGACAATGGCCTACGACAATGCAAGATTTTACAAGGAGAAAACAAAGAAGTGGCACGACAGGAAATTGCTGCCACATCAGTTCTACCCAGGGCAGCTTGTGTTGTTGTTTAATTCTAGGTTAAAACTCTTCCCAGGGAAGCTTAAATCTAGATGGTCTGGCCCGTTTCAAGCGGTACAAGTTTTTCCCCATGGTGCCATCACTATCCGATCATTAAAAGACGGACACCAATTCAAAGTCAACGGACAGCGCCTCAAGCATTATCAGGGGACTGAAGCCCCAGGAATACAGGAAGTGGTTACTTTAGGAGATGCCCCACAAGGCATCCCTAATTTAACCTAATTTTAATTATTTATTATTTATTATTATTAGGAAATAAGGTTTATTTTATTCGAATAATGTTTTTTTTTTCTATTTTCTGTTTTTAGGAAATAAAGGAGTCAAGAAGAAAATGAGAAGTGACCTAAGCCCACCATCAATCCATCAGCCCAACAGAGCCCATTTATTGAAGCCCGTCGTTCCAGCTACCGCGCAGACACGGATAAGATAGGTTGTCAACAGACTGACACGACAGACGCAAAAGCGTGTGGCAGACGCACAACAGACGCATAAATGCGTGTCAGACGCGTCAGACACGCCAAATCTCAACAGTCGCCCCATTATTCACGCCTGCCGTTACAGCATTAAACGGGCAGCAACTCGACCGCTATAAAACCCCGTTTTCATCTTCATTTTCCTCACTTCTGCTTATTCTTACTTGCTTTCTCCTCTCGTTTTTCTTTGTTTTCTTTACTTTCAAAACCCTTGCAACTAATATGTCTTCTAGACAGACCCGTCGCAGTGCTGCCTCAGCCTCTTCATTAGCAGCAGCATCTCCCTTCGCAACCAAGGACTTACGGGAAGAAAGGGGTTTCATCTACATCCGAAAGGCACCGAACATGGGACTCCGACCATTCATTGCGAGGGCTATAAGGGCTCAACTATGGGAGCAGTTCGCTGAACAACCGGTAGAATTAAATGACACAGTGGTGAGGGAGTTCTATGCTGCCATCGACAGCAAGACGACAACATCAGTAACCGTCCAAGGGGTAGATGTACCATTCACAGCCGATAGTATCAACCATATGTATGGCCTCTACTTTGGTCCCAACGACGATGCCCATCAGCAATTCTTGGACACCCTCGACTCTGCTACCTACGGTGATGTCATGGCAGAGGTGACAGAAGAAGGGACGGAGTGGACTACGAGCAAGAAAAACCCCAACTCCGTAAAAAGGGGGCAGCTGCTCCCAGAAGCAAAGCTATGGAACACTTTCATCAAGAAGCGTATCCTGCCGTCTTCCCATCACACGACGGTGAACCAGCAGAGGCTCGCCCTCATTCATTCGATCATGCACGACCGACCTATCAACGTGGGCCGTTATATGAGGGAAAGCGTCTTGGATTGCACTTATCGAACAACCTCCCGCCTCTGCTTACCATTCATGATCACCTCCCTCTACCGCTGCTTTGCTGTCCCGGAGGCACCCACCGATAAACTGGTCCAAGGACGAGGCTGGACCGATAACAACATTACCAACCTCATGGAGCTGATAGTCACAACACCTATTTCCTCCTTAAACCCGGCTGCCTCCCCAGCAGAATCATCCGAGGAGCCTGCCACTGAACCTGCCCCTGAACCTGCCGCAGCAGCCGCCCAGACAGACCAATCCGCCCAAATCCTAGCCGCCATACAGTGGGTGGAAGACAGACAGATGGGGCTAATGACATTCATCCGGGATTTTGCCAATGCAACGGTAAATTTCATTACCAATACTTTAAACTATCCCGATGTTGTTTTCCCCACTTTCCCTGCCCACTATTTCCACATCCCAACCCCTGTCCACACACCTACACCACCTGCCTCCCCACACACCCATTCTACTACTTCCACCCCATCACCTGCCCCCAACGGCAGCTAGGAGTCCTCAGGCCGACAGCCCCGCACGTGGAACGAAACAACCGGCCTCAGATGACAGCGAGGCGGAACCTCCGATTAGGAGGAATCTAGAGAAGGAATTCACGTCTGTCAAGAGGTAGAAACACATGGCCGACAGACAGCTAATGCCCAAGGCCAGCACCACCAACAGCAGCACTTGGGATAGCGGCATCAGCTCAGACATCCGGGTCGTAGAGCAACCTGCCCAGCCTCCCCCACAGCCCAGACGCTGCCGCCAGATCCGTTTCAGCAGCAGCAGTGAAGACAGCGATTAAAATCTAAGTCTTTTATTTTTCTTTTCTTGCTGCATGCTTATCTATATTTTGTGATGTACCTGCCTTCATTTTATCTGTCATATTGCATTGAGGGCAATGCAACCCTCGAGTTTGGGGGTGGCAACCCTCCATAGTAATGGAGTCTTAGTACATCTTTAATTAATTGTTGTGTCTTTTATTTAATTAAGTTAAAAAAATCAGAAAAGACTAAAACTGTTGGCTTAAAACTGTGAAGTAAACTTACCTGTCATGACAGCTCTGTCGTGGCAGCATCTTTAGGACAGTTTGAGGAGAAGTTTAGAGCCTTTCTATAGTTCTGAAAACTTAAACACCATTGTGACTGTTATATTGCTTAGATTTCTTTTAGCCAAACTAGAATAGGATGCTTAGTACTTGAATAGCCCATAGAGGTGCCTAACACTGGCTCTAGGAAAGAAGTTTAGCAAAAGAAACTCAAAAACCTAGAGGTGCCCGAAACCGGCTCTAGGAAGTTAACTAGAGGTGCCCAAAACTGGCTCTAGTAAAAACTCAGCTTGAAAATAAAAGAAAAGAAGCATGAAAATGTGTCTTCAAAAATAAACTATGGCGTAAAAATTTGAGTTAAAAAGTTGAATATTCTAGTGAAACTAAGAGAATCTTAGCATATAACTTTTCACAAGCATGCACACACTGCACGAGGACTATAGGGAGATTCCGGACAGATCCTAATCTTTCCGACAGGTTGCTGCCGCCACAGAGAATGAGCGACGGGTAAGGGACAGTTCACTGTTTGAAAGCCAACACAAAAAAATTATATTTATTCATTTTTCTTTTAGGTCTTAATTGCTTGAGGGCAAGCAAAAACTTGAGTTTCGGGGTGTGTTGAGTGTGTAAAAGTTCTATTATTTTCACCCTTTTTAACCCATATTTCTGCTACATTCAAGCATCATTGCATTGCATTTAGGTCAGTTTACAGTAAAACATCACAAATATATTAAAGGCACATATTCTACTAAAAGATGGTTGATTTTACAGGTTGCTGCCATAGTTGACGAAGAAGGAGGGCGCAGGGCAGGGAAGCAGAAGAGCTGAACTAGACAACCAGACGATGAGGACGAAGCTGCCATGGATCTGTCGTGACAGCAAGGTGACAGCAACCTTATGAAGAGGAAAAGTAAAGTGGACCTCGATAGACAGAGAAAAATCTGCTCGTCTATCGTGTGAAAACCAAATAATTTTCCAAGCCCCGGATCAAAAGATATGTCAAGCCAAAGCTCAAGGAGAGGAAATCCCAAGAAACAAGGATGGCGGCTGAAAAGTAGGATACTTGGAGATTAAGTCTTTATTAGAATCTTACTTTTAATTAAAGTTGTAATCCTTGTTAACTTAGAATACTTGAGCCCAAAGCTTATATAAGGGCATAGATTTTAACCTAGGAGGAATGATACCCTATAAACGATAACCTAAACCCCTCCGCCGTTTACCCGCCGTCGACATGTTCTAAAAACCCCCTAGGGCCACGGGTTGTTTTGTAAAGTAGTTGCAAGGGTTGTTTTGTTTTAGGATTTTCCAAGTTCAATAAAATAAACTCCAAGTTCTCTTATTTTGGTTTTAATATCTTGCAAGAGCATCGGGAGAGCATTGTGAGGTTATCTATTTACTTAGCATCGGGAGAGTTAAGTATACGAAAGAAATAAGAGCAAGTTCTCTAGTTTATAGTTGAACTATCTCGTGCCTAGGGATAGGGCGAGGTTAAGTGGCTAAAGAAGAATTCATACACATCGGTGTTCATCCTTCGATTCACGCCGGGAGGTATCATCAAAGACTTGATCATCGACAGACTTGGACCTAGGGATAGGCCAAGGCAGATCTGGGATTCTTGCCAAACTTGGAGTACGGAGTTGGTGTGTTCGCTGCCGCGACAGCTAACGGACAGCCGCCACGACAGGTGCTGTCGGCGACAGGCGCGACGACAAAACTGGTTTTCCTAAGCACTGCAATACTTGCACTACTGAGCAATTCAATACCAGCCCATTCTCTCTATCTTGATATTCCAACTCTTTTATTTACGTTTTTCTTTATTATTCTCGTGACAACTTTCTAAACTATTTCTTTTACTTTCGTGCAGTAAACTAAGGTGAAGCTATTAGCCCAATCCCTGTGGAGACGATATCCGATACTTCGTATTGCTTTACTACTTGCGTCGTGTACACTTGCACTGCAATTGCGATAGACTATTTTACACGCAACAAATGTGAAATTCTTATCGAATGTGATTTCGGTTTTGGAAGAAAACTGTATGATGATGTTGGGTTGTGATGCTTACCTTGCCTATATGATGAATCCTGGCACCAAGGATGTGCGTGTGCAGGATATCTGAACCGTTTGCGATTTTCCGGGTGTCTTTCCGGAAGAATTGACTGGGATGCCACCAAACACGGAAGTTTATTTTGGTATCGAGTTGTACAAAAATATGACTCCGGTGTCCATTGCTCCTTATCGCATGGCACCTAAAGAGCTAAAAGAGTTAAAAACGCAACTGCAGGAGTTGTTGGATCGAGGGTTCATCCGACCGAGTGTGTCACCTTGGGGTGTACCAGTTTTGTTTGTAAAGAAGAAAGATGGGACAATGCGCATGTCATTAGATTAGCGGCAACAAAACAAGTTGACGATCAAGAATAAGTATCCCCTACCTAGGATTGATGATCTCTTTGATCAGTTCCGGGGAGCCTCAGTGTTTTCTAAGATAGACTTGAGGTCAAGATATTACCAACTGAAGGTGAAGGATGTGGACGTACCTAAGATAGCTTTTTAGACAAGGTATGGGCATTACAAGTTCTCAGTGATGTCGTTTGGTTTGACCAACGCGCCTACTGGTTTCATGGACATGATGAATCGTGTATTCCATGAATTATCGGACCAGTTTGAGGTGGTGTTCATCGATGATATCCTTGTGTACTCTCGTACCGAGGAGGATCATGATAGACACTTGAGAATCATTTTGCAAGCGTTGTTGGAAAACTAGTTGTACGCCATGCCAAGTAAGTGTGAATTTTGGCTTAAGAAGGTGATCTTCCTTTGACATGTTGTGTCAGCTGAGGGTATTCGCATTGATCCGCACAAAGTAGAGGTTGTGATGAGTTGTAAGGTGCCTATGTCGGTAACAGAGGTATGAGGTTTCCTTGGTCTAGCTGGGTAATATCGTAGGTTTGTCGAGGGTTTCTCGAAGATAGCTGCACCTTTGACCAAGTCGTTGCAGAACAATGCTCGTTCTAAGAGGACAGATGCGAGGCAGCAAGCTTTTGAGAGGTTGAAAGCAGCTTTGAGGCAAGCTCCTGTTCTGAATCAGCCTAAGTCCGGTAAGGAGTTTGTGGTCTTTAGTGATGCGTCCATTGTAGGTTTGGGTTGCGTGTTGATGCGGGACGGTAAGGTAGTAGCTTATGCATCTGGACAATTGAAGGTGCATGAGTGTAACTACCCTACTCATGATCTTGATCTTGCGGCTGTTGTGTTTACTTTGAAGATCTTGAGGCATTACATGTACGGTGAGAAGTGTGTTATGTTCATGGATTATAAGAGTTTGAGGTATCTCATGTCTCAAAAGGAGTTGAACCTTAGGCAACGTCGTTGGGTGGAATTGCTTAAAGATTAAGATCTGACGATCGACTACCACCCGGACAAGGCTAATGTTGTAGCCGATGCTTTGAGCAGGAAAGTGGTCGTGGAGTTGAGAGTGATGTTTGCTCGCTTGAGCATATCGCGTGATGGTGGTCTTATTGCGGAAATCCAAGTGAAGCCATCTTTGATTCAGTTGATCAAAGATAAGTAGTTTCTTGACGATTCCCTTATTTCGCATGTTCAGGACATTGCGGAGGGTAGACCTTCAGTTTTCAGTTTTAATGATGACGGTGTTTTGTGCTTTGGAAGTCGAATAGTGGTTCCAGATGATGTTGAGTTGAGGCGTACTATTTTAACTGAAGCTCATAGTAGTCCTTTTGCTATGCATCCTGGTAGTACAAAGATGTATTGTGATTTGAAAGATGGGTACTACTAGGTGGGATTGAAAAAGGATGTGGTTGAATTCATTAGTAAGTGCATGTTGTGCCAATGAGTGAAGGCTGAACATCAGGTTCTTTCTGGGTTGTTGCAACCTTTGAGACTTACGAACTGTACACATTTCCTTCATGTTCATAGTATGTATACCCTGGATAAGTTGGTTGAGCTGTACATTGTTGAGATTGTGCGGTTGCACGGTGTGCCGAAGTCCATTATGTCGGATAGGGATCCAAGGTTTACATTGCGATTTTGGGAATGTTTGCATCAAACCTTGGGTACACGGTTGAATTTCAGTATTTCATATCATCCTCAGACGGATGGACAGTCAAAACGTGTGATCCAAGTGCTTAAGGACATGTTGAGATGTTGCGTGATAGATTTTAGGGTTCTTGGGAGAAGCACTTGCCTTTGGTTGAGTTTGAGTATAATAATAGTTACCATGAAATATTCAAATGGATCCATAAGAGGCTTTGTATGGTAAAATGTGTAGAACCCCTTTATGTTTGGCAGAAGCTGGAAAAAAGTTGATTTTGATTCCAGCCATGTTAAAGGGAACCACCGAGAAGGTGAAGCTCATTTGTGAGCGTTTGAAGGCAGCATCAGATAGGAAAAAGTCTTACACGGACCTGAAGCGTAAGGAGATTGAGTTCGCAGTTGGGGAACATGTGTTTTTGAAAGTATCGCCTTGGAATAAGGTGATGAGATTTGGGGATAAGGGTAAGCTTAGCCCAAGGTTCATTGGACCTTACGAGGTTGTGGAGTGAATCGGTCCTGTGGCATATCGGTTGAGATTGCCTTCAGAGCTGGAAAAGATACATGATGTTTTCCATGTCTCTATGTTGCGGAAGTATAGATCGGATCCTTCACATGTGATGCATGTTGAGGAGATAGAGTTGAATATGGATCTGTCTTATGATGAAGAACGAGTGAGGGTTCTGGATGTGAGCAGTAAAGTTCTTCGTGGCAAGATGATAGAGCTTGTGAAGGTGTTGTGGCGACATCGAGGAGTTGAGAAGGTCACGTGGGAAAACAAGGTGAACATGCTGAAGAAGTTTCGCCACCTTTTTCCTTCAGGTAAAATTTTGAGGATGAAATTTCCTAAGTGGGGAAGAGTTGTAACGCCTTGGTTTTGGGCCAAGATGTTTTAGACATCGGACCGGACCAGTCGAGAACGGTTCGAATCGCGTAAGGTGATTTAAGGAAATCAAAGATCGTGATAGGATAAAAATGTATAAAAATTGCTAAAATTCTCTAAAAATATGTTTAAGAGGTTGGTCAAATCAATTTTACAAAGAGTTTCGAAAGTGGTCCATTTTGAGTAGTGACCAAATTGTAAAGTTTCAAAACTGTGGAAAATGTGATTTTTAAAGGAGAAGCCAAAATCTTAGAATCTTTAGGGGGCTTTATGGATATTTAGCCTTTTTTAATATGACATGTGTTTAAAATGGTTTTAATTAAATAGATTTTATTAGCTGTTATTTAATTTAATTAACTAGGAGGTTAATTGGTAAGATTTCATCACATATCTACCATTCTCTTCTCATTTTCATCCAAACACAATTTTAATTCATTTGTCTCCAGAATTCTTTTCTTCCAAACACTCTCTCAATATTTCCTAAAAAAAATTCAAGAATCCTTTCAAGTTCTTCAAGATTTTTCTAAGGAAAACTTCTCATTCATTGAGCAAAGTAAGGATTGGAGGTAAATCTCGTTCTCAACCTCTAATCAAAGTTCTTTAATGAAATTCTCAAGATCTTTGGCTTCTAATTAATGTTTTTGGTTGAGTTTTCATTATAGTTTTGATTTGAGATCAAATCCTGTAAAAATATGGTTGAAATCTTGATTTTCCAATTCGTTTTGTTAAGCTCTATTTTAGATTGATTTTAATTGAGTCTTAAGTTGGTTATTATGTTGAAATGAGGTTTTGATAACATAGATCCCGAAATCCTTGAGATCCTTGAATTTCTTGATAGTTTTAATGGAGTTTTTGAGGTGAAATGGTGGAATCACACTTGTTGGATGTATAAGGATGGGTTAGGTTGTTTATTAGATGTGTTTTGATGTTTATAATTGATTGGGAGTGATGTATGATGGCTGGGCTTGGTTTAGAAAGCAATCGATATAGTTTTCGGTTGTTTCAGATGGGTAAATTGGTGTAGTTTGGGTGAGCAACGAGTTTGTGATTAGTTGTTGGTGTTGAAATGCATTTTAATGTATTTAGATCTCTATTTTGATGATGTGAAAATAGGGGATCTTGATCCGGGAGCAAAAGAGGCGGTGTTGGAGGCTCAGGAAGAGATTTTCGTGTCGACAAGCGAGGCTTCGTGTATCGATGAGTGGAAATGGATTTTCCATCTTTGTAACGCTTTGAGCGTGGTCTTGGGAGCTTAGTGTAAGTTTGAAACACTTAGCTAAGCTCAAGAGTAAGTGATTCGAAAGTCTCTCTCGGAAATGTGCTCAGTTTTGAAGGAAATGCACTTGAGTTAAATATGATTTTGATTACTCTTTTAAAGCATGTTAGAAGCATGAATAATGCTAGATTTTAATGTCATTGTGTTAAGGATGCACTAGATAGGTGAACCTTGGTTTTATGTGATAAATGCATATGATGTTAAGCATGTTTATGCTTTTGGAAATGGAATTGTATTAATGCTTGTAAAAGAGTAGATTATTGATGTTAATGATTACATTGGCAAGTGATGAAAGTGGTTTTTGGTTACTTTTAATTGGATATAGTTAGCCAGCTATAGTATTGGGTGCACCGTGAATAAAGTCGCCTTGGATGTCGAGGGGTTGTGATTGTGCCGTGATCTCCATCCATGTACCCTAACGATTGAGGCTAAGATCACAACAATGAATAGTTTAATCTCGTGTGTGAATCTTGTGGTATGTGTCTTGTACTCTCGTTAGTGGAATTATACAACTACCGATGAGTGATGTTGAGGGGTTGTGATTGTGCAATTAATCTCCATCACGGGTATTGAGGGGTTGTGATTGTGTGCAATTAATATCCATCACGGGTGTTGAGGGGTTGTGATTGTGACATGTATATCCACCTTGTGTAGTCCGGTAGTATATATGAAGCGTGTGGGACAACGTTTGTAATACGTGTATCCAATTGTGTCATTTGAGTTGGTTTTGGTATGGTTTGAGAATTGATCACTTGTAAGCCAATATAATGTTTTTGACTAATGTTTTAAGCATGAGATGCTTGTAATTTATGCTAGAATGCATGTGAAGCTTGGTAAAGCAAGAGAAAAGGTTTATTTGTTGTTTTTAAGTGATGCATACGTGCATGTGTTTTAAAAAGTGCATTGACGCCTAGAGAGCGCATGTTTTAAGTAAAGGCATGTGCTGATAAATGGTGTTTTGACGGGTGTGTGAAATGCATTGATGAATGTTCTTTTAGCGAACCTCACTAAGCTTTGTGCTTACGCTCATTTGTTTCACCAATGCAGAGAATTAGGCTTTTGGGCAGCAAGTAAGCAAGGGGAATCCAAGCACTTTGGTCTAGCAAAGTATGTGGTTTTACTTTGGTGTTTGAAGATGTTATTAATTACATTGAGCATGTTTGGTTGCTTATATTTGGGTTGTAAATGGCATTTGAGGATTATTTTTGTTTGAATGTTGATTTTAGCTTTGTATGGCTTTGGAACACTAGGGAGCGTGCCTATAGATCTAATTCTTGCTTGAATGATGCTATGTTTTAACTTATGTTTCATAATGTTGATCTTTGATGCTTATACATGTTGTATGTATGTTGTGGCATGAATTGGAAAGTTTTCAGATGTGGAAAGATGTTTAAAACCAGCAAAATCTGCTATCGCAGGACATGACGTTTTGGAACGCCCTCATCCATATCGAAATGAAGGCTTGTATTGGCCAGGGGGTTTCGGAACAGGTTTGATCGTTCTGGAACATTTTGCTACTGTGAAGCCTGGTTCCGAAACTGGTTTCAGAACGCACCAGTGTTTCGAAACGGTCAGCGTTGTTTCAAAACATCCGTTTCGATACAGGGTACAGTGTTCCAAAACATGTGGCTGTTGGAGTTGAATTTAAATTGTTTTAGGTTTCTGTATTCTTACGTTTTGGTCCATGAGTGTTGAATGCTTAATTAAAGGAGTTTAGATGATTCGTTTAAGATGAAATTTGACATGCTGAATTATTGTATGTTTAATTTTGTATCGGTAACCTTAAAACTTGGTTAGACCTTAAAATTATGGAAATTTACATATTAGTCCCTAAAACACGTTTGTATGCAATCGAACCTCTAAATGAGCTCTTTTCGTTGTGTCGCTTCCGCTAAAATGATTTGCTATTCACATAGGTTAATAATGTGCATCTAGAAAAGTTAAAAAGAAAAAGGGTCATTAATCAAGGTTGACTTTCACGAGTTGACTTTGGTTTTCCTCGTGTAATCTTCTTAGTTCGGGTCAGGCGTCTAGGTCGGGCTAAGGGGGTTACAGTCTTTTTAGTCATCATACTTTTGTTCTAGGTTGTTATTTTGTTTTTATCCCATGTTAGAACTAACCCCATGGTTGTAGGTGGCACGCTAAGGCTTTATTTAAGGAGACAATCTCTTTCTTATTAGGGTTAGGGTTTTGTCTCTATCACAATATGGAAAGGGAAAAAAGGGCCAAACCTTTTAGAAAGTTAAAGGGGTAGCATTAAAAAGACAAAAGGGAGGGATTTTTTTTCCTTTTTAATTTTCAAACCCTATCTCATTATAAACCTACACATTCTCTCTCCACCTTTTTACATTTTCATTAAATACCCACCCTCTCTCTCCTCTTACACAAGCAGCCATAAATGGCAGCTATCTTCTTCCCTTCATCTTCTTCTTTCCTTACGCCACCTACACCAAAATGTCCATTAAGGCGGAAAACACCTCCCTATAGTTCACAAAAATTTACCTAAAATCCCTCACAAATTTTTGCTCTACCCTTAGCATCTATGGTTCTCTGCAAGAATGTCATTGCTGAAGAAGGCTTTAAGTTCTTTACTGAGGGGGAAGAAGATTTTGATAGGTAGGTCATGGACATTATCACCGCACACAGCTGCGAGACCTTTTTGAAGCACCCAGGCGACATCTCGGTGCCCCTGGTTCAAGAATTCTTTGCCCTTCTGGCAAGACCTACCTAGTTAGGTGTGTATGTGAGAGGGGAGCAAATAAAGTTCACCTCCGCGACTATCAAGTTTTTTGGGCTGAAGAACGTTGTAGACCAACATATCTCATTCGCTGCTAGTGTCGATGCCCAAACATACGAGGAAGTCATGGAGGACTTGTGATTTGTTGGGACGGAGTTGAACCAAACCACTAGGTCTGTGGAGCGAACCCACCTCATGCCCGAAGCCAAGGTTTGGAACCACTATTTGAAGACCGGCCTCATTCCTACCTCCCACTCGCCAAATGTGCATATCACCAGGCTGCTACTCCTACATACCATTCTCAACAGCCGGACCATAGATGTAGGCAAACTCATTGTTGATGAAGTCTACTTCTTCCTGAAGAGGATGTCGAGCCCTCCGATTTTTCTAAATGTCATCATGGCCCTTTGCCACAAGAAACAAGTGTTTAAAGATCCTAATAGAGATGAGATAGAAAAGGGAAAGAATCCTCTAACCCCGGACCAAATCCCTAGCCTCTGAGGATTCAATTAAGATGCCCCGGCATAGACTATAGAAGGATAAGCCAAATCATTTGATGACTTAAGAGTTCCATCCTTGGTGGCCACAACCAAGCGCCTGCACTCAGACATGGAAGAGATGCGCAACAACTTGATAACTTTCTTTAGGTATGTAACCCCCTCGACCCAGCCAGGCCGATAGACAGAACCGAACGGATCACACAGGGAAATATTGAAGTAAACCGAGAAAGTTTTCCTCAATAAACGACCAGTTTTTTATCTCGTCTAGATGCAACTTACGTCCTATGTGTATGTACACATGCAGCGGATAAAACATCAACACAAACACATGTAAATTAAAATCGATTAAGGTTTATGGACCATTTTGTAAATTTGATAAATTTTTGGGCTTTTCCAAATTCAAGTTACCGATCTTTAATTAGATTAGTTACATGCTTCTCGGTGAAATCTCAGCTCAAAACAACCCTTACAACCCATCTAATCGTATACAAGGCATACATGGATCAAAACATAAGAAAACAGAACATTCAAGAGATTTTAACCAAATTAACGACCCGTGTATCGTTACCCCTAGGGAGGGTATCGATATGCCCTCGATGGTCAAACTTACCACGCTTTGCATAACCAGACTGTATCGGTACAGTGAGGTACCGTATCGGTACACCCTTGTCCAGTGACTAAAGAGGGTATCGATACAACCACATGTACCGGAACGCGCCTCACAATCAAGGAGGCCGTATCGATATACTCTGAGGTGTATCGATACACTTCAGTCTGCAAAAGCCCAAAATGATATTTTTGAACCTCAACGACCAATTCCGACCATTCCAACATATAATTAGACATGCTTGCACTCAAGTAGACATCATCACTCAAAAGTACAAGACAAGGAAGTCATCAAAACATCTTCATCATCAATTTCAAGTTCTAGAGGCATGCTTCCTAAGAGTTGAAAACACCAAAGGACCATAAGTCCAAATTCAAGCACAAATCAAGTTTAGAGGCCATTTACAAGTCCAAATATACATCTCAAACTTGCACAAATCCAAAAAATACCAAACTAACAACAATCAATGCATTGGACACCCTCATTGCCCTTATTACATTAGTTCAAAAGCACAACATAATTTTAGCAAATGTCTTCGTAAGATTCCTCAAAGATGTTGCCTCCAAAAGCCTAATTATCTGCATTGATGACCAAAGAGAGCATAAGCATGCAAGCTTAGTGAGGATTGCTTAAAGCACACACAATATCAGCGCTCAAAACCATTTTTCATTCTTTCGAAACCATTATGCCTTTCTTTAAAAAACATGCACTTTTTAATCAATCTCATTGTATTAAACATCATGATCATGATTCATATAAATTCGGAAATTAAACCATTGTTACTCATATTCCAAGCTTTCCAAGCATAAACACCGTTATTGCTAAGCTTAAACCAAAACATGCATCTTTCAAAATATGTATTAACATCATTATCCACAATAGCTCATTTTATTATACTGGCTCACAAGTGATTAACATCAATCTCAAAAACATATATCGGATACACGGATTACCAAGGATTGTCCCATACCCTTCATACACTCTACCGACATTTCAAGGCTCACATATGAGAGTGACCCTCCATTGTTGTGACACACGTGGTGTAGTATTTGGTACAATCACAACCCCTCAACACACTCATTGCTAGATGTATAACCCACTAACGAGGGACGAGACACACACAAGGTTCGCACTCGATAGCTACCCTCAATCGTTGCAACCTTAAACAATCCTCAATCATTAGGGTACTTGGATGGAGTATTTGGAACAATCACAACCCCTCAACATCCAAGGAGACTTGTTTATAGTGCACTCAATCCTATAGTCAGATAACTATATCCGATTACATTTATAAAACACTTTATTCAACATCAGTTGCCAATATAATCCATATCTCATGCACACCTCATTGTTTTTACAAAGCATTCATGATAAGCCATAAACAAGCATTAAACCATGCTTAAAACCTCATGCATCAACACATGCATACAAGGACAACTTACCTAATGCATCCTTAAACCACATGGCATCATCATACACAACTTATATACTAAAAAACATGCTTTAAAATAGTAGGTGAATGCAATTAAAATAAAGTGCAACCAAAGGCTCAAAACTATCATAACCAAGGGAGAAATTTTGATTTACTTACTTCCAAACTTAATAAAACGTTTCAAGCTCTTATTAAGTTCCCAAAACATTTTCTAAAACGTTTCCCCGCTGGAAAACCAAATTCCAGTCACCGACTCACGAAACCACGCTTGCCGACGCGACTATTAATGTTCTAAAGCCCCCAAAAACATTTCGTTTGTTTCTGGATTACTATCCCCTATTTTCAACACAACAAAACTGAGTTTCAATGCATTAAAATGCATCCAAAACTCCAACACACACAAGAAATCTCGCAGTCTTGCTCTAAAGCATCAAAACACCATATTAATCAACCGAAAACTCAATCGATTGACCTCTAACCTCAGCCCAGCCATTACCCAACTCATCCAACATATTTTAGGCATTAATCAATACCCAAAACTGTCCTTATACCACCAGCAAACTCAAATTCCTCGAAAACACCTCAAAAACTCACCCAAAAGCACCTCAAAAACTAAGGATCTCAAAGATTTCAGGATCTATATGATTAAGACTCCACTTCAACACCAAAAACCTATCAGAACTCATTTAGAAACAATCTTAAACCAGCCATTTAAATCAAACTCCGAAAATCACCTTAAAATCTATTTTTCAATCAAGATTTCAAGAGTTTAATAATCTAACAACAAAACCTCAATCAAAATTAGTATTAAAGAGTCAAATATCTTTGGAATTTCATTAAAGAACCTAGATTGCAGGTTTAGCACGAAAATTACCTCCAATACTTGCTTCTCCTCTAATTTGGGAAGATTTGCTTGAAGAAACTTGAAGGAAAATGGAAGAAATCAATAAGGATATGATAGAAACCGAAAGAGGATTTGAGAGAAAAGAATTTCTAGAAAATTGAGAGAAAAGGAAGGTTGTTTGGCTGAAGTAAAAGTGAGAAATCAAAAGCTCGTCAAAAATTTTATTAACTGATTAACTAACTTTCCTTTAATTAATTAAAACCTTTTTAATTATTTAATAAACATTTCAAAAACATGCCAAATTAGGGAAAGGCATAATTGCCAAGTAGCTCCCTAAAGATTCTAAGATTTTTTACTCTTCATGAAAAACAAATTTTTCCAACTTTTAAATCTTTACATTTTTGTCACTGCCCAAAAAGTACACTTTAGAAAACTCGTTTTGTCAAATTGATTTGACCAACCTCTTAAACGCCATTTTCGAGGATTTTAGGATTTTTTATCATGTTTTTATCCTATCCCGAACCTTGATTTCCCTAAACCACCTTTTAAATTGTTCGAACAACCTACATCTGTTCCATCGGCACAACCCGACTCACCAAAACATCTAAGCCCAAAATCGGGGCATTACAACTCTCCCCCACTTAGGAAATTTCATCCTCGAAATTTTACCTGAAGGATAAAGATGTGGGAATTGCCTCAACATGTCCGCCCTGCTTTCCCACGTGGCCTTCTCAACTCCCCGATGTCGCCAAAACACCTTCAAAAGCTCAATCATCTTGCCACGAAAAACTTTGCTACTCATTTCCAGAATCTTCACTGGTTCCTCATCATAGGACAGATTCGGATTAAACTCTATTTCTTCAACTAGCATCACATTCGAATGATCCAATCTATATTTCCGCTACATAGATATATAAAACATATTATGAATCTTTTCCAACTCGGGAGGCAATCTCAACCGATAAGTCACAGGACCAATCCACTCCACAACCTCATAAGGTCCAATAAATCTTGGACTAAGCTTTTCCTTATGTCAGAACCTCATCATCTTCTTCCGAGGCGATACCTTAAAGAACATGTGATCTCCAATCGCAAACTCAATCTCTTTACACTATAAATCCGCGTAAGACTTTTGGCGATCCGATGCAGCATTTACCCACTCACATATGAGCTTTACCTTTTCAGTTGTTCCCTTTAGCATATCCGGAAAGGAAAGCAACTTTTGCCCTGCCCCAGGCCAACATAGAGGCGTTCTACACTTCCTCCCATACAAGGCCTCATATGGTGCCATCTGTATACTTACCTGAAAACTGTTGTTATAAGTAAACTTGTTACTTGCATTCCTACATCTAGCATCTCAACAGGAATATCAAGCAAATGTGCATGCTCACTCAAGATGTATGAATGTGTAGACCCAGAATCAATCAATGCTAACAATGACAATGATTGCAAAGTGAAGGTACCTGCAATCACATCGGTGTCGTTGCGTCCATCACGATGTGCATACACCCTCGCGGGACCACCTCCCTATGGCTGGATGGCAACTAGATGGGCCACACATCTATGGCCATCCTCTCTCCTCTGAAACTTGCCACGGCCGCATTCACGTCCTCTCTGTTGTGCAACAACTAGTGCACGACCCTGACCACCTCCCGCTAATAGGGGACACTCACGCCTCATATGGTCAGCGGACCCATAGCTTCAACATGAATTAGCTCCAACCACAAGAGCTTAGACCTCACGAGCCGTACGGGGGCAATCCCTTCTGAAATGCTCCAGTGAACCACACATCTAACATGTGTTCTACTCAACCCTCTGTTTATTTCCCTGAACCGGTTTACCACGCCCAAAGTTACCACGTTTAGCCGCAAACTGAAACCTACGGTTCAGGTTCCTCTTACTCTTCCCACCACTAGGGCCAGCATCAACAACTCTCTTTCCCAAACAAGAACCACCCCACACGAGGTCAGTTCCAAGCTCTACTTTATATCTTTGGCTCTAGTCACGAGCACATCAAAATCCGTATAATCAGTGACTAGCATGTACGTCTTCACGTCTTGCACCAGGCCATAGCGAAAACGATCGCATATGTGTCTATCACTCGGCACCAACTCCAGAGCATATTGGCTCAGCCGTACGAACTGGACCTCATACTCAGCTATGATCATCTTTCCCTGGACCAAAGACATAAATTATCTCTTATTGTCATCCAAGTATCTTACCCCAAGATACTTTCTCTTAAAAGCAGACCGAAAGAATGTCTAATCTACCTCTTCCGGCTCCAATGCTGCAGTCGTAGTCGTCCACCATGTATATGCATCACCGTGCAACAAAGATACTGTGCAGCCCAGCTTTCGTTCATCATTGTACCCCATCTGATCCAATATCTGGATCGTACTGACCAGCCATGCCTCAAACGCCTCGGGAGATAATCCGTGAAATTCTACTCCTCCCAAACTCCTCAGTCGCTCCAGTGGCAACCCCACTTGCCCAGCAATAGGAGCCTGAACATGCACTCCAGCAACAACAGCCTGGAATACTCTCGTCATCGCCTTCACTAAAGGCGTCCAATCTCCAATCCCCGAACTTGCTTGTCCTTGTTGTTCCTGCTCCCCACCCCCATGTGGTGGTGGCGGAGGAGGAGGTAAGTTTCCACCAGGCAAAACTTCATTCTCTTGGCCATGATGCCCCTCAGCAGGAGCTATCGCTCCAGAACATAACTCACGTCTCGGTCCCATTGTGCTAGTTAACATTAAAACATGAACGTAAACCAAACAAATGATCAGGCCAGCTCTTAACAAGGATCCCAAGACTTTCAAAACCAATTTAAAACATTTCACTAGGTAATAAGGCAATGGGTA
Organism: Hibiscus tridactylites; assembly: GCA_958450335.1. NCBI lineage: Eukaryota > Viridiplantae > Streptophyta > Magnoliopsida > Malvales > Malvaceae > Hibiscus > Hibiscus tridactylites. The sequence goes on along the minus strand of OY288278.1, from coordinate 17,696,422 downwards.
TCCCAATTTTCCCCCAGCATAGCATAAAGCATACTACATGCATACTTCAACCATCATATGACTCAAGCATCAAGGTTCAACTCAATCATCATCGTAGAACAATTCACATCCATATTCATTCATCATGTACAGCATCACTATCACACATTCAACTTAAGCATGCTTGAACATTCACCAAACAAAGCAAATAAAATATCACCAAAACACATATCCACATCGCAAATCACCTACAAACAACTTACCATCATCCCAACCTTTCGAAACCTGGCTCTGATACCACCAAATGTAACCCCTCGACCCGACCTCGCTGATAGTCCGAACTAAACGAGTCACACGGGGAAATATTGAAGTCAACTGGGAAATTTTACCTCAAAAAGCAACCTTTTTTATCGTTACTAGATGCAACTTAGGTTCCTATGTGTACGTACGTAAGTAGCGGATAAAACATCAACACAAACACATGTTAATTAAAGTTGATTAAGGTTTAGGGACCATTTTGTAAATTTGATAAATTTATGGGCCTTTGCTAAATTAAAGTTACCAATCATTAATTAGATTCGTTACGTGCTTCTTGATGAAATCTCATCTCAAAACAACCATTACAACCAATCTAATCATACACAAGGCATACAAGGATCAAAACATAAGAAAATAGAATATTCAAGAGAGAGGTTTAACCAAATTAACGATGTGTGTATCGGTACCCCTAGGGAGGGTATCGATACGCCCTCGATGGTCAAACTTACCAAGCTTTGCATCACCAGATAGTGTATCGGTAAACTGATGTACCGTATCGTTACGCCCTCGTCCAGTGACTAAAGAGGGTATCGATACGACACCATGTACCTGTACGCCCCTCACAATCAAGAAGGTTGTATCGATACATTCTAAGGTGTATCGATACACTTCAGTCTGCAAAAGCCCGAAATGCAGATTTTGAACCTCAACGACCAATTTCGACCAGTCCAACATATAATTAGACATGCTTGCACTCAAGTAGACATCATCACTCAAAAGTACAAGACAAGGAAGTCATCAAAACATCATCATCATCACTTCCGACTTCTAGAGGCATGCTTCCTAAAAGTTGAAAACACCAAAGGACCATAAGTCCAAATTTAAGCACAAATCAAGTTTAGAGACCATTTACAAGTCCAAATATGCATCTCAAACTTGCACAAATCCAAAAAATACCAAACTAACAACATTCAAAGCATTGGACACCCCCATTGCCCTTAATACACTAGTTCAAAAGCACAACATAATTTTAGCAAATGTCTTGGTAGGATTCCTCAAAGATGTTGCCTCCAAAAGCCTAATTATCTGCAATGTTGAACAAAGAGAGCATAAGCATGCAAGCTTAGTGAGGATTGCTCAAACAACACACAACATCAATGCTCAAAACCATTTTTCATTCTTTCGAAACTATTATGTCTTTCTTGACGAAACATGCACTTTTTAATTAATCTCATTGTATTAAGCATCATGCATCATGATTCATATAAATTCAGCAATTAAACCATTGCTACTCATATTCCAAGCTTTCCAAGCATAAACACCATTATGCTAAGCTTAAACCAAAACATGCATATTTCAAAATGTGTATTAACATCAATTTCCACAATAGCTAATTTCATTATATTGGCTCACAAGTCATAAAAAACAATCTCAAAAACATATATCAGATTCACGGATTACAAAGGGTTGTCCAACACCCTTCATACACTCTATCGGCATTTCAAGGCTCACACACGAGAGCGACCCTCCATTGTTGTGACACTCATGGTGGAATATTCGGTACAATCACAGCCCCTAAACACCACGCATCGATTGTTGTGACACAAGGTTCGCACTCGGGAGCTACCCTCAACCGTTGAGACCGTAAACAATCATCAATCGTTAGGGTACTTGGATAGAGTATTCGTTACAATCACAACCCCTTAATCCAAGGTGACTTGTTTATAGTGCACTCAATCCTATAGCCGACTAACTATATCTAATTTCATTTATAAAACACTTTATTCAACATCACTTGCCAATATAATTCATATCTCATGCATACCTCACTGTTTTTACAAATCATTCATGATAAGCCATAAACAAGCATTAAACCATGCTTAAAACCTCATGCATCAACACATGCATACAAGGACCACTTTCCTAGTGCATTCTTAAACCTCATGGCATCATCATACACAACTTATATACTCAAAAACATAATTTAAAACAGTAAGTGAATGCAATTAAAATAAAGTACAACCAAAGGCTCAAAACTAGCACAACCGAAGGAGAAATTTCGATTTACTTACTTCCGAGCTTAATAAAGCGTTTCAAGCACTTATTAAGTTCCCAAAACTTGTTCTAAAACGTTTCCACTATGGAAAACCAAATTTCACTCACCGACTCGCGAAACCACACTTGCCGATGCGGCTATCGATCTTTCGAAGCCTCCAAAAACACTTTGTTTGTTTCTGGATTACTATCGCATGTTTTTAACACATCAAAAAAGAGGTTCAATGCATTAAAATGCATCCAAAACTCTAGCATGCACAAGAAATCCCGCAGCCCTACTCTAAAACATCAAAACACCTATCTGAATCAACCGAAAACTCAATCAATTGACCTCTAACCTCAGCCCAGCCATTACCCAACTCATCCAACACATTTTAGGCATTAATCAACTTCCTAAAACCATCCTTATACCTCCAGCAACTCAAATTCCTCAAGAACACCTCAAAAACTTACCCAAAAGCACTTCAAAAACTAAGGATCTCAAGGATTTCTGGATCTATATGATTAAGACTCCACTTCAACACCAAAAACCATTCAAAACTTATTTAGAAACAATCTCAAACCATCCATTTAAACCAAACTCCGAAAATCACCTTAAAATCTATTTTTCAATCAAGTTTTCAAGAGTTTAAAAATCTAACAATAAAATCTCAATCAAAATCAGTATTAAAGAGTCAAATATCTTTGGAATTTCATTAAAGAACCTAGATTAGAGGGTTAGCATGAAAATTACCTCCAATCTTTGCTTCTCCTCTAATTTGGCAATATTTACTCGAAGAAACTTGAAGGAAATAGAAGAAATCAATAAGGAAATGATAGAAACCAAAAGAGGATTTGAAAGAAAATGAAGGGTGTTTGGTTGAAATGAAAGTGAGAAATGAAGATCTTGTCAAAAATTTTATTAACCGATTAACTAACTTTCCTTTAATTAATTAAAACCTTTTAATTATTTAATAAACATTTAAAGCACATGTCAAATTAGGGAAAAGGCATAATTGCAAAGTAGCTCCCTAAAGATTCTAAGATTTTTTACTCTTCTTGAAAAATAAATTTTTTCAACTTTTAAATCTTTACATTTTGGTCACTACCCAAAATGTACTATTTTGAAAACTCATTTTGTAAAATTGATTTGACCAATTTCTTAAACACCATTTTAGAGGATTTTAGGAATTTTTATCATATTTTTATCCTATCCCAAACCTTGATTTCCCTAAACCACCTTTTAAATAATTTGAACAACCTACACCGGTTCCACCGACCCAACTCAACTCGCCAAAACATCTAAGTCCAAAACCAGGGCGTTACAAGCTATGTCAAGGAGAGAGATGCAATGCTCAATGCTTATCTGAAGGAGATTCTCCTACATATGGAAGTGAACTTCCCCACCACCCGAGGACCCTATAGATGATCTTATCACCATCGACAGTGATGAGGAAGACATAAAGGACCATACACCTATACCATCACCTACCCCGACCCCAGATGCCACGACGAAAACCAAACGTCACCAGAAGCGCACGACATGTCGTTGTGAAATACCCCTCTTGCATGGAGTGATTCCTCCAAAACTGATGATGGTGATGACCAGACACACCAGCCGTCCCAAGAAGCCCAGAACGAAGCAGCCCCACCACCAGAAATGGATGCCTCTGACCCACCCAGTGCTTTGCTGAAGAAAAAGTGCGTCAAGCACAAGGCAACCAAAACAACAGCACCAAACTAGTACCCCCAATGATGTACCTCTACATTGCATTTAGGTTTGAATCATTTTATTTACTTTTCATGCATTGAAGACACTACATCCTTCAAGTTTGGGAGGAGTCGTGTTCGTAGTTAGTCATTTGCATTTGTAGTTAGAAATAGAATTTGGCTACGACATATTATTTAGTTTAGAGATAGTTCTATGGAAAAATTGAGGATGTCCAATGATGAATTTTTTTGTGGCTTTAGATTGATTGAATGTTTATGACTGTTAAGAATGGTGGAACTGACTTTAGGACTTGATACTTTTAGATTAAAACTTGCACGATGTATGCTTTCTATGCTTAGGATTGTTTGAGGATTTTGAGGAACTCTTGCATGCCTAAATATGAATGAACCTAATTGTAACACACCAATTTTGGGCTTAGAAGTTTAGGGTCTGAATCAGACCGGTCTGAGAGGCGGTTCGAATATAAAAGGAGATTTTAGGGAAAGCCTAGTTCGGGATGCTTTAAAATATAGAAAAATATCTAAAAATCCTCATTTCATATATATAAGAGAGTGGTGAAATCAATTTTAAAAAATTAGGTTTGGAAATACTACATTTCGGTGTAGTGACCAAAATGCGATTTTTGCAAAGTTTAGTAGTGACTGTTTTGTAAATGATTGAAACTTTGACTCTTTATGGAGCTAATTTACCCCAAAAAAATTCTCCAGATTTTTCTTTAATTTGGGTGATTTAATTAATGTTTGAATTAAATAAAAGAAAAGGAAAACTACTTTTTGGATTTTCATAACTACCTTTTCCTAATTTTCTCTCATTCCTTTTTCTCTCAAAATCTCATCATCCAAACACATTTTCTCCAGAAAAATTCACATTGATCTTCACTTCAATTGATGAGATTTCTATCATCTATTGGTTCCTAATCAATCTTGCATCAAATCCTTTTGATTTCCACATTGAATTTTCATGTAATTTGGCCCGAATCAAGGAGAAATCATCATTTAGAGGTAAGAATGTTCTTCTTCTCTAAATACTCAGTTCATTACTGAAATTCTCAAGTTTTCAATCCTTTATTAAAGTTTTATAAATGGTTTTAATGTTAGAAATTTGATTTTGGCTTAAAACTCAAGATTTGGAAGAGATCTTGAAGATCTTCATTGTAATTGATTGGGCTCTGTTTTGAGATAGTTATTTAATGTATTTTGGATGTCTAATGATGCTAGAAATGAGGTTTATCAATCTAATCCCGAATAGGTTGTATTTCCTTTGTTTTTGCTTTTGAAAATGGTGGTTTTTGAGGTGTTCTTGGTGTTCTATTATAGCTGGGGTATAAGGACGAGTTTAGGTTTATTTTGGATGTTAATTGATGTTTAGAAATGGTTAGAAGTGATGGATCTTGGCCGGGTTAAGTTTTGGAAGAGCTTGGAGGTGTTTTCGGTTGTATTTTGTAGCCGAAATGTTTGGTTTGGGTAGAGAAACGAGTTTAGGAGTGTTGGCTGAAGATTTCAATGCATGATGATGCATTAATCCTCTGTTTTTATGTGTCTAAAACAGGGGAGACATCTTCAGACACTTTTTGAGTTGATCTGGAAGCTTAATTGGCGTTTTGGCAAGCTAGCGAAATGAAATTGGTGAGCAGAGTTGGTTTTCCAGCTTGAAAAGATTATTTGGAGGTTTTGGGAGCTAAGTTTAAGTCTAAAAAACTTAGCTAAGCTCAAGAGTAAGTTTTCGGAAAAACACCCTCGAATGTGCTAGGTTATGGTTTGATGCATTGGTTATGAAATGCATGTTTAATTACTGTTTTGAAAGCATGTTTTGGCATGATTAATGCTGGTTTTGAAAGTCATGTATTGAAGGATGATCAAGGTAAGAGATCCTTGGTTTGACATGTTATTAATATTGTTATGATGCATGGAGATGCGTGATGATAAGTGGCTTTGATTAATGCTTTAAAACAGTGAATTGATTATGGTATTTGATGTATATTGGCAAGTGATGAAATGGTTTTAAAGAACTTGAATCAGATATAGTTAGCCGGCTATTGGATTGGGTGCACCGTAAGTAAAGTCACCTTGGATGTTGAGGGGTTGTGATTGTACCGTAAACTCAATCCAAGTATCGTAACAATTGAGGTAAGATCACAACGGTGGTTGTAAATTTCGTGTGTGGATCTTTTATTATGTGTCCCTTACTCTCGTTAGTTGAATTATACAACTACCGATGAGTGGTGTTGAGGGGTTGAGATTGTACCGTTAAACTCCACCACGGGTGTCACATCAATGGAGGGATTGCTCTTGAGTGTGAACCTTGTGTAGTCCGGTAGTGTGTATGAAGCGTGTGGGACAACGGTTGTAATCCGCGTATCCGATTGTGTATTGTGTTGAAATGGTTATGAACTATCACTTGAAAGTCAATATAACGTATTTGAATGTAACAAGCATGAGATGCTTGAAAAGGATGCAAGGTAGCATGAGAAAGAGATGAGCATGTGGTTTAAAAGCTTTGTTAAAAGTGTTTTCTAAAAATGCATTATTGTATTGGTTTTATTTAGAGCATGCCTCGCTAAGCATTTGTGCTTACGCTCTCTTTTACAAATAATACAGATAATTGAGGTGCTTTGGGCATCAAGGAAGCTAAGTTCATCCAAGGAAGTCCAAGTTCACGTATGGTGAAGTTTTCAAACACTATTAGTTTTGATAAAATTTGCAATGGGAACCAAAGTTTTGTTTTGGGAGATGTGTTGGACTCCCTAAGGTTGTGGCATGTTTGCCTTTGCTGGTTTGAATTGTAAATCGCCTTTAAATGCTTGTTTTGAAATTTTTTTGTCTATTGGGTTTTGATAATAAGGAGCATGCCTCTAGGCTTGTGAGATTTCTTGTTTGATGATATGAATGTGTTAGGGTGATCTAAATGTGTACCATTTATGTGTGGTGACTTGCTGGAATGATTAGAGAGTCATTAGGTTGTGTTTGATTGGGTTTATGGATGAAAAACCAGATTTTGCTGCTGAATCTGGGCAAACCGTATCAAAACACCCTCTAGTGTTTCGAAACGGGGGCCTAAAATGGCTTTCGTGTTTCGAAACGCTAAGGGATGTTTCGAAACGATTTGACTACTATAAGGCCTAGTTTCGGAACCAATCTCAGAACCAACCCGCGTATCGGAACAGTCAACGATGTTTCGATCCCCGTTTCGATACAGAGGGTGGAAGTTCCGAAACAGGTGACCGTTGGGCACTGATTTGAATGGTGCTGAAGTTTGCAAACTTTACATTTTAGTCCCGAATGTTGAAGTTGAAATTTCTTGAGTTGGAGATGTTTTTTTAAGATGAATTTTGACGGAGAAGCATGTAATATGACTAATTTCATATTTGTAACATTAAAATCAATAAAGACCCTCTAATTTACAGAAATTACATTTTGGTCCCTAAACTTATATTATATGCAATTAAGTCCCTATTTGTTATTCGATCATTGTGCCTTTCTCAAATAAGTTCTACAGGAACTCACTTAGGGTTAATGTGCATCTAGACAAGATTAAAAAGAAAAAAAGGGTTGTGAATCAAGGTTGAATTTCGGGTTGACTTTGGTTTTCCATGTGTAATCTTCGTAGTTCGGGTCAATCGTCTAGGTCGGGCTAAGGGGGTTACATTTGTTGGTATTAGAGCTTGGTTCTCGTGTAATTGGGATTAGTGATGTGGATGTTGTATGTGTAATTGCATGATGTGCCTTTTGAGTAAAAGAATGTTGTGTGCATCGTGATGCATGGTTTCAGTTGTGATGTTATGCTATGTTGGACTGTATTAGGGGATCCCATTGCCAAGTCAAAACTAATGAAAGGAACTTGTTTTCGAAAAAGAGCTTGAGTACTTGGATTACTTACATTATTGAGCCTAATTATGTTTATTGCATTTGTGTCAGTGCATTGTTTTCTTGTAAATGGGGCCACGTATAGAGATGAGAATGAATACAAGAGCTATGGCTCATAATGAAAATGAAGAGAATGCTGAGAATATTGTGGATTTGCCTCCTCTTCCTGGTAGTGGACCACCCGATGGTGAGGGTGCTGGAGCGGGTAATGCTGGTGCTGATGCTGGGGTCGCTGGACCTGAAGGTGTGCAGGGGCATGCTGCTCCTGACATGACTGTTTTGATTTAGGCTATTGCTGCAGCCTTTCAGGAAACAGTAGCTGGAGCTCATGGAGCCGCGCATCAGGATGATGCTAATATGAGATTGCCTTTGGAGCATCTTCGCAGTCTGGGAGGGACTGAGTTCAGCGGTTTGTCTCCGGAGGGATCTTAGTCTTGGTTGGAGAGTACCAAGAGGATTTTGGGGCAAATGAACTGCAATAATGTGTAGAAGTTGGACGACCACTATCTCTGGAATGGAGAGAAATGATGTAACTTGGAAGTTTTTCCTGAATGCGTTCAAGCGGAAGTATCTGGGTGTTTGATACCAAGATGAGAAGAAAAGAGAATTTATGTCTCTTGTGCAAGGCAGTATGACGGTAGCTGAGTATGAGATCCAGTTTGTCCGCCTTAGTCAGTATGCGTCTGAGCTAATCCCTGATGAGAGGAAGAGGTGTGAACATTTTCATTATGGATTGGTAGCGGATGTGAAGACTTTTATACTTGGGGCTGATTATACAGATTTTGATGTGCTTGTGTGTCGAGCGAATGACATCGAGTAGAATTTGGGTTTGTCTTCCAGAGGCGTTAGTTCTAGCTCAGGAAAAAGAGCTGTTGATCATAGTTCTGGTGGTGGACGGAACAAGAGAGGACGAGATAGGAGGTATCAGTCTACTACTAGGCGTGGTAATGGGCGACATGGTATGCCTTTTTAGGGAGATAGGTTGAGGGCTAATCAGAACACGTGCTGGACGTGTGGATCTCGTGGCCATTTAAGGCGAGATTGTCCTCGAGCAGCGAGGGAGGTTGAAGCTGATGTTGTAGCGACATGTAACTCATGTTAGAATTGTGGTTTGGCAAACCACATAAGGTTGGAGTGTCCTTTGTTGGCCGGTGGTGGTCAGGGACGTGCTCCTGGGGTAGTTGCACCTCAGAGAGGTCGTGGGTGTAGTTGAGGGAATTTCCAGAGAAAGGAGGAGGGACAGCGAGGTATTGCTCATGTGGTAGATGTTCGACATGAGGGAGGAGGACCGGCAAGAGTGTATGCTAAGCGCGAGGAGCGCAACGACACCGATGTGATCGTAGGTACTTTTGCTCTTTAGTCTTTATCCTTGCTGGCTTTGATTGATTCTGGATCTACACACTTATACATATTGCGTGAACATGCTCAAATGCTTGGTTTACCTGTTGAGTCTTGGGAAGTTGGTATGCGTGTGAATAGTTCCTTTGGTGAGACAGTTGTAACACGAAAGTTGTATAGAAGATGCCCCTTTGAAAGTTCAAAACCATGTTTTTCTTGTTGATCTCATGGAGTTGCCATTCTATGGCTTTGATGTAATCCTTGGTATGGAGTGGCTTGTTGAGCATCGAGCTGTAGTAGATTTTGAAAGTAAACGTGTTTCGCTGAAACTTGCGGATGATTACAAAGTGGTGGTGGTTGGTGGGAATGTGAAGTTTCTTGCCAATGTGGTGTCAATGTTGGAAGCAAGCCGAATGCTGAGGCAAGGTTGTGAGGCTTACCTAGCCTTTGTGATGAATCCTAGTTCAAAAGAATTGTGTGTTCATGATATCAGAACCGTACGAGAGTTTTCTAGAGTGTTTCCAGAGGAGTTACCTGGATTGCCGCCTAGTCGAGAGGTGGAGTTTGGAATTGAGCTGTATGAAAACACAACTCTAGTGTCCATTGCTCTCTATCGCATGGCACCTAAGGAGTTGAAGGAGTTGAAGACGCAGCTTCAAGAGTTGCTTGACTGTGGTTTTATTCGACCTAGTGTGTCACCATGGGGTGCACCTGTTTTGTTCGTGAAGAAGAAGGATGGCACTATGAGAATGTGCATTGATTATCGTCAGCTTAACAAGTTGACTATCAAGAATCGGTATCCTTTGCCGTGAATTGATGATATTTTTGATCAATTTCGGGGAGCGGTTGTGTTCTTCAAGATTGACTTAAGGTCAGGGTACTACCAACTTAAGGTGAAAGATGTGATTGCTCCAAGTAACACCCCAATTTTGGGCTTGGAAGTTTAGGGTCTGACCCGGACCGGTCTGATTTTCGGTTCGAATATAAAAGGTGGTTTTAGATAAAGCCTAGTTCGGGTTGCATTAAAAATATGGAAAATATCTAAAAATCTTCTTTTAATATATATTGGAGAGTGGTGAAATCAATTTTACAAAATAAGGTTTGGAAGTGCGACATTTTGAATGGCGACTAAAATGCGATTTTTGAAAAGTTTAGTGGTGACTGTTTTGTAAGGATTGAAACTTTGAATCTTTAAGGAGCTAATTTATCCAAGAATGATTTCTCCAGATTTTTCTTAGATTTTAATGATTTAATTAAAGTTTAATTAATTAAAGGAAAAGTGGAAAAACCAATTTTGAGATTTCATAACTAACTTTTGTTAAAACCTTCTCATCTAATTATCTCTCAAAATTACCTCAGCCAAACACATTTCTACAGCAACATTTCTTTTGATTTTCACACCAAATGATGAGGTTTCAATCATCAATTGTTTTCTAATCCTTTCTACGTCAAATTCTATTGTTCTGCTTTTTGGATTTTCAAGGAAATTGACTCTAATCAAGGGGAAATCTACATTTAGATGTAAGGATGTTCTTCTCCTCTAAATACTCAGTTCTTTACTGAAATTCCCAAGTTCTCAATCCTTAATTGAAGTTCTACAAATGGATTTAATGTTATGAACTTGATTTTGGCTTAAAACTCAAGATTTGGAAGAAATCTTGAAGAAATTCGTGTTGATTGTTTGGGTTATATTTTGAGATGGATTATAAATGTATTTTGGTTGTTTAATGATGTATAATTGAGGTTTGATCAATGTAATCCCGAATAGGTTGAATTTCCTAAGTTTTTTCTTATGAAAATGGTGGTTTTTTAGGTGATCTTGGTGTTCTGTTATAGCTGGAGGTATAAGGACGAGTTTAAGTTCTTTTTGGATGTTAATTGATGTTTAGAAATGTTTAAAAGTGATGGATCTTGGCTAGGTAATGTTGAGGAAGTGTTTGGAGGTGATTTCGGTTGTGTTTGGTAGCCGAAACGTTAGTTTTGGTGAGAACAACGAGTTTTGGTGTACTGGCTGAAGATTTTAATGCATGAGGATGAATTAATCCTCTACTTTGATGTGTTTAAAACAGGGGAGACATCTTCGGATTCTTGTGGTGTTGATCCAGAAGCTTGAACGGCGTTTCGGCAAGCTTGCGAAATGGAATTGGTTAGTGGAGTTGGATTTCCAGATTTGTATCGAATGTTTGAAGGTTTGGGAGCTTAGTTTAAGTCTCATCAACTTAACTAAGTTCAAGAGTAAGTTTTCGGAAAAACTCTCTTGGATGAGCCATGGATTGGTTCGATGCATTTGTTGATAATTGCATGTTTAAATTCTGTTTTTGAAAGCATGTTTAGCATGGTTAATGCTGGTTATGAAAGTCATATGTTGAAGGATGCTCAAGGTAAGATATCCTTGGTTGATTTGTTAAAAATGTGGATTGATGCATAGTGATGCATGTTGTTAAATGGCTTTGATTTAGATGCTTTAAAACAATGGATTATTTATGATAATTGATGTATATTGGAAAGTGATGTGTTGGTTTAAAAGTTCTTGAATCAAATATAGTTAGCCGGCTATAGGATTGGGTGCACCGTGAATAAAGTCGCCTTGGATGTTGAGCGGTTAAGATTGTACCGTAAACTCCATTCAAGTACACTAACGAGATTTTTAAGATCACAATGGTGGTTAAAAGTCCATGTGTGGATCTTGTGTTGAGTGTCTCGTGTTCTCGTTAGTGATGTTATACAACTACCGATGAGTGATGTTGAGGGGTTGTGATTGTACTGTTAAACTCTATCACGGGTGTTGAGGGGTTGTGATTGTACCGGTAAACTCCACCTTGTGTGTTCGGTAGTGTGTATGAATCGTATGGGACAACGCTTGTAATCCGCGTATCCGATTGTGTTTTATGTTGTAAAAGGTTATGGTTTATCACTTGGAAGTAAATATGACATGTTGATGTTAATCAAGTATGAGATGCTTGATTTGTATGCATTGTTGCATGAGAAATGATGCTTATGTGTTAAAAGGCTTTGCGAAAAGTGTTTTATGAAATGCATTATTGTGTTGTTTCTTTAGAGCATGCCTCACTAAGTAATTGTGCTTACTCTCTCTCTCTTGACCCAATAATGCAGATAATTGAGGTGTTTGAGGGTAGCAAGGAGGCTAAGAATCCAAGGGAAAGCTGAGCTCATGTATGGTTACTATTTCACAACATTATTAGTTTTTGATATTTGGCAATGGGAACCTAAGATGCGTTTTTGGGAGATGTTTTGGACTCCCTAGTTGTGGCATGATGCCTTAAAAGATTTGGACTTGTAAATGGCCATTTTGGTGCTTGCTTTGATGCTTTAATGGTTGTTTGGCTTGGTTATTAGGATGCATGCCTATAGACTTGTGGATTTCCTTAATTGATGCCATGAATGTGTTTAAATGTTGCAAACATGTACCTTATATGCATAATGACTTGTTGGCATGATTAGGAAGTCATTAGGATGTGTTTGAGGGGTTAAATGTATGTTAAACCAGCAAATTCTGCACTTTATGGGCAATCCGTATCGGAACGGGCACTAGCATTTCGAAACGGGGGCCTGTAATGGCCTTCGTGTATCGAAACGGGTAGAGGTCGTTCTGAAACGTTTTGGCCACTGCTAGGCCCTATTTCGATACAGGTCAAGAGACGAACCCGCGTTTCGGAACGGTCAATCCTGTTCCGAAACAGATGACCGTTGGGCACTTATTTGAATGGTTTTAAGGTTTGCAAGCTTTACGTTTGGGTCCTAAAATTCGTACTTGCAATTGCTTGAGTTTGAGATGTCCGTTTAAGGTGAAATTTGACAGGGAAGCATGTAATATGATTAATTTGATTTTGGTAACTTAAAAATCAGTTAAGTCCTCCATCTTTCTAGAAATTACAATTTGGTCCCTAACTTTTGTATGTTGTGCAATTGAGTCCCTTAATGCTTTCCAATCGCTGTGCTTTTCAAGTATGTTTTTCTCAAGGGCACGCTTAAGGTTAATGTGCATTTAGATAAGATTAAAAAGAAAAAAAGGGTCGTTAATCAAGGTTGACTTTCGGGTTGAGTTTGGTTTTCCCCGTGTAATCTTTGTAGTTCGGGTCGACCGTCTAGCCTGGGCTAAGGGGGTTACATTTGGTGGTATCAGAGCTGAGTTCTCAAGTAAACGGGAATGGTTATGTGGGTGATGTATGCATGATTGCATGATATGCCTTTTAAATGAAGTTTGATGTGTGAATTGTAAAGTATGTTACAATTGTGATGTTATGTTGTGTTGAAGCATGTTAGAGGGACACATTGCCATATTAAAACTAATGAAATGAATTCTTTTTGTTTGGAAATGAGCTTGAGTACTTGGATTTCTTACCTTGTTGAGCTTGATTATGTTATTTGCATTTGTGTTAGTGCATTGTTTTAGTGAATGGGACCTCGTAGAGAGACGAGAATTAATACATGAGTTATGGCTCAGAACGAGAATGAGAATAATGTTGATAATGTTGTGGATATACCTCCTCCTCCTCGTGGTGGACCGCCCGGTGGTGGTGGTGCTGGAGGAGAGAATGATGGTGTTGGTACTGGTGCTAGGGTCACTGGACCTGAGGCTGGGCAGGGGCAAGCTGCTCCTGACATGACAGCTTTGATATAGGCTATTGTTGGAGCCTTTTAGGCGGTAGTAGCTGGAGCTCATGGAGCTGGGCATCAGGGTGATGCTAATGCGAGATTACCTTTGGAACATCTGAGCAGTTTGGGAGGGACTGAGTTCAGAGGTTTGTCTGCTGAGGGTTTCGAATCTTGGTTGGAAAGTACCAAGAGAATATTTGGACAAATGAACTGCAATGATGTGCAGAAGTTAGGATGTGTGGTATCGCTATTACATGATGATGTGTATACCTTGTGGATGACCACTATCTTCGGAATGGAGGAAGCTGGTGCGACTTGGACATTCTTTTTGAACGCGTTCAAGTGGAAGTATCTAGGTGTGCGATACCTGGATGAAAAGAAATGAGAGTCAATGTCTCTTACACAAGGAAGCATGATGGTGGCTGAGTACGAGATCCAGTTTGTCCGTCTCAGTCAATACGCATCTGAGCTTATTCCTGATGAGCGAGAGAGGTGTGAGCGTTTCTAATATGGTTTGGTGACGGATGTAAAGACCTTTATGCTTGCTGCTGAGTACACGGATTTTGATGTGCTGGTTAGTAGGGTGAAGGACATTGAGCCGAACCTTGGTTTGTCTTCCAGGAGTGTTGGTTTTGGCTTGGGCAAGAGAGTCGCGGAGTATAGTTCTGGTGGTGGACAGAACAAGAGAGCACGAGTAGGAGATATCAGTCTTCTTCTAGGCGTGGTAATGGAGGGCATAGTGCGCCTGTTCAGGGAGACAGGGCGAGAGCTGATCAGAACACGTGCTGGGCGTGTGGATCGCGTGGCCATTTGAGGCCTGATTGTCCTCGAGCGGCGAGGGAGGTTCAGACTCCTGTTGTAGTGACCGGTAACTCGTGCTGGAATTGTAGTTCTGCAGACCACATGAGGAGGGAGTGTCCTTTGTTGGCCGTTGGTGGTCAGGGACGTGCTCCTGGAGTTTTGCACCATAGAGAGGTCGTGGGCGCGGCCGTGGTAACTTCCAGCGCAGAGATGATGGTGGGAGGAATGTGGCACATGTGGTGGTTGACCAACCTGAGGGTGGAGGCCAGGCTCGAGTGTATGCTCAGCGAGAGGGGAGGAATGACACGGATGTGATTGCAGGTATCTTCACTTTGCAATCCTTGTCATTACTTTACTTGATTGATTCTGGATCTACACATTCATACATATTGCATGAACATGATCAATTGCTTGGTTTTCCTGTTGAGTCTTTGGATGTTGGTATGCGTGTGACTACTTCCTTTGGTGATATTGTTGTGACACGGAAGTTTTATAGAAGATGTCCCTTGGTTTTGCAAAATCATGTTTTTCATGTTAATCTTATGGAATTGCCTTTCTATGGTTTTGATGTAATCCTTGGTATGTATTGGCTTGTTGAACATCGAGCTGTGGTGGATTTTGAGAACAGTGAGTTTCGTTGAAGCTTGCGGATTATTATGAGGTAGTGGTGGTTGGTGAGAATGTGAAGTTTCTTGCCAATGTTGTGTCTACATTAGAGGCAAGCCGAATGCTGAGGCAAGGTTGTGAAGCCTACCTAGCCTTTGTGATGAATCCTAGCTCTAAGGAGTTGCGAGTGCAAGATATCAGGACTGTACGAGAGTTTCCTAGTGTGTTTTCGGAGGAGTTGTCTGGGTTGCCTCCTAATCGAGAAATGGAGTATGGAATTGACTTGTATGAAAACACAACTCCAGTGTCCACTACCCCTTATCGAATGGCACCTAAGGAGTTGAAAGAGTTGAAGACACAACTTCAGGAGTTGCTTGATCGTGGTTTCATTCGGCCGAGTGTGTTACCTTGGGGTGCACCGGTCTTGTTTGTGAAGAAAAAGGATGGCACTATGAGAATTTGCATCGATTATCGTCAGTTGAATAAGTTGACTATCAAGAATCGGTATCAATAGCCGAGGATTGATGATCTTTTTGATCAATTTGGGGGAGCGGTTGTGTTCTCTAAAATTGACTTAAGGTCAGGGTATTACAAGTTGAAGGTGAAGGATGTGGATGTGCCAAAGACAGCCTTTAGAACGAGGTATGGGCATTATGAGTTCCTTGTGATGTCGTTTGGTTTGACGAATGCTCCTGCAGCTTTTATGGACATGATGAATAGAGTGTTACATGAATATTTGGACAAGTTTGTTGTGGTATTCATTGATGATATCCTTTTGTACTCTCGTACTGAGAAGGAGCATGAGGGGCATTTGCGGATTGTGTTGCAGGCTTTGTTGGAGAATCAACTTTATGCTAAGCTAAGCAAGTGTGAGTTCTGGCTCAAGGAAGTTGTGTTCCTTGGTCATGTGGTTTCTGTTGAGGGGATTCGTGTTGATCCTCAGAAGATTGAGGCAGTGATGAACTGGAAGCCTCCTAAGTCTATTCATGAAGCCCGTAGTTTCCTTGATTTGGCAGGATACTGTCAGAGGTTCGTGGATGATTTTCGAAAATTGTTGCACCTTTTATGAAGTTGTTGCAGAAGGATGTCAAGTATGAGTGGACGGAAGCGAGACAGCAGGCTTTTGAGAAGCTAAAGGCAACTTTGACGCAAGCTCCTATCTTGGTTTAGCCTGAATCAGGGAAAGAGTTTGTGGTGTACAGTGACGCATCCTACGTTGGTTTGGGGTGTGTGTTGATGCAAGAAGGTAAGGTGGTGGCTTATGCATCGCGCCAGTTGAAGGTGCATGAGCGCAATTATCCTACGCATGACATTGAGTTAGCCGCGGTGGTTTTTGCTTTAAAAATTTGGAGACATTACTTGTATGGTGAGAAGTGTACGGTGTACACAGATCACAAAAGTATGAAGTATCTGATGTCTCAGAAAGAGTTGAATCTTAGGCGGCGACGTTGGGTGGAGTTTCTTAAGGATTATGATCTGACGATCGAATACCATCCGGGAAAAGCTAATGTTGTATCGGATGCCTTGAGTAGAAAAGTGGCAGTAGAGTTGAGAGCTATGTTTGCCAGTTTGAGTATTTCGCAAGATGGAGGTCTTGTGGCTGAATTGCAAGTGAAACCATCCTTGGTTCAGTTGATAAAGGATAAGCAGTTGTTGGATGATTCCTTGGTGCCACGTGTTCAGGATATTACTGAGGATAGGCCATCAGATTTCTGTTTTAATGATGATGGAGTTCTATGTTTTGGGAGTCAGATAGTTGTGCCCAGTGATGTTGAGTTTAGGCGTGTTATTCTTACTGAAGCTCATAGTAGTCCTTTTGCTATGCACCCTGGTAGTACAAAGATGTATCGTGATCTTCGAGATGAGTACTATTGGGTGGGTTTGAAGAAAGATGTTGTTGATTATGTGAGTAAGTGCATGGTTTATCAGCGGGTTAAGGCCGAGCATTAGTTTCCTTCTGGGTTGTTGCAACCGTTGAGGATTCCTGAGTGGAAGTGGGAATGGATTACCATGGACTTTGTGTCTGGTTTGCCTTTGTCGCCATCAAAGAAGAATTCGGTGTGGGTAATTTTGGATCGCCTTACGAAGTGTGCTCATTTCTTACTTGTGCATACTACGTACACTTTGGGTAAGCTTGCAGAGCTGTACATTGTTGAGATTGTGCGGCTACATGTTGTGCCAAAGTCGATCGTGTCGGATAGAGATCCGAGGTTTACATCGTGTTTCTGGGAGTGCTTGCATCAAGCTTTGGGTACACGGTTGAATTTCAGTACTTCTTATCATCCACAGTCGGATGGACAGTCTGAGCGTGTTATCCAAGTGCTGGAGGATATGTTGAGGTGATGTGTGATTGAGTTTCAAGGCTCTTGGGAGAAGCATTTGCCTTTGATGGAGTTTGCTTATAATAATAGCTACCAGGCAAGTATTCAAATGGCTCCTTATGAAGCCTTGTATGGAAGGAGGTGCAGAACTCCTCTTTGCTAGGCTGAAATAGGTCAGAAGTTGGTCTCGATGCCAACTTTGTTGAAGGGAACCACCGAGAAGGTGAAGCTCAATTGTGAGCGGTTGAAGACAGCTTCTGATCGGCAGAAGTCTTACGCGGGTTTAAAGCGTAAGGAGATTGAGTTTGCAGTGGGTGACCGCGCGTTCTTGAAGGTTTCACCTTGGAAGAAGGTGATGAGGTTTGGTCGGAAGGGTAAGTTGAGCCCTAGGTATATTGGACCACACAAGGTGATTGAACGTGTGGGTCTCGTTGCGTACAAGCTGAGGTTACCACAAGAGTTGGAAAAGATACATGGTGTGTTTTATGTCTCTATGCTTCGGAGGTATATATCAGATCCTTCGCATGTTATGTCTGTCGAGGAAGTGGAGTTGAATCCATATTTGACCTATGACGAGGAGCCGGTTGAGATTCTGGATTCGGACAGTAAAGTTCTTCGAGGTAAGACCATTGACTTGGTTAAGGTGTTGTGGAGACATCGTGGTGTTGAGGAAGCCACGTGGGAAAGGAAGGATGACATGAAGAAGCAGTTTCCTTATCTTTTTCCTCCATGTAAATTTCGATGACGAAATTTCTTAAGAGGGGGAGAGTTGTAACACCCCAATTTTGGGCTTAGAAGTTTAGGGTTTGAACCGGACCGATCTGGAGGCGGTTCGAATATAAAAGGAGGTTTTAGGGAAAGCTTAGTTCAGGATTCTTTAAAAATATCTAAAAATCCTCATTTAATATACATATATATATATATATATATATATATATATAATAGAGTGGTGAAATCAATTTTACAAAATTAGGTTTGGAAATACTATATTTCGGTGTAGTGACCAAAATGCGATTTTTACAAAGTTTAGTAGTCGTTGTTTTGTAAAAGATTGAAACTTTGAATCTTTAAGGAGCTAAATTACCAAAAATGTTTTCTCTAGATTTTTCCTTAATTTGGGTGATTTAATTAATGTTTTAACTAAATAAAATAAAAGGAAAACTACATTTTGGATTTTCATAACGACGTTTTCCTAATTTTCTCTCATTCCTTTTTCTTTCAAAATCCCATCATCCAAACACATTTTCTCCAGCAAAATTCACATTGATCTTCACTTCAATTGATGAGATTTCTATCATCTATTGGTTCCTAATCAATCTTGCATCAAATCCTTTTGATTTCCACATTGAATTTTCATGGAATTTGGCCCAAATCAAGGAGAAATCATCATTTAGAGGTAAGAATGTTCTTCTCCGCTAAATACTCAGTTCTTTACTGAAATTCCCAAGTTTTCAATCATTTATTAAAGTTTTATAAATGGTTTTAATGTTAGAAACTTGATTTTGGCTTAAAACTCAAGATTTGGAAGAGATCTTGAAGATTTTCGTTGTAATTGATTGGGCTCTATTTTGAGATAGTTCTTTAATATATTTTGGATGTCTAATGATGTTAGAAATGAGGTTTTATTAATCTAATCCCGAATATGTTGTATTTCCTAAGTTTTTGCTTACGAAAATGGTGGTTTTTGAGGTGTTCTTGGTGTTCTGTTATAGCTGGGGGGTATAAGGACGAGTTTAGGTTTATTTTGGATGTTAATTGATGTTTAAAAATGGTTAGAAGTCATGGATCTTGGCTGGGTTAAGTTTTGGAACAGTTTGAAGGTGTTTTCGGTTGTGCTTGGTAGTCGAAATGTTGGTTTTGGGTAGAGCAGCGAGTTTAGGAGTGTTGGCTGAAGATTTCAATGCATGATGATGCATTAATCCTCCGCTTTGATGTGTCTAAAACAGGGGAGACATCTTCGGACACTTTTGGAGTTGATCTGGAAGCTTAATTGTCGTTTCGGCAAGCTAGCGAAACGAAATTGGTGAGTGGAGTTGGTTTTCCAGCTTGAAACGATTATTTGGAGGTTTTGGGAGCTTAGTTTAAGTCTAAACAACTTAGCTAAGCTCAAGAGTAAGTTTTCGGAAAAACTCCCTCGGATGTGCTAGGTTATGGTTTGATGCATTGGTTATGAAATGCATGTTTAATTACTGTTTTGAAAGAATGTATTAGCATGATTAATGCTGGTTTTGAAAGTCATGTATTGAAGGATGCTCAAGGTAAGAGATCCTTGGTTTGACATGTTAATAATATGGTTATGATGCATGGAGATGCATGATGATAAGTGGCTTTGATTAATGCTTTAAAACAGTGAATTGATGATGGTATTTGATGTATATTGGCAAGTGATGAAATGGTTTTAAAGAATTTGAATCGGATATAGTTAGCCGGCTATAAGATTGGGTGCACCGTAAGTAAATTCGCCTTGGATGTTGAGGGGTTGTGATTGTACCGTAAACTCCATCCAAGTACCCTAACGATTGAGATAAGATCACAACGGTGGTTGTAAATTCCGTGTGTGGATCTTGTATTATGTGTCCCTTACTCTAGTTAGTGGAATTATACAACTACCGATGAGTGGTGTTGAGGGGTTGAGATTGTACCGTTAAACTGCACCATGGGTGTCACATCAATGGAGGGATTGCTCTTGAGCGTGAACCTTGTGTAGTCCGGTAGTGTGTATGAAGCGTGTGGGACAACGCTTGTAATCCACGTATCTGATTGTCTCTTGTGTTTAAATGGTTATGAACTATCGCTTGAAAGTCAATATAACGTATTTGAATGTAACAAGCATGAGATGCTTGAAAAGGATTCAAGGTAGCATGAGAAAGAGATGAGCATGTGGTTTAAAAGATTTGTTAAAAGTGTTTTCTAAAAATGCATTATTGTATTGGATTTATCTAGAGCATGCCTCATTAAGCATTTGTGCTTACGCTCTCTTTTACCAATAATGCAGATAACTGAGGTGCTTTGGGCATCAAGGAAGCTAAGTTCATCCAAGGAAGTCCAAGTTCACGTATGGTGAAGTTTTCAAACACTATTAGTTTTGATAAAATTGACAACGGGAACCTAAGTTTTGTTTTGGGAGATGTGTTGGACTCCCTAAGGTTGTGGCATGTTTGTCGTTGCTGGTTTGAATTGTAAATGGCATTTAAATGCTTGTTTTGAAATTTGTTTGTCTATTGGGTTTTGATAATAGGGAGCATGCCTCTAGACTTGTGACATTTCTTGTTAGATGATATGAATGTGTTAGGGTGATCTAAATGTGTACCATTTATGTGTGATGACTTGCTGGAATGATTAGAGAGTCATTAGGTTGTGTTTGATTGGGTTTATGCATGAAAAAACCAGATTTTGCTGTTGAATCTGGGGCAAACCATATCTAAACACCCTCTAGTGTTTCGAAACTGGGGGCTGAATGGCCTTCGTGTTTTGAAACGCTAAGGGATGTTTCGAAACAATTTGGCTACTGGAAGGCCTCGTTTCAGAACCAGCCTCCAAACCAACCCGCGTATCAGAACGGTCAATGTCGTTTCGATCCTCGTTTCAATACAGAGGGTGGAAGTTCCGAAACAGGTGACCGTTGGGCACTGATTAGAATGGTGCTGAAGTTTGCAAGCTTTACATTTTAGTCCTGAATGTTGAAGTTGAAATTGCTTGAGTTGGAGATGTTTTTTTAAGATGAAATTTGACGGAGAAGCATGTAATATGACTAATTTCATATTGGTAACATTAAAATCAATAAAGACCCTTTAATTTACAGAAATTACATTTTGGTCCCTAAACTTATATTATGTGCAATTGAGTCCCTATTTGTTATCCGATCGATGTGCCTTTCTCAAATAAGTTTTACGGGAACTCACTTAGGGTTAATGTACATCTAGACAAGATTAAAAAGAAAAAAAGGGTTGTGAATCAAGGTTGACTTTCGGGTTAACTTTGGTTTTCCCCGTGTAATCTTCGTAGTTTGGGTCAATCGTCTAGGCCGGACTAAGGGGGTTACACTAATGAACTTGAATGATAAATGAAAGCAGTAAAGGCTTTGCTAAAATCCCATGTGCTAATTGAGTATGCTAAATTGTAAATAAATGCTACGGCATATCTATAGAGGAACACTCTACTTTGTGTTGCGTTTCCTAGAAACTATGCATAAATAAATGACAACAACATCAAATGAGTGAATGAAAGTAGTCACGGTTTGACTCTACCTACCAGCTCGGGGGTGTGAGGTTTGCTCCCTACTCAACTATAGTTGAGGACGGTAGTTGTGATGAGCTGACACCCCTCTTATTTCAAAAAAAAACACAGCTTGTACTATGAGAGTATATTTGTGCTTAATTGATTAAAGGCATACTAGGTTGCATTAGAGATCTTGCCCAAAAATTTTCTAACTCTGTTAAGCATAGATTGCATGCAACACACACACACACATGAAAAGGACCCTGTCCTAGGGAAAAGTTCTTAAAATCTTGATTTGTCTAGCATGTTGAAACATGTATTTTTCTGAGGACTAAAATTTTTCCATAGCACTATCTTGAACTAAACTTTGCCATAGCATTCTCTTTGTTGATTTGTACTTATTTCTTGAGGACAAGTAACAGCTTAAGTTTGGGGGTGTGATAACCTCGTAAAAAGTATGCATTTCATGCATTTTTACTTAGTTATTTGCTTGTCTTTAAGCTCGTTTCATTTGCATTTATTTGTATTTAGTTCATATAGTTGCATTTGGTGTGTTGCTTAGTTGTTTTATTATGTTTAATGAAAGGGTGTTGCTTGAGGAAGGTTCATTTTGGTATGGTGTTGTGTAGGTAAGCAAAGGAAGAAGCATGGCAAAGAAAAATGTTGCGGCATTCTGGGCGGAGAAAAGACAAAAAAAGAAGATATTTTGAGAGCCCCCACATGTGACCTAGGAATATTCTTTGGGTCACATAAGGAATCTTTCGGGCACAAAACCATAGGAGTCCCAACTATATAAAAGACAAGATACCCATATAAAGGAGAAGGGCTGAAAAAGTTATTTTTGGGTGCTAAGAGTGAGGAGAAAAAGGCGGTTACTTTCCATCTTCTTCCTCAACTTGGTGCCCTCCATTGTCGAAGCTCCAAGGGGTGACCTTGTTGGCCTTTGAGAGAAGCAGCAAGTCTAGGGTTGTTCACATCAGTCCAAGGCGGCACAAGAGAATCTTTTTCTTTGATGTTCTTTACTTTAATATTTATATTCTAAAAATGGGTTGTTTGAAACGAAAGATGATGGATGTTTTACACCCAGCCATGGTACTTGATTTTCTGCCAAGCTAATCCTTGGAGATCCAGGTTCTATCTCAATATTTCTCTACTCTTTTATAATTGTTGTTTTTGCTACCACAATTAATGTAACGCCCCGGTTTTGGGCTCGGAAGTTTTGGGCGTTGACCGGTTCGGTCAAAGTGCTGATCGAATATATATAAGAGTGAATTTAGGAAAGCCTAGTTCGGGTTGCATTAAAAATATGGAAAAATGTTCTAAAATCATCTTTTAATATATATAAGTGAACTGTGAAATCAATTTTGGAAAATGAGGTTCGGAAGGTTGACATTTTGGCTAGTGACCAAAATGTAATTTTTGAAAGTTGCGGGACAGTTTTATAAAGGATTGAAACTTTGAATCTTTAAGGAGCTATTATTCCAAAAAGGATTTCTCCAGATTTTTCTAAGATATTTTAAGGCTTTATTCTGATTTTTAAAGATTAAGAAAGGGGGGGAAATCATGTTAACCAAAATCTTAACTAATTTTCCATTTTCTCTCAATTTCCCTTTTCTCTCATTTTCTCTCAACCCAAACAAAATTCTCCAGATTTCTTTCTCTGATTTTGACATCTAAATCTCTCATTTCAACTCTCATTTGATTCCTAATCATCTCATCAACAAAACCTCTCAATTTGCAAGTTGTTTCATCAAGCTTTTTGGCTCTAAAATGGAGAAATTCAAGTTTGGAGGTAAGAACGTCCTTCTCCTCTAAACTATCAGTTCTTTACTGAAATTCCTAAGTTCTCAATCCTTGATTTATGTTTTATTAATGGCTTTTCAATTGAGATCTTGATTTTTGGCTAAAATGCAAGATTTGGTGATTTTGGTGAAATTTTCGTGTGATCTATTTGGGCAGTGTTTTGGAGTGTCAAAATGATGTTAAATGAATGCTAAAATGATTAGAAGTTGAGGTTTAATCAATGCAATCCCGGATAGGTTGAATTTCCTAAGTTTGGCTTGAGTTTTTGGTTGTTTTTTGGAGTGTTTTTGGTGATCTGTTATACCTGGAGGTATAAGGACGTGGTTGTGATCATTTTGCATGCTAATTGATGTATAAAAATGGTTAGAAGTGATGTATCTTGGCTGGGTTAAGTTTTGGAAGTGTTTGGAGGTGATTTCGATTGTGTTTGGTAGCCAAATTGTTAGATTTGTGATGAGCAGCGAGTTGTGTTGTTGTTGCTGGTGTTTTAATGCATAAGGATGCATTAATGTTCTGTTTTTGTGTGCTTGAAACAGGGGAGTTTGATCCGTGAGCTTTGGAGGTGTTTGCGGAAGGTTTCGGAAGCTTGGAAGGCTTGTTGGCTAGTCTTGTTTGGTTATCGGTGAGTGAAGTTGGGATTTCAGCTTTTAAACCAAGGTTTGAAGGTTTTTGGGAGCTTAGTGTAAGTCTAAACAACTTTGCTAAGCTCAAGAGTAAGTGAATGGGTTTTTTCTCTTGAATTGTGTATGATTTGGTTTTAAAAGTAAATGTGGTTGATGATTGATATGCATGTGTTTTGCATGGTTTAATTCTGTTTTGTAAGCATGTTTTAGCATGGTTTAATGCTGGTTTTGAAAGCCATTTATGAAGGATGCTCAAGGTAAGGGATCCTTGGTTTTGTATATGGTAATTGTGGTTTTGGTGCATGGTGTTGCATGTTGATCAATGGCTTTGTATGATGCTTTAAAACAGTGAATTGATGATGATAAATGTTACCTTTTGCATATTGGTTATGCATGTGTATCATTGGATTAATGAGGTAATGGTTTTGCATATTGATTATGCATGTGAATCATTGGGCTAATGTTGTGATGGTTTTGCATTATGTTTATGCATGTGGAACATTGGATTAACATGGTAAGATGGTTACATTGGCAAGTGATTTAAGTGGTTCTTGGTTCGTTGATCGGATATAGTTAGCCGGCTATAGGATTGGGTGCATCGTGAATAAAGTCGCCTTGGAGGTGGAGTGGTCAAGAGTGGACCGGATAAGCTCCCTTCAAGTATTCCTAACGAGATGAGGTCATAGTGGAGGTTGTTGCCCACTTGAGGACCTCGGTTGTTTGAGGTCATAATGGAGGTGTTGCCCATTCGAGGACCTTGGTTGAGCAAATGTTATATGGTGGTTAAAAGTCCATATGTGAGAACCTTGTGCTTGTTGAGATCACAATGGCAGTGGTTAAGTCCATGTGTGGATCTTGTGTGGGATGTCCCGGATCTCGTTAGATGATGTTCTACAACTACCAATCGGTTATACAAAGGTTGTATGGTGGTTAAAAGTCCATACGGGGAAATCTTGTGCATGTCAAGGCTGTATGGTGGTTAAAAGTCCATACATGGGAACCTTGGGGAAAAAGCTAAGGTTGTATGGTGTTTAAAAGTCCATACATGGGAACCTTAGGATGTTGAGGTCAAATGGAGGTTGTTGCCCATTTGGGAGACCTTGGATTGGGTAGGGTGTAGGGAGCGTAGGGACAACGCTCGGAATCCGCGTATCCGATCGGGTTGTTGTGTTGGAAAGTGAATGTGGTTGATCTTTTGGAAGCCAATGTAATGTTCTTGATCATAGTGAAGCATGGGATGCTTGAATTGATGCATGGTTGCATGTGAAGCATGAGATGCTTGAATTGATGCATGGTTGCATGTGAAGCATGAGATGCTTGAATTGATGCATGGTTGCATGTGAAGCATGAGATGCTTGAAAGGATGCATTGTTGCATGAAAAGTGTATGATGCTAGTGAATGCATGTCTACTTGTTAAGTTGAACAAGTGTTGGTAATCATTTGGTAAATGATGCATGTGAGCATGAAATATCTATGTTGCATTGGAGTCTTGTAGGACTTGTTTTTAAAGGCATGTGAGGATGTTGTTATGGTTTTTGTGTTGCCTTGATTAAATGCATGTGATGGAATATTTGAGCTATGGTTTTAAAAAGGTTTCTTGCTTGATATGGTTTTCAAGTTTAAGAAAGGTATGTTGTGAAATGGGAGTGTTTTCCATGGTATTGTTTAAGCTTGGCATATGGTGTTTATACATGATTGAGCTTGATGTTGAAAAGGGTTTTCAAACATGGTTTTGGTAATCAAATCGGGTTTGTTTTAAAGTGTTTTAATGACCCGCTGCATTGATGGTGTTTTGTTTTTGAGCATTCCTCACTAAGCATTATGTGCTTACGCTCCTTTTTGTCCATCAATGCAGATTCTTGAAGTTTGGACAGCAAGGAGCAAGGGATTCAAGGTGGACTCCAATGGAGATGTATGTCTCGGTGAATAGCTATAGTTAATAAGGGCAATGGGGTGGAATCTCTCGGGTTTATGTGTATGTGATCGTATATGTTTGTTTAAGAATGTTTAAATGTTGTTGCTATGTTGTTGGAACATGAATTGGCTTAAATGAGTTTGTTTTGGAAGGTTTGAGCATAAATGGTTAGCTTGAGTAGGAAGCATGCCTTTGAAATTGGGGCTTTTCATATGTGATGGTTGTATGTTGAATTGGTGATGCAATTATGGTCCTTGCATGTTGATTGATTATGTGGTATGATTTGGTGTTGTTAAATTGAAGTTTGAAGCATGTATGATGTTGATTTTGAGTCGATTTCAGGCAGGGGTACCGATACTCGGGCTTGCGTATCGATACGCATGAGCCAAATATGCACATTTCTGCCCAGGGGTGTCGATACGGTTGTGTGGGTATCGATACTGTATGAAGGTCGTATCGAAACGTGGGATTTCGTATCGATACCATCTCTGGAATTTGGTCACTGTCTTCCCCGCGTATCGATACGACTCCAGGTGTATCGATACGTGTCTGTTATTTCGGTTAAAAGTATCTTTATATGTTTGGAATGTTTGCATTTTAGTCCTGAATCTTGTTTGTGCAATTGTATGAGTTTGAGATGTCCGTTTGAGCTGAAATTTGGCTGGGAAGCATGAAACATGATTAATTTTAAGTTGGTAAGTTAAAATCTGGTTAAGTCCTTAAAGTTTTCAGAAATTACAATTTGGTCCCTAAAGTTGTAATTTGTTCAATTGGGTCCCCGTTTGATCTCTGATGTTTGTGATCTTTGAGCATGGTGTTTGTTTGATCACATCTAAGGTTAATGTGCATCTAGACAAGATTAAAAAGAAAAAAAAAGGGTCGTTAATCAAGGTTGACTTTCGGGTTGACTTTGGTTTTCCCCGTGTAATCTTCGTAGTTCGGGTCAACCGTCTAGGCCGGGTTACGGGGGTTACATTTGGTGGTATCAGAGCTGAGTTGCGAAGGTTGGGGAAAACGGTAAGTTGTTGTGATGTATGTGTTTGATGTTTATCATGTTGTGTGATAGAAAGCTGGTTGAAACATGTGTTTCTGAGTATGCTGTTGATGTTTTTGAGCATGTTGCTGATGTATGCAAGCATGTTTTGTGGTTATGAATCTTGGTTGAGTTTATGTGGATATGTGCTGATGCTATGAGCTGATGTTATGCATGGTGAATGTGTTTTGAGCATGTTATGTTGCTTATATGCTGGTGCAATTGGATGTTGTTTGGTGTAAGCATGATCAAGGTATGTTGTTGATATGCTTGATGTTGTGATATCCATGTTGTGTTGACTGATATGTCATGTAAGGGGAGGATTCGGGATACCCATTGCCTTATTAATATAGCTATTGTGTTATTTTGGAGTTGGAGTTTGAATCCTTGCTTAATGCTGGTCTAACTGGTTTGTTTGCTTGTTGTGATTGTATGTTTGTTGTTGTTAGTGGTATGGCAAAGTTGATGAAAGAATGGCGGATGAGGGAGATGGTTGCTGCCTTGGGGCAGGTTGTTAAGGCAAAGAATTCACCCTTTTGTAAAGGTGTTTTGTCTCAGTCTTCTGTGCTTGGAGTTGAGATGGTAAGGCAAGGGAAAGAAGTTGGTTCTGTGATGAAAAGTTCATCATCTGTTGTTCAGGAGGTGTTGGGAACATCTCAGGCTGTGGTTGAGGTAGAGTCAGTGGATGTGCTGGCTAGATGTGAGGGTTTGCCGAAGCAGCGTTTGCTTGGTTTGGGTACTGTGGAATATCATGGTTCTACACCGGAGATGTTTGAGGCCTGGTTGGCCAATGTGGTTCTGATTTTGGATCAGGAAGGCTGTGATTATGCCTGTAAGCTGGGGAGTGTTGTTTCTCTGATGCTGGAGGATGCGTGTGCCTGGTGGACATCTGTGGCTGTGGCGTCACATATCCATGATATTGATTGGGATTTCTTTGTATCGGCTTTTTATGAAAGGTATCTTGGAGAGAAGTTTCCAAGGGTTAAGCATTGTGAAGATAGTGCTGTTGTGGAGCAAATGTTGCTTGAGCAAGGAGTGGAAGTTCAGCCACCGGTATGTGAACGATGTGAAAGGCAACATGTTGGACGTTGTAGGGGCACGGGTGTTTGTTGGAATTGTGGTTCTAAAGTTCATGTTAAGCGTGATTGTCCTCAGGGAGTGAAGTCAGCTTTGGTGTTAGCCAAAGGATCTTTGAAAGGTCGTGGGCACGGCCGAGGCAAGGTTCAGAGGTGGCACAAAAAGCAGAAGGTTGTGAAGAGTTTGGGAAATGAAGTTTGCTGGAAATGTGGGTCTGCTGGACACATGAGGCGTGATTGTTTGATGTTGGCTCGGAACAGCCAAGGTTCCTTACCGCAAGGAGTTGATGTTGACCCTAGCGTGTTAGTTGGTGCTGCAGTTGTGCCGCAGGAGGATGATGGTTTCGCAAGGAAGAGAGCTCGTCTGATGAAGTTTCAGGGTGGTGTTGTGCTTTCAGGTAACCTTGTTAAGTGATCTTTGCTTTAGTTACCTTAGTTTGGTTTCTGTTGGTTTCCTTGTGTGGTAAGTCTAGTTTTGTTGCTAGCATGTTTGGGGTAATGGTAGTTGTGGTTTAGTAATATCTTGGGTGTGAAGAAAGCTTGGGTGAGTATCTTGTAGTTAATGGTTGTTGGTATGATGGAGTTAGATGAGTTAAAGGTGAGTTAGGAGGTTGTTCTTAGACAGATTTTGAGGATGTTATTGGAGGGTGTGAACTGGCATACATGCACAGTTAAAATCATTGTTATATGCTATATTATATATGTTGGTCCATGCATACATGTGGCATGACATTAGAGGTTTTGCATACATGTACATCAGGCATTGATAGGGCATGTAGGTGATCATGCATACGATGTTCACGCTCGCTAATGACTAATCGAATCTGTTAGTGTTGTGGTTGGATTAGGTGGGATGATGGGTTTTTAGAGGTTGTTTGGTGCTGAGTGAGAGTTAGAAGTGTTGGAGTTTGTTAACTAGTTGCTAGTGGTAGTGAGAGTGGTATAGCCTGTTGGTGGAAGGATAGTGTTTGATGCTTAGAGAGTTTAGTGGCTTGGTGGTGAAGGGTATTGGTTGAGGTTAGTATCGGTTAAGTGGTTTGTTTAGCTAAAAGGAAGTGGTAGTTCCTTGATGCTAAGTGATGTTGCAGCTTAGTGGTTGTGGTTTCCAAGTGCTGAGGTTGTTTAGCTTTTAAGTTGTTGTGAAAGGGTTGTGTTGGTTCTTAGCAACCTTTGAGAAGATCAGAAGTTGTTCTGTGTGTTTTGGTTAAGTAATGTTCTGGTAATGCAAGTGTTCTGGTTGAAGTTTGTAGTGAAAGGGCTGTGAATGATCGAAGGCTTTCGTTGGTTGTTTGAGTTCTTGTGAGAAGTGGTTGGCTGGTTGTGGTTAAGAGAGTTCCGTTTGAAGTCAGTTGGTGGTGTGTGGAACGGCTGACAGTTTCAAGTTGGGGTTGTGATGTAATTTTTGGTATCTGGGTGGATAGTCCTGGTGAGCTGTTATGGTAATGTTTTTGGCGGATGTGAAGGATTGTTAGCTTCGTTGAAGAGTTTGAGTAAACAGTTGATGTTTAAGGATTTTTGCTTGTTGGGAAAATCTTTGGAAGAGGTTTGGGAGTCGCAAGAGTTTTAGAGGTTGAGAGGTTGCCTAGTGGGGTTGGGTTGGTTTGGTGGTTGTCTTTGTGTAGACAAGTCTTGGGAGTTGTGTGCTACAGTGTTGTCTGCTGTAAGAGCTGAAGTTCTTCAGGTTGATGTTGGGGTTGTGTACAGTCCGGTTATGTGGAAGGTTAAGTCGTGGTTACCTTTGAGAGTTTGGATTTGTGAACAGTGTGTGGTGGAGGTTTTGTGTGGAATGTGATCAGTGGTGTTGGTTGAGGCTTTTGTGTTGCTTTGTGTGTTGCTTGAGAAGGTTCCGTTTCTCTTTTCGCCGGTTGAAATTTCGAGGACGAAATTTCCTAAGGGGGGGAGAGTTGTAACGCCCCGGTTTTGGGCTCGGAAGTTTTGGGCGTTGACCGGTTCGGTCAAAGTGCTGATCGAATATATATAAGAGTGAATTTAGGAAAGCCTAGTTCGGGTTGCATTAAAAATATGGAAAAATGTTCTAAAATCATCTTTTAATATATATATAAGTGAACTGTGAAATCAATTTTGGAAAATGAGGTTCGGAAGGTTGACATTTTGGCTAGTGACCAAAATGTAATTTTTGAAAGTTGCGGGACAGTTTTATAAAGGATTGAAACTTTGAATCTTTAAGGAGCTATTATTCCAAAAAGGATTTCTCCAGATTTTTCTAAGATATTTTAAGGCTTTATTCTGATTTTTAAAGATTAAGAAAGGGAGGGAAATCATTTTAACCAAAATCTTAACTAATTTTCCATTTTCTCTCAATTTCCCTTTTCTCTCATTTTCTCTCAACCCAAACAAAATTCTCCAGATTTCTTTCTCTGATTTTGACATTTAAATCTCTCATTTCAACTCTCATTTGATTCCTAATCATCTCATCAACAAAACCTCTCAATTTGCAAGTTGTTTCATCAAGCTTTTTGGCTCTAAAATGGAGAAATTCAAGTTTGGAGGTAAGAACGTCCTTCTCCTCTAAACTATCAGTTCTTTACTGAAATTCCTAAGTTCTCAATCCTTGATTTATGTTTTATTAATAGCTTTTCAATTGAGATCTTGATTTTTGGCTAAAATGCAAGATTTGGTGATTTTGGTGAAATTTTCGTGTGATCTGTTTGGGCAGTGTTTTGGAGTGTCAAAATGATGTTAAATGAATGCTAAAATGATTAGAAGTTGTGTTTTAATCAATGCAATCCCGGATAGGTTGAATTTCCTAAGTTTGGCTTGAGTTTTTGGTTGTTTTTGGAGTGTTTTTGGTGATCTGTTATACCTGGAGGTATAAGGACGTGGTTGTGATCATTTTGCATGTTAATTGATGTATAAAAATGGTTAGAAGTGATGGATCTTGGCTGGGTTAAGTTTTGGAAGTGTTTGGAGGTGATTTCGGTTGTGTTTGGTAGCCAAATTGTTAGATTTGTGATGAGCAGCGAGTTGTGTTGTTGTTGCTGGTGTTTTAATGCATAAGGATGCATTAATGTTCTGTTTTTGTGTGCTTGAAACAGGGGAGTTTGATCCGTGAGCTTTGGAGGTGTTTGCGGAAGGTTTCGGAAGCTTGGAAGGCTTGTTGGCTAGTCTTGTTTGGTTATCGGTGAGTGAAGTTGGGATTTCAGCTTTTAAACCAAGGTTTGAAGGTTTTTGGGAGCTTAGTGTAAGTCTAAACAACTTTTCTAAGCTCAAGAGTAAGTGAATGGGTTTTTGCTCTTGAATTGTGTATGATTTGGTTTTAAAAGCAAATGTGGTTGATGATTGATATGCATGTGTTTTGCATGGTTTAATTCTGTTTTGTAAGCATGTTTTAGCATGGTTTAATGCTGGTTTTGAAAGCCATTTATGAAGGATGCTCAAGGTAAGGGATCCTTGGTTTTGTATATGGTAATTGTGGTTTTGGTGCATGGTGTTGCATGTTGATCAATGGCTTTGTATGATGCTTTAAAACAGTGAATTGATGATGATAAATGTTACCTTTTGCATATTGGTTATGCATGTGTATCATTTGATTAATGAGGTAATGGTTTTGCATATTGATTATGCATGTGAATCATTGGGCTAATGTTGTGATGGTTTTGCATTATGTTTATGCATGTGGAACATTGGATTAACATGGTAAGATGGTTACATTGGCAAGTGATGTAAGTGGTTCTTGGTTCGTTGATCGGATATAGTTAGCCGGCTATAGGATTGGGTGCACCATGAATAAAGTTGCCTTGGAGGTGGAGTGGTCAAGAGTGGACCGGATAAGCTCCCTTCAAGTATTCCTAACGAGATGAGGTCATAGTGGAGGTTGTTGCCCACTTGAGGACCTCGGTTGTTTGAGGTCATAATGGAGGTGTTGCCCATTCGAGGACCTTGGTTGAGCAAAGGTTATATGGTGGTTAAAAGTCCATATGTGAGAACCTTGTGCTTGTTGAGATCACAATGGCAGTGGTTAAGTCCATGTGTGGATCTTGTGTGGGATGTCCCGGATCTCGTTAGATGATGTTCTACAACTACCAATCGGTTATGCAAAGGTTGTATGGTGGTTAAAAGTCCATACGGGGAAATCTTGTGCATGTCAAGGTTGTATGGTGGTTAAAAGTCCATACATGGGAACCTTGGGGAAAAAGCTAAGGTTGTATGGTGTTTAAAAGTCCATACATGGGAACCTTAGGATGTTGAGGTCAAATGGAGGTTGTTGCCCATTTGGGAGACCTTGGATTGGGTAGGGTGTAGGGAGCGTAGGGACAACGCTCGGAATCCGCGTATCCGATCGGGTGGTTGTGTTGGAAAGTGAATGTGGTTGATCTTTTGGAAGCCAATGTAATGTTCTTGATCATAGTGAAGCATGGGATGCTTGAATTGATGCATGGTTGCATGTGAAGCATGAGATGCTTGAATTGATGCATGGTTGCATGTGAAGCATGAGATGCTTGAATTGATGCATGGTTGCATGTGAAGCATGAGATGCTTGAAAGGATGCATTGTTGCATGAAAAGTGTATGATGCTAGTGAATGCATGTCTACTTGTTAAGTTGAACAAGTGTTGGTAATCATTTGGTAAATGATGCATGTGAGCATGAAATATCTATGTTGCATTGGAGTCTTGTAGGACTTGTTTTTAAAGGCATGTGAGGATGTTGTTATGGTTTTTGTGTTGCCTTGATTAAATGCATGTGATGGAATATTTGAGCTATGGTTTTAAAAAGGTTTCTTGCTTGATATGGTTTTCAAGTTTAAGAAAGGTATGTTGTGAAATGGGAGTGTTTTCCATGGTATTGTTTAAGCTTGGCATATTGTGTTTATGCATGATTGAGCTTGATGTTGAAAAGGGTTTTCAAACATGGTTTTGGTAATCAAATCGGGTTTGTTTTAAAGTGTTTTAATGACCCGCTGCATTGGTGGTGTTTTGTTTTTGAGCATTCCTCACTAAGCATTATGTGCTTACGCTCCTTTTTGTCCATCAATGCAGATTCTTGAAGTTTGGACAGCAAGGAGCAAGGGATTCAAGGTGGACTCCAATGGAGATGTATGTCTCGGTGAATAGCTATAGTTAATAAGGGCAATGGGGTGGAATCTCTCGGGTTTATGTGTATGTGATCGTATATGTTTGTTTAAGAATGTTTAAATGTTGTTGCTATGTTGTTGGAACATGAATTGGCTTAAATGAGTTTGTTTTGGAAGGTTTGAGCATAAATGGTTAGCTTGAGTAGGAAGCATGCCTTTGAAATTGGGGCTTTTCATATGTGATGGTTGTATGTTGAATTGGTGATGCAATTATGGTCCTTGCATGTTGATTGATTATGTGGTATGATTTGGTGTTGTTAAATTGAAGTTTGAAGCATGTATGATGTTGATTTTGAGTCGATTTCAGGCAGGGGTACCGATACTCGGGCTTGCGTATCGATACGCATGAGCCAAATATGTACATTTCTGCCCAGGGGTATCGATACGGTTGTGTGGGTATCGATACCGTATGAAGGCCGTATCGAAACGTGGGATTTCGTATCGATACCATCTCTGGAATTTGGTCACTGTCTTCCCCGCGTATCGATACGACTCCAGGTGTATCGATACGTGTCTGTTATTTCGGTTAAAAGTATCTTTATATGTTTGGAATGTTTGCATTTTAGTCCTGAATCTTGTTTGTGCAATTGTATGAGTTTGAGATGTCCGTTTGAGCTGAAATTTGGCTGGGAAGCATGAAACATGATTAATTTTAAGTTGGTAACTTAAAATCTGGTTAAGTCCTTAAAGTTTTCAGAAATTACAATTTGGTCCCTAAAGTTGTAATTTGTTCAATTGGGTCCCCGTTTGATCTCTGATGTTTGTGATCTTTGAGCATGGTGTTTGTGTGATCACATCTAAGGTTAATGTGCATCTAGACAAGATTAAAAAGAAAAAAAAGGGTCGTTAATCAAGGTTGACTTTCGGGTTGACTTTGGTTTTCCCCGTGTAATCTTCGTTGTTCGGGTCAACCGTCTAGGCCGGGCTACGGGGGTTACAATTAATCTATTATTCATCATTTTATTTCTTTTATTGCAACTACCATTACACTCGTTATATGCTCATTTACAGAATTACACTTGGCCACAAAATATTTAAGCTAAATACTCATCCTCGTGGGATCGATATTCAAACAGGATTCTCATGTTTCTATTCTTGCATCGACAATGTTTCCTTGCACTTAGAGTGTGACGTTTTACACCAATCAATGAGCTATCATCTATACCATCAATAAAAACATATGTAAACTAAATCCATACATCACTATATACTAGCCAACGAAGCCCTACTTTATATGTGTTCACACAGCCGTCGGGTTACCCATGCTCACACAATCTTCGGGTTGAATGGACCATATATGTATCACCATAACCACGAATCCATCCTGAACGTACTTGGATCATATTTTCCACAAGTCGTCCTAACCTGAGATCACTAGGCCTATCAAGTTACTCGAGCTCACTCAGCCAATCGAGTTTATTTCAAACAGGACCTTGATCGCCAGCCATCGGGTACGTCAGATGTACTTGCTCACATAACCCAAAGTACACATCCCCCTTTATAAGTATCGTAGTACCAACTCTAGCACATCTAGATTCCTTTACAACAACCATAAGGAAATACATCCTCTCTCTGAGCATTCATACACCTCACCAAGATTTAAGTGGCACAAATCCAAGCTATGAAGCAAATGCCCCCACGGCATGATACCAACCAACATGATTATCACTCGATTCATAAATATTAGTTCATCAAGTGCCAACCCGGCACACAAGGAAAACATAATAGGTGTCTCTTACATATGTCGAGTTATTCAGCATTATGCTCTTATTTAGGAGTAAAATCATAGTTTCTTAGTTTTATATGTTCTATTATCTCAATAGAAGCCCACTGAGCCATAGCCCGCAATTTTCCAAATCCTCAGGCTCAATTCGATGTTTTTGGGCAAATTGCCTAACATCTACTAGTACTGGCCCACGAGTACCGATACGCTACCCACAGGTACCGATACACACGTATTTTAACACCCCAATTTTGGGCTTAGAAGTTTTGGGTTTGGACCAGACCGGTCGGATTTTCGGTTCGAATATAAAAGGTGATTTCTAGGAAAGCCTAGTTCGGGTTGCATTAAAAATATGGAAAATGTCTTAAAATCCTCTTTTATTATATATAAGAGAATGATGAAATCAATTTTACAAAATGAGGTTTGGAAGTGTGACATTTTGGGTTAGTGACCAAAATGTAATTTTTGAAAACTGTGTGACTATTTTTAAAAAGGATTGAAACTTTGAATCTTTAAGGAGCTATTTACCCAAAAGAGTTTCTCCAGATTTTTCTTAATATTAATCAATTTAATTAATGGTTATAATTAAGTGTAAAAAGGAGGGAAAAGATATTTTGGCATTTGTAACTAACTTTTCTCTAAATTTCCATTTTCTTTTCTCTCAACTTTTCTCTCAACCCAAACACATTTCTCCAGCAAAATTCCCTCTGATTTTGACAATTAAAGATTAGATTTCAACCTTCATTTGATCTCTAATCATCTCTACATCAAAACCTTAACATTTGCTTATTGGATTTTCAAGAATTGTGGTTCCAAAAAGGGAGAAACTCAAGTTTAGAGGTATGAACGTCCTTCTCCTCTAAATTCTCAGTTCTTTACTGAAATTCCCAAGTTCTCAATCCTTGATTTGAGTTTTATTAAAGGTTTTGATGTTGTGATCTTGATTTTGGCTTAAAATGCAAGATTTGGATTTAATTTTGAAGAAATTCGTAATAATTGATTGGGCTCTGTTTTGAGATGTCTTTTTGATGTAATTTGGATGTCTAAATGATGTATAATTGAGGTTTGATCAATGCAATCCCGAATAGGTTGATTTTCCTAAGTTTTTACTTGTGAAAATAGTGGTTTTTGGGGTGATCTTGGTGTTTTGTTAATGCTGGAGGTATAAAGACGTGTTTGGGATCATTTTGGATGTTAATTGATGTTTAAAATGGTTAGAAGTGATGGATCTTGGCTGGGTTAAGTTTTGGAAAAGTTTGGAGATGATTTCGGTTGTGTTTGGTAGCCGAAATGTTGGGTTTATGAAGAGCAGCGAGTTTAGGTGTGTTGCTGGTGATTTTAATGCATAATGATGCATTAATCCTCTGTTGTTATGTGCTTGAACCAGGGGAGAGTGATCCGTGAGCAATAGAGGTGGCGTTGAAGGTTTCGGATGCTTAGAAGGCTTGTTGGCTAGCCTTGTTTTGTATATCGGTGAGTGAAGTTGGGTTTTCAGCTTTAAAACCAAGGTTTGAAGGTTTTGGGAGCTTAGTTTAAGTCTAAACAACTTAGCTAAGCTCAAGAGTAAGTAAATGGAATTTCTCTCTTGGTTAGTGTTATGAATTTGTTTTAAAAGCACTTGTGATTGTTGGATGCAATGCTTGTGATTTGCATGTTTAAATTCTGTTTTGAAAGCATATTTTAGCATGGTTTAATGCTGGTTTTGAAAGTCATGTGTGAAGGATGCTCAAGGTAAGAGATCCTTGGTTTTGTACATTGGAATTGTTGAATTGATGCATAGTGTTGCATGTTGTCTAATGGCTTTGTTTAATGCTTCAAAACATTGAAATGATGATGGTAATTGGTGGTTTTGGCATTTTGGTTATGCTTATAAAAAACAATCGATTAATGTGGTAATGTGGTTATATTGGCAAGTGATGTAAGTGGTTCTTGGTTGCTTTAATCGGATATAGTTAGCCGGGTGTAGGATTGGGTGCACCGTGAATAAAGTCGCCTTGGATGTGGAGTGGTTGTGATTGTACCGGTGACTCCATCCAAGTACACTAACGAGATGGTTAAGAACACCATGGTGGTTAAAATTCCATGAGTGGGTCTTGTGTTAAGGTCATATGGTGGTTAAAATTCCATATGAGGACCTTGTGTATGTTAAGGTCATAATGGTGGTTAAAATTCCATTTGAAGACCTTGTGTATGGTAAGATCACAATGGTGGTGTAAAGTCCATGTGTGGATCTTGTGTTGTATGTCCCGTGATCTCGTTAGTGATGTTATACAACTACCAATGGGTGATGTTAAGGTCATATGGTGATTAAAAGTCCATATGAGGACCTTGTGTATGTTAAGGTCATAATGGTGGTTAAAATTCCATTTGAGGACCTTGTGAATGTTAAGGTCATATGGTGGTTAAAAGTCCATATGAGGACCTTGTGTATGGTAAGGTCATAATGGTGGTTGAAATTCCATTTGGGACCTTGAGATTGGTAGTGTGTATGAAGCGTGGGGACAACGCTTGTAATCCGCGTATCGGATTGTGTCTTGCGTTATGATGGTTTGTGAATTATCACTTGGAAGCCAATATAATGTTCTTGAATATGATGAAGCATGAGATGCTTTAAATGATGCATGGTTGCATGAGAAGTGTGTAATGTTCTATGAATGCATGTTTACTTGTTAGCTTGAACAAGAGTTTATTTTCTAATGAGAATGGTGCATGTGTGCATGAAATCTCTTTAGTGCATTGAAGTCTTGCGAAGACTTGTTTTTAAAGGCATGTGATGCAAACTTTGATTTTGTGGTTCACAAGTTGCATTTGTTTAATGCATGAGATAGATTGAATGAGTAAGTGGTTTTTAAAGGTTTCTTGTTCTGAAATGATTTTTAATGT
Source organism: Hibiscus tridactylites (assembly GCA_958450335.1). Taxonomy (NCBI): domain Eukaryota; kingdom Viridiplantae; phylum Streptophyta; class Magnoliopsida; order Malvales; family Malvaceae; genus Hibiscus; species Hibiscus tridactylites. The sequence goes on along the minus strand of OY288278.1, from coordinate 17,658,504 downwards.
ATGAGAAAAGTATGATGTGAAGTGGAAGTGTTTTCCAAGGATTTTGTATTTAACTTTGCATATGATGTTCTTGCATGGAATGGTTAAATTGATGGTTTTGCAAGGTTGTGCTTTGAAGTGAATTACTTAGCTTTTCTAAGCTAAGGGTTGGTTTACATGCTCGAGCAATGCATGTTTTAAAGCATATTGTTAAAAAGGGTTTTCAAACATTGCTTTGGTTTATCGAATTGTGCTGTTTTTAAAAGAGGTTTTATGACTCGCTGCATTGATGGTGTTTTGGTTTTGAGCATTCCTCACTAAGCATTATGTGCTTACGCTCCTTTTTGTCCATCAATGCAGATATTTGAAGTTGGAACAGCGAGAAGCAAGGGATTCAAGGAGAGCTCCATTTGAGATGTATGTCTCGGTTAATAGCTATAGATAATAAAGGCAATTGGGGGAGAATCTCTTATGTTGATGTTTAATGAGATTGTGTATGTTGGACAAGTTTGGTTTATGATTTTGAACTATGTGGTTTAACGCTTGCAACGTTTGAATCTTCTTATTCTCAAATCGTTATGCTATGCTTCTTGTTTTAAAAGCATGATTGAGTGTTGGATGTGTTGAATGAGTGGGTGCACCTAGGGGTGGTTTTGTATCTAGATTTTGATGCAAATTGGTAGGTATGATGCTTTGCATGTTGTTGATTTAATGTGGATTGGTTTGGAGCATGTTTGAGGGGGTTTAAAGGTGTTTAAATAGGCCTATCTGATGTTTCTGGGCAGGGTGTTTCGAAACACCCTTACCTGTTTCGAAACAGGCCCTTGTTTTGGCCTGGGCGTTCCTGAACGGCCTAGACCGTTTCTGAACACTTTGGCTACTACCAAGGGGTGTTCCTGAACGGCCTAGACCCGTTTCGGAACACTTGACCGTTGGGCATAAAATTTGAGTGGTTTTGAGGTTTGCAAGCTTTACGTTTTAGTCTTGATTCTTGTATGTGCAATTGCTTGAGTTTGAGATGTCCGTTTGAGATGAAATTTGGCAGAGAGGCATGAAACATGACTAATTTCATAATGGTAACTTAAAAATTGGTAAAGTCCTCTTAATTTTCAGAATTTACAAATTGGTCCCTAAATTCGTATTTTGTGCAATTGGGTCCCTTATCGTTTTCCGATTGCTGTAATTTTTGAGTATGCTTATCTCAAGAGTATGCCTAGGTTTAATGTGCATATAGACAAGTTTAAAAATAAAAAAAAGGTCGTTAATCAAGGTTGACTTTCGGGTTGACTTTGGTTTTCCCCGTGTAATCTTCGTAGTTCGGGACAACCGTCTAGGTCGGGCTACGGGGCTTACACGTATCAATATAGAAACTTCTCACTGAAATTCCTCAAAGTCAATTGGTACCAGTACTGGGTTGACCATACTGATACTCGGGCCTCGGGTATCGGTACTCGCACGTGTACCGATACCAAAACGTCTTATTGTAATCTTACAAGCCTGCGCATACCATTACGGGTCAATTCGTACCGATACTACCTTACATCGCGTACCGGAATGAGTTGAACATTGTACCGGTACTCCTCTCTCGATTTATCCTAATTCTTCACTCGAACAAGGGGTACCGGTACGGGCACCCCGCGTACCGATACCGAAGGCCAGAAATTACCTTCTAAGGCTCGAAAATCACCCAAACTCGTCTCTAACCATTCCAAAACTACTCCAAAGGTTTCTAAAGTTTTCCAAGTTATTTAGAGGTATTTTTAGGGTCTTCTACCAACGCATTTAACATCAAAATCACTACTTAAACTCTAAAATTAGCTCCACCCATGCAATACCCTAAACACCATAAAATAAAGCAAAGAAACCACTTTATGATCTTCAAGAATATATAGGAGTCAGAGATGGACTGACTTTTTGGAAAGAATCCTGAAATCAACTCACCCACTTAGCTCCTTCAACTTCCCTCTTTTGTTAAAGTTGAAGAAATCCCCAAATCACTTCCTTTAGCCACAAAATTATGAAAAACGAATCAAAGCTTGAACCAAAGGTTATTAAAAAATCTACCATGAATTTACAACTCTTAAAATCAAGGGAAGAACTCCAAAAACCTTACAGCTTTAACATTTTCAAAAACTAAAAAAATGAGAAACTTGCCCTTTTCCCACAAAATTATGCTTTTCTTGAAGCTCTTGAATAGGATATCGACATACTTCAATCTTGAATCTCAAATGGAAGAATTGATGCAGAAAGTTTGGATCTTTAAGCTTTGAAAATATGGTGTCTTGAAAGAAAGATGGGGAAGAAGGAAGATATACAAAGGATGGGAAAGAGGATATAATGTTGTCTCCCCCTATCCTCACATGAAAACCAATATAAAGTGAAGGTGATCAGCCTTTCACCTTTAAAACGGTGTAATTACCTTAAACTCTCTTAAGTTTCTCCCATAATACAAAACGGTCAATCCCCAAGCCCAAATAGCTTAAGACTCATCTATTAGGGCACAAACATAGCCCAATGGGTCCAAATACCTAATTCAACACGAATGACTAATCTTTAACTCAGAAATTTGGGTCGTTACAATGGCAGGTAGCACCAATCTTGTCTTTCCTCTTCCCTCACGCCATGATTGTTTCAGTAGTGACTCCCTCTAAGGATCTAGAATTGGAATTTGTAGCTCACCCATTGCAAATCATGTCATTGTAGTATTTTTTTTTGCCTTGTTTTGATTGGTCCTGCACTCAAAGGAGAGGACACGCTTGGTTCTAGGGGTGAGCGTTCAATCGAGTCGAGTTTAGTCAAGTCAATAAATTATGAGTTATTCAAGTTGACACGTCATATTTTAAAACTCACACTTTATTTGAAATTTTTTCGATTTGATTTGAGTTTATGAAATTCAAACTGATACGAGTTTTCAAGTTCCTATACAAATTTAATTGTAATTATTTATCATGTTATAGTACAGCTTCATTCCAATTTAAATGACTTTATCTAATCATATAAAATATGGATATATATATATATATATCCATATTTTTAATATGGTGCATATATTTTACCATTTTTATATTAATATATATATATATGAGAAAAATTGAGGGACTCGACTCAAACTTAAAAATCAATCAACTTATTACTAAAAAAATTTTAGTTATTCGAGTTATTTGAATTTCCATTTTACAACTCAAACTTTATTTAAAAATTTTTCGAGTCGAGTCGAGTTTATGAAATTTTGAGTTTAGTCAAGACGAGTTGATTTTTTTCACCCCGAGTTCAGTCAAAAAATTCAATTTTTTGAGTCGATTCAAATCTTACTCGCACTACTTGGTTCACCTCAAACTAATTCAAAAAACTCTCGGTACTATTGCCTACAGTTCTCTTTCCCATTTTTGGAGAATAATAAAGAAAAAATCTTGAAGAAGAAGGAGATGATTCTAAGGCAATTGTAGAAAATCGTTGAGAATTTAGAATTGAAACAAAGAAGATAGAAGTGTGGGTATAATCCTATTGTTCCCCTTATATAGTCGGAGAAAACAATCTTTTTATTCGACTTTTATTTGTGCCTTCGTTTCACACCAATGATAGATCGACACACGTACAATTTTTACAATCGTGCAAAACTACTCATGACGTTTGTTTTCAAAACACGATTACGTACTTATAACCAACGTGCTTAGGCCCTTTTTTGTTGCGTTTAACAACCTAAACGGTCGTTTGCCCACCATTTTCTTGCCAAACAACCAATGGTTTGATTGTGAAAGGATGTTTACCCACCATTTTTAACACCTAAACGGGCATTTGCCCACAGCTAAATTTTCAGCTTCTGCCAACGGGCGTTTACCCACAGCAATGATAAACGAAGTCTAGTCATAATAGTCATAATAGTCACCATTTTATGATGTTTCCTCAGCTAAGGTAGACAATTGTTCTCGAACCATTGTTGTGAAACATTATAGGGTAAAGTATCTACAGTGTCATAACTTAGAGTAAGAGTATGGGGGGAAATTTAAAAAAAAATAGAGGTTTAAACAAAAATTTTCAAAAATTTTGAAGGTTTAACTAAAAATTTTAATAATTTTGAGATATTTAATCGGAATTTTTAAAAATTTTAAGAAGAAATTTAATTAAAAATATTCAAACTTTTGAAGCTTAATATAAAATTTTAAAAATCTTGAGGAGTCAAATTAAACTTTATAAAAAAATTTAAGGGCGGAATTTAAATTTTCCAAAATTGGGGGAGAGGGGTCATGGCCCACTCTAGTCCTATGGAGGTTCCGCCCCTAAGTACCTAAATTGTCACAAAACTATACCCGAAAAAATAAAAATAGTAACCAAACTTTTAAAAGTTACAGAATGGCAATTAAACTTTGTGTTTTGCTACAAAATGGTAACTGTATCGTTAACCTCCGTTAAAGATGTGACGTGGCTGTTAAAAATTTTGTATAATAGCACATTTAGTCTTCCATAGTTACAAATTCAATCATTTTAGTCATAATTCAAAGAAATTCAATAAATTTAACCCTTAATTTTTACATATTGTTATAATTTAGTCGTAATTCTAAAAAATTAACTATTAATATTTCAAAATAACTTCAATTTTTACACCTGTAAAATCACTGCAAAGAAATTCTTATTGTAAGTTGTTAAACATGATATGAATGGGGGCAGATGATTATGCTAAAACTGCAGTTTTAATAAATTTAGTGAATCCCAAGCCAGGCTTTGAAAAAAATAGAGAGAAAAATCTTGTAAATTACTCCATTCGATAACTATCGTAAGATATTAACTTTTGTTAGATGTCTGCTATTGTAACAATGTGCAACTATGGAGCTGGAGTTGGAGCTGGTTCAGGTGTTGTAGTATAAATTAAGGGTTAAATTCTAATAAATGCAATCAATGTGTTCTTGGTGATGATGAATTATCACTTCGTGTTCTCATAACTTCAGTGGGATTATCTGTTAACCACTTTTGACGTTCATTTAACCTTTCTCTCTCAGCGGATTATGAATGAGAAAAGGATTTACAGCAAAATTGCTAATGTTACTCAGTTATCGGTGAATCTGGACAGAATAGCTTATTTTCCAGAAGCCAGAGTCAGTATTGTTGCAGATGTGCAATGAAATGAAACTTCAAATTTAGTCCTACAGTGAAACAAATATCAATGAGCTTGGGGAATCTTGATAAGGCTCTCGTTGAAAATAGTCATACATTCATGTCACCTTTTTAACGGAGATTAACGATACAATTACTATTTTGTAACAAAATATAAAATTTAATTATTTTATAATTTTTTTAAAATTTAATTACCATTTTTTATAATTTAGCGACCGTTTAAATACTTTATTCAAGATTCGAATAATAATAGAGTTATGAAAGATTACTGTCAACAATTATTATGTCTTGCATAAGAAAAGGATGAAGTGGGACAAGGAAGGTGTGGTATATTATCTTTAAATAATGAAAAAAATATTTCCTTTTTAAAAGCTTTAAAAAACAAACAAAGAACTTTTATTATTATTATTATTATTATTATTATTATTATTATTATTATTATTATTATTATTATTATTATTATTATTATTATTATTATTATTATTATTATTATTATTATTATTATTATTATTATTATTATTATTATTATTATTATTATTATTATTATTATTATTATTGTTGTTGTTGTTGTTGTTGTTGTTGTTGTTGTTGTTGTTGTTGTTGTTGTTATTGTTGTTGTTGTTGTTATTGTTGTTATTATTATTATTATTATTATTTGTGAATAAAATAACAAAGAACAACGAACAAGAATAAAAGAGCAAAGAGATGAGAGAAAGAGGGAGATTTATATTATTCTCAAATATAGAATTGTGTGTACAATGTCTTCAATGAATCATCTATTTATAGGCATAAGAAGTGCATAATACATTAAACTCTAATTAATAGAGATAATATTCTTAATAACAAATAAATCAAACTCCTTAGATAAAGTTCTAATCATAATAGACATCCACATAGATAAATATTCATAACACCGCCCCTTGGATGTGTATGTAGATAATGTGTCTAGTTAAAACCTTACTAAGATAAAAACCCAGTGGGAAAAAATCTTTAGTGAAGAAAAAAGAGTACGCACATCTTTGATACGCATAACATGTTGCCTCATTGAAAACCTTACCAGGAAAACTCATTGGGACAAAATTTCGGTCAATGGAAAAAGAGTGCAACGCGTATTTACACCCCTCATGAAAACACTACTAAATATCTTTGAATCTTCATAATTCAACCTTGAATACTATTTTCTAAAGATAGCGGGGGATGAAACTTTGAAGTAATATTTTTCATGATGTATCCACATTCCATTATCGCTGCACAAGATAGCATTTGTATCATATCTTGTAGAAGTAAATTACATATCTTCTGGATATGTTGGGTCAATGGTCTTAGTCAAACACATTTTTGGCTTGCCTTGTGCATAAAAATTATTTCTACAAGATTTGAGGAGGCATCGACTAATGTTTAAAGATCTAAATGTAATGATCTTTGTATATTCATAGATATTTTTGACCAACTAATATATAGTGCTTCAAGACCAAGAAAAGATATAATTATCTTTATTCGCATCCAACAATCTTACAACTATTAGGATACTCAATAGATATGCCCTATTTATATTGAATCTTCTTTAAGATTCTTTCAGCTTATGTCTATTCATAGTCAAAAAGAAATATATAAAAATGCTTGATCATCAGGTCGAGATAAACTTTATGTCAAGATTCAAGTACTTGTATTGAATGTACTTCATGAGTTTCCAATTTGAAGCTCTTTAAGAGTTCTAAAATTATCATAATGGATCTTGATCATCTGGTCATTCTTATAGTATTTTCTCAATTAGTATTCACTAAGGCGATTATACTAAATGCGCCAAAAATATTCATGAGACATGTCTAAATAAATTTCCTCGAAAATTCCAAATGCTTCTAGTATTTTAAATCCTTCAAGGATAAATATGGATCCACATATAATTAGACGCGTGTAAAATTTTTCATAACTGCCAAATTAATTGCATGCACCATGAAGTAGTTAAAACTTTTCATAAATCATAGTTCAAGTTGTATTTACGACTACTTATTTCTGCCTCACTTGCATTACACATTTATGTGTTTGGACTGCTGGTCCAAATACTTCTATTTTAGAAGATCAAAGCGTCTTTCAACATCGGCAAATTCAATATCTATACTCCTAGATAGATTTTAAACAAGATCCCTGATTTCATTCTTTACTTCTATAGAAGTGTTTTATGTAAAAAAAAATTGTAAAATCATTGTCGACAATTTTCTAATTTTCTGGTTCCATTGTAACACTCTGGAAATATATACATTTATATATATATATATATATTATACTTATAAAGAAGAAAAAAAAAAGGAGAGAGTGGTTGCCAAGGGGACTCGAACCCGTGCCCCTTGGCATGAGAGGTAGAAGGGTTAACCATCTGAGCTAAGGACGCTCTCGGTGTTAGTCTGCTTTGGTTTTATTTTAAACTTATGTTTCTCATATGCTAGTAATAAATGAAGATCTGAACCTTTCACCTACCCAAGATTTTTTTTTTGTTTGAACACAATCGAATATGTGATCTGGGAGAGAAAATATCCAGAGGGTTTCAAACCCTTCAACTCCCCATGCCGTTCATGCTCCGACCACCGTGCTCTGGCCGGCCGTGGTGTGCACCGCCCTCATCGTCGTCATCCTTGCCTCTTCGCCGTTAAAACCCGACCACCCAACCTCCGTTGTTGCTCGTCGTTCGTGTGAAAACGGTGGAAGATCGTTAGTCTTCGCCACCCTCGATCTGTGCCACCGTCCGTCCGTGGCTGCCACCGCCCCAGCCATCGGAACCGCCACCACAACCCGGTCCGACCTTTGACCTTCACGCGCGGTTGCGAGCCGTCAGTTGCCATGAAAACTCGTTTGAAGGTTCGACGTAGCAAACCCATCGCCGCCACTGACTTTTGCATTTTCCGGCCGTTCCTAACATCGGCTCGCCTCACCGTGGGCACAGTCGAGCTCCTCGCGTCCCGATCTACAAAACCATGTGAGCCACCTCAACTTTGCCGCCGTTTTGCCCCTCGTCGGAGTAGCGCTATTTTCTGGCAAGATTTGGGATTTCAGAGTGAATCAGACGAAATCAACATTTCCGGCGAAGTTCCGGCGACCGTCCGGCGACCTTCGGGTTTCTTAAGGCATCTGCATACCTTCATATCCGCATGGTTGTGGGATGTTGAATCCGAGTTCAAGTGTATTCGAATATCGTCCACGAACCGACCAGTGTAGCTCGGAGTGAAGGTAATACACTACTACCCTTTGTATGCTTTATGAACATGTTGATATTCGGTTAACGCATGCATGCTTATGATGTCGTATACTATAAATTCTGCTTAAATTGAATCAGATTCGAACAATAAGTACGGATATTAATAAGACCAAATTATCCGAACAAGATTATTAATGGGCTAACAATATCATAAGTTCTAATAGTTAAATTCAGTTAATCCGCCACTCAATCAACAGTGTGTAAGGATCGAGGCCCAGGACACAGAGTGAGAGATATTAATTATGAAATTACGAAAATGCCCTTGGAGCATAAGTATGACTAAACTACCCATTTGATAAAGGAAAATACCTAAAATCTGCATTCGACCTGATTATGCAATACGTGTGATACAAACTTGGATAATCCCTCAAACTCTGTATAACACCTGAATGAGAATTTTCTGGAAATAATGTTAAAATCCTAAGTCGATCCTTATGACAGTAATGCGTGAATTAAATGAGAATGACCGTAATGACCAAAAAGACGGTAACGCCCTCGAGCACCTAAATGTTTGATTAATTTGAATGACGTTATACCCTCAAGTTCTGTAATGAATGAATCGTCTCTAAAGCGGCCTGAGAGAGTTAGGACGACGTAATCTCGTTTGAGTATGTGATTGATGGAGGTACCAAATGGTAATTCAGAAAGAAATGGTAGCTTTATCTTAGTCTAAAATAACTGAAATACCATTATGAGTTAATCGGTAACTAATTATTTGACGAAATTCCGAATTTGTTAATAAGACTTAAATAGCTAAGGTTCCCTTAAGTGTTGAGAAATACGACACGTGTATGTCCATCGCTCACTATATCGATGTAAGGAAGGAAGATCCACTTAGATTGTATGTTCGATTACTCAAAGTTAAACCGTATAGTAAAGTATGAGGGCGACTGTTCAAACATACAATACAATTAGTGTTAAGTTCTGATGCACGTTGATTACTCACATCTGAACGTTGGTAAATATTGTCAAGTTGGGTTATGTCGCATTAAACAAATTCTGGAGGTATGACAAATTGTTAGAGCCCCTGAGAATCATAATTTTCGTTCTGATACGATTGTGCCATAGTATAAAATTTGTCATAACAGTCAATAACTAAAAGGCCATGATAGCCTAAATAATCGAAACATTACTGAAAATATCCGATAACTTAAAAGATTTTAATTTAGAAATTCTTGAATGTCCGGTTAGAAAACTAATGAGCAAATAGGATACCCGAGTTCTGTGAACCATTGCTTATTCAATGTTGGTATAATTACCAGACTGTCCATGAATATAGAAATGACCATAATGCCCTCGTATGCTTAAATGACTAAAATACTCATAATATATCTGAACCTTCTAAGATCTTGATGTATCAATTCTTGAACACTTGATATGAATCGTTTTACGAACCCCTTTCTAATAGGGACCTCGTTTCAGAAATCCGTTCATATTATTAAAAGTTAATGTGACCCCTTCCGTAAATGTAAAGTATCTTTAAGAAATGATCTGTCTCACCTAGTGTGTTCCATGTGCGATGTATTCTGTTGAATGGATTGTGAAATGATTTAATATGAATAATATTATGTTTGATGAACTTGATATATGATGACATTCTCTGCCTACCTGATATATGTCTACTCAATCTGTATACTTGGTATGTGATCGTTTGACATGTGATGGTATTGTCTGACTGTTTGATGAATTTGTTAGCATGATCTGTTAGTTTGACCAATGATGGTACAATCTGTTCGCATGATGAATGCTGAAAATGTCTGCTCTGCTCAATAGTATGCTCATTTATCTGTCATAAGCATGAACTTATGTTTCTGATACTCTGAATAGAATATGTCTGTTACATGTATTATGTTACCCATGTCTGAAATCTGATTTCCGATTGTCATCTGGGTATACTGCTGGGTTATGATATGAAGTCTCTATCGGTACAGCCTTGATCAAGCTGGTAAATCCTTATGGACTCAAGGTCTCCCCTTGAGTGGCACCTACGCCCATCAGGCCTAGGGTAAGTCCTTATGGACCTAAGGCATCCCCTTAGGTGGCACCTATGCCCATCGGGCCTAGGGTAAGTCCTTATGGACTCAAGGTCTCCCCTTGAGTGGCACCTACGCCCATCGGGCCTAGGGTAAGTCCTTATGGACCTAAGGCAGCCCCTTAGGTGGCACCTATGCCCATCGGGCCTAGGGTAAGTCCTTATGGATGCAGTTCTGGGGGACTGCATATTGGTGTAAGGTTGGAGGGTAGTTCTTGTAAACTTCTGTATGATCATTGAACATTTGCATTTAATCTGTTATGTGCTCATATGATATGATGTTAAGTATTTATGTATGTTTATCTGCACTTATTGGAACACACTAGACGTCAAACTCTCTGATTCCTACCTCGTATGTTACCAGCCTATATAATTTCCGTCTAATTCTCAAAGTCTGATTAATGAACAAATACCATTATTCCTGTGTATGATGCAACCTCGAAATAATAGAACAGAAATAGAGGACTATCACTGCTTGAAACATCATGAAAATGTTATGCCAACCATATGTCTGCATGAGCTTATAGCATCTTTTGGTAGTTCTGTATTACTGAGCTTTCCCAAGCTCACGTTGTTTTTACCATCGCAGGTTAAAAGAAGATATCATGACCTAATGTTTGACATCAGTGTTCGGAGTTCTCTCGGCGTTGCCTCTGGAGTACGGTATTGTATAGTCAGGGGGCATGTATGTCTTGTATGGTTTCATGTCAGTGTCTGTAAAATACTTTCTGAAATTTTGTTATGTGTTTAAATGATTTCCTAAAATTGCATTTTAAACAGAAGTTGATTTTACAGTTTAATAAGTGTTTTGAGGGGAAAAAAATGTTTTCACGGGTATTTTCACTGTGGGTCTCTCTTGTGACCCTAATGTGACTTCCTAGTATCCGTTGTAACGCATAGGCGGGTCTAGGGGGTTACATTTAGTGGTATCAGAGCTTAGAGTTGCATCTTTCTGGGTAGATCGGCCGATCGTCTGTCATAGGGTGTCTGCTCTGTGCATGCCCCTAGATCATACCGTACTCCTCCGAGCCGAAACTCTGATGTCGAATCATTTTTTTCCTAAAATAACTAAATCTAAGTATTCTGCCTTCCATAGCTCAACCCATGCTTGCAGAAAATGTCTCTAACGTTCGTCTGTGTTTTGAATTAAATGGTTGAGTTTGAATCTAGATAAGGGACTTGAGATGGTTTATGCTTCTGAAATCAAAGATCCGAATCAGGTTAAGAATAAATGTTTGATCATATGTGGTAACCGGTATAAGATCACATGTAAGATAGCTCAGTGATAATGATTATGTTTGAGAATATCTTGATGGAAAATTTGATAAAAGTAATATGAATTTAAAAAGGAAGGTGTTCATGAACGTGACGAAAGTGTAAATTCTGTTGTGACTCCGTTATAGGTGAAGGGATAAGGTACCTAAATATTACGCTAACAGTAAGTGACATCCGTTTAAAACTTTGGTTGTGTTTGATCGGTTAGAAGAAAATTATTTTGAGAAAAGCGGCACAGTCTATCGTCATATGTATCCTAATGGTTGAAATATGATGTTTACATTCAGATTCTGGAAGACCCCATTGGAGGCCTTGAATACTTGTCGAAACTACAATTACAGCCGCTTATCCGCAAACCGTTAGTTAATCCGTATGAGTTATGTATATTTTCGAAAATACGCAATGGGTCGTATGAGTGACCCTTGTAATTGTAGGAAATGTTTTCTATCCCCCGACCGAATCTGTTTAAAATAAAAGTTATGAGACAAGTGTTTGGTTGACATCGTACAATGTACAGTAAGGGTGCAATTACCGTATTCTTATAAACATGTCTGAGATGTATGATGGGATAAATTTGGGTTTAAGGTTACTCCGAGTGACTAAGGACGTTGCGAGATTGATCTGTGACCGTCTGTGGAACACTAGGAATAAACATACTCTAATGGACAAGTTTTAGTATGTGAATAAATGGAATTGCAGATCCTGTGTTGATCCAACTCTAGTAAATTTCGAGGACGAAATTTCTTTTAGGGGGAGAGAGTTGTAACACTCTGGAAATATATATTTATATATATATTTTATACTTATAAAGAAGAAGAAAAAAAGGAGAGAGTGGTTGCCAAGGGGACTCGAACCCGTGCCCCTTGGCATGAGAGGTAGAAGGGTTAACCATCTGAGCTAAGGACGCTCTCGGTGTTAGTCTGCTTTGGTTTTATTTTAAACTTATGTTTCTCATATGCTAGTAATAAATGAAGATCTGAACCTTTCACCTACCCAAGATTTTTTTTTGTTTGAACACAATCGATTATGTGATCTGGGAGAGAAAATATCCAGAGGGTTTCAAACCCTTCAACTCCCCATGTCGTTCATGCTCCGACCACCGTGCTCTGGCCGGCCGTGGTGTGCACCGCCCTCATCGTCGTCATCCTTGCCTCTTCGCCGTTAAAACCCGACCACCCAACCTCCGTTGTTGCTCGTCGTTCGTGTGAAAACGGTGGAAGATCGTTAGTCTTCGCCACCCTCGATCTGTGCCACCGTCCGTCCGTGGCTGCCACCGCCCCAGCCATCGGAACCGCCACCACAACCTGGTCCGACCTTTGACCTTCACGCGCGGTTGCGAGCCGTCAGTTGCCATGAAAACTCGTTTGAAGGTTCGACGTAGCAAACCCATCGCCGCCACTGACTTTTGCATTTTCCGGCCGTTCCTAACGTCGGCTCGCCTCACCGTGGGCACAGTCGAGCTCCTCGCGTCCCGATCTACAAAACCATGTGAGCCACCTCAACTTTGCCGCCGTTTTGCCCCTCGTCGGAGTAGCGCTATTTTCTGGCAAGATTTGGGATTTCAGAGTGAATCAGACGAAATCAACATTTCCGGCGAAGTTCCGGCGACCGTCCGGCGACCTTCGGGTTTCTTAAGGCATCTGCATACCTTCATATCCGCATGGTTGTGGGATGTTGAATCCGAGTTCAAGTGTATTCGAATATCGTCCACGAACCGACCAGTGTAGCTCGGAGTGAAGGTAATACACTACTACCCTTTGTATGCTTTATGAACATGTTGATATTCGGTTAACGCATGCATGCTTATGATGTCGTATACTATAAATTCTGCTTAAATTGAATCAGATTCGAACAATAAGTACGGATATTAATAAGACCAAATTATCCGAACAAGATTATTAATGGGCTAACAATATCATAAGTTCTAATAGTTAAATTCAGTTAATCCGCCACTCAATCAACAGTGTGTAAGGATCGAGGCCCAAGACACAGAGTGAGAGATATTAATTATGAAATTACGAAAATGCCCTTGGAGCATAAGTATGACTAAACTACCCATTTGATAAAGGAAAATACCTAAAATCTGCATTCGACCTGATTATGCAATACGTGTGATACAAACTTGGATAATCCCTCAAACTCTGTATAACACCTGAATGAGAATTTTCTGGAAATAATGTTAAAATCCTAAGTCGATCCTTATGACAGTAATGCGTGAATTAAATGAGAATGATCGTAATGACCAAAAAGACGGTAACGCCCTCGAGCACCTAAATGTTTGATTAATTTGAATGACGTTATACCCTCAAGTTCTGTAATGAATGAATCGTCTCTAAAGCGGCCTGAGAGAGTTAGGACGACGTAATCTCGTTTGAGTATGTGATTGATGGAGGTACCAAATGGTAATTCAGAAAGAAATGGTAGCTTTATCTTAGTCTAAAATAACTGAAATACCATTATGAGTTAATCGGTAACTAATTATTTGACGAAATTCCGAATTTGTTAATAAGACTTAAATAGCTAAGGTTCCCTTAAGTGTTGAGAAATACGACACGTGTATGTCCATCGCTCACTATATCGATGTAAGGAAGGAAGATCCACTTAGATTGTATGTTCGATTACTCAAAGTTAAACCGTATAGTAAAGTATGAGGGCGACTGTTCAAACATACAATACAGTTAGTGTTAAGTTCTGATGCACGTTGATTACTCACATCTGAACGTTGGTAAATATTGTCAAGTTGGGTTATGTCGCATTAAACAAATTCTGGAGGTATGACAAATTGTTAGAGCCCCTGAGAATCATAATTTTCGTTCTGATACGATTGTGCCATAGTATAAAATTTGTCATAACAGTCAATAACTAAAAGGCCATGATAGCCTAAATAATCGAAACATTACTGAAAATATCCGATAACTTAAAAGATTTTAATTTAGAAATTCTTGAATGTCCGGTTAGAAAACTAATGAGCAAATAGGATACCCGAGTTCTGTGAACCATTGCTTATTCAATGTTGGTATAATTACCAGACTGTCCATGAATATTGAAATGACCATAATGTCCTCGTATGCTTAAATGACTAAAATACTCATAATATATCTGAACCTTCTAAGATCTTGATGTATCAATTCTTGAACACTTGATATGAATCGTTTTACGAACCCCTTTCTAATAGGGACCTCGTTTCAGAAATCCGTTCATATTATTAAAAGTTAATGTGACCCCTTCCGTAAATGTAAAGTATCTTTAAGAAATGATCTGTCTCACCTAGTGTGTTCCATGTGCGATGTATTCTGTTGAATGGATTGTGAAATGATTTAATATGAATAATATTATGTTTGATGAACTTGATATATGATGACATTCTCTGCCTACCTGATATATGTCTACTCAATCTGTATACTTGGTATGTGATCGTTTGACATGTGATGGTATTGTCTGACTGTTTGATGAATTTGTTAGCATGATCTGTTAGTTTGACCAATGATGGTACAATCTGTTCGCATGATGAATGCTGAAAATGTCTGCTCTGCTCAATAGTATGCTCATTTATCTGTCATAAGCATGAACTTATGTTTCTGATACTCTGAATAGAATATGTCTGTTACATGTATTATGTTACCCATGTCTGAAATCTGATTTCCGATTGTCATCTGGGTATACTGCTGGGTTATGATATGAAGTCTCTATCGGTACAGCCTTGATCAAGCTGGTAAATCCTTATGGACTCAAGGTCTCCCCTTGAGTGGCACCTACGCCCATCAGGCCTAGGGTAAGTCCTTATGGACCTAAGGCATCCCCTTAGGTGGCACCTATGCCCATCGGGCCTAGGGTAAGTCCTTATGGACTCAAGGTCTCCCCTTGAGTGGCACCTACGCCCATCGGGCCTAGGGTAAGTCCTTATGGACCTAAGGCAGCCCCTTAGGTGGCACCTATGCCCATCGGGCCTAGGGTAAGCCCTTATGGATGCAGTTCTGGGGGACTGCATATTGGTGTAAGGTTGGAGGGTAGTTCTTGTAAACTTCTGTATGATCATTGAACATTTGCATTTAATCTGTTATGTGCTCATATGATATGATGTTAAGTATTTATGTATGTTTATCTGCACTTATTGGAACACACTAGACGTCAAACTCTCTGATTCCTACCTCGTATGTTACTAGCCTATATAATTTCCGTCTAATTCTCAAAGTCTGATTAATGAACAAATACCATTATTCCTGTGTATGATGCAACCTCGAAATAATAGAACAGAAGTAGAGGACTATCACTGCTTGAAACATCATGAAAATGTTATGCCAACCATATGTCTGCATGAGCTTATAGCATCTTTTGGTAGTTCTGTATTATTGAGCTTTCCCAAGCTCACGTTGTTTTTACCATCGCAGGTTAAAAGAAGATATCATGACCTAATGTTTGACATCAGTGTTCGGAGTTCTCTCGGCGCTGCCTCTGGAGTACGGTATTGTATAGTTAGGGGGCATGTATGTCTTGTATGGTTTCATGTCAGTGTCTGTAAAATACTTTCTGAAATTTTGTTATGTGTTTAAATGATTTCCTGAAATTGCATTTTAAACAGAAGTTGATTTTACAGTTTAATAAGTGTTTTGAGGGGAAAAAAATGTTTTCACGGGTATTTTCACTGTGGGTCTCTCTTGTGACCCTAATGTGACTTCCTAGTATCCGTTGTAACGCATAGGCGGGTCTAGGGGGTTACATTTAGTGGTATCAGAGCTTAGAGTTGCGTCTTTCTGGGTAGATCGGCCGATCGTCTGTCATAGGGTGTCTGGTCTGTGCATGCCCCTAGATCATACCGTACTCCTCCGAGCCGAAACTCTGATGTCGAATCATTTTTTTCCTAAAATAACTAAATCTAAGTATTCTGCCTTCCATAGCTCAACCCATGCTTGCAGAAAATGTCTCTAACGTTCGTCTGTGTTTTGAATTAAATGGTTGAGTTTGAATCTAGATAAGGGACTTGAGATGGTTTATGCTTCTGAAATCAAAGATCCGAATCAGGTTAAGAATAAATGTTTGATCATATGTGGTAACCGGTATAAGATCACATGTAAGATAGCTCAGTGATAATGATTATGTTTGAGAATATCTTGATGGAAAATTTGATAAAAGTAATATGAATTTAAAAAGGAAGGTGTTCGTGAACGTGACGAAAGTGTAAATTCTGTTGTGACTCCGTTATAGGTGAAGGGATAAGGTACCTAAATATTACGCTAACAGTAAGTGACATCCGTTTAAAACTTTGGTTGTGTTTGATCGGTTAGAAGAAAATTATTTTGAGAAAAGTGGCACAGTCTATCGTCATATGTATCCTAATGGTTGAAATATGATGTTTACATTCAGATTCTGGAAGACCCCATTGGAGGCCTTGAATACTTGTCGAAACTACAATTACAGCCGCTTATCCGCAAACCGTTAGTTAATCCGTATGAGTTATGTATATTTTCGAAAATACGCAATGGGTCGTATGAGTGACCCTTGTAATTGTAGGAAATGTTTTCTATCCCCCGACCGAATCTGTTTAAAATAAAAGTTATGAGACAAGTGTTTGGTTGACATCGTACAATGTACTGTAAGGGTGCAATTACCGTATTCTAATAAACATGTCTGAGATGTATGATGGGATAAATTTTGGTTTAAGGTTACTCCGAGTGACTAAGGACATTGCGAGATTGATCTGTGACTGTCTGTGGAACACTAGGAATAAACATACTCTAATGGACAAGTTTTAGTATGTGAATAAATGGAATTGCAGATCCTGTGTTGATCCAACTCTAGTAAATTTCGACGACGAAATTTCTTTTAGGGGGAGTGAGTTGTAACACTCTGGAAATATATATTTATATATATATTTTATACTTATAAAGAAGAAAAAAAAAGGAGAGAGTGGTTGCCAAGGGGACTCGAACCCGTGCCCCTTGGCATGAGAGGTAGAAGGGTTAACCATCTGAGCTAAGGACGCTCTCGGTGTTAGTCTGCTTTGGTTTTATTTTAAACTTATGTTTCTCATATGCTAGTAATAAATGAAGATCTGAACCTTTCACCTACCCAAGATTTTTTTTTTGTTTGAACACAATCGAATATGTGATCTGGGAGAGAAAATATCCAGAGGGTTTCAAACCCTTCAACTCCCCATGCCGTTCATGCTCCGACCACCGTGCTCTGGCCGGCCGTGGTGTGCACCGCCCTCATCGTCGTCATCCTTGCCTCTTCGCCGTTAAAACCCGACCACCCAACCTCCGTTGTTGCTCGTCGTTCGTGTGAAAACGGTGGAAGATCGTTAGTCTTCGCCACCCTCGATCTGTGCCACCGTCCGTCCGTGGCTGCCACCGCCCCAGCCATCGGAACCGCCACCACAACCCGGTCCGACCTTTGACCTTCACGCGCGGTTGCGAGCCGTCAGTTGCCATGAAAACTCGTTTGAAGGTTCGACGTAGCAAACCCATCGCCGCCACTGACTTTTGCATTTTCCAGCCGTTCCTAACGTCGGCTCGCCTCACCGTGGGCACAGTCGAGCTCCTCGCGTCCCGATCTACAAAACCATGTGAGCCACCTCAACTTTGCCGCCGTTTTGCCCCTCGTCGGAGTAGCGCTATTTTCTGGCAAGATTTGGGATTTCAGAGTGAATCAGACGAAATCAACATTTCCGGCGAAGTTCCAGCGACCGTCCGGCGACCTTCGGGTTTCTTAAGGCATCTGCATACCTTCATATCCGCATGGTTGTGGGATGTTGAATCCGAGTTCAAGTGTATTCGAATATCGTCCACGAACCAACCAGTGTAGCTCGGAGTGAAGGTAATACACTACTACCCCTTGTAAGCTTTATGAACATGTTGATATTCGGTTAACGCATGCATGCTTATGATGTCGTATACTATAAATTCTGCTTAAATTGAATCAGATTCGAACAATAAGTACGGATATTAATAAGACCAAATTATCCGAACAAGATTATTAATGGGCTAACAATATCATAAGTTCTAATAGTTAAATTCAGTTAATCCGCCACTCAATCAACAGTGTGTAAGGATCGAGGCCCAGGACACAGAGTGAGAGATATTAATTATGAAATTACGAAAATGCCCTTGGAGCATAAGTATGACTAAACTACCCATTTGATAAAGGAAATGACCTAAAATCTGCATTCGACCTGATTATGCAATACGTGTGATACAAACTTGGATAATCCCTCAAACTCTGTATAACACCTGAATGAGAATTTTCTGGAAATAATGTTAAAATCCTAAGTCGATCCTTATGACAGTAATGCGTGAATTAAATGAGAATGATCGTAATGACCAAAAAGACGGTAACGCCCTCGAGCACCTAAATGTTTGATTAATTTGAATGACGTTATACCCTCAAGTTCTGTAATGAATGAATCGTCTCTAAAGCGGCCTGAGAGAGTTAGGACGACGTAATCTCGTTTGAGTATGTGATTGATGGAGGTACCAAATGGTAATTCAGAAAGAAATGGTAGCTTTATCTTAGTCTAAAATAACTGAAATACCATTATGAGTTAATCGGTAACTAATTATTTGACGAAATTCCGAATTTGTTAATAAGACTTAAATAGCTAAGATTCCCTTAAGTGTTGAGAAATACGACACGTGTATGTCCATCGCTCACTATATCGATGTAAGGAAGGAAGATCCACTTAAATTGTATGTTCGATTACTCAAAGTTAAACCGTATAGTAAAGTATGAGGGCGACTGTTCAAACATACAATACAGTTAGTGTTAAGTTCTGATGCACGTTGATTACTCACATCTGAACGTTGGTAAATATTGTCAAGTTGGGTTATGTCGCATTAAACAAATTCTGGAGGTATGACAAATTGTTAGAGCCCCTGAGAATCATAATTTTCATTCTGATACGATTGTGCCATAGTATAAAATTTGTCATGACAGTCAATAACTAAAAGGCCATGATAGCCTAAATAATCGAAACATTACTGAAAATATCCGATAACTTAAAAGATTTTAATTTAGAAATTCTTGAATGTCCGGTTAGAAAACTAATGAGCAAATAGGATACCCGAGTTCTGTGAACCATTGCTTATTCAATGTTGGTATAATTACCAGACTGTCCTTGAATATTGAAATGACCATAATGCCCTCGTATGCTTAAATGACTAAAATACTCATAATATATCTGAACCTTCTAAGATCTTGATGTATCAATTCTTGAACACTTGATATGAATCGTTTTATGAACCCCTTTCTAATAGGGACCTCGTTTCATAAATCCGTTCATATTATTAAAAGTTAATGTGACCCCTTCCGTAAATATAAAGTATCTTTAAGAAATGATCTGTCTCACCTAGTGTGTTCCATGTGCGATGTATTCTGTTGAATGGATTGTGAAATGATTTAATATGAATAATATTATGTTTGATGAACTTGATATATGATGACATTCTCTACCTACCTGATATATGTCTACTCAATCTGTATACTTGGTATGTGATCGTTTGATATGTGATGGTATTGTCTGACTGTTTGATGAATTTGTTAGCATGATCTGTTAGTTTGACCAATGATGGTACAATCTGTTCGCATGATGAATGCTGAAAATGTCTGCTCTGCTCAATAGTATGCTCATTTATCTGTCATAAGCATGAACTTATGTTTCTGATACTCTGAATAGAATATGTCTGTTACATGTATTCTGTTACCCATGTCTGAAATCTGATTTCCGATTGTCATCTGGGTATACTGCTGGGTTATGATATGAAGTCTCTGTCGGTACAGCCTTGATCAAGCTGGTAAATCCTTATGGACTCAAGGTCTCCCCTTGAGTGGCACCTACGCCCATCGGGCCTAGGGTAAGTCCTTATGGACCTAAGGCATCCCCTTAGGTGGCACCTATGCCCATCGGGCCTAGGGTAAGTCCTTATGGACTCAAGGTCTCCCCTTGAGTGGCACCTACGCCCATCGGGCCTAGGGTAAGTCCTTATGGACCTAAGGCAGCCCCTTAGGTGGCACCTATGCCAATCGGGCCTAGGGTAAGTCCTTATGGATGCAGTTCTGGGGGACTGCATATTGGTGTAAGGTTGGAGGGTAGTTCTTGTAAACTTCTGTATGATCATTGAACATTTGCATTTAATTTGTTATGTGCTCATATGATATGATGTTAAGTATTTATGTATGTTTATCTGCACTTATTGGAACACACTAGACGTCAAACTCTCTGATTCCTACCTCGTATGTTACCAGCCTATATAATTTCCGTCTAATTCTCAAAGTCTGATTAATGAACAAATACCATTATTCTTGTGTATGATGCAACCTCGAAATAATAGAACAGAAATAGAGGACTATCACTGCTTGAAACATCATGAAAATGTTATGCCAACCATATGTCTACATGAGCTTATAGCATCTTTTGGTAGTTCTGTATTACTGAGCTTTCCCAAGCTCACGTTGTTTTTACCATCGCAGGTTAAAAGAAGATATCATGACCTAATGTTTGACATCAGTGTTCGGAGTTCTCTCGGCGCTGCCTCTGGAGTACGGTATTGTATAGTTAGGGGGCATGTATGTCTTGTATGGTTTCATGTCAGTGTCTGTAAAATACTTTCTGAAATTTTGTTATGTGTTTAAATGATTTCCTGAAATTGCATTTTAAACAGAAGTTGATTTTACAGTTTAATAAGTGTTTTGAGGGAAAAAAATGTTTTCACGGGTATTTTCACTGTGGGTCTCTCTTGTGACCCTAATGTGACTTCCTAGTATCCGTTGTAACGCATAGGCGGGTCTAGGGGGTTACATCCATTCTCGTAATGACATAACTCATCGAGATCTCTTCAAGATTTCAATATTTATTTCAGGTACCTGAAACTCTTCAAGAGTTTTATTATTAGTTATGTCTTGGGTCACTTTAGGAGTACCCGCCTCCAATATATGATCATCTCATAATACTTTTCATTTACGAGAATTTTTATCAATTGAACCATTTCAACTATCATGCTTCAAGCATGATTTACATCCACTTGCTCTGACATGTAATTTAAACTTAGAGCATTTCAGCTGGAATATGAGACTTAATTACTCTAATTGGGTCAGTAAATATGTCTGGCAGTTGATATGAAATAACATGAATTATCTTATGAACTTTTAGTTCATATTCGAGGATCTAGATAATGATAATTCATTTCCTTCTTTATCCAGCTAATTATTCTATCCCCTGATGTTGAGGAAAATCATCTAATAAATGATTCTCCAATTAATGTTTAGAATTTAAACATAAAAGGAGACTCGTACTCAATATATATTTTCAACCCTTTTTACTTGCCCATTTTGTGTGTTATGGTGGAGCAATTCAACTATATATCGCGCATTAAAAAATTCAAAATGGGAAATATGACTTCTGACCAAAAGTCAAATTATAATAGGGGAGTTTATTATAACTCGTTGGCTTGATGCGTATAAGTGTTGCTATATGGAAATGTCATATAAATAATAAATGTTTTGTTCTCACGGTTTAGCTATTAAATAGGAGGCATCTAATTAAAAATTTGTTAAACCGTATTTTTCATAATTAATAGTCTTTGTAACAACCGATATAGCCTAAAATATAAACCCACTAGCTTTTCAAGACGAATAGTCTAACTGCATAGTCTGAATCTTTTTAGAATCAATCTCACAAACTTCTGGTTGTAAGTTGATAAAATAATGTAGATGCATTTACTAAAATCATATAAAACTTTCCACATTTGTGGATATATGTGCCCATATTTCGTTCAGATATGCAAGACATACAGTCTCAACTTCAGTACAAGAACTTTAAGTTTTAATTTGGTAAGTGGGATAATCTATATCCTTTGAGAACAAACAACACAAGAACTTCAGGTTCTTTTAGTAAGTGGAATTTAATCAATTCCTTTAAGCAACACAAGAATTTCACGTTCTTTAATAAGTGGAATTTAATTCATTCCTTTGAGAATAAGCACCACAAGAACTACATGTTCTTTTAATACATGTGCATGTAAATCTCAATAATTTTTGCACCATTATTGATCAGGATAGTCTAACCGATCATGCCAACTATATATATATATATATATATATATATATATATATATGTGTGTGTGTGTGTGTGTGTGTGTGTGTGTGTGTGTGTGTGTGTGTGTGTGTGTCTGAATTTGTAAACTTCTTGTTTACCATAACATGTAATTCAATCACACTAGTACATGTCTAGTGCGACCATCAAAATTGTTCCTTTAAATAGAAATATATTTAGCTCTTTCGGAGCTTTCAATTGAAATTATCTTTTGGTAGCAATATAGAGGTCTTCTAGAGCTTTCAACTGACTTTTTGGCTACCAAAACTTATATCCATATTGGCTTATTTCAAATGTCAATTGATAACATATGTTATCTATAATTCCCAAAGGGATATTTTGCAAACTCATATTGCTCTCTTAAAATTTCCACTTATAGTGGTGACAATATTATTACCATTAGCGGTAATTATTGCAAAATTCGCAATTCTGTACTTTTTATAATGTGCTTTCTATCAAGAATTTATTATTATTCTAGAGCATCAATATTTTCAGTACTTTGAGATATAGTACTCACAATATTCTCTTGCATTTAAATGGGAAAATATATATTATGATTATGTTGAGCATAAATCGTCGCCATAGATTATATTTGACAGGTAATCATGTTAAACAAAATAAATAAATATCATAATATATAAATATGAATATAAAACGTAAATAATTAATGTGTGCAAAATAAATAAACATAAAGTAAAATAAATATAAATAAATAAATAATTCTCTTCAAAGTTCTGAGAATAATTAGAAGATGATTTATTCCTTTCGAGGGTTATAAGGAAAATCAACAACGTCTAAAAGAGTTGGACCAACAATGTCCAAATAAAGTTAGACCAGTATCATCTTTGTCATGTTTCGCAAACAAAATTTGCTTATATTTTTTTTCCTCTATCATTCAATGATTCTTGATATTTCAACGTACAACACGTTTGAGACCAATGGTTTATAACATCGCATTGGTAATAAGAAGAGTTTTACTTCAATAGAATGATTTTTGTTACTCTTGTCATCCTTATAACCTCACTACCAGTGGGTATAAGTATTCTTAAAATAACCATATTTTTCATGTCTATATTCATAGCCTCGACCACGATCACAACTTCTAATGTGGTTTTTATTCCTTCCATAATATAATCTGACATTCACTTCAGGGAATGGAGTAGAGCCAGTGGGTCTTTAAAATCTTTTCCATATATCCTTATTACAGAGAACAAAGATTTAATCATCGTGCGCGACATTGTTAAACATGTCCACAAGGTCCTTTAAAAACCTCCTTTGAGACCAGTAGCCTCGCAGAACGGGATGTCCAGCCAATATACTTGGATTATATCAAAATTATGTCTCTAATTGAATAATGATTTACCATGTTTGCATTCACTTCAGGGAATGAAACAGTTCCAATAATCGCATAGAATAAACATCATGCTTGCATTCACTTCAGGGAATGCCCCATCATTGATAATCGCATGGAATAAACATCATGCTTTGCATTCACTTCAGGGAATGCCCCATCATTGGTAATCGCATGGAATAAACATCATGCTTTGCATTCACTTCAGGGAATGCCTCCCATAAAACTTTTGGATCAAGACGAATTTTCGTAACTTGAAATTGGGAGAAGTCTATGGTCGAGTTTTTCGACGAAAAAGAAATATTGATTTCGAGCAAATATAGACTTTATAACAATCTTTTTATAGATTCAAATTCACCATGATTTATCGCACTTTAAAATCATAGTTTAAGGGAAAAATAGATTTTACCGATAATGATTTTCCTTTCGAGAACGATGGAGACATAGCAAATGAACGATACATCTTCTCATAATCCATTTATATCAAGTCTCTTTCCAAGTCATTTAAATACATGTAAAACTCAAAACAAGGTTAAAAATATTAGCTTTCACCAATAGAATAACGTAAATAAAAATTGATCTCAATGTAAACATATTTAAGAAACGTACCTCTTTTGATTTTAACTTGATTCAAGTCATACCAAACTACATTAACCAATTTATAAACCTCTTATGTGGAGGTACGCACATCACCTTAAAGCGGTGTTAGAGAACAATGCTACACCAATGACATCAAAATGGTTGAACGTTGTTTATTCAAATTCACATCAAAATGGAAAGCACCATAACCAAGTAAATTGATACTCGAGATTGAATCGTCGCCTATCTAAGTACATTCCCTGAAGGTTTCGCTGAAGGTTAAATATATAAAATTGGTCCAATAAACATCATATAATATTAGATCAAAATAATAATTAAATAATATATCAAAATATACCAACCTTAATTTGTGAGTGATTATTCAATCACTATATCTATACGTAAATAAGTAAAACATCTCAGACTTTCCAAGCTAAATTGAATATATTGAATATATGGTACATGTGATCGCCAATATCAAATTGAAATCTTTTCGAGAATCACCAACAAGAACAAGGGTAATTGGGAGAGATTCCATGGTTCACTCAAGCCTTCAAAACATGTTACCATACTTTTTCAAAAATAAAGACCAAGTTAAAATATCAAGATAAAAGCAATCAATAACAAAAATATGGAAAAGAAAAAACACTTATCTTCGGTTCAACGTAGAATCAAATTCTTTCCAATAACTTCTTTTGGATTCAAACAATGAAGACCTCGGTTGATTAGAGTCGTGTTGATAACGTGTTGTGAATAAAATAACGAAGAACACGGAGAAGAATAAAAGAGCAAAGAGATTAGAGAAAGAGTGAGATTTATATTATTCTCAAATATAGAATTGTGTGTACAATTTCTTCAATGAATCATCTATTTATAGGCATAAGAAGTACATAATACATTAAACTCTAATTAATAGAGACAATATTTTTAATAATAAATAAATCAAACTCCTTAGATAAAGTTCTAATCATAATAGACATCCACATAGATAAATATTCATATTATTATTATTATTATTATTATTATTATTATTATTATTATTATTATTATTATTATATTTCGTACAACATGGAGCATCTAGGGACAAATGATCATTGTTCCCACGTTTTGTTTTTCTCTTTTAAAATTTCCAACCAATGAACAACCCACTAAAAACAAAAGAGTGATTAAAAAATTACCGGCCACCAATCGATATCATTACTGACATAAATAATGCACCTAACTTATCAAATTTTGTTTATTTTCTTTAAATAATAAGATATTATAGTTTTATTTTAAGATTTGAATTCATATAAGATAAGATAAAAAATTTAATCACTAAATTAATTAGTGGATCTTTTAAATTTTGTTTATTAATAGTAAGATGATATCGAGTGGAACATAATTTAAACTTATTATTATTATTATTATTATTATTATTATTATTATTATTATTATTATTATTATTATTATTTAAGCTTAGGTTGGATATTATTGTAGGTGAAAGCTTATTTCATTATTTAATAGTATATATTTTAATTACATTTAAACAAAATGTGTTTTTCCTATTAAACAACAAATCAAATTTTATGGCAACATAAAAGGTAAATGCGAGAGTTCAAACCCCAAAATTTTTTAGAATTATTTGTATAAATTTAATATAAGATTAAAAAATTAATATTACTGTAAAAAATTAATATCATTTTGAAAATAGTTGAAACTTCATTAAACTGACACTAACCCTTTGTTTATATCCACTCAAAAAATTATTTATACATATTTTTAAAATATGGCTTCAAAATCTAAACTTTTTGACTTTGTCGCTGAATCTAATTAACTCTTTTATCAAGAGAGAAAATTTTGTGCTTGATAAAAATAAATAAGAATAGTGTGTTTACCGGTAGTGACCGTAGTCCCCAGACAGAGGTAGTAAGTGGATTAAGATGTCAATTGACATCCCAAAAATTCTTTTTTAACAATGGTTTATAAAATTTAATATTAAACTTTTAAAAGAATATTAGCATCCCTTAAAAAATTGACATCGTATTATGGATTTCATGTATTCCCCCAATAAAAAAAGATGTCCTATAATCCCTTTAATTTATAATACAATTTACTCCTGAAAATAAATTGTCAGCTGCAATGTTGAACGAGATTTTAATTTAATAGTATTTTTTCACATAATATTTATAAATTTATAAATTATATATATATAATTTTCTGGTATAGGTCTACGGATTCGAATAAAATATAGAAGTTCATTATAGAATAATGTTCTTAATCAAACTTGTTTCATTTACAATTACAAAAGTTGAAATTTAAACGTTGTTTTTTTATGAGATCTAACGTCTCATACCTTATAACAAAGATAATTTCTTATTAATAAAGAATATTATTATAAAGCAAAACATCTGTCATTTTTTTAATAGAAGCCACTAGTCTTATTTAAAAGAGTAAACATCCAAAATTACAATAAGAGTTTACAATTATCATCGTAAACTAAATATATAATTTGTACATTTTCCTATAACATTGACACAAAAACTAGTCACTTTAGATCATATTAGGACCACACATAGAAAAGGTTAAAAACACAACCAAAAAAACTCGAACGAAATAAATATACGAACAAATCTCACTGCATCGACAAATGAACCTCCTGAAAGACCACAAAGAACCACAAATCAGTGTCGAGAAAACTATCCACGAACGCAAACCGTGTATCCAAATTAAATCTGAGGGTCCAAAGCAGAAAAGATCAATAGGATAACAAATAAGCGTCATTTTAATCAGTCAATGTGATATCAAATACAACTCTAAGAAAAAACAAATGAAAAGAATGGTCAAACGACCGTCAATGAAAACCGAAAACATGCCAAAATGGTAGAAAAATGTGTCATAAAATAAAAAAAACACATATCATAAAACATAATTATTATTATAAATCAAAAATGAAAAAGACAAATATATAATATAGGAAAGTAAAGGAAAAATAAGAAGTACCAACAGTTTACGATTAGTACTAAAACTAATGTTGTCGTCGCTTAAAACACATTCTCCTTGTTCTCGATTGTTATGGCTTTCTATCCTATATTTATAAAATGCAATTCAGCGAATATGATGCACGGGGCACATATTATATTTATAAGGAATCATTTAAGATCAGAATATTTGTTTTGTTTTATTTTTTTAACAGAAGAATATTTGTATTATTACTGTTTGTTGTCACGTTACTCTTTGTTTATTTTAACCGTCATTTTCTGTTAACAAGGTTGAAACAATAATTGAAATAAAAGTGATATGGAATTTACTAGATCTAGGCTCTATATCTAGTTGATGATGACTCGTCTTTAGCATAAGAAAAACTACAATGATAATTATACTCAACTATTAACTAATAAAGGCTTAATAGTATCCGAGATCCTCAAATATTTGAAAAAAAAAAGCTAATATGGTTCCTCAACTTTTTTACACTTAATGTGATTTTTAAACTAAGCAAAAAAACTAATGTGACTCGTTGATCTACAGAAACCGTCATTGATTGTTATGATGTTGTTGTGACAGTCCGTTATAGACGATGGTGTGAGAAGAAGGATTTAATTGATTTTTTGTTGAGTTCGAGGTAATAATTAATTATATTTAAAGAAAATTTGAAGGTTTATTTAATATTTAGACTGAAAAAATTAAAACTACAAAATTATTTAGAAATAAAAGGCATAAAAACCATTGAAAAAAATATTTTCCTAGTTTTTATAAAGTTTGAAGGATTTAATAGTTTTTATGCTTTTTATTTCTAAATAATTTCGTAATTTTAAATTTTTCAATGGAAGCGATCAAATTTTTAATACTTAATAAAAATTTAAAATTTTATTTTTAATAATTTTTATTTATCATTTTATAGTTTGTGATATTTTAAAATTTAATTCTTTTGACAAGTTTAATTTTTTACTTTTTGTAAATTTTCAATAATCATTTTTTAATATTTTGATATTTATAATTTTATAATTTATATTTCTAAATTTTTTAAAAAAAATAAATTAATTTTTTAATTTTTAAAGATTAAATAAGCGTTCAAACTTTCTACAAAAGTCAATTGATTCCTTGAACTCGGCCAAAAAAAAATCAAGTAAGCCTTGTTGTCAATTATCACATCATCATCTATTATGAATTGTCAAGTCAACATCGTTAAATGTCGCATTTGCACCATAACATTAAACGATAATTTATGTTGTTCAAAGGATCACATTAATTTCCCCCAAATATAAGGTCCTTTAGGTGCAAAATATCCAAGTGTGATATTGATTTTTCTACAAAAAAATTGATTACCTCAAATATAAACCTATAATAAATTCAAATCAAACTCAGTAATGGTATCGAAATTCTAAAAGTATGTATTAGGAATTTGTTATTGTTACACAGAGGCTTTGCTTGGTTGGGTGTAAAAGTAGAAGGATGAAAGGAAGGGAGTAAAAATGGAAAGAAAATATTTTTTGGGTGTGGTTGGTAGGAATAAAAAGTAGAAGGATGATCATTTTTCATGCCCATGTGTAAAAATAAATCATCCTAAAATTGGAAAGAAAAGAGAAGTGAAAATGTAGGAGAGATGTGTGTGAGTTCAAAATATGAGTTTTTCAAAATTTAATTTTATTTCCTTCGAATTTTCAACTCAACCAAGCAATGAATAAAAATAAAATACAACTTTCTCTCAATTCTTTCATGCTTCCTACCAAGGACACTAATGGAATTTTTTTTCTATCTTTACTCTTTTCTATCGCCTTCAATTTTTCATCTTTCTAATTTTCTTTCCACCCTATTAAGTAAAACCTAAATGTTTTACAGTGTGTTACAATAAAGTGAGTAATATTGTTAGCAACATTGTTGTGATATTTATTTTGATATAACATAAATAAAAAGAATTGAGACTTAGACTGAATTGCAAAAATAATTCAAAAGACCATTAACTTGAAAAATACATTTGAATGGTTTTTTTAAAAGTTTTTTGACGAACAAATTTTTAAAATGGCTTATAAGTCAAAAGTTGATTGCTCGTACCGATACGGCTTAGCTTGTACTGATATACGAAGTGTTTTTTAGTGAGCAACTTTCGTATTGGTATTGGCTAGGCCGTACCGATACGGTAGGTATTGTACCGATACAAAAGTATCACATATCGGTACTCACTGTTAAATATGCATAACGACTCTTTCTATTTAAGGTAGGTACAGATACAAAGACACTTTCTAGTAATGGTCAAGAACTCCTTAGAGGGTTTAAAAGCAAGCTTCAAGCATCCATAGAAGTAAGAGGAAAGCTTACACCAACATTCTTTGTATAGAGAAATTATTTTAGAGCTTAAATTGTTAAATTCTTGTAGAAAACACTAGTGAGTTAAATTGTCACTTTTGCTCAAGTTTTTAGGATTTGGGTGAGTGCTTTTTAGTGTGAAAACTATTCAGCCTTGTGAGATTTTCTTAAGTTTCCTAATTTGTATTTTTCTCTTTGGAAGAGAGTGTCTCAATACTTTGGGGCATAAGCTTTGAGGGTTTGTAACAGTTATTCTTGATCCTTGAAAAAGAAAGACAAATTAGTGGATTTGTAGAAAATCCTTAGTGGGGAGCTAAGGTAGTGTATGTAGACTTGGTTTAGAAGTTGAACCGCTATAAATCCTTGTACATTTTTTAATTTCCATTGCTTCCACCACTTTTATTGTAAAGTCAATTCACCCCTCTTGGAAATTCAGTTGACGTATTTGTAAATGAAAACAAATTTATTTATAATCCTTAAAATATGTGATTTATACTTTCGTTTCGCATGAGATACTGATTGAGCCTACGATAATTATTTGTTAACTTGATCCTTAATTGTCACACCCTGAAATCCGGTCTAGTTGGAATTAGATTCCAGCGATCGAAATATGTTTTCCGTATAAACTAAAGTATGGTTTTAGCCTTTGTCTTAAGGCTAGATAAGTGTTAAAAGACTTTAAGTGAATAAATTTAACGAACTAGAACTCTATTGAATAGTATTGGGAACCTTAGTGGTTGATTTGTAAAAATTGATAGTTGGAAGATAAAGCATGAGCTCCAAAAGGTTGAGGGACTAATTAAGTAATTAGATCCTCTTCAAAATTAAAGAAATTCTCACATGGGGTATCTGAAGAGGTTCTTTCAATTGAAGGAAACCTTAAGTGTTAAAAATAAAACAAAAGGGGTAAATAAATGTCATCTTTTATTACCCTTACCTGATTCAAGAAAACAAGCATACACCTCCCTCCATCTTCTTCTTTTAGATATCAAGCAAGCACCTTCGGTTCTTTGTTGGCAAATCGTTCCTATCGGTTGGGTGAGTTTAATCCTCTAAATGATCATGTGAACCCATGATTAATTTGTGTGTAATCTTGACCTAGGGTTTGGTCATCCATGGAAAACTTGTGATGATAATATTTTTAAGATTAGATATTGTTTTTGATGTCGTTTTATTGAATACGATTTCATAGTATCGATTCTAATAATTTCTTATTATATTTCTAGCTCAAGAAGAGGATTGTGACAATCCATCATCATCCACCAAAGCTAGAAATAAGGGCGTTGTTATCCGAGAGCAGTAAAAGCATCGGATTTTAAGGTGAGTGTAGTCAGAGTTTGGGGTCTAGGCAAGGTACCTAGCCCAAATCCATTGTTCATGGTTTTCTTGTTACTAACCTTATATGGTAAGGTTGTATTGTATTGGAATTCATGTTGATCATGTAGGTAAGACATGGTAAGAATCGGACATTGATTATGTTACTATCATTGTCATCGAATATTGTTATCGACCTTGTTTATGTTAAGGAATTATTGATTTTGATATTGATATGATCATCGGACAAGTTGTGTAAATAATGCCATTGAAATATTGATTTTTAATTACCAATTATTGTCATTGTTATGGACCTTAGATTCGGTGGTTTAGGGATATAATTGGCATGTCATAGAATTCATGAGCTTAGTGTATGGGTGGACTACGGTCCCAGGGCTACAACCTGTGAGAAAGGGGCCATGGTGGCCGGAGATTCAATGAATAATAGTAGTTTGTGTGTGATAGGTGGTTAGAGATTTGTTGTTTGAAGAAGATGAAGAGGATATATTATAGAGAAAATAATATGTTTCGCTGTACTTTTTTATTATTCTTAATTATTCAAATGTGTGTAGTGTGAGCCTTTAAATAGGCAATTACACAGTTTTAGTATAGTTAAACTATACTTTTATCTCTAATTTAAATAATATTTATCCCTAATTTAAATAAGACTTCTAGTAAATCTAAACTACTGACTTGAGAATAAACTCTAATTATACATTAAATAAAACTCTACCACTTCTCGGATAACTTACACTCTCCCTCAAACTCTAACACTTCTCGGATAACTTAAACTCCCCCTCAAGCTTGTGAGCAAATGTAGTAGAGCACCAACATGGATCTTGGATGTGATGCCCTACTCATATTTCTTCTGTTGTTTCTTAGAGAAAAAGAAAATCTCCCTTTTCCGGGAGCCATTGAGTTGAACAACTAGGATATAATCATGTTGTTCTTTGCACGGTCGTTGTTGAAAATTTACAGCTGATGTTGCTAGTTTCGGCATCCTTCTTGAGATGACTACCAAGTTTGTTGTAGTTGTTGGTTTTGCACCTCCCTTCGATGTCTTCCAGCTTTCCTCTGTCAGTGATGATCTTTTTCTGGTTTTGCATCTTCTTCTGAGATGTCTTCCAGCTTTTTCTGCCATTCACGGACTAAGTAGCTGCTTCCATTCAATAACGATCACAGGAATCTACACTCCCCCTCAAGCTGGTAGTTATACGTACTAGAGTCCTAGCTTGGATTTTTTATGTAGAATTCCTTGAAAAATAATATAGTTTTTCTTTAAGGCTAAACTAAAACCTTTTCCGCTATCTTTTTTAGGACGAATGGCTAAGATAGAACCAAATAGTTTTTTAAGGCTAAACTATAACCTTTTCGACAAAACAACAAAAATAAACGAGCAAAAATTTCACCAGAGATGTAAGATTTCACCAGAGATGTAAGATTCTAACGAAGGAGAAGCAAAGGAACGAGCATGACCTAATGATAGCAGCGGAAAAAAAGTGTGCATATGAAAAGAAAAATAATATCAGATCAGAGATGGCAGCAGTGGTGACGACATCAAGACCGATGTTGGCTCATGATACCATGTGAGAAAGGGGCCATGGTGGCCGAAGATTCAATGAATAATGGTAGTTTGTGTGTGATAGGTGGTTAGAGATTTGTTGTTTGAAGAAGATAAAGAGGATATTTTCTAGAGAGAACAATATGTTTCTCTGTACTTTTTTATTATTCTTAATTATTCAAATGTGTGTAAGGTGAGCCTTTAAATAGGCAATTACATAGTTTTAGTATAGTTAAACTATACCTTTATCTCTAATTTAAATAATATGTATCCCTAATTTAAATAAGCTTATAGTAAATCTAAACTACTAACTTGAGAATAAACTCTAATTATACATTAAATAAAACTCTACCACTTCTCGGATAACTTACACTCTCCCTCAAACTCTAACACTTCTCGGATAACTTACACAGCCTATACTGACTGGCGAGGCAGAGGGATGTGCTTGATTTTGGTCATACAGGCGAGGCGGGGAGTTCAAACCAATCATTGTTTGATGAGGCATAGGAATTCGCGTATCCACAGTCCAGAATCGATCCAAGGAGTATTGATATGAAGATTATGATAATTGACAAGGAATCACGGTTATCGTTATTCCAAGCCTATTGTTATTGTTATCATTATTGCATCATTGTTAAGCATGATATGTTTTGCTTCTCTTGTTTATTTGCAAGGTAAAGAATACCTCGCTTAGGAAAATATGCCTAATGCATTCATCCTATGCATTTCAAGTTAAGAAGTTGTTCGTACCAAGATCGGGGATTAGTCGAGCAAGCAAGTCACCTCTGAGCTATAAGTAATGTGTTTTGATCTTTTGAACTCTTAGAAAAATGGCATAGTAGTCGAACTAGTCCATTATACCCATTTTGTTGTGTATGTAAAGTGCTTGTAGTGTGTTTTGCTCTATAGTCCTAAATGGTACTTTTGGTGTTGTATAAGTTGCCAAAGTTGTCATATATGGTGCTTAAGGGTCAAAACATAGCAAACGTAATCATATGATCATGAAATTCTGCATGTCGTTAGATTACATGTTTTATGGATTGGTAGTAAAATTTCATGGCTTTCGGACAAGGTTTGATAGGGTAAATCGATGCAAAACCAGATAAAATTTTGACATTACAGGATAGGGTATCGATACGGGTGATGGCGTATCGATACGCCCTTGTTCTGAGAATTAAGGAAATCAAAGGGGTATCGATACAGTTTGAGTCGTACCGATTCCATTTTTGCCACTGTCAACCATCGTATCACTATGGTCGGTGCCGTATCGATGCAATTTTCCTACCCTGTGCTACTGTGAACACTCGTACCGATACGGACCTAGCCCGTATTGATACGGGTCAACCCAAGTCAAGTCAATATTTGTGTTGAGTCAACATGTATTGATACGGGTCTTACCTGTATCGATACAGACTTTAAGCCATAATAACATGTGTTGACCATTGACCACTTGTATCGATACAACCCATTGGTGTATCGATACATGTAGGCTGCTTAGTTAACTACTTGTAATGAGACTAAATTGGCTTGGATTATGATTGATCCTTATCCATTAATTGATGAATTCAACTATTAATGAACTTCATGAAACACCAAATGAATGTGAGTTTATGAGATATTGCATTCTGTTGAGACATGTTTATTTGTTTAAAAGGATTTACATTTCAGACCTTAATGTTTTCTTTTAATATATTGCTTAGGCCCTAATTGGTCAATTAAGTGTTTGTAGGGTAAATTGGACAAAATAACATATCTGGTATTAATTCTTGATTACCGATGATTATCGGTGTTTAAGATGAAATTGTTGTGCTCTGTTCTTTGGATCGTCCGTTGGTAACACTCTCCGATTCTGTTCTCGACCAGTTCGAGTAGGGGTGTTACATTAATATCATGATAACAGTTTTGATGAGGTTTAATAACTATTTGAATAGTTGATTTAAGTGATAACATCTTTCATGGTAAACACACCTTGAAAATAATCAAATTTGGTCTATTAGAGCAGTTCTACTTTACATTTCTCAAGTTATTTCTTTTCAACAAAAGAGATTATTGCTTTGGGTAGTAACGTATATTTGGAGTTAGGTTATTGAAAGAGTCCTTTAAAAATTGTACGATGCCAAGATTACAATATTTTAAAAAGATTAATTTTATTGTAATTAGTGATGTAATGGATTATTAGTTTAGACAAAACTCCACAAACATAGTATTTTCTACTGTTATTTTGTTCTATGTCTTATACTATTATTATTAGGTTTAATGGGCAATTTTGTTCTTGTAGTCTTTTAAAATTAGTTATGTTGTTAATGTGAACCCGGATGCAAAAAAATCCGAG
The DNA here is from genome assembly GCA_958450335.1 of Hibiscus tridactylites. Taxonomy (NCBI): domain Eukaryota; kingdom Viridiplantae; phylum Streptophyta; class Magnoliopsida; order Malvales; family Malvaceae; genus Hibiscus; species Hibiscus tridactylites. The sequence goes on along the minus strand of OY288278.1, from coordinate 17,623,356 downwards.
TTTCTTGTTTGTCCAAACGTGAATTAAGTAAGTATGATGTTGGATACAAAAGATTTGGTTAACAATGTGATGGTGAGTTGAGAATAATAAATGTTGGTTTAGAGATGGTGTAGATGGGTGGTAACAAGGAATGATTTAATGGTGAAAGATTTGGATGGTGTCTATGGTGCTTGGAATATGGATGGATGAATGATGTTAAAGTGGATGTGGATGTGGGTGAACGGTGAAGAACTAGATGTTTTGATATTATAATTGAAAAATGTTTTGGACTAATTTGAAAATATTTTAAAACATGTCTTTAAATCCAAACAACATGAAAATATGTTTGAGGTATTTAAAAAGATTTTGTTAAAGTTTGTAATGCTTTAAAACAGCCAAACCTGGCTTTTCAGCACTATCGTACTGATACGGTATACCCCGTATCGATACCTTTTTACTCCAGTTTTGATTCTGCCAAAACCCGTATCGATACAGGCTTGCCCGTATCAATACAAAGAGGGGTCGTACCGATTCGCCTTTAAAGCGTACTGATCCCTGCTTTAACAACCCCCAACGGCTATTTCCTAACGGTCTTTTAAAGTGCAGATCGTATCGATACGCTCCCTAGCGTATCGATACGCATAGTCTGGCAAGAGCCCAATGGCTAGTTCTTAAGAAGGGCGTACCGATACATGCACCCGTGTACTGATATGATAGGCACCAAAACTGCAATTAATGTGGGAAATACAGACCCCAACGGCTCCAAAACATCCCTAACGGCTAGTAATAGCTACAAACTCAATTGGGACTATAAATTTAAGGCTGGAACACTTGAAGATGGTTAGAGACTACATCCAAGCAACATGATCAAGAGAAATAGAGTCTAAATATTTATTTTAATATTCTCTTGTACATAGTGTTTAGAGAGTGCTTAATTGTAAATTCTTTGTACACTCTTGTGAGTGTAAATTTGTGTAAACACACACCTTGTGAGGTATTTAGTTTACCAAACAAATCCCTTGTAATAAGAGAGGTTCTAGTTTAGCCTTGAGAGAAAAACTAGAGTTGGTTCTATTTTAGCCAAGTCCAAAAGATAGGGTTGTAACGATTTCCTCCTAAACCAGGAAAAGGGGACAAATTCATTGTTGAGTGAATTGGGAAATCCTTAGTGGTGTGCCTATAACTGATCCCTGCTTTAGCAACCCCCAATGACTATCTCCCAACGATCTTTTAAAGTGCAGACCGTACCGATACGCTCCCTAGCGTATCGATACGCATAGGCTGGCAAGAGCCCAACCGTTTGTTCTGAAGAAGGGCGTTTCGATACGTGTAGCAGTGTACCGATACAATAGGCATCAAAACTGCAATTAATGTGGGAAATAAAGACCCCGACGGCTCCAAAACATCACTAACGGCTAGTAACGACTACGAACTCAATTGGGACTATAAATTAAAGGATGGAACACTTGAAGATGGTTAGAGACTATATCCAAACAACATGATCAAGAGAAATAGAGTTTAAATCTTTATTATACTATTCTCTTGTACATAGTCTTCAAAGAGTGCTTAATTGTAAATCCTTTGTACTCTTGTGAGCGTAAATTTGTGTAAACACCCAGCTTGTGAGGTATTTAATTTACCAAACAAATCCCTTGTAATAGAAGAGGTTGTAGAACTAATGTTTTGATATAATAATTGAAAAATAATTTGGACTAATTTAAAAAGTATTTAAAACATTTCCAAAGTCCAAACATGTTTAAGGATGTCTTTAAAAAGGTTTTCTTATGTTTTTCAAAGGCCAATTTTCACAAAACTGTCCTAGTGTTTCGAAACACCTTAGGGCGTTTCGAAACAGGTGCCTCCAGTAGCCAAAACGTTTCGAAACTTCTTTCGAAACGGGCTCTCTATGGACAGCATTTTTGCCCAGCGTTTCGATACGAGCTAGGCCGTTTCGATACGCCCACGTGGCACTGACCACAACGGTCATAAACCCCAACGGCTCTTTCCCAACTAACTTTTAAATGCAGGTCATTTCGATACGGGCTTATAGCGTTCCGATACGCGTTCCGAAACGGCAAGGGGGTGTTCCGAAACGGGTACCCTGACAGACTGCAACGACTCTTTCTATATTGAGAGTGTTTCGAAACGGCTTCGAGCGTTTTGAAACGGGGAGCTGCAGAACTGCATTTATGAAGGGAATTAAAGGCTCCAACGACTCTATTTCAACCCCAACGGTCCTAAACGGCTAAAAACTCAATTGGGAGTATAAAAGGGACCTCCAAGCATCAAGAGAAGGCTAATGCTTCAATTGTCAATCAACAAATGATCAAGAATTGTCTTTGTACTTAAATTGTCATTTCTTGTATAGACAAACACTAGTGAGCCAAAATTGTCAAATTTGCTCAAGTGTTTTAGGTTTTGGGTGAGTGCTTCATTGTGCAAACAAACACCTATTAGAGGGTTTAAGTTTGCCTTTCATTTGTCTCTTTGTAAAAGAGGGTTTTGATCAAGGCTTGGGTAGAAGCTTGATCGGTTGTAAGGGTTTCCTCCTAATCCAAGAAAAAGGGACGAATCAATTAGTGGATTGATTGTGAAATCCTTAGTGGGGAGCTAAGGTAGTGGATGTAGGTGCTTGTTAGAAGGCCGCACCACTATAAATCATTGTGTCTTTTTACATTCTAGCTTCCACAACCCTTCCACCCAAAAATCCACCTCTTCACCACTTGGTGGGCATAATCGGTTGAACGAATCGAGCCCCACACATCCCAACAATTGGTATCAGAGCTTGGCTCAATCGAAGGGGATTCACATCCTATTGAGAAGATCCGGCAAGCTCGATCACTTTTTCATCAACCGGCTCAAATGGCACAATCAATCGACAAACCGCCTTTCTTCGACGGAGACCACTATGCCCATTGGAAGACAAAGATGAAACTCTTCTTGAAGTCAAGAGATTACAAGCTATGGGACATAGTTGAAGATGGTCCGTTCGTGCCTCAAAGAAGCAAAGCGGAGTGGAGTGCCGACGATCGCAAGAAGATAGAGCTAAATTGCAAAGCCTTGCACATTCTATTTTGTGCATTTGGTCCATCCATCTATGAGAAGATGTCTTCTTGTGAGAGTGCCAAGGAGGTATGGGACAAGCTTGAAGTCACATACGAGGGGACAAACGAAGTCAAGGAGACCAAGATTGGGCTCCTAACCTTGGAGTATGAGAACTTCAAAATGGATCCGGAAGAGAACATCGAGAAGATGTTTGATAGGTTCTCCACCATCACCAACGGTCTTAAAGGTTTTGGAGAAGCCATCCCGGAGGAAAAGCTTGTTCGAAAGCTCATCTACTCACTTCCCGAGTCTTGGGACTCAAAGAGGACCGCCATCATCGAAGCCAAAAATTTGAAGACTTTGAAGCTTGATGAACTAATGGGGTCACTTCTTACTCATCAAATCATGAAGAAGAACAAGGAGGATGAGAAGAAGAGGGAAGAAATAAGAGCTATGGGAGAGAAGAAAATCAAAGGGCTTGGCATCAATGCTAGTGTCATGGCTCTCAAATCCTCCACTTGCCATCATGTCTACTCAAGTGAAGAGGAGGAGGAAGATGAAGAGATAGTTCATCTCTTCAAGAAGTGTGCCCCTTTCATGAAGAAAGCCTTGAGAGAGCTTGAACGAGAACCTAAAAGAAAGGAAAGGGTAAGCACTTCAAGCCATAAGAAGAAGGCACATTTGGCTACTTGGAGTGATGAAGACTCCACCGACGATGAACAAGCCAACCTTTGCCTTATGGCCATCGAAGAAGATTCAAGGGTAACTTCTAATTCATCTACTTCATGTTCTTAAACTTTTGATGAATTACAATATGCCTATGATGATTTGGTTTTAGATTTTAAAAGCCACATTTTGAAAAACAATAAATTGATTTCAAAGTTAATAATTCAAAATGATTTGCTTTCTAAAACCAAACTTGAACTTGAAGCAAAACTTGAAGAGTTTGAATTAAAATGTTTTGATTTACAAAAATTGCTTCAAAAAGTTCAAGGAGAAAAAGATTTGATTTCCAAAGAGCTTGAAAAGAAAAACAATTTTGTAAAATCAAATTTTTATGTTAGACAATCTAGTGCCCCTAGATTTGTGAATGGAAAATGTTTTAGAAGTGTTTGGGTCCCAAAAGGACTAACCACTTCAACTAAAAAGGATGAAATTGAAAAATGGATTCCTAAGGGGACTAAATTTTGTGCAACTAACGTTTATGGATCCAAAGCAATTTGGATACCAAAAATTACTTGATTGTCTATTGTAGGTGTGATGGAGATGTTCAACAAGTCAAACATTGAGGGGGAGCTCCATACACACAAGGAAGAACACTTGAAGAAGGAAGGCTTCACATCCTCCCTTGGGTTCAAGTGTTGGTAAAATTTCTAGTTGTTTTGATTTATTTGTCTTTTTTTTAATTTAATTCAACTAGATGATCATATATGTTGGACTAACATTTCAATGATGCCTTGAGTAAGGGGGAGCCATTTTTAAAACTAAAATTCATATTTTTGTCAAATTTTACCTCTATTGTTATTTTTGAGCTTAATGTTTTAAATCTTTTTGATATAACAAAAAGGGGGAGAAATGGTTTGAAAAATTGAACTTTCAATTGAATAAGGGGGAGCTTTATTTGAATTAAAATTTTTAATCTCTTATTCACATTTTTAAAGTTAAAGGGGGAGAATCCCAAACAATTTTTCAAGTGGTTTTATTATATAAAAAAGGGGGAGATTGTAGAACTAATGTTTTGATATAATAATTGAAAAATAATTTGGACTAATTTAAAAAGTATTTAAAAAATTTCCAAAGTCCAAACATGTTTAAGGATGTCTTTAAAAAGGTTTTCTTATGTTTTTCAAAGGCCAATTTTCACAAAACTGTCCTAGTGTTTCGAAACACCTTAGGGCGTTTCGAAACAGGTGCCTCCAGTAGCCAAAACGTTTCGAAACTTGTTTCGAAACGGGTTCTCTATGGACAACATTTTTGCCCAGCGTTTTGAAACGAGCTAGGCCGTTTCGATACGCCCACGTGGCACTGACCACAACGGTCATAAACCCCAACGGCTCTTTCCCAACTAACTTTTAAATGCAGGTCGTTTCGATACGGGCTTATAGCGTTTCGATACGCGTTCCGAAACGGCAAGGGGGTGTTCCGAAACGGGTACCCTGATAGACTGCAACGACTCTTTCTATATTGAGAGTGTTTCGAAACGGCTTCGAGCGTTTCGAAACGGGGAGCTGCAGAACTGCATTTACGGAGGGAATTAAAGGCTCCAACGACTCTATTTCAACCCCAACGGTCCTAAACGACTAAAAACTCAATTGGGAGTATAAAAGGGACCTCCAAGCATCAAGAGAAGTCTAATGCTTCAATTGTCAATCAACAAATGATCAAGAATTGTCTTTGTACTTAAATTGTCATTTCTTGTATAGACAAACACTAGTGAGCCAAAATTGTCAAATTTGCTCAAGTGTTTTAGGTTTTGGGTGAGTGCTTCATTGTGCAAACAAACACCTATTAGAGGGTTTAAGTTTGCCTTTCATTTGTCTCTTTGTAAAAGAGGGTTTTGATCAAGGCTTGGGTAGAAGCTTGATCGGTTGTAAGGGTTTCCTCCTAATCCAAGAAAAGGGGACGAATCAATTAGTGGATTGATTGTGAAATCCTTAGTGGGGAGCTAAGGTAGTGGATGTAGGTGCTTGTTAGAAGGCTGAACCACTATAAATCATTGTGTCTTTTTACATTCTAGCTTCCACAACCCTTCCACCCAAAAATCCACCTCTTCACCACTTGGTGAGCATAATCGGTTGAACGAATCGAGCCCCACACATCCCAACAGAGGTTCTATCTTACCAAACAAATCCTTTGTACTCTCCCGATTCGGTCTTGCGACTAAACCAGGTCGAGGGGTTACACGAATTGTGTCCAATGCTTTACAATATGTCTTATTTATACGTTGAGATATAGTGATGAGATTTAATTCAGCTATCAATTAATGATAGAATATTCCAATCTCCCTTTTACACACTTTATTGTCCAAATTTATTGTTAGAAGATGTGAATATGACCTTTAGTTTACCATCTTAAATGTAAATATGACATTTAGTTTGCCATCTTGAATACTTCAATGACATTTTAGCTTAAAAGCTTTATTTCTGTAATAACCTTTTTGAAATTACTTTAAGGTGTTTCACTTTTTTGAAAAAGATTAGTTAAAATGGGATTTTCTTTTAAAAATTCGTATTTTGGAAAAACGATAAAAAATTGAAGTCGTCACTCGCTACTTAGGAAGGTCGGACACCATAAAATCATAGATTCATTTTGAAAAGAGTTTGGGAGTTGGTTACGTGTGGGGAAGGATTAGCACCCCCCCCTTCACGCCCGAAAATCGGTACCAAAATATTTGTTGCCTTTAATCGATGGAAATTATTTTAAGTTTAAAGTGAATTTAATTAGATGTTCTTAACTAAAAATCCGACTCTAATTGTACGAGCTTTATCAAATCGTTGCTTTAGAATTAATTAGACATTTAATTAATAAGGACGATGATACATCGGACCATAGATTAAACCGACATCATATGAGTCTGACTGCCGTGTTAATTTATGGTTCGACTTTCGTACGTCACCTTTATGCATGATGCAAATATTTAGGAATGATGTTATGATGTTTCCCTTTTTAAATTATTGCTTACCTCGAGACGGTAAAGATTAACCCAAATATTTGGTCCACATCCATTGAGTTCAGGCTGTTTCGACAAAAATATCATGGGTTAATAGATACCTCCCTTTTGTATGGTTTAGATTGATTAATTAACATGTCAAACCCTTAAAGGTCATATGGATGACAAATATAAATGTGTGTCATAGAAAAACTTTAAGGTAAACATACAAAAACCCACCCAAGGTCCTATCCTAAAAAGCCCAAATTATGGGAGGCCGATAAGTGATCTAATTAATAATTAGGTGATCATATTATTAACCCTAAATTGATTGTGCCCTAAAAACTAGAAGGCCCTAACAAATTATGAATTATCTCGTAGCATGTCCATCTAAATTTAATATTAGCTTTACCCTAAATAATTAATTAAGAATTGGTTAACTGGTTTAATGAGCTTAATATTCGTCCCAATAAGTCAATGACAAATTTAAGCGGATTAAACGAGTTAAAGTCCTAAATTCGACTAAAGCTCTAAACCTAAACCAACTTAATTGTACGAACCGTACCCCTATGAAACGGGCACACGATTCGACACAATTAAATCGATCCTATTTAAAATGCTTAAAAGGCCTAATCTACCTAACCCAAGCCCACCTAAGCTAAGCAAAACCCCAAACTTAATCATAATATTCTAAGCCCCCAAAGCCCAAGGCCCAAGCATATAGATATAAATATCTATCATATATCTTATGTTAACAATATATATATATATATATATATATATATATTACACTATTTATTTTTTTAAAACATATTATACACACTTTTAAAGATTTTGAATGACATATATATATATATATATATATATATATATATATATATATATATATATATATATATATATATAAAGAATTCATGTAACACATTAAAAAAGTATATTACATATTTTATAAAACCTATATATCTTTTTACAAAAAAAATCATGTGTTACACATTTTACAAGAGAAAACTATAAATCATATTCTTTACTAAAATCATAAATTATATCCATGATAAAGTTACATGTTACATTACGTGACAATCTACGTATTATACGAAAACATCATATTATACATGTTATATCATTTAAATTTTACATTACACAAAAGGTATTGCATAAGACATACATTATATACATGACAACCACAGATATTCATGCTATCAACCATAACCATAATCACAACAAATCATACATTCCACATATCACATAATAAAAAAAAGCAAGAAAGTGACTGAAATAAATAAAAAAAAATACAGTAAAAGAAATTAAAGATGCATGATAAATGAAGAACACTGTAATAGGGACTAAACTGATAGAAACGGAAACAAAGGGGGAAGGAACGAGTGATTCGACCACTACAGACCGACTCCAGGACGAAATTGCAAGGCATTTTGAATATGTAACGGCCAAAAACATGATTTTGAAATGCGGAAGCCCTGAGCGCGTAACTGGCGCGACGCGAAAGGACCAAAAAACATGATTAAGCCAATTTTAAAACGTTAAAACGTTATACAAACCTTCCTTTTTTACGTTTTAAAACTTAATCGGCACCCGAAATTTCGAAAAACACTTCCCTTCTTTCGTTTTGAAGAAAACAAAAATTGAAAAGTCCCTCTTTTTTAGAACTGAAAGGAAAAACCCCTATTTTTGAATGTCTCCTTCAACCGAATCACCATGCACAGCCGTTAAGGGGGCCGGAAGGATTGTCAACGGCGAAGGAGAGCAAACGACACTTTGAGAACGACGAAGGTAAAAAGAAAAACCCTAACTTTGTGTTTATGCTATGCGGTGGTGAAAATAAAAACGAGGATTACCTCCAAACTTTGCTCTCTGCTTGTATTCCTTTCTTTTTGAATTTTCGAATCGATTACATTGATTTTATTTTCGGCCTTTATAGCCGATTTTGTGATTTTTACAGAAAGAGAAAAGAAAATGAAACGAAAAATCTTTATTGGCTCGTACTGTTCTTTTGGTCGGATTCATGTGTGGCTCTTCTCTGAATATTGTTACGCCCTCTGCCTTCTTTTCGTTTTCACCCTTTGCATCGTTGTTTTTATGATTATTTCCTTTTTTCTTTTGCATGCGTGGCTTGTACGGCAAAGACGAGGGGAGGCATCGATGACGAGTTGGCCTCTAATGTGGCTGCTAATGCGGCGAGACAACAATGTGGCGTCGAGCCACTGGTTTCTTTTGCCTATGCGGTAGTGGACGTGGCCCTAGGAGAGTCGAAAGGCCGATCGGGTGAGCTGCATGCACGCGTGGATGAAGCCAACGGTCGCGCGCGTGGCGTGTGAGGAGTTTGGAAGGGCATTCGTGGGTGTGTGGGTGACGCCAAAGGTCGCGCGTGAGCACGTGAGGGATTCAGAATGGCTCTCCTTCAAATCTGAGTCGTCCGATGTCGCTTCGATCCGACAAACGAGAGGTGGCGGCTCAGAGAATGGGGTAGGGCACCCTAAGGTTTCATCTCCTGGCGTGATCTGGACCGCACAATGCACCCCATATTTGATGGCCGCGAGTGGTGCGGCGCCAAAGCATCAAAGGGGTTTCTAGGGTTTCCATCCGAGACTCTATCAGGACCGTACGATTGACGCTTGATCTAACAGTTGTCAATAGGCTGCGCAAAAGCAAGAGATGCATTATCATATTGAAATTAGGGTTTCACCTATTTGGTCCTTATTGGGACATATTATAATAATATGTTAAACTTAATAAACATGGGCTTGTTTATTTATATATGTGTTTTTATAACAATAACATTAATAATAATGATAGCAACTAATAATAATGACAGATAACAATAATAAATAATAATAACAATGTAAGTATAATAATGATAATGATAACATAATAACTGATAATAGCAACTAATGTATATAATGATAATAATGACAACAATTCATGATAAATAATAATGATAATATAATAATAATAACAACAAAATGGTATCATAATAAGGGGATAATATTTAGTTTTTTTATTCTTTTTTCGATGCTTTTTCCTTTTTTTTATTTATTTTTGAAGTAATAGACACACATAAGACACATATATATTTATTATGACCTATTATTATTAAACGAAATAGAAAAGATTGTCCCAGACAGAATTAGTGATTATAATTTCATCTTTTATTGTCATTCTCTTTTGAAATTGATGTGGTCATCTATTCAAAATACTTACAAGACACATAAAACTTGTTTTAAGATAACAATTTAACGCAAAAACCGAAAATAATTATGCAAGAATTAAATATGCAACTAGTGACTATGTAATTATAACTTATTTAAGCTAACAGGTAATGCATGCATTAAAATTGCATAATCAACACATTTCAAGGTTCAAATGAAATAAGAGCCTCATTATTCAATTTTAAGCCTAGTTAAACATATTTATGATATCTCTGAATCTCTTAGCCATAATCACGTCAGTTGTCTCTTATTTTTAATTTCATCAATTTAACATTCAAATTCTCCAAATTGAATCAACGTTACCATTTAACCGAGAGAAAGCATCAACGATCATTAGACTGCTGATGTTCCGGTCAATAGTGTTGATAGTTCATGTGTGACTAATGACGTAGTTTAAGAGCTTAATTAATTATTTTGGTCGGGTTCAAGTGTTTAATTTCTTGTTATAGAAATTTCAAGTTCTTATTTAATCTTTAAGTAAAAAAATATTAAATAGTATAAAATATTTAAATATACAAAATAAATACATATTAAAATTTATTTATAACAAAAATATTAGATTCAAAAAAAGTAAAATTTTTAAAAATAAAAATATCAGAAGCTAGAAGACAGTAAATTATTAATTGTTTAAAAATAAATTATATTTAAAAAAATTAAAAATTAAACATTTTCATCAGAATATTCTTCTATTATCTCTCGTTAGTATGTGTCCATTGTTATTCATTAAATATAAATTTAGTGGAATCAAGTGTGCAATAGAGGAACAATGATTTTTGAAGTTCCTTCCTATAGTTTCATAATGATAGGGTAGGTTTGTACCAAAGTGGTATTCATGGGTCTTATTTTGAATTTCAAATCTTGATTACTCAGATGTAATCGATGCAATAAGATAAAATTAATTTGAGTTTTTTTTCACAGTAGAATAAAATTATTGAGGCCCAAAATAAAATTAATGAGCATCAATTTGGTGTAGAAAATTGATGAAGAATTTGAGTTTTATTGTTACTCTAGGTAATGTTGATTCCACTGAAAAATATATTCAAAGAATAGAAGTAGACTTAAGCTGGCGAGAGATACTCGAAAGCATTTTCGAGTGCTCAATAATTTAATATTTTTAAAATAAAATTGAAAATAATCTAATCAAATTGAACTTCTATTATTTTCACTTGTAAAATAATTGAATTTCATTATTCGATTACATAGATTTTCGAAATTATTCACATGGCCTACTGGCCTTATTGAAAGTCCAATTCCCCGACTAATTTGTCAGCGAAAGCAACAACTAGCGGTGATAAGGAGGCGAGTTGAAGTCCGAGCCTGGTCAGACTCAACTCGGAAATAATATAATTAAGTTCGGCTCGGGCTTGAGGCTAGTCGAGTTTAAAAATTTAGACTTGAGATCAGCTCGAAAATAATACTATTGAACTCATGTTCGAAGTTCGGAACGGCTCGAAATGAAAAAAAAAATTGCTACATTTTCTTTATAAAAGATTTGTTAAAAGTCCATTTCATAACCAACGCTGAAACGAAATTCAATGATCAGAAAGGAGAAAAAAGCGCAAAAAATTAGATTAATCCAAATGACTAATAAATATTCTTATAATACAAACACATAATTGAAGAAAATACAAAATCAAACAACAATCAACTAAAAAATGCCCAATTTATTTTAGTTAATTTAGTTTTAGTAGATTTTTCCTAATTTATTTTATTGTTTTTCTTTCGCTAAACATATTACTTTTAGTTCATATGTAGATTTCAAGTATGTTCACAAGCCTTTCGAGCCGAGCCCGAGCACAAATCAAACTCACTCGAACTAAATTTTGACCGAGTTGAACCAGAATAGCTCATGAGCTGGTCAAGCTCATTATCACCCATAGCAACAACCATAGTATGCTCAAAGTCGTAAACAAGCTGGTAGTTTAAAATATTTTATAAGTATGTTTAATTTCACTCTAAATTTTAAATTTAAAGCTATAATTTAATTTTAAATTTTAAACTCTAATTATAATTTTAAATTTTAAATTTTACAATTTAGACTCTAAACTAAACCTCTAAACTCTAAGTTAGATCCATCTGTAAAAAATAATACCTAATAAATATGAGTGAGAATTGGGTGGGGAATATCCAAAAACCGTGGGGATCCAAACCGATGGGATGGGGAATAACCGAAACTTTCACGCACAAGAACATGGAGATGAGAAGTTTTACCACCGAATCTCAAATGGGGATGAGGACAAAGATTGCTATATTCGAACTGTGAGATAATCGAACTGTAAGCGTATAACTGTGGGGATCCCAAAAAATATCCACTAGGATCCCTGATATTTTACAAAATTAAAAAAAATTTATAATTCACTCTCATTTATCTGTATACATACCTATGTTATTATTAATATTTCAGTCCACCAAGATATTTGTGTCTTTTGTTTAAACATTATTAAGTTTGAGTGTCTTCTCAAATAATTTATCTTTTTTATTAATTAAGAGTATATAGTCTACTTATCTCCCTATTTTCGTCCGTTCATGTTACCCAAAAATTTCGTTTCCCTTTAACCATATGTTTAAGTGTATTGAAAATAGGGGTGTAAACGAGCCGAGTCGAGCTCGAGTAATGCTAAGCTCGGCTCGGCTCATTAAGATTTCGAGTCGAGTTCGAGCTTGAGTAATTTCTAACGAGCCTGAGAAATCTAAGCTGGACTCGGCTCGTTTAGAACTCGAGTCGAGTTCGAGCTTGATTCGAGCCCAATCGAGTTAAGTGTTGACCGATCTTTGATCGCATTGGACTCAAGTAACTCTTCATCTATCATGTCTCATTTAAAGTCCTATGAAGAAAAAACTTTGATACACATATTTTGTAACTCTTCATCTATCGTGAGCTTTTCGAGTCGGGTATCCAGTAGCTCGGCTCGGCTCGTCAAGAATTCGAGCCGAGTTCGAGTTCGAGTCGAGTCCAATCAAGTCGAGCTTTGACCGAGCTTTGACCGAGTCGAGCTCGAGTAGCTCGCGATCTGTCTCGTCTCATTTACAGCCCTAATTGAAAATATGACTTGTAAATTGAAATCGACCATATATATTAGTTAGTAAAATACTAAATTTTGTTTAACTTTTTGAGTGAGAATTTCCAAAATCTGTGGGTATCCGATGAGTATGGGGATAAAAACAAAAAAAATACCGAAAAATATAATTGGGATTAATTGAAACCGTACCCGCAAGTGTTGGAGACAGAATAAAAAATATAAGATGATCCCCACACAGACAAATTCTCACCCCACAAATAAGGAAAAAATTCTAAAATTTTATCAAATAATATAAACAAGGTTAACTTTATTAATAACTTAAAAATTAATAAAAATAAAAAATCGAACCGATGTTACATTATTTTCACTTGTGAAATCTTTAAATTTCATTATCAATTTGGTGAAAGAAATAAATTCAATTGCATTGGAGCTTTTGAAGTGCGTGGCCTTATTAAAAGTCCAATTGTACATCGAAATCAACAACCAGTTGACCATAGGATGCTCAAAGTCGTAAACAAGCTGTAACTTGCTTGGCTACGCAAACCCCAAAAAATCGTAAGCACGTTATTGATATTTTATATCGTAAAATAGTAAAAAAAAATTATCATAATTAAGCAAGGATCGATCCTCTCTTTTCCTATAAATAAAGGGAAATCTTGAAAAGATATTTGCATAAAATCAGCTTCTACCTTTTTTTCCCCAGAAATGAAGGCTTCTTATTGCTTTTCAATGTCTCTATTTCTTTTAATTGTTCTTATCTCATTTCCATGGCCAAATTCAGCATGTTCCCATGTCAACGATTTTCTTGATTGTCTTCATTCTTTTCCTTCCAAAGACATATCTTCCATTTCCAAGGTGATTTACACTCAGAATAATGCTTCTTACGCATTTGTGTTGAACTCAACCATTCAAAACCTTAGGTTCTCAACTCCAACAACACCAAAACCTCTGGTCATTGTAACACCATTGCAAACTTCTCATATCCAAGCAACAATCCATTGTTCAAGAATTTATGGCCTCCAGATTCGAATTCGAAGCGGCGGACATGATTTCGAAGGGCTTTCTTATGTCTCTCAAGTTCCATTTGTTGTTCTTGACTTGGTTAATTTACGATCAGTAGAGATCGATGTAGAAAAGAAAGTTGCATGGGTTCAATCCGGTGCAATTCAAGGTGAGTTTTACTATGAGATTGCTAAAAAGAGTAGAACCCTTGCCTTTCCCGGTGGTATTTGCCACACCGTGGGCATTGGTGGGTACTTGAGTGGAGGAGGATACGGTTTATTGCTTCGAAAATACGGCATTGCAGCGGATAACGTAATCGATGCTGTATTGATTGATGTTAAGGGAAGGATTCTGAACAGAAAAGCCATGGGAGAAGATGTATTCTGGGGCATTCGAGGTGGCGGAGGTGGGAGCTTTGGAGTCGTCCTTTCATGGAAACTAAAGCTTGTTTCGGTTCCGAAAACAGTGACGGTTTTCAACATTAGAAAAACCCTGGAAGAAAACGCCACGGAACTGGTTCATCAATGGCAAACCGTAGCCCCCAAGCTTCCTCCCGAAACATTCTCGGTTGTTACAATGAGGAAGGTGAGCCAAAATGGCAGACCAACTGTTCAAGCTTCTTTTAGTTCTGTTTTTCTAGGAAAATCTAATGAACTGGTCCCATTGATGAATGCTCGATTCCCAGAGCTGGGGTTAAAGAAGAAAGATTGCATTGAAATGAGTTGGGTTGAATCACTTCTCTTTATTGGGCTAATTCGAAACAAATCCATTGAAGTTTTACTTGACAGGAGTTATAAATCACCTCTCAATGCTCCATCATTCAAAACTAAACTAGATTATGCCAAAACCCCCATTCCAGAATCTGCTTTCAAAACGATCTGGTCAAAGCTTTTAGAAGAAGATGCAGAAACAGCCGTGATGGGTTTCATTGCTTATGGAGGGAAAATGGATGAAGTTCCAGAATCTGCAACGCCATTTCCGCACAGAAATGGGAATTTGTTCCATATTGCGTATAACGTGGGGTGGAGTGGAGAAGAGAACATGAAAACACGAAGGTATGTGAAATGGATCAGAGAGTTCTACAGTTTGATGAGTGCATTTGTTTCGAAATCTCCACGAGAAGCATATGTTGGTTATAGAGATAATGACATCGGAACTAACGACAAAGATACAAGTTATGGTACAGCAAGTGTTTGGGGTCGGAAATATTTTAAGAATAATTTTGATAAATTAGTTCATGTGAAGATGATGATTGATCCACACAATTTCTTTAAGCACGAGCAAAGCATTCCTTCAAGTTTTGCTTGAATATAAGAAAATGTGCTGTTGTTACGATAAGATGTTTGTAGGAATAAGGTGTTTTATGGCCTTTTAAGACAAATCTTTGAAACAAGATCTGGGTGTGTTTAGAGCCTTTTTTTTTCTCCATGTGTTTTTGTAGTTGTTATGATTATTTGTTTGTTTCAGCCAGCTTTCAATTTGAGATGTTATTTCAATTTGTATTTGTAGTTTTCTGGTTTTTATTAATAATAAAATTGTCTTTATGGCTTTGGAACATATATAGGATTCATTTATATTAATATATAATTAATTTAATTTCACAGGTATATATGATTTCTAGTTATTTAATTTAACAGTTATATGTTGAGGGTGAATGTTGTCAAATTATTTGTATAATTAATCTTATTTGATGTATTGATTAATTAATCTGAATTGAGTATTTTAAATGAGGACGATTCTTCTAACTTTATTTGTTTTATCTAAAGAATCTTTGACGTTGTTTAAAAGATAATGTTTCATATTGCTAAGCCGATTGTTAGTATAAACTAAAAATCTTAAAATAACATGTGAGAACTAAAACAATTGACATAAATTTTTATAAGTCATAGATTAATATAGATTTCATTTGCTTCCTTTCACTTTAGAAGTAAATTATACCTTCTAACAAAAATAAGTTATTGGGATAAAATAATAAAATTATTAAAAAAATTGGCAACTAAACTTTAATTTATTATCGATGATACCGTTGAATTAAAAATTGATATTATTTTAACACTGAACTTTAGTTATACCACATGGCCGTTAAAATTCATCAACGTCATCGCACACAGACCGTTAAGATTCATCCATGTAATCGATTTTAATAGTCTAGTGGTATAATTGAAGCTTAAACTAAAATTTAATGTTAAAATAGTACCACTTTTATTTAGATAAAGAAAGAGGTTAGTACGGTATGCCTCGTTAAAACCCCTAAACCTACTTGAAAAAAAAATATTACACATCGTAATAGTTACAAAAAGTCTAACTAGCCAAACACGAACAAAAAAAAAAACTAGGAAGCCGGCGACCCATCATAGTGCACAGCTTCACTGGAGCTCCAATCCGCTAGTTTTGCTGGTCCATCCACAACTTTATTAATAAAAGAATATGAATTCTACCTTAAAATGAAATATGATGAGATCTCGAAAAATAATCTTAGGTATTGAAGAGAAAAGATTTGGAAAAGGAATTTACTGATTTTTCTCGACGAAGCTTAAGAGAAAAATGATGAAAGAAAATTTGAAAATTTTGAGAGAAAACGTGATGTTTGGATCATTGAAATTGAAAGATAGTTATGAAGTTCTGAAAACAAAATATAAATTTTAAAGAAAGTAGTTTAATGAATTAATTTAGAAAAATATAGAAAGAAAATAGAACTAGAATAATTTAGAAAAAAAACTAGGGATAATAACTAATTTTCAAATAAAATAATAATTCTTTTTGGCAACTTTCAAGTTTGATCTATTTATAAAATAATAAATTTCCTTTTCCTTTTCAAATTAAAGCTCAATTTTAAAATTCAAGCTTATGAAAAATATTTCAGTTTTTCCTAAATTAATCCTAAGTCCAATTTAATATTAAATTAACCTTAATGAATCCAAGATTAATTATTAACTAATTAATATTAAATTAACCCTAAACCCCTTTTATATCAAATATTGTTTAAATTTAAGCTTATTTTAGCTGCATATTTACATGTTCTTGCATAAATTCGTAGTTTTCTCTTTTGTTAGCCTTATTTTGTAGGGAAATGTTGCTGTTTTCGCTTTACTTTTGCAGGATAATTGTCGGAACACTTGCAAGGAATTTCACGACAAGTCAGAATAAAGTCAACTGATACATGCATGAGAGGTGTCAAATTACTCATATTGTACAAGAAGTTGAAGCTGTTCGATGCAAACATCAAGGTTCAAAACGATGCTTGCGTAGGTCTAGAACAATACAATTTAGACAAGAAACATAAATTATTTTGCAAGGATGGAGCATCAATCTACTTCTGGTGACTTTTGAAATGTGATCGGAGCATTTCAGGGCCAAGATGTTTTCTTCAATATTAACCTTTGTTCATATACCTTTCCAATGCATCTTGAAACACATCAATATGATATCAAGAACTTAAGATACATCTATTTGTAATTCAATTCATACCACGACTCTTTATATTCGTTTAGCTTATTTTAATTCCTTAGTATTTAAGAAAATTTTAAATATTAGAGTTTATTTAGTATAAAGTTTCATTCCTTGTATTTTAAGCCGTATTTTTAGGAGATGAACTCTACTTGTCTTCTAAGACTTTAGCCTATATAAAAAAGGATTCACCCGCTGTGAAACCAAAATTGATTTTGATATAACACCTAAACTTTGGGAGTAATTTGCAAAACAATAATTTTTTAAGTACTCTTCAAAGTCTCACTATTGACAAGTCTTTTTGAACCAAATTATACTTCAAGACAAAACTCTCTTAAATGTTCAAAATCCACTAAGTCTTTTTATGTATTTTCAAGCTAAACTTCAGCAAAACGCCCAGGTGTATCGATACCCTTAGGCGATTCGATACAGTTTTTAGTCATTGAAATTTTAATAGACCATAGCGTACCAGTACGATATTACCCCGTATCGATACGATATTCATTTGGACAACACTTTAAACGATACCGTACTGATACGCTTTGCAACTGTATCGGTACGATTTGATTATCTTTGCATTTAATTTTTGACCGTTGGCTTGTTAGTTAGTTAGTTGGTATCCCAAAATTTAAATGACCGTTATACCGTACCGATACGCTAAGTAGCCGTATCGATATGCTCTTCATTGAAACCAAAGTTGGGATTCCAGTGAGAAAATTCAGTATCGATACGCCCTTTCGTATCGATACACCCCTTAAAAATGTACCGATACACCCTTTAAGCGTATCAGTACACGATGTTTTCAGTCACAACGACTCTTTCCTCTTTGATACAAGTACCGATACGCCCCCTAGCCGTACCGATACGGTAGGCAACATAGCTGCATTTATTGTGGGAAATTGCATCTCAACGACTCTATTGATGATCCCAACTACCCAAACGGATAGAATTCAATGCAAGGGTATAAAACAAGTCTCAATTGAACAAGCAACAACTATTGAACCTACAAGCAACATCAAAGCACTCAAAACCAAACTTTGCACCTTTAGAGTCAAATTCTTGTACCCAACTCTTGTATTCTCATTGTAATCTTTTTTGTGAGTTTGGGGAGTGTGAAATTGTAATTGGATAAACATTCATCCTTTGAGAGGAATTTTATAGTTTACCAAATACTTTTCTTGTAAAAGTGAGTGGATTAAGCTTTGGGTAGAAAGCTTAATCAAATTGTAAGGTTCCCTCCTTATCCAAGAAAAGGGGAAGAATTCAAGTAGTGAATTGGTTGAAAATCCTTAGTGGGAACTAAGGTAGTGGATGTAGAGTTCGTTTGGAGAACTTAAACCACTCTAATTGTTTTGTGTCACAATTTTATTTTTCCATATTTTCACCCACCATAATTTTATCGCCAATTAACACCACTCTTGGCCATTTGCAATTGTATGATCAACTCTACAATTGGTATAAGAGCTACACTCATTGGAAGGATTACAACCCTCTTTAGTCGATTCTAGGAGAGTTTGATCAACAACTAGTCAAGCAATGGCATCCACCTCAAATTCCAACCTATACGAGTCACAATCTACCACCAAGCCACCATTCTTCAATGGGGATAACTACCCATATTGGAAGAATAGGATGAGGCTCTTCGTCAAGTCTACCAACTACATGGTGTGGGATGTGGTTGAAGAAGGTCCATTCATATCGATGAAGAGAGAAGGTGAAGGAAGACTTGTTCCAAAGGTCAAGCTGAAATGAACGAAGATGATCGAAGAAGGATGCAAGTAAATGATAAAGCTCTTCATGTCATCTTTTGTGCACTTGGTTCGGATTACTACTCTAAGGTGTCTTCGATCGAGAATGCCAAGGAAGTTTGGGACACCCTCGAGACAAGATATGAGGGAACTAGTGACGTCAAGGAAACAAAAATCGGTCTACTAAATCTAAGTTACGAAAATTTGAAAATAGGTCCCGATGAGAGTGTTCCAAGATGTTTGATCGATTCTCGGTCATTGTCAATGGGTTAATGGGTTTCGGTGAGATCATCCCCAAAGACAAGCTAGTGAGGAAATTATTGTACACTCTTCTGGAATCATGGGATAGCAAGAGAACGACTATTATTGAAGCTCGAGATTTCAAGACTCTCAAGCTAGATGCTCTTGTTAGATTTCTACTCACCTATGAGGTCATGAAGAAGGGAAGAGAAGAAGAAAAGAAAATGGAGGAGAAAAAGGTTGAGAAGAAGAATGTTGAGAAGAAGAAGATTGGAATCACTCTTAAAGCTTCATACCATGAAAGCGATTCTAGTGAAGATGAAGATGAGGAGATGGCCATGTTGGCCAAAAGATTCACTCGCTTTATGAAGTCCAATCGTGGGAGAAAGTTCATTAGAAAAGGAGACTTCAAGAGCAAGAGTAAAGAAGAGGAGAAGGACCAAATCATTTTCTATGAGTTCAAAAAATCTGGCCATATCCGTTCCGAATGTCCTCAACTGAAGAGGAAGAGCTTTCGGAAGAAGAACAAGCTCAAAGCTCAAGTAGCAACTTGGAGTGATGAGGAGTCATCCGAGGAGGAGGAAGTGGCTAATCTCTGTCTCATGGCCATTGATGATGAACCAAAGGTAAACCTTAACTCATCTAATTTTGATTTTACCTTCGATGAACTTCAAGATGCTTATGATGAATTGCAAAAGGTTTATGATAAGTTAGTTGGAAAATATAAGGAATCTATTTTGAGAAACAAGAAAAACATTTCCGATTTAAAAACTCAAAATGAATCTATTTCAAAAACTAACTAGGATTTGGAAAAGAAGGTTTTGTACGTAGTAAATCTTTCAAATGATCTTAAAATGAAAAACTTTGATCTTGAAAATCTTCTTTCTGATTTTCAAGATTATCACACAAAGGAAGTGGATAATCGTAAAACATCTACTGCTATTGGGAAAAACCACTTTGAAAAGGAAAAGTCTTCTAAATCCCAATATGTTAAATTAAAAACTTTTGTTCCTAAACAAAGAAATTTCCCGAAGCAATATGGAGGTCAAAGGATTAGGAGTGTTTGGGTTCCTAAGGAACTCATTATTTCTAATAACATGAATGTTATTGCTTCTTGGATTCCTAAGGGAACCAAGATTTTGAGGGTTAACACACATGAACCCAAAATGATTTGGGTACCAAAAATCAAGGCCTAATTTCTTTGTTTGTAGGGGGAGAATTGCTACAAGGACAAAGCTTCAAGCCAAAACTCATGTTACCTTGATTGTGGATGCTCAAGACATATGACCAGTGACAAGAGTAGATTCGTGGAACTAAAGCCAAAGAGTGGTGGAGTGGTAACTTTCGATGAAAACTCCAAAGGCCACATTGAAGGAATAAGATACATTGGTGTAGAACTAATGTTTTGATATAATAATTGAAAAATGTTTTGGACTGATTTAAAAAGTATTTAAAACATCTCCAAAGTCCAAACAACTTGAAATAATATTTAAGGAATTTTTCATAAAGGTTTTTCATGTTTTTAAAGGCCAAATTTCACAAAACTGACCAAGTGTTTCGAAACACCCTAGGGCGTTTCGAAACAGGTGCCTCCAGTGGCCAAAACGTTTCGATACACGTATCGAAACGGGGCCAGCGTTTCGAAACAGGCTAGGCCATTTCGATACGCCCACGTGGCACTGACCCCAACGGTCATAAACCCCAACGGCTCTTTCCCAACTAACTTTTAAATGCAGGTCGTTTCGATACGGGCTAAGGGCGTTCCGATACGCATTCCGAAACGGCAAGGGGGTGTTCCGAAACGGGTACCCTGACAGACTGCAACGGCTCTTTCTATATTGAGGGTGTTCCGAAACGGGTTCGAGCGTTTCGAAACGGGGAGCTGCAGAACTGCATTTATGGAGGGAATTAAAGGGTCCAACGACTCTATTTCAACTCCAACGGTCCTAAACGGCTATAAACTCAATTGGGAGTATAAAATGGACCTCCAAGCATCAAGAGAAGACTAATGCTTCAATTGTCAATCAACAAAAGATCAAGAAATTGTCTTAGTGCTTAAAGTGTCATTTCTTGTATAGACAAACACTAGTGAGCCAAAATTGTCAAATTTGCTCAAGTGTTTTAGGTTTTGGGTGAGTGCTTAATTGTGCAAACAAACACCTATTAGAGGGTTTAAGTTTGCTTTCATTTGTCTCTTTGTAAAAGAGGGTTTTGATCAAGGCTTGGGTAGAAGCTTGATCGGTTGTAAGGGTTTCCTCCTAATCCTAGAAAAGGGGACGAATCAATTAGTGGATTGATTGTGAAATCCTTAGTGGGAAGCTAAGGTAGTGGATGTAGGTGCTTGTTAGAAGGCCGAACCACTATAAATCATTGTGTCTTTATTCTTTCTAGCTTCCTAAACCCTTCCACCCAAATATCCACCTCTCCACCACTTGGTGAGCATAATCGGTTGAACGAATCGAGCCCCACACATCCCAACAATTGGTATCAGAGCTTGGCTCAATCGAAGAGGATTCACATCCTATTGAGAAGATCCGGCAAGCTCGATCACTTTTTCATCAACCGGCTCAAATGGCACAATCAATCGACAAACCGCCTTTCTTTGACGGAAACCACTACGCCCATTGGAAGACAAAGATGAAATTCTTCATCAAATCAAGAGATTACAAGCTATGGGATGTAGTTGAAGATGGTCCGTTCGTGCCTAAAAGAAGTAAAGCGGAGTGGAGTGCCGACGATCGCATGAAGATGGAGCTTAATTGCAAAGCCTTGCACATCTTGTTTTGTGCATTTGGCCCATCCATCTATGAGAAGATGTCTTCTTGTGAGAGTGCCAAGGAGGTATGGCACAAGCTTGAAGTCACATACGAGGGGACAAACGAAGTCAAGGAGACCAAGATTGGGCTCCTAACCTTGGAGTATGAGAACTTCAAAATGGATCCGGAAGAGAACATCGAGAAGATGTTTGATAGGTTCTCCACCATCACAAATGGTCTTAAAGGTTATGGAGAAGCCATCCCGGAGGAGAAGCTTGTTCGAAAGCTCATCTACTCACTTCCCGAGTCTTGGGACTCAAAGAGGACCGCCATCATCGAAGCCAAAAATTTGAAGACTTTGAAGCTTGAAGAACTCATGGGGTCACTCCTTACTCATCAAATCATGAAGAAGAATAAAGAGGATGAGAAGAAGAGGGAAGAAATTCGAGCTATGAGAGAGAAGAAAATCAAAGGGCTTGGCATCAATGCTAGTGCCATGGCTCTCAAATCCTCCACTTGCCATCATGTCTACTCAAGTGAAGAGGAGGAAGATGAAGAGATAGTTCATCTCTTCAAGAAGTGTGCCCCTTTCATGAAGAAAGCTTTGAGAGAGCTTGAACGAGAACCTAAAAGAAAGGAGAGGGCAAGCACTTCAAGCCATAAGAAGAAGGCACAATTGGCTACTTGGAGTGATGAGGACTCCACCGACGATGAACAAGCCAACCTTTGCCTTATGGCCATCGAAGAAGATTCAAGGGTAACTTCTAATTCATCTACTTCATGTTCTTACACTTTTGATGAATTACAAGATGCCTATGATGATTTGGTTTTAGATTTTAAAAGCCACATTTTGAAAAACAATAAATTGATTTCAAAGTTAAAAATTCAAAATGATTTGCTTTCTAAAACCAAACTTGAACTTGAAGCAAAACTTGAAGAGTTTGAGTTAAAATGTCTTGATTTACAAAAATTGCTTCAAAATGTTCAAGTAGAAAAAGATTTGATTTCCAAAGAGCTTGAAAAGAAAAACAATTTTGGAAAATCAAATTTTTATATTAGACAATCTAGTGCCCCTAGATTTATAAATGGTAAATGTTTTAGAAGTGTTTGGGTCCCAAAAGGACTTAATACTTCAACTAAAAAGGATTAAATTGAAAAATGGATTCCAAAGGGGACTAAAGTTTGTGCAACTAACGTTTATGGATCCAAAGCAATTTGGATACCAAAAGTTACTTGATTGTCTATTGTAGGTGTGATGGAGATGTTCAACAAGTCAAACATTGAGGGGGAGCTCCATGCACACAAGGAAGAACACTTGAAGAAGGAAGGCTTCACATCCTCCCTTGAGTTCAAGTGTGGTAAAAATTTCTAGTTGTTTTTGCTTTTATTTGTTTATTTTAATTTAAATTCAACTAGATGATCATTTATGTTGGACTAACATTTTGATGATGCTTTGAGTAAGGGGGAGCCATTTTTAAAACCAAAATTCATACTTTTGTCAAATTTTTACCTCTATTGTTATTTTTGAACTTAATGTTTTAAATCTTTTTGATATAACAAAAAGGGGGAGAAATGGTTTGAAAAATTGAATTTTTAAATGAATAAGGGGGAGCCTTATGTGAATTAAAATTTTTAATCTCTTATTCACTTTTTTAAAGTTAAAGGGGGAGAATTCCAAACAATTTTTCAAGTGGTTTTATTATATCAAAAAAGGGGAGATTGTAGAACTAATGTTTTGATATAATAATTGAAAAATGTTTTGGACTGATTTAAAAAGTATTTAAAACATCTCCAAAGTCCAAACAACTTGAAATAATATTTAAGGAATTTTTCATAAAGGTTTTTCATGTTTTTAAAGGCCAAATTTCACAAAACTGACCAAGTGTTTCGAAACACCCTAGGGCGTTTCGAAACAGGTGCCTCCAGTGGCCAAAACATTTCGATACACGTATCGAAACGGGGCCAGCGTTTCGAAACAGGCTAGGCCGTTTCGATACGCCCACGTGGCACTGACCCCAACGGTCATAAACCCCAACGGATCTTTCCCAACTAACTTTTAAATGCAGGTCGTTTCGATACGGGCTAAGGGCGTTCCGATACGCGTTCTGAAACGACAAGGGGGTGTTCCGAAACGGGTACCCTGACAGACTGCAACGACTCTTTCTATATTGAGGGTGTTCCGAAACGGGTTCGAGCGTTTCGAAACGGGGAGCTGCAGAACTACATTTATGGAGGGAATTAAAGGGTCCAACGACTCTATTTCAACTCCAACGGTCCTAAACGGCTATAAACTCAATTGGGAGTATAAAAGGGACCTCCAAGCATCAAGAGAAGACTAATGCTTCAATTGTCAATCAACAAATGATCAAGAAATTGTCTTAGTGCTTAAAGTGTCATTTCTTGTATAGACAAACACTAGTGAGCCAAAATTGTCAAATTTGCTCAAGTGTTTTAGGTTTTGGGTGAGTGCTTAATTGTGCAAACAAACACCTATTAGAGGGTTTAAGTTTGCTTTCATTTGTCTCTTTGTAAAAGAGGGTTTTGATCAAGGCTTGGGTAGAAGCTTGATCGGTTGTAAGGGTTTCCTCCTAATCCTAAAAAAGGGGACGAATCAATTAGTGGATTGATTGTGAAATCCTTAGTGGGAAGCTAAGGTAGTGGATGTAGGTGCTTGTTAGAAGGCCGAACCACTATAAATCATTGTGTCTTTATTCTTTCTAGCTTCCTAAACCCTTCAATCCAAATATCCACCTCTCCACCACTTGGTGAGCATAATCGGTTGAACGAATCGAGCCCCACACATCCCAACAATTGGTAATCACTCTTCTATTTTCATTGAAAATGTTTTGTAACCCCCTTAGCCCGGCCTAGACGTTAGACCCGAACTACGAAGGTCACACGGGGAAAACCAAAGTCAACCTGAAAGTCAACCTTGATTAACGACCTTTTTTCTTTTTAAACTTCTCTAGATGCGCATTAAACCTATGTGAAAGCCCAAGAACCTTGGAAGAGAAAAGCACAGCGATCAGAAAACATTTAAGGACCCAATTGCAAGAAATACACTTTTAGGGACCAAAATGTAAATTTTTGAAAATAAAAGGACTTTCAAGATTTTAGTTTTACCAAACCCCAAGTAAACATATTACAAGCCTTTCTGCCAAATTTAATCTTAAAAAGACATCTCAAGCTCAAGCAATTGCGATTACGACTTTTAGGACTAAAATGTAAAGCATGCAGAATCTGTGTCCAACGATCACCCGTTTCGAAACACTAACACCCGTATAGAAACACCCGTGTCGTACGCCCGTATCGAAACGGTGTTGATCGTTTCGATACGCGGGTATGTTCCGAAACCAGTTCCGAAACAGACACTTCCAGTAGCCAAAGTGTTTCGAAACACTTCTAGCCGTTCCGAAACACCCAAGCCATTTCAAGCACCCGTTTCGAAACAGCCAAGGTTGTTTCGATACACCCTGCCCAGAAACAGCAGAAAATTCTGGTTTTTCACTTCAAAACACCATCAAACATAATTAAAACCATTCCATAACATATCATCAACATGATAAACATTATAACTATCAAATTACATCAAAGACTAAATACATTACAAACATTAAACACACCTACTCATTCATCACATCTAACACAAGATCTTGCTTTTAATCAAAGAGCATAACATATCAACTTATGAACAAGAAGATTCAAATATGGCAAAGCGATCAACAACAAGGTTCAAACCATAAACCGAACATGGTCAACATACACAATCTCATTACACAACAACATAAAAGACACTCCCCCCATTGCCTTTATTATCTATAGTTATAAACCAAGACATACTTCTCAAGTGGAGCTATTCTTGAATCCCTTGCTTCTTGCTGTCCCAACTTCAAATATCTGCACTGATGGACAAAAAGAAGCGTAAGCACATAATACTTAGTGAGGAATGCTCAAAACCAAAACACCATCAATGCAACGAATCATAAAACCTTCTTTAAATGTGGATACAAATCAATTAACCAAAGTATTATTTGAAAACCTCCTTTGAAACAACATTGCTTTAAACCATGCATTGCTCAACATGAAAATCAACCTTTAACTTTGAAATACTAAACAACTCACCCAAACAACATTCTTGCAAATACAATCATTTAAACCTTTCCATGCATGAACACTTCATGCAAAGTTTAACCCAATTTCCTTGGAAATCACTTCCACTTCACACTATACATTTCTCATGCTTGATGATCATTTCAAAGCAAAATGCCTTTTGAAAACCATATGTTCCTTCTATCTATCTCATGCTTTCAACAAATGCAAAACTCATGATCTACAAAAGCAACATCTTGCATTACATGCCTTTTTAAAACAACCCTTCACAAGACTTCAATGCACTTTTGAGATTCTATGCACATATGCACCATTCACAATAGAAGATATACTTTTGCTCGTGCTTAACAAGTATTACATGCAATCTTGCATCATTTACATATTTCCCATGCAACCTTGCATCATTTTCAAGCATCTCTCGCTTCATTACATTCAAATACATTATATTGGCTTTCAAGTGATAGTTCACAAACCATTTCATCACAAGACACAATCAGATACGCGGATTACAAGCGTTGTCCCACACGCTTCATACACACTACTGGACTACACAAGGTTCACACTCAATAGCAATCCCTCCATTGATGTGACACTCGTGGTGGAGTATAACGGTACAATCTCAACCCCTCAACACCACTCATCGGTAGTTGTATAATTCCACTAACGAGAGTAAGGGACACATAATACAAGATCCACACACGAAATTTACAACCACCGTTGTGATCTTACCTTAATCGTTAGGGTACTTGGATGGAGTTTACGGTACAATCACAACCCCACAACATCCAAGGAGACTTCACTTACAGTGCACCCAATACTATAGCCGGCTAACTATATCCGATTCAAGTACTTTAAAACCATTTCATCATTTGCCAATATACATCAATTACCATCATCAATTCACTGTTTTAAAGCATTAATCAAAGCCACTTATCATCATGTGTCTCCATGCATCATAACCATATTAATAACATGTCAAACCAATGATCTCTTACCTTGAGCATCCTTCAATACATGGCTTTCAAAACCAGCATTAATCATGCTAAAACATGCTTTCAAAACAGTAATTAAACATGCATTTCATAACCAATGCATCAAACCATAACCTAGCACATCCGAGGGAGTTATTCCGAAAACTTACTCTTGAGCTTAGCTAAGTTGTTTAGACTTAAACTAAGCTCCCAAAACATCCAAATAATCATTTCAAAGCTGGAAAACTATCTCCACTCACCGATACACAAAACTATGCTAGCCGACAAGCCTCCCAAGCATCCGAAACCTCCAACGCCACCTCTATTGCTTCCGGATCATTCTCCCCTGTTTTAAAGACATAAAAACAGAGGATTAATGCATCACCATGCATTAAAATCACCAGCAACACAACCCAACTCGCTGCTCTACCCAAGAACCTCATATCGGCTACCAAAAACAACAAAAATCACCTCCAAACTCTCCCAAAATAAAGCCCAGCCAAGATCTATCAATTCTAACCTTTTATAAACATCAATTAACATCAAAAAGCAACATAAACATGACCTTATACCTCCAGCAACAGCAGATCACCAAAACCACCCCAAAAACCACCATTCTAGCAAGCAAAACTTAGGAAAACAAACCTATTCGGGATTTGATTGATAAAACCTCATTTGTAACATCAATTAACATCCAAAATACATTAGAAAACAACCTCAAAACAGAGTCTAACCAAGATCCACGAAAATCCTCAAGATCTCTTCCAAAATCTTGAGTTTTAAGCCAAATTCTTGTTTCCAACATTAAAACCATTCATAAAACTTTAATAAAGGATTGACAACAAGGGAATTTCAGTAAAGAAATGAGTATTTAGAGGAGAAGAACAAGCTTTGTAACCCCCTTAGCCCGGCCTAGACGGTTGACCCGAACTACGAAGATTACACGGGGAAAACCAAAGTTAACCCAAAAGTCAACCTTGATTCACAACCTTTTTTTCTTTTAAATCTTGTCTAGATGCATATTAACCTTAAGTGAGTTCCTATAAAACTTATTTGAGTAAGGTACAACGATCAGATAACAAATAGGGACTCAATTGCACTTAACACAAGAATAGAGACCAAAATGTAAATTCTGTAAATTAGAAGGTCATAATTGATTTTAAAGTTACCAATATGGAATTAGTCATATTACATGCTTCCCTATCAAATTTCACATTAATTGGACATCTCAAACTCATACAATTGCAATTACAACTTTCGGGACTAAAACGTAAAACTCAAAAACTTCAGTATCATTGAAATCAGTGCCCAACGGTCACCTGTTTCGAAACACATAACACCCGTATCGAAACATGGGGCATCACTCATCCGTTTCGATACTGGTTCCGAAACACGGCTCTCCAGTAGCCAAATCGTTTCGAAACAGCCTCTAGCCGTTTTGAAACACGAAGGCCATTACAGGCCCCCGTTTCAAAACGCTAGAGAGTGTTTCGATACAATTTGCCCAGAAACTGCAGATTTTGCTGGTTTTTCATGCACAAACCCATTCAAACTCATCCTAATGACTTCCTAAGCATACCAACAAGTCATCAAACATATAAGGTGCATGCTTAGATTCCCTAATCACATTCATAACATCAAACATGAAATATGACATGTCTAGAGGCATGCTTCCTATTATTTAAAACCAAGTAAGCAACCAAACTTCAAATCAAGCACTTAAAGGCCATTTACAAATTCAAACCAACAAAGGCATCATGCCACAACCTAGGGAGTTCAACATACCTCCCAAAACAAAACTTAGGTTCCCATTGCCAATTTATCAAAACTAATAGTGTATGAAAACATCACCATACGTTAGCTTGGATTTCCTTAGATGCACTTTGCTTCCTTGATGCCCAAAGCACCACAATTATCTGCATTATTGGTAAAAGAGAGCGTAAGCACAATGCTTAGTGAGGCACGCTCTAAACAAAACCAATTCAACAATGCATTTTTAGAAAACACTTTCATCAAAGCTTTTAAACCACATGCATATTTCTTTCTCATGCTACCTTGCATCTTTTTCAAGATCTCATGCTTCACTACATTCAATTACAATATATTGGCTTTCAAGTGATAATTCATAACCATTTCAATACAAAAACACAATCGGATACGCGAATTACAAGCGTTGTCCCACACGCTTCATACACACTTCCGGACTACATAAGGTTCACACTCAAGAGCAATTCCCTCCATTGACGTGACACCCGTGGTGGAGTATAACGGTACAATCACAACCCTCAACACCACTCACCGGTAGTTGTATAATTCCACTAACGAGAGTAAGGGACACATAACACAAGATCCACACACGGACTTTTAACCACCGTTGTGATCTTACCTCAATCGTTAGGGTACTTGGATGGAGTTTACGGTACAATCACAACGTCTCAACATCCAATGCGACTTTACTTACGTTGCACCCAATCCTATAGCCGGCTAACTATATCTGATTCAAGTACTTTAAAACCATTTCATCACTTGCCAATATACATCAAATACCATAATCAATTCACTGTTTTAAAGCATTAAACAAAGCCATTTAACATCATGCATCACTATGCATCAAAACCATATTAATAACATGTCAAACCAAGGATCTCTTACCTTGAGCATCCTTCAATACATGGCTTTCAAAACCAGCAATAATCATGCTAAAACATGCTTTCAAAACATTAATTAAACATGCATTTCATTTCCAATGCATCAAACCGCAATCTAGCACATCCGAGGGAGTTCTTTCGAAAACTTACTCTTGAGCTTAGCTAAGTTGTTTAGACTTAAACTAAGCTCCCAAAACCTCCAAATAATTGTTACAAAGTTGGAAACCAACTCCACTCACCAATTTCGTTTCGCTTGCTTACCGGAACACCAATTAAGCTTCCGGATCAACTCCAAAAGTGTCCGAAGATGTCTCCCCTATTATAAACACATCAAAGCAGAGGATTAATGCATCACCATGCATAGAAATCTTCACCCAAAACTCCTAAACTCGCTGCTCTACCCAAAACCAACTTTTCAGCTACAAAGCACAATTGAAAACACCTCCAAACTCTTCCAAAACTTATCCCAACAAAGATCCATTACTTCTAACCATTTTTAATCATCAATTAACATCCAAAATAAACTGAAACTCGTCCTTATACCTCCAGTTATAACAGAACACCAAGAACACCTCCAAAACCACCATTTTTATAAGCAAAAACATAGGAAATACAACCTACTCGGGATTGGATTGATAAAACCTCATTACTAACATCATTAGACATCCAAAATACATTAAAGAATCATCTCAAAACAGAGCCCAATCCATTTTAACGAAAATCTTCAAGATCTCTTCCAAATCTTGAGTTTTAAGCCAAAATCAAGTTTCTAACATTAAATCCATTTATAAAACTTTAATAAAGGATTGACAACTTGGGAATTTCAGTAAAGAACTGAGTATTTAGAGGAGAAGAACATCCTTACCTCTAAATGATGATTTCTCCTTGATTTGGGCCAAATTCCTTGAAAATTCAATGTGGAAATCAAAAGGATTTAATGCAAGATTGGTTAGGAACCAATAGATGTTAGAAACCTCATCAATCGAAGTGAAAAATCTATGTTAAAGTTGCTGGAGAAAAAGTGTTTGGATGATGAGATTTTGAGAGAAAAAGGAATGAGAGAAAATTAGGAAGAGGTAGTTATGAAATCCAAAAAGTAGTTTCCCTTTTCTTTTTATTTAATTAAAGCATTAATTAAATCACCCAAATTAAGGAAAAATCTGGAGAAAAACATTTTGGGTAAATTAGCTCCTTAAAGATTCAAAGTTTCAATCCTTTACAAAACAATCACTACTAAACTTTGCAAAAATCGCATTTTGGTCACTAAACCGAAATGTAGTATTTCCAAACCTAATTTTTAAAATTGACTTCACCATTCTCTTATATATATTTAAAGAGGATTTTTAGATATTTTTAAAACATCCTGAACTAGGCTTTCCATAAAACCTCCTTTTATATTCGAACCGCTTAACAGACCGGTTTGGTTCAGACCCTAAACTTCTAAGCCCAAAATTAGGGTGTTACAACTCTCCCCCTCTTAAGAAATTTCGTCCTCGAAATTTACCTGGAGGAAAAAGGTAAGGAAACTACTTCATCATGTCATCCCTTCTTTCCCAAGTGGCTTCCTCAACACCACGATGTTTCCACAACACCTTAACCAACTCAATGGTCTTACCTCGAAGAACTTTACTGTCCGAATCCAGAATTTCAACCCACTCTTCATCACAGGTCAAGTACGGATTCAACTCTACTTCTTCCACATGCATAACATGGGAAGAATTCGATCTATACCTTCGAAGCATAGAGACATGAAACACATCATGTATCTTTTCCAATTCTTGCGGCAACCTCAACTTATACGCAACATGACCCACACGTTCAATCACCTCGTATGGTTCAATATACCTAGGGCTCAACTTACCCTTCCGGCCAAACCTCATCACTTTCTTCCAAGGTGAAACCTTCAAGAACACACGATCACCCACCGTAAACTCAATCTCCTTACGCTTTAAATCCGTGTAGGACTTCTGTCGATCAGAAGTTGCCTTCAACCGCTCACAAATGAGCTTCACCTTCTCAATGGTTCCTTCCAACAAAGCCGACATTGAAACCAACTTCTGACCTGTCTCAGCCCAACAAAGAGGAGTTCTTCACTCCCTCCCATACAAGGCTTCATAAGGTGCCATTTGAATACTTGCCTGGAAGCTATTATTATAAGCAAACTCTACCAAAGGCAAATGCTTCTCCCAAGAGCCTTGAAACTCAATCAAACAGCACCTCAACATATCCTCAAGCACTTCGATAACACGCTCAGACTGTCCATCCGACTATGGATGATAAGAAGTACTGAAATTCAGCCGCGTACCCAAAGCTTGATGCAAACACTCCCAAAAATGCGATGTGAACCTCAGATCTCTATCCGACATGATAGACTTTGGCTCACCATTCAGCCGTACAATCTTGGCAATGTACAACTTCGCAAGCTTATCCAAAGTATACGTAATATGCACAGGTAAGAAATGCGCACACTTCGTAAGGCGATCCACAATCACCCACACCGAATTCTTCTTTGACGGCGACAAAGGCAAACCAGACACAAAGTCCGTGGTGATCCTTTCCCACTTCCATTCAGGAATCCTTAACGGTTGCAACAACCCTGAAGGAAACTGATGCTCAGCCTTAACCCGCTGACAAACCATGCACTTACTCACATACTCCACAACATCTTTCTTCAATCCCACCCAATAGTACTCATCCTTCAGATCACGATACATCTTTGCACTACCAGGGTGCATAGCAAAAGGACTACTGTGAGCTTCAGTCATAATAGTATGCCTCAACTCTTCATCATTTGGCACTACTATCCGCTTTCCGAAACACAAAACTCCATCATCATTAAAACAGAAATCCGATGGTCTATCCATAGCAATATCCTGAACATGTGGCACCAAAGAATCATCGAACAACTGCTTATCCTTTATCAATTGAACCAAAGATGATTTCACTTGCAATTCAGCCACAAGACCTCTATCTTGCGAAATGCTCAAGCTAGCAAACATAGCCCTTAACTCCACTGCCACCTTCCTACTTAAGGCATCTGCTACAACATTAGCTTTTCTTGGATGGTACTCGATCGTTAGATCATAATCTTTAAGCAACTCCACCCAACGTTGTTGCCTAAGATTCAACTCCTTCTGAGACATCAGATACTTCAAACTTTTGTGATCCGTGTACATAATACACTTCTCACCATACAGATAATGTCTCAAAATCTTCAAAGCAAAAACCACTGCAGCTAACTCAATATCATGCGCAGGGTAATTGCACTCATACACCTTTAACTGGCCCAATGCATACGCCACTACCTTACCTTCTTGCATTAACACCAACCTCAAACCAACATAGGATGCATCACTATACACCACAAACTCTTTTCCTGATTCAGGTTGAACCAAGATAGGATCTTGCGTCAAAGCTGCCCTAAGCTTCTCAAAAACCTGTTGCCTTGCTTCTGTCCACTAATACTTGACATCCTTCTGTAACAACTTCGTCAAAGGGGCAACAATCTTTAAAAATCCATCCACAAACTTCCGGTAGTATCCTGCCAACCCAAGGAAAACTACAGACTTCATGAACAAACTTAGGAGGCTTCTAATTCATCACCGCCTCAACCTTCTGAGGATCGACACGAATTCCCTCAGCAGAAACCACATGACCAAGGAAAACAACTTTCTTAAGCCAGAATTCGCACTTACTCAACTTAGCATAAAGCTGATTCTCCAACAACGCCTGCAATACAACCCTCAAATGACCTTCATGCTTCTCCTCAGTAAGAGAATACACAAGGATATCATCAATGAACAATGCCACAAACTTATCCAAGTATTCATGAAACACTCTATTCATCATGTCCATAAAAGCTGCAGGAGCATTCGTCAAACCAGACGGCATAACAAGGAACTCATAATGCCCATACCTCGTTCTAAAGGTTGTCTTTGGCACATCCACATCTTTTACCTTAAGTTGATAGTACCCTGACCTTAAGTCAATCTTGGAGAATACAACCGCTCCCCGAAAATGATCAAAGAGATCATCAATCCTTGGCAAAGGATACCGATTCTTGATAGTCAACTTGTTCAGCTGACGATAATCAATGCACATTCTCATAGTTCCATCCTTTCTTCACAAACAAGACCAATGCACCCCAAGGTGATACACTTGGTCGAATGAAACCACAGTCAAGCAACTCCTGAAGCTGCGTCTTCAATTCCTTCAACTCCTTAGGTGCCATGCGATAAGGAGCAATGGACACTGGAGTTGTGTTTTCATACAACTCAATTCCAAACTCCACCTCTCTACTAAGAGGCAACCCAAGTAGCTCATTCGAAAACACTCCAGGAAACTCTCGTACGGTTCTGATATCCTGAACTCGCACCTCCTTCGAACTTGGATTCATAACAAAGGCTAGGTAAGCCTCGCAACCTTGCCTCAACATTCAGCTTGCTTCCAATGTAGACACCACATTGGCCAGAAACTTCACATTATCACCAACCACCACTACTTCATAATCATCCGCAAGTCTCAACGAAACTCGCTTATTCTCAAAATTCACTACAGCTCGATGCTCAACAAGCCAATCCATACCAAGGATTACATCAAAACCATAGAATGGCAATTCCATGAGATCAACAAGAAAAACATGGTTTTTTACTTTCAAGGGACATCTTCTATACAACTTTCGTGTTACAACCGTTTCCAAAGGAACTAGTCACACGCATACCAACATCCAAAGACTCAATAGGTAAACCAAGCATTTGAGCATGTTCACGTAATATGTATGAGTGTGTAGATCCAGAATCAATCAAAGAAAGTAATGATAAGGATTGCAAAGTAAAGGTACCAGCGATCACAACCGTATCATTCATTCTCTCACGCTGAGCATACACTCGAGCTTGGCCACCACCCTCAGGTTAAATGACCACAACATGCGCTATATTCCTCTCGCCATCATCTCTATGCTGGAAGTTACCACGGCCGCGCCCACGGCCTCTCTGAGGTGTAACAATCCCAGAAGCACGTCCCTGACCACCACCGGCCAACAAAGGACACTCTCTCCTCATGTGGTCTGCCAAACCACAATTCCTGTATTAGTTACTGGTTGCTGCAATAGGAGCCTAAAGCTTTCTCACTGCTCGAGGACAATCTCACCTCAAATGGCCACGAGATCCACACGTCCAGCACATGTTCTGATCAACCCTCATCTTATCTCCCTGAACAGGCGTACCATGTCCGCCATTACCACGCCTAGTAGAAGACTGATACTTCATATCTCGTCCTCTCTTGTTTTGTCCACCACCAGAACTATGATCATCGACTCTTTTTCCCGAGCCAGAACTAACGCCTCTGGAAGACAAACCTAAGTTCTGCTCGATGTCCTTCGCTCGACACACAAGCACATCAAAGTCGGTATAATCAATCACAAGCATATAAGTGTTTACGTCCGTCACCAATCCATAACGGAAATGTTCACACCTCTCCCGCTCATCAGGGATAAGCTCATGTGCGTACCGACTAAGGCGAATAAATTGGATCTCATACTCAGCGACCGTCATGTTGCCTTGCACAAGAGACATAAATTCTCTTTTCTTGTCATCTAGGTATCGCACACCTAGATACTTATGCTTGAACGCATTCAAGAAAAACATCCAAGTTACATCATTGCTCTCCATTCCAGAGATAGTGGTCGTCCACCACGTATAAGCATCACCATGCAGCAGTGACACCACATATCCCAACTTCTGTACATAGTTACAGTTCATTTGCCCCAAAATCCTCTTGGTGCTTTCCAACCAAGACTCCGATCCCTCCGGAGACAAACCGTGGAACTCAGTCCCTCTTAGACTACAAAGACGCTCAAAAGGAAATCTTACATTAGCATCATCCTGATGCGCAGCTCCATGAGCCCCAGCTACTGCTGCCTAAAAGGCTCCAGCAATAGCCTGAATAACCACAGTCATGTCAGGAGCAGCGTTCCCCTGCACACCTTCAGGTCCAGCGACCCCTGCACCAGCACCAACACCAGCATTTTCACCTCTAGCACCACCACCGCCGGGTGGTCCACCACCAGAGGGAGGAGATAAATCCACAACATTCTCATCATTCTCTTCATTTTCATTCCGAGCCATAGCTCTCGTATTAATCCTCATTTCTCTATGCGACCCCATTTACAAGAAAACAATACACTGACACAAATGCAATAAACACAATTAGGCTCAACAAGGTAAGTAATCCAAGTACTCAAGATCATTTTCCAAAACAATTCCTTTAATTAGTTTTGATATGGAAATGGGTTCCATCTAACATGCTTCAACATAGCATAACATCACAATTGCAACCATGCATCACAATTCATAAACATTCTTTCGCTTAAAAGGCCCATCATGAAAAAACACATACATCACCCACATAAAATTCCCAATTATATGAGAACCAAGCTCTGATACCAACAAATGTAACCCCCTTAGCTCAGCCTAGACGGTTGACCGGAACTACGAAGATTACACGAGGAAAACCAAAGTCAACCCGAAAGTTAACCTTGATTCACAACCTTTTTTTCTTTTTAATATTGTCTAGATGCATATTAACCCTATGTGAGTTCCCATAAAACTTATTTGAGAAAGGAATAGCGATCGGATAACAAACATGGACTCAATTGCACTT
The DNA here is from genome assembly GCA_958450335.1 of Hibiscus tridactylites. Taxonomy (NCBI): domain Eukaryota; kingdom Viridiplantae; phylum Streptophyta; class Magnoliopsida; order Malvales; family Malvaceae; genus Hibiscus; species Hibiscus tridactylites. The sequence continues at coordinate 17,586,857 of OY288278.1, read as the reverse complement.
AACACAAGAATAGGGACCAAAATGTAAATTCTGTAAATTAGAATGTCATAATTGATTTTAAAGTTACCAATATGAAATTAGTCATATTACATGCTTCCCTGTCAAATTTCACCTTAATTGAACATCTCGAACTCATACAATCGCAATTACAACTTTCGGGACTAAAACGTAAAACTCGCAAACTTCAGTATCATTTAAATCAGTGCCCAACGGTCACCTGTTTCGAAACACATAACACCCGTATCGAAACTTAGGGCATCACTCATCTGTTTCTGTACTGGTTCCAAAACACGGCTCTCCAGTAGCCAAATCATTTCGAAACAGCCTCCAACTGTTTCGAAACACGAAGGCCATTATAGGCCCCCATTTTGAAATGCTAGAGAGGGTTTCAATACGGTTTGCCCAGAAACTACAGATTATGCTGGTTTTTCATGCACAAACCCATTCAAACTCATCCTAATGACTTCCTAAGCATACCAACAAGTCATCAAACATATAAGGTGCATGTTTAGATCCCCTAATCACATACATAACATCAAACATGAAATATGACATGTCTAGATGCATGCTTCCTATTATTTAAAACCAAGTAAGCAAACAAACTTCAAATCAAGCACTTAAAGGCCATTTACAAATTCAAACCAACAAAGGCCACATGGCACAACCTAGGGAGTTCAACATATCTCCCAAAACAAAACTTAGGTTCCCATTGCCAATTTATCAAAACTAAAAGTGTATGAAAACATCACCATACGTGAGCTTGGATTTCCTTAGATGCACTTAGCTTCCTTGATGCCCAAAGCACCTCAATTATCTGCATTATTGGTAAAGGAGAGCATAAGCACAATGCTTAGTGAGGCTTTCTCTAAACAAGACCAATTCAACAATGCATTTTTGGAAAACACTTTCATCAAAGCTTTTAAACCACATGCTTATTTCTTTCTCATGATACCTTGCATCTTTCTCAAGCATCTCATGCTTCACTACATTCAATTACAATATATTGGCTTTCAAATGATAATTCATAACCATTTCAATACAAAAACACAATCAGATACGCGGATTACAAGCGTTGTCCCACACGCTTCATACACACTACCAGACTACATAAGGTTCACACTCAAGAGGAAATCCCTCTATTGATATCCGTGGTGGAGTATAACGGTACAATCACAACCCCTCAACACCACTCACCGGTAGTTGTATAATTCCACTACGAGAGTAAGAGACACATAACACAAGATCCACACACGGACTTTTAACCACCGTTGTAATCTTACCTTAATCGTTAGGGTACTTGGATGGAGTTTACGGTACAATCACAACCCCTCAACATCCAAGGCGACTTTACTTACGGTGCACCCAATCCTATAGCCGGCTAACTATATCCGATTCAAGTATTTTAAAACCATTTCATCACTTGCCAATATACATCAAATACCATCATCAATTCACTGTTTTAAAGCATTAAACAAAGCCATTTAACATCATGCATCACTATGCATCAAAACCATATTAATAACATGTCAAACCAAGGATCTCTTACCTTGAGCATCCTTCAATACACGGCTTTCAAAACCAGCAATAATCATGCTAAAACATGATTTTAAAACAATAATTCATGCATTTCATTTCCAATGCATCAAACCACAATCTAGCACATCCGAGGGAGTTTTTCCGAAAACTTACTCTTGAGCTTAGCTAAGTTGTTTAGACTTAAACTAAGCTCCCAAAACCTCCAAATAATTGTTCCAAAGCTGGAAACCAACTCCACTCACCAATTTTGTTTCCCTTGCTTGCCGGAACACAAATTAAGCTTACGGATCAACTCCAAAAGTGTCCGAAGATGTCTCCCCTATTTTAAACACATCAAAGCAGAGGATTAATGCATCATCATGCATTGAAATCTTCAGCCAACACTCCTACACTCGCTGCTCTACCCAAAACCAAATTTTCGGCTACCAATCACAACCGAAAACACCTTCAAACTCTTCCAAAACTTAACCCAGCCAAGATCCATCACTTCTAACCATTTTTAATCATCAATTAACATCCAAAATAAACCCAAATTCATCCTTATTCCTCCAGCTATAAAGAACACCAAGAACACCTCCAAAACCACCATTTTCATAAGAAATACAACCTATTCGGGATTGGATTGATAAAACCTCATTTCTAACATCATTAGACATCTAAAATACATTAAATAATCATCTCAAAACAGAGCCCAATCCATTTCAACAAAAATCTTCAAGATCTCTTCCAAATCTTGAGTTTTAAGCCAAAATCAAATTTCTAACATTAAATCCATTTATAAAACTTTAATAAAGGATTGACAACTTGGGAATTTCAGTAAAGAACTGAGTATTTAGAGCAGAAGAACATCCTTACCTCTAAATGATGATTTCTCCTTGATTTGGGCCAAATTCCTTAAAAATTCAATATGGAAATCAAAAGGATTTAATGCAAGATTGATTAGGAACCAATAGATGTTAGAAACCTCATCAATCGAAGTGAAAAATCTATGTTAAATTTGCTGGAGAAAAAGTGTTTGGATGATGAGATTTTGAGAGAAAAAGGAATGAGAGAAAATTAGGAAGAGGTAGTTATGAAATCCAAAAAGTAGTTTCCCTTTTCTTTTTATTTAATTAAAGCATTAATTAAATCACCCAAATTAAGGAAAAATCTGGAGAAAAACATTTTGGGTAAATTAGCTCCTTAAAGATTGAAAGTTTCAATCCTTTACAAAACAGTCACTACTAAACTTTGCAAAAATCGCATTTTGGTCACTACACCGAAATGTAGTATATCCAAACCTAATTTTGTAAAATTGACTTCACCATTCTCTTATATATATTTAAAGAGGATTTTTAAATATTTTTAAAACATCCTGAACTAGGCTTTCCATAAAACCTTCTTTTATATTCGAACCGCTTAACAGACCAGTTTGGTTCAGACCCTAAACTTCTAAGCCCAAAATTGGGGTGTTACAACTCTCCCCCTCTTAAGAAATTTCGTCCTCGAAATTTACCTGGAGGAAAAAGGTAAGGAAACTACTTCATCATGTCATCCCTTCTTTCCCAAGTGGCTTCCTCAACACCACGATGCTTCCACAACACCTTAACCAACTCAATGGTCTTACCTCGAAGAACTTTACTGTCCGAATCCAGAATTTCAACCCACTCTTCATCATAGGTCAAGTACGGATTCAACTCTACTTCTTCCACATGCATAACATGGGAAGGATTCGATCTTTACCTTCGAATCATAGAGACATGAAACACATCATGTATCTATAACACCCCGAAAGTCGGCCTAGTCGGAACTCATTTCGGTGATGGGAAAACCCTTAGTCCGATAAAACTTTAGAGGTTCCCCTGGCAAGCTAATTATGGTTATCAAATGTTAATCAGGCTTAAAAGTATTCGAATTTAAGTTTATTATGTAATACCAAGCATCTAGTGACCCTATTGTAAGAATTAAGAAATAAAGGGACAATTTGGGAAAGTTAGGAAGGTGAGGGACCAATTAAGTAATTGGACTAATAGTAATTTAAATTACTCCATACGTGGAGTTATCATAATTCTTTCCTTCAAGAGAAGGAAAGCTCATAATTAAAAATTGGTGCTAGGCTTTAGGATATCCACCGAAAATTTGCCTTAGGAATATATCACCATCTTCTTCATCTTTACCTAAGCACACACCTCCATTGAAGGAGTTTCAAGCTTTGTAAATCTTTGACTTGATCAATTTCGAATCATCCCTAGTAACCGGGTAAGCTATATCTCTTAGTTATTTGTGGAATTCCATGGTTAATTAGCTTCAATCTTAAGTTAGGGTTTGAGTGATTCGTAGGTATTTCGATAAGTTGTTCATATTGAATCGGATACCCGTTGTGGTATTGTTATATGGATTTCGATATCGAAATATCGATTCTAATGATCTTCCATTAATATTTCCTAGCTCAAGGAGAAGGAATAGAAGCTACTCCATCTCCATCTCAAGCTAAAAGCAAAGGAATTTCCATTCGAGAACCTTGAAGCTGCGGACTGTCAGGGTGAGTGTAATCGGAGTTTCGGGTTAGGCGAAACGCCTTCTCGGATTGTTATTTAGTGTTTATCTTCGTTTCGCTAAACATTATTTTCAAGGCGAAAGCATCGGATAATAAATTGGACACTTGGGTAAGTGTCGGTAAGTCATTATTTAAGCATTAACTATAGTTAATGTAAGCATTGCCATGAAATTTTATGTTAAGTATATGTGCAAGAGTTATTATCTATGTCGAAATTATGAGATTATCATGTCATTGTCCTATTGTGGTTCATTGGAAATTATGAATATGATATACGTTGGATTGGAATAACTCGGGATACAATTGGCATGCCATAGAATTCATGAGCTCAATGTTTCGGGTGGACTACGGTCCTAAGGCTAAGGCCTATGATGATTGGCGAGGCGGAGGGATGTGTTGTTATTGGTCAATTGGTGAGGCGGAGGGAATAAGACCATCTATGTTTTGGCGAAGCGAGGGAATTCGAGTATCCATGAACTTAATTCCATCCAAGGAAGATTTATGATTATTTAGGTTTTATACAAATCAATCATGTGTATATGCTAAGTATTAAGATGTCCATATGAATTTATAATGATGTACTCATGACATTCTTTATTCGTATTTATTTGATTACCTCACTAGGCTTGAGAGCCTAATGGATTTGTCTTCATGCATTCTCAGGTTAGGAGGTTGTTTCTTGAAGAATCGGATTGGTTGCAAGACAAGTCACTACTCCATATCAAGTAAAGTACTTACATTATAACTCCTAGTGAAGTGGCAAGGTAGCTATCATAGTCACTATGCTCTTTTTGTGGTAGCAAAGGCTTGTCTATTTTGTAATAAGCTCAAAGGCTTTAATATGACTAACTAAACTTTTGGCTAAACTAGTTCATGACATGTATTTGGTAATATGGTAAAAATGGGGCAAACTTATAGGAATACCCATGGAAATTTGTATGCTGGTAAATACTAGTAGAAATAGGTTGTATACAAAGTTTCGGCTTAATCGGACATGGTTTGGTATGGTAAAAGCAATAAAAACCAGATAAAATTACGCTATTGCAGGTCACCGTATCGGAACGGGTGATGGCGTTCCGGTACGGCTAACCAAAAATAAGCCTATGGGACAGAGCGTTCCGAAACGAGGTGATGCCGTTTCGGAACAATTTTGCTACTGTCGACCCCTGTACCGAAACGAAGTGATGCCGTTCCGGAACACTTTCGTCACTGTCGACCCTTGTTTCGAAACTGGTTTCGAAACAGGTCTAAGTCAAGTCAAGGTCGGTCAACTCGTACCGATACGGGTAAGGCCGTATCGAAACGGTCGGGAAGAAAGGGTCAAACCACTGACCATGGTCAAGCCGTACCGAAACGGCTTAGGGTGTTTCGGTACGGGCAACTTCTTTTGGCTTCTCAAGATTAAATGTATTAATTCGTAAACTCGGTAAAGATTATAAGTTGGGAGACTAAAGGACTCAGTTAATAAGCCGAATAAGTTTAAAAAGGGTTCCATAAATTTTAATAAGTCACGGCATTAAGAAGATCATTGAGATTAAATGATTAAAGGATTTCCGCATCATTTTCGGTAACGCTCTCCGATCCGGTTGTCTACCAGGCCGGGAAGGGGGTGTTACAACTGTGGTATCAGAGCTAGAAGTTTAGCCGGTTCTAGATTAAACATATGCGTGCTGGTATTGTCCATTGTGTTACCTTGCCACTAGGAGTTTTATTTGTGTAAATTGTGACTTGTCGACTAATCCGATTTTTCATATAGATATGTCTGCGACGAATGAAGCTCACGTAGATGAGCATACTGCTGGCTCCTCGACTCATGGCGAGGAGGTAGGAGGAGGGAATCCTCCAAATCCACCGCGACCGCAGGATCTTCCTGAACAGGTTGCTGAGCCTGTAGCACCTACTGCTCAGGCCGAATGTTATCAAAATATGGCCAATATGTTTAAGCAGTTTATGACTGCAATGCAAGCGACACCACCAGTCCAGCCTAATCCCCCTGTTGCCCAGTATGTTAGAGCCCCTGTAGACAAATTGGCTTCGTTGTGGGCTTATTCATTCACGGGTCAAGATGATGATAATCCGGAGATAGCTGAATATTGGCTGGATAATACCCTTCGCATCTTGAATAAACAACTACAATGTTCTGATGAACACAAGCTGGAATGCGCTATAGCCTTATTGACAGATGAAGCTTTAATGTGGTGGGAGACTACTATCCTTACAGTTCCGGAAGAATCAGTCACCTGGGAATTTTTCCTTAAAGAATTCCGAAATAAGTACATCAGTGAGTACTATCTTGCGGAGAGGCAAAGCATCTTCCTCCATTTGAAGCAAGGAGGGAAACCAATCGAGCAGTACATCCACGACTTTTGTAAGTACTGCCGATATGGAGCTGAATTTATAAAGAAGGAAAAGGATAAGTGTCGAATGTTCATTGCTGGGTTGAGTGATGAGTTGCGGCCTATGTTTACTGCTCTGGGGATCACAAATTTTCAGGATTTGGTGAATCGTGTGAAGGCAACTGAAGCTGCACAGAAAAGCCAGAGGGGGAACATGTCTAATAGATCTGAGAAGAGGGCGTGGAGTGATTCCCGACCTCCCAAATGGAACAAGAAAGGCAAATACCAGGGCTCGAAGCAGACTTCATACTCTCAGCCTTCCCACAAAGGGAATATTGAGAGACCGCAGACTATCACTCAGTCTTGGTCCAAGGCGGCTTTTGTGGAGAGTATAGGAGGTTCTAACCGAGGTGTGCAGCAACCAGTTTGTAACTTTTGTCAAAAGCGACATGTAGCAGGGCATTGTCGCAAGTAGACAAAAGCGTGCTTCTTCTGTGGAGAGCAGGGACATTTCATTAGAGACTGTCCCCAGAACCCGTCAAAGACAGTTGCTGTGCTAGGGGATACTTCATCACCTGCTTAGTCTTTTCGAGGAAAAGGGGCGAAGCAAGTACAGTCAGAGACCTCGGGAAGGCCAGGTGGATCTGGGAAGCAGAACAACAAACAAGAGTCGAAAGCTTCGGCACAAATGTATCATGTAAGGAGTCATGAGGAGGAGGATGAGCCTGATGTCATAGCAGGTACCGTTATGTTATATTCATGTTCTTTGTATGTATTAATTGACCCTGGATCTACACACTCTTTTATAAGTCTGGAGTTTGTAACGCCCCGGTTTTGGGCTTAGAAGTCTTGGGCGTTGACCGGTTCGGTCAAAGTGCTGATCGAATATATAAGAGTGAATTTAGGAAAGCCTAGTTCGGGTTGCATTAAAAATATGGAAAAATGTTCTAAAATCATCTTTTAATATATATAAGTGAACTGTGAAATCAATTTTGGAAAATGAGGTTTGGAAGGTTGACATTTTGGCTAGTGACCAAAATGTAATTTTTGAAAGTTTGGTGACTGTTTTATAAAGGATTGAAACTTTGAATCTTTAAGGAGCTATTATTCCAAAAAGAGTTTCTCCAGATTTTTCTAAGATATTTTAAGGCTTTATTCTGATTTTAAAGTTTATGAAATGTGGAGGGAAATCATTTTTACCATTTCATAACTAACTTTTCTATTTTCTCTCAATTTTCCTTTTCTCTCATTTTCTCTCAACCCAAACACATTTCTCCAGATTTTCTTCTCTGATTTTGTCATCTAAATCACTCATTTCAACTCTCTTTTGATTCCTAATTATCTTATCAACAAAACCTCTCAATTTGCAAGTTGTTTCATCAAGCTTTTGGCTCTAAAAAGGAGAAACTCAAGGTTTGGAGGTAAGAACGTCCTTCTCCTCTAAACTATCAGTTCTTTACTGAAATTCCTAAGTTCTCAATCCTTGATTTGTGATTTGTTAAAGGCTTTTTCAATTGAAATCTTGATTTTAGCTTAAAATGCAAGATTTGGTGATTTTGGTGGAATTTTCGTGTGATCTGTTTGGGCAGGGTTTTGAGGTGTCAAATTGATGTTAAATGAATGCTAAATTGATTAGAAGTTGAGGTTTAATTAATGCAATCCCGGATAGGTTGAATTTCCTAAGTTTGGCTTGAGTTTTTGGTTGTTTTTGGAGTGTTTTTGGTGATTTGTTATACCTGGAGGTATAAGGATGTGTTTGTGATCATTTTGGATGTTAATTGATGTTTAAAAATGGTTAGAAGTGATGGATCTTGGCTGGGCTAAGTTTTGGAAGTGTTTGGAGTTGATTTCGGTTGTGTTTGGTAGCCGAAATGTTGGATTTGTGATGAGCAACGAGTTGTGTTGTTGTTGCTGGTGTTTTTAATGCATAAAGATGCATTAATGCTCTGTTTTTGTGTGCTTGAAACAGGGGAGTTTGATCCGTGAGCTTTAGAGGTGTTGCGGAAGGTTTCGGATGCTTGGAAGGCTTGTTGGCTAGCCTTGTTTTGTGTATCAGTGAGTGAAGTTGGGTTTTCAGCTTTTAAACCAAGGTTTGGATGTTTTGGGAGCTTAGTTTAAGTCTAAACAACTTTGCTAAGCTCAAGAGTAAGTAAATGGATTTCCTTCTTGGTTTGTGATTATGAAATGGCTTTTAAAGCAATTGTGGTTGATGATTGATATGCATGTGTTTTGCATGATTTAAATTCTGTTTTGAAAGCATATTGTAAGCATGGTTTAATGCTGGTTTTGAAAGCCATATGTAAAGGATGCTCAAGGTAAGAGATCCTTGGTTTTGTACATGGAAATTGTGGTTTTGATGCATAGTGTTGCATGTTAATCAATGGCTTTGTGTGATGCTTAAAAACAGTGAATTGATGATGGTAAATGATACTTTTTGCATATTGGTTATGCATGTGAATCATTGGACTAATGTGATAATGGTTTTTGCTTTATGCTTATGCATGTGAATCATTGGATTATCATGGTAAGATGGTTATATTGGCAAGTGAGGAAAATGGTTCTTGGTTCGTTGATCGGATATAGTTAGCCGGCTATAGGATTGGGTGCACCGTGAATTAAGTCGCCTTGGAGGTGGAGTGGTCAAGAGTGGACCGGTATACTCCCTTCAAGTATCCTAACGAGATGGTTAAGGTCATAATGGAGGTTGAATGCCCATTCGAGGACCTTGGTTGAGCAAAGGTTATATGGTGTTTAAAAGTCCATATATGGGAACCTTGTGCTTGTTAAGATCACAATGGCGGTGTAAGTCCATGTGTGGATCTTGTGTGGGGTGTCCCGGATCTCGTTAGTGATGTTATACAACTACCAATCGGTGATGCAAAGGTTGTATGGTGTTTAAAAGTCCATACATGGGAACCTTGTGCATGTTGAGGTTGTATGGTGTTTAAAAGTCCATGCATGGGAACCTCGGGAAAAGCTAAGGTTGTATGGTGTTTAAAAGTCCATACATGGGAACCTTAGGCTTGTAAGGTCAAATGGTGTTTAAAAATCCATTTGGGAGGCCTTGGATTGGTAGGGTGTATGGAGCGTAGGGACAACGCTCGGAATCCGCGTATCCGATCGGGTGTTGAGTTGAAAAGTGGATGTGGTTGATCACTTGGAAGCCAATGTAATGTTTTTGATTATTAAAGAAGCATGAGATGCTTGAAGTGATGCATAATTGTATGTGAAGTGTATAATGCTTGAAAAGATGCATGGTTGCATGAAAAGTGGTTAATGCTTGTGAATGCATGTTACTTGTTAGGTTGAACAAGTGTTGATTATCATTTGGTAAATGATGCAAGTGTACATGAAATCTCTTTAGTGTATTGGAGTCTTGCTAAGGCTTGTTTTAAAAGGCATGTGATGATAATGTTGTGGTTTATATATTGCCTTGGTTTAATGCATGTGTTGGATTGATTGAATAAATGGTTTCAAAGGGTTTCTTGCTGGAATGGTTTTCAAGTATAAGAAAGGTATGTTGTGGAATGGAAGTGTTTTCCAAGGTTTTGAATTTAGCTTTGCATATGGTGTTTATGCATGGAATGGCTAAATGGATGATTTTGCATGTTGTGCTTTGAAAAGGTTTTCTTAGCTTGTTAAGCTAAGGGTTGGTTTTCATGAATGAGCAATGCATGGTTTTAAGCATGATGTTGAAAAGGGTTTTCAAGCTTTGCTTGGTTAACAATTCGGGTTTGTTTTAAAAGTGTTTTATGACCCGCTGCATTGATGGTGTTTTGGTTTTGAGCATTCCTCACTAAGCATTATTTGCTTATGCTCCTTTTTGTCCATCAATGCAGATTCTTGAAGTTTAGACAGCAAGGAGCAAGGGATTTAAAGTGGACTCCAATTGAGATGTATGTCTCGATGAATGGCTATAGTTAATAAAGGCAATGGGGGTAGAATCTCTCGGGTTAATGTGTATGTGTTCGTTTATGTATGGACGAAGATGTTTTTATGTTGATGATGTTGTTGGAACATGTTTTGGCTTTAATGAGATTGATTTGGAATGGTTGTGCTTTAATGGTTGCTTGTGTAGGAAGCATGCTTTTAGATTTGGGGCTTTTCATATATGATACTATTTTGATGAATTGTTGATGCAAGAATGTCTCATTTATGTTGAATTGTATGTTGGTAAAGTTTGGTGGCTTTTGGAGCATGATTGGATGGTTAATTGTGTGTTTGAGTGAGCAAAATGCTGCAATCTGGGCAGGGCGTTTCGGAACAGTTGACACCGTTTCGGAACGGGTGCCCTGCATAAACCCAGGCGTCCGAAACGGGTGCCACCGTTCAGAAACGGTTTGGCTACTGCCAGACCCCCGTTGCGGTACGCGTTGCGGAACGGCCCCGTGTTTCGAAACGGGCTCTGCCTGTTTCGGAACGGGTGACTGTTGGGGGCTGACATGGGCGGTTAAATGTTTCAGAATGTTTGCATTTTGGTCCTGAAACTTGTTTGTGCAATTGTATGAGTTTGGGATGTCCGTTTGAGCTGAAATTTGGCAGAGAAGCATGAAACATGATTAATTTTAAGTTGGCAACTTAAAATCTGGTTAAGCCCTCAAAGTTTTTAGAAATTACAATTTGGTCCCTAAAGTTGTAATTTGTTTAGTTGGGTCCCTGTTTGATCTCTGATGTTTGTGATCTTTGAGTATGATGTTTGTGTGATCACAATTAGGGCTAATGTGCATCTAGGCAAGATTAAAAAGAAAAAAAAGGGTCGTTAATCAAGGTTGACTTTCGGGTTGACTTTGGTTTTCCCCGTGTGACTTTCTTAATTCGGGTCAACCGTCTGGCCCGGGTTAAGGGGGTTACATTTGGTGGTATCAGAGCTGAGTTGCGAATGCTTGGGGAAAACGGTAAGTTGTTGTAATGTGTGCTTGTTGTTTACCTTGATGTGTGGTTGAAGGTTGGTTGAAACACGTGTTTCTGAGCAAATTGTTGATGTTTCTGAGCATGTTGTTGATGTTTCCAAGCATGTTTTATGGTTATGAATCTTGGTTGAGTTTATGTGTAAATGTGCTGATGCTGTGAGCTGGTGTTATGCATGATGAAAGTGCTATGAGTATGTTATGTCGATAATATGTTGTTGCAAGCGGATGCTGTTTGGTATAAGCATGATCAAAGTATGTTGTTTGATATGCTTGATGTTGCGATATCCATGTTATGTTGACTGTTATGTCATGTAAAGGGGAGGATTCGGGATACCCATTGCCTTATTAATATAGCTATTGTGTTATTTTGGAGTTGGAGTTTGAATCCTTGCTTTAAGCTGGTCTAACTGGTTTGATTGTTTTGTTGTGATTGTTTGTTGTTGTTAGTAGTATGGCAAAGTCGATGGAAGAATGGCAGTTGGGTAAGATGGTTGCTGCCTTGGGGCAGGTTGTTAAGGCATGGAATTCACCTTTCTGTAGAAGTGTTTTGTTTCAGTCTTCTGTGCCTGGAGTTGAGGTGGTAAGGCAGGGGAAAGAAACTGGTTCTGTGATGAAGAGTTCATCACCTGTTGAGCAGGAGGTGTTGGGAACATCTCAGGCTGTGGTAAAGGTAAGGACAGTGGATGTGCTGGCTGTGGGATGTGTGGGTTTGCCGAAGCAGCGGTTGCTTGATTTGGGTGCTGTGGAGTATCATGGTTCTTCACCGGAGATGTTTGAGGCCTGGTTGGCCAGTGTGGTTCTGATTCTGGATCAGGAAGGTTATGATTATGCCTGTAAGCTGGGGAGTGTTGTTTCTCTGATGTTGGAGGATGCGTGTGTCTGGTGGACATCTGTGGCGGTGGCGTCACATATTCCTGATATTGATTGGGATTTCTTTGTATCTGGCTTTTGTGAAAGGTATTTTGGAAGGGAATTTCCAAGGGTTAAGCAATGTGAAGATAGTGCTGTTGTGGAGCAAGTGTTGCTTGAGCAAGGAATGGAAGCTCAGCCACCGGTATGTGATCGTTGTGAAAGGCGCCGTGTTGGTGGTTGTTGGGGCGCGGGTACTTGTTGGAATTGTGGTTCTAAAATGCATGTTAAGCGTGATTGTCCTCTTGGGGTGAAATCAGCTTCAGTGATCGCCAAAGGGTCGCTGAAAGGTCGTGGGCACGGCCGAGGCAAGGTTCAGAGGTGGCAGAAAGAGCAGAAGGTTGTGAAGAGTTTGGGAAATGAGAACTGCTGGGAATGTGGGTCTGCTGGACACATGAGACGTGATTGTTAGATGTTGGCTCGGAACATCCAAGGTTCCTTACCGCAAGGAGTAGATGGTGACCCTGGTGTGTTAGCTGGTGCTGCAGTTGTGCCGCAGGAGGATGATGGTTCCGCAAGGAAGAGAGCTCGTCTGATGAATCTTCAGGGTGGTGTTGTGTTTTCAGGTAACCTTGTTAAGTAATCTTTGCTCTAGTTACCCTGGTTTGGTTTCTGTTGGTTTTCCTTGCGTGGTAAGTTTAGTCTTGTTGCTAGCATATTTGGGGTAATAGTTGTAGTTTGGAAGCATCTTTGGTGTGAAGAAGGTTTTAGTGAGTATCTTGTGGTTAATGGTTGTTGGAATGATGGAGTTAGATAAGTTAGAGGTGAGGTAGGAGGTTGTTCTTGGATAGATTCTGAGGATGTTATTGGAGGGTGTGAACTGGCATTCATGCACAGTTAAAATCATTGTTATATGCTATATTATATATATGTGTTGGTCCATGCATACATGTGGCATGACATTAGAGGTTTTGCATACATGTACATCAGGCATTGATAGGGCATGTAGGTGATCATGCATACGATGTTCACACTCGCTAATAACTAATCGAATCTGTTAGTGTGGTGATTGGGTTAGGTTGGATGATGGGTTTTTGGAGGTTGTGTTGGTGCTGAGTGGAAGCTAGATGTGGTGGAGAATATTAAGCTAGTGCTGGGGATAGTGGGAGTAGTATAGCCTGTTGGTAGAAGGATAGTGTTTGTTGCTTAAGGAGTTTAGTGGTTTGATGGTGGAGAGTACCGGTTGAGGTTAGAATCGGTCAAGTGGTTTGAGTAGCTAGGTGGAAGGGGTAGTTCCTTGGTGCTAAGTGATGTTGCAGTTTAGTGGTTGTGTTTTCAAGTGCTGAAGCAGCTTAGCAGTTAAGTTGTTGTGGAAGGGTTGTGTCTGTAAGTGTTGGTTCTTAGTAACCTTTGAAGAGTTGAGAAGATGATCTGTATGTTTAAGCTGGGTGATGATCTAATAAGACAGGAGTTGTGGTCAAAGCTTGTGGAGGATAGGCAGTGAAAGATCGAAGGTTTTTGTTGGTTGTTTGGGTTCTTGTGAGAAGTGGTTGGTTAGTTGTGAGTATGTGAGCTTCTTTTGAAGTCAGCTGGTGGTGTGTGGGACGGTTGACGAAGTTGAGTTGGGGTTGTGATGTAATTTTGGAATCTGGGTGAGTAGTCCTTGCGAGTTGTTATGGTAATGATATTGGCAGATGTGAAGGAATGTTATCATTCGTTGAGGAGTTTGAGTAAGCAGTTGATGCTTAAGAATTTTTGCTTGTTGGGAAAATCCTTGGAAGAGGTTTGAGAGTTGTAAGAGTTTTGGAAGCAGAGAAGTTTGCATAGTGGCTGATTTGGTTTGGTTGGTGACACTGTGTGAACAAGTCTTGGGAGTTGAGTGTTTCTGTGATGAGTGTTGTAAAGGTTGAAGTTCTTCAGGTTGATGTTTGGGCTGTGTGCAGTCCGATTATGTGAAAGGTTAAGTCGTGGCTATCTTTGAGTGTTCTGGATTTTTGTGAACAGTATGTGGTGGTGTTGAGTTTGGTGGGGTTTTGTGTGGAAACTTTTCAGAGGTGGTTGAGGCTTTTGTGTTGCCTTGTGTGTTGGTTTGAGAAGGTTGTGGTTCTCTTTTCGCCGGTTGAAATTTCGAGGACGAAATTTCCTAAGGGGGGGAGAGTTGTAACGCCCCGGTTTTGGGCTTAGAAGTCTTGGGCGTTGACCGGTTCGGTCAAAGTGCTGATCGAATATATAAGAGTGAATTTAGGAAAGCCTAGTTCGGGTTGCATTAAAAATATGGAAAAATGTTCTAAAATCATCTTTTAATATATATAAGTGAACTGTGAAATCAATTTTGGAAAATGAGGTTTGGAAGGTTGACATTTTGGCTAGTGACCAAAATGTAATTTTTGAAAGTTTGGTGACTGTTTTATAAAGGATTGAAACTTTGAATCTTTAAGGAGCTATTATTCCAAAAAGAGTTTCTCCAGATTTTTCTAAGATATTTTAAGGCTTTATTCTGATTTTAAAGTTTATGAAATGTGGAGGGAAATCATTTTTACCATTTCATAACTAACTTTTCTATTTTCTCTCAATTTTCCTTTTCTCTCATTTTCTCTCAACCCAAACACATTTCTCCAGATTTTCTTCTCTGATTTTGTCATCTAAATCACTCATTTCAACTCTCTTTTGATTCCTAATTATCTTATCAACAAAACCTCTCAATTTGCAAGTTGTTTCATCAAGCTTTTGGCTCTAAAAAGGAGAAACTCAAGGTTTGGAGGTAAGAACGTCCTTCTCCTCTAAACTATCAGTTCTTTACTGAAATTCCTAAGTTCTCAATCCTTGATTTGTGATTTGTTAAAGGCTTTTTCAATTGAAATCTTGATTTTAGCTTAAAATGCAAGATTTGGTGATTTTGGTGGAATTTTCGTGTGATCTGTTTGGGCAGGGTTTTGAGGTGTCAAATTGATGTTAAATGAATGCTAAATTGATTAGAAGTTGAGGTTTAATTAATGCAATCCCGGATAGGTTGAATTTCCTAAGTTTGGCTTGAGTTTTTGGTTGTTTTTGGAGTGTTTTTGGTGATCTGTTATACCTGGAGGTATAAGGATGTGTTTGTGATCATTTTGGATGTTAATTGATGTTTAAAAATGGTTAGAAGTGATGGATCTTTGCTGGGCTAAGTTTTGGAAGTGTTTGGAGTTGATTTCGGTTGTGTTTGGTAGCCGAAATGTTGGATTTGTGATGAGCAACGAGTTGTGTTGTTGTTGCTGGTGTTTTTAATGCATAAAGATGCATTAATGCTCTGTTTTTGTGTGCTTGAAACAGGGGAGTTTGATCCGTGAGCTTTAGAGGTGTTGCAGAAGGTTTCGGATGCTTGGAAGGCTTGTTGGCTAGCCTTGTTTTGTGTATCGGTGAGTGAAGTTGGGTTTTCAGCTTTTAAACCAAGGTTTGGATGTTTTGGGAGCTTAGTTTAAGTCTAAACAACTTTGCTAAGCTCAAGAGTAAGTAAATGGATTTCCTTCTTGGTTTGTGATTATGAAATGGCTTTTAAAGCAATTGTGGTTGATGATTGATATGCATGTGTTTTGCATGATTTAAATTCTGTTTTGAAAGCATATTGTAAGCATGGTTTAATGCTGGTTTTGAAAGCCATATGTAAAGGATGCTCAAGGTAAGAGATCCTTGGTTTTGTACATAAAAATTGTGGTTTTGATGCATAGTGTTGCATGTTAATCAATGGCTTTGTGTGATGCTTAAAAACAGTGAATTGATGATGGTAAATGATACTTTTTGCATATTGGTTATGCATGTGAATCATTGGACTAATGTGATAATGGTTTTTGCTTTATGCTTATGCATGTGAATCATTGGATTATCATGGTAAGATGGTTATATTGGCAAGTGAGGAAAATGGTTCTTGGTTCGTTGATCGGATATAGTTAGCCGGCTATAGGATTGGGTGCACCGTGAATTAAGTCGCCTTGGAGGTGGAGTGGTCAAGAGTGGACCGGTATACTCCCTTCAAGTATCCTAACGAGATGGTTAAGGTCATAATGGAGGTTGAATGCCCATTCGAGGACCTTGGTTGAGCAAAGGTTATATGGTGTTTAAAAGTCCATATATGGGAACCTTGTGCTTGTTAAGATCACAATGGCGGTGTAAGTCCATGTGTGGATCTTGTGTGGGGTGTCCCGGATCTCGTTAGTGATGTTATACAACTACCAATCGGTGATGCAAAGGTTGTATGGTGTTTAAAAGTCCATACATGGGAACCTTGTGCATGTTAAGGTTGTATGGTGTTTAAAAGTCCATGCATGGGAACCTCGGGAAAAGCTAAGGTTGTATGGTGTTTAAAAGTCCATACATGGGAACCTTAGGCTTGTAAGGTCAAATGGTGTTTAAAAGTCCATTTGGGAGGCCTTGGATTGGTAGGGTGTATGGAGCGTAGGGACAACGCTCGGAATCCGCGTATCCGATCGGGTGTTGAGTTGAAAAGTGGATGTGGTTGATCACTTGGAAGCCAATGTAATGTTTTTGATTATTAAAGAAGCATGAGATGCTTGAAGTGATGCATAATTGTATGTGAAGTGTATAATGCTTGAAAAGATGCATGGTTGCATGAAAAGTGGTTAATGCTTGTGAATGCATGTTACTTGTTAGGTTGAACAAGTGTTGATTATCATTTGGTAAATGATGCAAGTGTACATGAAATCTCTTTAGTGTATTGGAGTCTTGCTAAGGCTTGTTTTAAAAGGCATGTGATGATAATGTTGTGGTTTATATATTGCCTTGGTTTAATGCATGTGTTGGATTGATTGAATAAATGGTTTCAAAGGGTTTCTTGCTGGAATGGTTTTCAAGTATAAGAAAGGTATGTTGTGGAATGGAAGTGTTTTCCAAGGTTTTGAATTTAGCTTTGCATATGGTGTTTATGCATGGAATGGCTAAATGGATGATTTTGCATGTTGTGCTTTGAAAAGGTTTTCTTAGCTTGTTAAGCTAAGGGTTGGTTTTCATGAATGAGCAATGCATGGTTTTAAGCATGATGTTGAAAAGGGTTTTCAAGCTTTGCTTGGTTAACAATTCGGGTTTGTTTTAAAAGTGTTTTATGACCCGCTGCATTGATGGTGTTTTGGTTTTGAGCATTCCTCACTAAGCATTATTTGCTTACGCTCCTTTTTGTCCATCAATGCAGATTCTTGAAGTTTGGACAGCAAGGAGCAAGGGATTTAAAGTGGACTCCAATTGAGATGTATGTCTCGATGAATGGCTATAGTTAATAAAGGCAATGGGGGTAGAATCTCTCGGGTTAATGTGTATGTGTTCGTTTATGTATGGACGAAGATGTTTTTATGTTGATGATGTTGTTGGAACATGTTTTGGCTTTAATGAGATTGATTTGGAATGGTTGTGCTTTAATGGTTGCTTGTGTAGGAAGCATGCTTTTAGATTTGGGGCTTTTCATATATGATACTATTTTGATGAATTGTTGATGCAAGAATGTCTCATTTATGTTGAATTGTATGTTGGTAAAGTTTGGTGGCTTTTGGAGCATGATTGGATGGTTAATTGTGTGTTTGAGTGAGCAAAATGCTGCAATCTGGGCAGGGCGTTTCGGAACAGTTGACACCGTTTCGGAACGGGTGCCCTGCATAAACCCAGGCGTCCGAAACGGGTGCCACCGTTCCGAAACGGTTTGGCTACTGCCAGACCCCCGTTGCGGTACGCGTTGCGAAACGGCCCCGTGTTTCGAAACGGGCTCTGCCTGTTTCGGAACGGGTGACCATTGGGGGCTGACATGGGCGGTTAAATGTTTCAGAATGTTTGCATTTTGGTCCTGAAACTTGTTTGTGCAATTGTATGAGTTTGGGATGTCCGTTTGAGCTGAAATTTGGCAGAGAAGCATGAAACATGATTAATTTTAACTTGGTAACTTAAAATCTGGTTAAGCCCTCAAAGTTTTCAGAAATTACAATTTGGTCCCTAAAGTTGTAATTTGTTCAGTTGGGTCCCTGTTTGATCTCTGATGTTTGTGATCTTTGAGTATGATGTTTGTGTGATCACAATTAGGGCTAATGTGCATCTAGGCAAGATTAAAAAGAAAAAAAAGGGTCGTTAATCAAGGTTGACTTTCGGGTTGACTTTGGTTTTCCCCGTGTGACTTTCTTAATTCGGGTCAACCGTCTGGCCCGGGTTAAGGGGGTTACAGAGTTGATGAAGAAGTATAAGATGTCTAGTGAACCTTTAGAAACAAAGATGTTTGTAACAAATCCCTTGGGCGATTGTGTTGTTTTGGACCTAGTATGTATGAATTGTCCAATCATGATTCAAGGAATTCCGTTCCCTGCGGATTTCCTGGTCTTGCCAATCCATGAGTTTGATGCGATTCTAGGAATGGATTGGCTTGGTAAACATCAAGCATGGGTAGATTTTGGTAAGCGGAAGTTGTATCTTCATGGATTGGGCAAGGAAAGAATAACTTTGATGGAATCTCAGAATTCTATGCTATGTACACTGACCACTGAGCCCAAGAATGAACCTCAGATTAATGATATTGACACGGTGAATGAATTTCTGGATGTTTTTCCAAATGAGCTTCCAGGACTGCCCCCAACCCGTGAAGTTGAATTTGGTATTGAAGTGCAACCTGGGATTGCACCCATCTCTATTGCACCTTATAGAATGCCAGCCGTGGAGTTAAAAGAGTTAAAAACTCAAATCCAAGACCTTATGAATAAGGGCTTTGTTAGACCCAGCTCTTCATCCTGGGGAGCTCCGGTCCTCTTTGTTAAGAAGAAGGATGGTTCGATGCGTTTATGCATTGACTACAGACAACTACATAAAATTACCATCAAGAATAAGTATCCTCTGCCGAGAATCGATGATTTGTTTGATCAGTTAAAGGACGCTTCCGTGTTCTCTAAGATTGATTTAAGGTCGGGATACTATCAGATGAGAGTCAAGGAGTGTGACGTGCCCAAAACAGCATTTCGTACAAGATATAGACATTACGAATTCTTAGTAATGCCTTTCGGACTAACGAATGCACCTGCAACTTTTATGGATCTAATGAATCGTGTGTTTAGGCCTTATCTGGATAAGTTTGTTGTGGTCTTCATTGATGACATCTTGATCTATTCAAAGAATGAAGCAGAACATCGAGATCATCTTCGAATTGTACTCCAAACTCTAAGAGAGAAGCAGTTGTATGCAAAATTTTCTAAGTGTGAGTTTTGGCTCGCTGAAGTATCCTTTTTAGGGCACGTTGTGTCGGCCTCGGGCATTCATGTGGACCCGAAGAAAATACAAGCTGTGTTAGAATGGCACCCACCTAAGAATGTAGGTGAAGTTAGGAGTTTTCTTGGACTTGCGGGATATTACCGTAGGTTCGTAAAGGGGTTCTCTATGCTAGCTGCTCCTTTAACAAAATTGTTGCGGAAGGAGACACCTTTTATTTGGACCGAAGATCAGCAGCGAAGTTTTGATCAAATGAAACAAGTCCTAACCCATGCACCTGTCCTGGCTCAGCCTGAGTCTGGAAAAGACTATACTGTTTATAGTGACGCTTCACATCTTGGGTTAGGGTGTGTATTGATGCAAGAAGGTAAGGTTATTGCTTACGCTTCAAGACAACTTAAGCCTCATGAGGTGAATTATCCCACACATGACCTAGAATTGGCTGCGGTGGTTTTTGCATTGAAAATTTGGAGGCATTACCTTTATGGAGAGAAATGCTATCTTTTCACGGATCATAAAAGCCTCAAGTATTTGTTAACGCAGAAGGAGCTAAATTTGCGACAGCGAAGATGGATGGAACTTCTTAAGGACTATGATTTAGTCATTGACTATCATCCGGGGAAGGCCAACGTTGTAGCTGATGCACTCAGCCGCAAACCTTTGCCTGGTAAGTCTGTTCACGAAGTTAAAGTTATAAGTATATTAAGGAGTAATGATTCATTATTGTCATTTTCCTTCTTGTAGCTCCTCGAGCAGTTAATGCTCATTTCAGACTTCGAAAACATCAATGTCTCGTAGCTGAACTTCAGGTTCAGTCTACTGTTATTTCTCGAATCAAAGATTTGCAAGAACAAGATACCGAGCTTCAAACCATCGTTTCTAAATTACCTGATAACCCGGATTTTAGAATTAATGCTGAGGGACTCCTATGCTTTCATGATCGGGTTTGTGTACCAAATGATGAAACTCTCCGTAAAGATATTCTTGTCGAAGCACACTCAAGCTCTTTTTCTGTACACCCGGGGTCTCTGAAAATGTATAAGGACTTACGTGAGCTTTTCTGGTGGTCAGGCATGAAGCAAGCTATTGTTGACCATATCTCGAAGTGTCTCACTTGTCAACGAGTTAAGGCAGAACATTGTGCTCCTACCGGGCTTTTACAACCCATTGATCCACCGAAGTGGAAATGGGAAAAGATCACCATGGACTTTGTTAGTGGTCTACCATTAACCCCTGCCAAGCATGATTCTATTTGGGTTATTGTAGATCGATTTACAAAGTCAGCCCATTTCATACCTATCAGAATGGACTACGGACTCACTAAGTTAGCTGGCTTGTACATTAAGGAAGTGATCTGGCTTCATGGTGTGCCTGAATCTATCATTTCGGATCGAGATCCGCGATTTGCATCTCGATTTTGGAGGACTTTACAAGGAGCCCTAGGCACAAGAGTTAACCTTAGTACAACCTTTCACCCTCAGACTTATGGACAGTCAGAAAGAGTTATTCAGGTTTTGGAGGACATGCTTCGTGCTTGCATTATTGACTTTAGTGGGACGTGGGAGAAGTCCTTATCTCTTGTTGAATTTGCTTATAATAACAACTATCAAGCGTCTATTCAAATGGCACCGTATGAAGCGTTGTATGGTAGACGTTGTAGAACGCCTTTGTGTTGGTCTGAGCTGGGTGAAGGAAAGGTATTAGGCCCTGAATTGCTTCGTGAGACTGAGGAGCGAGTTACTATTATCCACGATCGTCTTAAAGCTGCATTTGATCGACAAAAAGCTTATGCTGATCTTAAAAGAAGAGATATTCAATACGAAGTGGGAGAAAAAGCCTTTCTTAAAGTATCGCCATGGAAGAAAGTTTTGAGGTTTGGCAAGAAGGGAAAACTGAGCCCCCGTTTCATTGGACCCTTTGAAATAGTTGAGAAGGTCAGCCCGGTGGCATATTGACTCCTTCTGCCTTCAGAGTTGAATAAAATCCATGATGTCTTCCATGTATCAATGCTTCGGAAGTACCGATCTGATCCCTCGCACATTGTGGAACCTGAATTTGTGGAACTTAGGTCAGACTTATCCTATGAAGAAGAGCCGGTGCAAATTCTTGCTAAGGAAATAAAACGGCTTCGTAACAAGACTGTACCTTTGGTTAAGGTACTTTGGAGGAGTCACAAGATTGAAGAAGCTACCTGGGAACCCGAAGAAGTTATGAGGCAACAATATCCGTATCTCTTCAATTCAGGTAAAAATTCGAGGACGAATTTTCTTAAGGGGGGGGGGGAGAGTTGTAACACCCCGAAAGTCGGCCTAGTCGGAACTCATTTCGGCGATGGGAAAACCCTTAGTCCGATAAAACTTTAGAGGTTCCCCTGGCAAGCTAATTATGGTTATCAAATGTTAATCAGGCTTAAAAGTATTCGAATTTAAGTTTATTATGTAATACCAAGCATCTAGTGACCCTATTGTAAGAATTAAGAAATAAAGGGACAATTTGGGAAAGATAGGAAGGTGAGGGACCAATTAAGTAATTGGACTAATAGTAATTTAAATTACTCCATACGTGGAGTTATCAGATTTCTTTCCTTCAAGAGAAGGAAAGCTCATAATTAAAAATTGGTGCTAGGCTTTAGGATATCCACCGAAAATTTGCCTTAGGAATATATCACCATCTTCTTCATTTTTACCTAAGCACACACCTCCATTGAAGGAGTTTCAAGCTTTGTAAATCTTTGACTTGATCAATTTCGAATCATCCCTAGTAACCGGGTAAGCTATATCTCTTAGTTATTTGTGGAATTCCATGGTTAATTAGCTTCAATCTTAAGTTAGGGTTTGAGTGATTCGTAGGTATTTCGATAAGTTGTTCATATTGAATCGGATACCCATTGTGGTATTGTTATATGGATTTCGATATGGAATTATCGATTCTAATGATCTTCCATTAATATTTCCTAGCTCAAGGAGAAGGAATAGAAGCTACTCCGTCTCCATCTCAAGCTAAAAGCAAAGGAATTTCCATTCGAGAACATTGAAGCTGCGGACTGTCAGGGTGAGTGTAATCGGAGTTTCGGGTTAGGCGAAACGCCTTCCCGGATTGTTATTTAGTGTTTATCTTCGTTTCGCTAAACATTATTTTCAAGGCGAAAGCATCGGATAATAAATTGGACACTTGGGTAAGTGTCGGTAAGTCATTATTTAAGCATTGACTATAGTTAATGTAAGCATTGCCATGAAATTTTATGTTAAGTATATGTGCAAGAGTTATTATCTATGTCGAAATTATGAGATCATCATGTCATTGTCCTATTGTGGTTCATTGGAAATTATGAATATGATATACCTTGGATTGGAATAACTCGGGATACAATTGGCATTCCATAGAATTCATGAGCTCAATGTTTCGGGTGGACTACGGTCCTAAGGCTAAGGCCTATGATGATTGGCGAGGCGGAGGGATGTGTTGTTATTGGTCAATTGGTGAGGCGGAGGGAATAAGACCATCTATGTTTTGGCGAGGCGGGGGAATTCGAGTATCCATGAACTTAATTCCATCCAAGGAAGATTTATGATTATTTAGGTTTTATACAAATCAATCATGTGTATATGCTAAGTATTAAGATGTCCATATGAATTTATAATGATGTACTCATGACATTCTTTATTCGTATTTATTTGATTACCTCACTAGGCTTGAGAGCCTAATGGATTTGTCTTCATGCATTCTAGGGTTAGGAGGTTGTTTCTTGAAGAATCGGATCGGTTGCAAGACAAGTCACTACTCCATATCAAGTAAAGTACTTACATTATAACTCCTAGTGAAGTGGCAAGGTAGCTATAATAGTCAATATGCTCTTTTTGTGGTAGCAAAGGCTTGTCTATTTTGTAATAAGCTCAAAGGCTTTAATATGACTAACTAAACTTTTGGCTAAACTAGTTCATGACATGTATTTGGTAATATGGTAAAAATGGGGCAAACTTATAGGAATACCCATGGAAATTTGTATGCTGGTAAATACTAGTAGAAATAGGTTGTATACAAAGTTTCGGCTTAATCTGACATGGTTTGGTATGGTAAAAGCAATAAAAACCAGATAAAATTCTGCTATTACAGGTCACCGTATCGGAACGGGTGATGGCGTTCCGGTACGGCTAACCAAAAATAAGCCTATGGGACAGAGCGTTCCGAAACGAGGTGATGCCGTTTCGGAACAGTTTTGCTACTATCGACCCCTGTACCGAAACGAAGTGATGCCATTTCGGAACACTTTCGCCACTGTCAACCCTTGTTTCGAAAGTGGTTTCGAAACGGGTCTAAGTCAAGTCAAGGTCGGTCAACTCGTACCAATACGGGTCAAGCCGTATCGAAACGGTCGGGAAGAAAGGGTCAAAGCACTGACCATGGTCAAGCCATACCGAAATGGCTTAGGGTGTTTCGGTACGGGCAACTTCTTTTGGCTTCTCAAGATTAAATGTATTAATTCGTAAACTCGGTAAAGATTATAAGTTGGGAGACTAAAGGACTCAGTTAATAAGCCGAATAGGTTTAAAAAGGGTTCCATAAATTTTAATAAGTCACGACATTAAGAAGATCATTGAGATTAAATGATTAAAGGATTTCCGCATCGTTTTCGGTAACGCTCTCCGATCCGGTTGTCTACCAGGCCGGGAAGGGGGTGTTACAGTATCTTTTCCAATTCTTGCGGCAACCTCAACTTATACGCAACATGACCCACACGTTCAATCACCTCGTATGGTTCAATATACCTAGGGCTCAACTTACCCTTCGGTTCAATATACCTATGGTTCAATATACCAAGGTGAAACCTTCAAGAACACACGATCACCCACCGTAAACTCAATCTCCTTACGCTTTAAATCCGTGTAGGACTTCTGTCGATCAGAAGTTGCCTTCAACCGCTCACAAATGAGCTTCACCTTCTCAGTGGTTCCTTCCAACAAAGCCGGCATTGAAACCAACTTCTGACCTGTCTCAGCCCAACAAAGAGGAGTTCTTCACTCCCTCCCATACAAGGCTTCATAAGGTGCCATTTGAATACTTGCCTGGAAGCTATTATTATAAGCAAACTCTACCAAAGGCAAATGCTTCTCCCAAGAGCCTTGAAACTCAATCAAACAACACCTCAACATATCCTCAAGCACTTCGATAACACGCTCAGACTGTCCATCCGACTATGGATGATAAGAAGTACTGAAATTCAGCCGCGTACCCAAAGCTTGATACAAACACTCCCAAAAATGCGATGTGAACCTCATATCTCTATCCGACATGATAGACTTTGGCTCACCATGCAGCCGTACAATCTTGGCAATGTACAACTTCGCAAGCTTATCCAAAGTATACGTAATATGCACAGGTTAGAAATGCGCACACTTCGTAAGGTGATCCACAATCACCAACACCAAATTCTTCTTTGACGGCGACAAAGGCAAACCAGACACAAAGTCCATGGTGATCCTTTCCCACTTCCATTCAGGAATCCTTAACGGTTGCAACAACCCTGAAGGAAATTGATGCTCAGCCTTAACCCGCTGACAAACCATGCACTTACTCACATACTCCACAACATCTTTCTTCAATCCCACCCAATACCACCTCATATGGTTCAATGTACCTTGGACTCAACTTGGCCTTCCGGCCAAATCTCATCACCTTCTTCCAAGGTGAAACTTTTAAAAACACACGGTCACCCACCGCAAATTCTATCTTCTTACGCTTCAAATCCGCGTAAGACTTTTGCCGATCCGATGCTGCCTTAAACCGCTCACAAATGAGCTTCACCTTCTCGGTGGTTCCTTTTAACAAAGCCGGCATCGAGACCAACTTTTGATCTGTTTCAGCCCAACAAAGAGGAGTTCTACACGCACCTCAACATATCCCCAACAAAGCCGGCATCGAGACCAAAGGCAAGTGCTTCTCCCAAGAGCCTTGAAATTCAATAACACAGCACCTCAACATATCCCCAAGCACTTGGATAACACGCTCCGACTGTCCATCCGTTTGCGGATGATAAGAAGTACTGGAATTTAGCCGCGTACCCAAAGCTTGAGGCAAACGCTCCCAAAACCTTGCGGTGAACCTCGAATCTCTATCCGACACTATAGATTTTTGTACGCCATGAATACGTACAATCTTAGCAATGTACAACTCCGCAAGCTTATCCAATGTGTACGTAGTATGCACAGGCAAGAAATACGCAAACTTCGTAAGGCGATCCATAATCACCCAAATAGAATTTTTCTCTGATGGCGATAGAGGCAATCCAGACACAAAGTCCATGGTGATCCTCTCCTATTTCCATTCAGGGATCCTTAATGACTGCAACAACCCCGAAGGAAACTAATGTTCAGCTGTAACGCCCCGGTTTTGGGCTCAGAAGTTTTGGCGTTGACCGGTTCGGTCAAAGTGCTGATCGAATATATAAGAGGGAATTTAGGAAAACCTAGTTCGGGTTGCATTAAAAATATGGAAAAATGTTCTAAAATCATCTTTTATTATATAAAAGTGAACTGTGAAATCAATTTTGGAAAATGAGGTTCGGAAGGTTGACATTTTGGCTAGTGACCAAAATGTAATTTTTGAAAGTTGCGGGACAGTTTTATAAAGGATTGAAACTTTGAATCTTTAAGGAGCTATTATTCCAAAAAGGATTTCTCCAGATTTTTCTAAGATATTTTAAGTCTAAAATCTGATTTTAAAGATTTAGAAAAGGAGGGAAATCATTTTAACCAATTTCCAACTAATTTTCTATTTTCTCTCAAATTCTCTTTTCTCTCATTTTCTCTCTACCCAAACAAGATTTCCTCAGATTTCTTTCTCTGATTTTGACATCCTAAACTCTCATTTCAATTCTTATTTGATTCCTAATCATCTCATCATCAAAACCTCACAATTTACAAGTTGATTCATCAAGCATTTTGGCTCTAAAATGGAGAAATTCAAGTTTGGAGGTAAGAACGTCCTTCTCCTCTAAACTATCAGTTCTTTACTGAAATTCCTAAGTTCTCAATCCTTGATTCATGTTTTATTAAAGGCTTTTCAATTGAGATCTTGATTTTTGGCTAAAATGCAAGATTTGAGGATTTTGGTGAAATTTTCGTGTGATCTGTTTAAGCAGGGTTTTGAGGTGTTAAATTGATGTTAAATGAATGCTAAAATGATTAGAAGTTGAGGTTTAATCAATGCAATTCCGGATAGGTTGAATTTCCTAAGTTTGGCTTGAGTTTTTGGTTGTTTTTGGAGTGTAATTGGTGATCTGTTATACCTGGAGGTATAAGGACGTGGTTGTGATCATTTTGCATGTTATTTGATGTATAAAAATGGTTAGAAGTGATGGATCTTGGCTGGGTTAAGTTTTGGAAGTGTTTGGAGATGATTTCGGTTGTGTTTGGTAGCCAAATTGTTAGATTTGTGATGAGCAGCGAGTTGTGTTGATGTTGCTGGTGTTTTAATGCATATGGATGCATTAATGTTCTGTTTTTGTGTGCTTGAAACAGGGGAGGTTGATCCTTGAGCTTTGGAGGTGTTTTCGGAAGGTTTCGGAAGCTTGGAAAGCTTGTTGGCTAGGCTTGTTTGGTAATCAGTGAGTGAAGTTGGGATTTCAGCTTTTGAAACATGGTTTGAAGGTTTTTGGGAGCTTAGTTTAAGTCTAAACAACTTTGCTAAGCTCAAGTGTAAGTTTTCGGATTACTCTCTTTAAGTGGTGGCCATGTTTTGATGAAATGTGAAATGATGATTTTGCATGATTTGCTACTGTTTTGGAAAGCATGTTTTAGCATGTTAATTGCTGATGTTTTAGCATGATTTATGCTGATGTTTTAAGCCATGTGTTGAAGGTGTCTCTAGGTAAGAGTACCTTGTTTTATGCATTGTTAAATGATGATTTAATGCTTTGAAATGCATGATGAAATGGCTTGATTTAAATGCCTTAAAACAGTGGGTTACATGATGTATAAAGTGTGTGTTGGCAAGTGATGGTTTGTAAAAGTGAAGGTCACTAAGGTGGTTAAAAGTCCTTGAGTGAGCCTTGTTATCTAAGATCATCAAGGTGGTTAAAAGTCCTTGGATGAATCTTGTTGCGGACTCTAAGGTGGTTAAAAGTCCTTAGGTGCTCCTTTCCATGGTGGTTAAAAGTCCATGGGGCCAAGGTGTTTAAAAGTCCTTGGGGCCAAGGTGTTTAAAAGTCCTTGGGGTATTTCAAGTTACGGACACAAAGGTGTTTAAAAGTCCTTGTGTGGTCCATTCATGGTGTTTAAAAGTCCATGGCCAAGGTGTTTAAAAGTCCTTGGGATCCAAGGTGTTTAAAAGTCCTTGGGGAAAGTTGTTGAACTTGATTTCTAAATGAAATGTATCACTTGAGCCAATATGACATGTTTTGTACATGAGATGCATGAGATGCATGATTTGATGTTTATGTTGAAGCATGAGATGCTAGTTTAAATGAAATGTGGAAGCATGTTATTGCTTGATTTAAAGTATGCTTTGAGCATGTGTAAAGGTTGTTTACAAGCATGATTTACAAATGGTTTAAAATGCATTATTGAATGGTTTTTAAAGAGCACTCCTCACTAAGCTTTGGCTTACGCTCTCTCGTTTTCTTGATTCAATAATGCAGAGCATTAGAGTGCATTGAGGGCAGCAAGAGGAGGCAAGCAAACAAGTACAAGTAAAGCTCAATGTATGAAGGTTTTATAAGTGTTCTAGCTTTTGTATGTTTTTGGCAATGGGGGACCAATGTATTTGTTTTGGGAGGTGTTTATGACTCCCTAAATATGTTGTATGTGGTTGATGTTGCTGGATTTTGGATTGAATTTCTATTGCTTGCTTTTGAAGGTTTAAGGCATGAATGTTAGCTTGTGTAGGAAGCATGACCTTGAATTTGGGGCTTTTTGCATGAGATGTTATCTTGCTGATTTGATGATGCTTGGATGTCTTAAATATGTTTAATTGCATGCTGGTAAAGTTTGGTGAAGTTTGGAGCATGTTTGAGTGAAGAATTGCATGATCTAGTATGCTTGTTTTCTGGTTTTTGTGCAGGCGTTTCGGAACAGGGGTGTACCGTTTCGGAACGGGTGCCTTGCATGAACCCAGGCGTCCGAAACGGTATGCACCGTTTCGAAACGGTTTAGCCTCTGCCGAGGCCATGTTCCGGAACCCGTTTCGGAACGGCCCGTGTTTCGGAACAGGGCTAGCCTGTTTCGGAACGGTCGACCGTTAGAGGGGCTGACATGGTAGTTACATGTTTCGTTTTGTTTACGTTTTGGTCCTGAATCATGTTTGATCAATTGCATGAGTTGTGGATGTCCTTTTGAGCTGAAATTTCACAGAGAAGCATGAAACCTGACTAATTTCAAGATGGTAACTTTAATTTGGGCTAAGTCCCTTAATTTATCAGAATTTACAATTTGGTCCCTAAAGTTGTAATTTGTTCAATTGGGTCCCTGTTTGATCTCTGATGTTTGTGATCTTTTGATATGTTGTTTGTATGATCACACTTAAGGTTAATGTGCATCTAGACAAGATTAAAAAGAAAAAAAAAAGGGTCGTTAATCAAGGTTGACTTTCGGGTTGACTTTGGTTTTCCCCGTGTAATCTTCGTAGTTCGGGTCAACCGTCTAGACCGGGCTACGGGGGTTACATTTGGTGGTATCAGAGCTGAGTTCTCGAGTAATTGGGAATGTGTGAATGCATGATTGAAGCATGGTTTGGTTGGTATGCTTGTTGAGTGAAAGCATGTTCAATGATATGATATGATGATGTGTATGTGATGCATGTTGTGATGATGCATGATGAAGGTACCCATTGCCAAACAAAAGCTAAAGAGATGATGTTGTTTTTGAAAGAAATTGAGCTTGAATACTTGGAATTTGCTTACCTTGCTGGTCCTGACTTGTTTTATTTTGTATTGTTATGCATGGTAAAAGTATGGCACCACGTAGAGAGTTAAGGAGTAGCGCGAGAGCTACGACCCCGGAGGGGAATGTGAATGATGAGCACACTGGTAGTGCTGTGATACCTCCTCCTCCACCTGGTGGTGGTGGTGCGGAGAGGGAAAGAGCTGGAGCTGAGGCAGCTGGTGCTGGAGCTGCAGGACCTGAAGCTGGTCAGGGGCAAGCGATACCTGACATGTCTGTGCTTGTACAAGCTATTGCGGGTGCGTTTCGAGCAGCAGTAGCTGGAGCTCAAGGAGCTGGGCATCAGGGAGATGCTGGTGCTAGACTACCCTTGGAACGTTTGCGCAGTCTTGGTGGGACTGAGTTTAGGGGTATGTCGGCTGAGAGGTCTGAAGCATGGTTGGAGAGTACCAAGCGTGTCTTGGGACAGATGAGTTGCACTGATGTGCAGAAGCTGGGATGTGTGGTGTCACTGCTGCAAGGTGATGCTTATACGTGGTGGACGACCACAATCTCTGGGATGGCTGATGCTGATGTTACATGGACGTTCTTTCAGCATGCGTTCAAGAGGAGATATCTGGGAGTTAGATATCTGGATGAAAAGAAGCGTGAATTCATGTCTCTGACCCAAGGGAACATGAGTGTGGCTGAGTATGAGGTACAGTTTGTACGTCTTAGCTAGTATGCACCTGAGTTGGTACCTGATGAGCGCGAAAGGTGCGAAAGGTTCCGTCATGGTTTGGTGACGGAGGTTAAGACCTATATGTTAGCTGCTGAGTACAATGATTTCGATGTGCTGGTTAGTCGGTCCAAGGACATTGAGATGAATCTGAGTTTGTCTGCTAAGGGTGCTGGAGCTAGTTCTGGGAAAAGAGCTGCTGAGTATAGTTCCGGTGGTGGACGGAACAAGAGAGGGCGTGATCAGAGGTTTCAGTCTTCGTCTAAGAGAGGTGGAGGTGCACCTGCTAGGGGTGGCAACGCTAGAGCTGACCCTAGTGCTTGTTGGATTTGTGGTTCCCGTGGTCACTTGAGACGTGACTGTCCTCGTGCTGGGAGGGAGGTGCAAGCTCCTGTGATAGCAGCTGGTTATGAGTGCTGGAATTGTGGTTCAGCTGATCATCTGAGACGTGATTGTCCGAGGATGGCTGGTGGTCAAGAGCGTGCTCCTGTTGTTGCAGCACCGCAGAGAGGTCGTGGGCGCGGCCGTGGTAATTTTCAGAGGCGAGAGGAAGGTGGGCGCGGTGTAGCTCATGTTGTGGCTATTCAACCTGAGGGTGGAGGCCAAGCGAGGGTGTATGCTCAGCGCGAAGGAAGGAATGATGCTGATGTGATTGCAGGTACCTTTACTTTGCAATCCTTCTCATTGCTTTCTTTGATTGATTCTGGATCTACGCATTCATACATTCTTCGTGAGCATGCTGAGTTGCTTGGTTTGCCTGTTGAGTCTTTGGATGTTGGTGTTAGAGTCACTAGTTCTTTGGTGAAACTGTTGTGACTCGTAAGCTTTATAAAAGGTGTCCTTTGGTTGTTCAAGAGCATGTCTTTCTTGTTGATCTTATGGAGTTGCCCTTTTATGGTTTTGATGTGATCCTTGGTATGGATTGGCTTGCTGAGCATCGTGCTGTTGTGGATTGTGAGAATAAGCGGGTTTCGCTTAGGCTTGCGGATGATTATGAAGTGGTGGTGGTTGGTGAGAATGTGAAGTTTCTTGCCAATGTTGTTTCTACCTTGGAGGCGAGCAGGATGCTGAGGCAAGGTTGTGAAGCTTTTCTGGCTTTTGTGATGAATCCTAGTTCGAAGGAGCTGAGGGTGCAGGATATCAGGGTTGTGAAGGAGTTTCCTGATGTTTTTCCTGAGGAGTTGCCTGGTTTACCTCCTAATCGCGAGGTGGAGTTTGGTATTGAGTTGTATGAGAATACCACTCCTGTGTCCATTACTCCCTATAGAATGGCACCTAAGGAGCTGAAGGAGCTGGAGACGCAGTTGCAAGAGTTGCTTGATCGTGGTTTCATCCGGCTGAGTGTTTCGCCTTTGGGTGCTCCTGTCTTGTTTGTGAAGAAGAAAGATGGCACGATGAGGATGTGCATTGATTACCGTCAGCTGAACAAGTTGACTATCAAGAATCGGTATCCTTTGCCGAGGATTGATGATCTCTTTGATCAATTTCGGGGAGCTGCTGTGTTCTCTAAGATTGACTTGAGGTCAGGGTATTATCAATTGAAGGTGAAGGATGTGGATGTGCCTAAGACAGCTTTCAGGACAAGGTATGGGCATTATGAGTTCCTTGTGATGCCGTTTGGTTTGACAAATGCTCCTGCTGCTTTCATGGACATGATGAATCGTGTTTTTCATGAATACCTGGACAAGTTTGTTGTGGTGTTCATTAATGATATCCTTGTGTACTCGCGTACTGAGGAAGAGCACGAAGAGCATTTGAGGGTTGTGTTGCAAGCTTTGTTGGAGAATCAGCTTTATGCTAAGTTGAGCAAGTGTGAGTTTTGGCTTAGAGAGGTTGTTTTTCTTGGGCATGTGGTTTCAGCTGAGGGGATTCGTGTTGATCCTCAGAAGATTGAAGCGGTGATGAACTGGAA
This sequence comes from Hibiscus tridactylites, assembly GCA_958450335.1. Classification (NCBI taxonomy): domain Eukaryota; kingdom Viridiplantae; phylum Streptophyta; class Magnoliopsida; order Malvales; family Malvaceae; genus Hibiscus; species Hibiscus tridactylites. The sequence continues at coordinate 17,554,964 of OY288278.1, read as the reverse complement.
AGTTCCTAAGTCTGTTCAGGAGGTTCGTAGTTTCCTTGGTTTGGCAGGATACTACCGAAGGTTTGTGGATGGTTTTTCCAAGATTGCTGCTCCTTTGACGAAGTTGCTGCAGAAAGATGTTAAGTATGAGTGGACAGAAGCGAGACAGCAAGCCTTTGAGAAGCTGAAGTTGGCTTTGACGCAAGCTCCTATCTTGATTCAACCTGAATCAGGGAAAGAGTTTGTAGTCTACAGTGATGCATCCTATGTTGGTTTGGGGTGTGTGCTGATGCAAGAGGGTAAGGTTGTGGCTTATGCGTCGCGGCAGTTGAAGGTACATGAGCGCAATTATCCTACGCATGATATTGAGTTGGCTGCAGTGGTTTTTGCTCTGAAGATCTGGAGGCATTATCTGTATGGTGAGAAGTGTACTGTGTACACGGATCACAAGAGTTTGAGGTATCTGATGTCTCAGAAGGAGTTGAATCTCAGGCAGCGACGTTGGTTGGAGTTGCTCAAGGATTATGATCTGACGATAGAGTATCATCCTGGAAAGGCCAATGTTGTTGCGGATGCCTTGAGTAGAAAGGTAGCTGTTGAGCTGAGAGCTATGTTTGCTAGCTTGAGTATATCGCAGGATGGTGGTCTTGTTGCTGAGTTGCAAGTGAAACCTTCGTTGGTTCAGTTGATCAAGGATAAGCAGTTGTTGGATGATTCCTTGGTGTCTCATGTTCAGGATATCGCGGAGGGTAGACCTTCGGATTTCTGTTTTAATGAGGATGGAGTGTTGTGTTTTGGTAGTCGGATAGTAGTGCCTGCAGATGCTGAGTTGAGGCGTGCTATTCTAGCTGAAGGTCATAGTAGTCCTTTTGCTATGCATCCTGGTAGTACAAAGATGTATCGCGATCTTCGTGATGAGTACTATTGGGTGGGCTTGAAGAAGGATGTGGCAGAGTTCGTGAGCAAGTGTTTGGTGTGTCAGCGCGTTAAGGCTGAACATCAGGTTCCTTCTGGTTTGTTGCAGCCGTTGAAAATCCCTGAATGGAAGTGGGAGAGGGTTACCATGGATTTTGTATCTGGTTTGCCTTTGTCTCCGTCGAAGAAGAATTCTGTTTGGGTGATTGTGGATCGCCTGACGAAGTGTGCACATTTCTTGCCTGTGCATACTACGTTTTCTTTGGATAAGCTGGCAGAGCTGTACGTTGCTGAGGTTGTGAGGTTGCATGGTGTGCCTAAGTCGATCGTGTCGGATAGGGATCCGAGGTTCACGTCGCGTTTTTGGCAGTGTTTGCATCAAGCTCTGGGTACAAGGTTGCATTTCAGTACATCCTATCATCCCCAGTCGGATGGCCAGTCTGAGCGAGTTATTCAGATTTTGGAGGATATGTTGAGATGCTGCGTGATAGAGTTTCAAGGTTCTTGGGAGAAGCATCTGCCTTTGGTTGAGTTCGCTTACAACAACAGTTTTCAGGCAAGTATACAGATGGCACCTTATGAGGCTCTGTATGGGAGGAAGTGTAGGACTCCTCTGTGTTGGGCTGAAACTGGTCAAAAGTTGGTTTCGATGCCTGCTTTGTTGAAAGGTACCACCGAGAAAGTGAAGCTCATATGTGAGAGGTTGAAGGCTGCTTCTGATCGGCAGAAGTCTTACGCGGATTTGAAGCGTAGGGAGATAGAGTTTGCGGTGGGTGATCGCGTGTTCTTGAAGGTTTCGCCTTGGAAGAAGGTGATGAGGTTTGGGCGGAAGGGTAAGTTGAGCCCTAGATACATTGGACCCTATGAGGTTGTTGAGCGTGTTGGTCCTGTTGCGTATCGGTTGAGGTTACCTCAGGAGCTGGAGAAGATTCATGATGTGTTCCATGTTTCTATGCTCCGGAGGTATCGATCTGATCCTTCGCATGTGTTGCCTGTGGAGGAGGTGGAATTGAATCCGGATTTGACCTATGTTGAGGAACCGGTGAAGATTCTGGATTCAGATAGCAAGGTTCTTCGTGGCAAGACCATTGAGTTGGTGAAGGTGCTGTGGAAGCATCGCGGTGTTGAGGAAGCCACATGGGAGCGGAAGGAGGATATGCTGAAGCAGTTTCCTTATCTCTTTCCTTCAGGTAAATTTCGAGGACGAAATTTCTTAAGGGGGGGAGAGTTGTAACGCCCCGGTTTTGGGCTCAGAAGTTTTGGCGTTGACCGGTTCGGTCAAAGTGCTGATCGAATATATAAGAGGGAATTTAGGAAAACCTAGTTCGGGTTGCATTAAAAATATGGAAAAATGTTCTAAAATCATCTTTTATTATATAAAAGTGAACTGTGAAATCAATTTTGGAAAATGAGGTTCGGAAGGTTGACATTTTGGCTAGTGACCAAAATGTAATTTTTGAAAGTTGCGGGACAGTTTTATAAAGGATTGAAACTTTGAATCTTTAAGGAGCTATTATTCCAAAAAGGATTTCTCCAGATTTTTCTAAGATATTTTAAGTCTAAAATCTGATTTTAAAGATTAAGAAAAGAGAGGGAAATCATTTTAACCAATTCTTAACTAATTTTTCTATTTTCTCTCAAATTCTCTTTTCTCTCATTTTCTCTCTACCCAAACAAGATTTCCTCAGATTTCTTTCTCTGATTTTGACTTCTTAATCTCTCATTTCAACTCTCATTTGATTTCTAATCATCTCATCATCAAAACCTCACAATTTACAAGTTGATTCATCAAGCATTTTGGCTCTAAAATGGAGAAATTCAAGTTTGGAGGTAAGAACGTCCTTCTCCTCTAAACTATCAGTTCTTTACTGAAATTCCTAAGTTCTCAATCCTTGATTCATGTTTTATTAAAGGCTTTTCAATTGAGATCCTGATTTTTGGCTAAAATGCAAGATTTGGTGATTTTGGTGAAAATTTCGTGTGATCTGTTTAAGCAGGGTTTTGAGGTGTTAAAATGATGTTAAATGAATGCTAAAATGATTAGAAGTTGAGGTTTAATCAATGCAATCCCGGATAGGTTGAATTTCCTAAGGTTGGCTTGAGTTTTTGGTTGTTTTTGGAGTGTTTTTGGTGATCTGTTATACCTGGAGGTATAAGGACGTGGTTGTGATCTTTTTGCATGTTATTTGATGTATAAAAATGGTTAGAAGTGATGGATCTTGGCTGGGTTAAGTTTTGGAAGTGTTTGGAGATGATTTCGGTTGTGTTTGGTAGCCAAATTGTTAGATTTGTGGTGAGCAGCGAGTTGTGTTGTTGTTGCTGGTGTTTTAATGCATAAGGATGCATTAATGTTCTGTTTTTATGTGCTTGAAACAGGGGAGGTTGATCCTTGAGTTTTGGAGGTGTTTTCGGAAGGTTTCGGAAGCTTGGAAAGCTTGTTGGCTAGGCTTGATTGGTAATCGGTGAGTGAAAATGGATTTTCAGCTTTTAAACCAAAGGTTGAAGGCTTTTGGGAGCTTAGTTTAAGTCTAAACAACTTTGCTAAGCTCAAGTGTAAGTTTTCGGATTACTCTCTTTAAGTGGTGGCCATGTTTTGATGAAATGTGAAATGATGATTTTGCATGATTTGCTACTGTTTTGGAAAGCATGTTTTAGCATGTTAATTGCTGATGTTTTAGCATGATTTATGCTGATGTTTTAAGCCATGTGTTGAAGGTGTCTCTAGGTAAGAGTACCTTGTTTTATGCATTGTTAAATGATGATTTAATGCTTTGAAATGCATGATGAAATGGCTTGATTTAAATGCCTTAAAACAGTGGGTTACATGATGTATAAAGTGTGTGTTGGCAAGTGATGGTTTGTAAAAGTGAAGGTCACTAAGGTGGTTAAAAGTCCTTGAGTGAGCCTTGTTATCTAAGATCATCAAGGTGGTTAAAAGTCCTTGGATGAATCTTGTTGCGGACTCTAAGGTGGTTAAAAGTCCTTAGGTGCTCCTTTCCATGGTGGTTAAAAGTCCATGGGGCCAAGGTGTTTAAAAGTCCTTGGGGCCAAGGTGTTTAAAAGTCCTTGGGGTATTTCAAGTTACGGACACAAAGGTGTTTAAAAGTCCTTGTGTGGTCCATTCATGGTGTTTAAAAGTCCATGGCCAAGGTGTTTAAAAGTCCTTGGGGTCCAAGGTGTTTAAAAGTCCTTGGGGAAAGTTGTTGAACTTGATTTCTAAATGAAATGTATCACTTGAGCCAATATGACATGTTTTGTACATGAGATGCATGAGATGCATGATTTGATGTTTATGTTGAAGCATGAGATGCTAGTTTAAATGAAATGTGGAAGCATGTTATTGCTTGATTTAAAGTATGCTTTGAGCATGTGTAAAGGTTGTTTACAAGCATGATTTACAAATGGTTTAAAATGCATTATTGAATGGTTTTTAAAGAGCACTCCTCACTAAGCTTTGGCTTACGCTCTCTCGTTTTCTTGATTCAATAATGCAGAGCATTAGAGTGCATTGAGGGCAGCAAGAGGAGGCAAGCAAACAAGTACAAGTAAAGCTCAATGTATGAAGGTTTTATAAGTGTTCTAGCTTTTGTATGTTTTTGGCAATGGGGGACCAATGTATTTGTTTTGGGAGGTGTTTATGACTCCCTAAATATGTTGTATGTGGTTGATGTTGCTGGTTTTTGGATTGAATTTCTATTGCTTGCTTTTGAAGGTTTAAGGCATGAATGTTAGCTTGTGTAGGAAGCATGACCTTGAATTTGGGGCTTTTTGCATGAGATGTTATCTTGCTGATTTGATGATGCTTGGATGTCTTAAATATGTTTAATTGCATGCTGGTAAAGTTTGGTGAAGTTTGGAGCATGTTTGAGTGAAGAATTGCATGATCTAGTATGCTTGTTTTCTGGTTTTTGTGCAGGCGTTTCGGAACAGGGGTGTACCGTTTCGGAACGGGTGCCTTGCATGAACCCAGGCGTCCGAAACGGTATGCACCGTTTCGAAACGGTTTAGCCTCTGCCGAGGCCATGTTCCGGAACCCGTTTCGGAACGGCCCGTGTTTCGGAACAGGGCTAGCCTGTTTCGGAACGGTCGACCGTTAGAGGGGCTGACATGGTAGTTACATGTTTCGTTTTGTTTACGTTTTGGTCCTGAATCATGTTTGATCAATTGCATGAGCTGTGGATGTCCTTTTGAGCTGAAATTTCACAGAGAAGCATGAAACCTGACTAATTTCAAGATGGTAACTTTAATTTGGGCTAAGTCCCTTAATTTATCAGAATTTACAATTTGGTCCCTAAAGTTGTAATTTGTTCAATTGGGTCCCTGTTTGATCTCTGATGTTTGTGATCTTTTGATATGTTGTTTGTATGATCACACTTAAGGTTAATGTGCATCTAGACAAGATTAAAAAGAAAAAAAAAGGGTCGTTAATCAAGGTTGACTTTCGGGTTGACTTTGGTTTTCCCCGTGTAATCTTCGTAGTTCGGGTCAACCGACTAGACCGGGCTACGGGGGTTTCATCAGCCTTAACCCGATGATGAACCATACATTTGCTAACATACTTAGCGACGTCTTTCTTCAATCTCACCTAATAGTGCGCCTCAACTCAACATCATTCGGCACCACTAACCGACTCCCAAAACATAAAACACCATCATCATTATAACAGAAATCTGATGGCCTACCTTCAGCAATATCCTGAACATGTGGCACCAAAGAATTGTCCAACAATTGTTTAATCTTTATCAACTGGATTAGAGATGGTTTCACTTGCAATTCAGCAACAAGACAACCATGTCGCGATATGCTCAAGCTAGCGAACATCGCTCTTAACTCCACTTACACATTCCTGCTCAAAGCATTGGCCTTCACCGGATGATACTTGATCATTTGATCGTAATCCTTAAGCAAATCCACCCAGCTTCCTTGCCAAAGATTCAACTCTTTCTGAGACATCAGATACTTCAAACTCTTGTGATCCGTGTACACAGTACACTTCTCACCATAGAGATAATGTCTTTAGATCTTTAGAGTAAAAACCACTGCAGCGAACTCAATGTCCTGCGTAGGATAATTGTGGTCATGCACTTTCAACTGTCGCGACACATAAGCATCCTCCTTACCCTCTTGCATTAACACACGTCCCAAACCAACATAGGATGCGTCACTATACACCACAAACTCTTTCCCTGATTCAGGTTGAACCAAGATAGGAGCTTGCGTCAAAGCTGCTTTTCACTTTTCAAAAGCTTGCAACAACATCCTTTTGCAACAACATCGTCAAAGGGGCAACAATCTTAGAAAATCCATCCAGAAAACTCTAGTAGTAACCTACCAACCCAAGGAAACTACGGACTTCATGAACAGGCTTAGGAGGCTTCCAATTCATCACCTCCTCAACCTTCTAGGGATCAACTCAAATCCCTTTTGCCGAAACCACATGACCAAGGAAAACAATTTCCTTTAGCCAAAACTCACAGTTGCTCAGCTTAGCATACAGCTGATTTTCCAACAGCGCTTGCAAAACAATCATCAAATGACCTTCATGCTCCTCCTAAGTACGAGAGTACACAAGGATATCATCGATGAACACTACAACGAACTTTTCCAAGAATTCATGGAACACCGTATTCATTATGTCCATGAAAGCAGTAGGAGTATTCGTTAGCCCAAACGACATCACAAGGAACTCATAATGCACATATCTTGTTCTAAAGGTTGTTTTCGGCACATCCACATCCTTCACCTTTAACTGATAGTACCCTAACCTCAGGTCATTCTTTGAAAACACAGCCGCTCCCCGAAACTGATCAAAGAGATCATCAATCCTCGGCAAAGGATGCTTGTTCTTAACGGTCAACTTATTCAGCTGACGATAATCGATGCACATCCTCATCGTGCCATCTTTTTTTTTCACAAACAAGACCGATGCACCCCAAGGTGACACACTAGGCCGAATAAAACCACGGTCAAGCAACTCCTGAATTTGCGTCTTCAACTCTTTGGGTGCCATGCGATAGGGAGCAATGGACACCGGTGTTGTATTCTCAAACAACTCATTTCCAAACTCAACATCTCAACTAGGCAGAAAACCAGGTAATTCCTCCGGAAACTCTCCAAGGAACTCACACACAGTTCTTATATCCTGAACGTGAACCTTCTTTGAACTGGGATTCATGATAAAGGCTAGATAAGCCTCACACCCTTGTCGCAACATCCGGCTTGCTTCCAATGTAGACACCACATTGATTAGAAACTTCAAATTCTCTCCCACCACCACAACCTCATAATCATCCGCAAGTGTCAACGAAACTCGCTTGCTTTCAAAATCTACAACGACTCTATGCTTAACAAGCCAATCCATGCCAAGAATTACATCAAAACCAGAGAATGGCAATTCCATAAGATCAACAAGTAACACATGATCTTGCACCTTTATAGAGCATCTCCTATACAACTTCCTTGTTACAATCGTCTCACCAAAGGAACTAGTCACACGCATACCAACATCCAAAGACTCAATAGGAAAACCAAGCATTTGAGCATGTTCAAGCAATACATACGAGTGTGTAGATCCAAAATCAATCAAAGAAAGTAATGACAAGGATTGCAAAGTAAAGGTACCTGCAATCACGTCCGTGTCATTCCTTCCCTCACGGTGGGCATACACTCTAGCCTGTTCGCCAACCTCATGTTTGACAACCACCACATGTGCCATATTCCTTCCACCCTCATCTCTGCGCTTAAAATTACCACGGCCGCGCCCATGACCTCTAAGTGGCTCAGCAGCTCTCACCGGAGCCTGTACCTCTCTCAGCGGCTGAGGACAATCTTTCTTCATATGCCCCCGGTTACCACAGTTCCAACAAGTACCAAGGTTACCTCAACACACACCATCATGTCTCCTACCACACCGGTTACACTCAGGAGTCCTCAAGAAAGCATTCGGTCCTTGCTGACCCCTTACAGGGTTACCACCCCCACGTCTAGCATCATAATGCAGCTTTCTATCTTTATGCCTCTTGTTGTGATCTCTATCATAATCACATTCTGCAGCTCGCTTCCCCGAGCTAGATCCTCCTCCTCGACTCACCAAACCATGATTCAGCTCAATGTCCTTGGCTCTAGTGACCAAGACATCAAAATCGGTATAATCGGCTGCGAGCATATAGGTTTTTACATCCTCCACCAGCCCAGAACGAAACCGTTCACACCTTTCCCTCTCATTAGGAATCAATTCAGGTGCATATTTGCTAAGGCGAACAAACTATATCTCATACTCCGCCACCGTCATGCTCCCTTGCACCAGGGACATAAACTCCCTCTTTTTCTTGTCGAGCTGACGAACTCGCCAATATTTCCGCTTAAACGCATGTAAAAAGAATGTCCAAGTCACTTCATCATCCTCCATTCCGGCAATAGTGGTCGTCCACCACGCGTATGCATCACCATGCAACAAGGACACAATGCATCCCAACTTCTGGACATTGTTGCAATTCAACTGTCCAAGAATCCTCTTGGTACACTCCAACGAAGACTCAAAACCTTCCGGTGTCAAACCTCTATACGCAACCCCCTACACTGCGGAGACGCTCCAACGACAATCTCACATTAGCACCATCCTGTGGTGTAGCTCCATGAGCTCCAGCTACTGCTGCCTGAAAAGCTCCAGCAATAGCTTGTCTGAACATGGTCATATCAGGAGCAGCTTGCCCCTGATCTCCCTCGGGTCCAGCAACCCCAGCACCAACTCCAGCTCCACCACCACCAGGTGGTCCACCAGGGTGAGGAGGAGGTAGATCCTTAGCATTCTCTACATTTTCATTCTTAGCCATTGATTCTAAGCTCTCTACGTGGCCCCATATAACATATCGTCCCCCACAAAGACTAGACAGCTTGACTCGAATTGTTATTCCTGCACAAAGGAAAATTAGATGCACAAATAAGCTGAATTGTTTGAGAGGAAAATAAAATAAAACACCAATAAATAAAAGGGAATATATCATATTGATGGAATGGGCCGAGTTATACTATTGTTTACTGTGAAACTGCATTGAATAGGAAAAGTTGCTTTGCGCTGGCAGACTTCGCTGCGTCGGCGGGGGATGGTAGTTAGGGTGCTGAGACGCTCTCGCTGCCTCGGTAGGGAAAAGGACTTGTGTCTCGACGACAACTCGAGAGAACGCTTCAAAAGTGATCCCGCTTGTGTCTAAGTCAGAATGTTGTTGATGCCCACTCTAGATAATATCAACCGCAACGTGAATCGTGCAAAGACAACAATGTTTGGATCGTTCCCTTTTTGCCGCCTTAAACCCTAACCTATGTCTAGGCTGAATTGATCAACACTTGATTAAGGTGAGGACCGTACTTACTCCTTTCGTGAGTTCATCTCTCTCGAGACTGAACAAATGGATAGTAATCAACTAATCTTTCGCCTTAATTGAAAACTATGAAGAACATGGAATAAGCAAACCCTGAAGCTTTATTGCAAAAACAAAGTTAAAATCCTAAAAAACCATTCTCATACTAATTACAACATAACCCAAACCCAAAGAAGAATTAGAACATAATTGAAGGCATGTAAACCTAAACTTTGCCTATGGGAAAATTCTAAGTTGTTTTGAAGTAAAAGTACAATGGGTATATATAGGCATTAGCTAGGTCTAGTCCTTCTTGGAGTAGAAGTCTTCAAAGTAGCTTTTGCATTAAATGCAACCTTAAATTCTGACTTCTTTGAGTTGAATGTGGACATCTTCACATTGCCTTGCTCCGCAAGTAATCTCGAACTCCTCCTTCGGCGGCTCTGCCCGCTACCATAGTCATTGGAAAATAGACTGGATGCAACGTTAGTATCAAGATTTTCCTCTTTATACATCACACTCCAGATCTCCAATTCCTCAGCTTGCTGTCTTGGGCGGCAGGTATGGCGGCGACAGCTACTTGGCAGCTGTTATCTCTGTCTGGAACTCCATCAGTACAGCTCCTTGATCAGATGCCTTAGTGTCATGTCCTAAGCTCCTCTATCCTTCTACCAGCTTCTAGTACTTGAAACTAAAACTGAACTAAAATAATACATTTTATATACCAAACAAAAGATAATCAATAAGAAGTATGACAAAGTAAAGAATACTGTAAAATGCAATGCATGATCCTAATTATACCTAAGTGTACTAAAAACATCAATAATATAAGATCGAATGTGCATAAAATATATAACTTTTGGACACTTTACATAACCCCCTCCACTCGTTCTAACAGTTTACCAAACTAAACAGGTCACACGGGAAATATTGAAGTAAATCGGTGAAGACTAACCTCAATAAAAAAACCCTATTTTTTGTTTTATCCCCTCTAGATGCTCATTATCATCCTATGTGATTCTAATTCATAGAGAAAGAAACTCCAATGCAAACATACACCGATTTGGCACTCAATTTCTTATAAACATAGTTAGGGACCAATTTGTAATTTTAACAAATTCTAGGGACTTCAACCAAATTAAAGTTACCAATAGTCAATTAGTCAGGTTTCATGTCCACTTGTCAATTTACAACTTCTTTCAATCATCCAAACTCATTCAATTGAACATCCAAATATTAAGAGACCAAAACAGAAGAAAACATAACATCAAAAAGCCTTAATTAACCAACTTAACAGCCAAGCGTATCGATACACTTCAGCATGTATCGATGCACCATTATCTTTTCAATTTCTTAGATTTCTAGTAGCACAAAAGGGTATCGATACGACCACGTGTACCGGTACAGTTTCTCATTTTGCCCTTTGGTCATATCGATACGGTATGCATGTTTTGGCTATACTATACTGATACGGTAGCCCGTGTATCGGTCCGCCTAGGAATGTAGTGTCAAATTTTGCTTGTTTTTTAACTCCAAACACAACAAATATCAATCCAACATGTTATCAAAGCATAGACAATCACTCATGACATGATTCTAAAGGCATCTAACACCAAGGCATGCTTTCAACATCAACACAACATATTTAGCAATCTATAGGCATGCTCCCTAAGCATAATAGCCATTTATGTACCAAAATGCAAACCAAACCAAATAACATCAAATAAAAGCCATTTACAAGCCCATAAGGGTACTACATACTTGTGCCAAACGAGGGAGTTCACTACATACACTCCCAAATTATCAAGGTAACATCCCATTGCCAACTTATTACTATTGATTCATTTAAAAACAATACTTGAGCTATGAGTGACACTTGGACTTCTTCACTTGCTTTCTCGATGCCCGTACAATCTACTTTTCTGCATTATGGTAAAAAAAGAGTGTAAGCACATTTGCTTAGAGATGGATGCTCAAATCAACACCAACCAACAATGCATTTTAAAACCATCTCTCAAATAAAAGTGTCTTACACATCATGCTCATTTATCCCAATGCTTTAAAACAAATTAGTACAAATCATTTGACTTCAAAACACATGTATCATTTGGCTCATGCATTGATCCCGATGCAAAATCACAAAATAGGATTCACATGCTTTAACTTACAAAACATGCTACAAAATAGAATTTCATGTATAATGCTCATCATAAAAACCATTTAAATCAATGATACATGTAATCTCTTATATTGGCATTCAAGTGAACCGAATGGCTACACTCCTTCCCAAAACACTTGGTGTTGCTATTACTACCATAAACTAACTTAGATATGCGAATACACCTTATGGCTTGGTTGCTCCCATCATATGAAAGGGCATAACACTTGGTGTTGTTGTTCCCACAAAAGTATTCACAAGGTGTGGCTGTTCCCACCTTAAAGCTCGTAAATATTTGGATGTTCCCATCTTACGACAAACATGATGTTACTGTACTCATCATGTTTTATACTAGTATGTACGGATTTTGCTTACATATTATAATGCACTCTCATCCTACTGGTCGACCCATTATATTCGATAATATAAAGTCTCGTCACTTTGCCAATATACACTTTTAAACCATGTTACCTCATTGTTTTTCATATCTATCAATCAAACCAATTTCAATCAAAGCATCTCAAATACATTAAACCATGTATTTAGGCATTTTCTCAAACATGTTGCATACAACTTTCTAAGCACATGAATTATCACAACGTAAACATATGAAATATCTTCCGCTTCCAAAATACGCATATAACCGTAGGTAAAACAATTCTATCTTCAAAGCATGAGCATGAATTTAATAAAACTATGGAAGCCGAAAATCAAGAGCGAAATCTTCAATACTTACTTCCTAGCTTAGATTAGAATTTCAAGATTAATCTAAACCCTCAAACCTTGCTTTCAAACCTTTGAAAATCTTTAAAACCAGTTCCACTCACCGACAACAACTCGCTCGCTTTGCGGAAGAAAAATCAAGCTTCAAAATCAACCGCAACGCCCTCTGAAGGTAACGAAACATCATCCCCTACTTCTAACAAAAGGAAAACATAAGATTAATGCACAACCTTGTATCAAAATCCCCAACAACATGAAACTACATCATCCTCCATCAACAACCAAGCTCTCGCTACCCGAAAACTACCAAAAACACCGGTGAAACCTTTCTAACAAATCTACAGACATTACCTAGAGAGTTAACATCAAAACAACATAAATTTACACCTAAAGACACCTTCTCAATACCAAAGAACCTCTAGCAAAAAGAAACGACACTATTAAGCCAAAAACCCAAAGATTCCAACCTAAAAATCAACCAACTCATCTAGTTTCAAGTTTCCTAAATTAAAATCACTAATCAACATTTCAATTCATCATAATCATGATATAATCTCATTATAAACCCAGCAAAATAGATCAAAACAAAGATTTCTTGATTTAATAAATTAGTCATCATTAAAACCAATTTTCCATAATTGTAACATCAAAACCCAATAGAAAACACTCATAAAAGATCATGAAATTGGGAATTTCAATAAAGAACCTTTCATTAGAGGAGGAGAACGAAACCTTACCTCTAATGATGACTTTTTCCTTCAATTGTAAGGATTTACATGAGAAAACAAAGATAAAATCATAAGATTTTAATAGGAAAACATTAGGAAATCATTTGATGTTAAAAGATAAATCAAATCAAGTGGTTACCTCAAATCTTTGAAGAAGAAACTTCTGTTTGGCTGGAGAGCATTTGAGAGAAAAGATAGTTACGTAAAATAGATTTTAAAAGTCAAAGTCAAATTTAATTCTCTCCATCTTGTTTTATTAATTAAAACGACTTTAAAATTGACCAATTAAAGGGAAAAAGTACGAATTAGACTTTGGATCAACATCTCCTTAAAGATTCAAAGTTCTGATCCTTTACGATTTATTCACTAAAAATAGTTTGATAATCTTTACATTTTGGTCACTAATTTCAAAAGTGTCAAACCTCCAAAATCCATTTTCCAAAATTGATCCCACCAAAAATATTATATATATATATATATATATATATATATATATATATATATATATATATATATATATATATATATATATAATAGTGGTTTTTAAACATTTCCCCATACTTTACCAATATCAAAAGCCCTTTGAGATAGTGAAATCCCGAAACTAGTCTAAGTAGTTCGAATCGGATCTCCCGAAACGTCTAGCCTAAACTCGGCTAACTCCTAGGTCTAAAATTGGGATGTTACATTAATCATTGATGCTATGCACATGTATGGAATCCAACTAAGAATTTCCATTGCCTACAACACTCAAACAAATGGCCAAGTAGATATTTCAAACAAGGAGATCAAGAACATACTGGAGAACACTGTGAATCCAACCCGTAAGGACTGGTCATTGAGTCTAAATGATTCCTTGTGGGCATACAGAATAGCGTTCAAAACACAATTAGGGACGTCCCTATATAAGCTTGTGTTTGGGAAGCCATTCCTTCTTCTGGTATAGTTAGAGCACCAAGCTTATTGGGCAAACAAGATGTTGAACATAGAATTGAAGACTACGGTAGAGAATAGTTTGTTAGATTTTGATAAGCTTGAGGAGTTTAGAGCACAAGCATATGAAAATGACAAGCTTTGTAAATAAAAAAAACAAAACAATGCATGATAGTAAAATATTGCCAAGATAGTTTGAAGTTGGGAAAAAGTATTGTTATTAATTCAAGGCTTAATTTGTTTCCAGGTAAACTCAAATCCAAGTGATTAGAACCATTTGAAGTTGTCAAGCCTTATGCACATAAAACAATAGGTATCAAGGACTTAAAAAGTGGACAACATTTAAAGTGAGTTGCCAGATGTTGAAGCATTACTGGGAAGGAAGTCAAAATAATGCTAAGGAGACTATTCTTGTAACGATTCGGTTTTGGGCATAGATGTTTTTGTGTTTGAATCGTACCGTCCGAGAATTGTTCGAACCTTTAAGGGAGATTTAGGGAACACCAAGTTCAGGATGCTTTAAAATTATGGAAAAAATATCTAAAAATAATCATTTATTATATGAATGTTTATGGTGAAAACAATTTTACAAAATAAGGTATGGAAATACTACATTTCGGTGTAGTGACCAAATCGCGATTTTTGCAAAAGTTAACTAGTGACTGTTTTGTAAAGGATTGAAACTTTGAATCTTTAAGGAGCTAATTTTGCCAACAAGTTTTTAATAAGATTTCTCTTTATTTTGGGTGTTTTAATAATGATTTAATAAAGACAATTAAAAGATAAAAATCTATTTTGACTTTCATAACTCCTTTACGATATGTTTCCCTCTTTCCTTTTTCTCTCAACTTTCACTCAACCAAACATATTTCCTCCATTAATTAGCCTCTGATTTTCATTCCTTTTGATGAGATTTCAATATCCTTTTGATTCCTAATCTTTTCCTCATCAAATCATCTTGTTTTCACTTTGGATTTTCAAGGAAACTTGCCCAAATTAAGGAGAAATCGGCCATTAGAGGTAAGCTTCGTCCTTCTCCCCTAATGATTATTTCCTTATCGAAATTACCAAGTTATCAATCATTTGTTAATGATTTTTGAGTTGCTTTAATGTTAGAAACATGAAATTGTGTCAAAACTCAAGATTCCTGGAGAGATCTTGTTGATTTTCGTAACTATTGGTTAGGCTCTATTTTGAGATTGATTTCTAATGTAATTTGGATGGTAATTGATGTTAGAAACATGAAATTGTGGTTTTGGGGGTGGTTATGGTGTTCTGATGTAGCTGGAGGTTTGAGGACGAATTTATTGTGGTTTTTGGTGTTGATTGGGGTTTAGAAATGATTAGAAGTGATAGATCATGGCTGGGCTTTATTTTGGAAGAGTTTGGAGATGATTTCGGTTGTTTTGTGTAGCCGAAATGGTGCTTTTGGGTAGAGCATCGAGTTTGTTTAGTTGGCTGATGATTTTAATGCATGATGATGCAATAATTCTGTGCTCTATTGTGTAATGGACAGGGGAGACATCTTCGGATGCCTTTGGTGTTGATCTGGAAATGCCAGGAGCTTTGATAGCGTTTCGTCAAGCAAGCGAAACATAATCGTTGAGTGCGAATGGTTTTAGAAGTCCTTGATGGACAAAGAAACAAGGTTTGGGGATTTATAATTGGTTTGAAACACCATCCTAAGTCCGGAAGTAAGTATGACTAGATTTGCTCTTAAATATGTGGTTGTTGCCCCTAAAATGCTTTTACATGATCTTGATTTGAGATAGACAAGTTCTTATTGTTTTATGCATGATTTGTATCTTGAGATGATGCTTTGTAGAGATTTCAAATGATAGCATGTTGCATTGATGAGTTTTGAGATTTTAACTTGATGCAAAGCATGGAATATGATTTTGAAATAAGCTGAGAAAAGCTTGAGAAATATTGCATAAAAACAGTATGTAAGATGAGGTTTTGACATAATATATTGGCAAAGAAGATGAGATACTTACCAGATATAATTGATCAATCAATAGGATGAGAGTGCACTATAAACTAAAATTCGTACATGCTCTTTGGAGTTGGGCAATGGGGGTAGTGCCATCCCAATCCAAAGTGAGAATCCGATGATAGGAGAGACCATCGAGGTAGGACTTGGTGAAATACCCAAGCTTTGTGGCGATGAGAGATTCCACCGGGGTAGGACTTGACCTTGAGTCAAGCTAATCCGCATATCCGAGTAAAGATGAAATGTGAAATGTGAAATGCCAATATAATATATGAAAATGTATTTGATTCACATGTACCAAATGTTGAGATGATTTATGCTATGAGATTTGAATATGAAATGCTTTTGTTTTCAGAAGCATGTGTATGGCTTTTCCATGAGATTTGCATTAGTTTAAATGCATGAGATAGAATAGAGGTACATGTGTTTTCAAATGTAGATTTGCTTTGAAATGGTTTTCAAGCATGAGATAGAATGAGCATGTTGTAGAAAATGGCTTTTGAGAAAGGGTTTTGAATAATGCATTGTTGCGTTGGTTTTCTTTGAGCTTACCTCACTAAGAAAACATGCTTACGCTCTCTTTTACCAACAATGCTGATAATTGAAGTGATTTTGGGCAGCAAGAAGGTTAAGAACATCCAAGAAAGTGTAAAGCTCGTGTACGGTGATGTTTTTACATACTTTGGAAATGATATTTGGCAATGGGGCTTCAAGGTTTTATTTGGGAGATGTGTTTTGAACTCTCTATGTTTGTGGCAAGTTTGTGTTGGCTTTTGAAGTTTGTAAATGGTCTTATATGGTTTGGATTGAGGTTTGAAATCTATATTTGGTTTTGTGACTAAGAAGCATGCCTTTAGACTCAATGGTCATTTGTTTGATGCCATGCCTTAGCTATCGCTTCTTAAATATGTTGTTTTATGTCTAAACATGTTGCTGGTAAGTTATGGTATGTTTTGGTGCATGTTTGATTGTGTTAAGATGTGAATAACCAGAAAGTTATTTTGTTGCAGTGCAAGGTGTATCAAAACACCCTTATCTGTTTCGAAACAGGGGCTCAAAATGGCTATTATGTTTCAGAACGAATGAAGGTATTCCGGAACACTTTTGCTACTGGAGAGGTCTGTTCTGATACTGGTCTCGAAAAGCACCCGAGTACCGAAACAGTCAAAATTGTTTCGATATGGGCGTTTCGATACGGAGGTCAACGTTCAGAAACGGTTGACCGTTGGTCTGCAAATTTGAATTGTTTAAGTTCTCATGTTTTACATTTTAGTCTTGAATGTTTTGCATACAATCGATTGAGCTTGGAATGTTCTTTTAAGTTGAAATTTGACAGAGAGGCATGCAATATGACTAATTATATATTGGTAAGCTTAAAAGTTGCAAGGTCCTTATATTTTCAAATATTTACATTTTGGTCCCTAAAAGTGTAATTCTTACAATTGAGTCCATAAATGATTTTCGATCGTTTTGGTCCCTAAAAGTGTAATTCTTGAGTAACCACATAGGCTTAATGTGCATCTAGAAAAGATAAAAAGGAAAAATAGGTCGTTAATCAAGGTTGACTTTCGGGTTGACTTTGGTTTTCACCGTGTAATCTTCATAGTTCGGGTCAACCGTCTATGCCGGGCTAAGGGGGTTACATTTGTTGGTATCAAAGCCAGGTTAGCAAAAGTTTGGGGCTTGGTAAGTGGTTAACATATGTGTTTATGAATGTTTGTGACTTTGCAGTGAAAGTATGATGTATGTTTGTTAATGTGTGGTTCTATTGAGATGGAATTGTGATGTTATGCTGTGTTTGGGGTATAGTTGGGGATCCCATTGTCATATCATTACTATTAGGAAGAATTTTTTTCAAAAATGAGCTTGAGTACGTGGATTACTTGCCTCATTAATTCTAATTGGATTTATTGTATTTTGTCAGTTGCATTGTTTTACTATGGGGCCACGTATAGAGCTTAGAATAAATACCCGTTCTACGACTGAGAACGAGAATATGGAGAATGCTGAGGATCTACCTCCTCCTCCCATGGTGGAGCACCTGGTGGTGGGGGAGCTAGGGTTGGTGCTGCTGGAGTTGGTGATGGGGTTGTTGGACCCGAAGAAGTTCAGGGGAAAGCTGCTCTTGATATGTCTATTTTTCTAGAAGCTATTGTGGGAGCTTTTCAGGCAGCGGTAACTGGAGCTCATGGAGCTACACCATAGGATGGTGCTAATGTGAGATTGTCGTTGGAGCGTCTTCACAGTCAGAGAGGGACTGAGTTTAGAGGGCTGACCCCGGAAGGTTCTGAGTCTTGGTTGGAGAGCACCAAGAGGATTCTTGGACAGTTGAATTGCATCAATGTTGAGAAGTTGGGATGCATTGTGTCCTTTTTGCATGGAGATGCATATACATGGTGGACAACCATAATATCGGGGATGGATGATGATGATGGGTCTTGGACATTCTTCTTGAATGCATTCAAGCGAAATTTCTTGATAGTTCGTTATCTTGATGAAAAAAAGAGAGAATTCATATCCCTTGTGCAAGGGAGTATGACGATGGCAGAATGTGAGCTGCAGTTTATACGCCAAAGTCAATATGCACATGAGCTGATTCCTAGTGAGCGAAAAAGATGTGAACGATTCTGTTGCGGGCTGGTGGCAGATGTGATAACCTATATGCTTGCAGCCGATTACACTAATTTCATTGTCTTGGTCACTCAAGCCAAGGACATTGAGTTGAATCTTGGTTTGGTGAGTCGAGCATGAGGATCAAGCTCAGGGAAGCGAGATGCAGAGCGTGATCTTGGTAGGGATCGCTATAAGAGGCATAAAGATAGAAGGTCACATGGTGATGTTAGACGTGGGGGTGGTAATCCTACGAGAGTTCAGCAAGGACCAAATGCTTTCTCGAGGACTCCTGAGTGTAACCGGTGTGGTAGGAGGCATATTGGTGAGTGTTGAGGCAATCTTGGTACATTCTGGAACTGTGGTAACCGAGGCTACGTGAAGAAAGATTTTCTTCAGCCGTTGAGAGAAGGTCAGGCTCCATTGAGTGCAGTTGAGCCATAAAGAGGTCGTGGACGCGGCCGTGGTAATTTCCAGCGCTGAGATGAAGGTGGAAAGAATGTGGCACATGTAGTGCCTATTCAACCTGAGGGTGGTGGTCAGGCTCAAGTGTATGCCCATCGAGAGGGTAGGAATGACACAGACGTGATTGCAAGTACCTTTACTTTGCAAACCTTGTCATTGCTTTCTTTGATTGATTCTGGATCTACACACTCGTACATATTGCGTGAACACGCTCAAATGCTTGGTTTGCCTGTTGAGTCATTGGATTTGGGTATGCGTGTGACTAGTTCCCTTGGTAAGACGGTTGTAACAAGAAGGTTGTATAGGAGATACCCCTTAATGGTGCAAGATCATGTATTTCTTGTCGACCTTTTGGAGTTACCATTCTATGGTTTTTATGTGATTCTTGGTATGGATAGGCTTGTTGAGCATAGAGCAGTTGTAGATTTTGAAAGCAAGTGGGTTTCCTTGAAACTTGCAGATGATTATGAGGTTGTGGTGGTGGAAGAAAATGTGAAGTTTCTATCTAATGTGGTGTCTATGCTTGAAGCAAGTCGGATGTTGCGTCAAGGATGTGAGTCTTATTTAGCCTTTATTATGAATCCTAGTACAAAGGAGATTCGTGTACAAGATATAAGGATCGTGTGTGAGTTCCTGGAGTGTTTCCAGAGGAATTACCTGGTTTGCCACCTAGTTGGGAGGTTGAATTTGGAATTGAGTTGTATGAGAAGACAACTCTGGTGTCCATTGCTCCCTATCGCATGGCACCCAAAGAGTTGAAAGAGTTGGAGACGCAACTTCAAGGGTTCCTTGATCGAGGCTTTATTCGGCCTAGTGTGTCACCTTGGGTACACCGGTCACGTTTTTTAAAAAGAAAGATGGCACGATGAGGATGTGCATTGATTATCGTCAGCTGAATAAGTTGACCATCAAGAACAAGTATCATTTGCCGAGGATTGATGATCATTTTGATCAGTTTCTAGGGTGACTGTGTTTTCAAAGATAGATTTGAGGTCAGGGTATTATCAGTTGAAGGCGAAGGACGTGGATGTGCCAAAAACAGCAATTCGAACGAGATATGGGCATTATGAATTTCTTGTGTTGCCGTTCGGATTGACGAATGCTCCTCCTACTTTCATGGACATGATGAATATGGTGTTCCATGAATTCTTAGATATGTTCGTTGTGGTATTCATCGATGATATCCTTGTGTACTCTCGTACTGAGGAGGAGCGTGAGGGTCATTTGAGGACTGTTTTGCAAGCGTTGTTAGAAAATCAACTTTATGCTAAGTTGAGAAAATGTGAGTTATGGTTAATGGAAGTTGTTTTTCTTTGCCATGTGGTTTCGGCTGAAGGGATTCGAGTTGATCCTTAGAAGATTGAGGCGATGACGAATTGGAAGCCTCCTATGTCCGTTCATGAGGTTCGTAGTTTCCTTGGGTTGGCAGGTTAGTACAAGAGGTTCGTGGATGGATTTTCTAAAATTGTTGCCCCTTTGACGAAGTTGATGTAGAAGGATTTTAAGTATGAATGGATGTAAGTGAGACAACAAGCTTTTGAGAAGCTTAAGGCAGCTTTGACGCAAGCTCCTATCTTGGTTCAAACTGAATCAGGGAAAGAGTTTTTGGTGTATAGTGACACATCCTATGTTGGTTTGGGCTGTGTGTTAATGCAAGAGGGTAAGGTAGTGGCTTATGCATCGCGACAGTTGAAGGTGCATCAGCGCAATTACCCTACGCATGACATTCAGTTGGCTACAGTGGTTTTCGCTCTAAAGATCTGAAGACATTATCTATATGGTGAGAAGTGTAATGTGTACATAGATCATAAAAGTTTGAGGTATCTGATGTCTCAAAAAGATTTGAATCTTAGGCAACGAAGTTGGGTGGAGTTGCTGAAGGATTACGATCTAACAATCGAGTATCGTCGGGGAAAGGCCAATGTTGTCGTTGATGCTTTGAGTATGAAAGTGGCGGTGAGCATATCGCCAGATGGCAGTCTTGTGGCTGAATTGCAAGTGAAACCATCTCTAGTTCAGTCGATAAAGGACAAACAATTGTTGGATGATTCTTTGGTGCCACATGTTTAAGATATTGCAGAAGGTAGGCCATCGGATTTCTGTTTCAATTATGATGGTGTTTTATGTTTTGGGAATCGGATAGTGGTGCCGAATGATGTTGAGTTGAGGCGCACTATTCTGACCGAAGCTCATAGTAATCCTTTCGCTATGCACCCTGGTAGTACAAAGATGTACCATGATCTGAAGGATGAGTACTATTGGGTAGGTTTGAAGAAAGATGTCGTCGAGTATGTTAGAGAATGCATGGTTTGTCAGCGGGTGAAGGCTGAACATCAATTTCCTTTGGGGTTGTGGCAGTCGTTAATGATTCCTGAATGGAAGTGGGAGAGGATCACCATGGACTTTGTGTCTGGATTGTCTTTATCGCCATCAAAGAAGAATTTTGTATGGGTGATTGTGGATCGCCTTACGAAGTGTGCGCATTTCTTGCATGTGCATACTACGTACACCTTGGATAAGCTTGCAGAGTTGTACATTGCTGAGATTGTACGGTTGCAAGGAGTGCCATATTCTATAGTGTCAGATAGAGATCCGAGGTTTACCCCAAGGTTTATGGAGTGTTTGCATCAAGCATTGGGTACGCGGCTGAATTTCAGTACTTCTTATAATCCGCAAACGGGTGGACAATCGAAGCGTGTTATACAAGTGCTTGAGGATATGTTAAGGTGTTGTGTTATTGAGTTTCAAGTCTCTTGGGAGAAGCACTTGCCTTTGGTGGAGTTTGCTTATAATGATAGTTACCAGGCAAGTATTTAAATGGCACCTTATGAAGCTTTGTACGGGAGGAAGTGCAGAACTCCTCTTTGTTGGGTTGAAACGGGACAAAAGTTGGTCTTGGTGAAATGCCCAAGCTTTGTGGCGATGAGAGATATCGCCATGAGAGTCTAGTGATGAGAGATTCCACCGGGGTAGGACTTGACCTTAAGTGAAGCTAACCCGCTTATCTAAGTAAAGATGAAATGTGAAATGCCAATATAATATATGAAAATGTATTTGATTCACATGTACCAAATGTAGAGATGATGAAATGCTTTAGTTTCCACATGTATGTGTATGGCTTTGCCATGAGATTTGCATTGGTTTAAATGCATGAGATAGAATAGAGGTACATGTGTTTTCAAATGGAGATTTGCTTTGAAATGGTTTTCAAGCATGAGATAGAATGAGCATGTCGTAGAAATGGCTTTTGAGAAAGGGTTTTGAATAATGCATTGTTGTGTTGGTTTTCCTTGAGCTTGCCTCACTAAGCAAACATGCTTACGCTCTCTTTTACCAACAATACATATAATTGAAGCGATTTTTGGCAGCAAGAAGGTTAAGAACATCCAAGGAAGTGTAAAGCTCATGTATGGTGATGTTTTTACATACATTGGTAATGATGATATTTGGCAATGGGGCTTCAAGGTTGTATGTGGGAGATGTGTTTTAAACTCCCTATGTTTGTTGCAAGTTTGTGTTGGCTTTTGAAGTTTGTAAATGGTCTTATATGGTTTGGATTGAGGTTTGAAATCTATATTTTTTGTGACTAGGAAGCTTGCTTTAAGACTCAATGGTCAGTTGTTTCATGACATGCCTTAGCTATAGCTTCTTAAATATGTTCTTTTATGTCTAAACATGTTGTTCGTATGTTATGGTATGTTTTGGTGCATGTTTGATTGTGTTAAGATGTGAAAAACCGGAAAGTTATGCTGTTGTAGGGCAGGGTGTATCGAAACACCCTTATCTGTTATGAAACAGAGGGCCCAAAATGGCGATTGTGTTTCAGAACGGATGAAGGTGTTTCAGAACACTTTGGCTACCCGAGAGGCTTGTTCCGATATTGGTCTCGGAATGCACTCGAATACCGAAACGGTCAACAGTTTTTCGATACGAGCGTTTCGATACGATGGTCAGTGTTCCGAAACGGTTGACCGTTGGTCTGCAAATTTGAATTGTTTAAGTTCTCATGTTTTACATTTTAGTCCTAAATGTTGTGCATGCAATCGATTGAGCTTGGAATGTCCTTTTAAGCTGAAATTTGGTACAGAGGCATGTAATATGATTAACTACTTATTGGTAAGCTTAAAATATACAAGGTCATTATATTTTCCATAATTTACGTTTTGGTCCCTAAAAGTGTAATTCTTACTATTGAGTCCTTAAATGATTTCCGATCGATATGCTTTTCTATCCTATGGTTCTTGCGTAACCACATAGGCTTAATGTGCATCTAGAAAAGATAAAAAAGAAAAAAAGGTTGTTAAGCAAGGTTGACTTTCAGGTTAACTTTGGTTTTCCCCGTGTAATCTTCGTAGTTCGGGTCAACCGTCTAGGTTGGGCTAAGGGGATTACATTTGTTGGTATCAGATCCAGGTTAGCGATTTTTTGGGGCTTAGTAAGTGGTTAACATATGTGTTTATGAATGTTTGTGACTTTGCGGTGAAAGTATGATGTAAGTTTGTTGATGTGTGATTCTATTGAGATGGAATTGCTATGTTGTGTTTGGGGTATAGTTGGGGATCCCATTTCCATATCATTACTATTGGGAAGAATTTTTTTGAAAAATGAGCTTGAGTACTTGGATGAATTGGCTTATTGTGCCTAATTGGATTTATTGTATTTTGTCAGTTGCATTATTTTATTATGGGGCCACATAGAGAGCTTGGAATCAATGCCTGTTCTACGACTGAGAACGAGAATGTGGAGAATGCTGAGGATCTACCTCCTCCTCCCCCTGGTGGACAACTTGGTGGTGGTGGAGCTGTGGTTGGTGCTGCAGGAGTTGGTGGTCGGGTTGCTGGACCCAAATGAGTTCAAGGGTAAGCTACTCCTGATATGTCTGTTTTGATACAAGCTATTGCGGGAGCTTTTCAGGCAGCTGTAGTTGGAGCTCATGGAGCTGCACCACGGGATGGTGCTAATGTGAGTTTGTCGTTGGAGCGTCTTCGTAGTCTGGGAAGGACTGAGTTTAGCGGGTTGACCTCGGAAGGTTCCGAGTTTGGTTGTAGAGCACCAAGAGGATACTTGTACAATTGAATTGCAACAATGTTCAGAAGTTGGGATGCATTGTGTCCTTGTTGCTTGGAGATGCATATAAGTGGTGGACAACCACAATATCTAGGATGGATCATGATGATGTGACATGGACATTCTTGTTGAATGCATTCAAGCGAAAATTCTTGGAGTTCGTTATCTTGATGAGAAAATGGGAGAATTCATGTCCCTTGTGCAAGGGAGTATGACAGTGGTAGAATATGAGGTGCAATTTGTACGCCTAATTTAATATGCACCTGAGCTGATTCCTAGTGAGTGAGAAAGATGTGAACAATTTCGTTAGGGGCTAGTGGCGGATGTGAAAACCTATATGCTCGCAGTCAATTACATTGATTTCGATGTCTTGGTCACCCGAGCCAAGGACATTGAGCTGAATCTTCGTTTAGTGAGTTGAGCTGGAGGATCTATCTCAGGGAAGCGAGTTGCAGAGCGTGAAATATCGCTATAAGTGGCATAAGGATAGAAGGCCACATGGTGATGTTAGACGTGGGGGTGGTAACCCTGGGAGAGGTCAGCAAGGACCAAATGCTTTCTTGAGGACTCTTGAGTGTAACCGGTGTGGTAGGAGGCATACTTGTGATTGTTGGGGCAATCTTTGTACATGCTAGAACTGTGTTACTTGAGGGCACATGAAGAAAGATTTTCCTCAACATTTGAGAGAAGGTCATTCTCCAGTGAGAGCATCTGAGCCACAGACAGGTCGTGGACGCGACCGTGGTAATTTCCAACGTAGAGATGAAGGTGGAAAGAATGTAACACATGTAGTGGCTATTCAACCTGAGGGAGGTGGCCAAGCTCGAGTGTATGCCCATCGAGGGGGAAGGAATTACACGGACGTGATCGCAGGTACCTTTACTTTGCAATCCTTGTCATTAATATCTTTCATTGATTCTGAATCTACACACTTGTACGTATTGCGTGAACACTCTCAAATGCTTGGTTTGCCTGTTGAGTCTTTGGATGTTGGTATGCGTGTGACTAGTTCCTTTCGTTAGACGGTTGTTACAAGAAGGTTGTATAGGAGATACCCCTTAATGGTACAAGATCAAGTGTTTCTTGTCGACCTTATGGAGTTACCATTCTATGGTTTTGATGTGATTCTTGGTATAGATTAGCTTGTTGCGCATGGAGCCGTTGTATATTTTTAAATCAAAAGGGTTTCGTTGACACTTGCAGATGATTATGAGGTTGTGGTGGTGGGAGAAAATGTGAAGTTTCTTTCTAATGTGGTGTCTACGCTTGAAGCAAGCCGGATGTTGTGTCAAGGATGTGAGGGTTGTCAAGACTTTGTTATGAATCCTAGTAGAAAGGAGGTTCATGTACAAGATATAAGAACCGTGTGTGAGTTTCCTGGAGTGTTTTCGAAGGAATTACCTAGTTTGACACCCAGTCGGGAGGTTGAATTTGGAATTGAGTTTTATGAGAAGACAACTCCGGTGTCCATTGCTACATATCACATGGCACCCAAAGAGTTGACAGAGTTGAAGATGCAACTTCAAGAGTTGCTTGACCGAGGCTTTATTTGGCCTAGTGTGTCACCTTGGGGTGCACCGATCTTGTTTGTTAAAAAGAAAGATGGAACGATGAGGATGTGCATTGATTATCGTCAGCTGAATAAGTTGACCATCAACAACAAATATCCTTTGTCGAGGATTGATGATCTTTTTGATCAATTTCGAGGGGCGGCTTTGTTTTCAAAGATAGATTTGAGGTCAGGGTATTATCAGTTGAAGGTGAAGGATGTGGATGTGCCAAAAACAGCCTTTCGAACAAGATATGGGCATTATGAATTTCTAGTGATGTCGTTCGGATTGACGAATGCTTTTGTTGCTTTCATGGACATGATGAATAAGGTGTTCCATGAATTCTTAGATATGTTCGTTGTGGTATTCATCGATTATATCCTTCTGTACTGTCGTACTAAGGAGGAGCATGAGGGTCATTTGAGGACCGTTTTGCAAGCGTTGTTAGAAAATCAAGTTTATGCTAAGCTGAGCAAATGTGAGTTCTGGCTAAAGGAAGTTGTTTTTCTTTGCCATGTGGTTTCGGCTAAAGGGATTCGAGTTATTCATAAGAAGATATAGGCGGTGATGAATAGGAAGCCTCCTAGGTCCGTTCATGCGGTTCGTAGTTTCCTTGGATTGGCAAGTTACTACCAGAGGTTCGTGGATGGATTTTCTAAAATTGCTGCCCCTTTGACAAAGTTGTTGCAAAAGGGTGTTAAGTATGAATGGAAGGAAGTGAGAAAACAAGCTTTTGAGAATCTTAAGGAAGCTTTGACGCAAGCTCCTATCTTGGTTCAACCTGAATCAGGGAAAGAGTTTGTGGTGTATAGTGACACATCCTATGTTGGTTTGGGGTGTGTGTTAATGCAAGATGGTAAGGTAGTGGCTTATGCATCGCGAAAGTTGAAGGTGCATGAGCGCAATTACCCTACGCATGACATTGAATTGGCTACGATGGTTTTCGATCTAAATATCTGGAGACATTATATCTATGGTGAGAAGTGTATTGTGTACACAGATCATAAAAGTATGAGGTATCTGATGTCTCATAAAGAATTGAAACTTAGGCAATGACGTTGGGTGGAGTTGCTTAAGGATTACGATCTAAGGATCGAGTATCATTCGGGAAAGGCCACTGTTGTGGTCGATGCTTTGAGTAGGAAAGTTGTAGTGGAGTTAAGGGAGATGTTTGCTAGTTTGAGCATATCGCGGGATGTCGGTCTTGTGGCTGAATTGCAAGTGAAACCATCTCAAGTTCAGTTCATAAAGGACAAACAATTGTTGGATGATTATTTGGTGTCACATGTTCAGGATAATTCAGAAGGTAGGCTATCAGATTTCTATTTCAATGATGATGGTGCTATTTGTTTTGGGAAATAGATAGTGGTGTCGAATGATGTTGGGTTGAGGCGCACTATTCTGACCAAAGCTCATAGTAGTCCTTTCGCTATGCACCGTGGTAGAACAAAGATGTATCGTGATCTGAAGGATGAGTACTATGGGGTAGGTTTGAAGAAAGATGTTGTTGAGTATGTTAGAAAATGCATGGTTTGTCAGCGGGTGAAGGTTGAACATCATTTTCCTTCAGGGTTGTTGCAGCCATTAAGGATTCCTGAATGGAAGTGGGAGAGGATTACCATGGACTTTGTGTATGGTTTGCCTTTATCGCCATCGAAGAAGAATTATGTCTGGGTGATTGTGGATCGCCTTACTAAGTGTGCGTATTTCTTGCATGTGCATACTACGTACACCTTGGATAAGCTTGCAGAGTTGTACATTGCTGAGATTGTACGGTTGCATGGAGTGCAAAAATCTATAGTGTCGGATAGAGATCCAAGATTTACTGCAAGGTTTTGGGAGTGTTTACATCAAGCATTGGGTACGCGGTTGAATTTCAATACTTCTTGTAACCCCCTTAACCCGGCCTAGACGGTTGACCCGAATTAAGAAGATTACACGGGGAAAACCAAAGTCAACCTGAAAGTCAACCTTGATTAACGACCTATTTTTTTTCTTTTTAATCTTGTCTAGATGCACATTATCCCTAGATATATTCACAAGATCGTCATATTCAAAGATCATAACAATCAGAGAACATTCAGGGACTCAATTGAACAAATTACAACTTTAGGGACCAAATTGCAAATTCTGGAAATTATAGGGACTTAACCCAATTTAAAGTTACCAACTTGAAATTAATCATCTTTCATGCTTCTCTGCCAAATTTCATCTCAAACGGACATCTCAAACTCATATAATTGCATAAACAAGATTCAGGACCAAAACGCAAACATTTCAAAACATATAACCATCAAATTTAGAGCCCAACGGTCGAGTGTTCCGAAACAGGGAGAACCTGTTCCGAAACGCGGGACCGTTTCACAACGAGTTCCGAAACATGGCTTGGCAGTGGCATTTCCGTTCCGGAACGGTTCCTCCCGTTTCGGAACGCCTAGGCCATTTCAGGCCCCTGTTCCGAAACGGTAGCACCCGTTCCGATACGGCCTGCCCAGATTGCAGAAAAACAGCTGAATAAAGACACAATTGACCCATCAAACATGCTCCAAATGCCACCAAATTATACCAGCAAGTCATTCAACATTCAAGGAACATAAATGCATCAACCAATCATCAACATGGCATCAATTATGAAAATCCCCAAATCTATAGGCATGCATCCTACTAGAAAAACCATTCAAGCATCAATTTACCAAAACCGTCACACAAAGGCCAATTACATGTTCTAACAACATTAACAACATAAATCCAACATAGGGAGTCCAAAACATCTCCCAAAACATCAACATTGGTCCCCCATTGCCAAATGCCCAAAAGCTAATAGTTTTAGGAAAATGTTCACCATACATGAGCTTAGAACCTTCACTTGGATGCTTGACTTCCTTGCTGCCCCAAAATGCACTTCAATGCTCTGCATTATTGGTTTAAGAAAAGAGAGAGCGTAAGCAAAAGCTTAGTGAGGAATGCTCTTTAAAAACCACACAATAATGCATTTATAAAACATCTTTGTAAACCTTAGATCAATCATCATTTGCACATGCACTTAAGCATTTAATAACAAGCAATTCATGCTTCAAGTTCATAACATGTCATATTGGCAACAAGTGATACATTCAACATAAGATCCACACATGGACTTTTAAACACCATTGTGATCTTACAATTTCCAAGGACCACACATGGACTTTTAAACACCATTGTGTCCTTAACAAGAATCATCCATGGACTTTTAAACACCATGACAAGGACCACACAAGGACTTTTAAACACCTTTGTGTCCTTAACAAGAATCTCCCAAGCACTTTTAAACACATTGGAGTTCTTAAATAAACAAGGCTTACACAAGGAATTTTAACCACCTTTGTAAACTCAACCAAGAACCAACCATGGACTTTTAACCACCATGTTGTTCTTAAATACACAAGACTCACCCAAGGAATTTTAACCACCTTGGTGATCTTAACCAAGAACCAACCATGGACTTTTAACCACCATGTTGTTCTTAAATAAACAAGGCTCACACAAGGACTTTTAACCACCTTTGTGACCTTAACCATCGCTTGCCAATATGCATCATTAACAACAATATTCCACTGTTTTAAAGCATTTAACAAAGCCATAAACATCATGCATCTTTAAGCATCAAACCACATTAAAACAATGTTCAAAAAACAAGGATCTCTTACCTTGAGCATCCTTCAACACATGGCTTATAATCTCAGAAAATAAACATGCTAAATATGCTTTCAAAACATGACTTAAAACATGCAAACAAACCACATTGCACAGAACCAATCCATGGTCCTATATCAAGAGAGTTTTTCCGGAAACTTACTCTTGAGCTTAGCTAAGTTGCTTAGACTTAAACTAAGCTCCCAAACCTTCAAAACATTGGTTTCAAAGCTGAAAACCAAAATCCACTCACCGATTCCGTTTCGCCACTTGCCGAAACACCAATCAAGCTTCCGGATCACCACCACTAGGATCCAAAGATGACTCCCCTGTTTTAAACACATCAAAGCAGAGGATTAATGCATCATCATGCATTAATATCTTCAATGAAAGCACCTAAACTCGCTGCTCTCATCCACACTCCATTTTCGGCTACCAAACACAACCGAAAATGCATCCAAACAACTCCACAACACTACTCAGCCAAGATCCATCAAATCTAATCATTCATAAACCTCAATTAACATCCAAAAATGATCTAACCACGCCCTTATACCTCCAGCTATAACAGATCATCAAGATCACTCCAAAAACAACCAAGAACTCAAGCAAAACTTAGGAAAATCAACCTATTCGGGTTTGCATTGATTAAACCTCAATTCCTCATCAATTTAACATTCATTTAACATCAAAAAGACACCTCAAATCACTGCTCAAACAGATCATACGAATTTTATCAAAAATCAACCAAATCTTGCATTTTAAAGCCAAGATTAAGAACACAACCTTAAAACCTTTTATAAAACATAAATTAAAGATTGAGAACTTGGGAATTTCAGTAAAGAACTGAGAATTTAGAGGAGAAGGACATTCATACCTCTAAACTTGAGTTTCTCCCTTTTTGGAACCAAAATTCTTGAAAATCCACTTAGCAAATGATAAGGTTTTGATGAAGAGATGATGAGAGATCAAAAGAGAATTGAAATGTGTTACTTAGATGACAAAATCAGAGGAAAAAGCTCTGGAGAAATGTGTTTGGTTTGAGAGAAAAGATGAGAGAAAATGAAAATAGAAAATGTGGAAAGTTAGTTGGAAAATGCCAAAATATCTTCCCTCCTTTTTAGTTTTATTTAAAAACCATTAATTAAATCTTTAATATTTAGGAAAAATCTGGAGAAACTCCCATTGGGTAAATAGCTCCTTAAAGATTCAAAGTTTCAATCCTTTTTAAAACAGTCACACAGTTTTCGAAAATTACATTTTGGTCGCTAGCCAAAATGTCACCCTTCCAAACCTCATTTTGTAAAATTGATTTCACCATTCTCTTATATATAATAAAAGAGGATTTTAAGACATTTTTCCATATTTTTAATGCAACCCGAACTAGGCTTTCCTAATTTCACCTTTTTATATTCGAACCGCACTTCGACCGAACAGGTCCAAACCCGAAACTTCTAAGCCCAAAATTGGGGCGTTACACTTCTTATCATCCACAGACGGATGGACAGTCGGAGGGTGTTATCCAAGTGATTGAGGATATGTTGAGGTGTTGTGTTATTGAGTTTCAAGGCTCTTGGGAGAAGCACTTGCCTTTGGTGGAGTTTTCTTATAATAATAGTTACCAGGAAAGTATTCAAATGGCACCTTATGAAGCTTTGTATGGGAGGAAAGGCAGAACTCCTCTTTGTTGGGCTGAAACAGGACAAAAGTTGGTCTCGATGTCGGCTTTGTTAAAAGGAACCACTGAAAAGGTGAATCTCAATTGTTAGCGGTTAAAGGCAGTATCAGATTGGCAAAAATCTTTCTCGGATTTGAAGCATAAGGAGATAGAATTTTCTGTGGGCGAGCGTGTGGTTCTAAAAGTCTCACCTTGGAAAAAGGTGATGAGAGTTGGCTAGAAGGTCAAGTTGTGCCCAAGGTTCATTGGACCATACAAGGTGATCGAACCTATGGGTCTTGTTGCCTACAAGCTGAGAATACCTCAAGAGTTAGCAAAGATACATAATGTGTTTCATGTATCCATGCTTCGGAGTTATAGATCGGATCTGCCGCATGTTATACATGTGGAAGAGGTTGAGTTGAATCCGGACTTGACATATGTTGAGGAACCTGTTGAGATCCTAGATTCAGATAGCAAGGATCTTCGTGGTAAGACCATCGAGTTGGTTGAAGTCTTGTGGAGACATCGTGGTGTTGAGGAAGCCACGTGGGAAAGTTGGAAGACATGAAGAAGCAATTTCCTTACCTTTTTCCTCCAGGTAAATTTTGAGGGTGAAATTCTTAAGAGGGGGAGAGTTGTAACGCTCCGGTTTTGGGCCTAGATATTTTTAGAGTTTCAATCATACCGGCCCAGAACGGTTCGAATCTTTAAGGAAGATTTAGGGAACACCTAGTTCAAGATGCTTTAAAATTATGGAAAATATCAAAAAAGCCTCATTTATTATATGAACTTGATTGGTGAAAACAATTTTACAGAATAAGTTTTGGAAATACTACATTTCAGTGTAGTGACCAAATCGCAGTTCGTGCACAAGTTGACTAGTGACTATTATGTAAAGGATTGAAACTTTGAATCTTTAAGGAGCTAATTTTACCAAAATTTTTTAATCAAATTTCTCTTTATTTTGGGTGTTTTAATAATGAGTTAATAAAAAGAATTAAAAGATAAAAATCTATTTTGACTTTCATAACTACTTTACGATCTTTTTCCCTCTTTTCATTTTCTCTCAACTTCCACTAAGACAAACACATTTCATACTTCAATTAGCCTCTGATTTTCATTCCTTTTGATGAGATTTCAATCTCCTTTGATTCCTAATCTTTTCCTCATCAAATCCTCTTGTTTTCACTTTGGACTTTCAAGGAAACTTTCCAAAATTAAGGAGAAATGAGCCACTAGATGTAAGCTTCGTCCTTCTCCACTAATGATTAGTTCTTCACTGAAATTCCCAAGTTATCCATAGTTTGTTATTGATTTTTGAGTTGCTTTAATGTTAGAAACATGAAATTGTGTCAAAACTCAAGATTCTTGGACAAATCTTGATGATTTTCGTAACTATTGGTTATGCTCTGTTTTGAGATTGATTTCGAATGTATTTTGGATAGTAATTGATGTTATAAATGAGGTTTTATCAAACAAATCACGAATAGGTTTGGACTCCTAAGTTTTGCATGCTAGATTTGTGGTTTTTGGGGTGGTTTTGGTGTTCTGATGTAGCTGGAGGTTTGAGGACGAGTTTATGGTAGTTTTTGGTGTTGATTGGGGTTTAGAAACGATTAAAAGTGATAGATCTTGGCCGACCTTTCTTTTGGAAGAGTTTGGAGAAGATTTCGGTTGTTTTCGTTAGCTGAAATGGTGTTGTTTGGTTGAGCAACGAGTTTGTTTAGTTGGCTAATGATTTCAATGCATGATGATGCATTAATTATCTGCTCTTATGTGTAATGAACAGTGGAGGCATCTTCGGGCGCTTTGGTGTTGATCCGGAAGTTCCAGGAGCTTCGATAGCGTTTCGGCGAGCAAGCAAAACGTAATCGATTAGTGTGAATGGTTTTAGAAGTCCTTGAGGGACAGAGAAACAAGATTTGGGGATTTAGGATTGGTTTGAAACACCATCCTAAGTCCAGAAGTAAGTATGGCTAGATTTGCTCAAAAATATGTGGTTGTTGCCCCTAAAATGCTTTTACATGCTCTTGATTTGAGATAGACAAATTCCTACTATTTTATGCATGATTTGTAGCATGAGATGATGCTTTGTAGAGATTTCATATGATATCATGTTGCGTTGATGAGTTTTGAGATTTTAACTTGATGCAAAGCATGAAATATGATTTTGAAATGAGATGAGAAATGCTTGAGAAATATAGCATAAAAACAGTAGGTGAGATGATGTTTTGACATAATATATTAGCATAGAAGATGAGATACTTACCGGATATAATTGATCGATCAATAGGATGAGAGTGCACTATAATCTAAAATTTTAACGTGCTCTTTGGAGTTGGGCAATGGGGGTAGTGCCATCCCAATCCAAACTTAGAATCTGATGATGAGTGATACCATCGGGGTAGGAATTGGTGAAATACCCAAGCTTTGTGGCGATGAGAGATACCACCATGAGAGGCTGGTAATGAGAGATTCCACCAGGGTAGGACTTGACCTTGAGTCAAGCTAATCCGCATATCCGAGTAAAGATGAAACGTGAAATGCGAATGTAATAAATAAAAATGTATTTTATTCACATGTACCAAATGTTGTGCATGCAATCGATTGAGCTTGAAATGTCCTTTTAAGCTGAAATTTGACAGAGAGGCATGCAATATGCCCAAATCGAGCTGTAAACCTCGGATCTCTATCGGACACAATAGACTTCGGCACACCATGTAGTCTAACAATCTCATCAATGTCCAGATCGGCCAATCTATCCAAAGTATAAGTGGTATTGACTGCCAAGAAGTGAGCACACTTCATGAAACGATCTACTATAACCCAAACTAAGTTCTTCTTCGTAGGAGTCAAAGGTAACCCCGAAACAAAATCCATGGTGATATTCTCCCACTTCCATTCCGGAATTCTCAACGGTTGCAACAAACCTGAGAGAACCTGATGTTCCGCCTTCATTCTCTGACACACCAAACAGTTACTCACGAAGTCAGCTACATCCCTCTTCAAACAAACACAAACATACTCATTCTTCAAATCACGGTATATCTTCGTACTTCCATAATGCATAACAAAAGGACTATTGTGCGCTTAAGTCAAGATCGTACGTCTCAAGTCACTGTCTTCTGGCACAACTATCCTATTTTTGAAACACAAATCCCCATCTGAACTGTAACTATAGTGTGAAGGTCTACCCTCGGCAACATCTTGCACATGAGGTGCAAAAGATGTATCTAGCAGCTGCTTCTCTCTAATCAACTGACCTAGAGTAGGTCTAACCTGAAGCTCGGCTACCAAGCCACCATCTTCGGACAAGATCAACCTAGCAAACATGGCTCTCAAGTCCACAACTACCTTTCTACTCAAAGCATAGACCATTACGTTGGCCTTACCCGGATGGTACTCAATCGTAAGACCATAGTCTTTTAGCAACTCTAACCACCTACGTTGTCTGAGATTCAAATCTCGCTTAGTCATGATATACTTCAAACTCTTGTGATCTGTGTACATTGTGCATCTCTCACTGTACAAATAATGGCTCCAAATCTTCAAAGCAAACACAACTGCAGCTAACTCTATGTCATGGGTCGGGCAGTTGCGCTCGAGAGTCTTCAACTATCTCGAGGCATAGGCCACTACTCTCTTGTCTTGCATGAGAACACAACCTAGGCTTACATAGGAAGCATCACTGTAAACTACATAGTCTTTCCCAGACTCAGGCTGAATCAAAATCGGTGCTTGGGTCAAAGCTTCTTTCAACTTCTCAAAGGCTCTTTGTCTTGCATCTGACCACTCAAACTGAACATTCTTTTGAAGTAACTGTGTCAATGGAGCGGTTAGCTTCGAGAAACCTTCTACACATCTTCTATAGTATCCAGCTTGTAATCACCTATTTTGTCCGGGGTGTTAAAACCCATTTTCTTTTCTTTTTTAATAATGGGCTTTGATTTATATATGTTGTTATGGCAAGAATTAAAAAACTCAAAAAGACAAAAAACAATATATATCTTATAAATTTTATCTTATCCTCACATATATATATATTTATATCTTATTATAATATCCTATCTTATCTATCATATTATTATTATTATGTATTACTTATACATTTTATTTATTTAGTACCATCGATATTATATTCTAATATATTATCATATTTGATATCATATTATTATTCTTATCTCATAGTATTATTATTACTTATTACTCGTATTATTATTAATACTTATTACTTATATATTTGATATCATATATTATTATATTATTATTGTTATTAATATATAGTATATTACTATTGATATCTATTATTAACTCTGAAAACAAAAAAACAGAAACATTAAATAAATAAAAGCCCAATGTTTATATATTATTTAAAGTCCAATTTACATTATTAAAGCCCAAAAAAATAATATCACATGGCCCGTTTAGGCCAAAAAATAAACTCTAATCTGCTAAAAGCCCTAATCTAATCTGATGAAATCCTAATATCCATCTTTATCTTGCAGCCGCCGCCCCGTTTCAACCGTTAGATCTGGGATAGATCTAACGGTCCAGATGATGTCTCAGAAGGAAACCCTAGCGCCGCGCAGCCTTAGCCCTTGGATCGAGATCTCATCGGACGGCTGGAATAGAAGCTCGGAAGCCTCCAGAACTTCCACGCGCCGCACGTGCGACTCCCCAGCAGCCCACGCGCGGCGATCTAACTTCCACACGCGCGCGTGCGTCACAACCGAGCCTTTTCGAATCCTTCCGACGATCCGGATCACCCCACGTCGTCCTCTGGTCCCCTCTCCTCCAACGGATCACATGCAACAGAAAACAACAAATTTCAGAGTCCGGAAATTGCAACCAAAAAATCAGAGGAAAATCAGAAACAATTTCAACAGAAATCAGAGGCACGTGAATGCAGCCAAAATTACCAGCAACAAACAGCATTTTCCAGCAATTTCATATTTCAGAAAATGCAAAAATGGTGTAATATTCCGGCTATAAAAGCCGAAGCAAAATGCAATGTAAATGGGGGATTTTCGGAGTGAAAATTTGTAATAGAGGGGGATTCGGAATTTTAGAGAGAGCATTATTAGAGGATTTTCAGAGAGTTTTTTCGGGAGGGATTTTTCAGAGAGCATGAGAGGTTTTCTTCAGAGTGAAAAATTGTAAAAAAAATCTCGAAAGCAGTACAAGCAAAGGCATTTTCAGAGGTACCCTTATTTCATTTCAGTTTCGAAGGTAAGAAATAAAAAAATTACAGATTAGGTTTCATATTTTACCTTCGCGAATCTCCTTTTCCCTCTCGCCCGTTTGCCTTCCTCAATGGCGATAAGCCCGACGATCTCCTCGGAGATCTTGCGCGGTGAGCCGACGAGACGGTAATGTGAGACGTTTTTTTGGGTTTTTTTTAGCCTCGAAAGGTCTGGTTTTGGGGGGTTTTCAGAAAACAAAAAGGGGATAAGGCTTCGTTCTTGGGTTTCGGAAAGAAAAAAAAGAAAGGTTTTTTAGGGTTCCGGTGCCGGCAACGGCGACCGGAACCCCCGCGGCGCCGGAGGAAAACATAGAAGGGAGGAGCTCTCTGAGCATTAGGGTTAATAAAATGATAAGAGGGGTTAAAAGGTTTTTTAATTTGGCTTTTATAGTGTTTTAAAGTTTTTTAAAACGGTTTAATCACGTTTTGGCCCTCTCGTGTTCCGTTAATAACGCGAGCAGGGCTTCCGCGTTTCAAAACCCCTTCCGCGGTCCCTGAACGTTTCCAAACATTTTCAATCTAGTCCCGATCTTCTTTTGGTTAAATTTTGAATGGAAAAATTGGTTTTAGGTCCTTGCTGGTTTCCGTTTCTTTTCAATTGAGTCCCCATTTTGCATTAAATTAGTTTTTTTAATGGATTTATTGTCGTTTGGATCCCTGCCAGTTTGCTTTGCATTTCATTTATTTTGCATATTTAATGTTGTTAACCGCACATTTTGGTCCCCTTAATTTATGTTTACATCGAATATATATATGTATTGCATGTTTTTGTTGTTTTAATGTCTTTCGGATATATGTTTGCATCGAATGTTATTTTTTGCCATAGTCTATATTAGTATGTGCATATTCTGTCTTCTCTTGTTCGAATATGTATATGTTTTTGTGACATGCATTTTAATGTCATTTCATGTGATTTTTAATGTTAAGTTCGCATGCTAATGAATTTTAATTATAAAACGGAGATACCTATTAATCCGCGTGTTCGGGTCGACATGCCTAGCTTATTGGATGTCCCGCGAATATTCGGATTAATTCGAATCGTCTAAAGGAAAATCCGTAAATAAAAAGGACAAGACCATAGCATCATATTTTATCTGCTTGCATCATGCATAAAGGTGACGTACGGGATCCGAACCCTAAACTAACACGGCAGTCAGTCTTATATGATGTCGGTTTAGTCTTTGGTCCGGTGTACCGTCATCCTTTTTAATTAAATGTTTAATTAAGTCGATACCACCAATTTGAAAATGCTCGTGATTAAAGCCTAATTTTCGACCAGGAACCGCTAATTAAATTCTTTTTAAATTTCGAATAATTTCCATCAATTAAAGGCAACAATTGTTTTGGTACCGATTTCCGGGCGTGATGGGGACGCTAACCCTACCCCACACGTAACCAACTCCCGAACCCTTTCAAAAGAATCTCCGGTTCTGTTTTTTACTGTGTCCGGCCTACCTTAGTGGTCGGTGGCGACTCCAAACCGAGAAAAAAAGATTTCTTTTAAAGGTTGTTTTCCCGAAACCCGAGCCAATTTTTAAATTCCCCCCTTTTTAAATCAAATCGAACATTTCTTCAAAAGTAGCGGGAACTTGATTGGTGCGGAAAAAAAACCCCGTTACAGCTTGGCGACTCCGCTGGGGACAAATTTTGTTTTTCAAAACAAAAAGAGAGTTAGGCCAAAGAAATAATT
This sequence comes from Hibiscus tridactylites, assembly GCA_958450335.1. Taxonomy (NCBI): domain Eukaryota; kingdom Viridiplantae; phylum Streptophyta; class Magnoliopsida; order Malvales; family Malvaceae; genus Hibiscus; species Hibiscus tridactylites. The sequence continues at coordinate 17,517,222 of OY288278.1, read as the reverse complement.
GTTGCTTTTAATGATGGAAATTATTGGAATTCAATTTGACTTTAACGAGATGGTTCTTCTTTGAAAATAAGACTTTAAGTACACGAGCTTTGATAATTGGTGGTCTTGAATTAATTCTTCATTTAATTTCAAAGGAATCACCGACATGTGTTGCATCACGCATTAGGCTCTATACCTGAGCTTCGTCCCTTAAGTGGGAGTGAAACGCCCATACCCACGTGAGTCTCCCTCCACGGGTCAGTAATTCACTTCCGGAATCCATGCCTTTGACATGTGAGCAGCCCTCCACGTCATTAGGTTGTGCTTTCCCTCGAACCGAAACCAATTCGCAAGCTTGTAATGGGCCAGAATTAGGGTTCTTGTTACCTTAGTAGGTAATAAGATAGGTTCGGGTACCCTTGTTAGAACCGAACCACATAAGTGAGAATTTAAGAAGCCTACCCCGGTTAGAGCCATGCGGACAACCGTAGAATTAGAATTCATGCTATTAGGTCTTGTTTTGTTAACCTGTTTTGGTGTTTTCTATCGATTGGTTTTATTCAATATTCATTATTGGTGTTACTAACCCAGTTGCCTTTTTGTCTTATTTTGATTATTTTTGCATACTCATCGCATTTTAATACGAAGTGTTGATTCGAGAACAATCTAAGTTGAAAACTTTCACAATGGGAGAAAGAATCCATAGCAACGGAGTTTTCGAGACCCTAATTTGAAGGAAAGGGACGAGGAAAAAAGGATAGAAAAAAATCGTACCTTGCGTATCTATTTTCTTACCTCGTTGTAACGAGATTTGATCTCCGTTATGGAAAGTTGTTTAATGAGGATGTTCGTCGAATCAATGTTTCCTTGCATTCGATTGTGTTTAATTTTTTGCCTTCAATCATTTGTTTCAGTTATGCATACACATTTCATGCATTACACCATTAAGTCTTGGAATTAATTGTTCGAGGTCATGTCAGCATTCGTGACTACCGAAGATTTCGAACCCACACTTTACTCGCCATCAAAGGAGGCAAATGGAAGAAAGTTTTGCTAAGTTAGAAGCTGACTTGAGAAGGGTCCAAATGGGGGCATATGATGGCCATGGATCATTTTGTGAGTACCACCAGACTGCGGGGCATGAAATTCAGAGTTGCTTAGAATTTAAGCAATTGGTCCAGAAATTGATGGACAATCGGGAGGTTGAGTCCCTCGAAGGAGTTTGAAGGGTGGAATGGATGGTCAGCTCAGCAGTATTTAAGAGTTTTAATGCATCCAAGTTTGTTTTCTTTCATTTCATTGCATTCTAGTTTTTTCCCTGAAGTGATGTGTGGAATCCAGTTTGCTACCCTTTGCCCGAAGGTAGCAAAGATCTTTTTGTAAGGGCCTCAGACTGCACTTTTTTAGTTTCAATGAAAGGATGCCTTATGTTTCAATTGCCTTTTCATTTTGTGTATATATTTGCCTATTGAGTCCCCGTATATCAATTGCACAAGGGACATTGACCTTGACCCCAAGGGTTGACTTCGAGCCGCCTTTGTCTAGTGGAAATCGAAAGCTTTGAAGATGATGAATATGTGGCTTACACTCCAAGTTAATTTGGTCACCTAATCATACACACATAGAATTATGACCTTCGGAGGAATAACCGGAAAAATTTCCGTGCTAAAAAAAATTCGAGAATACTAAGCCTAACAATGTTCGAAGCCTGGTAATAGGCATTTTCAGATACAAATGTGGAATTTGTGGGGCACTCCGCTGTAGCAAAAGACCAATAAGGTTGCTATGCACCATCCACTTTAGCTACATGAGTGATGGTAAAATCGTGACAATGCCGAGTAACTCGGGGTATCGTTGTATGCTCCATCTTTATTCTCGAGCCAAAGGAATGTGATGAGTTGACTTCCCCACAATCATAAAGAATTGATAAAGGCGAAGCCTGTTGAAGATAAATCTAATTTTTGGGCACTCCGCTGTAGCAAAAGACCAATAAGGTTGCTATGCACCATCCACTTTAGCTACATGAGTGATGGTAAAATCGTGACAATGCCGAGTAACTCGGGGTATCGTTGTATGCTCCATCTTTATTCTCGGGCCAAAGGAATGTGACGAGTTGACTTCCCCACAATTATAAAGAACTGATAAAGGCGAAGCCTATTGAAAATAAATCTAATTGATTAAAAAGCCGAAATAATTTGGATAGTATGTCATATTTTCAGACATCAGCTCAGCTTTCGAGGTCTCCTAGACACATGATGCTTGAGGCAATAATTGGTAAGCCATAGTAATGTCGTTCGTGCACTTGATATTCAGGGTATTTGATCTAGCTTGATATATCCATGATTTGAAAAGAAAGTCTAGTTTTCAAAAACGCATCTCGTGTTGAAATTAGAAGATGCAGTCTAAATCTTTTTGTGAACACAAATTAATCTCCCTTTGCTTCAGGGATAAAGTTTAGAATGCAATGACATGAATACAAATGGCAGTTTGTCAGTTACTACAGTTCAAGGGCTTGGAGCAATTTTTTGTCAAAATAATTTGATTGCTTCAAAGGATGAGAATGGACCTTAATGAACTTAAGAGAAAAAGTTCAGGGACTTGGGGGGCATGTGTTCCCCCCATTATTGAAAAGAGATGAAGTCGTCATTAAAAGATTGAGATTTGGCAAGGAGAAAGCCAAGTTAGATTAAGAAGAAGAAGGAGAAGGTCAAGGTGGACCAATCCAAAGAGTGAAAGTGTCCGAGCGCTTCAGAAAATGAACTTAGGAGAAAAAGTTCAGGGACTTGGGGGCATGTTCTCCCCCTATTGTTGAGAAAAGAAAAGAGGTCGTCAAGTAGAGTGAAGACGAAGAGAATAATTTAACACCCCGTTTGAGTAGGGGGCAACGCTTTAAGAACGGGCACTACGAGGAGTGTTATGTCGTTTCTGACCAGTGGAAGTCAGCAGCCGTCTTTTGAGAAGAGACCGAGATTTGGCAAAGATAAGAAAGCCAAAAGAGATTGAGAAGAAGAAGAGACAAGAAGAAGGTCGAGGTTGACCAACTCGGAGAGTAGAAGCATCCGAGCATTTTGATGTCGTAATTCATGCATCACTTGTAGTTAGGCATCCATAGGATTAGGGGCATGCTAACTTACATCAGCATATCATTTTTACCTATTTTTGACAGATATTTCAAAGCTTTTCTCATAAAAGGAAGCTCGCCTATCCGTTCAGGCTCGCGAAGAATGGAATATCAAAGCTTTTCTCATAAAAGGAAGCTCGCCTATCCGTTCAGGCTCGTGAAGAATGGAACATCAAAGCTTTTCTCATAAAAGGAAGCTCGCCTATCCGTTCAGGCTCGTGAAGAATGGAATATCAAAGCTTTTCTCATACAAGGAAGCTCGCCTATCCGTTCAGGCTCGTGAAGAATGGAATATCAAAGCTTTTCTCATACAAGGAAGCTCGCCTATCCGTTCAGGCTCATGAAGAATGGAATATCAAAGCTTTTCTCATACAAGGAAGCTCGCATATCCGTTCAGGCTCGTGAAGAATGGAATATCAAAGCTTTTCTCATACAAGGAAGCTCGCCTATCCGTTCAGGCTCGTGAAGAATGGAATATCAAAGCTTTTCTCATACAAGGAAGCTCGCCTATCCGTTCAGGCTCGTGGAGAATGGAATATCAAAGCTTTTCTCATAAAAGGAAGCTCGCCTATCCGTTCAGGCTCGTGGAGAATGAAATATCAAAGCTTTTCTCATAAAAGGAAGCTCGCCTATCCGTTCAGGCTCGTGGAGAATGGAACATCAAAGCTTTTCTCATACAAGGAAGCTCGCCTATCCGTTCAGGCTCATGAAGAATGGAATATCAAAGCTTTTCTCATACAAGGAAGATCGCCTATCCGTTCAGGCTCGTGAAGAATGGAATATCAAAGCTTTTCTCATACAAGGAAGCTCGCCTATCCGTTCAGGCTCGTGAAGAATGGAATATCAAAGCTTTTCTCATACAAGGAAGCTCGCATATCCGTTCAGGCTCGTGGAGAATGGAATATCAAAGCTTTTCTCATACAAGGAAGCTCGCATATCCGTTCAGGCTCGAGAAGAATGGAATATCAAAGCTTTTCTCATACAAGGAAGCTCGCCTATCCGTTCAGGCTCGTGAAGAATGGAATATCAAAGCTTTTCTCATACAAGGAAGCTCGCCTATCCGTTCAGGCTCGTGAAGAATGGAATATCAAAGCTTTTCTCATACAAGGAAGCTCGCCTATCCGTTCAGGCTCGTGAAGAATGGAATATCAAAGCTTTTCTCATACAAGGAAGCTCGCCTATCCGTTCAGGCTCGTGAAGAATGGAAGATCAAAGCTTTTCTCATACAAGGAAGCTCGCCTATCTGATCAGGCTCTTGAAGAATGAAACCAGCCTATCTATTCAGGCTCTTGGAGAATAGAACCCGCCTATCCGTTCGGGCACTCAGAGAATGGAGCTTTTGATAATTGTCTATGTGTTCGGACCTCGAAGGGTTGAAGAATGTTGAAATGAGAGAGACAACTTCATGCCTCCGCGACAGTTGTATTTTCCCGTACCGGCTTCCGGACCGCCAGAAGTTCAAGTACATGGTGACTCGGAATCCAAACAGGGAAGTCGGACAAAATTGGTGTTTATGGCCTTTGCTTTATCCTTGTTTCACAAGTATAAGCAAAGGGGGGCAGCTGTAATCACCTATTTTGTCCGGGGTGTTAAAACCCATTTTCTTTTCTTTTTTAATAATGGGCTTTGATTTATATATGTTGTTATGGCAAGAATTAAAAAACTCAAAAAGACAAAAAACAATATATATCTTATAAATTTTATCTTATCCTCACATATATATATATATATATATATATATATATATATATATATTTATATCTTATTATAATATCCTATCTTATCTATCATATTATTATTATTATGTATTACTTATACATTTTATTTATTTAGTACCATCGATATTATATTCTAATATATTATCATATTTGATATCATATTATTATTCTTATCTCATAGTATTATTATTACTTATTACTCGTATTATTATTAATACTTATTACTTATATATTTGATATCATATATTATTATATTATTATTGTTATTAATATATAGTATATTACTATTGATATCTATTATTAACTCTGAAAACAAAAAAACAGAAACATTAAATAAATAGAAGCCCAATGTTTATATATTATTTAAAGTCCAATTTACATTATTAAAGCCCAAAAAAAATAATATCACATGGCCCGTTTAGGCCCAAAAATAAACCCTAATCTACTAAAAGCCCTAATCTAATCTGATGAAACCCTAATATCCATCTTTATCTTGCAGCCGCCGCCCCGTTTCAACCGTTAGATCTGGGATAGATCTAACGGTCCAGATGATGTCTCAGAAGGAAACCCTAGCGCCGCGCAGCCTTAGCCCTTGGATCGAGATCTCATCGGACGGCTGGGATAGAAGCTCGGAAGCCTCCAGAACTTCCACGCGCCGCACGCGCGACTCCCCAGCAGCCCACGCGCGGCGATCTGACTCCCACCCGCGCGCGTGCGTCACAACCGAGCCTTTTCGAATCCTTCCGACGATCCGGATCACCCCACGTCGTCCTCTGGTCCCCTCTCCTCCAACGGATCACATGCAACAGAAAACAACAAATTTCAGAGTCCAGAAATTGCAACCAAAAAATCAGAGGAAAATCAGAAACAATTTCAACAGAAATCAGAGGCACGTGAATGCAGCCAAAATTACCAGCAACAAACAGCATTTTCCAGCAATTTCATATTTCAGAAAATGCAAAAATGGTGTAATATTCCGGCTATAAAAGCCGAAGCAAAATGCAATGTAAAGGGGGGATTTTCGGAGAGAAAATTTGTAATAGAGGGGGATTCGGAATTTTAGAGAGAGCATTATTAGAGGATTTTCAGAGAGTTTTTTCGGGAGGGATTTTTCAGAGAGCATGAGAGGTTTTCTTCAGAGTGAAAAATTGTAAAAAAAAATCTCGAAAGCAATACAAGCAAAGGCAGTTTCAGAGGTACCCTTATTTCATTTCAGTTCCGAAGGTAAGAAATAAAAAAATTACAGATTAGGTTTCATATTTTACCTTCGCGAATCTCCTTTTCCCTCTCGCCCGTTTGCCTTCCTCAATGGCAATAAGCCCGGCGATCTCCTCGGAGATCTTGCACGGTGAGTCGACGAGACGGTAATGTGAGACGTTTTTTTGGGTTTTTTTTAGCCTCGAAAGGTCTGGTTTTGGGGGGTTTTCAGAAAACAAAAAGGGGATAAGGCTTCGTTCTTGGGTTTCGGAAAGAAAAAAAAAGAAAGGTTTTTTAGGGTTCCGGCGCCGGCAACGGCGACCGGAACCCTCGCGGCGCCGGAGGAAAACATAGAAGGGAGGAGCTCTCTGAGCATTAGGGTTAATAAAATGATAAGAGGGGTTAAAAGGTTTTTTAATTTGGCTTTTATAGTGTTTTAAAGTTTTTTAAAACGGTTTAATCACGTTTTGGCCCTCCCGTGTTCCGTTAATAACGCGAGCAGGGCTTCCGCGTTTCAAAACCCCTTCCGCGGTCCCTACACGTTTCCAAACATTTTCAATCTAGTCCCGATCTTCTTTTGGTTAAATTTTGAATGGGAAAATTGGTTTTAGGTCCTTGCTGGTTTCCGTTTCTTTTCAATTGAGTCCCCATTTTGCATTAAATTAGTTTTTTTAATGGATTTATTGTCGTTTGGATCCCTGCCAGTTTGCTTTGCATTTCATTTATTTTGCATATTTAATGTTGTTAACCGTGCATTTTGGTCCCCTTAATTTATGTTTACATCGAATATATATATGTATTGCATGTTTTTGTTGTTTTAATGTCTTTCGGATATATGTTTGCATCGAATGTTATTTTTTGCCATAGTCTATATTAGTATGTGCATATTCTGTCTTCTCTTGTTCGAATATGTATATGTTTTTGTGACATGCATTTTAATGTCATTTCATGTGATTTTTAATGTTAAGTTCGCATGCTAATGAATTTTAATTATAAAACGGAGATACCTATTAATCCGCGTGTTCGGGTCGACATGCCTAGCTTATTGGATGTCCCGCGAATATTCGGATTAATTCGAATCGTCTAAAGGTAAATCCGTAAATAAAAAGGACAAGACCATAGCATCATATTTTATCTGCTTGCATCATGCATAAAGGTGACGTACGGGATCCGAACCCTAAACTAACACGGCAGTCAGTCTTATATGATGTCGGTTTAGTCTTTGGTCCGGTGTACCGTCATCCTTTTTAATTAAATGTTTAATTAAGTCGATACCACCAATTTGAAAAAGCTCGTGATTAAATCCTAATTTTCGACCAGGAACCGCTAATTAAATTCTTTTTAAATTTCGAATAATTTCCATCAATTAAAGGCAACAATTGTTTTGGTACCGATTTCCGGGCGTGATGGGGACGCTAACCCTACCCCACACGTAACCAACTCCCGAACCCTTTCAAAAGAATCTCTGGTTTTGTTTTTTACGGTGTCCGTCCTACCTTAGTGGCCGGTGGCGACTCCAAACCGAGAAAAAAAGATTTCTTTTAAATGTTGTTTTCCCGAAACCCGAGCCAATTTTTAAATTCCCCCCCTTTTAAATCAAATCGAACATTTCTTCAAAAGTAGCGGGAACTTGATTGGTGCGGAAAAAAAACCCCGTTACACAGCTAAGCCTAGAAAGCTACGTACATCTGTTACTGACTTCGGTTGCTTCTATTCAACAATGGCCTCTATTTTCCTCGGATCAACTCTAATCCCATCGGCTGACACTACATGCCCTAGGAAGACTACTTCTTGTATCCATAACTCACACTTGCTCAACTTCGCATACAATTGATTATCTAACAAAGTCTTCAAAACTAGTCTCAAGTGTCCATCATGGTCTTCTTTGGTTTGCGAATACACCAAGATATTATCTATAAAATCAACTACAAACTGATCTAGGTACTGATGTAAGATCTTATTCATCATATCCATGGAAGCAGCTGGTGCGTTAGTCAACCCAAAAGGCATGACTAAAAACTCATAGTGACCATATCTAGTCCTAAAGGTCGTCTTTGGTACATCAACCTCTCTTACCTTTAGCTGGTAGTAGCCTGATCTCAAGTCAATCTTCAAAAAGACTGATGCCCTACTCAACTGATCAAACAAATCATCAATTCTAGGCAATGAATACTTGTTCTTTACTGTTAACTAATTCAACTGTCTGTAGTCTATACATATTCTCATGCTTCCATCTTTCTTCTTCACAAACAAAACCGGTGCACCCCAAGGTGAGGAACTAGGTCGAATGAAGCCTATATCTGTCAACTCTTGCAACTGAGTCGTCAACTCTTTCAGTTCTTTCGGTGCCATGCGATACGGAGCAATCGAAACCGGAGCTGAACCAGAAAAAGTCTCAATACTAAACTCTACCTCTCTATCCGGTGGTAAACATGTCAACTCTTCGAGAAACACACTAGGAAAGTCACACACTGTCCGTATGTCTTGAGGTCTGTGACCCCCTTAACCCGGCCTAGACGGTTAACCCGAATTAAGAAAGTCACACGGGGAAAACCAAAGTCAACCCGAAAGTCAACCTTGATTAACGACCCTTTTTTTCTTTTTAATCTTGTCTAGATGCACATTAGCCCTAATTGTGATCACACAAACATCATACTCAAAGATCACAAACATCAGAGATCAAACAGGGACCCAATTGAACAAATTACAACTTTAGGGACCAAATTGTAATTTCTGAAAACTTAAAGGACTTAACCAGATTTTGAGTTACCAACTTAAAATTAATCACGTTTCATGCTTCTCTGCCAAAATTCAGCTCAAACGGACATTCCAAACTCATACAATTGCACAAACAAGATTCAGGACCAAAATGCAAACAATTCAAAGCATTTAACTGCCAATGCCAGCCCCCAACGGTCACCCGTTCCGAAACTGGCAGAGCCCGTTCCGAAACGCGGGGCCGTTCCGCAACGCGTACCGAAACAGGTGACTGGCAGAATGCTTTCCGTTTCGAAACAGTGTCTACCGTTTCGGACGCCTGGGCTAATTCAGGGCATCCGTTCCGAAACGGTAGTCCCTGTTCCGAAACGCCCTGCACATAATGCAGAAAAAGACATGCTTAAACACGCAATTGACCATTCGAACATACTCCAAAAGCCACCAAACTTTACCAACATGCAATTCAACATATAAGAGACATACTTGCATCAACAAATCAACAATATATCAACATATACGAAAAGCCCCAATTCTATAGGCATGCTTCCTACACAAGCAACCATTCAAGCACAACTTCCAAATCAATCTCATAGAAGCCAAATACATGTTCCAACAACATCAACAACATATAACCATTCTTGTCCGAACATATACGAACACATAAACATCAACCCAAGAGATTCTACCCCCATTGCCTTTATTAACTATAGCTATTCACCGAGACATACATCTCAAATGGAGTCCTCCTTGAATCCCTTGCTTCTCGCTGTCCAAACTTCAAGAATCTGCATTGATGGACAAAAAGGAGAGTAAGCACATAATGCTTAGTGAGGAAAGCTCAAAACCAAAACACCATCAATGCAGCGGGTCATAAAATCACTTTTAAAACAAACCCGATTTGATAACCAAGCAAAGTTTGAAAACCCTTTTTCAACATCATGCTTAAAACCATGCATTGCACATTCATGAAAGCCAACCCTTAGCATAGCAAGCTAAGAAAACCTTTTCAAAGCACAACTTGCAAAATCATCCATTTAACCATTCCATGCATAAACACCATATGCAAAGTTAAATTCAAAACCTTGGAAAACACTTCCATTCACATCATACCTTTCCCATGCTTGAATGTCATACCAAGCAAGAACCATTTAAAAACCATTTATCCAATCAATCCAACACATGCATTAAACAAAGGCAACATATGAACCACAACATCATCATCACATGCCTTTTAAAACAAGTCTTAACAAGACTCCAATGCATTAAAGAGGTTTCATGCCCACATGCATCATTTACCAAATGATAATCAACACTTGTTCAACTTAACAAGTAAACATGCATTCACAAGCATTAACCACTTTTCATGCAACCATGCATCTTTTCAAGCATCTCATGCTTCTTTATAATCAAGAACATTACATTGGCTTCCAAGTGATCAACCACATCCACTTTTCAACTCAAGACCCGATCGGATACGCGGATCACAAGCGTTGTCCCCCACGCTTCATACACACTACCAATCCAAGGTCTCCAAATGGACTTTTAAACACCATTTGACCTCACCATCCTAAGGTTCCCATGTATGGACTTTTAAACACCATACAACCTTAGCTTTTCCCGAGGTTCCCATGTATGGACTTTTAAACACCATACAACCTCAACTTTTCCCGAGGTTCCCATGTATGGACTTTCAAACACCATACAACCTCAACTTTTCCCAAGGTTCCCATGTATGGACTTTTAAACACCATACAACCTTGACATGCACAAGGTTCCCATGTATGGACTTTCAAACACCATACAACCTTTGCATCACCGATTGGTAGTTGTATAACATCACTAACGAGATCCGGGACACCCTATACAAGATCCACACATGGACTTTACACCACCATTGTGATCTTAACAAGCACAAGGTTCCCATATATGGACTTTTAACCACCATATAACCTTTGCTTAACCAAGGTCCTCTAATGGGCATTCCACCTCCATTATGACCTTAACCATATCGTTAGGATACTTCAAGGGAGTTTACCGGTTCACACTTAACCACTCCACCTCCAAGGCGACTTTATTCACGGTGCACCCAATCCTATAGCCGGCTAACTATATCCGATCAAAGAAACCAAGAACCACTTACATCACTTGCCAATATAACCATCTTACCACATTAGTCCAATGATTCACATGCATATTCATAATGCAAAAACCATCATTTACCATCATCAATCCACTGTTTTAAAGCATTACAAAAAGCCATTAAACATCATGCAACACCATGCATCAAAACCACAATTTCCATGTACAAAACCAAGGATCTCTTACCTTGAGCATCCTTCACATATGGCTTTCAAACCAGCATTAAACCATGCTAAAAAATATGCTTTCAAAACAGAATATAAACCATGCAAAACACATGCATTTCAATCATCAACCACAATTGCTTTTAAAGCCAAATCACAACACAATTCAAGAGCGAAAATCCATTTACTTACTCTTGAGCTTAGCAAAGTTTTTTAGACTTAAACTAAGCTCCCAAAACCTTCAAACCTTGGTTTTAAAGCTGAAAACCCAACTTCACTCACCGATACACAAAACAAGGCTAACCAACAAGCCTTCCAAGCATCCGAAACCTTCCGCAACACCTCCAAAGCTCATGGATCAATCTCCCCTATTTCAAGCACACAAAAACAGAGCATTAATGCATCTTTATGCATTAAAAACACCAGCAACACAACACAACTCGCTGCTCATCACAAATCCAACATTTCGGCTACCAAACACAACCGAAATCACCTCCAAACACTTCCAAAACTTAACCCAGCCAAGATCCATCACTTCTAACCATTTTTAAACATCAATTAACATCCAAAATGATCACAAACACGTCCTTATACCTCCAGGTATAACAGATCATCAAAAACACTCCAAAACAACCAAAAACTAAAGCAAAACTTAGGAAATTCAACCTATCCGGGATTGCATTAATTAAACCTCAACTTCTAATCAATTTAGCATTCATTTAACATCAAAAACATACCTCAAAACCCTGCTTAAACAGATCATACGGAAATTTCACCAAAAATCACCAAATCTTGCATTTTAAGCCAAAATCAAGATTTCAATTGAAAAGCCTTTAACAAATCACAAATCAAGGATTGAGAACTTAGGAATTTCAGTAAAGAACTGATAGTTTAGAGGAGAAGGACGTTCTTACCTCCAAACTTGAATTTCTCCTTTTTAGAACCAAAAAGCTTGATGAAACAACTTGCAAATGGTGAGGTTTTGTTGTAGAGATGATTAGGAATCCAAAGAGAATTGAAAATGAAGATTTGAGTGACAAAATCAGAGGAGAAAATCTGGAGAGATGTGTTTGGGTTGAGAGAAAATGAGAGAAAAGGAGAATTGGAAGAAAATGGAAAGTTAGTTATAAAATAGTCAAAATGACTTTCCCTCCTCTTTCATATGTTTTAAAAATCAGAATAAAACCTTAAAATATCTTAGAAAAATCTGGAGAAACTCTTTTTGGAATAATAGCACCTTAAAGATTCAAAGTTTCAATCCTTTATAAAACAGTCACGCAACTTTCAAAAATTACATTTTGGTCACTAGCAAAAATGTCAACCTTCCAAACCTCATTTTCCAAAATTGATTTCACAGTTCACTTATATATATTAAAAGATGATTTTAGAACATTTTTCCATATTTTTAATGCAACCCGAACTAGGCTTTCCGAATTTCTCCTTTATATATTCGATCAGCACTTTGACCGAACCGGTCAACGCCCAGGACTTCTGAGCCCAAAACCGGGGCGTTACAACTCTCCCCCCCTTAGGAAATTTCGTCCTCGAAATTTCAACTGGCGAAAAGGGAACCACAACCTTCTCAAACCAACACACAAGGCAACACAACAGCCTCAACCACCACTGAATACTTTTCACACACAAACTCCACCAAACTCAACACCACCACACGCTGTTCGCAAAATCCAGAACACACAACGATAGCCACAACTTAACCTTTCACATACCCGGACTGTACACAGCCCCAACATCAACCTGAAGAACTTCAACTTTTACAGCACACATCACTGTAACACACAACCCCCAAGACTTGTTTACCCTGTGACACCAACCAAACCAATTCAACCACTATGCAAACTTCTCTGCTTCTAAAACTCTTGCAAACTCCTAAACCTCTTCCAAGAATTTTCCCAACAAGCAAAAATTCTTAAGCATCAACTGCTTACCCAAACTCCTCAACGAATGCTAACAATCCTTCACATCCACCACTATCATTACCATAACAACTCACAAGGACTACTCACCCAGATTCCAAAATTTACATCACAACCCCAACTCAACTCTGCCAACCGTATCACACACCACCAGCTGACTACAAAAGAAATTCACATACTCACAACCAACCAACCACTTCTCACAAGAATCCTTTCAAACAACAATGACCTTCGATCTTTCATTGCCTATCCACCGCAAGCTTTGACCACAACACCTTCCTTACTAGAACATCGCCCAGCTTAAACATACAAATCATCTTCTCAACTCCTCAAGGGTTGCTAAGAACCAACACTTACAGACACAACCCTTCCACAACAACCTAAATGCTAAGCTGCTTCAGCACTTGGAAACACAACCACTAAACTGCAACATCCTTTAGCACCAAGAAACTACCCCTTCCACTTAGCCATTCAAACCACTTGACCGATTCTAACCTCAACCGGTACTCTCCACCACCAAACCACTAAACTCCTTAAGCAACAACACTATCCTTCTACCAACAGGCTATACTACTCTCACTATCTCCAGCACTAGCTTAATATTCTCCATTGCTTCTAACTCTCACCCAGCACCAAAACAACCTCTAAAAACCCATCATCCAACCTAACCCAACCACCACACTAACAGATTCGATTAGTTATTAGCGAGTGTGAACATCGTATGCATGATCACCTACATGCCCTATCAATGCCTGATGTACATGTATGCAAAACCTCTAATGTCATGCCACATGTATGCATGGACCAACACATATATAATATAGCATATAACAATGATTTTAACTGTGCATGAATGCCAGTTCACACCCTCCAATAACATCCTCAAAATCCGTCTAAAAACAACCTCCTACCTCACTTCTAACTTATCTAACTCCATCATTCCAACAACCATTAACCACAAGATACTCACTAAAACCTTCTTCACACCAAAGATATTTCCAAACTACAACTATTACCCCAAACATGCTAGCAACAAGACTAAACTTACCACGCAAGGAAAAACCAACAGAAACCAAACCAGGGTAACTAGAGCAAAGATTACTTAACAAGGTTACCTGAAAACACAACACCACCCTGAAGATTCATCAGACGAGCTCTCTTCCTCGCGGAACCATCATCTTCCTGCCACACCGCTGCAGCACCAGCTAACACACTAGGGTCACCACCGACCTCTTGCGGTAAGGAACCTTGGCTGTTCCGAGCCAACATCAAACAATCACGTCTCATATGTCCAGCAGACCCACATTTCCAGCAATTCTCATTTCCCAAACTCTTCACAACCTTCTGCTCTTTATGCCACCTCTGAACCTTGCCTCGGCCGTGCCCACGACCTTTCAAAGACCCTTTGGCTATCACCAAAGCTGACTTCACCCCAAGAGGACAATCACGCTTCACATGCACTTTAGAACCACAGTTCCAACAAGCACCCGCGCCCCAACAACCTCCAACATGGCGCCTTTCACAACGGTCACATACCGGTGGCTGAGCTTCCACTCCCTGCTCAAGCAACACTTGCTCCACAACAGCACTACCTTCACCTTGCTCAACCCTTGGAAACTTCTCTCCAAGATACCTTTCATAAAAGGCAGATACAAAGAAATCCCAGTCAATATCATGGATATGTGACGCCACCGCCACAGATGTCCACCAGACACATGCGTCCTCCAACATCAAAGAAACAACGCTCCCCAGCTTACAGGCATAATCACAGCCTTCCTGATCCAAAATCAGAATCACATCGGCCAACCAGGCCTCAAATGTCTCAGGTGTTGAACCATGATACTCCACAGCACCCAGATCCAACAAACGCTGCTTCGGCAAACCCACACATCCCACAGCCAGCACATCCACTGACTTTACCTTCGCTACAACCCGAGATGCTCCCAACACCTCTTGAGCAACTGGTGATGAACTCTTCATCACAGAACCAGCTTCTTCCTCCTATCTTACCACCTCAACTCCAGGCACAGAAGACTGAGACAAAACACCTCTACAGAAGGGTGAATTCCATGCCTTAACAACCTGCCCTAAGGCAGCAACCATCTCACCCAACTGCCATTCCATCATCAACTTCGCCATACTACTAACAACAACAAACATTCACAACAAACAAACAAACAAGTTAGACCAGCTTTAAGCAAGGATTCAAACTCCAACTCCAAAATAACACAATAACTATATTAATAAGGCAATGGGTATCCCGAATCCTCCCCTTTTACATGACATAACAGTCAACACAAACATGGATATCACAACATCAAGCATATCAAACAACATACTTTGATCATGCTTACACCAATCAGCATCCACTTGCAACAGCATACTAGCAACATAACATACTCATTACACTTTCATCAAGCATAACACCAGCTCACAGCATCAGCACAAATCCACACAAGCTCAACCAAGATTCACAACCATAAAACATGCTCGAAAACATCAGCAACTTGCTCAGAAACACGTGTTTCAACCAACTTTCAACCACACAACAAGGTAAACATCAAACACACATCACAACAACTTACCGTTTTCCCCAAGCATTCGCAACTCAGCTCTGATACCACCAAATGTAACCCCCTTAACCCGGCCTAGACGGTTAACCCGAATTAAGAAAGTCACACGGGGAAAACCAAAGTCAACCCGAAAGTCAACCTTGATTAACGACCCTTTTTTTCTTCTTTTTAATCTTGTCTAGATGCACATTAGCCCTAATTGTGATCACACAAACATCATACTCAAAGATCACAAACATCAGAGATCAAACAGGGACCCAATTGAACAAATTACAACTTTAGGGACCAAATTGTAATTTCTGAAAACTTAAAGGACTTAACCAGATTTTAAGTTACCAACTTAAAATTAATCACGTTTCATGCTTCTCTGCCAAAATTCAGCTCAAACGGACATTCCAAACTCATACAATTGCACAAACAAGATTCAGGACCAAAATGCAAACAATTCAAAACATTTAACTGCCAATGTCAGCCCCCAACGGTCACCCGTTCCGAAACTGGCAGAGCCCGTTTCGAAACGCGGGGCCGTTCCGCAACGCGTACCGAAACAGGTGACTGGCAGAATGCTTTCCGTTTCGAAACAGTGTCTACCGTTTCGGACGCCTGGGCTGATTCAGGGCATCCGTTCCGAAACGGTAGTCCCTGTTCCGAAACGCCCTGCACATAATGCAGAAAAAGACATGCTTAAACACGCAATTGACCATTCGAACATACTCCAAAAGCCACCAAACTTTACCAACATGCAATTCAACATATAAGAGACATACTTGCATCAACAAATCAACAATATATCAACATATACGAAAAGCCCCAATTCTATAGGCATGCTTCCTACACAAGCAACCATTCAAGCACAACTTCCAAATCAATCTCATAGAAGCCAAA
The DNA here is from genome assembly GCA_958450335.1 of Hibiscus tridactylites. Taxonomy (NCBI): domain Eukaryota; kingdom Viridiplantae; phylum Streptophyta; class Magnoliopsida; order Malvales; family Malvaceae; genus Hibiscus; species Hibiscus tridactylites. The sequence continues at coordinate 17,500,794 of OY288278.1, read as the reverse complement.
TACATGTTCCAACAACATCAACAACATATAACCATTCTTGTCCGAACATATACGAACACATAAACATCAACCCAAGAGATTCTACCCCCATTGCCTTTATTAACTATAGCTATTCACCGAGACATACATCTCAAATGGAGTCCTCCTTGAATCCCTTGCTTCTCGCTGTCCAAACTTCAAGAATCTGCATTGATGGACAAAAAGGAGAGTAAGCACATAATGCTTAGTGAGGAAAGCTCAAAACCAAAACACCATCAATGCAGCGGGTCATAAAATCACTTTTAAAACAAACCCGATTTGATAACCAAGCAAAGTTTGAAAACCCTTTTTCAACATCATGCTTAAAACCATGCATTGCACATTCATGAAAGCCAACCCTTAGCATAGCAAGCTAAGAAAACCTTTTCAAAGCACAACTTGCAAAATCATCCATTTAACCATTCCATGCATAAACACCATATGCAAAGTTAAATTCAAAACCTTGGAAAACACTTCCATTCACATCATACCTTTCCCATGCTTGAATGTCATACCAAGCAAGAACCATTTAAAAACCATTTATCCAATCAATCCAACACATGCATTAAACAAAGGCAACATATGAACCACAACATCATCATCACATGCCTTTTAAAACAAGTCTTAACAAGACTCCAATGCATTAAAGAGGTTTCATGCCCACATGCATCATTTACCAAATGATAATCAACACTTGTTCAACTTAACAAGTAAACATGCATTCACAAGCATTAACCACTTTTCATGCAACCATGCATCTTTTCAAGCATCTCATGCTTCTTTATAATCAAGAACATTACATTGGCTTCCAAGTGATCAACCACATCCACTTTTCAACTCAAGACCCGATCGGATACGCGGATCACAAGCGTTGTCCCCCACGCTTCATACACACTACCAATCCAAGGTCTCCAAATGGACTTTTAAACACCATTTGACCTCACCATCCTAAGGTTCCCATGTATGGACTTTTAAACACCATACAACCTTAGCTTTTCCCGAGGTTCCCATGTATGGACTTTTAAACACCATACAACCTCAACTTTTCCCGAGGTTCCCATGTATGGACTTTCAAACACCATACAACCTCAACTTTTCCCAAGGTTCCCATGTATGGACTTTTAAACACCATACAACCTTGACATGCACAAGGTTCCCATGTATGGACTTTCAAACACCATACAACCTTTGCATCACCGATTGGTAGTTGTATAACATCACTAACGAGATCCGGGACACCCTATACAAGATCCACACATGGACTTTACACCACCATTGTGATCTTAACAAGCACAAGGTTCCCATATATGGACTTTTAACCACCATATAACCTTTGCTTCACCAAGGTCCTCTAATGGGCATTCCACCTCCATTATGACCTTAACCATCTCGTTAGGATACTTCAAGGGAGTTTACCGGTTCACACTTAACCACTCCACCTCCAAGGCGACTTTATTCACAGTGCACCCAATCCTATAGCCGGCTAACTATATCCGATCAAAGAAACCAAGAACCACTTACATCACTTGCCAATATAACCATCTTACCACATTAGTCCAATGATTCACATGCATATTCATAATGCAAAAACCATCATTTACCATCATCAATCCACTGTTTTAAAGCATTACACAAAGCCATTAAACATCATGCAACACCATGCATCAAAACCACAATTTCCATGTACAAAACCAAGGATCTCTTACCTTGAGCATCCTTCACATATGGCTTTCAAACCAGCATTAAACCATGCTAAAAAATATGCTTTCAAAACAGAATATAAACCATGCAAAACACATGCATTTCAATCATCAACCACAATTGCTTTTAAAGCCAAATCACAACACAATTCAAGAGCGAAAATCCATTTACTTACTCTTGAGCTTAGCAAAGTTTTTTAGACTTAAACTAAGCTCCCAAAACCTTCAAACCTTGGTTTTAAAGCTGAAAACCCAACTTCACTCACCGATACACAAAACAAGGCTAACCAACAAGCCTTCCAAGCATCCGAAACCTTCCGCAACACCTCCAAAGCTCATGGATCAATCTCCCCTATTTCAAGCACACAAAAACAGAGCATTAATGCATCTTTATGCATTAAAAACACCAGCAACACAACACAACTCGCTGCTCATCACAAATCCAACATTTCGGCTACCAAACACAACCGAAATCACCTCCAAACACTTCCAAAACTTAACCCAGCCAAGATCCATCACTTCTAACCATTTTTAAACATCAATTAACATCCAAAATGATCACAAACACGTCCTTATACCTCCAGGTATAACAGATCATCAAAAACACTCCAAAACAACCAAAAACTAAAGCAAAACTTAGGAAATTCAACCTATCCGGGATTGCATTAATTAAACCTCAACTTCTAATCAATTTAGCATTCATTTAACATCAAAAACATACCTCAAAACCCTGCTTAAACAGATCATACGGAAATTTCACCAAAAATCACCAAATCTTGCATTTTAAGCCAAAATCAAGATTTCAATTGAAAAGCCTTTAACAAATCACAAATCAAGGATTGAGAACTTAGGAATTTCAGTAAAGAACTGATAGTTTAGAGGAGAAGGACGTTCTTACCTCCAAACTTGAATTTCTCCTTTTTAGAACCAAAAAGCTTGATGAAACAACTTGCAAATGGTGAGGTTTTGTTGTAGAGATGATTAGGAATCCAAAGAGAATTGAAAATGAAGATTTGAGTGACAAAATCAGAGGAGAAAATCTGGAGAGATGTGTTTGGGTTGAGAGAAAATGAGAGAAAAGGAGAATTGGAAGAAAATGGAAAGTTAGTTATAAAATAGTCAAAATGACTTTCCCTCCTCTTTCATATGTTTTAAAAATCAGAATAAAACCTTAAAATATCTTAGAAAAATCTGGAGAAACTCTTTTTGGAATAATAGCTCCTTAAAGATTCAAAGTTTTAATCCTTTATAAAACAGTCACGCAACTTTCAAAAATTACATTTTGGTCATTAGCCAAAATGTCAACCTTCCAAACCTCATTTTCCAAAATTGATTTCACAGTTCACTTATATATATTAAAATATGATTTTAGAACATTTTTCCATATTTTTAATGCAACCCGAACTAGGCTTTCCTAATTTCTCCTTTATATATTCGATCAGCACTTTGACCGAACCGGTCAACGCCCAAGACTTCTGAGCCCAAAACCGGGGCGTTACAAGGTCTAACCTCACTCATGTTTGGATTCATCACATAGGCTAAATATGCTTCGCAACCCATCTCAACTAATCTCTTAGCTTCTAGGACTAAAACTGCATTGGATAAGAACTTCACGTTCTCACCCACCACCACTATCTCATAATCATCTATAAGCCTCAAAGAAATACTCTTAGTCTCAAAGTCTATCCTAGCTCTATGCTCAGTGAGCCATTCCATACCCATAATTACATCAAAGCCATAAAAGGGTAGTTCCACCATATCCACTGGAAACACATGTCCCTGAACCATCAACGAACACCTTCTGTACATCATTCTAACTACTACCGTGTCCCAAAAGAACTAGTAACACTAACTCCTACCTCTAATATTTCACAAGGCAATTTCAACAACTGTGCATGCTCACTCAGAATATAAGAATGTGTAGACCCGGAGTCAATCAAAGAAAGAAAACCCAAAGAATGTATCGAGAAGTTACCTGCAATCACATATGTGTCATGTTAACCCCCACGTTGAGCGTAAACTCTGACCTGACCTACGCCCTATGGCTGGACTGCAACTACACGTGCTATGTTCCTCTGGCCATCATTTCTCGGTTGGAAGTTACCTCTAACACGCCCGCCGCCTCTCTGAAAGTCATTGGCTCTAGCAGGAGCCTAAGCTGGTGCCTGCCCCACCTGATGTGGACAGGCACGCCTAATATGGTCCCTAGCTCCACAATTCCAACACGAGTGGAAATTCCACAACACTCACTGGTGTGGTTCCTCCCACAAGTAGCACATGTGGGCAACTTCCCACCAGCCCTCTGGCCATGTTGGCCCCTACCGTGGTTACCTCCACCACGTCTATGGTCATAGTGATGCAAGTTGTCTCGATGCCTCTTTGCATCACCTCTATCAAAGTCACTAGATCTCTTGCTAGAATTAGAGCCACCAGATCGTTTGGTCAAGCCCAAACTGTTCTCCAAGTCATTGGCCCTAGTGACCAAGACGTCAAAATCAGTGTAGTCCGAAGCTAGAGTGTACCTCTTGATTTCTTCATTCAGCCCATAACAGAAACGGTTACAATGTTCCACCTTAGTAGGAACAAGCTCAGACGCATACTGACTCAGCCTAACAAATCGAATCTCATAGTCGGTCACATGCATACTCCCCTTGAAGCAAAGACATAAATTCCCTCTTCTTCTCATCGAGATATCGAGGACCCAAATACTTCTTACGGAAAGCTGACTCGAAGAACTCCCAAGTGATCTTAGCTTCTTCCATACCCGGGGTGATGGTGACCCACCAAGTGTAAGCATCACACTGAAGCAAAGACTCAATACACCCTAACTTGCGCTCCCTGGTACATCTCATCTGTGACAAGATATAGACGATGTTCTCTAACCACATCTCCGACCTCTCCGGTGTCGACCCTCTGAACTCTTCACCTCCTAAACTGCGGAGTCTCTCCAATGGCAAACCAGTGCCCTCTCCCTGAGACTGTGCCGCTGCCTGAACCTCAGCCACTACAGCTTGGAAAGCCCCGGCTATCGCCTAAACTAAGGTAGCTAAATCAATTACAGCCGGTCCTTAGCCAACTTGAGGTCTAACACCGTCGGCTCCCGCCTCACCTCCCTCTTGATGAGGAGGAGGTGGAGCAGATTGAGGAGCCGGTGCTCCACCAATTTGCTCAATCCCCGGAGCTTGTGCTTGTGGTTCCGGCTGAACCATCCTAGGCCTCCCACGTGGTCTTATGATAAAGTTAGCAAGATTATAACTACAAAAAACAATAGATATGGATTAAGTTAGCAAAGGCAAGGGTCCAACTGTGCTCAAGTACTTCCCTTTACAAAACATTTTGAAATTAAGTAATAGTAGCAATGGGCACTCGACACTATACCAAACGCAATAATTCATGCTTCCAAACACCATATGAACAATCAAACAACAAGAATTCATGGCAAGGCACACACCGAAACAGTACAATCACTAAACACATCAAGCTTACCTCACTTACCTATTGTTGTGTCACATATAGGTTGTGAGCGCGGTCGAGGTAATTTCTAACATGGAGAGGGTGGTCAATGGAATGTTTCTTATACAGTAGATGATTGACCCTGTAGAGTTGTTAGATATGGGTATGTGAGTAACAAGTTCCTTTAGAGAGACGATTGTTGTTAGAAAGTTGTATAGGAGATGTCCTTTAATGGTGCAATGCCATGTTTTTGTTGTGGATATAATGGAGTTACCATTTTGTGGCTTTGACGTGATCTTGGGTACATATTGGATAATTGAACATAGAGTCGTGGTTGGTTTTAAAACTAAGCGAGTTTTGTTGAAACTTGTTGATGATTATGAAGTTGTGGGGGTGGGTGAGAATATCAAATTCTTATCCATTGATGTTTCAGTTTTGGAGGCACAAAGGTTGCTAGAATTGGGATGTTAAGCATACTTATCGTATGTTATGAATTCGAATATGAAGGATGTATGACCCAAAAATATATGTATCGTTTGCAATTTTTTGGAGTAGTTTCCATAAGAACTGTGTGTTTCCCGCCAGATAGAGAGGTAGAGTTTTGTATTGAGACGTACGTGGACAATGTAGAACTAATGTTTTGATATAATAATTGAAAAATGTTTTGGACTGATTTAAAAAGTATTTAAAACATTTCCCAAGTCCAAACAACTTCAAATTATGTTTGGGAAAGCTTTTAAAAGGGTTTTACATGTTTTTCAAAGCCAAACTTCACAAAACCGTCCAGACGTTTTGAAACGCCCTATGGGGTTTCGAAACAGGGGATTCCAGTAGCAAAAACGTTTCGATACGAGTATCGAAACGAGCTTTCCGTGGATGAGGATTTTGCTCAGCGTTTCAAAACGGGCTATGCCGTTTCAATATGCCTACGTGGAATTGACCACAACGGTCATAAACCCTAATGACTATTTTCCCAACTAACTTTTAAATGCAAACATTTTGTAACGGGCTATGCCGTTTCGATATGCCTACGTGGCATTGACCACAACGATCAAAAACCCCAACGACTATTTTCCCAACTAACTTTTAAATGCATGCATTTCGATACAGGTTTTACCATTTCGTTACAGGTGTTCCGAAACGGCCAGAGGCATTCCGAAACGGATGCCCTGACAGACTGGAACGACTCTTTCTACTTACAGAGCGTTTCGAAATGGGTTCAAGCGTTTCGAAATGGGGAGCTGCAGAACTGCATTTATGGTGGGAATTAAAGTCATCAACGGCTCCAATTTGATCCCAACGGCTAGTAACGGGTACAAACTCAATTTGGAGTATAAAAGGGACCTCCAAGCATCAAGTAAAGGCTAATGCTCATATTGTCAAACATCAAATGATCAAAAAGTGTCTTAGTTCTTAAATTGTCAGTTCTTGTATAGACAAACACTAGTGAGCCAAAATTGTCAAATTTTCTCAAGTGTTTTAGGTTTTGGGTGACTGCTTAATTGTGCAAACAAACACCTATTAGAGGATTTTAAGTTTTCTTCTTATTTCTCTTTGTAAGAGAGGGTTTCAATCAAGGCTTTGGGTAGAAAGCTTGATTGCGTATAAGGGTTACCTCCTAAGCCTAGGAAAGGGGACGAATCAATAGTGGATTGATTGAGAAATCCTTAGTAGGGAGCTAAGCTAGTGGATGTAGATCTTGGTCAGAAGGTTGAACCACTATAATTCATTGTGTCAATTTATTTTCTAGCTTCCACAACCCTTCCACCCAAATATCCATCTCTCCACCACTTGGTGAGCTATAACGGTTGAAAAAATCGAGCCCCACACAACTCAACAATTGGTATCAGATCTTGGCTCAATCGAAGGGGATTCACATCCTAATAAGAAGATACGACAAGCTCTATCACTATTTCATCAACCGGCTCAAATGGCACAATCAATCGACAAACCACCTTTCTTTGACAGAACCCACTATGCCCATTGGAAGACAAAGATGAAGTTCATCAAATCGAGAGATTACAAGCTATGGGATGTAGTTGAAGATGGTTCATTCGTTCATGGCTCAATCGAAGGGGATTCACATCTATGAGAAGATGTCTTCTTGTGAGAATGCCAAGGAGGTATGAGACAAGCTTGAACTCACATACGAGGGGACCGATGAAGTCAAAGAGACCAAGATTGGGCTCCTAACCTTAGAGTATGAGAACGTCAAAATGGATCCGGAAGAGAACATCGAAAAGATGTTTGATAGGTTCTCCACTATCACCAATGGTCTCAAAGGATATAGAGAATCCATCCCGGAGGAAAAGCTTGTTCGAAAGCTCATCTACTCACTTCCCAAGTCTTGGGACTCAAAGAGGACCGCCATCATCGAAGCCAAGAATTTGAAGACTTTGAAGCTTGATTAACTCATGGAGACACTCCTTACTCATCAAATCATGAAAAAGAACAAAGAAGATGAGAAGAAGTGGGAAGAAATTATAGCTATGGGAGACAAGAAAATCAAAGGGCTTGGCATCAATGCAAGTGCCAAGGCTTTCAAATCCTCCACTTGTCATCATGTCTACTCAAGTGAAGAGGAGGATGAAGATGAAGAGATAGTTCATCTCTTCAAGAAGAGTGCCCCGTTCATGAAGAAAGCCTTGAGAGAGCTTGAACGAGAACCCAAGAGAAAGGAGAGGGCAAGCACTTCAAGCCATAAGAAGAAGGCACGTGTGGCTACTTGGAGTGATGAGGACTCCACCGACGATGAACAAGCCAACCTTTACCTTATGGCCATCGAAGAAGATTCAAGGGTAACTTCTAATTCATCTACTTCGTGTTCTTACTCTTTAGATGAATTACAAGATGCCTATGATGATTTGGTTTTAGACTTTTAAAATCACATTTTGAAAAACAATAAAGTGATTTCAAAGTTGAAAATTCAAAATGATTTGATTTCTAAAACCAAACTTGAACTTGAAGCAAAACTCAAGGAGTTTGAACTAAAATGTTTTGATTTACAAAAGTTGCTTCAAAAAGTTCAAGAAGAAAATGATTTGATTCACAAAGAGCTTGAAAAGAAAAATCATTTTGGAAAATCAATTTTTTATGTGAGACAATCTAGTGCCCCTAGATTCAAAAATGGTAAATGTTTTAGAAGTGTTTGGGTCCCAAAAGGACTAACCACTTCAATTAAAAAGGATGACATTGAAAAATTGATTCCTAAGGGGACTAAAATTTGTGCTACTAATGTTCATGGATCCAAATCAATTTGGATACCAAAAATTATTTGATTGTCTTTTGCTAGGTGTGATGTAGATGTTCAACAAGTCAAACATTGAGGGGGAGCTCCATGCACACAAGGAAGAACACTTGAAGAAGGAAGGCTTCACATCCTCCCTTGGGTTCAAGTGTTGGTAAAAATCTAGTTGTTTTTGCATTTATTTATTTTATTTTTATCTTATTCAACTAGATGATCATAAATGTTGGACTAACATTTTATTGATGCTTTGAGTAAGGAGGAGCCATTTTAAAACCAAAATTCTTAATTTTGTCAATTTTTACCTCTATTGTTATTTTGGACTTAATGTTTTAAATTCCTTTTGATATAACAAAAAGGGGGAGAAATGGTTTGAAAATTTGAATTTTCAAATGAATAAGGGGGAGCTTTATTTGATTTCATATCTTCAATCACTTATTCACATTTTTAAAGTTAGAGGGGGAGAATCTCAAACAAATTTTCAAGTGAGTTTTATTATATCAAAAAGGGGGAGATTGTAGAACTAATGTTTTGATATAATAATTGAAAAATGTTTTGGACTGATTTAAAAAGAATTTAAAACATTTCCCAAGTCCAAACAACTTGAAATTATGTTTAGGAAAGCTTTTAAAAGGGTTTATATATTTTTCAAAGCCAAGCTTCACAAAATCGTCTAGACATTTCAAAACGCCCTATGGTGTTTCGAAACATGGGATTCCAGTAGCAAAAACGTTTCGATACGAGTACCGAAATAGGCTTTCCCTGGATGACGATTTTGCCCAACTTTTCGAAACGAGCTATGCCGTTTCGATACGCCTACGTGGCATTGACCACAACGGTCATAAACCCCAACGACTATTTTCCCAACTAACTTTTAAATGCAAGGATTATGAAACGAGCTATTCAGTTTCGATACGCCTATGTAGCATTGACCACAACCGTCATAAATCCCAACGGCTATTTTCCCAAGTAACTTTTAAATGCAGGCGTTTCGATACGGGTTTTAACATTTCGATACGGGTGTTTCGGAACGGCCAAAGGCATTCCGAAATGGGTGCCCTGACAGACTGCAACGACTCTGTCTACTTAGAGAGCGTTTCGAAACGGGTTCCAGCGTTTCGAAACAAGGAGCTGCAGAACTGCATTTATGGTGGCAATTAAAGTCCTCAATGGCTCCAATTTGATCCCAACGGCTAGTAACGGATACAAACTCAATTGGGAGTATAAAAGTGACCTCCAAGCATCAAGTAAAGGCTAATGCTCATATTGTCAAACATCAAATGATCAAAAAGTGTCTTAGTGCTTAAATTGTCAATTCTTGTATTGACAAACACTAGTGAGCCAAAATTGTCAAATTTGCTCAAGTGTTTTAGGTTTCGGGTGAGTGCTTAATTGTGCAAACAAACACCTATTAGAGGATTTTAAGTTTGCTTCTTATTTCTCTTTGTAAGAGGGGGTTTCAATCAAGGCTTTGGGTAGAAAGCTTGATTGTGTATAAGGGTTACCTCCTAAGCCTAGAAAAGGGGAGGAATCAATAGTGGATTGATTGAGAAATCCTTAGTGGGGAGCTAAGGTAGTGGATGTAGACCTTGGTTAGAAGGTTGAACCACTATAATTCATTGTGTCAATTTATTTTCTAGCTTCCACAACCCTTCCACCCAAATATCCATCTTTCCACCACTTGGTGAGCTATAACGGTTGAACGAATCGAGCCCCACACAACTCAAAAGACATGACTCTGGTGTCCAATGCTCTGTATCGCATGGCGTCGAAAGAGTTGAAGGAGTTAAATATGCAACTTCATGAGTTGTTGGATTGAGGATTCATTAGACCTAGTATTTCGCCTTGGAGAGCACTGATATTGTTCATGAAATAGAAGGATGTCACTTTGAGTATTTGTAATGATTATCGGCAACTAAAAAAGTTGACGATCAAGAATAAGTTTCCATTGTCATAGGTTGGTGATCTATTTGATTCATTTCGAGGTGCTACGGTGTTTTCTATGATTAATTTGTGATCAGCATGTTATCAATTGAAGGTAAGATATAGAGATGTACTGAAGAAATCTTTTCGCACCCGTTACGTGCATTACGAGTTCTTAGTTATGTCGTTTGGGTTGACCATTGTGCCAACAGCTTTCGTGGATATGATGAAATGGGTGTTCCATGAATTCTTAGATCAGGTTGTAATAGTGTTTATTGATGATATTCTTCTGTACATTTGTACCGAGGAGGATCACGATAGTCATTTACGGATTGCTTTGCAAGCCTTGTTAGATAATCAGTTTTACGCTAACTTGATCAAGTGTGGGTTTTGAATTAAGGAAGTCGTTTTCCTTGGTAATGTTGTATCGACCGAATGAATTCACAAAAGATTGAGGCGGTTATGAATTAGTAGCAACCTAAGTCGGTGTCAGAGGTTCATAGTTTCTTAGTCTTTGCAGGATATTATAGTCGTTTTGTGAATGGTTTCTCAAAGGTTGTTGCTCCTTTGATGAAGTTGTTGCAAAAGGATGTATGTTCTGAGTGGACGGAGGCTAGGCAACAAGCTTTGTGGCTTTGACGCAAGCTCCAATCTTGATTCAACCTGAGTTAGGGAAAGAGTTTGTGATCTAGAGTGATGCATCTTATGTTGGTATGGGGTGCGTGCTGATGCATGACGGGAGAATTGTGGCTTATGCATCTAGGCAGTTGAAGGTGAATAAACGCAATTATTCTACGCATGATATAGAGATTGCTGAAGTTGTTTTTGCTTTAAAGATTTGGAGTCATTATCTTTATGATGGAAAATGTGTTGTATATACGGATCATAAAAGTTAAAAATATTTGATGTCACAGAAAGAGTTGAATCTTAAGCAATGTAGATTGTTGGAGTTGCTTCAGGATTATGATTTGACGATTGTGTATCATCTTGGTAAGGCTAATGTTCTGGTTGATGCTTTGAGTAGGAAGGTTGTCGTGCAGTTCAGATCGATGTTTGCATGGTTGAGTTTGTCACAAGATGGTGGTTTGATAGCGGAGTTGCAAGTGGAACCGTCTTTGGTACAATTAATTAAAGAGAAGCCGTGGCTTGATGATTCCTTGGTATCACATTTTACGAATATAGTGGATGGTAATCCAACAGACATTTGTTTTAATGATGATGGTGTATTATATTTTAAGGGTCGAGTAGCCGTGCAAGAAGATGATGAGTTAAGGCACGTTATTTTGACTGAACTAAATAGTTGTTCTTTTTCTATATCATACTGGTACTAATGTAAGTAGAGGTTTGAAGAAGGAATATGGTGGGTTGATTTTGGTGCTAACAGGGAAGAATTCAATTTGGATTGTTGTGGGTCGCTTTGCGGAATGTGTGCACTTTCTAGTTGTGCATATGATTGCATGGTATGGCCAAGTTGGGTATGACGAATCCGCGTTTACAACGAGATTTCGAGTGTTTTTACATAGAGCTTTGTGTGTGCGCAGGTGAACTTCAATACTTCGAATCATCCTCAAATGGATGGTCAGTCTGAATGTGTTATCCAGGTGTTGGAGGAAGTGTTGTGGTTTTGTATCTTTGATTTTCAAGGATCATGAGGTAAGCAATTGCAGTTAGTAAGGTTTTCTTATACTTATTGTTTTCTTATGTTGCGAAGCTGAGTTCGGTGTTGAGAAGCACCTTGGTATCGCTCCCGAGTCCTTTTTATGTCATATTGATGAATACTAAGGAAGTTTGTATGTTGAGATAACAGTGTTTAAGATCATTGTGTTGGTAAGCATATATAGTATGTTGTGTTGTTGATGAATGCGCTACTGGCATTTGAGGTTGCAGTAGGTTGAGTAACCTATGAATATCATAAGTTGTGGGAGTAGTGGTGCTGGAAAGGGTCTTGATCGACAACCAAGGGGATATTCGATGGGTTGTTGTAGCAGAACGAGAGGTTTTTCCTTAATTGGGTGAATACGAGTTTTGGTACGTAGAAGGGAACATTGGTTCTAGAAAATGTTATTAGTAAGTGTGAACAGTTAAACGTCCAAAATGTAAAAACAATTATATGTATATATTTAAATATGTCGGTATATGCATACATATACATAGACATTCATAAGTGCATGTAAGTGATTATTCATACATATGTTCACACTTACGAATGACTTTTCGGACACCCAACAAGGAGTTGGCATAAGCAAGGTGGCTTATGTAAGTTAATTTTTGCAAGGAGGTGCTCAAGGGTCTCGAGGTTTGTGGAAGGTGCTATAGATCGATTTCTAAGAGTTCAAATTGTTTTATTTGGGAATAACCAAGTTTGGTTTTAGAAATATATGGTTTTCTAGTTATGTTCTTTCTTTTTCCCAAAATAAAATTTTGAGGATGAAATTTCATTAGTGGGGAAGAGTTGTAACGCCCCGATTTTGGGCCTAGAATTTAGCCGGTTTAATTAGATGGTTCGGGCAAACCGGGTTAGGCAGTTAGTCTAATTTTAGGAATTTAATCGGATTAAATGATTTTTGGGCAAAATAAAACGCGTAAAATATTCTAAAATATTGGAATAATATTTTAAAGGTTTTTATGGCCTCAATTTGGCAAAAATAAACTGAATTAATTGACAATTTAAAAGTGGTGACTAAATTATAAAATTTATAAAAGTGTTTGGTTACTAAATTAAAAAGGAGTCAATACTTAGAATCTTTAAGAAGCTATTACACCAAAGTATTTTAATCAACTTTTCCCTTATTTATAATTCATTTATAACGATTTTAAAAAGTTTTATTAATATTAATAAAAATGATATAATAAAAAAATTTCCTATATAGCCAAATCATTTTCTTACGCAACTTCTCTTTTTTCTCTAATCTTTTCTCTCTACTTTCCCACTTACCAAACTAAATTTCTTTTACAAAAATGATGAGGAATCAATTGATTTTATTTCCTATTTGATTTCTTAAAGTTATCTTTGATTTACTATAACAAATCTCACTGGATTTCTTGAAGCTTTCAAGACAATTAAGGGAAAAGCAACTAGTTAGAGGTGATCTTCTTAAATTTCCTATAATCAAAGGTTCTTTATTGAAATTCTCAAGTTCTTGACTCTTTTCTTTTCGTTTCTAACTTGATTTGTTTAATAAATGTTTATATCTTGTTTTAATGGAGCTTTAATGGTAGTTTAATTGTTGAAATTAATTATGAATTGAACTGGACTGATTTTAATATGTTTTAGATTGATTTTAATCATAATCTTGATGTTTAATGAAGTTGATAATTGGGTTTTATCAATGGAATCCCGAAACTAGGAGAAATGCTATATTTTTAGGTTAAAAAAGTGGAGTGTTGGGTTGTTTTGTGGTTAATTGAATGCTGGTGCAATAAGGTGTTTTGGGGGATGATTTTAGATGTAAAATGATGATGATTAGATGTTTAATTTGTTCCGTAAAGGCTGGTAGATGTTTAGATGAGTTTTGCGATGTTTTTTTGTTGTTATAAAAGAGCGATTTGTTGGTTTATTGATAGAAGAAGCGGTGGAGTGGTGCTGCTGGGATTTTAGATGCCTAAAAGTGCATTAATCCTATTTTGTATTGTGAATAAAAGAGGAGAATTGGATCTGACATCGTTAGAAGAATATTTGATAGTATTGGAGGCTTGAGATCGCTTCGGCAAAGCAAGTGAAACATTGTTAGTGAGTGGAAATGGTTTTTAAAAGCTTTTCATTGTTTTGAACACTTCTTGGGGGTTAAGATTGAGCTTGATACGCTAATCTAAGATCGAAAGTTAGTATGGAAGATTTCGCTCTCGGTTTTCAGTTTCTATTATTTTGTTAAACTAATGCTAATGTTTTAAAGATAGGTTTATTTTACCCACTGTTATATGCATGTTCTGGAAGTGAGAAATGTTGCATATGTTTATATTTTGATAATACATGTGTTTAGAAAGTGGTATGCAACATGTTTGAGAAAATGCCTAAATACATAGTTTAATGTATTTGATATACTTTGATAGAAATTGGTTTGATTGATGCATATGAAAAATAGTGAGGTAACATGGTTTTAAAGTGTATATTGGCAAATTTATGAGACTTAATATTGTCGGATATAATTAGAGGACCAATAGTATTAGAAGTACACTATAATATACAAAATTTGTACGATAGACAAATTCTTCTATTACACATAAGGGTATATTCTATTCAATTGCGAGTGATAGGAGTAGATTCTATCACCAAGGGTAATGGGGGTAGTGCCATCCCGGCCGAAGTGAGATTATGGTGAGGGTAGATTTCACCATGAGACATGATGGGGGTAGTGTAATGCCCCGATTTTGAGTGTGTGTGTGTGTGTGTGTGTGTGTGTGTGTGTGTGTGTGTGTGTGTGTGTGTGTGTGTGTGTGTGTGTGTGTGTGTGTGTGTGTGTGTGTGTGTGTGTGTGTGTGTGTGTGTGTGTGTGTGTGTGTGTGTGTGTGTGTGTGTGTGTGTGTGTGTGTGTGTGTGTGTGTGTGTGTGTGTGTGTGTGTGTGTGTGTGTGTGTGTGTGTGTGTGTGTGTGTGTGTGTGTGTGTGTGTGTGTGTGTGTGTGTGTGTGTGTGTGTGTGTGTGTGTGTGTGTGTGTGTGTGTGTGTGTGTGTGTGTGTGTGTGTGTGTGTGTGTGTGTGTGTGTGTGTGTGTGTGTGTGTGTGTGTGTGTGTGACATTTTGGAAATTGGTGTCTAAAATGTAAAGATCTTAAAACTATTTTTAGTGATTATATCGTAAAAGATAAAAACTTTGAATCTTTATGAAGCTATTGATCAAAAATTTAATCCAGACTTTTTCCCTTTGATTGGTCAATTTTAAAGTGGTTTTAATTAATTAAAAAGATATGGGAATTAAATTGGCATTTGTCTCTTAAAATCTGTTATGAGTGTTTTCTATTGGGTGTTTATGTTACAATTATGGAAATTTGGTTTGAATGATGCTTAATTTAGTTTTAAATATTAAATCAAGAAATCTTTATTTCGAATCTATTTTGTTGGGATTGTTGTAACCCCCTTGACCCGGACTAGAAGAAAGATTGAATCGAACATGTCACACGAGGAATATTGAAGTAAACCGGGAAGTTTACCTCAATAAACGGCCCTACTTTTTTTCTTTTTTAGATGTTGTTCATAATCCTATGTGATGAACATCGCAGACTAACAATTTGCATCTCGATCAGACAACACTTAGGGCTCAATTGAATACAAACACATTTTAGGGATTAGTTTGTAATTTTATCAAATTATAGGGACTTCTTAAATTTGCAACTTGATCAAATAATGCATTTTAAACCATCTCTCATTTAGAAATCTCTATCTCATCAAGCTCATTCTATCTCATGCTTGAAATCATTTTAAAAGAAAAAACCACATCATTTTAACCATATGTACCATCTAACTCATACATTAACCCTGATGCATAATCTCAAAGAAAAACACCACATTCTTGTTTCTCAAAAGCATTTCTCAAAACATGTCCTCATATTCAAAACACAATGCATAAAATAATTTATAATCAAGGTACATGAGAATCTCATATATTGGCATTTTAGCAACATTACTCGGATATATGGATACCTTGATAGAATCTCTCATCGTCAAGTCCTACCTCGATGGAATCTCACATCACCGAACTCTCATGGGGCTATCTCTCATCGCCAGAAATCTTCATGGAATATCACATCATCAAGACCTACTGTGGTGGAATCTCTCATTCCCACACTCTCACTTTGGAACGGGATGGCATTACCCCCATTGCCCAAACCAAATAGCACGTACGAATTTTGTATCTTATAATGCACTTCTCATCCTATTGGTCGAACAATTATATACAGTAACAATAATCTCATATCATGCCAATATACTCATTTTAAACGTCATTTGGCTACTGGATTTCAATACATAAACATAAATCATTCTCATCTCATTGCAAAAGCATAAACGATGCATAGCATATTCTCACAAGATCTATCTTTTCAAAATCATAATTCTATCTCATTGGATCATATAAGTCATCAAATCATTTCTCAAAACATGCATAAACAGTAGGTTTACAACAATCTTCATATCATGAGCTTAATCATATAAATCAATGGGATAAAAACTGAGAAACGAGAGCAAAACATCTCAAATTACTTACATGCTTATATTAGTGTTTCAAACTCAATCTAAACCCCCACACCATGCTTTCAAGTCTTTGAAATGCTTTAAAAGCAATTCCACTCTCCGACAACGCCTCAATTGCTTTGTCGAAGCGTAATCAAGCTTTCGAAGCCCCTAGAACTTCATCGATGGCTTTCGGTACGTTCTTCCCTATTTATACAACAAAAGAAAAGAGGATTAATGCATCTCGATGCGTTAAAATCACCAGCAAGCAAAGCCACCGCGTTGATCTGCACTAAAAACCAAAACACCTATATGAAATAAACGAAAACACCTCGATTATTCTACAAACAAAACTCAACCAAAACCTAACACTTCCATCAATTTTTAATCATCAATTAACATTAAAAAACAACCTAATTGCATCATTATATCTCCAGCAAAATCAAAACCACATTATCACCACAAAACCCCAAATCTAGCAACCTAATAAATAGAGATCCAATTTGTTTCGTGATTACTATGATAAAACCTTTATTTCAACATCATTTAACATCAGAAAAATGATTAAAATCAATCTCAAATTAACTAAAACAGTACCATTACAAAAATCTTGAGAAATCATTTTTCAAAGCTTGATCTAACCATTTTCATCAAATCTATTATAAAACTTTATTAGTAAACACAATTAGAGAGCCCAATACTTGGGGATTTCATTAAAGAACCTTGATTAGATGTGAGAAAGGAAAGATCACCTCTAACACAAGCTTTTCCCTTTATTGGCAATGATTAGATGAAATCCTTCAAGAAATCCATAGTTATTTGATATAGAAATCCATGAGAACCATTTAGAAATCAATAGTGGTTGAAAAGAGATAAATCTCTTGATATTTTAGTGATGAGAAAATAGTTTGGCTGATGGGAAATTTGAGAGATAAAGTTAGGAAAAAAGTAGTTACGTAAGAAAATGATTTAGCCTTTTAAAATCCTTTATATTAAAACCCATTTAATAAATCAATTTATTAAATATTATAAAAATACAAAATCAAGGGAAAAGGATGATAACACCTTGGTATAATAGCTCCCTAAAGATTCTAGGTCTTGACTCTTTTTCAAAACAGTCATTTGAAAACATATTTTACAATTTAGTCACTAACTCGAAATGTCAACTTTCCAAAAGTCATTTCCCAAAATCGACTTCACAAAACCTTTATATATATTTGGAGAATTTAAAGAAATATTCCCAAAATTTTACTGCATCGAACCATGTTTTCCCTGAACCATTCCCGGACTAACCTGGAACTCTAATCTAGGTCCTACGAACCCCAAACCAAGCTTAAAAACTCATAGGTCTAAAATCGGGGTGTTACAATTATAATGAGACTATGTCATGATGTCGATGTATTGAAAGGTTGCTTAAGTGATTTTAACATAGGAAACCCGAAACTAGATGAGTTTGTTGATTTCTAGGTTGAAATCTTTGAGTTTTGACTTGATTTTGTGGTCAACAGGTTTCTAGTGGTTCTTTGGTGTTGAGAAAGTGTTTTTGGATGTAAATTGTTGTTGTTTTGATGTTTAACTCGTTAGGTAATGGCTGGATATTTTTTAGAAAGGTTTCGTCGGTGTTTTCGATACTTTTCGGGTAGCAAAAGCTTGGTTGTTGATGGAGGATGATGTAATTTCGTGTTGCTGAGGATTTTGATGCAAGGTTGTGTATTAATCCTATGTTTTCAATTGATGCAAGGTTGATCTCAGAACTTGATTTCACCTCGGCAAAGCAAGAGAGGTGTTGTCGGTGAGTGGAACTGGGTTTGAAAGCAACGTTGAGGGGTTTAGATTAAGCTTGAAACGCTAATCTAATTTCGGAAGTGAGTATGGAAGATTTCGCTCTCGTTTTTCGTTGTTCATTGTTTTATTAAATTCATGCTCATGCTATGAAGATAGAATTGTTTTACCTACTGTTATATGCATATTTTGGAAGTGGGTATTGTTTCATATGTTTATATTTTGATAATACATGTGTTTAGAAAGTGGTATGTAACATGTTTGAGATACTTTGATAGAAATTGGTTTGAATGATGCATATGAAAAACAATGAGGTAAAATGATGCATATGAAATTATTGGTCAACCAATAGGATGAGAGTGCACTATAAAATGTAAGCATAGTTCGTACGTACGTGAGCCTAAAACATGATGGGAAGAGCCACATCATGTGTGTCGTGAGATGGGAGCAGCCACATCTTACGAGCATTAAGGTGCGAACAACCACACCTTGTGAACACTTTGGTGGGAATAGCCACGCCTTAAGGTGTATCCGTATATCTGAGTTAGTTTTTGGTGGGAACAGCCACACCGTGTATTTTGGTATGGAGTGTAGCCATCTGGGTCACTTGAATGCAAATATATGAGATTTACATGTATCATGGTTTATAAATGTTTTGTATAATGTGTTTTATACGTGAGCTTATATTTTTAGATATGCTTTATAAGAAACAAGCGTGAAAAGCTTTGGCTTGAGATATCGCATCATGGTTAATGCATGAGACTTATGATACATATGGTTTAAGGATTGGTGATTTACTTTGAAAGTGGAATAAAGCATGAGATAAATGTGCATGATGTAAAAGAGACTTTTATTTGAGAAATGGTTTGAAAACGCATTGTTGGTTTGTTTTTATTTGAGCATCCCTCACTAAGCAAATGTGCTTACGCTCTCTTTGTTCAACAATGCTGACAAGTAGATTGAACATGCAACGAGGAAGTAATTGAAGAAATCCAAGCGTCGCTCATAACTCAAGTATGATTTTGAAACTGATCAATAGTAATAAGTTGGAAATGGGCGGCTTCCTTGATAATATAGGGAGTGTATGTAGTGAACTCCCTATTTTGGCACGAGTTTGTAGTGCCTTAATAGACTTTTAAAAGGCCTTTAGTGTTTGATTTGAGCTTTGGTATGGTTTATGGTGTTTACATGACTTTGTAATAGGGAGCATGCTTATAGATTTCTCTTTTGGTTGTGTGACCATGACATGACGATGTTTCTAATGTGTATGGTTTCTAGCGTATCGATACTCGGGCTACAATATTGATGCAATTAGGAAAAATGGCTTAGCGTATCGCTACATTAAGCACCGAATGGATATGGTGTATAAAGAAATGGCTGAGTTTATCGATACATCGGAACCATATCGATACAGTTTAACACTTCTGGAATTTGTGCTTTAAAATTTCATGGGACCATATCGATATTGTGGCTGAGGGTATTGAGGCCCTATTAGGAAAGTTTAATAAATGACATCTTCTAGGTTTTGAATCTTTACATTTTAGTCCTGAATGTTTATAAATGTAATAGTGAGCTTGGGTGATCGAATTGAGTTGAAATTTTATAAGTGAAAATGAAACCTAACTAATTGATTATTGGTAACTTTAATTTCGTAATAGGTCTCTAAATTTTGTTTCTTTTACAAAATGGTCCCTAAAGAATGTTTGGTCTTAACCGAAGGTTCAGTTGACATCGTTTGAGTTGCAACTTTGTTTGCTATGAGCATGATCACCTTAGAATTCAGAAGAGCATCTAGACAAGATAAAAGAAAAAATAGGGTCACTTATTTAGTTAAATATTCACCGAATTACTTCAATATTCCTCGTGTAGCTCGCTTGAGTTGGTAGAGCAAAAAGACCGGGTCCATAGGGTTACATTTATTTGTATCAGATCCAGGTTTGCGAAAAAAATTTGAGGTGAGTTGTGGTTATATCAATGTTTAGATAATTTATTTATGTTTTCTATGTATGGTGGTTGCTTATGGTATGTTTTAATAATTGATTGATTGTGTGATATGTACGGTGTTTGATAACATGTTGTATGGCTTGTTATGAGATGATTTGGGGAAGAGTCTGGGGTACCCATTACCATTATTAATTTTGATGTAAAAAGATTTTGTTTTAAAAGTGAGCATCTTGGATTTTTGCTTCGAGTTGGCCTAACTGCTTTTACTGTAACATTTTCTTTTTGTAAGATTTGTATTGTTCTTTGGAAAACTGAAACTGAAACGAGAGACTAGAGTTAATTTAAGAGTGTTGGGGATAGGCATGTTGTGTGAGAAGAATCCGATCTTGAGTTGACTTGGTCTTCGATCGGGGGTTGTTAGAGGGCGGTCTTCGAACTTGAGTGATGTTGATCTCGCTCGTGAGTTTACAAGTGGTGTTGGTCCACTATTTGGGTGTTAGAGGTGGTTGCCACCACTAAAGGAGACAAGTACGGTATGTTGTGTTGGTAAGATATACGTTGGTGGCGTTCGAAGCGATTATAGGTTGAGTATCCTAAGAATACTTGGTATCATGAGTAGTAAGAGTGGTGGTTTTTCGTGTACAATGTTGTCAAATGGGATCAGGATCAAAGACTACGGATTGTTACTAGTAGAAGCGCAAAAGTTGATGAATGGAGTATGTCAACCATACTTGGCGTATGTTATGAATCTGAATATGGAGGCACGTCCTCATGATATCTGGACTATTTTTTATTTTCCGAGGGTATTTCTGGAAGAGTTGCATGGTTTTCCGCCAAATAGGGAGGTAGAGTTTTATATTGAGACGTATACGGATACGGTTGTCGTGTCCATTGCTCTGTATCACATGACGCCTAAGCAGTTGAAAGAATTGAAGATGCAACTTATGGAGTTTTTAGACTGTGGTTATATTGGGCCTAGTGTGTCACCTAGGGGAGCACTGATGTTGTTTGTAAAAAAGGAAAGATGACACTATGAAAATGCACATTGATTATCGGCAATTGAACAAGTTGACAATAAAGAATAAGTGTTCTTTACCGCAAACTGATGACCTATTCGATCAATTTCGTGGTGCAACAATGCTTTCCAAGATTGATTTGACATTGGGATACTATCAGTTGAAGGTGTAGGATAAAGAGGTGCAGAAGACAACCTTTCGTACCCGTTACAGGCATTATGAATTATTGGTTGTGCGGTTTGGGTTGACGAATGCACCAACAACATTCATGGACATGACGAATCGGATGTTCCATGAGTTCTTAGATCAATTTGTGGTTGTGTTTATTGATGATATCCTTGTGTATTCACATACCGAGGAAGATCACTATAGACATTTGCAGATTGTGTTATAGACCTTGTTGGATATTCAATTATATGCTAAGTTGAGCAAGTGTTATTTTTGGATTAAGAAAGTGGTGTTCCTTGGTCATGTTGTGTCAGCGGAAGGAATTCCTGTAGATCCGCAAAAAGTTGAGGCATTTGTGATCTAGAAACAACCTAAATCAGTGTCAGATGTACGTAGTTTCTTGGGCTTAGCGGGTTATTATTGTCATTTTGTGGATGGTTTTTTCTAAGGTCGATGCTCCTTTGACGAAGTTCTTGCAAAAATGATGTTAAGTTCGAGTTGACGAAGACGCGACAACAATCTTTGGAGAAGTTGAAGGAAGCTTTGACACGAGTTATGATCTTGATTCAACCCGAATCGGGTAAAGAGTTTGTGATTATAGTGATGCATCCTATATGGGGTTAGGGTGTGTTAATGCAAGACGAGAGAGTTGCGGTGTATGCATCTAAGCAGCTGAAGTTGCATGAGTGCAATTATTATATGCTTGATATTGAGTTGACTGCAGCGGTGTTTAGTTGAAAGTTTTGGAGACATTACCTTTATGGAGAAAAGTGTGTGGTGTATAGGAATCATAAATTTTTAAAGGATTTGATGTCTCAAGAAGAGTTGAATCTTAGGCAACGGAGATTGTTTGAGTTGCTTCAAGACTATGATTTTTCGATTGAGAATCATCCTGGTAAGGCTGATGTGGTGGTCGATACTTTGAGTAGGAAGGTAATTGTGGAATTCAAAGCCATGTTTGCGCGATTGAGTGTGTCGCGAGATGGTGGGTTGATAGCCGAGTTGGAAGTGAAACCTTTTTTGGTTCAGTTGGTTAATGAAACGCAATTTATTGATGATTCGTTGGTATCGCATGTTCAGAGTATAACAGATGGTAATCCGGTGGACTTTCGTTTTAATGATGATGGTGTTTTGTGTTTTAAGAGTCGAATAGTCGTGCTGAATGATATTGAGTTGATGCACACTATTCTGACTGAGACATATTGTAGTCATTTTGCTAGGCATCCTGGTAGTACTAAGATGTATTGTGGGTAGGTATTTGGTTTGTCAGCGCCTGAAAGCTAACCATCAATTTCCTTCTGGGATGTTACAACCTTTGAAAATACTGGAATGGAAATGGGAGAGGATTACGATGGATTTCGTGTCGACTTTGCCTTTAACCCATTCAAAGAAGAATTCCATTTGGGTAATTGTGGTCCGTTTTATGAAGTGTGCGCATTTCATAGTTTTGCATACTACGTATACATTGTGTCAGTTGGCATGGTTATAAATTGAGGAAGTTGTGAGGTTGCACGGTGTACCTAAATCTATAGTTTTTGATAGGGATCTGAGCTTTAGAGAAAGGTTTTGGGAGCGGTGCCATGGATCTTTGGGTACACGACTCAATTCCAGTACCTCGTATCATCCTCAGACGGATGTTAAGTCTGAGCGAGTATAGAAATGGCTCCATATGAAGCTTTGTATGGTAGAAAGTGTAGGACGCCACTTTGTTGGGGGGAAGAAGGGGAAAAGTTTTTTTTCTTGCCGACTTTGCGTAAGACTCATTATTGATCCTTTGAAAGAGGATTCGGATCGTCAAGTCTTACACAGATTTGAAGCATAAAAAGATTGGATATGAAGTTGGTGATAATGTGTTTTTGAAAGTTTCACCTTAGAAAAAGGTGACGAGGTTTGGATAGAAGGGCAATTTGAGTCCGAGATATATTGGACCATATGAGGTGCTTGAGCGCGTTGGAATGGTGGCTTACAAGTTGAGGTTTCTGCAAGAGTTAGAGTAGATACATGATGTTTTCCATGTATCCATGCTTCGGAGGTATAGATCGGATCCGTCGCATGGTATGCCGATTGTGGACTTTGAGTTGAATCCATATTTGACCTATGAGGAGGAACCGTTTAAGATCTTAGATGTGGAAATCAAAGATCTTCGTGGGAAGAACATATAGTTGGTTAAGGTGATGTGGCGACACAGAGGTGTCGAGGAAGCTACATGGGAAAGGAAGGATGACATGACGAAGTAGTTTCCTTATCTCTTTCCACAAGGTAAATTTCGAGGATGAAATTTCTTAAGTGAGGGAGAGTTGTAACGTATGGGAAAATGTGGTTCGCAAAGTATGGGAAAATGTTTAAATGGTTTGGGATTAGGAGTTAGCTGAGTTTATGCTAGATGGTTCGAGAGAACTGGTTCGAACAACTTAGACTAGTTTTGGGATTTAATTATTTTAAAGGGTTTTGAGGTTGGCAAAGTATGGGAAAATGTTTAAAAATCATTATATATGTGTGTGTGTGTGTGTGTGTGTGTGTGTGATTTTTGTGGGATCAATTTTGATAAATGGATTTTGGAGGTTTGACATTTCAGAAATTGGTGACAAAAATGTAAATATCGGAAAAGTATTTTTAGTGACTAAATTTTAAAATATCAGAACTTTAAATCTTTAAAGAGCTATTGATCGAACGTCTAATTCAGACTTTTCCCTTTAATTGATCAATTTTAAAGTGGTTTTAATTAATAAAACAAGATGGACAGAATTAAATTGACATTTGTCTCTTAAAATTTATTTCACGTAACTACCTTTTCTTACAATCATTTTCTCTCAAATTCTCTCCAACCAAACATTATTTTGTTGTTCAAAGGTTTGAGGTAAACACTTGATTTGGTTTATCTTTCTAACATTAAATGATTTCCTAATGTTTTCCTATGAAAATCTTATGGTTTTATGTTTGTTTTCTCATGTAAATCTTTACAATTGAAGGGAAATTTCATCATTAGAGGCAAGGTTTCGTTCTCCTCCTCTAAGGAAAGATTCTTTAATGAAATCCTCAAGTTCTTAATCTTTTACGAGTGTTTTCTATTGAGTTTTGACGTTACAATTATGAACAATTGGTTTAATTGAGGTTTAATAGGTTAAATTAAGGAATCTTTATTTCGAATCTGTTTTGCTGGGATTATAATGAGATTATGTCATGATTATGATGTATTTAAAATGTTGATTAAGTTATTCTAACCTAGGAAACCCGAAACTAGGTGAGTTGGTCGATTTCTAGGTTGAAATCTTTAAGTTTTTGGCTTGATTTTGTGGTCGATTCGTTGATGGTGCTTCTTTGGTGTTGAGAAGGTGTTTTTGGATGTAAATTGTTGTTGTTTTGATGTTGATCTCGTTGGGTAATTGCTGGGGATTTTTTTAGAAAGGTTTCGTCGGTGTTTTCAATAATTTTATGGAAGCGAAAGCTTGGTTGTTGATGGAGGATGATGTACTTTCGTGTTGTTGGGGATTTTGATGCAAGGTTGTGCATTAATCCTCTGTTTTCCTTTAGTTTGAAGCAGAGGATGTTGTTTCGTTAGCTTCAGAAGGAGTTACGGTTGATCCAAAACCTTTATGATGCCTCGGCAAAGCAAGCGAGATGTTGGCGGTGAGTGGAACTGGTTTTAAAGCTTTTCAGAGGTTTGAATGCTATTTTTGGGGTTTAGATTAAGCTTGAAATTCTAATCTAATCTTGGAAGTATGTATAGAAGATTTCGCTCTCGGTTTTTGGTTTCCATTGTTTTATGAAATTCATGCTCATGCTTTGAAGATAAAATTGTTTTACCTACTGTTATATGCATGTTTTGTGTAACCCCCTTAACCCGGCCTAGACGGTTGACCCGAATCAAGAAAGTCACACGGGGAAAACCAAAGTCAACCCGAAAGTCAACCTTGATTAACGACCTTTTTTTTTAAACTTGTCTAGATGCTCATTAACCCTAGTTATGATCATACAAACAACATACTCAAAGATCATAAACATCAGAGATCAAATAGGGACCCAAATGAACAATTTACAACTTTAGGGACCAAATTGTAAATTCTGTAAATTATAAGGCCTTAACCCAAATTAGAGTTACCATCTTGAAATTAGTCAGGTTTCATGCTTCTCTGTGAATTTTCAGCTCAAAAGGACTTCCCAAACTCATACAACTGCACAAACAATATTCAGGACCAAAATGCAAACATTCCAAAACATTTAACTGCCATTGTCAGCCCCCAACGGTCGGCTGTTCCGAAACAGGGTGAGCCTGTTTCGAAACACGGGGCCGTTCCGCAACGCGTACCGATACGCGGGCTGGCAGTGGCCTTTCCGTTTCGAAACGGTCTCTCCCGTTTTGGACGCCTGAGTTGGTTTAAGGCACCCGTTCCGAAACGGTAGGCATTGTTCCGAAACACCCTGCACAGAATGCAACAAAATGCATGCTTTAACATGCAATTGATCAACCATACATGCTCCAAATGCCACCAAACTTTATCAACATGAAATTCAACATACAAGAGACATATTTGCATCAACAATTCAACATTATAACATCATATAAGAAAAGCCCCAAATCTAATGGCATGCTTCCTACACAAGCAAACCATTCATGCAATAAGCCTCCAAAACAACATGTAAAGATCAATTACAAAATCCAGCATTGCCAACAACATTAAACAAACTTAGGGAGTTCAAAACATCTCCCAAAACACCATAATGGTCCCCCATTGCCAAATGCCAAAAGCTAAAGTGTATAAGAAAACCTTTCCATACTTTGAGCTTAACTTCCACTTGGTTGCTTGCCTTCCTTGCTGCCCTCAAAGTACTCTAATGATCTGCAATATTGGTTTAGGAAAACAAAAGAGAGCGTAAGTGTAACGCCCCGGTTTTGGGCTTAGTAGTTTTAGGCGTTGACCGGTTCGGTCAAAGTGCTGTTCGAATCTAAAAGGGTGAAATTAGGAAAGCCTAGTTCGGGTTGCATTAAAAATATGGAAAAATGTTCTAAAATCATCTTTTAATATATATAAGTGAACTGTGAAATCAATTTTACAAAATGAGTTTTGGAAGGGTGACATTTTGGCTAGTGACCAAAATGTAATTTTTGAAAGTTGCGTGACTGTTTTAGAAAGGATTGAAACTTTGAATCTTTAAGGAGCTATTTACCCAAAGGGAGTTTCTCCAGATTTTTCTGAGATATTTTAAGGTTTAATTCTGATTTTAAAGCTATAGAAAAGAGGAGGGAAATCATTTTGGCTATTTTTGTAACTAACTTTCTATTTTCTCAATTTTCCTTTCTCTCATTTTCTCTCAACCCAAACACTTTCTCTCCAGATAATTTCTTCTGGTTTTGTCACCTAAATCTCTCCTTTCAACTCTCTTTTGATTCCTAATCATCATATCTACAAAACCTCACCATTTGCTACTTGATTCATCAAGGTTTTTGGCTCTAAAAGAGGAGAAACTCAAGTTTGGAGGTAAGAACGTCCTTCTCCTCTAAACTATCAGTTCTTTACTGAAATTCCTAAGTTCTCAATCCTAAATTGATGTTTTATTAAAGGTTTTTAAGTTGTGTAATTGGATCTTGGCTTAAAATGCAAGATTTGGTGATTTTTGGTGGTTTTTCGTTTGATCTGTTAAAGCTGTGATTTGAGATGTGTTTTTGATGATTAATGAATGTTAGTTTGATAAGGAATTGAGTTTTGATAAATGCAATCCCGGATAGGTTGAATTTCCTAAGTTTAGCTTGTGATTCTTGGTTGTTTTTGAGGTGATCTTGTGGATCTGATGTTGCTGGAGGTATAAGGATGTTGTTAGGCTCTTTTTAGATGTTAAATGATGTTGAAGGATGTTTAGTTTTGATGGTTTATGGCTGGGCTTTGTTGAGGAGTGGTTTGGATGCATTTTCGGTTGTGTTTGGTGGCCGAAAATGGAGTGTGGATGAGAGCAGCGAGTTTAGGTGCTTTCATTGAAGCTATTAATGCATGATGATGCATTAATCCTCTGCTTTGATGTGTTTAAAACAGGGGAGTCATCTTTGGATCCAAGTGGAGGTGATCCGGTAGCTTGATTTGTGCTTTGGCAAGAGGCGAAGTGGAATCGGTGAGTGAAAATGGGTTTTCAGCTTTGAAACCAATGTCTTGGGAGCTTAGTTTTAAGTCTAAACAACTTTGCTAAGCTCAAGTGTAAGTTTTCGGAAATACTCTCTAAGTGGTGGCCATGGTTTGATTGTTGTGCAATGTGGTTTATTGCATGTTTTAAATTCTATTTTGAAAGCATGATTTAGCATGGTATTTGCTGATTTTGTAAGCCATATGTTGAAGGAAGCTCAAGGTAAGAGTTCCTTGTTTTTGAGCATTGTTAAAATGTGGTTTGATGCTTATAAATGCATGATGTATATGGCTTGGTTTAATGCTTTAAAATAGTGGATTATTTGATGATAATGATGTATATTGGCAAGTGATGTTTTGAAAAAGGTTAAGGTCACTAAGGTGGTTAAAAGTCCTTGAGTGAGCCTTGTGGTTTCTAAAAACTTCATGGTGGTTAAAAGTCCATGATGATTCTTGTTAAGGTCACTAAGGTGGTTAAAAGTCCTTGAGTGAGCCTTGTTACTTAAGAACATCAAGGTGGTTAAAAGTCCTTGGATGGTTCTTGTTGAGGACACAAAGGTGGTAAAAATTCCTTGTGTGGTCCTTGCCATGGTGTTTAAAAGTCCATGGGCCAAGGTGTTTAAATGTCCTTGGGGCCAAGGTGTTTAAAAGTCCTTGGGAAGAACACTAAGGTGGTTAAAAGTCCTTATGTGGTTCTTGAGAATTGTAAGATCACAATGGTGTTTAAAAGTCCATGTGTGAGTCTTATGTTGATCTTGTTTTTAAATGATGGATCTTATCACTTGTGGCCAATATGACATGAATTGATATGGAAGCATGTTTTGCTTGTTTAAGGATGCTAGTGAGCATGAATATATGATGTTTTGAAGCATGATTTATAAAGTGTTTTATAAATGCATTATTGAGTGGTTTTTAAGAGCATTCCTCACTAAGCTTTTGCTTACGCTCTCTTTCGTTTTCTTAAACCAATAATGCAGTTCATTAAGGTACTTTGAGGGCAGCAAGGAAGGCAAGCAATCAAGTGGAATTAAGCTCAAAGTATGGAAAGGTTTTCTTATACATTTTAGCTTTTGGTAATTTGGCAATGGGGGACCTATGTGTATGTTTTTGGGAGATGTTGAACTCCCTAAGTATGTTGAATGTTGTTGAGATTGCTGGTGTTTGTATTTGGCCATTATATGCTTGCTTTGGAAGTTTATGCTTGAAAGGTTTGCTTGTGTAGGAAGCATACCATTAGAATTGGGGCTTTTCATATATGTTGATGATATGTTGATTGGTTGATGCAAATATGTCTCTTATATGTTGAATTTCATGCTGGTAAAGTTTGGTGGCATTTGGAGCATGTATGGTTGATCAATTGCATGTTTTAGGAAGCCTTTTGCTGCAATCTGTGCAGGGCGTTTCGGAATAGAGGCTACCGTTCCGGAACGGGTGCCTTGCATGAACCCAGGCGTCCGAAACGGTAGGCACCGTTCCGAAACGGAAAGGCCACTGCCAGCCCGCGTATCGGTACGTGTTGCGGAACGGCCCCGTGTTTCGGAACATGCTCACCCTGTTTCGGAACAGCCGACCATTGGGGGCTGACAATGGCAGTTAAATGTTTTGGAATGTTTGCGTTTTGGTCCTGAATCTTGTTCGTGCAATTGTATGAGTTTGGGATGTCCTTTTGAGCTGAAAATTTACAGAGAAGCATGAAACCTGACTAATTTCAAGATGGTAACTTTAATTTGGGTTAAGGCCTTATAATTTGCAGAATTTACAGTTTGGTCCCTAAAGTTGTAAATTGTTCAATTGGGTCCCTGTTTGATCTCTGATGTCTATGATCTTTGAGAATGTTGTTTGTATGATCATAACTAGGGTTAATATGCATCTAGATAAGTTTAAAAAAAGGGTCGTTAATCAAGGTTGACTTTCGGGTTGACTTTGGTTTTCCCCGTGTGACTTTCTTAATTCGGGTCAACCGTCTAGGCCGGGTTAAGGGGGTTACATTTGGTGGTATCAGAGCTGAGTTCTCGAGTAATTGGGAATGAATGTGTGCATGATTGAAGTATGTATGCCTTGTATGCTTGTTGAGTGAAAGCATGTTTAGTGGCTTGTGATTTTGATGCAATTGAGTTATATGTTGTGACGAAGCATGTTGTGGGTACCCATTGCCAAATCAAAGCTAATGAAATGTTGTTGATTTTAAGTGAAATTGAGCTTGAATACTTGGATTGCTTACCTTGCTGGGCCTGACTTTGTTTTATTTGCATTGTGATTGCATGGTAAAAGTATGGCACCACGTAGAGAGTTGAGAAGTAACGTGCGAGCTACGGCTCCTAATGAGAATGAAAATGAAGAGAATGCGGGTAGTGCAGTGTTACCTCCTCCTCCACCTGGTGGTGGTGGTGCTGAGGGAGAAAGAGCTGAAGCTGCAGCTGGTGCTGGAGCTGCTGGTCCTGAGATTGGACAGGGGCAAGCTATGCCTGATATGTCTATGCTGGTACAAGCTATTGCGGGTGCTTTTCGAGCGGCAATAGCTGGAGCTCAAGGAGCTGGGCATCAGGGAGATGATGGTGTTAGACTACCTTTGGAGCGTTTGCGCAGTCTTGGTGGGACTGAGTTCAGGGGTATGTCTGCCGAGGGTTCTGAAGCTTGGTTAGAGAGTACCAAGAGGATTCTGGGTCAGATGAGTTGCACGGATGTGCAAAAGCTGGGTTGTGTAGTATCTTTACTACAGGATGATGCGTATACGTGGTGGACGACCACTATAGCTGGAATGGCTGAAGCTGATGTGACTTGGACATTCTTTCAGAATGTATTCAAGAGGAGGTATCTTGGTGTGAGATATCTTGATGAAAAGAAGCGTGAGTTCATGTCTCTTACCCAAGGGAGCATGACGGTGGCTGAGTATGAAGTTCAGTTTGTTAGACTCAGTCAATATGCACCTGAGCTGGTACCTGATGAGCGGGAGAGGTGCGAAAGGTTCCGTTATGGTTTAGTGACGGATGTGAAGATGTATGTGCTGGCCATTGAGTATGATGATTTTGATGTGCTGGTGGGCCGAGCCAAGGATATTGAAATGAACTTGGGTTTATCTGCTAGAGGTGCTGGAGCGAGTTCTGGTAAGAGAGCTACTGAGTTTAGTTCCGGTGGTGGACGGAACAAGAGGGGACGTGATCAGAAGTATCAGTCCTCAGCTAAGAGAGGTGGTGGTGCACCTGCTAGAGGAGGCAACCCTAGAGCTGATCCAAGTGCTTGTTGGATTTGTGGTTCGCGTGGTCACATGAAGCATGACTGTCCTCGTGCTGTGAGGGAGGTGCAAGCTCCTGTTGCGGCAGCTGGTAATGGATGCTGGAATTGTGGATCTGCGGAACACTTGAGGCGAGATTGTCCTATGTTGGCCGGTGGCCAAGTGCGTGCTCCTGTTGTTGCTGCACCGCAGAGAGGTCGTGGGCGCGGCCATGGTAATTTCCAGCGGAGAGAGGAAGGTGGTCGTGGAGTAGCTCATGTTGTGGCTATTCAGCCCGAAGGTGGAGGTCAAGCGAGGGTGTATGCTCAGTGGGAGGGGAGGAATGACGCGGATGTGATTGCAGGTACCTTTACTTTGCAATCCTTGTCATTACTTTCCTTGATAGATTCTGGATCTACGCATTCATACATTTTGCGTGAGCATGCTGAATTGCTTGGTTTGCCTGTTGAGTCTTTGGATGTTGGTGTTCGTGTCACTAGTTCTTTTGGTGAGACTGTTGTGACTCGAAAGCTCTATAGAAGGTGTCCTTTGGTTGTTCAAGAGCTTTTTTTTCATGTTGACCTTATGGAGCTGCCTTTCTATGGTTTTGATGTAATCCTTGGTATGGATTGGCTTGCTGAGCATCGTGCAGTTGTGGATTGTGAAAATAAGCGAGTTTCGTTGAAGCTTGCGGATGATTATGAAGTTGTTGTAGTTGGTGAGAATGTGAAGTTTCTTGCCAATGTGGTGTCTACCTTGGAGGCGAGCAGGATGCTGAGGCAAGGTTGCGAAGCTTATCTAGCTTTTGTGATGAATCCTAGCTCTAAGGAGTTGAGGGTGCAAGATATCAGAGTTGTGAAGGAGTTTCCTGGAGTGTTTCCTGAGGAGTTGCCTGGTTTACCTCCTAATCGCGAGGTGGAGTTTGGAATTGAGTTGTATGAGAATACAACTCCTGTGTCCATTACTCCCTATAGAATGGCACCTAAGGAGCTGAAGGAGCTGAAGACGCAGTTGCAAGAGTTGCTTGATCGTGGTTTCATCCGGCCGAGTGTGTCACCTTGGGGTGCACCGGTCTTGTTTGTGAAGAAGAAGGATGGCACTATGACGATGTGCATTGATTACCGTCAGCTGAACAAGTTGACTATCAAGAATCGGTATCCTTTGCCGAGGATTGATGATCTCTTTGATCAATTTCGGGGAGCTGCTGTGTTCTCTAAGATTGACCTGAGGTCAGGGTATTATCAGTTGAAGGTGAAGGATGTGGATGTGCCTAAGACATCTTTCAGGACAAGGTATGGGCATTATGAGTTCCTTGTGATGCCGTTTGGTTTGACAAATGCTCCTGCTGCTTTCATGGACATGATGAATCGTGTTTTTAATGAATACCTGGACAAGTTTGTTGTGGTATTCATTGATGATATCCTCGTGTACTCGCGTACTGAGGAGGAGCATGAAGATCATTTGAGGATTGTGCTGCAAGCTTTGTTGGAGAATCAGCTTTATGCTAAGCTGAGCAAGTGTGAGTTCTGGCTTAAGGAGGTGGTGTTTCTTGGGCATGTGGTCTCAGCTGAGGGGATTCGTGTTGATCCTCAGAAGATTGAGGCGGTGATGAATTGGAAGGTTCCTAAGTCTGTTCATGAGGTTCGTAGTTTCCTTGGTTTAGCGGGATACTACCGGAGGTTTGTGGATGGGTTTTCTAAGATTGCTGCACCTTTGACGAAGTTGTTGCAGAAGGATGTTAAGTATGAATGGACGGAAGCGAGACAGCAGGCTTTTGAGAAGCTTAAGGCGGCTTTGACGCAAGCTCCTATCTTGGTTCAGCCTGAATCAGGGAAAGAGTTTGTGGTCTACAGTGATGCGTCCTATGTTGGTTTAGGATGTGTGCTGATGCAAGAGGGCAAGGTGGTTGCTTATGCGTCGCGGCAGTTGAAGGTGCATGAGCGCAATTACCCTACGCATGATATTGAGCTGGCTGCAGTGGTTTTTGCTCTGAAGATCTGGAGGCATTATCTGTATGGTGAGAAGTGTACGGTGTACACGGATCACAAGAGTTTGAGGTATCTAATGTCTCAGAAGGAGTTGAATCTTAGGCAGAGGCGTTGGTTGGAGTTGCTCAAGGATTATGATTTGACGATTGAGTACCATCCTGGAAAAGCTAATGTTGTTGCGGATGCCTTGAGTAGGAAAGTAGCTGTTGAGCTGAGGGCTATGTTTTCTAGCTTGAGTATATCGCGAGATGGTGGTCTTATAGCTGAGTTGCAAGTGAAGCCATCTATGGTTCAGTTGATCAAGGAAAAGCAGTTGCTGGATGATTCCTTGGTGTCTCATGTTCAGGATATCGCGGAGGGTAGGCCTTCGAATTTCTGCTTTAATGATGATGGTGTGTTGTGCTTTGGTAGTCGAATAGTAGTGCCCAATGATGCTGAGTTGAGGCGTGCTATTCTGACTGAGGGTCATAGTAGTTCTTTTGCTATGCACCCTGGTAGTACCAAGATGTACCGTGATCTTCGTGATGAGTACTATTGGGTGGGTTTGAAAAAGGATGTTGCGGAGTTTGTGAGCAAGTGTATGGTGTGTCAGCGGGTTAAGGCTGAGCATCGGGTTCCTTTAGGGTTGTTGCAACCGTTGAGAATCCCTGAATGGAAGTGGGAAAGGGTTACCATGGATTTTGTATCTGGTTTACCTTTGTCTCCGTCGAAGAAGAATTCGGTTTGGGTGATTGTGGATCGCCTGACGAAGTGTGCGCATTTCTTGCCTGTGCATACTACGTTTTCTCTGGATAAGTTGGCAGAGCTGTACATTGTTGAGATTGTGCGGCTGCATGGTGTGCCTAAGTCGATTGTGTCGGATAGGGATCCGAGGTTCACATTGCGTTTCTGGCAGTGTTTGCATTAAGCTTTGGGTACGAGGTTGAATTTCAGTACATCCTATCATCCTCAGTCGGATGGACAGTCTGAGCGAGTTATCCAGATTTTGGAGGATATGTTGAGGTGCTGTGTGATTGAGTTCCAAGGTTCTTGGGAGAAGCATCTGTCTTTGGTAGAGTTCGCTTATAACAATAGTTATCAAGCGAGTATTCAGATGGCACCTTATGAGGCTTTGTACGGGAGGAAGTGTAGGACTCCTCTTTGTTGGGCTGAAACGGGTCAGAAGTTGGTTTCGATGCCAGCTTTGTTGAAAGGAACCACCAAGAAGGTGAAGCTCATTTGTGAGCGTTTGAAGGCTGCCTCTGATCGGCAAAAGTCTTACGCGGATTTGAAGCGTAAGGAGATTGAGTATGCGGTGGGTGACCGTGTGTTCTTGAAGGTTTCGCCTTGGAAGAAGGTGATGAGGTTTGGCCGGAAGGGTAAGTTGAGCCCTAGGTACATTGGACCATATGAGGTGGTTGAGCGTGTGGGTCCTGTTGTGTACAAGTTGAGGTTACCTCAAGAGTTGGAGAAGATTCATGATGTGTTCCATGTTTCTATGCTCCGGAAGTATAGATCTGATCCTTCGCATGTGATGCCTGTGGAGGAAGTGGAATTGAATCCGGATTTGACCTATGATGAGGAACCGGTGAAGGTTCTGGATTCGGATAGCAAGGTTCTTCGTGGCAAGACCATTGAGTTGGTGAAGGTGCTGTGGAAGCATCGAGGTGTTGAGGAAGCCACGTGGGAGCGGAAGGAAGACATGCTGAAGCAGTTTCCTTATCTCTTTCCTTCAGGTAAATTTCGAGGACGAAATTTCTTAAGGGGGGGAGAGTTGTAACGCCCCGGTTTTGGGCTTAGTAGTTTTGGGCCTTGACCGGTTCGGTCAAAGCGTTGTTCGAATCTAAAAGGGTGAAATTAGGAAAGCCTAGTTCGGGTTGCATTAAAAATATGGGAAAATGTTCTAAAATCATCTTTTAATATATATAAGTGAACTGTGAAATCAATTTTACAAAATGAGTTTTGGAAGGGTGACATTTTGGCTAGTGACCAAAATGTAATTTTTGAAAGTTGCGTGACTGTTTTAGAAAGGATTGAAACTTTGAATCTTTAAGGAGCTATTTACCCAAAGGGAGTTTCTCCAGATTTTTTTGAGATATTTTAAGGTTTAATTCTGATTTTAAAGCTATAGAAAAGAGGAGGGAAATCATTTTGGCTATTTTTGTAACTAACTTTCTATTTTCTCAATTTTCCTTTCTCTCATTTTCTCTCAACCCAAACACTTTCTCTCCAGAGAATTTCTTCTGGTTTTGTCACCTAAATCTCTCCTTTCAACTCACTTTTGATTCCTAATCATCATATCTACAAAACCTCACCATTTGCTACTTGATTCATCAAGGTTTTTGGCTCTAAAAGAGGAGAAACTCAAGTTTGGAGGTAAGAACGTCCTTCTCCTCTAAACTATCAGTTCTTTACTGAAATTCCTAAGTTCTTAATCTTAAATTGATGTTTTATTAAAGGTTTTTAAGTTGTGTAATTGGATCTTAGCTTAAAATGCAAGATTTGGTGATTTTTGGTGGTTTTTCGTTTGATCTGTTAAAGCTGTGATTTGAGATGTGTTTTTGATGATTAATGAATGTTAGTTTGATAAGGAATTGAGTTTTGATAAATGCAATCCCGGATAGGTTGAATTTCCTAAGTTTAGCTTGTGATTCTTGGTTGTTTTTGAGGTGATCTTGTGGATCTGATGTTGCTGGAGGTATAAGGATGTTGTTAGGCTCTTTTTAGATGTTAAATGATGTTGAAGGATGTTTAGTTTTGATGGTTTATGGCTGGGCTTTGTTGAGGAGTGGTTTGGATGCATTTTCGGTTGTGTTTGGTGGCCGAAAATGGAGTGTGGATGAGAGCAGCGAGTTTAGGTGCTTTCATTGAAGCTATTAATGCATGATGATGCATTAATCCTCTGCTTTGATGTGTTTAAAACAGGGGAGTCATCTTTGGATCCAAGTGGAGGTGATCCGGTAGCTTGATTTGTGCTTCGACAAGAGGCGAAGTGGAATCTGTGAGTGAAAATGGGTTTTCAGCTTTGAAACCAATGTATTGGGAGCTTAGTTTTAAGTCTAAACAACATAGCTAAGCTCAAGTGTAAGTTTTCGGAAATACTCTCTAAGTGGTGGCCATGGTTTGATTGTTGTGCAATGTGGTTTATTGAATGTTTTAAATTCTGTTTTGAAAGCATGATTTAGCATGGTATTTGCTGATTCAAGGTAAGAGTTCCTTGTTTTTGAGCAATGTTAAAATGTGGTTTGATGCTTATAAATGCATGATGTATATGGCTTGGTTTAATGCTTTAAAACAGTGGATTATTTGATGATAATGATGTATATTGGCAAGTGATGTTTTGAAAAAGGTTAAGGTCACTAAGGTGGTTAAAAGTCCTTGAGTGAGCCTTGTGGTTTCTAAAAACTTCATGGTGGTTAAAAGTCCATGATGATTCTTGTTAAGGTCACTAAGGTGGTTAAAAGTCCTTGAGTGAGCCTTGTTACTTAAGAACATCAAGGTGGTTAAAAGTCCTTGGATGGTTCTTGTTGAGGACACAAAGGTGGTTAAAATTCCTTGTGTGGTCCTTGCCATGGTGTTTAAAAGTCCATGGGCCAAGGTGTTTAAAAGTCCTTGGGGCCAAGGTGTTTAAAAGTCCTTGGGAAGAACACTAAGGTGGTTAAAAGTCCTTATGTGGTTCTTGAGAATTGTAAGATCACAATGGTGTTTAAAAGTCCATGTGTGAGTCTTATGTTGATCTTGTTTTTAAATGATGGATCTTATCACTTGTGGCCAATATGACATGAATTGATATGGAAGCATGTTTTGCTTGTTTAAGGATGCTAGTGAGCATGAATATATGATGTTTTGAAGCATGATTTATAAAGTGTTTTATAAATGCATTATTGAGTGGTTTTTAAGAGCATTCCTCACTAAGCTTTTGCTTACGCTCTCTTTCGTTTTCTTAAACCAATAATGCAGATCATTAAGGTACTTTGAGGGCAGCAAGGAAGGCAAGCAATCAAGTGGAATTAAGCTCAAAGTATGGAAAGGTTTTCTTACACATTTTAGCTTTTGGTAATTTGGCAATGGGGGACCTATGTGTATGTTTTTGGGAGATGTTGAACTCCCTAAGTATGTTGAATGTTGTTGAGATTGCTGGTGTTTGTATTTGGCCATTATATGCTTGCTTTGGAAGTTTATGCTTGAAAGGTTTGCTTGTGTAGGAAGCATACCATTAGAATTGGGGCTTTTCATATATGTTGATGATATGTTGATTGGTTGATGCAAATATGTCTCTTATATGTTGAATTTCATGCTGGTAAAGTTTGGTGGCATTTGGAGCATGTATGGTTGATCAATTGCATGTTTTAGGAAGCCTTTTGCTGCAATCTGTGCAGGGCGTTTCAGAACAGAGGCTACCGTTCCGGAACGGGTGCCTTGCATGAACCCAGGCGTCTGAAACGGTAGGCACCGTTCCGAAACGGAAAGGCCACTGCCAGCCCGCGTATCGGTACGCGTTGCGGAACGGCCCCGTGTTTCGGAACAGGCTCACCCTGTTTCGGAACAGCCGACCGTTGGGGGCTGACAATGGCAGTTAAATGTTTTGGAATGTTTGCGTTTTGGTCCTGAATCTTGTTCGTGCAATTGTATGAGTTTGGGATGTCCTTTTGAGCTGAAAATTTACAGAGAAGCATGAAACCTGACTAATTTCATGATGGTAACTTTAATTTGGGTTAAGGCCTTATAATTTGCAGAATTTACAGTTTGGTCCCTAAAGTTGTAAATTGTTCAATTGGGTCCCTGTTTGATCTCTGATGTCTATGATCTTTGAGAATGTTGTTTGTATGATCATAACTAGGGTTAATATGCATCTAGATAAGTTAAAAAAAAGGGCCGTTAATCAAGGTTGACTTTCGGGTTGACTTTGGTTTTCCCCGTGTGACTTTCTTAATTCGGGTCAACCGTCTAGGCCGGGTTAAGGGGGTTACAGTAAGCAAAAGCTTAGTGAGGAATGCTCATTAAAACCATTCAATAATGCATTTATAAAACACTTTATAAACCATATTTCAAATCATCCTTTACTCATGCTCAAAGCAACTTTAACAAGCAGTTCATGCTTCCATATCATTACATGTCATATTGGCCACAAGTGATAAGTTTCATCTTTTAAAAACAAGATCAACCTAAGACTCACACATGGACTTTTAAACACCATTGTGATCTTATAATTCTCAAGAACCACATAAGGACTTTTAACCACCTTTGTGTTCTTCCCAAGGACTTTTAAACACCTTGGCCCCAAGGACTTTTAAACACCTTGGCCCATGGACTTTTAAACACCATGACAAGGACCACACAAGGAATTTTAACCACCTTTGTGTCCTTAACAAGAACCATCCAAGGACTTTTAACCACCTTGATGTTCTTAAGTAACAAGGCTCACTCAAGGACTTTTAACCACCTTAGTGACCTTAACAAGAATCATCATGGACTTTTAACCACCATGAAGTTCTTAGAATCTACAAGGCTCACTCAAGGACTTTTAACCACCTTAGTGACCTTAACCTTTCCAAAACATCACTTGCCAATATACATCATTATCATCAAATAATCCACTATTTTAAAGCATTAAACCAAGCCATAAACATCATGCATTTATAAGCATCAAACCACATTTTAACAATGCTCAGAAACAAGGAACTCTTACCTTGAGCTTCCTTCAACATATGGCTTACAAAATCATCAATAATCATGCTAAATCATGCTTTCAAAACAGAATTTAAAACATGCAATAAACCACATTGCATCACAACCACATCATGGCCACCACTAGAGAGTTTTCCGAAAACTTACACTTGAGCTTAGCAAAGTTGTTTAGACTTAAACTAAGCTCCCAATACCTTGGTTTCAAAGCTGAAAACCCAATTTCACTCACCGATTCCACTTCGCCTCTCGCCGAAGCACAAATCAAGCTTCCAGATCACCACCACTTGGATCCAAAGATGACTCCCCTATTTTAAACACATCAAAGCAGAGGATTAATGCATCATCATGCATTAATAGCTTCAATGAAAGCACCTAAACTCGCTGCTCTCATCCACACTCCATTTTCGGCCACCAAACACAACCGAAAATGCATCCAAACCACTTCTCAACAAAGCCCAGTCATAAACCATCAAAACCAAACATCCTTTAGCATCATTTAACATCTAAAAAGAACCTAATAACATCCTTATACCTCCAGCAACATCAGATCTACAAGATCACCTCAAAAACAACCAAGAATCACAAGCTAAACTTAGGAAATTCAACCTATCCGGGATTGCATTAATCAAAACTCAATTCCTTATCAAATTAACATTCATTAATCATCAAAAACATATCTCAAATCACAACTTTAACAGATCTAACGAAAATTCATCAAAAATCACCAAATCTTGCATTTTAAGCCAAGATCCATTTACACAACTTAAAAGCCATTAATAAAACATCAATTAAGGATTGAGAACTTAGGAATTTCAGTAAAGAACTGATAGTTTAGAGGAGAAGGACGTTCTTACCTCCAAACTTGAGTTTCTCCCTTTTTAGAACCAAAAACTTTGATGAATCAAGTAACAAATGGTGAGGTTTTGTAGATATGATGATTAGGAATCAAAAGAGAGTTGAAAGGAGAGATTTAGGTGACAAAATCAGAAGAAATTCTCTGGAGAGAAAGTGTTTGGGTTGAGAGAAAATGAGAGAAAGGAAAATTGAGAAAATAGAAAGTTAGTTACAAAATAGTCAAAACGATTTCCCTCCTCTTTTCTTATGCTTTAAAATCAGAATTAAACCTTAAAATATCTTAGAAAAATCTAGAGAAACTCCCCTTTGGGTAAATAGCTCCTTAAAGATTCAAAGTTTCAATCCTTTCTAAAACAGTCACGCAACTTTCAAAAATTACATTTTGGTCACTAGCCAAAATGTCACCCTTCCAAAACTCATTTTGTAAAATTGATTTCACAGTTCACTTATATATATTAAAAGATGATTTTAGAACATTTTTCCATATTTTTAATGCAACCCGAACTAGGCTTTCCTAATTTCACCTTTATAGATTCGAGCAGCACTTTGACCAAACCGGTCAACGCCCAAAACTACTAGGCCCAAAACCGGGGCGTTAAAACTCTCCCCCCCCCTTAAGAAATTTCGTCCTCGAAATTTACCTGAAGGAAAGAGATAAGGAAACTGCTTCAGCATGTCTTCCTTCCGCTCCCACGTGGCTTCTTCAACACCTCGATGCTTCCACAGCACCTTCACCAACTCAATGGTCTTGCCACGAAGAACCTTGCTATCCGAATCCAGAACCTTCACCGGTTCCTCATCATAGGTCAAATCCGGATTCAATTCCACTTCCTCCACAAGCATCACATGCGAAGGATCAGATCTATACTTCCGAAGCATAGAAACATGGAACACATTATGAATATTCTCCAACTCTTGAGGTAGCCTCAACTTGTATGCAACAGGACCCACACGCTCAACCACCTCATATGGTCCAATGTACCTAGGGCTCAACTTACCCTTCCGGCCAAACCTCATCACCTTCTTCCAAGGCGAAACCTTCAAGAACACACGGTCACCCACCGCATA
Organism: Hibiscus tridactylites; assembly: GCA_958450335.1. Lineage (NCBI taxonomy): Eukaryota > Viridiplantae > Streptophyta > Magnoliopsida > Malvales > Malvaceae > Hibiscus > Hibiscus tridactylites. The sequence continues at coordinate 17,460,484 of OY288278.1, read as the reverse complement.
CTCTATCTCCTTACGCTTCAAATCCGCGCAAGACTTTTGCCGGTCAGAAGCTGCCTTCAACCGCTCACAAATGAGCTTCACCTTCTCGGTGGTTCTTTTCAACAAAGCCGGCATCGAAACCAACTTCTGACCCGTTTCAGCCCAACAAAGAGGAGTCCTACACTTCCTCCCGTACAAAGCCTCATAAGGTGCCATCTGTATACTTGCCTGATAACTATTGTTATAAGCAAACTCCACCAAAGGCAGATGCTTCTCCCAAGAGCCCTAAAACTCAATCACGCAGCACCTCAACATATCCTCTAAAATCTGAATAACATGCTCAGACTGACCATCCGACTGAGGATGATAGGATGTACTGAAATTCAACCTAGTACCCAAAGCTTGATGCAAACACTGCCAGAAACGCGATGTGAACCTCGGATCCCTATCCGACACAATCGACTTAGGCACACCATGCAGCCGCATAATCTCAGCAATGTACAGCTCCGCAAGCTTATCCAAAGAAAATGTAGTATGCACAGGCAAGAAATGTGCACACTTCGTCAGGCGATCCACAATCACCCAAACCGAATTCTTCTTCGACGGAGACAAAGGTAAACCAGATACAAAATCCATGGTAACCCTTTCCCACTTCCATTCAGGGATTCTCAACGGTTGCAACAACCCTGAAGGAACCTGATGCTCAGCCTTAACCTGCTGACACACCATACACTTGCTCACAAACTCCGCAACATCCTTTTTCAAACCCACCCAATAGTACCCATCACGAAGATCACGGTACATCTTGGTACTACCAGGGTGCATAGCAAAAGGACTACTATGACCTTCAGTCAGAATAGCACGCCTCAACTCATCATCATTGGGCACTACTATTCGACTACCAAAACACAACACACCATCATCGTTAAAACAGAAATCTGAAGGCCTACCCTCCGCGATATCCTAAACATGAGACACCAAGGAATCATCCAGCAACTGCTTTTCCTTGATCAACTGAACCATAGATGGTTTCACTTGCAACTCAGCTACAAGACCACCATCACGCGAAATACTCAAGCTGGCAAACATAGCCCTCAGCTCAACAGCTACCTTCCTACTCAAGGCATCCGCAACAACATTAGCTTTTCCAGGATGGTACTTAATCGTCAGATCATAATCCTTGAGCAACTCCAACCAACGCCGCTGCCTAAGATTCAACTCCTTCTGAGACATCAAATACCTCAAACTCTTGTGATCCGTGTACACAGTACACTTCTCACCATACAGATAATGTCTCCAGATCTTCAGAGCAAAAACCACTGCAGCCAGCTCAATATCATGCGTAGGATAATTGCGCTCATGCACCTTCAACTTCCGCGATGCATAAGCTACAACCTTACCCTCTTGCATCAGCACACATCCCAAACCAACATAGGACGCATCATTGTAGACCACAAACTCTTTCCCTGATTCAGGCTGAACCAAGATAGGAGCTTGCGTCAAAGCCGCCTTAAGCTTCTCAAAACCCTGCTGCCTCGCTTCCGTCCACTCATACTTAACATCCTTCTGCAACAGCTTCGTCAAAGGTGCTGCAATCTTAGAAAAACCATCCACAAACCTCCGGTAGTATCCCGCCAAACCAAGGAAACTACGGACCTCATGAACGGACTTAGGAACCTTCCAGTTCATCATCGCCTCAATCTTCTGGGGATCAACACGAATCCCCTCAGCAGAAACTACATGCCCAAGAAACACCACCTCCTTAAGCCAGAACTCACACTTGCTCGGCTTAGCATAAAACTGATTCTCCAACAAAGCTTGCAAAACAATCCTCAAATGCTCTTCATGCTCCTCCTCAGTACGCGAGTACAGGAGGATATCATCAATGAATACCACAACGAATTTATCCAAGTATTCATGAAACACACGATTCATCATGTCCATGAAAGCAGCAGAAGCATTTGTCAAACCAAACGGCATCACAAGTAACTCATAATGCCCATACCTTGTCCTGAAAGCTGTCTTAGGCACATCCACATCCTTCACCTTCAACTGTTAATACCCTGACCTCAAGTCAATCTTAGAGAACACAGAAGCTCCCCGAAATTGATCAAAGAGACCATCAATCCTCGGTAAAGGATACCGATTCTTGATAGTCAACATGTTCAGCTGACGGTAATCAATGCACATTCTCATAGTGCCATCCTTCTTCTTCACAAACAAGACCGGTGCTCCCCAAGGTGACACACTCGGCCGGATGAAACCACGATCAAGCAGCTCTTGCAACTGCGTCTTCAGCTCTTTCAGCTCCTTAGGTGCCATTCTATAGGGAGTAATGGACACAGGAGTCGTATTCTCATACAGCTCAATTCCAAACTCCACCTCGCGATTAGGAGGTAAACCAGGCAACTCCTCAGGAAACACACCAGGAAACTCCTTCACAACTCTGATATCTTGCACCCTCAACTCCTTAGAGCTAGGATTCATCACAAAAGCTAGATAAGCCTCACAACCCTGCCTCAGCATCCTGCTCGCCTCCAAGGTAGACACCACATTGGCAAGAAATTTCACATTCTCACCAACTACAACAACTTCATAATCATCCGCAAGCTTCAGCGACACTCGGTTATTCTCACAATCCACAACAGCACGATGCTCAGCAAGCCAATCCATACCAAGGATTACATCAAAACCATAGAAGGGCAACTCCATAAGATCAACATGAAAAACATGTTCTTGAACAACCAAAGGACACCTCCTATACAACTTTCGAGTCACAACAGTCTCACCAAAAGAACTAGTGACACGAACACCAACATCCAAGGACTCAACAGGCAAACCAAGCAATTCAGCATGCTCACGCAAAATGTATGAATGCGTAGATCCAGAATCTATCAAGGAAAGTAATGACAAGGATTGCAAAGTAAAGGTACCTGCAATCACATCCGCATCATTCCTCCCTTCACGCTGAGCATACACCCTAGCTTGCCCTCCACCTTCAGGCTGAATAGCCACAACATGGGCTACTCCTCGACCACCTTCCTCTCTCCGCTGGAAATTACCACGGCCGCGCCCATGACCTCTCTGCGGTGCAGCAACAACAGGAGCACACACTTGGCCACCAGCCAACATAGGACAATCTCGCCTCAAGTGATCCGCAGATCCACAATTCCAGCATCCATTACCAGCTGCTGCAATAGGAGCTTGCACCTCCCTCACAGCACGAGGACAGTCATGCTTCATGTGACCACGTGAACCACAGATCCAACAAGCACTTGGATCAGCTCTAGCATTGCCTCCTCTAGCAGGTGCACCACCACCTCTCTTAGCTGAGGACTGATACTTCTGATCACGTCCCCTCTTGTTCCGTCCACCACCGGAACTAAACTCAGCAGCTCGCTTACCCGAACTCGCTCCAGCACCTCTGGCAGATAAACCCAAGTTCATCTCAATATCCTTGGCTCGGCCCACCAGCACATCAAAATCATCATACTCGGTGGCCAGCACATACATCTTCACCTCCGTCACTAAACAATAACGGAACCTTTCGCACCTCTCCCGCTCATCAGGTACCAGCTCAGGTGCATACTGACTGAGTCGCACAAACTGCACTTCATACTCAACCACCGTCATGCTCCCTTGGGTAAGAGACATGAACTCACGCTTCTTTTCATCAAGATATCTCACACCAAGATATCTCCTCTTGAACACATTCTGAAAGAATGTCCAAGACACATCAGCTTCAGTAATTCCAGCTATAGTGGTCGTCCACCACGTATAGGCATCATCCTGCAGCAAGGATACAACACAACCAGCTTTTGCACATCCGTGCAACTCATCTGACCCAAGATCCTCTTGGTACTCTCCAACCAAGCTTCAGAACCTTCAACAGACATACCCCTGAACTCAGTCCCACCAAGACTGCGCAAACGCTCCAAAGGTAGTCTAACACCAGCATCTCCCTGATGCCCAGCTCCTTGAGCTCCAGCTATTGCCGCTCGAAAAGCACCCACAATAGCTTGTACCAACATAGACATGTCAGGCATAGCTTGCCCCTGACCAACCTCAGGACCAGCAGCTCCAGCACCAGCTGCAGCTTCAGCTCTTTCTCCCTCAGCACCACCACCACCAGGTGGAGGAGGAGGTAAAACCGCACTACCCGCGTTTTCCTCATTCTCATTCTCATTAGGAGCCGTAGCTCGCACATTACTTCGCAACTCTCTACGTGGTGTCATACTTTAACCATGCAATCACAATGCAAATAAAACAAAGTCAGGCCCAGCAAGGTAAGCAATCCAAGTATTCAAGCTCAATTTCAATCAAAATCAACATCATTTCAATAGCTTTGATTTGGCAATGGGTACCCACAACATGCTTCATCACAGCATACAACTCAATTGCATCAAAATCACAAGCCACTAAATATACTTTCAATCAATCAAGCATACATGGTATACATACTTCAAACATGCACACATTCATTCCCAATTACTCGAGAACTCAGCTCTGATACCACCAAATGTAACCCACTTAACCCGGCCTAGACGGTTGACCCGAATCAAGAAAGTCTCACGGGGAAAACCAAAGTCAACCCGAAAGTCAACCTTGATTAACGACCCTTTTTTTAAACTTGTCTAGATGCTCATTAACCCTAGTTATGATCATACAAACAACATACTCAAAGATCATAAACATCAGAGATCAAATAGGGACCCAAATGAACAATTTACAACTTTAGGGACCAAATTGTAAATTCTGTAAATTATAAGTCCTTAACCCAAATTAGAGTTACCATCTTGAAATTAGTCAGGTTTCATGCTTCTCTGTGAATTTTCAGCTCAAAAGAACTTCCCAAACTCATACAATTGCACAAACAAGATTCAGGACCAAAATGCAAACATTCCAAAACATTTAACTGCCATTGTCAGCCCCCAACGGTCGGCTGTTCCGAAACAGGGTGAGCCTGTTTCGAAACACGGGGCCGTTCTGCAACGCGTACCGATACGCGGGCTGGCAGTGGCCTTTCTGTTTCGGAACGGTCTCTCCCGTTTCGGACGCCTTGGTTGGTTTAAGGCACCCGTTCCGAAACGGTAGGCACTGTTCCGAAACACCCTGCACAGAATGCAACAAAATGCATGCTTTAACATGCAATTGATCAACCATACATGCTCCAAATGCCACCAAACTTTATCAACATGAAATTCAACATACAAGAGACATATTTGCATCAACAATTCAACATTATAACATCATATAAGAAAAGCCCCAAATCTAATGGCATGCTTCCTACACAAGCAAACCATTCATGCAATAAGCCTCCAAAACAACATGTAAAGATCAATTACAGAATCCAGCATTGCCAACAACATTAAACAAACTTAGGGAGTTCAAAACATCTCCCAAAACACCATAATGGTCCCCCATTGCCAAATGCCAAAAGCTAAAGTGTATAAGAAAACCTTTCCATACTTTGAGCTTAACTTCCACTTGGTTACTTGCCTTCCTTGCTGCCCTCAAAGTACTCTAATGATCTGCAATATTGGTTTAGGAAAATGAAAGAGAGCGTAAGCAAAAGCTTAGTGAGGAATGCTCATTAAAACCATTCAATAATGCATTTATAAAACACTTTATAAACCATATTTCAAATCATCCTTTACTCATGCTCAAAGCAACTTTAACAAGCAATTCATGCTTCCATATCATTACATGTCATATTGGCCACAAGTGATAAGTTTCATCTTTTAAAAACAAGATCAACCTAAGACTCACACATGGACTTTTAAACACCATTGTGATCTTATAATTCTCAAGAACCACATAAGGACTTTTAACCACCTTTGTGTTCTTCCCAAGGACTTTTAAACACCTTGGCCCCAAGGACTTTTAAACACCTTGGCCCATGGACTTTTAAACACCATGGCAAGGACCACACAAGGAATTTTAACCACCTTTGCGTCCTTAACAAGAACCATCCAAGGACTTTTAACCACCTTGATGTTCTTAAGTAACAAGGCTCACTCAAGGACTTTTAACCACCTTAGTGACCTTAACCTTTCCAAAACATCACTTGCCAATATACATCATTATCATCAAATAATCCACTGTTTTAAAGCATTAAACCAAGCCATAAACATCATGCATTTATAAGCATCAAACCACATTTTAACAATGCTCAAAAACAAGGAACTCATACCTTGAGCTTCCTTCAACATATGTCTTACAAAATCAGCAATAATCATGCTAAATCATGCTTTCAAAACAGAATTTAAAACATGCAATAAACCACATTGCATCACAACCACATCATGGCCACCACTAGAGAGTTTTCCGAAAACTTACACTTGAGCTTAGCAAAGTTGTTTAGACTTAAACTAAGCTCCCAAGACCTTGGTTTCAAAGCTGAAAACCCAATTTCACTCACCGATTCCACTTCGCCTCTCGCCGAAGCACAAATCAAGCTTCCGGATCACCACCACTTGGATCCAAAGATGACTCCCATGTTTTAAACACATCAAAGCAGAGGATTAATGCATCATCATGCATTAATAGCTTTAATGAAAGCACCTAAACTCGCTGCTCTCATCCACACTCCATTTTCGGCCACCAAACACAACCGAAAATGCATCCAAACCACTTCTCAACAAAGCCCAGCCATAAACCATCAAAACCAAACATCCTTTAGCATCATTTAACATCTAAAAAGAACCTAATAACATCCTTATACCTCCAGCAACATCAGATCTACAAGATCACCTCAAAAACAACCAAGAATCACAAGCTAAACTTAGGAAATTCAACCTATCCGGGATTGCATTAATCAAAACTCAATTCCTTATCAAATTAACATTCATTAATCATCAAAAACACATCTCAAATCACAGCTTTAACAGATCTAACGAAAATTCATCAAAAATCACCAAATCTTGCATTTTAAGCCAAGATCCATTTACACAACTTAAAAGCCATTAATAAAACATCAATTAAGGATTGAGAACTTAGGAATTTCAGTAAAGAACTGATAGTTTAGAGGAGAAGGACGTTCTTACCTCCAAACTTGAGTTTCTCCCTTTTAGAACCAAAAACTTTGATGAATCAAGTAGCAAATGGTGAGGTTTTGTAGATATGATGATTAGGAATCAAAAGAGAGTTGGAAGGAGAGATTTAGGTAACAAAATCAGAAGAAATTCTCTGGAGAGAAAGTGTTTGGGTTGAGAGAAAATGAGAGAAAGGAAAATTGAGAAAATAGAAAGTTAGTTAAAAAATAGTCAAAATGATTTCCCTCCTCTTTTCTTATGCTTTAAAATCAGATTTAAACCTTAAAATATCTTAGAAAAATCTGAAGAAACTCCCCTTTGGGTAAATAGCTTCTTAAAGATTCAAAGTTTCAATTCTTTCTAAAACAGTCACGCAACTTTCAAAAATTACATTTTGGTCACTAGCCAAAATGTCACCCTTCCAAAACTCATTTTGTAAAATTGATTTCACAGTTCACTTATATATATTAAAAGATGATTTTAGAACATTTTTCCATATTTTTAATGCAACCCGAACTAGGCTTTCCTAATTTCACCTTTATAGATTCGAACAACACTTTGACCAAACCGGTCAACGCCCAAAACTACTAGGCCCAAAACCGGGGCGTTACATTTTGGAAGTGGGGAATGTTGCATATGTTTATATTTTGATAATACGCGTGTTTAGAAAGTGGTATGCAACATGTTTGAGAATATGTGTAAACACATGGTGTAATGTAATTGAGAAACTTTGATAGAAATTGGTTTTAATGATGCTTATGAAAAATAGTGAGGTAACATGGTCTAAAAGTGTATATTTGCAAAGTGGTGAGACTTGATACTATCAGATATAATTGGTCGACCAATAGGATAAGAATGCACTGTAAAATGTAAGCAAAATCCGTACGCACGTAAGCCTAAAACATGATGGGAACAACCACATCATGGGTGTCGTATGATGAGAACAACCACATCTTGCGAGCATTAAGGTGGGAACATCCACACCTTGTGAACACTTTGGTGGGAATAGCCACACCAAGTGTTTTGCCCTTTTCTTATGGTGGCAATAGCCACACCATAAAGTGTATCTGCATATCCGAGTTATTTTATGGTTGGAACAACCACACCATGTGTTTTGGGATGGTGCATAGCCATCCGGGTCACTTGAATGTCAATATATGAGATTTACATGTATCATGATTTGTAAATGTTTTGTATAATGTGTTTTATACGTGAGCTTATATTTTGAGAAATGCTTTATAAGAGACAAGCATGAAAGCTTCGGCTTGAGATGTTCCATCATGGTTAATGCATGATACTTATGATACATGTGGTTTAAAGATTGGTGATTTGCTTTGAAAGTGGATTAAAGCATGAGATAAATGAGCATGATGTGAAAGAGACTTTTATTTGATAAATGGTTTTAAAACACATTGTTGGTTGGTTTTTATTTGAGCATCCCTCACTAAGCAAATGTCTTTACGCTCTCTTTTTACAACATTACAGAAAAGTAGATTGAAGGAGTAGGGAGGAAGCAAGTGAAGAAATCCAAGTGTCGCTCATAACTCAAGTAAGATTTTTAAACAAATTAGAAGTAATAAGTTGGAAACGGGATGTTATCTTGATAATTTGGTGAGTGTATGTAGTGAACTTGTCACGCCCCGATTTTTGGCCTAGGTGTTTTACGTGTCGGGTTAGGCCGGTGGAACCAGTAATATGTTATTTGAGTCGTTAAAGGTGGTTCAGAGAAATCAAGGTTTGGGATGTGATAATAATATGATAAATTTTCTAAAAATCCTCTAAAATTATATTTAGGAGGTTGGTTAAATCAATTTTGCAAAACAAGTTTTGGAAAGTATACATTTTGGGCTGTGACCAAAATGTGAAGTTTTAAAATAGTGGAAAAGTGTGTTTTTCAAAAAGAGTCAGAGTCTTAGAATCTTTAGGGAGCTAATTGGCAATTAACTCTTTTCTCTAATTTGGCATGTGTTTTAAATGGTTTATAAAATATTAAAATGGGTTTTATTGATTTAATTAAAGAGGTAGTTATTTTGGTTAAAAGATTTTGACGATCATTGTCATTCTCACCTTTTCACTTCAGCCAACACTGTCAATCTTTTCTCATTTTCCAGATTTCATTCACTCTCATTTTCCTCTCTTGATTTTCAAATTCTCCTTTGTGGTTTCTCTCCAATTTCTTCAAGTTTCTTAAAAGAAAACTTCCCAAATTAGAAGAGAAGCAAGGATTGGAGGTAAATTTCATGCTAACCCTCTAATCAAGGTTCTTCAATGAAATCCCAAAGATATTTGACTCTTCATCTACGTTTTTGATTGAGGTTTTATTATTGTTTTGATAAAATGATGAAATTTTGATAGAAAAGAGGATTTAAGATGATATTCGAAGTTGTTTTGATTTGGTTTGTTTGAGATAGTTTCAAAATGGGTTTTGAAAGGTTTATGATGTTTAAATAAAGTCTGAGTCATATTAATCCCGAAATCCTTGAGATCATTTGTTTTAAAGTGTTTTTTGTTGGGTTTTTGGGGTGTAATGTGGGATTTGAGTTTATGGATGTATAATGATGGTTTTAGGTTGTTTTTGGATGTTGATGAATGCTTAAAAATTGTTGGATGTGTTGGTTGATGGTTGGGCTGAGTTTAGAGATCAATCGGTTGAGATTTTGGTTGATTTGGGTGGGTAATTTGATGCTTTAGAGCAGTGCTGTGAGCTTTATTTTTAGTGTTGGTGTTTGAATGCGTTGTAATGTATTGAATCTCTGTTTTAATGTGTTGAAAACATGGGATAGATTTCCAGAATCGAACGAAGTGGTTTTGGAGGCTTCGAATGGTTGATTTGTGCGTCGACGAGTGTGGTTTCACAAGTCGATGAGTGGAAACTGATTTTCTAATGTGTTAAGATTTTAGAAAAAGGTTTTGGGAACTTAGTAAGAGCTTGAAACGCTTTACTATGTTCAGAAGTAAGTAAAGTCAATTTCTCTCACGGATTGTACTAGTATGAGCCTTTGGTTGGACTTGATTTTAATTGCATTTCCCTACTACTTTAAAGCATGTTTTAAGTATATAAAATGTATTTGATGATGCCATGTGGTTTAAGAATGCACTAGGTAAGTTATCCTTGTATGCATGTGTTGATGGAGGAGTTTTGAAACATGGTTTAATGCTTGAGTTGTTGCTTATCAAGAATGCTTTGGAAAAACAATGAGGTATGCATGAAATGTGTATTATATTTGCCAGTGGTGTTGTATAAAGTGTTTTGTAAAAGAAATCAGATATAGTTAGCTGACTATATGATTGACTGCACTATAAACAAGTCACCTTGGATGTTGAGGGGTTGTGATTTTACTAAAAACTTCATCCAAGTGCCCTAACAATTGAGGAATGTTTAGGTTGCAACGGTTGAGGGTAGCTCCCGGGTGTGAACCTTGTGTGTGTCCCATCTCTCGTTAGTGGGCTATACATCTACTAATGAGTGGTGTGGAGGGGTTGTAATTGTACCATATACTCCACCACGAGTGTTAGAACGGTGGAGGGTTGCTCCCGTGTGTGAGCCTTGAGATGTCGGTAGAGTGTATGAAGGGTTTGGGGCAACCCTTTGTAATCCGTGATTTTGATTTTTTGAGAATGTGGTTAATCACTTGTAAGCCAATATAATGGAATGAAATGTTATGAAAAATGCTTGTTTTACCTTAAGCTTAGCATAATGGTGTTTATGCTTGGAAGGTTTGACGTTTGTGTAGCAATGCTTTAATTGCTGGAAAATATATTATTCATGTTACATGGTGTTTAGCATGCTGATTTTAATGTTAAAGTGCATGGTTTATCAGAGAAGGCATGATGGCCTTGAAAAGAGTGAAAATGGTTTTGTGCATTGATGATGTTTTTGGTTTTGAGCAATCCTCACTAAGCTTGTATGCTTATGCTCTCTTTGTTCATCAATGCAGAAAATTAGGTGTTTGGAGGCAGCAACTACAAGGAATTTTCCAATAGATTTCTTTAAATCCAGGTTGAGGTTTTGAACTAATGTGATGAAGGCAATGGGGTGTTCAATGCTATGAATGTTGGTTGCTTAGTATTTTCTGATTTGGTGAAAGTTTGATATGCATATAAGAGTATGTAAATGGCCTTTGAGAGTTGGTTTGTGATTGTATTCGAGAATTGACCTTTTTTGTGCTTGTTTTTCTTAGGAAGCATGCCTTTAGTTCTCTTTGATATTGCTAGTGATGCTTTGATTATGTCTTTGCCATGAATTTATGATTGTTGATGTGCTTATGAGTTGCAAGCATGATTGGACATATGCTGGAGTAGTTTCGGATGATTAAACTCGAGTTAAACCATCAAATTTTGACATTGAAGGCCCAGGTGATTCGAAACACCCTTGCATGTTTCGAAATGGGTGTTCGAAAATACCTTGGGGAATCGGAACGGGGAGGTATGTTTTGGTACATTTTGAAAATGTGAACCCCTGTTTCGAAAGGGGTCCAGGGTCATTTCGATATGGTCCCGCGTTTCGTGACATGTGCTCCTATTTAAATACACATGTTCCGATACATGGCTTGCTATTCCGAAACGGCTAGCTGTTATGGTAGTTTTTGCACTCTTTGGAAGTTATGTTTCTTTGCGTTTTGGTCCTTGTTGGTCTTTTGTGAAATCAAATGAGTTCTAATGGGTATCTTGAGCTGGGTTTTTACAGAGATGTATGTAATGTACTTAATTAAAGGATGGTAATCCAAATTTGGTAATAACCCTTATAAATTGTCAAATTTACAAAAATGGTGCCTTAACCTGAAATTGTTATTAATCGACAAATGCTTGTATTGTCTTTTAATATGCTGCTCGTTGATCACATATGAATGTAACTTGCATCTAGATAAGATAAAAAGAAAAAAAAATATGGTCGTTTATTGAGGTAAACTTTCACAGTTTACTTCAATAGTCCCCGTCTGACCTGTTTTGTTCGGTCTATCGGCTAGGCTGAGTCGAAGGGGTTACATTTAGTGGTATCATAGCCAAGTTACGAAATGTTGGGATGATGGTATGTTGATGGTAAGTGATGTTGATGTAAATGTGTGTTATTGGTAATGTTTGTTTTGTCCGGTGGGTGTCTTAAGCATGATAATGTTGAGTATGTGATGGTGATGCTATATATGGGATTGAATATGAATGTGAGCTGTTATATATGATGATAGATTGGGCTGAATCTTGATGCTTGGGATGCATGATGGATGTGACATGTGTGTAGCATGCTTTATGCTATATTGGGGGGGGGGAATTTTAATGTCCATTGCCTTATTACAATAGTGAAATGTTTTTAAATTGGATTGGAGGATTAGATCCTTGTTAGAAGCTGGCATGATCTTTTCTTTGCTTAGATTCCTGCTTTAATGTTAATAGCATAATGAGACCGAGGAGAGAAATACGCTATGGGTTAGTTGCGCCGGCTAATAAGCCGAGAAATCAGGAGAACGAAGTGGGTCCAGGGTTGGGTGATTTGACGCCTTTGGTATAGGCAATGACGGGAGCATTCCAGGATACTGTTGCTAGAGTGCAAGTGCATGCACCTGTTTCTGGGAAAACGGGTTTTCCATTGGAGACCTTGAGAAGTTTGGGAGGCGTGGAATATCATGGTTTATCTCTTGAGGCATACGAGGTATAGATTTCCAGTACGATTCGGATCATAGAGTAGATGGGGTGTAATGATGCATGAAAGCTAGGTTGTGCAGTGTCGTTGCATGGTGATGCGTATGCATGGTGGTCGACCGTGACTGCGGCGTTGGACCCGGAAGAGGTGGATTGGACTTTCTTTCAGCATGCCTTTAAAAGAAAGTATCTTGGAGTTAGATACTTGGACGATAAAAAGAGAGAGTTCATGTCTTTGGTGCAAGGGAACATGACGGTGGTTGAGTACGAGGTCTAGTTCATATGATTGAGCCAGTATGCTTCAGATTTGGTGCCAAGTGATATGCATCATTATGATCATTTCCGTTACGGTTTGGTTCAAGTCGTGAAGACATTCATGCTCACATCTGATTACACAGATTTCAATGTTATAGTGACACGGGCCAAGGACGTAGAACAAAGCTTGGGTTTGACCTTGCGTGTAAATGGTTCCAGCTTGGGCAAGAGAGCTGTTGATGCTGGCCCTAGTGGTGGGCAGAACAAGAGGAACCGTGACCATAGATGTCAGCCTGTTGCGAGGCGAGGTGCACCAGCTCATGGCAATAGGGCGAGGTTTGAACAAAATACATGATGGTCATGCGGTTCGCATGAGCACTTGAGGCGAGATTGTCCTCACGTGGCTCATGAGGTGCAGGCTCTTGTTGGTGGGTATAGTTCTTGTTGGAACTGTGGATTTACTGATCACATGAGACGTGAGTGTCCCTTGTTAGCGAGAGGTGGTCAGGGTCATACACCTGTTGTTGCACCGCAGAGAGGCTGTGGGTGCGGCCGTGGTAAATTCCAGAGGAGGGAGGATGGGCAGAGAGGTGTGGCTCATGTCGTTTCCGTTCAACCAGAGGAAGGTGGTCCTGCGAGGGTGTGTGCACATTGCGAGGGACGTAACGACGCCGGCGTGATAGCAGGTACCTTCGCCTTGCGATCCTTTTCTTTGTTAGCATTGATTGATTCTGGATCTACGCATTTATACATCTTGAGTAAGCATGCACATTTGCTTGATATTCTTGTTGAGATGCGAGATGTAGGAATGCAAGTAACAAGTTCATTTGGTGAAACTGTTGTTACAAGAAAGATATATATGAGATGCCCTTTATTTGTTCAAGGCCATGTGTTTTCAGTTGATTTGATGAAATTTCCTTTTTATGGTTTTGATGTGATTCTTGGAATGGATTGGTTGGTTGAGCATCGAGCTGTGGTTGATTTTGATGTTAAGCGAGTTACATTGAAACTAGCGGATGATTACGAAGCTGTAATCGTTGGCGAGATCTTGAAGTTCTTGTGTAATGCAATTTCATCTCTTGACGCGATTCGGATGATGGAGTTGGGTTACAATGATTTCTTAGCGTATGTGATGAATCCTGGTACGAAGGAAGTACGAGTGCAAGACATACGAACATTATATGAGTTTCTAGGCGTTTTTCGGAGGAGTTGCCTCCGTTGCCACCAAATAGTGAAGTTGAGTTTGGTATCGAGTTGTATAAGAATACGACTCCTGTGTCCACTGCTCCTTATCGCATGGCAACTAATGAATTGAAGGAGTTGAAGACGCAACCTCAAGTGTTTCTTGATCGAGGGTTAATAACGCCAAGTGATTCACCTTGGGGTGCACCGGTTTTGTTTCTAAATAAGAATGATGGTATGATGCGTGTGTGCATAGATTATCGGCATCTGAACAAGTTGACGATTTAGAAAAAGTACCCTTTGCCGAGGATTGACAATCTTTTTGAATATTTTCGTGGTGCATAGGTTAAGAATGTGGATGTACCTAAAATAGCTTTTCAGACAAGGTATGGCAATTATGAGTTCTTGGTGATGCCATTTGGGTTGACAAATGCACCAGTTGCATTCATGGATATGATGAATCGGGTGTTCCATGAGTTTCTGGATCAGTTCGTGGTAGTGTTTATCAATGATATTCTCGTGTAATCGCGTACCGAGGAGGATCGCGATAAGCATTTGAGGATTGTGTTGCAAGTGCTGTTGAAGAATAAACTTTACGCTGAGATGAGCAAGTGTGAGTTTTGGCTCAAGGAAGTGGTTTTTCTTGGACATGGAGTGGCAGCGAGGGTATTATGGTTGATCCACACATGGTAAAGGTGGTGTTGAGTTGGAAAACGCCTAAGTCGGTGATGGAGGTGCAAAGTTTCCTTGGGTTGGCAGGATATTATCGAAGGTTTGTTGAAGTTTTTTCTAAGATTGCGCATCTTTGACCACGTTGTTGCAAAAGAATGTTTTCTTTGAATGGACTGATGATAGGCAACAAGCTTTCAAGAAGTTGAAGGAAGCTTTGACGCAAGCTCTTGTCTTGATTAAACCAAAATCGAGTAAGGAGTTTGTAGTTTATAGTGACGCCTCATATGTTGGTTTTTGTTGCGTGTAGTTGAAAGGTGGAAAAGGTGTAGCTTATGCGTCTAGGAAATTGAAGGTGCATGAGCGCAACTATCCTACTCATGATCTAGAGCTTGTTGTGGTGGTGTTCGCTTTGAAGATTGGGAGACACTACCTTTATTGTGAAAAGTGTTTAATTTACATCGACCATAAGAGTTTGAAGTACCTCATGTCTCAAAGGGAGTTGAATCTTTGTCAACGAAGATGGTTGGAGTTGCTTAAGGATTATGATCTGACGATTGAGTATCATCTTGGAAAGGCCAATGTTTTGGCTGATAGTTTGAGTAGTAAGGTAGTTGTTGAGTTGAGAGCGATGTTTGCACGGTTGAGCATATCACATGATTGTGGATTGATAGCTGAGTTGCAGGTGAGCCCTTCCTTGATTTAGCTAATCAAAGAGAAGCATTTGCTTGATAATTCGTTGGTACGTCATGTTCAAGATATAGCTTATGGTAATGCAACAAACATCTCTTGTAATGATGATGTAGTTCTATGTTTCAAAAGTCGAATAGTTGTGCCGAAAGATATTGAGTTGAGGCGCACTATTTTGACTAAAGCTCATAGTACACATTTTGCTATGCACCCTGGTAGTACTAAGATGTATCGTGGTTTGAAGGATAAATACTATTTGGTGGGGTTGAAAAAGGATGTTGCTGATTTTTTAAGCAAGTGTATGGTTTTCCAGCATGTGAAGGTTGAGTATCAGGTTCCTTTTGGTCTGTTACAACCTTTGGGGACACCGGAGTGGAAATGGGAAAGAATTACGATGGATTTTGTGTCCGGTCAACCTTTGAAGCCATCTAAAAAGAACTCTCTATGGGTGATTGTGGATCATCTTACGAAGTGTGTGCATTTCTTTGATATGTATAATACTTATACGTTGGATAAGTTAGCGGAGTTGTACATTGCTGAAATTGTGCGTTTCATGGTGTGCCTAAGTTTATAGTGTCAAATAGAAATTCGAGGTTTACTGCGAGATTTTGGGAATGTTTACACCGAGCGTTGGGTATGCCTTTGAATTTCAGCACCTTGTATCATCCTCAGACGGATGGGCAGCCGGAGCGAGTTATCCAGGTCTTGGAGGACATGATGCGATGTTGTGTGATTGATTTCCATGGTTCTTGGGAAAAATGCTGCCTTTGGTTGAGTTTGCTTAGAATAACAGTTGTCAAGCAAGTATACAAATGGATCCGTATGTGGCCTTGTATGGGAGGAAGTGTAGAACGCCTCTTTTTGGGCTGAGGTGGGGCAAAAGTTGGTTTCCTTATCGGATATGCTTAAGGGAACAACAAAGAAAGTTAAACTCATATGTGAGCGTTAGAAGATTGCATCGGATCGTCATAAGTCTTACGCAGAATTAGAGCGTAGGGAAATTGAGTTTGCGGTTTGATATCGTGTGTTCCTAAAAGTATCTCCTTGGAAGAAGGTGTTTTTCGTATAAACTAAAGTATGATTTTAGCCTTTGTCTTAAGGCTAGGTAGGTGTTAATAGACTTTAAGTGAATAAATTTAACGGAATAGCACTCTATTGAATAGTATTGAAAACCTTAGTGGTTGATTTGTAAAAATTGGTAATTGGGAAATAAATCATGAGCTCCAAAAGGATGAGGGACAAATTAAGAAATGAGCTCCTCTTCAAAATTAAAGAAATTCTCGCGTGAGGTATCTTAAGAGGTTCCTTCAGTTGAAGGAAACCTTAAGTGTTAAAAATAAAACAAAATGGGTAAATAAATGTCATCTTTTATTACCCTTACCCTATTAAAGAAAACATGCATACACCTCCCTTCATTTTATTCCTTTAGATATCAGGCAAGCACCTCCATGGGAGCTTGAATGTAAGCTTCGATTTCTACGGTTCTTGGTTGGGAAATCGTTCCTATCGGTTGGGTGAGTTTAATCCTCTAAATGATCAAGTGAACCCATGGTTAATTTGTGTGTAATCTTGACCTAGGGTTTGGTCATCCATGGAAATATTGAGATGGTAATATTATTAAGCTTAGATATTGTTTTTGATGTCGTTTTATTGAATATGATGTCATAGTATCGATTCTAATAATTTCTTATTAGATTTCTAGCTCAAAAAGAGGAACGTGACAATGCAACATCATCCATCATGGCTAGAAATAAGGGTGTTGTTATTCGAGAGTAGTAAAAGCATCAGATTTTAATATGAGTGTAGTCAGAGTCTCGAGTCTAGGTAAGGTACCTAGACTGAATCCATTGTTCATGATTTTCTTGTTACTAACATTATTTTATTGCATTGGAATTCATTTTGATCATGTAGGTAAGACATGATAAGCATCGGACATTGATTATGTTATTCTCATTGTCATTGAATATTGTTATTGTTGCGTGTAAAAGAGTCTATCGCAATAGTGTAACGCCTCGGTTTTGGGCTTAGAAGTTTTGGGCTTGGACCGGTTCGGTCAAAGTGCTGTTCGAATATAAAAAGGTGAAATTAGGAAAGCCTAGTTCGGGTTGCATTAAAAATATGGAAAAATGTCCTAAAACCCTCTTTTAATATATATAAGTGAACTGTGGAATCAATTTTGCAAAATGAGGTTTGGAAGGGTGACATTTTGGCTAGTGACCAAAATGTAAATTTTGAAAACTGCGTGACTGTTTTAAAAAGGATTGAAACTTTGAATCTTTAAGGAGCTATTTACCCAAAGGGAGTTTCTCCAGATTTTTCTAAGATATTAAATGATTTATTTCTGATTTTTAAACAAAAGAAAAGTGGAGGGAAGATATTTTCCTATTCTAACTAACTTTTCTCTCAAATCTTCTATTTTCCTTTTCTCTCATTTTCTCTCAAACCAAACATCTTTCTCCAGAACTTTTCTCTCTGATTTTGTCACCTAAACACCTCTTTTCAATTCTCCTTTGATTGCTAATCATCTCATCAACAAAACCTCACCATTTGCTAATTGGATTTTCAAGATTTTGGTTCCAAAAGGGAGAAAACTCAAGTTTGGAGGTAAGAACGTCCTTCTCCTCTAAACTCTCAGTTCTTTACTGAAATTCCCAAGTTCTCAATCCTTAATTGATGATTTATAAAAGGTTTTATGGTTGAATTCTTGATTCTTGGCTTAAAATGCAAGATTTGCTTGTTTTTGATGAAAATTCGTATGATCTGTTTAAGCAGGGTTTTGAGGTGTGTTTTTGATGTTAAATGAATGCTAAATTGATTAGAAGTTGAGGTTTAATTAATGCAATCCCGGATAGGTTGAATTTCCTAAGTTTAGCTTGTGTTTTTGATGGTTTTTGGGGTGATCTTGTTGATCTGTTGTGGCTGGAGGTATAAGGATGTTTTGAGATCCATTTTGGATGTTTATTGATGTTTAAGAATGTTTAGTTTTGATGGATTTTGGCTGGGTGATGTTGGAGAGTTGTTTGGATGCATTTTCAGTTGTGTTTGGTGGCCGAAAATGGAGTGTGGATGAGAGCAGCGGGTTTAGGTGCTTTCATTGAAGATATTAATGCATGATGATGCATTAATCCTCTGCTTTGATGTGTTTAAAACAGGGGAGTCATCTTTGGATCCAAGTGGTGGTGATCCGGAAGCTTGATTTGTGTTTCGGCAAGAGGTGAAACGGAATCGGTGAGTGGATTTTGGTTTCCAGCTTTGAAACCATTGTTTTGAAGGTTTGGGAGCTTAGTTTAAGTCTAAGCAACTTAGCTAAGCTTAAGAGTAAGTTTTCGGAAAAACTCTCTTGTGGATGAACCATGGTTTTGGTTGTATGCAATGTGGTTGTTTGCATGTTTTAAATTCTGTTTTGAAAGCATGATTAAGCATTGTTAGTTGCTGAGATTTTAAACCATGTGTTGAAGAATGGTCAAGGTAAGAGATCATTGTTTTTGAACATTGTTATAATGTGGTTTAATGCTTAGAGATGCATGATGTTTATGGCTTGAGTAAATGCTTTAAAACAGTGGATTATTGTTGATTAATGATGCATATTGGCAAGTGATGTTAAGGTCACAAAGGTGGTTAAAAGTCCTTGTGTGAGCCTTGTTTAGATAAGAACAACATGGTGGTTAAAAGTCCATGGTTGGTTCTTGGTTAAGATCATCAAGGTGGTTAAAATTCCTTGGATGAGTCTTGTTTATTTAAGGACAATATGGTGTTTAAAAGTCCATGATTGGTCCTTGGTTAAGGTTACAAAGGTGGTTAAAATTCCTTGTGTAAGCCTTGTTACTTAAGAACATCAAGGTGTTTAAAAGTCCTTGGATGGTTCTTGTTAAGGACACAAAGGTGTTTAAAAGTCCTTGTGTGGTCCTTGCCATGGTGTTTAAAAGTCCATGGGCCATGGTGTTTAAAAGTCCATGGGGTTAAGGACACAATGGTGTTTAAAAGTCCATGTGTGGTCCTTGGTTGTTATAAGATCACAATGGTGTTTAAAAGTCCATGTGTGAGTCTTATGTGAAATGTATCACTTGTTGCCAATTTGACATGTTATGAACTTGTTGCATGAGATGCATGTTTTAAATGCTTATGAGCATGTTTAAATGATGAATGGATTAAAGGTTGAATCATGTGTTTTGAAAAGGCATTATTGTGTGGTTTTCATGAGCATTCCTCACTAAGCTTTTGCTTACGCTCTCTCTTTTCTTAAACCAATAATGCAGAGCATTAAAGTGCATTTGAGGACAGCAAGGTGGTGAAGAATCCAAGTGGTGAACAAAGCTCATGTATGGTGAAGGTTTCTTAAACACTATTAGCCTTTGGTAATTTGGCAATGGGGAACCTATGTTGTTGTTGTTATTTTGGGAGATGTTTTGGACTCCCTAAGTTGGATATATGTTGTTGTTAATGTTGGTGTTTGTAATTGGCCTTGATGGGTTGTTTTTGGAATAATGTTGCTTGGATGGTTTGCTAAGTAGGAAGCATGCATATAGATTTGGGGCTTTTCATATTTGATGCTATGTTGAAGATTGGTGGATGCATTTATATTCTTTGTATATTGAATGACTTGTTGGTAAAGTTTGGTAGCATTTGGAGCATGTTTGATAGGTCAATTGCATGAAAAACCAGCAAATGTGCTGCAATCTGGGCAACCTGTTTCGGAACAGGTGTTACCGTATCGGAACGGGGGCCTAAAATGGCCAGGGCGTTCCGAAACGGTAGGCACTGTCCGGAACGGTTTGGTCACTGCCAGGCCATGTTTCGGTACCAGTTTCGGAACGGTCCCGCTTTTCGGAACGGGTCTTCCCTGTTCCGAAACACTCGACCGTTGGGCACTGAAATTGATGGTTAAATGTTTTGCAATGTTTGCATTTTGGTCCTGAAACTTGTTTATGCAATTGTATGAGCTTGGGATGTCCGTTTGAGTTGAAATTTGGCTGAGAAGCATGAAACTTGACTAATTACAAGTTGGTAACTTTAATTTGGATGAAGTCCTTATAATTTCCAGAATTTACAATTTGGTCCTTAAAGTTGTATTTTGTGCAATTGAGTCCCTGAATGTTCTCCGATTGTGCTGATGTTGAACACAGTTATCTTGTGAACATATCTAGGGTTAACGTGCATCTAGACAAGAGTAAAAAGAAGAAAAAAAAGGGTCGTTAATCAAGGTTGATTTTCGGGTTGACTTTGGTTTTCCCCGTGTGATCTTCTTAATTTGGGTCAACCGTCTAGGCCGGGTTAAGGGGGTTACATTTGGTGGTATCAGAGCTGAGTTTTCGAGTATTTGGGAATGATTGTGTGGTTGATTAAAGTATGTATGCTTTGTATCTTGTTGAGTGAAAGCATGTTGAGTGAATTGTATATGTGATGCAATTATGGTGTATGCTGGGATGAAGCATGTTGTGGGTACCCATTGCCAAATCAAAGCTAATGTAATAATGTTGTTTTTAAGTGAAATGAGCTTGAGTACTTGGATTGTTTACCTTGCTGGGCCTGTTTTTGTTTTGTTGCATTGTGATTGTATTGTTAGAGTATGGCACCTCGTAGAGAGTTGAGGAGTAATGTGCGAGCTACGGCTCAAAATGAGAATGAGAATGAAGAGAATGTTGGAAGTGCGGTTTTACCTCCTCCGCCTGGTGGTGGTGGTGCCGGGGGTGAAGAAACTGGAGCTGCAGCTGATGCTGGGGTCGCTGGACCTGAGGTTGGTCAGGGGCAAGCTATGCCTGATATGACGATGTTGGTGCAAGCTATTGCGGGTGCTTTCCGAGCTGCAGTAGCTGGAGCTCAAGGAGCTGGGCATCAGGGAGATGCTGGTGTTAGACTACCCTTGGAACGCTTACGTAGTCTAGGCGGGACTGAGTTCAGGGGTTTGTCTGCGGAAGGTTCTGAATCTTAGATGGAGAGTACCAAGAGGATCTTGGGTCAGATGAGTTGCACTGATGTGCAAAAGCTGGGTTGTGTAGTATCCTTGCTACAGGATGATGCTTATACGTGGTGGACAACCACTATTGCTGGGATGGCTGAAGCTGACATAACTTGGACATTCTTTCAGAATGCGTTCAAGAGAAGGTATCTTGGTGTGAGGTACCTAGATGAAAAGAAGCGGGAGTTCATGTCTCTCACCCAGGGGAGCATGACTGTGGCTGAGTATGAAGTGCAGTTTGTCCGACTCAGTCAGTATGCGCCTGAGCTGGTCCTTGATGAGCGGGCAAGGTATGAAAGATTCCGTTATGGTTTAGTGACGGATGTGAAGATGTATGTGCTGGCTACCGAGTATGATGATTTTGATGTGCTGGTGGGCTGAGCCAAGGATATAGAGATGAACTTGGGTTTATCTGCTAGAGGTGCTGGAGTAAGTGTTGGTAAGCGAGCAGCTGAATTTAGTTCCGGTGGTGGACAGAACAAGAGGGGACGTGATCAGAAGTATCAGTCTTCTGCTAAACGAGGAGGTGGTGCACCTGCTCGGGGTGGTAATGCTAGAGCTGATCCGAGTGCTTGCTGGATATGTGGTTCGCGTGGTCACATGAAACGTGATTGTCCTCGAGTTGTGAGGGAGGTGCAAGCTCCTGTTGCAGCAGCTGGTAATGGGTGCTGGAATTGTGGATCTGCGGATCATATGAGGCGAGAGTGTCCTATGTTGGCTGGTGGCCAAGTGCGTGCTCCTGTTGTTGCTGCACCACAGAGAGGTCGTGGGCGCAGCCGTGGTAATTTCCAGCGGAGAGAGGAAGGTGGTCGAGGAGTGGCCCATGTTGTGGCTATTCAGCCTGAGGGTGGTGGTCAAGCTAGGGTGTATGCTCAGCGGGAGGGAAGGAATGACGCGGATGTGATCGCAGGTACTTTTACTTTGCAATCCTTGTCATTGCTTTCCTTGATTGATTCTGGATCTACGCATTCATACATATTGCGTGAGCATGCTGAATTGCTTGGTTTGCCTGTTGAGTCTTTGGATGTTGGTGTACGTGTCACTAGTTCTTTTGGTGAGACTGTTGTGACTCGAAAGCTGTATAGAAGGTGTCCTTTGGTTGTTCAAGACCATGTTTTTCATGTTGACCTTATGGAGTTGCCTTTCTATGGTTTTGATGTAATCCTTGGTATGGATTGGCTTGCTGAGCATCGTGCTGTGGTGGATTGTGAAAATAAGCGAGTTTCGTTGAAGCTTGCGGATGATTACGAGGTAGTTGTGGTTGGTGAGAATGTGAAGTTTCTTGCCAATGTGGTGTCTACGTTGGAGGCGAGCAGAATGCTGAGGCAAGGTTGTGAAGCTTATCTAGCTTTTGTGATGAATCCTAGTTCTAAGGAGTTGCGTGTGCAAGATATCAGAGTTGTGAAGGAGTTCCCTGGTGTGTTTCCTGAGGAGTTGCCTGGTTTACCTCCTAATCGTGAAGTGGAGTTTGGAATTGAGCTGTATGAGAATACAACTCATGTGTCCATTACCCCTTATAGAATGGCACCTAAGGAGTTGAAGGAGCTGAAGACGCAATTGCAAGAATTGCTTGATCGTGGTTTCATTCGGCCGAGTGTGTCACCTTGGGGTGCATCGGTCTTGTTTGTGAAGAAGAAGGATGGCACTATGAGAATGTGCATTGATTACCGTCAGTTGAACAAGTTGACTATCAAGAATCGGTATCCTTTACCGAGAATTGATGATCTCTTTGATCAATTTCGGGGAGCAGCTGTGTTCTCTAAGATTGACTTGAGGTTAGGGTATTACTAGTTGAAGGTGAAGGATGTGGATGTGCCTAAGACAGCTTTCAAGACAAGGTATGGGCATTATGAGTTTCTTGTGATGCCGTTTGGTTTGACAAATGCTCCTGCTGCTTTCATGGACATGATGAATCGTGTATTTCATGAATACCTGGACAAGTTTGTTGTGGTATTCATTGATGATATCCTCGTGTACTCGCGTACTGAGGAGGAGCATGAAGAGCATTTGAGGATTGTGCTGCAAGCTTTATTGGAGAATCAGCTTTATGCTAAGCTGAGCAAGTGTGAGTTCTGGTTGAGTGAAGTGGTGTTTCTTGGGCATGTGGTTTCTGCTTAGGGGATTCGTGTTGATCCTCAGAAGATTGAGGTGGTGATGAATTGGAAGGTTCCTAAGTCTGTTCATGAGGTTCGTAGTTTCCTTGGTTTGGCGGGATACTACCGGAGGTTCGTGGATGGGTTTTCGAAGATTGCTGCACCTTTGACTAAATTGCTGCAGAAGGATGTTAAGTATGAGTGGACAGAGGTGAGACAGCAGGCTTTTGAGAAGCTTAAGGCGGCTTTGACGCAAGCTCCTATCTTGATTCAACCTGAATCATGGAAAGAGTTTGTGGTCTATAGTGATGCGTCCTATGTTGGTTTGGGATGTGTGTTGATGCAAGAGGGTAAGGTTGTGGCTTATGCATCGCGGCAGTTGAAGGTGCATGAGCGCAATTATCCTACGCATGATATTGAGTTAGTTGCGGTGGTTTTTGCTTTGAAGTTCTGGAGGCATTATCTGTATGGTGAGAAGTGTACTGTGTACACGGATCACAAGAGTTTGAGGTATCTGATGTCTCAGAAGGAGTTAAATCTTAGGCAGCGACGTTGGGGGGAGTTGCTCAAGGATTATGATCTGACGATTGAGTATCACCCTGGGAAGGCTAATGTTGTTGCGGATGCCTTGAGTAGGAAGGTAGCTGTTGAGCTGAGGGCTATGTTTGCCAGTTTGAGTATTTCACGTGATGGTGGTCTTGTGGCTGAGTTGCAAGTGAAACCATCTTTGGTTCAGCTGATCAAGGAAAAGCAGTTGCTGGATGATTCCTTGGTACCGCATGTTCAGGATATCGCGGAGGGTAGACCTTCGGAATTCAGCTTTTAATGATGATGGTGTGTTGTGTTTTGGGAGTCGGATAGTAGTGCCCAATGATGCTGAGTTGAGGTTTACTATTCTGACTGAAGGTCATAGTAGTCCTTTTGCTATGCACCCTGGTAGTACTAAGATGTATCGTGATCTTCGTGATGAGTACTATTGGGTAGGCTTAAAGAAGGATGTTGCGGAGTTTGTGAGCAAGTGTATGGTGTGTCAGCGAGTTAAGGCTGAGCATCAGGTTCCTTCAGGGTTGTTGCAACCGTTGAGAATCCCTGAATGGAAGTGGGAAAGGGTTACCATGGATTTCGTATCTGGTTTACCTTTGTCTCCATCGAAGAAGAATTCAGTGTGGGTGATTGTGGATCGCCTGACGAAGTGTGCGCATTTCTTGCCTGTGCATACTACGTTTTCTTTGGATAAGCTTGCGGAGCTGTACATTGCTGAGATTGTGCGGCTGCATGGTGTGCCTAAGTCGATTGTGTCGGATAGGGATCCGAGGTTCACATCGCGGTTCTGGCAGTGTTTGCATCAAGCTTTGGGTACAAGGCTGAATTTCAGTACATCCTATCATCCTCAGTCGGATGGTCAGTCCGAGCGTGTTATCCAGATTTTGGAGGATATGTTGAGGTGCTGCGTGATTGAGTTCCAGGGCTCTTGGGAGAAACATTTGCCTTTGGTGGAGTTTGCTTATAACAATAGTTATCAAGCAAGTATTCAAATGGCACCTTATGAGGCTTTGTACGGGAGGAAGTGTAGGACTCCTCTTTGTTGGGCTGAAACGGGTCAGAAGTTGGTTTCGATGCCGGCTTTGTTGAAAGGAACCACCGAGAAGGTGAAGCTCATTTGTGAGCGTTTGAGGGCAGCTTATGATCGGCAAAAGTCTTACGCAGATTTGAAGCGTAAGGAGATTGAGTATGCGGTGGGTGACCGTGTGTTTCTGAAGGTTTCGCCTTGGAAGAAGGTGATGAGGTTTGGCCGGAAGGGTAAGTTGAGCCCTAGGTACATTGGACCGTACGAGGTGATTGAGCGTGTGGGTCCTGTTGCGTACAAGCTGAGGCTACCTCAAGAGTTGGAGAAGATCCATGATGTGTTTCATGTTTCTATGCTCCAGAAGTATAGATCTGATCCTTCGCATGTGATGCCTGTGGAAGAAGTGGAATTGAATCCGGATTTGACCTATGATGAGGAACCGGTGAAGATTCTGGATTCGGATAGCAAGGTTCTTCGTGGCAAGACCATTGAGTTGGTGAAGGTGTTGTGGAAGCACCGAGGTGTTGAGGAGGCCACGGGGGAACGGAAGGATGACATGCTGAAGCAGTTTCCGTACCTCTTTCCTTCAGGTAAATTTCGAGGACGAAATTTCTTAAGGGGGGAGAGTTGTAACGCCCCGGTTTTGGGCTTAGAAGTTTTGGGCTTGGACCGATTCGGTCAAAGTGCTGTTCGAATATAAAAAGGTGAAATTAGGAAAGCCTAGTTCGGGTTGCATTAAAAATATGGAAAAATGTCCTAAAATCCTCTTTTAATATATATAAGTGAACTGTGGAATCAATTTTGCAAAATGAGGTTTGGAAGGGTGACATTTTGGCTAGTGACCAAAATGTAAATTTTGAAAACTGTGTGACTGTTTTAAAAAGGATTGAAACTTTGAATCTTTAAGGAGCTATTTACCCAAAGGGAGTTTCTCCAGATTTTTCTAAGATATTAAATGATTTATTTCTGATTTTTAAACAAAAGAAAAGTGGAGGGAAGATATTTTCCTATTCTAACTAACTTTTCTCTCAAATCTCCTATTTTCCTTTTCTCTCATTTTCTCTCAAACCAAACATCTTTCTCCAGAACTTTTCTCTCTGATTTTGTCACCTAAACACCTCTTTTCAATTCTCCTTTGATTGCTAATCATCTCATCAACAAAACCTCACCATTTGCTAATTGGATTTTCAAGATTTTGGTTCCAAAAGGGAGAAAACTCAAGTTTGGAGGTAAGAACGTCCTTCTCCTCTAAACTCTCAGTTCTTTACTGAAATTCCCAAGTTCTCAATCCTTAATTGATGATTTATAAAAGGTTTTATGGTTGAATTCTTGATTCTTGGCTTAAAATGCAAGATTTGCTTGTTTTTTATGAAAATTCGTATGATCTATTTAAGCAGGGTTTTGAGGTGTGTTTTTGATGTTAAATGAATGCTAAATTGATTAGAAGTTGAGGTTTAATTAATGCAATCCCGGATAGGTTGAATTTCCTAAGTTTAGCTTGTGTTTTTGATGGTTTTTGGGGTGATCTTGTTGATCTGTTGTGGCTGGAGGTATAAGGATGTTTTGAGATCCATTTTGGATGTTTATTGATGTTTAAGAATGTTTAGTTTTGATGGATTTTGGCTGGGTGATGTTGGAGAGTTGTTTGGATGCATTTTCAGTTGTGTTTGGTGGCCGAAAATGGAGTGTGGATGAGAGCAGCGGGTTTAGGTGCTTTCATTGAAGATATTAATGCATGATGATGCATTAATCCTCTGCTTTGATGTGTTTAAAACAGGGGAGTCATCTTTGGATCCAAGTGGTGGTGATCCGGAAGCTTGATTTGTGTTTCGGCAAGAGGTGAAACGGAATCGGTGAGTGGATTTTGGTTTCCAGCTTTGAAACCATTGTTTTGAAGGTTTGGGAGCTTAGTTTAAGTCTAAGCAACTTAGCTAAGCTTAAGAGTAAGTTTTCGGAAAAACTCTCTTGTGGATGAACCATGGTTTTGGTTGTATGCAATGTGGTTGTTTGCATGTTTTAAATTCTGTTTTGAAAGCATGATTAAGCATTGTTAGTTGCTGAGATTTTAAACCATGTGTTGAAGAATGCTCAAGGTAAGAGATCCTTGTTTTTGAACATTGTTATAATGTGGTTTAATGCTTAGAGATGCATGATGTTTATGGCTTGAGTAAATGCTTTAAAACAGTGGATTATTGTTGATTAATGATGCATATTGGCAAGTGATGTTAAGGTCACAAAGGTGGTTAAAGGTCCTTGTGTGAGCCTTGTTTATATAAGAACAACATGGTGGTTAAAAGTCCATGGTTGGTTCTTGGTTAAGATCATCAAGGTGGTTAAAATTCCTTGGATGAGTCTTGTTTATTTAAGGACAATATGGTGTTTAAAAGTCCATGATTGGTCCTTGGTTAAGGTTACAAAGGTGGTTAAAATTCCTTGTGTAAGCCTTGTTACTTAAGAACATCAAGGTGTTTAAAAGTCCTTGGATGGTTCTTGTTAAGGACACAAAGGTGTTTAAAAGTCCTTGTGTGGTCCTTGCCATGGTGTTTAAAAGTCCATGGGCCATGGTGTTTAAAAGTCCATGGGGTTAAGGACACAATGGTGTTTAAAAGTCCATGTGTGGTCCTTGGTTGTTATAAGATCACAATGGTGTTTAAAAGTCCATGTGTGAGTCTTATGTGAAATGTATCACTTGTTGCCAATTTGACATGTTATGAACTTGTTGCATGAGATGCATGTTTTAAATGCTTATGAGCATGTTTAAATGATGAATGGGTTAAAGGTTTAATCATGTGTTTTGAAAAGGCATTATTGTGTGGTTTTCATGAGCATTCCTCACTAAGCTTTTGCTTACGCTCTCTCTTTTCTTAAACCAATAATGCAGAGCATTAAAGTGCATTTGAGGACAGCAAGGTGGTGAAGAATCCAAGTGGTGAACAAAGCTCATGTATGGTGAAGGTTTCTTAAACACTATTAGCCTTTGGTAATTTGGCAATGGGGAACCTATGTTGTTGTTGTTATTTTGGGAGATGTTTTGGACTCCCTAAGTTGGATATATGTTGTTGTTAATGTTGGTGTTTGTAATTGGCCTTGATGGGTTGTTTTTGGAATAATGTTGCTTGGATGGTTTGCTAAGTAGGAAGCATGCATATAGATTTGGGGCTTTTCATATTTGATGCTATGTTGAAGATTGGTGGATGCATTTATGTTCTTTGTATATTGAATGACTTGTTGGTAAAGTTTGGTAGCATTTGGAGCATGTTTGATAGGTCAATTGCATGAAAAACCAGCAAATGTGCTGCAATCTGGGCAACCTGTTTCGAAACAGGTGTTACCGTATCCGAACGGGGGCCTGAAATGGCCAGGGCGTTCCGAAACGGTAGGCACTGTTCCGGAACGGTTCGGCCACTGCCAGGCCATGTTTCGGTACCAGTTTCGGAACGGTCCCGCATTTCGGAACGGGTCTTCCCTGTTCCGAAACACTCGACCGTTGGGCACTGAAATTGATGGTTAAATGTTTTGAAATGTTTGCATTTTGGTCCTGAAACTTGTTTATGCAATTGTATGAGCTTGGGATGTCCGTTTGAGTTGAAATTTGGCAGAGAAGCATGAAACTTGACTAATTACAAGTTGGTAACTTTAATTTGGATGAAGTCCTTATAATTTCCAGAATTTACAATTTGGTCCTTAAAGTTGTAATTTGTGCAATTGAGTCCCTGAATGTTCTCCGATTGTGCTGATGTTGAACACGGTTATTTTGTGAACATATCTAGGGTTAACGTGTATCTAGACAAGAGTAAAAAGAAAAAAAAAGGTCGTTAATCAAGGTTGACTTTCAGGTTGACTTTGGTTTTCCCCGTGTGATCTTCTTAATTCGGGTCAACCGTCTAGGCCGGGTTAAGGGGGTTACAAATAGAGTGCAAGTGTACCCGACGCAAGTAGTAAAGTGATAGCAGAAGTATCGGATGTCGAATCCATAGGGACTGGAAATAGCTTTAACCTTGTATTGATGTACAAAAGAGAAAGAGAAAAGTTCAATTGTTTGTAGATGAATATTGAAGAATACTGAAGATAAAAGATTAAAATATTCAGGGTAAAGAAATAGGACAGTATTGATTTTCTCAGTTGTGCAGGTGTTGCACTGTCTAGGTCTTCCTGTTCTGTTGTCGCTCCTGTCGTGGCACCACCCGCGGTGGCAGCAGTCTGTTGTTGTCGCGGCAACGATCACGCGACTCTGTACTTCAAGCTTGGCAAGATTCCCTGTTGTGACTAGTCCTATCCCTAGGTCCAAGTCTGTCGATGAACACGTCTTTGATGATACCTCCTTGCGTGAATCGAAGGATGAACACCGAAGTTGTTGAATTCTTCATTAGCCACTTAACCTCGTCCTATCCCTAGGTCCGAGATTGTTTAACCATAAACTGAAGAATCCGTACTTATTCCTTTCGTATACTTAACTCTCCTAATATTAAGTAAATGTATAAAATCACAATGCTCTCCCGATACTCTTGTAAGATGTTCAAAACCAGAATAAGCAAACTTGAAGTCTATTTTATTGAACAGAAAAAATACTAAAACAGTACAATCCTTGCAACTACTTTACAAAATCAACCTTTAGCGCTAGGGAAAGTTTAGAACATGATGAGAAGGGGGAACGACTTGAGTTTCGGGGAAGACGACTAGAGAATAAGATGTCCTTCCCTAGGTCGAATTACATGCCTTTATATAAGCCTGGGGTTCAAGTTTTCTAATATGGCAAGAATACTAGTTTAAATTAAATTACAACTCTATTAAAGACTAAATCTTCAGAATAGATGCCTTTACTTCGTCCTTTTTTCTTGCTTTGGGTTTCTTCCATGAACTTTGGGCTTGGCCTTCATTCTGATCTAGGGCTCAAAAAAATATAGGAGTGATCCACGACATACTGGCTTAATTTCTTCTTTCTGTCGAGCTCCACTTCTATTTTCCCTTTCAACATAGCTGTCGTCATTGGTTGCCACAACAACGGCCACGATAGCATCATTCTTCTTGACTGCAGTCTTGTGTTCCAGCTCTGCTTCTCCACTATATTGAGTATGCTACGACAGCTACCTGCAAAAGTAACCAAAATCAGTAGCAACTGTGCCATTTTATATAATTGTGCTTGAATGCGGCAGAAATATAGGTTAAATAAGGGGTAAAATATAGAACTTTTACACACTCAGCACACCCCCAAACTCAAGTTATTGCTTGCCCTCAAGCAAATACTACCTAACTAAAATAAAGTATTTTTTGTTTTGGCTTAAATCAATGAACCCTACATTACCTACCACTTATATTCTATCATGAGCAATACGTTGTCAGGTATTTCTGGAATCATTCGGAACCATGCTATAATTCTTGTGTAGTGTGTGCAGGTTTCGTGAACACTTATGAATCTAGACCACCTTAGTATATCAGAATAGTTATGCTTACAAACTTGAGGTGATGCCAATTCAATTTTTTCTAGAGGCAATTCTTAGGCTCCTTTAGTTTTTTCTAACTCTTGAATTAACTGCATCTTTTCTGGAGGCAATTCTTAGACTCCTTTAGTTTTTTCTAACTTAGCTCAAAAAGAAATCTCCTAAAATAAGTGCAAGGCAGTTTTGCATGCAATCGAGCCTGAAAAATTTTCTTTCTTTATTGTTTTCCTAGAGCCAGTGGTAGGAACCTCTAGGGGCAGTTTCAAGTAGGTAAACATTCCTATTCGAGTGTACTAAAGTAATCTAGAAGGCTGGAGAGTCACAAAGAGTGTTGTACATGGTAGAATTATAGCAAGGCTCTAAACAGATCCTAAAATTTCCTAAAGGCACTATCACGACAACATATGTCGCAACAGGTAAGTTAAGTTCAAAGTTTTAAGCCAAATTTTCAATTATTTGATCACTTTTTTAAGAAAAAAATAAACTAAACACTTAGACACAATTTTGAACCTAAGAACATTTCATATTACTTGAGGGATGCCACCCCCAAACTCAAGGGTTGCATTGCCATCAATGCATGATGACAGAAAATAACAACAAAAGACATCACAATTATAATAAAATAGCAGGATAGCAAAAATAAGATAGAAACTTAAATTTAGGTGATGTCATCGCTGTTGCTGTTGATCTCTAGCTGCTAGCGGGCAGTGACTTTTGTTGTGGGTGCCGGCAGAATGATCGGAGAGGCGGGGGCAGTCTTCTTCTTAGCTTCCCTCGGGGGCTGGATTCGAGTAGGCGAGATATGGGGTGGTCTTTCCAGCACTTGTACCTCTTCAGAAGAGCTGCCACTGTTGCTGCTGCAAGCCTTCCCAGGTCGGATGGTCCTTCACCGGTGTTGCGCTTCTACCTTTTCATCGGAGTAAACTGGTTTGAAAGGATCATTTTGATAGAGAGCTCTCCATCAGATTCCTCCCAGATGGAGGAGGAAGAGAACCCATCAATAAAATCATCATGGTCTGTATGTGGCTCCTTTTGCTTCTCTCCTCTGGCAGAGATAGTGGCGGTGTGGCTTCCACCTTCAGCTGTCGCGGCCGAGGTTGAAGTGGACGCAGCAGAGGGTGTTTTGGGTGTGGCAGCAGGGGTAGGGATATGAGTAGGTGTAGGGGCAGAAAAATAGTGCTCGGAGAAAATAGGAAATTGTACATTTGTAAAATTTAAATCGTTTCTCCATCTTCTGCGGGGTGGCTTGGATTTGAGTGAAGGAGTCTGCTAGAGGGGATGCTGCAGCTGCTTTACAGCGGCATGTTCTGGCTGAGTGGGCTCTACTGGTTCCTCTTCCGCGGCAGACGAGTTGAAGCAGGAGATTGGTGTGGCAGCTTTAAGCTCCATCAGAGTGAATATGATGTGTTCCGTCCATCCTTTCCCTTGGACCTTGTAATATTTAGGAATTTCGGGAACGTTGTGCCCGCGGCAGATCTCGATGATGAGGTATGGGAAGTAAAGGGTTCCTAATTGCTTAAGGGCACACTTCGAAATTCCTTCTCGTATATAACGACCGACATGAATAGGTCTCTCATTTAAAATGGAGTGAGCGAGAGCTAACCTGGGTCTGCTACCGTGCTGTTGTGGGAAGAAGGCATAATCCTCTTTTTGACAAATTGGTTCCATAGCTTTGCCTCTGGAGTGTGTTGAGTGCGTTTGACTATCCAACGGTGCTTGGGATCGGCATTCCACTCTGTTCCTTCTTCCGTTAGCTCTGCCATGATAACATCGAAGTCTTCCGGCGATAGACTTTCCTTGAACCTCTTGTGCCCATCTTCCTTTTTGTTGGTGTAGATGCCGTAAAGAGTGTTGATGTATTCTAGCTCGAAGGTGACTTCCTTACCTCGTACTGTCACGGTCTGTGTGTCCTTGCAGTCGATGGCAGCGTAGAATTCTCGGACCAAAGCAACAAACATCTACCAATTGAGGGCTTTAATCTTTCGAGCAATAAACGGTTCGAGCCCGAAATTTTCAGTGCGTTTGGTGTAGAGGAACCCTCTAACTTCCCACCTCTCCCTTTTTTTGGAAGGAGGTGTAGTAGCAGTCGACGGAGTCGGAGGTGGCAAAGCGGTTGGGTAGTCTGTCATGGTTGGGTTTGCCTGTTAATGCGGCGGAGCTGGAGACAACACTTCTTCTTGTTTGTTTGGTACTCATAGTTGCAAGACTGTAGAAAAATGAAAGAAAAATCTGAGATCTAGAGAGAAAGTAAGTTGAGAGAGTAAAAGTGAGGTGAAAAATGAAGAGTAAGATGGGGTTTATATAGATGAAGGTATTGCTGCCCGTTGGAGCTGTAACGACATGCGCGAATAACGGGGCCAGCTGTTATGCGGTTTCTGACGCGTCTGTCATGCGTTTCTATGTCTGCTGTGCGTCTATTATGCATTTGCATGTCTGCCGCGACAACATGGTGACAAGTTGTTTTCTCCGCGTCTGTGGCGACAGCTGTTCACAGGCTGTGACGACATACTCCTCCTTTGGGCTTTTTTGGGCTGCTGGTGGGATGGTGCGCTGGTTCACTTCTTCTCCTCTCCCTGTTTCCCTTATTTCTTAAAAATAATTAAAATAAAAACTTAGTCCTTAAAAATAAAATAATTCTAATTTTCTAATATATATATATATATATATATATATAATTAAATTAAGTTAAATTAGAGGTGCCTTGAGGGGCATCTCCGAAAGTAACCACTTCCTAAATTCTTGGGGCTTCAGTCCCCTAATAATGCTTCAGTCTTTATCCGTTGATTTTAAATTGGTGCCCGTCTTTTAAGGATTTGATCGTGATTGCATCATGAGGAAAAACTTGCACAACTTGGAATGGGCTGGACCATCTAGATTTCAGCTTCCCTGGGAAGAGTTTCAACCTAGAGTTGAATAACAACGCAAACTGCCCTTGGCAGAACTGTCGTGGCATCATCTTCTTGTCATGCCATCACTTTGTCTTGGCCTTGTAAATCCTTGCGTTGTCGTAGGACATTGCTCGAATTTCTTCAATTTAATTCAAGTCAAGTAACCTTTTCTGTCTTGCCTTATCTAAGTCCATGTTCACTACCTTGATAGCCTAGTAAGCTCTGTGCTCTATCTCAACAGGTAAATGGCATATTTTTCCATATATCAGCCGGTAGGGTGACATTCCCAATGGAGTCTTAAATGTTGTTCTATAGGCCCAGAGTGCATCATTGAGCTGTAAAGACCGGTCCTTTCGAGTCGGTTTAACCATCTTCTCAAGGATGTTCTTTACCTCTTTGTTGGATATTCTGGCCTGTCCATCAGTCTGAGGGTGATAAGATGTTGCGATCCGATGCTTTACACCATATTTTCTTAAGGCAACAACTATGACCCTATTCTCGAAATGTCTTCCTTCATCACTGATGATCGCCTTAAGTATGCCAAATCTGGAGAAAATATTTTTGTGCAGAAATATCTGAACAGTCTTGGTATCATGTTTCCATGTGGCGATTGCTTCAACCCATTTGGGCACATAGTCCACTGCCAGAAGGATATATAGATTCCAACATGATGCTGGGAATGGTCCCATGAAATCGATCTCCCATACATAGAAGATCTCAACTTATAGGATGTCTTGTAGCGGCATCTCATGTGTCCTTGAGATGTTTCCAGTTTGTTTAAACTTGTCACAACTTTTGTAGAATGATTGGGAATCCTTAAACAATGAGGGCCATTAAAAGCCAGACTACAAAACCTGGGCAGCAGTTTTATTACCACCTAAGTGTCCTCCATATGGTGAAGCATGACAGTGGTGAAGCACAACTTCCAGCTCATCCTGTGGTACACACCTCCTGATGATCTGATCTGCACAATGCTTGAAAAGAAGAGGTTCGTCCCAATAATAATGCTTAATATCATTTTGGAACCTCTTCCTAGCTTGATAATTAAGTTTAGGAGGAAATATTCCGCTAACTATATAATTAACGAAATCAGCACAGCAGGGGAGTTCAGAAAACTTATCGGCCACCATGTTTGTCGCGGTAGTGCTCATGGCATTAAAAAGCTGCTCGTCAGGGAAGGTCTCCAGTATGTGTGTCTCATTTGTTGGCAGACTCTTTCCTTTCTCTAATCTTGACAAGTGATCTGCAACTTGTTTCTTTGTCCCCTTTTTATCCTTGATTTCAATGTCGAATTCTTGCAGCAGTAGAATCCAACGTATTAGTTTGGGCTTTGCTTCTTTTTTAGCAAACGAATACTTCAGTGCATAGTGGTCTGTATGGACCACCACCTTCGTTCCAAGTATGTATAAACGGAATTTGTCATTCGAGAACACCACTGCTAACAGTTCTTTTTCTGTTGTGGTGTAATTCACTTGGGCGTCGTTTAGTGTTTTGCTTGCGTAATAAATTAAGTGGAATAGCTTGTCCTTCCTCTGCCCTAGTGCTGCCCCTTTAGCATAATCAATCGCATCACACATAATTTCAAATGGCAAACTCCAGTCTGGTTGTCGCACAATTGGGGCTGTTACAAGCTTCTCTTTCAGGTTCTGAATGCCTCAGTTCATTCAGTATTGAAGTCAAAGGGACGATTCAGCTCAAGTAGGTGGCATAAAGGCTTGGTGATCTTCGAAAAATTTGTTATAAACCTTCGATAAAACCCAACATGACCTAAGAAACTCCGAATTCCCTTGACTGTGGTGGGTGATGGCAACTTTTCAATCACCTCTATCTTTTCTCTGTCGACTTCTATGCAGCGGCAGCTTACCTTGTGGCTTAGGACTATCCCCTCATCCACCATGAAGTGATATTTTCTCAGTTTAACACCAAGTTCACTTTTTCACATCTTTTGAGCACCTTCTGTAGGTTGCCTAAGCATCTTTCAAAATTATCTCCAATGACAGAGAAATCATCCATAAATATTTCCAGGAAATCCTCCACCATGTCGGAGAATATCGCCATCATACACCTCTAGAATGTTGTTGGTGCATTGCAAAGTCCAAATGGCATTCTCCGAAAAGCATAAGTGTCGTATGGGCAAGTGAAAGTCGTTTTCTCTTGATCCACCGGTGCGATGGCTATTTGGTTATAACCTGAGTAACCATTAAGAAAACAATAATAAGGCTTTCCCGCTAATCTATCAAGCATTTGATCAATAAAAGGCAGGGGAAAATGGTCATTATGGGTAGCTTTTTTAAGCTTCCAGTAATCCATACAAATCCTCAAACAGGTCACAGTCCTAGTAGGGATTAATTTGTTCTCTTCATTCGTCAGCACGATTATTCGTCCCCTTTTAGGAACGCACTGCACCGGGCTCACCCACTTACTATCCGAGATGGCATAAATTATCCTGGCGTCTAGCCATTTGATAATTTCTTTTTGAACCACTTCTCGCATAGCGTCATTCAACCATCTCTGGGAATCAATGGTCGGCTTTTGATCATCCTCCAAGAGAATTTTGTGCATGCATAGTGCCGGGCTGATGCCTTGGATATCAGCTATCGTCCATCCAATAGCCTTTTTTTGCTGTTGCGGCATCCCTATTAGATGTTGTTCTTGTTCCTGCATTAACTTTGAAGAGATGATTACGGGCAACGTATCATTTAATCCAATGAAAACATATCTGAGTTGCCCTGACAGGGGTTTAAGGTCTAGAACAGGTGGTTCTACATTTGAGGTCTTTTGGATGATATGCTCATTCGAGGTATAATTTAAGGGCTCGAATAACATACCTGGATGATTGCCTATCTAGTTTACATCCTCATGACCTTCAGTGTCATATGTGTCAAAATCTGAGGAGCTGATGTTGTTGTCGCTGCCGTGACAGTCTTCCAGATGGATGTTGTGTAAGTGGCAAAATTTGATGTCATGGCAGCCCGACCTGATGCAGGGTTGGTCAAGGATTACTTCAGTGATAACCTTGCATTCTTCTTCCGCATCAGCATGTTTGATTGCCTCGAGAACATTTATTCACTCTCATTGTAAGTTCTCCCTTTTCTACATCAAACAGTGATCTACCTGTGGCTAAGAAGGGTCGCCCCATGATGATTGGTGCATTCTCATCTTCTTCACAATTTAAAACAAGAAAGTCAGTAGGTAAAATAAATTTATGCACTCTTGCCAGAATATCTTTGATCTTCCCTTATGGTTGCACGTAAGAGCGGTCTGCCAGCTGCAACATAATTATCGTGGGTCTCGCTCGTCCAATATCTAATTTCTGAAACATAGATTTTGGCATTAAATTAATACTAGCACCTAGATCACAAAGTGCCTTACGCACGAATTTATCACCAATTATACACAGTATGATGAAGCTCCTAGGATCCTTCATTTTCCGGGGTGGATGCTTGTGCAGAATAGTCATGCATCCCTCTTTCATTTAACTGTTTCAAATTCCCCAAGTCTTGATCACTTTGACATAGCATCCTTGAGAAATTTGGCATAACCGGGCATCTCCTTGATGGCCTCTAACAACAGAATGTTGATGTGAACCTGCTTAAAAATATCATAGATCTTTTGAAGCTGGTACTCCTGTTTCTATTTCTGTAGCCGCTGTGGAAAAAGGGGTGGAGGACGATAATCTTAAATTCGTCCTTCCCATGGTATTCGGATCTGAGGAGGCTTGTGTTCTTCATCCTTCTCCTCTATCCCTTCTGCTGTTGTGACAGGTGTGGCGGCAGCTGGCTGTTTATCGTCTACAGGGGATGTTGTCGTGGTATATTTTTCTAGGGCTGGTTCCTTAACCTGTTCGGCTTTCTTATCCAGCCCTGGCAGTTGTTTCCCACTTCTTATTGTAATGGCTTTGCACTGCTCATGTGTGGGTTTTCTAGCGACCTCAATATCGCTAGGGAATCCTCCGTTCTGCCTTGGCTTAATATGTTGGGAAACCTAGCCCATCTCTGTCTCTTGTGATTTTAGAGTAGCTTCATGGTTATTCATTCTCATCTTTGTTTTATCCATGAACGACTTAGTCTTCTTGACGAAGTGGTCCATGTTTGCTACGTAAGTTTTTGTCTTTGATATAAATGTGGCCAAGGTCTGCTCCAGTATACTAGGTGTGGCTGTCGGCGGCTATTGCGGCTTCTGTTGCGGTTGCTGCAATGTGCCCCCTCGTTTTGAGTGTTTTGCACTTGAGGATTTAGTGCGTTGTTTGGGTTACTCTAGAAAAACTAGAGGTCTTTCCTCTAGTTGGGATTGTAATTGTTGGAATCGTAGTTTCTTTGCTTGTTAAAGTTTCCAACATACATTCCTTCCTCTAGCTGTAGCGGGCAGTCTTCCTAACTGTTATTCCCCCTGCAAGTTTCACATACCTCTTCTACAGAGTATACATGTTTTTAATCTTTCTTTAGCAAATTATCTACTGCCTTTGTGAGGTACGTAACTTGTGTCTTTAGGGAATTGTCGATTTCATAATCCTTCACAGCTAGTACTCGTTTACCACTCCTCACTATGGGGAACTGCTCTTCATTCTTTGCCAGATTTTTCAATACTACCATGGCTTCGTCTGGATCTTTATCCAACAGCAATCCATTAGCTGCTGAACCTATTCACATTCGAGTGTGTATGTTGGCAGCATTGTAAAATTTTATGACTTGATTCCAAACAGGGAATCCGTGATTCGGGCAATTCGTTAGAAGAGTAGTAAACATGTTCTATACCTCGTGCATTGGCTCATCATCTCCGGATTTACTCCTGGTAATCTAAATGATCCACATATTTCTTGGAACGTTTTCAGATGTTCCCTGGCATCCTCTGTAGCAGCACCACTAAACTGGCCAGCGAAATTAATCATGCTGAACATCACAGGTTTTAGCTAAAAATTTTCAGCTTCCACGTCTAGCAGGGTGGTCCCCAGTTCCACATGATCTTTGATCATGAAATCACGGCATGACCATCGTGCGGCCACTGCAGTGGCAGGTGGTCCGTTTCCTTCATCTCCGATAAGATATTTAGGATCTTGGGGATTCCCTTGGTTGTTCCTCTCGTTATTCATGGCTTCTAATTGTTCCTCAAGATAATTGTTTCTGGCTATCAAAAGACAGACACGATTCTTGAGATTGCACGAGCGTTCGATTTTAGGATCTAGCTGATACTCTGGTTCTTTGCCTCGTCTCTATCTGCGCATAAGCAAATGAAAAACCTTGTGAAAAGCACAGGGTGAACAATCCACATAAAACCAGAAAAATTAAAAAGAATGTACAATAAAAGTAGGGTAAAGATATGGTGCCAGTCCCCGGCAACGGCGCCAAAAACTTGTTGCGTGTAAAAGAGTTTATCGCAGTAAAGTGATAGACGAAGTATCGGATGTCGAATCCACATGGACTGGAAATAGCTTTAACCTTGTATGCTGCACAAAAGAGAAAGAAGAAAGTTCAATTGTTTGTAGAGTAATATTGAAGAATACTGAAGATAAAATATTAAAATATTAAGGGTAAAGATAGGCCGGTATTGATTTGCTCAGTAGTGCAGTGTTGCACTATCAAGGTCTTCCTATTCTATCGTCGCTCCTATCGCGGCAGCACTTGCGGCGGCAGCAGTCTGTTGTTGCCGCGGCAGCGATCACACAACTCTGTACTTCAAACTTGGCAAGAATCCCTGTTGTGACTCGTCCTATCCCTAGGTCCAAGTCTGTCAATGAACACGTCTTTGATGATACCTCCCGGCGTGAATCGAAGGATGAACATCGAAGTTTTTGAATTCTTCCTTAGCCATTAAACCTCGTCCTATTCCTAGGTCCGAGATAGTTCTACCATAAACTGGAGAACTCGTACTTATTCTTTTCATATACTTAACTCTCCCGATATTAAGTAAATGTATAACCTCACAATGCTCTCCTGATACTCTTGCAAGATGTTGAAAACCAGAATAAGCAAACTTGAAGTATATCTTATTGAACAGAAAAAATCCTAAAACAATACAATCCTTGCAACCACTTTACAAAATAAACCTTCAGTCATAGGGGAAGTTTAGACCATGATGAGAAAGGGGGAAACGACTAGGGTTTAGGGGAAGACGGCTAGAGAATAAGATGTCCTTCCTTACGTCGAATTACAAGCCTTTATATAGGCCTTGGGTTCAAGTTTTCTAATATGGCAAGAATACAAGTGTAAATTAAAGTACAACTCTATTAAAGACTAAATCTTCAGGGTAGATGCCATTAATTCGTCCTTTTTTCTTGCTTTGGGTTTCTTCCTTGAACTTTGGTCTTGGCCTTCATTTTGAACTAGGGCTCAGAAAAATATAGGAGTAATCCACGACAGACCAGCTTAATTTCCTCTTTCTGTCAAGCTCCACTTCTCTTTCCTTTTCAACATAGTTGTCGTCATTGTCTGTCACGGCTGCGGTCACGACATCATCATTCTTCTCAAATATAGTCTTGTGTTCTAGCTCTGCTTCTCCACTGCCCTGAGTCTGCTACGACAGCTACATGCAAAAGTAACCAAATTCAGTAGCAAATTTCCCATTTTATATATTTGTGATGTATATATGAAATCTATCCTAAATGCAATGAATTAGGCTTGAATGCAGCAAAAATATGGGTTAAATAGGGGTAAAATATAGAACTTTTACACACTCAACAACTATCAAACTTGTATATATTAAGGAATTATTGGTTTTGATATTGATATTATTATCGGACAAGTTGTGTAAATATTGCCATTGAAATATTGATTTTTTATTACCAATCATTGTCATTGTTATTGACCTTTGATTCGATGGATTAGGGATACAATTTGCATGCCATAGAATTTCTGAGCTCCGTGTATGGGTGGGCTACGGTCCTAGGGCTACAGCCTATACTGATTGGTGAGGCGGAGGGATGTGTTTGATTTAGGTCATACAGGCGAAGCATAGGGTACAGACCAATCATTGTTTGGTGAGGCGTAGGAATTCGTGTATCCACAGTCCAGAATCGATCCAAGGAGTATTGATATGAGATTGTGATCATTGATAAGGAATCGTGATTATCGTTATACAATGCCTATTGTTATTATTATATGTATTGCATCATTCTAAAGCATGATTTCTTTTGCTTCTCTGATTTATTTGCATGGTAAAGACTACCTCACTTAGGAAAAATATGCATAATGCATTCATCCTATGCATTTCAGATTAAGAAGTTGTTCGTAACAAAACTGGGGATTAGTCGAGCAAGCAAGTCACCTTCAAGCTATAAGTTATGTGTTTTTATCTTTTAAAGTCCTAGAAAGGTGGCAGAGTACTCGAACTAGTCCTTTAGACCCATTTTGTTGTGTATGTAAAGTCCTAAATGGTACTTTTGGTGTTGTATATGATGCCAAAGTTGTCATATATGGTGCTTAAGGGTCAAAACATAGCAAACATAATCATATGATCATGAAATTTTGCATACCGTTAGATTACATGTTTTATGGATTGCTAGTAAAATTTCATGGCTTTCGAACAAGGTTTGATAGGGTAAAGCGATGAAAAACCAGATAACATTTTGACATTAGAGGACATGGTATCGATACGGGTGATGGCGTATCGATACGCCCTTGTTCTGGGAATTAATGAAATCAAAGGGGGTATTGATACGGTTTGAGCCATACTGATACCATTTTTGCCACTATCAACCATTGTATCGCTACGGTCGATGTCTTTTCGATGCAATTCTCCTACCCTATGCTACTATGAACACTCGTACCGATACAGACCTAGCCCGTATCGATACGAGTCAATCCAAGTCAAGTCAATATTTGTGTTGAGTCAACCTATATCGATACAGGTCTTACACGTATCGATACAGACCTTAAGCCATAATAACATGTGTTGACCATTGACCACATATATCGATACAGCCCAAGGGTGTATCGATACGGGTAGGCTGTTTAGTTAATAACTTGTAGTGAGACGAAATTGGCTTGGATTATGATTAATCCTTATCCTTTAATTGATGACTTCAGCTATTAATGAACTGGATGAAACACCAAATGAATGTGAGCTTATAAGATATTGCATTCTGTTGAGACATGTTTATTTGTTTAAAAGGATTTACACTTCGGACCTTAATGTTTTCTTTTAATATATTGCTTAGGCCTTAGTTGGTCAATTAATCGTTCATAAGGTAAATTGGACTAAATAACATATCTGGTATTAATTCTTGATTACAGATGATTATCGATGTTTAAGATGAAATTTTTGTGCTCTGTTCTTAGTATCGTACGTTGGTAACACTCTCTGATTCGGTTCTTGACCAGGCCAAGTAGGGGGTGTTACAATTTTTTGTATCAGAGCTAGAGTTTAGTCGATTCTAGGACTAAACCGAAGTCTATTGCATTGGTATTGTGTTACTTTGCCACCTATGAGTTATATATTGTGACTTGTCGACTAATATGATCTCTTATATAGATATGTATGAGACAAACGAAGCTCATATTGACAAGCTTGCTATTGGCTCCTCGATACATGTCAAGGAGGTTAGAGGAGGGAATCCTCCGAATCCACCGCAACCACAGAACCCTCTGATCCAGGGTATTGAACCTGCAGCACCTACCACTCTGGCTGAATGCTGTCAGAACATGACTGACATGTTCAAACAGTTTATGGCTGCAATGCAAGCAACACTTTTAGCTCAGCCTACTCCTCCTATTGTCCAGTATACTCGTGTTCCTGTGGATAAGTTGTCTTCACATCGATCATACTCTTTCACTGGACATGATAATGATAACACCGAGACTGCTGAATATTGGTTGGACAACACCCTACGTGTTTCGACGAGCACAAGCTAGAGTGTGTTATTGCATTGTTGACCGACGAGGCCCTTATATGGTGGGAGACCATTATTCTTAGCGGTACTGAAGAATCGGTCACCTAGGAATTCTTTCTTAAGGAATTTTGGAAGAAGGACATCAACGAGTACTATCTCGCGGAGAGACGGAGCACTTTTCTTCATCTGAAGCAAGGCGGGCGACCTATCGAGGAAGACAAGTGTTGCCGATACAAAGCTGAGTTTATAAATAAAGAGGAAGAGAAGTACAGAATGTTCATTGATGGGTTGAGTGATGAGCTGCGACCCATGTGCGCAGCTTGGGTATCACCAACTTCCAAGATTTGGTGAACTGATTAAAGTAACATAGGCTGTGGAGAGAGCTCGGACAGGAAATATGTCCAATAGATTTGAGAAAAAAGCACGAGATGATTCTTTTCCTCCCGAATGGAATAAGAAGGGAAAGTATCAAGGCTCGAGGCAAGCTTCATATTCACAGCCTTCCCATACCGGGAACATTGAGAGACCACAGACTATCACCCAGCTATGGTCTAAGGCGGCTTCAGTTAAGAGTAC
Organism: Hibiscus tridactylites; assembly: GCA_958450335.1. Classification (NCBI taxonomy): domain Eukaryota; kingdom Viridiplantae; phylum Streptophyta; class Magnoliopsida; order Malvales; family Malvaceae; genus Hibiscus; species Hibiscus tridactylites. Next base: position 17,417,699 of record OY288278.1, on the reverse strand, counting down.
TAGAGGATCGAATCTGAGTGTTCAACATCAAGTTTGTAATTTTTTTAGAAACAACACCTAGCAGACCAATGTCGTAAGCAGACGGGAGCATGTTTCTTTTGTAGGGAGCGAGGACATTTTATCAGGGATTGTCCTCGTAATCACTCTAAGTCAGTGGTTGTACACGGAGACACCACCTCACCCGCCCAATCCTTCTGAGGAAAAGGGACAAGACAAGCATCATCGGGAAGTTCAGGCATACCAAGTGGATCCGATAAGCAAGGTAACAAGAAGGAATCGAAGGCCTCTGCCTAAATTTATCATGTGAGAGGCCGTGAGGAGGATGACGAGCTTGATGTCATAGCAGGTACCGTTATGTTATGTGCACACTCATTGTATGTGTTGATTGATCCTAGATCTACACATTCTTTTATAAGCATGGAATTTGTTAAAAGACATAGGATGTCCAGCGAACCTATGGCAATAGAAATCTCCGTGACAAATTTGTTAGGTGATTGTGTTACTCTAAGCCTTGTATGCAAGAAATTTCTAATCTTGATTGAAGGAATGTCGTTCCCCGCGGATCTCTTAGTTTTACCAATCCACGACTTTGATGTGGTACTATGCCTTGATTGGCTTAGTAAACGTCAAGGGTGGGTAGACTACAGCAAGCGAAAATTGTATATCCGAGGCCTTGGCAAGGGAAGTATAATGCTGATGGAATCTTGGAACTCAATGTTGTGTGCATTGTCCACATAAAATAGGAATGAACCTTAGATCCATGATATTGACACAGTAAGTGAGTTTTCGGATGTTTTTCCTGAAGAGCTTATGGGTTTACCTCCGACTCGAGAAGTGGAATTTGGCATTGAAGTGCAATCGGGGACCACTCCTATTTCCACTGTACCTTATTGAATGGCTACAGTCGAGCTAAAGGAGTTGAAAGTTTAGATACAAAAATTGCTTGACAAAGCCTTTATTCGGTTGAGTGCCTTACCTTGGGGTGCTTCGGTCCTCTTCGTGAAGACAAAAGATGGTTAAATGAGATTATGTATTGATAATCGGCATTTAAACAAGGTACCATTAAGAATAAATACCCTTTTACCCAGAATTGATGATTTCTTTGATTAGCTCAAGGATGTTGTTGTGTGTTTCCAAGATTTATTTAAGGTCTGGGTACTATCATATGAGAGTAAAAGATTGTGGTGAGCCCAAGACTGCCTTTCGTACAAGGTAAGATCATTACAAGTTTTTGGTTATGCCTTTTGGCTTAACCAATGCTCCAACAACTTTTATGGACTTGGGGAATCAAGTCTTTTGACCCTACCTTGACAAATATGTAGTGGTTTTCATTAATGATATTTTGATTTATTCCAAGTCCGCGGAAGAACATCGCAACCATCTTCGCATTGTGCTTCAAACTCTTCGTGAGAAGCAGTTATATGCTAAGTTCTCTAAGTGTGAGTTTTGGTTCACCAAGGTGTCCTTCTTAGGGCACATTGTATCAGCTTCGGGAATTCAAGTTGACTCGAAGAAAGTTCAAGCTATCTTAAATTGGCAGCCACCGAAGAATATTGGTGAAGTCAGAAGTTTCCTTGGCCTTGTAGGATAGTACAAAAGATTTGTCAAATGATCTTCTTTGATAGCTGCACCATTAACTAAGCTATTTCGGAAAGACAACCCATTTGTATGGACCGAAGATCAACAGAAAATTTTTGATCAATTAAAGCAAGTTCTAACTCATGCACTGGTCCTAACCCTGCCTGAGGCTGGAAAGGACTACACAACCTATAGTGATGCTTCACATCTGGTTTAGGGTGTGTTTTGATGCAAGAAGGGAAGGATGTTTCTTATGCTTCGTGACAACTCAAACTGTGTGAGTTGAACTATCTTACTCACGTTCTGGAATTGGTCGTTGTTCTCATTGCATTAAAAATTTGGAGACATTATCTTTATAGAGAAAAATGTTATTTATTCACCGATCATAAGATCCTTAAATACCTATTGACACAAAAGGAATTGAATCTTCGACAACAGAGATGGATAGAACTCCTTAAGGATTACAACTTGGTCATTGATTACCATCCGAGCAAGGCTAATGTTGAGCTTATGCGCTCAGCTGCAAACCTTCGCATGGTAAGCATTGATAATAGAATAGAAGTTATAGGCATTGTGAAGTACATTAACTCATTGTAATATTGCTATATTGTAGCCCCTCGAGCAATTAACACTCACATTCGACTTTAGAAGCATCATTGTCTTGTAGCTGAACTCCAAGTTCAGTCTACCATCATTTCTCGAATTAGATAACCCTGACTTCAAAATTAATTATGGAGGACTATTATGCTTCCATGATCGAGTATGTGTACATAATGATGAAACTCTTCGCACCGACATTCTTTTTGAATCTCGTTCGAGCTTTTTTTCTATTAACTCGGGTATGTGAAAATGTATAAAGACATACGTGAACTTTATTGGTGGCCAGGCATGAAACAAGCCATTGTTGATTACATTTCCAAATGCCTCACATGCCAACGTGTGAAGGCATACCATTGTGCTCCTACTGGACTCTTACAGTATATCAATCCACCAAAATTGATATAAGAAAAGATAACCATGAACTTTGTTAGTATTCTACCGTTAACCCCTGCGAAGCTTAATGCTATATGGGTCACTGTAGATCATTTCACAAAGTCATCTCATTTTATATTGGTAAGAATGGACTACGATCTTCCTAAACTAGCTGACTTGTATATCAAGGAAGTAGTCTGACTCCAAAGAGTACCTAAGCCTATCATCTCCGATCAGGATCCTCGATTCGCATCTCGATTTTGGAGGACCTTACAAGGAGCTCTGGGCACCAGAGTTAATCTTAGGACAACCTTTCACCCTCAAACTGACGGTAAGTCAGAAAGGGTAATTCAGGTAAATCATTAAACAAATTATCTATTGCAAATCCTAGAAAACTTGCATTGTCACTGAACCTCTTTGAACAGATTTTGGAAGACATGCTTTGGGCATGTATTATTGACTTTTGTGGGACTCGGGAGAAATCTCTACCCCTTTTCGAATTTACCTATAATAACAGTTACAAAGCATCCATCCAAATGGCCCCATTATGAGGCACTGTATGGTAGAAGATGTAACACTCCATTGTGTTGGTCGGAGCATGGTGAGGGCAAGATGTTAGGCTATGACTTACTTAATGAGACTGAAGAATGGGTCACCATTATCTATGATCATTTAAATGCTTCCTTTGATCAATAAAAGGCTTATGCAGATCTTAAGAGAAGAGACATATAATATGAAGTTAGGGAGAAAGCCTTCCTCAAGGTGTCACCATGGAAGAAAGTTTTGAGATTTGGAAAAAAGAGAAAATTGAGTCCTTGATTCATTGGACCCTTTGAAATCATTGAAAAGATTGGCCTAGTGGATTACCGACTATTGTTACCCTCAAAATTGAGTAAAATCCACGATGTCTTTCATGTATTGATACTTCGGAAGTATCGATCTGACCCCTCACACATTTTGGAACCCTGAATCTGTAGAACTTCGACCAAATTTGGTTAAGATTTATGCAAGAGAAGTCAAGAGGCTGTGTAACAAAACTGTACATTTGGTTAAAGTGATCTGGAGGAGCCACACCGTTGAAAAAGCCACTTGGGAGCCTAAAGAGACCATGAGACAACAATATCCACATCTCTTCAATTGAGGTAAAATTCGAGGACGAATTTTTTTTCTTAAGGCGGGGAGAGTTGTAACACACTGAAATCTGGTCTAGTCGGAATTAGAATCCATTTTCCGTATAAACTAAAGTATGGTTTTAGCCTTTGTCTTAAGGCTAGATAAGTGTTAAAGGACTTTAAGTGAATAAATTTAACAAACTGGAACTTTATTGAATAGTATTGGAAATCTTAGTGGATAATTTGTAAAAATTGATAGATGGGAGATAAAACATGAGCTCCAAAAGGTTAAAGGACTAATTAAGTAATTAGCCACTCTTCATGTAACCCCCTTAACCCGGCCCAGACGGTTGACCCGAATTAAGAAAGTCACACGGGGAAAACCAAAGTGAACCCGAAAGTCAACCTTGATTAACGACCCTTTTTTTCTTTTTAATCTTGTCTAGATGCACATTAACCTTAGATATGATCATATAACATCATACTCAGAGATCATAAACATCAGAGATCAAACCGGGACCCAATTGAACAAATTACAACTTTAGGGACCAAACTGTAAATTCTGATAAATATGAGGGCTTAAACCAAATTAAAGTTACCAACATGGAATTAATCAGGTTTCATGCTTCATTGTCAAATTTCAGCTCAAACGGACATTCCAAACTCATACAATTGCACAAACAAGATTCAGGACTAAAATGCAAACAATTCAAAACATTTAACTGGCAATGTCAGCCCCCAACGGTCACCCGTTCCGAAACTGGCAGAGCCCGTTTCGAAACGCGTGGCCGTTCCGCAACGCGTACCGAAACACGGGCTGGCAGTAGCCAAACCGTTTCGGAACGGTCTCTCCCGTTTCGGACGCCTGGGCTTGTTTAAGGCACCCGTTCCGAAACGGCAGGCACTGTTCCGAAACACCCTGCACAGATTGCCCCAAAATGCATACTTAAACATGCAATTAAACATCCAAACATGCTCCAATTGCCACCAAACTTTACCAACATGCAAATCAACATATATGAGACATACTTGCATCAACAATTCAACAAAATATCAACATAAACGAAAAGCCCCAAATCTATAGGCATGCTTCCTACACAAGCAACCATTCAAGCATAAACTTCCAAATCAATCTCATAGTGGCCAAATACATGTTCCAACAACATCAACAACATATAACCATTCTTGTCCGAACATATACGAACACATAAACATCAACCCAAGAGATTCTACCCCATTGCCTTTATTAACTATAGCTATTCACCGAGACATACATCTCAAATGGAGTCCTCCTTGAATCCCTTGCTTCCCGCTGTCCAAACTTCAAGAATCTGCATTGATGGACAAAAAGGAGCGTAAGCACATAATGCTTAGTGAGGAATGCTCAAAACCAAAACACCATCAATGCAGCGAGTCATAAACCTCTTTGAAAAACAACTCGATTTGTTTACCAAGCAAAGTTTGAAAACCCCTTTTCAACAATATGCTTAAACCATGCATTGCTCAATCATGAAAACCAACCCCTTAGCTTAACAAGCTAAGAAACACCTTTTCAAAGCATAATTGCAAAATCATCCATTTAACCATTCCATGCATAAACACCATATGCAAGGTTAAATTCAAAACCTTGGAAAAACACCTCCATTTCATATTATACCTTTCATATACTTGGACATCATTTCAAGCAAGAAACCTTTTAAAACCATTACTCAAACAATCCAACACATGCATTAAACCAAGGCAAAATATGAACCACAACATTATCATCGCATGCCTTTTTAAACAAGTCTTAACAAGACTCCAATGCAGTAAAGAGGTTTCATGCACACATGCATCATTTACCAAATGATAATCAACACTTGTTCAACTTAACAAGTAAACATGCATTCACAAGCATTATACACTTTCCATGCAACCATGCATCTTTTCAAGCATCTCATGCTTCTTTATAATCAAGAACATCATATTGGCTTCCAAGTGATCAACCACATCCACTTTTCAACTCAACACCCGATCGGATACGCGGATCACAAGCGTTGTCCCCCACGCTTCATACACACCACCAATCCAAGGTCTCCAAATGGAATTTTAAACACCATTTGACCTCACCATCCTAAGGTTCCCATGTATGGACTTTTAAACACCATACAACCTTAGCTTTCCCGAGGTTCCCATGTATGGACTTTCAAACACCATACAACCTCAACTTTTCACAAGGTTCCCATGTATGGACTTTTAACCACCATACAACCTTAACATGCACAAGGTTCCCATGTATGGACTTTTAACCACCATACAACTTTTGCTTAACCAAGGTCCTCGAATGGGCATTCAACCTCCATTATGACCTTAACCATCTCGTTAGGATACTTGAAGGGAGTTTACCGGTTCACTCTTAACCACTCCACCTCCAAGGCGACTTAATTCACGGTGCACCCAATCCTATAGCCGATCAAAGAACCAAGAACCACTTACATCACTTGCCAATATAACCATCTTACCACATTAGACCATTGATTCAGATGCATAATCATAATGCAAAAACCATCATTTACCATCATTACTCCACTGTTTTAAAGCATTACCCAAAGCCTTGAACAACATGCAACACCATGCATCAAAACCACAATTTCCATGTACAAAACCAAGGATCTCTTACCTTGAGCATCCTTCACATATGGCTTTCAAAACCAGCATTAAACCATGCTAAAATATGCTTTCAAAACAGAATTTAAATCATGCAAAACACATGCACTTCAATCATCAACCACAATTACTTTAAAAGCCATTTCATAACACAAACCAAGAAAGAAATCCATTTACTTACTCTTGAGCTTAGCAAAGTTTTCTAGACTTAAACTAAGCTCCCAAAACCTTCAAACCTTGGTTTAAAAGCTGAAAACCCAACTTCACTCACCGATACACAAAACAAGGCTAGCCAACAAGCCTTCCAAGCATCTGAAACCTTCCGCAACACCTCTAAAGCTCACGGATCAAACTCCCTTGTTTCAAGCACACAAAAACAGAGCATTAATGCATCTTTATGCATTAAAAACACCAGCAACACAACACAACTCGCTGCTCATCACAAATCCAACTTTTCGGCTACCAAACACAACCGAAATCACCTCCAAACACTTCCAAAACTTAACCCAGCCAAGATCCATCACTTCTAATCATTTTTAAACATCAATTAACATTCAAAATGATCACAAACACGTCCTTATACCCCCAGGTATAACAGATCATCAAAAACACTCCAAAAACAACCAAAAACTCAAGCAAAACTTAGGAAATTCAACCTATCCGGGATTGCATTAATTAAACCTCAACTTCTAATCAATTTAGCATTCATTTAACATCAAAAACACACCTCAAAACCCTGCTTAAACAGATCATACGAAAATTTCACCAAAAATCACCAAATCTTGCATTTTAAGCCAAAATCAAGATTTCAATTGAAAAGCCTTTAACAAATCACAAATCAAGGATTGAGAACTTAGGAATTTCAGTAAAGAACTGATAGTTTAGAGGAGAAGGACGTTCTTACCTCCAAACTTGAATTTCTCCTTTTTAGAACCAAAAAGCTTGATGAAACAACTTGCAAATGGTGAGGTTTTGTTGTAGAGATGATTAGGAATCCAAAGAGAATTGAAAAGGAAGATTTGAGTGACAAAATCAGATGTAAATCTCTGGAGAGGAAGTGTTTGGGTTGAGAGAAAATGAAAATTGGGAGAAAATGAAAAGTTAGTTGCAAATAGCCAAAATGGCTTTCCCTCCTCTTTCTTTATGTTTTAAAATCAGAATAAAGCCTTAAAATATCTTAGAAAAATCTGGAGAAACTCTTTTTGGAATAATAGCTCCTTAAAGATTCAAAGTTTCAATCCTTTATAAAACAGTCACGCAACTTTCAAAAATTACATTTTGGTCACTAGCCAAAATGTCAACCTTCCGAACCTCATTTTTCAAAATTAATTTCACAGTTCACTTATATATATTAAAAGATGATTTTAGAACATTTTTCCATATTTTTAATGCAACCCGAACTAGGCTTTCCTAATTTCTCCTTTATATATTCGATCAGCACTTTGACCGAACCGGTCAACGCCCAAGACTTCTGAGCCCAAAACCGGGGCGTTACACTTCAAAATTAAAGAAATTCTCATGGTGGGTATATGAAGAGGTTCCTTCAATTGAAGGAAATCTTAAGTGTTAAAAATAAAACAAAAGGCGTAAATAAATGTCATGTTTTATTACCCTTACCCGATTGAAGAAAAGAAACAAACAGCTCCCTTCATCTTCTTCCTTTAGATATCAAGCAAGAACCTCCATGGGAGCTTGATAGTAAGCTTCGATTTCTTCGATTCTTGGTTGGCAAATCGTTCCTATCGGTTGGGTGAGTTTAATCCTCTAAATGATCAAGTGAACCCATGGTTAATTTGTGTCTGATCTTGACCTAGGGTTTGATCATCCATGGAAAAATTGAGTTGATATTATTATTAAGCTTAAATATTGTTTTTGATGTCGTTTTATTGAATACGATGTCGTAGTATCAATTATAATAATTTCTTCTTGGATTTCTAGCTCAGAAGAGGATTGTGACAATTCATCATCATCCACCAAGGCTAGAAAAAGGGCGTTGTTATCCTATAGCAGTAAAAGCATCGAATTTTAAGGTGAGTGTAGTCACTGTCTCGGGTCTAGGCAAGGTACCTAGCCCGAAACCATTGCTCATGATTTTCTTGTTACTAACCTTAATTGTAAGGTTTTATTGCATCGGAATTCATGTTGATCATATTGGTAAGACATGGTAAGAATCGGGCATTGATTATCTTATTGTCATTATCATCGAATATTGCTATCGACCTTGTTTATGTTAAGGAATTATTGATATTGATATGGTCATCCGACAAGCTGTGTAAATATTGCCATTGAAATATTGGATTCGATGGATTTGTGATAGAATTGACATGCCATAGAATTCATGAGCTCGGTCTATGGGTGGACTACAGTCCTAGGGCTATGGCCTATACTAATTGGCGAGGCGGGGGGATGTGTTTGATTTTGGTCATACATGCAAGGCGGAAGGTACAAACCAATCATTGTTTGGTGAGGCGCAGGAATTCGCATATCCACAGTTCAGAATCGATCCAAGGAGTATTGATATGAGTTTATGTTAATTGATAAAGAATCATGATTATCGTTATACCATGCCTATTGTTATTGTTATCGTTATTGCAACATTGTTAAGCATGGTTTGTTTTGCTTCTCTTGTTTATTTGCATGGGTAAAGACTACCTCACTTAGGCAAAATATGCCTACTGCATTCATCCTATGCATTTCAGGTTAAGAAGTTTTTCCTACCAAGATCGGGGATTAGTCGAGGAAGCAAGTCACCTCTGAGCCATAAGTAATGTGTTTTGTTCTTTTGAACTCCTAGAAAGGTGGCAGAATAGTCCAACTAGTCCTTTATACCCATTTTGTTGTGCATGTAAAGTGCTTGTAGTGTGTTTTGCTCTATAGTCCTAAATGGTACTTTTGGTGTTGTATAAGTTGCCAAAGTTGTCATAGATGGTGCTTAAGGGTTAAAACATAGCAAAGGTAATCATATGATCATGAAATTCTGCATGTCGTTAGATTACATGTTTTATGTATTGCTGGTAAATTTCATGGCTTTTGGACAAGGTTTGATAAGGTAAATCGATGAAAAACAAGATAACATTTTGACATTACATGACAGGGTATCGATACGGGTGATTGCATATCGATACGCCCATGTTCTGGAAATTAAGGAAAATCGAAGGGGGTATCAATACAGTTTGAGCCGTACTGATACCACTTTTTCCACTATCAACCATCGTATCACTACGGTCGGTGTCGAATAGATGCAATTTTCCTACCCTATGCTACTGTGAACACTCGTACCGATACGGACCTAGCCCGTTTTGATACGGGTCAAACAAGTCAAATCAATATATGTGCTGAGTCAACCTGTATCGATACAGGTAAGACATGTATCGATACAGACCTTAAGCCATAATAACATGTGTTGACCATTGACCACCTATATCGATAAATCCCAAGGGTGTATAGATACGGGTAGGCTGCTTAGTTAATTACTTGTAGTGAGAGGAAATTAGCTTGGATTAGGATTGATCCTTATCCTTTAATTGATGAATTCATCTATTAATGAACTGTATGAAACACCAAATGAATGTGAGCTTATAAGATATTGCATTCTGTTGAGACATGTTTATTTGTTTAAAAGGATTTACACTTCGTACCTTAATGTTTTCTTTTAATATATTTCTTAGGCCCTAATTGGTCAATTATTTGCTCGTAGGGTAAATTGGACTAAATAACATATCTGATATTAATTCTTGATTACCGATGATTACCGATGTTTAAGATGAAATTTTTGTGCTCTGTTCTTTGTATCGTCCGTTGGTAACACTCTCCGATTTGGTTATCGACCAAGCATGGTAGGGGGTGTTACATACTCCGAGGTTTATTAGACCTTATGAGGTTGTGGAGCGAGTTGGTCATCTGGTATATCGGTTGAGGTTGCCTCCCGAGTTTGAGAAGATCCATGATGTGTTTCATGTTTCGATGTTGCGGAGGTATAGAATGAATCCGTCGCATGTGATGCCAGTTGAGGAGTTGAGTTGAAATTGAATTTATCCTATAATGAGGAGCCAGTGGGGATTCTTGATTCGAGTAGCAAGGTTCTTCCTGCTAAGACAATTGAACTTGTGAAGGTGTTGTGGCGACACCAAGGAGTTGAGCAGGCCACGTGGGAAAGCAAGGAGGACTTGTTGAGACAGTTTCTGCATCTTTTTCCTTCAGGTAAAATTTCGAGGACGAAATTTCCTAAGTGGGGGGGAGTTGCAATGCCCCGATTTTGGGCCTAGGTGCATTGTGTGTTGGGAAGGCCGGTGGAACCGGTAATCAGTTGTTCGAGTCGTTAAAGGTTGTTCAGGGAAATCAAGGTTCGTGATGGGATAAAAATATGATAAAATTTCTAAAACTCCTCTAAAATTATATTTAAGAGGTTGGTTCAATCAATTTTGCAAAACAAGTTTTGGAATGTATACATTTTGGGCAGTGCCCAAAATGGGAAGTTTTAAAATAGTGGAAAAATGTGTTTTTCAAAAAGAGTCAAAGTCTTAGAATCTCTAGGGAGCTAATTGGCAATTAAGTCTTTTCTCTAATTTGGCATGTGTTTTAAATGGTTTATTAAGTTTTAAAATGGCTTTTATTGATTTAATTAAAGAGGTAGTTATTTTGGTTAAAAGATTTTGACAATCATTTTCATTCTCACCTTTTCACTTCAGCCAAACACTCTCAATTTTCTCTCATTTTCCAGATTACATTCACTCTCATTTTCCTCTCTTGATTTTCAACTTCTCCTTTGTGGTTTCTCTGAAATTTCTTGAAAGCAAACTTGCCAAATTAGAAGAGAAGCAAGGATTGGAGGTAAATTTCGTGCTAACCCTCTAATCAAGGTTCTTTAATGAAATTCCAAAGATATTTGACTCGTCATGTATGTTTTTGATTGAGGTTGTATTATTGTTTTGATCAAATGATGAATCTTGATAGAAAAGAGGATTTAAGATGATTTTCGGAGTTATTTTGATTTGGTTTGTTTAAGATGGTTTCTAATTGGGCTTTGACAGATTTATGATGTTGAAATAGAGTCTTAATCATATTAATCTCGAATTCCTTGAGATTATTGGTTTTTAAAGTGTTTTTTGTTGGGTTTTTTGGGTGTAATGTGAGATTTGAGTTTCTGGAGGTATAGGGATGGTTTTAGGTTGTTTTTTGATGTTGATGAATGCTTAAAAAGAGTTGGATGTGTTGGTTGATGGTTGGGCGGAGTTTAGAGATCAATCAGTTGAGATTTCGATTGATTTGGATTTGTAATTTGATGCTTTAGAGCAGGGCTGCGAGTTTCCTTTTGAGTTGTGGTGTGTAACCCCCTATTTTGACCTAAGGGTTTTATAACAAATTGAAATTTACAATTTGGAGACTTTCGCCTCAAGTAAGATTATTTATAAAAAATATGTCGAAATCATTTTTCAATTATAAAAGATATCCTTTAATGTTTTATAATAAAACAGACATGCTAAAAATAGTTTATCAAACCCCAAAAATAATAAATATCCAAAGTCCACTTTTACAACCAAATCCGAAAATACTTAAATAAATAAATATAAGTCTAGAATAAAATGTACTGATAAATAATATCAAATAATGTTGGAACGAGATCCTCCAAGTACCGAAACCTAAGTCTGGAAATCTGAAACGGATACTAAGGGGGAGTCAGCTATAAAGCTCAGTGTGTCTCTAAAGTGCATAACAGAAGTCAATCCAACAGTCAAACAACATATCACGAATTTACAGATATTCCGAAGTATACAAGCAGAGCATACAGATATCATGACATGAAATGCACCCAACTACATCACCGTCCGAAGAGTAAGGTTCCCCTGAACCACTCTACACCTCAACACCATGTCCAAAGCCGAAGTGATCGAACAAGTCATCAATACGAGGAAGTGGGTATCTGTTCTTGATCGTCAGCTTGTTTAGTTTCTGATAATCAATACAAAGCCGAAGTGATCCATCCTTCTTCTTCACAAACAAAACAGGGGCTCCCCAAGGAGAAACACTAGGTCGGATGAAACCCCTATCCAACAACTCCTGCAACTGAATCTTCAATTCTTTAAGCTCTTTCGGAGCCATCCTGTAAGGAGCCATAGAGACATGAGCTGTACCCGGATATACATCTATGCCAAACTCAACCTCGTCACGTTTTGGCGGTACCCCTGGCAATTCCTCCGGAAAAACTTCTGGAAAATCCCTAACCACCGGGATCTTATCCAAACCAGAATCTGACTGCCTCGAGTCAAGAATATAAGCAAGATAGGCAGTAGCCCCATGTCGAATCATCTTTTCTGCTTTGAGAACCGAAACAACATTGGTCATATAACCTCTACGCTCTCCAACCATAATCACCTCGCACCCATCTGAGGTTTTCAGAGTCGCCCTTTTCTTTTCACAATCTAAACGGACTCGTTGAGCGGATAACCAGTCCATTCCGAGAATAAGGTCGAACTCTCTGAAAGGTAACTCCATCAAATCGGCGGAGAATATTTTCCCTTGAATCTCCAAATGGCAATTCTTGTACACCTTAGTAACCTTGACATGATCACCCACTAGACTATAAACGGAAACCGCATTCCCAGTATTCTCAACCGGAATTTCAAGTCCCCTAGATACCGAACTCGCAACATATGAATGGGTAGAACCAAAATCTAATAAAGCAAAATACGGAATATAATGGATAGAAAAAGTACCAGCAATAACATTTGGCTCGTCACGATCCTCATGTCTCCTGGTAGCATAAACCAAACCTGGCTGTCTCACCCCGGATCCAGCTAATCCTCCACTCTGAGCTGGCCTACCTCTACTAGCAGAAACTGTAAAATCGAGTCTACCTTGACCCCTACCCCTAGCAGAAGTCTGTACTGATGCCTGTGACAGAGTCGTCATATGAGCTGACGGAGGTGCATGCGGACAATCTCTGAAAATATGATCAAAAGACCCACATCGAAAACAAGCCCCGGTCTTTCTCCTACACTCCCCTGAATGCCATTTCTTGCAGAAAGAACATTGTGGTGGCCCCCGCGTGCTAGACGATCCTCCAACACTAGAAGTCAGAACAACCATGGTAACTGGTCTAGCTCTGGAATAACTCTGATAGTCACTCTCATCTCTTACCCTCTTCCTGGTCTGGCTACCCTGACTATATTGAACTGTCGCGATCGACTGCCTCTTACCCTGATCCATACCATCAGACTCAGCTTGCCTCAACTCTGCCTCATTGCGTTCTGCAGTCCTAACTCGCAAGGTAATAGCCTTGTACTCTTTGTCCAAATGTAAAGACACACCAGTCTTAATCGAAGGTCGTAGACCCTTCAAAAACCAGCTGCACTTCTCTTCCTCTGTAGTAACTAACCTAGGGATGTATTGTACCAGCCTTAGAAACTCAATCTCATACTGATTCAAAGTCATGTTATTTTGCTTCAGATTTATAAAGTCCTCATGACACTTGGCTTGATACTCAGCCCCAACATATCTGTCTCGGAAAGCCTGACGAAAATGATCCCAAGTGATCCGACTAGCAGAAATAACGGTCTTCTCAGCTTCCCACCAGTTCAGGGCTTCACCCTTCAATAAATATACATCAGCTCTTAATTTTCTGTCGGCAGGGTAGTCCATCTCATCAAATAACTGTTGTAATTTCTTCAACCAATACTCAGCGTCAATTGGATCTGCAGCCGTCTTACCATCAAACATCGACATACCAGCAGAAAAAAAACTCGGCAGATATGGGTCTCCTAGAACCCTGACGAAGATACTCAAGTAGCTCCAAATGCACTGCAACAACATCAACTCCAGCAGTCTCACTGTTACCGGCTGCACGGGGACCATCACTCTGAGTCTGCTGATCAGGGTGATCGGTCTGTTGACCACTCGTATGAACCTCATGCTGCTCCTCAGCCTGCTCATGCTGTGGGTCCTCCTGATGTGGTGGCGAATGCTCAGAATTATTAATGTCACTCGTATTAGCAGCGGTACGACCTCGTCCACGACCTCGGCCGGCCGTAGCTCTAGAACTCCTACGGGGTGGCATAGTAGTCTATCTACAAAAGAAGAGTCCTAAATTCAAAATTTATAACGCCCCAATTTTGGGCTTAGAATTTTTGGGTTTGGACCGGACCGGTCGGGTTGCGGTTCGAATATAAAAAGGTGAAATTAAGAAAACCTAGTTCGGGTTGCATTAAAAATATGGAAAAATGTCTTAAAATCCTCTTTTATTATATATAAGAGAATGGTGAAATCAATTTTACAAAATGAGGTTTGGAAGTGTGACATTTTGGTTAGTGACCAAAATGTAATTTTTGAAAACTGTGTGACTGTTTTAAAAAGGATTGAAACTTTGAATCTTTAAGGAGCTATTTACCCAAAAGGAGTTTCTCCAGATTTTTCCTAAATAATAAAGGTTTAATTAATTGTTTTTAAATAAAAGAAAAACAGGAGGGAAGATATTTTGGCATTTTTCCAACTAACATTTCCTAAATTCCATTTTCATTTTCTCTCATCTTTCTCTCAAACCAAACACTTTCTCCAGCACATTTTCCCTCTGATTTTGTCATCTAAATAACACATTTCAATCCTCTTTTGATCTCTAATCATCTTTTCAACAAAACCTTTGCATTTGCTACTTGGATTTTCAAGAAGTTGGTTCCAAAAAGGGAGAAACTCAAGTTTAGAGGTATGAACGTTCTTCTCCTCTAAATTCTCAATTCTTTACTGAAATTCCTAAGTTTTTAATCCTTGATTTGTGTTTTATAAAAGGTTTTGTAGATGTGTTCTTGATCTTGGCTTTAAAATGCAAGATTTGGTTGATTTTTGATAAAGTTCGTATGATCTGTTTGGGCAGTGTTTTGAGGTGTCTTTTTTATGTTAATTGAATGTATAATTGATGAGGAATTGAGGTTTAATCAATGCAATCCCGGATAGGTTAAATTTCCTAAGTTTTGCTTGAGCTTTTGATGGTTTTTGGAGTGATCTTGATGATCTGTTATAGATGGAGGTATAAGGACGTGGTTAGATCCTTTTTGGATGTTAATTGAGGTTTATGAATGTTTAGAATTGATGGATCATGGCTGGGTAGTGTTGTGGAGTTGTTTGGATGCATTTTCGGTTGTGTTTGGTAGCCGAAAATGGAGTGTGGATGAGAGCAACGAGTTTAGGTGCTTTCATTGAAGATATTAATGCATGATGATGCATTAATCCTCTGCTTTGATGTGTTTAAAACAGGGGAGTCATCTTTGGATCCTAGTGGTGGTGATCCGGAAGCTTGATTGGTGTTTCGAAAAGTGGCGAAACGGAATCGGTGAGTGGATTTTGGTTTTCAGCTTTCAAACCAATGTTTTGAAGGTTTGGGAGCTTAGTTTAAGTCTAAGCAACTTAGCTAAGCTCAAGAGTAAGTTTTCGGAAAAACTCTCTTGATGATGAACCATGGATTGGTTGTATGCAATATGGTTTGCTTGCATGTTTTAAATCCTGTTTTGAAAGCATATTTAGCATGTTTATTTGCTGAGATTATAAGCCATGAGTTGAAGGATGCTCAAGGTAAGAGATCCTTGTTTTTGAACATTGTTTTAATGTGGTTTGATGCTTAAGGATGCATGATGTTTATGGCTTTGTTAAATGCTTTAAAACAGTGGAATAATGTTGTTAATGATGCATATTGGCAAGTGATGGTTAAGGTCAGAAAGGTGGTTAAAATTCCTTGTTTGAGCCTTGTTTATTTAAGAACAACATGGTGGTTAAAAGTCCATGGTTGGTTCTTGGTTAAGATCACCAAGGTGGTTAAAATTCCTTGTGTGAGTCTTGTGTATTTAAGAACAACATGGTGGTTAAAAGTCCATGGTTGGTTCTTGGTTAAGGTTACAAAGGTGGTTAAAATTCCTTGTGTAAGCCTTGTTTGTTTAAGAACACCAAGGTTTTTAAAAGTCCTTGGGTGATTCTTGTTAAGGACACAAAGGTGTTTAAAAGTCCTTGTGTGGTCCTTGTGAATTGTAAGAACATCATGGTGTTTAAAAGTCCATGGATGATTCTTGTTAAGGATACAATGGTGTTTAAAAGTCCATGTGTGGTCCTCGAAAATTATAAGATCACAATGGTGTTTAAAAGTCCATGTGTGGATCTTATGTTGATTGTATCACTTGTAACAAATATGACATGTTATAAACTTGAAGCATGAATTGCTTGTTTTAAATGCTTATGTATAAGTGCAAATGATGATTTGGATTAAAGTTTATAAATGTGTTTTGTAAATGCATTATTGTATGGTTTTAAATGAGCATTCCTCACTAAGCTTTTTGCTTACGCTCTCTCTTTTCTTAAACCAATAATGCAGAGCATTGAAGTGCATTTGGGGCAACAAGGAAGCCAAGAATCCAAGTGAAGGTTCTAAGCTCATGTATGGTGAACATTTTCCTAAAACTATTAGCTTTTGGGCATTTGGCAATGGGGGACCTATATTGTTGTTTTTGGAGATGTTTTGGACTCCCTAGGATTTCATGGTTTGCTTATTAGGATGCTTGCCTATAGAATTGGGGATTTGTTTAATTGATGCCATGTTGATGTATGGATGATGCAATTATGTCCTTATTCATGAAATGACTTGCTGGTATAATTTGGTTGCATTTGGAGCATGTTTGATGGGTCAATTGTGTGTTTATTCAGCTATTTTTCTGTAATCTGGGCAGGCCGTATCGGAACGGGTGTTATCGTTTCGGAACTCAGGCCTGAAATGGCCTAGGCGTTCCGAAACGGGAGGAACCGTTCCAGAACGGAAATGCCACTACCAAGCCATGTTTCGGAACCCGTTTCGGAACGGTCTCGCGTTTCGGAACAGGTCCTCCCTGTTTCGGAACACTCGACCGTTGGGCTCTGAATTTGATGGTTATATGTTTTGAAATGTTTGCATTTTGGTCCTGAAACTTGTTATTGCAATTGTATGAGGTTGAGATGTCCGTTTGAACTGAAATTTGACAGAGAAGCATGAAAGATAATTAATTTCAAGTTGGTAACTCTTATTTGGGTTAAGTCCTCGTAATTTTCAAATTTTACAATTTGGTCCCTAATTCCTTAATTTGTGCAATTGAGTCCCTGTGTGTTCTCTGATTGTTATGATCTTTGAGTATGTTGATCATGTGAACATATCTAGGGTTATTGTGCATCTAGACAAGATTAAAAAGAAAAAAAGGGTTGTTAATCAAGGTTGACTTTCGGGTTGACTTTGGTTTTCCCCGTGTAAACTTCTTAATTCGGGTCAATCGTCTAGGTCGGGTTAAGCGGGTTACAAAATTTGTACTTGGAGACTTTAATTAAAACATATATTACTTTTTAAAAATCCGGACATTTATCTGAAAATCTTGTAGTTTCCGAAAACATTTATTATGCATGCATTTTTTGAAAACTTTAAGATCAAATTTTTATCGAGCCTCACTGGCCGAGGGGTGTAACTGGCTCTGATACCACTAAATGTAACCCCTATTTTGACCTAAGGGTTTATAACAAATTAAAATTTACAATTTGGAGACTTTCGCCTCAAGTAAGATTATTTATAAAAATTATGTCGAAATCATTATTCAATTATAAAAGATATCCTTTAATGTTTCATAATAAAACATGCATGCTAAAAATAGTTTATCAAACCCCAAAAATAATAAATATCCAAAGTTCACTTTTACAACCAAATCCGGAAATACTTAAATAAATAAATATAAGTCTAGAATAAAATGTACTGATAAATAATATCAAATAATGTTGGAACGAGATCCTCCAAGTACCGAAACCTAAGTCTGGAAATCTGAAACAAATACTGAGGGGGAGTCAGCTATAAAGCTCAGTGTGTCTCTAAAGTGCATAACAGAAGTCAATCCAACAGTCAAACAACATATCACGAATTTACAGATATTCCGAAGTATACAAGTAGAGCATACAGATATCATGACATGACATGCACCCAACTACATCACCGTCCGAAGAGTAAGGTTCCCCTGAACCACTCTACACCTCAACACCATGTCCGAAGCAGAACTCATCCCGAAATATGGAACTACTGATCCGAAGCGAAGTTCAACCCGAAGGATAAAGTCGCTGAGCTTCCTCCGTACAATATCCCAACCCAATGATATGACATGTAATCCGATTTCAGAGTCCGAATGCAATCTTGTTAAATAACTAAGATGCATGTACATAATAATCCGATTCCAATATGTGTTACATAACATGATCATAGCATCCGAGTCATACATTATTTATCAGGTAATAGAGCAGAATAGCATACAATCGAGTCATGCAATATTCATCAGATAAGAGAGTAGAATAACGCATAAAATATTTCTCAATCAACTGAACAAGATAACACAAAACATTTCTCATACATATCACACAATCAAGCAACACATACATATAGCACAGATAGAGAACACACCTTAGGCAGCTAAATAGTCAACGTCGATAGTGACGTCTCCCAGGCTCAGCTCTAGTGGAAGGTCGAACAGAATCATCTCATAAAAACAAGAACACTATATAAGACTTTCTACTATGCCACATTCAAATAATTACGCTTAACAAATAACTTACTAGCAGATCTCGAAGACTGTGCCACTGGAGGTCTGCCTGGCGGAGGAAGAGGTAAAATCTCGGGGTCAGAATCCACGTCACCTGAACACAAAACAACTGAGTCAAATTCTGATGCAACACTTTACAAAAAAATATGAGCTCAACATATAAACTTGATCCAAAAGGAATTTCGAGTCCGAAATTGAAGGAACAGACAGCGGCAACGGAACCGGAACGTCGAAAAACTTGAGAGTGGACTCAGCCGAAAAAGTCAACCAAAAGTCTACGCTGACGTCACCATTGACTGCGATGACGTCATCATTGACTGCATCAACACTACAACATCGGATGACGTCATTGTTGCATCATCACTACAACAGCGGATGACATCATCATTGCATCAGCCCACTGGTCTGGTTCGGTTCAACCAGCCGTCCGGTTCACAACTCAACCGGTCCAGTTCATATCCAACAGCCACCCAAATCATCCAAACCCTTATCCCCAATTTTAACAACCCTAACACCACACCCCCGACGGTAGCCGACTACCTACGACTCGACCCCAACGACAGCCACGACCCCCCCCCGACAGCGGCCAACAACAACCCCAACGCCAAACGTAACCCCGACCACAACACTCACCCTAACCAGAGACGGAGGTGGCGTGCACGTAGAGGACGGCGGCGGCAGTATACGATTTAACGCACTATTTCGAACCCGTTTCCAGCGAAGAACGGCGGCGGGACGGAAGCTGGGTGATCGGGTTTCGTTCGCACAACGAAGATGAGCGCTCCGATGGTCTCGAAATGCTTGAACGCCGATGAAGGCCCCTTGGCCAGAGCTTTAACGAAAAAAGAATGGGGGAAGGGTTTTTCGTTAGGCTTTGTATATATTTTTTTATTATTTTAATATAAATCAGGGAAGAGCGGCGCATATAACAGAGATTGGACCAAAGGGGTGTTTACCCTAGATAAATGGGCAAATTACGAAATGAGGGTCTCTACTTTTGCCCGCCTGACAAAATAGCCACCAACTTTTAGTTTATCCAATTTGGTCCCCATTTTAGATTAGGTTAAATTCTAATTTTCCCCAAATTCTAGGTTTTCCATTTGGGGATTCTCACAATTAAGGATTTTAAAATTAGGGCTAAAATGGGGTGTTACATGGTGTTTGAATGCATTATGATGCATTGAATCTCTATTTTAATGTGTTGAAAATAAGGGATAGTGTTCCGGAATCAAACAAAGTGATCTTGGAGGCATCGAATGCTTGATTTGTGCGTCATGAAGTGTGGTTTCGCAAGTCGTTTAGTGAAAATTGATTTTCCAGCGTGGTAACATTTTAGAAAAAGGTTTTGGGAACTTAGTAAGAGCTTGAAACGCTTTACTAAGCACGAAAGTAAGTAAACTGAATTTCTTTCCCCGGGTTGTGCTAGTGTGAGCCTTTGGTTGCACTGGATTTTAATTGCATTTACCTACTGCTTTAAAGCATGTTTTGAGTGTATATAATGTATTTGATGATGCCATGTGTTCTAAGGATGTAATAGGTAAGTGATCCTTGTACGCATGTGTTGATGCATGAGTTTTGAAGAATGTATAATGTTTGAGTTGTGGCTTATCAAGAATTCTTTTGAAAAACACTGACGTATGCATGAAATGTGGATTATATTGGCAAGTGATTTTGTATAAAGTGTTTTGTAATGAAGATCGGATATAGTTTGCCGGCTATAGAATTGAGTGGACTATAAACAAGTAGCCTTGGATGTTGAGGGGTAGTGATTGTACCGAAAACTCCATCCAAGTGCCTTAATGATTGAGGAATGTTTAAGGTTACAACGGTTGAGGGTAGCTCCAAGGTGCGGACCTTGTGTGTGTCACGTCTCTCGTTAGTGGGCTATACATCTACTGATGAATGGTGTTGAGGGGTAGTAATTGTACTGAATACTCCACCACGGGTGTCACAACAATAGAGGGTTGCTCCCGTGTGTGAGCTTTGAGATGTCGGTAGAGTGTATGAAGAGTTTGGGAGAACCCTGGGTGATCCGTGTATCCGATATGATTTTTGATAATGTGGCTATTCACTTGTAAGCCAATATAATGTAATGAAATTTTATGAAAATGTTAATAATGTATATTATGTGAAATGCATGTTTTACCTTAAGCTTAGCATAATGGTGTTTATGCTTGTAAGGCTTGACGTTTGTGTAGCAATGGTTTAATTGTTGGAAAACATATGATTCATGTTGCATGGTGTTTAGCATGCTTATTTTAATGTTAAAGTGCATGGTTTATCAATGAGGGCATGATGGCTTTGAAAAGAGTGAAAATGGTTTTGTGCATTGATAGTGTTTTTGGTTTTGAGCAATCCTCACTAAGCTTGTATTCTTATGCTCTCTTTGTTCATCAATGCATATAATTAAGTGTTTGGAGGCAGCAACTACAATATATTTTTCCAAGAGACTTCTTTAAATGTATGTTGAGGTTTTGAACTAGTGTAATGAAGGTAATGGGGGTGTCCAATGCTATGAATGTTGGTTGCTTAGTATTTTCTAATTTGGTGCAAGTTTGAAATGCATATAATAGTATGTGAATGGCCTTTGAGAGTTGGTTTATGCTTGGATTCGAGAATTGACATTTTTTGTGCTTATTTTCTTAGGAAGCGTGCCTTTAGTTCTCTTTGATATTGCTAGTGATGCTTTGATGATGTCTTTGTCGCGAATTTATGATTGTCGAAGTGCTTATGAGTTGCAAGCATGTTTAGACATATGTTGGACTAGTTTCTGAATATTACACTGAAGTTCAACCAGCAAATTTTTACGTTGCAGGCCTAGGTGTTTTGAAACACCCTTTCTTGTTTGGAAACGGGTTTTCAAAAATTCCTTGGTGTATCGAAATAGGGAGGTCCGTTTCAATACGTTTTGAAACCGTGAACCCCTGTCCCAAAATGGGTCTAGGGTTGTTTCGGTACGATCCCACGTTTCGAAACAGGTGGTCCTATTTCGATACACATGTTCTGATACAAGGCTTGCTATTTTAAAACGACTGGCTGTTGTGGCAGTTTTGGAATCTTTGGACGTTCTGTTTATTTGCATTTTGGTCCTTGTTTGTCTTGTGTGAAGTCAAATGAGTTCTAATGGGTATCTTGAGCTGAGTTTTTATAGAGAAGTATGTGATGAACTTAATTAAATGATGGTAATCCAAATTTTGTAATAACCCTTACAAATTGTCAAATTTACAAAAGGGTCCCTAAACCCAAAATTTGTATTAATCAACGAATGCTCGTGTTGTCTTTCAATCTGCTGCTTGTTGATAACATAGGAATGTAACCTGCATCTAGATAAGATAAAAAGGAAAAATGGGATGTTTATTGAGCTAAACCTTCCCAGTTTACTTCAATGTTCCCCGTGTGACCTGTACGGTTCGGTCTATTGGCTAGGCCGGGTCGAGGGGGTTACATAACTCCTTGGTTTGGCACGAGTTTCTAGTGCGTTAATAGACTTGTAAAAGGCCTTTACTGTTTGATTTAAGCTTTGCTATGGTTTACGGTGTTTTACTTGACTTGGTAATACAAAGCATACCTATAGATTTCTCTTTTGGTTGTGGGACCATGTTATGACGACGTTTATGATGTGTATGGTTGAGGATCGATCCCTTTATATGTTGGTTATATGTTAGAAGCATGTCTAGAGGTTTATTTATGGTCTAGAAATTGTTTATCGATTAAAAAGTGATATTACAGGCCCAGGCGTATCGATACTTAGGCTATCGTATTGATACAGTTAGGCAAAAATGTCTTAGCGTATTGGTACAGTAAGCACCGTTTCGTTGTGATGTATGAAAAAATGGCTAAGTGTATCGATACATCGGGACTGTATCAATACGGTTTAATGCTACTAGACTTTGTGGTTTAAAATTTCATGGGACTGTATCGATATTATGGCTGAGGGTATCAATACCCTCTTAAGTAAGTTGGTTAAACGACATCTTCAGGGTTTTGAATCTTTGCGATTTAGTCCCTGAATGTTTGTAAATGCAATCGAGTGATCTTGAATGAGCAGATTGAGTTGAAATGTGATATGTGAACATGAAACCTGACTAATTGATTGTTGGTAACTTTAATTTTGTAATAGGTCCCTAAATTTTTTATGTTTTACAAAGTGGTCCCTAAACATGTTTAGTCTTAACCAAAGCTTCAATTGACTTCGTCTGAGTGTAACTTTGTTTGTTGTGAGCATGATCGCCTTAGGATTTGTAAGAGCATCTAGACTAGATAATAGAAAAAAATAGGATCTTTTATTGAGATAAATATTCACCGTGTTCCTCGCTGATAACTGCTTAAATATCCTTAGTTTCATACCATTTTTCTATAGAATTTGCCTGTTCTTGAGTTCATACCATAGCATTTATACTACATTTAGGTTGCATTTTCTTCTTCTGGGTGCATCTTTATATTTGCTGGTTATTGGTCCATATTGAGGGGCACTACTCGAAAGGTTGGTTTTTGGGTTTGTGATGTGCAGAAAAGGAGTCAAGAGAGAAAGCATGTGTCGGGAATTGCTATAGCATGATGGAAGTGGATATTGGCCAGCACGTGAGATACACGTGAGCTGCAGAAACATGTGAACATGCAGAAAAGGACGATTTGACATGTGCATCAGCCGGTACCCACCTGCAGACTGTCCTCCTTGTCCCTTCGTGGGAGACCTTGTCAGTGGATATTCCTTTGGATTATCAAGGCATCTTTAGGGCACCAAACCCTAGAAGCCTCCACTATATAAAGGGGAGAGAAGCTTAGATCAAAGTGTGGTATTTTGAGTGTTCCAAAAAGAGAGGCAGAAGAGAGAGAAAAGGAGAGGGAAGTTTCCACCTTCATCTTCTCCAGCTTGGTGTCCTCCATCGTTGAAGCTCCAAGGACTGGCCTCACTGACCTCGAGAGAGGCGGTGGGCCTAAGACAGTTGGGTAGTCAATGGCAGAGAGGGAGTTCACCTTTCTTTCTGTCGTTGTAGCAATTTCTTGTCATATCTTTATATTTGGTGATGTTATCACAATGATACGTTGGATGATATTGCGCAGCCACGAACGGTTTTAGGTGGCTTGGGTTTGATGGATGATTTTTTTAATACTTTTTAATGCATGCTATGGCTTTTTCAGTGTTTATCATTATTCTATGCTTTGCTTATGCATTTCTCGTTTCCTTAAAGTTGTAAGAGCTTATGGTGGTAAGTGCTTTGAGAGATAGGCCCTACCTTAAGCGCCTTCGAGAGTTGGTCGTTGTTTAAGTGCGTGTTGGGGTTAGTAATCGAGAGAGCTAGCCTTAGAACCCTCATAAGAAATTGAGAGACTGTTGAGAGGCAGACTCGAACCCACCTCAGAGATAAGTGATAGGTTTCAAGGGCTAAAAAGGATAGTACGTGAAGGGTATGAGAGTGTTAAGAGTTTACGCCGAGAGGTATGGCTGTAACATTTCTGACCCCCAGTTTCCTGGCTAGAGATAGTTTAGGAGCATTCTTAGTAAATCCCGCCTAGCATAAAAGATAGCTGAAGAGCCTTAGTATCGTTAAGAAGGTTGAGTTAGGTTGTCCATCATCCCCAGCCAGTCATTTCGTACTGAGTTTTACATACGAAAGGGGACATATTTATCATATTGTTATTTCATTTCTCTACAGTGTTTTGCTTCAGCATTATTTTACCTCATTGCCTTCATTATAGCATTGTCATCTGCAAAAAGATCAATCTTTATTGTTACAGAAACCGTGAATACCTTCAATCCTTGTGGAGAAGATACTCACTCATCACTTTATTACTCGTTCGACGTGTATACTTGCACCAATTGCGTATCATTTATAGTATTGCAAGATCGTACAACATGTTTTTGGCGCCATTGCCGGGGATTGGCAACCTAGAGGACCACTGCAATTGCCTTTTCTGAGATCGAGCATTTCTTGAGACATAGAAGACGTGTTCGACGAGAAGAGACTAGAAACATGAACGGAGAAATACCACCAACTCAAGGTAACGGAGGTGCTATGACAAATGGCAAGGGAGAATTACCTCAACCTCGAGCTATTAGGGATCATTTGACACCTATCTTGGAGGATCTCTATCCCGGAATAGTAGCTCCAGAAATTCAGGTAGCCCAGTTCGAGCTTAAACTTGTTATGTTCAACATGTTGAACATTATTGGTCAGTTTGGAGGTATGCCTCACGAAGATGCAAGACAACATATTCGTTCTTTCTTGTAAGTTTGTGACTCGTTTAGACAGCAAAGGGTGCATGAGGATGTGCTAAAGCTTAAAATGTTTCTGTATTATTTATGTGATTGTGCTAGAGCATGGCTTAGTGGAGTGCCAGCTAGATCAATGGTGACTTGGATAGATCTATGCAAAAGTTTTCTGCCATGGTATAATCCACCAAATAAAAACACTCAGTTGAGAAATGATATAGCTTCTTTTTGGTCAAGCTGATGAAAAATTCATGTATGAGTGTTGGGATTGATTCAAGGGATTAATGTGGAAGTGCACAAATCATGGATTTCATGATTGGACCCAAGTGGTTATATTCTACAATGAGGTAAATGCTCCCACAAGATGATGCTAGATGCTTCAGCAAATGGGACCTTGCTAGACAAATCACCGGAGGAAGCATTTGACATTCTTGATAGCGCAGCCAACAATGATTACCAGTTTCTGACCAAAAGGCTTGGAACGGGGAGGAGAACCCAAGTAGCTCGAGACAGTGAAGATGATGACTCGGTAGCCACCCAGTTAACTGATGTCACAAATATTCTAAAGAACCTCCAACGTCCTAACGAAGTTAACGAAGTGAACTCCACAACCTCGTGTCTTAGATGCGATGGCAATCACCATTTGAGTGAATGCCCTGACAATCAAGAGTTAGCCAACTATGTAGTGATTTATAACTGCAACAGCAATCCATACTCCAATACCTACAACCCAGGATGGCGTTAGCATCCAAATTTCAGTTGGGGTGATCAATGGCATAGTTAATCAACTCAGTCAGCGCCACAACAAAGTCTGATCGAAGCACCATCTTCTAACCAGATGATGCCATGGCAAGGTCATAAGGGAGAAGCATTTTCATCGAAGAGCTCGCTAGAGACTACATTCAAAGAATTTATGGCTATGACAAAATATTTCATGGGAACCACGAAAGTTTTGCTACATGATCATGCGGAAAACATTAAAAATCTAGGAGCCTTATTGCAAATCCATAATTCCTCTCTCTAAGCCTTAGAAACAAAAGTTGGTTAGATAGCTGAAACCTTTCATGTGCGACCACAAGGCAGTCTGCCTAGTGACATTGAAGCCACTAAGCACCATAGCAAGGAACAATGCAGCGCACTCATATTAAGGAGTGCCAAGGAAGACAAGTTTGGGGGAAAAGAGAAGGAGGACTCTTAGCCCAACTTGCCTCAGGAAGAAGATAACTTACAATATCCTCTAGTTGAAGAGAAGGGTGAGGAAGTCATATCAAAAGAAAAGCCAGAAGATGATCCTGCTTTTTCTACATCAAAAGATGTAACTCCACCAGCCAAGACAAATGAAGTTAGACCCCACCTCCTTTTCCTCAACGATTCAAGAAGCAGAAAGAAGACCTTCAGTTCCAGAAATTTGTAGACATCCTGAACAAACTACATATCAATGTCCCATTTCTGGAGGTCATTGATCAAATGCAAACATATGCCAAGTTCCTCAAGGATATAGTCACCGAAAAGAGGGAGGTCGAGAAGAAAAAGATTGTCGCTATAGCAAAAGAATCTTACAAATCCTACATATCAATGTCCCATTTTCTCTCAAATTCTCTTTTCTCTCATTTTCTCTCTACCCAAACAAAATTCTCCAGATTTCTTTCTCTGATTTTGACATCTAAATCTCTCATTTCAACTCTCATTTGATTCCTAATCATCTCATCATCAAAACCTCTCAATTTACAAGTTGATTCATCAAGCTTTTTGGCTCTAAAATGGAGAAATTCAAGTTTGGAGGTAAGAACGTCCTTCTCCTCTAAACTATCAGTTCTTTACTGAAATTCCTAAGTTCTCAATCCTTGATTTATGTTTTATTAATGGCTTTTCAATTGAGATCTTGATTTTTGGCTAAAATGCAAGATTTGGTAATTTTGGTGAAAATTTCGTGTGATCTGTTTAAGCAGGGTTTTGAGGTGTTAAATTGATATTAAATGAATGCTAAAATGATTAGAAGTTGAGGTTTAATCAATGCAATCCCGGATAGGTTGAATTTCCTAAGTTTGGCTTGAGTTTTTGGTTGTTTTTGGAGTGTTTTTGGTGATATGTTATACCTGGAGGTATAAGGACGTGGTTGTGATCATTTTGCATGTTATTTGATGTATAAAAATGGTTAGAAGTGATGGATCTTGGCTGGGTTAAGTTTTGGAAGTGTTTGGAGGTGATTTCGGTTGTGTTTGGTAGCCAAATTGTTAGATTTGTGATGAGCAGCGAGTTGTGTTGTTGCTGGTGTTTTAATGCATAAGGATGCATTAATGTTCTGTTTTTGTGTGCTTGAAACAGGGGAGTTTGATCCGTGAGCTTTGGAGGTGTTTTCGGAAGGTTTCGGAAGCTTGGAAGGCTTGTTGGCTAGCTTTGTTTGGTTATCGGTGAGTGAAGTTGGGATTTCAGCTTTTGAAACAAGGTTTGAAGGTTTTTGGGAGCTTAGTTTAAGTCTAAAAAACTTTGCTAAGCTCAAGAGTAAGTGAATGGGTTTTTGCTCTTGAATTGTGTGTGATTTGGTTTTAAAATCAAATGTGGTTGATGATTGATATGCATGTGTTATCCATGGTTTAATTCTGTTTTGTAAGCATGTTCTTAGCATGGTTTAATGCTGGTTTTGAAAGCCATTTATGAAGGATGCTCAAGGTAAGAGATCCTTGGTTTGTACATGGTAAATGTGGTTTTGATGCATAGTGTTGCATGTTGATCTATGGCTTTGTATGATGCTTTAAAACAGTGAATTGATGATGATTAATGATGGTTTTGCATATTGGTTATGCATGTGTATCATTGGATTAATGATGGTTTGCATATTGGTTATGCATGTGAAACATTGAGCTAATATTGTGATGGCTTGCATTATGTTTATGCATGTGGATCATTGGTTAATATGGTAAGATGGTTATATTGGCAAATGATGTGAATGGTTTTTGGTTCGTTGATCGGATATAGTTAGCCGGCTATAGGATTGGGTGCACCGTGAATTAAGTCGCCTTGAAGGCGGAGTGGTCAAGTGTGGACCGGATAGGCTCCCCTCAAGTATTCCTAACGGGATGAGGTCAGTGGAGGTTGTTGCCCACGGGAGGACCTCGGTTGCTTAAGGTCATAGTGGAGGTTGTTGCCCACGGGAAGACCTTGGCTGAGCAAAGGTTATATGGTGGTTAAAAGTCCATATGTGAGAACCTTGTGCTTGTTGAGATCACAATGGCAGTGGTTAAGTCCATGTGTGGATCTTGTGTGTGATGTCCCGGATCTCGTTAGATGATGTCTACAACTACCAATCGGTTGTGCAAAGGTTGTATGGTGGTTGAAAGTCCATACGGGAAGACCTTGTGCATGTCAAGGGTGTGTGGAGGTTGAAAGTCCATACATGGGAACCTTGAGGAAAAGCTAAGGTTGTATGGTGTTTAAAAGTCCATGCATGGGAACCTTAGGATGTTGAGGTCAGTGGAGGTTGTTGCCCACGGGAAGACCTTGGATTGGGTAGTGTGTAGGGAGCGTTGGGACACGCTCGGAATCCGCGTATCCGATCGGGTTGTTAAGTTGAAAAGTGAATGAGATTGACCTTTTGGAAGCCAATATAATGTTCTTGATCATAGTGAAGCATGGGATGCTTGATTTGATGCATGGTTGCATGTGAAGCATGAGATGCTTGATTTGATGCATGGTTGCATGTGAAGCATAAGATGCTTGATTTGATGCATGGTTGCATGTGAAGCATGAGATGCTTGGATTGATGCATGATTGCATGTGAAGCATGAGATGCTTGGGAAAAGATGCATTGTTGCATGAAAGGTGTATGATGCTAGTGAATGCATGTTTACTTGTTAGGTTGAACAAGTGTTGGTTATCATTTGATAAAGATGCATGTGAGCATAGAATATCTATGTGGCATTGGAATCTTGTAGGACTTGTTTTCTAAAGGCATGTGAAGATGTTGTTATGGTTTTATGTTGCCTTGATTAAATGCATGTGATAGAATGTTTGAGCTTTGGTTTTAAAAGGTTTCTTGCTTGATGTGGTTTTCAAGTTAAAGAAGGGTGTGTTGCAAAATGGGAATGTTTTCCATGGTTTTGTTTAAGCTTGGCATATGGTGTTTATGCATGATTTGAGCTTGATGTTGAAAAGGGTTTTCAAACATGGTTTTGGTAAGCAAATCGGGTTTGTTTTAAAGTGTTTTAAAGACCCGCTGCATTGATGGTGTTTTGGTTTTGAGCATTCCTCACTAAGCATTATGTGCTTACGCTCCTTTTTGTCCATCAATGCAGATTCTTGAAGTTTGGGCAGCAAGGAGCAAGGGATTCAAGGTGGACTCCAATGGAGATGTATGTCTCGGTGAATAGCTATAGTTAATAAGGGCAATGGGGTAGAATCTCTCGGATTTATGTGTATGTGATCGTATATGTTGATCATGAATGTTTTAATGCTGTTGATAATGTTGTTGAAACATGAATTGGCTTAATTGAGGTTGCTTGGGAAAGGTTTATGTTTAAATGGATAGCTTGAGTAGGAAGCATGTCATTGAATTTGGGGCTTTTCATATGTGTTGGTTATATGTTGAATTGGTGATGCATTTATGGTCTCTGCATGTTGTTTATCTCTGAGGAATGATTTGGTGTTGATAATTAGAAGTTTGAAGCATGCTTGTGGTGGTTTTTGAGTCGAAATCAGGCAGGGGTATCGGTACTCGGGCTTGCGTATCGATACGCTTGAGCCAAATATGCTCATTCCTGCCCAGGCGTATCTGTACGGTTGAACAGGTACCAATACCGTATGAAGGCCGTATCGATACGGGGGAACTCGTATCGATACCGCTGCTGAAGTTTGGTTACTGCCTTCCCCGCGTATCGATACGGCACGTGGCGTATCGATACCAGACCGTTAAATTCAGTTAAAAGTATCTCAATATGTTTTGTTTTGTTTACGTTTTGGTCCTGAATCTTATTTGTGCAATTGCATGAGTTCGGGATGTCCGTTTGAGCTGAAATTTGGCTGGGAAGCATGTAACATGATTAATTTTAAGTTGGTAACGTAAAATCTGGTTAAGTCCTTAAAGTTTTCTGGAATTACAATTTGGTCCCTAAAGTTGTAATTTGTTCGATTGGGTCCCTGTTTGATCTCTGATGTTTGTGATCTTTGAGCATGGTGTTTGTGTGATCACATCTAAGGTTAATGTGCATCTAGACAAGATTAAAAAGAAAAAAAAGGGTCGTTAATCAAGGTTGACTTTCGGGTTGACTTTGGTTTTCCCCGTGTAATCTTCGTAGTTCGGGTCAACCGTCTAGGCCGGGCTACGGGGGTTACACAACTTGATGCCTAAGTCGATTTTTCTGAAACTGAGAATTCGAGAGACACAACCCACCAAGGTTGTGCTACAGCTAGCAGATCATTCTCATGTTCTCCTAGAAGGGAGAGTTGAAGATTTTATGGTAAAAGTGGACATGTTTATCTTTCCAGTCCACTTCTTAATCCTCGACTGTGAAGCTGATACCAACACACCCATTATCTTGGGTAGGCCATTTTTAGCCACCGGACGGGCTTTGATCAATTGTGAGAAGGGTGAATTCACGATGCGAGTGGTTGATCAGACGGTCAAGATCAATATTCATGACACCCTCAAGTATGCAGACAACCCAGGAGTATGCCAATATGTAGATGCTACAACACATGATATGATTGATGAGTTTTGCTGTAGAAATGAGATGCAAATGGAAGAGTTTGAAGCACTCTGCAAAGATGATGATTCAGACCAAGAAGAGCTCTCAAGGGAACTAGATCAGTCTAGTCGACTCGAGGCTAGACCAGGTACGCACTTTGAACCTCTTGATTTTTCAGAATTTATACCTCCTAAACCTTCCCTTGAGCATGCACCTTCTGTAGAAATGAAACCTTTGCCATCACATCTTAAATATGTTTATTTAGGGAGCAATAAAACTTTACCTGTGATAATTTCATCTTGTCTCACACCTAAGCAAGAAACTAGTTTAGTAAATATGTTATTACAGCATAAAAAAGCAATAGGGTCCAACTATAGCTGATTTGAAGGGTATAAGCCATGCCATATGTATGCACAAAATTTTGCTTGATGATTGGCACAGTAATTCAGTTGAACCCCAGAAGAGACTAAACCTAATCATGAAGAATGTAGTGATGAAAGAAGGGAGACGTGACCGTTGTAAGCAACGAGGAGAATGAGCTATTGCCTACTAGAACTATTACGGGGTGGAGGATTTGCATGGACTATAGGAAGCTCAACAAGGCGACCAAGAAGAACCATTTTCCCCTCCTATTCATTGATCAGATGTTGGATCGACTAGCGGGCAAGGCATTCTACTGCTTCCTCGATGGGTATTTTGGGTACAATCAGATTGCTATAGCACCCGAAGACCAAGAGAAGACGACTTTCACATGCCCTTATGGAACTTATGCTTTTAGAAGAATGCCCTTTGGTCTCATCAATGCTCCAGCAACTTTTCAAAGATGCATGCTGTCTATCTTTTCAAACATGGTCGAGACTTTATTAGAAATTTTCATGGATGATTTCTCGGTCTCCGGAGATAACTTTGACACATGATTGGGCAATCTTGCCAAGGTCCTAAAGAGGTGTGAGGAAGCCGACTTGGTGCTCAATTGGGAAAAATGTCATTTCATGGTAACAGAAGGAACGGCATTAGGCCATAAGATTTTGAAGCGAGGAATTGTAACCCCCTTAGCCCGACCTAGACGATTGACCCGAACTACCAAGATTACACAGGGAAAACCAAAGTCAACCCAAAAGTCAACCTTGATTCACGATCCTTTTTTATTTTAATCTTGTCTAGATACTTGTTAACCTTAAGTGAGTACTCACGAAACACGATTGAGAAAGGTACAACGATCGGATAACATATAGGGACTCAATTGCACTTCACAAAATATTAGGGACCAAAATGTAAATTTCTGTAAATTAGAGGGACTTCATTGGTTTTAAGGTTATCATCTTGAAATTAGTCATGTTACATGCTTCTCTGCCAAATTTAAACTTAAGAGGACATCTCAAGCTCAAGCAATTACAATCTCAACATTTAGGACTAAAATGTAAAACATGCATTCATCAAACATTCCAAATTTGGGTCCAACGGCAACCCGTTTCGAAACGCCTACTCACCGTACCGAAATGCTGTATCGAAACATGTAGCTCCAGTAGCCAAAATGTATCGAAACAGCTCCCTTCGTTTCGAAACGCCAAAGCCATTTCAGGCTCCCGTTCCGAAACACCATAGGGTGTTTCGATACACCCTGCCCAGAAACTGCAGCATTTGCTAGTTTTTCACTCAAATACCTACTCAAACATGCCCCAAACACTCTCTAACTATACCAACAAGTCATCATACATGTAAGGAACATATCTGGGGCATTCAAGCACAATCACGACATCAAACACAAAGTTCATTATTCTAAAGGCATGCTTCCTAATCTCAAACCCCAAATAGGCAATCCAACCTCAAAACAAGAAATTAAGGCCACTTACAATCCAAACAAGCTAAAATAAACATGCCACAACCTTAGGGAGCATAATACATCTCCCAAATACAATTCTTGGTTTCCATTGCCAATCTATCAAAACTAAAGTGTACGAAAACTTCACCATACATGAGCTTGGACTTCCTTGGATGAACTTAGCTTCCTTGATGCCCAAAAACACCTCAATTATCTGCATTATTGGTAAAAGAGAGAGCGTAAGCACAAGTGCTTAGTGAGGCATGCTCTAATGGAAACCAACACAATAATGCATACCTATTAAAGCAATTTCTCATTGAAACCACATGTACCCTCATTCTATCTCATGCATTTAAACCAATGCAATATTTATGGCAAGGCCAAATTCATGCTTGTATTCTAAAGCATTTTATAAACAAACCACATATGCATTTCTCATAGCATAACCATTACACCAAAGGTGCATGTGAATAAAAAACCATAACATATTTTATATTGACATTTCATATCTTTATATTACTCGGATATGCGGACATCTCACTAGACACTTCCGGTGGCATCTCTCATCATCGTACTCACTCATCTAGTAACATAGTTTCCAGTGGAATCTCACATCACCGTACTCACATGGCGAAATCTCTTATCACCACAAAGCTTGGGTATTTCACCAATTCCTACTCGATGGAATGCCCATCATCGGTTCTCTCCCTTTGGCTTAACCAAAGAGCACGTATGAATTATATCCGGTAAGTTTCTCAACATCTATGCCAATATATTATGTCAAATCAACATCTCACCTACTATTTTTCATGCATTAAAACTCAACATTCCCATATCATTTCATAATCATAACATTTGCTATGCTTTAACATAAAAGCTCAAATATCAATTATGCAACATGTTACTCTATGAAATCATTTCAAGCATCATCTCATGCCATACTTCATGCAGAAAAATAGTAGGAATTTATCAATCTAAAACCATGAGCATGTAGAAGCATTTAAGGGGCAATCATCACATTCTAGAGAGCAATCTAGCCAATACTTACTTCCGAACTTAGGAAGGTGTTTTAAACCTTCCCTAAATCCTAGAACATTGATTCTTTGTCCCTCAATGACTTCTAAAACCATATGTACTCACTGGTTACATTTCACTTGCTTGCCGAAACGCTATCTAAGCTTCCGAATCAACTCCAAAGGTGTCCGAAGATGTCTCCCCTATTTTAAACACATAAGAGCAGAGGATTAATGTATCATCATGCATTGAAATCATCCGCCACACACCTAAACTCACTTCTCTACACAAAAACCACATCTCGGCTACCAAACAGTACCGAAATCACCTCCAAACTCTTCCAAAATCAAACTCAGCCAAGTTCCATCACTTCTAATAATTTCTAAACATCAATTAACATCAAAAACTAACACAACCACGTCCTTATACCTCCATCTATAGCAGAACACCAAAATCACCCCAAAACCACCATTTTAACAAGCAAAAACTTAGGAAACACAACCTATTCGGGATTGGATTGATAAAACCTCATTTATAACATCATTTAACATCCAAAATACATTAGAAAACCATCTCAAAACATAGCCCAATCAATCACCATGAAAATCTTCAAGATATCTTCCAAAATCTTGAGTTTTAAGCCAGTTTCTTGTTTCTAACATTAAAACCACTTAAAAATCATTAATAAAGGATTGGTAACTTGAGAATTTCAGTAAAGAACTGATCATTAGAGGATAAGGACGAAGCTTACCTCTAATGGATGATTTCTCCTTGATTTGGGCAAGTTTTCTTGAAATTTCAATGTAGAAATCAAGTGGATTTGTTTAAGGATTGATTAGGAATCAAAGAGTGATTGAAATCTCATCAAATGAAGTGGAAATCAAATTAAATTTGCTGGAGAAAAAGTTTTTGGTTGATAAGATTTTGAGAGAAAATAAAATGAGAGAAAATTAGTGAAAAGTGGTTATGAAAAGTCAAAGGTAGTTTTTCTATTTTAATCACCTTAATTTTCTTTAATTAAATCACCCAAATTAAGGAAAATCTGATGAAATTTTTTTTAGTAAAATTAGATTCTTAAAGATCCAAAGTTTCAATCCTTTACAAAACAGTCAATACTAAACTTTGCAAAAACTGTGATTTGGTCACTATACCGAAATGTAGTATTTCCAAACCTTATTCTGTAAAATTGATTTAACCATTCTCTTTTATATATTAAATGAGAATTTTTAGATATTTTTTTTTTATTTTTAAAGCATCCCGAACTAGGTGTTCCCTAAAATTCCCCCTTTTAGATTTGAACTGTTTTCAAGACCGATCCGATTCAGATTCTAAACATCTAGGCCCAAATTTGGGATGTTAAAACTCTCCCCCTCTTAAGAAATTTCGTCCTCGAAATTTACCTGGAGGAAAAAGGTAAGGAAACTGCTTCTTCATATCATCTTTTATTTCCCACGTGGCTTCCTCAACACCACGATGGCTCCACAACACCTTAACCAACTCAATGGTTTTACCTCGAAGAACTTTACTGTTCGAATCAAGAATCTCAACCAGCTCCTCATCATAGGTCAAATATGGATTCAACTCAACTTCCTCCACGGGCATAACATGCGAAGGATCCGATCTATACCTCCGAAGCATGGATACAATATACCTAGGGCTTGTAACACCCCAATTTTGGGGTAGCCTTAGCTTATAAGCAATAGGACCCAC
This sequence comes from Hibiscus tridactylites, assembly GCA_958450335.1. Classification (NCBI taxonomy): domain Eukaryota; kingdom Viridiplantae; phylum Streptophyta; class Magnoliopsida; order Malvales; family Malvaceae; genus Hibiscus; species Hibiscus tridactylites. The sequence continues at coordinate 17,382,378 of OY288278.1, read as the reverse complement.
ACGTTTTATCACCTTGTATGGTCCAATATACCTAGGGCTTGTAACACCCCAATATTGGGCTTAAAAGTTTAGGGTCTGAACTGGTCCAGTCTGATAAGCGGTTCGAATATAAAATGAGGCTTTAGGAAAAGCCTAGTTCGAGATGTTTTAAAAATATAGAAAATTTTCTAAAAATCCTCATTTAATATATATAAGAGAGTGGTGAAATCTATTTTAAAAAATTACGTTTGGAAATACTACATTTCGGTGTAGTGACCAAAATGCGATTTTTGCAAAGTTTAGTAGTGACAGTTTTGTAAAGGATTGAAACTTTGAATCTTTAAGGAGCTAATTTACCCAAAATGTTTTTCTCCAGATTTTTCCTTAATTTGGGTGATTTAATTAATGTTTTAATTAAATTAAAAGAAAAGGGAAACTATTTTTTGGATTTTCATAACTACCTTTTCCAAATTTTCTCTCATTTCTTTTTCACTCAAAATCCTGTCATCCAAACACATTTTCTCCAGTAAACTTCACATTGATCTTCACTTCAATTGATGAGATTTCTATTATCAATTGGTTCCTAATCAATCTTGCATCAAATCCTTTTAATTTCCATATTGAATTTTCATGGAATTTGGCCCAAATCAAGGAGAAATCATCATTTAGAGGTAAGGATATTCTTCTACTCTAAATACTCAGTTCTTTACTGAAATTATCAAGTTGTCAATCCTTTACTAAAGTTTTATAAATGGATTTAATGTTAGAAACTTGATTTTGGTTTAAAACTCAAGATTTGGAAGAGATCTTGAAGATTTTCGATGTAATTGTTTGGCCTCTGTTTTGAGATGGTTCTTTAATGTATTTTGGATGTCTAATGATGTTAGGAATGAGGTTTTATCAATCTAATCCTGAATAGGTTGTATTTTCTAAGTTTTTCCTTATGAAAATGGTGGTTTTGAGGTGTTCTTGGTGTTCTGTTATAGCTGGAGGTATAAAGACGAGTTTAGGTTTATTTTGGATGTTATTTGATGTTTAGAAATGGTTAGAAGTGATGGATCTTGGTTGGGTTAAGTTTTAGAAGAGTTTGGAGGTGTTTTCGGTTGTGTTTGGTAGCCGAAATGTTGTTTTTGGGTAGAGCAGCGAGTTTAGAGTGTTGGCTAAAGATTTCAATGCATGATGATGCATTAATCCTCTGCTTTGATGTGTCTAAAACAGGGGAGACATCTTTGGACACTTTTGGAGTTGATCCGGAAGCTTAATTGGTGTTTCGGCAAGCAAGCGAAACGAAATTGGTGAAATGAGTTGGTTTTCCAGATTTGAGACGATTATTTGGAGGTTTGGGAGCTTAGTTTAAGCCTAAACAACTTAGCTAAGCTCAATAGTAAGTTTTCGGAAAAACTCCCTCGGATGTGCTAGTTTGTGGTTGATGCATTGGTTATGAAATGCATGTTTAATTACTGGTTTGGAAGCATGGTTTAGCATGATTAATGCTGGTTTTGAAAGCCTTGTATTGAGGGATGATCAAGGTAAGAGATCCTTGGCTTGACATGTTATTAATATGGTTTTGATGAATTGTGATGCATGATTATAAGTGGCTTTGATTAATGCTTTAAAACAGTGAATTGTTGGTGGTATTTGATGTATATTGGCAAATGATGAAATGATTTTAAAGTACTTGAATCGAATATAATTTGGCAGCTATAGGATTGGGTGCACCGTAAGTAAAGTCGCCTTGGATGTTGAGGGGTTGTGATTGTACCGTAAACTCCATCCAAGTACCTTAATGATTGAGGTAAGATCACAACGGTGGTTGTAAATTCTGTGTGTAGATATTGTGTTATGTGTCCCTTACTCTCGTTAGTGGAATTATACAACTACCGGTGAGTGGTGTTGAGGGGTTGAGATTGTACCGTTATACTCCACCACGGGTGTCACATCAATGGAGGGATTACTATTGAGTGTGAACATTGTGTAGTCTGGTAGTGTGTATGAATCGTGTGGGACAACGCTAGTAATCCGCATATCCAATTGTGTTTTGTGTTGAAATGGTTATGAACTATCACTTAAAAGCCAATATATTGTAATTGAATGTAACGAAGCATAAGATGCTTGAAAGGATGCAAGGTAGCATGAGAAAGAGATGTGCATGTGGTTTAAAAGCTTTGTTAAAAGTGTTTTCTAAAAATGCATTATTGTAATGGTTTTGTTTAGAGCATGCCTCACTAAGCATTTGTGCTTACGCTCTCTCTTACCAATAATGCAGATAATTGAGGTGCTTTGGGCATCAAGGAAGCTAAGTTCGTCCAAGGAAATCCAAGCTCACGTATGGTGATGTTTTCATCCACTATTAGTTTTGATAAATTAGCAAAGGGAACCTAAGTTTTGTTTTGGGAGATGTGTTGGACTCCCTATGGTTGTGGCATGTTTTCCTTTGTTGTTTTGAATTGTAAATGGCCTTTAAATGATTTATTTGAAGTTGGATTGCCTTTTTGGTTTTGATAATAGGAAGCATGCCTCTAGTCTTGTGAAATTCCATGATTGATGATATGAATGTGTTAGGGTGTCCTAAACATGTACCATTTATGTATGATGACTTGTTGACTTGATTAAGAAGTCATTAGATGGTGTTTGAATTGGTTTATGCATGAAAAACAAAATTTTGCTGCAGTTTCTAGGCAAATCGTATCGAAACACCCTTTGGCGTTTCGAAACAGGGGTGTGTAATGGCCTTCGTGTTTCGAAATGATTTGGGCCGTTCTGATACGTTTTGGCTACTGGAGAGCCTTATTTCGGAACAAGTATCGAAACGGAAGAGTGATGCCTCGCGTTTCGATATGGATTGTATGTGTTTCGAAACAAGTGACCGTTGGGCATTGATTTGAATGGTGCTGAAGTTTGCAAGCTTTACATTTCAATCCCGAAAGTTGAGTTTGCAATTGTATGAGTTTGAGATTTCCAATTATGGTGAATTTTGACAGGGAAGCATGTAATACGACTAATTTCATATTGGTAACATAAAAATCAGTAAAGACCCTCTAATTTTCAGAATTTACATTTTGGTCCCTATTCTTATAATAAGTGCAATTGAGTCCCTGTTCGTGATCCGATCGTTGTGCCTTTCTCAAATAAGTTTTATGGAAACTCGCTTAGGGTTAATGTGCAAGTAGACAAGATTAAAAAGGAAAAAAAGGATTGTGAATCAAGGTTGACTTTCGGGTTAACTTTTGTTTTCCCTGTGTAATCTCCATAGTTTGGGTCAACCGTCTAGGCCGGGCTAAGGGGGGTACAGGGCTCAACTTACCCTTCCGGCCAAATCTCATCACCTTCTTCAAAGGTGAAACCTTTAAGAACACACGGTCACCCACCGCAAACTCAATCTCCTTACGATTCAAATCCGCATCAGACTTCTGCCGATCATAAGCTACCTTCAACCGCTCACAAATGAGCTTCACCTTCTCGGTGGTTCCTTTTAACAAAGTCGGCATCGAGACCAACTTCTGGCATGTTTCAGCCCAGCAAAGAGGAGTTTTGCACTTCCTCCGATACAAGGCTTCATAAGGTGCAATTTGAATACTTGAATGGTAGTTGTTATTATAAGCAAACTCCACCAAAGGCAAATGCTTCTCCCAAGAGCCTTGAAACTCAATCACGCAGCACCTCAGCATATCCTTAAGCACTTAGATAACACGCTCAGACTGTCCATCCATCTGTGGATAATAAGAAGTACTGAAATTCAGCCGCGTACCCAAAGCTTGATGCAAACATTCCTAAAATCACGATGTGAACCTTGGATCTCTATCCGACACTATAGATTTTGGTACCCCATGCAGACGCACAATCTCAGTAATGTACAACTCTGCAAGCTTATCCAAGGTATACGTGGTATGCACAGGTAAGAAATGTGCACACTTCGTAAGGCGATCCACAATCACCCACACCGAATTCTTCTTCGATGGCGACAAAGGCAAACCAGAAACAAAGTCCATGGTGATTCTTTCCCACTTCCATTCAGGAATCCTCAACGGTTGCAAAAACCCTGAAAGAAATTGATGCTCAGCCTTAACTCGCTGATAAACCATGCATGTACTTAAATATTCCGCAACATCTTTTTTCAAACCCACCCAATAGTACTCATCCTTAATATCACGGTACATCTTTGTACTATCAGGGTGCATAGCAAAAGGACTACTAGGAGCTTCGGTCAAAATAGTACACCTCAACTCCACATCATTTGGCACTACTATTCGATTTCCAAAACATAGAACTCCATCATCGTTAAAACAAAAATCTGATGGTATATCCTCAACAATATCATGTACATGTGGCACCAAAGAATCATCCAACAACTTCTTATCCTTTAACCACTGAACCAGAGATGGTTTCACTTGCAATTCAGCCACAAGACCTCCATCTCACGAAATGCTCAAGCTAGCAAACATAGCCCTTAACTTTACCGCTGTAATCACTAATTTATCTTGGGTTTATTGGACTGTTAGGTAATTTAAAAAAATGAGAATATATATATATACACATATAAATAAATACTACTATCATTATCCTTATTTTTATTACAACTATTAGTATTACTATTACAATTATTATCTTTTTTGTTGTTGTTGTTATTATTATTATTCTTTATTATTAGTATTATTATGACGAAAATGGAAATAAAACATAAAGTATAAATAAAAGATATTGATAAATACTGAGAGCCCAAGTTTATCATTTAAACTAAAGTCCACATATACAAAACACAAAAAAATATATCAAATATTACATATTCAGCCCAAACAGCCCGTAAGCCCAAATAATAAAAAACTCTAATGTTTGTCTATGTTATGCGCAGCCAAATCTGGACCATTGGATCTGGCTGATGATCGTACGGACCAGATCAACCCGGGTAGGAGAAACCCTAGGGGAAGAGCCTCTTCAGTCTCGCGCCGCACCAACTCCTAGTCGTCGGATTAGGGACACGATTAACGGTCCAGATCGACTTCAAGGAGAAACCCTAAAGGCTCAGTACTCTTCCAAGCGCCGCATCTGTTCCCGACCGTTAGATCGAGAGGATATCTAACGGTCCCAGATCACCAGGAGAAACCTCTAGAACTCCCACACGCGTGTCCTGGAATGCGCCCGTCCTTTCGACTTCACTGTCCGACGTGCCCACGCCGTCTGCCATCTCCACCAGCCGTGTCTCTCCCGATTAGGCGAAACCGGCAACACTAGAACACAAGTCAGAATCTTCAGAAGCCCAAAAATAGCAACAAAAAAACAATAAAGTGAAGGCATTTAATCAAAGCAAAAAGGACGGCAGAGAAGAAGTCAACCCTTTTTATCTTTCTTTCAAATGTAATCCGGATATAATGAACCAATGTAAGGAGAGGAGAGAAAAAATAGAGAGCATACATTCTAAACAGTGGAGGGAGGGGGATTTTTTCAGAGAGAGAAGCAATGTAAACCCGTGAGAAGGTATTTTTCATGAGGGGATTCGATTTTAGAGAAAAAAATCATTGTAACCATTTCAAAAAAGAAATCATTACAAGAGAAGTTTCAGAGATATTTTTGGCTCTTTCATTTTTCATTTCGAATATAAAGAAAAAAAATTATTTACCTTCGATTCAATGACCGTCGGTAATCGGAGCTTCGTTGCGGCAATCCCAACGGTGCAAAAGTAGATCGTGGTGGGGAAGACGACATAGTTTGATTTCATCATGATCCGACAGTGGGCGACCAAGATCCGGTGAGGGAATACCGAAGGGTTTTGGACCTTCTTTCTCGACGATCAGAGATCTCCCGACGAATCAACTCCGTGGGGAAGGATCGACGCGTTGTGGCAGACTCCCTCGTGACCTTGCATGTCGGAAAAGACCGCCAGAGTGGCGACGCTAATGGTCTGAAACGACGGCGGCAATGGTTCATTTGGAAAAAAATAAGGGAAATGAAATGGGGTAAACTGAAGGGATTAGATCCCTAATGTGTTTCTTTTTCCTTTTTAAATTATTACCTTTTATTCTTTAAAAAAAATCCCTTCAATGTTTTGTTTCCTTTATTATAATCCTAATTAATGTTTCCCTTTTCTAAAAATGTTACTTATTCATTATAATATAAAATATAAAATATATATGTATTATAATATATATATATACATGTATAATATCTGTTTTTAATTAATTCCCCATTAATGTCGTTTTTATATTCTTATTTACCTTAAATATATTTCTTTCTATTGAGTATGTACCTTTAATATTGTTTTATGCTTAGTTTTTTCATTTTTGTTTGCTTATCATATTAGCTTGTGTTTTGCATATTTATTCTTGTATGCCATGTTAGGTTACATTTGAAATATAATATATAATGCGATGTCTTTTTTTTCGGGAACGAACGAGGCCAGTACTAGTCGTAGTGGTGGTGGTTTGGACGTTCCTTCTCGAATATTAAGACTTTTAAAATCTACTCACTCGTATAACCAAATTTCGATACGATCGTCACTTTAATCCGCAAAATTTAATATTAATTAAGCGGTAATGTTTTTGGTACTGATTTTCGGGCACGACGGGGGTGCTCATCCTTCCCTGCGTGTAGCCGACTCCCGAACCCGTTTTCAAAAGAAAATCTCTGATTTTATTTCGGTGTCCGGTCTACCATTTTTAAATGGCCAGTGGCGACTCCTCTATTTTTTATAAATCTGATTAAATTTTTCAAAACCAATCAAAACTCGGTTCGTCCGAGCGACATCTGAGGTGCATGTATTTTCTAAAAAAAATTAGTCGCAACAGATGGCGACTCCGCTGGGAAAAATTTTTATTTTAAAAAAATCAAAAAAGAGAGTCAAGCCAAAAAAAACTTTACCACTCAATTAATATTGGAAGTTGCGAATTAAAGTGACCGAGTCGATCGATATTTGTTTATAAGTGCGAGTTTATTTTAAACTTGGCATTTAAACATGTTCGTTTAAGTGGGGGAAACTATAGTGCTTTCGTGGGGATATTATTCCTCCGTATGGGCCTAGCAAGTACCTTCAGGGCTCGAATACCCTATATCTTTGTGGGAATATCGTTTCTCCGTACGGATATAGCTAAAGGGTCCCCTCGAATTGAACCCGGTTGAGAGGAGCCTATAATGGGTGATGAATGGGGGTCTTGCTACCCTTAGAAGGGGACATCAAGGACAGTTCGAGTACCTCCTAGAACTAAAATTGTATTTAGAGAACTAGAATGCCCATGTAACCCCCTTAGCCCAGCCTAGACGGTTTACTCGAACTACGAAGATTACACGGGGAAAACCAAAGTCAACCCGAAAGTCAACCTTGATTAACGACCTTTTTTCTTTTTAATCTTTTCTAGATGCACATTAACCCTAGGCGTACTCTTGAGAAACACATACTTGCAAAGCACAGTGATCGAAGCACAATAACGGACTCAATTGCACAACATACAAAAGTTAGGGACCAAATTGTAAATTCTGGAAAGATGGAGGACTTAACTGATTTTAAGGTTACCAATACTTAATTAACCATATTACATGCTTCCCTGTCAAATTTCGCCTTAAACGGACGTTTTGAACTCAAGCAATTGAAAAAACAATTTTCAGGACTAAAATGTAAAGCTTGCAAACCATGAAACCATTCAAATCAGTGCCCAACGGTCGTCAGTTTCGTAACGGGGTTGACCATTCCAAAACTCGGGTTCATTTCGAGACCTATATCGGAACAGGGCCTGGCAGTGGCCAATTCGTTTCGGAACGACCCTATCCGTTTCGATACACGAAGGCCATTTCAGGCCCCCGTTTCGAAATGCTAGTGCCCGTTCCGATACGGATTGCCCAGAAGTTGCATAATTTACTGGTTTTACACACATTTAACCACTCAAACACATCCTAATGACTTCCTAAACTTGCCAACGAGTCATCATACATACAAGGTACATGTTTGCAACACCAAAACACATTCATGACATCAATCAAGGAAAACCACTAGTCTATAGGCATGCATCCTAATATCCCAAAGCCAAACAACCATCAAGCACCAAAACAAGCATTATAATGGCCAAATACAAATCCAAATCAATTAAGGCATCATGCCACAACTAGGGAGTCAAAAAAATCTCCCAAAAAACACAATCTAGGTTCCCATTGCCAAATATCCAAAACTAATAATGTTGTGAAAACATCACCATACATGAGCTTAGCTTTCCCTTGGATTCTTAGCCTCCTTATTGCCTTCAAACACCTCAATTATCTACATTATTGGTTCAAGAGAGAGAGCGTAAGCACAATTGCTTAGCGAGGCATGCTCTAAAGAAACAACACAATAATGCAATTTACAGAACACTTTTCACAAAGCCCTTTTAACACATAAACATTGTTTCTCATGCAACAATGCATACACATCAAGCATCTCATGCTTCATTAACATCAACATGTCATATTGGCTTCCAAGTGATAAACCATAACCATTTACAACATAAAACACAATCGGATACGCGGATTACAAGCGTTGTCCCATACGCTTCATACACACTACCGAACATTCAAGGTGGAGTTTACCGGTACAATCACAACCCCTCAACACTCGTGATGGAGTTTAACGGTACAATCACAACCCATCAAAATCACTCATCGGTAGGTGTATAACATCACTAACGAGAACACGGGACACACAACACAAGATCCACACATGGACTTTTAACCACCATTGTGATCTTAATCATCTCGTCAGTGTACTTGGATGGAGTTTACGGTACAATTACAACCCCTCAACATCGAATGTGACTTTATTCACTGTGCACCCAATCCTATAGCCAGCTAACTATATCTGATTCTAGTACTTTAAAACCAACACATCACTTGCCAATATACATCATTTATCATCAATAATTCACTGTTCTAAAGCATTTAATCAAAGCCATTTAACAACATGCATCACTATGCATCAAATCCACATTTACATAATGTCAAACCAAGGATCTCTTACCTCGAGCATCCTTCAACATATGGCTTTCAAAACCAGCAATAACCATGCTAAAACATGCTTTCGAAACATAATTTAAACATGCAATTATCAACAAATGCATCGAACCACACCATGGCTCATACAAGAGAGTTTTCCCGAAATCTTACTCTTAAGCTTAGTTAAGTTGCTTAGACTTAAACTAAGCCCCCAAAACCTTCCAACATTGGTTTTAAAACTGAAAACCCAACTTCACTCACCAATTCCATTTCGCAAGTTTACCGAAACGCCGTTTAAGCATCCGGATCAACACCACAAGTATCCGAAGATGTCTCCCCTGTTTTAAACACATCAAAGCAGAGGATTAATGCATCATCATGCATTAAAATCTTCATCTATCGCACCTAAACTCGTTGCTCTAAACAATTCTAACATTTCGACAACCAACACAACCGAAATTAGTTCCAAACTCCTCCACAACAGAACCCAGCCAAGATCCACCACTTCTAATCATTCCTAAACATCAATTAACATCTAAAATGAACCTAATATTGTCTTTATACCTCCAGCTATAACAGAACACCAAGATCACCCCAAAAACAACCATTTTCATAAGCAAAAACTTAAGAAATTCAACCTATTCGGGATTGCATTGATTAAACCTCAATTATACAACATTAAACATCCGAAATACATTTAAAATTCATCACAAAATAGAGCCCAAACAATCACCATGAATTTCTTCAAGATTTCTTTCAAATCTTGAGTTTTAAGCCAAAATAAAGTTCATGTCATTAAAACCATTTATAAAACTTAAATTAAGGATTGAGAACTTGGGAATTTTAGTAAAGAATTGAGTATTTAGAGGAGAAGAACAATCTTACCTCTAAATGTAGATTTCTCCTTGATTATAGCCAATTTCTTGAAAATCCAATAAGCAAATCAATAGGATTTAATGTAGAAAGGATTAGGAATCAATTGATGATTAAAACCTCATCAATTGGTGTGAAAATCAATAGAAATGTTGATGTAGAAATGTGTTTGGATGAGGGAATTTTGAGAGAAAATGAGATGAGAAAGTTTTTAAGAAAGTTAGTTATGAAAGTCTAAAATATGGTTTTCCACTTTTCATTTAATTTATTAAACATTAATTAAATCATTAAAATCTAAGAAAAATCTGGAGAAATCATTCTTGGGTAAATTTGCTCCTTAAAGATTCAAAGTTTCAATCCTTACAAAACAGTCACCATTGTACTTTTCAAAAATTGCATTTTAGTCACTATTTCAAATTGTCACACTTACAAACCTTATTTTGTAAAATTGATTTCACCACTCTCTTATATATATTAAAAGAGGATATTTAGATATTTTTCCATATTTTTAAAGCATCCCGAACTAGGGTTTCTCTAAAACCACCTTTTATATTCGAACCGAAAATCAGACCGGCCGGTTCAGACCCTAAACTTCTAAGCCCAAAATTGGGGTGTTACAGCCCACCCCTATTAGAGCCATGCAGACAACCTAGGTTTATTGGACGGGATAAATAAGGTTGCTTGCTTTCCTGCTTGCCTTATTTCTTTTATCATGTTGACCGCGTTTATCTGGCACTAATGATTTTTCTTATGAACTTCTTGCATTTTTTCTTACATGCATTTCATGACACAAATGTGTTGAGTCAAGGTGGTTCTACACATTTTGGGGCTATCATTATGGACGGGAGGTTGCTAGAAAGGATAATATCAATTAGCAAGTCTGCCATCGGTCAAAGTTGAATCAGAACGGATAAAAGGGGCAGTTTACCGAGCAAACGCACAGTGTCATGTCATTTAATACCCACCATCGAATAAGGCACAACCTTACTCCACCCCGAGGAAGTCAAGCAAGAACAGATCTACTCCGAACATCTAAAGTTACGAAACTACCCAACCAAGTGCAAAGAGGCAACCGAAAAGAGCGTGGCAACCGGAAAGGGCATGGATTAGCTCAAGAGATGGATTCAGCTTCGAGGAAAGAGCTTGTTTTTTGAGACTTGATACCAGCAAATTTAGAGGTTATTGAATGGCAAAAAAGGAAAGCAAACCCGACCTCAACATTTTTTGCCGAAGTTTTCATTTCCTTGAACATGATTCGGGGGCAAGAAGGGTGCCCGTCGGACTTTTGCTATGACTATCTTGTAACGAGGATCCTCCTTTACGTTCAAATGAAAGCTGGCCTAAGGGGAATCACCTATATGACCAACACTTTTGACTTCCATACATTTGTAACATTTGAAGCATATATCATTTTAGAGCAGCATAGAAATTGTCAGTCATGCACCCATCTCATGATCATGCATCTGTTGATTCGAGTCCATAATACATCCATCATTGGACATTAAAATTTGCTTAAGGCATTTCATCGCACCATTACTAATTGGGGAAAACATTCATGTCAGAGAGAGAAAAGAGAGAGAAAATGGACAAAGGAACAATTTCCAGCCAATACCGCTTCGGGAATGTGAACAACCTGGTGAAGAGAATGGATAAGCTCGAACAGCTTCGAGAACATTTGGTTCACAATCAAAGGGAGATAATATCGTATAGGAGGACAATAAATCCTTTACAAAAATCCAATTTCCATGATTGGTGAAAACTGATTGTACCCAGGGGAATGGTACAACTAGCCTGGAGCAAAGGGCTACAAGTAAAGGCAATTCAAATCCGTTAGTCCCTTGTGCATTTGGGAAAAATGCAAGTCTCGATTTCGAGAAAAATGAATTGGAGACATTACATCACTTCATGAAAGAAGAAGCGATGTTTGGGCAAGTCCAACAGAAATGTTGGCACAACATGCTTAAATATAGTGAAGTTTAAGACAATGGATAATTCAAATGTCCATCGAAAAATCCATTTTTACGAATGGTCGAAGGGAAATAAATCCTTTGCAAAATTCCAATTCTCATTATTGGTGAAAACTGATTGTACCCAGGGGAATGGTACAACTAGCTCGGAGAAAACGGCTACCGGTAAAGGCAATTCAAAACCGTTGATCCCTGTGCATTTGGGAAAAATGCAAAAGAAATAAGCTGAGCTGTAGATTTTTTATCATAACGAGAGTGTCATTTTGTTATTTAGAAAATATTTTGGTATTCGTTGATTCTTTAAACATTTCATTTATTGTTTATTATTACAAGCTTACCCTTGTTTTCCAATTACACATGTATATATTTTTTGTAAGATTAACTTTAATTCAATTTAAAAAGAAATTTTTCTGAAAAACCGAATGTTGTGAGGACGCTATAAATATGAAATCCCTATGCTCTACTTAGGCCAAGAGAGGAATGACAATGAGTGTTGAGGAATAATGGGCCACTCCCATTTAGTGAATTTTCCCTCTCGGGCATTGTTGTTCAAGGTCCTTGAATGAAGTGATAACCTTAAAACTTCTACTAGCTGAAGACCAATTTTCATATCCGTGTGTGGGAGGACATTTGGCATTCCTTCAATTCCCTTCACATAGAAAGAAAATAAGAAAATATCCATTGTTGTCCCCGTTTGAGCCTGTTAAACTTTTTTTCTTCTGATCGAACCCAAACCAAGGATCACCTCTACACTAGGGGTAAAAAAGGGTAGAAGTTTGCGGACAAATGAATGACAATGGATCCTAATTATGCTATGAGGACGAGTCCTTGTGAATTAGAGGGCTATAAAAGAGAATAGATGCGTTGAATACATTTTCAATTTGAGCGGCAAAGGCATCAAAAGGAAGCGATGAAAAGAAAATTGGTGCTCAAAGAGCTACCCGAATCAAGGCGAAAGTTACCGACATAAAAGTTGAAGAAATCAAAAGCAAAAGCACTAAACTGAAAAGTGCAGTTTTGTAAAAGGATGACAAGCGAATAAAGAAAAGGAACAAGAGGATTCCATATCCAAATGAATCTCTGCTTAGATGAGCCTCGAAATTTTGTTCACCTTTGAGCAAGAGCCTGCACCAATACAATGCAAAGGCACAACTTGATCCGAAGCTACGCTTGATAAAAGGAAATAAACTCTAGGGTGAAAACCCCAACAAAAAATGGGCAGTCTAGAGCGATCCGAAAAATGAAAGTGAAATGTTTTTCATCCGAGCATATTCAGATCAGACGGTAGACTTTCAGTTGGAAGAATTGATCCTTGGTTCCACCACCCTTAAACACTTGTTTGAGCCTATTTACCCTTTCTTTCGTATCCGTGAGCCTTAACCTACATTAAAAGCCTCAAAAGACCATTTGACCATACACGAATGGATGAATTTGTCTTCATATCACATCTCGCCTATTGAGGTTAACCTTTCTTCAAGGGTTGCCACACTTCTAATGCATGTTTGAGATCAGAAAAGAGGGAATGATGGGGTAAGGTGAGTTAGTGAGTTAAAGTGTAACCCCCTTAACCCGGCCTAGACGGTTGACCCGAATTAAGAAAGTCACACGGGGAAAACCAAAGTCAACCCGAAAGTCAACCTTGATTAACGACCTTTTTTTTCCTTTTTAAACTTGTCTAGATGCGCATTAACCTTAGATATGATCATACAAACAGCATACTCAAAGAACATAATCATCAGAGAACATACAGGGACTCAATTGCAAAAATTACAACTTTAGGGACCAAATTGTAAATTCTGGAAATTAAGAGGACTTCATCCAAATTAAAGTTACCAATATGAAATTAGTCGGGTTTCATGCTTCACTGCAAAATTTCAGCTCAAATGGACATCCCAAACTCATACAATTGCATAAACAAGTTTCAGGACCAAAATGCAAACATTTCAAAACATATAACTGCCAATGTCAGCCCCCAACGGTCAGGTGTTCCGAAACAGGGAGAACCTGTTTCGAAACGCGGGGCCGTTCCACAACGTGTTCCGAAACGAGGACTGGTAGAGGCATTTCCGTTTCGGAACGGTACCTTCCGTTTCGAACGCCTGGGCCATTACAGGGCACCCGTTCAGAAACGGTAGCTGCCGTTCCGATACGGCCTGCACAGAATGCAGTAAAATGGCTGCTAAAACACACAATTGACTTACCATACAAGCTCCAAATGCCACCAAACTTTACCAGCAAGACATACAACATGCAAGGAATATATTTGCATCAACCAATCATCATTATGACATCAATTATAAAAAGCCCCAAATCTAATGACATGCTTCCTAATAAGCAAACCATTCAAGCATTAAGTCTCCAAATCAACCACATAAAGGCCAATTACATGATCCAGCATTAATGACATCATTAAACAAACCTAGGGAGTTCAAAACATCTCCCAAAACATCCACATAGGTCCCCCATTGCCAAATCCCAAAAGCTAAAAGTGTTTAAGAAAACCTTCCCATACTTGAGCTTAACTTCCACTTGATTGCTTGCCTTCCTTGCTGCCCTCAATGCACTTTAACGTTCTGCATTATTGGTTTAAGAAAAAGAGAAAGAGAGCGTAAGCAAAAGCTTAGTGAGGAATGCTCATTTAAAACCATACAATAATGCATTTATAAAAACTCATTTATAAATCATTCTTCAAGCAACATTACACATGTTCTTTAACCTTTAAACAAGCAATACATGCTTCCATACCATTACATGACATATTGGCAACAAGTGATACATTTCACATAAGATTCACACATGGACTTTTAAACACCATTGTGATCTTATAATAACCAAGGACCACACATGGACTTTTAAACACCATTGTGTCCTTAACCCCATGGACTTTTAAACACCATGGACCCATGGACTTTTAAACACCATGGCAAGGACCACACAAGGACTTTTAAACACCTTTGTGTCCTTAACAAGGATCTCCCAAGGACTTTTAAACACCTTGTAGTCCTTAAGTAACCAAGGCTTACACAAGGAATTCTAACCACCTTGAGCCTTAACCAAGAACCAACCATGGACTTTTAAACACCATATTGTTCTTAAAATACACAAGACTCGTCCAAGGAATTTTAACCACCTTGATGATCTTAACCAAGAACCATCCAAGGACTTTTAACCACCTTGATGTTCTTTAAAATACAAGGCTCACACAAGGACTTTTAACCACCTTTGTGACCTTCCATCACTTGCCAATATGCATCAATATCACCAATAACTCACTGTTTTAAAGCATTTTACAAAGCCATAAACATCATGCATCTTTAAGCATCAAACCACATTTAAACATTGTTCAAAAACAAGGAACTCTTACCTTGAGCTTCCTTCAACACATGGCTTATAATCACAGCAAATATACATGCTAGATATGCTTTCAAAACAGATTTAAAGACATGCAAACAACCACATTGCATTCAACCAAAACCATGGCCATCACCAAGAGAGTTTAACCGAAAACTTACTCTTGAGCTTAGCTAAGTTGCTTAGACTTAGCCTAAGCTCCCAAACCTCCAAAACACTGGTTTCAAGCCAAAAACCAAAAGTCCACTCACCGATTCCGTTTTGCCTCTTGCCAAAACACAAATCAAGCTTCCGGATCACCACCACTTGGATCCAAAGATGACTCCCCTGTTTTAAACACATCAAAGCAGAGGATTAATGCATCATCATGCATTAATAGCTTCAATGAAAGCACCTAAACTCGCTGCTCTCATCCACACTCCATTTTCGGCCACCAAACACAACCGAAAATGCATCCAAACAACTCTTCAACAATGCCCAGCCAAAATCCATCAAATCTAAACATCCTTTAACATCATTTAACATCTAAAAAGGACCTAACAACATCCTTATACCTCCAGCAACATCAGATCCACAAGATCACTCCAAAAAAAACCAAGAATCACAAGCTAAACTTAGGAAATCCAACCTATCCGGGATTGCATTAATTAAAACTCAATTCCATATCAATTTAACATTCATTTAACATCAAATTAACACCTTAAAACACAGCCCAATCAGATCATACGAAAATCCATCAAAAATCACCAAATCTTGCATTTTAAGCCAAGATCCATTACACAACTTTAAAACCATTTATAAATCATCAATTAAGAATTGAGAACTTAGGAATTTCAGTAAAGAACTGAGAGTTTAGAGGAGAATGACGTTCTTACCTCCAAACTTGAGTTTCTCCCTTTTTAGAACCAAAAAGCTTGAAGAATCAACTAGCAAATGATGAGGTTTTGTTGATGAGATGATTAGCAATCAATAGAGGATTGAAAAGAGGTATTTAGGTGACAAAATCAGAGGAAAAACTCTGGAGGAAGATGTTTGGTTTGAGAGAAAATGAGAGAAAAGAAAAATGAGATTTTAAGAAAAATTAGTTAGAAATAACTTCCCTCCACTTTTCTTTTGTTTAAAAACCAGAATTAAATCATTAAATATCTTAGAAAAATCTGGAGAAACTCCCTTTGGGTAAATAGCTCCTTAAAGATTCAAAGTTTCAATCCTTTCTAAAACAGTCACGCAGTTTTCAAAAATTACATTTTGGTCACTAGCCAAAATGTCACCCTTCCAAACCTCATTTTGTAAAATTGATTTCACAGTTCACTTATATATATTAAAAGAGGATTTTAGAAAATTTTTCCATATTTTTAATGCAACCCGAACTAGGCTTTCCTAATTTCACTCTTTTAAATTCGAACAGCACTTTGACCGAACCGGTCCAAGCCCAAAACTTCTAAGCCCAAAACCGGGGCGTTACAACTCTCCCCTCCTTAAGAAATTTCGTCCTCGAAATTTACCTGAAGGAAAGAGATAAGGAAACTGCTTCAGCATGTCATCCTTCCGCTCCCACGTGGCTTCCTCAACTCCACGGTGCTTCCACAACACCTTCACCAACTCAATGGTCTTGCCACGAAGAACCTTGCTATCCGAATCCAGAACCCTCACCGGTTCCTCATCATAGGTCAAATCCGGATTCAATTCCACTTCCTCCACAGGCATCACATGCGAAGGATCAGATCTATACTTCCGGAGCATAGAAACATGAAACACATCATGAATCTTCTCCAACTCTTGAGGTAGCCTCAACTTGTACGCAACAGGACCCACACGCTCAACCACCTCATATGGTCCAATATACCTAGGGCTCAACTTACCCTTCCAGCCAAACCTCATCACCTTCTTCCAAGGCGAAACCTTCAAAAACACACGATTACCCACCGCATACTCAATTTCCTTACGCTTCAAATCCGCGTAAGACTTTTGCCGATCAGAAGCTGCCTTCAAACGCTCACAAATGAGCTTCACCTTCTCGGTGGTTCCTTTCAACAAAGCCGGCATCGAAACCAACTTTTGACCCGTTTCAGCCCAACAAAGAGGAGTCCTACACTTCCTCCCGTACAAAGCCTCATAAGGTGCCATTTGAATACTTGCCTGATAACTATTGTTATAAGCAAACTCCACCAAAGGCAAATGCTTTTCCCAAGAGCCCTGAAACTCAATCACGCAGCACCCCAACATATCCTCCAAAATCTGGATAACACGCTCGGACTGACCATCCGACTGAGGATGATAGGATGTACTGAAATTCAACCTTGTACCCAAAGCTTGATGCAAACACTGCCAGAACCGCGATGTGAACCTCGGATCCCTATCCGACACAATCGACTTAGGCACACCATGCAGCCGCACAATCTCAGCAATGTACAGCTCCACAAGCTTATCCAAAGAAAACGTAGTATGCACAGTCAAGAAATGCGCACACTTCGTCAGGCGATCCACAATCACCCACACCGAGTTCTTCTTCGATGGAGACAAAGGTAAACCAGATACGAAATCCATGGTAACCCTTTCCCACTTCCATTCAGGGATTCACAACGGTTGCAACAACCCGGAAGGAACCTGATGCTCAGCCTTAACTCGCTGACACACCAAACACTTGCTCACAAACTCCGCAACATCCTTTTTCAAACCCACCCAATAGTACTCATCACGAAGATCACGATACATCTTAGTACTACCAGGGTGCATAGCAAAAGGACTACTATGACCTTCAGTCAGAATAGCACGCCTCAACTCAGCATCATTGGGCACTACTATCCGACTCCCAAAACACAACACACCATCATCATTAAAGCTGAAATCCGAAGGTCTACCCTCCGCGATATCCTGAACATGCGATACCAAGGAATCATCCAGCAACTGCTTTTCCTTGATCAGCTGAACCAAAGATGGTTTCACTTGCAACTCAGCCACAAGACCACCATCACGCAAAATACTCAAACTGGCAAACATAGCCCTCAGCTCAACAGCTACCTTCCTACTCAAGGCATCCGCAACAACATTAGCCTTCCCAGGGTGATACTAAATCGTCAGATCATAATCTTTGAGCAACTCCAACCAACGCCGCTGCCTGAGATTCAACTCCTTCTGAGACATCAGATACCTCAAACTCTTGTGATCCGTGTACACAGTACACTTCTCACCATACAGGTAATGTCTCCAGATCTTCAAAGCAAAAACCACTGCAGCTAACTCAATATCATGCGTAGGATAATTGCGCTCATGAACCTTCAACTGCCGCGATGCATAAGCCACCACCTTACCCTCTTGCATCAACACACATCCCAAACCAACATAGGACACATCACTGTAGACCACAAACTCTTTCCCTGATTCAGGTTGAACCAAGATAGGGGCTTGCGTCAAAGCCGCCTTAAGCTTCTCAAAAGCCTGCTGTCTCGCTTCTGTCCACTCATACTTAACATCCTTTTGCAGCAACTTCGTCAAAGGTGCAACAATCTTCGAAAACCCATCCACGAACCTCTGGTAGTATCCCGCCAAACCAAGGAAACTACGAACCTCATGAACAGACTTAGGAACCTTCCAATTCATCAACGCCTCAATCTTCTGAGGATCAACACGAATCCCCTCAGCAGAAACCACATGCCCAAGAAACACTACCTCCTTAAGCCAAAACTCACACTTGCTCAGCTTGGCATAAAGCTGATTCTCCAACAAAGATTGCAAAACAATCCTCAAATGCTCTTCATGCTCCTCCTCAGTACACGAGTACACGAGGATATCATCAATGAATACCACAACAAACTTATCCAGGTATTCAGGAAACACACGATTCATCATGTCCATGAAAGCAGCAGGAGCATTTGTCAAACCAAACGGCATCACAAGGAACTCATAATGCCCATACCTTGTCCTGAAAGCTGTCTTAGGCACATCCACATCCTTCACCTTCAACTGGTAATACCCCGACCTCAAGTCAATCTTAGAGAACACAGCAGCTCCTCGAAATTGATCAAAGAGATCATCAATCCTCGGCAAAGGATACCGATTCTTGATAGTCAACTTGTTCAGCTGACGATAATCAATGCACATTCTCATAGTGCCATCCTATAAGGGGTAATGGACACAGGAGTTGTATTCTCATACAACTCAATTCCAAACTCCACCTCACGATTAGGAGGTAAACCAGGCAACTCCTCAGGAAACACACCAGGGAATTCCTTCACAACCCTGATATCTTGCACCCGCAACTCCTTAGAGCTAGGATTCATTACAAAAGCTAGGTAAGCTTCACAACCTTGCCTCAGCATCCTGCTCGCCTCCGAGGTAGACACCACATTGGCAAGAAACTTCACATTCTCACCAACCACCACAACTTCATAATCATCCGCAAGCTTCAGCGAAACTCGCTTATTTTCACAATCCACAACAGCACGATGCTCAGCAAGCCAATCCATACCAAGAATTACATCAAAACCATAAAAAGGCAACTCCATAAGGTCAACATGAAAGACATGTTCTTGAAGAACCAAAGGACACCTTCTATACAACTTTCGAGTCACAACAGTCTCACCAAAAGAACTAGTGACACGAACACCAATATCCAAAGACTCAACAGGCAAACCAAGCAATTCAGCATGCTCACGCAGTATGTATGAATGCGTAGATCCAGAATCAATCAAGGAAAGTAATGACAAGGATTGCAAAGTAAAAGTACCTGCAATCACATCCACGTCATTCCTCCCCTCCCGCTGAGCATACACCCTAGCTTGACCTCCGCCCTCAGGCTGAATAGCCACAACATGAGCTACACCCCTACCACCTTCCTCTCTCCGCTGGAAATTACCACGGCCGCGCCCACGACCTCTCTGTGGTGCAGCAACAACAGGAGCACGCACTTGGCCACCAGCCAACATAGGACACTCTCTCCTCATGTGATCCGTAGATCCACAATTCCAGCACCCGTTACCAGCTGACGCAACAGGAGCTTGCACCTCCCTCGCAGCACGAGGACAATCACGTTTCATATGACCACGTGAACCACATGTCCAACAAGCACTCGGATCAGCTCTAGCATTGCCTCCCCGAGCAGGTACACCACCACCTCGCTTAGCTGAGGACTGATACTTCTGATCACGTCCCCTCTTGTTCCGTCCACCACCGGAACTATATTCAGCAGCTCGCTTTCCAGCACTAGAACCAGCACTCTTAGCAGATAAACCCAAGTTCATCTCAATGTCCTTAGCTCGGCCCACCAGCACATCAAAATCATCATACTCAGTAGCCAGCACATACATCTTCACCTCCGTCACTAAACCATAACGGAATCTTTCACACCTTTCTCGCTCATCCGGAACAAGCTCAGGTGCATATTGACTGAGTCGAACAAACTGCACTTCATACTCAGCCACAGTCATGCTCCCCTGGGTAAGAGACATGAACTCTCGCTTCTTTTCATCCAGGTACCTCACACCAAGATACCTTCTCTTGAACACATTCTGGAAGAATGTCCAAGTTATGTCAGCTTCCGCCATCCCAACTATAGTGGTCGTCCACCACGTATAAGCATCATCCTGTAGCAAGGATACAACACACCCCAGCTTTTGCACATCAGTGCAACTCATCTGACCCAAGATCCTCTTGGTACTCTCTAGCCAAGCTTCAGAACCTTCAGCAGACATACCCCTGAACTCAGTCCCGCCTAGACTGCGTAAGCGTTCCAAGGGTAGTCTAACACCAGCATCTCCTTGATGCCCAGCTCCTTGAGCTCCCGCTACTACAGCTCGGAAAGCACCCGCAATAGCTTGTACCAACATCGTCATGTCAGGCATAGCTTGCCCCTGACCAGCCTCAGGTCCAGCGACCCCAGCACCAGCTGCGGCTTCAGCTCTTTCACCCTCAGCACCACCACCACCAGGTGGAGGAGGTAACACCGCACTTCCCACATTCTCCTCATTCTCATTCTCATTTGGAGCCGTAGCTCGCACATTACTCCTCAACTCTCTACGAGGGGCCATATTTTAACCATGCAATCACAATGCAAATAAACAAAGTCAGGTCCAGCAAGGTAAGCAATCCAAGTACTCAAGCTCATTTTCATTTAAAATCAACATCATTTCATTAGCTTTGACTTGGCAATGGGTACCCACAACATGCTTCACCACAGCATACAACTCAATTGCATCAAATTCACAAACCACTCATCATGCTTTCACTCAACAAGCATACATAGCATACATACTTAAATCAACCACACAATCATTCCCAAATACTCGAGAACTCAGCTCTGATACCACCAAATGTAACCCCCTTAACCCGGCCTAGACGGTTGACCCGAATTAAGAAAGTCACACGGGGAAAACCAAAGTCAACCCGAAAGTCAACCTTGATTAACGACCCTTTTTTTTCCTTTTTAAACTTGTCTAGATGCGCATTAACCTTAGATATGATCATACAAACAGCATACTCAAAGAACATAATCATCAGAGAACATACAGGGACTCAATTGCACAAATTACAACTTTAGGGACCAAATTGTAAATTCTGGAAATTAAGAGGACTTCATCCAAATTAAAGTTACCAATATGAAATTAGTCAGGTTTCATGCTTCACTGCCAAATTTTAGCTCAAATGGACATCCCAAACTCATACAATTGTATAAACAAGTTTCAGGACCAAAATGCAAACATTTCAAAACATATAACTGCCAATGTCAGCCCCCAACGGTCAGGTGTTCCGAAACAGGGAGAACCTATTTCGAAACGCGGGGCAGTTCCGCAACGTGTTCCGAAACAAGGACTGGCAGAGGCATTTCCGTTTCGGAACGATACCTTCCGTTTCGAACGCCTGGGCCATTACAAGGCACCCGTTCCGAAACGGTAGCTGCCGTTCCGATACGGCCTGCACAGAATGCAGTAAAATGGCTGCTAAAACACACAATTGACTTACCATACAAGCTCCAAATGCCACCAAACTTTACCAGCAAGACATACAACATGCAAGGAATATATTTGCATCAACCAATCATCATTATGACATCAATTATAAAAAGCCCCAAATCTAATGACATGCTTCCTAATAAGCAAACCATTCAAGCATTAAGTCTCCAAATCAACCACATAAAGGCCAATTACATGATCCAGCATTAATGACATCATTAAACAAACCTAGGGAGTTCAAAACATCTCCCAAAACATCCACATAGGTCCCCCATTGCCAAAGGCCAAAAGCTAAAAGTGTTTAAGAAAACCTTCCCATACTTGAGCTTAACTTCCACTTGATTGCTTGCCTTCCTTGCTGCCCTCAATGCACTTTAACGTTCTGCATTATTGGTTTAAGAAAAAGAGAAAGAGAGCGTAAGCAAAAGCTTAGTGAGGAATGCTCATTTAAAACCATACAATAATGCATTTATAAAAACTCATTTATAAATCATTCTTCAAGCAACATTACACATGTTCTTTAACCTTTAAACAAGCAATACATGCTTCCATACCATTACATGACATATTGGCAACAAGTGATACATTTCACATAAGATTCACACATGGACTTTTAAACACCATTGTGATCTTATAATAACCAAGGACCACACATGGACTTTTAAACACCATTGTGTCCTTAACCCCATGGACTTTTAAACACCATGGACCCATGGACTTTTAAACACCATGGCAAGGACCACACAAGGACTTTTAAACACCTTTGTGTCCTTAACAAGGATCTCCCAAGGACTTTTAAACACCTTGTAGTCCTTAAGTAACCAAGGCTTACACAAGGAATTTTAACCACCTTGAGCCTTAACCAAGAACCAACCATGGACTTTTAAACACCATATTGTTCTTAAAATACACAAGACTCGTCCAAGGAATTTTAACCACCTTGATGATCTTAACCAAGAACCATCCAAGGACTTTTAACCACCTTGATGTTCTTTAAAATACAAGGCTCACACAAGGACTTTTAACCACCTTTGTGACCTTCCATCACTTGCCAATATGCATCAATATCACCAATAACTCACTGTTTTAAAGCATTTTACAAAGCCATAAACATCATGCATCTTTAAGCATCAAACCACATTTAAACATTGTTCAAAAACAAGGAACTCTTACCTTGAGCTTCCTTCAACACATGGCTTATAATCACAGCAAATATACATGCTAGATATGCTTTCAAAACAGATTTAAAGACATGCAAACAACCACATTGCATTCAACCAAAACCATGGCCATCACCAAGAGAGTTTAACCGAAAACTTACTCTTGAGCTTAGCTAAGTTGCTTAGACTTAGCCTAAGCTCCCAAACCTCCAAAACACTGGTTTCAAGCCAAAAACCAAAAGTCCACTCACCGATTCCGTTTTGCCTCTTGCCAAAACACAAATCAAGCTTCCGGATCACCACCACTTGGATCCAAAGATGACTCCCCTGTTTTAAACACATCAAAGCAGAGGATTAATGCATCATCATGCATTAATAGCTTCAATGAAAGCACCTAAACTCGCTGCTCTCATCCACACTCCATTTTCGGCCACCAAACACAACCGAAAATGCATCCAAACAACTCTTCAACAATGCCCAGCCAAAATCCATCAAATCTAAACATCCTTTAACATCATTTAACATCTAAAAAGGACCTAACAACATCCTTATACCTCCAGCAACATCAGATCCACAAGATCACTCCAAAAAAAACCAAGAATCACAAGCTAAACTTAGGAAATCCAACCTATCCGGGATTGCATTAATTAAAACTCAATTCCATATCAATTTAACATTCATTTAACATCAAATTAACACCTTAAAACACAGCCCAATCAGATCATACGAAAATCCATCAAAAATCACCAAATCTTGCATTTTAAGCCAAGATCCATTACACAACTTTAAAACCATTTATAAATCATCAATTAAGAATTGAGAACTTAGGAATTTCAGTAAAGAACTGAGAGTTTAGAGGAGAATGACGTTCTTACCTCCAAACTTGAGTTTCTCCCTTTTTAGAACCAAAAAGCTTGAAGAATCAACTAGCAAATGATGAGGTTTTGTTGATGAGATGATTAGCAATCAAAAGAGGATTGAAAAGAGGTATTTAGGTGAAAAAATCAAAGGAAAAACTCTGGAGGAAGATGTTTGGTTTCAGAGAAAATGAGAGAAAAGAAAAATGAGATTTTAAGAAAAATTAGTTAGAAATAACTTCCCTCCACTTTTCTTTTGTTTAAAAACCAGAATTAAATCATTAAATATCTTAGAAAAATCTGGAGAAACTCCCTTTGGGTAAATAGCTCCTTAAAGATTCAAAGTTTCAATCCTTTCTAAAACAGTCACGCAGTTTTCAAAAATTACATTTTGGTCACTAGCCAAAATGTCACCCTTCCAAACCTCATTTTGTAAAATTGATTTCACAGTTCACTTATATAAATTAAAAAAGGATTTTAGAACATTTTTCCATATTTTTAATGCAACCCGAACTAGGCTTTCCTAATTTCACTCTTTTAAATTCGAACAGCACTTTGACCGAACCGGTCCAAGCCCAAAACTTCTAAGCCCAAAACCGGGGCGTTACATAAAGAGAGCCACCTTTAAATTGGGTAGAAACTTGGTATGGGAGTTGCTCATCTCGTAAGCCTAATATCCCATAAAGGATTTTATATGTGTATCCTCGCAACATTCGAAAAATGTCACCCGGGTTGGCCTTTTTTCAAAGACCAAAAACTTGATTTTCTTAAATATCACTTGCCAATATTCTTTAAAATGTATATTTATACAATGAGATTATTTTTACCCTATCATTTTCATAAGTCTTGTACATTGGAATGAACAAGCGGACTAACTGTGACTCGTGGTAAAGCAAGTAGTACCCGAGAGGGGCATCATTGTTCGTGGGTAACAAGGGTTTTGTACATAAGAGTTTGAATCAGAATAGATGAAAGATAGCACAAGGCTAGAAAAAGAGTGTAGATGAAGATTCTAAATATGACCTAGGTCACTCGACTCGAATATTTGAACGAAGAACGAGAGACATAAGCATAGGGGCCAGTTTTGTCAATGACACGAGATTGATGAGTGGTTGTAGTCCCAAGATAATGACCATTGAACCTAGAAAACAAAGAAAAACTAAATCCATGCATCTCTGCATTCTCAATTTTAATCATTTCGAAAGGATGATTTCCTTAAAACTCAAATTTCTCAATTTTTTATCCTTCCAAAAGGTTGTTTTTCTTAAAACTCATATTTCTCAATTTTTATCCTTCCAAAAGGTTTTTTTTCTCAAAACACAATTTCTCAAATTTATCCTTCCAAAAGGATGTTTTCCTCAAAACTTAATTTCTTAATTTTATTCATCCAAAAGGATGTTTTTCTTAAAACTCAAATTTCTCAACTTTTATCTTTCCAAAAGGATGTTTTCCTCAAAACTTAATTTCTTAATTTTATCCTTCCAAAAGGATGTTTTTCTTAAAACTCTAAATTCTCAACTTTTATCCTTCCGAAAGGATGTTTTCCTCAAAGCTCAAATTTCTCAATTTTTATCCTTCCAAAAGGATTTTTTTTTCTCAAAACTTAATTTCTCAATTTTATCCTTCCAAAAGGATGTTTTTCTAAAAACTCAATTTCTCAAATTTATCCTTCAAAAAGGATGTTTTTTTGTCAAAACTCAATATCTTAATTTTTACCCTTTCTAATTGATGTTTTTCTTGAAAAGATCAAAATTTCTCAATTTTATCCCTTTCAAAAAGATGTTTTCCTCAAAACACAATGCCTCAATTTTATCCCTTTCAAAAAGATGTTTTCCTCAAAACTCAATTCCTCAATTTTACCCTTTCTAAATGATGTTTTTCTTAAAATGATCAAAATTTCTTAATTTTATCCCTTCCTCAAGGATTTCAGGCGAAAGATTTCAGACTCGCCACTCCATGATTTTAGGGCGAAAGAGGCAGAAACTCAAAGCCCAAGAATTTTAGAGAAAAGGAGGCATATACTCAAAGCTCGTGACAAATGAGACAGAAACTCAAAGCTAAGGGATTTTAGAGAAAAGGAGACAAATACTCAAAGCTCGAGACAAGGATATATGACATCTGCTCATCTATTCATGTATTTGTAGAATAGAAGTCGCATATCCGTTCAGGCACTTGGAGAATGGAAACTTACCTATCTACTTGGGCAATCAAAAATCAATAAAAATAGAACAAGAGAAAGAAAGAACAGAAAAAAAGAAGGAAAAAATAAAAGAAAGAAAGAGAGAGAGAGAGAGAAGGGTTTAAAGTGAAAACCTGAATGGGCACTTTGAGGCAGACAATTTAGAAGTGGGTCAAGATGAGAAGAAGAAGAACAATAGTCTGGGAGAACCGAGAAGAGAGACAATCAAAGCAAGAAGCAGCACCAAAGGACACAATGTCAATAGAATTAATATGACTAAATAACTTGCAAACCCCAATCATGCATCACGAGTAGTTAGGCATCCCTAGGTTAGGAGCATGCTAACTCATACCATCATAGCATTTTATCTCTTTTCACAGATTTTTGAAAGACAAATTGAATACCTCTCCGGATGAGGAGAAAACGATAAAGTGAGAACTAAAAAGGTCTCAGGCAAAGCCTTTCAAGCCGACGCCCTAGAGTGTCAGGTGAAGCCTTCTTGTTCTCCATGCAAGGATTTCAAATGAAAGCTTTCAAGCTTGCCGACAGATTTCAAGATGAAAGATCCTACATTGAAAGGGTCCGAAAAGGTTCTATGTAGGAGAAACTTAGAACTTCAGGATCTCAAAAGTGGAGGATCCTACAAAGAGGGGACTTGTAGATCCTTGATTTCATACGAGAGTTCCATAGAGAAGGAACTACTACTCGAAGAGTACGCTAAGGAAGAGGAGTTTTGTGGAGAAAAAACACAGAATCCTAAGGCTTCAGGATCTCGAAAACGGAGGGTCCTATAGGGAGAGGACTTGGAGATCTTTGATTTCAGAAATACAAAGACGAGAGTTCCATAGAGATTGAACTACTACTCGAAGAGTACGCTAAGGAATAGGAGTTTAGTGGAGAAAAAACTAGGAATCCTCAGGCTTCAAGATCTCGAAAGCGGAGGGTCCTATAGAGAGAGAACTTAGAGATCTTTGATTTTAGAAGACGAGAGTTTTATGTAGAAAGAACTCCTACATGAAGAATGCGCCAACAAAATGAGTCCTATGGTGAGAGAGCTCATAATTTTAAAGCTTCAAAGAGAAAAATACTCGGTCTTGCGCGTTGCGGCTTCGAGAGAGTAAATCGTCCAACAGGGAAGTTGGACGGATTTAGTTATGACTAGTTTGCTTTACGACCGTGAGGGGAAAGAAAATTCACTTGGACCCCCAAGTTCGCCTTTTGACTGCGACGGGGAGGCAAAAATATTTGCAGTTTCAACTTGCTTTTTTACCGCGAATAGGACATCTTGCTTTTAGACCGCGAAGGGAAGGCATAGTTGTTTGGATGACTAGCTTGTTCTTACGAAAAAGAGAAGACAGAGATATTTGGAATATGCTCATCTATTCGGGCACTTGGAGAATAGAACCCGCCTATCCATTCGGGCACTTGGTGAATGGAAATCTGCAAAACAAAACTCTATATCTCTTCGGGGCATCTAAGGGGAGGACTCGTGATCAAAAAATCGGGAAGAAGAGTTACTTGGAATCACGTGGCTACTTTGGGAAGGCGAACCGTCCAACAGGGAAGTAGGACAAAATTAGTGCTTATTGTCTTTGCTTTATTCTTGTTCCAAAAGTATAAGCAAATGGGGGCAACTGTAATCACTAATTTTGTCCGAACCTCAAGCCCCTTTAGTGTGTGTTTATCTTGGGTTTATTCTGTTAGGTAATTTAAAAAAATGAGAATATATATATATATATACACATAGATATATATAAATAAATACTACTATTATTATCCTTATTTTTATTACAACTATTAGTATTACTATTACCATTATTATCTTTTTATTGTTATTATTATTATTCTTTACTATTATTATTATGACAAAAATGGAAATAAAACATAAAGTATAAATAAAATATATTAATAAATAATGAGCGCCCAAGTTTATCATTTAAACTAAAGTCCACATATACAAAGCACAAAAAAAAATATCTAATATTACATATTCAGCCCAAACAGCCCGTAAGCCCAAATAATAAAAAAACTCTAATGTTTGTTTATATTATGCGCAGCCAAATCTAGACCATTGGATCTGGCTGATGAACGTACGGACCAGATCGACCCGGGTAGGAGAAACCCTCGGGGAAGAGCCTCTTCAGTCTCACGCCGCACCAGTTCCTTGCCATCGGATTAGGGACACGATTAACGGTCCAGATCGACTTCAAGGAGAAACCATAAAGGCTCGATACTCTTCCAAGCGCCACATTTGTTCCCGACCGTTAGATGAGAGGAGATATAACGGTCCCAGATCACTAGGAGAAACCTCCAGAACTCCCACGTGCGCGTGCTGGAATGCGTCTGTCCTTTCGACTTCATTGTCCAACGCGCTCACGCCGTCTGCCATCTCCACCAGCCGTGTCTCTCCCGATTAAGCGAAACCGGCAACACTAGAACACAAGTCAGAATCTTCAGAAGCCCAAAAATAGCAACAAAAAAAAACAATAAAGTGAAGGCATTTAATCAAAGAAAAAAGGACGGCAGAGGAGAAGTCAACCCTTTTTGTCTTTCTTTCAAATGTAATCCGGATATAATGAACCAATGTAAGGAGAGGAGAGAAAAAAACAGAGAGCATACATTGTAAGCAGAGGAGAGGGGGGATTTTTTCAGAGAGAGAAGCAATGTAAACCCGAGAGAAGGGATTTTTCATAAGGGGATTCGATTTTAGAGAAAAAATCATTGTAACCATTTCAAAAAAGAAATCAATACAAGAGAAATTTTAGAGATAATTTTTGGCTCTTTCGTTTTTTATTTCGAATATAAAGAAAAAAAATTATTTACCTTCGATTCAACGACTGCCGGTGATCGGAGCTTCATTGCGGCAATCCCAACGGTGCAAAAGTAGATCGTGGTTGGGAAGACGACATAGGTTGATTTCATCACGATCCGACGGTGGGCGACCAAGATCCAGTGAGGGATAACCGAAGGGTTTCGGCCCTTCTTTCTCGATGATCGGAGATCTCCCGACGAATCAACTCCGTGGGGAAGGATCGACGCGTTGTGGGGGACTCCCTCGTGACCTTGCATGTCGGAAAAGACCGCCGGAGCGGCGACAAAAATGGTTTGAAACGACGGCGGCAATGGTTCATTTGGAAGAAAAAAAAGAAGGGAAATGAAATGGGGTAAACCGAAGGGATTAAATCCCTAATGTGTTTCTTTTTCCTTTTTCTAAAACGTTTTTCCTTTTTAAATTATTACCTTTTTTCTTTAAAAATCCCTTATTTATTATAATATATAATATATATGTATGGTATAATATATATATATATGTGTGTGTGTGTATAATATCCGTTTTTAATTAATTCCTCATTAATGTCGTTTTTATATTCTTATTTACCTTTAATATTGCTTTATGCTTAGTTTTTTTGGTTTTTGTTTACTTATCATATTAGCTTGTGTTTTGCATATTTATTCTCGTATGCCATGTTAGGTTACATTTGAAATATAAAATATAATGCAATTTTTTTTATTCGGGAACGAACGAGGCCAGTACCAGTCGTAGTGGTGGTGGTTTGGATGTTTCTTCTCGAATATTAAGACTTTTAAAATCTACTCACTCGTATAACCAAATTTCGATACGATTGTCACTTTAATTCGCAAAATTTAATATTAATTAAGCGGTAATGTTTTTGGTACACAATTTTCGGGCACGACGGGGGTGCTCGTCCTTCCCTGCGTGTAACCGACTCCCGAACCTGTTTTCAAAAGAAAAATCTATGGTTTTATTTCGGTGTCCGGTCTACCATTTTTAAATGGCCGGTGGCGACTCCTCTAGTTTTTATAA
Organism: Hibiscus tridactylites; assembly: GCA_958450335.1. Lineage (NCBI taxonomy): Eukaryota > Viridiplantae > Streptophyta > Magnoliopsida > Malvales > Malvaceae > Hibiscus > Hibiscus tridactylites. The sequence goes on along the minus strand of OY288278.1, from coordinate 17,352,290 downwards.
ATCTGATTAAATTTTTCAAAACGATGAAAACCCGGTTCGTCCGAGCGACATCCGAGGTACATGTATTTTCTAAAAAAAATTAGTCGCTACAACCGCCACTTTCCTGCTCAAGGCATCCGCCACAACATTAGCCTTTCTCGGATGGTACTCAATCGTTAGATCGTAATCCTTAAGAACCTCCACCCATCGTCGTTGCCTAAGATTTAAGTCTCTCTGAGACATCAAATACATCAAACTCTTGTGATCCGTGTACACAATACACTTCTCACCATAAAGATAATGTCTCCAGATCTTCAAAGCAAAAACCACCGCAGCTAACTCAATATCTTGCGTAGGATAATTGCGCCCATGCACCTTCAATTGTCGCGATATATAAGCCACCACCATACCTTATTGCATTAGCACACAACCCAAACCAACGTAGGATGCTTTGTTGTACACCACAAACTCTTTTCTTGATTCAGGTTGAACCAAGATAGGAGCTTTCGTCAAAGCTGCCTTAACCTTCTCAAAAGCTTGTTGTCTCGCTTTCGTCCACTCATACTTAACATCTTTTTGCAACATCTTTGTTAAAGGGGAAGCAATCTTTGAAAATCCATCCACAAATCTCTGGTAATATCCTGCCAACCAAAAGAAACTACGGACTTCATGAAAAGACTTAGGAGGCTTCCAATTCATCACCGCCTCAACCTTCTTAGGATCAACACGAATCCTTTCTACCGAAACCACATGACCAAGGAACACAACTTCCTTTAGCCAAATCTCACACTTGCTCAGCTTAACATAAAGCTGGTTTTCCAAGAGTGCTTACAAAACAACTCTCAAATGACCTTCATGCTCCTCCTCAGTACGAGAGTACACAAGGATATCGTCGATGAACACCACAACAAACTTGTCCAAGTATTCATGAAAGACTCTATTCATCAGGTCCATGAAAGCAGTAGGAGCATTCATCAAGCCAAATTGTATTACAAGAAACTCATAATGCACATACCTCGTTTTAAAGGTTGTCTTCGGCACATCCACATCTTTCACCTTAAGCTGGTAGTACCCTGACCTCAAGTCAATCATGGAAAACACAGCCGCTCCCTGAAACTGATCAACAAGATCATCAATCCTCGACAAAGGATACATGTTCTTGATAGTCAGCTTGTTCAGCTAACAATAATCGATGCACATTCTCATAGTGTCATCCTTCTTTTTCACAAATAGGATCGGTGCACCCCAAGGTGACACACTATGCCGAATGAAGCCTAGGTCAAGAAAACTCACATACAGTTCTTATATTCTGAATGTGCAACTCCTTTAAACTAGGATTCATCACAAAGGCTAGGTAAGCCTCGCAACCCTGCCTCAACATTCGACTTGCTTCCAATGTAGACACCACATTGGCAAGAAACTTCACATTCTCGCCCACAACCACCACTTTATAATCATCCACAAGTTTCAACGAAACCCGTATGCTTTCGAAATCCACTAAAGCTCTATGCTCAACAAGCCAATCCATACCCAGGATTACATCAAATCCATAGAATGGCAGTTCCATAAGATCAACATGAAAAACATGATTTTGCACTTTCAAGGGACATTTCCTATACAACTTCCGCGTTATAACCGTCTCACCAAAGGAACTAGTTACACGCATACCAATATCCAAAGACTCAACAGGTAAACCAAGCATTTGAGCATGTTCAGGCAATATGTACAAGTGTGTAGATCCATAATCAATCAAAGAAAGTAATGACAAGGATTTCAAAGTAAATGTACATGCGATCACATTTGTATCATTCCTTCCCTCACGATGGGCATACACTCGAGCCTGTTTGCCACCCTAAGGTTGAACAGCCACAACATGTGCTACGTTCATGCCATCATCATCCCTACGGTGAAAATTACCACGGCCGCGCCCACGACCTCTCTATGGCTCATTTGCTCTCACTGGATCTTGTCCCTCTCTCAAAGGCTGAGGAAAATCTTTCTTCAATTGTCCATGGTTCCCACAATTTCAGCATGTCCCAAGGTTACCCCAACACTCGCCACCATGCCGTCTACCATAACGGTTACACTCAGGAGTCCTCAGAACAACATTAGGTCCTTGCTAGCCTCTACCAGGGTTACCACCGCCACGCCTAGCATCTTAATGCGACCTCCAATCCTTATGCCTCTTGTTGCAATCTCTACCATAGTCGCCTTCAGCCGCTCGCTTTCTGGAGCTAGTTCCACCCGCTCGACTAGCTAGACCAAGATTCGACTCAATGTCCTTGGCTCTAGTGACCAAGACATCGAAATTCGTATAATCAGCCGCAAGCATATAAGTCTTATCATCCACTACTAGCACATAACAGAATCGTTCGCACCTCTCCTGCTCACTAGGGATTAGCTCAGGCGCATACTGACTGAGGCGAACAAATTGAATTTCATACTCAGCTACTAATATGTTGCCTTGCACGAGAGACATAAACTCTCTTTTCTTCTCATCTAGGTAACGCGTTCCTAGATACTTCCGCTTGAACGCATTCAAGAAGAACGTCCAAGTCACCTCGTCATCTTCCATCCCAAAGATAGTGATCGTCCACAAGCATCACCATGCAGCAGTGATACAACACAACCCAGCTTCTACAGATTATTGCAGTTCATTTGCCCCAAAATCCGCTGGGTGCTCTCCAACCAAGACTCAAATCTTTCTAGAGATAAGCCTCTGAACTCAGTACCTCCTAGACTGCGAAGACATTCCAAAGGCAAGCTCACATTGGCATCATCCTGATGCGCAGCTCCATGAGCTCCAGCTACTGATGCCTAGAAAGCTCCAGCAATAGCCTGAATCAACATGGTCATGTCAGGAGCAGCTTGCCCCTGCGGACCCTCGGGTCCAACGACCCCTACACCAGCACCAGCGTTACCACCTCCAGCACCACCACCACCGGGTGGTCCACCACCAGGAGGAGGAGGTAAATCATCAACATTCTCAGCGTTCTCATTACCAGCGGTTGATCTAGTATTGATTCTCAGCTCTTTATGTGGCCCCATTATATAAAAAACAAGGCACTGACAAAAATGCAATAAACGCAATTAGGCACAATAAGGCAAGTAATCCAAGTACTCAAGCTCATTCTCGAAAACAATTCCACTCATTAGTTTTGATATGGCAATGGGATCCCCTATCAAACTCCAAACATAGCATAGCATCACAAAAACATCGCAATTGAGTCATACACCACTAATCATACATCATCCTTTCACCCAAAAACTACATCATGCATAAACACATACATCAATCACATATCAAACCCCAATTATTCGATAACCTGGATATGATACCACCAATTGTAACCCCCTTATCTCGGCCTGGACGATTGACCCAAACTACGAAGATTACACGGGGAAAAGCAAAGTGAACTCGAAAGTCAACCTCGATTCACAACCCTTTTTTATTTTAATCTAGTCTAGATACTTGTTAACCTTGAGTGAGTACTCACGAAACACGATTGCGAAAGGTACAATGATCGGATAACATATAAGGACTCAATTGCACTTCACACAAAAGTAAGGACCAAAATGTAATTTCTGTAAATTAGAGGGACTTCATTGGTTTTAAGGCTATCATCTTGAAATTAGTCATGTTACATGCTTCTCTGCCAAATTTCAACTTAAGAGGTCATCTCAAGCTCAAGCAATTGCAATCTCAACATTTAGGACTAAAATGTAAAGCTTGCAATCATCAAACAGTTCAAATCTGGGTCCAACGGTAACCCGTTTCAAAACGCTTACTCACCGTACCGAAACGCTGTATCAGAACAGCGTTGACCGTTTCGGTATGAGGGTATGTTCCAAGACTAGTTCTGAAACATGTATCTCTAGTAGCCAAAATGTATTGAAACAACTCCCTTCGTTTCGAAACGCAAAGGCCTTTTCTGGCTCCTGTTTCGAAACACCATGGGGTGTTTTGATACACCCTTCCAAAAAATGCAGCATTTGCTGTTTTTTCACTCAAATACCTACTCAAACATGCCCCAAAGACTCTCTAACCATACCAACAAGTCATCATACACGTAAGGAACATATTTGGGACATTCAAGCACAATCATGGCATCAAACACAAAGTTCATTATTCTAAAGGCATACTTCCTAATCTCAAAACCCAAATAGGCATGCTCTAAAGGAAACGAACACAATAATGCATATCTTGAAAATACTTTCATCAAAAGCTTTTAAACGACATGTTCATTTCTATCTCATGCTTGGAAACCTTTCAAAGCAATTTCTCATTGGAACCACATGTACCCTCATTCTATCTCATGCATTTAAACCAATGCAATACTCATGGAGAAGCCAAATTCATGCTTGTACTCTAAAGCATTTTATAAACAAACCACATATGCATTTCTCATAGCATAACCATTACACCAAAGGTAAATGTGAATAAAAAACCATAATATATTTTATATTGGCATTTCAGATCTCTTTATTACTCGGATATGCAGACATCTCACTAGACACTTCTGGTGGAATCTGTCATCACCATACTCACTCATCTAGTAACATAGTTTCCGGTGGAATCTCACATCACCGTACTCACATGGCGAAATCTCTTATCACCACAAAGCTTGGGTATTTCACCAAGTCCTACCCGATGGAATGCCCATCATCAGTTCTCTCCCTTTGGCTTAACTAAAGAGCACGTAAGAATTTTAGTTTTTAGTGCACTCTCATCCTATTGATCGATCAATTATATTTAGTAAGTATCTCAACATCTATGCCAATATATTATGTCAAATCAACATCTCACCTACTATTTTTTATAGATTAAAACTCAACATTCCCATCTCATTTCAAAATTGTAACATTTGCTATGCTTTAACATAAAAGCTCAAATCTCAATTATGCAACATGTTACTCTATGAAATCATTTCTAGCATCATCTCATGCCATAATTCATGCATAAAAACAGTACGAATTTATCAATCTAAAACCATGAGCATGTAAAAGCATTCAAGGGGCAATCACCACATTCTAGAGAGAATCTAGCCAATACTTACTTCCGGACTTAGGAAGGTGTTTTAAACCTTTCCTAAATCCCCAAACCTTTATTCTTTGTCCCTCAAGGACTTCTAAAACCATACACACTCACTGATTACGTTTCGCTTGCTTGCCGAAACGCTATCTAAGCTTTCGGGTCAACTCCAAACGTGTCCGAAGATGTCTCCAATGTTTTAAACACATAAGAGCAGAGGATTAATGCATCATCATGCATTGAAATCATCAGCCACACACCTAAACTCACTGCTCTACACAAAAACCACATTTCGGCTACCAAACACCACCGAAATCACCTCCAAACTCTTCCAAAATCAAACCCAGCAAAGATCCATCACTTCTAATCATTCTAAACATCAATTAACATCAAAAACTAACACAACCACGTCCTTATACCTCCAGCTATAGCAGAACACCAAAATCACCCCAAAAACCACCATTTTAACAAGCAAAAACTTAGGAAAACAACCTATTTGGGATTGGATTGATAAAACCTCATTTATAACATCACTTAACATCCAAAATACATTAGAAAACCATATCAAAGTAGAGCCCAATCAATCACCATGAAAATCTTCAAGATCTCTTAAAAAATCTTGAGTTTTAAGCCAATTTCTTGTTTCTAACATTAAATCCCCTTAAAATCATTAATAAAGGATTGATAACTTGAGAATTTTAGTAAAGAACTGATCATTAGAGGAGAAGGATGAAGCTTACCTCTAATGGATGATTCCTCATTGATTTGGGCAAATTTTCTTGAAAATTCAATGTAGAAATCAAGTGGATTTGTTGAAGGATTAATTAGGAATCAAAGAGTGATTGAAATCTCATCAAATGAAGTGGAAATCAAAGTAAATTTGCTAAAGAAAAAGTATTTGGTTGATAGGATTTCGAGAGAAAATGAAATGAGAGAAAATTAGTGAAAAGTGGTTATGAAAAGTCAAAGGTAGTTTTTCTATTTTAATCACCTTAATTTTCTTTAAATAAATCATTAATTAAATCACCCAAATTAAGGAAAAATCTGATGAAAAAATTTTGGTAAAATTAGCTCCTTAAAGACTCAAAGCTTCAATCCTTTACAAAATAGTCACTACTAAACTTTGCAAAATTTGTGATTTGGTCACTACACCGAAATGTAGTATTTCCAAAACTTATTTTGTAAAATTGATTTCACCATTATATTTTATATATTAAATGCGAATTTTTAGATATTTATTTATATTTTTAAAGCATCCTGAACTAGGTGTTCCCTAAAACCCACTTTTAGATTCGAACCGTTTTCCATACCGATCCGGTTCAGACTGTAAACATCTAGACCCAAATTTGGGATATTACAGGAATAGAAGTTGACAAAGCAATGGTCGAAGTCATTGAAAAACTACCTCCCCCACTACTTTCAAGGGAGTAAGAAGCTTCATAGGGCATGTTGGGTTCTATCGGAGATTCATCAAAGATTTTTCGAAGATCTCAAGGTCGCTATGCAGTTTGCTACAGCAAAATGAACCATTTGTGTTTGACAAAGATTGCCATAGCGCATTTTAAGAACTGAAGGAGAAACTTATCTCAGAACCAGTTGCATTCCACCTGATTGGAACGAGCTGTTTGAGCTGATGTGTGATGCAAGTGACTACGCTATCGGTGCAACACTTGGACAACGTCGAGGAAAACTCTTTCATATTATTTATTATGCTAGTCGCACTTTGAATGATGCACAAATCAATTACACCAGTACTGAAAAAGAATTGCTTGTTGTAGTATTTGCCTTCGATAAGTTTAGGTCATACTTGATAGGCACTAAGGTCATAGTTCATACCGATCATTCAGCCATTAAGTACTTAGTGACTAAAAAGAATGCTAAACCTAGACTTATTAGGTGGATACTCTTGCTACATAAATTTGACTTAAAAGTTAGAGATAGGAAAGAATGTGAGAACCATGTAGCTTACCATCTATCTAGGCTAGAAAATGCTATCACACAAGGTAGTGAAACTGAAATTAAGAAGGAATTCCCTAATGAGAAACTATTAGCTGGTACAACAATTCCGTGGTATGCTGGTATTGTTAATTATCTTGTTAGTGGTATTTTCCCTCCTGATTTATCTAGTAAGGGACTCAAGAAATGCAGACATGATGCAAGATTCTACTATTGGGATGAACCCTACTTGTTCAAGCAATGTCCTGGTCAAATTATAAGGAGATGTGTTCTAGAGGAAGAATACCATAGAATTCTATACCATTGTCATTCATCACCATGTTGAGGGGTTATGGTTATGCTTGTAAAACAGTGGATTAATGTGGTTAAATGATTATATTGGCAAGTGATGAAATGGTTTTTGGTTACTTTAATCGGATATAGTTAGCCGGCTATAGGATTGGGTGCACCGTGAATAAAGTCACCTTGGATGTCGAGGGGTTGTGATTGTGCCGAAATCTCCATCCAAGTACCCTAACGATTGAGGTTAAGATCGCAACGGTGAATGGTTAGTCCCATGTGTGAGTCTTGTGTATGTGTCTCATACTCTCGTTACTGGAATTATACAACTACCGATGAGTGATGTTAAGGGGTTGTGATTCAGCCATTAATCTCCATCACGGGTGTTGAGGTGTTGTGATTGTGCCACTAATCTCCACCCTGTGTAGTCCGGTAGTTTGTATGAAGCGTGAGGGACAACGCTTGTAAACCGCTTATCCGATTGTGTCATGTGTTGAAATGGTTTATGGATTATCACTTGAAATCCAATATAATGAAAATGAATAAAGTGAAGCATGAGATGCTTGTATATGATGCAAGGTTGTGTGAGATATTTAGGTATGATGTAAGAATGCATGTGATGCTTGTTAAAGCATGAGAAAATGTTTATTTGCTGTTTTGAATTGATGCTTATGAGCATGTGGTTATTACATGTATTGCGGTTTTGAGAGAACATGTTTTATAAATGGCATGAAGTGTAAAGTGTTGGTTTTGCAAAACATGAGGCATGCATTGATGAATGTTTTTTAGCGATCCTCACTAAGCTTTATACTTACGCTCCTTTGTTTCATTAATGCAGAGAATTTAACTTTCAACGGCAGCCCAAAAGCAAGAGGAATCTAAGGCTTTATTAAAGAGATGTATGTGGTTCACCCTTAGTGTAATAAGTGGCAATGGGTGGGATTTATACTTTGGAATGTTTGAGGATGTTTCCCTTTACTTTGAGCATGTTGGATTACCTATACTTGAGTTGTAAATGGCCTTCAGAGTTTGGATTTTGATTTGTATGATGTTATAGCTTGTTAAGGTTTTGTTGAACTAGGGAGCATGTCTTTAGTGCCTTTACTTACATGTTGGTTCCCATGTTTAAGCTATTGCCTTGATATGATGATTGTTGATATGAATCCATGTTGTATGCATGTTGTGGCATGTCTCGGGAATGATTTGAATGTGTAAATACATGAAAAACTAGCAAAATCTGTTGTTGTAGGGCAAGGCGTATCGGAACGCCCTTTCCTGTTTCGGAACAGAAGCCCGAAATGGCCTTAAGGTTTCGAAACGGGTGAAGGTGTATCGAAACACTTTGGCTACTGATGGGGTGTTTTGATACTGGTCTCGGAACGCACCCGAGTATCGAAACAGTCAACCCTGTTTCGAAACGACCGTTTCGGTACATGGCCATCCGTATCGAAACTCTAGGCCGTTGGATTTGAATTTTTGAGTTGTACTGAATTTCTTTTTCCTACATTTTGGTCCTTAAATGTTGGTTGCTAAAATTAGTGAGTTTGAATGATCCGTTTGAATTGATTTTTTGACATGATGGCATGTTATGTGATTAATTGAGGTTTGGTAATTTTAAAATCATGAAAGTCTCTGTAATTTATCAAATATACAGTTTAGTCCATAAAAGTTAAATGTATGCAATTGAACCCCTAATTGAACTCCGATCGATGTGTCGTTTTCGCCTAATCGCTTTGTTGAACACATATGTTAATAATATGCATCTAGAGAAGATAAAAAATGGGCCATAAATCAAGGTTGACATTCGGGTTAACTTTGGTTTTCCCCGTGTAATCTTCGTAGTTCGAGTTTAACGTCTAGACCAGGCTAAGGGGGATACATTGTTGGTATCAGATCGTGGTTTCGAATGAATTGGGAATGTTGGTATGTGAAATTGATAGGTATCGAAGTATGATGTTTAAAAATCATACTATCGGTTGAATTTTTCACTATATGACATGCTTGAATTATTTGCCTTGCAAGTGGAATGAATATGATGGTATGATGATGATCTTATGTGGATATGTGCTGATTTTGGGATGATGAAATGTATGTGAGCATGATGTTTTGTGTATGTTATGCTCTGTGGGGGAAATTGGGTGCCCATTGCCTTATTACACTAATCAAATGTTTTGTAAACTTGGATTCTTGCTTGGAGCTGGCCCAAACGGTTCAATTTGTTTTTGTTGTTGTATTTGGTTAATAGCACAATGGGACGTAGAAGGGAGTTGAGGTCCAATACGATAGTGCCTACAGCTGAGCAGGGTAACCAAGCTGAGCAAGGGGCTGATGTCCCTTCTGGTGGAGATCTACCTCCTCTGCCACCACCTGAAGGTGGGGAGCAGGTGCAACAAGGACAAGCTGGTCATGGTTTGTGTTATTTGGCGCTACTAGTTGAGGCGATCACCGGAGCGTTTCAGGCTGCTGTTGCCGGAGCGCATGTGCAAGCCCCTACAGTTGGGCAGGTGGGCTTACCTTTGGAAAGGTTGAGGAGTTTGGGAGCTGTAGAGTTTCATGGTAAGTCACCTGAGGTGTCAAGAGGCCTAGTTAGCTAGCACGATCCACATTATGGATCGGATGGGTTGTAACGAGGTGCACAAGCTGGGATGCGCGGTTTCTTTGCTACAAGGTGATGCTTACAGTTGGTGGACGACTACCACAGTTGGTATGGAACCCAATGAAGTTGATTGGGAGTTCTTTAGAGGTGCCTTCAGGAGAAAGTATCTAGGTGTGAGATACTTTGAAGAGAAGAAACGAGAGTTTATGCCGCTTGTTCAGGGCAACCTATCTGTGGCTGAGTACAAGGTCAAGTTCGTACGCTTTAGCCAGTATGCTCCTGAGTTGGTACCTAGTGTGAGGCATCGATGTGATCGCTTTCGGTACGGTTTGGTACAGAAAGTTAATACTTACATGTTGGCTGCTGATTATATTAATTTTGACGTACTTGTTTGTTGGGCAAAGGATATCGAGCAGAACTTGGGTTTGTCTTCTAGAGGTGTTGGTTCTAACTCTGGGAAGAGAGCTGCTGAGTATAGTTCTTGTGGTGGATGGAACAAAAGAGGGCGTGATAGGAGACATCAGCCTGAGGGAAGGCGTGGTGTTCCTGGTCGAGAAGGACATGCTCTGGGAGGTCGTGTGAGATCTGAGCAGCATACATGTTGGACATGTGGTTCGAGGGACCATTTGAGGTGAGATTGTCCTCGAGTAGCTAGAGAGGTTCAGGCTCCTGTTGTGGTGACAGGGAACTCTTGTTGGAATTGTGGTTCGGTAGATCATATGAGGAGGGAGTGTCCTTTGTTGGGTACTAGTGCCCAAAGACGTGCTCCTGTGGTAGCTGCACCTTAGAGAGGTCGTGGGTGCTGCCATGGGAACTTTTAGAGGAGAGATAATGTGTAGCGAGGTATTGCTCACGTTGTAGTCGTTCGACCTGAGGGAGGTGGAGAAGTGAGGGTGTATGCTCAGTGCGAGGAGCACAATGATACCGATGTGATCGCATGTACCTTTGCTCTTCAGTCTTTATCTTTGTTGGCTTTGATTGATTTTGGATCCACGCATTCTTATATCTTGAGCGAGCATGCACATTTGCTTGATATACCTGTTGAGTTGCTTGAGGTAGGAATGCAAGTGACTAGTTCTTCTGGTGAGATTGTATTCTCTAGGAAGTTGTATAGAGGATGCCCTTTGACTGTGCAAGGTCATGTTTTCCTTGTGGATCTGATGGAGTTACCTTTCTACGGATTAGATGTAATCCTTGGTATGGATTGGTTGACAGAACATAAGGCAGTGGTTGAGTTTGATGTTAAGCTAGTCACCTTAAAGTTGGCCGATGATTACGAGGTTGTTGTAGTGGGTGAGAATGTGAAATTCTTGTCGAATGTGATTTTGGCTTTGGAAGCAAACCGTATGATGAGGTTAGGTTGCAAGGCTTACCTTTCTTATGTGATGAATCTTGGCTCCAAGGATGTACGTGTGCAGGATATTCGAACTGTTCGCGATTTTCCGGGTGTCTTTTCGGAAGAATTGTCAGGATTGCCACCAAACAGGGAAGTTGAGTTTGGTATAGAGTTGTACGAGAATACAACTCCGGTGTCCATTGCTCCTTATCGCATGGCACCCAAAGAGTTAAAAGAGTTGAAGATGCAGTTGCAGGAGTGGTTGGATCGAGGTTTCATTCGGCCAAGTGTGTTACTTTGGGGTGCACCGGTCATGTTTGTGAAAAAGAAAGATGGGACGATGAGAATGTGTATAGATATCGATAACTAAACAAGTTGGCGATCAAGAACAAGCATCCCTTGCCTAGAATTGATGATCTCTTTGATCAGTTCCGGGGAGCCTTAGTGTTTTCTAAGATAGACTTGAGATCGGGGCACTGTCAGTTGAAGGTCAAGGATGTAGACGTATCTAAAATAGCTTTTCGCACGAGGTATGGACATTATGAATTTTTGGTGATGCCGTTTGGTTTGACCAAAGCGCATGCTGCTTTCATGGATATGATGAATCATGTATTCCATGAATTCTTTGATCAGTTTGTGGTGGTGTTCATCGATGATATCCTGGTGTATTCGCGTACTAAGGAGGATCATGATATGCACTTGAGGATTGTTTTGCAAGCGTTGCTAGAAAATCAGTTGTATGCCAAGCTGAGTAAATGTGAGTTTTGGCTTAAGGAAGTGGTCTTCCATGGACATGTTGTATCGGCTGAGGGTATTCGCGTTGATCCGCACAAGGTAGAGGTTGTGATGAGTTGGAAAGTACCTAAGTCAGTGACGGTGGTAAGGAGTTTCCTTGTATTGGTTGGGTACTACTGTAGGTTTGTCGAGGGTTTCTCGAAGATAGCAACGCCATTGACCAAGTTGTTGCAAAAGAATGTTCGCTTTGAGTGGACGAAGGCGAGGCAAGAAGCTTTGGAGAAGCTAAAGGAAGCTTTGACGCAAGCTCTTGTTTTGATTCAACTTGAGTCTGGTAAGGAGTTTGTGGTTTATACTGATGCGTCCATTGTTGTTTTGGGCTGCGTGTTGATGCAGGAGGGTAAGGTGGTGGCCTATGCATCTAGGATGTTAAAGGTGCATGAGCGCAACTATCCTACTCATGATCTTGACCTTGCAGTTGTGGTGTTTGCCTTGAAAATTTGGAGGCATTACCTTTATGGTGAGAAATGTGTTATGTTTACATACCACAAGAGCTTAAAATACCTTATGTCTCATAAGGAGTTGAACCTTAGGCAGCGACGTTGGGTAGAGTTGCTTAAGGATTATGATCTGACGATCGAGTATCACTCGGGTAAGGTTAACGTTGTCTCTAATGCTTTGAGCCGGAAAGTGGCTGTGGAATTGAGAGTGATGTTTGCTCGTTTGTGCATATCGCGTGATGGTGGTCTTGTGGCGGAGTTGCAAGTGAAACCATCCTTGATACAGTTGATTAAAGATAAGCAGTTGCTTGATGATTCTCTTGTTTCGCATGTTTAGGACATTGCGGAAGATAGACCTTCAGATTTCAGCTTTAGTGATTATGGTGTTCTGTGTTTTGGGAGTCGAATAGTGGTGCCAGATGATGCGGAGTTAAGGCACACTATTCTAACTGAAGCTCATAGTAGTCCTTTTGCTATGCATCTTGGTAGTACAAAGATGTATCGTGTCCTAAAAGACGAGTACTACTGAGTAGGGTTCAAAAATGATATGGCTGAGTTCGTTAGTAAGTGCATGGTGTGTCAACGAGTGAAGGTTGAGCATCAGGTTCCTTCTAGATTGTTGCAGCCTTTGAGAATTCCAGAATGGAAGTGGGAAAGAATCACCATGGCTTTTGTGTCTGGTTTTCCTTTGTCACGGGCAAAGAAGAATTCAGTTTGGGTGATTGTGGATCGGCTTACGAAGTGTGCGCATTTTCTACCTGTGCATACTACGTACACCTTGGATAAGTTGGTTGAACCGTACATAGCTGAGATTGTGCGGTTGCATGGTGTGCCAAAGTCGATTGTTTCAGATAGAGATCCAAGGTTCACAACATGATTTTGGGAATGTTTGCATCAAGCCTTGGGTACACGGTTGAATTTCAGTACTTCTTATCATCCGCAGACGGATGGGCAGTCAGAACGTGTGAGTCAAGGGCTTGAGGACATGTTGAGATGTTGTGTGATAGATTTTCAGGGTTCTTGGGAGAAGCACTTGCCGTTGGTTGAGTTTCCGTATAACAACAATTACCAAGCAAGTATCCAAGTGGCTCCATACGAAGCTTTGTATGGGAGAAGATGTAGAACCCCTCTTTATTGGGCAGAAGCTGGGAAAAAGTTGATTTCAATGCAAGCTATGCTTAAGGGAATCACCGAGAAGGTGAAGCTCATTTGTGAGCGGTTAAAAGCAGCATCAGATAGGCAAAAGTCTTACGCGGACTTGAAGCGTAAGGAAATTGAGTTCGCGATTGGCGAACGTGTGTTCTTGAAAGTGTCGCCTTGGAAGAAGTTGATGAGATTTGGGCTTAAGGGTAAGCTTAGCATAAGGTTTATTGGACCTTACGAGATTGTGGAGCGTATTGGTCTTGTGGCATATCAGTTGAGATTGCTTGCAGAGTTGGAGAAGATACATGATGTGTTTCATGTCTCCATGTTACGGAAGTACAAATCGGATCCTTCGCATGTGATGCATGTTGAGGAGATAGAATTGAATCCAAATCTGTCATATGATGAGGAGCCAGTGAAGGTTCTGGATGTGAGTAGCAAAGTTCTTCGTGGCAAGACGATAGAGCTTGTGAAGGTGTTGCGGCGACACCGAGGAGTTGAGGAGGCCACGTGGGAAAGCAAGGCGGATATGCTGAGGCAGTTTCCGCATCTCTTTCCATTAGGTAAGAATTTCGAGGACGAAATTTCCTAAGTTGGGGAGTTGTAACGCCCTGGTTTTGGGCCTAGATGTTTTAGACATTGGACCGGACCGGTCAAGAACGATTCGAATCGCGTAAGGTGATTTTAGGAAATCAAGTATCGGGATAGGATAAAAATATGGTAAAATTGTTAAAATCCTCTAAAAATATAATTAAGAGGTTGGTCAAGTCAATTTTACAAAAAAGGTTTTGGAAAATGGTCATTTTGAGTAGTGACCAAATTGTAATGTTTCAAAACTGGGAAAATATGATTTTTAAGGTGGAAGCCAACATCTTAGAATCTTTAGGGGGCTTTAAGTCAATTTGACCTTTCTTCAACATGACATGTGATTTAAAAGGGTTTTTAATTAAATGATTTTTAATTGGATTTTTATATTAATTAACTAAAAGGTAGTTAATGGGATTTTCATTTACGTAAGTACCAATTCCCTCTCATTTTCAACCAAACACCATTTTCTCTCATCTTTTTTCCAGAATTCATCCTCTCAAAAACTCTCTCAACATTTCCTAAATCATTTTCAAGAGATCTTCTTTAATTCTTCAAGATTTTTACAAGGAAAACTTGTCATCTATTGAAGGAAGCAAGGATTGGAGGTAAATCTCATTCTCAACCTCTAATCTAAGTTCTTTATTGAAATTCCCAAGTTATTTGGCTTCTAAATACTATTTTTAAGCGAGTTTTCAATATAGTTTTGATTTGAGATCAAAAACTTGTGAAATTGTGGATGAAATATTGATTTTCGGACTTTATAAGTTGGGCTCTATTTTGTGTTGATTTTAATTGATTTCTAAGTTTGTTTATATGTTAAAATGGTGTGTTAATAAGATAGATCCCGAAATCCTTGAGATCCTTGAGTTTCTTGGTAGTTTTAAGTGAAATTTTGGGGTGAAATTGTGGAATCTTGATCCCGAATTTTGGGATGAGTTAGGATGTTTATTAGAGGTGTTTTGATGTTGATAATTGTTAGGAAGTGATGTATGATGGTTGGGCTTGGTTTAGGAAGCAATCGATTGAGTTTTTGGTTGTTTTGGAAGGGTGCTTTGGTGTGGTTTGAGTGGGCAACGACTTTATGAATTTTTGTTGGTGTTAGAATGCATTTTAATGCATTTAGATCTATGTTTTGATGATGTGAAAATAGGTGATCTTGATCCGGAAGCAAACGTGGTGATTTTGGAGGCTCTAGAGGTTTAATTTCCATGTCGACGAACAAGGCTTCGCGTATTGGTGAGTGGAAATGCAATTTCCTGCTATGTAACGGTTTGAGCATGATCTTGGGAGCTTAGTGTAAGTTTGATACACTTAACTATGCTCAAGTGTAAGTGTTTCGATAATCCCCCTCTTGGAAATGTGTTATGTTTGATGAATTGCACTTGGTGTAAGAGTGGATTTGTTTACTATTTTTAGGCATGGCTAAGCATGGTTTAATGCTGGATTTAAATGCCATTATGTTATGGATGCACTAGGTAAGTGATCATTGGTTTTCATGTGTTGAATGCATATGATGTTAAGCATGTTATGCTTGTGGAAATGGCATTGTGGTTATGCTTGAAAAACAGTGGATTATTGTGGTTAAATGATTATATTGGCAAGTGATGAAATTGTTTTTGGTTACTTTAATTGGATATAGTTAGTCGGCTAAAGGATTGGGTGCACCGTGAATAAAGTCGCCTTGGATGTCGAGAGGTTGTGATTGTGCCGAAATCTCCATCCAAGTACCCTTACGATTGAGGTTAAGATTACAATGGTGAATGGTTAGTCCCGTTTGTGAGTCTTGTGTATGTGTCCCATACTCTCGTTAGTGGAATTATACAACTATCGATGAGTGATATTGAGGGGTTGTGATTGTGTAATTAATCTCCATCACGGGTGTTGAAGGGTTGTGATTGTACCATTAATCCCCACCTTGTGTAGTCTGGTAGTTTGTATGAAGAGTGAGGGAAAACACTTGTAATTTGTGTATCCTATTGTGTCTTGTGTTGAAATGGTTTATGAATTATCACATGAAATCCAATATAATGAAAATGAATAAAGTGAAGCATGAGATGCTTGCATATGATGCAAGGTTTCATGAGATATTTGGGTATGATGCATGAATGCATGTGATGCTTGTTAAAGCATGAGAAAAGGTTTATTTGTTGTTTTGAATTGATACATATGAGCATGTGGTTATCACATGCATTGAGGTTTTGAGAGAACATGTTTTATAAATGGCATGAAATGTAAAGTGTTTGTTTTGCAAAACATGAGACATGCACTGATGAATGTTGTTTAGCGGTCCTCGCTAAGCTTTATGCTTACTCTCCTTTGTTTCATCAATGCAGAGAATTGAACTTTTGAAGGCAGCCCAAAAGCAAGAGGAATCCAGGGCTTTATTAAAGAGATGTATGTGGTTCACCCTTAGTGTAATAAGTGGCAATGTGTGGGATTTATACTTTGGAATTGTTGAGGATATTTCCCTTTACTTTTGGCATGTTGGATTGCCTATACTTGAGTTGTAAATGGCCTTTGAAGTTTGGATTTTGATTTGCATGATGTTATAGCTCGTTCAGGTTTTGTTGAACTAGGGAGCATGACTTTAGTGCCTTTACTTACATGTTGGTTGCCATGTTTAAGCTATTGCCTTGATATGGTGATTGTTGATATGAATCCATGTTGTATGCATGTTGTGGCATGTCTCGGGAATGATTTGAATGTGTGAATGCATGAAGAACCAGCAAAATCTGCTGTTGCTGGGCAAGGTGTATCAGAACGCTCTTGCATGTTTCGGAACAGGAGCCCAAAATGGCCTTAAGGTTTCGAAACGGGTGACGGCATATCGAAACACTTTGGTTACTGGAAAGGGGTGTTTCGATACGGGTCTCGGAACACACCCGAGTATCGAAATGGTCAACCCTATTTCGAAACGACCGTTTCGGTATAGAACCATCCATATCGAAACACTAGGCCGTTGGATTTGAATTTTTGAGATGTGTTGAGTTTATTTTTCTTACATTTTGGTCCTTAAATGTTGGATGTTTAAATTACTGAGTTTGAATTATATGTTTGAATTGATTTTTGACATGATGGCATGTTATGCGATTAATTGAGGTTTGATAATTTTGAAATCATGAAAGTCCTTGTAATTTATGAAATTTACAATTTAGTCCCTAAAAGTCAAATGTATGCAATTGAACCCCTAATCGAACTGTGATTGTTTTGCCGTTTTCGCCTACTCGCTTTGCTGAACACATAGATTAATAATATGCATCTAGAGAGGATAAAAAGAAAAAAAGGGTCGTAAATCAAGGTTGACTTTCGGATTGACTTTGGTTTTCCCCTTGTAATCTTCGTAGTTCTATATTAACGTCTAGACCGGGCTAATGGGGTTACACTGGTGATGTCATCTTAGATAAATCGCTGACATGTCACCACGTCAGCATTCATGCCTAGATTCATTCCCACTAATCCAGCCTTGACTCTAGAAAAATAAAAAATGATGATTTGGCCCTTTTAGCACAGTTTTTAGAATTCAATGTCCTACGCAAAAAATAAGAGAAAATGCCCAAATTAGCAACATAAACCGACAAACAAGGAGTACCTAATAACAAAATAATAACAATTTAAATCACTAATAATTGTTGTTGATTTATCTCCTAATGATGTCGATGACTATTTAGGGACAAATCGCCTTAAAGAGGGAGGGACTGATGTGATTCCTAGCAGCAAAGACCCGGAAGAATACCTAAGTGGGCCCATTACACGTGCAAGAGTCAAGAAGTTCCAAGCTGCCATGGAAAGTTTGTTTATGACAAGCTTGGAACGAGAAGGAGAAAGACCAACAACAAGGGAGGAATACTTTATTTTACTTATGCATGAATTTTCATGAGATATTAAAGTTTGCATAAATAATCATTTCATTCAATAAGCATGCTCTTCGTTAAAGCAAGCATTGTATTTATCTTTAGAGTTCATTTAGGGAAGTAGTTCATTCATGCATGTTTTTATTTAAAGTTTGAATAAGGTCTATCTTTGTGACTAGGTGCATGGACGTGTGCATGAAACTTGAACCAAGGAGGAGTCTTTTCAACTTCATCCAAGAGACAAGCCATTGAAGATCTTCTTTATTCACTATTCAAGGCATTCAAAGCTGATTTTTATCATCCAATTCAAGTGGTTGTTCAAATTCTTCAAGGGAACGAGCAATGAAGGCTAATTTAATCCACTTATTAAGACAATCAAGTGATGAAGATCAGAATGGAATAGTAAGAGTCACCTTCTAGTGGACGACAAGGTTGTCTACATTCACTCAATGTCAACATTCATTCCCCTTTCTTTTCATAAGAAAGCAGGACAAGGCAGCCTAAAAGTCTTTCATCCCCTAGACGAAATTAAAACCATATTCAGCTTCAAATTGTCTAGATTCGTTCCCAAATGATCTATGATATTTGGTCAGCTTTGAAGATGAAAAGGCTAAGCATTCAAGTGCATATTATTTCTTAATTGATGATAATGTTTTATCTTTGTATGACTTTTCATATGCTACCTAGAAATACTATAAATGGGCACCTTAGGATCATTTTTACATGTCATATGATTTATATTAAAACTCTTTGGAAGGTTTCTTTCAATCTAGTTCTTTTGAAGAACTCTATCGGCTTCAAGTTAGTATTGTGGTCTTCATCCATTCATTTGTTTATGGTGTTGGTTCCTAGCTCTTCTATAGCTAGCGGCTCACAATCGTCAACATTGGTACTTGTCTAGATGCATAATTAAATCCTATAGTGATTACCCACACAACGAATATATTTCCAATTAAACCAAATATCAAATGTCCATTCATTTGCAACAATCTGATATAAGATCAAATCTCAAATTAATGTTACCAACCTTTAATTAGGTTCATTACATGATTCCAGGTGAAATATAAACATCATACGATCATTCAATCATCCATAATTGCACATAAAATAAACATGAACTAAAATGTAAACACTAAAAACTAACAGATTATGCTATTTTAACTAACTTAATGACCCCGTTTTAAAACAGTCATCCCCTGTTTCGAAGCCATACATTCCAGTAGCATTTGGTCTCGGAACGACCTTTATCCGTTTCGGAACCAAATCCCCAAATAGGACTCCCTGCATATAGACAAAGCAGAGCCGTATCAAAACGACCCCAAGTTTCGTTACGGGTTCAAATTATAACTAAAGGTCTTAGAATGATCTAGTAGTGTTTCAAAACATTAAGACCAAATAAGCAAGTTGTATCGAAACAGCTGCTACTGTTTCGAAACACATATCAGATCTGTACTTAAACATCAACATTTAAGTACCTTAAATCACACCAAATGGCCACCAATCATCATGAAATCATAGATAAATATCAACAACAAATTTATCCAACACACAAGCATCATCAAAGGCATCTATCACCAAGAATTGCAAAACATGTGTGAAACTGATAATTTGATTTTGATATAACTAAAGAATTTAAGGACTAAATTTAAAATGTGAAAACGAATTTTTAAGTCCTCAAACCTCTCTATGTGTTTAAAGGAAAATGCCTAAGTTAAAAACTTATATTGTCAAAATTTTTCTAAGTGTTTTTGAAGCCAAAACAGTGTTTTTCGAGTCACTATTTCGGAACGGCTTAAGGCTTTTCGAAACACTTTTGAAACTGTGAACTCATGTTTTGAAACGGGTATCGAAATGGTTTCAACACTGTGAACCCTTGTTTCGAAACGGGTTTTGAAACGGCTTAAGAACATCGAGACATCGTATCGAAACAACATCCAATGCTTCGAAACGGTATTCAAGTTAGATTTAAAAATATGACCGTTGAAAGTTTTTAACCGATTTTACACAAGTCGTTAAGGTGTATCGAAACGATTTCAAGCCATTTCAATACATGCATTGACTGTAGCTAAAATGTTTTGAAACGAGTTTCAAAACGGCTCTTAGCGTATTGAAACAAGCCTACCATTTTGATACGGGCTCTTTAACGCACCCCAACGGCTCTTTCTATTTTGGTCTGTTTCGAAACAGGGTCGGGCATTTCGAAATGGTTGGTTGCAGACTACATTTATAGAGGGAAGATAACATCCCCCAACGGCTCTTTTGATGAATGCAACAACCACAACAACTAGAATTCAATGAGAATGTATAAAAGAGACCTCTAAAAGCTTCAGCAAAAACTATTGATCCAAAAGCAAACATCCAAACATCAAATTCAAGCATTTGTGCCTAAATCCCTTTATTGTCTTGTAACCCCAATTGTATTTTTCATTCTTATCATTTCAATTGGGTTGAGTGCTTGTAATTGGGCTATATTGTGTATTAAGAGATACTTCTTTTAGCCAATAACTTCTTTGTTTTTATTGTGTGAGGATTTAATCAAATTTTGGGTAGAAAATTTGACCGAAATTGTAACGGTTACCTCCTTTATAAATGATGCTCAATTTAAACAACAACAATGTATTTTTCAAACAGATGATTTCTTTAAATCATAACCACATCATGCTCAACTTCCTCATGCTTTTAAAACAACATTTAAAGCATCATTTATAAACCACATGTGTCATTTCCTCATGCATATCTTAATGCAACCAAACCAAAGCTTCACATGCTTAAATCTCATAAAGCATAATCTTCATGTATAAAAGTCTTTATACAAAAGCATTTCCAAAACCATGATACATGTTCAATTCATATATTGGAATTTCAAGTGAACCGGGTTGAATCTACCCCCATCTAATAATGATCGGATATACAGACATACTTAACAGAATCAACCCTCGTGGAGCCCTTGATAGAATCAACCCCTATCAAGTCACATGGTGAAATCAACCCTCACCATAATCTCACTTCGGTCGGGATTCCACTACCCGCATTGCCCGTTGGTGATAGAATCTACCCCTATCACTCACAACACAATAGAAACTATCCCTATTGTGTAACCGAAGAATTTATCACACGCGCAAATTTTATATATTATAGTGCACTTTACATCCTATTGGTCGACCAACATATCCAATAATAGAAATATCATCACTAAGCCAATATATCCTTAAAATCCATGTTAACTCTCTGCTTTAAATGCATCAATAAAATCATCAAATATCACATCTCAAAACAAGCTCAAATATAGCATAATATCTCATCAAGAATATAACCTCTTGAAACATAATCAAATCATTTCATGGGATATAAATAAAAAACAACCACGCTTTTAAAACATGCATAACAATGAGTAAGAAATATAAATCCAAAACATGAGCATGATAATCCACATGGACTTTAAGCCGAAAAACCGAGAGCTTTGGTAACCATACTTACTTCTGAGATTAGCAAAGTGTTTCATGCTTACACTAACCTCCCAAACCTTGTTTCCAATCTTATGAAAACGTTCAAACCACATCCACTCACCGATACAACTTCGCCTCACTTGCCAAAGCTATACCAAGCTTCCAAAACTCCAAATAAGCCCTTCAAACTATCAAGCAACGACTTTCCCTGCTTCTAACCAAGGAAAATTGAGTATTAATGAACACTCTTGCATCAAAACCTCCAGCAAAACAAACCCCCACTCAACTCCAACATTTGCCAAGAAATTAACAACTGAGTCAACCCGAAAACATCGACAAAACCACTTTAAACCATTCCCAATCATTACCCAGCAAAAATACCATCAATCATCATCCATTTACAACCAAAAAAACTTACCCAACCTCTATGAACCTCCGGCTATCAAGAAATCACAACAACATTCCCTAAAACTCAAGATTTCATCACTAGCAACTAGCAATCTTACTAGTTTCGGGATTACTCAACAAAATCCATCAACTTAACATTATTATCCATTAACAACATGTTAATAATCAATCATTAACTCAGCAATTAACATCAAATTCAAAGATCCACCATAAATCTTCAAGAAACCTCAATTAAACATGATTTCATCAATTAACACTACAGCAAAACAGGTTTTTTGCGGCATTTGTTTGGTTCTATAGCGGCGTTTATAAGCGCCGCTAAAAACCTTCTCGGCGCTAGCAAAAGCGCCATAAGAAGTGCCGCTAGATCTTGCGCCGCAATAGGTTCAAAATGCCGCTAAAAGTACCATGTCTATAGCGGCATTTGTATTTTAAAACGCCGCTAATTCTCTATCTTTAGTTGCGTTTAAATTTCAAAACGCCGCTAAAACTACCCATTCTATAGTAGCGTTTTATTTCAAAATGCCGCTAATACCATATCCCTAGTGGCGTTTGTTTATCAATACATCGCTAATGTTGAGTTCAAGTGGCGCTTTTCACCAAAACGTCGCTAAATGTGATATATAGTGCAATATATAGTGACGTTTTTGCCACAAACGTCGCAAATTTGTTTTTTTAATTTTTTTTTACAAATTACATTTCTCATTTTAAAATGACATAGTTGAACAATTTTAATCGTTGACAATTAAAATTGAATTCTTAAATCTAAAATGTAAAATGACTAAAAATTAAATATACACAAAGTTTAGAAACTTTGAATATAAATTTAAATCATCAGTCACCAGATTCTTTTATTCACAACATCAATCACAAAAGGGAGGGGAATTTGATTCTCAGGTTGAACCTTATTTAGCTAAAGAGGAATCTGATCTCTGAGTCTTTGCAGCCTTCACAAGATGGGACTTTGCTTGTACAGTGACAGCTCGTGAATTTTCAATATGGGTCCCGATGTCATCTTCAACATAGATTAAGTTTCAGTACTTTTCAACATGCCACGGAAGATCAGAATAATCATGGTGAACTCAATATAAAAGATGAAATTCTTTACCGGTCATAGTTCCTTTCTCGTGAACTAGCACAGTTAGATCTTTGAAGATCTCATTCACCTCACCAACTTGCTACTGAATTACTTGAATTCCTTGTTCTCTTTCTTCAATGATGGCCTCATTAAATGCAATATCATTATCCAACAATAAGATAATGCAACACATAAATATCATACACAAATAGCATTAAAAATCAAACTTTACCATTTTTAGATTTTGGTCACTAAACCAAAATGTCTGATTTCCAAAATTGTTTTCATTAAATTACCATTATCAAAATTAATCATATATATATAATAATGATTTTAGAAAATTTTCCCATAATTTTCTCCGACCAAAAACCTTTTAATTAATTATTTCCCGAAAGTAGACTAGACCGCTAAACGGGTTTGAACCGAACTGCCTAACCAACCCGACTAACACCTAGGCCCAAAATCGGGGCGTTACAATATCTTAAATCCAGTTGCCACGACAAATTATGCTATTTTAACTAACTTAATGACCCCGTTTAAAAACAGTCATCCCCTGTTTCGAAACTATACATTCCAGTAGCATTTGGTCTCAGAACGGCCTTTATCCGTTTCAGAACCAAATCCCCAAATACGACTCCCTGCAAACAGACAAAACAGAGCCATATCGAAACGACCCCGAGTTTCGATACGGGGTCAAATTATAACTAAAGGTCTCAGAACGATCTAGTACTGTTTCAAAATGTTAAGACCAAATATGCAAGTTGTATCGAAACAACTGCTACTGTTTCGAAACACATACCAGATCTGTACATAAACATCAACATTTAAGTACCTTAAATCACACCAAATGGCCACAGATCATCATGAAATCATAGATAAATATCAACAACAAATTTATCCAACACACAAGAATCATCAAAGGCATCTATCATCAAGAATTGCAAAACATGTATGAAACCGATAATTTGATTTTGATATAACTAAAGTATTTAAGGACTAAATTGAAAATGTGAAAACGAATTTTTAAGTCCTCAAACCTCTCTAACTGTTTAAAGGAAAATGCCTAAGTTAAAAACTTATATTGTCAAAAATTTTCTAAGTGTTCTTGAAGCCAAAATAGTGTTTTTCGAGTCACCGTTTCGGAACAGCCTAAGGCGATTCGAAACACTTTTGAAACTGTGAACTCATGTTTCGGAACGGGTAATGAAAAGGTTTCAACACTGTGAACCCTTGTTTCGAAATGGGTTTCGAAACGGCTTAAGAACATCGAGACACCGTATCGAAACGACATCCAACGTTTCGAAACGGTATTCAAGTCAGATTTAAAAATATGACCGTTGAAAGTTTTTAACCGATTTTACACAAGTCGTTAAGGCGTATTGAAATGATTTCAAGTCGTTTCGATACAGACCGTGATAGTAGCAAAAATGTTTCGAAACGAGTTTCGAAGCGACTATTAGTGTATCGAAACAAGCCTAATTGTTTCGATATAGGCTCTTTAATGCACCCCCAACGACTTTTACTATTTTGGTCTGTTTCGAAACAGGGTCGGGCATTTTGAAACAGTTGGTTACAGACTACATTTATGGAGGGAAGATAACATCCCCAACGGCTCTATTGATGAATGCAACAACCACAACGTCTAGAATTCAATGAGAAGGTATAAAAGGGACCTCTAAAAGCTTCAGCAAAAACTATTGATCCAAAAGTAAACATCCAAACATCAAATTCAAGCATTTGTGCCTAAATCCTATTATTGTCTTGTAACCCCAATTGTATTTTTCATTCTTATCATTTCAATTGGGTTGAGTGCTTGTAATTAGGCTATATTGTGTATTGAGATATACTTGTTTTAGCCAACAACTTCTTTGTTTCTATTGTGTGTGGATTTGGTCAAATTTTGGGTAGAAAATTTGACCGAAATTGTAATGGTTACCTCTTTAGCCTAGAAAGGGGGAAGATCAATTAGTGGAATTGTTGAAAATCCTTAGTGAAGCTAAGGTAGTGGATGTAGAGCTTGATTGGAACTAGAACCACTCTAAAATTCCTTATCTACATTTTTATTTATCAATTCCACCTCAAAAAACTTTATAAATCCAATTCACCCCCTCTTGGTTTATTTCAATCTTTCGATCCACTCAACAATTGGTATCAGAGCCTACCTCTTTGAAGGATTAACAACCACAAGAGGAGTTCCTAGGAAGATTGTGATCATCCAAAAATCAAGATATGGCATCTACCACAGGATCTAGCATGTACAAGTCTCAATCCACTATAAAACTGCCTTTCTTCAATGGTGACAACTATTCGTTTTGGAAGAATCGGATGCGCCTCTTCATCAAGTCCAATGATTACTTGGTTTGGGATGTCATTGAAGATGGTCCCTACAATCCATTAAAGCAAGATAATTATGGAATGTTGGTTCTTAAGAAAAAGATGGAGATGACTGAAGAAGAGAGGAAGAAGATCCAAATAAATGACAAAGTTCTTCACATGCTCTTTTGTTCTTTAGGTCCCGACATCTACTCCAAAGTCTCCTCCATTGAGAGTGCCAAGAATGTGTGGGATACTCTAGAGACCACCTATGAAGGAACCAATGATGTGAAGGAGACCAAGATTGGAATTCTCAATCTTAGTTATGAGAATTTCAAAATAGAGCCCGAAGAAACGGTGACAAAGATGTTCGATCGCTTTTCAACCATCTTCAACGAGCTTAAAGGCTTTGGAGGGACTATTTCGAAAGAAAAGCTTGTCTGGAAGCTACTCTACTCACTTCCCGAATCTTGGGATGAGAAGAGAACCGCCATCATCGAGACCAAAAACTTGAAGACCTTAAAACTTGATGAGCTAGTGGGTTCTCTCCTTACTAATGAGATTATGAAGCAAGGAAGGGAAGAAGAAAAAAAGAAGGATGAGAAAAGAGTGGAGAAGCTAGAGGTGGAAAAGAAAAAGAAAATGGGAGTGGCTCTCAAAGCTTCATTAGTTGAGGAGAGCACCTCTTGTGAGAAGGATGAGTTAGAAGAATTGGCTCTGATAGCCAAAAGATTCTCACGCTTCATGAGGTCCAACCGAGGAAGGAAAATTCAAAGAAAGATGGACTTCAAAGGTAAAAACAAAAAAAAAGTGAGAGATCAAATCATTTACTTCGAGTACAATAAGTCCGGTCACATTCGTTCAGAGTGCCCTCAACTCAAGACGAAGGGCTTTGTAACGCCCCGGTTTTGGGCTCGGAAGTTTTGGGTGTTGACCGGTTCGGTCAAAGTGCTGATCGAATATATAAGAGTGGATTTAGGAAAGCCTAGTTCGGGTTGCATTAAAAATATGGAAAAATGTTCTAAAATCATCTTTTAATATATATAAGTGAACTGTGAAATCAATTTTGGAAAATGAGGTTCGGAAGGTTGACATTTTGGCTAGTGACCAAAATGTAATTTTTGAAAGTTGCGGGACAGTTTTATAAAGGATTGAAACTTTGAATCTTTAAGGAGCTATTATTCCAAAAAGGATTTCTCCAGATTTTTCTAAGATATTTTAAGTCTAAAATCTGATTTTAAAGATTTAGAAAAGGAGGGAAAATCATTTTAACCAATTTCCAACTAATTTTCCATTTTCTCTCAAATTCTCTTTTCTCTCATTTTCTCTCTACCCAAACAAAATTCTCCAGATTTCTTTCTCTGATTTTGACATCTAAATCTCTCATTTCAACTCTCATTTGATTCCTAATCATCTCATCATCAAAACCTCTCAATTTACAAGTTGATTCATCAAGCTTTTTGGCTCTAAAATGGAGAAATTCAAGTTTGGAGGTAAGAACGTCCTTCTCCTCTAAACTATCAGTTCTTTACTGAAATTCCTAAGTTCTCAATCCTTGATTTATGTTTTATTAATGGCTTTTCAATTGAGATCTTGATTTTTGGCTAAAATGCAAGATTTGGCGATTTTGGTGAAAATTTCGTGTGATCTGTTTAAGCTGGGTTTTGAGATGTTAAAATGATGTTAAATGAATGTTAAATTGATTGGAAGTTGAGGTTTAATCAATGCAATCCCGGATAGGTTGAATTTCCTAAGTTTGGCTTGAGTTTTTGGTTGTTTTTGGAGTGTTTTTGGTGATCTGTTATACCTGGAGGTATAAGGACGTGGTTGTGATCATTTTGCATGTTATTTGATGTATAAAAATGGTTAGAAGTGATGGATCTTGGCTGGGTTAAGTTTTGGAAGTGTTTGGAGATGATTTCGGTTGTGTTTGATAGCCAAATTGTTAGATTTGTGATGAGCAGCGAGTTGTGTTGTTGTTGCTGGTGTTTTAATGCATAAGGATGCATTAATGTTCTGTTTTTGTGTGCTTGAAACAGGGGAGGTTGATCCTTGAGCTTTGGAGGTGTTTTCGGAAGGTTTCGGAAGCTTGGAAAGCTTGTTGGCTAGCTTTGTTTGGTTATCGGTGAGTGAAGTTGGGATTTCAGCTTTTGAAACAAGGTTTGAAGGTTTTTGGGAGCTTAGTTTAAGTCTAAACAACTTTGCTAAGCTCAAGAGTAAGTGAAAGGGTTTTTGCTTTTGAATTGTGTGTGATTTGGTTTTAAAATCAAATGTGGTTGATGATTGATATGCATATGTTTATGCATGGTTTAATTCTGTTTTGTAAGCATGTTTTAGCATGGTTTAATGCTGGTTTTGAAAGTCATTTGAAAAGGATGCTCAAGGTAAGAGATCCTTGGTTTAATACATTGATAATGTGGTTTTGATGCATAGTGATGCATGTGGTTCTTTGGCTTTGTATGATGCTTAAAAACAGTGAATTGATGATGATTAATGATGATAATTGCTACCTTTTGCATATTATTTATGCATGTGAATCATTGAGCTAATGATGTGATGGCTTTGCATTATGTGTATGTATGTGAATCATTGAGCTAATGATGTGATGGCATTGCATTATGTTTATGCATGTGGAACATTGGATATTATGGTGAGATGGTTATATTGGCAAGTGTTGTAAGTGGTTCTTGGTTCGTTGATCGGATATAATTAGCCGGCTATAGGATTGGGTGCACCGTGAAGTAAGTCGCCTTGATGGCGGAGTGGTCAAGTGTGGACCGGGTAAACTCCCCTCAAGTATTCCTAACGAGATGAGGTCAGTGGAGGGTGTGCCCACGGGAGGACCTCGGTTGCTTAAGGTCAATGGAGGTTGTTGCCCACGGGAAGACCTTGGTTGAGTAAAGGTTATAAGGTGGTTAAAAGTCCTTATGTGAGAACCTTGTACTTGTTGAGATCACAATGGCAATGGTTAAGTCCATGTGTGGATCTTGTGTGTGATGTCCCGGATCTCGTTAGATGATGTCTACAACTACCAATCGGTTATGCAAAGGTTGTATGGTGGTTGAAAGTCCATACGGGAAGACCTTGTGCATGTCAAGGGTGTATGGCGGTTGAAAGTCCATACATGGTAACCTTGAGGAAAGGCTAAGGTTGTATGGTGTTTAAAAGTCCATACATGGGAACCTTAGGAGGTTGAGGTCAGTGGAGGTTGTTGCCCACGGGAAGACCTTGGATTGGGTAGTGTGTAGGGAGCGTTGGGACACGCTTGGAATCCGCGTATCCGATCGGGTTGAAAAGTTGGAAAGTGAATATGGTCGATCTCTTGGAAGCCAATATAATGTTCTTGATCATGTTGAGCATGGGATTGCTTGAAACGATGCATAGTTGCATGTGAAGCATGGGATTGCTTGAAATGATGCATGGTTGCATGTGAAGCATGAGATGCTTGAATTGATGCATGTTTGCATGAGAAGCATGAGATGCTTGGTAAGATGCATTGTTGCATGAGATGTGTATGATGCTAGTGAAAGCATGTTACTTGTATGTTGAACAAGTGTTGGTTATCATTTGATAAATGATGCATGTGAGCATGAATTACCTATGATGCATTGGAGTCATGTATGACTTGTTGTTAAAGGCATGTGATGATGATGTTATGGTTTTATGTGGCCTTGTTTAAATGCATGAAATGGTTTGATTGAACTATGGTTTAAATGGTTTCTTGCTTGATGTGGTTTCCAAGTTAAAGAAAGGTATGTTGTGGGAAGGATGTGTTTTCCATGGTTTTGTTTAAGCTTGGCATATGGTGTTTATGCATGATTTGAGATTGATGTTGAAAAGAGTTTTCGAACATGGTTTTGGAAAGCAAATCGGGTTGGTTTTAAAGTGTTTTAAGGACCCGCTGCATTGATGGTGTTTTGGTTTTGAGCATTCCTCACTAAGCATTGTGTGCTTACGCTCCTTTTTGTCCATCAATGCAGAATCTTGAAGTTTGGACAGCAAGGAGCAAGGGATTCAAGGTGGACTCCAATGGAGATGTATGTCTCGGTGAATAGCTATAGTTAATAAGGGCAATGGGGTAGAATCTCTTGGGTTTATGTGTATGTGTTCGTATATGTAGATCATGAAGGTTTAAATGCTGTTGTTAATGTTGTTGAAACATGAATTGGGTTAAATGTGTTTGAATTGGAAGGGTTGTGCTTAAATGGATAGCTTGAGTAGGAAGCATGCTTTTGAATCTGGGGTTTTCCTTATATGTTGAGTATATGTTGAATTGTTGATGCAAGTATGTCTCTTTTATGTTGAATTGCATGTTGGCAAAGTTTGGTGGCTCTTGGAGCATGTTTGAATGATCAATTGTGTGTTTGAATGAGCAAAATGCAACATTCTGGGCTAGGTGTTTCGGAACAGGTAACACCGTTTCGGAACGGGTGCCCTGCATGAACCCAGGCGTCCGAAACGGGTGTCACCGTTCCGAAACGGAAGGCATTCTGCCAGACCCCCGTTGCGGAACGCGTTGCGAAACGGCCCCGTGTTTCGAAACGGGCTTGGCCTGTTTCGGAACGGGTGACCGTTGGGGGCTGACATGGGCGGTTAATTGTTTCAAAATGTTTGCATTTTGGTCCTGAATCTTGTTTGTGCAATTGTATGAGTTCGGGATGTCCGTTTGAGCTGCAATTTGGCAGAGAAGCATGAAACCTGATTAATTTTAAGTTGGTAACTTAAAATCTGGTTAAGTCCTTAAAGTTTTCAGAAATTACAGTTTGGTCCCTAAAGTTGTAATTTGTTCAATTGGGTCCCTGTTTGATCTCTGATGTTTGTGATCTGTGAGCATGGTGTTTGCGTGATCACACATAGGGTTAATGTGCATCTAGACAAGATTTAAAAGAAAAAAAAGAGGGTCGTTAATCAAGGTTGACTTTCGGGTTGACTTTGATTTTCCCCGTGTAATCTTCGTAGTTCGGGTCAACCGTCCAGACCGGGCTACGGGGGTTACATTTGGTGGTATCAGAGCTGAGTTGCGAAGGTTGGGGAAAACGGTAAGTTGTTGTGATATGTGTGCTTGATGTTTACCTTGTTGTATGGTTGAAAGCTGGATGAAGCATGTGTTTCTGAGTATGCTGTTGATGTTTTGAGCATGTTGCTGATGTATGCAAGCATGATTTGTCGTTATAAATCTTGGTTGAGTTCATGTGGATATGTGTTGATGCTATGAGCTGATGTTATGCATGGTGAATGTGTTTTGAGCATGTTATGTTGCCAATGTGCTGGTGCTATTGGATGTTGTTTGGTGTAAGCATGATCAAGGTATGTTGTTGATATGCTTGATGTTGTGATATCCATGTTGTGTTAACTGTTATGTCATGTAAAGGGGAGGATTCGGGATACCCATTGCCTTATTAATATAGCTATTGTGTTATTTTGGAGTTGGAGTTTGAATCCTTGCTTAATGCTGGTCTAACTGTTTGTTTGCTTGTTGCG
The DNA here is from genome assembly GCA_958450335.1 of Hibiscus tridactylites. Classification (NCBI taxonomy): domain Eukaryota; kingdom Viridiplantae; phylum Streptophyta; class Magnoliopsida; order Malvales; family Malvaceae; genus Hibiscus; species Hibiscus tridactylites. Next base: position 17,321,569 of record OY288278.1, on the reverse strand, counting down.
ATTGTATGTTTGTTGTTAGTGGTATGGCAAAGTTGGTGAAAGCATGGAGGTTGAGTGAGATGGTTGTCGCCTTAGGGCAGGTTGTTAAGGCAAAGAATTCACCCTTTTGTAAAGGTGTTTTGTCTCAGTCTTCTGTGACTGAAGTTAAGATGGTAAGGCAAGGGAAGGAAGCTGGTTCCGGGATGGAAAGTTCATTATCTGTTGTTCAGGAGGTGTTGGGAACATCTCAGGCTGCGGTTGAGGTAGAGTCAGTGGATGTGCTGGCTAAATGTGTGGGTTTGCCGAAACAGCATTTGCTTGATTTGGGTGCTGTGGAGTATCATGGTTCTTCCCCGGAGATGTTTGAGGCTTGGTTGGCCAATGTGGTTCTGATTTTGGATCAGGAAGGCTGTGATTATGCCTGTAAGCTGGGGAGTGTTGTTTCTTTGATGCTGGAGGATGCTTGTTCTTGGTGGACATCTGTGGCTGTGGCGTCACATATCCTTGATATTGATTGGGATTTCTTCGTGTCTGCTTTCTATGAAAGGTATCTTGGGAGGGAATTTCCAAGGGTTGAACAAGGTGTGGGTGGTGCTGCTGGTGAGCAAGTGTTGCCTGAGCAAGGAGTGGAAGTTCAGTCATCTGTGTGTGACCGTTGTAAAAGGCAACATGTTGTAAATTGTTGGGACACAAGTGTTTGCTGGAGATGTGGTTCTAAGTTGCATGTTAAGCGTGATTGTCCTCTTGGAGTGAAGTCAGCTTTGATGATGGCTAAAGGATCTTTGAAAGGTCGTGGGCACGGCCGAAGCGAGGTTCAGAAGTGGCAGAAAAAGCAGAAGGTTGTGAAGGGTTTGGGAAATGAAGTTTGCTGGAAGTGTGGGTCTGCTGGACACATGAAGCGTGATTGCTTGATGTTGGCTCGGAATAGCCAAGGTTCCTTATCGCAAGGAGTTGGTGGTGACCCTGGTGTGTTAACTGGTGTTGCAGTGGTGCGACAGAAGGATGTTGGTTCCGCAAGGAAGAGAGCTCGTTCGATGAAGCTTCAGGGTGGTGTTATGTTTTCAGGTAACCTTGTTAAGTGATCTTTGCTTTAGTTGCTTAGTTTGGTTTCTGTTGGTTTTTCCTTGCGTGGTAAGTCTAGTCTTGTTGCTAGAATGTTTGGGGTAGTGGTAGTTGTTGTTTGGGAATATCTTGGGTGTGAAGAAGGCTTGGGTAAGTATCTTGTGGTTAGCAGTTGTTGGTATGATGGAGTTAGATAAGTTAAAGGTGAGTAAGGAGGGTGTTCTTAGACGGATTTTGAGGATGTTATTGGAGGGTGTGAACTGGCATTCATGCACAGTTTAAATCATTGTATATGTTATATTATATATGTTGGTCCATGCATACATGTGGCATGACATTAGAGGTTTTGCATACATGTACATCAGACATTGATAGGGCATGTAGGTGATCATGCATACGATGTTCACACTCGCTAATAACTAATCGAATCTGTTAGTGTTGTGGTTGGATTAAGTGGAATGATGGGTTTGTAGAGGTTGTTTGGTGCTGAGTGAGAGTGGAATGGCCTGTTGGTAGAAGGATAGTGTTTGATGCTCTGAGAATTTAGTAGCGTGGTGGTGAAGGGTATTGTTGAGGTTAGTATCGGTTGAGTGGTTTGTTTAGCTAAAAGGAAGTGGTAGTTCCTTGGTGCTAAGTGTTGTTGCAGTTTGTGGTTGGGTTTCCAAGTGCTGAGGTTGTTTAGTTTTTAAGTTGTTGTGAAAGGGTTGTGTTGGTTCTTAGCAATCTTTGAAGAGTTCTGAAGCTGTTATGTGTGTTTTGGTTAAGTAGTGTTCTGGTAGTGCAAGTGTTCTGGTTGAAGTTTGTAATGAGGGGTTGTGCTAGATTGAAGGGTTTTGTTGGTTGTTTGGGTTCTTGTGAGCAGTGGTTGGCTAGTTGTGGTTAAGAAAGTTCTGTTTGAAGTCTGTTGATGGTATGTGGAACGGCTGAAGGTTTCAAGTTGGGGTTGTGATGTAATTTTTGGTATCTGGGTGAGTAGTCCTGGTGAGCTGATATGGTAATGTTTTTGACGGATGTGAAGGATTGTCAGCTTCGTTGAAGAGCTTATGTAAACAGTTGATGTTTAAGGATTTCTGCTTGTTGGGAAAATCTTTGGGAAAGGTTTGGGAGTCGCAAGAGTTTTAGAGGCTGAGAGGTTGCCTAGTGGCTGAGTTGGTTTGGTTGTTGTCTTTGTGTAGACAAGTCTTGGAAGTTGTGTGCTACAGTGTTGTCTGCTAAAAGAGCTGAAGTTCGTCAGGTTGATGTTGGGGTTGTGTACAGTTCGGTTATGTGAAAGGTTGAGTCGTGGTTACCTTTGAGAGTTTGAATTTGTGAACAGTGTGTGGTGGAGGTTTTGTATGGGAAGTGATCAGTGTTGTTGGTTGAGGCTTTTGTGTTGCCTTGTGTGTTGCTTGAGAAGGTTTTGTTTCTCTTTTCGCCGGTTGAAATTTTGAGGACGAAATTTCCTAAGGGGGGGGAGAGTAGTAACGCCCCGGTTTTGGGCTCGGAAGTTTTGGGTGTTGACCGGTTCGGTCAAAGTGCTGATCGAATATATAAGAGTGGATTTAGGAAAGCCTAGTTCGGGTTGCATTAAAAATATGGAAAAATGTTCTAAAATCATCTTTTAATATATATAAGTGAACTGTGAAATCAATTTTGGAAAATGAGGTTCGGAAGGTTGACATTTTGGCTAGTGACCAAAATGTAATTTTTGAAAGTTGCGGGACAGTTTTATAAAGGATTGAAACTTTGAATCTTTAAGGAGCTATTATTCCAAAAAGGATTTCTCCAGATTTTTCTAAGATATTTTAAGTCTAAAATCTGATTTTAAAGATTTAGAAAAGGAGGGAAAATCATTTTAACCAATTTCCAACTAATTTTCCATTTTCTCTCAAATTCTCTTTTCTCTCATTTTCTCTCTACCCAAACAAAATTCTCCAGATTTCTTTCTCTGATTTTGACATCTAAATCTCTCATTTCAACTCTCATTTGATTCCTAATCATCTCATCATCAAAACCTCTCAATTTACAAGTTGATTCATCAAGCTTTTTGGCTCTAAAATGGAGAAATTCAAGTTTGGAGGTAAGAACGTCCTTCTCCTCTAAACTATCAGTTCTTTACTGAAATTCCTAAGTTCTCAATCCTTGATTTATGTTTTATTAATGGCTTTTCAATTGAGATCTTGATTTTTGGCTAAAATGCAAGATTTGGCGATTTTGGTGAAAATTTCGTGTGATCTGTTTAAGCAGGGTTTTGAGATGTTAAAATGATGTTAAATGAATGTTAAATTGATTGGAAGTTGAGGTTTAATCAATGCAATCCCGGATAGGTTGAATTTCCTAAGTTTGGCTTGAGTTTTTGGTTGTTTTTGGAGTGTTTTTGGTGATCTGTTATACCTGGAGGTATAAGGACGTGGTTGTGATCATTTTGCATGTTATTTGATGTATAAAAATGGTTAGAAGTGATGGATCTTGGCTGGGTTAAGTTTTGGAAGTGTTTGGAGATGATTTCGGTTGTGTTTGATAGCCAAATTGTTAGATTTGTGATGAGCAGCGAGTTGTGTTGTTGTTGCTGGTGTTTTAATGCATAAGGATGCATTAATGTTCTGTTTTTGTGTGCTTGAAACAGGGGAGGTTGATCCTTGAGCTTTGGAGGTGTTTTCGGAAGGTTTCGGAAGCTTGGAAAGCTTGTTGGCTAGCTTTGTTTGGTTATCGGTGAGTGAAGTTGGGATTTCAGCTTTTGAAACAAGGTTTGAAGGTTTTTGGGAGCTTAGTTTAAGTCTAAACAACTTTGCTAAGCTCAAGAGTAAGTGAAGGGGTTTTTGCTTTTGAATTGTGTGTGATTTGGTTTTAAAATCAAATGTGGTTGATGATTGATATGCATATGTTTATGCATGGTTTAATTCTGTTTTGTAAGCATGTTTTAGCATGGTTTAATGCTGGTTTTGAAAGTCATTTGAAAAGGATGCTCAAGGTAAGAGATCCTTGGTTTAATACATTGATAATGTGGTTTTGATGCATAGTGATGCATGTGGTTCTTTGGCTTTGTATGATGCTTAAAAACAGTGAATTGATGATGATTAATGATGATAATTGTTACCTTTTGCATATTGTTTATGCATGTGAATCATTGAGCTAATGATGTGATGGCTTTGCATTATGTGTATGTATGTGAATCATTGAGCTAATGATGTGATGGCATTGCATTATGTTTATGCATGTGGAACATTGGATATTATGGTGAGATGGTTATATTGGCAAGTGTTGTAAGTGGTTCTTGGTTCGTTGATCGGATATAATTAGCCGGCTATAGGATTGGGTGCACCGTGAAGTAAGTCGCCTTGATGGCGGAGTGGTCAAGTGTGGACCGGGTAAACTCCCCTCAAGTATTCCTAACGAGATGAGGTCAGTGGAGGGTGTGCCCACGGGAGGACCTCGGTTGCTTAAGGTCAGTGGAGGTTGTTGCCCACGGGAAGACCTTGGTTGAGTAAAGGTTATAAGGTGGTTAAAAGTCCTTATGTGAGAACCTTGTACTTGTTGAGATCACAATTGCAATGGTTAAGTCCATGTGTGGATCTTGTGTGTGATGTCCCGGATCTCGTTAGATGATGTCTACAACTACCAATCGGTTATGCAAAGGTTGTATGGTGGTTGAAAGTCCATACGGGAAGACCTTGTGCATGTCAAGGGTGTATGGCGGTTGAAAGTCCATACATGGTAACCTTGAGGAAAGGCTAAGGTTGTATGGTGTTTAAAAGTCCATACATGGGAACCTTAGGAGGTTGAGGTCAGTGGAGGTTGTTGCCCACGGGAAGACCTTGGATTGGGTAGTGTGTAGGGAGCGTTGGGACACGCTTGGAATCCGCGTATCCGATCGGGTTGAAAAGTTGGAAAGTGAATATGGTCGATCTCTTGGAAGCCAATATAATGTTCTTGATCATGTTGAGCATGGGATTGCTTGAAACGATGCATAGTTGCATGTGAAGCATGGGATTGCTTGAAATGATGCATGGTTGCATGTGAAGCATGAGATGCTTGAATTGATGCATGTTTGCATGAGAAGCATGAGATGCTTGGTAAGATGCATTGTTGCATGAGATGTGTATGATGCTAGTGAAAGCATGTTACTTGTATGTTGAACAAGTGTTGGTTATCATTTGATAAATGATGCATGTGAGCATGAATTACCTATGATGCATTGGAGTCATGTATGACTTGTTGTTAAAGGCATGTGATGATGATGTTATGGTTTTATGTGGCCTTGTTTAAATGCATGAAATGGTTTGATTGAACTATGGTTTAAATGGTTTCTTGCTTGATGTGGTTTCCAAGTTAAAGAAAGGTATGTTGTGGGAAGGATGTGTTTTCCATGGTTTTGTTTAAGCTTGGCATATGGTGTTTATGCATGATTTGAGATTGATGTTGAAAAGAGTTTTCGAACATGGTTTTGGAAAGCAAATCGGGTTGGTTTTAAAGTGTTTTAAGGACCCGCTGCATTGATGGTGTTTTGGTTTTGAGCATTCCTCACTAAGCATTATGTGCTTACGCTCCTTTTTGTCCATCAATGCAGAATCTTGAAGTTTGGACAGCAAGGAGCAAGGGATTCAAGGTGGACTCCAATGGAGATGTATGTCTCGGTGAATAGCTATAGTTAATAAGGGCAATGGGGTAGAATCTCTTGGGTTTATGTGTATGTGTTCGTATATGTAGATCATGAAGGTTTAAATGCTGTTGTTAATGTTGTTGAAACATGAATTGGGTTAAATGTGTTTGAATTGGAAGGGTTGTGCTTAAATGGATAGCTTGAGTAGGAAGCATGCTTTTGAATTTGGGGTTTTCCTTATATGTTGAGTATATGTTGAATTGTTGATGCAAGTATGTCTCTTTTATGTTGAATTGCATGTTGGCAAAGTTTGGTGGCTCTTGGAGCATGTTTGAATGATCAATTGTGTGTTTGAATGAGCAAAATGCAACATTCTGGGCTAGGTGTTTCGGAACAGGTAACACCGTTTCGGAACGGGTGCCCTGCATGAACCCAGGCGTCCGAAACGGGTGTCACCGTTCCGAAACGGAAGGCATTCTGCCAGACCCCCGTTGCGGAACGCGTTGCGAAACGGCCCCGTGTTTCGAAACGGGCTTGGCCTGTTTCCGAACGGGTGACCGTTGGGGGCTGACATGGGCGGTTAAATGTTTCAAAATGTTTGTATTTTGGTCCTGAATCTTGTTTGTGCAATTGTATGAGTTCGGGATGTCCGTTTGAGCTGAAATTTGGCAGAGAAGCATGAAACCTGATTAATTTTAAGTTGGTAACTTAAAATCTGGTTAAGTCCTTAAAGTTTTTAGAAATTACAGTTTGGTCCCTAAAGTTGTAATTTGTTCAATTGGGTCCCTGTTTGATCTCTGATGTTTGTGATCTTTGAGAATGGTGTTTGCGTGATCACACATAGGGTTTATGTGCATCTAGACAAGATTTAAAAGAAAAAAAAGGGTCGTTAATCAAGGTTGACTTTCGGGTTGACTTTGATTTTCCCCGTGTAATCTTCGTAGTTCGGGTCAACCGTCCAGACCGGGCTACGGGGGTTACAGGCTTTGAGAAGAAGAAGAAGCTCAAAGCTAAGCTTGCTACTTGGAGTGATGAGGAGTCATCTGAGGATGACGAACAAGAAGTGGCCAACCTTTGCCTCATGGCACTTGAGGATGATTCCTCCATGGTAACCTCTAACTCATCATCTTTTGATTTTACATATGATGAATTAAATGATGCATATGATGAGTTGCAAGAGGTTTATGATGAGTTAGTTGAGAAATACAAGGAGTCGGTCATTAGGAATAACAAAATTATTTCGGAATTAAATGATAAAAATGACTCACTCTCTCAAGCAAACTTGAAATTTGAGAAAAAGATTTTAGGTTTGAAAGATGAACTTAAGTTTTTCCAAGATGAAAATGTAGACCTAAATAATCTTCTTTCTGAATGCAATTGTGAACACCAAAAGGTGTTAGGTGAGCTTAACAAGCTCAAATTGTCTTTTAAATATGTTGGTGGTGTGAAGCATGAAAAAGGTGAATCTTCTAAAACAAACCAACCTAGGAGAAAGACTAATAACTACAAACAAAGTAGCTTCCCAAGACATAATAGAACAAAAAGGATTAGAAGTGTATAGGTTCCTAAGGAACTTGTAAAATCTAATAATATTGTTGCTATGTCACCTTGGATTCCTAAGCGAACCAAGCTATTGGGAGCTAACACTCGTGGACCCAAAATTATTTAGGTACCAAAAACAAAAGTTTAATATATTTGTTTGTAGGGGGGAGCATTGCTACAAGGCCAAAGCACAAAGTCAAAACTCATGGTACCTTGATAGTGGATGCTCAAGGCATATGACCGGAGACAATAGTAGATTCATGGATTTAAAGCCAAAAAGTGGAGGAGTGGTGGCATTTGGTGACAACTCCAAGGGTCACATTAAAGGTATTGGCTCGATAGGTAATCACTCTACCATTCTTATTGAAAATGTCTTGTATGTTTTGATGGTCTTAAATATAATTTGTTGAGCATAAGCCAATTATATGATAAAGGATTTAATGTTTTATTTGATAAAATGGATGCAAAATTGTTGACATTAAATCTAATAACATTATGCTCATAGGTCATCACATAGGTAACATTTACATGGTGCATCTAGATGACATACATACATCCCATGCATGTTTAGTAGCTCAAACTGAAAATGATGCATGGTTATGGCATAGGAAACTAGGACATGCTAGCATTAGTGTTTTAGAAAAATTAGTTTCCCTTGATCTAGTTAAAGCTTTACCCAAGATTAAATTCTCAAACGATAAAATTTGTGATGCGTGCTCTAAGGGTAAACAACATAAGTCATCCTTTAAATCCATTAATGATGTTTCTACAAGTAGGTGTTTACAACTTATTCATATGGATTTATTTGGGCCAATTAGGACTATGAGCTTGGGTGATAAAACTTATGCATTTGTTCTTGTTGATGATTCTTCTAGATTTACTTGGGTTCTATTTTTAAGTACTAAAGATGAGGCTTTAGAAAAACTCATCACATTTTCAAAACTAACCCAAAATGATCTTGAACTTAGAATTTTACATATTAGAAGTGATCATGGAACTGAATTTCAAAACATAGGGTTTGAAGAGTTTTTAAATGAAAATGGTATTAGACACAATTTTTCGACTCCTCGAACTCTTCAACAAAATAGGGTAGTTGAGAGGAAAAATAGAATTTTACAAGAAATGGCTAGAACCATGCTTTGTGAAAACAATTTACCTAAATATTTTTGGGCGGAAGCCACAAACACCGCTTGCTACATTGTAAACCGAGTAATGATTAGGCCAATTTTAAAGAAAACACCTTATGAGATTTTAAAATCTTAAGGCCTAATATTAGCTATTTTCATCCTTTTGGTTGCAAGTGTTTTGTTTTAAATAATGGAAAAAACAACTTAGGTAAATTTGATTCAAAAAGTGATGAAGCAATTTTCATAGGATATTCTTTAACCTCTAAAGTCTATCGTGTATTTAACAAGAGAACTTTAGTAGTAGAAGAATCTATACATGTTGTATTCGATGATAACCTCTTTCCAAGGAAGGATTCTTAATATGATGATAATGTAGGAATCATAAATGCCTTTGATGGAGGACAAACTTCAAAGGAGAATGAGATTCCAACAAAAGAAGAGGACACACAAGATCCACCTCTTGAAGCCTTGAAGGACTTGGCCCTTGAGGAAAAGGAAGTGAGCTACCCAAGGGAGTACAACTATGTCAAAGATGGTTAAATCTTGGGTGATCCTCCAAGGGGGTAACCACTAGATCTTCTCTTAAACTTATGAATTATGTTGCATTTATCTCATGCATAGAGCCTAAGAATATAAAAGAAGCATTGAAAGATGATTTTTGGATTATGGCTATGCAAGAATAGTTAAATCAATTTGAGAGAAGTAATGTTTGGACATTAGTTGATAGGCCTAGTAATCAATCTACTATAGGAACTAAATCGGTCTTTAGGAACAAACTAGATGAGAGTGGTAACATTCTGAGAAATAAAGCTAGACTAGTAGCATAAGGTTACACTCAAGAAGAGGGAATAGATTTTGATGAAACCTATGCACCCGTAGCTAGAATGGAAGCAATTAGGATGTTGCTTGCATATGCATGTTATCATGATTTCAAGCTTTTTCAAATAGATGTTAAAAGCACATTTTTAAATGGTTTTATAAATGAGGAAGTGTATGTGGAACAACCACCGGGTTTTGAAGACTCAAAATTTCCAAATCATGTTTTCAAACTCACTAAAGCTCTATATGGTTTAAAACAAGCTCCTAAAGCTCGGTATGAAAGACTTTCAAACTTTTTAATTTAATAAGGTTTTGAAAAAGGTAAGGTGGACACTACACTTTTCATAAAAAGGTATAAAAATGACATCTTAGTAGTACAAATTTATGTTGATGATATTATTTTTGGTTCTACTAACGAATGTCATTGCAAAGAGTTTGCTAAGCTAATGCAAGGTGAATTAGAGATGAACATGATGGGGGAGCTCTCATTCTTTTTGGGACTCCAAATCAAGCAAAGAAAGGATGACACTTTCATCAATCAAGCAAAATACATCAAGGATATGCTCAAGAAGTTTGGCTTGGAGAATGCAAAGCCTCAAACCACACCTATGAGCTCATCTACAAAGCTTGACAAGGATGAAGGAGGTAAGTGTGTTGACTCTAAGCTTTATCATTCTATGATTGGATCATTTCTTTACCTTACAGCAAGTAGACCAGATATCTTGTTTAGTGTTTGCTTGTGTGCTAGGTTTCAAGCTAGTCCTAGAGAGTCTCACCTTATAGCCGTTAAGAGAATCTTTAGGTACCTTAGAGATATCCCTTGTCTAGGTCTTTGGTACCCTAGAGACTCAACCTTCAACCTTCATGCTTATTCGGATGCGGATTATGGGGGGTGTAAAATCGATAGGAAAAGTACTTCGGGAACTTGTCAATTCTTAGGTAGTATGCTCATATCTTGGTTCTCTAAGAAACAAAATAGTGTAGCCTTATCTACCACCGAAGTCGAGTACATATCCTTAGGGAGTTGTTGTGCTCAAGTCCTTTGGATGAAGCAACAACTCTTAGATTATGGTATTAAAGTTGAAACCATATCCCTTAAGTGTGATAACACTAGTGTCATATGTTTAACCAAAAATCCCATCCAACACTCTAGAACCAAACATATAGAAATAAGGCATCATTTCATTAGAGATCATGTCCTTAAAGAAGATGTTGTTATAGAGTATGTTGACACCTTAAATCAATTAGCGGACATCTGTACAAAACCTTTAGATAAAGAGCGTTTTTGGTCCCTTAGGAGAGAGTTAGGTCTAACTAGGATATCTTGACCTTTTAGGACCTCTTTTGTGCTTAAAATTGCTTGATCTTGTGAAATGCCATGTTTATGTGTTTTTACTCCTAATTTCATCCATGCTTATAGTTAGGGGGAGTATGTTTATGTTTGCACATGTTATTCCTGCTCATTCATGCCATTCATGCAAGTTAGGCCTTCAAAATTTTCATTTTTCTGCACTTTTAGATCCTCATATGCACTTCCAGGCCCAGGTGTATCGAAACGGGTCAAATTGTTTCGATACGGGTGCCTTAAAATTCCATCTGAGAGAAGGGTGTTTTGAAACGCCTTCAAAGGGTTTCGAAACGTTTTTGCTACTGCCAAGGGGTGTATCGAAATGTGTTTCGATACGAGTCAACGTGGGATTCGATACGGTCAAAGCCGTATCGAAACGGTTAGCTGGACTTGAAAAGTCAGTCAACTCTCGGTGCCCGCGTTTTGGAACGGTCAAAACCTGTTCCGAAACGGGTTAGCAGACAGCTTTAAAGAGGGCTATTAATGATAAATTTTAAAACAACCTCAAACCCTAAAAACCCTAAATCGGGTTTTCCCTATAAAAACCCTCTAAACCTCATTGTTTTTTCACCAAATCTTGAGGGCTTTTACTCTTAAACACAAGTCTAAGCAAGCATCAACAGTTTTGTGCAAGGATTTCCATCTATTCATCCAAAATCCCAATTTAAAGTATATTTTTATCTTTTTCTTTTTCCTTAGATTTATATTCGAATCATAGGTTAGAAAATTTTAATTTTGTATAGTTTATGTATTTTGATACTTTGGTTTTTCAAATCTTGTAAAAAAATTCAAAATCTTCAATTTTTTGATTCGAATATATTGTTTTTAATTCATCTTTTTTTTCCTTTTTTAATTGTTTTTCTCTTAAAAAAATTTGTTTTGTTTGGTTTTGTATCTTTGTTCTTAAAATTTGTTTTTTTAACCTAAGAATGATTTGGCATTGGATTGAATTAAGAAATTTCATGCATACACTTCAAATTTGTTTTAAATTGTTTGCTTTTTTTAGGATTTTAAACGGAGAATGTTAACAAGAAACGTAAGGCTCCTCAATCGAGTGAAGCTTCAAATCAAGCCGCTCTTCGTTCCAACCTTACTCAATTTTTTCTCAAGAGTCTCAATACTCCCGTGATGAGGGAACATTTCCAATATTTCAAGGAGTTTGGCGTTCATCGTGAGCGTGTTGTTGACATGTCGTTTCTTGACTTCGAGCGCTTTCTCTTCCGTTATTTCCATCGTTTACAAGAATGGAGCTTCTTTGGTTTCTTGAGTATCCCGAATATTTGCTACAAGCACATGGTTCTTCTCTTCTACTCAAATGCCCAACTCTTCAACAATGAAGACAACTCCGAAGTTGTTCGCACTGAGTCTCTTATCTTGGGAAAGAAGATTATCATTGACATACCTTTCTTAGAGACTACCTTTGGTCTTAAGAACGAAGGAATCGAGAGTGAGACTCGTTTTGGTTCTCACACCGGGTCAGTGCTTGCCTTGGATGCTCACGATAGGTTCCCCCACTTGATGGTCTCGTGGTTTATTCGCCCCTCCGGAGGTAAATTTTCTCACGTTCGTCAAGTAGATTATTTTTAGCTTGAATGTTTTCGTCGTGGAGAGATCCCTAATCTTGTCAAGATCATGTTTTCTGAGATGGTGAATAATGTCAAGCTCCGTGAAACCGATGCACTTAAGTCTTTCACTTATGGGACTGTTTTAAGTTATACATTTGGAGAGCTTAATCTTGATTGCACCTAAGACTCACCGGAACCCCGCAAGCAAAAACTTGGTGAATCTTCTCTCTGCAAGTCCGGATTTCGTTACATCAACAATGACCAATGGGAACGTGTTGATAGGGAAGCATCTCCACCTCAAGTTGAACCTCAACCACAAGCTTCTATTGCTAACAATGAAGCTCTCATGACTTTTCATACCGAGCGGTTTAACACAATGGACACTAACATGTCTAGGGGTTTTGGTGCTATCAATACTCGCTTGCAATCGGTGAAGGATCGTCTCCTTGCAAATGAGAATCGACTCACATCACTTGAGAACCAACATTCATCTATGAACATGTCCTTCTTCACCTTTTATGGCTAATGGATGAATTTTTGTTGCTCTCAAGCTAAGAACGATGATGATTCCATGGATGATGATGGTGACGATGACGAGGCTTAGGATTCTCATGTCATTTCATATTAGCTATTCATATTAGGATTAAGATTGCATCTTTATTTCCTTTATATTTTATGAACCTATGCTTTGCTTATTTTGTTTGGGATTAAGCTTTGAACTTATTGTTTAAGATTTATGTTTTGGATATTTGAATTCTATGAATTTATATTATGTTGCTTATTGCATATTGATTATTGATATTAACCTTATCTCTTCTCTTTGAGCCTTGTTTATTATTTTTGATCTAACAAAAAGGGGGAGAAGTAATCTAAGAGCCAAAATTCGTTTTAAGTTTTTTTAAGTTTTTTTAAGTTTTAAAACTTTGATTTAAATCTTTTTAAAACTGTAAAAACCCATCTTAAATTGAGGGGGAGTTAGAATGTATTCAAAAAATTTCAAAACTCTTATAAATTCTAACTTTGGTTTTGTTATATCAAAAAGGGGGAGATTGTGAAACCGATAATTTGATTTTGATATAACTAAAGAATTTAAGGACTAAATTGAAAATGTGAAAATGAATTTTTAATTCCTCAAACCTCTCTATGTGTTTAAAAGAAAATTCCTAAGTTAAAAACTTATATTGTCAAAAAATTTTAAGTGTTCTTGAAGCCAAAAAACAGTGTTTTTCGAGTCACCATTTCAGAACGGCTTAAGGCGTTTCGAAACACTTTTGAAACTGTGAACTCGTGTTTCGGAACGGGTATCGAAATGGTTTCAACACTGTGAACCCTTGTTTCAAAACGGGTTTCAAAACGGCTTAAGAACATCGAGACACCGTATTGAAATGACATCAAACATTTCGAAACGGTATTCAAGTCAGATTTAAAAATATGACCGTGGAAAGTTTTTAACCGATTTTACACAAGTCGTTAAGGCGTATCGAAACGATTTCAAGTCGTTTCAATATAGGCATTGACTGTAGCTAAAATGTTTCGAAATGAGTTTTGAAACGGCTCTTAGCGTATCGAAACAAGCCTAACCGTTTCGATACGGGCTCTTTAATGCACCCCAACGGCTCTTTCTATTTTGGTCTGTTTCAAAACAGGGTTGGGCGTTTCGAAATGGTTGGTTGCAGACTGCATTTATGGAGGGAAGATAACATCCCCAACGACTCTATTGATGAATGCAACAACCACAAAGGCTAGAATTCAATGAGAATGTATAAAAGGGACCTCTAAAAGCTTCAGCAAAAATTATTGATCCAAAAGCGAACGTCCAAACATCAAATTCAAGCATTTGTGCCTAAATTCCATTATTTTCTTGTAACCCCAATTGTATTTTTCATTCTTATCATTTCAATTGGGTTGAGTGCTTGTAATTGGGCTATATTGTGTATTGAGAGATACTTGTTTTAGCCAACAACTTCTTTGTTTCTATTGTGTGAGGATTTGGTCAAATTTTGGGTAAAAAATTTAGCTGAAATTGTAACGGTTAACTCCTTAGCCTAGAAAAGAGGAAGAGCAATTAGTGGAACTATTGAAAATCCTTAGTGAAGCTAAGGTAGTGGATGTAGAGTCGATTGGAAATTGAACCACTCTAAAATTTCTTGTCTACCACTTTTATTTGTCAATTCCACCTCCAAAAACTTTATAAATCTAATTCACCCCCACTTGGTTTATTTCGATCTTTCGATCCACTCAACAACATGATTACTCTAAAGGCATGCAACCTAGAAGCAATCCACATAGATTATCAAAATCCACAAAGCAAAGAATAACAACATGTAAAGTCCCATTACACGTCTTAAAAGGCAAAACACACTTGCCAAATTAGGGATTTTAAACAATTATCTCCCAAAAACCGAGGTACCCTCCCCAATTGCCGTTTCAACCTTATTAAAAATGTCCAAACATATACTTGTAAATCGAGTGATGTCTTGGGTGAATCCCCTTGCTATGTTACTGCCAATAAGCTCACTAATCTGCATTAATGGAAAGAAGAGTGTAAGCATATTTTATTAGTGAGGGTAAGCTCAATTTAAACAACAACAATGCATTTTTCAAAAAGATGATTTCTTTAAATCATAACCACATCATGCTCAACTTCCTCATGCTTTTAAAACAACATTTAAACCATCATTTATAAACCACATGTATCATTTCCTCATGCATATCTTAATGCAACCAAACCAAAGCTTCACATGCTTAAATCTCATAAAGCATAATCGTCATGTATAAAAGTCTTTATACAAAAGCATTTCCAAAACCATGATACATGTTCAATTCATATATTGGAATTTCAAGTGAACCTGGTTGAATCTACCCTCATCCAATAATGATCGGATATACAGACATACTTAACGGAATCAACCCTCGTGGAGCCCTTGATAGAATCAACCCCTATCAAGTCACATGGTGAAATCAACCTTCACCATAATCTCACTTTGATCGGGATTCCACTACCCGCATTGGCTGTTTGTGATAGAATCTACCCCTATCACTCGCAAAACAATAGAAACTACCCATATTGTGTAACTGAAGAATTTATCACACACGCGAATTTTATATATTACAATGCACTTTACATCCTATTAGTCGACCAACATATCCAATAATAGAAATATCATCACTAAGCCAATATATCATTAAAATCCATGTTAACTCACTGCTTTCATTGCATCAATAAAATCATCACATATCCCATCTCAAAATATACTCAAATATAGCATAATATCTCATCAAGAATATAACCTCTTGAAACATAATCAAATCATATCATGGGATATAAATCAACAAAACCACACTTTTAAAACATGCATAACAGTAAGTAACAAATATAAATCCAAAACATGGACTTTAAGCCGAAAAACCGAGAGCTTTGGTAACCATACTTACTTCTGATATTAGCTAAGTGTTTCATGCTTACACTAACCTCCCAAACCTTGTTTCCAATCTTATGAAAACGTTCAAACCACATCCACTCACCGATACAACTTCGCCTCACTTGCCAAAGCTATTCCAAGCTTCCAAAACTCCAAATAAGCCCTTCAAACGATCAAGCAATGACTGTCTCTGCTTCTAACCAAGGAAAATGGAGTATTAATGAACACTCTTGCATCAAAACCTCCAGCAACACAAACCCCCACTCAACTCCAACATTTTCCAAGCAATTAACAACTGATTCAACTCGAAAACATCGACAAAAACCACTCTAAACCGTTCCCAATCATTAGCCAGCAAAAAACCATCAATCATCATCCATTTACAACCTAAAAAACTTACCCAACCTCTATGAACCTCCAGCTATCAAGAAATCACAACAACATCCCCTAAAACTCAAAATTTCATCACTAACAAGTAGCAATCTTACAAGTTTCGGGATTACTCAACAAAATTCATCAACTTAACATTATTATCCATTAACAACATGTTAATAATCAATCATTAAGTCAGCAATTAACATCAAATTCAAAGATGCACCACAAATCTTCAAGAAATCTCAATTAAACATGATTTCATCAATTAACACTACATCAAAACAAGTTTTTCGCGGCGTTTTTTTTTTTGTTCTATAGCGGCATTTATAAGCGCCGCTAAAATCTTCTCGGCGCTAGCAAAAGCACCGCAAGAAGTGCCGCTAGATCCTGCGCCGCAATAGTTAGCGGCGTTTTTGAACAAAAAATGCCGCTAAAAGTACCATGTCTATAGAGGCGTTTGTATTTTAAAATGTCGCTAATACTCTATCTTTAGTGGCGTTTAAATTTCAAAACGCCGCTAAAACTACCCTGTCTATAGTGGCGTTTTTATTTCAAAACGCCGCTAATACCATATCCCTAGTGGCGTTTGTTTATCAATATGTCGCTAATGTTGAGTTCTAGTGGCGCTTTTCACCAAAACGTCGCTAAATTTTATTTATATTGCAATATTTAGTGGCGTTTTTTGCCACAAACGCCGCAAATTTGTTTTTTTATTTTTTATTTACAAATTGCATTTCATATTTCAAAATGATAGTTAAACAATTTTAACATCGTTGACAATTAAAATTGAATTCTTAAATCTAAAATGTAAAATGACTAAAATTTAAATATACACAAAGTTTAGAAACTTGGAATATAAATTTAAATCATCAGTCAGTAGATTCTTTTATTCACAACATCAATCACAAAGGGGAGGGGAATTTGATTGTCAGGTTGAACCTGATTTAGCTAAAGATGAATATGATCTCTGAGTCTTTGCAGCCTTCACAAGATGGGACTTTGCTTGAACAGTGGCAGCTCGTAAATTTTCAATATGGGTACCGATGTCATCTGCAACATAGATTAAGTTTCAGTACTTTTCAACAGGCCGCGGAAGATCAGAATAATCATGGTGAACTCAATACTAAAGATGAAATTCTTTACCAATCATAGTTCCTTGATCGTGAACTAGCACAGTTAGATCTTTGAAGATCTCATTCACCTCACCAATTTGCTGCTGAATTTCTTGAATTCCTTGTTCTCTTTCTTCAATGATGGCCTCATTAAATGCAATATCATTATCCAACAATAAGATAATGCAACACATAAACATCATACACAAATAGCATTCACGGTTAGGTATAGTTTTGCTCTGAAAATTCTAGAAACAAAAATTTGAACACACATTGTATCGATGCATGGGAAAGATTATGATCATTCTAAGTATTTACCACTTAGAATCTACATTTGTGAAATACAAGGTATCACTAGGGATCTTTTTTATTAATGATACTCCAATCTAATATTATAACAAATACAAAAATAGACAAGCGTGCACGTAAACACATGCAGAGAAAATACCAGGAAAATTGGAATAGAGACATTCATATAAATCCAGAATCTATTTAAAAAAAAAAACATGTACAAGCTGCCTAACAGACATGAACATAGTGAGAGGGATAATGAGAGAAAATTCAAATTCCAGAAATGATCACTATATGCAAGGGATAAGAATTTGTAAAGAAAAAGTTACCTCCTTGATTCTACATCTATCTGACCCTACATCATTACTCTCAGTCTAAATATAACTTTAAATCTAGAGTTGTAGAGAAGCATTGAATCTATTGGCAAAATAGCAATGGTTTCCATTCTAGTAGCTGGAGAAGGTCACATCCATGCACGTCACTTCAAGTGGTTGAATATGATTTTCTTTGCAGCTGATATAACAAATGGCTAACAAAACGGATCCGCCTTCGTATAAAACAGTTTGCGAATATAAGAAAGCACGAAAGGTGAAACCAACAATGAAATCCATAAAACTAATAGATGCAGCTCTTATTCCTCGGATTTATGCTCGGAGCGAAGCGGGGAAAAAACAACTCTGGTTCCTCTTCGTTCACTTTCAGACATTATTCTGCATTTAAGAATGGTATTTATTTGATGTATGTAGCAGCGAATGTTGTAAAATAACTCTTTCGGTGATCTATAAAATTTAGATTGGCTCAAAAGATAGATCCATAAGAAGAAGATACGATGAAGAATCGATAAAGAGACAACGATTTGATGAAATGAAACCCTACGTGAAATTAAAGGAACAAAAAATATTCAAGAAACCCTAATTAAAAAGGGGGAATGATTATATTATGCTAGTATTTTATTAATAACGATAGAGTAGCGCTGATCCAATTCTCGGAGACCTTGTGGGAGATCTTTCTCGGCAGATCCTTCCAGAGCCCACTCATTATCTTCTGATGGAACCGTGACAACGCGTACACCACCGTCCTCATCTTCACCGGCTATTTCCCTATTTCAATTTTTAATTTGGGGAATGAGTGGTGTGTGGCGACCGAATGTTGGGAAAAATGGTGGAGTCAAGGGTTTATTTGCTTTAGGTCACAATTTCAAAACCTAATAGATACATTTTGTGGCGTTTTGGCTTTTCAAACGTCGCCATTTATTATTTTTACCGGCGTTTATTATACAAATGCCGCAATTGGTTCCTTTCGGTGGCGTTTTACCTACAAATGCAGCAATATGTAAAAAGTTAGCGGCGTTTGTTCCAAAAATGCCGCAAACACTACAACAAAACAGTTTTTTAGCGGCGTTTTTTTAACCCTATAGCGGCGTTTTTTAGCGCCGCTAAAAACTTTCCCGGCGCTTAAGAAAGCGCCGTAAAAAACGCCACTTAAAGCAGCGCCGCAATAGTTCGCGGCGTTTTCGGGTAAAAAACGCCGCAAAAAACCAAGATCTATAGTGGCGTTTGTAAACACAAACGCCGCGAATAAGTGTTCTTTGGTGGCGTTTGTTTTTGCAAACGCCGCAAAAAGTCAAGCTCTATAGCGGCGTTTGTGTTTACAAACGCCGCGAGAACATGTTCTATAGTGCCGTTTCTAAATACAAACGCCGCGAATAAGCGTTCTTTGGTGGCGTTTGTTATTGCAAACGCCTCAAAAAGTCAAGCTCTATAGCGGCGTTTGTGTTTACAAACGCCGCGAGAATATGTTCTATAGTGGCGTTTCTAAATACAAACGCCGCGAATAACACCATGTTTCAAAAAAAAAATTCAAATAAAGCATACATATTATATAATAATTTAAAATGCATTACATATCCTTAAACTAAAAGAGAAAATGTGATCCCTTGAATGTGGTCCATAAATTTCTCTTCCAATTTCATTAAGAACCAATAACATTTTATGAATAAAAAGAATAGGCACATTTAAAGTCCATTCTTAAACTAAAGAAATAAAAAAAGTTTCAGCCTTAAACTAAAGAAATAAAAAAGTTTCAGAATGACAACATGCTCGCTTGCCTCTTTTCTTCTTTCAGCTCGTTCACCAATTTTGAAATGGAATGACCCAACAACTGACTTTACATCTGCCTTAGGCGACTTGATAATCTGCTTAAAGCCTATATAAAAGAATAATAAGGTTAAAGAATAACTAATTTTTTAATGGAAGTTTTTCAAAGACAACATAAACTTGTTCCTACTTATTTTGTTAACTCCCAACATTCTAAAAGCTGCTAAAAGCTGAGTATCTTACCTTGATGCCTGCCGGTCATATTCAATTTTGACAAGGCAAGAAGAACGAAATCTACACATAATGAAATTCAAAATTAAAATAAATATAAAGATAATCCATACATCACCAAAATCTTTAAAAGATTTTTTTTACAATGAATCATATAATTTTGTTGTTATCAGGCTACGATATCTTTACATGCTACAAATGAATGGTATTTGTCCTTTGTACAAATTTTAATTAAACCTCCTTCCCGCCAACCACCAATAAGCATTTACTAATTTAAATGGTAAAAGAATATGCAATACATTTTCTTAATATTAATCTAGGAAATCTTGTAATGAACTTAAAGCAATTAACCTTAGAGAAAACTTTTTGAGCATGGCTTCGAATTTGAACTGCGGATTTGGTGCCTACATGTTCTGCATGAAAACAAGAGTAACTTAAACAGTTCAAACCATCATGTGGCAGAAAGAAGTAAATTAATTCACCCCATTGGGCACTTACTTTCTATTTGGCGCCAGCCACGACCGTACAACCTTAAAGCTTCAAGAAACTTCTGATGCTCTTCCTCAGTCCATTTCTCTCTCTGTTTACTTATAGTGTAGGGTTTTCTAGCCTATTTTAATGGGAAAGAAATAAATTTGAGCATAGCCATGGAAAGACTAAGAATAACATGTTAGGACTGGTCTTCAAAGGAACGATGATTAACAGGCAACGTGAAGAAAGGAACCTTGGGTGTATGATCATGATTAAATGTGTATAACTCCTGCAACTGGTTCCGTGTCTCAGATTGGGAACTGCCATTGAAACAGCATATACCAGATTTATGAGTATCGGGCGATGTTGTGTCTTCAATTTGGTCCTACATCAGAATTTCCAATAGCTATTAAACAACAAGAAAGCAGTATTCACAATATGAATCTCAATAGCTCATTGAATGATCATGGAATAGAGAGCTCATAATTGACTGCTATATAATTCTGGGAGTCACTGATGCTTTTAATTGACTGTTAAGATACATATATATGCTTTTAATTACTGTTAAGATACATATATATGCTTTAAAAAAAACTCAGCACCACAGTCTAGTAGATAGCACTTTTTGTTTTCCAAAAGGCCTTTTGATAGTTTGGTTTCAACAGGCTTCAGCTCACCATCAGTTATGCTACAGGAATTTCAATTTAGCAATTTAAAATAAGCTTAACATGTTGGTTTATTCTCTCCAGCAAAATTGCCTATACATAGAAAGGGTATATATATACACACTCAAAATATCTTTTTTTCTCTCATTCCCTTTTGAACAACAAAATGCAAATGTAGGGTATGAACTAAATAACTCTCAACTTAACTTTAATGCTGCCTCATGACTTCAGTACCAGTCATAACATTCTCGATAACAAATTAAACAACATGATTTTAAATTTCTTGCAGAATAAAGATAACAGGTAGGAATTCCAAAAGAATATGTGAGAAACATATGATATTTAACAGAGTAGATAAAGTTAAAAAAATGAGTTTTAGAGTTTGAAATATAGATAACAGTTGAATTGGTTGCTTCTAAACTTACAAGGTTTCATACATCCACTGGTTGAGATTTATGGGTAGATATTAGCCCTCGGTTCCGACTTTGAAAAGAAATGAAAGATCTGCTAGCATTCGGTTCTAAATCAACCATAAACTTTGTAAACATAAAACTAGGTAGACATAATTTCTAAGTGATAGATTATAAATTCCTAGAGAAGATTTCAACATACAATGGGGGAAAATCTTTTTGAAGCAATTCCATCTAACAATGAAAATAATAAGAAAAATGCATAACAGAAAAGCAAAATTAAAAAGATAGATAGATAGATAAATGAGAATATGAAATCTCAAGAGCAATGCTTTCCTAGGGCTCTGAATGTGAACAAAATACGCATATTAGTTTCATCTTTTTTAAAAGAAAAATAATGAAATTCAATCAACATTGATATCAAAAAAGGTTCTAATTAGCTATTCAATTGATTCAGTGACCAAAAATCAAAATTTTCCGAGACAACAACAAACAAAATCAGAAAAGAAAAAAAAAACATGTGAAAGACCCAAATTCCTCACAAACAGATCTGCACATTGAAAACAGGGAATCAAATATACAAAATAAATAAAAAGAGAGAGGGAATATAACCTCTTCCATATGAGAATTTGCTGCTATTTTCAACTGTTCCATTCAATTGGAGACGATAAAATTACGAAAAAGGGTAAATAAAATATTTGTTGTCGTTTTTTCGACGGTGACGCTTGCTTGCTGGTGCGATCGAGCTGCCTGAGGGATGGCTGACGGCGAGGAGCACGGCTAGGATCGACAGCGATGAGCAGCACGGCAAGGAGGAGGAGCAACGATTAAGGATTTTTGCACGATAGATTTGGGGATTTTTGCACGATAGCTATGAAAGTGTCTAAGATAGAGGGATTATAATCAAAACGATGTTTTTAACCTATGGCGGCGTTTCTAAAATAAAACGCCGCTAAAATGAGGTTTATTGTGGCGTTTTCTTCGAAACGCTACTAGCAGGACACCTATTGCGGCGTTTTTTAATTCAAACGCCGCCACTATTTGTTAGTCTACTGCGGCGTTTACTTTAAAAACGCCGCGACGTTTGTCGTTTTGTGGCGTTTGTCCTTCAAAACGCCGTAAAAAGTGGAATATTAGCGGCGTTTTTTAATTCAAATGCCGCTAAAACATGACTTTTGCGGCGTTTTTTATAAAAACGCCACTATTTGTTAGTCTACTGCAGCGTTTACTTTAAAAACGCCGCGAAGATTGCCGTTTTGTGGCGTTTGTCCTTCAAAACGCCGTGAAAAGTGGAATATTAGCGGCGTTTGTTTTAAAAACGCCACGAAAAGCGCCGCTACAGAACAAATCTGGTGTAGTGAAAAAGTGCCTTTATATACTAAACTTGGTGTAGTGTAATATATAAAAACTCATTAAAAACAATATGTAAAAGACTAAATACTTGAGAATTTCAGTAAAAACATGTCATTAGAGGAGAAGAACGAACCTACCTCTAATGATGAGCTCTTCATCCATTTTTTAAAAGAATCCAAAAGAAAACCAAAGAGAAAACAAGAGATTTAATGAAGGACCGATAGAAAATAGATAAATTCTTGAAATCCAAATCAAATTTAGAGTTTACCTTGAAAATCATGTTGTTTGGATGAAGGGAATTTGAGAGAAAAATGAGAGAAGAAAACTATCGTTAAAAATCAATTTGTGAGAAAAAAAAATGAAAACCGTTTTAACTTCCCTCCATCATTTTTATTATAATTATTTAATTAAAATTGTAAAATAAGAGGAAAATTCTCTATTAGCCCTTGGTATTGCTCCTTAAAGATTCAAAGCATTAGCCTTTTAAGTTTTTGCCAATTAAATCAAACTTTACCATTTTTACATTTTGGTCACTAAACCAAAATGTATGATTTCCAAAATTGTTTTCTTGAAATTACCATTATCAAAATTAATCATATATATAATTATGATTTTAGAAAAATTTCCCATAATTTTATCGGACCAAAAACCTTTTAATTAATTATTTCCCGAAACTAGACTAGACCGCTAAACGGGTTCGAGCCGAGCTGCCTAACCAAACTCGGCTAACACCTAGGCCCAAAACCGGGGCGTTACAATATCTTAAATCCAGTTGCCACGATAAAATTCACAAACCCAGTTGTCACGGCAACCAAATTGCCACAGTAAACTTCAAAACCCAGTTGCCACGGTAACTTACTTGCCTCGACAAACGACATTAAAGTTCTTGCTCAAATCATGATCGGGAAACAACATATATGATTCAGAACTCTCAACCGGGATCATATGAGAAAGCTTTTATCTATTAATTAAGAAAAAATGGATGAATAACAAGGTTGAGGTAAGCTTCTATTTATAGGTGAAGCCCCCTAGATCCGACGGTTACAAATAGATACATTAACAGTCAAGATTATCATATTCTAACTATCTAAAGAAATGAAATAATCTCCTAATCACATTCCTTAATAGTTGAGATCACAAGGGATTTACATGGATAGTTTCCTTGTATGGTGGGAGGAGGATCTCCATGAATCGGGCAATTGAGATGGCTTGGCTCCTTTCCATGCTTAGCTCGGTCAACCAAATCAGCATTCTTCAAGGGTTAGGCTAGTTTGGGGGGATTGGATTTGGACATGCCTAAGAGTTTGGACAAAACCTCTTGGGCGACATGTAGTGTGCTGGACTCAGCCCCCTAGTGTGCATTGATGGTACCAGCATTGGCCCCATGGTGTTGGGTAGCACGTGGGGTGCTTGCTTGGGTCCCTTGGTGTGGGACCATCTTGGTCACGGTTAAACATTTAATATCTACTCTTTTTGACAAATTCTAATCCTAATTCTACCTAGAGGAGAGGGAAATGACAGACTCTATGAGAAGGAATGGGTGCTC
This sequence comes from Hibiscus tridactylites, assembly GCA_958450335.1. NCBI lineage: Eukaryota > Viridiplantae > Streptophyta > Magnoliopsida > Malvales > Malvaceae > Hibiscus > Hibiscus tridactylites. The sequence goes on along the minus strand of OY288278.1, from coordinate 17,297,576 downwards.
CTAGTGAGTCTAGAACACATGATTAGTGGCAGAACTTGGTAATAGAGTTTGAGGGGGCCAAATTAATTTTTTTAATTAAAGGTTTAAATTGATTTTTCAAAAATATTAAATGATTTAATTTGCATTATTTTCTAAAAATGTGAGATCTAATTAGAATTTTTGAAATTTTGAGAGGCTTAATAAGAAATTTTAAAAATTACAGAAGAGATTTAATTAAAAATATTTGAAAATTTTAAAGTTTAATATGAAATTTTAAGAGTTTTCTGGGGAATTTTTTTTTTGAAATTTCAAAATTTGAGGGGGTTGTGGCCCCATAGAACTCCACCACGTTCCGCCCCTACACATGATCTAAGGGAATAAAAAGGAACAAAAATAAGTAGTTTGGTCAACCGGCCAAATGTGCTTGCTCATTTAATGTCTAATTTAAATAATAAAATAAACAAATAATTTATGAGTGGAATCGTGAATTAAAAACAAATAGGGGACATCGTGTGATGTGATGCGGTGATTACTCACTTCATCCCTTAACCATATAATATGGGATTCGGTCATTACCCATTAGAATAAAATATATTTTAGGGTCATTCGTTTACCTCTTAATGAAATATTAAAAAATTAATCATAGCTATTGACCGTAAATTCAATAGCTAAAAAAAAAAGAATGGCAATACTAACCATTATTTTGGCAACTTCCAAGTATTTGTATATTAAGATCTCAAATTCAATATCTTTATGTTGTACGGAAAACACTAATTGATTGAATATTTAAAAATATTTATATTATCATATTTTATATAAATTTAAGTTTTAACATTTACTTTAAAAATAATTCTCGACTTAATACAAAAACAAAGCATATCACGCCACATGCTAATAGCTGACATGACCCAGCTGGCTAATTGTAAAATGGAAAACTATTGTTTTAATATAATAAAATAATAATTAACCAGATTCGAAAGATAAGTGGGAAAATCAAAGTTGTGGTCAATATATTATAAAACAATCCAACATTTTAAAGTCAAAATCAGAGGCTTTTGTCATAATAAATAAATGCTACGCAATGCATAGGTATGAAATATGTCATTCTACATTACATTTATTGTTATTATTATAAAAAGTTAAAAAAAAAAACCCTTTTATTTTTATTTATTTATTTTACAAAAAATAAATAAACAAAAATGGGTCCAACGTGAACGAATATCCTATGTATTCGACTTTAAAAAAAACATTGGAGCTCCAAATAATTATATTTGACAATTTTTTAAGAAAGTAGACCTCCTTAAAAACCTTTTTAAAACTTCTCATAGAGCGAAAGCTACAGAAGAACACTTATGGGAAAAAAATAGTACTCATATATATTAAGATGTATGAAAAAAAGTCTCATTAGTTACAAAGGCACGAATATAGTCCAGATAATCAGTACTAAAAGAAACAGATGAGATGAAGCGAAGAGCCCTAGAGGCTAGAGTATGAGCAACAAAGTTTGCTCCTCTAGATAATATATTTGACAATTACATAAATCATTATATATGTTTTTTTAAAGATTAATGTATTTCTTATAATTTTTATGTAATTAACATTAAATTAAACTTATACTAATGTTTTAATTATACAAGTCCTTTAATAATAATAACAACAACGCAAATACTGATGCTATTTTTATTATTCAAACCATATATGGGTTATTATTAATTAAATAAAAGTTAATCTTATCTGAGTTATTGGCATAAATAAAACAAAAGTTCCCTTTAAACATTAATATAATTAAAACATCCGTATAAGATTAAGGATAAATATTTTATACACAAACGGTGGAAACTGAAAGTTTTCACAAGCGCCTTAGTTTTAGAGTATAAGGAGTTAATTTAGGGTATATGGTTTAAGGGTTTAGGTGTAGGGGTTTAGAATTTAAGAATTGTTGTTTCAATTTAAGGTTTAGGGTTATAATTTAAGGTTTATAAGTTATGGTTTAATTTTTATGGTAATATGGTGAGGATTTAGGTTTTAATCAATAAACCTTAAATAAAAACCCTAAACCTTAAATTGAAACAACTATCCTTAAATTCTAACCCCCTACACCTAAACCCCTAAACCATATACCCTAAACTAACTCCATATACCCTAAAACTAAGGCGCTTATGAAAACTTTCAGTTTCCACCGCCAATGTATAGGATATTAATCCTAAGATTAATTTAAGTTTAAATTTATTTTATTTTCAATTTTTCTTAAATTATTTATGTCCGACGAGAAATTATATCATAGGCTCTTCCCACTACCTAAGATATACGCCCGACCAATTAAATTAATACACATCATATATATTTTTCATGACATATTTACATGTAAGCATTTCTATAACTTTTTTAATACATAAGATAACGTTTTTAATACTACTTATAAATAAAAGAAATAAAGTGTTGTTGTGAATAAAATAAAGAAGAACAATAATAAGAAAAAAACAAGAATCGAAGAACAAAGAGATGTGAGGAAGAGGAATATTTATATTATTCTCAATATTCAAGTGTATACAATGCCTTCATTAGATCATCTATTTATAGGCATAAGAAGTACATAATACATTAAACTCTAATTAATGAAGATAATATTTCTAATGATAAAGTAAATCAAATCTCCTTGATAAAGTCCTTATCATTATAGACATCCACATAGATAAATATTCATAACACTCCCCCTTGGATGTCTATGAAGATAATGTGCCTCGATAAAACCTTACTAAGATAAAAATCGAGTGGGAAAATATTTTCTTTAGTGAAGGAAAAATAGTACACACATCTTTGATACGCATAACATGTAGCCTCATAAAAACCTTGGTTAAGGGACAAAACCTTGGTTAAGGGAAAAACAATGCAACGCATATTTACTCCCCCTCATAAAAACATCATAGAAGATCTTTGAATCTTCATAATTCAGTATTGAATATTATTTTTCTAAAGATTGTGTGGGATGAGACTTTGGAGTAATATGTTCCATGATGTATCCACTTTCAAACTGAGATATACATCTTGCATTATCTCCACACAAGATAGCTTTTATCATATCTTGTAAAAGTAAATCCACATATCTTTTGGATATGTTGGGTCAATGGTCTTAGCCAAAAACTTTTTGGGTTTGCCTCGTGCATAACAATTATTTCTACGATATTTGAGGAGGCATCAACGAATGTTTGAAGATCTAAATGTAATGGTATTTGTATATCCATTGATATTACTTTACCAACTAATATATGGTGCTTAAATATCAAATACTTTCTTAACTATCAAATGCTTTGAAAGCTCTTCAAGAGTTCTAATAAAATAATAAATCGTGATTCAAATTATTTTATAAAATACATAAGGAAATCTTATCATTCTCAGAGTATTTCTTCAATTAGTACTCATTAAAGTCATTATATCAAATGCGCCAAAATATTCAATGAGACATGTCGAAATAAATTTTTTTTCAAAAAATTCCAAATGCTTTTAGCATTTTAAATCCTTTAAGTCGAATTCATAAATAATTAGACGCATGTAATATATTTCATACTACCAAAGTAATTGCATCCACCATGAAGTAATTAAAACTCTTCATAAATCATAATTCAAGTCGAATTCACGACTACTTATTTTTGCCTCACTTGCATTACACCTTTAGGTGTTTGGATTGTTGGTCCAAATACTTCTCTTTTAGAAGTTCAAAGCGTCTTTCTATATTGACCAATTCAATATCTATACTTCTTGATAGATCTCTATACAAGATTCTTGTTTTCTTTCTTTACTTCTATAAAAGAATTCTATTTAAAACTATTTGTAAAATCGTTGTCGACAACTTTTCAATTCTCTGGTTCCATTCTCGTAGTGACATAACAAATCGAGACCTCTTCAAGATTTCAATCTTAATTTCAAGTACCTGAAACTCTTCAAGAGTTTTATTATTAGTTATGTCTTGGGCCTCTTCAGAAGCACCCACCTTCAATACATGATCATCTCATATTACTTTCTATTTACGAGAATTTTGATCATTGGAACCATTTTAACTATCATGCTTAAGGCATGATTTACATCCTCTCGCCCTAACATGTAATTTAAACTTAGAGCATTTCAACTGGTATATGAGACTTAGTTACTATCTTTGGGTCAGTAAATATGCCTGGCAGTTGACATGTAATAGCATGAATTATCTTATAAACTTTTGGTTTATATACGAGGATCTAGATAACGATAATTCATTTTTCTTTTATCCATCTGATTATTATCTCCCCTGATGTTAAGAAAAATCATGTATAAATGATTCTCCCGTTAAAGTTTAAGAGTTCAAACATAAAAGGAGACTCGTACTCAATATATATTCTCAACCCTTTTTTAATTACCCATTTTGTAACCCCCTCATCCCGGTCCGGACGTTTGACCGGTCCGAGTAGGCTACACGGGGAAAACCGATGTGAAACCCGTTAAGGTCCCACCTCGGTTAGCGACCCTAGAAAATTTCTTTTTATTATTTCTTGTCTAAAGGCATATTTATTTCCTAAGTGATTACGACAACGGAAAACTAAGCTCACGAGAAGCCCTACAGCAAAACGGGCCTAAGCCCAAACCTTGAGACCCCTTTAGAGATGTCAAAAAGCCCATTATCATGCCTGCGTTTCGAAACAGGCATTGCTCGTTTCGAAACATGGCCTCCAGTTTAAAAAGCCAGGCACACGTACCGAAATGCATCCACCTCGTTTTGGAACAGGATCCTATTTTGCCTAGGCGTTCCGATATCCGTTTCGAAACAGGCAATTATAGAAGCCAAAGTGTTTCGAAACCAGTTTCGGAACAAAGGCTCATAGTAGCCAAACCATACCGAAACGAGTTCTCGTACGGTGGGCCTTGGAACCACACCCATTCTGAAACGGCACAACCCGTTTCGGAACACCTGCAGTCTGCAAATTTCAAAAAATCGATTTTAAACATCTCCAAATGATCCCAAAAACCCTAACGACCCAAGAAGCATACATCACACACAAACACACTCTAGAGGCATGCACCCTAATGCAAAATGTACTCAATTTATATAAGACACGAGGTATGGCATCTATTCCAAAGATCAATCAAGGCATGCTTAAAACTTAAAAGCCAAGAGGCACATGTCTTCACACATGAGTTTACATGCTCACTAAAGCAACATATATCATCCAAAGGCATAAACTTTAACCACGACACTTGGCCAAATGATAACATGTTTTACAAATCCAAAGCATATCATAACAACATTCAACATTTATGAGCCAAACCAACATCAACATACATCAAAGCTCAAATCAACAACACCTATCCCATTGCTTGACTATTACAATCTTTCAATTTAAAGTTCATACTTGAGCTAACCAAAAGAGACACTTGGAGGACCCTCCTTGCCCTTGCCACCCACAAGCTACTGATCTGCATTGTCGAACAGAACAGAGTGTAAGCATAAAAGCTTAGTGAAGGTAAGCTCATAAAACAAACCTTCAACAATGCAGGGTTCAAGCACGAGCAACAACCAAGATAGAATGCATGATCTTACCTCCGATCCACAAGAGCCAAAATATAAGATGCATGAACATACAATCAACTCTATGCTATGATCAACAACTCATAAGTCCAACACACAAAGATACATATAACAATGTATTAACAACAACTTATATCAATCCATATTGGAATCACATTTCATATCATATTGACACCTAGCTATGACTCGAATACGCGGATAACACGTTGAAACTCACTTCCAACACAACCATTACCTTCGGTGGGATTAAACTTATCACCGGTTCTCGCAGAGGGGATTCCACTCATCCTCACGCCCCGTCGATGGGATTCCACTCATCACCGACTAATATAAACATTTCTGGTGGAATACTACATCACCATACTCTTCCTTGATGACTTAACGCCACCAAGCCACGTGCGAATTTGACACTCGTGTGCACACTAAACATCCTAATGATCGATCATTGTACCCAAGCATACTAGTACCAATATTAAACACAATCCATAACCTTTCACAACATCATTTCATATCAACTTTCGTGCTTAGCACGTACTCACCATGATCACTATCATGCACAATTCACAATCCAAACCACATGCATAACAATGCATCAAACCATGCCTCAACAACATGTATAGCACAATATACATAACTACCATAAACACAATAAACAAGAGGCATAACAAGCAATTAAGAGTTCAACCAAAAGTTTCCTAAACTAAGCTTGAGATTAGGCAACCACTCTAATCTCAACTCTAGGTGGGTTTACCAAGACCAACCTAGGTCTACATGCTTGAACCAATGTTTAAAAACCATTTAAAAATAGTAGCCACTCACCGACCACTCCATTTAGCACAAGATGACTGGCCTACCAAGCATCAAGTTTTCGGATTCGAGCCCGAAGCTTCTCCATTGTTTTCTCTTGCTTATAACCATTCAAAGACAATACATTAGTCCCAAAATCATCCAAAAAGCCAAAGTTTAACACCAACACACAAATCCACTACAATTCTCACAATTCAAAGTCAAGTTCACCCTCCAAATTCTCATTTTCGTACTTCCACAAAAACCCAGCAAAAATCAGCGTTGTATTCATCCAAAGCACTATTAAACATGTTCAAAACACTACCCAAACATAGTATAATCATCAACCCTCAATTTCCAACATCGAACATACCCAAAACTAGCCTTAAAACCCTTCCAAAAACCCCTCAAAACCCAAATCCGAAAAACATGTTAAAACACTTTGAAATTCATATATGTTGGACCTCAAGGTTCATAAACTACATATCTAACAATATTAAATCAATAGCTTTGATAAAAACTCATAAATTCACAATCTTTAACTTTTTTCCATGAAAACCCAAATTCCTAAAACATGGAGGAAAATGAAATCTAATGGTACTTTCAAAGAGAGGAAGGTGAGAGCAAGATGGGAATGTGATTACCTTTCAAAACCGAGCCAAAATGAAGAAGCAAGGAGATGGAATAGTAAAAATTGGGTAGGGAGAGCTCTTGTCGTGAGTTTTGCTTGTTTGGAGAAGAACATGGTGAAATTTGATTATTTGAAATGGGTTTTATTTGGAAAGACCCACTATTTACAAAAATGCCATTAAATGGCTATTGGGCTTTAACATCAAAAATTTGGTCCAATAGTTTCAATTAAATTTGCATTATAAAACCGAGACATTATTTTATTTATTTATTTCACCCGACCCCCAGACCCGGGTGTTACAACTCTCCTCCACTTAAAGAAATTTCGTCCCCGAAATTTATCGAACATGAAGAGTCACGGAAACTGCTCCTCCACACTTTCCCTTCCTTCTTGCCACAACAATCTAACCAACTCGATAGGCTTACCACGCAACATTAGCTATCTCATGCTAAGATCTCAACTGCTTCTCCATTGCATGTCAATTTTAAACTCAACTAAATCTCTTCCACAAACATAGCATGGGACAGATCTGATTCACACTTCTGAATCATAGATACACGGAACACATCACAAACCCCCTTCTAACTCTGGTGGTAACTGCAAAAAATAAACAACAGAACTAGCCCGATTCACAATCTCATACGGCACCGTTTGAAAACTTGACTGATAACTTTTACTGACTGACCATCTGACTTCAACAGGTAACCATGCACTATGCAGACGTCTTCAAAAGTCTAGTTAAAATCTCGAATCTCTATCGACCACTATCGATTTCAAGACACTGTGCAACTCACACTCTTACCAAAGCACGACTCCGCCATCTTACACAAGGTACAAGTAATGTGAACATGTATAAAATGAGTACACTTGGTTCAGCTATCATTGTCTACTCAACTAAGCTCCCCCATAGGAAATCGAAGGCAAATTAGATATAAGGTCCCTCAAATCTATTACCCACTTTCATTAAGAATCTTCCACGAATGTAGCAAACTAGAAGAAAACTGATACCCGACCTTGACACGCTGACAAATTATACACCTACTCTCATACTAAACCACATTATCCATCAACTCAATCCAGAAGTACTCATCTTCAACCCACGATACGTCTTCTTACTACTCAGATGCAATACAATGAACTCCCGTATGCTTCAGCAAAAATAATACGTCTCAGAAAACTATGTCATTCGGCACGACTATTCTATCTCTGAAATGCAAAACTCTATCATCTCTGAAATTGTATTATGAAGGTCTTCCTTCTGCTATGTCTTGCATGTGAGGTGCCAAGAACCTGTCTTGTAACTGTTTCTCTTTAAGTATCCTGACAAAATGTAGGTTTAACCCGAAACTCGGCCATAGAACCACTATCATCTGATAAACTGAATCCGGAAAATATAGCTCGCAACTCAAATATAGCTCAGCAAAAACAACTCGAAGCATCGGTTACTACGTCGACTCTCTTCGGATGATACTCAATCTTAAGACTACTGTCTTCAAGCAGTTCTAACAACTTATGTTGTTCAAGTTTCAACCCTTCCTAAGTCGTCAAATATTTCAAGTTCTGATGATATATATATATTGTGCATTTCTTACTATACATGCTTTGTCTCTAAGTCTTCAAAGCAAATACAACTACAATTAACTCTATGTCTCGTGTCGGATAATTCTTTTCATGGATCTTTTACTGCCTCGATAACTAGGCCACAAACCTTGACAGCGGAAAACTAAGTGATCATGACAGCGAAAAACTAAGCTCACGAGAAGCCCTACAGCAAGCCGAGCCTAAGCCCAAACCTTGAGACCCCTTTAAAGATGTCAAAAAGCCAATTATCAGGCATGCGTTTCGAAACATGCATTGTACGTTTTGAAACATGGGCTTTAGTTTAAAAAGCCAGGCACCCGTACCGAAACACATCCACCCCGTTTCGAAGCAGGGTCCTATTTTGCCTAGGCGTTCCGATACCCATTTCGGAACAAGCAATTACAGTAGCCAAAGTGTTTCGAAACCAGTTTCAGAACAGGGGCTCACAGTAGCCAAATCGTACCGAAGCGAGTTCTGATATGGGGGCCCTGGAACCACACCCAATCCGAAACGGCACAACCCGTTTCGAAACACCTGCAGCCTGCAAATTTCCAAAATCGATTTTAAACATCTCCAAATGATCCCAAAAGCCCCTAACAACCCCAAGAAGCATACATAACATACAAACATACTCTAAAGGCATGCACCCTAATGCAAAACGTAATCCATTTACATAAGACACAAGGTAAGGCATCCATTCCAAAGATCAATCAAGGCATGCATCAAACTTTAAAGCCAAGAGGCACATGTCTTCACACATGGGTTTACATGCTCACTAAAGCAACATATATCATCCAAAGGCATAAACGTTCACCACAACACTTGGCCAAATGATAACACGATTTACAAATCCAAAGCATAGCATAACAACATTCAACATTTATGAGTAAAACCAACATCAACATACATCAAAGCTCAAATCAACAACACCTATCCCATTTCTTGAATATTACAATCTTTCATTTTAATGTTCATACTTGAGCAAACCAAAAGCGACACTTGGAGGCCCCTCCTTGTCCTTGCCACACACAAGCTACTAATCTGCATTGTCGAAAAAAACGAAGTGTAAGCATAAAAGCTTACTGAGGGTAAGCTCATAAAACAAACCTTCGATAATTCAGGGTCCAAGCACGAGCAACAACCAAGATAGAATGCATGATCTTACCTACGATCCACAAGAGCCAAAATATAAGATGCATAAACATATAATCAACTCTATGCCATGATCAACAACTCATAAGTCCAACACACGAAGATACATATAACAATGTATTAACAACAACATATATCAGTCCTTATTAGAATCACATTTCATATCATATTGGCACCTAGTTATGACTCGAATACGTGGATAACACGTTAGAACTCACTTCCAAAACAACCATTACCTTCGGTGGGATTACACTCATCACCGGTTCTCGCAGAGGGGATTCCACTCATCCTCACGCCCCGTCGATGGGATTCCACACATCACCAACTAATATAAACATTTCCGGTGGAATATTACATCATTGTACTCTTCCTTGATGACTTAACGCCGCCAAGGCCACGCGCGAATTTGACTATCATGTGCACACTAAACATCCTAATGATCGATCATTATACCCCAAGCATACTAGTGCCAATATTAAACACAATCCATAACCTTTCACAACATCATTTCATATCAACTTTCGTGCTTAGCATGTACTTACCATGATCACTATCATGTACAATTCACAATCCAAACCACATGCATAACAATGCATCAAACCATGCCTCAACAACATGTATAACACAATATACATAACTACCTTAAACACAATAAACAAGAGGCATAACAAGTAATTAGGAGTTCAACCAAAAGTTTCCTAAACTAAGCTTGAGATTAGGCAACCACCCTAATCTCAACTCTAGGTGGGTTTACAAAGCCTAACCTAGGTCTACATGCTTGAACCAATGTTTAAAAACCATTTAAAAACACTAACCACTCACCGACCACTCTATTTAGCACAAGCTGACTAGCCTACCAAGCATCCATGTTTCCGGATTCGAGCCCGAAGCTTCTCCATTGTTTTCTCTTGCTTCTAACCATTCAAAGACAATACATTAGTCCTAAAATCATCCACAAACCCAAAGTTTAACACCAACACACAAATCCACTACAATTCTCACAATTCAAAGCCAAGTCCATCCTCCAAATTCTCATTTTCGTACATCCACAAAAACCCAGCAAAATTCAACATTGTAGTCATCCAAAGCACTCTTAAACATGTTCAAAACACTACCCGAACATAGTATAACCATCAGTCCCCAATTTCCAACATCAAACATACCCAAAACTAGCCTTAAAACCCTTCCAAAAACCCCTCAAAACCCAAATCCGAAAATCATGTTAAAACATTTTGAAATTCTTATATGTTGGACCTCAAGGTTCATAAACAACATATCTAACAATATTAAATCAATAACTTTGATAAAAACTCATAAAGTCACAACCTTTAACATTTTTTCCATGAAAACCCAAATTCCTAAAACATGGATGAAAATGGAATCTAATGGTACATTCAAAGAGAGGAAGGTGAGATCAAGATGGGAATGTGATTACCTTTCAAAATCGAGCCAAAATGAAGAAGCAAGGAGATGGAATAATAAAAATGTGGTAGGGAGAGCTCTTGTCGTGAGTTTTGCTTGTTTGGAGAAGAAGATGGTGAAATTTGATTATTTGAAATGGGTTTCATTTGGAAAAACCCAATATTTTCAAAAATGTCATTAAAATGGCTATTGGGCTTTAACATCAAAAAGTTGGTCCAACACTTTCAATTAAATTTGCAAAACAAAACCGAGACATTATTTTATTTATTTATTTCACCCGACCCCCAAACCCGGGTGTTACACCTTTTATGCACTATGGTGGAGCAATTCATATTGCACATTCAAAATTATAAAATGGAAAATGTATGGATTCTAACCAAAAACCAATCATAACGAGGAGTTTATGATAACTCGTTGGCTTGATGTGTATAAGTGTTGCTATATGGAAACACCATATAAATAATAACTCTTTTGTTCTCGTAGTTTAGATATTAAATAGGAGGCATCCAATTAAAATTTTGCTAAACTATATTTTTCATAATCAAAAAGCTTTGTAACAACTGATATAGCCTAAAATATAAACCCACTAACTTTTCAAGATGAATAGTCTAACTACATAATCTGAATCCTTTTATAACCAATCCCAAAAACTTCTGGTTGTAAGTTGATAAAACAATGTAGATGCATCTACTAAAATCATATAAAACTTTTCACATTTGTGGATAAATGGGCTCATATTTCATTCAGATATGCAAGACATGCAGTCTCAACTTTAGTACAAGAACTTCAAGTTCTTTTGCTAAGTGAGATCTTAATCATTTCCTTTGAGAATAAGCAACACAAGAACTTCGTGTTCTTTTAGTAAATAGAATTTAATGAATTTCTTTGAAAACAAGCACCACAAGAACTTTAGGTTCTTTTCATAAATGTGCATATAAATATCAATAGCTTTCACATCATTATTGATCAGTATGGTCTAACCGATCATGTCAACTATATACAAGTGTGTATATACATTTCCGAATTTGGTAAAATAGAACATGTGATTCAATCTCACTCGTGCACGTCTAGTACAACCATCAAAATTGTTCCTTTGAATAGAAATATTTAGCTCTTTTGAAACTTTCAACAGAAATTATTTTTTGGTAGCAATATATAGCTTTTCTAGAGCTTTCAATTGACTTTTAGGTTACCAGAACTTATATCCACATTGGCTTATTTCAATTGCTAATCGATAACATATGTTATCTATAATTCTCAAAGGGATATTTTGCGAACTCATATTGCTCTCTTAAAATTTCCACTTCTAGTGGTGACGATATTATTACCATTAGCGGTAATTATTGCAATATTCGCAATTTTGTACTTTCATAATGCGCTCTCTCTCAAGAATTTATTGCTTCTCTTGAGCATCAATATTTTCAGTGCTTAAAGATATAGTACTCATATTATTTCCTTGCATTTAAATGGGAAAATATATCCCATGCTTATGTTGAGCATAAATCGTCACCATAAATTGTATTTGACAAGTAATCATGTTAAAATAAATAAATAAATAAATAAATATCATAATATATAAATATAAATATAAAACGTAAATAATTAATGTGTGTAAAGTAAATAAACATAAAGAAAAATAAATAAAAAGATAAATAATTTCTTCAAAAGTTATGAGAATAATTAGAAGATGATTTATTCCCTTCGAGGGTTATAAGAAAATCAACAACGTCCAAATGAGTTGGACCAACAATGTCCAAATAAAGTTGGACCAATGTCATCTTCGTCATTTTTCGCAAAAAAAAAAATACTTCTATTATCTTCCCTTCATCATTCAATGATTGTTGATTTTTCAAGGTACGAGACCAATGATTTATAATATCCCATTGGTAATAAAAAGATTTTACTTCATTAGAATGATCTTTATCACTCTTGTCATCCTTATAACCTCACTACCGGTGGGTAGAAGTATCCTTAAAATGACCATATTTTCCATGTATATATTTGTGGTTTCAATCACGATCACAACTTCTAATGTGGCTTTTATTCTTTCCATAATATAGTCTCACATTCACTTCAAGGAATGGAGTAGAGTCAATGGGCCTTTGAAACCTTTTTCACATATCCTTATCATATAGAACAAAGATTTAATCCTCGTATGTGGCATTGTTAAACCAGTACACAAGGTCCTTTAAAAACCTCCTTTGAGACCAATAGCATCGCAGAGCGAAATGTCCAGCCAATATACTTGGATTATATTGAAGTTATGTTACCAATTAAATAGTGATTTACCATGTTTGCATTCTCTTCAGGGAATGAAACGGGTCCAATAATTGCATGGAATAAACATTCTGTTTGCATTCACTTCAGGGAATGCCTCATCATTGATAATCAATCGCATGGAATAAACATCTTGCTTGCATTTACATCAAGGAATGCCTCCCACAAAATTCTTATCAAGATGAATTTTTGTAATCTAACATTGGGAGAAGTCTATAGTTGAGTTTTTCGATGTAGAAGAAATATTACTTTCGAGCAAATATAGACTTTGTAACAATCTTTTTATAGATTGAAGTTCACCATGATTTATCGCACATTAAAATCATAAGTTAAAGAGAGAAAAAAATAAAGTTTACCAATAATAATTTTCTTCTCGAGGACAATGGAGACATAATAAATGACCGAAACAATTTCTCATAATTTCTTTACGTCGCGTCTCTTTCCAAGCCATTTAAGCATATCATGTAAAACTTAAAACACAGTTAAAATATCAATTTCAATGATAAAATAATATATATAAAAAATAGGATCCATAATTGCAATTCGTATGATTGGATTTCTAATTAGCAAAATAATATTAATATATTGCATGTTATTTTCCACTTGAGATGGTCCGTAAATCGACGAATCATACCTAAATGTTGTCACTATTAACTTCAATAAAAAATGGTCAAACCCTTAATCAAAATTATTAAAACAAGACAATAACCAAATAATAGATCAAGATATACCAACCTTAATTTAAGAACGATTAAAAAAACACATACCAAAATTTCCAAGATAGTTTGAATATATAGTGGATGTATTCTTCAATATCATATTGAAATCGTTTCCGAGAATCACCAACAAAAACCACAGTAATTGAGCGAGATCGTGTTTTGAGTTAAAATATGCTTCCATGCCCTTCAAAAATTGTGAGAAATCACAAACTCATCTTTGTCCAACTGTCAAAATTCAAATACAATCAAACATGCTTCCATGTTTTTCAAAAATTAAAACCCAAGTTAAAATATAAACATACAGATAATCAGTAACTAAAAATAAGGGGAAAATAAATTTATATTTGGTTCATTCTATACTCTAATTCTTTACAGTAACTTCTTTTTGGATTCGAATGATGAAGACCTTAATTGATTAGAGTCTCGTGCTAATAACATGTTGTGAATAAAATAAAGAAGAACAATAATAAGAACAAAGATCAAGAATGGAAGAACAAAGAGATGAGAGGAAGAGGAAGATTTATAGTATTTTCAATTCTCAAGTGTATACAATGTCTTTATTAAACCACCTATTTATAAGCATAAGAAGTATATAATACATTAAATTCTAATTAATGAAGATAATATTTCTAATGATAAAGTAAATCAAATCTTCTTGATAAAGTCCTTATCATTATAGATCCAAATAGATAAATATGATAACAAGTATCATAAATATATTTTTTTTTTACTTTTTTTTTTGTTTCATCTTCAACTTCTTGAATCAATTTTTTTTCCTATTCAAGTTTACTCCAATTTCATTCAAACATAGCATGTATATTTTTTTATTCAAGTTTACTCCGTTTTGTTTCATCAGATTTCCACAATCATCCAATTTCATCCAAACTAAACATCATTAAGTAGATGGTTGGATGGGTGGTGGTGTAGTTTTGGAGTTTTATATGCGAGTTTTATAAAACAAAGGGGAGCACTGACTTAAGGATGCAGATCCATGTTTTTCCTTCTTTTGTTATTGTTGTCTTAACTTGTTTAAGCTTAGAATTGATGAGGGGTGAAACATGGTGCAAATTGAATGGTGAAATATTTATTTTTATAACGATTTTGATAAAATAATCGTTTTTATAATAATACAAAATCAACAAAAGAACACATCAATAGAGTAAACTTGAATAAAAAATTGATTCAAGAAAAAGTTGAAGGTGAAACAAAAAGGTAAAAGAAGAATATATTTATGATACATTCTTTTTTTTAAGTGGTATTAAAATGTTATCTTATGTATTAAAAAAGGATGATATAGACATGCTTACATGTAAATATGACTGAAAAATATATATGATGTGTATTAATTTAATTGGTTAGACCTATATTCTAAGTGGTGGGAAGAGTCTATGGTATAATTTTTCGTATTTCAAGAGAGTATTATTATTCATTTATTTTATTTCTGTCAACAATCATGAGAGTTGGCAGAGTTTATGATTTCTTAATTTGAAAATTAGGAAGCAAATCGTAATAATATATATATATATATATAATTCATAATGACTAATGAGTTAATATTATATTTTTCTTAATAACTTTTTAATAAATATCAATAGAGTATAATTAGATTGACATTGTCATTACTAAAAAGAGATGAGATCAATTATGTTTAAAAATCCAATATTCTTTAATTTACTGAGTAAAAGGAATCCGTGTAGTAAAAACATTATACACCAAGGTTGAAAAATAAATTTAGTAAATGAAAATATGTATGGTGATGACAAAAGCTTGACATCATGATGATGATTGGTACAAGGAAAGGAAATAAATGGGTCCGGTCCCTTGTTAAATATTTAACCACGCCTCAGACCCTCCCGTTTCGGCACTTGTATAAAAACCCCAACATTCATACTCATAAAATCAAAATCAAAACCAAAACCAAAACCAAAACCAAAACCAGAAAAGAAAGTTTCAATTCATTGATTGCAGACATTGTTAGAAGAAGAAGAAGAAGAGAAAAACCAGATGTCTGCTACTGACCCAACCTGTTTCAACCAACCCAGATTGGTCACCAAGAAGGTTCTGGCCAAGCATCAACGCGAGGGTGATGGTGCTGTTGTTCGCAGATGCATCGGAAGGTTTCTTTCTTCTTCTTCTTCTTCTTCTCCTCCTCCTCTGTTTTTTTTTATTCGTTTTCATTTTCATTCCAGGAGTGAATTGAAGTCTTTGGATCCTTTTCTCATGATGGATGATTTTACAGGTACGTGTTTATTAGTGTAGTATATGGTATGGTTGGACTTTTCAAAGTTTTTCATGTATTTGGGGGATTATACGAATGCTAGATTTTTGTTTTTGTTTATTGGAATTGATTGACCATTTTTTCCTTCTTCTTTTACCAATGATTTTTGCAGTGTCTCCACCTGCTGGATTTCCTGATCATCCGCACAGAGGTTCTTGAATTTCTCACTACAAATGTCTTCTTAATGGTTTTGAATTACATTCTCCTGGTGTAAATGTTGTGTTTGTTTTACAGGGTTTGAAACTGTCACATACATGTTACAGGTAAAATTCTTGTTCCATTAATGTTGCAAAACACAGAACAGAAGAGAACACACAATTTGATCCCTTTTTTCTGGGTTTTCAGGGAGCTATTACTCATCAAGATTTTGCAGGACACAAGGGTACAATTCATACCGGTGATGTGCAGGTGTTTGTTTTATCAGTTGAAGGATTCAAACTTTAAATCGCTCAAACTTGTTGGTTTTAAGAATCTGTTTTTGGCTTTGGATTAAGCAGTGGATGACAGCAGGAAGAGGGATAATCCACTCTGAAATGCCCGCTGGAGAAGGTGTTCATAAGGGTCTGCAGCTTTGGATCAATCTCTCCTCCCATGAAAAAATGTAAGAAATTGCACTATTCTTGACTTAGTTTTTATGAGGCCAAACACAATAGATAAGATGTATGAATTCTTTTGTTTTCTTCTGAAAAAAGTTTAGAAATTGCACTATTCTTGACTTCAGCTTAAAAGTTTAGAAATTGCACTCTTCTGAAAAAATATATCGGACATTCGTCATTATGCAAACGCATTGCAGGATTCAACCAAGGTACCAGGAGCTTTTAAGTGAGGACATTCCAAGTGCAGAACACGACGGAGTAGAAGTTCGAGTCATAGCCGGAGAATCTATGGGAGTCCAATCCCCGGTCTACACCCGAACTCCAACGATGTACCTCGATTTCAGCTTAAGGCCAAGGTCACAAGTTCACCAACACATCCCGGAATCATGGAATGCATTTGCATACATAATTGAAGGTGAAGGAGTCTTTGGGTACCAAAACAAAACACCCATATCAGCTAACCATGTGGTGGTTTTCGGTCCCGGGGACGGTGTAAGCGTGTGGAACAAGTCATCATCGAAGCCACTAAGATTTGTGCTGATTGCAGGGCAACCATTGAACGAACCTGTGGTTCAATATGGTCCCTTTGTGATGAACACACAAGCTGAGATTGATCAAACCATTGAGGACTACCACTATTGCCGAAATGGGTTTGAAATGGCAAAGCATTGAGGATCACATTGAGTGATGATGTGGGTTTGAAAAGGCCTTTACCAACATTGACAGCATCCAAAAAAAAAAGAAAAAAATCAACCCCTATATATATATTATCATTCACTATCTCCATCCATGATAGATAAGTAAGATAGGAGAGCTGAAAAGGAAAGATGGAGCAAAAAATAAAATAAAAAAACTTCTAGAAGATTCTAAGTGCAGCTGGATATATAGTTTAGCCCTAAAGTCATCATGATGTTTTGATGGGGTCACCTTATCTTAGTTTAAGTTTACTTTTACTGGTCCATTTGGTATTATTTCATGTCTTTTATAAATATATATATTGGTGCTGGATATTATGGTAGGGTATTTTTTTCCTTATATTTGTTGAAATTGATTTTTAATCATATCTATTGCACCCACAGTTGACCTCTGTTTATATCACCTACAATCCAACTGCAAGATCCACTAAGAGGCTAAGGGTAGAGAGGGATTGATTTTGGTCATTGCTTCCATTAAATTAAAACTTTAACGTTGGGGTTGGACTATACATTTACATTATAATGTCACGCATAGGGATGTTCATGGGTCAGATTTTTGGTACATCCGCACCCGACCCAAAAATTTAACATCTCTACTCAAACTTGACCTGACCTAACATTTTATGATGTTGCACCAGATTTAAACCCGGCCCGAATTTTATTTTACTCTCGTACTCAAACGGGCCGGACATAAATAAAAAATTATCAATTTGTATTATTATTCGATAAAATAAGGGGCTAATTGAATAAATACAAATAGAGAGAGAGCATTATAATAATTATTCCATTTTTATTAGACAAAATAGGGAGTAATTGAAAAATATATATAAAGAGATGAGCATTGTAGCAATTATACTTAAATATTTAGAATAAAATTAATCTAGTATGTCGGGGAGGGTATTCTTCACCTTTAACCCAAATCTGACCCGACCTCATCCTCAAAAAATCAAACTCAAACCTAAAATTTTCTTTAAAAAAACCCAACCAAATAGGATTAGGTCGAAATAGAACTCGTCGGGTCTGGGTCAAATAGCCATCCTAGTCACACATAGATATATGAATGTTGGATTTATTTTACGTATTTGAAGGGTATTTAAATATGGGAATTTATGTTAAAAATTAGGTTTAATTAAGATATCAGGTACAAATACTTAAATAAAAATACTGGTACTCGAACATAAAGTATCAGTACGGTACCCCCAATATCGTATGGTACCCTTAGTATTGGTACTCTCACGCGTACCTATACAAAATTGCTTACTGGAAACCTTAAGCTCTTTGAGTACCGATATTGGTCTACATGTACCGATACAACATCGAATAACGTACCGGTGCAGCCAAAGCTCGTACCGATGCCCCACTCATGAGTTTGTACCTTCTTAGCGAAATATGATGTTACAAGGCTTATTTGTTGCCTAAAGCTTATGAAAGTTATTACCACCTAAAAATACCTATCGTCACGTGTCATGTAACCACCTCGACCTAGCCTTGTCGGTATATTGAACCGAACAGGTCACACGGGGAACATTGGAGTAAACCGGGAAGGTTTATGTAACCCCCTTAGCCCGGTCTAGACGTTTAACCCGAACTATGAAGATTACACGGGGAAAACCAAAGTCAACCCGAAAGTCAACCTTGATTTACGACCTTTTTTTCTTTTTATCTTCTCTAGATGCATATTATTAACCTACAAGTTCAACAAAGCGATTAGGTGAAAACGGCACAGCGATCGGAGTTCGATTAGGGGTTTAATTGCATACATTTGACTTTTAGGGACTAAACTGTAAATACCATAAAATACAAGGACTTTCATGATTTTAAAGTTGCCAAACCTCAATTAGTCATGTAACATGCCAACATGTCAAAATTCAGCTCAATCAGATCATCCAAACACATTAAATTAAGCAACCAACATTTAAGGACCAAAATGTAAGAAACAGAAACTCCGAACAGCTCAAAATTCAAATCCAACGGTCAGACGTTTTGATACGAAAGGCCCTGTACCGAAATGGTCGTTTCGAAATAGGGTTGACCATTTTAATACTCGGGTGCGTTCCGAGACCCATATCGAAACACCCCCTTCTAGTAACCAAAATGTTTCGATACGCCTACACCCGTTGCGAAACCTTATGGCCATCTCAGGCCCCTGTTCCGAAACAGGCAAGGGCGTTCCGATACGCCTTACCCTGTAACAGCAAATTTTGATGATTTTTCATGCATGTTCACACTCGAATCACTCCCGAATCATGCCACATCATACATACATCATGGATACAAATCAACAATCATCATTTTGACGCATTAGCTATGATATGGCATCCAACATGCAAATATAAATTCTAAAGGCATACTCCCTAATCCACAAAAACCATAACAAACCAAATCTACCATCCACATCCAAAATCAAACCATAATGGCCAATTACATCTCAAAAGTAACTAACAAACATGCGCAAAGCAAGGGGAAACGTTCTCAACCATGCAATAGCATAAACCCCACCCATAGCCTTTTATTACACCGAAGCAAAACCACATACTTGCAAGATTAAAAGCTTGGATTCCTCTTGCCTACTTGCTGCCTTCAAAGCCTAATTTTCTGCATTGATGAAACAAAAGAGCGTAAGCACAAATCTTAGCGAGGGTCGCTAAATAACATTCATCAATGCATGTCTCATATTTTGCAAAACCAACACTTTACATCTCATGCCATTTTATAAACATGTCTTCTCAAGACCTCAATGCACTTTTTAACCACATGCTCATATGCATCATTTTAAAATAGCAAATAAACTTGTGCTCATGCTTTAACAAGCATCACATGCATTCTTGCATCATACACAAGTATCTCATGCATCCTTGCATCATATACAAGCATCTCATGTTTCACATCATTTATTTACATTATATAGGCTATCAAGTGATAATCCATAAACCATTTCAACACAAGACACAATCGGATACGCGGATTACAAGCGTTGTCCCTCACGCTTCATACAATCTATCGGACTACACAAGGTGGAGATTAATGGCACAATCACAACCCCTCAACATCACTCATAGGTAGTTTTATAATTCCACTAACGAGAGTATGTGACACATACACAAGCCTCACACACGGGACTAACCATTCATCGTTGTGATCTTAACCTCAATCGTTAGGGGTACTTGGATGGAGATTACGACACAATCACAACCCCTCGACATCCAATGCGACTTTATTCACGGTGCACCCAATCCTATAGCCGACTAACTATATCCAATTAAAGTAACCAAAACCATTTTCATCACTTGCCAATATAATCATTTAACCTCATTAACTCACTGTTTTTCAAGCATAACCACAATGCCATTTCCTCAAGCACACATGCTTAACATCATATGCATTGTCATATGAAAAACCAAGGATCACTTACCAGGTGCATCCTTAACATCATGGCATTAAAATCCAGCATTTAAATCATGCTTAAACATGCTTAAAACAGTAAACAAAACCACATTTACATCAAGTGCATTTTCATCAAAACATAGCACATTTCCAAGAGGGATTTCCGAACCACTTACTCTTGAGCTTAGATAAGTGTATCAAACTTACACTAAGCTCCCAAGATCACGCTCAAAGCGTTACAAAGCAGGAAATTGCTTTTCCACTCACCATACGCGAAGTCTTGTTCGCCGACATAGAATTACACCTTCGGAGCCTCCAAAATCACCTCGTTTGCTCCCGGATCAAGATCCCCTGTTTTCATATCATCAAAATAGAGATCTAAATGCATAAAAATGAATTCTAACACCAGCAACAAAACACAAACTCGTTGCCCACTCAAACTGCACCAAAATACCCATCCAAAGCAACCGAAAACTCAATCGATTGCTTCCTAAACCAAGCCCAGCCAACTTACATCACTTCCAAAGCATTATAAACATCAAAATACATCTAACAACCATCCTAACCCAACCTTATACCTCAAGCAAGCAAGATTCAACCATTCTACCCCAAAATCTCACCTAAAACAGCCAAGAAACTCAAGGATTTCGGGATCTATGATATCAACACATCATTTTAACATGTGGCCCCTTTCGTTTAGGGTGTGTTTTATTTTAGTCACCAGAATTCAAAAAAGATTATTCTGGTCACTTACGTTTAGAATCATTTCTATTTTGGTCCCTTAGCCGTTAGTCTCCGTTACTTTAAAAAAATAGTTTCTAATTTAACCCCCAAACTTTCAAAATTTTAATTTTCACCATCTTCCCAAAAAATTATAAAACTAAAACCCCATAAAATTAAATCAATGGCTATAACCCACCACTACAACCCATTCCCCCAAGATTAAAAGCGTGAACTTCCACTGTAAGAGCTTTGACAACGATGCTCATAATGGCTTTTAGTTGAGTGTATCAACCCTTTTTGCCTTTTAGTTGCCTTCACCCTTCCCTTCAAGGAAGGAAAGACCTTGGTTTTAAAGTCAAGCTTAGAAAGAAGCTTATTTTTTTCTATTTGTTATTGCTATTTTCTTTCCTAATCCATCCTTTTCCCTTCCCAGGGAATAGTTCGTGTACGGCACATTCTAAATGGTGTTCAGAGATTCGCTTAACAAGCCAAAGTTGAAATCAGAAGGGGTAGAACATGATTCACCCATAATGGCTGGTTTGCAAGGTCATGTCTCAATGCAGCCTCCGGCGTCTTTTAAACACAACTTGAGAGTTTCACAAGATGATTGGCATTTATTGACATACATTCTCTTGGCTAATAAAACTAATACAAAATGTTTTGGGCAAGGTTTTCTGGATCAAGATGTGCCTACTTTAACTTTTGGCGATATAGGACTGAATGGAAAGAAACCTATAATTGTAGCAAGATCTGGAAAAAGTCGTGTTGGAAAAGCATCAGATGATAGCCTATTACCAGGACTTAATGATGACATGGCATTGAACGTTCTAGCTTGGAGCAGCAGATCCGACTACCCTAATCTTTCCTGTTTAAACAGAAAATTTAGGTCACTAATCAGCAGCGGTTATTTATATAAGTTCAGAAGTGAACTTGGCATAAGAGAACACTAGGTTTATCTAGCCTGTAATATGATGCCTTGGGAAGCTGATGGTGTAGATGGTTGCTGTTGCTGCATTGTGTGTGCAATACAAAGCTGATTTCCGACCAAATATGAGCATCGTTGTCAAAGCTCTTGCAATGGAATTTGACGCTTTTAATCTTGGGGGAATGAGTTGTAGTGGTGGGTTATAGCCATTGATTTAATTTTATGGGGTTTTAGTTTTATAATTTTTGGGGAAGATGGTGAAAAATAAAATTTTGAAAGTTTAGAGGTTAAATTAGAAACTAATTTTTTAAAGTAACGAAGACTAACGGCTAAGGGACCAAAATAGAAACGATTCTAAACATAAGTGACCAGAATAATCTTTTTTGAATTTTGGTGACTAAAATAGAACACACCCTAAACGAAAGGGACCACTAGTGAAGATTACCCTTTTAACATATAAATCAACTTAGAACTCAATTATAATCAATACAAAATAGAGCCCAACTCATCAAGTCTGAAAATCAAGATTTCATCCACAATTTCACTAGATTTTGATCTCAAATCAAAACTATATTGAAAACTCAATCAAAAATAGTATTTAGAAGCCAAATATCTTGGGAATTTCAATAAAGAACTTCGATTAGAGGTTGAGAACGGGATTTACCTCCAATCCCTGCTTCTCTCAATGTATGACAAGTTTTCCTTAGTGAAATCTTGAAGAACTAGGAGAGTTTTCTTGAAAATGATTTAGGAAAAGTTGAGAGAGTTTTTGGGAAAAGAATTCTAGAAAAAGATGAGTGAAATTGTGTTTGGCTTAAATGAGAAAGGATTTTGGTAGTTACGTAATTGAAAAACCAATAACTACCTTTTAATTATTTTAATATAAAACCCAAATAAAAATCATTTAATTAAAAACTTTTTTAAACCACATGTCATATTGAGAAAATGTCAAATTGACTTAAAGCCCCCTAAAGATTCTAAGATTTTGGCCTCCACCTTAAAATCACATTTTCCCAGTTTTGAAATCTTACAATTTGGTCACTACTCAAAATGTCCATTTCCTAAAACCCTTTTTGTAAAATTGACTTGACCAACCTTATATTTTTAGAGGATTTTAGTAATTTTTACCAAATTTTTATCCTATCCCGATCCTTGATTTCCTAAAATCACCTTACGCGATTCGAACCGTTCTCGACCGGTCCAATCCGATGTCTTAAACATCTAGGACCAAAACTAGGGCGTTACAACTCTCCCCCACTTAGGAAATTCCGTCCTCAAACTTTTACTTGATAGAAAAAAGGTACGGAAACTGCTTCAGCATGTCCGCCCTGCTTTCCCACGTGGCCTCCTCAACTCCTCAGTGTCGCCCCAACACCTTTACAAGTTCTATCGTCTTGCCACGAAGAACTTTGCTACTCACGTCCAGAACCTTCACTAGTTCTTCATCATATAACATATCCGGATTCAAATCTATCTCCTCAACAGGCATCACATGTGACAGATCCGATCTGTACTTCCGTAACATGGAGACATTAAACACATCATGTATCTTCTCCAACTCTGCAGGCAATCTCAACCGATATGCCACAGAACCAATACGCTCCACAATCTCGTAAGGTCCAATAAACCTTGGGATAAGCTTACCCTTACGCACAAATCTCATCACCTTCTTCCAAGGCGATACTTTCAAGAACACATGTTCACCAACCACGAACTCAATTTCCTTACGCTTCAAATCCGCATAAGACTTTTGCCTATCTGATGCTGCTTTTAACCGCTCACAAATGAGCTTCACCTTCACGGTGGTTACCTTAAGCATAGCTGACATTGAAATCAACTTTTGCCCAACTTCTGCCCAATAGAGAGGGGTTTTACATCTTCTCCCATACAAAGCCTCGTATGGAGCCATTTGGATACTTGCATGGTAACTATTATTATACGCAAACTCAACCAATGACAAGTGCTTCTCCTAAGAACCCTGAAAATCTATCACACAACATCTCAACATATCCTCAAGCAATTGGATCACACGCTCCGACTGTCCATCCGTCTGAGGATGATAAGAAGTACTGAAATTTAACCGTGTACCCAAAGCATGATGCAAACATTCCCAAAATCGTGCTGTGAACCTCGGATCCCTATCCGACACAATAGACTTTGGCACACCATGCAACCATACAATCTCAGCTATATATAGCTCAGCCAACTTATCCAAGGTATACGTAGTATGCACAAGCAGAAAATGTGCACACTTCGTAAGCCGATCCACAATCACCCACACTGAATTCTTCTTTGTCGGTGACAAAGGCAAACCAAATACAAAATCCATGGTGATTCTCTCCCACTTCCATTCTGGGATTCTCAAAGGCTGCAACAACCCAGAAGGAACCTGATGCTCACCCTTCACTCGCTGACACACCAAGCACTTACTAACAAACTCAACCACATTCTTTTTCAACCCTACCCAGTAGTATTCATCTTTCAGGCCACGATACATCTTTGTACTACCAGGATGCATGGCAAAAGGACTACTATGAGCTTCAGTCAGAATAGTGTGCCTTAACTCAGCATCATCTGGCACCACTATTCGACTCCCAAAGAACAAAACACCATCATCACTAAAACTAAAATCTGAAGATCTACCTTCCGTGATATCCTGAACATGCGAAACAAGAGAATCATCAAGCAACTGCTTATCTTTGATCAACTGAATTAGAGATGGTTTCACTTGTAATTCTGCAATAAGACCACCATCATACGATATGCTCAAACGGGCAAACATCGCTCTTAACTCCACAGCTACTTTCCTGCTCAAAGCATCAGCTCCAATCTTAGCCTTACCCGAGTGATACTTAATCGTCAGATCATAATCCTTAAGCAACTCCACCCAACGTCGTTGCCTAAGATTCAACTCCTTCTGAGACATAAGGTATTTCAAGCTCTTATGATCTGTGAACACAACACACTTTTCACCGTACAGGTAATGCCTCCAAATTTTCAAGGCAAACACCACAACCGCAAGCTCAAGATCATGAGTAGGGTAGTTGCGCTCATGCACCTTTAACTACCTAGATGCATAGGCCACTACCTTACCCTCTTGCATCAACACGAAGCCCAAACCATCAATGGACGCATCACTATAGACCACAAACTCCTTACCAGACTTAGGTTGAATCAGAACAGGAGCTTGCGTCAAAGATTCTTTCAGCTTCTCAAAAGCTTGTTGTCTCGCATCCGTCCACTCAAAGCGAACATTCTTTTGCAACAACTTGGTCAAAGGCGCTGCTATCTTCGAGAAACCCTTGACAAACCTACGATAGTACCCAGCCAATCCAAGGAAACTCCGTACTTCTGTCACTGACTTAGGCACTTTCCAACTCATCACAACTTCTACCTTGTGTGGATCAACGCGGATACCCTCAGCCGACACAACATGTCCAAGGAAGACCACCTCCCTAAGACAAAACTCACACTTACTCAGCTTGGCATACAATTGATTCTCCAACAACGTTTGCAAAACAATTCTCAAGTGCCTATCATGATCCTCCTCGGTACGTGAATACACCAGGATATCATCGATGAACACCACCACAAAATGATCCAAGAATTCATGGAATACACGATTCATCATGTCCATGAAAGCAGCAGGCGCGTTGGTCAAACCAAACGGCATCACCAAAAATTCATAATGTCCAAACCTCGTGCGAAAAGCTGTCTTAGGTACGTCCACATCCTTCACCTTTAGCTGATAATACCCTGATCTCAAGTCTATCTTAGAAAACACTGAGGCTCCCCGGAACTGATCAAAGAGATCATCAATTCTAGGAAAGATATACTTGTTCTTAATCGTCAACTTGTTCAGTTGCCGATAATCTATGCACATTCTCACCGTCCCATCTTTCTTCTTTACAAAAAGACCGGTGCACCCCAAGGTGACACACTCGGCCAGATGAAGCCTCTATCCAACAACTCCTGCAATTTTGTTTTCAACTCTTTTAACTCTTTGGGTGTCATACGATAAGAAGCGATGGACACCGAAGTTGTATTCTTGTACAACTCTGTACCAAACTCAACTTCTCTGTTTGGTGGCAACCCAAGCAATTCTTCCGAAAAGACACCCAGAAAATCACGAACAGTTCGAATATCTTGCACACGTACATCCTTGGTGCCAGGATTGATCACATAGGCAAGGTAAACCTCACAACCCAACCTCATCACACAATTTGCTTCCAAAGTCGAAATCACATTCGACAAGAATTTCACATTCTCGTCCACTACTACAACCTCATAATCATCAGCCAACTTTAAGGTGACTCGCTTAACATCAAAGTTAACCACTACCCTATGCTCTGTCAACCAATCCATACCAAGGATTATATCAGATCCGTAGAATGGCAATTCCATCAAATCCACCAGAAAAACATGACCTTGCATAGAAAAAGGGCATCTTCTATATAACTTCCTAGTGACTACAGTCTCACCAAAAGAACTAGTCATTTGCATTCCTATTTCAAGCATCTCAACAAGTATATCAAGAAAATGTGCATGCTCACTCAAGATAAAAGAATGCGTGGATCCAGAATCAATCAAAGCCAGCAAAGATAAAGAATAAAGAGCAAAGGTACTTGCGATAACATTGGTATCGTTGCGCTCCTCGCGCTGAGCATATACCCTCGCTGGTCAACCTCCCTCAAGTCGGACGGCCACAACATGAGCGATACCTCGCTGCCCTTCATCTCTCCTCTAAAAATTTCCACGGCCGCGCCTACGGCCTCTCTGAGGTGCAACTACCACAAGAGCACGTCCCTGACCTCCACCAGCCAACAAAAGACACTCCCTCCTTATGTGATCCGATGACCGCAACAGGAGGATGAACCTATCTAGCTGCTCGAGGACAATCTCGCTTCAAATGGTCCACGACCCACATGTCCAGCATGTATGTTGCTCAGATCTCACACGACCTCCATGAGCCTGACCACCTCAACTCGAAACACCACGCCTTCCCTCAGGCTGATGTCTTCTACCACGGCCTCTTTTGTTCTGTCCACCACCGGAACTATACTCAGCGGCTCTCTTTCCAGAGCTAGAACCAACACCTCTAGATGACAAACCTAGATTCCGCTCGATGTCCTTTGCCAGACAAACAAGCATGTCAAAATCAGTGTAATCTGCAGCTAGCATGTACGTCTTAACTTCTTGTACCAAACCGTTCCAGAAGCGATCACATCAATGCCTCTCACTAGGTACCAACTCAGGAGCATACTGGCTCAAGCGTACCAACTAGACCTCCTACTCAGCCACATATAGGTTGCCCTGAACAAGCGACATAAACTCCCGTTTCTTTTCATCTAAGTATCTAACCCCAAGCTACTTTCTCCTGAAGGCACCTCTGAAGAACTCCCAATCAACTTCATTGGGTTCCATACTAGCTGTGGTAGTCGTCCACCAGTTGTAAGCATCACCTTGTAGCAAAGAAACTACGCATCCCAGCTTACGCTCATCACTAGAACCCATCTGATCTATAATGCGGATCGTACTCACTAACCAGGCCTCAGACGCCTCTGGAGACATACCAAAGAACTCTACAGCTCCCAAGCTCCTCAACCTCTCCAAAGGTAAGCCCACTCGCCCAGCTGCAGGGGCCTGCACATGCACTCCGGCAATAGCAGCCTAAAACGCTCTGGTGATCGCCTGAACTAGTGGCGCCAAATCACCCAAACCAGGACCAACTTGTCCTTGTTGCACCTGCTCCCCACCTCCAGGTGGTGGCGGAGGAAGTAGATCTCCACCAGGAGGGACATTAGCCCCTTGCTCAGCCTGGTTACCCTGCTCAGCCGCAGGTACTATCGTACTCGATCTTAACTCTTTTCTTGGACCCATAGTGCTATTTAACAAGACATAACAACAAAACAAGTCAAACCATTTAGGCCAGCTGCAAGCCAGAATCTAAGTTTACAAAACATTTGATTAGTGTAATAAGGCAATGGGCACCCAATTTTCCCCATAGAGCATAGCATACATGAAACATCATGCTCACATACTTTTCATCATCCTAAAATCAGCACATATCCACTTAACATCATCATCACACAATCATATTCATTCCACAAGCAATTCACATCAATCAAGCATGGCATAAGGTTCAAAATTCAACCTATAACTTGCTTATCAAACATCATACTTCAACACATATAAATTTCACATACCAACATCCCCAATTATTTTGTAACCTGACTCTGATACCAATAAATGTATCCCCTTAGCCCGGTCTAGACGTTTTAACCCGAACTACGAAGATTACACGGCAAAAACTAAAGTCAACCTGAAAGTCAACCTTGATGTACGATCCTTTTTTTCTTTTTATCTTCTCTAGATGAATATTATTAACCTACAAGTTCAACAAAGCGATTAGGTGAAAACGGCACATCGATCGAAGTTCGATTAGGGTTTCAAATGCATAAATTTGACTTTTAGGGACTAAACTATAAATACCATAAAATACAAGGACTTTCATGATTTCAAGGTTACCAATCCTCAATAAGTCATGTAACATGCCAACATGTCAAAATTCAGCTCAATCGGATCATCCAAACACATTAAATTAAGCAACCAACATTTAAGGACCAAAATGTAAGAAACAGAAAATCAGAACAACTCAAAATTCAAATCCAACGGTCAGGCATTTCGATACGGATGGCCCTGTACCAAAACGGTCATTTCAAAACAGGGTTGACCATTTCGATACTCAGATGCGTTCCGAGACCCGTATCAAAACACCCCCTACCAGTAACCAAAACGTTTCGATGCGCCTACACCCATTCCGAAACCTTATGGCCATCTCAGGCCCCTGTTCCGAAACAGGCAAGGGCGTTCCGATACGCTTTGCCCTGTAATAGCAGATTTTGCTTGTTTTTCATGCATGTTCTATAATACCCCAATTTTGGGCTTGAAAGTTTAGGGCCTGAACCGAACCAGTCTAATTTTCGGTTCGAATATAAAAGGAGGTATTAGGGAAAGCCTAGTTCGGGATGCTTTAAAAATATGGAAAAATATCTAAAAATCCTCTTTTAATATATATAAGAGAGTGGTGAAATCAATTTTACAAAATAAGGTTTGGAAATATTACGTTTTTGGAATAGTGACTAAAATGCGATTTTTGAAAAGTTCAATGGTGGCTGTTTTGTAAGGATTGGAACTTTGAATCTTTAAGGAGCTAATTTACCCAAAATGATTTCTCCAGATTTTTCCTTAATTTGAGTGAAATAATTAATGTTTTAATTAATTAGAAGAGAAGAGAAACGACCTTTTGGAAAAATCATAACTACCTTTTCCTAAAATTTTCTCACTTATTTTTCTCTCAAAATTCCATAATCCAAACACTTTTCTCCAGCAACTTTTCCATTGATCTTCACTTCAATTGATGAGACTTCAATCATCAATTAGTTCCTAATCCATTTTACATCAAATCATTTTGATCTTCTCATTGGATTTTCAAGAAAATTGGCTCAAATCAAGGAGAAATAACCATTTAGAGGTAAGATTGTTCTTCTCCTCTAAATACTCAGTGTAAAACCTATGTTTGATTTTGATATAATTAAATCTTTAAGGATCAATTTGAAAAACTTAAAATTGTTTTATAAGTCCCTTAATAAGTTTAAATCACCAACAATTTAAAACTGATTTGAAAAACTCAAACTCAAAATATTTTCTAAGTGTTCCAAGGCCAAACTATTGAAAATTGTCCAGGTGTATCGATACGCTTCGATCCGTATCGATACCTTTTTACCAAAGTTGGCTACTGTCGGAACTCGTATCGATACACTCTTCACCTGTATCGATACGCCCCTTTGTAAAAGTCTAAAGAGTTTGAATGGCGTACCGATACGATAAACCCTCGTATCGATACAGCCTTAATGAATTTTAAATTCATGTCGATTTAAATATTTTGACCGTTGGTGTCAGTTGGTTGGTAACCAAATTTTAAAATGGTCGTTGACCTGTATCGATACGGTAAACCCTCGTACCGATACGGATTTCGACAGTGAGCTAAGTTGAGAAAAAGGTATCGATACGACCTTTACCGTTTCGATACCCCGTACCGATATGCTTACGTGCGTATCGATACCCCTTATTTATTGCACACAACGACTCTTTCTTTTCTTAGACAGATATCGATACGGCTCCCCATGTACCGAAACAGATAGATGCAGAAGTGCATTTATGGTGGTCAGAGAGGGTTCCAACGGCTCTATTCATGTTCCCAACCACCCAAACGGCTAGAATTAATGGAGGAGGTATAAAATGAAGTCCTTTGAAGGTCAGCAACAACTATTCAATATTCAAGCATCATCAAAGCAAAAATCCAAACCCTTGAGCTATTCAAAGTCAAATATTTGTACCCAACTCTAGTGTGTTTCAAATATTCAATTTGTATTGTGAGTTTGGGGTTGTTGAAATTGTAATTGGGTAGACAATTATCCTTTGAGAGGAAACATTTGAGTTTACCAAAATCTTTCTTTGTATTTGAGTGGATTAAGCTTTGGGTAGAAAGCTTAATCAAAATTGTAAGGTTTCCTCCTCATCCAAGAAAAGGGGACGAATTCAAGTAGTGAATTGTTTGAAAATCCTTAGTGGGAACTAAGGTAGTGGATGTAGAGTTCATTTGGAGAACTTGAACCACTATAACCTCTTGTGTCATTTTTATTTTCAATCTTCTCTTCACCAAAATTTTAATTGCCAATTCACCCCCTCTTGGCCATTTGCAAGTGTTCGATCAACTCAACAATTGGTATCAGAGCTACACTCATTGGAAGGATTACAACCCTCTTGAGTCGATTCTAGGAGAGTTTGATCAACAACAAGTCAAGCAATGGCATCCACCTCCAACTATGAGTCCCAATCCACCACCAAGCCACCATTCTTCAATGGGGATAACTATCCTTATTGGAAGAATAGGATGATGCTTTTCATCAAGTCTACCGACTATATGGTGTGGGATGTAGTTGAAGAAGGTCCATACATTGTCATGAAGAGAGATGAAGAAAGGCTTGTCCCAAAAGTCAAAGCCGAAATGACGGATGATGAAAGAAGAAGGATGCAAGTGAATGACAAAGCTCTTCATGTAATATTTTGTGCACTTGGTCCGGATATCTACTCCATGGTGTCTTCAATCGAAAATGCCAAGGAGGTTTGGGACACCCTCGAGACAACATATGAGGGAACTAGTGATGTCAAGGAGATAAAGATTGGGCTACTCAATCTAAGCTATGAGAACTTCAAGATGGATCCCGAAGAAAGCGTCTCCAAGATGTTTGATCGGTTCTCGGTCATCGTCAACGGTTTGAAGGGTTTCGGCAAAATCATTCCTGAAGACAAGCTAGTGAGAAAGTTGTTGTACTCTCTTCCGGAGTCATGGGATGGTAAGAGAATAGCCATTATTGAAGCTAGATATTTGAAGACTCTCAAGCTTGATGCTCTTGTTGGATCTCTACTCACACATGAGATTACGAGGAAGGGAAGAGAACAAGAGAAGAAAATAGTGGAGAAGAAGGAAGTTGAGAAGAAGAAAGTGGGAATCGCACTAAAAGCTTCACATCAAGAAAGCGATTCTAGTGAGGATGAGGATGAGGAGATGGATATGTTGGCCAAACATTTTACTCGGTTCATGAAGTCAAATCGTAGAAGAAAATTCATTAGAAAGGGAGACTTCAAGAGTAAAAGCAAGGAAGAGGAGAAGGACCAAATTACTTGTTATGAATACAAGAAACCGGGTCACATCCGTTCCGAGTGTCCTCAATTGAAAAAGAAAAGCTTTGGGAAGAAGAACAAGCTCAAAGCACAAATAGCTACTTGGAGTGACGATGAGTCTTCCGAGGAAGAAGAGGAAGTGGCCAATCTATGTCTCATGGCCATTGATGATGAACCTAAGGTAGACTCTAACTTATCCAATTTCGATTTTACTTTTGATTAACTTCAAGATGCTTATGATGAATTGCAAGAAGTGTATGATGAGTTAGTAGAAAAATACAAAGAGTCCATTTTGAAAAACAAGAAAACCATTTCCGATTTGAAAAATCAAAATGAGACATTTTCTAAAGCTAACTCCGAATTGGAAAAGAAGGTTTTTTTAGTAAATCTTTCCAATGATCTTAAAACAAAAAATCTTGAACTTGAAAAACTTCTTTCCGATTTTCAAGATTATCACACAAAGGAAGTGGATAATCTTAAAACATCTATTGCTATTGGGAAAAATAATTTTGAAAAAGGAAATCATTCTAAATCCCAATATGTAAAAAGAAAACCTTTTATACCTAAACAAAGAAATTTTAATAAGCAATCTAGAAGTCAAAAAGTTAGGAGTGTTTGGGTTCCTAAAGAAGTCATTATTTCTAATGATATGAATGCTATTGCTTCTTGGATTCCTAAGGGAACCAAAATGTTGAAGGCTAACACTCATGGGCCCAAAATGACTTGGGTACCAAAAACCAAGGCCTAATTTCTTTGTTTGTAGGGGAGCATTGCTACAAGGCTAAAGCTTCAAGCAAAAATTCTTGGTACCTTGATAGTGGATGCTCAAGACACATGACCGGTGACAAGAGTCGATTTGTGGAACTAAAGCCTAAAGGTGGTGGAGTGGTAACTTTCGGTGACAACTCCAAAGGCCACATTGAAGGAATAGGCTCCATTGGTAATCACTCTTCTATTTTCATTGAAAATGTTTTGTATGTCAACGGACTTAAGCATAACTTGTTGAGTATTAGTCAATTGTGTGACAAGGGTTTTAATGTTATATTTGATAAAAGTGGTTGCAAAATTGTAAACATTAAAACTAATCAACTAATACTCATTGGTCATCGCATAGGGAACATTTACATGGTGCATCTAGAAGACATTCATTCATCACATACATGCTTAGTTGCACATGATGAACATGACTCATGGCTTTGGCATAGAAAATTAGGACATGCTAGCATGAGTGTCTTAGAAAAATTAATTTCCCTTAATCTAGTTAGAGGTTTACCCAAAGTTAAATTTTCAAATGATAAAATTTGTGATGCATGTTCAAAGGGTAAACAACATAGAAGTTCTTTTAAATCCATAAATGATGTCTCTACTAGTAGATGTTTACAATTGATTCATATGGATCTTTTTGGGCCTATTAGAACAATGAGCTTGGGTGGAAAATCATATGCTTTTGTGCTTGTAGATGACTACTCTAGGTATACTTGGGTTCTATTCTTAAGTACAAAGGATGAGGCTTTAGAAAAATTCATCACATTTTCTAAAATAACTCAAAATGATCTTGAACTTAAGATTTCTCACATTAGAAGTGATCATGGAACCAGATTTCAAAATCTAGGTTTCGATGAGTTTTTAAATGAAAATGGGATTAGCCACAATTTTTCCGCACCTCACACTCCTCAACAAAATGAGGTAGTTGAGAGGAAAAATCGAACTTTAGAAGAAATGGCTAGAACCATGCTTTGCAAAAATAATTTACCTAAATATTTTTGGGCGGAAGCCACAAATACCGCTTGCTATATTATTAATCGAGTAATGATTAGGCCAATTTTGAAGAAAACACCTTATGAGATTTTAAAATCTAAGAAGCCTAACATTAGCTATTTTCATCCTTTTGGTTACAAGTGTTTTGTTTTGAATAATGGTAAAGAAAACTTAGGTAAATTTGATGCTAAAAGTGATGAAGCTATTTTCTTAGGGTACTCTTTAAACTCTAAAGCCTATCGTGTATTTAATAAAAGAACTCTAGTTGTTGAAGAGTCAATACATGTTGTTTTCGATGATAACCTCCTTCCGAGGAAGGAATCTTGTGATGATGATGATGTAGGAATCATTGATGCCATTGATGGAGGACAAACGTCAAAGGTGGATGATATTCCAACCAAAGATGAGGATTCACAAGATCCACCTCTTGAAGCCTTGAAGGACTTGGCTCTTGAGGAAAGGGAGGTGTCTTACCCAAGGGAGTTAAACTATGTCAAAGGTGGTGAAATCTTGGGTGATCCATCCAAGGGGGTAACTACTAGATCCTCTCTCAAAATAATGAATCATGTTGCATTTCTTTCATGCATTGAGCCTACACATATTAAAGAAGCTTTAAAAGATGATTTTTGGATTTTGGTCATGCAAGAGGAACTAAATCAATTTGAAAGGAGTAAAGTTTGGACATTAGTTGAAAGGCCTAATGATCAATCTACTATAGGAACAAAATGGGTTTTTAGGAATAAATTAGATGAAAGTGGTAATATAGTGAGAAACAAGGCTAGGCTTGTTGCTCAAGGCTATACACAAGAAGAGGGAATTGATTTTGATGAGACTTATGCACCCGTAGCTAGAATGGAAGCTATTAGGATGTTGCTTGCATTTGCATGTTACCATAATTTCAAGCTTTTTCAAATGGATGTGAAAAGTGCCTTTTTAAATGATTTTATAAATGAAGAGGTGTATGTTGAACAACCACCGGGTTTTGAGGATTCAAAATTTCCAAACCATGTGTTTAAACTAACAAAATCTCTCTATGGTTTAAAACAAGCTCCTAGAGCTTGGTATGAGAGACTTTCAAATTTCTTAATTGAAAAGGGTTTTGAAAAAGGAAAGGTGGATACAACACTCTTCATAAAAACATATAACAATGACATCTTAGTAGTTCAAATTTATGTTGATGATATCATTTTTGGTTCTACTAATGAGTGTTATTGTAAAGAATTTTCTAAGCTAATGCAAGGTGAGTTCGAGATGAGCATGATGGGGGAGCTCTGATTCTTTTTGGGACTCCAAATCAAACAAAGGAAGGATGGCACCTTCATAAATCAAGCTAAGTACGTGAATGATATGCTCAAGAAGTTTGGCTTGGAGAATGCAAAGCCTCAAGCCACTCCTATGAGTTCTTCCATAAAGCTTGACAAAGATGAAGGAGGTACGTGTGTTGATTCTAAGTTTTATAGATCCATGATAGGTTCTTTGCTTTACCTTACCGCAAGTAGACCGGATATCATGTTTAGTGTTTGCTTGTGTGCTAGGTTTCAATCTAGTCCTAGAGAATCACATTTAGTTGCCATTAAGAGAATTTTTAGATACCTTAGAGACACACCTACTTTAGGCCTTTGGTATCCTAAAGATTCTTCCTTTAGCCTTCATGCTTATTCGGATGCGGATTATGGGGGATGTAAGATAGATAGGAAAAGTACTTCCGGGACATGTGAATTCTTAGGTAGTATGCTCGTATCTTGGTTCTCTAAGAAACAAAATAGCGTAGCCTTATCTACCACCGAAGCGGAATATATATCCTTAGGGAGTTGTTGTGCTCAAGTCCTTTGGATGAAGCAACAACTCTTAGATTATGGTGTTGAAGTAGAAACCATACCCCTTAAGTGTGACAACACTAGTGCCATTTGTCTTACTAAGAATCCCATCCAACACTCTAGAACTAAACACATAGAAATTCGACATCATTTTATTAGAGATCATGTTTTGAAAAATGATGTTGTTATAGAATATGTTGACACCTGAACCAATTGGCGGACATATTTACAAAACCATTAGATAAAGAGCGTTTTTGGTCCCTTGGGAGAGAGTTAGGTCTAGCTAGCCTATCTTGACCTTTTAGGACCTCTTTGTGCTTAAAAATGCTTGATTTTGTGAAATTGCATGTTTTATGTGTTGTGACTCTTGAAAATATCCATGCCTATAGTTAGGGGTAGTATGTTTCTATTAAAATATGCTTAGAAATGTTCATTCATCATTTGCATACCTTTAGGAGATGTTAAATTCGAGCCTATGGTTGTTCTTTAGGACTAAAGATGCATTTCTGGGCATAGGGTATCGATACGGATCTACGCGTATTGATACGTGTTCTTCATTCAGTTTCCCAGAATTCACTTTGCTTAAACGGGTATCGATACGATTAAACCTGTATCGATAGGAGCTTCAAATCATTTCGATACAGATCCTCTCCGTTTCGATACGATTCTCCAACGGGCATTTTTACGGAAATGACGTTTCTACCCCCGTATCGATACACCCTTAGTCGTATCGATACTCGATCGCGCAGACAGCTTTTAATTTTGCATTTAAAGTGTTCAACTTTTACCAAAATTAAAATTCTTCAAACCCTAAAAACCCTAGCCGTTTTTGCCTATAAAAGGGCTCTTCCTCCTTCATATTTTCACACCACAACTCAAAATCTAAGAGAGTTTTTCTATCAAGCAAAGCTTTAAGCTCTCTCTCATCACAATTGTGCTAGAATTTTCTTCAATCTCTCAAGCTTCTATTAAGGTAAAATTTCTTTTTCTTTTTCAATTTTTCTTTTTCTTTATTTTTTTGTTTTTTTTTTATGATTCTTTCTTTTTAATCAAAACTTTTGTTCTTCAAAATTTCTTTTTCTTCAAATCTTTATTTTCTTTTCAATTTTTTTTACCTTGGTTCTTAACCAAAATTGAAGAAATCTTTATGCATGATTTCTCTTTTAGATCATGGCACCAAAGGAATCGAGGAAGCGATCAAGGGTTTCTCAAACCGGTGAATCATCCACTCTTGGAGCGATTGCACGTCCCAACTACACTTCCATCTATGAACAATCCTTTGAAGGTCCCGTGGGTCTAGCATATTTTCGTCAATTCGAGAATTACAAGATTCGTGCGAAAAGGGTAATATCCATTCCTTTTCTCGACTCGGAGCGCTTTAAATTTGAATATCTTCCTTTGCTTCGATGTTGGAATTTCATGGATTTCATATCTATTCCCGGTTTTTATTACCATCTTTTAGTTTTGATTTTCTACACTAATGCCAAATGTGTTTCTCGCAATGGGGAAGTTGTCGCCATTAGCTCTTATCTTATGGGAAATAAAATCATCCTTGATGTCAAATCCATTTGTGAAGTTTTTAAATTAGAGGATGAAGGCCTTGATAATGAGGATGCTTTGGGGCATGTTCTTAGTGGATCCGTAACCGTCCTAAATGCTCAAGACCGGATCCATTTGATGGTGTCTTGGTGGTTTAGGCCCTCCGGAGGAAAATATTCTACCATCCGTCAAGTGGATGATTTTTGGATCCGTTGCTTCCGTGAGCGAAAGCGCCCAAATCTTGCTCGAATCATGTTCAGGGAAATCGTCTATCTTGTGCAAAATCGTCACACAACTCTCGTCACCTCCTTTACATATGGTACGACCTTAAGTTGTTTCTTTGTGAAAAAGGATATTGATTGCTCTTTTGACTACCCAACTCCCCTTACCGATCCCATTGATGAGCGATCTCTTGCCCGGGGAAAGTTCCATTATTTTAATGGTGAATGGGTACGTCTTGCCGAGCTACCACCTGAGGCCACCGCCGTATTTGAAGAACCTCAAGGAGATTAAGCTCCTCAAGCTCCTAAACCCTCCATGGATGCTCTCATGACTTACCTCAATGAGCAATTTACCGGGTTACGCACGGACATGGGAAATCGTCTTAGCGCCCTTGAAACAACTTTTGATACAAGGATGACGAGCATGGAGAATCGCCTCACATCTCTTGAAAGAGGTCACAATTCTTTGAATATTTCCATCCCCGCTTTCCATGATAAATGGCGCAATAGCATGAGGGACAATGATCCAATGGGAGTTGATGATGAAGATGATGAAGACAACGAAGATGATGCCTAGACGTTTCTTCTTGCATCTCATGCATATCATTTAGGATTTTCTATTTTATGCATCTTTGATTTATGTTCTTAGGACTAAGTTTACTTTATGTTTAAACCTTTGCTTTGATTTTCTGTTTTTGTTTAGATTTTTAAGTTTGATGCTATGATTAATAAGATTAATGTTGCTTATTTATACCTTGCCTATGTTTATGCACTTATATATTGTCTCAATATGTTTGATCTAACAAAAAGGGGGAGAGAAACTAGCTCACACTTTAAAAATTTTGATTTCAACTTAAAAAGTTACCTAGCTTATATTAAGGGGGAGTTAACTTTGTAAAGTTTTTCAAAGTGTCAAAAATTTTAAGTTTTAGTTTTGTTATATCAAAAAGGGGGAGATTGTAAAACCTATGTTTGATTTTGATATAATTAAATCTTTAAGGATCAATTTGAAAAACTTAAAATTGTTTTATAAGTCCCTTAATAAGTTTTAAATCACCAACACTTTAAAACTGATTTGAAAAACTCAAACTCAAAATATTTTCTAAGTGTTCCAAGGCCAAACTATTGAAAATCGTCCAGGTGTATCGATACGCTTCCATACGTATCGATACCTTTTTACCAAAGTTGGCTACTGTCGGAACTCGTATCGATACGCTCTTCACCTGTATCGATACACCCCTTTGTAAAAGTCTAAAGAGTTTTAATGGCGTACCGATACGATAAACCCTCATATCGATACGACCTTAATGAATTTTAAATTCATGTCGGTTTAAATATTTTGACCGTTGGTGTCAGTTGGTTGGTAACCAAATTTTAAAATGGCCGTTGACCCGTATCGATACGGTAAACCCTCGTACCGATACGGATTTCGACAGTTAGCTAAGTTGAGAAAAAGGTATCGATACGGCCTTTACTATTTCGATACCCTGTACCGATACGCTTACGTGCGTATCGATACCCCTTATTTATTGCACACAACGACTCTTTCTTTTCTGAGACAGGTATCGATACGACTCCCCGTGTACTGATACGGATAGCTGTAGAAGTGCATTTATGGTGGTAAGAGAGGGTTCCAACGGCTCTATTCATGTTCCCAACCACCCAGACGGCTAGAATTAATGGAGGAGGTATAAAATGAAGTCCTTTGAAGGTCAGCAACAACTATTCAATATTCAAGCATCATCAAAGCAAAAATTCAAACCCTTGAGCTATTCAAAGTCAAATCTTTGTACCCAACTCTAGTGTGTTTCAAATTGTCAATTTGTATTGTGAGTTTGGGGTTGTTGAAATTGTAATTGGGTAGACAATTATCCTTTGAGAGGAAACATTTGAGTTTACCAAAATCTTTCTTTGTATTTGAGTGGATTAAGCTTTGGGTAGAAAGCTTAATCAAAATTGTAAGGTTTCCTCCTCATCCAAGAAAAGGGGACGAATTCAAGTAGTGAATTGTTTGAAAATCCTTAGTGGGAACTAAGGTAGTGGATGTAGAGTTCATTTGGAGAACTTGAACCACTATAACCCCTTGTGTCATTTTTATTTTCAATCTTTCTCTTCACCAAAATTTTAATTGCCAATTCACCCCCCTCTTGGCCATTTGCAAGTGTTCGATCAACTCAACACTCAGTTCTTTACTGAAATTCCCAAGTTATCAATCCTTAATTTAAGTTTTATAAATGGTTTTAATGATAGGAACTTGATTTTTGCTTAAAACTCAAGATTTGGAAGAAATCTTGAAGAATTTCGTTGTGATTGTTTGGGCTCTGTTTTGATATGATTCTTAAATGTATTTTGGATGTCTAATGATGTGTAAATGAGGTTTTATCAATGCAATCCTGAATAGGTTGTGTTTCCTAAGTTTTTGCTTATGAAAATGGTGGTTTTTGGGGTGATCTTGGTGTTCTGTTATAGCTGGAGGTATAAGGATGAGTTTAGGTTTATTTTGGATGTTGATTGATGTTTAAAAATGGTTAGAAGTGATGGATCTTGGCAGGGTTAAGTTTTGGAAGAGTTTGGAGGTGATTTCGGTTGTGTTTGGTAGCCGAAATGTTGGCTTTAGGTGGAGCAGCGAGTTTAAGTGTGTTGGCTGAAGATTTCAATGCATGATGATGCATTAATCCTCTGCTTTGTTGTGTTTAAAACAGGGGAGGCATCTTCGGACACCTTTGGAGTTTATCCGGAGGCTTGATCGGCGTTTCATCAAGCTTGCGAAACGGAATTGGTGAGTGGAGTTGGATTTCCAGCTTTGAAACAATGGTTGGAAGGTTTTTGGGAGCTTAGATTAAGCCTAAACAACTTAGCTAAGCTCAAGAGTAAGTTTGCGGAAAAAACTCTCTTGGACGAGCCATGAAGTGGTTCGATGCATTGGCTATAATTTGCATCTTTAAATTCTGTTTTGAAAGCATGTTTTAGCATGATTAATGCTGGTTTTGAAAGCCATGTGTTGAAGGATGCTCAAGGTAGGAGATCCTTGGTTTGACATATTGTAAATATGGTTTGATGCATAGTGATGCATGATGATAAATGGATTTGATTAATGCTCTAAAACAATGGATTGTTGATGGTAAATGATGTATATTGGCAAGTGATGTAATGGTTTTAAAGTACTTGAATCGAATATAGTTAGCCGGTTATAGGATTGGGTGCACCGTGAATAAAGTTGCCTTGGATGTTGAGGGGTTGTAATTGTACCGTAAACTCCATCCAAGTACACTAACGAGTAAGGTAAGATCACAACGGTGGTTAAAAGTCCGTTTGTGGATCTTGTGTTATGTGTCCTGTGTACTCGTTAGTGGAATTATTCAACTACCGATGAGTGATGTTGAGGGGTTTTGATTGTACCGTTAGACTCCATCACGGGTGTTGAAGGGTTGTGATTGTACCGATAAACTCCACCTTGTGTTGTTCGGTAGTGTGTATGAAGTGTATGGGACAACGCTTGTAATCCGCGTATCCGATTGTGTTTTGTGTTGTAAATGGTTATGAATTATCACTTGGATGCCAATATGATATGTTGATTTTAATGAAGCATGAGATGCTTGTAGAGTATGCAAGGTTGCATGAAAGTAGATGAGCATGTGTTTAAAAGCTTTGTTGAAAGTGTTTTTTCTAAATGCATTATTGTGTTGTTTTCTTTAGAGCATGCCTCACTAAGCAAATGTGCTTACGCTCTCTCTCTTGAACCAATAATGCAGATAATTGAAGTGTTTGAGGGCAACAAGGAGGCTAAGAGTCCAAGGGGATACTAAGCTCATGTATGGTGATGTTTTCATACACTATTAGTTTTGGTATTTTGGCAATGGGAACCTAAGATGTGTTTTGGGAGATGTTTTGGACTCCCTAGTTTGTGGCATGATGCTTTTGATGGTTTGGATTTGTAATTGGCCATTTGATTCTTGATTTGGTGTTTTGTTGGTTGTTTGGTTTTGGATATTCGGTTGCATGCCTATAGACTTGTGGAATTCCATGTTTGATGCTATGAATATGCTTTGAAGTTGCAAACCTGTACCTTATATGTATGATGACTTGTTGGCATGGTTAGGAAGTCATTACGATGTGTTTGAGTGGTTTAATGTATGAAAAACAAGCAAATTATGCAACTTCTGGGCAAACCGTATCGGAACGGGCACTGGCGTTTCGAAACGGGGGCCTGTTATGGCCTTCGTGTTTCGAAACGGCTGGAGGCCGTTCTGAAACGTTTTGGCCACTGGAAGGCCCTGTTTCGGAACAAGTCTCGAAACAAACCCGTGTTTCGGAACAAGTCTCGAAACAAACCCGTATTTCGGAACGGTCAACACCGTTTCGAAATAGGTGACTGTTGGACACTGATTTGAATGGTGTTAAAGTTTGCAAGCTTAACGTTTTAGTCCCAAAGGTTGTAAGAGCAATTGCATGAATTCCGATTAAGGTGAAATTTGACAGGGAAGCATGTAATATGACTAATTAAATATTGGTAACGTTAAAATCGGTTAACACCTCATAATTTCCAGAATTTACATTTTGGTCCCTAATAATTGTATTTTGTGCAATTGAGTCCCTCATGTCGATCGATGTGCTTTTCACCTGTATGTTTCATGCGTGCTCACATAGGGTTAAGGTGTATTTAGATAAGATTAAAAAGAAAAAAAGGGTCATTAATCAAGGTTGACCTTTGGGTTGACTTTGGTTTTCCCCGTGTAATCTTCGTAGTTCGGGTCAACCGTCTAGGCTGGGCTAAGGGGGTTACATTTGGTGGTATCAGAGCTGAGTTCTCGTGTAAATGGGAATGATTATGTGGGTGATGTATGTGTATTTGCATGATATGCCTATTGGGTGAAAGTATGTTGTATGAATTGTAAAGTATGTTGCAATGGTGTTGCTATGCTATGTTGAAGCATGTTAGAGGAACCCATTGCCATATCAAAACTAATGAAAGGGATTGTTTTAGAAAATGAGCTTGAGTACTTTGATTACTTACCTTGTTGAGCCTAATTAAGTTTATTGCATTTGTGTCAGTGCATTGTTTTCTTATAAATGGGGCCTCGTAGAGAGATAAGGATGAATACGAGAGCTATGGCTCAAAATGAGAATGAGGAACATGTTGAGAATGTTGTGGATATACCGCCTCTCCCTGGTGGTGGACCGTCCGGCGGTGGTGGTGCTGGAGGTGGTGATGCTGGTGTTGGTGTTGGTGCTGGGGTCGCTGGACCTGAAGCTATGCAGGGGCAAGCTGCTCCTGACATGACTGTTTTGATTTAGGCTATTGCTGGAGCCTTTCAGGCAGTAGTAGCTGGAGTTCACGGAGCTGCGCATCAGGGTGATGCTAACGTGAGATTGCCTTTGGAACGTCTTCGCAGTCTGGGAGGGACTGAGTTCAGAGGTTTATCTCCTGAAGGTTCTGAATCTTGGTTGGAAAGCACCAAGAGGATATTGGGACAAATGAACTGCAACAATGTGCAGAAATTAGGCTGTGTGGTATCGCTGTTACATGATGATGCGTATACGTGGTGGACGACCACTGTCTCCGGAATGGAGGAAGTCGATGTGACTTGGGCGTTCTTTCTGAACGCGTTCAAGCGGAAGTATCTAGGTGTGCGATACCTAGATGTGAAGAAAAGAGAATTCATGTCTCTTCTGCAAGGAAGCATGACGGTGGCGGAGTTTGAGATCCAGTTTGTCCGTCTTAGTCAGTACGCACCTGAGCTTATCCCTGATGAGCGGGAGAGGTGTGAACGTTTCCGTTATGGTTTGGTGACGGACGTAAAGACTTTCATGCTTGCTGCTGAGTATATGGATTTCGATGTGCTGGTGAGTAGAACGAAGGACATTGAGAAGAATCTGGGTTTGTCTTCCAGAGGCGTTAGTTCTAGCTCGGGCAAAAGAGCTGCTGGTTATAGTTCCGGTGGTGGACGGAACAAGAGAGGACGAGATAAGAGGTATCAGTCTTCTGCTAGGCGTGGTAATGGAGGGCATGGTGCGCCTGTTCAGGGAGATAGGATGAGAGTTGATTAGAACACGTGCTGGACGTGTGGATCGCGTGGCCATCTGAGGCGAGATTGTCCTCGAGCAGCGAGGGAGGTTCAGGCTCCTGTTGCAGTGACCGGTAATTCGTGCTGGAATTGTGGTTCGACAGATCACATGAGGAGGGAGTGTCCCTTGTTGGCCGGTGGTGGTCAGGGACGTGCTCCTGGAGTAGTTACACCACAGAGAGGTCGTGGGCGCGGCCGTGGTAACTTCCAGCGCAAAGATGATGGTGGGAGGAATGTGGCACATGTGGTAGCCATCCAACCTGAGGGTGGTGGCCAAGCTCGAGTGTATGCTCAGCGAGAGGGGAGAAATGATACGTATGTGATCGCAGATACCTTTAATTTGCAATCCTTATCCTTACTTTCCTTGATTGATTCTGGATCTACACACTCATACATATTGCGTGAACCTGCTCAATTGCTTGGTTTACCTGTTGAGTCTTTGGATGTTGGTATGCGTGTAACTAGTTCCTTCGGTGAGACCGTTGTGACACGGAAGTTGTATAGAAGATTTCCTTTGATAGTGCAAAACCATGTTTTTCTTGTTTATCTCATGGAATTGCCATTCTATGGTTTTGATGTGATCCTTGGAATGGATTGGCTTGTTGAACATCGAGCTGTAGTGGATTTTGAGAACAAGCGAGTTTCGTTGAAGTTTGCGGATGGTTATGAGGTAGTGGTGGTTGGTGAGAATGTGAAGTTTCTTGCCAATGTGGTGTCTTCAT
Source organism: Hibiscus tridactylites (assembly GCA_958450335.1). Lineage (NCBI taxonomy): Eukaryota > Viridiplantae > Streptophyta > Magnoliopsida > Malvales > Malvaceae > Hibiscus > Hibiscus tridactylites. Next base: position 17,253,005 of record OY288278.1, on the reverse strand, counting down.
TGGAAGCAAGGCGTATGCTGAGGAAAGGTTGTGAGGCCTATCTAGCCTTTGTTATGAATCCTAGCTCTAAGGAGTTGCGAGTCTAAGATATCAGGACTGTGCGAGAGTTTCCTGGAGTGTTTCCGGAGAGTTACCTGGATTGCCTCCTAATCGAGAGGTGGAGTTTGGAATTGAGCTGTATGAAAACACAACACCAGTGTCCATTACTCCTTACCGAATGACACCTAAGGAGTTGAAGGAGCTGAAGACGCAACTTCAGGAGTTGCTTGATCGTGGTTTCATTCGGCCGAGTGTGTCACCTTGGGGTGCACCTGTCTTGTTTGTGAAGAAGAAGGATGACACTATGAGAATGTGCATCGATTATCGTCACCTGTCTTGTTTGTGAAGAAGAAGGATGGCACCTGTCTTGGACAAGTTTGTTGTGGTGTTCATTAATGATATCCTTGTGTACGCTCGCACTGAGGAGGAGCATGAAGGGCATTTGCGGATTGGGTTGCATGCGCTGTTGGAGAATCAACTCTATGCTAAGCTGAGCAAGTGCGAATTTTGGCTTAGGGAAGTTGTTTTCCTTGGTCATGTGGTTTCTGCTGAGGGGATTCGTGTTGATCCTCAGAAAATTGAGGCGGTGATGAATTGGAAGCCTCCTAAGTCTGTCCATGAAGTTCGTAGCTTCCTTGGGTTGGCAGGATACTATCGGAGGTTTGTGGATGGATTTTCAAATATTGCTGCACCTTTGGCGAAGTTGTTGCAGAAGGATGTCAAGTATGAGTGGACAGAGGCAAGACAACAAGATTTTGAGAAGCTTAAGGCAGCTTTGACGCAAGCTCCTATCTTGGATCAACCTGAATCAGGAAAAGAGTTTGTGGTGTACATCGACGCATCCTATGTTGGTTTGAGGTGTGTGTTGATGCAAGAGGGTAAGGTGGTGGCTTATGCATCACGCCAGTTGAAGGTGCATGAGCGCAATTATCCTACGCATGATATTGGGTTAGCTGTGGTGGTCTTTGTTTTGAAAATTTGGAGACATTACCTATATGGTGAGAAGTGTACTGTGTACACGGATCACAAAAGTTTGAAGTATCTGATGTCTCAAAAAGAGTTGAATCTTATGCAACGACGTTGGGTGGAGTTGCTTAAAGATTACGATCTGACGATCGAGTACCATCCGGGGAAAGCTAATGTTGTAGCGGATGCCTTGAGTCGAAAAGTGGCAGTGGAGTTGAGGGCTATGTTTGCCAGCTTGAGTATTTCGCGAGATGGGGGTCTTGTGGCTGAATTGCAAGTGAAACCATCTCTGGTTCAGTTGATAAAGGATAAGCAGTTGTTAGATGATTCTTTGGTACCACATGTTCAAGATATTGTTGAGGATAGACAATCTGATTTTTCTTTTAATGATGATGGGGTTTTATGTTTTGGGAGTCGGATAGTAGAGCCGAATGATGCTGAGTTGAGGCGTACTATTCTGACTGAAGCTCATAATAGTCCTTTTGCTATGCACCCTGGTAGTACAAAGATGTATCGTGATCTTAAGGATGAGTACTATTGGGTGGGATTAAAGAAAGATGTTGCGGAGTACGTGAGTAAGTGCATGGTTTGTCAGTGAGTTAAGGCTGAGCATCAGTTTCCTTCTAGGTTGTTGCAACCGTTGAGGATTCCTGAGTGGAAGTGGGAAAGGATTACCATGGACTTTGTGTCTGGTTTGCCTTTGTCGCCATCGAAGAAGAATTCGGTGTGGGTGATTATGGATCGCCTTACGAAGTGTGCGTATTTCTTACCTGTGCATACTACGTATACCTTGGATAAGCTTGCAGAGTTGTACATTGCTGAGATCGTGCGGCTGCATGGTGTGCCAAAGTCTATTGTGTCGGATAGAGATCCAAGGTTTACGTCGCATTTTTTGGAGTGTTTGCATCAAGCTTTGGGTACGCAGTTGAATTTCAGTACTTCTTATCATCCACAGTCGGATGGACAGTCTGAGCGTGTTATCCAAGTGCTGGAAGATATGTTGAGGTGCTGTGTGATTGAGTTTCAAGTTCTTGGGAGAAGCATTTGCCTTTGGTGGAGTTTTCTTATAACAATAGCTACCAGGAAAGTATTCAAATGGCACCTTATGAAGCTTTGTACGGAAGGAAGTGCAGAACTCCTCTTTGCTGGGCTGAAACAGGCCAGAAGTTGGTTTTGATGCCAGCTTTGATGAAAGGAACCACCGAGAAGGTGAAGCTCATTTGTGAGCGGTTGAAGGCAGCTTCTGATCGACAGAAGTCTTATGCGGATTTGAAGCGTAAGGAGATTGAGTTTGCGGTAGGTGACTATGTGTTCTTGAAGGTTTCGCCTTGGAAGAAGGTGATGAGGTTTGGTCAAAAGGGTAAGTTGAGCCCTAGGTACATTGGACCATAGGAGGTGATTGAACGCGTGGGTCCTGTTGCGTACAAACTGAGGTTGCAGCAAGAGTTGGAAAAGATTCATGATGTGTTTCATGTCTCTATGCTTCGGAGGTATAGATCAGATCCTTCGCATGTTATGCATGAGGAGGAAATGGAGTTTAATCTAGACTTGACCTATGATGAGGAAGCGGTTGAAATTCTGGATTCGAACAGTAAAATTCCTCGAGGCAAGGCCATTGAATTGGTTAAGGTGTTGTGGAAGCATCGTGGTGTTGAGGAAGCATCGTGGTGTTGAGGAAGCCACGTGGGAAAGAAAGGATGATATGAAGGAGTTTCCGTACCTTTTTCCTCCAGGTAAATTTTGAGGACGAAATTTCTTAAGGGGGGAGAGTTGTAACACCCCAATTTTGGGCTTGGAAGTTTAGGGCCTGAACCGGACCGGTCTAATTTTCGGTTCGAATATAAAAGGAGGTTTTAGGGAACGCCTAGTTCGGGATGCTTTAAAAATATGGAAAAATATCTAAAAATCATCTTTTAATATATATAAGAGAGTGGTGAAATCAATTTTACAAAATAAGGTTTGGAAATATTACATTTTGGAATAATGACTAAAATGCGATTTTTGAAAAGTTCAGTGGTGACTGTTTTGTTAGGATTGGAACTTTGAATCTTTAAGGAGCTAATTTACCCAAAATTGATTTCTCCAGATTTTTTCTTAATTTGTGTGAAATAATTAATGTTTTAATTAATTAGAAGAGAAGAGAAACTACCTTTTGGAAAAATCATAACTACCTTTTCCTAAAAAAATTTCACTTCTTTTTCTCTCAAAATTCCATCATCCAAACACTATTCTCCAGCAACTTTTCCATTGATCTTCACTTCAATTGATGAGATTTCAATCATCAATTAGTTCCTAATCCATTTTACATCAAATCCTTTTGATTTCCTCATTGGATTTTCAAGAAAATTGGCTCAAATCAAGGAAAAATCACCATTTAGAGGTAAGATTGTTCTTCTCCTCTAAATACTCAGTTCTTTACTGAAATTCCCAAGTTATCAATCCTTAATTAAAGTTTTATAAATGGTTTTAATGATAGGAACTTGATTTTGGCTTAAAACTCAAGATTTGGAAGAAATCTTGAAGAATTTCGTTGTGATTGGTTTGGGCTCTATTTTGAGATGATTCTTAAATGTACTCTGGATGTCTAATGATGTGTAAATGAGGTTTTATCAATGCAATCCCGAATATGTTGTGTTTCCTAAGTTTTTGCTTATGAAAATGGTGGTTTTTGGGGTGATCTTGGTGTTCTGTTATAGCTGGAGGTATAAGGATGAGTTTAGGTTTATTTTGGATGTTGATTGATGTTTAGAAATTGTTAGAAGTGATGGATCTTGGCTGGGTTAAGTTTTGGAAGAGTTTGGAGGTGATTTCGGTTGTGTTTGGTAGCCGAAATGTTGGCTTTAGGTGGAGCAGCGAGTTTAAGTGTGTTGGCTGAAGATTTAAATGCATGATGATGCATTAGTCCTCTGCTTTGTTGTGTTTAAAACAAGGAGGCATCTTCGGACACCTTTGGAGTTGATCCGGAGGCTTGATCGGCGTTTCGGCAAGCTTGCGAAACGGAATTGGTGAGTGGAGTTGGGTTTCCAGCTTTGAAACAATGGTTGGAAGGTTTTTGGGAGCCCAAATTAAGTCTAAACAACTTAGCTAAGCTCAAGAGTAAGTTTTCGGCAAAAACTCTCTTGGGTGAGCCATGAAGTGGTTCGATGCATTGGCTATAATTTGCATGTTTAAATTATGTTTTGAAAGCATGTTTTAGCATGATTAATGCTGGTTTTGAAAGCCATGTGTTGAAGGATACTCAAGGTAAGAGATCCTTGGTTTGACATATTGTAAATATGGTTTGATGCATAGTGATGCATGATAATAAATGGCTTTGATTAATGCTTTAAAACAATGGATTGTTGATGGTAAATGATGTATATTGGCAAGTGATGTAATGGTTTTAAAGTACTTGAATCAGATATAGTTAGCCGGCTATAGGATTGGGTGCACCGTGTATAAAGTCTCCTTGGATGTTGAGGGGTTGTAATTGTACCGTAAACTCTATCCAAGTACACTAACGAGTAAGGTAAGATCACAACGGTGGTTAAAAGTCTATGTGTGGATCTTGTGTTATGTGTCTCGTGTACTCGTTAGTGGAATTATACAACTATCGATTAGTGATGTTGAGGGGTTGTGATTGTACCGTTAGACTCCATCAAGGGTGTTGAGGGGTTGTGATTGTACCGGTAAACTCCACCTTGTGTTGTTCGGTAGTGTGTATGAAACGTATGGGACAACGCTTGTAATCCGCGTATCCGATTGTGTTTTTTGTTGTAAATTGTTATGAATTATCACTTGGATGCCAATATGATATGTTGATTTTAATGAAGCATGAGATGCTTGTAGAGTATGCAAGGTTGCATGAAAAGAGATGAGCATGTGTTTAAAAGCTTTGTTGAAAGTGTTTTCTAAATGCATTATTGTGTTGTTTTCTTTATAGCATGCCTCACTAAGCAAATGTGCTTACGCTCTCTCTCTTGAACCAATAATGCAGATAATTGAAGTGTTTGAGGGCAACAAGGAGGCTAAGAGTCCAAGGGGATACTAAGCTCATGTATGGTGATGTTTTCATACTATTAGTTTTGGTGTTTTTGCAATGGGAACCTAAGATGTGTTTTGGGAGATGTTTTGGACTCCCTAGTTTGTGGCATGATGCTTTTGATTGTTTGGATTTGTAATTTGCCATTTGATGCTTGATTTGGTGTTTTGTTGGTTGTTTGGGTTTGGATATTAGGTTGCATGCCTATAGACTTGTGGAATTCCATGTTTGATGCTATGAATATGCTTTGAAGTTGCAAACCTGTACCTTATATGTATCATGACTTGTTGGTATGGTTAGGAAGTCATTAGGATGTGTTTGAGTGGTTTAATGTATGAAAAACAAGCAAATTATGCAACTTCTGGGCAAACCGTATCGGAACGGGCACTGACGTTTCGAAACGGGGGCCTGTAATGGCCTTCGTGATTCGAAACGGTTGGAGGCCGTTCCGAAATGATTTGGCCACTGGAAGGCCCTGTTTCGGAACAAGTCTCGAAACGAACCCGTGTTTCGGAACGGTCAACACCGTTTCAAAACAGGTGACCGTTGGGCACTGATTTGAATGGTGTTCAAGTTTGCAAGCTTTACGTTTTAGTCCCAAAGGTTGTAAGAGCATTTGCATGAATTTGAGGTGTCCGATTAAGGTGAAATTTGACAGGGAAGCATGTAATATTACTAATTAAATATTGGTAACGTTAAAATCGGTTAAGACGTCCTGATTTCCAGAATTTACATTTTGGTCCCTAATAATTGTATTTTGTGCAATTGAGTCCCTCATGTCATTTGATCGATGTGCTTTTCACCTGTATGTTTCATGCGTGCTCACATAGGGTTAAGGTGTATTTACATAAGATTAAAAAGAAAAATAAGGTCGTTAATCAAGGTTGACTTTCGGGTTGACTTTGATTTTTCCAATGTAATCTTCGTAGTTCGGGTCAACCGTCTAGGCCGGGCTAAGGGGTTACATGTTCACACTCGAATCACTCCCGAATCATGCCACATCATACATACATTATGGATACAAATCAACAATCATCATTTTGACGGATTAGCTACGATATGTCATCAAACATGCAAATATAAATTCTAAAGGCATACTCCCTAATCCGAAAAAACCATAACAAACCAAATCTACCATCCACATCCAAAATCAAACCATAATGGCCAATTACATCTCAAAAGTAACTAACAAACATGCCCAAAGCAAGGGGAAACATTCTCAACCATGCAATAGCATAAACCCCACCCATTGCCTTTTATTACACCGAGGCAAAACCACATACTTTCAAGATTAAAAGCTTGGATTCCTCTTGCCTACTTGTTGCCTTTAAAGCCTAATTTTCTGCATTGATGAAACAAAAGAGCGTAAGCACAAAGCTTAGTGAGGGTCGCTAAATAAACTTCATCAATGCATGTCTCATATTTTGCAAAACCAACACTTTACATCTCATGCTATTTTATAAACATGTCTTCTCAAGACCTCAATGCACTTTTTAACCACATGCCCATATGCATCATTTTAAAACAGCAAATAAACCTTTGCTCATGCTTTAACAAGCATCACATGCATTCTTGCATCATACACAAGTATCTCATGCATCCTTGAATCATATACAAGCATCTCATGCTTCACATCATTCATTTACATTATATTGGCTCTCAAGTGATAATCCATAAACCATTTCAACACAAGACACAATTGGATACGCGGATTACAAGCGTTGTCCCTCACGCTTCATACAATCTACTGGACTACACAAGGTGGAGATTAATGGCACAATCACAACCCCTCAACACCCGTGATGGAGATTAATGGCACAATCACAAACCGTCAACATCACTCATCGGTAGTTGTATAATTCCACTAACGAGAGTATGGGACACATACACAAGACTCATACACGGGACTAACCATTCACCGTTGTGATCTTAACCTCAATCGTTAGGGTACTTGGATGGAGATTACGACACAATCACAACCCCTCGACATCCATGGTGACTTTATTCACGGTGCACCCAATCCTATAGCTGGTTAACTATATCCGATTAAAGTAACCAAAACCATTTTCATCACTTGCCTATATAATCATTAACCTCGTTAACTCACTGTTTTTCAAGCATAACCACAATGCCATTTCCGCAAGCACACATGCTTAACATCATATGCATTGTCATATGAAAAACCAAGGATCACTTACCTAGTGCATCCTTAACATCATGGCATTAAAATCCAGCATCTAAATCATGCTTAAACATACTTAAAACAGTAAACAAAACCACATTCACATCAAGTGCATTTTCATCAAAACATAACACATTTCCAAGAGGGATTTCCGAACCACTTACTCTTGAGCTTAGCTAAGTGTATCAAACTTACACTAAGCTCCCGAGATCACGCTCAAAGCGTTACAAAGCAGGAAATTGCTTTTCCACTCACCGATACGCGAATCCTTGTTCACTGACACAGAAATTACACCTTCGGAGCCTCCAAAATCACCTCGTTTGCTCCCAGATCAAGATCCCCTGTTTTCACATCATCAAAACAGAGATCTAAATGCATTCTAACACCAACAACAAAACACAAACTCGTTGCCCAATCAAACTACACCAAAATACCCATCCAAAGCAACCGGAAACTCAATCGATTGCTTCCTAAACCAAGCCCAACCAACTTACATCCCTTCCAAAGCATTATAAACATCATAATACATCTAACAACCATCGTAACCCAAACTTATATCTCCAGCAAGCAAGATTCCACCATTCCACCCCAAAATCTAACCTAAAATAACCAATAAACTCAAGGATCTCAAGGATTTCAGGATCTATGATATCAACACATCATTTTAACATTTAAATCAACTCAGAACTCAATTAAAATCAATAAAAAATAGAACCCATCTCATCAAGTCCGAAAATCAAGATTTCATCCACAATTTCACAAGATTTTGATCTCAAATCAAAACTATATTGAAAACTCAATCAAAAATAGTATTTAGAAGCCAAATATCTTGGGAATTTTAATAAAGAACTTAGATTAGAGGATGAGAATGAGATTTACCTCCAATCCTTGCTTCTCTCAATGTATGACAAGTTTTCCTTAGTGAAATCTTGAAGAACTATGAGAGTTTTCTTGAAAATGATTCAGGAAAAGTTGAAAGAGTTTTTGGGAGAAAGAGTTCTGGAAAAAGATGAGTGAAATTGTGTTTGGCTGAAATGAGAAAGGATTTTGGTAGTTATGTAATTGAAAAACCAATAACTACCTTTTAATTATTTTAATATAAAACCCAATTAAATATCATTTAATTAAAAACTCTTTTAAACCACATGTCATATTGAGAAAAGGTCAAATTGACTTAAAGCCCCCTAAAGATTCTAAGATTTTGGGCTCCACCTTAAAATCACATTTTCCCAGTTTTGAAATCTTACAATTTGGTCACTACTCACAATGTCCATTTCTCAAAATCCTTTTCGTAAAATTGACTTGACCAACCTATTAAATATATTTTTATAGGATTTTAGCAATTTTTACCATATTTTTATCCTATCCCGATCCTTGATTTCCTAAAATCACCTTACACGATTCGGACCGTTCTCGACCGGTCTGATCCGATGTCTAAAACATCTAGGCCCAAAACCAGGGCGTTACAGTTTACCTCAATAAACAATCCTAATTATTTTCTTTTTATCTTGTCTAGATGCAAATTAGGTACCTATGTGTTTAACATTGTAACATATTATTCACAACTCAAGCGTAGATCAATTTCATCCAATTACGGCTTTTAGGGACCATTTCGTAATTTTTCCAATTTGCATGGACTTAAGCCATTTCAGTGTTACCACCATTTAATTAGTCTCATTATATGCATCTCAGTCAAAACTCAGCTCAAAATAACATTCATGCTCGTTTAGTTGCATCCTCCACATTCTGGGACTAAAATGCAAAGAATCAGAACTGCAGAACATTCCATTGACTAACATAACTAACATCCGTTTCAAAATACTAAGGCCCTGTTTCGAAACTCAAAACATTCCATTAACTAACATAACTGTCACTTGTTTCAGAACACTAAAGCCTTGTTTCGAAACACGAGCTCGTACCGGAACGCCATTAAAGTGTTTCGAAACCATGGTTTCTAGTAGCAAACCGTACCAGAAAAGACCTTACCCGTTTAGAAACCCTAAGGCCATTTCAGGTACCCCATTTCGATACACGCTCGAGTGTTTCGAAACCCCGGGGCTTGTAATGACAAATTTTGCTGGTTTTTCATCCAAAATTTTAACCTAAACCAATCCAACATGTTTCTAACATGCATACATCAATTATAAACATTATTCCTCAAACATAAGTAGCATATTAAGCATGAAAGCATGGCTAATTACATCAAGGAAAATCAAAAGGCATGCATCCAAGCAAGTAAGCCACTCTAGAGTCCAAAACTCAAACCAAAACTTCAAACACCAATTAAAGGCCTTTTACAAGCATAAAAGCATATTGTAAACATGCTCAAAAGGGTGTTTATACACACCGCCCAACAAAACTTGAAATCCCCCATTGCCCTTATTACTCTAGTTCATAACCGAAACATACTTTTGAAGTGAAGTCTTCCTAGATCCCCTTGCAAGTTGCTACCTCCAAACACTTAGTTACTTGCATTGATGGAAAAAGGAGAGCGTAAGCAAATAGCTTAGTGAGGAATGCTCAAAATCCAAAACCATCATCAATGCTTAAAATCATTTTCACACTTTTGAAAACCATCATGCCCTCTTTGAAATCCATGCACTTCATCATTAAAATCAGGATGTTACACACCATGAAACAAGTATCAATACTTCAACAACAAAAATTCATTTGCTAACACATAACACAAGTTTTCCATGTATATAAACCATATGCAAAGCTTAAAGGAAAAATATGAATTTTTCATGTTATGCATCCATAAACATTTCCATATCAATTAATCAATTATATTGGCTCACAAGTGATCAATAACATTCTCATTTCTCAAAACGTATAAGATACACGGATAACCAAGTGTTGTCCCAAACACTTCATACACTGTACCGACATCTCAAGGCCCACACACGTGAGCTACCCTATACTATTCTGACACCCATGGTGGAGTATTCGGTACGATCACAACCCCTAAACACCACTTATCGGTAGATGTATAACCCACTAACTAGAGACGGGATACTATACAAGGTTCACACACGGGAGCTATCCTCCACCGTTGCGACACCTTAAATATTACTCGATTGATAGGGTACTTGGATGTAGTATTTGGTACAATCACAACCCCTCAACATCCAAGGAGACTTGCTTATAGTGCACTCAATCCTATAGTAGGCTAACTATATCCGATTTCATTTGCAAAACACTTTACACAACATCACTTGCCAATATAATTCACTTTTAATGAAAACCTCACTGTTTTTCAAAACATTCACAATAAGCCATATTCCAAGCATTAAACCATGCTTCATAAAACAAGTATAACACATACTTACAAGGATCACTTACCTAGTGCATCCTTCCGCAATATAGTATCATAAACATCAAATTATATACTCAAAACATGCTTTAAAATAGTAGGCAAACACATTTAAAAACAAGTGCATCCAAAAGCTTACAATAGCACAATCCGAGGGAGAAAATCACTTCACTTACTTCCGAACTTAGTAAAGCGTTTCAAGCTTACACTAAGTTCCCAAAACCACTTTAAAAGTGTTTCAAAGCTGGAAATCCTATTTCCACTCACTGACTCGGGAAACTTGAATTGTCGATGTGAAATCAAGCGTCCAAAGCTCTCGGATCTTCACCGTTTGCTTCCAAAGGATTCTCCCATGTTTATACCACACAAGATCAGAGGATTAATACAACTCAATGCATTAAAACAACTAGCAAACACCAAAAACCCGCAGCTCTGCCCAAAAGGCACCAAAATACCCTTCCGAAACAACCGAAATCACCTTAGATTGATCACCAAACTCAACCCAGCCATCAACAAACATTTCCATCATATTTTAACCATAAATCAACATCCAAAAACATCCTAATATTATCCTTATACCTCCAGCAACTCAGATTTCACATTTCTAAGCCAAAAACCCAAAACTAACAACTTAGACAATTAGAGATCTCAATGATTTCAGGATTATTATAATCCAAGCTCATTATTAACATCATTTAACATCCAAATCAACCTTAAAATTATTTTCAAATCAATCAAAATAGTGCCCAAATGAAAATCACATTTAATCTCTCTTTTTTTCAAGAATTCGGCATTTTCACCAAATCAACATCAAAACCTTAATTAAAAACATAAATAAAGAGTCAATCACTTTGGAATTTCATTAAAGAACCATGATTAGAGGAGTAGCTCGAAATTACCTCCAATCTTGGCTTTTTTTTTCTTTCAAATTGGCAAGTTTTCCAACTCAAGAAGCTTTAAGAAATCCTTGTAAATCTTTGAGAAAAATCTTTAGAAAAGAGTTGTGGATCAAAGGATCAAAAGTAATGAAAAAAATCTAGAAATTGAGAGAAAAGAGGGAATGTTTGGCTGAAGAGAAAAGGAGAAATAGAAAAGTTATTACAAAAAATGATTTAATAAATTAACTATCTTTTTTCATAAAATCTCCCTCTTCCATTTTAATCAAAACATTAAAATCACATGCCAATTAAAGAAAATGCTTAATTGCCATCAAGCTCCCTAATGATTCTAAAAATTTGACTCTCCTTTGAAAATCACTCTTTTTACACAGTTTTAAATCTTTACATTTTGGCCACTGCTCGAAATGTACATGTTCCAAAATCCATTTTGTAGAATTGATTTTACAAAACCCATCTATATGATTTTAGAAAATTTTACCATATTTTTACCTTATCCTGAATCATGATTTCCCTGAACTGATTCTAAAAGCTCGAATCTCCAATTCTAGGTTCGACCAACTGAAACCGATGCCTAAAACATCTAGGCTCAAAATTGGGGCGTTAAAACTCTCCCCCACTTAAGATATTTCGTCCTCAAAATTTTACATGATGGAAAAAGATGCGAAAACTGCTTCAACATGTTTTCTTTGCTCTCCTACGTCGCCTCCTCAACTCCTCGATATCACCACAACACCTTCACAAGTTCAATCGTCTTACCACAAATAACTTTGCTACTAGAATCAAGGATCCCCACTGGTTCCTCATCAAAAGATAAATACAGATTCAACTCAATCTCCTCAACAAGCATCACATGAGACGGACTCGATCTATACCTTCGCAATATTGAAACATGAAACACATCCTGAATTTTCTCTAACTCGGGAGGCAACCTCAATCGATACGCAATAGGACCAACTTGCTCCACAACCTCATAAGGTCCAATAAAACTTGGACTAAGCTTACCCTTACGTCCAAATCTCATCACATTCTTCCAAGGTGATACTTTTAAGAATACGTGATCTCCAACCGCAAACTAAATCTCCTTACGCTTTAAATCCGTGTAAGACTTTTGATGATCCGAGGCAGCCTTAAACCGCTCACATATAAGCTTCACTTTCTCAGTTGTTCCCTTAAGCAAATCTGGCAAGGAAACCACCTTTTTTCCCTGCCTCCCCCCAAGAAAGAGGCGTTCTACACTTTCTTCCATACAAAGCTTAATACGGAGCCATTTGTATACTTGTCTGGAAACTATTATTATAGGCAAATTCCACCAAGGGCAATTGTTTTTCCCAATAACCTTAGAAATCTATCACACAACATCTCAACATATCCTCTAGCACCTGGATAACTCGCTCTGATTGTCCATCCGTTCGAGGATGATATGAGGTGCTAAAGTTCAAGCTCGTACCCAACGCTTGGTGTAGACACTCCCAAAATTTCACTTTAAACCTCGGATCTCTATTCGACAATGTAGACTTAGGCACACCATGCAATCGCATAATCTCAGCAATATACAACTCCGCTAACTTATCCAATGTATACAATCACCCAAATAGAGTTATTCTTTGATGGTGTCAAAGGCAAACCGAACACAAAATCCATCGTAATCCTTTCTCACTTCTATTCTAGTATCCTCAAAGGTTGTAACAAACCAGACGGAAACATTTGCTCAGCTCTCACACGCTGACAAACCATACACTTGCTCACAAAATCAGCAACATCCTTTTTCAACCCCACCCAATAGTACTCATCTTTCAAACCACGATACATCTTGGTACTACCAGGGTGCATAACAAAAGGAATGCTATGGGCCTCAGTAAAAATAGTGCGCCTCAACTCAACATCCTCTAGAACAACTATCCGACTTTTAAAGCATAAACACCATCATCATTGAAACCGAAATCAATTACATTACCATCAACTATATCCTGAACATGAGGCACCAAAGAATCATCAAGCAACTGCTTATCATTAATTAACTGAATCAAGGAAGGTTTCACTTGTAACTCAGCTATCAACCCACCACCACGTGATATACTCAATCGAGCAAACATCACTCTCAACTCAACAACCACTTTCCTACTTAAGGCATCGACCACCACATTGGCCTTTTCAAGATGATACTCAATCGTAAGATTACAATCCTTAAGCAATTCCAACCATCTTCGTTGCCTAAGATTCAACTCCCTTTGAGACATGAGATTCGTCAAACATTTGTATGATCAATGTAAACCACACACTTTTCACCGTAAAGATAATACCTCCAAATCTTCAAGGAAAACACGACTGCAGTAAGTTCTAGATCATGAGTAGGATAGTTACGCTCATGCACCTTCAATTTTCTAGATGCATATGCCACAACCTTCCCACCTTGCATCAACACGCAACCTAAACCAACATATGACGCATCACTGTAAACCACAAACTCCTTACCCAATTCTGGTTGAATCAAGAGAGGAGCTTGCGTCAAAGCTTCCTTCAACTTCTCAAAAGCTTGTTGCCTAACATCTGTCCACTCAAAGCGAACATTCTTTTGTAAAAATTTAGTCAACAGTGCCACAATCTTAGAAAAACCCTCCACAAAGCTTCGATAATACCCAGCCAAACCAAGGAAACTACACACTTCCATCACCGATTTAGGCGTCTTCCAATTTATCACCGCCTCAATCTTGTGTGGGTCAACACGAATACCCTCATCTGACACTACATGTCCAAGAAAAACTACTTCCCTGAGCCAAAACTCACAGTTGCTCAACTTAGCATAAAGCTGATTCTCCAACAGCACTTGCAACACAATTCGCAAATGCTTTTCATGATCCTCCTCGGTACGTGAGTACACGGGAATATCATCGATAAACACTACAACAAACTAATCTAAAAACTCATGGAACACACGATTCATCATATCCATGAATACAGCTGGTGCATTTGTCAACCCCAACGGCATCACCAAGAACTCATAATGCCCGTACCTTGTCCGAAAACCTGTCTTAGGTACATCTACATCTTTAACTTTCAATTGATAATATTCGGACCTCAAATCAATTTTTGAAAACAAAGAAGCACCTCGAAACTGATCAAACAAATCATCAATCATTGGCAAAGGGTACTGGTTCTAAAGTATCAACTTGTTCAGTTGTCGATAATCTATACACATACGCATCGTGCCATCCTTCATCTTTACAAACAAGACCGGTGCACCCCAAGGTGAAACACTTGGCCTTATGAATCCTCGATGAAGCAGCTCCTGAAGTTGTGTTTTCAACTCCTTCAACTCTTTAGGCACCATACGATATGGAGCAATAGACACTGGAGTCGTATTTTCATACAACTCAATGCCAAACTCAACTTCAATGTTCGGTGGCAAACTAGGCAATTCTTCCGAAAAAACACATGGAAACTCACATATTGTTTGTATGTCTTGTACTCGCACCTCTTTTGTACCAGGGTTCATCACATAAACTAGGAAAGCTTCGCAACCCAACTCCATCACCCGACTCGCTTCAAGAGCCGAAATTGCATTGGACAATAATTTCACATTCTCGCCTACGATTACCAACTCATAATCATCAACAATTTTAAGGTAACTCTCTTAACATTAAAATCAACTACAACTCTATGCTCAGACAACCAATCCATCCCAAGTATCACATCAAAACCATAGAAAGGAAAATCCATTAAATCAAATGAGAACACATGGCCTTGAATAGATAAAGGGCATCTACTATAAAATTTTCTTGTAACAACAATTTCACTAAAAGAGCTTGTTACTTGCATTCCTACATCCAGCATCTCAATAGGGATATGAAGCAAATGTGCATGCTCACTCAAGATGAATGAATGCGTGGATCCAGAATCAATTAAATCTATCAAAGACAAGGATTGCAAAGTGAAGGTACTTGCAATCACGTCGGTGTCGTTATGCCCCTCGCGATGTGCATACACACTCGCAGGACCACCACCTTCAAGTTGAACAACAACAACATGAGCTACACCTCTCTGCCCATCCTCCCTCCGTTGGAAATTACCTCGGCCACGCCCATGACCTCTCTATGGTGCAACAACATATGCTCGCCCTTGACCACCCCAGCTAGCAAAGGACACTCACACCTCGTATGATCAGTTGATCCACAGTTCCAACAAGAATTAGCTCCAGCCATAGGAGCCTACGCCTCTCGAGCCACACGAGGACAATCTCGCCTTATATGCTTTCGTGACCCACATGTCCAGAAAGTATTCTGCTCAAACCTTACTCTGTTTCCCTGAACTGGCGCACCTCGCCTATAATTACCTCGCCTCACCTCAGGCCGATATCTGCGATCACAGTTTTTCTTGTTCTGTCCACCACTAGGACCAGAATCTGAAGCTCTCTTACTCGAGCCAGAACCGCCCACGCGAGAGGTCAAACCCAAACTCTACTTTATATCCTTGGCAAGTGTCACCAACACATCAAAATCAATATATTCAGAAGCTAACATGAAGGTCTTCACTTCCTACACCAAGCCATGATGGAAGCGATCACATCGATGCCTATCACTCGACACCAACTCCAGAGCATACTAGCTCAAACGTATGAATTGGACCTCGTACTCAGCCACTGTCATGTTTCCTTGCACCAAGGACATGAATCACGCTTCTTGTCATCCAAGTATCTAACTCCCAGATACTTCTTTTTAAAGGCAACCTGAAAGAACTCCCAATCCACCTCATTGGGTTCCATGGCCACGGTCCCAGTCGTCCACCTACTGTATGCATCACCATGCAATAAAGAAGCAACACGTCCCAACTTGAGTGCATCATTACATTCCATCTGATTAAAAATCCGGATCGTACTAGCCATCAGAGTCACGGATGCTTCAGGAGACAATCTACGATACTCAACACCTCCTAGACTTCGTAAGCGTTCCAACGGCAAACCCAATTGCCCACCCGCAGGTGCTTGTACTTGTGCTTGCACTTCAACAACAACAGCCTAGAATGATCTAGTCATCGCTTGTACCAAAGGTGTCAAATCACCCAACACCAGACCAACATGTCTGTGTTGCACTTTCTCCTCACCCCTAGGTGGTGGTGGCAGTGGAGGAGGTAAATTCGCACTAGACATAACCTAGTTCTCTTGATTCCTTTGCTCATCAGCCAGAGTAACTAATCTTGAAAGTAGCTCTCTCATCGGTTCCATTGTGCTATTATAATTAAAGCATGAATATAAACAAAACAAGAAATCAGACCAACTTCTAGCAAGGATCCAAGAATTCTAATTCAATTTAAAACACTTTACTACAGTAATAAGGCAATGGGCATCCCAATTTCCCCCAAACATAGCATAAAGCATACAACATACATGTCACAACCATCGTGCATCATAACCAATAAGATTCAGCCCACAATATCAACATATATAACAACTCATTCTCATATCACGATCATCATACATAGCATCACTATCATTTATTCAACATTAACATGCTTATAACATTCATCGAGCAAAACAAACATCACCAAGTACATACATTCACATCTCATTAACTTACCATTAACTTACCATCATCCCATTCTTTCAAAACCTGGCTATGATACCACCAATTGTAACCCCCTCGACCCGGCCTAGCCGGTAGACCAAACCGAACAGGTCACACAGGGAATATTGGAGTAAACCGGGAAGGTTTACCTCAATAAACAACCCTAATTTTTTTTTCTTTTTATCTTATCTAGATGCAAATTACGTTCCTATGTGTTTAATATTGTAGTGGATCATTCACAACTCAAGCATAGATCGATTTCATCCAATTACAGCTTTTATGGACCATTTCGTAATTTTTCCGATTTGCAGGGACTTAAGCCATTTTAGTGTTACCACCCTTTTAATTAGTCTCATTACATGCATCTCAGTCAAAACTTAGCTCAAAATTAGCATTCAAGCTCGTTTAATTACATCCTCCACATTAAAGGACTAAAATGCAAAGAATCAGAAATGTAGAACATTCCATTGACTAACTTAACTAACATCCGTTTCGAAACACTAAGGCCTTGTCTTGAAACTTAAAAAATTCCATTACCTAACATAACTGTCACCTATTTGGGAACACTAAAGCCTTGTTTCGAAACACGAGCTCGTACCAGAACGCAATTGAAGTGTTTCGAAACCATGGTTTCCAGTAGAAAATCGTACCGGAACAGACCTTACATGTTTCAAAACCCTAAGGCCATTTCAGGTACCCCGTTTCGATACAGGCTCGAGTGTTTTGAAACCTCTTGGCCTGTAATGACATATTTTGTTGGTTTTCACCCAAAATTTCAACCTAAACCAATCCAAGTTGTTTCTAACATGCATACATCAATTATAAACATTATTCCTCAAACATAAGAAGCATATTAAGCATCAAAGCATGGCTAATTGCATCAAGGAAAATCTAAAGGCATGCATCCTAGCAAGTAAGCCACTCAAGAGTCCAAAACTCAGACCAAAACTTCAAAAACCAATTAAAGGCCTTTTACAAGCATAAAAGCATATAGCAAACATGCTCTAAAGGGTGTCTATACACACCACACAATAAAAGTTGAAATCCCCCATTGCCCTTATTACTCTAGATCATAACCAAAACATACTTTCGAAGTGAAGTCTTCTTAGATCCCCTTGCAAGTTGCTGCCTCCAAACACTTAGTTATCTGTATTGATGGACAAAGGAGAGCGTAAGCAAATAGCTTAGTGAGGAATGTTCAAAAACCAAAACCAACATCAATGCTTAAAATCATTTTCACACTTTTGAAAACCATCATGCCCTCTTTGAAATCCATGCACTTTATCATTAAAATTAGCATGTTATACACCATGCAACAAATATCAATACTTCAACTGCAAAAATCCATTTGCTAACACATAACGCAAGCTTTCCATGTATATCAACCATATGCAAAGCTCAAAGGAAAAACATGCATTTTTCATGTTATGCATCGATAAACATTTCCATAGCAATTAATCAATTATATTGGCTCACAAGTGATCAGTAACATTCTCATTTCTCAAAACGTATCGGATACACGAATTACCAAGTGTTGTCTTAAACACTTCAGACACTCTACCAGCATCTCAAGGCCCACACACGGGAGCTACCCTCCACCGTTGTGATATTTGTGGTGGAGTATTCGGTACGATAACAACCCCTCAACACCACTCATCGGTAGATGTATAACCAACTAACTAGAGATGGGACACTGTACAAGGTTCACACTCGGGAGCTATCCTCCACCGTTGCGACACCATAAACATTCCTCAATCTTTAGGGTACTTGGATGGAGTATTCGGTACAATCACAACCCCTCAACATCCAAGGCGACTTGCTTATAGTGCACTCAATCCTATAGCCGGCTAACTATATCCAATTTCATTTGCAAAACACTTTACACAACATCACTTGCCAATATAATTCACTTTTAATGCAAACCTCACTGTTTTTCAAAGCATTCACAATAAACCATATTCAAAGCATTAAACCATGCTTCATAAAACAAGTATAACACATACTTACAAGGATCACTACCCTAGTGCATCCTTCAGTAATATAGCATCATAAACAACAAATTATAGTCTTAAAACATGTTTTAAAACAGTGGGTAAACACATTTTAAAACAAGTGCATCCACAAGCTTACAATAGCACAATCCGAGGGAGAAAATCACTTTACTTACTTCCGAACTTATTAAAGCGTTTCAAGCTTACACTAAGTTCCCAAAACCACTTTAAATGTGTTTCAAAGCTGGAAATCCCATTTCCACTCTCCGACTCGGAAAACTTCAATTGCCGACGCAAAATTAAGCGTCTGAAGCTCCAGGATCTTCACCGTTTCCTTCCAAAGGATTCTCCCCTATTTATACCACACAAGAAAAAATGATTAATGCATCTCAATGCATTAAAACCACCAGCAAACACCAAAAACCTGCAGCTCTGCCCAAAGGCACCAAAATACCCATCCGAAACAACCGAAATCACCTTCGATTGATCACCAAACTCAACCCAGCCATCAACAAACACTTCCATCATATTTTAACCATAGATCAACATCCAAAAATATCTTAATATCATCCTTATACCTCCAGCAACTCAGATTTCACATTTCTAAGCCAAAAACCCAAAAACCCAAATCAACCTTAAAATCATTATCAAATCAATCAAAATAGTGCCAAAACGAAAATCACATTTAATCTCATATTTTTGAAAGATTTCGATATTTTCACCAAATCAACATCAAAACCTTAATTAAAAATATAAAACAAGAGTCAAACACTTTGGAATTTCATTAAAGAACCATGATTAGAGGAGTAGCTTGAAATCACCACCAATCCTTCCTTTTCTTCCAATTGTCAATTTTTCCAACTCAAGAAGCTTTAAGAAATCCTTGTAAATCTTTGAGAAAAATCTTTAGAAAATAGTTTTGGATCAAAGGAGCAAAAAGAAAGAAAAGAATTCTGGAAATTGAGAGAAAATAAGGAATGTTTGGCTGAAGAGAAAAGGAGAAATAGAAAAGTTACGTAAAAAATGATTTAACAAAGTAACTATCTCTTTTAATAAAATCTCTCTTCCATTTTAATCAAAACATTAAAATCACATGCGAATTAAAGAAAAGGCTTAATTTCCATAAAGCTCGCTAGAGATTCTAAGAATTTGACTCTCCTTTGAAAATCACTCTTTTTACACAGTTTTAAATCTTTACATTTTGGTCATTGCCTGAAATGTACAAGTTCCAAAATCCATTTTGTAAAATTCATTTTACCAAACCCATCAATATGATTTTAGATGATTTTAGAAAATTTTACCATATTTTTAACTTATCCTGAATCATGATTTCCCTAAAACTAATTCTAAAATCTCGAATCTCCAATTCTAGGTTCGACCAACTTAAACTGATGCCTAAAACATCTAGGCCCAAAACCAGGGTGTTACATGTCAAGACCGCACGACCCGCAGTGAACAAAAAAGACCGCGAATGACATCGTATAGAGAATGTTCGACGATCACGTGGTCGCACATGTGATCGCTGTGTACAGCTACGAGAGCTCTTCAAGCGAATAACATAACAACGCAAACGATCGTTCGTGATATACCCAAGTAACCAACGACAAACAAGCGAGGCTGCAAGCAACATCGAACCTAGCGATCATGTGGCGACGCACGTGACCGCTAAAGATGAGGATGCAAACCTAGGACATCACATCATAGCCGATCCAATCAACGCGCCATGATAACCCGATCATGACACTTGTTCGAGTAGTATAAAAAGGACATGCAATAGAGAAAAGGTGAGATCTTCCACCCCAAGACACCACAACAAACACTAAGAAAGAAATATCTGAATCCCGATTAAGAGTAACCACCTGAGTCATCATTGGACCCCCTTCTTTGATCCTTGTTCACTTTGAAAATCAATAATTGATGCCGTGAGCATGGAACAAGCACATGACCTTTAGATCCTTCACAAAGGCTGGGAACCCTTTAGATGGGCGGAGTTAACCAAGACAGTTCTAACGAGAAGGCAACAATGGACGATGTTTTGGCGGCCCAACCAACCGCGACGATCGACAAAAAGGTAGTAGAGGATGATATCCTGATGGGCCATCTGGTGATGGCAGCCATGCAGCAGCTATGAAAATTCCAGCATGATTTTTAACAGTAGTTTTGGGACCAACCCCCCATTGGTTTGTGGCGGGGCACGACATACAGACACCGAGAGTTGCGTCACCATCAGAGGGCAGCAACCGGCAATTTCTAGAAATGCAGGAAAAAATAAAGAGCATGGAGAAAGCTTTAGTGCTCTCAAAACAACAGTACGAGCATGGCGTCGCCGTTAGACTAATACATAATAGGGGCAATATGGGTTTAATAATGATTTGGGAGTATGTCTTTTGAACTTCCCAGTTTGTTGCAAGTTTTTATTGGTTTATAAGACTTGTAAATGGCCTTTAATGTTTGGATTATTCTTGATTTGAGGCTTTTGGAAATTACAAGCATGTTGGGTAGAAATTATGCCTATAAGTTTTACCTTTGTTACCGAAATGCTTACGCTTTTATATTGAGGTTGTTGTTTGTTGACATGACGTTGTATGACTGCTGAGATATTGTTTTTTGATTCTTATGTGATTGTAGACGCTCTGCGTGAAATGGAAATTGCTGACAATAGGGCGTAAAAGATGTTGGAAAACTTATAAAACAGTGCCATGTAAAGTCTATTGCGTGCAAGTATACACGGTCTGCAAGTAATACAATAGTTAAGTTGAGTTATCGATCCCACAAGGAATGCGTTTTGGAATTTCGATTGCTTTGCAGGTTTACTTGTTTTCAAGAAAAATGTTTGTTTTGATATTGATTTGAATGAAGGAAAAGAAAAAAATATGTCGACAAGAGAGTGTCGTAGAAAATGATTAGTGTTGGTAGGGAGTGCCTGGTTTTCACATTAATCATGTCATACCGGCTTCCAGTAAATCTTGTCTTGGCATTATTTGTCGAGTAGATTCAATGGTGGCATTGCCTCTTTCGAAGGTCAATGCCCTAAATCATTTATGTTAAAAACCCTTATATGTCTATAGTGAATGTTTTCTCAAAAACCAATTTTATTAAGTCCCAATCTTTACTCTTGAGGGGTAGATTTCACTCCCAAAGTAAGTTCATCTACTGGAACATCTTCTTTCGAAGCATTTCACCTCAATATCTATCATTCGTTCGTTGGCACCCAAGTCAGATAGAACAATGATATTGAGTTGCAATAGGCTAACTATGCTAGCCGTCGCTCGGCATAGTATTTTATAAAGAGAGTGCCAGCTTTCGCCTGGGAGTACGCTTAAAAATGGAAATCATGCAAGATAGAACAAAACATTATTGATGCAGTTATGATGTATTAAAAACTAAGCATAAAACATAATGATCGATCTAAACACCTCCACCAACTATGAAATTAGTTCATGGTGGGGTTAACAACCAAAAAACCATCATCGATTTTAACATCCATCATCATTTGAAAATAAAATAAAAATAATCTAACTAAAGATGGGCTGAAAGAGGGTCTTTCGATGCAGCCCTCCACAGTCAGGCCTTGGTTGAAGGTTGAACTCCTTGGACTCCGATCACTCTCCAGATTTGGTAACTCTCTTCCGTTCGTTTTTTTCTTTTTACATATGTTCTTGATTGATCGGGTATAAATAGGACTCAAGAGATAGCCTTGGTTTATCTTGGATTTGAATTTGAACGCGCAGGGGATAAGGAAAAGGATCATCTTATCCAGTGTTTAAATCTCAAGGCTGATCAGATTAGGGCTGATGTCATCGTGCCAACGCTCCTTTTGCATCGCAGCTTGGCATGGTTTTGCTAACTGCACTTGGCACTGCTTGTTATTTTTTTGGGGATTGATCCAATCCCTATTTCTTCAAAGCCTAATCTAGCCCTATTTTTCGAATTCAACAACATATTGGCATGGCATAAAATGCTATTCTCTGCCAACCGGTGCTTGGCATTAAAGGTCCTTATGTGCCAACAGCTACTCGACATCATCTCTTTCCTTCCTTCCTTGGTTTGCTTTGCCCTGCCAAAAATTGTGCCTCTTGCTATGCCATCCTATAAAATGGTGTAAAAAACAACCCTTCAAACTGGCGTAACACAAAATCCTAACTCTTAATGCAAATGCATGATTCCTAAGGAAAAATGCAACTAAATGTACTTAAAAGACAAGTACAAGCATGTGGAATTGGTATATAAATCAGTACTTTTGTAGCGTCAACACTCCCCCACACTTAGCTCATTGCTTGTCTTCATGTAATGCAAAGAAGAAAAATAGAAAAACTAAAAATGTGAAAATAATACCTCATCAAAGTTTTGGTCAGCACACCAAAAGATGCAAGCAAATAGAATTTGGCATGGATCTATCGTCAGTAATCTTAGTGTAGTAATGCTAAGCAGACAGTAAACTCAAGAGCAGTAATATAACTATAGTTAAAGGGCATGAAAAAGTGCATGAAGTGCAGGCAAGATGCATCAAATAACCACTAACTCCCTTAACCCGTTTTACTACTTAAACTCAGAATTCTTATTTTCATTTTTATTTCTTGCCGAGGGTCTTTGGCATTAATTTAAGCTTTGTGACACTATTTAGCGTCAATGATAAGAGGGAGCATACCATGAATCCCCACCTTAATCAAGACATCACTAGGCTCTCTCTCCAACCCATACCCTAAAGTTTTTGACTTGAGAACTAAGAGGGAGCATACCGCGAAGCCCCAAGTAACTTATTATCTCTAGGGAGAGAAGAGTTCAAAAAAAATTGGTGTCATGGAAAAACTTTGCTGCCTTATTTATTTCTCTATTTTTAATCACCTTGGAATAAACATTTTTTTAATTCCAATCATGGTTTCAAAAAGTTAAAGCTTGCTAGGGAACTAGATACATATCTCTTGTTAAGTGAAGGTTCAATTCCTTAAACTAGAGATCAATTGGCAAGCAATCTTGACATTACTATTCTGGTGGCATAGGCATAAAAGATTTAAATTTCCTCATCGGACAAGCACCTAGGTCAAACTAAAATTGCCTAACAAATGTTCACATGCTTCAAAAATTAGCCGAGACAAAATTTTCTTTTTCTTTTTTTAGTGGTTCGGTATGCAAACTATCCTAACCTACATGGCATGGCATGAAAACAAAATTTAAACATGCATTCATGGCATGACATAACTATGAGGAAATGCACACCCTCAAACCCAAGACGTGCATTTTCCTCAATGCATGAAACAACACAGATATACAAGAAAAACAGAAAATAGAAAATGCATGCACATATAAAAATAACAAGTCAATAACATTTTTCACATAATTGTTATATCAAAATATTTTCTCAACAGATATGTTCAGTGTTGGATTGGAATACCTAAGATGCAATTTAGTATGCAGCCCGTATCGGTACACTTGGTACCAGTATGGCCAGTTGTTTAATCAGTTAATGAGCTTTACCAAGTTTAAGTTTTTTTACAAATTGGTCCTCTTATGTTCATGCATCAGTTGATTGGGAAATTGTTGTCCGTTTGACCTGAGATTTTGCAAGCATGCTTTTAATGTGTCTAATTGTTGTAAGAAACTATTATAAACATGTTAGTCCATTTATTTTATCAGTTTAATGATTTAGTCCTAATTTCGTATTTCGCTAAATTGAATGCTTATTTATTATCTGTTTAAGCTGAAATTTGACAAGCTAGCCTTAAATTTGACTAATTAAGTATTGCTAACTTGAAACTTGTATAAGTCTCTATAATTATTCATTTTTGCTCTTTGGTCCCTAGATTGTTTGTATTTGAAATTGAGTGCCTTATCGATGTTCGTATCGAGTGAAAATTGAATTGTTTCTTGTATGAACTCCATAAGTATTAATAATGCATTTAGATAAGTAAAAAAGAAAAAAATGGACCGTAATTTGAGTATGTAAATTCAAGTTTTCTTCGGCAAGCCTAATGTGAACTTCTTAGTTTAGAAGAGATTTTAATAGCCAAAGGAGATTTCACGTAACTAACTCTTCTCTCATTTACTAATCAGCCAAACACCCTTCTTTTTCTATAAAATTTCAGATGATTCTATTTTCTCAAATCTTTTTTGTTAGCCAATGATTTCTTTGAGTTTCCTTTCAATTTTCCTTAAGCTATCTTGAAAGACTCCATCAAACCTTGTAATTAGAAGGGAAGAGGCAAGGTTAGAGGTAAGATTTCATTCAACTCCTCTAATCAAGGTTCTTTA
Organism: Hibiscus tridactylites; assembly: GCA_958450335.1. Taxonomy (NCBI): domain Eukaryota; kingdom Viridiplantae; phylum Streptophyta; class Magnoliopsida; order Malvales; family Malvaceae; genus Hibiscus; species Hibiscus tridactylites. The sequence continues at coordinate 17,227,787 of OY288278.1, read as the reverse complement.
ATGAAATTCCCAAGTCTTTGGCTTCCTAAATATGTTTATTAACTAAGTTTCATGTTTTGATTAATGGAAAATTTATTAATTTAGCTTTTCTTGATGAATTTCTAAATGATTCGTTTGGGCATTGTTTTGATTGGTTTGAGAATGATTTTAAACTTGATTTGGATGTTAAATGATGTGAGAATAGTGGTTTTGTAATAATAATCCCGAAATAGGATGGATCTCTAATTGCTAGATTTTTAGATTTTAGGGTTTTGAGGTGTTAGTGTGAAATTTGAGTTTTGAGGGATATAAGGATGTAATTATGTTTATTTTGGATGTTGATTGATGGTTAAAATGGGATGGAAGTGTTAGAATACGACTGGGCTGAGTTTAAAGAGCAATCGAAGGTGATTTCGTGTGTTTCGGATGGGTATTTTGGTGCTTTAGGGCAAAGCAGTGAGATTGTTTAAGTTGCTGGTGATTTTAATGCATTATGATGCATTAATCCTCTGTTCTTGTGTGGTATAAACAGTGGATAATACATCGGAAGCAATCATGGAAGTTCTGGGGCTTTAGACGCTTAATTTTGCATCGGAGAATCTTGGTTTCATGAGTCAGTGAGTGAGAACATGTTTTCCATCTTTGAAACACTTAAAAGGTGGTTTTGGGAACTTAGTGTAAGCTTGAAACGCTTTGCTAAGTTCAGAAGTAAGTAAAATGATTTTCTCCCACGGATTGTGCTATTATGAATTGTTGATGCACTTGATTTTAAATGTGTGTTACCTACTGTTTTAAAGCATGAATTGAAGTAAGCGACTTACTGTTTTTGATGTTATATTGATGAAGGATTCACATGATAAGTGATCCTTGTATGTATATGCTTATACATGTCTTATGAAGTATGGTTTGGTGCTTGGAAATGTGGCATATTGGTAATGCTTTGAAAACATTGAGGTTTGTGCTAAATGAGAATTATATTGTCAAGTGATGGTGTGAAAAATAGTTACTAAATGAAATTGGATATAGTTAGTCGGCTATAGGATTGAGTGCACTATAAACAAGTCACCTTGGATGTTGAGGGGTTTATATGGTGTACCGAATACTCCATCCAAATACCCTAACAATTGAGGAAAGTGTATAGTGTCTCGTCTCTTGTTAGTGGGGTTATACATCTACCGATGAGTGGTGTTGAGGGGTTTATATGGTGTACTGAATACTCCACCACGGGTGTCACAACGATGGAGGGTAGCTCCCGTGTGTGAACCTTAAGATGCCAGTGAGAATGTATGAAGTGTTGGGACAACACTTGTGAATCCGTGTATCCAATGTGGTTTTGAGAAATGAACATGTTGATGATCACTTCTGAGCCCATATAATTGACGATGTATTATGAAATTGTTCATGACGCATAATATATAAATGCACGTTTTACTCTATAAGCTTTGCATATGGTAGCTATGCATGGGAAGGCTTAAGTTGAGTCTTGGCAAATGGATTTGATGTTGGGTATTTAACACATGTTGCATGGTCTTTAACATGTTGAGTTGTTAAGGAAAGTACATGGTTTTAAAAAGGGCGTGATGGTTTTCAAATGATGGAAAATGATTTAATGCATTGATGGTGTTTTGGTTTTGAGCACTCCTCACTGAGCCTTGTGTGCTTACTCTCTTATTTGTCCATCAATGTAGATAATTGAAGCTTAGGATGCAACAAGAGGCAAGGGATTCCAAGGGACTTTGCTTAAGAATGTATGTTTCTAATTGGACTAGAGTAATGGGGCAATGGGGGTTCTATAGTCTATTTGGGTGATGTGTATTAACACCCTTTGTGAGCATGTTTGTGTTAAGTGTGCAAAAGTTCTATATTTTACCCCCCATTTAACCCATATAACTGCTGCATTCAAGCATAACTCATTACATTTAGGTAGATTTTTGCATATACATCACGATTAGATAAAATGGCACAGTTGCTACTAATTTTGGTCACTTTTGCAGGTATCTGTTGTGGCAGACGCAGGGCAGCAAAGGAGCAGAGCTGGAACATAGGACTGGAGTCGAGGAGATAACGCTGCTGTGGCCATTGCCATGGCAGCCATGACGACATCATTGGTGAAGTGGAAAAGTGAAGTGAAGCTTGAAATATAGAGGAATTCAAGCCAGTCTGTCGTAGACCACTCCTATATTTTTTGAACCTTGAGGCAGAATGAAGGCCAAGCCCAAAGTTCAAGGAAGAAACCCAAAGCAAGAAAAGAGGACAAATTAAAGGCATCTACTCAGAAGATTTAATCTTTAATAGAGTTGTACTTTAGCTTTAACTTGTATTCTTGCCATATTAGAAAACCTGGACCCAAGGCTTATATAAAGGCATGTAATTCGACCTAGGGGAGGATATCTCAATTCCTAGTTATCTTCCAAACCCTTTTCGTTTTCCCTTCTTCATCATGTTCTAAATTCCCCCTAGGGCTAAGGGTTGATTCTGTAAAGTAGTTGCAAGGATTGTGCTATTTAGGAATTTTCTGTTTAAGCAATAAAAACTTCAAGTTTATTTATTCTGGTTTTCACATCTTGCAAGAGTATCGGGAGAGCATTGTGAGGTTATCTATTTGTTTGATATCGAGAGAGTCAAGCATAGGAACAAAATAAATACGCGTTTTCCAGTTTATGGTTAAACCATCTCGACTTAGGGATAAGTACGAGGTTAAGTGGCTAAAGAAGAATTCAACAACATTGGTGTTCACCCTTCGATTTACGCCGGGAGGTATCATCTAAGAAGTGTCCATCAACAGAACTTGGGCCTAGGGATAGGACAAGTTATAGCAGGGATTCTTGCCAAACTTGAAGTGCAGAGTTGTGTGATCGATGCCGCGACATCAACAGACTTCTATCGCGTCATCAACAGAATTCTGCCGTGACACGTGCTGTCGCGACAGGGACGACGGCATAACAGAAGTTCTCTTACAGTGCAACACCTGCACTACCGAGCAAATCAATACCGGCCTATTTCTTAAACCTGATTCTTTTATATCTTACTTTACTTGTTTCTGAAGATTACTTTCCGAACAATTTAGAACTCTTTCTCTATCTCGTGCAACAACTCTAGGATAAAACTATTTCCAGTTCCTGTGGAGACAATATCTGATACTTCAAGTATCACTTTACTACTTGCGTCGTGTACACTTGCACTATTTGCGATAAGACTCTTTTACACGCAACAAGTTTTTGGCGCCGTTGCCGGGGACTGGCAACATAACTTTACCCTTACTCTTACCGCACTTTTTCTTTTTTAATTTTTCTTTTTTTCTTGATATTATTTACCCTGTGCTTTTCACAAGGTTTTCTGTTTGCTTATGCCAAGATCAAGACGAGGCAAAGAACCTGAGTACGAACTAGACCCTGAAATCGAACGTACGTACAACCTTAGGAACCGAGTCCGACTCTTGATAGCAAGAAATGATTATCTTGAGGAATAGCTAGAAGAAATGCATAACAACGGGGTAGATGATAACCAGAGGATTGCTGAAGATCCTCCACAAAATGTCCGGAATGGACGGCCTGCCGCTGCCGCACGACAGTCCTGCCACGACTACATGGTCAATGACCATGTTAAACTGGAGACCACCTTGCCAGACGTGGAAGCTGAGAACTTCGAGCTGAAACTTGTTATGTTCAGTATGATAAATTTCGCTGGCAAGTTTAGTGGTGCTGCAACTGAGGATGCCCGAGAACATCTGAAAACGTTCCAAGAAATCTTTGGATCATTTAGATTGCCAGGAATAAATTTGGAAGTACTGAGGCTCCGATTATTTCATCATTCACTGAGAGACAGAGCTAAAAGTTGGTGGAATAAACTAACGTCGTGTTCAATACGAACTTGGGAAGATCTCTCTCGTGAATTCTTATCTCATTTTAATCCTTCTCATTTATCTGAGAGATTGCGTAATGAAATTGCTACTTTCCAGCATGAGGATGACGAACCAATGCACGAGGCATGGGACAGATTTACACCTCTTCTAAGGAACTGCCCGATGCATGGATTTCTTGTATGGAATCAGGTCGTTAAATTCTACAATGCTGCCAATACACACACTCGCCTGAGAATAGATTCAGCAGCAAATGGGCTATTATTGGATAAGGAACCGGAAGAGGCAATGATAGTGTTGAAAAACCTAGCAAAGAATGATGAGCAATTTCCTACACCTAGGAGAGGGGCAAACGAGGGATAACCGTAAAGGATTATGAAGCCGAAAATTCCCTGAATTCACAGGTTGCATACCTCACAAAGGTGGTGGAAAATCTGCAGCGGAAAGATTCCAAGGTCGTATATTTTGCGGAAGAGGCATGTGAAACCTGGAGTGGGAATCAAAGTTCGGAAGATTGTCCATTACAGTTAGAAGAAGGGATGTATGTTGGGAATTATAACAAGCCAAAAAACTATGATTCCAACAATTACAATCCCAACTGGAGGAAAGATCCTAAGTTTTCCTGGAGCAATCCGAACAATGCACTGAATCCTCAAATGTAGAACAACCAAAACTAGGGGTACCCAGAATTCTATCGCGACAGCAGTCACAGCAGCAGCCGCAACAGCCACAGGATCACTGGAGAAGACATTGGCAACATTCATGTCACAAATAGGAGCTTACATGGCGAACATGGATTATTTTGTCAAGAAAACTGAGTCGTTCATGGACAAGACAGAGATGAGGATGACAAACCATGAGGCAACCCTGAAATCGCTGGAGACACATATGTGCCAGGTTTCCCAGCATATCAAGCCAAGGCAAAACGGAGGATTCCCTAGTGATACTGAGGTCACTAGAAAACCCACACATGAGCAGTGTAAAGAAGTCACAACTAGGAGTGGGAAACAATTACAAGGGCCGAAGATAAAGAACATACCAAGTGAGGAACCGACCTTAGAATTACCTGCCGTGAACACTGCTCCGGTAGAGGAAGAACAACATGTTGTCGACACACCTGTCGCAACAACAAAAGGGACAGAGGAGCATATAGAGGATGCTGAAGAACCTAAACCTCCTCAGACCCGAATACCATGTGAAGGACGTCTTGAAGATTATCGACCTTCACCTCATTTTCCACAGCAGTTACAAAAACAGAAACATGAGTACCAACTCAAATATATTTATGATATTTTTAAGCAGGTGCACATCATTATACCGCTGTTAGAGGCCATCAAGCAGATGCCCGGTTATGTGAAATTTCTCAAGGATGCCAGGTCAAAAAGGTCCAGACGTGGGGAATTCGAAACGCTAAAAATGACAGAAGGATGCATGACTATTGTTCACAGGCATCCACCCAGAAGAAGAAGGATCATGGGAGCTTCATCATACCGTGCATAATTGGCGACAAATTCGTGGGTAAGGCACTTTGTGATCTTGGTGCTAGCATAAATCTAATGCCCAAATCTATGTTTCAGAAATTAGGTATTGGACGAGCAAGGCCCACGACAGTCATGTTGCAGTTGGCAGACCACTCTTACGTACAACCAGAAGGGAAGATCGAAGATATTCTAGTAAGAGTGGATAAATTTATTTTTCCTGCTGACTTTCTTGTTATAGACAATGAAGTAGATGAAAACGCGTCGATCATCCTGGGGCGACCCTTCCTAGCCACAGGCAAAACTGTGATTGATGTGGAGAAAGGAGAACTGACCATGAGAGTGAATGATCAAGAAATCAAACTCAATGTTCTCGAAGCAATTAAACATGCTGATACAGAAGAAGAGTGCAAGGCTATCGCTGAAGTAATCCTTGACCAACCCCGCATCAGGTCAAGCTGCCTTGACATAAAGTTTGGTCGCTGCTACAACAGTCATTTGGAAGACTGTCACGACAGCAACGATGACATTGACTCCTCCGACTCAGAAACATCTGACATTGAAGGTCATGGGGAGGTAAATTGGATAAGCAATCGTCCAGGTAAGTTCTTCGAGCCTCTTAATTATACCTCGAACGAACATATAATCCAGAAGCCTTCAATTGAAAAGCCACATGTTCTAGACCTTAAGCCCCTGCCAGGGCAGCTTAAATATGTATTTCTTGGTTTAAATGATACGTTTCTCGTAATCATCTCTTCCAAGTTAATGCAGAAACAGGAGCATCAGCTAATCAGAATGCTACAGCAGCATAAGAAAGTCATTGGATAGAAGATAGTTGATATCCAAGGCATCAGTCCGACATTATGTATGCACAAAATTCTCTTGGAGGATGATCATAAGCCGACTATTGATGCCTAGAGACGTTTGAACGAGGCTATGCGAGAAGTGGTAAGAAAAGAGATTATCAAATGGCTTGACGCTGGAATAATATATGCCATCCCGGATAGTAAGTGGGTGAGCCCGGTGCAGTGCGTACCTAAAAAGGGAGGAATAACCGCGGTGACCAACAAAGAAAACGAGCTAATCCCAACTAGGACTGTGACCGGTTGGAGGGTTTGTATGGATTATCGAAAGCTTAATAAAGCTACCCGGAAGGACCATTTTCCCCTACCTTTTATTGATCAAGTGCTTGATAGATTAACGGGGAAACCTTACTATTGTTTTCTTGACGGTTACTCAGGTTATAATCAGATAGCAATTGCACCGAAAGATCAAGAGAAAACTACCTTCACAAGCCCGTACAGCACTTATGCTTTTCGGAGAATGCCATTTGGGCTCTGCAATGCACCAACAGCCTTCCAAAGGTGCATGATGGCCATATTCTCCGACATGGTGGATGATTTCCTAGAGATTTTTATGGACGACTTTTCCGTCTTTGGAGACAGTTTTGAAGGTTGTTTAGGCAACTTACAGAAGGTGCTTGAAAGATGCGAAGAGGCGAACTTGGTCTTGAACTGGGAAAAATGCCACTTCATGGTGGATGAAGGGATAGTACTAGGCCACAAAGTGAGCTACCGCGACATAGAGGTGGACAGAGCCAAAATAGAAGTCATAGAAAAGCTGCTGCCACCCACCACAATCAAGGGGATTCGAAGTTTCTTATGGCATGCTGGGTTTTGTCGACAATTTATTGCAAATTTCTCGAAGATTACCAAACCCTTATGCCACATACTGTAGTATAACCGTCCCTTTGATTTCAATGTTGAATGTACTGAGCCATTCAGAATTCTGAAGGAGAAGCTGGTAACAACTCCGATCGTACAGTCACCAGACTGGAGTTTGCCATTTGAGATAATGTGTGATGCTAGTGACTGTGCTGTCGGGGCAGCACTAGGGCAGAGGAAGGATAAACTCTTCCATGTGATTTACTATGCCAGCAAAACATTAAATGATGCCCAAATCAACTACACCACGATAGAGAAGGAGCTATTAGTAGTGGTATTCTTAATCGACAAGTTCTGCCCGTACATACTTGGAACAAAGGTGGTGGTCCATACAGACCATTCGGCACTAAAGTATCTGTTCACAAAAAAAAGATGCAAAACCGAGATTGATACGTTGGATTCTGTTGCTGCAAGAGTTTGACATTGATATCAAGGATAAAAAGGGAACAGAGAACCAAGTAGCAGACCACTTGTCGAGGCTAGAGACGGGAAGGAGTCAATCCACAGATAGGACCAACATATTGGAGACCTTCCCAGATGAGCAGTTGTTTGCTGCCACCAGCACTGTCGCGATAGCCATGTCGGCAGGTAAGCTTTCTGAAACCCTTGGTACGCTGATTTTGTTAATTACATTGTTAATGGGGTACTACCTCCTGAACTTAATTACAAAGCAAGGAAGAGGTTCCAAAATGATGCAAAACATTATTATTGGGACGAACCTCTTCTTTTCAAACATTGTGCAGATCAGATTATCAGGAGATACGTGCCACAGGATGAACAACAAGTTGTGCTTCACCACTGCCATGCTTCCCCATATGGAGGACACTTAGGTGGAAACAAAACCGCTGCCAAGGTTCTGCAATCCGGTCTCTATTGGCCCACATTGTTTAAGGATGCACAAGATTCCTACAAAAGCTGTGACAAGTGCCAAAAGACTGGGAACATCTCAAGAAGGCATGAGATGCCACTGCAAAACATTTTAGAGGTCGAAATCTTCGATGTATGGGGAATCGACTTCATGGGACCATTCCCGGCATCTTGTTGGAACATGTACATCCTACTGGCAGTGGATTATGTGTCAAAGTGGGTAGAAGCGATCGCCACTCAAAAGAATGACGCCAAGACTGTTTAGAGATTTCTTCACAAGAACATCTTCTCCAGATTAGGCATCCTAAGGGCGATCATTAGTGATAAGGGGAGACACTTTGATAACAGGGTAATTGATGTTGCCTTGAGAAAATATGGAGTAAAGCACCGGATTGCAACAACATACCACCCGCAAACCAATGGGCAGGCCGAGATATCCAACCGATAAGTAAAGAACATACTTGAGAATATGGTTAAACCCACTCGAAAGTATTGGTCTTTATATCTCAATGATGCACTCTAGGCCTATAGAACATCGTTCAAAACACCATTGGGAATGTCACCCTATAGACTCATCTATGGTAAAACATGTCACTTACCTGTTGATATAGAACACAGAGCTTACTAGGCTATCAAGGCAGTAAATTTGGACTGGGATAAGTCAGGACAAAAGAGGCTACTGGACTTGAATGAAATTGAAGAAATTCGAGCAATGGCCTACGACAATGGCAAGATCTACAAGGACAAAACCAAAAGGTGGCACGATAAGAAGCTGCTGCCACGACAGTTCTGCCCAGGGCAGCAGGTGTTGTTGTTCAATTCTAGGTTGATGCTTTTCCCAGGAAAGCTTAAATCTAGATGGTCTGGTCCTTTCCATGTTGTTCAGGTCTTCCCCATGGTGCCATTACAATCAAATCCCTAAAGGACGGTCACCAGTTCAAAGTCAACGGACAAAGACTAAAGCATTATCAGGGGACTAAAGCCCCAAGGATGCAGGAAGTTACTTTAGGAGATGCCCCTCAAGGCGTCCTTAATTTAACATAGTTCTTATTTTACTTTATTTTATTTCTTTATTAGGAATTAAGATTTATTTATTCTATTTTAGGAACTAAGATTTTATTTTAATTTATTTATTTAATTATTTTTAGTAAATAAAGGAAGCAAGGCAAAGAGAAGGAATGAACTAGCCCACCACATTCACAACAGCCCAAAAAGCCCAAAGGACGAGCTTGTCGTCACAGCCTGTCATTAGTTGTCGCGACAGACGCGGAGAAGAAAGCCTGTCACGGAGCTATCACAGACACGGAAACGCGTGACAGATGCGTCAGAAACTGCGTAACAGCTGGCCTCATTATTCGCGCCTGCTGTTATAGTTCCAAGTGGCAGAAAATCACCCTTCTATATAAACCCCCACTCACTATTCATTTTTCATCTCATTCTCATTCTCTCAACTTGCTTCTCTCTGTTTTAGATCTCAAAAATTTTCTTTTCAATTTTCTACAGTCCTTGGAAATGGCTAGCAAACAATCTCGCTGCAGTGGTGCCTCCACTTCTACCGCAGCAGTATCCACCCCAAGTCACAATGCCATTCCAAACTGTTTCGCCTCCACCGAATCTACCACGAGGTACTACAGTTCCTTTTAAAAGAGGACATGTGGGTGGAATGAGAGTTTATCTACACACAACCCACGGGAGATATAGGGCTAGAGAGCTTCATAGCCAAGAAAATTCAAGCCCTTAAATGACAACAATTTGCTTCCCAACCCGAGGAGATGAACATAACCCTCGTCAGAGAATTCTACGATGTCATCGACAACAAAGACACCAAGACGGTAACCGTTCGAGGAAAGCAACTCTCCATCGAGCCTCCGTACATCAACACACTCTGCGGATTGTACGTGGGTAATAAGGAGGACTCCCACAAAAGGTTCGTGAATAGTTTGTCGCCGGCAGATTACGACGCGGTTATGGCAGAGGTCACAGAAGAAAGGACAGAGTGAAACAACGACCCTAAACAAAGATGGACCGTGAGGAGAACCCAGTTGACTCCACCAGCCAAACTGTGGAATCACTTTGTCAAAAAGTGCATCATGCCATCCTCCCACAACAGCACGGCCGACAGACAAAGGTTAGCCCTTGTTCATTCCATTTTAAATGAAAGACATAGTAACGTTGGCCACTACATACGGGATGGAATACATGAGTGTGCCCTCCGACCGTCGGGTCCCCTCGTCTTCCCCTACCTCATCACCACCATCTACCGGGGCCACAATGTACCGGAGATTGAGGAAGACGAAAAGGTTCAAGGAAAAGGGTGGACGCAGCGGAACATTTTCAGCCTAATGGAGTTGAAAGCTGCCACCCCGTTGTCATACTTCAACCCATATGCCACGACAGACCAGACGGTAGGCCCTAGTTCCCCAGAACCTATTGCAGTAGAACAATAGTAGAGGGTAGCAGGACCTTCAGCAGACACCTCTGCCCAAATTCTGTCGACGCTGAAAAAGGATAGAGGAACGACAGCTCGGACTGATTAGCTTCATGAAGGACTTTACGGCTGCAACGGTAAATTTCGTTCAAAATGATTTACATTTTACCCATGTGCCATTCCCCTCCATTACAGAACAATTCTTTGTTGCCCCCGCACCTACCCCTGCTGCAAGCCCATGAACTCCATCTGTTGCCTCCACACCTACACCTGCCACGACAGGAGAAGGCGGCGGGCAATCTGCCACAGCCAGAGGAGAGAAGAGAAAGGACCCCCTCCCGAAAATCAACCCCAAATATTGGGAAGCGTTCTCCTCCTCTTTCGTCTGGCAGGATTCTGACTCCGAGCCATCAGTTGCCCGATACATCTCCAAGACTACCCTCCGATGAAGAGGTTGAAGCTCAATGAGACTGTCGAAGGACCCTCTGGCCAAGGTAGATCTGCCAGCAGTAGCAGCTCTGACGATAACATCGAGGTCCTAGACCAGCTACCACACATTTCACCAACACGGGTCCAGCCACCTCGGGAGGCAAAGAAGAAAACAGCCTCTACCTCCCCCAGCACACTGCCAGCCCCTGCCATGAAAGTCACTGCCCGTCGGCAGCTCCAGATCAGCAGCAACAGCGACGACAGCTCCTCCACTTAAGTTTCTTTCTTATATTTTGTTGTCTTTGTTGTTTTATTTATTTTGTGATGTATTTTGTTTTTCTGTTTTTTATTTATTTTTCATCTTGTTGTGCATTGAGGGCAATGCAACCCTCGAGTTTAGGGGTGGCATCCCTCCATTAATGAAGTTGTTAGTTGTGTCTTAAATTCGTGTCTAGTTATTAGTTTATTTTTAAGTTTGTTTTTGTGTTAAAAAATAATAAAAAAACAAAAATTTGGCTTAAGTCTTTGAACTAAACTTTTCTGTCGCGACATTCTCTGTCGCGACAGTACCTTTAGGAAGTTTTAGGAACTGTTTAGAGCCCTGCTATAATTCTGAACTATGCAACATCTTTTGTGACTTATATGCTGTTAAGACTTTGTTAGCAAACTTATAATAGGAAGCTTAGCCACTTCAGTTAGAAAACATAGATTCAGTCTTACTCCTAGAGGTGCCTAACACTGGCTCTAGGAAATCAAACTAGAGGTGCCTAACACTGGCTCTAGGTAATCAAACTAGAGGTGCCCGAAAACTGGCTCTCGTAAAAAAATTAGAAAAACTTTAGAAGAAAACTAGAGGTGCCCAAAAATTGCTCTAGTTAAAAGAATTATTTTTTGAAGTAAAACTCAAGTAAGTTAAGTAACTATTCTGGTTGCTAAAAAAGTCTAAGCTCATAATTGGTCACAAAACCCGCACACACTACACAAGAACTTTAGCATTGTTCTGAATAATTCTAGAAACACTCGACAATGTGTTGCTCTTGATAGAGAATGTGTGGTAGGTAATGAAAGTTCACTGAATTAAGCCAAACCAAAAAGTATTTATATTTTAGGCCATATTTGCTTGAGGGCAAGCAAGAACTTGTGTTTGGGGGTGTGTTGAGTGTGCAAAAGTTCTATATTTTACCTCTCATTTAACACATATTTCTGCTGCATTCAAGCATAACTCATTGCATTTAGGTAGATTTTTGCTTATACATCACGATTAGATAAAATGGCACAGTTGCTACTAATTTTGGTCACTTTTGTAGGTATCTGTTGTGGCAGACGCAGGGCAGCAAAGGAACAGAGCTGGAACATAGGACTGGAGTCGAGGAGATAACGCTGCCGTGGCCACTGCCATGGCAACCATGACGACATCATTGGTGAAGTGGAAAAGTGAAGTAGAGCTCGACAGATAGAGGAATTCAAGCCGGTCGGTCATGGACCACTCCTATATTTTTCTGAACCCTGAGGCAGAATGAAGGCCAAACCCAAAGTTCAAGGAAGAAACCTAAAGCAAGAAAAGAGGACGATTTAAAGGCATCTACTTAGAAGATTTAATCTTTAATAGAGTTGTACTTTAGCTTTAACTTGTATTCTTTCCATATTAGAAAACATGGACCCAAGGCTTATATAAAGGCATGTAATTCGACCTAGGGGAGGATATCTCAATTCCTAGCCATCTTCCAAACCCTTTTCGTTTTCCCTTCTTCATCATGTTCTAAATTTCCCCTAGGGCTAAGGGTTGATTCTGTAAAGTAGTTGCAAGGATTGTACTGTTTAGGAATTTTCTGTTCAAGCAATAAAAACTTCAAGTTTATTTATTTTGGTTTTCACATCTCGCAAGAGTATCAGGAGAGCATTGTGAGGTTATCTATTTGTTTGATATCAGGAGAGTCAAGCATACGAACAGAATAAATAAGCGTTTTCCAGTTTATGGTTAAACCATCTCGACTTAGGGATAAGTACGAGGTTAAGTGGCTAAAGAAGAATTTAACAACATTGGTGTTCACCCTTCGATTTACGTCGGGAGGTATCATCTAAGAAGTGTCCACCAACAGAAATTGGGCCTAGGGATAGGACAAGTCATAGCAGGGATTCTTGTCAAACTTGAAGTGCAGAGTTGTATGATCGATGCCGCGACATCAACAGACTTCTGCCGCGACAGGGACGACGACAGAATAGAAGTTCTCTTACAGTGCAACACCTGCACTACCAAGCAAATCAATGTCGACCTATTTCTTAAACCTGATTCTTTTATCTCTTACTTTACTTGTTTCTCAAGATTACTTTCCAAACAATTTAAATCTCTTTCTCTCTCTCGTGCATCAACTCTAGGATAAAACTATTTTCAGTCCCTGTGGAGACGATATCTGATACTCCAAGTATAACTTTACCACTTGCGTCGTGTACACTTGCATTATTTGCGATATGACTCTTTTACACGCAACAGTTTGCTTTAAGGTTTTAAACTTGTAAAAGGCCTTTATTTGATGGATTGTGCATTGGTTTGAGTTTTGACTCATGAATAGCTCATTTTCTAGGTTGCATGCCTATAGTTTACCTTTGATGCATTTTGCCATGATTTGTTGTTGAATATGCCATGAATGTTTGAGGATTGATGTTTAAATATGATGAATGTGTGTTGAAAGCATGTTGGAATAGTTTGGGATGGATTTAAGTGTGAAAACCAGCAAAAAGTGTCATTACAGGCCCAGGTGTTTCGGTACACTCGAGCCTATACCAAAATAGTAAGCCTGAAATGGCTTAAGGGTTTCGAAACAGGGGAGGTCTGTTCCGGTACGTTTTGCTACTGGAAACCACTGTTCCAAAACACATCAGGGGTGTTTCGATACAGGCCCGTGTTCCGAGCCAAGTGAATCTGTTTTAGTACGTCTGTTTTGATACAGAGCTAGCTTGTATCGAAACGGCTTGCTGTTATGTTAGTTGATGGAATATTCAGAAGTTCTAATTCTTTACGTTTTAGTCTCTGATTGTTGTGGATGCAATTAAATGAGCGTGGATGATTTTTTTAAGTTGAGTTTTGGCGGAGATGCATGTAATGAGACTAAGTAACGATTGGTAACATAAAAATGGTATAATCCCCTATAGTATAGTTTGGTAAAATTACAAAATGGTCCCTAAAATCGTAATTGAATGCAATCGAGTCTCAATCGATGTTTGATTGAGTTATGAATGTTCTGTTGCGTTATTAAACATTTAGGATACTCATGGGCATCTAGACAAGATAAAAAAGAAAAAATAAGGTTGTTTATTGGAGTAAACATTCTGGGTTTACTTCAATATTCCCCTTGTGACCTGTTCGATTTGGTCTACTGTCTAGGCCGAGTCGAGGTGGTTACATATAGAAACTGCAAAATAGAAGCGTTAGCAATAAATGGAAAGAATAAAATAAAATGGCAGAACAGAAGACCGTGTCATGATATAACCACTACCTTAAAAACGAATTTACCTCGATGTGTGCAATCGTTGCAGCAGGTTTTCGTCCCCCAATGATAGCACAATCGCTTTGAACATTCGTATGCCCAAATATTAAAGTGGTCAGTCGGAGGTATTGCTATTCTCGTAGCACCGAACAGAGAGGAAGAAATGAAAACTGTTTGTGTAAAACTCAAATGAATTTTTCGGATGGTTTAGAAAACTGGAAAAACAGCTATTTAAAGGAATTGCTCGAGGTTAAAATCGTTCGAATAAAACAATATTTAAAAACAGATTTTAAATTCACCAAAATTTGGCTGATTAATTCACCAAAATAATGCTGTCAATAACAACAAATAAAAAACCTTTTGCTTTCCAAAATTATTTGTTCATTCTATAAAACCCCGAGGGAAAGGCACGCGCATGCAAGGGGCCTTGTTCATTCTATAACGCTGATTAATTTCGCTTTCTTGTTTCTAAAATTTCTTAAAAATCAATTATTTGTAGGTGGCACGAGCAGTTCTCTGAACAAAATGATGGTGTTCCTCCCGGTTCTTAAGAAGCAATTAGAGAATCTCTGAGTCATGTCCATAGTGAAAACTAAATGGTAAGGTATGAATTTCCATTTTAAGTAGCATGGTTTGTATGTTCCAAAATCCAAAGGTATTATGTGGATGATCATGTTTGGAATTCGATGCCCCTATTGCTCATCCAATTTTAACACAGTTAACATTTTAATGAAAAATCTTAAGCAAAATGTCAATTTCTGAGTTGTTATGATGTTTAGGTAATAAGCTTGATAATTGATATCATGTGTTACTCATATTTCTGCTGCTACACTTGTGCTTGCCTTTGCTACTGCTTTGATTAGTTCTAAAATAGACTTAGTTGATGATCAGGTGGATTCAGGGATGGACCCAGAAGGGGGCTGGACGGGGCAGTCTCCTCCCTAAAGATTTAAAATTCATATATGATTTAGAAATATTTTAGAAATTTTCTATTGAAATTTTATTTTTTCCCCTAAAATTTTATAAGTTCTCCCCTTTAAAGCTTTATAGGTTCGCCTCCTAATATAAAATCTTGTCTCCGTCCTTGGGTGGATTAATGGGCCATTGCTCCAACTATACTTGAAACCCCTGTTTCTGAGGTTGATGCCCATGCTAAATCTGGTGCTATGCCCACTTCTGTTACCACTAATCAATCGACATCTAACTATAGAAATCAGGTTGATATGATTTCTTAATCAAGACTTCTTAAACTTGGGTACAATTATGCATACTCAAAGCAACTTGGACGTGGATATGAAAAGTGAATAATTTAGTTTTCTCCCTCATATTTTCTCTCTTTTTTAACTTTCTTTTCAACACAGTATAGAAAGTGAATATTTCTTTGATTTTGTTGTTGGGTTCATACATTCCTTACAGTGAACATTTATTTTCAATCGTATCATTGTTTTTGTTCATAGTTTTTAGGGTAAACTGTCATCGACTATGACCTAATTCTTTGTTGAGTCCCCTGACTATGAGAAGTTACAAATAGGTCTCATGACTAATCGCGACTAACAAATCGGTCCAATTCTGTTAAAAAATAAATAACTGATTATGTGGAATTTAATAAAATATGTATAATAACATATTTAACCCTCAACTTTTACATTTTATTTTAATTTGGTCGTAAATTTAAAATTTTAGGTCTCAAAATTTAAGTATTACAATATTTTAGTCCCTTAAATCCTAAACTTCATCTTCTTCCCTTCTAAAAAAATAAACCTCCATTGTTGTTAACACTAGCCATCTAAAGTTCGATGGTGAGACAAGATGGGGAATGGGCATGAGACTTGTTCCAACACCTTCTCCTGCATGATGCGCTTAGTTATATAGCTACGTTTAAACCTTCATGTGATTCGAATGTGGCAGATAAACTTGAATGGTGTTGGGAAGACACTTGTGCTTTCTCTATACACTCATCCTACAAGATGCATCATTAGCAACATACAGTTACAAGGGATGTAATTTGGAAAGTTCTCCAGTAGTTTTTGTGGCTGGTTTGTAAGAGATGTGTACTCACTAATGGGCAGGGGCGGAGCCAGGAATTTATTTAAGGGGTGCTATTTTTTTCGAACTATATATAAGAGAAATTAATTATTTATAAAGGGATATCATTTTATTTGTAATGGGGTGTCAATTACATATATTTTTTGTTTTTTATATAGAAATTATATAGAAAAATATAATTTCCAAAAAATTTGGGGTGTCAACCGACACCCCAATGATCAATGTGGCTCCGCCCATGCTAATGGGGAAAGGGTCTGCCGACATATGACAACTTCATCTACATGGGAGGCTTGAGAGGCAATCTTGGAGGACATTGGTCACATTCTCCGACATTTTCCTAGTGCGACAACATTGTGGGTGAGTCTAATCCACCATGATAAGCTACCTAAGTTTTTCTCACTTGATATTGTTGCGTGGATTCGATTGAATTTGGCCAGGCCTGATTACTTTGGCGTCATGGATTATTTTTGGGGCATTCTTGGAAATTTGTTGATCTCCCGTAATAGGATAATTTTTTATCTCGAATAATGTTGATCGTGATGCGATATTGGATTGCAGTTGAAGGCTAGTTGAGGTGACACATCGTGTAGAGAGTTCGCAGTTTTGCAAATACTCTTGTTGTGAGACCTTCTCATGTGGTTTGGTTCCCTTCGGCGAATGGTGTATGGAAGGTTAATGTTGATGGGCGAGGCAAATGCCCAATGGTGTGACGTCTTGTAGTGGTGTTATCCGCAATGAATGTGGTATTTGGGTTTGTTGAAAAATAAAGGGTATTTTTATATTTTTTTATTTATCGAGTTAGTTAGAGTAATTAGGGTTTACCAAAATAGGTTTTAGTTATATAAATAAGAAAACTTTCCTTATCTTTTTTGTATCGAATAACAAACAATAATAAAGCTCTCTTATTCTTTTCTTCACGTTAAACACCACTGTGTTTCTTTACCAACATCACCACCACCTCGCCGGCGATCAACAGAATCTCAACATGGTATCAGAGCCACCGACAGAGGACTTTCAGATGATCGTCTTGTATGGTTAATGTTGTTTAAAGCTCCTTTGATGTATCTTTGATCAAACGCTCTTTTTTCTTCATTTCCTGTTTCTTCTTCATTTCTTTACTAGCTTCTTGGTAGCTTCTTGATGGAGACTACTATAGATTCGAATCATATTTTGTTTCTACATGCATCGGATACATCGGGGACGCTTCTTGTCTCGCATCAGTTGACAGGTATAGAGAATTACAATCTTTGGAGTAGATCCATGAAGATCGCTTTGTTAGCAAAAAACAAAGTGGGTCTTGTTGATGGAACCTGCAAAAGGGAGCCGGTAGCAGAAAATCTACGAGCTCAATGGGATGGGTGTAACGCGTTAGTTTTGTTATGGATTCTTAACACTGTTAGCCAAGATCTTTCTGCAGGAATTGTTTTTGCCTCTAATGCAGCAATCGTGTGGGCAGATCTTAAAGAACGCTTTAATAAAGTAAATGGTTCAAGAATATATTACTTACATCGAGAGATTGTTATACATGTGCTGAATATTTCTTCAATCTAAGTCTATTTTTCGCGTCTGAAACTGTTATGGGATGAGTTCGATGCGTTAGTGCCATTTACTTCTTGTGATTGTGAAGTAGCATGAGAAAATAGTACTATTCTTGCGTAGCGGAGATTGTTTCAAATGTTATTGGGGTTAAATGATTCATATTCTTGGTTAGAAGCCATATCTTATTAATGAAGCCTTTACCTACTGTGAACCAGGCTTACAATATGCTAGTACAAGAAGAAGGACAACGTCAGCATTCTGCTGGTTCAACACAGATTCAATCCGAGCCAACAGCCTCGTATACTTCTTCTTATGCACAAGGACACAATCAGCTCAAAAAGAAGTTTAATGGAGTGTGTGATTTTTGTCACATAAAGGGGTATAAAAGAGAAAGTTGCTATAGATTGATAGGATATCCACCAGATTTTAAATTTACTAAGAAGAATGGAATGAATGTAAAGCAGGCAGCTAACTCATCAACTATTGAAAGTGGATCAGATGTTGTGGATCAGTCAACTACAATACAAGCACTGACTTTTACAGCAGAACAATATCAACAAATTTTGAATCTTCTTGGAAAGGATCAAGTTATCAAGGGTACAACTCACATGGCAGGTATGTTTTCTAAACCTTCAACTCAAGAATGGATCCTAGATACAGGGGAAACCAGTCACATGACATGATTTAAGTTGTCTAGATTCTCCTATTGTTTGTGACCCTTCTTCAGTTGTTCAATTACCAAATGGTAATTCAACTAGAGTAACACATATTGGTTCATACATGATATCTTCTACAAGGATTCTTAAAAATGTCTTATGTGTTCCAAGTTTTAAATTCAACCTTATATACGTTTCTCAACTGGCCAAGGATTGGAACTGTGCTATTCTATTTTTTCCTAACATGTGTGTGTCTCAGGAACTTTGCAATGAAGAGATGAAGAAGATTGGTATAACACGAGACGATCTATATGTTCTTCATACATCTTTAGATATGAACTCTTGTCTCAGTGCTTGTATAACCAATGAATCGTGTTTACATGTTAGTATGAATCCTATATGGCATGCTAGGTTAGGCCACAGCTCAGTTAAAACTTTGTCTCACATTCCTGGAATACATTGTAATGTCAAATTGGAAGCTGAAATAAAATGTTTTAGTGTTTGTCCTCTCGCGAAACAAACGAGGTTACCTTTTCATTCAAGTACATCTACTTCTAGTGTTCCTTTTGATTTGATTCACATTGACCTATGGGGACCTTATCGTATTAGCATTGTGCATGGGCAGCGTTATTTCTTAACCATCGTTGATGATTGTTCTCGCTTTTGTTGCTTTAAAAAATTTTAGTAGCTTTGTTAAAACTCAGTTTTCTGTCAATATAAAGAAGGTTCGCAGCGATAATGGTCATGAATTCTTTACTAATGACAGTAATTTTTTTTCAAAAGAATGACATTGAGCATCAAAGCTCTTGTGTTTATACGCCGCAACAGAACGGTGTTGCTGAGAGTAAACACTGTAATCTCCTTGAAGTAGCTAGAGCCTTGAAATTTCATTCTAACGTGCCTACTAAGTTCTGGGGTTATTGTGTGAATGCAACTTGCTACATCATTAACAGTTTACCCAGTGCGGTTCTAGAATGGAAGTCACCCTTTGAAATTTTGTATAAAAAATCACCAGGTCATTCAATCTTGCGTGTTTTTAGATGCTTAGCTTACGCTACTGTCACGAATTATTCAGATAAATTTACTCCTAGAGCTATTGCATCTATTTTCATGGGTTATTCTCTTGTTCAGAAAGGATATATTTTATTTAACTTGGAAAGTAAAATGTTCTTTGTTAGCAGGGATGTGGTCTTCCACGAGGATGTTTTTCCTTTTACATTTCTTGCTAAATCATATGTTTATTTCCTCCTTCTTCTCATACTAATCTAAATTTTTTGGACATTGAGTCTGAGTCACCACCCTTACCCGTGCCACCTTTGGATCCAAGTGGTGATCAACATCTTTATAATGATGTCACAGCACAAGGTGGTGCACAGCTCGATCCTAACATTACAACCAATGATATTGGGATATCACCTCCAATTATTGATCAACCTCTTGATAATGGAAATCAAGTTGAAATTCCACAAGTTGAGAACATTACAAGAAGATCTTCACGTGTGCAACGTCAGCCTACTTGGTTAAATGATTACATTTGTGCTAATCCAGGGTCACACAACAAGAATTCTATGGCCAATTTTTTCTCTTATGTGCATCTGCCTTCACAGACTCATGCTTTTGATGTGTCCATTTCTTCCACTTGTGAGCCACGAACATATAAACAAGCTATGCATGATGAGAATTGGATCCATGCAATGAAACAAGAAATTTCTGCTTTAGAGTCTAATGGCACTTGGGAGTTGGTTGAGTTTCCAGCTGGACACAAGCCTATCGGGTGCAAGTGGGTGTATAAAATAAAGTACAATGCAGATGGTTCCATTGAACGCTACAAGGCACGCCTGGTTGCAAAGGGGTACAATCAACAGGAAGGCATAGACTATCATGATACTTTCTCACCAGTTACTAAGATGGTTACAGTTCGAACCATCATTTCTTTAGCAGCTTTAAATGGTTTGCCATTATTTCAAATGGATGTTTTAATGCCTTTTTGCAGGGCGATCTTTATGAAGAAGTATATATGACACTTTCTGAAACAAGCTTCATGCCAATGGAATCTGAAGCTCACTGAAGCACTGGTAATGCATGGTTATGTTCAGAGTCTACATGACTATTCCATGTTTACCAAGAGAGAAGGAGAAAAACTGGTGATCTTGTTAGTTCATGTAGATGACCTCTTGATTACAGGGAACAATACAATGATGATGGATGAATTAAAGACAGTTTTGAATCAAAGTTTCAAAATGAAGGACCTTGGACAGTTGAAATATTTCTTGGGAATTGAGGTGCTTCGATCAAAAGAAGGGATTATTCTCAACCAGAGGAAGTATGCCCTTAAATTAATAGCTGATTCGGGCCTTGGAAATGCTAAGATTGTATCAACTCCTTTAGAGCAGAATGTCAAGCACAACTTGAATGATTCTACATGTCAAGGTACAACAGTTGAGGAGGATTTCTTGGCTGATGTGGGATCCTATCAACGGTTGATTGGGATGTTGCTATATCTTACTAACACGAGGCCTGACATAGCTTTTGCGATTCAACATTTAAGCCAATTCATGCATAAACCTAGGAAGGAACATTATGATGTAGCATTAAGAGTTGTATGTTATATTAAGAAAGATCCAGGACTTGGGATTTTTCTTTCAACAATAAGGGAACCCAACTTAACATCATATTGTGATGCTGATTGTGTAACGCCCCGGTTTTGGGCTCAGAAGTTTTGGGTGTTGACCGGTTCGGTCAAAGTGCTGATTGAATATATAAGAGTGAATTTGGGAAAGCCTAGTTCGGGTTGCATTAAAAATATGGAAAAATGTTATAAAATCATCTTTTAATATATATAAGTGAACTGTGAAATCAATTTTGGAAAATGAGGTTCGGAAGGTTGACATTTTGGCTAGTGACCAAAATGTAATTTTTGAAAGTTGCGGGACAGTTTTATAAAGGATTGAAACTTTGAATCTTTAAGGAGCTATTATTCCAAAAAGGATTTCTCCAGATTTTTTCTAAGATATTTTAAGGCTCAAATCTGATTTTAAAGATTTAGAAAAGGAGGGAAAATCATTTTAACTAAATTTCCATCAAACTTTCTATTTTCTCTCAAATTCTCTTTTCTCTCATTTTCTCTCAACCCAAACAAGATTCTCCAGATTTCTTTCTCTGATTTTGACATCTTAATCTCTCATTTCAATTCTCATTTGATTCCTAATCTTCTCATCAACAAAACCTCTCAATTTACAAGTTGATTCATCAAGCTTTTTGGCTCTAAAATGGAGAAATTCAAGTTTGGAGGTAAGAACGTCCTTCTCCTCTAAACTATCAGTTCTTTACTGAAATTCCTAAGTTCTCAATCCTTGATTTATGTTTTATTAAAGGCTTTTCAATTGAGATCTTGATTTTTGGCTAAAATGCAAGATTTGGTGATTTTGGTGGAAATTTCGTGTGATCTGTTTAAGCAGGGTTTTGAGGTGTTAAATTGATGTTAAATGAATGCTAAAATGATTAGAAGTTGAGGTTTAATCAATGCAATCCCGGATAGGTTGAATTTCCTAAGTTTGGCTTGAGTTTTTGGTTGTTTTTGGAGTGTTTTTGGTGATCTGTTATACCTGGAGGTATAAGGACGTGGTTGTGATCATTTTGCATGTATTTGATGTATAAAAATGGTTAGAAGTGATGGATCTTGGCTGGGTTAAGTTTTGGAAGTGTTTGAAGGTGATTTCGGTTGTGTTTGATAGCCAAATTGCTAGATTTGTGATGAGCAGCGAGTTGTGTTGTTGTTGCTGGTGTTTTAATGCATAAGGATGCATTAATGTTCTGTTTTTGTGTGCTTGAAACAGGGGAGGTTGATCCTTGAGCTTTGGAGGTGTTTTCGGAAGGTTTCGGAAGCTTGGAAAGCTTGTTGGCTAGCTTTGTTTGGTAATCGGTGAGTGAAGTTGGGATTTCAGCTTTTGAAACAAGGTTTGAAGGTTTTTGGGAGCTTAGTTTAAGTCTAAACAACTTTGCTAAGCTCAAGAGTAAGTGAAGGGGTTTTCGCTTTTGAATTGTGTGTAATTTGGTTTTAAAATCAAATGTGGTTGATGATTGATATGCATATGTTTTTCCATGGTTTAATTCTGTTTTGTAAGCATGTTTTAGCATGGTTTAATGCTGGTTTTGAAAGTCATTTGAAAAGGATGCTCAAGGTAAGAGATCCTTGGTTTTATACATTGAAAGTGTGGTTTTGATGCATAGTGTTGCATGTTGTTCAATGGCTTTGTATGATGCTTAAAAACAGTGAATTGATGATGATTAATGATGATAATTGTTACCTTTTGCATATTGGTTATGCATGTGAATCATGGGATTGATGAGGTAATGGTTTTGCATATTGTTTATGCATGTGAATCATTGAGCTAATGATGTGATGGCTTTGCATTATGTTTATGCATATGAATCATTGAGCTAATGATGTGATGGCTTGCATTATGTTTATGCATGTGGAACATTGGATAATATGGTAAGATGGTTATATTGGAAAGTGTTGTAAGTGGTTCTTGGTTCGTTGATCGGATATAATTAGCCGGCTATAGGATTGGGTGCACCGTGAATAAAGTCGCCTTGATGGTGGAGTGGTCAAGTGTGGACCGGGTAAACTCCCCTCAAGTATTCCTAACGAGATGAGGTCAGTGGAGGGTGTGCCCACGGGAGGACCTCGGTTGCTTAAGGTCGTAGTGGAGGTTGTTGCCCACGGTAGACCTTGGTTGAGTAAAGGTTATAAGGTGGTTAAAAGTCCTTATGTGAGAACCTTGTACTTGTTAAGATCACAATGGCAATGGTTAAGTCCATGTGTGGATCTTGTGTGTGATGTCCCGGATCTCGTTAGATGATGTCTACAACTACCAATCGGTTATGCAAAGGTTGTATGGTGGTTGAAAGTCCATACGGGAAGACCTTGTGCATGTCAAGGGTGTATGGCGGTTGAAAGTCCATACATGGTAACCTTGAGGAAAGGCTAAGGTTGTATGGTGTTTAAAAGTCCATACATGGGAACCTTAGGAGGTTGAGGTCAGTGGAGGTTGTTGCCCACGGGAAGACCTTGGATTGGGTAGTGTGTAGGAAGCGTTGGGACACGCTTGGAATCCGCGTATCCGATCGGGTTGAAAAGTTGGAAAGTGAATATGGTTGATCTCTTGGAAGCCAATATAATGTTCTTGATCATGTTGAGCATGGGATTGCTTGAAGTGATGCATAGTTGCATGTGAAGCATGGGATTGCTTGAAAAGATGCATGGTTGCATGTAAAGCATGAGATGCTTGAATTGATGCATGTTTGCATGAGAAGCATGAGATGCTTGGTAAGATGCATTGTTGCATGAGATGTGTATGATGCTAGTGAAAGCATGTTACTTGTATGTTGAACAAGTGTTGGTTATCATTTGATAAATGATGCATGTGAGCATGAATTACCTATGATGCATTGGAGTCATGTATGACTTGTTGTTAAAGGCATGTGATGATGATGTTATGGTTTTATGTGGTCTTGTTTAAAGGCATGAAATGGTTTGATTGAACTATGGTTTTAAATGGTTTCTTGCTTGATGTGGTTTCCAAGTTAAAGAAAGGTATGTTGTGAAAAGGATGTGTTTTCCATGGTTTTGATTAAGCTTTGCATATGGTGTTTATGCATGATTTGAGCTTGATGTTGAAAGAGTTTTCAAACATGGTTTTGGAAAGCAAATCGGGTTTGTTTTAAGGTGTTTTAAAGACCCGCTGCATTGATGGTGTTTTGGTTTTGAGCATTCCTCACTAAGCATTATGTGCTTACGCTCCTTTTTGTCCATCAATGCAGATTCTTGAAGTTTGGGCAGCAAGGAGCAAGGGATTCAAGGTGGACTCCAACGGAGATGTATGTCTCGGTGAATAGCTATAGTTAATAAGGGCAATGGGGTAGAATCTCTCGGGTTTTTGTGTATGTGATCGTATATGTAGATCATGTATGTTAAATGCTGTTGTTAATGTTGTTGAACATGAATTGGCTTAATTGTGGTTGCTTTTGAAAGTTTATGCTTAAATGGATAGCTTGAGTAGGAAGCATGCCTTTGAATTTGGGGTTTTTCATATGTGTTGGTTATCTGTTGAATTGATGATGCATTTATGGTCTCTGCATGTTGTTTATCTTTGAGGAATGATTTGGTGATGTTAATTTGATGTTTGAAGCATGTTTGATGCTGTTTTCGAGTTGTTTTCAGGCAGGGGTATCGATACTCGGGCTTGGGGTATCGATACACCTGAGCCAATTATGCAAGTTTCAGGCCAGGGGTATCGATACTGATGAACAAGTATCGATACCATATGAGTGGAGTATCGATACTGGGGGGAAGGTATCGATACCCTTGCTAGAATTTGGTTACTGCCTTCCCCGAGTATCGATACGACACGTGGCGTATCGATACCGGACCGTTAAAATCAGTTAAAAGTATCTTTTATGTTTTGAAATGTTTGCGTTTTGGTCTTGAATCTTGTTTGTGCAATTGTGTGAGTTCGGGATGTCCGTTTGAGCTGAAATTTGGCAGGGAAGCATGAAACATGACTAATTTTAAGTTGGTAACTTGAAATCTGGTTAAGTCCTTAAAGTTTTCAGAAATTACAATTTGGTCCCTAAAGTTGTAATTTGTTCAATCGGGTCCCTGTTTGATCTCTGATGTTTGTGATCTTTGAGCATGGTGTTTGCGTGATCACACATAGGGTTAATGTGCATCTAGACAAGATTAAAAAGAAAAAAAAGGGTCGTTAATCAAGGTTGACTCTCGGGTTGACTTTGGTTTTCCCCGTGTAATCTTCGTAGTTCGGGTCAACCGTCTAGGCCGGGCTACGGGGGTTACATTTGGTGGTATCAGAGCTGAGTTGCGAAGGTTGGGGAAAACGGTAAGTTGTTGTGGTAAGTGTGCTTGATGTTTATCTTGTTGTATGGTTGAAAGCTGGTTGAAACATGTGTTTCTGAGTATGCTGTTGATGTTTTTGAGCATGTTGCTGATGTATGCAAGCATGATTTGTGGTTATGAACCTTGGTTGAGTTCATGTGGATATGTGTTGATGTTATGAGCTGATGCTATGCATGGTGAAGGTGTTTTGAGCATGTTATGTTGCTAATGTGCTGGTGCTTTTGGATGTTGTTTGGTGTAAGCATGATCAAGGTATGTTGTTGATATGCTTGATGTTGTAATATCCATGTTGTGTTGGCTGTTATGTCATGTAAAAGGGGGAGGATTCGGGATACACATTGCCTTATTAATATAGCTAGTGTGTTATTTGGAGTTGGAGTTTGAATCCTTGCTTAATGCTGGTCTAACTAGTTTTGTTTGTTTGTTGTGATTGTATGTTTGTTGTTAGTGGTATGGCAAAGATGATGAAAGAGTGGAGGATGAGTGAGATGGTTGCTGCCTTGGGGCAGGTTGTTAATGCAAAGAATTCACCCTTTTGTAAAGGTGTTTTGTCTCAGTCTTCAGTGCTTGGAGTTAAGATGGTAAGGCAAGGGAAAGAAGCTGGTTCTGTGATGGAAAGTTCTTTGTCTGTTGTTCAGGAGGTGTTGGGAACATCTCAGGCTGCGGTTGAGGTAAAGTCAGTAGATGTGCTGGCTAGATGTGTGGGTTTGCCGAAGCAGCATTTGCTTGATTTGGGTGCTGTAGAGTATCACGGTTCTTCCCCGGAGATGTTTGAGGCTTGGTTGGCCAATGTGGTTCTGATTTTGGATCAGGAAAGCTGTGATTATGCCTGTAAGCTGGGGAGTGTTGTTTCTCTGATGTTGGAGGATGCTTGTTCTTGGTGGACATCTGTGGCTGTGGCGTCACATATCCTTGATATTGATTGGGATTTCTTCGTGTCTGCTTTCTATGAAAGGTATCTTGGGAGGGGATTTCCAAGGGTTGAACAAGGTGTGGGTAGTGCTGCTGGTGAGCAAGTGTTGCCTGAGCAAGGAGTGGAAGTTCAGTCATCTGTGTGTGACCGTTGTAAAAGGCAACATGTTGGAAATTGTTGGGACACAAGTGTTTGCTGGAGATGTGGTTCTAAGTTGCATGTTAAGCGTGATTGTCCTCTTGGAGTGAAGTCAGCTTTGATGTTGGCTAAAGGATCTTTGAAAGGTCGTGGGCACGGCCGAAGCGAGGTTCAGAAGTGGCAGAAAAAGCAGAAGGTTGTGAAGGGTTTGGGAAAAGAAGTTTGCTGGAAGTGTGGGTCTGCTGGACACATGAAGCGTGATTGCTTGATGTTGGCGCGGAACAGCCAAGGTTTCTTATCGCAAGGAGTTGGTGTTGAGCCAGGTGTGTTAGCTGGTGCTGCAAGGGTGCGACCGAAGGATGTTGGTTCCGCAAGGAAGAGAGCTCGTTCGATGAAGCTTCAGGGTGGTGTTATGTTTTCAGGTAACCTTGTTATGTGATCTTTGCTTTAGTTGCCTTAGTTTGGTTTCTGCTGGTTTTTCCTTGCGTGGTAAGTCTAGTCTTGTTGCTAGCATGTTTGGGGTAATGGTAGTTGTGGTTGGTAATATCTTGGGTGTGAAGAAGGCTTGGGTAAGTATCTTGTGGTTATTGGTTGTTGGTATGATGGAGTTAGATAAGTTAAAGGTGAGTAAGGAGGTTGTTCTTAGACAGATTTTGAGGATGTTATTGGAGGGTGTGAATTGGCATTCATGCACAGTTTAAAATCATTGTTATATGCTATATTATATATGTTGGTCCATGCATACATGTGGCATAACATTAGAGGTTTTGCATACATGTACATCAGGCATTGATAGGGCATGTAGGTGATCATGCATACGATGTTCACGCTCGCTAATAACTAATCGAATCTGTTAGTGTTGTGGTTGGATTAAGTTGAATGATGGGTTTGTAGAGGTTGTTTGGTGCTGAGTGGGAGCTAGAAGTGCTGGAGTTTGTTAAACTAGTTGCTAGTGATAGTGGGAGTGGAATAGCCTGTTGATGGGAGGATAGTGTTGGTGCTCTGAGAGTTTAGTGGCTTGGTGGTGAAGGGTATTGTTTGAGGTTAGTATCGGTTAAGTGGTTTGTTTAGCTAAAAGGAAGTGGTAGTTCCTTGGTGCTAAGTGATGTTGCAGTTTGTGGTTGGGTTTCCAAGTGCTGAGGTTGTTTAGCTTTTAAGTTGTTGTGAAAGGGTTGTGTTGGTTCTTAGCAATCTTTGAAGAGTTCTGAAACTGTTATGTGTGTTTTGGTTCAGTGATGTTCTGGTAATGCAAGTGTTCTGGTTGAGTATGTAGTGAAAGGGCTGTGAAAGATCGAAGGTTTTTGTTGGTTGTTTGGGTTCTTGTGAGCAGTGGTTGGCTAGTTGTGGTTAAGAAAGTTCTGTTTGAAGTCTGTTGATGGTATGTGGAACGGCTGAAGGTTTCAAGTTGGGGTTGTAATGTAATTTTTGGTTTGGGCGAGTGGTTCTGATGAGCTGTTATGGCAATGTTGTGACTGATGTGAAGGATTGTCAGCTTCGTTGGAGAGTTTGTGTAAACAGTTGATGTTTAAGGATTTCTGCTTGTTGGGAAAATCTTTGGAAAAGGTTTGGGAATCGCAAGAGTTTTAGAGGCTGAGAGGTTGCCTAGTGGGGCTAAGTTAGTTTGGTTGTTGTCTTTGTGTGGACAAGTCTTGGAAGATGTGTGTTACAGTGATGGCTGCTGTAAGAGCTGAAGTTCTTCAGGTTGATGTTGGGATTGTGTATAATCCGGTTGTGTGGAAGGTTGAGTCGTGGTTACCTTTGAGAGTTTGGTTTTGTGAACAAGGTATGGTGGAGGTTTTGTGTGGAAGTTATCAGTGGTGTTGGTTGAGGCTTTTGTGTTGCCTTGTGTGTTGTCTGAGAAGGTTGTGGTTCTCTTTTCGTCGGTTGAAATTTCGAGGACGAAATTTCCTAAGGGGGGGAGAGTTGTAACGCCCCGGTTTTGGGCTCAGAAGTTTTGGGTGTTGACCGGTTCGGTCAAAGTGCTGATTGAATATATAAGAGTGAATTTGGGAAAGCCTAGTTCGGGTTGCATTAAAAATATGGAAAAATGTTCTAAAATCATCTTTTAATATATATAAGTGAACTGTGAAATCAATTTTGGAAAATGAGGTTCGGAAGGTTGACATTTTGGCTAGTGACCAAAATGTAATTTTTGAAAGTTGCGGGACAGTTTTATAAAGGATTGAAACTTTGAATCTTTAAGGAGCTATTATTCCAAAAAGGATTTCTCCAGATTTTTTCTAAGATATTTTAAGGCTCAAATCTGATTTTAAAGATTTAGAAAAGGAGGGAAAATCATTTTAACTAAATTTCCAACAAACTTTCTATTTTCTCTCAAATTCTCTTTTCTCTCATTTTCTCTCAACCCAAACAAGATTCTCCAGATTTCTTTCTCTGATTTTGACATCTTAATCTCTCATTTCAATTCTCATTTGATTCCTAATCTTCTCATCAACAAAACCTCTCAATTTACAAGTTGATTCATCAAGCTTTTTGGCTCTAAAATGGAGAAATTCAAGTTTGGAGGTAAGAACGTCCTTCTCCTCTAAACTATCAGTTCTTTACTGAAATTCCTAAGTTCTCAATCCTTGATTTATGTTTTATTAAAGGCTTTTCAATTGAGATCTTGATTTTTGGCTAAAATGCAAGATTTGGTGATTTTGGTGGAAATTTCGTGTGATCTGTTTAAGCAGGGTTTTGAGGTGTTAAATTGATGTTAAATGAATGCTAAAATGATTAGAAGTTGAGGTTTAATCAATGCAATCCCGGATAGGTTGAATTTCCTAAGTTTGGCTTGAGTTTTTGGTTGTTTTTGGAGTGTTTTTGGTGATCTGTTATACCTGGAGGTATAAGGACGTGGTTGTGATCATTTTGCATGTATTTGATGTATAAAAATGGTTAGAAGTGATGGATCTTGGCTGGGTTAAGTTTTGGAAGTGTTTGAAGGTGATTTCGGTTGTGTTTGATAGCCAAATTGCTAGATTTGTGATGAGCAGCGAGTTGTGTTGTTGTTGCTGGTGTTTTAATGCATAAGGATGCATTAATGTTTTGTTTTTGTGTGCTTGAAACAGGGGAGGTTGATCCTTGAGCTTTGGAGGTGTTTTCGGAAGGTTTCGGAAGCTTGGAAAGCTTGTTGGCTAGCTTTGTTTGGTAATCGGTGAGTGAAGTTGGGATTTCAGCTTTTGGAACAAGGTTTGAAGGTTTTTGGGAGCTTAGTTTAAGTCTAAACAACTTTGCTAAGCTCAAGAGTAAGTGAAGGGGTTTTCGCTTTTGAATTGTGTGTAATTTGGTTTTAAAATCAAATGTGGTTGATGATTGATATGCATATGTTTTTGCATGGTTTAATTCTGTTTTGTAAGCATGTTTTAGCATGGTTTAATGCTGGTTTTGAAAGTCATTTGAAAAGGATGCTCAAGGTAAGAGATCCTTGGTTTTATACATTGAAAGTGTGGTTTTGATGCATAGTGTTGCATGTTGTTCAATGGCTTTGTATGATGCTTAAAAACAGTGAATTGATGATGATTAATGATGATAATTGTTACCTTTTGCATATTGGTTATGCATGTGAATCATGGGATTGATGAGGTAATGGTTTTGCATATTGTTTATGCATGTGAATCATTGAGCTAATGATGTGATGGCTTTGCATTATGTTTATGCATGTGAATCATTGAGCTAATGATGTGATGGCTTGCATTATGTTTATGCATGTGGAACATTGGATAATATGGTAAGATGGTTATATTGGCAAGTGTTGTAAGTGGTTCTTGGTTCGTTGATCGGATATAATTAGCCGGCTATAGGATTGGGTGCATCGTGAATAAAGTCGCCTTGATGGTGGAGTGGTCAAGTGTGGACCGGGTAAACTCCCCTCAAGTATTCCTAACGAGATGAGGTCAGTGGAGGGTGTGTCCACGGGAGGACCTCGGTTGCTTAAGGTCGTAGTGGAGGTTGTTGCCCACGGTAGACCTTGGTTGAGTAAAGGTTATAAGGTGGTTAAAAGTCCTTATGTGAGAACCTTGTACTTGTTAAGATCACAATGGCAATGGTTAAGTCCATGTGTGGATCTTGTGTGTGATGTCCCGGATCTCGTTAGATGATGTCTACAACTACCAATCGGTTATGCAAAGGTTGTATGGTGGTTGAAAGTCCATACGGGAAGACCTTGTGCATGTCAAGGGTGTATGGCGGTTGAAAGTCCATACATGGTAACCTTGAGGAAAGGCTAAGGTTGTATGGTGTTTAAAAGTCCATACATGGGAACCTTAGGAGGTTGAGGTCAGTGGAGGTTGTTGCCCACGGGAAGACCTTGGATTGGGTAGTGTGTAGGAAGCGTTGGGACACGCTTGGAATCCGCGTATCCGATCGGGTTGAAAAGTTGGAAAGTGAATATGGTTGATCTCTTGGAAGCCAATATAATGTTCTTGATCATGTTGAGCATGGGATTGCTTGAAGTGATGCATAGTTGCATGTGAAGCATGGGATTGCTTGAAAAGATGCATGGTTGCATGTGAAGCATGAGATGCTTGAATTGATGCATGTTTGCATGAGAAGCATGAGATGCTTGGTAAGATGCATTGTTGCATGAGATGTGTATGATGCTAGTGAAAGCATGTTACTTGTATGTTGAACAAGTGTTGGTTATCATTTGATAAATGATGCATGTGAGCATGAATTACCTATGATGCATTGGAGTCATGTATGACTTGTTGTTAAAGGCATGTGATGATGATGTTATGGTTTTATGTGGTCTTGTTTAAAGGCATGAAATGGTTTGATTGAACTATGGTTTTAAATGGTTTCTTGCTTGATGTGGTTTCCAAGTTAAAGAAAGGTATGTTGTGAAAAGGATGTGTTTTCCATGGTTTTGATTAAGCTTTGCATATGGTGTTTATGCATGATTTGAGCTTGATGTTGAAAGAGTTTTCAAACATGGTTTTGGAAAGCAAATCGGGTTTGTTTTAAGGTGTTTTAAAGACCCGCTGCATTGATGGTGTTTTGGTTTTGAGCATTCCTCACTAAGCATTATGTGCTTACGCTCCTTTTTGTCCATCAATGCAGATTCTTGAAGTTTGGGCAGCAAGGAGCAAGGGATTCAAGGTGGACTCCAACGGAGATGTATGTCTCGGTGAATAGCTATAGTTAATAAGGGCAATGGGGTAGAATCTCTCGGGTTTTTGTGTATGTGATCGTATATGTAGATCATGTATGTTAAATGCTGTTGTTAATGTTGTTGAACATGAATTGGCTTAATTGTGGTTGCTTTGGAAAGTTTATGCTTAAATGGATAGCTTGAGTAGGAAGCATGCCTTTGAATTTGGGGTTTTTCATATGTGTTGGTTATCTGTTGAATTGATGATGCATTTATGGTCTCTGCATGTTGTTTATCTTTGAGGAATGATTTGGTGATGTTAATTTGATGTTTGAAGCATGTTTGATGCTGTTTTCGAGTTGTTTTCAGGCAGGGGTATCGATACTCGGGCTTGGGGTATCGATACACCTGAGCCAATTATGCAAGTTTCAGGCCAGGGGTATCGATACTGATGAACAAGTATCGATACCATATGAGTGGAGTATCGATACTGGGGGGAAGGTATCGATACCCTTGCTAGAATTTGGTTACTGCCTTCCCCGAGTATCGATACGACACGTGGCGTATCGATACCGGACCGTTAAAATCAGTTAAAAGTATCTTTTATGTTTTGAAATGTTTGCGTTTTGGTCCTGAATCTTGTTTGTGCAATTGTGTGAGTTCGGGATGTCCGTTTGAGCTGAAATTTGGCAGGGAAGCATGAAACATGACTAATTTTAAGTTGGTAACTTGAAATCTGGTTAAGTCCTTAAAGTTTTCAGAAATTACAATTTGGTCCCTAAAGTTGTAATTTGTTCAATCGGGTCCCTGTTTGATCTCTGATGTTTGTGATCTTTGAGCATGGTGTTTGCGTGATCACACATAGGGTTAATGTGCATCTAGACAAGATTAAAAAGAAAAAAAAGGGTCGTTAATCAAGGTTGACTCTCGGGTTGACTTTGGTTTTCCCCGTGTAATCTTCGTAGTTCGGGTCAACCGTCTAGGCCGGGCTACGGGGGTTACATTTGGTGGTATCAGAGCTGAGTTGCGAAGGTTGGGGAAAACGGTAAGTTGTTGTGGTAAGTGTGCTTGATGTTTATCTTGTTGTATGGTTGAAAGCTGGTTGAAGCATGTGTTTCTGAGTATGCTGTTGATGTTTTTGAGCATGTTGCTGATGTATGCAAGCATGATTTGTGGTTATGAACCTTGGTTGAGTTCATGTGGATATGTGTTGATGTTATGAGCTGATGCTATGCATGGTGAAGGTGTTTTGAGCATGTTATGTTGCTAATGTGCTGGTGCTTTTGGATGTTGTTTGGTGTAAGCATGATCAAGGTATGTTGTTGATATGCTTGATGTTGTAATATCCATGTTGTGTTGGCTGTTATGTCATGTAAAAGGGGGAGGATTCGGGATACACATTGCCTTATTAATATAGCTAGTGTGTTATTTGGAGTTGGAGTTTGAATCCTTGCTTAATGCTGGTCTAACTGGTTTTGTTTGTTTGTTGTGATTGTATGTTTGTTGTTAGTGGTATGGCAAAGATGATGAAAGAGTGGAGGATGAGTGAGATGGTTGCTGCCTTGGGGCAGGTTGTTAAGGCAAAGAATTCACCCTTTTGTAAAGGTGTTTTGTCTCAGTCTTCAGTGCTTGGAGTTAAGATGGTAAGGCAAGGGAAAGAAGCTGGTTCTGTGATGGAAAGTTCTTTGTCTGTTGTTCAGGAGGTGTTGGGAACATCTCAGGCTGCGGTTGAGGTAAAGTCAGTAGATGTGCTGGCTAGATGTGTGGGTTTGCCGAAGCAGCATTTGCTTGATTTGGGTGCTGTAGAGTATCATGGTTCTTCCCCGGAGATGTTTGAGGCTTGGTTGGCCAATGTGGTTCTGATTTTGGATCAGGAAAGCTGTGATTATGCCTGTAAGCTGGGGAGTGTTGTTTCTCTGATGTTGGAGGATGCTTGTTCTTGGTGGACATCTGTGGCTGTGGCGTCACATATCCTTGATATTGATTGGGATTTCTTCGTGTCTGCTTTCTATGAAAGGTATCTTGGGAGGGGATTTCCAAGGGTTGAACAAGGTGTGGGTAGTGCTGCTGGTGAGCAAGTGTTGCCTGAGCAAGGAGTGGAAGTTCAGTCATCTGTGTGTGACCGTTGTAAAAGGCAACATGTTGGAAATTGTTGGGACACAAGTGTTTGCTGGAGATGTGGTTCTAAGTTGCATGTTAAGCGTGATTGTCCTCTTGGAGTGAAGTTAGCTTTGATGTTGGCTAAAGGATCTTTGAAAGGTCGTGGGCACGGCCGAAGCGAGGTTCAGAAGTGGCAGAAAAAGCAGAAGGTTGTGAAGGGTTTGGGAAAAGAAGTTTGCTGGAAGTGTGGGTCTGCTGGACACATGAAGCGTGATTGCTTGATGTTGGCGCGGAACAGCCAAGGTTTCTTATCGCAAGGAGTTGGTGTTGAGCCAGGTGTGTTAGCTGGTGCTGCAAGGGTGCGACCGAAGGATGTTGGTTCCGCAAGGAAGAGAGCTCGTTCGATGAAGCTTCAGGGTGGTGTTATGTTTTCAAGTAACCTTGTTATGTGATCTTTGCTTTAGTTGCCTTAGTTTGGTTTCTGCTGGTTTTTCCTTGCGTGGTAAGTCTAGTCTTGTTGCTAGCAGGTTTGGGGTAATGGTAGTTGTGGTTGGTAATATCTTGGGTGTGAAGAAGGCTTGGGTAAGTATCTTGTGGTTATTGGTTGTTGGTATGATGGAGTTAGATAAGTTAAAGGTGAGTAAGGAGGTTGTTCTTAGACAGATTTTGAGGATGTTATTGGAGGGTGTGAATTGGCATTCATGCACAGTTTAAAATCATTGTTATATGCTATATTATATATGTTGGTCCATGCATACATGTGGCATAACATTAGAGGTTTTGCATACATGTACATCAGGCATTGATAGGGCATGTAGGTGATCATGCATACGATGTTCACGCTCGCTAATAACTAATCGAATCTGTTAGTGTTGTGGTTGGATTAAGTTGAATGATGGGTTTGTAGAGGTTGTTTGGTGCTGAGTGGGAGCTAGAAGTGCTGGAGTTTGTTAAACTAGTTGCTAGTGATAGTGGGAGTGAAATAGCCTGTTGATGGGAGGATAGTGTTGGTGCTCTGAGAGTTTAGTGGCTTGGTGGTGAAGGGTATTGTTTGAGGTTAGTATCGGTTAAGTGGTTTGTTTAGCTAAAAGGAAGTGGTAGTTCCTTGGTGCTAAGTGATGTTGCAGTTTGTGGTTGGGTTTCCAAGTGCTGAGGTTGTTTAGCTTTTAAGTTGTTGTGAAAGGGTTGTGTTGGTTCTTAGCAATCTTTGAAGAGTTCTGAAACTGTTATGTGTGTTTTGGTTCAGTGATGTTCTGGTAATGCAAGTGTTCTGGTTGAGTATGTAGTGAAAGGGCTGTGAAAGATCGAAGGTTTTTGTTGGTTGTTTGGGTTCTTGTGAGCAGTGGTTGGCTAGTTGTGGTTAAGAAAGTTCTGTTTGAAGTCTGTTGATGGTATGTGGAACGGCTGAAGGTTTCAAGTTGGGGTTGTAATGTAATTTTTGGTTTGGGCGAGTGGTTCTGATGAGCTGTTATGGCAATGTTGTGACTGATGTGAAGGATTGTCAGCTTCGTTGGAGAGTTTGTGTAAACAGTTGATGTTTAAGGATTTTTGCTTGTTGGGAAAATCTTTGGAAAAGGTTTGGGAATCGCAAGAGTTTTAGAGGCTGAGAGGTTGCCTAGTGGGGCTAAGTTAGTTTGGTTGTTGTCTTTGTGTGGACAAGTCTTGGAAGATGTGTGTTACAGTGATGGCTGTTGTAAGAGCTGAAGTTCTTCAGGTTGATGTTGGGATTGTGTATAATCCGGTTGTGTGGAAGGTTGAGTCGTGGTTACCTTTGAGAGTTTGGTTTTGTGAACAAGGTATGGTGGAGGTTTTGTGTGGAAGTTATCAGTGGTGTTGGTTGAGGCTTTTGTGTTGCCTTGTGTGTTGTCTGAGAAGGTTGTGGTTCTCTTTTCGTCGGTTGAAATTTCAAGGACGAAATTTCCTAAGGGGGGAGAGTTGTAACGCCCCGGTTTTGGGCTCAGAAGTTTTGGGTGTTGACCGGTTCGGTCAAAGTGCTGATTGAATATATAAGAGTGAATTTGGGAAAGCCTAGTTTGGGTTGCATTAAAAATATGGAAAAATGTTCTAAAATCATCTTTTAATATATATAAGTGAACTGTGAAATCAATTTTGGAAAATGAGGTTCGGAAGGTTGACATTTTGGCTAGTGACCAAAATGTAATTTTTGAAAGTTGCGGGACAGTTTTATAAAGGATTGAAACTTTGAATCTTTAAGGAGCTATTATTCCAAAAAGGATTTCTCCAGATTTTTTCTAAGATATTTTAAGGCTCAAATCTGATTTTAAAGATTTAGAAAAGGAGGGAAAATCATTTTAACTAAATTTCCAACAAACTTTCTATTTTCTCTCAAATTCTCTTTTCTCTCATTTTCTCTCAACCCAAACAAGATTCTCCAGATTTCTTTCTCTGATTTTGACATCTTAATCTCTCATTTCAATTCTCATTTGATTCCTAATCTTCTCATCAACAAAACCTCTCAATTTACAAGTTGATTCATCAAGCTTTTTGGCTCTAAAATGGAGAAATTCAAGTTTGGAGGTAAGAACGTCCTTCTCCTCTAAACTATCAGTTCTTTACTGAAATTCCTAAGTTCTCAATCCTTGATTTATGTTTTATTAAAGGCTTTTCAATTGAGATCTTGATTTTTGGCTAAAATGCAAGATTTGGTGATTTTGGTGGAAATTTCGTGTGATCTGTTTAAGCAGGGTTTTGAGGTGTTAAATTGATGTTAAATGAATGCTAAAATGATTAGAAGTTGAGGTTTAATCAATGCAATCCCGGATAGGTTGAATTTCCTAAGTTTGGCTTGAGTTTTTGGTTGTTTTTGGAGTGTTTTTGGTGATCTGTTATACCTGGAGGTATAAGGACGTGGTTGTGATCATTTTGCATGTTATTTGATGTATAAAAATGGTTAGAAGTGATGGATCTTGGCTGGGTTAAGTTTTGGAAGTGTTTGAAGGTGATTTCGGTTGTGTTTGATAGCCAAATTGCTAGATTTGTGATGAGCAGCGAGTTGTGTTGTTGTTGCTGGTGTTTTAATGCATAAGGATGCATTAATGTTCTGTTTTTGTGTGCTTGAAACAGGGGAGGTTGATCCTTGAGCTTTGGAGGTGTTTTCGGAAGGTTTCGGAAGCTTGGAAAGCTTGTTGGCTAGCTTTGTTTGGTAATCGGTGAGTGAAGTTGGGATTTCAGCTTTTGAAACTAGGTTTGAAGGTTTTTGGGAGCTTAGTTTAAGTCTAAACAACTTTGCTAAGCTCAAGAGTAAGTGAAGGGGTTTTCGCTTTTGAATTGTGTGTAATTTGGTTTTAAAATCAAATGTGGTTGATGATTGATATGCATATGTTTTTGCATGGTTTAATTCTGTTTTGTAAGCATGTTTTAGCATGGTTTAATGCTGGTTTTGAAAGTCATTTGAAAAGGATGCTCAAGGTAAGAGATCCTTGGTTTTATACATTGAAAGTGTGGTTTTGATGCATAGTGTTGCATGTTGTTCAATGGCTTTGTATGATGCTTAAAAATAGTGAATTGATGATGATTAATGATGATAATTGTTACCTTTTGCATATTGGTTATGCATGTGAATCATGGGATTGATGAGGTAATGGTTTTGCATATTGTTTATGCATGTGAATCATTGAGCTAATGATGTGATGGCTTTGCATTATGTTTATGCATGTGAATCATTGAGCTAATGATGTGATGGCTTGCATTATGTTTATGCATGTGGAACATTGGATAATATGGTAAGATGGTTATATTGGCAAGTGTTGTAAGTGGTTCTTGGTTCGTTGATCAGATATAATTAGCCGGCTATAGGATTGGGTGCACCGTGAATAAAGTCGCCTTGATGGTGGAGTGGTCAAGTGTGGACCGGGTAAACTCCCCTCAAGTATTCCTTACGAGATGAGGTCAGTGGAGGGTGTGCCCACGGGAGGACCTCGGTTGCTTAAGGTCGTAGTGGAGGTTGTTGCCCACGGTAGACCTTGGTTGAGTAAAGGTTATAAGGTGGTTAAAAGTCCTTATGTGAGAACCTTGTACTTGTTAAGATCACAATGGCAATGGTTAAGTCCATGTGTGGATCTTGTGTGTGATGTCCCGGATCTCGTTAGATGATGTCTACAACTACCAATCGGTTATGCAAAGGTTGTATGGTGGTTGAAAGTCCATACGGGAAGACCTTGTGCATGTCAAGGGTGTATGGCGGTTGAAAGTCCATACATGGTAACCTTGAGGAAAGGCTAAGGTTGTATGGTGTTTAAAAGTCCATACATGGGAACCTTAGGAGGTTGAGGTCAGTGGAGGTTGTTGCCCACGGGAAGACCTTGGATTGGGTAGTGTGTAGGAAGCGTTGGGACACGCTTGGAATCCGCGTATCCGATCGGGTTGAAAAGTTGGAAAGTGAATATGGTTGATCTCTTGGAAGCCAATATAATGTTCTTGATCATGTTGAGCATGAGATTGCTTGAAGTGATGCATAGTTGCATGTGAAGCATGGGATTGCTTGAAAAGATGCATGGTTGCATGTGAAGCATGAGATGCTTGAATTGATGCATGTTTGCATGAGAAGCATGAGATGCTTGGTAAGATGCATTGTTGCATGAGATGTGTATGATGCTAGTGAAAGCATGTTACTTGTATGTTGAACAAGTGTTGGTTATCATTTGATAAATGATGCATGTGAGCATGAATTACCTATGATGCATTGGAGTCATGTATGACTTGTTGTTAAAGGCATGTGATGATGATGTTATGGTTTTATGTGGTCTTGTTTAAAGGCATGAAATGGTTTGATTGAACTATGGTTTTAAATGGTTTCTTGCTTGATGTGGTTTCCAAGTTAAAGAAAGGTATGTTGTGAAAATGATGTGTTTTCCATGGTTTTGATTAAGCTTTGCATATGGTGTTTATGCATGATTTGAGCTTGATGTTGAAAGAGTTTTCAAACATGGTTTTGGAAAGCAAATCGGGTTTGTTTTAAGGTGTTTTAAAGACCCGCTGCATTGATGGTGTTTTGGTTTTGAGCATTCCTCACTAAGCATTATGTGCTTACGCTCCTTTTTGTCCATCAATGCAGATTCTTGAAGTTTGGGCAGCAAGGAGCAAGGGATTCAAGGTGGACTCCAACGGAGATGTATGTCTCGGTGAATAGCTATAGTTAATAAGGGCAATGGGGTAGAATCTCTCGGGTTTTTGTGTATGTGATCGTATATGTAGATCATGTATGTTAAATGCTGTTGTTAATGTTGTTGAACATGAATTGGCTTAATTGTGGTTGCTTTGGAAAGTTTATGCTTAAATGGATAGCTTGAGTAGGAAGCATGCCTTTGAATTTGGGGTTTTTCATATGTGTTGGTTATCTGTTGAATTGATGATGCATTTATGGTCTCTGCATGTTGTTTATCTTTGAGGAATGATTTGGTGATGTTAATTTGATGTTTGAAGCATGTTTGATGATGTTTTCGAGTTGTTTTCAGGCAGGGGTATCGATACTCGGGCTTGGGGTATCGATACACCTGAGCCAATTATGCAAGTTTCAGGCAGGGGTATCGATACTGATGAACAAGTATCGATACCATATGAGTGGAGTATCGATACTGGGGGGAAGGTATCGATACCCTTGCTAGAATTTGGTTACTGCCTTCCCCGAGTATCGATACGACACGTGGCGTATCGATACCGGACCGTTAAAATCAGTTAAAAGTATCTTTTCTGTTTTGAAATGTTTGCGTTTTGGTCCTGAATCTTGTTTGTGCAATTGTGTGAGTTCGGGATGTCCGTTTGAGCTGAAATTTGGCAGGGAAGCATGAAACATGACTAATTTTAAGTTGGTAACTTGAAATCTGGTTAAGTCCTTAAAGTTTTCAGAAATTACAATTTGGTCCCTAAAGTTGTAATTTGTTCAATCGGGTCCCTGTTTGATCTCTGATGTTTGTGATCTTTGAGCATGGTGTTTGCGTGATCACACATAGGGTTAATGTGCATCTAGACAAGATTAAAAAGAAAAAAAAAGGGTCGTTAATCAAGGTTGACTCTCGGGTTGACTTTGGTTTTCCCCGTGTAATCTTCGTAGTTCGGGTCAACCGTCTAGGCCGGGCTACGGGGGTTACAGATTGGGCAGCATGTTCTTTAACAAGGAAATCTGTCACGGGATACTGTGTCAAGCTAGGGAATTCTTTGGTTTGTTGGAAATCAAAAAACAAACTACAATCTCTAGATCTTCAGCAGATGTTGAATATAGAAGTATGGCTTTAGCAACAAGTGAAATTATTTGGTTACGAGGCTTGCTGCAGGAACTTGGTTTTCAGCAGAAAGAGCCAACACTTCTGCATAAAGACAGTCAGGCAGCGTTACAAATTGCAGCTAATCCGGTGTTTCATGAACGCACGAAACATATAGAAATTGGTTGTCACTTTATCCTGGAGAAAATTCAAAATAAAATGATTCGAACTCAGCATGTATCTACTGCAGATCAGCAAGCAGATATCCTGACTAAGGGCCTTCCAATAAGCCATCATGAGTATCTTAAGTTCAAGTTGGGTGTGAAAGACGTTTTTCACCCTCCAACTTGAGGCGGGTGTTGAAATATAAAGGGTATTTTTTTATTTTTTTATTTATCGGGTTAGTTAGAGTAGTTAGGGTTTACCAAATAGGTTTTAGTTATATAAATAAGGAAACTTTCCTTATCTTTTTTGTATCGAATAACAAACAATAATAAAGCTCTTTTATTCTTTTCTTCACGTTAAACACTACTGTGTTTCTTTACCAACATCACCACCACCTCGTCGGCGATCAACGGAATCTCAACAAGGTTGGTGATTTTTTCCAAATTAATTGGTAAATATTCAGTCTTGAAAGCTGAATTATGGGGCGTGTATGAAGAATTGAAGTGTGATGCGTCATTGAATGTGAGTATTATAGTTGTGG
Source organism: Hibiscus tridactylites (assembly GCA_958450335.1). Taxonomy (NCBI): domain Eukaryota; kingdom Viridiplantae; phylum Streptophyta; class Magnoliopsida; order Malvales; family Malvaceae; genus Hibiscus; species Hibiscus tridactylites. The sequence continues at coordinate 17,187,211 of OY288278.1, read as the reverse complement.
AATCTGATTGTCTACCGATTGTTCAATTGTCGAACAGTTTCGCTCCCATGAGAGTGTGTTCTACGCTCTTCACCCACAACCATGGATTACTTCAACGTCAATAAAGGATAATTTTCGAGCATATTTTTCATGAACGTAATAGAGTTGCAGATAGTATAGCAAAGTTGTCCTCTCGAGATAATTTTAATACCCGATTATTTCTTCATCCTCTTGATGAGGTTTTGGTTCTTTTGCATAATAATTGTAACCCCTGGTGCTTTGGTCGCCACTCGTAATTTGATCATTTCTCTTATCTTATTTTATCAAAAAAAATATATATTTATAAAATAATTTTTAAAATTTAAATATGTATTAATATTCAAGTTTGATATAATATAATATAAATAATATTTATATTAAATGGTCAAATTAATTTTATTTATTTGATGAAAATATAAATTATAAAATTTATAATAATATATTTATAAAATAAATTATAACATTTTACAATTTAAATGTATATTAATATTGTTTATTTATTTTATATTATATCGAACTCATTCTAAAACATTTTAGAAAACGTCTTAGAAATTAATATTTTAGAATTTAAATATATTCTAATAACATTTTATATATTCTTACAATATTTTTTGGATAATTGGAGGAGAGAAATGAATGACTGAGATTAATTTCTTATTTTTCTTCAAGCAATAATATTCACATACCCCACTGTTAATCTCATCCATCAGTTTCACCCATCAAACCATTCAAAAAGCGTGTAAACACTAAAAACTCTTACAATATATATATATATATATATATATATATATATATAAAGGTTTAAAAATTCACGTTACGATTAATATAATTGTATAAGACAAGTGAAATTAATTTTTGGGTAAACTACATAAATGGTCACCAAACTTTAGGACACTTTCATTTTGGTCATCAAACTTTTAAAACTTGCGTTATAATCACAAGACTTTTAGTTCGCTTTTTGTATGGTCCCCATGTTACATTCCATTAGAAATTGCTGACATGACACATTAATTTTTCATTACCCCTTAATAAAATAATGGGTAAGCTACATCATTCATTACTTAGTTTTCTTCTCACTCCTATTTTGGTCATTAAAGTTTAAAATTTTGTAATTTAATAATTTAACTTTCGAATTGTTCATAGTTTGGTCACTCTCGAATGACATGATTATACAAATAAAAATTAATTTTGGTACATATTTTTAAATAAAATTATTTCAAGTCGGTTACGGTTCACAGTTTTAAGCAAAATTGATTAACCGCTCTGATAAGTTATATACAAAATTTATAAGTCTTATGCATTAAAATATCTTAGAGTCTAGTGATTTCGTACACTTCTGATTTTTTAAAGACACTTTGGCTATGGGTAGGATTACTAAGTGTAAACTCTCAATTTTTGACTTTCTAGTTGTTTTTACACTTTTATCCCAATCAAACAATTATTGAATTTACCATTTTATCATATTTGATATTTTAATAAAAATGTAAAAATAATAATTACCTGAATAAAATATCTTGGTTAACTAGTCAATTTATTATTTGATTTAACTGGCACAATATAATCCAAATTTACCAATTAACCAAAATATTTTTTAAGGATTAATTGAACCTGATATTACACACCTCTAACCATAAAAATAAAAAACACAAATTCAATAGGAATCCCAAGGCAACAAAATCCAAAAATCACAGACAATTATTACATATTTTCAGCAACAAAATATACACTTAATCCTCAACATATAATTTTTAGGTTGTACAGTATTATACAACATCGTAATATTTGAACAACAATAAAAGTCATTTCTATTTTTCATTTGTTTTTTTTTCTCATAACACTCTCTAAATCAAGAAGAATAAATTAAAAAAGGGGATTAACATTTCTCATTTCCCGTGATAAACAGCCATGTGGTTTAAGAGTGACAAAAAATATGGACAATTTGAAAGTTGAATTATTAATTGAAAATTTTTACACTTTAGTGAAAAATAGGAGTGAGGAGAAAGTTTAGTGATGAATAGTGTAGTTTACCCATTATTTTATTTAGGAAATATGAAAACTAATGTGCCAGTCAGTAGCTTCTAACGGAAGGTAACAAGAGGGACACAATGGAAGTGAACTATAAGTTTAGTGACCAAAATGAAAGCATCCTAAAAGTCCAGTGTCCATTTATGTAGTTTACTCTTAATTTTTCTGTCAAAATTTAACTTAAAAACATTTTTTTATGAAATTATACGAAAAATCTTACTTAGCCTAGTGATTGTTGCATGGCCTCTCCTAAGATCCATGATTTGTAACCCCTTTAGCTCGGCCTAGCCGCTAGACCGACACAAACGGGTTACACGGGGAAAACCAAAGAAAACCTCGCTAAGGTTTCACTCCGATTAGCAACCCTATTTTTTCTTTTCTTTTATAAATGCCATTAACATCCTATGTGATAGGAACTCGCAGCAGAAGAAAACAAGAACGACATCAATTAAGCGATTCAAGCATCAAGGAACCAAAATGCAAAGCTAGCCCGCTACAGGGACCTAGCATGAAATTAAGTTTACCAGTCTTCAATTAGTCATATTTCATGTTCGCATGCCAAAATGCAGCTCAAAACAACCATCTAAACTCAAACAAACGATTAATAAGTAAACAAGGACCAAAACGTAAGAAAAAGAACTTCAAAGATTCCAATAACTAACAAAATAGCCAGCCGTATCGGTACAGGTTGCTCTATACTGGTACAGGCGTATCGAAACAAACTCGAATGGCTTGGAACACCAGCCCGTATCGAAACACCCTCGGGGGCGTTTCGGAACCAAGGTTTCCTGTAGCAAAATGTACCGAAACGGACCTTATCGTTTCGATACCATAAGGCCATTTAAGGTACCTCGTATCGATACAAGCTCAACCGTATCGATACGCCCGACCTGCAGTGCCACATTTTGCTGGTTTATTGCAATCTTAACATACACAAGACCTTCAATCAAGACCTAAACATGCATACAACTCATACATACCACAAAACCCCGACAACCATGGCAACAACATCTACAAAGCAAGAACCAACTTGGCAAGAATTTAGACGAAGCAACTTAAGCACATACAATCCACAACAAGGTCAAACTTCAAACCAAACCATGTTTCCATATAAGAAATGATACTTTACAAGTCTAAAAAGGCATCATAAACATGTCTCAAAATAGAGAGTCTCAAACATAACCTCCCAAAGCATAAAGGTCATATCTCATTGCTAATTATACTATTATTAAACTCCCAAAACCATACTTGAGCTTAGAACAACCTCTTGGACAACTCCCTTGCTCGCTTGCTTTCTCGAAAGGTCTATGGATCTGCATTGTTGGAAAAGAGAGCGTAAGCTAGAAAGCATAGTGAACGACACTCAAAACCAAAGCAACAACAATGCAATTTTAAAACCATATAATTCGATCGTAAAAACAAACCTTTCTTTAAATCATTTCCATTGAAGTGTTTCATCAAAACATGCTTAACTCATATCATGCTTGAGTCACAACACAAGGCATAGCCTCAATATTCAAAACCACGATTGGCAACATATGCATTACTGATGCATAAAAAAACTCAACTTACCATGCTTGTTCTCATAAGCCTTAATCAACAACCGAACATGTGTAAAACATCATACCAACTCAAAGTAACATGGGATAAACAACCCGAATATTGGCTACAAGTGACCTGGGATGCCACTACCCGCATTGCCCGTTGGTGATAGCACTACCTATATCACTCACAATACGGATATACGGACACCTTGATGGCACTACCCCATCAGGTCACATGGTGAAACAACCCTCACCATTATCTCACTACGGCCGGGATGCCACTACCCGCATTGCCCGTTGGTGATAGCACTACCACTATCACTCACATCACAATAGCACTATTCCTATTGTGAAACCGAAGAATTTACCTCATGCGCGAATTTTGTATATTATAGTGCACTCACATCCTATTGGTCGACCAACATATCCAATAAATAGAATCTCATCACTTGCCAGTATACACATTACAACCATGCTTACCTACTGTTTTCAATGCATACAATGATCAACCTCATCCCATTTCAAAAACATACAACAATGCATAGCTTTTTCTCGACATGATATCAACTCTTTGGAATCATTACCTTACCTCATGGGATTGCATGAGCCAACATTTAAATAGCTCAATATGCATGAAAACAATAGGATTTAACATAAATAGCCATGCAAAAGCATAATCATCACATCAAGAGAGAATAGCTGAAAACAAGGTGAAAACAACAAACTTACTCTTGAGCTTAGATTGACTTTTCAAGAACAATATAAACCCCCAAAATCATGTCCTTGACCACATTAAGGCTTTTAAAACTGTAACGCCCCAATTTTGGGCTTAGAAGTTTTGGGTTTGGACCGGGCCGGTCAGAGTGCGGTTCGAATATAAAAGGTGATTTTTAGGAAAGCCTAGTTCAGGTTGCATTAAAAATATGTAAAAATGTCTTAAAATCCTATTTTATTATATACAAGAGAATGGTGGAATCAATTTTGCAAAATGAGGTTTGGAAGAGTGACATTTTGGGTTAGTGACCAAAATGTAATTTTTGAAAACTGTGTGACTGTTTTAAAAATGATTGAAACTTTGAATCTTTAAGGAGCTATTTACCCAAAAGGAGTTTCTCCAGATTTTTCCTAAATATTAAAGGTTTAATTAATGGTTTTTAAATAAAAGAAAAAGGGAGGGAAGATATTTTGGCATTTTCCAACTAACTTTTCCAAATTCCCATTTTCCTTTTCTCTCATCTTTTTCTCTCAAACCAAACACTTTCTCCAGCACATTTTCCCTCTGATTTTGTCATCTAAACAACACATTTCAATCCTCTTTTGATCTCTAATCACCTCTTCAACAAAACCTTTGCATTTGCTATTTGGATTTTCAAGAATCTTGGTTCCAAAAAGGGAGAAACTCAAGTTTAGAGGTATGAACGTCCTTCTCCTCTAAATTCTCAGTTCTTTACTGAAATTCCCAAGTTCTCAATCCTTGAATTGTGTTTTGTTAAAGGTTTTGCAAAGGTATTCTTGATCTTGGCTTTAAAATGCAAGATTTGGTTAATTTTGATGATTTTTCGTATGATCTGATTGTGCATTGTTTTGAGATGTCTTTTTGATGATAAATGAATGTATAATTGATGAGGAGTTGAGGTTTAATCAATGCAATCCCGGATAGGTTGATTTTCCTAAGTTTTGCTTGAGTTTTTGGTTGTTTTTGGAGTGATCTTGATGATCTGTTGTTGCTGGAGGTATAAGGACGTGGTTGGGATCATTTTGGATGTTAATTGATGTTTATAAATGGTTAGAAGTGATGGATCTTGGCTGGGTTAAGCTTTGGAAGTGTTTGGAGGTGATTTCGGTTGTGTTTGGTAGCCGAAATGTTGGATTTGCTAAGAGCAGCGAGTTTAGTTGTGTTGCTGGTGTTTTTAATGCATAATGATGCATTAATCCTCTGTTGTTATGTGCTTGAAACAGGGGAGATTGATCCGTGAGCGATAGAGGAGGCGTTGAAGGTTTTGTATGCTTGGAAGGCTTGTTGGTTAGCCTTGTTTTGTGTATCGGTGAGTGAAGTTGGGTTTTCGGCTTTAAAACCAAGGTTTGAAGGTTTTGGGAGCTTAGTTTAAGTCTAAACAACTTAGCTAAGCTCAAGAATAAGTTAATGGAATTTCTCTCTTGGTTGTGTTATGAAATGGTTTTTAAAGTACTTGAGTTTGTTGGATGCAATGCATGTGATTTGCATGTTTTAAATTCTGTTTTTGAAAGCATATTATAGCATGGTTTAATGCTGGTTTTGAAAGCCATGTGCGAAGGATGCTCAAGGTAAGAGATCCTTGGTCTTCTACATTGAAATTGTGGTATTGATGCATAGTGTTGCATGTTGTTTAATGGCTTTGTTTAATGCTTCAAAACAGTGAATTGATGATGGTAATAGGTGGTTTTGGCATTTTGGTTATGCTTGTAAAACATTGGATTAATGTGGTAAGAAGGTTATATTGGCAAGTGATGTAAGTGGTTCTTGGTTACGTTAATCGGATATAGTTAGCCGGCTATAGGATTGGGTGCACCGTGAATAAAGTCGCCTTGGATGTGGAGTTGTTGTGAGTGAACCGGTAACTCCATCCAAGTACACTAACGAGATGGTTAAGAACACCATGGTGGTTAAAATTCCATGGGTGGATCTTGTGTTAAGGTCATAATGGTGGTTAAAATTCCATTTGAGGACCTTGTGTAAGCAAAGGTTATAATGGTGGTTAAAATTCCATTTGAGGACCTTGTGCTTGTTAAGATCACAATGGTGGTGTAAAGTTCATGTGTGGATCTTGTGGTGTATGTCCCGGATCTCGTTAGTGATGTTATACAACTACCAATGGGTGATGTTAATGTCATATGGTGGTTAAAATTCCATATGAGGATCTTGTGAATGTTAAGGTCATATGGTGGTTAAAATTCCATATGGGGACCTTGTGTATGGTAAGGTCAAATGGTGGTTAAAATTCAATTTGGGAGACCTTGAGATTTGTAGTGTGTATGAAGCATGGGGACAACGCTTGTGATCCGCGTATCCGATTGGATGTTGAGTTGAAAAGTGGATATGGTTTATCACTTGGAAGCCAATATAAAGTTCTTGAATATAATGAAGCATGAGATGCTTGAAATGATGCATGGTTGCATGAAAAGTGTGCAATGCTTAATGAATGCATGTATATCCGAGGTTGGCTGGTGATCAGATGCGTGCTCCTGCTGTTGCTGCACCACAGAGAGGTCGTGGGCGCGGCCGTGGTAATTTCCAGAGGCGTGAGGAAGGTGGTCGTGGAGTAGCCCATGTTGTGGCTATTCAGCCTGAAGGTGGAGGCCAAGCGAGGGTGTATGCTCAGCGTGAAGGGAGGAATGATGCAGATGTGATTGCAGGTACCTTTACTTTGCAATCTTTGTCATTGCTTTCTTTGATTGATTCTGGATCTACGCATTCATACATTTTGCGTGAGCATGCTGAATTGCTTGGTTTGCCTGTTGAGTCTTTGGATGTTGGTGTTCGCGTCACTAGTTCTTTTGGTGAAACTGTTGTGACTCGAAAGCTTTATAGAAGGTGTCCTTTGGTTGTTCAAGAACATGTTTTTCATGTTGATCTTATGGAGCTGCCCTTTTATGGTTTTGATGTAATCCTTGGTATGGATTGGCTTGCTGAGCATCGTGCTGTTGTGGATTGTGAGAATAAGCGTGTTTCGCTTAAGCTTGCGGATGATTATGAAGTGGTGGTGGTTGGTGAGAATGTGAAGTTTCTTGCCAATGTTGTTTCTACCTTGGAGGCGAGCAGGATGTTGAGGCAAGGTTGTGAAGCTTATCTAGCTTTTATGATGAATCCTAGCTCTAAGGAGTTGAGGGTGCAAGATATCAGAGTTGTGAAGGAGTTTCCTGGTGTTTTTCCTGAGGAGTTGCCTGGTTTACCTCCTAATCGCGAGGTGGAGTTTGGGATTGAGCTGTATGAGAATACAACTCCTGTGTCCATTACCCCCTATAGAATGGCACCTAAGGAGCTGAAGGAGCTGAAGACGCAGTTGCAAGAGCTGCTTGATCGTGGTTTCATCCGGCCGAGTGTGTCACCTTGGGGAGCACCGGTCTTGTTTGTGAAGAAGAAAGATGGCACTATGAGGATGTGCATTGATTACCGTCAGCTGAACAAGTTGACTATCAAGAATTGGTATCCTTTGTCGAGGATTGATGATCTCTTTGATCAATTTCGGGGAGCTGCTGTGTTCTCTAAGATTGACTTGAGGTCAGGGTATTACCAGTTGAAGGTGAAGGATGTGGATGTGCCTAAGACAGCTTTCAGGACAAGGTATGGGCATTATGAGTTCCTTGTGATGCCGTTTGGTTTGACAAATGCTCCTGCTGCTTTCATAGACATGATGAACCGTGTGTTTCGTGAATACCTGGACAAGTTCGTTGTGGTGTTCATTGATGATATCCTCGTGTACTCACGTACTGAGGAAGAGCATGAAGAGCATTTGAGGATTGTTTTGCAAGCTTTGTTGGAGAATCAGCTTTATGCTAAGCTGAGCAAGTGTGAGTTCTGGCTTAGGGAAGTGGTGTTCCTTGGGCATGTGGTCTCAGCTGAGGGGATTCGTGTTGATCCTCAGAAGATTGAGGCAGTAATGAACTGGAAGGTTCCTAAGTCTGTTCATGAGGTCCGTAGTTTCCTTGGTTTGGCAGGATACTAGCGAAGGTTTGTGGATGGTTTTTCCAAGATTGCTGCTCCTTTGACGAAGCTGTTGCAGAAGGATGTTAAGTATGAGTGGACGGAAGCGAGACAGCAGGCTTTTGAGAAGCTGAAGGCGGCTTTGACGCAAGCTCCTATCTTGGTTCAGCCTGAATCAGGGAAAGAGTTTGTGGTCTATAGTGATGCATCCTATGTTGGTTTGGGATGTGTGCTGATGCAAGAGGGTAAGGTGGTGGCTTATGCATCGCGGCAGTTGAAAGTGCATGAGCGTAATTACCCTACGCATGATATTGAGCTGGCTGCAGTGGTTTTTGCTCTGAAGATCTGGAGGCATTATCTGTATGGTGAGAAGTGTACTGTGTACACGGATCACAAGAGTTTGAGGTATCTGATGTCACAGAAGGAGTTGAATCTTAGGCAGCGGCGTTGGTTGGAGTTGCTCAAGGATTATGATCTGACGATTGAGTACCATCCTGGAAAGGCTAATGTTGTAGCGGATGCCTTGAGTAGGAAGGTAGCTGTTGAGCTGAGAGCTATGTTTGCTAGCTTGAGCATATCGCGAGATGGTGGTCTTGTAGCTGAGTTGCAGGTGAAACCATCGTTGGTTCAGTTGATCAAGGATAAGCAGTTGCTGGATGATTCCTTGGTGTCTCATGTTCAGGATATCGCGCAGGGTAGGCCTTCGGATTTCTGCTTTAATGATGATGGGGTGTTGTGTTTTGGGAGTCGAATAGTAGTGCCTGCTGATGCTGAGTTGAGGCGTGCTATTCTGACTGAAGGTCATAGTAGTCCTTTTGCTATGCACCCTGGTAGTACTAAGATGTACCGTGATCTTCGTGATGAGTACTATTGGGTGGGTTTGAAGAAGGATGTTGCAGAGTTTGTGAGCAAGTGTTTGGTGTGTCAGCGAGTTAAGGCTGAACATCAGGTTCCTTCTGGGTTGTTGCAACCGTTGAAAATCCCTGAATGGAAGTGGGAGAGGGTTACCATGGATTTTGTATCTGGTTTACCTCTGTCTCCTTCGAAGAAGAACTCTGTTTGGGTGATTGTGGACCGCCTAACGAAGTGTGCGCATTTCTTGCCTGTGCATACTACGTTCTCTTTGGATAAGCTGGCAGAGCTGTACATTGCTGAGATTGTGAGGCTGCATGGTGTGCCTAAGTCGATTGTGTCAGATAGGGATCCGAGGTTCACATCACGTTTCTGGCAGTGTTTGCATCAAGCTTTGGGAACAAGATTGCATTTCAGTACATCCTATCATCCTCAGTCGGATGGTCAGTCTGAGCGAGTTATTCAGATCTTGGAGGATATGTTGAGATGCTGTGTGATTGAGTTCCAAGGTTCTTGGGAGAAGCATCTGCCTTTGGTTGAGTTCGCTTATAACAATAGTTATCAGGCGAGTATACAGATGGCACCTTATGAGGCTTTGTACGGGAGGAAGTGTAGGACTCCTCTTTGTTGGGCTGAAACTGGTCAAAAGTTGGTTTCGATGCCGGCTTTATTGAAAGGGACCACTGAGAAGGTGAAGCTTATCTGTGAGCGGTTGAAGGCTGCCTCTGATCGGCAAAAGTCTTACGCGGATTTGAAGCGTAAGGAGATAGAGTATGCGGTGGGTGGCCGTGTGTTCTTGAAGGTTTCGCCTTGGAAGAAGGTGATGAGGTTTGGCCGGAAGGGTAAGTTGAGCCCTAGGTACATTGGACCATATGAGGTTGTTGAGCGTGTGGGTCCTATTGCGTATCAGTTGAGGTTACCTCAGGAGTTGGAGAAGATTCATGATGTGTTCCATGTTTCTATGCTCCGGAAGTATAGATCTGATCCTTCGCATGTGATGCCTGTGGAGGAAGTGGAATTGAATCCGGATTTGACCTACGATGAGGAACCGGTGAAGGTTCTGGATTCGGATAGCAAGGTTCTTCGTGGCAAGACCATTGAGTTGGTGAAGGTGCTGTGGAAGCATCGAGGTGTTGAGGAAGCCACGTGGGAGCGGAAGGAAGACATGCTGAAGCAGTTTCCTTATCTCTTTCCTTCAGGTAAATTTCGAGGACAAAATTTCTTTAGGGGGGGAGAGTTGTAACGCCCCGGTTTTGGGCTTAGAAGTTTGAGCGTTGACCGGTTCGGTCAAAGTGCTGTTCGAATCTAAAGAGGTGAAATTAGGAAAGCCTAGTTCGGGTTGCATTAAAAATATGGAAAAATGTTCTAAAATCATCTTTTAATATAATTAAGTGAACTGTGAAATCAATTTTGAAAAATGAGTTTCGGAAGGGTGACATTTTGGCTAGTGACCAAAATGTAATTTTCGAAAGTTTTGTGGCTATTTTATAAAGGGTTGAAACTTTGAATCTTTAAGGAGCTATTTACCCAAAGGGAGTTTCTCCAGATTTTTCTAAGATATTTTAAGACTAAATTCTGATTTTAAATGATATTAAAAGTGGAGGGAAAGCCATTTGGCTATTTTGGGATTTTGTAACCAACTTTTCTCAATTTTCTTTCTCTCATTTTCTCTCAACCCAAACACCTATTCTCCAGAGAATTGGATCTGATTTTCTCACCTAAATCCCTCCTTTCAACTCTCATTTGATTCCTAATCAACATATCTTCAAAACCTCTTTAATTGCTACTTGATTCAACAAGATTCTTGATTCCAAAAAGAGGAGAAACTCAAGTTTGGAGGTAAGAACGTCCTTCTCCTCTAAACTATCAGTTCTTTACTGAAATTCCTAAGTTTTCAATCCTTAATTGATGTTTAATTAAATGTTTTTAAGTGGTGAAATGGATCTTGGCTTATAATGCAAGATTTGATGATTTTTGAAGATTTTCGTTAGATCTGATTAATCTGTGATTTGAGATGTGTTTTTGATGTTAAATGAACTCTAAATTGATAAGGAATTGAGTTTTGATTAATGCAATCCCAGATAGGTTGAGTTTCCTAAGTTTAGCTTGTGATTCAAGGTTGTTTTTGGGGTGATCTTGTGGATCTGATGTTGCTGGAGGTATGTTGATAGGTTGTTTTTAGATGTTATATGATGTTTATGGATGTGTGGTTTTGCTGGTTTATGGCTGGGCTTTGTTTAGAAGTGGTTTGGATGCATTTTCGGTTGTGTTTGGTGGCCGAAAATGGTGTGTGGATGAGAGCAGCGAGTTTAGGTGCTTTCATTGAAGCAATTAATGCATGATGATGCATTAATCCTCTGCTTTGATGTGTTGAAAACAGGGGAGGCATCTTTGGGTCCAAGAGTTGTTGATCCGGAAGCTTGATTTGGTGCTTTGGCTTGAAGCAAAGTGGAAATCGGTGAGTGAAGTTGGGTTTTCAGATTTTAAAACCAAGGTTTGAAGGTTTTGGGAGCTTAGTCTAAGTCTAAACAACTTTGCTAAGCTCAAGTGTAAGTTTTCGGAATTTCTCTCTAGTGGTGGCCATGAATTTGTTGTGATGCAAAATGGTTATTTGCATGTTTTAATTACTGTTTTGAAAGCATGTTTTAGCATGGTTTTTGCTGATGTTGTAAGCCATATGTTGAAGGTAACTCTAGGTAGGAGTTCCTTGATTTTATACATTGAAATAATGTGGTTTGATGCTTTGAAATGCATGTTGAATATGGCTTGGTTTAATGCTTTAAAACAGTGGATTATATGATGTAAAAGATGTATATTGGCAAGTGATGTTTTGAAAATGTTAAGGTCACTAAGGTGGTTAAAAGTCCTTGAGTGAGCCTTGTTACTTAAGAACATCAAGGTGGTTAAAAGTCCTTGGATGATTCTTGTTGCGGACACTAAGGTGGTTAAAAGTCCTTAGGTGATCCTTTCCATGGTGTTTAAAAGTCCATGGGGCCAAGGTGTTTAAAAGTCCTTGGGGCCAAGGTGTTTAAAAGTCCTTGAGGTGATTCAAGCTATGGACACAAAGGTGGTTAAAAGTCCTTGTGTGGTCCTCATTCATGGTGTTTAAAAGTCCATGGCCAAGGTGTTTAAAAGTCCTTGGGGCCAAGGTGTTTAAAAGTCCTTGGGAAGTTGATGAACTTGTTTTATGAAATGGAAATTGTCACTTGAGCCAATATGACATGTTATGTTTATGTTGAAGCATGAGATTGCTTGTTTAAAGTATGCTTTTGAGCATGTGCAAAGGTTGATTTTAAGCATGTTTATAAATGGTTTTAATTGCATTATTGAATGGTTTTTAAGAGCATTCCTCACTAAGCTTTTGCTTACGCTCTCTTCGTTTTCTTAATTCAATAATGTAGAGCATTAAAGAACCTTGAGGGGCAGCAAGGAGGGCAAGCACTCTAGTTCAAGTAAAGCTCAATGTATGGAAGGTTTTATAAGTACTTTTTAGCTTTTGGGTAATTTGGCAATGGGGGACCAATGTGTATGTTTTGGGAGGTGTTTGGAACTTCCTAAGTATGTTGAATGATGATTTGAATGCTGGGTTTTGGATTGGTTCATTATATGCTTGTTGTGGAAGTTTGTGCTTGAATAGCTAGCTTGTGTAGGAAGCATGCCTTTAGAATTGGGGCTTTTTGCATATGATGTTGTTTTGATGAATTGTTGATGCAAGTGTGTCCTATATATGTTGAATTGCATGCTGGTAAAGTTTGGTAGCATTTGGAGCATGTTTGATTGATCAATTGCATGTTTTGGAATGCATTTGGAGCATTTCTGTGCAGGGCGTTTCGGAACAGTGTGCACCGTTTCGGAACGGGTGCCTTGAATGAACCTAGGGGTCCGAAACGGTATACACCGTTTCGAAACGGTTTGGCCTCTGCCAGACCCCCGTTGCGGAACCCGTTGCGGAACGGCCCGTGTTTCGAAACAGGGTCAACCTGTTTCGGAACGGTCGACCGTTGGGGGCTGACATTGGCAGTTAAATGTTTTGAAATGTTTGCATTTTGGTCCTGAATCTTATTTGTGCAATTGTATGAGTTTGGGAAGTCCTTTTTAGCTGGAATTTCACAGAGATGCATGAAACCTGACTAATTTCAAGTTGGTAAGATTAATTTGGGTTAAGTCCTTTTAATTATCAGAAATTACAATTTGGTCCCTAAAGTTGTAATTTGTTCAATTGGGTCCCTGTTTGATCTCTGATGTTTGTGATCTTTGAATATGATGTTTGTGTGATCACAATTAGGATTAATGTGCATCTAGATAAGATTAAAAAGAAAAAAAAGGGTCGTTAATCAAGGTTGACTTTCGGGTTGACTTTGGTTTTCCCCGTGTGACTTTCTTAATTCAGGTCAACCGTCTAGACCGGGTTAAGGGGGTTACATTTGGTGGTATCAGAGCCAGGTTCTCGAGTAATTGGGAATGAATGTATGCATGATTGAAGTATGTTTGGCTTGTATGTTTGTTGTATGAAAGCATGTTCAGTGGCTTGAGATGTTGATGCATTTGAGATGTATGCTGTGATGTTGCATGATGAGGGTACCCATTGCCAAACAAAAGCTAAAGAAATGATGTTGATTTTGAAAGAAATTGAGCTTGAATACTTGGATTGCTTACCTTGCTGGGCCTGACTATGTTTTATTTGTATTGATATGCATGGTAAAAGTATGGCACCACGTAGAGAGTTAAGGAGTAGCGTGAGAGCTACGACCCCGGATGGGAATGAGAATGAAGAGAATGCGGGTAGTGTAGTGTTACCTCCTCCTCCACCTTGTGGTGGTGGTGCTGAGGGAGGGAGAGCTGAAGCTGCAGCAGCTGGTGCTAGAGCTGCGGGACCTGAGGTTGGTCAGGGGCAAGCTATGCCTGATATGTCGATGCTGGTACAAGCTATTGCGGGTGCTTTTCGAGCAGCAGTAGCTGGAGCTCAAGGAGCTGGGCATCAGGGAGATGCTGGTGTTAGACTACCCTTAGAGCGTCTGCGCAGTCTTGGTGGGACTGAGTTTAGGGGTATGTCTGCTGAGAGTTCGGAAGCTTGGCTAGAGAGTACCAAGCGTATCATGGGACAGATGAGCTGCACGAATGTGCAAAAGTTGGGATGTGTTGTGTCCTTGCTGCAGGACGATGCTTATACGTGGTGGACGACCACAATCTCTGGAATGGCTGAAGCTGACATCACTTGGACATTCTTTCAGAATGCGTTCAAGAGGAGATATCTGGGAGTGAGATATCTGGATGAGAAAAAGCGTGAATTCATGACTCTTACCCAAGGGAGCATGAGTGTGGCTGAGTATGAGGTGCAGTTTGTGTGACTCAGTCAGTATGCACCGGAGCTGATTCCTGATGAGCGGGAGAGGTGCGAAAGGTTTCGTTATGGTCTCATAACGGAGGTAAAGATGTACGTGCTGGCCACTGAGTATGATGATTTTGATGTGTTAGTGGGCCGAGCCAAGGACATAGAGATGAATTTGAGTTTGTCTGCGAAAGGTGCTGGAGCAAGTTCTGGTAAGAGAGCTGCTGAGTATAGTTCCGGAGGTGGACGGAACAAGAGGGGACATGATCAGAGGTATCAGTCCTCAGCTAAGAGAGGTGGAGGTGCACCTGCTAGGGGTGGCAATGCTAGAGCTGACCCTAGTGCTTGTTGGATCTGTGGTTCACGTGGTCACTTGAAGCGTGACTGTCCTCGTGCTGTGAGGGAGGTGCAAGCTCCTGTTGCGGCAGCTGGTTTTGGATGCTGGAATTGTGGTTCTGCTGACCACTTGAGGCGAGATTGTCCGAGGTTGGCTGGTGGCCAAGAGCGTGCTCCTGTTGTTGATGCACCACAGAGAGGTCGTGGGCGCGGCCGTGGTAATTTCCATAGGCGTGAGGAAGGTGGTCGTGTAGTAGCCCATGTTGTGGCTATTCAGTCTGAGGGTGGAGGCCAGGCGAGGGTGTATGCTCAGCGCGAGGGAAGGAATGATGCAGATGTGATTGCAGGTACCTTTACTTTGCAATCCTTGTCATTGCTTTCTTTGATTGATTCTGGATCTACGCATTCATACATTTTGCGTGAGCATGCTGAATTGCTTGGTTTGCCTGTTGAGTCTTTGGATGTTGGTGTTCGTGTCACTAGTTCTTTTGGTGAAACTGTTGTGACTCGAAAGCTTTATAGAAGGTGTCCCTTGGTTGTTCAAGAGCATGTCTTTCATGTTGATCTTATGGAGTTGCCCTTCTATGGTTTTGATGTAATCCTTGGTATGGATTGGCTTGCTGAGCATCGTGCGATTGTGGATTGTGAGAATAAGCATGTTTCGCTTAAGCTTGCGGATGATTATGAAGTGGTTGTTGTTGGTGAGAATGTGAAGTTTCTTGCCAATGTTGTTTCTACCTTGGAGGCAAGTAGGATGCTGAGGCAGGGCTGTGAAGCTTATCTAGCTTTTGTGATGAATCCTAGCTCTAAGGAGTTGAGGGTGCAGGATATCAGGGTTGTGAAGGAGTTTCCTGGTGTTTTTCCTGAGGAGGTGCCTGGTTTACCTCCTAATCGCGAGGTGGAGTTTGGAATTGAGCTGTATGAGAATACAACTCCTGTGTCCATTACTCCCTATAGAATGGCACCAAAGGAGCTGAAGGAGCTGAAGAGGCAGTTGCAAGAGCTTCTTGATCGTGGTTTCATCCGGCCGAGTGTGTCACCTTGGGGAGCACCGGTCTTGTTTGTGAAGAAGAAAGATGGCACTATGAGAATGTGCATTGATTACCGTCAGCTGAACAAGTTGACTATAGAGAATTGGTATCCTTTGCCGAGGATTGATGATCTCTTTGATCAATTTCGGGGAGCTGCTGTGTTTTCTAAGATTGACTTGAGGTCAGGGTATTATCAGTTGAAGGTGAAGGATGTGGATTTGCCTAAGACAGCTTTCAGGACAAGGTATGGGCATTATGAGTTCCTTGTGATGCCGTTTGGTTTGACAAATGCTCCTGCTGCTTTCATGGACATGATGAATCGTGTGTTTCATGAATACCTGGACAAGTTCGTTGTGGTGTTCATTGATGATATCCTCGTGTACTCGCGTACTGAGGAAGAGCACGAAGAGCATTTGAGGATTGTGCTGCAAGCTTTGTTGGAGAATCAGCTTTATGCTAAGCTGAGCAAGTGTGAGTTCTGGCTTAGGGAGGTGGTGTTTCTTGGGCATGTGGTCTCAGCTGAGGGGATTCGTGTTGATCCTCAGAAGATTGAGGCTGTGATGAACTAGAAGGTTCCTAAGTCTGTTCATGAGGTCCGTAGTTTCCTTGGTTTGGCAGGATACTACCGGAGGTTTGTGGATGGTTTTTCCAAGATTGCTGCTCCTTTGACGAAGCTGTTGCAGAAAGATGTTAAGTATGAGTGGACAGAAGCAAGACAACAGGCTTTTGAGAAGCTGAAGGCGGCTTTGACACAAGCTCCTATCTTGGTTCAGCCTGAATCAGGGAAAGAGTTCGTGGTCTACAGTGATGCATCCAATGTTGGTTTGGGATGTGTGCTGATGCAAGAGGGTAAGGTTGTGGCTTATGCATCGCGGCAGTTGAAGGTGCATGAGCGCAATTATCCTACGCATGATATTGAGCTGGCAGTAGTGGTTTTTGCTCTGAAGATCTGGAGGCGTTATCTGTATGGTGAGAAGTGTACTATGTACACGGATCACAAGAGTTTGAGGTATCTGATGTCTTAGAAGGAGTTGAATCTTAGGCAGCGGCGTTGGTTGGAGTTGCTCAAGGATTATGATCCGACGATAGAGTATCATCCTGGAAAGGCTAATGTTGTTGCGGATGCTTTGAGTAGGAAGGTAGTTGTTGAGCTGAGAGCTATGTTTGCTAGCTTGAGCATATCGCGAGATGGTGGTCTTGTTGCTGAGTTGCAGGTGAAACCATCGTTGGTTCAGTTGATCAAGGATAAGCAGTTGCTGGATGATTCCTTGGTGTCTCATGTTCAGGATATCGCGGAGGGTAGACCTTCGGATTTCTGTTTTAATGAGGATGGTGTGTTGTGTTTTGGTAGTCGAATAGTAGTGCCTGCTGATGCTGAGTTGAGGCGTGCTATTCTGACTGAAGGTCATAGTAGTCCTTTTGCTATGCACCCTGGTAGTACTAAGATGTATCGTGATCTTCGTGATGAGTACTATTGGGTGGGTTTGAAGAAGGATTTTGCAGAGTTTGTGAGCAAGTGTTTGGTGTGTCAGCGAGTTAAGGCTGAACATCAGGTTCCTTCTGGGTTGTTGCAACCGTTGAAAATCCCTGAATGGAAGTGGGAGAGGGTTACCATGGATTTTGTATCTGGTTTACCTTTGTCTCCATCAAAGAAGAACTCTGTTTGGGTGATTGTGGATCGCCTGACGAAGTGTGCGCATTTCTTGCCTGTGCATACTACGTTCTCTTTGGATAAGCTGGCAGAGCTGTACATTGCTGAGATTGTGAGGTTGCATGGTGTGCCTAAGTCAATTGTGACGGATAGGGATCCGAGGTTCACATCGCGTTTCTGGCAGTGTTTGCATCAAGCTTTGGGTACGAGGTTGCATTTCAGTACATCCTATCATCCTCAGTCGGATGGTCAGTCTGAGCGAGTTATTCAGATTTTGGAGGATATGTTGAGATGCTGCGTGATTGAGTTCCAAGGTTCTTGGGAGAAGCATCTACCTTTGGTTGAGTTCGCTTATAACAATAGTTATCAGGCGAGTATACAGATGGCACCTTATGAGGCTCTGTATGGGAGGAAGTGTAGGACTCCTCTTTGTTGGGCTGAAACCGGTCAAAAGTTGGTTTCGATGCCAGCTTTGTTGAAGGGAACCACCGAGAAGGTGAAGCTCATTTGTGAGCGGTTGAAGGCTGCTTCTGACCGGCAGAAATCTTACGCGAATTTGAAGCGTAAGGAGATAGAGTATGCGGTGGGTGACCGTGTGTTCTTGAAGGTTTCGCCTTGGAAGAAGGTGATGAGGTTTGGTCGGAAGGGTAAGTTGAGCCCTAGATACATTGGACCGTATGAGGTTGTTGAGCGAGTGGGTCCTGTTGCGTATCGGTTGAGGTTACCTCAGGAGCTGGAGAAGATTCATGATGTGTTCCATGTTTCTATGCTCCGGAAGTATAGATCTGATCCTTCGCATGTGATGCCTGTGGAGGAAGTGGTTTTGAATCCGGATTTGACCTACGATGAGGAACCGGTGAAGGTTCTGGATTCGGATAGCAAGGTTCTTCGTGGCAAGACCATTGAGTTGGTGAAGGTGCTGTGGAAGCATCGAGGTGTTGAGGAAGCCACGTGGGAGCGGAAGGAAGACATGCTGAAGCAGTTTCCTTATCTCTTTCCTTCAGGTAAATTTCGAGGACGAAATTTCTTAAGGGGGGAGAGTTGTAACGCCCCGGTTTTGGGCTTAGAAGTCTTGGGCGTTGACCGGTCGGTCAAAGTGCTGTTCGAATCTTAAGAGGTGAATTTAGGAAAGCCTAGTTCGGGTTGCATTAAAAATATGGAAAAATGTTCTAAAATCATCTTTTAATATAATTAAGTGAACTGTGAAATCAATTTTGGAAAATGAGTTTTGGAAGGGTGACATTTTGGCTAGTGACCAAAATGTAATTTTCGCAAGTTTGGTGGCTGTTTTATAAAGGGTTGAAACTTTGAATCTTTAAGGAGCTATTTACCCAAAGGGAGTTTCTCCAGATTTTTCTAAGATATTTTAAGTCTAAAATCTGATTTTAAAGGATATTAAATGTGGAGGGAAAGCCATTTGGCTATTTTAGATTTTTATAACCAACTTCTCCTAATTTTCTTTCTCTCTTTTTCTCTCAACCCAAACACCCCATTTCCAGAGAATTGATTCTGATTTCTTCACCTAAATCCCTCCTTTCAACTCTCATTTGATTCCTAATCAACATATCTTCAAAACCTCTTCAATTGCTACTTGTTTCAACAAAGATTTTGATTCCAAAAAGAGGAGAAACTCAAGTTTGGAGGTAAGAACGTCCTTCTCCTCTAAACTATCAGTTCTTTACTGAAATTCCTAAGTTTTCAATCCTAAATTGATGTTTAATTAAAGGTTTTAAAGTGGTGGGATGGATCTTGGCTTATAATGCAAGATTTTGATGATTTTTGATGATTTTCGTTAGATCTGATTAATCTGTGATTTGAGATGTGTTTTTGATGTTAAATGAACTCTAAATTGATAAGGAATTGAGTTTTGATTGATGCAATCCCAGATAGGTTGAGTTTCCCAAGTTTAGCTTGTGTTTCAAGGTTGTTTTTGAGGTGATCTTGGTGATCTGATGTTGCTGGAGGTATAAGGATGTTAATAGGTTGTTTTTTTATGTGTTATGATGTTTATGGAAGTGTGGTTTTGCTGGTTTATGGCTGGGCTTTGTTTAGAAGTGGTTTGGATGCATTTTCGGTTGTGTTTGGTGGCCGAAAATGGAGGTTGGATGAGAGCAGCGAGTTTAGGTGCTTTCATTGAAGCAATTAATGCATGATGATGCATTAATCCTCTGCTTTGATGTGTTGAAACAGGGGAGGCATCTTTGGATCCAAGAGTTGTTGATCCGGAAACTTGATTTGGTGCTTTGGCTTGAAGCAAAGTGGAAATCGGTGAGTGAAGTTGGGTTTTTAGATTTTAAAACCAAGGTTTGAAGGTTTTGGGAGCTTAGTCTAAGTCTAAACAACTTTGCTAAGCTCGAGTGTAAGTTTTCGGAATTTCTCTCTAGTGGTGGCCATGAATTTGTTGTGATGCAAAATGGTTATTTGCATGTTTTAATTACTGTTTTGAAAGCATGTTTTAGCATGGTTTTTGCTGATGTTGTAAGCCATATGTTGAAGGTAACTCTAGGTAGGAGTTCCTTGATTTTATACATTGAAATAATGTGGTTTGATGCTTTGAAATGCATGTTGAATATGGCTTGGTTTAATGCTTTAAAACAGTGGATTATATGATGTAAAAGATGTATATTGGCAAGTGATGTTTTGAAAATGTTAAGGTCACTAAGGTGGTTAAAAGTCCTTGAGTGAGCCTTGTTACTTAAGAACATCAAGGTGGTTAAAAGTCCTTGGATGATTCTTGTTGCGGACACTAAGGTGGTTAAAAGTCCTTAGGTGATCCTTTCCATGGTGTTTAAAAGTCCATGGGGACAAGGTGTTTAAAAGTCCTTGGGGCCAAGGTGTTTAAAAGTCCTTGGGGTGATTCAAGCTATGGACACAAAGGTGGTTAAAAGTCCTTGTGTGGTCCTCATTCATGGTGTTTAAAAGTCCATGGCCAAGGTGTTTAAAAGTCCTTGGGGCCAAGGTGTTTAAAAGTCCTTGGGAAGTTGATGAACTTGTTTTATGAAATGGAAATTGTCACTTGAGCCAATATGACATGTTATGTTTATGTTGAAGCATGAGATTGCTTGTTTAAAGTATGCTTTTGAGCATGTGCAAAGGTTGATTTTAAGCATGTTTATAAATGGTTTTAATTGCATTATTGAATGGTTTTTAAGAGCATTCCTCACTAAGCTTTTGCTTACGCTCTCTTCGTTTTCTTGATTCAATAATGCAGAGCATTAAAGAACCTTGAGGGGCAGCAAGGAGGGCAAGCACTCTAGTTCTAGTAAAGCTCAATGTATGGAAGGTTTTATAAGTATTTTTTAGCTTTTGGGTAATTTGGCAATGGGGGACCAATGTGTATGTTTTGGGAGGTGTTTGGAACTTCCTAAGTATGTTGAATGATGATTTGAATGCTGGGTTTTGGATTGGATCATTATATGCTTGTTGTGGAAGTTTGTGCTTGAATAGCTAGCTTGTGTAGGAAGCATGCCTTTAGAATTGGGCCTTTTTGCATATGATGTTGTTTTGATGAATTGTTGATGCAAGTGTGTCCTATATATGTTGAATTGCATGCTGGTAAAGTTTGGTAGCATTTGGAGCATGTTTGATTGATCAATTGCATGTTTTGGAATGCATTTGGAGCATTTCTGTGCAGGGCGTTTCGGAACAGTGTGCACCGTTTCGGAACGGGTGCCTTGAATGAACCTAGGGGTCCGAAACGGTATACACCGTTTCGAAACGGTTTGGCCTCTGCCAGACCCCCGTTGCGGAACCCGTTGCGGAACGGCCCGTGTTTCGAAACAGGGTCAACCTGTTTCGGAACGGTCGACCGTTGGGGGCTGACATTGGCAGTTAAATGTTTTGAAATGTTTTCATTTTGGTCCTGAATCTTGTTTGTGCAATTGTATGAGTTTGGGAAGTCCTTTTGAGCTGGAATTTCACAGAGATGCATGAAACCTGACTAATTTCAAGTTGGTAAGATTAATTTGGGTTAAGTCCTTTTAATTATCAGAAATTACAATTTGGTCCCTAAAGTTGTAATTTGTTCAATTGGGTCCCTGTTTGATCTCTGATGTTTGTGATCTTTGAATATGATGTTTGTGTGATCACAATTAGGATTAATGTGCATCTAGATAAGATTAAAAAGAAAAAAAAGGGTCGTTAATCAAGGTTGACTTTCGGGTTGACTTTGGTTTTCCCCGTGTGACTTTCTTAATTCAGGTCAACCGTCTAGACCGGGTTAAGGGGGTTACAGTTATGTCATGTATAAGGGGAGGATTCGGGATACCCATTGCCTTATTATTATAGCTATTGTGTTACGTTGTTAATGGAGTCTTGAATCCTTGCTTAAAGCTGGTCTGACCGATTTGTTTGTTTTGTTATGGTTGTTTGTTGTTAATAGCATGGTGAAATTGAATAAAGAATGGCAGTTAGGTGAGATGGTTGCTGCTTTAGAGCAGGTTGTTAAGGCGTGGAATTCACCTTTTAATGGAGGTGTTTCGTCTCAGTCTTCTGTGCCTGGTGTTGAGGTAGTAAGGCAGGAGGAAGAAGTTGGTTCTGTGATGAATAGTTCATCACCTATTGTTCAAGAGGTGTTGGGAACATCTCAGGCTGTGGTAACAGTAAGGCCTGTAGACGTGCTGGTTGTGGGATGTGCGGGTTTGTCGAAACAGCGTTTACATGATTTGGGGGCTGTGGAGTATCATGGTTCGACGTCTGAGACGTTCGAGGCCTGGTTGGCCGGTGTAGTTCTGATTTTGGATCAGGAAGGTTGTGATTATGCATGTAAGCTGGGAAGTGTTGTCTCGTTGATGTTGGAGGACGCTTGTGCATGGTGGACATCTGTGGCGGTGGCATCGCACATCCAAGATATTGATTGGGACTTCTTTGTGTCTGCCTTTTATGAAAGGTACCTTGGAGGGAAATTCCCAAGGGGTAAGTAGTTTGAGGGTGTGGTTTCTGTATATGAAGGTGAGAAAAGTTTAAGCGAGGGAGTTGTGGGTATTGACCTCGGGAGCGGTCAGCGTAAGAGGCTACGTGATGGAAGGTTTTGCTTGAATCAAAGTCTGAGTGGTAGTGCAAATCTGGGGCAAGTGCTGTTTGATCAAGGAGTGGAAGCTCAGTTACCGGTGTGTGACCGTTGTGGAAGGCACCATGTTGGAGGTTGTTGGGGCGCAAGTGCTTGTTGGAACTGTGGTTCTAAGGAGCATGTGAAGCGAGATTGTCCTCAAGTGGTGAGATCAGCTTCAGTGGTAGCAGAAGGGTCTCTGAAGGGTCGTGGGCACGGTCGAGACAAAGTTCGAAGGTGGCAGAAAGGGCAGAAAGTTGTGAGGAGCTTGGGAAATGAAATCTGCTAGAATTGTGGGTCTGTTGGACATATGAGGTGTAATTGTTTGAAGTTGGCTCGGGGTAGCCAGGGTTCTTTACCGCAAGGAGATGGTGATAACCTTAATGTGTTGGCTGATGCTGCAGCGGTGCGGCTGGAGAATGATGGTTCTGCGAGGAAGAGAGCTCGTCTGTTGAAGCTCCGGGGCAGTGAGGTGTTTTCAGGTAACCTTGCTAAGTAACCTTTGCTCTGGTATCTTAGTTTGGTTTCAGTTGGTATTTCCTTGCGTAGTGGGCATGGTCTCGTTGATAGCATGTTTGGGGTAGTAATTGTTGTTGTTTGGAAACAACTTTAGCGTGAAGAGGGCATTAGTGAGTATTTTGTGGATAATGGGTTGTTAGGTTGATGGAGTTGGTCAAGTTAGAAGTGAGATAGGAGGTTGTTTTTGGGCGGACTCTGAGGATGTTATTGGTGGGTGTGAACCGACATACATGCACAGTTAAAATCATTTGTTATATGTTATATTACATATGTACTGGTCCATGCATACATGTGACATGACATTAGAGGTTTTGCATACATGTACATCAGGCATTGGTAGGGCATATTGGTGATCATGCATACGAACGTTCACACTCGCTAATAGCTAGTCGGGTTCGTTAGTGTTGTAATAGTGTTAGGTTGGATGAAGGGTTTTAAAAGTTGTTTTGGTGCTGGGTGAATGTTAGAAGTAATGGAGGGTATTAAGCGAGTTGTCAGTAATAATGAGTGTGGTATAGCATGATGGTAGAAGGAAGGTGTTTGATGCTTAATGGGTTTAGCGGTGTGGTGGTAAGAAGATTGCCGATTGAAGTTAGAATCGGTCAAGTGGTTGTGAATAGCTAGTAGAAGTGGTAGTTTCTTGGAAGTTAGGTGATGTTGCAGGTTAGTGGATGTGTTCCAAAGTGCTGAGGTAACTTGGCATTGGTGTTGTAGTAGAAGGGATTGTTTTTGTAAGTGAGGGTTCGTAGCAATCTTCGAAGAGTTGAGAAGATGTTGTGTTGTGGGTTGTAGAGAAGGGTTAGCCTGGGAGAATAGGAGTTTCGTAACCTAAATATGTATGTGTAGGTTGGGCGGTGTCCTGGTAAAGCAAGTGTTGCAGTCAATCTTGAAGTGGAAAGGCAATGTAAGATCAAAGGCCATTGTTGGTTGGTCGGGTTCTTGTGAAAAGTGGTTGGCTGGTTGTGATTAAGTAAATTCCTTTTGAGGTCAACTGGTGGTGTGTGGAACGGCTGGCGGAGTCAAGGTTGGGGTTTTGTGACGTGATTATCGGGTGATGGGTGAGTAGTCCTGGTGAATCGTTACGGTAATGATAGCGGCGGATGTGAAGGAATGCCAGCAATGCGTTGAGAAGTTTGAGTAAGCAGTTGATGCTTAAGAATTCTTGCTTGGTATGGTAACCTTTGGAAGAGGTTGAGCAGTTGTGCAAGGAGTTTTAGAAGCAGTGAAGGTTGTGGGTTACATGGTGGCTGAATTGGTTTGGTTGGTGTCACCGTGTGTGCGAGTTTTGGGAATTATGAGTTAAGGTGGTGTATGCTGCAAAAAGGTTGGAGGTTCTTCAGGCTGTTGTTGGGGCTATGTGCAGTCCGGAAGTGTGAAAGGATAAGGTGTGGTTAGGATCTGAGTGTTTTGGGAATTCGTGAACAGTATGTGGTGGTGTTGGGTTTGGTGGAGTTTTGTCTGGAGAGTGTTCAGTGGTGGTTGAGTCTCCTGTGTTGTCTTGTGGGTTGCTTTGAGAAGGTTGGTTGTTCTCTTTTCGCCAGTGGAAATTTCGAGGACGAAATTTCTTAAGGGGGGGAGAGTTGTAACGCCCCAATTTTGGGCTTAGAAGTTTCGGGTTTGGACCGGGCCGGTCAGAGTGTGGTTCGAATATAAAAGGTGATTTTTAGGAAAGCCTAGTTCGGGTTGCATTAAAAATATGGAAAAATGTCTTAAAATCCTCTTTTATTATATACAAGAGAATGGTGGAATCAATTTTGCAAAATGAGGTTTGGAAGAGTGACATTTTGGGTTAGTGACCAAAATGTAATTTTTGAAAACTGTGTGACTGTTTTAAAAAGGATTGAAACCTTGAATCTTTAAGGAGCTATTTACCCAAAAGGAGTTTCTCCAGATTTTTCCTAAATATTAAAGGTTTAATTAATGGTTTTTAAATAAAAGAAAAAGGGATGGAAGATATTTTGGCATTTTCCAACTAACTTTTCCAAATTCCCATTTTCCTTTTCTCTCATCTTTTTCTCTCAAACCAAACACTTTCTCCAGCACATTTTCCCTCTGATTTTGTCATCTAAACAACACATTTCAATCCTCTTTTGATCTCTAATCATCTCTTCAACAAAACCTTTGCATTTGCTATTTGGATTTTCAAGAATCTTGGTTCCAAAAAGGGAGAAACTCAAGTTTAGAGGTATGAACGTCCTTCTCCTCTAAATTCTCAGTTCTTTACTGAAATTCCCAAGTTCTCAATCCTTGAATTGTGTTTTGTTAAAGGTTTTGCAAAGGTATTCCTGATCTTGGCTTTAAAATGCAAGATTTGGTTAATTTTGATGAATTTTCGTATGATCTGATTGGGCATTGTTTTGAGATGTCTTTTTGATGTTAAATGAATGTATAATTGATGAGGAGTTGAGGTTTAATCAATGCAATCCCGGATAGGTTGATTTTCCTAAGTTTTGCTTGAGTTTTTGGTTGTTTTTGGAGTGATCTTGATGATCTGTTGCTGGAGGTATAAGGACGTGGTTGGGATCATTTTGGATGTTAATTGATGTTTATAAATGGTTAGAAGTGATGGATCTTGGCTGGGTTAAGTTTTGGAAGTGTTTGGAGGTGATTTCGGTTGTGTTTGGTAGCCGAAATGTTGGATTTGCTAAGAGCAGCGAGTTTAGTTGTGTTGCTGGTGTTTTTAATGCATAATGATGCATTAATCCTCTGTTGTTATGTTCTTGAAACAGGGGAGATTGATCCGTGAGCGATAGAGGAGGCGTTGAAGGTTTCGGATGCTTGGAAGGCTTGTTGGTTAGCCTTGTTTTGTGTATCGGTAAGTGAAGTTGGGTTTTCGGCTTTAAAACCAAGGTTTGAAGGTTTTGGGAGCTTAGTTTAAGTCTAAACAACTTAGCTAAGCTCAAGAGTAAGTAAATGGAATTTCTCTCTTGGTTGTGTTATGAAATGGTTTTTAAAGTACTTGAGTTTGTTGGATGCAATGCATGTGATTTGCATGTTTTAAATTCTATTTTTGAAAGCATATTATAGGATGGTTTAATGCTGGTTTTGAAAGCAATGTGCGAAGGATGCTCAAGGTAAGAGATCCTTGGTCTTGTACATTGAAATTGTGGTATTGATGCATAGTGTTGCATGTTGTTTAATGGCTTTGTTTAATACTTCAAAACAGTGAATTGATGATGGTAATAGGTGGTTTTGGCATTTTGGTTATGCTTGTAAAACATTGGATTAATGTGGTAAGAAGGTTATATTGGCAAGTGATGTAAGTGGTTCTTGGTTACGTTAATCGGATATAGTTAGCCGGCTATAGGATTGGGTGCACCGTGAATAAAGTCGCCTTGGATGTGGAGTGGTTGTGCGTGAACCGGTAACTCCATCCAAATACACTAACGAGATGGTTAAGAACACCATGGTGGTTCAAATTCCATGGGTGGGTCTTGTGTTAAGGTCATAATGGTGATTAAAATTCCATTTGAGGACCTTGTGTAAGCAAAGGTTATAATGGTGGTTAAAATTCCATTTGAGGACCTTGTGCTTGTTAAGATCACAATGGTGGTGTAAAGTCCATGTGTGGATCTTGTGGTGTATGTCCCGGATCTCGTTAGTGATGTTATACAACTACCAATGGGTGATGTTAATGTCATATGGTGGTTAAAATTCCATATGAGGATCTTGTGAATGTTAAGGTCATATGGTGGTTAAAATTCCTTATGGGGACCTTGTGTATGGTAAGGTCAAATGGTGGTTAAAATTCCATTTGGGAGACCTTGAGATTGGTAGTGTGTATGAAGCGTGGGGACAACGCTTGTGATCCGCGTAGCCGATTGGATGTTGAGTTGAAAAGTGGATATGGTTTATCACTTGGAAGCAAATATAAAGTTCTTGAATATAATGAAGCATGAGATGCTTGAAATGATGCATGGTTGCATGAAAAGTGTGCAATGCTTAATGAATGCATGTATTACTTGTTAGCTTGTACAAGTGTTTATTATCTATTGAGAATGGTGCATGTGTGCATGAAACCTCTTTAGTGCATTGAAGTCTTGTGAAGGCTTGTTAAAAAGGCATGTGATGCAAATGTTGAGTTTGTGGTTCATGTGTTGCATTTGATTAATGCATGTGATTAATCGAGGAAGTAAGTGGTTTTCAAAGGGTTCTCGCTTTGAAATGATTTTCAATGTGTGAGAAAAGTATGATGTGAAGTGGGAGTGTTTTCCAAGGATCTTGTTTTTAACCTTGCTTATGATGTTCATGTATGGAATGGTTAAATTGATGGTTTGCAAGTTTGTGCTTTGAAAAGGATTACTTAGCTTTCTAAGCTAAGGGTTGATTTTCATGTTTGAGCAATGCATGATTTTAAGCATGTTGTGAAAAAGGGTTTCTAAACATTGCTTTGGTTTATCGAATCGTGTTTGTTTTTAAAAGGGGTTTTACGATTCGCTGCATTGATGGTGTTTTGGTTTTGAGCATTCCTCACTAAGCATTATGTGCTTACGCTCCTTTTTGTCCATCAATGCAGATATTTGAAGTTGGAATAGAGAGAAGCAAGGGATTCAAGGAGAGCTCCACTTGAGATGTATGTCTCGGTAATAGCTATAGATAATAAAGGCAATGGGGGGAGAATCTCTTATGTTGATGTTTAATGAGATTGTTTATGTTGGACAAGTTTGGTTTATGATTTAGAACTATGTGGTTTAATGCTTGCAACCTTTGAATCTTCTTATTCATAAGTTTGTATGCTATGCTTCTTTTATTTAAAAGCATGAATGAATGTTGGATGTGTTGAATGCGTTAATGCACCTAGGGGTGGTTTGTATCTAGGTTTTTGATGCAATTATGTGCCTTGAGTGTTGAATGACTTGCTGGTATGTTTTGGTTGCTTTTGGAGCATGTTTGATGGGTCGGTTGTGTGATAAACCAGCAAAATTTCTACAATCTGGGCAGGTCGTATCGGAACGGGTGCTACCGTTTTGGAACAGGGGCCTGAAATGGTCTGGGCGTTCCGAAACGGGAGGAACCGTTCCGGAACAGAAAGGCTACTGCCAAGCCATGTTCCGATACACGTTTCGGAACGGTCCCGCGTTTCGGAACAGGTTCTCTCTGTTTCGGAACACTCGACTGTTGGGCTCTGAATTTGATGGTTATATGTTTTGGAATGTTTGGGTTTTAGTCCCGAACCTTGTTATTGCAATTGAGTGAGTTCGAGATGTCCGTTTGAGCTGAAATTTGGCAGAGAAGCATGAAAGATGATTAATTTCATATTGGTAACATTAATGTGGGTTAAATCCTTATAATTTCCAGAATTTACAATTTGGTCCCTAAAGTTGTAATTTGTGCAATTGAGTCCCTGAGTGATCTGTGATTGTTATGATCTTTGAGTATGTTGTTCTTGTGAACATGCCTAGGGTTAATGTGCATCTAGATAAGATTAAAAAGAAAAAGAAGGGTCGTTAATCAAGGTTGACTTTTGGGTTGACTTTGGTTTTCCCCGTGTAAACTTCTTAATTCGGTTCAACCGTCTGGGTCGGGTTAAGTGGGTTACAAAAACAGTTCCGCTCACCAGCAACACACAAACGCTAGCTGAAACACCAAATCAAGCCTCCATATCACCTAAAATCGCGTCCAAAGTTTCCAAACCCAAATCCCCTGTTTTTGAACAATTCAAAACAGATCATTAGAGCTTATACCAGTCCTTAAACCTGCAACAACTCATAAATCCAACATCTAGCAACATTCGCTCATCGATTCATATTCGAAATTAACCGAAAACATCAAATAAATCATTCCAAAAAATCTTCAGCTTAAACCTAGCAAGATTATCATCATAAACACATCTAAATACACCCAAAACATCAACCCATCATCATATAACCATCAGCTATCGATGTCTCACAAATCTAAGCCAAAAACTCAAATTTTCAACTTCAAACCTCACCCAAACACCTAGTATCGGGATTTATATGATCAACCCATTACCTCAACATTATCTATCACAAAAAACATTTCCACCAACATTCCAAACCCATCATAACAGGATCCATACGAAAATCTTACAAAAATACCATTTTTAGCAATATTATGCACGTTTTCATAAGTTTCATTATAAAACCTTTAATCTGAAACCATGAAAGAATCAAGAACGTGAGAATTTCAATAAAGAACCTTACATTAGTGGAGAAAAACGCAACTCACCACTAATGGTAGAATTTCCCCTTGTTTTTTAATGGAAAGCTTGAGAGAATCTAAAGAAAACCATTGGGCTTTAGAGATAATTCATTGAAAATAAGATTGATGTTGTAAAACTAATATAAAAAGGATTTTACCTTTGAAATTTTGAAGGTAGAAAGTTGTTTGCTTGAAAGGAAAATGAAGAGAAAGCTTTGAGAGAGTTTTAATGTCAAATTTGTGAAATGATAGAATATCTTTTATTTAATTAAAACTCTTTTCTAAAACCTTTTTAAAAGTCAAAACATTTAGAGGAAATGTCTGAATTAGACTTAGCTATACAGCTCCTTAAAGATTCCACGTTTTGACCCTTTTATAAAAAAGTCACCAAAATAGTTTTTAAAACTTTATATTTTAGTCACTAGACTAAAATGTCATACTACCGAAACTCATTTTCCGAAATTGATTTCATGTGCACCTTATACATAATAAATAAGGATTTTAGATAATTTTCCATATTTTTAAAACTTTCTGATGAGGGTTTTCCCTGAACTCGCCCAAATTTACCCGAAACTCCGAAACCAGTCTGATCAACCCCAAGACCTTTACCAAAACTTCTAAGCCCGAAACCAGGGCGTTACAACTCTCCCCCACTTAAGAAATTTCGTCCTCAAAATTTACATGAAGGAAAGAGATACAAAAACTGCTTCTCCATGTCATCTTTCCTTTCCAAGTGGCTTTTTCCACACCTCGACGTTGCCATTTAACTTTGACCAGCTCGATGGTTCTACCACGCATGTAACCCCCTTAGCCCGGCCTAGACGGTTGACCCGAACTACGAAGATTAAACGGGGAAAACCAAAGCCAACCCGAAAGTCAACCTTGATTAACGACCCTTTTTTCTTTTTAAACTTGTCTAGATGCACATTAACCCTAGGCGTACTCTTGAGATAAGCATACTCAAAAATCACAGCAATCGAAAAGCAAATAGGTACTCAATTGCACAACATACGAATTTAGGGACCAAATTGTAAATTCTGGAAATTAAGAGGACATTACCAATTTTTAAGATACCATTATGAAATTAGTCATGTTTCATGCTTCTCTACCAAATTTCACCTCAAACGGACATCCCATACTCAACCAATTGCATAAACGAAGTTCAGGACTAAAACGTGAAGATTTCAAAACATAAAACCATATAATTCAGTGCCCAACGGTCAAGTGTTCCGGAACGGGGGTTGATCGTTCCGAAACGCAGGACCGTTTCGAAACCTGTTCCGAAATAGGGCTTGGCAGTAGCAAAAGTGTTCCGAAACGGCTCTACCCGTTTCGAAACACCAAGGCGATTTCAGACCCCTGTTTCGAAACAGTAGTACCCGTTCCGATACGGGCTGCCCAGAAATGCAGAAATTATCTGGTTTAACACACATTCGACCCATCAAACACATTCCTATGACCTCCTAATCATGCCAACAAGTCATCATACATTAAAGGAACATATTTGCATCAACAAAACATATTCATGGCATCAATTAGGGAAAACCTCAATCTATAGGCATGCATCCTATTACCCAAAACCAACAAACATCAAACCATCAAAGCAAACACCAAAAATGGCCAATTACATATCCAAAACATCATAGGCATCATGCCAAACTTAGAGAGTCCAAAACATCTCCCAAAAACACACTTTAGGTTCCCATTGCCAAATACCAAAAGCTAATAATGTTGTAAAAATAGTCACCATACATAAGCTTAGTCTTTCTCTTGGATTCTTGGCCTCCTTGCTGCCCTTAAAGCACTTCAATTCTCTGCATTATTGGTTCAAGAAAGAGAGCGTAAGCACATATGCTTAGTGAGGCATGCTCTAATGAAACAACACAATAATGCACTTTGTAAAACACCTTTCAAAGGCCTTTAAATTCATAAACATCATTTCTCATGCAAAAATGCATACAAAACAAGCACCGCATGCTTCATTACATCAACATGTCATATTGGCTTTCAAGTGATAATCCATAAACATTTTTCAACATAAAACACAATCGGATACACGGATTACAAGCGTTGTCCCATACGCTTCATACACACTACCAAACACACAAGGTGGAGTTTACCGGTACAATCAAAACCCCTCAACACCCGTGATGGAGTCTAACGGTACAATCACAACCCCTCCACATCACTCATTTGTAGTTGTACAACATCACTAACGAGAACACGGGACACACAAGACAAGATCCTCACATGGAATTTTTACCACCATTATGATCTTAGACATCTCGTTAGTGTACTTGGATGGAGTTTACGGTACCATTACAACCCCTCAACATCCAAGGCGACTTTATTCACGGTGCACTCAATCCTATAGCCGGCTAACTATATCCGATTCAAGTACTTTTAAACCAACACATCACTTGCCAATATACATCATTTACCATCATCAATTCACTGTTTTAAAGCATTAAACAAAGCCATTAAACCATCATGCATCATTATGCATCAAAACCACATTTATCAATTTCAAACCAAGGATCTCTTACCTTGAGCATCCTTCAACACATGGCTTTCAAAACCAGCATTAAACATGCTAAAATATGCTTTCAAAAACAGAATTTAAACATGCAAATTAAACACATTGTATCCAACCATCTCATGGTTCATCAAAGAGAGAGTTTCTCCAAAAACTTACTCTTGAGCTTAGTTAAGTTGCTTAGACTTAAACTAAGCTCCCAAAACCTTCAAACATTGGTTTCAAAACTGAAAACCAAACTTCACTCACCAATTCCGTTTTGCAAGCTTGCCGAAATGCCGTTCAAGCCTCCGGATCAATACCACAAGGATCCGAAGTTGTCTCCCCTGTTTTAAACACATCAAAGCAGAGGATTAATGCATCATCATGCATTAAAATCTTCAGCCAAAACACCTAAACTCGCTGCTCTCATCAAAACTCACATTTCGGCTACCAAACACAACCGAAACCACATCCAAACACCTCTACAACATTACCCAGCCAAGATCCATCACTTCTAAACATTCTTAGACATCAATTAACATCCAAAAAGAACCTAATCATGTCCTTATACCTCCAGCTATAGCAGAACACCAAAATTACCCCAAAAACCACCATTTTCACAAGTAAATACTTAGGAAAATCAACCTATTCGGGATTGCATTGATTAAGCATCCATTTCACATCATTTTAACATCCAAAATACATTAAAAAAGACATCTCAAAACAGAGCCCAAACATCCAATACGAATTTCTTCAAAATTAAATCCAAATCTTGAATTTTAAGCCAAAATCAAGATCACAACATTAAAACATTTAATAAAACTTAATTTAAGGATTGAGAACTTGGGAATTTTAGTAAAGAACTGAGTATTTAGAGGAGAAGGACGTTCATACCTCTAAATGCGGATTTCTCCTTGTTTAGAGCCAAAATCCTTGAAAATTCAATAAGCAAATGAAGAGGATTTGATGTAGAAATGATTAGGAATCATTTGAGGATTGAAATCTCATCATTTGGTGTGAAAATCAAAAGAAAAGTTGATGTGGGAATGTGTTTGGCTGAGGGAATTTTGAGAGAAAATGAAATGGGAAAATTTTAGCCAAAGTTAGTTATGAAACTAAAATATGGTTTTCCCCACTTTTCTTTTTATTAATTAAACATTAAATGAGTCTTTAAAAATAAGAAAAATTTGGAGAAATCCTTCCTTGGGTAAATTAGCTCCTTAAAGATTCAAAGTTTCAATCCTTTCAAAACAGTCACGAACTTTTCAAAAATTACATTTTAGTCACTAACTCGAAATGTCATATTTCCAAGCCTCATTTGGTAAAATTGATTTCACCACTCTCTTATATATATTAAAATAGGATTTTTAGATATTTTCCCATATTTTTAATGCATCCCGAACTAGACTTTCCCTAAAACCACCTTTTATATTCGAACCAAGAATTAGACTGGTCCGGTTCAAACCCTAAACTTCCAAGCCCAAAATTGGGGTGTTACAACTCTCCCCCTTAAGAAATTTCGTCCTCGAAATTTACCTGGAGGAAAAAGGTATGCAAACTGCTTCATCATATCATCCTTCCGTTCCCACGTGGCTTCCTCAGCACCACGATGCTTCCACAACACCTTTACCAACTCAATGGTCTTGCCTCGAAGAACTTTACTGTTCGAATCTAGAATTTCCACCGGTTCCTCATCATAGGTCAAATCCGAATTCAACTCCACTTCCTCCACGGGCATAACATGCGAAGGATCCGATCTATACTTCCGAAGCAGGGAAACATGAAACACATCATGAATCTTTTCCAACAATCGTGGCAATCTCAACTTGTACGCAACAGGACCCACACGCTCAATCACCTCGTATGGTCCAATGTACCTAGGGCTCAACTTACCCTTTCGGCCAAATCTCATCACTTTTTTCCAAGGCGAAACTTTCAAAAACACACGGTCACCCACCGCATACTCAACCTCCTTACGCTTCAAATCTGCGTAAGACTTCTGTCGATCAGAAGCTGCCTTCAATCGCTCACAAATGAGCTTCACCTTCTCGGTGGTTCCTTTCAACAAAGCTGGCATCGAAACCAACTTCTGACATGTCTCAGCCCAACAAAGAGGAGTTCTGCACTTCCTTCCGTACAAAGCTTCATAAGGTGCCATTTGAATACTTGCCTGATAGCTATTATTATAGGCAAACTCCACCAAAGGCAAATGCTTCTCCCAAGAGCCCTGATACTCAATCACACAGCACCTCAACATATCCTCCAGCACTTGGATAACTCGCTCAGTCTGTCCATCCGACTGTGGATGATAAGATGTACTGAAATTTAACCGTGTACCCAAAGCCTGGTGCAAACACTGCCAGAAACGCGATGTAAACCTCAGATCTCTATCCGACACAATCGACTTTGGCAAACCATGCAGCCGCACAATCTCAGCAATGTACAGCTCCGCAAGCTTATCCAAAGTATATGAAGTATCCACAATCACCCACACCGAATTCTTCTTCAATGGCGTCAAAGGTAAACCAGACACAAAGTCCATGGTAATCCTTTCCCACTTCCACTCAGGAATCCTCAACGGTTGCAACAACCCAGAAGGAAACTGATGCTCAGCCTTAACTCGCTGACATACCATGCACTTGCTCACAAACTCAGCAACATCTTCCTTTAAACCCACCCAATAGTACTCATCACGAAGATCACGGTACATCTTAGTACTACCAGGGTGCATAGCAAAAGGACTACTATGAGCTTCAGTCAGAATAGCACGCCTCAACTCTGCATCATTGGGTACTACTATCCGACTCGCAAAGCATAAGACTCCATCATCATTAAAGTAGAAATCTGATGGCCTATCCTCAGCAATATCCTGAACATGTGGCACCAAGGAATCATCCAACAACTGCTTATCCTTTATCAACTGAACCAAGGATGGTTTCACTTGCAACTCAGCCACAAGACCACCATCACGCGAAATGCTCAAACTGGCAAGCATAGCCCTCAACTCCACTGCCACCTTCCTACTCAAGGCATCCGCTATAACATTAGCTTTACCCGGATGGTACTTGATCGTCAAATCGTAATCCTTAAGCAACTCCACCCAACGTCGTTGCCTAAGATTCAACTCTTTCTGAGACATCAGATACTTAAAACTCTTGTGATCCGTGTACACAGTACACTTCTCACCATACATGTAATGTCTCCAAATTTTTAAAGCAAAAACCACCGCAGCTAACTCAATGTCATGCGTAGGATAATTGCGCTCATGCACCTTCAACTGGCGCGATGCATAAGCCACAACCTTACCCTCTTGCATCAACACACATCCCAACCCAACATAGGACGCGACACTATACACCACAAAATCTTTCCCTGATTCAGGTAGAACCAAGATAGGAGCTTGCGTCAAAGCTGCCTTAAGCTTCTCAAAAGCCTGCTGTCTCGCTTCCGTCCACTCATACTTAACATCCTTCTGCAACAACTTCGTCAAGGGTGCAGCAATCTTCGAAAATCCATCCACGAACCTCCGATAGTATCCTGCCAAACCAAGGAAACTACGGACTTCATGAACAGACTTAGGAGGCTTCCAATTCATCACTGCCTCAATCTTCTGAGGATCAACATGAATCCCCTCAGCAGAAACCACATGACCAAGGAACACAACTTCCCTGAGCCAAAACTCAGACTTGCTCAGCTTAGCATAAAGCTGATTCTCCAACAAAGCGTGCAACACAATTCTCAAATGCCCCTCATGCTCCTCCTCAGTACGAGAGTACACGAGAATATCATCAATGAACACCACAACAAATTTGTCCAAGTATTCATGGAACACTATATTCATCATGTCCATGAAAGCTGCAGGAGCATTCGTCAAACCAAACGGCATCACAAGAAACTCATAATGCCCATACCTTGTTTTGAAGGCTGTCTTTGGCACATCCACATCTTTCACCTTCAACTGGTAATACCCTGACCTTAAGTCAATTTTAGAGAACACAGCCGCTCCCCGAAATTGATCAAAAAGATCAACAATCCTCGGCAATGGATACTGATTCTTGATAGTCAACTTGTTAAGCTGACGGTAATCGATGTACATTCTCATAGTGCCATCCTTTTTCTTCACAAACAAGACCGGTGCACCCCAAGGTGACACACTCGGCCGAATGAAACCACGATCCAGCAACTCCTGAAGTTGCGTCTTCAGCCCCTTCAACTCTTTAGGTGCCATTCGGTAAGGAGTAATGAACACTGGAGTTGTGTTCTCATACAGCTCAATTCCAAACTCCACTTTGCGATTAGGAGGCAATCCAGGCAACTCCTCCGGAAACACACCAGGAAACTCTCGTACAGTCCTGATATCTTGCACTCGCAACTCCTTAGAGCTAGGGTTCATCACAAAGGCTAGGTAGGCTTCACAACCTTGGCTCAGCATCCGGCTCGCTTCCAATGTTGACACCACATTGGCAAGAAACTTCACATTCTCACCCACCACCACTACCTCATAATCATCCACAAGCTTCAACGAAACTCGCTTATTCTCAATATCCACCATAGCTCGATGTTCAACAAGCCAATCCATACAAGGATCACATCAAAACCATAGAAAGGTAATTCCATGAGATCGACATGAAAAACATGGTTTTGCACAACCAAGGGACATCTTCTATAAAGCTTTCGTGTCACAACAATCTCACCAAAAGAACTAGTTACACGCATACCAACATCCAAAGACTCAACAGGCAAACCAAGCAATTGAACATGTTCACGCAATATGTATGAGTGTGTAGATCCAGAATCAATCAAGGAAAGTAATGACATGGATTGCAAGGTGAAAGTACATGCTATCACATCCGTGTCATTCCTCCCCTCCCTCTGAGCATACACTTGGGCCTGGCCACCACCCTTAGGCTGAACAGCCACCACATGAGCCACATTCCTTCCACCATGCTCTCTGCACTGGAAGTTACCACGGCTGCGCCCACGACCTCTCTGTAGTGCAACAACTCCA
Organism: Hibiscus tridactylites; assembly: GCA_958450335.1. Classification (NCBI taxonomy): domain Eukaryota; kingdom Viridiplantae; phylum Streptophyta; class Magnoliopsida; order Malvales; family Malvaceae; genus Hibiscus; species Hibiscus tridactylites. Next base: position 17,150,490 of record OY288278.1, on the reverse strand, counting down.
CGAGCACGTCCCTGACCACCACCGGCCAACAGAGGACACTCCCTCCTCATGTGATCCGCCGAACCACAATTCCAGCACGAATTACCGGTCACCACAACAGGAGCCTGCACCTCTCCCGCTGCCCGAGGACAATCACGCCTCAAATGACCACGCGATCCACACGCCCAACATGTGTTCTGATCAGCTCTCGCCCTGTCTCCCTGAACAGGCGCACCTTGCCCTCCACCACCACGCCTAGCCGAAGACTGATACCTCCGATCACGTCCTCTCTTGTTCCGTCCACCACCGGAACTATACTCAGCAGCTCGCTTGCCCGCACTAGAACCATCACTTCTAGAGGACAAGCTCAAATTCAGCTCAATATCCTTCGCTCTACTAACCAACACATCAAAGTCAGTGTACTCAGCGGCCAGCATATAGGTCTTTACATCTGTCACCAAACCATAACGGAAACGTTCACACCTCTCCCGCTCATCAGGGATAAGCTCAGGTGCGTACTGACTGAGACGGACAAACTGAACCTCGTACTCAGCTACTGACATGCTCCCTTGAGTAAGAGACATGAACTCCCTTTTCTTTTCATCCACGTATCGCACACCCAGATACTTCATCTTGAACGCGTTCAGAAAGAACGTCCAAGTTACAGCTTCCTCCATTCCGGAGATAGTGGTCGTCCACCAGGTATACGCATCATCATGCAACAGCGTCACCACACAGCCTAGCTTCTGCACCTCATTGTAGTTCATTTGTCCCAAAATTCTCTTGGTACTTTCCAACCAAGACTCGGAACCTTCTGCAAACAAACCCCTGAACTCAGTCCCTCCCAGACTGCGCAAACGTTCCAAAGGTAGTCTAGCATTAGCATCGCCCTGATGCCCAGCTCCATGAGCCCCAGCGACTGCCGCCTGAAAAGCTCTAGCAATAGCCTGAATCAGCACTGTCATGTCAGGAGCAGCTTGCCCCTGCCCAACTTCAGGTCCAGCGACCCCAGCACCAGCACCAGCACCAGCTCCATCACCTCCAGCTCCACCACCACCGGGTGGAGGAGGTAAATCCACTACATTCTCAGCATTCTCTTCATTCTCGTTTTGAGCCATAGCTTGCGTATTAATCCTCATCTCTCTACGAGGTCCCATTCACTAACAATGCAATAACACAAATGCAATAAACATAATCAGGCTCAACAAGGTAAGAAATCCAAGTACTTAAGCTCATTTTCAATTAAAAACAAGTCATTTCATTAGTTTTGATATGGCAATGGGTCCCTCTAACATGCTTCATCTCAGCATACATCACAATTGTAACATTCTTTACAATTCACACATCATTCTTCATTCACAAAACACATCATGCATTCATACATACATCACCCACATAATCATTCCCAATTACACGAGAACTCAGCTCTGATACCACCAAATGTAACCCCCTTAGCCCGGCCTAGACGGTTGACCCGAACTACGAAGATTACACGGGGAAAACCAAAGCCAATCCGAAAGTCAACCTTGATTAACGACCCTTTTTTTTTCTTTTTAAACTTGTCTAGATGCACAGTAGCCCTAGGCGTACTCTTGAGATAAGCATACTCAAAAATCACAGCAATCGAAAAGCAAATAGGTACTCAATTGCACAACATACGAATTTAGGGACCAAATTGTAAATTCTGGAAATTAAGAGGACTTTACAAAGTTTTAAGATACCATTATGAAATTAGTCATGTTTCATGCTTCTCTGTCAAATTTCACCTCAAACGGACATCCCAAACTCAAGTAATTGCATAAACGAAGTTCAGGACTAAAACGTGAAGATTTCAAAACATAAAACCATATAATTCAGTGCCCAACGGTCAAGTGTTCCGGAACAGGGGTTGACCGTTCCGAAACGCGGGACCGTTTCGAAACCTATTCCAAAATAGGGCTTGGCAGTAGCAAAAGTGTTTCGGAACGGCTCTACCCGTTTCGAAACACCAAGGCCATTTCAGACCACTGTTTCGAAACAGTAGTACCCGTTCCGATACGGGCTGCCCAGAAATGCAGAAATTATCCGGTTTAACACACATTCGACCCATGAAACACATTCCTATGACCTCCTAATCATGCCAACAAGTCATCATACATTAAAGGAACATATTTGCATCAACAAAACATATTCAAGGCATCAATTAGGGAAAACCTCAATCTATAGGCATGCATCCTATTACCCAAAACCAACAAACATCAAACCATCAAAGCAAACACCAAAAATGGCCAATTACATATCCAAAACATCATAGGTATCATGACAAACTTAGAGAGTCCAAAACATCTCCCAAAAACACACTCTAGGTTCCCATTGCCAAATACCAAAAGCTAATAATGTTGTAAAAATAGTCACCATACATGAGCTTAGTCTTTCTCTTGGATTCTTGGCCTCCTTGTTGCCCTTAAAGCACTTCAATTCTCTGCATTATTGGTTCAAGAAAGAGAGCGTAAGCACATATGCTTAGTGAGGCATGAACTAATGAAACAACACAATAATGCACTTTGTAAAACACCTTTCAAAGGCCTTTAAATTCATAAACATCATTTCTCATGCAACAATGCATACAAAACAAGCATCTCATGCTTCATTACATCAACATGTCATATTGGCTTTCAAGTGATAATCCATAAACATTTTTCAACCCAAAACACAATCGGATACACGGATTGCAAGTGTTGTCCCATACGCTTCATACACACTACCAAACAGACAAGGTGGAGTTTACCGGTACAATCACAACCCCTCAACACCCGTGATGGAGTCTAACGGTACAATCACAACCCCTCCACATCACTCATTGGTAGTTGTACAACATCACTAACGAGAACACGGGACACACAATAAAAAGATCCTCACATGGCATTTTAACCACCATTATGATCTTAGACATCTCGTTAGTGTACTTGGATGGAGTTTACGGTACCATTACAACCCCTCAACATCCAAGGCGACTTTATTCACGGTGCACCCAATCCTATAGCCGGCTAACTATATCCGATTCAAGTACTTTTAAACCAACACATCACTTGCCAATATACATCATTTACCATCATCAATTCACTGTTTTAAAGCATTAAACAAAGCCATTAAACAATCATGCATCACTATGCATCAAAACCACATTTATCAATGTCAAACCAAGGATCTCTTACCTTGAGCATCCTTCAACACATGGCTTTCAAAACCAGCATTAAACATGCTAAAATATGCTTTCAAAATAGAATTTAAACATGCAAATTAAACACATTGCATCCAACCATCTCATGGTTCATCAAAGAGAGAGTTTCTCCGAAAACATACTCTAGAGCTTAGTTAAGTTGCTTAGACTTAAACTAAGCTCCCAAAACCTTCAAACATTGGTTTCAAAGCTGAAAACCAAACTTTACTCACCAATTCCGTTTCGCAAGCTTGCCGAAATGCCAGTTCAAGCCTCCAGATCAATACCACAAGGATCCGAAGTTGTCTCCCCTGTTTTAAACACATCAAAGCAGAGGATTAATGCATCATCATGCATTAAAATCTTCAGCCAAAACACCTAAACTCGCTGCTCTCAGCAAAACTCACATTTCGGCTACCAAACACAACCGAAATCACATCCAAACACCTCTACAACATTACCCAGCCAAGATCCATCACTTCTAAACCTTCTTAGACATTAATTAACATACAAAAAGAACCTAATCACGTCCTTATACCTCCATCCAACATTGATTAAACCTCCATTTCACATCATTTTAACATCCAAAATACATTAAAAAGACATCTCAAAACAGAGCCCAAACATCCAATACGAATTTCTTCAAAATTAAATCCAAATCTTGAATTTTAAGCCAAAATCAAGATCACAACATTAAAACATTTAATAAAACTTAATTTAAGGATTGAGAACTTGGGAATTTCAGTAAAGAACTGAGTATTTAGAGGAGAAGGACGTTCATACCTCTAAATGTGGATTTCTCCTTGTTTAGAGCCAAAATCCTTGAAAATTCAATAAGCAAATGAAGAGGATTTGATGTAGAAATGATTAGGAATCATTTGAGGATTGAAATCTCATCATTTGGTGTGAAAATCAAAAGAAAAGTTGTTGTGGGAATCTGTTTGGCTGAGGGAATTTTGAGAGAAAATGAAATGGGAAAATTTTAGCCAAAGTTAATTATGAAACTAAAATATGGTTTTCCCCATTTTCTTTTTATTAATTAAACATTAAATGAGTCTTTAAAAATCAAGAAAAATATGGAGAAATCCTCCCTTGGGTAAATTAGCTGCTTAAAGATTCAAAGTTTCAATCCTTTCAAAACAGTCTTGAACTTTTCAAAAATTACATTTTAGTCACTAACTCGAAATGTCATATTTCCAAGCCTCATTTTGTAAAATTGATTTCACCACTCTCTTATATATATTAAAAGAGGATTTTTTAGATATTTTTCCATATTTTTAATGCATCCCGAACTAGACTTTCCCTAAAACCACCTTTTATATTCGAACCAAAAATTAAACCGGTCCGGTTCAAACCCTAAACTTCCAAGCCCAAAATTAGGGTGTTACAACACAACACTTTCCTATTCGAAGCTAAGATCTCAACTAGTTCTTCATCATACGACAAATTCGAATTCAATTCAATCTCTTCAACATGTATAACATGAGATGGATCTGATCTATACTTCTGATGCATTGAAACATGGAACACATCATGGATCCTTTCCAACTCGGGCGACAAAATCAATCTATAAGCAACGGGACCAACTCGCTCAACTATCTCATAAGGGCCAATGAACCTCGGACTTAGTTTACCTTTCCTACCAAATCCCATTACCTTCTTCAAAGGTGAAACTTTCAGAAACACTTTCTCACCCACGATATACTCTATTTCTCTACGTTTCAAATCTGTATATGACTTTTGTCAATCTGTAGCTGCTTTTAGACGACCACGTATCAACTTCACTTTCTTAGTAGTACCCTTAAGCATATCCGATAATGATAACAAATTATGTCCTGCTTCGGCCTATCAAATAGGTGTTCTACATTTTCTGCCATACAAAGCTTCGTAAGGTGCCATCTGAATACTTTCTTGGTATCTATTGTTATAGGCGATCTCTACTAACTGTAGATGCTTCTCCCATGAACCATGATAGTAAATAATGCAACATCTTAACATGTCTTCTAAAACTTGTATCACTCTTTCTAATTGACCATCGGTTTGAGGATGATAAGAAGTGCTAAAACTCAACCGAGTACCCAAGGCACTATGCAAGCTCTCCCAACATATAGCTGTGAACCTGAGATCTCTATCTGACACAATCGAATTAGGTACACCGTGCAATCTCACAATTTCACTGACGTACAAATCAACCAAGAAAACAAGAACGACATCAATTAAGCGTGAAAGGAAAATAGCTAAGAAATGTGTGCATTTTGTACAACGATCAACAATTACCCAATTAGAATTCTTCTTAGAAGGTGTCAAAGGAAAACCTGATACGAAATCCATAGTAATCTTCTCCCACTTCCACTCAAGAATTCTCAATGGTTGCAACAACCCAACAGGAAACTGATGTTCGACATTAACACGCTGGCAAACCATACACTTGCTCACAAATTCAACAACGTCCTTGTTCAAACCAACCCAATAATACCCATCTTTCAAACCACGATACATCTTCGTACTACCCGGATGCATAGCAAACGGACTACTATGTGCTTTGGTCAAAATTGTACGCCTTAACTTAATATCATCTGGTACAACTATCCTACTTTTGAAACATAAAACTCCATTATCACCAAAACTGAAGTCCGACGGCCTACCTTCCGCAATATCGTGCACATGAGGTGCCAATGCTCTATCTTGCAACTGCTTTTCTCTAATCAACTGAATCAGTGAAGGTTTAACTTGTAATTCCGCCACTAAACCACCATCATGTGACAAACTTAGCCTAGCAAACATCGCTCGTAACTCAACTGCCACTTCCCTCCTCAAAGCATCAGCCACTACATTGGCTTTACCCGGATGGTACTCAATCGAAAGATCATAATCTTTAAGCAATTCTACCCATCTACACTTTCTAAGGTTCAACTCCTTTTGCGACATCAAATACTTCAAACTCTTATGATCAATATAGACTGTACATTTCTCAACGTAGAGATGGTGTCTCCAAACTTTCAAAGCAAACACAACGGCATCCAACTCTATGTCATGTGTAGGATAATTCCGTTCGTGAGTCTTTAACTGTCTCGATGCATAAGCTACCACTCTTCCTTCTTGCATTAGCATGCATCACTATAGATCACATACTCTTTCCTTGTCACGGGCTGAACCAAAATGGGAGCTTTAGTCAAGGCCTCTTTCAATTTATTAAAAGCTTGTTGTCTCGCTTCTGTCCACTCAAATCGGACATCCTTTTGCAACAATTTAGTCAAAGGAGCAGCAACTTTAGAAAACCCCTCCACAAACCGACGATAATAACCTGCCAAGCCCAAGAAACTACGTACTTCAGTTACTGATTTCGGTTGTTTCCAATTCACAACTGCCTCAACCTTTTTAGGATCAACTCTGATTCCTTTGGCTGATACTATATGTCCTAAGAACACCGCTTCCCTAATCCAAAACTCACACTAACTCAACTTAGCATACAATTGATTGTCTACAAAAGTTTATAACACCAACTGCAAATGCTTATCATGGTCTTCCTCGGTACGTGAATAGATCAAAATATCATCAATGAACACTACTATGAACTGATCCAAATGCTCATGAAATACCCTATTCATCATATCCATAAATGTAGCTGGTGCATTAGTCAAACCAAAGGTCATCACCAAGAACTCATAATGTCCATAACGAGTGCAAAAAGCTATCTCCGACACATCTTGATCTCTTACCTTCAACTAATAGTAACTGGATCTCATATCTATCTTGGAAAACACAGAAGCATCTCTCAACTGATCAAACAGATCGTCAATCTGTGGTAAAGGATACTTATTCTTCATTGTCAACTTATTCAACTGTCAGTAATCTATACACATTCTCAAGCTACCGTCTTTCTTTTTCACAAACAACACTTGTGTACCCCAAGGTGAAGTACTTGGATGAATAAATCCTCGATTTAACAGTTCCTAAAGCTGTGTCTTCAACTCTTTCAATTCCTTAGGGGTCATGCGATACAGAGCTATGGATACTAGAGCGGAATCAGTATAAGTCTCTATAGCAAACTCAACCTCTCTATTAGACGGCAAACTAGGCAACTCTTCTGAAAATACCTCTGGAAAATCACAAATAGTTCTGATGTCTTGCAATCGTGCCTCGTTCATGTTCGGATTCATAATGTAAGCTAAATATGTCTGACAACCAACATCCATCAACCTTTGAGCCTCTAAAGCTGAAACAACATTGGACAAGAACTTAATGTTCTCGCCTACCACCACTACCTCATAATCGTCTGAAAGTCTCAAAGATACTCTCTTTGTCTCAAAATCCTCTTTAGCCTTATGCTCTACAAGCCAATCCATGCCCAAAATCACATCAAAACCATAAAATGACAATTCCATCATATCTACTGGAAACACATGACCCTGAACCATCAAAGGACATATTCTATATACTTTCCTAACCACAACAATTTCACCAAAAGAACTTGTGACATTCATTCCCACATCAAATATCTCACACGGTATATCCAACAACTTTGCATGTTCATGCAGAATGTACGAATGTGTAGAGCCAGAATCAATCAAAGAAAGCAAAGTCAAAGATTGTAATGAGAAGTTACCTGCAATAATATCTATATCATTCCTGCTTTCACGATGCGCATACACTCTAGCTGGTCCACCACCCTCGGGCTGTACAACAACCACATGAGATACATTTCTTTGACCATCATCCCTACGCTGGAAGTTACCTCGACCGTGCCCACAGCCTCTCTAATGCTCAGTTGCTCGAACTGGAGCCTGTTTATCTCTAGCCATATATGGACAATCACGTTTCAGGTGTCCTTGTGATCCACAATTCCAACAAGTACCATAAGTACCCCAAAACTCGTTGAAATGTCGTCTTCCACATTTAGCACACTCAGAGGAATGATTAGCAGCTCCTTGGCCCTGATGGCCATGTCCCGGGTTACCACCTCCACGCCTATGATCATGATGGTACCTCCTATCCTTGTGTCTCTTGGCACGACCTCTATCCCACTCGACAGGTCTTTTCCCTGAAATAGACTCACTGCCTCGAGATGTCAAACTGAAACTCTGCTCGATGTCCTTGACCCTAGTGGCCAAGACATCAAAATCCGTGTAATCTGAAGCCAACATGTAGGTCTTCACTCCCTGAACCAAGCCATATCAGAAACTTTTACATCGTTCCCTCTCAGTGGGAACCAACTGAGAAACATACTAACACAACCGGACAAATTGTACCTTGTACTCAGATACGATCATGTTACCCTGAACTAAAGCCATGAACTCTCTCTTTTTATCATCCTGGTATCTAGGACCAAGATACTTCTTCTTAAAGGCAGTTCGGAAGAAATCCCAAGTAAAATCGGCTTCAGGCATACCGGATGTAACAGTGGTCCACCCCACATAAGCATCACCTTGAAGAAGTGACACAACCCAACTTCCGTGCATCGGAGCACTCCATCTGACCCAAGATACGAACAGTACTCTCAAGCCAAGCCTCAGATCCCTTGGGAGATAAACCATGGAATTCAACTCCGCCCAAACTACGGAGTCTCTCAAGGGGTAAACCACTCCCTGCACCCTGAGGTGGTGCCACAACACGTATACCGGTTATAACTGTCTGAAAAGCTCCGACTATAGCCTGAATCAAGGGAGTCATATCCATATCGGCCTATCTTTGGCCACCCTAAGGTCCAGCACCTCTAACACCAGCTCCAACACCATCCTCGGAAGGAGGGGAGGAGGAGGCAAATTCTCTTCATTCGTATGCCCGACATTCTCATTACTCGGATTACCAACTATAGGACCACGACGAGGCCTCATCTTACCAAGAAAGAAAATCTAACAACAACAAACAAATAAACACAGAAATGATTTGGGTCAGAAATAGCAAGGGTCCAAGATGCTCAAGTCCTTTAAGTTGAAACCGCTTTTTCACAATAGTATATAGCAATGGGTGCCTTTATCTATAAAGCAACCAACGACAAAACCAACGGTCACGCTCACAAACACCGTGCATTACAAGCAACAATCAAACACATCAAACTTACCTCACTTACCTTCCCGATTGCTCGATAAACTTAGGCTTTGATACCAACAAATATAACCCCTTAGCCTGGTCTAGCCGTCAAACCGAACCAAATGGGTTACACGGGGAAAACAAAAGAACAACCCGCTAAGGTTTCACTCTGATTAGCAACCCTATTTTTTCTTTTCTTTTCTAAATACAATTAACATCCTATGTGATAGGAACTCGCAGCGAAAGAAAAAAACAACATCAATTAAGCGATTCAAGCATCAAGGGACAAAAATGCAACGCTAGCATGCTATAGGGACCTAGCATGAAATTAAGGTTACCAATCTTCAATTACTCATATTTCATGTTCACATGCCAAAATGCAACTCAAAACAACCATCCAAACTCAAACAAATGATTACATAAGTAAACAAGGACAAAAACATAAGAAAAAAGAACTTCAAAGATTCCAATAACTAACAAAATAGCCGGCCGTATCGATTCAGGTTGCCCTGTACTGATACAGAGGTATCGAAACAGACTCGAAGGGCTCGGAACACCAACCAGTATCGAAACACCCTCAGGGGTATGTCAGAACCAAGGTTTCCATTAGCAAAATGTACTAGAACAGACCTTATCATTTCGATACCATAAGGCCATTTCAGGTACCCCGTATCGATACAGGCTCGACCGTATCAATACGCCCGACCTGCAGTGCCACATTTTGCTTGTTTATTGCAATCTTAACATACATAAGACCCTCAATCAAGACCTAACATGCATACAACTCATACATACCACAAAACTCTGACAACCATGGAAACAACATCTACAAAGCAAGAACCAACATGGCAAGAATTTAGACGAAGCAACTTAAGCACAAACAATCCACAACAAGGTCAAACTTCAAACCAAACCATGCTTCCACATAAGAAAGGGTACTTTACAAGTCTAAAAAGGCATCATAAACAAGTCTCAAAATAAGAAGTCTCAAACATAACCTCCCAAAGCATAAAGGTCATATCATATTGCTACTTATACTATTATTAAACTCCCAAAACCATACTTGAGCTTAGAACAACCTCTTGGAGACCTCCTTCGCTCGCTTGCTTTCCCGAAAGGTCTACAAATCTGCATTGTTGGAAAAGAGAGCGTAAGCTAGAAAACTTAGTCAGCGGCGCTCAAAACCAAAGCAACAACAATGCAATTTTAAAACTATATAATTCGATCATAAAAACAAAACCTTTATTTAAATCATTTCCATGGAAGTGTTTCATCAAAACATGCTTAACTCATATCATGCTTGAGTCACAACACAAGGCATGGCCTAAATATTTAAAACCACGATTGGAAACATATGCATTACCGATGCATCAAAAAACTCAACTTACCATGCTTGTTCTCAAAAGCCTTAATCAACAATCGAAAATGTGTAAAACATCATACCAACTCAAAGTAACATGGTATAAACAACTCGTATATTGGCTACAAGTGATCCGGGAAGCCACTACCCGCATTGCCCGTTGGTGATAACACTACCCATATGACTCACAATTCAGAAATACGGACACCTTGATAGCACTACCCTCATCAAGTCACATGGTGAAACAACCCTCACCATTATCTCACTTTAGCCATGATGCCACTACCCGCATTGCCCGTTGGTGATAACACTACCCCTATCACTCGCATCACAATAGCTCTACCCCTATTGTGAAACTGTAGAATTTGCCTCACGTGCGAATTTTGTATATTATAGTGAACTCACATCCTATTGGTCGACCAACATTTCTGATAAATAAAATCTCATCACTTGCCAAAATACACATTACAACCATGCTTACCTACTGTTTTCAATGAATACAATGATCAACCTCATCCCATTTCAAAAACATACAACAATGCATAGCATTTTCTCAACATGATATCAAATCTTTCGAATCATTACCTTACCTAATGGGATTACATGAGCCAACATTTAAATAGCTAAATATGCATGAAAACAGTAGGAATTAACATAAATAGCCATGCAAAAGCATAATCATCACATCAAGAGTGTAACACCCCAATTTTGGGCTTGGAAGTTTAGAGTCTGAACCGAACCGGTCTGATTTTCGGTTCGAATATAAAAGGTGGTTTTAGGGAAAGCCTAGTTCGGGTTGCATTAAAAATATGGGAAAACATATAAAAATCCTCTTTTAATATATGTAAGAGAGTGGTGAAATCAATTTTACAAAATAAGGTTTGGAAGTGCAACATTTCGTAATAGTGACTAAAATGTAATTTTTGAAAAGTTCAGTGGTGACTGTTTTGTAAGGATTGAAACTTTGAATCTTTAATGAGCTAATTTACCCAGGGAAGGATTTCTACAGATTTTCTTAGATTTTAATGACTTAATTAATGTTTAATTAATTTAATAAAAAGGAGAAAAATCAATTTTGAGATTTCATAACTGACTTTTGTTAAAACTTTCTCATCTCATTTTCTCTCAAAATTCCCTCATCCAAACACATTTCTACAGCAACATTTCTACTTATTTTCACACTAAATAATGAGGTTTCAATCATCAATTGATTCCTAATCCTTTCTACATCAAAACCTCTTGATTTGCTTATTGAATTTTCAAGGATTTTGGCTCTAATCAAGGAGAAATCTACATTTAGAGGTAAGGATGTTCTTCTCCTCTAAATACTCAGTTCTTTACTGAAATTCCCAAGTTCTCAATCCTTAAATTAAGTTTTATAAAAGGTTTTAATGTTGTGATCTTGATTTTGGCTTAAAACTCAAGATTTGGAATAAATCTTGAAGAAATTCGTGGTGATTGTTTGGGCTTGTTTTAAGATGGCTTTTTAATGTATTTTGGATGTTTAATGATGTGTTATTGAGGTTTAATCAATGCAATCCCGAATAGGTTGATTTTCCTAAGTTTTTGCTTGTGAAAATGGTGGTTTTGGGGATGATCTTGGTGTTTTGTTATAGCTGGAGGTATAAGGACGAGTTTAGGTTCTTTTTGGATGTTAATTGATGTTTAAGAATGTTCAGAAGTGATGGATCTTGGCTGGGTAATGTTGCGGAAGAGTTTGGAAGTGATTTCGGTTGTGTTTGGTAGTCGAAATGTTAGATTTGGTGAGAGCGGCGAGTTTAGGTGTAATGGCTGAAGATTTTAATGCATGATGATGCATTAATCCTCTGCTTTGATGTGTTTAAAACAGGGAGGGCATCTTCGGATACTTGTGGTGTTGATCCAGAGGCTTGAACGACGTTTCGGCAAGCTTGCGAAACGGAATTGGTGAGTGAAGTTGGGATTTCCAGCTTGTAATGAATGTTTGAAGGTTTGGGAGCTTAGTTTAAGTCTAATCAACTTAACTAAGCTCAAGTGTAAGTTTTCGGAAAAACTCTCTTGGATGGGCCATGAATTGGTTCGATGCATTTGTTGATAATTGCATGTTTAAATTCTGTTTTTGAAAGCATGTTTAGCATGGTCAATGCTGGTTATGTAAGCCATTTGATGAAGGATGCTCAAGGTAAGAGATCATTGGTTTGATTTGTTAAAATTGTGGATTGATGCATAGTGATGCATGTTGTAAATGGCTTTGATTTAGACGCTTTAAAACAATGGATTATTGATGATAGTTGATGTATATTGGCAAGTGATGTGTTGGTTTTAAAGTACTTGAATCAGATATAGTTAGCCGGCTACAGGATTGGGTGCACCGTGAACAAAGTCGCCTTGGATGTTGAGGGGTTGTAATTGTACCGTAAACTCCATCCAAGTACACTAACGAGATGGTTAAGATCACAATGGTGGTTAAAAGTCCATGTGTGGATCTTGTGTTGTGTGTCTCGTGTTCTCGTTAGTGATGTTATACAACTACCGAGGAGTGATGTGGAGGGGTTGTGATTGTACCGTTAAACTCCATCACGGGTGTTGATGGGTTGTGATTGTACCGGTAAACTCCACCTTGTAAGTTCGGTAGCGTGTATGAAGCGTATGGGACAACGCTTGTAATCTGCGTATCCGATTGTGTTTTATGTTGAAAATGGTTATGGTATCACTTGGAAGCCAATATGACAGGTTGATGTTAAAGAAGCATGAGATGCTTGATGTGTATTCATTTTTACTTGAATAATGATGTTTATGTGTTAAAAGGCTTTATGGAAAGTGTTTTATAAAATGCATTATTGTGTTGTTTCTATAGAGTATGCCTCACTAAGCATTTACGCTTACGCTCTCTTTCTTGAACCAATAATGCAGATAATTGAGGTGTTAGAGGGCAGCAAGGAGGCTAAGAAATCAAGAGGAAGCTAAGCTCATGTATGATGACTTATTCACAACGTTATAAGTTTTTTATATTTTGCAATGGGAACCTAGGATGTGATTTGGGAGATGTTTTGGACTCCCTAGTTGTGGCATGATGCCTTGAATGTTTTGGATTTGTAAATGGCCATTTGGTGCTTGCTTTGATGTTTTGATGGTTGTTTGCTTTGGATATTAGGAAGCATGCCTATAGACTTGTGAATTTTCCTAATTCATGCCATGAATGTGTTTTGATGTTGCAAACATGTGCCTTATATGTGTGATGACTTGTTGGCATGATTAATTGTATGTTAAACCGGCAAATTCTGCACTTTCTGGGCAGTCCGTATCGGAACGGGCACTAGCGTTTCGAAACGGGGGCCTATAATGGTCTTCGTGTATCGAAACGGGTAGAGGTCGTTCCGAAACGAATTGGCCACTACTAGGCCCTATTTCGATACAGGTCTCGAAACGAACCCGCATTTCGGAACGATCAACCCCCGTTCCGAAACAGATAACCGTTGGGCACTGATTTGAATGGTTCAAGGTTTGCAAGCTTTACGTTTTAGTCCTGAATTTTGTATTTGCAATTGCTTGAGTTTGAGATGACCGTTTGAGGTGAAATTTGACAGGGAAGCATGTAATATGATTAATTTGATATTGGTAACTTAAAAATCAGCTAAGTCCTTCATTCTTCTAGAAATTACAATTTGGTTCCTAAATTTTGTATGTCGTACAATTGAGTCCCTTATTGCTTTCCGATCGCTGTGCTTTTCAAGTATGTTTTTCTCATTGGTACGCCTAGGGTTAATGTGCATCTAGATAAGATTAAAAAGAAAAAAAAGGTTGTTAATCAAGGTTGACTTTCAGGTTGACTTTTGTTTTCCCCGTGTAATCTTCGTAGTTCGGTTCAACCGTCTAGGCCGGGCTAAGGGGATTACATTTGGTGGTATCAGATCTGAGTTCTCGAGTAAACAGGAATGGTTATGTGGGTGATGTGTGCATGATTGTATGATGTGCCTTTTTGAATGAAAGTTTGATGAGTGAATTGTAAATATGTTGCAATTGTGATGCTATGTTGTGTTGAAGCATGTTAGAGGGACCCATTGCCATATCAAAACTAATGAAATGAATTGTTTTCGAAAAAAATGAGCCTGAGTGCTTGGATTTCTTACCTTGTTGAACCTAATTAAGTTTATTGCATTTGTGATAGTGCATTGTTTAGTGAATGGGACCTCGTAGAGAGACGAGAATTAATACGCGAGCTATGGCTCAGAACGAGAATGAGAACAATACTGATAATGTTGTGGATATACCTCCTCCTCCTGGTGGTGGATCGCCCGGTGGTTGTGGTGCTGGAGGTGATGGAGCTGGTGCTGGTGCTGGGGTCGTTGGACCTGAAGCTGGGCAGGGGCAAGCTGCTCCTGACATGACAGTTTTGATACAGGCTATTGTTGGAGCCTTCTAGGCAGCAGTAGCTGGAGCTCACGGAGCTGGGCATCAAAGTGATGCAAATGCGAGATTACCTTTGGAACGTCTGCGCAATCTGGGAGGGACTGAGTTCAGAGGTTTGTCTGCTAAGGGTTCTGAATCTTGGTTGGAAAGTTCCAAGAGGATACTGGGACAAATGAACTGCAATGATGTGCAGAAGTTGGGTTGTGTGGTATCGCTGTTACATGATGATGCGTATACCTGGTGGACGACCACTGTCTCCGAAATGGAGGAAGTTGATGTGACTTGGACGTTCTTTCTGAACGCGTTCAAGCGGAAGTATCTAGGTGTGCGATACCTGGATGAAAAGAAAAGAGAGTTCATGTCTCTTACACAAGGAAGCATGACGGTGGCTGAGTACGAGATCCAGTTTGTCCGTCTCAGTCAGTATGCACCTGAGCTTATTCCTGATGAGCGGGAAAGCTGTGAACGTTTTCGGTATGGTTTGGTGATGGATGTAAAGACCTTTATGCTTGCAGCTTAGTACACGGATTTTGATGTGCTGGTTAGTAGCGCGAAGGACATTGAGCAGAATCTGGGTTTGTCTTCTAGGAGTGCTGGTTCTGGCTCGGGCAAGAGAGCTGTTGAGTATAGTTCCGTTGGAGGACGGAACAAGAGAGGACGAGATAGGAGGTATCAGTCCTCGGCTAGGCGTGGTAGTGGAGGGCATGGCACGCCTGTTCAGGGAGACAGGGCGAGAGCTGATCAGAACACGTGCTGGGCGTGTGGATCGTGTGGTCATTTGAGACGTGATTGTCCTCGGGCGGAGAGAGAGGTGCATGCTCTTGTGGCAGTAACCGATAATTCATGCCGGAATTGTGGTTCGATAGACCACATGAGAAGGGAGTGTCCTTTGTTGGCCGGTGGTGGTCAAGGACGTGCTGCTGGAGTTGTTGCACCACAGAGAGGTCGTGGGCGCGGCCGTGGTAACTTCCAACGCAGAGATGATGGTGGAAGGAATGTGGCACATGTGGTGGCTGTTCAACCTGAGGGTGGTGGCCAGGCTCGAGTGTATGCTCAGCAAGAGAAGAGGAATGACACGGATGTGATCGCAAGTACCTTCACTTTGCAATCCTTGTCACTACTTTCCTTGATTGATTCTGGATCTACACATTCATACATATTGCGTGAACATGCTCAATTGCTTGGTTTACCTGTTGAGTCTTTGGATGTTGGTATACGTGTAACTAGTTCCTTTGGTGAGACTCTTGTGACACGGAAGTTATATAGAAGATGTCCCTTGGTTGTGCAAAACCAAGTTTTTCATGTTGATCTCATGGAATTGCCATTCAATGGTTTTGATGTAATCCTTGGTATGGATTGGCTTGTTGAACATCGAGCTGTGGTGGATTTTGAGAACAAGTGAGTTTCATTGAAGCTTGCGGATGATTATGAGGTAGTGGTGGTTGGTGAGAATGTGAAGTTTCTTGTCAATGTTGTGTCTACATTGGAAGCGAGTCGAATGCTGAGGCAAGGTTGTGAAGCCTACCTAGCCTTTGTGATGAATCCTAGCTCTAAGGAGTTGCGAGTTCAAGATATCAGGACTGTGCGAGAGTTTCCTGGTGTGTTTCCGGAGGAGTTGCCTGGGTTGCCTCCTAATCGTGAAGTGGAGTTTGGAATTGAGTTGTATGAAAACACAACTCCAGTGTCCATTACTCCTTATCGAATGGCACCTAAGGATTTAAAAGAGGTGAAGACGCAACTGCAGGAGTTGCTTGATCGTGGTTTCATTCGGCCGAGTGTGTCACCTTGAGGTGCATCGGTCTTGTTTGTGAAGAAAAAGGATTGCACTATGAGAATGTGCATTGATTACCGTCAGCTGAATAAGTTGACTATCAAGAATCGATATCCATTGTCGAGGATTCATGATCTTTTTGATCAGTTTAGGGGAGCGGTTATGTTCTCTAAAATTGACTTAAGGTCGGGGTATTATCAGTTGAAGGTGAGGATGTGGATGTGCCAAAAACAGCTTTTAGAACGAGGTATGGGCATTATGAGTTCCTTGTGATGTTGTTTGGTTTAACGAATGCTCCTGCAGCTTTTATGGACATGATGATTAGAGTGTTCCATGAATATCTGGAAAAGTTTGTTGTGGTGTTCATTGATGATATCCTCGTGTACTCTCGTACTGAGGAAGAGCATGAGGGACATTTGAGGATTGTGTTGCAGGCTTTGTTGGAGAATCAGCTTTATGCTAAGCTGAGTAAGTGTGAATTCTGGCTCAGGGAAGTTGTGTTCCTTGGTCATGTGGTATCTGCTGAGGGGATTCGTGTTGATCCTCAGAAGGTTAAGGCATTGATGAATTGGAAGCCTCCTAAGTCTGTTCATGAAGTCCGTAGTTTCCTTGGTTTGGCGGGATACTACCGGAGGTTCGTGGATGGATTTTCGAAGATTGACGCACCTTTGACGAAGTTGTTGCAGAAGGATGTCAAGTATGAGTGGACAGAAGCGAGACATCAAACTTTTGAGAAGCTTAAGGAAGCTTTGACGCAAGCTCCTATCTTGGTTCAACCTGAATTAGGGAAAGAGTTTGTGGTGTATAGTGACGCATCCTACGTTGGTTTGGGGTGTGTGTTGATGCAAGAGGGTAAGGTGGTGGCTTATGCATCACGCCAGTTGAAGGTGCATGAGCGCAATTATCCTACGCATGACATTGAGTTAGCTGCCGTGGTTTTTGCTTTGAAAATTTGGAGACATTACATGTATGGTGAGAAATGTACTGTGTACACGGATCACAAAAGTTTGAAGTATCTGATGTCTCAGAAAGAGTTGAATCTTAGGCAACGACGTTGGGTGGAGTTGCTTAAAGATTACGATCTGACGATCGAGTATCATCCGGGAAAAGCTAATGTTGTAGCGGATGCCTTGAGTAGGAACGTAGCAGTGGAGTTGAGGGCTATGTTTGCCAGTTTGAGCATTTCGCGAGATGGCGGTCTTGTGGCTGAATTGCAAGTGAAACCATCCTTGGTTCAGTTGATAAAGGATAAGCAGTTGTTGGATGATTCCTTGGTGCCACATGTTCAGGATATTGCTGAGGATAGGCCATCGGATTTCTGCTTTAATGATGATGGAGTTTTATGTTTTGGGAGTCGGATAGTAGTGCCCAATGATGCTGAGTTGAGGCGTGCTATTCTGACTGAAGCTCATAGTAGCCCTTTTACTATGCATCCTGGTAGTACTAAGATGTATCATGATCTTCGAGATGAGTACTATTGGGTGGGTTTGAAGAAAGATGTTGCTGAGTATGTGAGCAAGTGCATGGTTTGCCAGCGATTGAAGGCTGAGCATCAGCTTCCTTCTGGGTTGTTGCAACCGTTGAGGATTCCTGAGTGGAAGTGGGAAAGGATTACCATGGACTTTGTGTCTGGTTTGCCTTTGTTGCCATCGAAGAAGAATTCGGTGCGGGTGATTGTGGATCGCCTTACGAAGTGTGCGCATTTCTTGCCTGTGCATACTACGTATACATTGGATAAGCTTGCAGAGCTATACATTGCTGAGATTGTGCGACTACATGGAGTGCCAAAGTCTATAGTGTCGGATCGAGATCCGAGGTTTACATCGCGTTTATGGGAGTGTTTACATCAGGCTTTGGGTACACAGCTGAATTTCAGTACTTCTTATCATCCTCAGTCGGATGGACAGTCTGAGCGTGTTATCCAAGTGCTGGAGGATATGTTGAGGTGCTGTGTGATTGAGTTTCAAGGCTCTTGGGAGAAGCATATGACTTTGGTGGAATTTGCTTATAACAATAGCTACCAAGCAAGTATTCAAATGGCACCTTATGAAGCCTTGTACGGGAGGAAATGCAGAACTCCTCTTTGTTGGGCTGAAATAGGTCAGAAGTTGGTTTCAATGCCAGCTTTGTTGAAAGGAAACACCGAGAAGGTGAAGCTCATTTGTGAGCGATTGAAGGCAGCTTTTGATCGACAGAAGTCTTACGCGGATTTGAAGTGTAAGAAGATTGAGTATGCGGTAGGTGACCGTGTGTTTTTTGAAAGTTTCGCCTTGGAAAAAGGTGATGAGGTTTGGCCAAAAGGGTAAGTTGAGCCCTAGGTACATTGGACCGTACAAGGTGATTGAACGTGTGAGTCCTGTTGCGTACAAGTTGAGATTGCCGCAAGAGTTGGAAAGGATTCATGATGTGTTTCATGTCTATATGCTTCGGAGGTATAGATCAGATCATTCGCATGTTAAGTCTGTGGAGGAAGTGGACTTGAATCTAGACTTGACCTATGATGAGGAGCCGGTGGAAATACTGGATTCGGACAGTAAAGTTCTTTGAGGCAAGACCATTGAGTTGGTAAAGGTGTTGTGGAAGCATCGTGGTGTTGAGGAAGCCACGTGGGAACGAAAGGATGACATGAAGAAGCAGTTTCCGTACCTCTTTCCTCCAGGTAAATTTCGAGGACGAAATTTCTTAAGGGGGGAGAGTTGTAACACCCCAATTTTGGGCTTGGAAGTTTAGAGTCTGAACCGGACCGGTCTGATTTTCGGTTCGAATATAAAAGGTGGTTTTAAGGAAAGCCTAGTTCGGGTTGCATTAAAAATATGGAAAAATATCTAAAAATCCTCTTTTAATATATATAAGAGAGTGGTGAAATCAATTTTACAAAATTAGGTTCGGAAGTGCAACATTTCGAAATAGTGACTAAAATGTAATTTTTGAAAAGTTCAGTGGTGACTGTTTTGTAAGGATTGAAACTTTGAATCTTTAAGGAGCTAATTTACCCAAGGAAGGATTTCTCCAGATTTTTCTTAGATTTTAATGACTTAATTAATGTTTAATTAATTTAATGAAAAGGAGAAAAATCAATTTTGAGATTTCATAGCTAACTTTTGTTAAAACTTTCTCATCTCATTTTCTCTCAAAATTCCCTCAGCCAAACACATTTCTGCAGAAACATTTCTACTGATTTTCACACTAAATGATGAGGTTTCAATCATCAATTGATTCCTAATCCTTTCTACATCAAAACCTCTTGATTTGCTTATTGAATTTCAAGGATTTTGGCTCTAATCAAGGAGAAATCTACATTTAGAGGTAAGGATGTTCTTCTCCTCTAAATACTCAGTTCTTTACTAAAATTCCCAAGTTCTCAATCCTTAAATTAAGTTTTATAAAAGGTTTTAATGTTGTGATCTTGATTTTGGCTTAAAACTCAAGATTTGGAATAAATCTTGAAGAAATTCGTGGTGATTGTTTGGGCTCTGTTTTGAGATGGATTTTTAATGTATTTTGGATGTTTAATGATGTGTAATTGAGGTTTAATCAATGCAATCCCGAATAGGTTGATTTTGCTAAGTTTTTGCTTGTGAAAATGGTGGTTTTTGGGGTGATCTTGGTGTTCTGTTATAGCTGGAGGTATTTAGACGAGTTTAGGTTCTTTTTGGATGTTAATTGATGTTTAAGAATGTTTAGAAGTGATGGATCTTGGCTGGGTATTGTTGTGGAGGAGTTTGGAAGTGATTTCGGTTGTGTTTGGTAGCCGAAATGTTAGATTTGGTGAGACCAGCGAGTTTAGGTGTAATGGCTGAAGATTTTAATGCATGATGATGCATTAATCCTCTGCTTTGATGTGTTTAAAACAGGGGAGGCATCTTCGGATACTTGTGGTGTTGATCCGGAGGCTTGAACAGCGTTTCGGCAAGCTTGCGAAACGGAATTGGTGAGTGAAGTTGGGATTTCCAGCTTGTAATGAATGTTTGAAGGTTTGGGAGCTTAGTTTAAGTCTAATCAACTTAACTAAGCTCAAGTGTAAGTTTTCGGAAAAACTCTCTTGGATGGGCCATGGATTGGTTCGATGCATTTGTTGATAATTGCATGTTTAAATTCTGTTTTTGAAAGCATGTTTAGCATGGTTAATGTTGGTTACGTAAGCCATTTGATGAAGGATGCTCAAGGTAAGAGATCCTTGGTTTCATTTGTTAAAATTGTGGATTGATGCATAATGATGCATGTTGTAAATGGCTTTGATTTAGATGCTTTAAAACAGTGGATTATTGATGATAATTGATGTATATTGGCAAGTGATGTGTTGGTTTTAAAGTACTTGAATCAGATATAGTTAGCCGGCTATAGGATTGGGTGCACTGTGAACAAAGTCGCCTTGGATGTTGAGGGGTTGTAATTGTACCGTAAACTCCATCCAAGTACACTAACGAGATGGTTAAGATCACAATGGTGGTTAAAAGTCCATGTGTGGATCTTGTGTTATGTGTCCCGTGTTCTCGTTAGTGATGTTATACAACTACCGAGGAGTGATGTGGAGGGGTTGTGATTGTACCGTTAAACTCCATCACGGGTGTTGAGGGGTTGTGATTGTACCTGTAAACTCCACCTTGTATGTTCGGTAGCGTGTATGAAGCGTACGAGACAACGCTTGTAATCCGCGTATCCGATTGTGTTTTATGTCGAAAATGGTTATGCTATCACTTGGAAGCCAATACGACATGTTGATGTTAAAGAAGCATGAGATGCTTGATGTGTATGCATTGTTGCTTGAATAATGATGTTTATGTGTTAAAAGGCTTTATGGAAAGTGTTTTATAAAATGCATTATTGTGTTGTTTCTATAGAGCATGCCTCACAAACATTTGTGCTTACGCTCTCTTTCTTGAACCAATAATGCAGATAATTGAGGTGTTAGAGGGCAGCAAGGAGGCTAAGAATCCAAGAGGAAGCTAAGCTCATGTATGGTGACTTTTTCGCAACGTTATTAGTTTTTGATATTTGGCAATGGGAACCTAGGATGTGATTTGGGAGATGTTTTGGACTCCCTAGTTGTGGCATGATGCCTTAATTGTTTTGGATTCGTAAATGGCCATTTTGGTGCTTGCTTTGATGTTTTGATGGTTGTTTGCTTTGGATATTAGGAAGCATGCCTATAGACTTGTGAATTTTCCTAATTGATGCCATGAATGTGTTTTGATGTTGCAAACATGTGCCTTATATGTATGATGACTTGTTGGCATGATTAGGAAGTCATTAAGATGTGTTTGAGTGATTAATTGTATGTTAAACCGGCAAATTCTGCACTTTCTGGGCAGTCCGTATCGGAACATGCACTAGCATTTCGAAACGGGGGCCTGTAATGGCTTTCGTGTATCGAAACGGGTAGAGGTCGTTCTGAAACGAATTGGCCACTGCCAGACCCTATTTCGATACAAGTATCGAAACGTACCCACGTTTCGGAATGGTCAACCCCCGTTTCGAAACAGATGACCGTTGGGCACTGATTTGAATGGTTCAAGGTTTGCAAGCTTTACGTTTTAGTCCTGAATTTTGTATTTGCAATTGCTTGAGTTAGAGATGTCCGTTTGAGGTGAAATTTGACAGGGAAGCATGTAATATGATTAATTTGATATTGGTAACTTAAAAATCAGCTAAGTCCTTCATTCGTCCAGAAATTACAATTTGGTTCCTAAATTTTATATGTCGTACAATTGAGTCCCTTATTGCTTTCCGATCGCTGTGCTTTTCAAGTATGTTTTTCTCAAGGGTACGCCTAGGGTTAATGTGCATCTAGATAAGATTAAAAAGAAAAAAAAGGGTTGTTAATCAAGGTTGACTTTCGGGTTGACTTTGGTTTTCCCCGTGTAATCTTCATAGTTCGGGTCAACCGTCTAGGCCGGGCTAAGGGGATTACAAAGAGAGAATAGCTGAAAACAAAGCGAAAACAACCAAACTTACTCTTGAGCTTAGATTGGCTTTTCAAGCACAATCTAAACCCCCAAAATTATGTCCTAACCACGTTAAGGCTTTTAAAACAGTTCCACTCACCAGCAACATACAAACGCTAGCCGAAACACCAAATCAAGCCTCCGAATCACCCGAAATCGCGTCTGAAGTTTCCAAACCCAAATCCCCTGCTTCTGAACAATTCAAAACAGAGCATTAGAGCTTATGCCAACCCTTAAACCTGCAACAACTCAGAAATCCAACATCTAGTAACATTCGCTCATCGATTCGTATCTGAAATTAACAGAAAACATCAAATAAGTCATCCCAAACAATCTCCATCTTAAACCCAACAAGATTATCATAAAAAACACATCTAAATACATCCAAAAACATCAACTCATCATCATATAACCATCAGCTACTGATTTCTCACAAATCTAAGCCAAAAACTCAAGATTTTCAATTTCAAACCTCACCCTAACACCTAGTTTCGGAATTTATATGATCAACCCATTACCTCAACATTATCTATCACCAAAAACATTTCCAACAATGTAACCCCCTTAACCCGGCCTAGACGGTTGACCCGAATTAAGAAAGTCACACGGGGAAAACCAAAGTCAACCCGAAAGTCAAACTTGATTAACGACCCTTTTTTTTTCTTTTTAATCTTATCTAGATGCACATTAACCCTAATTGTGATCACACAAACAACATACTCAAAGATCACAAACATCAGAGATCAAACAGGGACCCAATTGAACAAATTACAACTTTAGGGACCAAATTGTAAATTCTGATAAATATGAGGACTTAGCCCAAATTAAAGTTACCATCTTGAAATTAATCAGGTTTCAAGCTTCTCTGTGAAATTTCAGCTCAAAAGGACTTCCCAAACTCATACAATTGAACAAACAAGATTCAGGACTAAAACGCAAACATTCCAAACATAAAAAGATACTTTTAACCGAATTAACGGTCAGGTATCGATACGCCTGGTGTCGTATCGATACGCGGGGAGGACAGTAACCAAACTCCAGAGATGGTATCGATACGAGATCCCGCGTTTCGATACGGCATTCATACTTAACCCAGACGAGTATCGATACCCACACAACCGTACCGATACGCCTGGGCAGAATGTGCATATTTGGCTCAGGCGTATCGGTACGCAAGCCCGAGTACCGATACCCCTGCCTGAAATTGACTCGAAACCAACATCATACATGCTGCAAACTTCAAATTAACAACACCAAATCATACCACATAGTCAATCAACATGCAGGAACCATAATTGCATCACCAATTCAACATATAACCATCACATATGAAAAGCCTCAATTTTAATGACATGCTTCCTACACAAACTAACCATTCATGCATAAACCTTCATAACCAAGCATAATAAAGCCAATTATAAAACCAGCAATCTCATCAACATTCAACATACTTAGGGAGTTCCGACATCTCCAAAAAACACACTCATAAGTCCCCCATTGCCAAATCACCCAAAAGCTAAAAGTACTTATAAAACCTTCATACATTGAGCTTTACTTGAACTTGATTGCTTGCCCTTTCTTGCTGCCCATCAAGGTACTCTAATGCTCTGCATTATTGAATTAAGAAAATGAAGAGAGCGTAAGCAAAAGCTTAGTGAGGCATGCTCTTTAAAAACAATTCAATAATGCAATTAAAACCATTTATATACATGATTAAAATCAACCTTTGCACATGCTCAAAAGCATACTTAAAACAAGCTATCTCATGCTTCAACATAACATTAAAACAAGCATCTCATGCTTCACAATATTCATAACATGTCATATTGGCTCAAGTGATACATTTCATTTATTAAAACAAGTTCAACAACTTTCCCCAAGGACTTTTAAACACCTTGGCCCCAAGGACTTTTAAACACCTTGGCCATGGACTTTTAAACACCATGAATAAGGACCACACAAGGACTTTTAACCACCTTTGTGTCCAATGCTTGAATCACCCCAAGGACTTTTAAACACCTTGGCCCCATGGACTTTTAACCACCATGGAAAGGAGCACCTAAGGACTTTTAACCACCTTAGTGTCCGCAACAAGAACCATCCAAGGACTTTTAACCACCTTGATGTTCTTAAGTAACAAGGCTCACTCAAGGACTTTTAACCTCCTTAGTGACCTTCACTTTTTCAAAACATCACTTGCCAATATACATCTTTCACATCATACAATCCACTGTTTTAAAGCATTAAACCAAGCCATTTTCATCATGCAATTCAAAGCATCAAACCACATCATTTCCATGTATAAAATCAAGGAACTCCTACCTAGAGTTACCTTCAACATATGGCTTAAAACATCAGCAAATACCATGCTAAAACATGCTTTCAAAACAGTAATTAAAACATGCATTTCACCATTTTGCATCACAACAAAATCATGGCCACCACTAGAGAGAAAATCCGAAAACTTACACTTGAGCTTAGCCAAGTTGTTTAGACTTAAGCTAAACTCCCAAAACCTTCAAACCTTGGTTTAAGAGCTGAAAATCCATTTTCACTCACAAATGCACTCACCGATTTCCACTTTGCTTCAAGCCAAAACACCAAATCAAGCCTCCGGATCAACAATTCTTGGATCCAAGGATGCCTCCCCTGTTTCAACACATTAAAGCAGAGGATTAATGCATCATCATGCATTAATTGCTTCAATGAAAGCACCTAAACTCGCTGCTCTCACTCAACCTCCATTTTCGGCCACCAAACACAACCGAAAATGCATCCAAAACACTTCTAAACAAAGCCCAGCCATAAACCAGCAAAACCTCACTTCCATAAACATCATAAAACATCTAAAAACAACCTAACAACATCCTTATACCTCCAGCAACATCAGATCCACAAGATCACCACAAAAACTACCTTGAAACACAAGCTAAACTTAGGAAACTCAACCTATCCGGGATTGCATCAATCAAAACTCATTTCCTTATCAATTTAGAGATCATTTAACATCAAAAACACCTCTCAAATCACAAATTACTCAGATCTAACGAAAATCATCAAAAATCATCAAAATCTTGCATAATAAGCCAAGATCCATTTCAACACTTTAAAACCTTTAATTAAACATCAATTTAGGATTGAAAACTTAGGAATTTCAGTAAAGAACTTGAAGTTCAGAGGAGAAGGACGTTCTTACCTCCAAACTTGAGTTTCTCCTCTTTTTGGAATGAAAATCCTTGTTGAAACAAGTAGCAATTGAAGAGGTTTTGAAGATACAATGATTAGGAATGAAATGAGAGTTGAAAGGAGGAATTTAGGTGAGAAAATCAGAAACAAATCTCTGGAAATGGAGTGTTTGGGTTGAGAGAGAAAGAAAATAGAGAGTTAGTTATGAAAATAGCAAAAATGAGTTTTCCCTCCTTTATGAAATCTTTAAAATCAGAATTATAACTCAAAATATCTTAGAAAAATCTGGAGAAACTTCCTTTGGGTAAATAGCTCCTTAAAGATTCAAAGTTTCAACCCTTTATAAAACAGCCACCAAACTTGCGAAAATTACATTTTGGTCACTAGCCAAAATGTCACCCTTCCAAAACTCATTTTCCAAAATTGATTTCACAGTTCACTTAATTATATTAAAAGATGATTTTAGAACATTTTTCCATATTTTTAATGCAACCCGAACTAGGCTTTCCTAATTTAACCTCTTACGATTCGAACAGCACTTTGACCAACCGGTCAACGCCCAAGACTTCTAAGCCCAAAACCGGGGCGTTACAACTCTCCCCCCCTTAAGAAATTTCGTCCTCGAAATTTACCTGAAGGAAAGAGATAAGGAATCTGCTTCAGCATGTCTTCCTTCCGCTCCCACGTGGCTTCCTCAACACCGCGATGCTTCCACAGCACCTTCACCAACTCAATGGTCTTGCCACGAAGAACCTTGCTATCCGAATCCAGGACCTTCACCGGTTCCTCATCGTAGGTCAAATCCGGATTCAATTCCACTTCCTCCACAGGCATCACATGCGAAGGATCAGATCTATACTTCCGGAGCATAGAAACATGGAACACATCATGAATCTTCTCCAGCTCCTGAGGTAACCTCAACCGATACGCAACAGGACCCACACGCTCAACAACCTCATACGGTCCAATGTATCTAGGGCTCAACTTACCCTTCCGACCAAACCTCATCACCTTCTTCCAAGGCGAAACCTTCAAGAACACACGATCACCCACCGCATACTCTATCTCCTTACGCTTCAAATCCGCGTAAGACTTCTGCCGATCAGAAGCAGCCTTCAACCGCTCACAAATGAGCTTCACCTTCTCGGTGGTTCCTTTCAACAAAGCCGGCATCGAAACCAACTTTTGACCAGTTTCAGCCCAACAAAGAGGAGTCTTGCACTTCCTCCCATACAGAGCCTCATAAGGTGCCATCTGTATACTCGCCTGATAACTATTGTTATAAGCGAACTCAACCAAAGGCAGATGCTTCTCCCAAGAACCTTGGAACTCTATCACGCAGCATCTCAACATATCCTCCAAAATCTGAATAACTCGCTCAGACTGACCATCCGACTGAGGATGATAGGATGTACTGAAATGCAACCTTGTACCCAGAGCTTGATGCAAACACTGCCAGAAACGCGATGTGAACCTCGGATCCCTATCCGACACGATCGACTTAGGCACACCATGCAGCCTCACAACCTCAGCAATGTACAGCTCTGCCAGCTTATCCAAAGAAAACGTAGTATGCACAGGCAAGAAATGCGCACACTTCGTCAGGCGATCCACAATCACCCAAACAGAATTCTTCTTCGATGGAGACAAAGGTAAACCAGATACAAAATCCATGGTAACCCTCTCCCACTTCCATTCAGGGATTTTCAACGGTTGCAACAAACCAGAAGGAACCTGATGTTCAGCCTTAACTCGCTGACACACCAAACACTTGCTCACAAACTCTGCCACATCCTTCTTCAAACCCACCCAATAGTACTCATCACGAAGATCACGATACATCTTAGTACCACCAGGGTGCATAGCAAAAGGACTACTATGACCTTCAGTCAGAATAGCACGCCTCAACTCAGCATCAGCAGGCACTACTATTCGACTCCCAAAACACAACACTCCATCCTCATTAAAACAGAAATTCGAAGGTCTACCCTCCGCGATATCCTGAACATGAGACACCAAGGAATCATCCAACAACTGCTTATCCTTGATCAACTGAACCAACGATGGTTTCACCTGCAACTCAGCAACAAGACCACCATCCCGCGATATACTCAAGCTAGCAAACATAGCTCTCAGCTCAACAGCTACCTTCCTACTCAAAGCATCCGCAACAACATTAGCCTTTCCAGGATGATACTCTATCGTCAGATCATAATCCTTGAGCAACTCCAACCAACGCCGCTGCCTAAGATTCAACTCCTTCTGAGACATCAGATACCTCAAACTCTTGTGATCCGTGTACACCGTACACTTCTCACCATACAGATAATGCCTCCAGATCTTCAGAGCAAAAACCACTACAGCCAGCTCAATATCATGCGTAGGATAATTGCGCTCATGCACCTTCAACTGCCGCGACGCATAAGCCACAACCTTACCCTCTTGCATCAGCACACACCCCAAACCAACATAGGATGCATCACTGTAGACCACAAACTCTTTCCCTGATTCAGGCTGAATCAAGATAGGAGCTTGAGTCAAAGCCACCTTCAGCTTCTCAAAAGCCTGTTGTCTCGCTTCTGTCCACTCATACTTAACATCTTTCTGCAACAACTTCGTCAAAGGAGCAGCAATCTTGGAAAAACCATCCACAAACCTTCGGTAGTATCCTGCCAAACCAAGGAAACTACGGACCTCCTGAACAGACTTAGGACTTTTCCAGTCCATCACCGCTTCAATCTTCTGAGGATCAACACGAATCCCCTCTGCTGAAACCACATGCCCAAGAAACACCACCTCTCTAAGCCAAAACTCACACTTGCTCAGCTTAGCATAAAGCTGATTCTCTAACAAAGCTTGCAGCACAACCCTCAAATGCTCTTCGTGCTCTTCCTCAGTACGCGAGTACACGAGGATATCATCAATGAACACCACAACGAACTTGTCCAGGTATTCATGAAACACACGATTCATCATGTCCATGAAAGCAGCAGGAGCATTTGTCAAACCAAACGGCATCACAAGGAACTCATAATGCCCATACCTTGTCCTGAAAGCTGTCTTAAGCACATCCACATCCTTCACCTTTAACTGATAATACCCTGACCTCAAGTCAATCTTAGAGAACACTGCAGCTCCCCGAAATTGATCAAAGAGATCATCAATCCTCGGCAAAGGATACCGATTCTTGATAGTCAACTTGTTCAGCTGACGGTAATCAATGCACATCCTCATAGTGCCATCTTTCTTCTTCACAAACAAGACAGGAGCACCCCAAGGCGACACACTCGGCCGGATGAAACCACGATCAAGCAGCTCTTGCAACTGCGTCTTCAGCTCCTTCAGCTCCTTAGGTGCCATTCTATAGGGAGTAATGGACACAGGAGTTGTATTCTCATACAGCTCAATCCCAAACTCCACCTCGCGATTAGGAGGTAAACCAGGCAACTCCTCAGGAAAAACACCAGGAAACTCCTTCACCACCCTGATATCTTGCACCCTCAACTCCTTAGAACAAGGATTCATCACAAAAGCTAGATAAGCTTCACAGCCCTGCCTCAGCATCCTGCTCGCCTCCAAGGTAGAAACAACATTGGCAAGAAACTTCACATTCTCACCAACCACCACCACTTCATAATCATCCGCAAGCTTAAGCGAAACCCGCTTATTCTCACAATCCACAACAGCACGATGCTCAGCAAGCCAATCCATACCAAGGATCACATCAAAACCATAGAAGGGCAACTCCATAAGATCAACATGAAAGACATGCTCTTGAACAACCAAAGGACACCTTCTATAAAGCTTACGAGTCACAACAGTTTCACCAAAAGAACTAGTGACACGAACACCAACATCCAAAGACTCAACAGGCAAACCAAGCAATTCAGCATGCTCACGCAAAATGTATGAATGCGTAGATCCAGAATCAATCAAAGAAAGCAATGACAAGGATTGCAAAGTAAAGGTACCTGCAATCACATCTGCATCATTCCTTCCCTCGCGCTGAGCATACACCCTCGCTTGGCCTCCACCCTCAGGCTGAATAGCCACAACATGAGCTACTCCACGACCACCTTCCTCTCGCCTCTGGAAGTTACCACGGCCGCGCCCACGACCTCTCTGCGGTGCAGCAACAACAGGAGCACGCTCTTGACCACCAGCCACCCTCGGACAATCACGCCTCAAGTGGTCAGCAGAACCACAATTCCAGCACTCATAACCAGCTGCCACAACAGGAGCTTGCACCTCCCTCCCAGCACGAGGATAGTCACGCTTCAAGTGACCACGCGAACCACAGATCCAACAAGCACTAGGGTCAGCTCTAACATTGCCACCCCTAGCAGGTGCACCTCCACCTCTCTTAGCTGAGGACTGAAACCTCTGATCACGTCCCCTCTTGTTCCGTCCACCTCCGGAACTATACTCAGCAGCTCTCTTCCCAGAACTTGCTCCAGTACCCTTCGCAGACAAACTCAGATTCATCTCAATATCCTTTGCTCGGCCCACTAACACATCAAAATCATCATACTCTGTGGCCAGCACATACATCTTTACCTCCGTTATGAGACCATAACAAAACCTCTCCCACCTCTCCTGCTCATCAGGAATCAGCTCCGGTGCATACTGACTGAGTCGCACAAACTGCACCTCATACTCAGCCACACTCATACTCCCTTGGGTCAGAGTCATGAATTCACGCTTTTTCTCATCAAGATATCTCACTCCCAGATATCTCCTCTTGAACGCATTCTGAAAGAATGTCCAAGTGAAGTCAGCTTCAGCCATTCTAGAGGTTGTGGTCGTCCACCACGTATAAGCATCGCTCTGCAGCAAAGACACAACACATCCCAACTTTTGCACATCCGTGCAGCTCATCTGTCCCAAGATACGCTTGGTACTCTCCAGCCAAGCTTCCGACCTCTCGGCTGACATACCCCTAAACTCAGTCCCACCAAGACTGCGCAGACGCTCTAAGGGTAATCTAGCACCAGCATCTCCCGGATGCCCAGCTCCTTGAGCTCCAGCTACTGCTGCTCGAAAAGCACCCGCAATAGCTTGTACCAGCGATGTCATATCAGGCATAGCTTGCCCCTGACCAACCTCAGGCCCTGCAGCTCTAGCACCAGCTGCTTCAGCTCCAGCTCTCCCTCCCTCAGCACCACCACCACCAGGCGGAGGAGGAGGTAACACAGCACTACCCGCATTCTCATCATTCCCATCCGGGGTCGTAGCTCTCACGCTACTCCTTAACTCTCTACGTGGTGCCATACTTTTACCATGCATAACAATACAAATAAAACATAGTCAGGACCAGCAAGATAAGCAATTCCAAGTATTCAAGCTCAATTTCTTTCAAAATCAACATCATTTCTTTAGCTTTTGTTTGGCAATGGGTACCCTCATCATGCATCAACACAGCATACATCTCAAAAGCATCAACATCTCAAACCACTGAACATGCTTTCATACAACAAGCATACAAGCCAAACCATACTTCAATCATGCATACAAACATTCCCAATTACTCGAGAACTCAGCTCTGATACCACCAAATGTAACCCCCTTAACCCGGCCTAGACGGTTGACCCGAATTAAGAAAGTCACACGGGGAAAACCAAAGTCAACCCGAAAGTCAACCTTGATTAACGACCCTTTTTTTTCTTTTTAATCTTATCTAGATGCACATTAACCCTAATTGTGATCACACAAACAACATACTCAAAGATCACAAACATCAGAGATCAAACAGGGACCCAATTGACAAATTACAACTTTAGGGACCAAATTGTAAATTCTGATAAATATGAGGACTTAGCCCAAATTAAAGTTACAATCTTGAAATTAATCAGGTTTCAAGCTTCTCTGTGAAATTTCAGCTCAAAAGGACTTCCCAAACTCATACAATTGAACAAACAAGATTCAGGACTAAAACGCAAACATTCCAAACATAAAAAGATACTTTTAACCGAATTAACGGTCAGGTATCGATACACCTAGTGTCGTATCGATACGCGGGGAGGACAGTAACCAAACTCCAGAGATGGTATCGATACGAGATCCCGCGTTTCGATACGGCATTCATACTTAACCCAGACGAGTATCGATACCCACACAACCGTACCGATACGCCTGGGCAGAATGTGCATATTTGGCTCAGGCGTATCGATACGCAAGCCCGAGTACCGATACCCCTGCTTGAAATTGACTCGAAACCAACATCATACATGCTGCAAACTTCAAATTAACAACACCAAATCATACCACATAGTCAATCAACATGCAGGAACCATAATTGCATCACCAATTCAACATATAACCATCACATATGAAAAGCCCCAATTTTAATGACATGCTTCCTACACAAACTAACCATTCATGCATAAACCTTCATAACCAAGCATAATAAAGCCAATTATAAAACCAGCAATCTCATCAACATTCAACATACTTAGGGAGTTCCGACATCTCCCAAAAACACACTCATAAGTCCCCCATTGCCAAATCACCCAAAAGCTAAAAGTACTTATAAAACCTTCATACATTGAGCTTTACTTGAACTTGATTGCTTGCCCTTTCTTGCTGCCCCTCAAGGTACTCTAATGCTCTGCATTATTGAATTAAGAAAACGAAGAGAGCGTAAGCAAAAGCTTAGTGAGGCATGCTCTTTAAAAACAATTCAATAATGCAATTAAAACCATTTATATACATGATTAAAATCAACCTTTGCACATGCTCAAAAGCATACTTAAAACAAGCTATCTCATGCTTCAACATAACATTAAAACAAGCATCTCATGCTTCACAATATTCATAACATGTCATATTGGCTCAAGTGATACATTTCATTTACTAAAACAAGTTCAACAACTTTCCCCAAGGACTTTTAAACACCTTGGCCCCAAGGACTTTTAAACACCTTGGCCATGGACTTTTAAACACCATGAATAAGGACCACACAAGGACTTTTAACCACCTTTGTGTCCAATGCTTGAATCACCCCAAGGACTTTTAAACACCTTGGCCCCAAGGACTTTTAAACACCTTGGCCCCATGGACTTTTAACCACCATGGAAAGGAGCACCTAAGGACTTTTAACCACCTTAGTGTCCGCAACAAGAACCATCCAAGGACTTTTAACCACCTTGATGTTCTTAAGTAACAAGGCTCACTCAAGGACTTTTAACCACCTTAGTGACCTTCACTTTTTCAAAACATCACTTGCCAATATACATCTTTCACATCATACAATCCACTGTTTTAAAGCATTAAACCAAGCCATTTTCATCATGCAATTCAAAGCATCAAACCACATCATTTCCATGTATAAAATCAAGGAACTCCTACCTAGAGTTACCTTCAACATATGGCTTAAAACATCAGCAAATACCATGCTAAAACATGCTTTCAAAACAGTAATTAAAACATGCATTTCACCATTTTGCATCACAACAAAATCATGGCCACCACTAGAGAGAAAATCCGAAAACTTACACTTGAGCTTAGCCAAGTTGTTTAAACTTAAGCTAAACTCCCAAAACCTTCAAACCTTGGTTTAAGAGCTGAAAATCCATTTTCACTCACAAATGCACTCACCGATTTCCACTTTGCTTCAAGTCATAACACCAAATCAAGCCTCCGGATCAACAATTCTTGGATCCAAGGATGCCTCCCCTGTTTCAACACATTAAAGCAGAGGATTAATGCATCATCATGCATTAATTGCTTCAATGAAAGCACCTAAACTCGCTGCTCTCACTCAACCTCCATTTTCAGCCACCAAACACAACCGAAAATGCATCCAAAACACTTCTAAACAAAGCCCAGCCATAAACCAGCAAAACCTCACTTCCATAAACATCATAAAACATCTAAAAACAACCTAACAACATCCTTATACCTCCAGCAACATCAGATCCACAAGATCACCACAAAAACTACCTTGAAACACAAGCTAAACTTAGGAAACTCAACCTATCCGGGATTGCATCAATCAAAACTCATTTCCTTATCAATTTAGAGATCATTTAACATCAAAAACACCTCTCAAATCACAGATTACTCAGATCTAACGAAAATCATCAAAAATCATCAAAATCTTGCATAATAAGCCAAGATCCATTTCAACACTTTAAAACCTTTAATTAAACATCAATTTAGGATTGAAAACTTAGGAATTTCAGTAAAGAACTTGAAGTTCAGAGGAGAAGGACGTTCTTACCTCCAAACTTGAGTTTCTCCTCTTTTTGGAATGAAAATCCTTGTTGAAACAAGTAGCAATTGAAGAGGTTTTGAAGATACAATAATTAGGAATCAAATGAGAGTTGAAAGGAGGAATTTAGGTGAGAAAATCAGAAACAAATCTCTGGAAATGGAGTGTTTGGGTTGAGAGAAAAAGAGAGAAAGAAAATAGAGAGTTAGTTATGAAAATAGCAAAAATGAGTTTTCCCTCCTTTATGAAATCTTTAAAATCAGAATTATAACTCAAAATATCTTAGAAAAATCTGGAGAAACTTCCTTTGGGTAAATAGCTCCTTAAAGATTCAAAGTTTCAACCCTTTATAAAACAGCCACCAAACTTGCGAAAATTACATTTTGGTCACTAGCCAAAATGTCACCCTTCCAAAACTCATTTTCCAAAATTGATTTCACAGTTCACTTAATTATATTAAAAGATGATTTTAGAACATTTTTTCATATTTTTAATGCAACCCAAACTAGGCTTTCCTAATTTAACCTCTTACGATTCGAACAACACTTTGACCAACCGGTCAACGCCCAAGACTTCTAAGCCCAAAACCGGGGCGTTACAAACAACATTCCAAAACCCAGAAAAACAAGATCCATACGAAAATGTTACAAAAATACCATTTTTAGCTTGATTAAGCACATTTTCATAAGTTTCATTATAAAACCTTTAATCTAAAACCATAAAAGAATCAAGAACGTGGGAATTTCAATAAAGAACCTTATATTAGAGGAGAAAAACGTGGCTCACCTCTAACGGTAGAATTTCCCCTTGTTTTCAATGGAAAGCTTGAGAGAATCTAAAGAAAACCATTGGGCTTTAGAGATAATTCATTGGAAATAAGATTGATGATGTAAAACTAATATAAAAAGGATTTTTCCTATGAAATTTTGAAGGTAGAAATATATTTGGTTGAAAGGAAAATGAAGATAAAGTTTTGAGAGAGTTTTAACGTCAAATACGTGAAATGATGGAATATCTTGAAAAATATCATTTATTTATTTAAAACTCTTTTTAAAACCTTTTAAAAATCAAAACATTTAGGGGAAATGTCTGAATTAGACTTAGCTAAATAGCTCCATAAAGGTTCAATGTTTTGATCCTTTTATAAAACAATCACCAAAATAGTTTTTGAAACTTTACATTTTAGTCACTAGACTAAAATGTCATACTACCGAAACTCATTTCCAAAATTGATTTCACGCACACCTTATACATAATAAATAAGGATTTAAGATAATTTTTCCACATTTTTAAAACTTCTCGAAGCGGGTTTTCCCTGAACTCACCCAAATTTACCCGAAACTCCGAAACTGGTCTGATCAATCCCAAGACCTTTACCAAAACTTCTAAGCCTGAAACAAGGGTGTTACGTGATCAATCTTGTAAACACTTTTCTTGTTTGTTTTCTTTATTTTTCTTGTCATAGTATAACCAAAAATAATATTTTATCAAAACATAAAAAATATCGTGCTTAGCCTAATACTTATTAGACATAAAATGGAATTTATGGGCTTAAATGATAAATTCTGGAAATTGATGATCAAACTGTAATTTTTTGAATTTATGGATATTTTACTGAAAATTTTGGAAGTTTGAGGATAAAATTGTAAACTTTAGCAAAATTAAGAGCAAATTGCAAAGTTTCGATAATTATGGGGGTCAAAAGTGTGAAATTTGAAAAATTGTTATCTTTTTTGAAAATTCTAGTAAATAATTTATTCATTTTCTAATTTATCCAATTTTAAATTCTACTATGCTACATTTTAGAGTGCCACGTCAGCTGCCGTTTTTATTACTAAGATGAAATTCATTAAACAATAAGAGAAATTACATTCGATGGACAAAGGAAAGACTCCATGCACATGGGCATCACAAAACTCAAAAGTAAAGAGGTCATAAAGGCCTGACATACAACTGGACAACAGAGCCCGCGGGGACCAATCCAAGGAAACCAAAACCCTAAGAAGAAATAGAAACTATTGACAACAGAGGTTAACCGACGGAAAAGAGGTGTCAAGCGGTCTGAACCAACTAAGAATCTAACAAACGAGAAAGTCTTGGCGGTCGAAGAAACTAACGGAAGATCAAAGGGGTCGGGCTGATGTAAACGAAAAAAGAGAGACCATTAGAGAATTTAAACCGAAACGCCTTCATTTCCTGGTGAAGATACCAACGATAAAGCCAACCAACGTCGATAAGAAAGTCACCACGGAAACTAAACAAGAGAAGCTACCATCGATTAGCAAGTATCAGAAAAAGGAACAAAATAGAGCCACAATAGTGAACATTAGCAGCGAAAACACCTTACCTAGGAAGAAAATTAAAATAGAGTGAGACGAGTGAGGAGAAAAGGGGGAATAACAATATCCCACCACTCGTACCATCACAACTCGACCCACCGAGGGGAGTTTGTCCTCTTCCTCGTAGAGGTAAGCCATGGCTAGGACCACATTCGTCGGGGTCAAAATGACACCTACGAAAAAACTATATGAGGCCATCGAAGCGAAGCAAAATGCAAAAAGGAAGAGACAGAGAGAGACGAATTAATGAATCAAGAAAGAAAATAAAATGAATGGGGAGAAAGAAGAGGAGGCTAGTCGCCGAAGAAAATAGAGGGGCAACCGACCTCAAGTGAAGAAGAAGAAGTTAATAACCCTAGAGAAAAGTTAGAAAAAAATATTTAAGAGGTGATTTTTTTTAATATTTTTTTCTTTTGTTGAATCCTTGATTCAATATCCACATCAACTACCGTTAATCGTTTAACGGTATAGTAACTAAAATGAAAGTTCTTTTAATAAAAATAATTTCATTTTTTTATTTTGATAATTGTATTAAAAGACCCTAAAATTCAATGCTACCAATACAATTTACAACGGTTTATGCGATCCCTCATAGTTTAAGATCCGCATGTAACCTTGATTCAATTTTTTAATATATTTTTTGATTTCGAACCAGTTCATCAATGGGAAGGTTAGACTTATATTTATGATTTCTGGTTACAGTTTACAACGGTTTATGCACGCCCTCATAGTTTAAAGAGGAAGTATATCTAGCGTCCGTTATAGAGTTTGGATCCCGGTGAGGATATGCCTTGGGTTTTGGGGGTGATTTTATTGTCCTCTTGTCAGTGGATGAGCGTATAAGGGGTGCCCATACTCGTGGTGGTGGTAGTTGGATGTTCTCAGATTTTATATTTGATTACGAGGTTTTTGATTTGGGATTCAGAGGGCCTCTTTTCACTTGGTCAAGGTGGAATTGGCATCAAAGACTCGATCGCTGTGTTGTTAATGCTCAATGGCTTTCTCGGTTCTCTAACTCTTCTGTCCTTCATTTAAACCGATTAGAGTCTGATCACTGCCCTTTACCACTATGGCTAAACGATAGCTCTCGTGATGTGTCAGATCGTCTGTTTCGTTACATCGTGGCTTGGCATGAACATCCCCATTTCCAGGACTTTCTACAGTCGGTTTGGAATAATTTAGCTACTTTGGACCAAAATATTAATGCTTTTACGAATGGGGTGGTGCGATGGAACACAAATGTTTTCGGCCATATTGGAAAGAGGTAAAAGAGACTTCTAGCTTGTCTTTGTGGCATTGACAAAGCATTAATGGTAAAACATTCTGATTTCTCGTGTCCTTAGCCTGGGATTTATGGTCGGATTTAGACTCAGTGCTTCAATAGGAGGAAAGCCTATGGAGGCAAAAAGCGTGTTCGTAGTGGATCATTTCCGGGGATAGAAATACCAAGTATTTCCATGCGTCTACTATTGTGAGGCGACACACTAATACCATATCCGCCCTAAAACGGGATGATGGGTTAGAGTGCATGAATCAGACAGAGTTAATTCAGATGGCGCGAGATTTTTACTCCGAATTGTTTACTAGCTCGGGCATTGATGGTCATGGTTGGATAGTGAGAGATTTGTTCTCTAGTACGGACTGTGTGGAGTTACAAATGTTGGCACTCTCATTCACAATGAGGAGATTCACCATGCGATCTTTGTTATGGGATCTTTTAAAGCCCCTGGCATCAATGGATTACATGCGGTCTTCTATCAGCTTAATTGGAGCATTGTTGGTGCATCTGTGTGAGCTTGTTAGAAAGGCTTTGTAACATTGTTTACAAAGCAATTACCAGGGTCATAGTGAATAGACTCAAGTCGTTCTTGCCTCACTAGGTTTTAGAAAATCAAACAAGTTTCGTGTTGGGTCATTCCATCACGGATAATGTTGTTATTATGCAGGACGTGATTCACTCTATGCGTAGGAAGACTAGAAGGAAGGGGTAAATAGCTGTAAAGATTGATCTTGAGAAAGTGTATGATCGTATGAAATGGAGTTTAATTGATGACACTCTTCGTGATATTGGTTTGCCTGATTCGTTGCGGTCTCTGATCATGCATTATTTCTCCTTTGTGTTTACTCAGGTGCTTTGGAATGGTTCGATTACGGAATCATTCTAACCTTCTCGGGGGAATTTGACAAGGTGATCCCTTATCTTCTTATATTTTTTGTGTTGTACATGGAGAGATTAACAATTTGTGTGGTCATCCAGGGATATCCCACTTGTTTTTTGCTGATGATTTGCTGGTGTTGACTGAAGCCTCGCTAGTGTAGTCCTCTGTTGTTTGGTATGTCCTTGATCAGTTTTGTTGGGTTTCCGACCATAAAGTGAGTTATGCGAAGACGAACATTTTCTTTTCTAAAAAAATGTTCCCTCATCTCTCTGTCACGACATAAGTGTTTCACGAACTTGGTAAATATCTGGGAGTTTCATTACTTCATAAGCGGGTGACTTCTTCTTCGTATAGTTATCTGGTCCAAATGGTGAGTAAAAAGTTAAGTGGATGGAAAGCTAAGTCATTATCCCTAGATGGACGTATAATGTTGGCGCGATCAGTGTCAGCGTCAACCCCTAACTATGCCATACAGTCCAAAGTTTTGCCAAAGCGTACTTCTCTTGAGATTGAGCGGTTGATTCCTAGATTTATCTGAGGAATTACTTCTAACAAAGGAGGAGTTCACTAAGCCCGTTGGGATGATGTGTGTTCACCATTGGATCGTGGAGAACTCGATTTTTGTAAGATCGCAAACAAAAATAGGGTTTTCCTTATGAAGCTCGCGTTTATTTTATTGGCAAATTCGAATGCTATTTGGGTTTGTTTTCCACATGCCAAGTATAAATTTCCTAATGTGGTTCATATTTTTCATCGTGCTCAGAATTGTTCTCGACTATGGAAGGGTCAGTGTTGTTTGGAAAGACGTTGGGAATAACCTTATTTGGAACTTAGAGAATGGCTTTGTGGTAGATTTTTTTGGTGGGATACT
The DNA here is from genome assembly GCA_958450335.1 of Hibiscus tridactylites. Taxonomy (NCBI): domain Eukaryota; kingdom Viridiplantae; phylum Streptophyta; class Magnoliopsida; order Malvales; family Malvaceae; genus Hibiscus; species Hibiscus tridactylites. The sequence continues at coordinate 17,111,050 of OY288278.1, read as the reverse complement.
TGGGTTGACGGTGTAGGACCATTGCGTGAGCAAGTTCCTCCAATTGTTGTTTCTTCATTACTGTAACGCCCTAGTTTTGGGCTTAGATGTTTTGGCGAGTCGGATTGGGCCGATGGAACCTGTGTCGGTTATTCGAATTGTTAAAAGGTGGTTTAGGGTAATCAAGGTTCAGGATGGGATAAAAATTCCTAAAATCCTCTAAAATTTTGTTTAAGAGGTTTGTCAAAGCAATTTTACAAAACAGGTTTTCTAAATGTACATTTTGGGTAGTGACCAAAATGTAAAGATTTAAAAGTTGGAAAATGTGTTTTTCAAGAAGAGTCAAAAATCTTAGAATCTTTAGGGAGCTACGTGGAAATTATGCCTTCTCCCTAATTTGGAATGTGTTTTAAATTTTTATTAAATAATTAAAAAGGTTTTATTTAATTAATTGAGGAAAGTTAATTAATCTGTTAATGAAATTTTTGACGAACTTTTCATTTCTCACTTTCACCTCGGCCAAACACTCTCCATTTTCTCTCAATTTTCCAGAAATCCTTTCCTCTCAAATCCTCTTTTGGTTTCTATCATTTCCTTATTGATTTCTTCCATTTTCCCTCAAGTTTCTTCAAGCAAATCTTGCCAAATTAGAGGAGAGGCAAGGATTGGAGGTAAATTTTGTGCTAACCCTCTAATCTAGATTCTCTAATGAAATTCCAAAGATATTTGACTCTTTAATACTGCTTTTGATTGATTTTTTGTTGTTGGATTGATAAACACTTGAAATCTTGATTGAAAAATATATTTTAATGCGATTTTGGGAGTTTAATTTAAATGGCTGGTTTGAGATTGTTTCTAAATGGGTTTTGATAGGTGTTTGGTGTTGAAGTGGAGTCTTAATCATATAGATCTCGAAATCCTTGAGATCCTTAGTTTTTGAAGTGCTTTTGGGTGAGTTTTTGAGGTGTTCTTGAGGAATCCAAGTTGCTGGAGGGATAAGGATTGTTTTAGGTTATTTTTGGATGTTGATTAATGCCTAAAATGTGTTGGAGGTGTTGGATGATGGCTGGGCTGAGTTTAGAGGCCAATCGATTGAGTTTTCGATTGTTTCGGATGGGTCTTTTGATGCTTTAGAGCAAGGTTGCGTGATTTCTTGTGTGTGCTGGAGTTTTAGATGCATTTTAATGCATTGAACCTCTATTTTGATGTGTTGAAAATAGGGGATAATATTCCAAAATCAAACGAGGTGATTTTGGAGGCTTCGGACGAACGATAGTTGCGTCGGCAAGCATGGTTTCGCAAGTTGGCGAGTGGATGTAACACCCCAATTTTGGGCTTAGAAGTTTAGGGTCTGAACCGGATCGGTCTGATTTTCGGTTCGAATATAAAAGGTGGTTTTAGGGAAAACTTAGTTCGGGATGCTTTAAAAATATAGAAAAATATCTAAAAATCCTCTTTTAATATATATAAGAGAGTGGTGAAATCAATTTTACAAAATAATGTTTGGAAGTGCAACATTTTGAAATAGTGACTAAAATGCGATTTTTGAAAAGTTCAGTGGTGACTGTTTTGTAAGGATTGAAACTTTGAATCTTTAAGGAGCTAATTTACCCAAGAATGATTTCTCCAGATTTTTCTTAGATTTTAATGATTTAATTAATGTTTGATTAATTAAATGAAAAGTGGAAAACCATATTTTAGATTTTCATAACTAAATTTTCTTAAACTTTCTCATCTCATTTTCTCTCAAAATTCCCTCATCCAAACACATTTCTACAGCAACATTTCTATAGATTTTCACACCAAATTGATGAGGTTTCAATCATCAATTGAATCCTAATCCTTTCTACATCAAATCCTATTGATTTGCTTATTGGATTTTCAAGAATTTGGCTCTAATCAAGGAGAAATCTACATTTAGAGGTAAGGTTGTTCTTCTCCTCTAAATACTCAGTTCTTTACTGAAATTCCCAAGTTATCAATCCTTTATTTAAGTTTTCTAAATGGATTTTATGATATGAACTTGATTTTGGCTTAAAACTCAAGATTTGGAAGAAATCTTGAAGAAATTCGTGATGATTGTTTGGGCTCTGTTTTGAGATGATTACTAAATGTATTTTGGATGTTTAATGATGTGTAAATGTGATTTGATTAATGCAATCCCGAATAGGTTGAATTTCCTAAGTTTTTGCTTATGAAAATGGTGGCTTTTTGGGGTGATCTTGGTGTTCTGTTATAGCTGGAGGTATAAGGACGAGTTTAGGTTCATTTTGGATGTTAATTGATGTTTAGAAATGGTTAGAAGTGATGGATCTTGGCTGGGTACTGTTGTTGAAGAGTTTGGAGGTGATTTCGGTTGTGTTTGGTAGCCGAAATGTTAGAATTGGTTAGAGCAGCGAGTTTAGGTGTAATGGCTGAAGATTTTAATGCATGATGATGCATTAATCCTATGCTTTGATGTGTTTAAAACAGGGGAGACATCTTCAGATACTTGTGGTGTTGATCCGGAGGCTTGATCGGCGTTTCGACAAGCTTGCGAAACAGAATTGGTGAGTGAAGTTTGGTTTTCAGCTTTGAAACAAACGTTTGAAGGTTTTGGGAGCTTAGTTTAAGTCTAAGCAACTTAACTAAGCTCAAGAGTAAGTTTTCGGAAAAACTCTCTTAGATGAGCCGTGGATTGGTTCGATGCATTTGTTGTTAAATTGCATGTCTAAATTCTGTTTTGAAAGCATGTTTTAGCATAGTTAATGCTGGTTTTGAAAGCCATATGTTGAAGGATGCTCAAGGTAAGAGATCCTTGGTTTGACATTTGTAAATGTGGTTTTGATGCATAGTGATGCATGATGGTTTAATGGCTTGATTAATGCTTTAAAACAGTGGATTATTGATGATTAAATGATGTATATTGGCAAGTGATGTGTTGGTTTTAAAGTACTTGAATCGGATATAGTTAGCCGACTATAGGATTGGGTGCACCGTGAATAAAGTCGCCTTGGATGTTGAGGGGTTGTAATTGTACCGTAAACTCCATCCAAGTACACTAACGAGATGGTTAAGATCACAATGGTGGTTAAAAGTCCATGTGTAGATCTTGTGTTGAGTGTTCCGTGTTCTCGTTAGTGATGTTATACAACTACCGATGAGTGATGTTGAGGGGTTGTGATTGTACCGTTAAACTCCATCACGGGTGTTGAGGGGTTGTGATTGTACCGGTAAACTCCACCTTGTGTGTTCGGTAGTGTGTATGAAGCGTATGGGACAACGCTTGTAATTCGCGTATCCGATTTTCGATTGTGTTTTGTGTTGTAAATGGTTATGGATTATCACTTGAAAGCCAATATGACATGTTGAGTTAATTGAAGCATGAGATGCTTGTTATGTATGCAAGGTTGCATGATTAATGATGGTGATTTGCTAAAAGGCTTTATGAAAAGTGTTTTATAAAAAACATTATTGTGTTGTTTTCTTTAGAGCATGTCTCACTAAGCAATTGTGCTTACGCTCTCTTTCTTGAACCAATAATGCAGATAATTGAAGTGTTTGAGGGCAACAAGGAGACTAAGAATCCAAGGGAAAGTTAAGCTCATGTATGGTGATATTTTCACAACACTTTTAGCTTTTGATATTTGGCAATGGGAACCTAGGATGTTGATTTGGGAGATGTTTTGGACTCCCTAGTTGTGGCATGATGCCTTAATTGTTTTGGATTTGTAAATGGATATTTTGGTGCTTGTTTTGGTGTATTGATGGTCATTTGGTTTTGAAATACTAGGATGCATGCCTATAGACTTGTGATTTCCTTGATTGATGCCATGAATGGGTTTTGATGTTGCAACCTTGTACCATTTATGTATGTTGACTTGTTGGCACGATTAGGAAGTCATTAGGATGTGTTTGAATGGTTAAATGCATGATAAACCAGCAATTTCTGCACTTTCTGGGCAACCCGTATCGATACACACACAGGTGTTTCGAAATGGAGGCCTGTAATGGCCTTGGTGTTTCGAAACGACTGGTGACTGTATCGAAACGGATTGGCCACTAGAGGGCCCTGTTTTGAAACAGGTCTCGAAACGCACCCGTGTTTCGGAACGGTCAACCCCGTTTCGGAACAGGTGACCATTGGGCACTGATTTGAATGGTTTTAAGGTTTGCAAGCTTTACGTTTTAGCCCTGAAAATTGTATTTGCAATTGCATGAGTTCGAGATGTCCGATTAAGGTGAAATTTGTTAGGGAAGCATGTAATGTGATTAAATTGATATTGGTAACTTAAAAATCAGTTAAGACCTTCAAATTTCTGGAATTACAATTTGGTCCCTAACATTTGTATTTTGTGCAATTGAGTCCCTTATTGTAATTCGATCGTTGTGCTTTTCATGTATGTGCTTCTCAAGAGTACGCTTAAGATTAATGTGCATCTAAACAAGATTAAAAAGAAAAAAAGGGTCGTTAATCAAGGTTGACTTTCGGGTTGACTTTGGTTTTCCCCGTGTAATCTTCGTAGTTCGGGTCAACCGTCTAGGCCGGGCTAAGGGGGTTACAGTGGAACTTGGTTTTCCAGCATGGAAACGTTTTAGAAAAGGTTTGGGTAACTTAGTTAGAGCTTGAAATGCTTTACTATGTTTGGAAGAAAGTAAAGTGATTCTCTCTCTCGGATTGTGCTAGTTTTGAACCGTTGATTGCACTTGGTTTTAATTGCATTTACCTAATGTTTTAAAGCATGTTTTGAATATGAGAAATGAGGTTGATGATGCCATGTGATTTAAGGATGCACTAGGTAAGTGATCCTTGTATGCATGTGTTGATGCATGAGGTTTGAAGCATGTTTTAATGCTTGATTTATGGCTTATCATGAATGCTTTGTAAAAACAATGAGGTATGAATATGATATGGATTATATTGGCAAGTGATGTTGTATAAATGAAAACAGATATAGTTAGCTAGCTATAGGATTGAGTGCACTATAAACAAGTCGCCTTGGATGTTGGGGGTTGTGATTGTATCGAATACTACATCCAAGTACCCTAACGATTGAGGATTGTTTAACGTTGAAACGGTTGAGGGTAGCTCCTGGGTGCGAACCTTGTGTGTATCCCGTCTCTTGTTAGTGGATTATATATCTACCGATGAGCAGTGTTGACGGGTTGTGATTGTACCGAATACTCCACCACGGGTGCTACAACGATGGAGGGTCGCTCTTGTGTGTGAGCCTTGTAATGCCGATAGAGTGTATGATGGGTTGAAACAACCCTTGGTAATCTGTGTATCCGATATATGTTTTTGAGATTGTTGTTTATCACTTGTGAGCCAATATAATGAAATGTGTTATTGTGGAAAATGATGTTAATGCATATTTTGAAAGATGCATGTTGTAACCCCCTCGTCCCGGTCCGGACGTTTGACCGGTCTGAGTAGGCTACACGGGGAAAACCGATGTGAAACCTGTTAAGGTCCCACCTCGGTTAGCAACCCTAGAAAATTTCTTTTATTTATATCTTGTCTAAATGCATTATTAAGTCCTATGTGAAACACGACTGCGGAAACTCAAACAATATAATAATGACCATCCAAAACAACACTTTAAAACAATCCATTTTTCCTTTTTAAGTAGGTCGTATCGATACACCTACAGAGGGTATTGATATGCCTTGACCAAGTCAACAGCACAAGTCAAACCAGGGAGACCGTATCGATACAGCCCTTGGGCGTATCGATACACCCTTCTCGGTCAACATCTCGCGGTCAACGATATTAGACCGTACCGATACACCTAGAGCTCATACCGGTACGCCAAAAACTCGTTAAATCTCATAATTCCAGAAAAGATTTGGTGTATCGATACACTCCCACGTATCGATACGGTAAGCCAAATTCGAGTCCCAAAGTGTAGGACCGTATTGATACGGTCCTTAGGCGTATCGATACGCCCTGCACTGAAATACCCAAATTTGCAGCAAAACGACTTAAGACTCGACTCTAGATGCGATTTACGACTCCCCTAGCCACAAACAACATTCGTACAAACTTTAAATACCAAGATATCAACATACATGACATTCGAAGCGAACTAAGATCATGCATCGAAAGGATTCATACATTTACCACAAAGAGGACATACATAGCACTTAAAGGTCCATGCCTTAGAAACAAAACATATAGGCATTCATGACATGCAACACAAACAAGGTTTACAATTCAAACAAAGCATCCAAAAGCCAAACCACATCAACATGCATCAAAGCTCAAATCAACAACACATATCCCATTGCTTGACTATTACAACCTTTCAATTTAAAGTTCATACTTGAGCTAACCAAAAGTGACACTTGGAGACATTTGCTTGCCCTTGCCACCCACAAGCTACTGATTTGCATTGTCGAACAAAAAGGAGCGTAAGCATAAAAGCTTAGTGAGGGTAAGCTCGTAAAACAAACCTCGACAATGTAGGGTCCAAGCACGAGCAACAACCAAGGTAGAATGCATGATCTTACCTCCGATTCCCAAGAGCCAACATATACATGATGCATGAACATATAATCAACACTATGCCATGATCAACAACTCATAAGCCCAACACATGAAGATACATATATCAATGTATTAACAACAACATATATCAATCCATATTGGAATCACATTTCATATCATATTGGCACCTAGCTATGACTCGAATACGCGGATAACACGTTGGAACTCACTTCCAACACAACCATTGCCATACGGTGGGATTACACTCATCATCGTTCCCGCGGAGGGGATTCCACTCATCCTCACGCCTCGTCGATAGGATTCCACTCATCACCGACTAATATATATATATGAAGATTTCCGGGCGAACCCGTACTCCATCTTGATGACGACCATCACCAAGACCACGCGCACATTTGACTCTCGTGTGCACACTAAACATCCTAATGATCGATCATTGTACTCAAGCATACTAGTGCCAATATTAAACACAATCCATAAGCTTTCACAACATCATTTCAAAACAACTTCCGTGCTTAGCACGTACTCACCATGATCACTATCATGCACAATTCACAATCCAGACCACATGTATAACAATGCACCAAGCCATGCCTCAACAACATGTATAACACATTATCCATAACACCATAATCATAATTAATCGTGAGGCATAACAAGCAATTTAGGAGTTCAACCAAAAGTTTTCTAACTAAAGCTTGAGATTAGGCTACCACTCTAATTTCAACTCTAGGTGGGTTTACCAGGCCCATCCTAGGTTCACATGCTTGAACCAATATTTAAAAACCATTTTAAAAACAATAACCACTCACCGACCACTCCATTAGCACAAGCCGACTAGCCTACAAAGCATCCAAGTTTCCAGATTCGAGCCCAAAGCTTCTCCATTGTTTCCCCTTGCTTCTAACCATTCAAAAACAATACATTAACCTCAAAATCATCCACAAACCCAAAGTTTAACACCAACACACAAATTCACTACAATTCTCACAATTCAAAGCCAAGTTCATTCTCCAAATTCTCATTTTCGTACTTCCACAAAAACCCAGCAAAACTCAGCAATATAACCATCCAAAGCAATCTTAAACATGTTCAAAACACTACCCAAACATAGTATAACCATCAGCTAACAAATCCTCACCCAAAACAGCCCCAAAACCTTACCAAGCACACTCCAAAACCCCCCATTAAACCCAAATCCAGAAATCAAGTTAAAACAATGTAAAAAATCTAGTATGTTGGACCCCTTGGGTTAATATTAACTTATCTATTAACAAGGAATCAAAAAATCAAGAAATGGATGGTAAAGTTTGCATCTTTTTCTTCCAAAACCCAAAAACACAAAACTCCAAATAATGAATTTTAATGAAAACTAAAAGTATGGGAAGAAAGAGGAAGTTGAGGACAAAAAGAATTTGTTGTTACCTTTGCAAGAGCTCCAAAAATGAAGGCAAGATTTGATAGAAAAGCAAAAAAGGAGGAAGGGGGAAGTTCACGTTCAAAAGAAAATAAAGGGGGAAAAAGATGGTGAAAAGGGATTTTTTTTGTTTTATTTTATTGGGCTATTTCAAAAATCCTCAATGTGTTACAACTTTGCCATTAATGAGATGACAATCTCATTAATTCTAAAATCCATGGGATTTGATTTCCAAAACAATTTAAGTCCAACATAAATGTTTGCTTTGAATATGTGAAGCCCAAAATAATATTTTATTATTTTAAAATTTAAAATTGAAACCAGACCATTATTTTAATATTATTTTCATCTAACCCCCAAACCCGGGTGTTACAACTCTCCACCACTTAAGAAAATTTCGTCCCCGAAATTTATCGAACAGGAAGAGCCATGGAATCTGCCCCTCCACACTTTCTTTCTCACCACAACATACTAACCAACTCGGTAGACTTACCACACAACATTAGCTATCTGATGCTAAGATCTCAGTGGGTCCTTCAATGCACGTCAATTTTAAACTCAACTCAATCTCTTCAACAACATAGCACGGAACAGATATGATTCACACTTCCGAACCATAGATACACAAAACACATCACAAACACCTTTCTAACTCTGGTGGTAACCGCAACAAATAAACAACAGAACTAGCCCAATTCACAAACTCATACAGCACTGTTTAAAAACTTGACCAATAACTTTCTCTGACTGATCATCTGACTCCAACAGGTAGCCAAGCACTATGCAGACGTCCTCAAGAATCTAGTTGAAATCTCGAATCCCTGTCGGCCACTATCAATTTCAAGACATTGTACAACTCATACTCTTGCTAAGTCACGACTCCGCCACCTTACACAAGTTACAAGTAACATGGACATGTAATAAAATGGGCACACTCGATGCAACTATCATCGTTTACTCGGCTAAGCTCTCCCGTAGGAAATCAAAGGCGAATCAGACACAAGGTCCCTCAAATCTATTACCCACTTTCATTAAGAATCTTCCACGGATGTAACAATCTAGAAGAAAACTGATGCTAGGTCTTGACACGCTGGCGAATTACACTTACTCTCATATTGAACTACATCATCCATCAACTCAATCCAGAACTACTCATCTTCAACCCACAATACGTCTTCATACTACTAAGATGCAATACAATGAACTGCCGTGTGATTCGGCCAAAACTATACGTCTCAGAACACTATGTCATTCGGCACAACTATTCTGTCTCTGAAATGCAAAACTCTATCATCTCTGAAACTGTATTCTGAAGGTCTTCCTTCTGCTATGTCTTGCGCGTGAGGTGCCAAGAACATGTCTTGCAACTGTTTCTCTTCAAGCATCTAACTCAAAGTACGTTTAACATGAAACTCGGCCACAAAACCACTATCATTTGATAAACTGAATCCGGCAAATACAACTCGCAACTCAACTGCCAATCTAACAACAAATATAACTCGAAGCATCAGTTACTACGTTGACTTTCTTCGAATGGTACTCAATCTTGAGATTACGGTCTTCAAGCAGTTCTAACAACGTATGTTGTTCTAGTTTCAACCCTTCTTAAGCCGTCAAATATTTCAAGTTCGGATGGTATGTATATATATTGTGCATTTCTTACTATACATGCTTTGTCTCCAAGTCTTCGAAGCAAATTCAACTGTAATTAACTCTATGTATCGCGTCGGATAATTCTTTTCATGTACTTTCTACTGTCTCGACGAATAGGCCCTAATCTTCCGTCTTGCATAAGTACACAACCTAACCCTACATGTAACGCATCACTACGGTTCACAAAATTTTTCTCTGATATAGGCTGGACCAAGGTCAAAGCTTTCATCAAAGTTTCTTTCGGTTTCTCAAGGGCTCGTTGTCTCGCATCTAACCACAAAAACTGAACATTCTTCTGTGGCAATCTGTCCATGGAGCAGCTATCTTCGAAAGACTATTTACATTTCCTCGAAAGTAACAATGCTAGACCTAGGAACTATAGATACCTGTCACAGTCTTCAGTTTCTTCCAACTCACATCTTCTTCTGCCTACTTGGGATTTACTCTAATACACTCGGCTGATCTACATGTCCTAGAAGAACATCCTTCTTGACTCGGAGTTCACGTTTGCTCGACTTGGCATACAATTGATTCTCTAATAGGATCTACAACACTAACTCCAAAGCTTGTCATGGTCTTCTTCGGCACGTGAATATACCCATGTATCATCTATGAGAACTACTACAAACTGATCAAGGAGCTCAGGAAATATTCTGCTCAACATATCTATAAAAGTAGCTGACACACTAGTCAAACAAAACGACATAACCCAAAACTCAAAGTGATCACATCTTGCCCCGAAAGCTGTCTTCGGTACACCAACCTCTCTCACTTTCAACTGGTAGTAATCGGATCTCAATCTAATCTTCAAAAAGACTGCAGCACACCCCAACTGATCAACAAATCACTGATGCTCGGAAATGGATACTAATTACTCACTGTCAATTGTTTCAACTGTCTGTAATCTAAACACATTCTCGTATTGTCTTCTCTCTTCTTCACAAATTGCACTGTCGTACTCTAAGATGATGTACTAGGTCTAATGAATCTACGGTCTAACAAATCTCGAAGTTGATTCTTCAACACTCTCAATTCTTTCGGGAACCATAAGATACAGAGGACTCAAAACAGGAACAAATTCGGAGACGGTCTCAATAACAAACTCTTCTTCTCTGTCAAGAGACAACCCGGGCAATTCTTCCAAACACTTTTAGTATAAAAACCACCTATTCTAACATTCTGCGGTCTAATCCTCATTCAAAAACCGAATCCATCACTTTTGCTAGGCAAGCCTGTCAACCAAACTCAATCAATCTTTACCTCTAAAGCTAGATCAACATTTGACAAGAAGTTCACATCCTCACCTACCACTACAGTCCAACAGAAATCTGCGACTTCAAGGCAACCCTCTCTCTTTGTCTCAAAGTATACCCTAGCTTTGTGTTCTATGAGCCAAACCACGCCAAAAGTTACATCGAAACCGTAAAAAGACAATTACTTCACATCTACTGGAAACACGTAACCCTGAACCATTAACAAACATCTTCCACACATGTTTCTGACCACCACTATCTCACCAAAAGGGTCTAGTCACATGCGTTCCTACGTCTAAGATCTCAACATGTATATCTAATTTATTTGCATGCTCACGCAAAAGGACGAATCCGCAGAAATTGCACCTTCATATGTACACAGCTGATAGTTTTTGGTTCTCTTGTTTTCAGGCTGACCCTTCAAACATAACCTAACTCTTCAAACCGTTCTTAGAGCATCTCGAAACCTCAAAATTCAGTTATGATCACACACAAACAATCATGCTTGAACTTGTTCTATAACATCGGTCCTGACGACTCAAAACATCCCACTACCAAACAATCTGAAGTTAAAGCTCAAGACTTCCTTCTCGGCTCAACTATATCGTAAGCGACGTCATCTCTCCCTCTTGCTGGAAGACAACTCAGACGTACACTGGCCCAATCACACTAATTGATTCCCACTCACGGATACTGACCGACTGTCTTGTATTAAAACCATAGGATGCACCCCAATGATCACCAACTGACATTTCTGAGTTTCAGATTGCACACACGAGACCCTTACCTTGATCTCGCCAAAAGAACTACGATACTCATACCTACCTCTAACACTTCACCGGGCACATTCAAACTTTGCATGTTCGCTAACAATATACAGAAGTACAGATTTAGAATCAACCAGAGGGAACAAACTCAAAACTGTACCAAGGGCTTATCTACTATAACACAGATACCACTTTGAACCCCACTCTTAGGTCTTCACTTCTTTTTACCCACTAATACCAGAATCGGTCACATCGTCCCTCATCAACAGGAATCAACCCACATACACACTGAGTCAAACAAACCAAATTGTACCTCGACTCTGGTACAACCATACTTCCCTGACTATAGCGATGAACTCCCTCAACATCACCCATATTTTCAGAAACCACAGTTTCTACTTACCGATTCATGGCCCACGCCCTGGCCTCAAACTTACCAAAAGCAATAAATCAACAACAACAACAAATTAATCATGCAAACTGGGTTAGCAAAGGAAATGGCCCAAGTGGCTCAAGTATGATTCCCTCACTTAAAAATCTCTTTTTTCGCTGTAATATAAGCAATGGGGCTCTACTCAACATACTTCAAGCATCACACACGCGCGATCAAACAACATACAACAAGCATACTTGATAAACAAGCAAACATGCTTACATGGCAAGCAAACACCGTGCAATTACAATACAAGAATTAAACTTACCTCACTTACCTTCCCAAGGTCTCAGAAACCTTAGGCTCTGATACCAACAAATGTAACCCCCTCGTCCCGGTCCGGACGTTTGACCGGTCTGAGTAGGCTACACGGGAAAAAACGATGTGAAACCCGTTAAGGTCCCACCTCGGTTAGCAACCCTAGAAAATTTCTTTTATTTATATCTTGTCTAAATGCATTATTAAGTCCTATGTGAAACACGACAGCGGAAACTCAAACAATATAACAACGACCATCGAAAACAATTTAAGTCTAACATAAATGTTTGCTTTGAATATGTGAAGCCCAAAATAATATTTTATTATTTTAAATTTTAAAACCGAAACCAGACCATTATTTTAATATTATTTTCATTCGACCCCCAAACCTGGGTGTTTGTAACCCCCTTAACCCGGTCTGGACGGTTGACCCGAATTAAGAAAGTTACACGGGGAAAACCAAAGTCAACCCGAAAGTCAACCTTGATTAACGACCCTTTTTTTTCTTTTTAATCTTGTCTAGATGCACATTAGCCCTAATTGTGACCACACAAACACCATACTCAAAGATCACAAACATCAGAGATCAAACAGGGACCCAATTGAACAAATTACAACTTTAGGGACCAAATTGTAATTTATGAAAACTTTAAGCACTTAACCAGATTTTAAGTTACCAACTTAGAATTAATCAGGTTTCATGCTTCCCTGCCAAATTTTAGCTCAAACGGACATCCCGAACCCATACAATTGCACAAACAAGATTCAGGACCAAAATGCAAACATTTTGAAACATTTAACCGCCCATGTCAGCCCCCAACGGTCACCCGTTCCGAAACAGGCAAAGCCCGTTTCGAAACACGGGGCCGTTCCGCAACGCGTTCCGCAACGGAAGACTAGACTAGACTTACCACGCAAGGAAAACCAACAGAAACCAAACTAAGGCAACTAGAGCAAGATCACCTAACAAGGTTACCTGGAAGCACAACACCACCCTGAAGCTTCATCAGACGAGCTCTCTTCCTTGCGGAACCATCATCCTCCTGCCGCACCATTGCTGCACAAGCTAACACACCAGGGTCACCACCAACTCCTTGCGGTAAAGAACCTTGGCTGTTCCGAGCCAACATCAAACAATCACGTCTCATGTGTCCAGCAGACCCACATTTCCAGCAACTCTCCTTTCCCACACTCTTCACAACTTCCTGCTCTTTCTGCCACCTCTGAACCTTGCCTCGGCCGTGCCCACGACCTTTCTGAGACCCTTTGGCTAACACCAAAGCTGACTTCACTCCATGTGGACAATCACGCTTAACATGCACTTTAGAACCACAATTCCAACAAGCACCCGCGCCCCTACAACGTCCAACATGGCGCCTTTCACATCGGTCACATACCGGTGGCTGAACTTCCACTCCTTGCCCAAGCAACACTTGCCCCACAACAGCACTACCCGCGCCTTGCTTAACCCTTGGAAATTCCCTTCCAAGATACCTTTCACAAAAAGCAGATACAAAGAAATCCCAATCAATAACAGGAATATGTGACGCCACCGCCACAGATGTCCACCAGACACACGCATCCTCCAGCATCAAAGAAACAACACTCCCCAGCTTACAGGCATAATCACAGCCTTCCTGATCCAAGATCAGAATCACACTGGCCAACCAGGCCTCAAACATCTCCGGTGTAGAACCATGATATTCCACAGCACCCAAATCAAGCAAACGCTGCTTCGGCAAACCCACACATCCAGCCAGCACATCCACTGACTTTACCTTTACCATAGCCTGAGATGTTCCCAACACCTCCTGAACAACAGATAATGAACTTTCCATCACAGAACCAGTTTCTTTCCCTTGCCTTACCACTTCAACACTAGGCACAGAAGGCTGAGACAAAACACCTCTACAAAAGGGTGAATTCCTTGCCCTAACAACCTGCCCCAAGGCAGCAACCATCTCACTCAACCGCCATTCTTTCATCGACTTTGCCATACCACTAACAACAACAAACATACAATCACAACAAGCAAACAAACCAGTTAAACCAGCATTAAGCAAGGATTCAAACTCCAACTCCAAAATAACACAATAGCTATATTAATAAGGCAATGGGTATCCCGAATCCTCCCCTTTACATGACATAACAGTCAACACAACATGGATATCACCACATCAAGCATATCAACAACATTCCTTGATCATGCTTATATCAAACAGCATCCAATTGCAACAGCATATTAGCAACATAACATGCTCAATACACATTCACCATGCATAACATCAGCTCATAGCATCAGCACATATCCACATAAACTCAACCAAGATTCATAACCATAAAACATGCTTGAAAACATCAGCAACATGCTCAGAAACATCAACAGCATACTCAAAAACACGTGTTTCAACCAACTTTCAACCACACAACAAGGTAAACATCAAACACACATCACAACAACTTACCGTTTTCCCCAACCTTCGCAACTCAGCTCTGATACCACCAAATGTAACCCCCTTAACCCGGTCTGGACGGTTGACCCGAATTAAGAAAGTTACACGGGGAAAACCAAAGTCAACCCGAAAGTCAACCTTGATTAACGACCCTTTTTTTTCTTTTTAATCTTGTCTAGATGCACATTAGCCCTAATTGTGACCACACAAACACCATACTCAAAGATCACAAACATCAGAGATCAAACAGGGACCCAATTGAACAAATTACAACTTTAGGGACCAAATTGTAATTTATGAAAACTTTAAGGACTTAACCAGATTTTAAGTTACCAACTTAGAATTAATCAGGTTTCATGCTTCCCTGCCAAATTTCAGCTCAAACGGACATCCCGAACCCATACAATTGCACAAACAAGATTCAGGACCAAAATGCAAACATTTTGAAACATTTAACCGCCCATGTCAGCCCCCAACGGTCACCCGTTCCGAAACAGGCAAAGCCCGTTTCGAAACACGGGGCCGTTCCGCAACGCGTTCCGCAACGGGGGTCTGGCAGAATGCTTTCCGTTTCGGAACGGTGGCACCTGTTTCGGACGCCTGGGTTTATGCAGGGCACCCGTTCCGAAACGGTGTCATCTGTTCCGAAACGCCTAGCCCAGAATGCTGCATTTTGCTCACTCAAACACATCATTGACCATCCAATCATGCTCCAAAAGCCACCAAACTTTACCAACATGCAAATCAACATAAATGAGACATACATGCATCAACAATTCAACAGAAACACAACATATAAGAAAAGCCCCAAATCTATAGGCATGCTTCCTACACAAGCAACCATTTAGGCACAAACCTTCCAAATCAATCTCATTTAAGCCAATTCATGTTCCAACAACATTAGCAACAACATTAAAACATTCCTGATCAAACATATACGATCACATACACATAAACCCGAGAGATTCTACCCCATTGCCTTTATTAGCTATAGCTATTCACCAAGACATACGTCTCCATTGGAGTCCACCTTGAATCCCTTGCTCCTTGCTGTCCAAACTTCAAGAATCTGCATTGATGGACAAAAAGGAGCGTAAGCACATAATGCTTAGTGAGGAATGCTCAAAACCAAAACACCATCAATGCAGCGGGTCATTAAACACCTTTAAAACAAACCCGATTTGTCAAACCAAAACCATGAAAAACACTCCCATTTCACAACATACCTTTCTTAAACTTGAAAGCCATTTCAAGCAAGAAACCTTTTTAAAACCACAACTCAAATAATCCATCACATGCATTTAACCAAGGCAACATAGGAACCATAACATCATCTTCACATGCCTTTAAAAACAAGTCTTACAAGACTCCAATGCAATATAGATATTTCATGCTCACATGCATCATTTACCAAATGATAATCAACACTTGTTCAACTTAACAAGTAAACATGCATTCACAAGCATTATACACTTTTCATGCAACCATGCATCTTTTCCAAGCATCTCATGCCTCACATGCAATTATGCATCATTTCAAGCATCCCATGCTTCTTACAATCAAGAATATTACATTGGCTTCCAAGTGATCAACCACATCCACTTTTCAACTCAACAACCCGATCGGATACGCGGATTCCGAGCGTTGTCCCTACGCTCCATACACCCTACCAATCCAAGGCCTCCCAAATGGACTTTTAAACACCATTTGACCTTACAAGCCTAAGGTTCCCATGTATGGACTTTTAAACACCATACAACCTTAGCTTTTCCCGAGGTTCCCATGCATGGACTTTTAAACACCATACAACCTCAACATGCACAAGGTTTCCATGTATGGACTTTTAAACACCATACAACCTTTGCATAACCGATTGGTAGTTGTATAAATCACTAACGAGATCCGGGACACCCCACACAAGATCCACACATGGACTTAACACTGCCATTGTGATCTCAACAAGCATAAGGTTCTCACATATGGACTTTTAACCACCATATAACCTTTGCTCAACCAAGGTCCTCGAATGGGCAACACCTCCATTATGACCTTAAACATCTCGTTAGGATACTTGAAGGGAGCTTATCCGGTCCACTCTTGACCACTCCACCTCCAAGGCGACTTAATTCACGGTGCACCCAATCCTATAGCCGGCTAACTATATCCGATCAACGAACCAAGAACCACTTACATCACTTGCCAATATAACAATCTTACCACATTAGTCCAATGTTTCACATGCATAACCAATATGCAAAACCATTTCACATTAATCCAATGATTCACATGCATAACCAATATGCAAAACCATTCCACATTAATCCAATGATTCACATGCATAACCAATATGCAAAACCATTCCACATTAATCCAATGATTCACATGCATAACCAATATGCAAAACCATTCCACATTAATCAATGATTCACATGCATAACCAATATGCAAAACCATCATTTATCATCATCAATTCACTGTTTTAAAGCATTACACAAAGCCATGAAACACCATGCAACACCATGCATCAAAACCACATTTTCAATGTATAAAAACCAAGGATCTCTTACCTTGAGCATCCTTCACATACGGCTTTCAAAACCAGCATTAAACCATGCTAAAATATGCTTACAAAACAGAATTAAACCATGCAAAACACATGCATTTCAATCATCAACCACATTTGCTTTTAAAACCAAATCACATCACAATTCAAGAGCAAAAATCCATTCACTTACTCTTGAGCTTAGCAAAGTTGTTTAGACTTACACTAAGCTCCCAAAAACCTTCAAACCTTGGTTTAAAAGCCGGAAACCCAACTTCACTCACCGATAACCAAAACAAGGCTAGCCAACAAGCCTTCCAAGCATCCGAAACCTTCCGCAACACCTCTAAAGCTCACGGATCAAACTCCCCTGTTTCAAGCACACAAAAACAGAACATTAATGCATCATTATGCATTAAGAACACCAGCAACAAGACTCAACTCGCTGCTCATCACAAAACCAACAATTCGGCTACCAAACACAACCGAAATCACCTCCAAACACTTCCAAAACTTAGCCCAGCAAAAATCCATCACTTCTAACCATTTTTATACATCAAATAACATTCAAAATGATCACAAACACGTCCTTATACCTCCAGGTATAACAGATCACCAAAAACACTCCAAAAACAACCAAAAACTCAAGCCAAACTTAGGAAATTCAACCTATCCGGGATTGCATTAGTTAAACCTCAACTTCTAATCAATTTAGCATTCATTTAACATCATTTTGACACTCCAAAACACTGCCCAAACAGATCACACGAAAATTTCACCAAAATCACCAAATCTTGCATTTTAGCCAAAAATCAAGATCTCAATTGAAAAGCCATTAACAAAACATAAATCAAGGATTGAGAACTTAGGAATTTCAGTAAAGAACTGATAGTTTAGAGGAGAAGGACGTTCTTACCTCCAAACTTGAGTTTCTCCTTTTTAGAGCCAAAAAGCTTGATGAAACAACTTGCAAATTGAGAGGTTTTGTTGATGAGATGATTAGGAATCAAATGAGAGTTGAAATGAGAGATTTAGATGCCAAAATCAGAGAAGGAAATCTGGAGAATTGTGTTTGGGTTGAGAGAAAATGAGAGAAAAGGAAAATTGAGAGAAAATGGAAAGTTAGTTAAGAAATGGTAAAAATGGTTTCCCTCCACTTTCATAATCTTTAAAATCAGAATAAAGCCTTAAAATATCTTAGAAAAATCTGGAGAAATCCTTTTTGGAATAATAGCTCCTTAAAGATTCAAAGTTTCAATCCTTTATAAAACTGTCCCGCAACTTTCAAAAATTACATTTTGGTCACTAGCCAAAATGTCAACCTTCCGAACCTCATTTTCCAAAATTGATTTCACAGTTCACTTATATATATTAAAAGATGATTTTAGAACATTTTTCCATATTTTTAATGCAACCCGAACTAGGCTTTCCTAAATTCACTCTTATATATTCGATCAGCACTTTGACCGAACCGGTCAACGCCCAAAACTTCTGAGCCCAAAACCGGGGCGTTACAGTGTTACACATGTTTTGGTTTAAGCTTAGCATAATGGTGTCTATGCTTGGAAAGCTTGGATTATGAGTAGCAATGGTTTAATTGCTGAATTTATATGAATCACGATGCATGATGTTTAATACAATGAGATTGGTAAAATAGTGCATGTTTTGTCAAGAAAGACATAATGGTTTCCAAAGAATGAAAAATGTTTTGAGCATTGATGATGTGTGTGGCTTTGAGCAATCCTCACTAAGCTTGTATGCTTATGCTCTCTTTGTTCATCAATGCAGTCAATTTAAGCTTTGGAGGCAGCACTTGCAAGGGGATCGATGGAAGACTTTGATTGAAGGTAAGCTTTGGTTTTGGACTAGTGTAATAAAGGAAATGGGGGTGTCCAATGTTATGCATGTGGTTTGTATGATATTAGCTGGTTTTGTACAAGTTTGAGATGCATGTTTGGACTTGTAAATGGCCTTTGAGTTTGGTTTTATGCTTGCATTTGGATTTTGGTCTTTTTGGTGCTTTTAACTTCTTGGAAGCATGCCTTTAGTTTCGTAGCTTATGAGAACGATTCTATGATTTTGCTTATGCTTCGTATATGTGGTCATTGATGTGTAATTAAGTTGCCAACATGTTAGGGCATGTGTCAGAATGGTTTCGGAGGGCATAAAGTGATTTAAACCAGCTATTTAGAACATTGTAGGCCCAGGTGTTTCGAAACACCCTTGCCTGTTTCGAAACGGTGGCCTGAAATGGCCTTGGTGTTTCGGAACAGTGAGGCTTGTTTTAGAACATTTTGCCTCTGTGAACCATCATACCGAAACGTGTCTTGAGAAGTTTCGAAACGAACCCGTATTTTGAAACGATCAGCTGTATTTCAAAATAGTCGTTCCGATACGAGGCATTCTATTCCAAAATGTTTGACCGTTAGACATGTTTTTTAAATGTTCTAAGTTTTTGTTTCTTATGTTTTGGTCCATGTTTGCCTTGTATGCAATTGGATGAGTTCTAAATGTCATTTTGAGCTGAGATTTCACCGAGAAGCATGTAATGAATCTAATTAAAGGTTGGTAACTGGAATTTTATAATAACCCATATAATTTATAAAAATTAAAAAATGGTCCCTAAACCTTAATCGGCTTAATCGAAGGGCGATTGTGTTGATATTTTATCCGCTGCTTGCATACATATACATAGGAACCTAAGTTGCATTTAGACAAGATAAAAAGAAAAAATGTCGTTTATTAAGGTAAACCTTTCCGGTTTACTTCAATATTCCCTGTGTGATCCGTTCGGTTTGGTCTGTCGGCCAGGACAAGTCGAGTGGGTTACAATTACCGCATGTAATTGTTGTGGAAATGGTTGATGAAGGGTGAATGAATGTGGTCTCTCTTTCAACATTTGTTGTCAATGTCGATGTTATTCAAAATTATTGCGGTCAAGGGACCCTGCCACATTTTGTTAATGATTCAGTTCGGTGGAGGGAACTGTGAATCACCAGTTCACTGTCAAATCTGCCTAAAATATTGGGGCTCATTTGCTGACAAGGTTGCAAGATTGAGTTTGAAAAACTCTCCATATGTCTAAGGGGATCTAGTAAATCCAGATCTTTTATGTGGTTGGTATGTTGCGGGAAGCTGATGACTAATGCCGAGTGTGTCTGTAGAATTTTTGCGATCGATGGTCGTTGTATGATTTGCCTTGCTGAGTCTGAGGATATTCACCTTGTCTTATGGATGTGTCCTTCGGTTTTGACGGTGTGGCACATTTTGTTAAAACCAGCAAAACTAGATGAACTTGTCTCGATGGACATTCAGAGTTGGATCTGGGTCAATCTCTCGAATCTTGAGTATTTTGTGTGGGACTCTAGTGGTTGGGATCTACTTTTTGGGGTTATTGTTTAGAACTTATGGTTGGGGCGTTATACCATGGTTTTTCAAAACCCCATAGAGGATCTTGGCAGCGTGTTGGTGTAGAGTCAAAGGTTGGTCATGATTTCTAAGGTAGTTTTGGAGATGAGCAAAGTTTAAGCATTGATGTCATTATGTCGGCTAGGGGTCCCGGTAGGTGGTTGCCTGCCAAAACTGGCTAGGTAAAGGTTAATAATGATGGAGCTCGAAATAATAGTGATGGCTCTACTGCCTGTGCATGCATTGCTTGTGATCATTGGGGGAGTGGAAGTGGGATTTCCACAAGTTCATTAGTTTATTTTCTACCTTAGATGCCGAACTTTGGGGTGTTTACTTGGGGCTCTCTAGTGCATGCGACCAAGGTTTGCGACAAATCATCTAGGAGACGGGTAGTTTGGAGGCGGTGGGTTAGCTCACCGATGCGCATGCTAGCAGTGGTAGTCGATCGATGGTGTTGCACATTATTGAGCTATGCGAACGATCTTGGGAGGTGCAATTTCGGCATGTTTTACGGTATGGTAACCAGGCTGCTGATACACTAGTCAAGTTGGCTTCGCATGAGACTATGGAGATTCATTTCTTATAGCATCCCCTTGATGTGATCCAAATCGCCTTAAAGAATGTCGTGCTAGTAGGGATCTAAAAATCCGACCCAACCTGGAAACCCGACTGAAACCTGTTTGAGTCAGAACCTGATTTGACCCGAGGATTTGATGACCCGAACCTGATCTGTAACCGACTGTTGTTGATCCGAACCCGAATTTGACTTGTTAATGTAGTAACCGAACCCGACCTGCGTCCGACTGAAAACGACCCGAACCCAAATTAGACCTGTTATTGTGGACCTGAAACTCGACCTGCGCCCGACTGAAACGAACTCGAACCCGAAGCCGACCTGGTAGATAACCGATTTTACCTGACTTAATTGACCCGAGATCCGATTTTACCCGACCTGTTTTGAACCCGACCTATTTTGGACCCGATCTGTTTTGGACCCGACCTGTTTTAAACTCGACCTGTTTGGAACTCGACCTGTTAAGTGACTCGACCTGTTGTTGACCTGAACTGATATTGACCCGAAATCTATGACTTGATGAATTAAAAACTTTCATAAGTTGATATACATATATAATGTGTATACATATACACCTACATATATTGATATACATATATGATGTATATGCATGCGCGCACACACACACACATATATATATTAAGTACTAAAATTGAAAAAAAAATATGTAATTGATAATTTATCAACTACAAAAACTTAATGAAAAGTGAATACTAAAAAATAAAAATATTGAGCCAAGTAATACAAATAATTTATGAAATTAAGAAATATTAAATTAGACATCATATTATACTTTTAATCTAATACATTAAACATATTTATTTATTTATTCTTAATGATCAAAAATACTAAGTAATTGATAATTTATTAATTATTTTTAACTAATATTAATTTCCAAGTCAAACAACAGGATTTAGGATAAGTCTGTATTGTCCGAATTCCCAACCCCAAAAGACACGAATATTAATTTCTAACCTTGCCTCCAAAATTTTATTTTACTTTTGTTTTCAAATTTGAAATGTGAACAAGGGGCAAGACCATCATTTTACTTTCCCGGCAAACTCCATTTGTCGTAAACCAAGCTATGAGTATTTCCTCTCTCTTCCCTCTATTAATTGAAAGAGAAAGGCTTTAATATCATGATGCGGCGTTTTGTGATTGGTTCATTTAGGGTCGTCGGGATTGATAACTTCACCAGCCAATAAGCGAATACCAGTCACTCTCATTCTATTTCTCTCACAAAAAATTGGTTTTTTATGTCTTCTGTTTTTTTCTTATGTTGTTTCTCTCTTTAAATATGTTTTTCTTTTGTATTTAAGCTTTAATATCCTTAATGAATTTTCCCTAAACCCTAAACACTTAAATCCTAAATCTAAACCCTACACCATAAAGCCTAAACCCTAATGTATGTAAGTATGTATGTACCTATCAATGTATAAACCCTAAACCCTAAACTCTAAATCTTAAACCTTAAATCCTTAAATCTTCAACCTAAACCCCTAAACCATAAACTATAAACCCTGATGTATGTAAATATGTATGTATCTATCAATAAACCCTAAACCCTAATGTATGTAAGTATGTATGTATGTATCTAGCAATGTATGAAGCCTAAACCCTTAATGATTTTTTTCCTAAACCCTAAACTATAAATCCTAAACAATGAACCTTTAAATCCTCAACATAAACCCTTAAACCCTAATATATGTAAATATGTATGTACGTATCTATCAATGTGTGAACCCTTAACCCTTAATGAATTTTCCCAAACCATAAACCCTAATGTATGTATATATGTACCTATCAATGTTTGAACCTTAAACCCTTAATGAGTTTTCCATAAACCCTAAGCCCTTAAATCCTGAACATAAACCCTTAAACCCTAAACTATAAACCCTAAACCCTAAGCCATAATATATATAAGTATGTATGTATCTATCAATGTATGAACCCTAAACCCTTGATGAGTTTTCAATGAACCGTAAACCCTTGATGAGTTTCCCCTAAACCATAAACACTAAACCCTAAACCATAAACCATAAATCCTAATATATGTATGCATGTACCTATCAATCTATGAACCCTAAACCCTTAATGATTTTCCCTTAATACGAACCCTAAAACTCTAAAACCACCAAACCATAAACCTTAAACCATAAACTTTAATGTATGTAAGTATGTATGCATGTACCTATCAATGTATGAACCCTAAACCCTTAATGAATTTTCCCTAAACCCTAAACCCTAATCCTAATGTATACAAGTATGTATGCATGTATATATCAATGTATGAACCCTAAACCATTAATGAATTTTCCCTAAACATTAAACCCTTTAAATCACAAACCCTAAACCTAGAATCGTCCAATGTTTTATAATTTTAATTTGATATTTATGTTCATTATAACCCTTAAATCTTCATTTCTTTTACAAATTGACCCATACTAATTGTTTTTTTAATTAGTCCAATAATATATAATTTTATTTTGACATTTTATTCATTCTAGTCCCTAAAATTTATTTGTATTCCAAATTGACCACTTTTTATTTTTTTAATTATTCCGGTGTTTTATAATTTTAATTTGATATTTTGTTTATTCTAGTCCCTTAACTTTATTTTAATTAGTTCGATGTTTTATAAATTTAATTTGATATTTTTTCATTCTAGTCCCCTAAACTTTAGGTTAATTCCAAATTGACCCCTATTTATTGTTTTTTAATTCGTCCGATGTTTTATAATTTTAATTTGGTACTTTGTTCATTCTAGTCCTTTAACTTTATTTCAATTCCAAATTGACCCATATTCATTGTTTTTTTAATCCGTCCAATGTTTTACAATTTTAATTTGATATTTTAATCATTCTAGACCCTAAAACTTTATTTTTATTCCAAATTGACCCACATTTATTTATTTTTAATTTGTCCAATGTTTTATTATTTTAATTTGACATTTTCTTCATTCTAGTCCCTTAACTTTATTTTAATTCCATATTGATCCATATATATATATATATATTTTAATTCATCATGTTTTATAATTTTAATTTGAAATTTTGTTCATTTGAGACCCTAACACTTTATTTTTATTCTAAATTGGCCTCTACTTATTGTTTTTTTAATTACTCTAATTTTTATACTTTTAATTTGATATTTTTGTTCATTATAGACCCCAAAACTATATTTTTATTCCAAATTGACCCCTTTTCATTGTTTTCTTTTAAATTTGTCTAATGTTTTATAATTTTAATTTGATATTTTTGTTCATTAAAATCTGTGAAACTTTATTTTTAATCCAAATTGACCCCTTTCAGTCCAAATTGGCCCATTTTCATTATTATTTTTAATTACTCCAATATTTTATAATTTTAATTTGCTATGACTTTAAATAATTAACTCCAAATTAATGACGATTGACGAAGGCCAATCTAAAGTCTATCGACTACTTATACATTGTACCGAACTCAAACTCAATACGAATTCCAATCCCGAAAATACCCTGACCTGAATTACCCGACCAGAAATTACCCGACCTGAAATGCACCCGACCTGAAATGCAACCGACCTGAAATGCAACCGACCTGAAATGAACCCAACCTAAAATGAACCCGACCTGAAATGAACCCGACCTGAAATAGACCCGACCTAAAACGGACCCGACCTGAAATAGACCCGACCTGAAATAGACCCGACCTGAAATGAACCCGACCTGAAGTGTATCCGAACCCGAATTAACCTGTCAATTATCTGCTTCAGACCCTATCCGTTTTGACCCGACCTGAAATGGACCCGACTTGAAATAGACCCGACCTGAAATGGACCCGCACCCGACCCGAGTCGAGTCAAAACAGAAAAATGACCTGAAATGACATGTACCCGATTTTACCCGACCTGACAGTACCCGACCTGAAACCCATCCGATTACTTGTTTTTACATCCCTACGTGCTTGGGTGCGGATTAGGGGTTGTGAGTGGTAATTAGGTGTTTCTAGTGTTTTTTGACATGTTGTTTTGATTTTATTTCGGATTTGTCTGGTTGTTATAAATGGATATTTTCAGTGTATTCTTTTCTTCCGACTAGGTCTAGAAATTTTTTTAATAAGACACTGTTAATACAACCACGGTATGATTCACTCAGTTAATAAAATCATACCTATTTCACCAAAAAAAAAAAATCAGGTACACTAATAAAATAAGAAAACGCAATTAGACTATTAAAAAACACAATTACAACGTTAAAGAAAGTAACAGATTTAGAAATAAGTCGTATACTATTCTTAAACCTAATATTTAAGGCAAAAGGTAGCTGCGTGCGTAGGTGCTTAACTCGATTTGTTTAAAATTTTCTGAACATCGAAATTCATGGTGAGTCATGGACTCCATTTCTCAACAATGTTAACAAAGCCAAAATCTTCACTTTACTATGTTCACTTCTTGTTTTCCCTCAAGTTTTCAATATCTTCCCTGCACACCGCTACAAAGGATATCATCGTCCGCACCTCTGCAAAAACCCGCTGCAAAAATTCCAAATTCATCGTTTACTGCAATACCCAGATCACTAAACATGGAAGAAATGGGGATATCAAAGAAGCCGAATCAATCTTCAACCGTATGCCGTTCAAAAGCACCGTATCTTGGACTGCCATGTTGACTGCTTATGCGGAAAATAGGAACATTTCGAAAGCTCGTGAAGTGTTCGCCAAAATGCCGGAAAGAACAACTTCTTCATATAATGCGATGATCACGGCTTATAATAAGAATAATTGTATGGTAGATGAAGCTTATGAGCTTTTCTGCAACATGTCCGAACGGGATGCAGTGAGTTACGCCACCATGATCACAGGGTTTGTTAGTAAAGGAAGGTTTGATAAGGCCTTGGAAATTTATGAAACTACTCCTGGGAAATGGCGGGAACCGGTTTGTTCAAATGTATTGATAAATGGGTATTTGAAAGTTGGGAGATTGGATATGGCAGTTGGCATTTTCAAAGGTATGGTTCGGAGAGATGTTGTTTCTTTAAGCCTAATAGTTGATGGATATTGCAAAAGTGGGAGAATTATGGAGGCTAGAAATTTGTTTAACGAGATGGTGGAGAGAAATGTAGTCACTTGGACAACAATGATTAATGGGTACCTAAAAATGGGATATTTAATTGATGGTTTTGGTTTGTTTTCAATGATGAGAAAAGAAAAAGGAGTTTTGGTTAATTCTACTACTTTGACTATTATATTTGACGCTTGTGGACATTTTGATAGATATAGAGAAGGAACTCAAATGCATGGATTGGTATTAAAGTCGGGATTCACATTTTGTGCTTTTCTAGGAAATTCCATTATTACTATGTACTGTAGATTTGGTTGTATTGGTGCTGCTAATTTGGTATTTCACATGATGACAAGGAAAGATTTGGTTTCTTGGAATTCTTTGATCATGGGTTATCTACAAGAGAATGAGACAGAGAAAGCTTATGAACTTTTTGAAAAGATGCCTAGTAAGGATGTAGTTTCTTGGACCACCATGATTATGGGGTTTTTTGGTGAAGGACAAACTGATAAAGCTATTGAGTTGTTTAGATTGATGCCTGAGAAAGACGATGTTGCTTGGACTGTAGTAATCTCAGGGTTTGTCAGCAATGAGATGTATGAGGAGGCTTTTAGCTGGTTCATTGATATGCTTCAGAAATCAGTAATGCCAAATTCTCTTACTTTGAGCAGTTTGTTGAGTGCTTCAGCCAATTCAGCCATACTGAGCAATGGGCAGCAGATCCATGCACAAGCAATCAAGATGTGCTTTGAACTTGATTTGTCAATTCAAAATTCACTTGTCTCAATGTATTCAAAATGTGGAAATGTAGTCGATGCCTGTCAAGTCTTTATGAGCATTAAAGAAACTAATGTTGTTTCTTTTAATACAATGATTGTCGGCTTTGCTCAAAATGGATTCGGTGAAGAAGCCCTTAAATTGTTTGTGAAAATGCAGAGTGAAGGCCAGGAGCCAAATTCTATAACCTTTCTTGCTGTTTTGTCTGCATGCACCCATGTTGGACTCATAGAAGTAGGATGGGAACTCTTCAAATCCATGAAATATTTGTATAACATAGAACCAGGGCCTGACCACTATTCTTGCATGGTTGATCTCCTCAGCCGAGCTGGGTTGTTTGACAAAGCAATTGATTTAATCTATTCAATGCCATTTGATCCCCATAGCGGAGTTTGGGGAGCTCTCTTGGGTGCAAGCATGACTCATCTCCGCCTTGATCTTGCAAAGCTTGCAGCTCAGCAGCTTATTAAATTGGAGCCTGATAGTGCAACTCCTTATGTTGTTTTGTCCAATTTATATACCATCCTGGGAAAGAAGAAAGAGGGAGACAAAGTAAGAATGGACAAGAAATCCAAAGGGATACAGAAGAGCCCTGGGTGTAGTTGGTTGATAGTTAAAGACAAAGTTCATTTGTTTCTCTCAGGAGATCAATCTCATAAGGATTCAGAAGAGATTAGACTTACATTACGGACAATTATGAAGGAAATGGAAGAGCTAGGTTGTTATAGATAAATGGCTCCTTTCTCATCTTTTCCCTCTGTAGATTCTTCTGCTGTAATGGTTTCTATTATTTAAGGCTTGTGGCTTTGTTCGAGCTGACCCGATATTGGTTCTTGATGTTTTCTGTGGGTTTTCTTATGTGAACAAAATGCCTTCACCATCTCTACCAACCTTGCATCCCTGAAAGGTGCTAACTGGACCGACTCTTCTTTTCCTGCCATTGTGCGGTCACTTCCTTTTTCCGAATCAAGAATTTAGTGCATTTGGTAACTGATATTCATAGCTGTACTTTTACTATACCACGTGTAGTCTCCTATGTTTCATCTGTTGTCCATTTTAGAAATGCGAGTTTGAACAAGAATTACGATGGATACAAAAACTCAGGTAAGGGAAATCATGTTTGTTGTTTCATATGTCAATTAAAACTTGCCTTACTCTTCTTAAGAATGCAAACATGACCAATATTTTCTTGAATCTAAATATTGGTACTATTGATTCATAAAGTTTGTTTAACAATACTTTTTGATGAACAAAGTGCTACATTAATGAATTGGTTAAATGGAAGACCATGAGGAAACAATCTGGCAGATCCTTTGCCCTTTTACTGCCCAGCTCTCTGCTGCAGGTGGTTTATATGGTTGGATTTGATGTATGCCTTACTCATCTGAGTGTCTTCTTCACATAAATGCTTTATATTTCTCCGACTCTTCATTTTCTTTGAAGTTATTGTTATCTGCTTGAATTCTTATCTGTTGTTTAAATTATTTTGCATTGATATGTTGGTAATGATTAATAAGTTAGAAGTTGATACAGCAGAAGTTATTGTCGCATATCTGTATTGATGACATGGTACATCTGGATTTGGTGCTACAGGTCTTTATTGATGACATGGTACATCTGGATTTGGTGCTACAGGTCTTTATTGATGACTTGGTACATCTGGATTTGGTGCTACAGGTCTTTATTGATGACATGGTACATCTGGATTTGGTGCTACAGGTTTGACTCTTTCATTTGCTTGAAGCATCCTTATCCGGCACTCATGTCTACATGTTAGAACATTGGTGCAGAGATACGACTTTTTAAGAAATCGTCCGAATACAAGAAAACACCAGACAAAAAAATCGATCACATTCATGATGTTTACACCCGAGCTTGAATAACATAGGTCGCAAACTTTAGTTGTGCTTAGCATTTTTGATGTGTATATGCAGGGTTTGTTTTATTATTTGCTGCTTGATTTTTTCGGTTAAAGGATTTAGAAAGTCTCAGTGAGTCAAAAGTGTGATATAATATGTAGATAAATGTTTATTATTTCATTTTGTATTCAAAATGTAACCCCCTAGACCCGCCTATGCGTTACAACGGGTCCTAAGTGTGATATAGTTAGGGGGCATGTAGGTCATGTATGGTTTCCTGTCAGTGTCTGTAAAATACTTTTCTGAATTTTTTTGTTATGTGTTTAAATGATTTCTTGAAATTGTATTTAAACAGAAGTTGATTTTACAGTTTGATAAGTGTTTTGAGAAAGAAAAAAAAAATGTTTTCATTTGTATTTTCACTGTGGGTCGCTCTTGTGACCCTAATGTGACTTCCTAGGACCCCTTGTAACCCATAGACGGGTCTAGGGGGTTACACAAAATTCCTTAAATCAATATTTCAATTGGAATAAAAATTTTGTTTGTATAAAAATGAAACGATAAAATTTATGGGTAAATTTTATAAATTATCATTGAACTTTACTCTTAAACCTATTTTGGTCACTAAAATTTTGAATATTCAATTTACTCATTGAAGTTTAGACATTGAACGTTTTTTGTCACTAAAACTTTGTCACTAAAATTTCTGACGACGATGGACGGTGTCCATGTCATAACATTGTCCAAAGTTAACGGGGAATGACAAAAAATGTTTAGTGTCTAAACTTCAGTGAGTAAATTAAATGTTTTGAAACTCCAATTATCAAAATAGATTTGTGAGTAAAATTCAGTGATAATTTGCGTAATTTACCTAAAATTTATTTGAGTATTTATTGAACAAATAATTTGGTTGTCTCTATAGTCATTGGAGATAATTATTTGCTTGGTAAAATGATTACAGTTTTCAATTTTCTAAAGGTTTCATAAAAACATACGGAAAATATCGAAACAAATATGTTTAATACTGGATAAAAAAAAATAGATATTACACCTTATCATACCAAAATATTAAAAAATAAAATCATTATTGTTGGGATGAACAATCAATTGCAAATGATCAAAAGGAGATGAATTGACAATTAAAATTTTTGATGTAAGCAAAATGAAAGGCAATAAAAATTAGGACACAAGATTTATAGTGGTTCAATCTTCTTAACAAGGTTTACATCCATCCATACTAAGTATTTCTCAAATTCATTAGATTTGCTTTCCTTTGGAGGCTCAAGGAAATATCCTTACAACTCCCTTAAAGTTTATACTCCAAAACCTTAAGAACACCCACAAAAAAAATTACAAATCTAACAATCTAAGAAATCTCACAAAGGTAGTATGTTTGTACAATTTAAGGCTCACTCAACCTCAAACATTTATGTAAAAAGATTACACTAATGAATTCTCAAGTGGGTTTACAAGATTTGACAATTAAGACTCGAAGACGTTGGATGCGTGCTTGAATGCTTTAGATTTGTTGAGTAGTTCAATAATTGTTGAAGAAACTTTGGAGACTTGATTTTATACCCCTCATTGATTTCTAGCTGTTTTGGTAGTTGGGACATTAATTATAGCCGTTGGGCTGTATTTTTCGCGTAATAAATGCTTCGGGAAACACCCGGTATCGGCACATGAAAACTCATATTGGTACCTGCCATAAGAAGAAAGAGTCGTTGCAACAAAGGGGTACCAGTACGCGAGCAGGCGTATCGATACGGAGTGAATATTTTACAAAGAGTATCAGTACGTTTCGTACCATGCCGATACTTATTTTGGTCACTAGAATCCTTGGAACACTTAGTTAAAATATCGTATCGATATGCTTATAAGGGTATTGGCACAAGTAATCATTTTTCAAAAATTATGGTTCCAATAAAATTGACAAGGTAACGTGTTGGGATGATCAATCGACGGTGTATGGCCAAGAGGGGGTGAATTTACAATTTAAATGAGAAGGGAAGCAAATTGAAATTTGAAAATTGAGACACAAGAGATTTATAGTGGTTCAACCTTCTAACAAGGTTCACATCTACTATCATAGCTTCCCACTAAGGATTTTCACAAATTCACTATGAATTTCTTCCCCTTTTCTAGGCTAAGGAGGTGACCCTTCACACAATTAGGGCTGTAAATGAACCGAACGTTCATCGGGAAGTTCGTTTATGTTCGTTTATTTATTAAATGAACGAACATGAACTAGATTTTTTGTTTGTTTAATTAAATGAACGAACACGAACAAATGGCTTGTTCATTCATTTATGTTTGTGAACGTTCGGTAATCTGTTTATTTATGTCCGTTCCTTTATGTTCGTTCATTTGTGTTCGTTTATGTTGGATTGTTTATGTTCATTCACATTTGTCTAGGGGTGTTCATTGTTCGGTTAAACCGAACTAACCGACCGAACCAAAACAAAATTGGTTAATCTATTAGATAATTTTAGGTTTCAGTTAATGATTAAAAGTTTTTTCAAATTTCAATTATCGATTAATTTGGTTTAAAATCGGTTAATTAACTGAATTAATCGAACTAACCCAAAATATTTAATATTTAACACATTATATATGTTCATTTGTGTTCGTTTATGTTCGTTTGTGTTCGTTTATGTTCATTTGTGTTCGTTTATCATTTAAACGAACGAACATGAATGAACACGAACAAGCTACATTCTTTCATGAATGAACACGAACAAGTAATTTTTTGTTCGTTTATGTTCATGTTCGTTCATTTGTTCGGTTAAAGTTAAACGAACGAACATGAACACACCCACATTCGTGTTCGTTCGGTTCATTTATAGGTGTTGCGTGTAACAAGTGCTACGCAATTGTACAAGTATACACGTCGCAAGTAATAAAGTGATACGAGTATTGAGTATTGTCTCCACAAGGATTGGTTTTGGCCACTTTGCTTAAGTTATAACACTGTAAAAAATAAAAACACAAATAGGTGATAGGAAGAGTTCTAACTAACAAGTAAACTAAAGAACAATAAAAGTAAAAGATAGAGGAAATCAAATAAGAGAAAAATGGCCGAGTTATCGTGAGTTGATGAGTGATAGTCGAATGGATCGTCTCGGTAAATGAGTGCAACGAGAACTCAATTCCCGCAACAATTGGTAACAACCGGGTTGCCAAGGCAATTGGTATAGCGATTGCCGGGGCAACTAGTATAACGATGCTATGGCAACTAAAGCAGTGATTGCCAAGGCAACAACTTGGGCAACTAAGAGGAAGCCTCCAAGGTTCGGCGAAGCGTTCTTCAATGGTTCCTCCTTATTCCTAAGTCAAAACTCTAGTTAACTATGCATGCCTTGATAATGCATCCCTGTCTGAATCAAGGGTGAAAAACAACCAATCTTGTGCTCCTCTTAGCCGTTGAAATTCGTAACTTATTCCTAAGCCGAATTAGTCTTCATCGATTTGGAAAAAACCATGCTCGTTCGTTTCTTGAATCCAACTCTCTCGATATTAGATAAAGAGATAGTTTCACGAGATCTTCTCCCAATTCACTCGCAAACAAGATTAAAAACCAAGAATGAACAAACCTTGAATTAAAATTGCAACTTCAAAAACCTAAACAAATCTAATCGTTTATCAAAACCACAAAACCCAAAATAACCCAAGCCAATCAAGTTAGTTCATGGCTGGGTTTTGAAAGATATACAAAGAATAATCCCCAACCATGAATCTAACCGAAAAACTAAGAAGAAAAAGATGAAGAAATCGGTGCAGCCTTCTTAGTCGAACTCTCTCCCTAACGATCTCTCTTACTCCCCTTTGTAGTTGGCGGCTAGGCTTGTTATTTATAGGAGAAGGCTAGGCCAAAGTACTTATTGAGGAGGAAGTTATGTTGAATTTAAATTGAATAAAAGAAATATGAAATCTCTTTAAATTTTTATCCAACTAAAACTTCTCCTATTTTTTTGAGATTTATCTCTCTTGACCTTTTCACGAACCTCCAATCTTCTTTCTTCATGCCACCTATCACGATTGAATCAGCTTTTTCTGCTCTTCAATTCGGCTACCACTTTGCCTCTTCTCTTCTTGTCGATGGTTGCCGCGGCTACTTGGTCGGCATCTCTTTTTTGGGTTGCCACAACAACTTGTTTGGCATCTCCTTCTTTTCGATGGTTGTCGTGGTAACTGTCCTGGCAACTAGTCCTGCACGCATAAAAATAGCCTCCAACAGCATCTTTTTCTACCAAAACTAATCAAAACATGAACTCAAGCATACCAGTGAAGGAAATTATGAAAATATGCATGAATGCCTAATAATGCAACTAAAATGAGCTTAAGTCTAACAATAATATGAGTAAAAAGGGTCATAAAAATAGTACTTTTGAACACTCATCACACCCTAAAAATCGAACTATTTCTTGTCCTCAAGCAATGAAGAACTAAAAATTACCTACCGATATTTTAATCATCAGAGAATTTGCTTCACACTTGACTTCATTCCTCAGAACCGTGGCACAAAGTATGATTGACATTCAATTGTTCGGACGATATAGAAGTTACCCGGAGTTAAACTATAATGCTTGCGAGTGTGTGCAGAATTGTGTACAAGATGATTATCCGGATTCTATGTGAACAATAAGTATTCAAATTAATTCCTTGGGTTTTTATTTCATTCAAGCAGAGTCAATTTCTGGCACCTCTAGATTATTAATTACTTTTCCAATTTTTATGATTAATTGACTAGAGCCAATTTCGGGCACCTCTAGCGATTCCTTTAAGCACAATACTAGAGCCGATTTCGGGAACCTCTAGAAATTAATTTTTAAACACAATACTAGATCCGGTTTCGGGCACCTCTAGCAATTAAAAATTTTATTTACCCAAAATTTAAATAATTAACCTAAGTTCACTAGAATTCCTTCAATCTATCAAGCCACAATAGTGTACACTTAAGTTTAGTATCATAGTAGGATTCTAAGTGTTTTCCATGATCATCCTAGAATTGAAAGTTCTGTCAATTAAGTGCAATGGCAATGTCATCATCGAATATTCATCATGTCTAGGAAAAATTAATACAACTAAAAGCAAGGCAAATAATCTATGCATCCTATATGCTATAACTAAAGATGAATGCAATTAGACATGAAACTGATTAAAGACAAATACCCCCAAACTCGAGAAAAGCATTGTCCTCAATGCATGCAAAAAGAAAAAAATGATGAAAGATGACTTACTCCTAGAATTCGTCACCATGGTTAATGAGTTTCCTTCGTGCGGTTTGCTTGATTCACTTGCTAGCGCGTGGTGGCTGGTGGCACAACTGATTCTCGTATGTTGGCAAACTCATCGCCATCTTCATCTACGTCCTCAATCTCGTTGGTGCTAGATGTTTTGCGTTTCGCCTTTGAGGAGGTGACCGTGGGCGACTTTATTGGTGCAACTTTGTTGTGTGCGGTAGTTGTCGTGGCATCGTCAGTTTCGGTTGCCTGGGCATGAGCAGTAGGCATTACAGGGGCATCAGGACTTGCCAGGGCATGCACTTTAGTGGTTGTCGAGGAATGCACGTTTGGAGTTGCCGAGGCATGCGCTTCAGGGGTTGCCGAGGCATTCACTTTAGTGGTTGCCGAGGCATCGGGTATTTCCAAGGCATCCTCCGTCTTGTCTGTTTTGGCAGCAGTTTTGGTCTCATTTTTTCTGAACAGATGTTTGCTCCTTTGGGTGAGCTTGGGCTTCCTTGGAAGAGCTTGGTTTTGCCATGGTTTTGAGGTTCTTGGCCATGGTGGTTTTGATTCTTGATGTGGAAAAACAAAGAAAACCTGAAAACTAATTATACTGAAGACAAATAAAATATCTCCTAAAATAACCGAAAATAAAATAAAGGTCTAAAAATTTAAAACGAAAAATTAAAAATTCTTAGAAAGAGCATTTTCATGCATATTCTAAGGTTACTGTATATTCGAGAAAGCTTGAGGAGGGTAGTTTAAGATACTTCTTATAGTCCATACGCACCCTCTATCGAGTGACAATAT
This sequence comes from Hibiscus tridactylites, assembly GCA_958450335.1. Lineage (NCBI taxonomy): Eukaryota > Viridiplantae > Streptophyta > Magnoliopsida > Malvales > Malvaceae > Hibiscus > Hibiscus tridactylites. Next base: position 17,076,112 of record OY288278.1, on the reverse strand, counting down.
TGCCCAAAAAGAGTTGGGTCAATGTGCCTGCAGCTACTCCCTTTTGTGTTGCCATGGTGGAGGTGTCTTTCTTCCTTGTTCTCTTGTAGTCCATGTATACTCTCCACCTTGCTACTATCCCTGAAGGCATGAATATATTAGTAGAAAAATTATATCAACACCCAACCATTTAATTACCTCAACCTTATCCACCTCCATCATGGTTGGATGCTTAACCCACCCAACCATTTAATTTTTTCTTTTCAATTTAGTCCAAAACATTTTTCTTTTATTACATCAAAACATATATTTCTACACCTTGGATGTTGAGGGGTTGGTGTCCCGTGTCTCCGTCCAAGTACACTAATGATCGAGGAGTTTGGTGTCTCGTCTCTCGTTAGTGGGTTAAGCATCTAACTGATGATGGGGTTGGTGTCCCCGTGGGTTATGATTGTACCTGATTTATATAGTACCTTTGGTTGTGAATATACAAATTCCGGTTAAGATGGCTTGAAGTGTTGAGTAAACACTTGTTGAATCCGTGTATCCGATATGTGGTTTTGAGATATGAACTCGCTTAATGATCACTTGTAAGCGAATATAATTTATGACGTATTGTGAAATGGTTTATGTTTGCATAACGTGGTTTATACATCTTTTACTCTTTAAGCTTTGCATATGGTAGTTATGAATGGGAGAGCTTATAATGAGTGTAGCAATGAAACTTGTTGTTGATTCATGATATATGTAGCATGAGGATTAATATGCTGATTTTTTTGTTTGTGAAAAGTGCATGGTTTAAAAAAGGCATGATGGTTTTCAAATGATGTTTTAGGAGATTGAAATGAGATTTCAATGTGGACATTGAAAATGGTTTTAATGCATTGATGGTGTTTTGTTTTTGAGCCTCCTCACTAAGCCTTGTGTGCTTATGCTCTCCTTTGTCCATCAATGCAGATAATTGAGGTTTTGAAGGCAGCAAGTAGCAAGGGATCACAAGAGACTTCATTTGCAAAAGTATGTTTGGATTAGACTATACGTAATAAGGGCAATGGGGGATCCGTTGTGTTGTTGGGAGACTTGTGTAAACTCCCATTTGAGCAAGTTTGATTTACTATTTTAGACTTGTAAATGGCCTTTGGTATTTGGTTTATGCTTTACTTTGCATTTTGAGAATCTTGCTTGGCTTGTTCCTAGGTTGCATGCCTATAGTTTGCCTTTGATGCAATTTGCCATGTTATGATGATGGATATGCCACGAATGACTGAGGATTAATATTTATATATGTTGTATGCATGTTGGAGGTATGTTGGAACGATTATGATAACATTAATGTGTGAAAAACCAGCAAAAAGTGTTATTACGGACCCAAGCGTTTCGGTACGCCCAAGGCTATACCGAAATGGTGAGCCTGAAATGGCCTAAGGGTTTTGAAACAGAGAGGGATGTTTCGATATGGGTTCGCTTAAATTGGCTATTGAAAGTTTATGTTTCGAAACACCTTGGATATTGTTCCGATACAGACTAGTGTACCAAAACACTAAGACTCGTTCCAAAACAAGGTGTTTCGATACAAGGTTCTTTTTTTTCAAAATGCCTTGCTGTTAAGTTGGTTTTTGGAATCTTTGAAGTTCTATTTCTTTACGTTCCAGTCCCTTAATGTTATGGATGCAATTAAATGTGTTTGAATGATTAGGTTTAGCTAAGTTTTGATACATTGGCATGTAATATGTCTAATTAAAGGTTGGTAACTTAAAAATTGAAGTTGTTCCCGTAATTTGCTAAAATTACAAAATGGTCCCTAAAACGGTTTTGTAATCAATTGAGTGCGTAATCGATGTTGGTTCGTGATGTTAATTATTCCACTGCGAGTCTTTACACTTAGACTAATGATGTGCTTCTAGACAAGATAAAAAGAAAAAAAATTAAGGTCTTTTATTCAGGTAAACCTTTCTGGTTTACTTCAATATTCCCCGTGTGACTCGTTCGGTTCAGTATTTCTCCCAGACCGAGTCGAGGGGGTTACATTTGAAGGTATCAGAGCTAGGTTTCGAAAGAATAGGATAATGGTAAGTTATTGGTAAGGTAATGTGATGTGATTCCATGTAAATGATGATGTTTGCTTTTCACGATGATTGTTATAATCATGTTGTTGATGAATAAATGATATTGATGCCACACATAGTGGTTATGATGTATGTGGTGTGTTATATACATGATAATGTTGTAGGCTGAATTAGGTTGATTTTTATGCACAATGTTTGCAATATGTATGTGGATCGCTTTATGCCATGATTGGGGGGGGGGGGAGGGGAATTATGACACCCATTGCCTTATTACTATAGTTAAAGTGTTTTAAATTGAATTGGAAGTCTTGGATCCTTGCTAGAAACTGGCCTGATTACTTTGTTTGTTTCATTATCATGCCTTAATTATAATAGCACAATGGGACCGAGGAGAAAGCTGCGGTCGGGTACGATTGCTGCTGCCAGAGGGCAGGGAAATTAGGAGAACTAGGTTCCTCCTGGTGGGAATTTACCTCCTCCACCTAGGGGTGAGGAGCAAGAATAGCATGGGCAAGCTTGGCCTGTGTTGGGTGATTTGACGCCTTTAGATAAGGTGATGACGTGAGCATTCCAGGCTGATGTTGCCGGAGTGCAAGTGCAAGCACCTGCTGCTGGGCAAACGGGTTTGCCGTTAGAACGCTTACGTAGTTTGGGTGGTGTTGAGTATCGTGGCCTATCACCCGAGGCATCCGAGGCTTGTATGGCCAATACGATCTAGATTTTGGATCAAATGGGGTGCAATGATGCACGTAAGCTGAGATGTGATGTTTCGTTGTTGCAAGATGATGCTTATAGTTGGTGGACGAATGTAACTGCGGCTTTGGAGCCTAATGAAGTGGATTGGGAGTTCTTCCAAGCTATATTTAAGAAGAATTATTTAGGAGTTAGATACTTGGATGACAAGAAACACGAATTCATGTCTTTGGTTCAGGGTAGCATGAGTGTGGCTAATTATGAGGATCAATTTGTTCGTCTGAGTCAGTATGACCCTGAGTTGGTGCCAAGTGATAGGCATCATTGCGACAGTTTCCGTTATGGTTTGGTGCAAGAGGTGATGACTTTTATATTGGCCTCAGATTACAAAAATTTCAATAAGTTGGTGGCGTGAGCCAAAGGTGTTGAGCATAGTTTGGGTTTGACTTCTTGCGTGGATGGTTCTAGATCGGGTAAGAGAGCTACAGATTTTGGTCCTGGAGGTGGACAGAATAGGAGGCACCATGATAAGAAGTTTTGCTCTGACGCGAAACGAGGTGGAGGAAGGCCTGGACGTGGAGCTTATGGTTAAGGTGCTCAGGCTAGATCGGCTTTTCATTCTTGTTGGGTATGTGGATTGCGTAAGCATATGAGGCGAGATTGTTATTGTTTGGCCCGAGAGGCGCAGGCTCCTACGGTTGTGGCAACCAACTCTTGTTGGAGTTGTGGTTCGACTGACCATTTGAGGCGTGATTGTTCACTGTTTGCTGGAGGTGGTCAGGTTAGAGCACCTGTTGTTGCACCACAGCGAGGCCGTGGGTGCGGTCATGGTAACTTCCAGCATAGGGGGATGGTCAGAGAGCTGTAGCACATGTTGTAGCTGTTCAACCTGAGGGTGGTGGTCCTGCGAGGGTGTACGCACATCGTGAGGGACGCAATGATATAGATGTGATTGCATGTACTTTCATTTTGCAATCCTTGTCATTATTATCTTTGATTGATTCTGGCTCTATGCATTCATATATCTTGAGTGAGTGTTGCGTGTAAATAGGACTATCGCAAATAGTGCAAGTGTACACGACGCAAGTAGTAAAGTGATATTGGAGTATCAGATATCGTCTCCACAGGGACTGGAATACTTCTATCCTTTAACTATCTGCACAGAAGAAAGAAGGAGTTTTAATAAATTGATTGAAGAGTGTCACGAATAAATCAAGTAAAAGAGAAAAAATCAGAATTATAAAACAGGCAGGAATTGAATTGCTCCGTAGTATAGGTATTGCAATGTTCAAGGACTTCTGTTCTATGTCTGGTTCCTGTCACGACAGCACCTGTCATGGCAGCGGTCCGTTGTTGTCACGACAACGATAAGCAACTCAATTTCTTCAAGTTCGGCAAGAATCCCTAAATTGACTTGTCCTATCCCTAGATCTAAGCTTGTCGGCGAACACGTCTTGGATGACACCTCCTAGCGTGAATCGAAGTACGAACACCGATGTTTATGAATTCTTCTTTAGCCTCATAACCTCATCCTATCCATAGGTCCGAGATAGTTCAACCATAAACTGAGAACCAGTACTTACCCCTTTCGTATACTTAACTCTCCCGATATTAAGTAAATAGATAATCTTACAATGCTCTCCCGATACTCTTGCAAGATGTTGAAACCAGAATAAGAAAACTTGAAGTTTTATTTCATTGGACAGAAAAATCCTAAGAACAGAACAACCCTTACAACTACTTTACAATATGAACCCCAAACCCTATGGAGAACTAGAAAATTAGATCTAGCGACTCCCTTTCTCTTTTTTCTCTCTCTCTATATGTCTCTATACCCTTACATACATGGGTATATATAGGCAAAGATCTAGTCTAAGTCCTTCTTGGAGTAGAAGTTCTTCTTGGAGTAGAAATCCTTCTCGGAGTAGAAATCCTTGTTCAACAAGTAAAGATAAGTTACTTTACTTATTGATCCTTGATCAACTCTATGCTTCGCTCTCGACCTCAGAAAAATGAAAGATTGGGCTCAATGGACTCAGAAAAATATCCTCTATCAAACGAGACCCATCTTGACTATGTCGGCGTATTGCCGTCCGGGCGGCATTCTACGGCGGCAGCGTCCTTGGTGGCAACTGGAACTGCGTCAGTACAGCTTCTTCTGCTTCTAGTCTCCAAAAATATGTGAGTGGCTCGCGATAGTCCGACTTGAAATCCTCTATCTGTCGAGCTCTACTTCGTGTTTTCTACATCAAGTGTCTTCACTGTCCCCCCCTTTCTGCCACAACAGTGGTCACGACAGACCACAAACCTCATCTCCTCACCTCCTGCTCCGTAACTTGCCTCTGCTCCTCAGCTGCCTCCAATGCTGCCACGGTAGGTACCTGCAAAAGTAACCAAATTTAGCAGTATCTGCTCAGTTTTATCTAAATGTGATGTTGATGCAAAACTTAACCTAAAATGCAGTTAAACATGTTTGAGTGCAGCAAAATAAGGATAAATGAGGGGTAAAGTATTGAACTTTTATGCACTGATCACACCCCCAAACTCGAATCTTTGCTTGTTCTCAAGCAAATGCAACCTAACTAACATGCGTGCATACATACATATATTTTTTTCTTGGCTTAAGTCAATGAACAATCCTTACCCACAGCACCATCCCTATCATGTTTAGCACATGTTCAAATATTTAAGTATCTACTTAGAGCAAAAGTATAATTCTCGTGTAAGTGTGTGCATTTATTGTGAACGTACATGAATATAGACTTCCCTAGCAACTAGAATGTAACGCCCCGGTTTTGGGCTCAGAAGTTTTGGCGTTGACCGGTTCGGTCAAAGTGCTGATCGAATATATGAGAGGGAATTTAGGAAAGCCTAGTTCGGGTTGCATTAAAAATATGGAAAAATATTCTAAAATCATCTTTTAATATATATAAGTGAACTGTGAAATCAATTTTGGAAAATGAGGTTCGGAAGGTTGACATTTTGGCTAGTGACCAAAATGTAATTTTTGAAAGTTGCAGGACAGTTTTATAAAGGATTGAAACTTTGAATCTTTAAGGAGCTATTATTCCAAAAGGGATTTCTCCATATTTTTCTAAGATATTTTGAGTCTAAAATCTGATTTTAAAGATTAAGAAAAGAGAGGGGAATCATTTTAACCAATTTCCAACTAATTTTCTATTTTCTCTCAAATTCTCTTTTCTCTCATTTTCTCTCTACCCAAACAAGATTCTCCAGATTTCTTTCTCTGATTTTGACATCTACATCTCTCATTTCAACTCTCATTTGATTCCTAATCATCTCATCATCAAAACCTCTCAATTTACAAATTGTTTCATCAAGCATTTTGGCTCTAAAATGGAGAAATTCAAGTTTGGAGGTAAGAACGTCCTTCTCCTCTAAACTATCAGTTCTTTACTGAAATTCCTAAGTTCTCAATCCTTGATTCATGTTTTATTAAAGGCTTTTCAATTGAGATCTTGATTTTTGGCTAAAATGCAAGATTTGGTGATTTTGGTGAAAATTTCGTGTGATCTGTTTAAGCAGGGTTTTGAGGTGTTAAATTGATGTTAAATGAATGCTAAAATGATTAGAAGTTGAGGTTTAATCAATGCAATCCCGGATAGGTTGAATTTCCTAAGTTTGGCTTGAGTTTTTGGTTGTTTTTGGAGTGTTTTTGGTGATCTGTTATACCTGGAGGTATAAGGACGTGGTTGTGATCATTTTGCATGTTAATTGATGTATAAAAATGGTTAGAAGTGATGGATCTTGGCTGGGTTAAGTTTTGGAAGTGTTTGGAGATGATTTCGGTTGTGTTTGGTAGCCAAATTGCTAGTTTTGTGAAGAGCAGCGAGTTGTGTTGATGTTGCTGGTGTTTTAATGCATATGGATGCATTAATGTTCTGTTTTTATGTGCTTGAAACAGGGGAGGTTGATCCTTGAGCTTTGGAGGTGTTTTCGGAAGGTTTCGGAAGCTTGGAAAGCTTGTTGGCTAGCTTGGTTTGGTAATTGGTGAGTGAAGTTGGGATTTCAGCTTTTGAAACATGGTTTGAAGGTTTTTGGGAGCTTAGTTTAAGTCTAAACAACTTTGCTAAGCTCAAGAGTAAGTAAAGGGGTTTTTGCCTTGGAATTGTGTGTGATTTGGTTTTAAAATCAAATGTGGTTGATGATTATTATGCAAGTGTTTTTGCATGGTTTAATTCTGTTTTGTAAGCATGTTTTAGCATGGTTTAATGCTGGTTTTGAAAGTCAATTGAAAAGGATGCTCAAGGTAAAAGATCCTTGGTTATGTTTATGGAAATTGTGATTTTGATGCATAGTGATGCATGTTGTTCATTGGCTTTGTATTATGCTTAAAAACAGTGAGTTGATGATGATTAATGATGATAATTGTACCCTTTGCATATTGTTTATGCATGTGAATCATTGAGCTAATGATGTGATGGTTTTGCATTATGTGTATGCATGTGAATCATTGAGCTAATGATGTGATGACCTTGCATTGTGTTTATGCATGTGGAACATTGGATATTATGGTAAGATGGTTATGTTGGCAAGAGATGTGAATGGTTCTTGGTTCGTTGATCGGGTATAATTAGCCGGCTATAGGATTGGGTGCACCGTGAATAAAGTCGCCTTGATGGCGGAGTGGTCAAGTATGGACCGGGTAAACTCCCCTCAAGTATTCCTAACGAGATGAGGTTAGTGGAGGGTGTGCCCACGGGAGGACCTCGGTTGCTTAAGGTCGTAGTGGAGGTTGTTGCCCACGGTAGACCTTGGTTAAGTAAAGGTTATAAGGTGGTTAAAAGTCCTTATGTGAGAACCTTGTACTTGTTAAGATCACAATGGCAATGGTTAAGTCCATGTGTGGATCTTGTGTGTGATGTCCCGGATCTCGTTAGATGATGTCTACAACTACCAATCGGTTATGCAAAGGTTGTATGGTGGTTGAAAGTCCATACGGGAAGACCTTGTGCATGTCAAGGGTGTATGTTTATACATGGTAACCTTGAGGAAAAGCTAAGGTTGTATGGTGTTTAAAAGTCCATGCATGGGAACCTTAGGTTGTTAAGGTCAAATGGAGGTTGTTGCCCATTTGGAAGACCTTGGATTGGGTAGTGTGTAGGAAGCGTTGGGACACGCTTGTAATCCGCGTATCCGATCGGGTTGAAAAGTTGGAAAGTGAATATGGTTGATCTCTTGGAAGCCAATATAATGTTCTTGATCATGTGAAGCATGGGATTGCTTGAAATGATGCATAGTTGCATGTGAAGCATGAGATTGCTTGAAATGATGCATGGTTGCATGTGAAGCATGAGATGCTTGAATTGATGCATGTTTGCATGAGAAGCATGAGATTGCTTGGTAAGATGCATTGTTGCATGAGACGTGTATGATGCTAGTAAAAGCATGCCACTTGTATGTTGAACAAGTGTTGGTTATCATTTGATAAATGATGCATGAGAGCATGGATTACCTATGTTGCATTGAAGTCATGTATGACTTGTTGTTAAAGGCATGTGAATATGATGTTATCGTTTTATGATGCATTGATTAAATGCATGAAATGGTTTAATTGAACTATGGTTTAAATGGTTTCTTGCTTGATGTGGTTTTCAAGTTAAAGAAAGGTATGTTGTGGAAAGGATGTGTTTTCCATGGTTTTGTTTAAGCTTGGCATATGGTGTTTATGCATGTTTTGAGCTTGATGTTGAAAGAGTTTTCGAACATGGTTTTGGAAAGCAAATCGGGTTGGTTTTAAAGTGTTTTAAAGACCCGCTGCATTGATGGTGTTTTGGTTTTGAGCTTTCCTCACTAAGCATTATGTGCTTACGCTCCTTTTTGTCCATCAATGCAGATTCTTGAAGTTTGGACAGCAAGGAGCAAGGGATTCAAGGTGGACTCCAATGGAGATGTATGTCTCGGTGAATAGCTATAGTTAATAAGGGCAATGGGGTAGAATCTCTCGGATTGTTGTTATTGTGATCGTATGAGTTGATCAAGAATGTTTAAGTACTGTTGTTAATGTTGTTGAAACATGAATTGGTTTAATTGAGGTTGCTTTGAAAGGTTTGTGCTTAAATGGTTGCTTGAGTAGGAAGCATGCCTATAGAATTGGGGCTTTTCATATGTGTTGGTTATATGTTGAATTGATGAAGCAATTGTGGTCCTTGCATGTTGTTTGACTATGTGGTATGATTTGGTGATGTTTATTTGAGGTTTGAAGCATGTTTGTTGATGTTTTCAAGTCTATTTCAAGCAGGGGTATCGGTACTCGGGTTTGCGTATCGATACGCCTGAGCTAAATATGCTCATTTCTGCCCAGGCGTATCGGTACGGGTGTGCGGGTATCGATACAAATCTGGGAAAAGTTTGAATGCCGAATCGGTACAGGGGATACTGTATCGATACCGTTGCTCGAGTTTGGTTACTGCCTTCCCCGCGTATCGATACGACTTCAGGCGTATCGATACGGGTTCTGTTATTTCGGTTAAAAGAATCTTCAAATGTTTTGTAAAGTTTGCATTTTGGTCCTGAATCTTGTTTGTGAAATTGTATGAGTTCGGGATGTCCGTTTGAGCTGAATTTTTGGCAGGGAAGCATGTAACATGATTAATTTTAAGTTGGTAACTTAAAATATGGTTAAGTCCTTAAAGTTTTCAGAAATTACAATTTGGTCCCTAAAGTTGTAATTTGTTCAGTTGGGTCCCTGTTTGATCTCTGATGTTTGTGATCTTTGAGCATGGTGTTTGTGTGATCACATATAAGGTTAATGTGCATCTAGACAAGATTAAAAAGAAAAAAAAGAGGGTCGTTAATCAAGGTTGACTTTCGGGTTGACTTTGGTTTTCCCCGTGTAATCTTCGTAGTTCGGGTCAACCGTCTAGGCCGGGCTACGGGGGTTACATTTGGTGGTATCAGAGCTGAGTTGCGAAGGTTGGGGAAAACGGTAAGTTGTTGTGGTAAGTGTGCTTGATGTTTACCTTGTTGTATGGTTGAAAGCTGGTTGAAGCATGTGTTTCTGTATATGCTGTTGATGTTTTGAGCATGTTGCTGGTGTATGCAAGCATGATTTGAGGTTATGAATCTTGGTTGAAATCATGTGGATATGTGTTGATGCTATAAGCTGATGCTATGCATGATGAATGTGTTATGAGCATGTTATGTTGCTAATGTGCTAGTGCTGTTGGATGTTGTTTGGTGTAAGCATGATCAAGGTATGTTATTGATATGCTTGATGTTGTGATATCTATGTTGTGTTGGCTGTTATGTCATGTAAAGGGGGAGGATTCGGGATACCCATTGCCTTATTAATATAGCTATTGTGTTATTTTGGAGTTGGAGTTGAATCCTTGCTTAATGCTGGTCTAACAGGTTTTGTTTGTTTGTTGTGATTGTATGTTGTTTGTTGTTAGTGGTATGGCAAAAATGATGAAAGAATGGAGGATGAGTGAGATGGTTGCTGCCTTGGGGCAGGTTGTTAAGTCAGAGGATTCGCCCTTTTGTAGAGGTGTTTTGTCTCAGTCTTCTGTGACTGAAGTTGAGATGGTAAGGCAAGGGAAGGAAGCTGGTTCCGGGATGGAAAGTTCTTTACCTGTTGTTCAGGAGGTGTTGGAAACATCTCAGGCTACGGTTGAGGTAGAATCAGTGGATGTGCTGGCTAAATGTGTGGGTTTGCCGAAACAACATTTGTTTGATTTGGGTGCTGTAGAGTACCATGGTTCTTCCCCGGAGATGTTTGAGGTCTGGTTGGCCAATGTAGTTCTGATTTTGGATCAGGAAGGCTGTGATTATGCCTGTAAGCTGGGGAGTGTTGTTTCTCTGATGCTGGGGGATGCTTGTTCTTGGTGGACATCTGTGGCTGTGGCGTCACATATCCTTGATATTGATTGGGATTTCTTTGTATCTGCTTTCTATGAAAGGTATCTTGGAAGGGAATTTCCAAGGGTTGAGCAAGGTGCGGCTAATGCTGTTGGTGAGCAAGTGTTGCCTGAGCAAGGAGTGGAAGCTCAGTCATCTGTTTGTGACCATAGTAAAAGGCAACATGTTGGAAAATGTTGGGACACAAGTGTTTGCTGGAGATGTGGTTCTAAGTTGCATGTTAGGCGTGATTGTCCTCTTGGAGTGAAGTCAGCTTTGATGTTGGCTAAAGGATCTTTGAAAGGTCGTGGGCGCGACCGAGGTGAGGTTCAGAAGTGGCATAAAAAGCAGAAGGTTGTGAAGAGTTTGGGAAGTGAAGTTTGCTGGAAGTGTGGGTCTGCTGGACACATGAAGCGTGATTGCTTGATGTTGGCGCGGAACAGTCAAGGTTTCTTATCGCAAGGAGTTGGTGGTGACCCAGGAGTGTTTGTTGGTGCTGCAAGGGTGCAACCGAAGGATGTTGGTTCCGCAAGGAAGAGAGCTCGTTCGATGAAGCTTCAGAGTGGTGTTATGTTTTCAGGTAACCTTGTTAAGTGATCTTTGCTTTAGTTGCTTAGTTTGGTTTCTGTTGGTTTTTCCTTGCGTGGTAAGTTTAGTCTTGTTGCTAGCATGTTTGGGGTAATGATAGTTGTGGTTTGGTGATATCTTTGGTGTGAAGAAGGCTTTTGTGAATATCTTGTGGTTAATGGTTGTTGGTATGATGGAGTTAGATAAGTTAAAGGTGAGTAGGAGGTTGTTCTTAGACAGATTTTGAGGATGTTATTGGAGGGTGTGAACTGGAATTCATGCACAGTTAAATCATTGTTATATACTATATTATATATGTTGGTCCATGCATACATGTGGCATGACATTAGAGGTTTTGCATACATGTACATCAGGCATTGATAGGGCATGTAGGTGATCATGCATACGATGTTCACATACCCTAATAACTAATCGAATCTGTTAGTGTTATGGTTGGATTAGGTGGGATGATGGTTTTTAGAGGTTGTTTGGTGCTAAGAGTGGGAGTTAGAAGTGCTGGAGTTTGTTATCTAGTTGTTTGTGATGGTGAGAGTGGAATGGCTTGTTGGTAGAAGGAAAGTGTTTGTTGCTCTGAGAGTTTAGTGGTTTGGTGGTGAAAGGTATCGGTTGTGGTTTGTATCAGCTAAGTGGGTTGTTTGGTTTAAAGGAAGTGGTTGTTCCTTGGTGCTAAGTGTTGTTGTAGCTTGGTGGTTGAGTTTCCGGGTGCTGAAGTGGTTTAGCTTTTAAGTTGCTGTGAAGGGTTGTGTTTGTTCTTGGCAATCTTTGAAGAGTTATGAAGCTGTTGTGTGTGTTTTGGTTCAGCGATGTTCTGGTAGTGCAAGTGTTCTGGTTGAGTATGTAGTGAAGGGGCAGTGAAAGATTGAAGGTTTTCGTTGGTTGTTTGAGTTCTTGTGAGCAGTGGTTGGCTAGTTGTGGTTAAGAAGTTCTGTTTGAAGTCTGTTGATGGTATGTGGAACGGCTAAAGGTTTCAAGTTGAGGTTGTGATGTGATTCTGGTTTTTGGTACTGGTGGGCTGTTATGGTAATGTTTTGATGGATGTAAGGATTGTCAGCTTCGTTAGAGAGTTTGTGTGAACAGTTGATGTTTAAGGATTTCTGCTTGTTGGGAAAATCTTTGGAAAAGGTTTGGGAATCGCAAGAGTTGTTGAGGTTGAGAGGTTGCCTAGTGGCTGAGTTGGTTTGGTTGTTGTCTTTGTGTAGACAAGTGTTGGAGGATGTGTATTACAGTGTTGTTTGCTGTAAGAGCTGAAGTTTCTCAGGTTGACGTTGGGTTTGTGTATTGACTGGTTGTGTGGAAGGTTAAGTCGTGGTTACCTTTGAGAGTTTGGATTTGTGAACAGTGTATGGTGGAGGTTTTGTGTGGAAAGTGATCAGTGGTGTTGGTTAAGGCTTTTGTGTTGCTTTGTGTGTTGCTTGAGAAGGTTCTGTTCTCTTTTCGCCGGTTGAAATTTCGAGGACGAAATTTCCTAAGGGGGGGGAGAGTTGTAACGCCCCGGTTTTGGGCTCAGAAGTTTTGGCGTTGACCGGTTCGGTCAAAGTGCTGATCGAATATATGAGAGGGAATTTAGGAAAGCCTAGTTCGGGTTGCATTAAAAATATGGAAAAATATTCTAAAATCATCTTTTAATATATATAAGTGAACTGTGAAATCAATTTTGGAAAATGAGGTTCGGAAGGTTGACATTTTGGCTAGTGACCAAAATGTAATTTTTGAAAGTTGCAGGACAATTTTATAAAGGATTGAAACTTTGAATCTTTAAGGAGCTATTATTCCAAAAGGGATTTCTCCAGATTTTTCTAAGATATTTTGAGTCTAAAATCTGATTTTAAAGATTAAGAAAAGAGAGGGGAATCATTTTAACCAATTTCCAACTAATTTTCTATTTTCTCTCAAATTCTCTTTTCTCTCATTTTCTCTCTACCCAAACAAGATTCTCCAGATTTCTTTCTCTGATTTTGACATCTACATCTCTCATTTCAACTCTCATTTGATTCCTAATCATCTCATCATCAAAACCTCTCAATTTACAAATTGTTTCATCAAGCATTTTGGCTCTAAAATGGAGAAATTCAAGTTTGGAGGTAAGAACGTCCTTCTCCTCTAAACTATCAGTTCTTTACTGAAATTCCTAAGTTCTCAATCCTTGATTCATGTTTTATTAAAGGCTTTTCAATTGAGATCTTGATTTTTGGCTAAAATGCAAGATTTGGTGATTTTGGTGAAAATTTCGTGTGATCTGTTTAAGCAGGGTTTTGAGGTGTTAAATTGATGTTAAATGAATGCTAAAATGATTAGAAGTTGAGGTTTAATCAATGCAATCCCGGATAGGTTGAATTTCCTAAGTTTGGCTTGAGTTTTTGGTTGTTTTTGGAGTGTTTTTGGTGATCTGTTATACCTGGAGGTATAAGGACGTGGTTGTGATCATTTTGCATGTTAATTGATGTATAAAAATGGTTAGAAGTGATGGATCTTGGCTGGGTTAAGTTTTGGAAGTGTTTGGAGATGATTTCGGTTGTGTTTGGTAGCCAAATTGCTAGTTTTGTGAAGAGCAGCGAGTTGTGTTGATGTTGCTGGTGTTTTAATGCATATGGATGCATTAATGTTCTGTTTTTATGTGCTTGAAACAGGGGAGGTTGATCCTTGAGCTTTGGAGGTGTTTTCGGAAGGTTTCGGAAGCTTGGAAAGCTTGTTGGCTAGCTTGGTTTGGTAATTGGTGAGTGAAGTTGGGATTTCAGCCTTTGAAACATGGTTTTAAGGTTTTTGGGAGCTTAGTTTAAGTCTAAACAACTTTGCTAAGCTCAAGAGTAAGTAAAGGGGTTTTTGCCTTGGAATTGTGTGTGATTTGGTTTTAAAATCAAATGTGGTTGATGATTATTATGCAAGTGTTTTTGCATGGTTTAATTCTGTTTTGTAAGCATGTTTTAGCATGGTTTAATGCTGGTTTTGAAAGTCAATTGAAAAGGATGCTCAAGGTAAAAGATCCTTGGTTATGTTTATGGAAATTGTGATTTTGATGCATAGTGATGCATGTTGTTCATTGGCTTTGTATTATGCTTAAAAACAGTGAGTTGATGATGATTAATGATGATAATTGTACCCTTTGCATATTGTTTATGCATGTGAATCATTGAGCTAATGATGTGATGGTTTTGCATTATGTGTATGCATGTGAATCATTGAGCTAATGATGTGATGACCTTGCATTGTGTTTATGCATGTGGAACATTGGATATTATGGTAAGATGGTTATGTTGGCAAGAGATGTGAATGGTTCTTGGTTCGTTGATCGGGTATAATTAGCCGGCTATAGGATTGGGTGCATCGTGAATAAAGTCGCCTTGATGGCGGAGTGGTCAAGTATGGACCGGGTAAACTCCCCTCAAGTATTCCTAACGAGATGAGGTCAGTGGAGGGTGTGCCCACGGGAGGACCTCGGTTGCTTAAGGTCGTAGTGGAGGTTGTTGCCCACGGTAGACCTTGGTTAAGTAAAGGTTATAAGGTGGTTAAAAGTCCTTATGTGAGAACCTTGTACTTGTTAAGATCACAATGGCAATGGTTAAGTCCATGTGTGGATCTTGTGTGTGATGTCCCGGATCTCGTTAGATGATGTCTACAACTACCAATCGGTTATGCAAAGGTTGTATGGTGGTTGAAAGTCCATACGGGAAGACCTTGTGCATGTCAAGGGTGTATGTTTATACATGGTAACCTTGAGGAAAAGCTAAGGTTGTATGGTGTTTAAAAGTCCATGCATGGGAACCTTAGGTTGTTAAGGTCAAATGGAGGTTGTTGCCCATTTGGAAGACCTTGGATTGGGTAGTGTGTAGGAAGCGTTGGGACACGCTTGTAATCCGCGTATCCGATCGGGTTGAAAAGTTGGAAAGTGAATATGGTTGATCTCTTGGAAGCCAATATAATGTTCTTGATCATGTGAAGCATGGGATTGCTTGAAATGATGCATAGTTGCATGTGAAGCATGAGATTGCTTGAAATGATGCATGGTTGCATGTGAAGCATGAGATGCTTGAATTGATGCATGTTTGCATGAGAAGCATGAGATTGCTTGGTAAGATGCATTGTTGCATGAGACGTGTATGATGCTAGTAAAAGCATGCCACTTGTATGTTGAACAAGTGTTGGTTATCATTTGATAAATGATGCATGAGAGCATGGATTACCTATGTTGCATTGAAGTCATGTATGACTTGTTGTTAAAGGCATGTGAATATGATGTTATGGTTTTATGATGCATTGATTAAATGCATGAAATGGTTTAATTGAACTATGGTTTAAATGGTTTCTTGCTTGATGTGGTTTTCAAGTTAAAGAAAGGTATGTTGTGGAAAGGATGTGTTTTCCATGGTTTTGTTTAAGCTTGGCATATGGTGTTTATGCATGTTTTGAGCTTGATGTTGAAAGAGTTTTCGAACATGGTTTTGGAAAGCAAATCGGGTTGGTTTTAAAGTGTTTTAAAGACCCGCTGCATTGATGGTGTTTTGGTTTTGAGCATTCCTCACTAAGCATTATGTGCTTACGCTCCTTTTTGTCCATCAATGCAGATTCTTGAAGTTTGGACAGCAAGGAGCAAGGGATTCAAGGTGGACTCCAATGGAGATGTATGTCTCGGTGAATAGCTATAGTTAATAAGGGCAATGGGGTAGAATCTCTCGGATTGTTGTTATTGTGATCGTATGAGTTGATCAAGAATGTTTAAGTACTGTTGTTAATGTTGTTGAAACATGAATTGGTTTAATTGAGGTTGCTTTGAAAGGTTTGTGCTTAAATGGTTGCTTGAGTAGGAAGCATGCCTATAGAATTGGGGCTTTTCATATGTGTTGGTTATATGTTGAATTGATGAAGCAATTGTGGTCCTTGCATGTTGTTTGACTATGTGGTATGATTTGGTGATGTTTATTTGAGGTTTGAAGCATGTTTGTTGATGTTTTCAAGTCTATTTCAAGCAGGGGTATCGGTACTCGGGTTTGCGTATCGATACGCCTGAGCTAAATATGCTCATTTCTGCCCAGGCGTATCGGTACGGGTGTGCGGGTATCGATACAAATCTAGGAAAAGTTTGAATGCCGTATCGGTACAGGGGATACTGTATCGATACCGTTGCTCGAGTTTGGTTACTGCCTTCCCCGCGTATCGATACGACTTCAGGCGTATCGATACGGGTTCTGTTATTTCGGTTAAAAGAATCTTCAAATGTTTTGTAAAGTTTGCATTTTGGTCCTGAATCTTGTTTGTGAAATTGTATGAGTTCGGGATGTCCGTTTGAGCTGAATTTTTGGCAGGGAAGCATGTAACATGATTAATTTTAAGTTGGTAACTTAAAATATGGTTAAGTCCTTAAAGTTTTCAGAAATTACAATTTGGTCCCTAAAGTTGTAATTTGTTCAGTTGGGTCCCTGTTTGATCTCTGATGTTTGTGATCTTTGAGCATGGTGTTTGTGTGATCACATATAAGGTTAATGTGCATCTAGACAAGATTAAAAAGAAAAAAAAAGGGTCGTTAATCAAGGTTGACTTTCGGGTTGACTTTGGTTTTCCCCGTGTAATCTTCGTAGTTCGGGTCAACCGTCTAGGCCGGGCTACGGGGGTTACATAGAATATTATACTTAGCTTATTTAGAGTTTTAATCTTACAAGAGCCAGTTTCGGGCACCTCTAGTTAATTTTTAGAGCCGGTGATAGGAACATCTAGAAACTTTTCTTTTTCTACTTTTACTAGAGCGAATGATAGGCACCTCTAGTCACTTTCTAGAGCCGATGATAGGCACCTCTAGAAGTTACTCTAGTTATTTTCCTAGAGTGAGTGATAGGCACCTCTAGAACTAACCTGAGTTCAAGTCTTTTCTCCTCTAGTGGCTAAGTTTTCTATTCTAAGTATGCTAGAGAAAGTCTTTTATCAAGTAAGTCACAAAGTGTTTCAGTTCTTCAGAACTATACTAAGGCTCTACTTACTTCCTAAAATATTTTTAAGGGGCTGTCACGACAGAGATGGCAACAACAGATAATAAAAGTTTAATAAATTAAGCCAATTTTTTTAGCATAAAAAATAAACGCGACACAATTAAAACTAAATGCAACATTATATTAATAATTAGGAGGACTGCCTACCCCCAAACTCAAGGGTTGCATTGTCCTCAATGCATGACACAAGACATAAAAATGAAAAACAGAAAATAAAAATGACAGAAAAGTGAAACATCACAAAAAGATAATATATACAACATGCGATAGAGAATAAAAACTTAAGTTGTGCGGCTGTCGTCGCTGCTGCTGGAGCTTTGGATGAGGAGCTGTCAGCGGGAAGTCTCCTTGAACTTTGTTGGAGGAGCTGTGGGTGCTGCCCTGTGAGTAGGTGACGCGGAGGCTGCCTTCTTCCTTGCGTCATTATCTTCACTGCTGTTGGCGGCAGTCACTTTGGAATTCATCTTAGGGAGTATGAGTGCTGCCGCGGCAGGGGTGGAGGCAGAGCTTCCTCCGGTTGCTTGTATCGTCATTGCAAGAGTTATCTCTGTTTACCTAATAACATAAACAAACTAAAAACTAATATCAAATTTCTAATTCCTAAAACAATAACGATAAAATAAGATAAAAATGAAATACAATAAAATAAATTAAGTTAAATTAGGAGTGCCTTGAGGGGCATCTCCTAAAGTAACTGCTCCCTGTTCTATTGATGCTTGAGGGGTCATTTCCGGTACTTCTTGAAGTCTATTCGTACCCTCCATCTGGTGATTATTCTCATGGTGGGGGATCCTTTCTTTCTCTTCCCTTTGTAGTCCATGAAGTCCTCCCTTCTTGGTAATGTTTCTGAGGGCATGAATATATGATTAGAAAAAATCAAATTGACATTCGACCACAAACTTACCTTGTTTTCGTTGAATGTTGTTGTGGTTGAATGTAGCCCTTGTTGTCGTGTTTGCTGTTGTGGCAGCTAGTTATTTTGACAGTCCTTTATCAGGATACTTTGCAGGTCAAGGGGACATTGGAAAGTACCATAACTCTCCATATCAAATTCTGTTGGCCACTCGTAGGTCTCCATCAGTAGAGACTTCGATGATTCTGAGTCCACCGATGTTGGTTCCTCTAATACATGCAATGGAATTTGTGAGTTTTTAATGAATTCAAAATGTTCGTTTATTACCTGCTCGTATTCCATTTGCGAGGCATTATCATTGGGTAGCTCTTCTAGGTGGTCGTACGAGTTCCATGATAGGGATGGATGTGTGCAATCTTGGTCTGGCATAACCGAGGTAGTGGGTTGAGAGTTTGCCTCAGATGTGGTTGCCGCAGTGACATTCTCTTGAATTTCACTCAGCGTTATTGCAGTGTTGCTCCATTCCAGCTCCTCGATCATTGCCATGGCAAGTTGTTGCTCAGACTCATCATGTGTTGGGTATTCCTTCACATGGGCATCCTCGTCACCTTGCCTCAAGATTTCAGGTTCATCTGTAGCATGAATGAGGACCGGTCTGCTCAAGAGTGCATCAATCTTGGCGATACTTGCGTTCGCAGAAGCCGACAGTTTTTGCATGAGTGCCACGAAGGCTTGAAGTGTACCTTATAAGGAATTCATTTGCTCTTGAGGAGGACTACTTTCCCATGGCATGTCAGTTTCTTCACGGTAATTGCGAGAATTCTCCCACATCAGCTCTCAAACAGTTTTTCCTGACATGTTGATGCTTTTTAAACCTGTATTTCACCTGAGTTTTTGATAAAAATAGAAAAAGAAAAAAAAGTTACTTAACTCATCGATCCTTGATCAGCTCTATGCTCCGCTCTTGACCTCAGAAAAATGCAAGATTGGGCTCAATGGACTTAGAAAAATGTCCTCTATCAAACGAGACCCATCTTGACTATGTCAGCGTATTGCCGTCTGGGCGGCATTCTGCGGCGGCAACGTCCTTGGTGGCAACTGGAACTACTTCAGTACATCTCCTTTTGCTTCTAGTCTCCAAAAATATGCGAGTGGCCCGCGATAGTCCGGCTTGAAATCCTATATCTGTCGAGCTCTACTTCGTGTTTTCCACCTTAGGTGTCTTCACTGTTGCCCCTTTCTGCCATAGCAGCGGTCACGACAGACTACAAACCTCGTCTCTTCACCTTCTGCTCCGCAACTTGCCTCTGCTCCTCAGCTGCCACGGCAGATACCTGCAAAAGTAACCAAATTTAGCAGTATCTGCGCAATTTTATCTAAATGTGATGTTGATGCAAAACTTAACCTAAAATGCAGTTAAACATGCTTGAGTGCAGCAAAAATAAGGATAAATGAGGGGTAAAATATAGAACTTTTATGTACTGATCAGTGAGTATGCACATTTGCTTGATATGCATGTTGAGATGTTAAATGTAGGTATGCAAGTGACTAGTTCCTTTGGTGAAACGGTTGTTACAGAAAGGTTTATTAAGAGATGTCCTATATCTATTCAAGGTCATGTGTTTGTAGTTGATTTAATGTAATTACCTTTCTATGGTTTTGATGTAATCCTTGGGATGGATTGGCTGTCTGAGCATAGGGCTGTGGTTGAGTTTGAGGCTAAGCGAGTTACCTTGAAACTTGCTGATGATTACGAAGTGGTAATCGTGGGTGAGAATGTGAAATTCTTGTCCAATACTATTTCGGCTCTAGAAGCGAGTTGGTTGATGGAATTGGGTTGCAAGGCTTTCTTAGCTCATGTTATGAATCATGGAACAAAGGAAGTGCGTGTATAGGACATACGTACGGTATGTGAGTTTCCGAGTGTATTTCTAGAAAAGTTGCATGGGTTGCTGCCGAATAGAGAGGTTGAGTTTGGTATTGAGTTGTATGAAAATACGAATCTAGTGTCTATTGCTCCCTATGGAATGGCTCTGAAAGAGTTGAAGGAGTTGAAAACACAACTTCAGGAGTTGCTTGATCGAGGGTTCATTAGGCCTAGTGTTTCACCTTGGGGTGCACCGATTTTGTTTGTGAAGATGAAAGATGGCACGATGCGTATGTGTATAGATTATCGGCAATTAAACAAGTTGATGATTAAGAACTAGTATCCTTTGCCAACGATTGATGATTGTTTGATCGGTTTTGATGTGCTTCGATATTTTCTAAGATTGACTTGAGATATGGGTATTATTAGTTGAAGGTAAAGGATGTGGATGTACCTAAGACAACTTTTCGTACAAGGTACGTGCATTATGAGTTCTTAGTGATGCTGTTTGGCTTGACGAATGCGCTTGCTGCATTCATGGATATGATGGATCGCGTGTTTCATTAGTTTTTGGATCAAATTGTGGTTGTGTTTATTAAAGATATCCTCGTGTACTCTCGTATCAAGGAGGATCATGAGTTTTGGCTTAAGGAAGTTGTCTTTCTTGGACATGTGGTGTCGGCCGAAGGTATCCAGGTAGATCCACATAAGATTGAGGCGGTGATAAATTGGAAGGCACCTAAATTGCTGACGGAAGTCCGTAGTTTCCTTGGTTTGGTGGGTTATTATCGAAGGTTTGCGGATGGTTTCTCTAAGATTATTGCTACGTTAACCAAGTTGTTGCAAAAGAATGTTCGCTTTAAGTGGATATATGTTAGAAAACAAGCTTTCGAGAGGTTGAAGGAAGCTTTGACGGAAGCTCCTATCTTGATTCAACCTGAGTTGGGTAAGGAGTTTGTGGTTTATAGCGATGCATCGTATGTTGGTTTAGGTTGTGTGTTGATGCAAGGTGGGAAGGTTTTGGCGTATGCATCTAGACAATTAATGGTGTGTAACACCCTGGTTTTGGGTTTAGAAGATTCGGTAAGGTTTCGGTGTCCGAAAGACCCGTGTTGGGAGTTGTGGGTGAGTTCAGGGAAAGTGGTCTTCGGATGGTCGGAAAAGTATGAAATAAATTTCGAAAATCCTTAAATATTATATATAAGGCTTTGGTAAAAACAATTTTCGAAAAATGTTTTCCGAACGATGACATTTCGGTTTAGTGACCATAATGTAAAGTTTGCAAAATCTGTTTTAGTGACTGTTTTGTAAAAGAGTCAAAACATAAAATATTTAAGGAGCTAAATTGGTTGGGCCAAAATAGTTATTATCCCCTTTATTTTTGACTATTCAAATATTTTAAAAAGGGTTTTATAATTAAAACTAAAAAGGGTTGATCATCCTTTTTTCATTTTACGTCAAAAACACATTTTGAAGCTCTTCTCATTTTCTCTTCAGCCAAACAGCCATCAAGGCTTAATATCTCAAAGGTAAATGATGTTTCTTATTGATCTAATATTTTCAAAAGGCTTTCCTATCTTCTATCTCTAAAACACATGTTTTATTCTTAGTTTTCTCAAGTGTTCTTTGCTAATCAAGGGGGAAATACTATCATTGGAGGTGAGCGACGAAATTATCCTCTGACGTAAGGTTCTCTATTGATAATCCCATGTTTTTTATTCTTTTATTTATTAAGGTTAAGATTTCCTAATAGGTTTCTAATGAAAATTTGGGTAAAATATGGTAAAATGTGCTTTTGGGTGGGATCTTGATTTAGATCTTTCAATGCTGAGTTTGATGATGGTTATACTTTAGTTTTTGATATGGAATAATGTTGAGATGATGGGTGAATGATAGAAATCCCGAATTTGGGTTTTGTGTTGAAGTTTGGTGGGTGTAAAAGTAAGTTTTTGGTGAGTTTTTTGATCAATCAATAGCTGATGGTATACTGATAATGGGTCAATGTTTTTAGATGTTTATTCATGTGTTTTGATTATATAACATGATGGGTTTATACTGGAGGTTGTCCGATTTGAGTTTGCCGATGTTTTCGGTTTGTTTCGGCAATGTTTCGATAGGCGATTTGAATGAGTTGTTGAATCACTGTTTTCCAGCAATTTAGAGGGTTGAAAATATCTCTAATCACCTTTTTTGGGTTGGTTAGAAGCAGAGGTTGACAATCCGGAATCCTTGGATACGTTTGTGGGTGAACCTGGAAGCTAGAAAAGTGTTTCGGCTTGTGTTTGGTTTTCGCTGGTGAATGGAAATGTTTTTAATGCCTTAACAATGTTAAAGAAGCATTATGGGAGTTTGGGTTATGCTGTTAGGCCAATCCAATCTCAAGAGTAAGTTTTGAGTTATTTTGGTATTTTCTCCGTTTTACATGTTGATCATGTGCATGTCATTTTTAATGATGTTTTCCACTGTTTTTGTGCATCAATGCATGTTGATTTTGTCCCATGAGAATACCATGTGATTTATGAAAATGTTGCTTGAGTTCATGTTATGCATGAGCTTGTGTTTATGGTATTTGGGATGTGTTTGGGGAGGTGTTTAACCCCAGTGTAAAACAATGGAAGGAGATGTTGCGATAAGTATATTAACACATGTGGATCTTTATATCGGATAGATTGATCAATCAATAGGATGTGAAGTGCACTATAAATATAAAATTTGAGTGTGAGATAAATTCTTCGGTTTCATAATAGGGTTGTGCTATTGTGATGTGGGTGATAGGGGTTGTGCTATCACCAACGGGCAATGCGGGTTGTGGCATCCCGACCGAAGTGAGATTGTGGTGAGGGTTGTTTCACCATGTAGCTTGATGGGGGTTGTGTCATCAAGGTGTCCGCTTATCCGAGCAACGTGTCAATGATGCCGATATATTCATTCGCTTATGATTTTAATATGAGCTTGGTAAACTCATATGGTTATGTGTACATGCTTGAAGCATGTTAGTTGAAATGGAGCCGATAGGCTTGGTATGCATATATCGTTAACATATGGTTTATGAATGGTTGATGCATGTGTTGTGCCTATGGCATGTGGTTGCAATTGCTTATACTTGATTTAGGTATGGTATGTTTGAAAGGAAATGATTTGTGAAAATAATTTTAAGAAGTTGTTTTGGTTTGCAAAATGAAGTTGGTTTTCAAAACTGCATTGTTGTAGCTTGGTTTTGAGCCCCGTTCACTAAGCTTCGTAGCTTACGCTCTCTTTTCCAACAATTCAGACCCGTAGACAATCTTGGAAGGAAACGGTGCAAGGGAAGTGATCCAAGTGTCCGCTTCAAGCTCAAGTATGGTTTTGTTTAGATAGTAGTGTGTGAGGCAATGGGGATAGACCTTGTTTATGTTTTAGGAGTGTTTTGTAGACTCATTGTGATGCAAGCATGTTTGTTATGCCTTGGTTGGCTTGTTTTTACCTTGAGCATAATGGTTTCGGCATTCTATCTTGTTTTCCTTAGTTCATAGATTTTGATGTTCTTATCTTGTCGTTTGTTAATCGTGAGTTAGTTCTCTTGCTTAAATGTAAGTTTGGTTGTTTATTCTTAGTGTTTATATGCTTATCTTGATGATATGTTGTTTATTGTGTTGATTGGAACCAAAGGGAACAACCTTGGAGATGCTTGAACTGTAATTTTTTTGTTCTGTTACAGGGTGTTTCGAAACATGCCTTAACATATCGAAACGACCCTTAAATTGGCCTTAACACATCGGGTCTAACCATTTTGGAATGAAAGCTATCTGGAATTTTAAACGTCAGACTCGTATCGATACCATCGGGAGTATTTCAAAACGGGGGTCATTGGAAGTTAGTTAAGAGCATCTTTGAAGTTGTTTTTCTTGCGTTTTGGTCCAAACTTGATGTGTTATCAATTGAGTTTGTTCGAGGGCTTGTTTTGAGTTGCATTTCAGCTTGGAAGAATGAAAAGACATTAATTTCAAAGTGATCACCTTAATTTCATCATAGGTTCATGTTTTATGCTACTTTTGCATTTTGGTCCTTGGTTGCTCGGTTGATCGTTTGGTGCTCGTCTTGTCGTGTTTTCTTCCGCTGTGTGTTCTTGAAATATAAGGTTTAATTCGAGCATATAGAAAAGATATTAATCAACGCGTTTAGGGTTGCTAATCAGAGGGAAATCTCTAGATTTTTCTTCGTTTAGTCCCGTGTGATCCGCTCGATACAGTCTGGTGGCTAGACCAGGTCGAGGGGGTTACATCTGTTGGTATCAAATCCAGGTTCGGAAAGTCTTGCGTTGGTTGTCGTGCAACCGGAAAGGTAAGTGAGGTAGGTTTGATTGTATTTGGTGTTTGCTTTCTTGTTTGAGGTAGCTTGTTGTGGTGCACGGAAGCTTGGCTGTATGGTATCTTTGCTTCAGGGTGACACGTATGTTTTGTGGACTACGATCACCGCGGGTTTGGCCATCGCAGAAATCACTTGGGATTTCTTCTGTTCTGACTTCCGGAAGAAGTATCTAGGGTAAAGATATCAGGATGAGAAGAAACGTGAGTTCATGGATTTGGTTGAGGGAAGCATGACCGTTTATGAGTATGAGATCTGGTTTGTTAGACTGAGTTAGTATGCGACCGAGCTGGTTCCCACTAAGAGGGAACATTGCGAGAGGTTTCGGTATGGATTGACTGAGGAGGTAAAGACTTACATGTTAACTGCTGATTATACGAATTTTGATGTGTTGGGCGACCAGGCCAAATATATAGAGCATAGTCTTGGTTTGTCTACTAGAGGAGGCGGGTCTAGTTCAGGGAAACGACCTACGGAGTGCAATCGTTATCGTGCCAAGGGGCACAAGGACAAGAGGCAGCGTTTTGACCACAGACGTGGGGGTGGTAACCCCGGGCGTGGCCATCAAGGCTAAGCTTTTTCTCACCGTGCACCCGAGTGCACAAAAGTGTGGTAGATCTCATCTAGGAGAATGTTGGGGAAATTATGGTACGTGTTGGCATTATGGATCAAAGGATCATCTCAAGAGAGATTGCCCCCAGCTAGCTAGAGGTGGACAGACACCGGCACGAGTTGCCGAGTACCAGTGAGGTCGTGGGCGCGACCGAGGGAACTTTCAGCCATGGAACGATGGTTAGAGGAATGTGGCGCATGTAGTCGCAGTTCAGCCCGAGTGAGGTGGACCAGCGAGGGTGTATGCACACTGAGTGGGCAGGAATGACACTAATTTTATCACAGGTAATTTCATGTTATAGTCTCTGACATTGCTTTCGTTGATTGATTCTGGCTCTACACATTCTTATATTTTGAGTGACCATGCTAAGATGTTGGACATACCGTGTGAGATTCTTGATGTGGGTATGAGTGTGACTAGTTCATTCGACGAAACTGTTGTGTTCAGAAAGATGTATCAGAGGTGTTCGTTGATGGTTCAGGGTCACGTGTTTCCGGTCGACATGATGGAGTTGTCGTTCTACGGGTTTGATGTGATTTTCGGAATGGATTGGTTGGTAGAACACAAGGCAAATGTAGATTTCGAGACTAAACGAGTGCGGTTGAGGTTATCAGACGATTACGAGGTGGTAGTGGTTAGTGAGAACGTTATGTTCTTATCTAACGTTGTTTCTACTTTAGAGGCTCAAAAGATGATGGATCAGGGATGTCAATCGTACTTACCTTATGTGATGAATCCAAATACGAGTATAGTTCGACCAAAAGACATTAGAACAGTTTGTGACTTTCCCGAGGTATTTCCGGAAGAGTTGCCTAGTTTGCCACCGGATAGAGAAGTCGAGTTCGCTATTGAGTTATATTCTGATTTTCCTCCCGTATCGATTGTTTCATAACGGATGGCTCTGAAAGAGTTGAAAGAACTGAAGACTCAACTTCAATAGTTATTAGATCGTGGTTTTATCCGTCCGAGTATATTACCTTTGGGTGCACTGGTACTGTTCGTTAAGAATAAAGATAGAAGTATGCGTATGTGTATTGATAACTGTTAGTTGAATAAATTAACTGTAAAGAACAAATATCCTTTGCCGAGAATAGATGATTTGTTTGATCAGTTACGGGATGTGTCAATGTTCTCAAAGATAGGCTTGAGATCCGGGTAATATTAGTTGAAAGTGAAGGAACAAGACATACTGAAGACATCTTTTCGTACACGTTATGGGCATTATGAGTTTTTGGTAATGCCGTTCGGGTTGACTAATGCACCAACCGTGTTCATGGACATGATGAACCGTGTGTTTATGAGTTCTAGATCAGTTTGTTGTTCTGTTCATTGATGATATATTGATTTAATTGCTCACTTAGGAAGACTATGATAGACATTTGTGACTTGTGTTGAAGACTTTTCTAGACAATCAGTTGTACGCGAAGTTGAGCAAATGCAAGTTTTGGATTAGAGAGGTAGTCTTTCTAGGTCATGTTGTATCAGCGGAAGGCATTAGAGTTGATCCTAAGAAAGTGGAAGCGGTTGTGAATTGGAAGCAACCGAAGTGCGTGACCGAGGTTCGTAGTTTCCTAGGCTTAGCGGGCTACTACCTTCGGTTTGTAGAAGGATTTTCAAAGATAGCTGCTCCGTTGAAAAAAATTGTTACAAAAGGATGTTAGATATGAGTGAACAGAAGCGAGACAGATGGCTTTTGATCGACTAAAAGATGCTTTGACTAGAGCACCCGTGTTAGTGTAACCAGTAACTTTTCGAAAAGATTATGTGATTTATAGTGATGCATCGTATGTAGGTTTAGGGTGTGTGTTGATGCAAGATGGGATAGTTGTTGCATATGCGTCGAGACAACTGGAGATTCATGAAAATAATTACCCCACGTATGATATTAAGTTAGCCGCTGTTGTGTTCGCTTTGAAGATGTGGAGACAATATTTGTATTGTGAGAAATGCACAGTGTATACCGATCACAAGAGTTTGAAATATTTGATGTCTCAAAAAGATTTGAATATCCGACATCGTAGATGGCTTGAATTGTTGAAGGACTATGATCTTACTATTGAGTACCATCTAGATAAAGCGAATGTGGTAGCCGATGCTTTGAGTAGGAAAGTGGAAGTCGAGCTTCGAACGATGTTTGCTAGATTGATATTATCACATGATGGTGGATTGATCGTCGAATTGTAGGTGAAACCTTCTCTAGTACAGTTGATTCGAGAGAAACAGTTGCAAGACAGCTCTCTAGCTTCATATGTTCAGGACATTGCGGAAGGTAAACCGACCGAGTATAGTTTTCAGTAATGATAATGTTTTGTGTTTCATAGGTAGAGTTGTTGTGCCTAATGATACCGATTTGAGATGCACCATTTTGAGTGAAGCACATACTAGTCCGTTTGCTATGCATCCGGGTAGCACGAAAATGTACCGAGACTTGAAGAATGATAATTTCTGGGTTTGTTTGAAAAAGGATGTGGCTAAATTCGTGAGTAAATGTATGGTCTGTCAGCGAGTGAAGGCTGAACATCAGTTTCCGTGAGGATTGCCACAGCCTTTGCGGATTCCATAATGGAAATGCGAGAGAATAACTTTGGATTTTGTATCAGGTTTGCCATTGACTCCTTCGCGAAAGAATTCAATTTGGGTGATAGTGGATAGACTCACCAAGAGTGCACATTTCCTAGCCGTCAACACGAATGATTCTTTGGATAAACTGGCTGATTTGTATATCCGTGAGGTAGTGAGACTGCATGGTGTGCCGAAGTCGACTGAATCAGATAGAGATATGAGGTTCACATCGAGGTTTTGGGATTGTATGAATAGTGCATTGGATAGCCGATTGAATTTCAGTACTTCGTATCATCATTAGTCATATGATCAGTCGGAGCGGGAAATACAAGAGCTTGAGGATATGTTGCGCTGTTGTGTTATTGATTTTCAGGGTTCGTGGGAGAAACACCTGCCGTTGGTTGAGTTTGCCTACAACAACAGCTATCAGGCTAGTATTCATGTAACACCCTGGTTTTGGGCCTAGATATTTTGGACATCGGGTCGGATTGGTCGAGAACAGTTCGAATCGCGTAAGGTGATTTAAGGAAACCAAGGATCGAGATAGGGTAAAAATGTGGTAAAAATTGCTAAAATCCTCTAAAAATATGTTTAAGAGGTTGGTCAAATCAATTTTACAAAAAGAGTTTCAGAAATGGGACATTTCGAGTAGTGACCAAATTGTAAAGTTTCAAAATTGTGGAAAATGTTATTTTTAAAGGAGAAGCCAAATTCTTAGAATCTTTAGGGGGATTTATGGCAATTTAACCTTTCCTTAATATGACATGTGTTTAAAATGGCTTTAATTTGTTTTATTTTAATTAATTAAAATGGGTAGTTAATGTGAGATTTCATCATGTAACTACAATTTTCTCCTCATTTTCAGCCAAACACTATTTTCATTCATTTCTCTCCAGAATTCTTTTCTCCCAAACATTCTCTTAAAGTCTCTTAAACAATTTTCAAGAAATCCTTTCAAGTTGTTCAAGATTTTTGCTAAGGAAAACTTGTCATTCATTAAGGAAAGCAAGGATTGGAGGTAAATCCCGTTCTCAACCTCTAATCAAAGTTCTTTAGTGAAATTCCCAAGATCTTTGGCTTCTAATTAATGTTTTTGGTTGAGTTTTCATTATAGTTTTGATTGGAGATCAAAACCTTGCAAAAAATATGATTAAAATCTTAATTTCCGGACTTGATTTGGTAAGCTCTGTTTTGCATTGATTTTAATTGAGTTTTAAGTTGGTTATTATTTTGGAAGAGGGCTTTGTTGATATAAATTCCGAAATACTTGAGATCCTTGAGTTTCTTGATGGTTTTAGTTGGGTTTTTGAGGTGATATGATGAAGTTATGTTTGCTGGAGGTATAAGGATGGGTTTATGTTGATTTTAGATGTGTTTTGATGTTTATAAATGTTTGGAAGTGATGTATGTTGGCTGGTTTGGTTTAGAAAGCAATTGATTGAGATTTCGGTTGTTTCAGAAGTAAATTGGTGTAGTTTGGGTGAGCAACGGGTTGAGTTTAGTTGCTGGTGTTGAAATGCATTTTAATGCATTTGGATCTCTGTTTTGATGATGTGAAAACAGGGGATCTTGATTCGGTAGCAAACGAAGCACTTTTGGAGGCTTCAGAGGGATGATCTACGCGTCGGCAAGCGAGGTTTCGCGTATCGGTGAGTGGAAATGGATTTTCTAGCTTTATAACGCTTTGTGCGTGGTCTTGGGAGCTTAGTGTAAGTTTGAAACACTTAGCTAAGCTCAAGATTAAGTGTTTCGAAAGTCTCTCTCGGAAATGTGCTATGTTTTTGATGAAAATACACTAGAGTAAATTGTGATTTTGATTACTGTTTTAAAGTATGTTAGAAGCACGGTTAATGCTGGATTTTAATGCCATTTGTGTAAAGGATGCACTAGGTAAGTGATCCTTGGTTTTATGCAATAAATGTGTGTGATGTTAAGCATGATGTGGTTGTGGAAATGGCATTGTATTTATGCTTGTAAAATAGTGGAATTTTGGTGTCAAATAATTATATTGGCAAGTGATGAAAGTGGTTTTTGTTTACTTTTAATCGGATATAGTTAGCCGGCTATAAGATTGGGTGCACCGTGAGTAAAGTCGCCTTGGATGTCGAGGGGTTGTGATTGTGCCGTAATCTCCATCCAAGTACCCTAGCAATTGAGGAATGAGTGTCACCACGATGGAGGATGACTCTCGTGGGTAGACTTAGTTAAACGTCACAATGGTGGAGGAATGCTATAGTGTGTGAGCTTGATTAAGGTGATTACAATGGTTGAGGTAGCTCACCTGTGTAAGACTTGTTTTGTGTCCCGACTCTCGCTAGTGGGTTATACAACTACCGATGAATGATGTTGAGGGGTTGTGATTGTTCCATTAACTCCACCATAGGTGTAAAGGGGTTGTGATTGTGCCATTTATCTCCATCACGGGTGTTGAGGGGTTGTGATTGTGCCATATATCTCCACCTTGTGTAGTCCGGTAGTGTGTATGAAGCGTGTGGGACAACACTTGTAATCCGCGTATCCAATTGTCTCATTTGAGTTGGTTTTGTTATGGTTTGTGGATTGTTCACTTGTAAGCTATTATAACGTTGTAGATTAATGGTGAAAGCATGAGATGCTTGTGAATTATGCTAGAATGCATGTATTGCTTGGTAAAGCATGAGCAAAGGTTTACTAGTTGTTTATAAGTGATGCATACATGCATGTGATTTAAAAAAGTGCATTGATGCCTTGTGATGGCGTGTGTTTAGTAAAGGCATGAGTTTGTAAATGATGTTATCTTGGTTTTATATAATGTATTGATGAATGTTTGGTTTTAGCGATCCTCACTAAGCTTTATGCTTACGCTCATTTATTTCATCAATGCAGAGGATTGAGCTTTAGAGGCAGCAAGAAGGCATGGGGATAATCCAAGTACTTGTCTAAGCGAAGTATGTGATTTTACTTTAGTGTAATAAGAGGCAATAGGTGAGATTTCTACTATCAGAGGATTGAGGATGTTGATTAATACCTTGTTCACACGTGGTTTGGTATTTTTGAGTTGTAATTGGCCTTTGAGGCTTGATTGATGCATGATTGTGGCTTTTAGCTTTGGAATGGTTTTAAAGACTAGGAAGCATGTCTATAGATCTAATGCTTGCTTGAATGATGCTATGTTTTAGCTCGTACTTCGTAATGTTGATCTTTGCTGCTTAAACATGTTGTATGTATGCTGTGGCATGAATTGGATTGTTTTTGGGGGTGTGTATGGTTGAAAAACCAGTAAAATCTGGTGTTGCAGGGCAGGGCGTATCGGAACGCCCTTACCTGTTTCAGAATAGAGGCCTGAAATGGACATGAGGTTTTGGAACGGGTAGGAACGTTCTGGAACGTTTTTGCTACTGGAAAGTGGTGTTTCGATACGGGCTTCGGAATGCACCCGAGTATCGAAACAGTCAACCTGGTTTCGAAACAACCGTTCCGGTACATGGCCTTGTGTTTTGAAACACCCGAATGTTGAATTTGAATTGTTTCAGGTTCTTGTTTCTTACGTTTTGGTCCTTGAATGTTGAATGCTTAATTAAACGAGTTTGGAAGATCCGTTTGAGATGAAATTTGACATGCTGGCATGTTATATGATTAATTGTGGATTGGTAACTTTAAAACTTGATTAATCCTTGTAATTCTGGAAATTTACAAGTTAGTCCCTAAAAGTTGTTTGAATGCAATTGAAGCCCTTAATGAGTTCCGTTCGCTGTGCCGCTTTCGCTAAATTGTTTTTCTCTTCATATAGGTTGATAATGAGCATCTAGAAAAGATAAAAAGATAAAAATGGATCGCTGATTGGGGTTTACTTTAACGAGTTGACTTCGATTTTCCCCGTGTAATCTTTCTAGTTCGGGTCGGGCATCTAGGCCGGGCTAAGGGGGTTACAATTCAGATGGCACCGTATGAGGTTTTGTATTGTAGGAGGTGTAGAACTCCTATTTGGTGGGTGGAAGCCAGACAGAAATTTGTATCATTACCCGTTATGCTTAAAGGTACTACCGAGAAGGTGAAGTTGATATGTGATCACTTGAAAGTAGCAACCGATTGACAGAAATCTTATGCATATTTGAAGCGTCTAGAAATCTAGTATGTTGTGGGTGAGAAAGTCTTTTTGAAAGTATCTCCATGGAAGAAAGTGCTAAGATTCGGTAGAAAAGGTAAATTGAGTCCGAGATTTATTGGTTCGTATGAGATCGTTGGACGAGTTGGTCCTATTGCATATAGATTGAGTTTGCCTCCAGAATTAGAGATGATTCATGATGTATTCCACGTTTCGATGCTTTGGAAGTATAGATCAGATTCGTCGCATGTCATGCCTATTAAAGAAATTGAATTGATTCCAAATTTGTCGTATGATAAAGAGCCGATCGAGATATTAGCTTCGGATATCAAAGTTTTGTGTGGTAGATGCATTGAGTTGGTTAAAGTGAAGTGGCGACACCGAGGTATTGAAGAAGCCACTTGGGAGAGGAAAGACGACATGAAGCGTCAGTTTCCGCATCTTTTCCCATCAGGTAAATTTTGAGGACGAAATTTCTTAAGTGGGGGAGAGTTGTAACACCCTGGTTTTGGGTCTAGAAGATTCGGTAAGGTTTCGGTGTCTGAAAGACCCGTGTTGGGAGTTGTGGGTGAGTTCAGGGAAAGTGGTCTTCGGATGGTCGGAAAAGTATGAAATAAATTTCGAAAATCCTTAAATATTATATATAAGTATTTGGAAAAACATTTTTCGAACCATGACATTTCGGTTTAGTGACCGAAATGTAAAGTTTGTAAAATCTGTTTTAGTGACTGTTTTGTAAAAGAGTCAAAACATAGAATCTTTAAGGAGCTAAATTGGTTGGGGCAATATTGTTATTTTCCCTTTATTTTTGACTATACAAATATTTTAAAAAGGGTTTTATAATTAAAACTAAAAGGGTTGATCATCTTTTTCTCATTTTACGTCAAAAGCACATTTCGAAGCTCTTCTCATTTTCTCTTCAGTCAAACAACCATCTAGGCTTAATTTCTCAAAGGTAAATGATGTTTCTTATTGATCTAATGTTTTCAAAAGGCTTTCCTATCTTCTATCTCTAAAACCCTTGCTTTATTCTTAGTTTTCTCAACCGTTCTTTGCTAATCAAGGGGGAAATACTATCTTTGGAGGTGAGCGACGAAATTCTCCTATGATTTAAGGTTCTCTATTTATATTCCCATGTTTTTAATTCTTTTATTTATTAAGGTTAAGATTTTCTAAAAGGTTTCTAATGAAAATATGGGTCAAATATGGTAAAATGAGCTTTTGGGTGGGATCTTGATTTAGATCTTTCAATGCTGAGTTTCATGATGGTTATATCTTAGTTTTTGATGTGGAATAACGTTGAGATGTTGGGTGAATGATAGAAATCCCGAATTTGGGTTTTGTGTTGAAGTTTGGTGGGTGTAAAGTTAGATTTTGGGTGAGTTTTGTGATCAATCAATAGCTGATGGTATACTAATGGTGGGTTGATGCTTTTAGATGTTTATTCATGTGTTTTGATGATGTAAAATTCTGGGTTTATTTTGGAGGTTGTCCGATTTGAGTTTTCCGATGTTTTCGATTTGTTTCGACAATGTTTCGATAGGCAATTTGAATGAGTTATTGAATCTCTATTTTCCAGCAAGTTAGAGTGTTGAAAATATCTCTAATCCTCTATTTTGGGTTGGTTAGAAGTAGGGGTTGAAGTTCCGGAATCGTTGAATACGTTTGTGGGCGAACCGAGAAGCTAGAAAAGTGTTTCGGCTTGGTTTTGGTTTTCACTATAGAGTAGAAATGTTTTTAACGCCTTAACAAGGTTAAAGAAGCATTTTGGGAGTTTGGGTCCTGTCGTTAGGCCAATCCAAGCTAAAGAGTAAGTTTTGAGTTATTTTGGTATTTTCATCGTTTTACTTGTTGATCATGTTTTGATCATGAGCATATCATTTTAATGATGTTTTCCAACTATTGTTGTGCATCAGTGCATGTTGATTTTGTCCCATGAGAATACCATGTGATTTATGAAAATGTTGCTTGAGTTCATGTTATGCATGGGCTTGTGTTTATGGCATTTCAGATGTGTTTGGGGAGGTGTTTAACCCCCGGTGTAAAACAATGGAATGAGATGTTGCAATGAGTATATTGACACATGCAGATCTTTATATCGGATAGACTGATCGATCAATAGGATGTGAAGTGCACTATAAATATACAATAGGGGTTGTGCTATTGTGATGCGAGTGATAGGGGTTGTGCTATCACCAACGGGTAATGCGGGTTGTGGCATCCCGATAAAAGTGAGATTGTGGTGAGGGTTGTTTCACCACGTAGCTTGATTGGGGTTGTGCCATCAAGGTGTTTGCTTATCCGAGAAACGTGTCAATGATGCCGGTATACTCATTCGCTTATGGTTTTAATATGAGCTTGGTAAACTCATATGGTTATGTGTACATGCTTGAAGCATGTGAGTTGAAATGGAGCCGATAGCCTTGGTTTTCATATGTCGTTAACATATGGTTTATGCATGGTTGATGCATGTGGTGTGCCTATGGCATGTGTTTGCAATTGCTTATACTTGATTTATGTATGGTAGGTTTGAAGGGAAATGATTTGCGAAAGTGATTTTAAGAAGTTGTTTTGGTTTCCAAAATGATGTTGGTTTTCAAAACTGCATTGTTGTAGCTTGGTTTTGAGCCCTGCTCACTAAGCTTCGTAGCTTACGCTCTCTTTTCCAACAATGCAGATCCGTAGACTATCTTGGATGGCAATGGTGCAAGGGAAGTGATCCAAGTGTTCGCTTCAAGCTCACGTATGGTTTTGTTTAGATAGTAGCGTGTGAGGCAATGAGGATAGACCTTGTTTATGTTTTGGGAGTGTTTTGTAGAATTCTTGTGATGCGAGCATGTTTGTTATGCCTTGGTTGGCTTGTTTATACCTTGAGCATAATGGTTTCGACTTTCTATCTTCTTTTTCTTAATTCATGGATTTTGATGTTCTTATCTTGTCGTTTGTTAACCGTGAGTTAGTTTTCTTGCTTAAATGTAAGTTTGGTTGTTTATTCTTAGTGTTTGTATACTTATCTTGCTGATATCTTGTTGCATGTGTTGATTGGAACCAAGGGGAACAGCCTTGGAGATGCTTGAACTACAGATTTTTTTGTCCTTCTGCAGGGTGTTTTGAAACAAGCCTTAATGTTTCGAAACGACCCTTAAATTGGCCTTTGCGTTTCAGAACGGGTATCGAAACGGGCTTTGCAGCCTTGACACGGGTCTAACCATTTCAGAATGAAATCTCTCTGAATTTTAAACGTCAAACACATATCGATACCATTAGGAGTGTTTCAAAATGGGGGTCATTGGAAGTTAGTTAAGAGCATCTTTGAAGTTGTTTTTCTTGCGTTTTGGTCCAAGCTTGATGTGTTATCAATTGAGTTTGTTTGAGGGCTTGTTTTGAGTTGCATTTCAGCGTGGAAGTATGAAAATAGACCAATTTCAAAGTGATCACCTTAATTTCATCAAATGTCCTTGTTTTATGCTACTTTTGCATTTTGGTCCTTGGTTGCTCGGTTGATCTTTCAGTGCTCGTCTTGTCATGTTTTCTTACGCTGTGTGTTCTTGAAATATATGGTTTAATTCGAGTATCTAGAAAAGATATTAATCAACGTGTTTTGGGTTGCTAATCGAAGGGAAATCTCCGGATTTTTCTTCGGTTAGTCCCGTGTGATCCGCTCGATACAGTTTGGTGGCTAGGCCGAGTCGAGGAGGTTACAAGGTGCACGAGCGGAACTATCCTACTCATTATCTTGAGCTTGCCACAGTTGCGTTTGCTTTGAAAATTTGGACACATTACCTTTACGGTGAGAAGTGTGTGGTTTTGTAACACCCCGGTTTTGGGCCTAGGTGTTTTGCGTGCCTGGTCAGGTCAGTGGAACCCGAGGTTGGCGGTTCGAGTCCGTAAAAGATGGTTTAGGGAAAACAAGGTTCGGGATGGGCTAAAAATATGATAAAATTTCCTAGAATCCTTTAGGGGGCTATTCGGGATGGGTTAAATCAATTTTGCAAAACGGGTTTTGGAAAGTATACATTTTGGGCGGTGACCAAAATTTAAAGTTTTAAAACTGTGAAAAAAGAGTGTTTTTCGAAAAAGAGTCAAAGTCTTAGAATCTTTAGGGAGCTATTCGGCAATTAAGCCTTTTCTCTAATGTGCCATGTGTTTTAAAAGGTTTAATAATTAAAAAGGCTTTTATTGATTTAATAAAAAGGTAGTTAATTTAGATATGGAAATTGACGATCATTTCATTTTCTTCATTTATCTTCAGCCAAACACTATCCATTTTCTCTCAATTTCCAGATTTCATTCACTTTCTTTTCCTCTCTTGGTTTCCAACTTATCGTTGGAGACTTCTCTCAAATTTCTTCAAGATTCTTGAAAGATAAACTTGCCAAATTAGAAGAGAAACAAGGATTGGAGGTAAATTTCATGCTAACACTCTAATCAAGGTTCTTTAATGAAATTCCAAAGATATTTGGCTCTTTATTCATGTTTTTAATTAAGGTTTTGTTATTTGTTTGATAAAAGGATGAAATCTTGGTAGAAAAGTGAATTTAATGTGATTTTCGGAGTTTTGTTGATTAGATTTGTTTTAGATAGTTTCTAAATGGGTTTTGAAATGTTTATGATGTTGAGATAGATTTTTAATCATGTTAATCCTGAAATCCTTGAGACCCTTGGTTTTTAAGGTGTTATAGTTGGGTTTTTGGGGTGTAATGTGGAATCCAAGTTGCTAGAGGTATAAGGACGGTTTTAGGTTGCTTTTGGATGTTGATTGATGCTTAAAATGTGTTGGATGTGTTGGTAGATGGCTGGGCTGAGTTTAGAGATCAATCAAATGAGTTTTTGCTTGTATCGATTGAGTAAATTGATGCTTTAGAGCAGAGCTGTGGGTTTCCTTTTGAGTGTCGGTGTTTTGAATGCATTTTAATTCATTGAACCTCTGTTTTAATGTGTTGAAAATAGAGGATAGTGTTCCAGAATCAAACGAAGGGATTTTGGAGGCTTCAGATGTGTGATTTGT
Source organism: Hibiscus tridactylites (assembly GCA_958450335.1). Classification (NCBI taxonomy): domain Eukaryota; kingdom Viridiplantae; phylum Streptophyta; class Magnoliopsida; order Malvales; family Malvaceae; genus Hibiscus; species Hibiscus tridactylites. Next base: position 17,039,620 of record OY288278.1, on the reverse strand, counting down.
GCGTCGACGATTGTGGTTTTGCAAGTCAGTGAGTGGAATTTGGTTTTTCAGTATGGAAACGTTTTAGAAAAGGTTTTGGGAACTTAGTAACAGCTTGAAACTCTTTACTAAGTTCGGAAGTAAGTAAAGTGAATTTCTCTCTCAGATTGTGCTATTGTGAGACTTCGAATGCACTTGTTTTAATTGCATTTACCTACTGTTTTAAAGCATGTTTTTAGTATATGAAATGTGGTTGATGGTGCCATATGATTTAATTATGCACTAGGTAAGTGATCCTTATATGCATGTGTTGATGTATGAGGTTTGAAGCATGGTTTAATGCTTGTGCTATGGCTTTTTATAAATGCTTTGTAAAAATAGTAAGGTGTGCATGGAATGTGGATTATATTGGTAAGTGATGTTTTATAAAGTGTTTTGTAAATGAAATCGGATATAGTTAACCGACTATAGGATTGAGTGCACTATAAACAAGTCGCGTTGGATGTTGAGGGGTTGTGATTGTGTTGAAAACTCCATCCAAGTACCCTAATGATTGAGGATTGTTTAAGGTTGCAACGGTTGACAGTGGCTCTTGGGTGGGAACATTGTGTGAGTCCTGTCTCTCGTTAGTGGGTTATACATCTACCGATGAGTGGTGTTGAGGGGTTGGAATTATACCAAATACTCCACCACGGGTGTCACAATGGTGGAGGGATGCTCTCGTGTATGAGCCTTGAGATGTCGGTAGAGTGTATGAAGGGTTTGGGACAACCCTTGGTAATCCCTGTGTCCGATGTGTTTTTGAGAATGTTGTTTATCATTTGGGAGCCAATATAATATAATTAGATGTTATGGAAAATGTTGATGATGCATGTTATGAAAATGTATGTTTTACCTTAAGCTTATCATAATGGTATTTATGCTTGGAAGGCTTGAAGGTTGTGTAGCAATGGTTTAATTGCTAGGAAGTATGTGCTTTATGTAGCATGATGTTTAATATGGTGATTTTATGTTAAGGTGCATGGTTTGTCAAAGAAGGCGTGATGGTTTTCGAAGGAGTGGAAATGATTTTGTTGCATTGATGGTGTTATTGGTTTTGAGCATTACTCACTAAGCATGTAGTGCTTACGCTCTCTTTGTTCATCAATGCAAGTCAATTAAAGATTTGGAGGCGGCCCTTGCAAGGGATCGGTGAAAGACTTTGATTGAAGGTAAGTTTGGTTATGGACTAAAGTAATAAACGCAATGGGGGTGTCCAATGCTATGAATGTTGTTGGTGTAGTATTTCCTTTTTTTTGTGCAAGTTTATTATGCATTTTTGGTTGTGTAATTGGCCTTTATGTTTTGGACAATGGTTGGAATCGCAATTTGATCTTTTGGTGCATATTTCTTCTAGGAAGCATGCCTTTAGTCTCATTGTTATTGTTAACGATGCTAGGATGATGCCTATGCCACGTACTCTTGGTTGTGGATGTATATTTGAGTTCCAAACAAGATTGGGTAGATGTTGGAATGGTTTCGAATAGCCTAAATCGAGTTAAATCCGCTTTTCTAAAACATTGCAGGCTAAGGTGTTTCGAAACACCCTTTCCTGTTTCGAAACGATGGCTTGAAATGACCTTGGGGTTTCGAAACGGTGAGGCCTGTTTCGAAACACTTTACCTCTGTGAAACCATGTTCCAAAATGGGTCTTAGATGGTCTCGAAACGAACCCACGTTTCGAAACAGTGATCAATGTATCGAAACGCCCGTTCTGATACAGGGCTCACTGTTCCGAAACGTTTGGTAGTTAATCCAGCTTTTTGAATATTCTAAGTTTATGTTTTATTAAATTTTGGACCATGTTGATCATGTATGTAATTAAATGAGTTCTAGTGGTTGTTTTGAGCTGAGATTTCACAGAGAAGTTTGTAATGAATTTAATTAAGGGATGGTAATCCGAATTTGGTAATAACCCTTACAATTTGACACGTTTACAAAATGGTCCTTAAGCCTTAAATTGATTATGATCGTTGAGCGTTTGTGATGTTATCTTATCCGCTGCTTGTGTACACACATATGAACCTACGATGCATCTAGACAAGATAAAAAAAATTAGGGTCGTTTAATGAGGTAAACCTTCCCAGTTTACTTCAATATTTATCGTGTGACCCATTTGGTTCGATCTATCGGCCATGCCGGGTCGAGGGGGTTATATTTGGTAGTTTTAGAGCCACATTATGAAAGGTTGGGATGATGGTAAGTTGTTGGTAAGTGATTTTGATGTGAATGTGTGTTATTGGTAATGTTTGTTTTGTTCGGTGAATGTCTTAAGCATGTTAATGTTGAGTATGTGATGGTGACTGAGATATGAATGAGAGTTGTCATATATGATGATAATTTGGGTTGAATTACGATGCTTGTGATGCATGATGGTTGAGACATGCATGGTGTATGCTTTATGCTGTACTGGGGGGATTGGATTGCCCATTGCCTTATTACCTAGCGAAATGTATTTGAATTGAAATCGATGTCTTGGATCCTTGCTTGGAGTAGGCCTGAGTGTTTTGGTTTGTTTGTTAGTTCGTTATCATGCCTTAATATAATAGCACAATAAATCGAGGAGAGAGTAGCAATCTAGTATGATTGTTGTTGCCGTCGGGAAAGAAGTAGAGGAGTGTGTAAAATCTCCAGGGGGATGGACGCCTCGATGTTCCTAGATGTAAGTACACCATGTGTCGGTTGGGTAAGTGTTGGATGGCATGACGCCTAGGATATATGCGATGTTTAGAGCTTGTGAAGCTATTAATGCTGAAGTGCATGCGACTTCACTAGCTGGTGGACGTTTGTGAGCTGCGGTTAGCGCATACGTAATTTGAGTAGAAGTGGAACTCGAGGGTTGTCACCGGAGGTATCCATGGAGTGGATGACCTATATGAATGAGACTATGGAATGAATGGAGTGTAGCGATGCCCATAGTGTAAAGATGAGTTGAATCTCGGTTATATAGAGATGTGTATAGTTGGTGGACAACTGTTGTTGTGGGTATAGAACCTGACTGTAACGGCCTGGTTTTGGGCCTAGATGTTTTAGATATCGGATCGGGCCGGTCGGAAACAATTCGAATCGTATAAGGTGGTTCAAGGAAATCAAGGTTCGAGATAAGATAAAAATATGACAAAATTGCTAAAATCCTCTAAAATCATGTTTAAGAGGTTGGTCAAATCAATTTTACAAAATGAGTTTTGGAAGAGGTACATTTTGGGTAGTGACCAAAATGTAAAGTTTTAAAATTGTGGAAAATGCAAATTTCAATGAGGAGTTAAAAATCATAGAATCTTTAGGGAGCTTTTGTGCAATTACACCTTTCCTTAAATTGACATGTGTTTTAAATGAGTTTTTAATATAATTGATTAAAAGGGATTTTATTTTAATTAATAAAATAGTAAAATTGGGAGGTTTCATTTTACGTAACTAACTTTTAATCCTCATTTTCAGCCAAACATTTTTCTAAAAGACTTTTCTCCAGATTTCTTTTCTCCCAAACACTCTCTCTTTAATTTCTCATCTTTTCCCAAGACTTCTCTTCAATTTCTTCAAGGTTTGTGAAGCAAAAACTTGTCAATCTTTAATGACGGCAAGGATTGGAGGTAATCCCATTCTCAACCTCTAATCTAGGTTCTTTATTGAAATTCTAAAGATTATTGACTCCTAATTGTTGTTTTTAACTGAGTTTTTATTATAGTTTTGATTTAAGATCAAAATCTTGCAAAATAATGGTTTAAATCTTGATTTTCGGAGTGTTGTAGATGAGCTCTGTTTTAGATTGATTCTAATTGAGTTTTGAGATAATTGTGGAGTTGAAAAAGTGTTTTAACAATATAGATCCCGAAATCCTTGAGATCCTTGAGTTTTAGGATAGTTTTGGTTGAGCTGTTGAGGTGTTTTGGTGGTTATATGTTTGCTGGAAGTATAAGGAAGGGTTTAGGTTATTTTTAGATGTGTTTTGATGTTTATTAATGGTTGGATGTGATGTATGTTGGCTGGGCTTGGTTTAGGAGGCAATCGATTGAGTGTTCGGTTGTTTCGGATGGGTAAATTGGTGTAGATTTGCTGGGCAACGAGTTTGTGTTTAGTTGCTGGTGTTGGATTGCATTTTAAAGCATTTGGATCTATGTTTTGATGCTCTAAAAACAAGAGATCTTGATCCTAAAGCAAGCGAAGCATTTTTGGAGGCTTCAGACGAGTGATCTTCACGTCGGCAAGCGAAGTTTCGCGTATCGGTGAGTGGAAAAGGATTTTCCAGCTTTGAAACATTTTGAACGTGGTTTTGGGATCTTAGTGTAAGTTTGAAACACTTAGCTAAGCTCAAGAGTAAGTAAATCAAAAGTCTCTCTCGGAATGTGCTATATTTTGGTTTTAAATGCACTTGAATTAAATGTGGTTTGGTTACTGTTTAAAAGCATGTTTTGAGCATTGATGATGCTGGTTTTTAATGCCATTTTGTTAAGGATGCTCATGGTAAGTGATCCTTTGGTTTATATGATTGATGCATTTGGTTTAAGCATGTTAATGCTTGTGAAAATAGCATTGTGGTTTATGCTTGTAAAACAGTGAAATGATGTTGATATGATTATATTGGCAAGTGATGGAAATGATTTTTGGTTACATTAATCGAATATAGTTAGCAGGCTATAGGATTGGGTGCATCGTGAATAAAGTCACCTTGGATGTCGAGGGGTTGTGATTGTGTCGTAAACTCTATCCAAGTACCCTAACAATTGAGGCTAAGATCACAACGATGGATGGTTTAATCTCGTGTGTGAATCTTGTGGTTTGTGTCCCGTGCTCTCTATAGTGGAATTATACAGCTACCGATGAGTGATGTTGAGGGATTGTGATTGTGCCATTAATCTCCATCACAGGAGTTGAGGGGTTGTGATTGTGCCATTTAACTAAACCTTGTGAATTCGGTAGTGTGTATGAAGTGTGTGGGACAACGCTTGTAATCTGCGTATCCGATTGTGTCAATTGTATTGATTTTGTTATGGTTCATGTATTGATCACTTGCGAGCCAATATAATGATGTTGATATAATAAGTTAATGGTGAACATTTATTTCGAGAAAGCATGAGATGCTTGAGAGATATGCTTGAGTGCATATGATGTTTGGTTTAAGCATGAGCAAAGGTTTTTCTGTTGTAATTAATGATGCTATGAGCATGTGGTTTTGGATGTGGAATAGATGTTTTAAAGTGCATGTTTCAAATGAAGGCGTATGTTTTCAAAGAATGATGATTTGGTTTTATAAAATGCAATGATGAATGTTTTGTTGATAGCGGTCCTCACTAAGCTTTATGCTTATGCTCATTTGTTTCATCAATGCAGAGATTTGAGCACTTTTGGCAGCAAGAGAGCAAGGGGAATCCAAGTGATTTTAGCTAAGCAATGTATGTGCTTTCACTTTAGTGTAATAAGAGGCAATGAGGGGGATTTCTACTCATGGATTTGTTTGGTGATGTTAAACACCTTAAGCATGTTTGGTTTGTGTTTTTGGACTTGTAATTGTCACTATATGGTTTATGGTCTTACCCTTGGCATTTTAACTATGCTATGGTTTATGTTAGAAGCATGCTTGAGTAGTTAACGTCTCTCCATGAATTGCCATGCTTGATGCATATGTTGTCAATGTTTAGTGATGCATGAGTGTATGGTATGTTGGATATAACATGTATGGATGATTTGTTATGTTTAGATGTTGTTAAATGTGATTTGGGGACTGTTGGAAGTGCATTTCTGGTATGCGTATCGATTCTCGGGGTTGAGTATCGATACACTAAGGCAAATTTCAGGCAAATCGACACATGGGTATCAATACGAGGTGCCTGTGTATCGATACGCCTAGGCAAAGTTTGAAGGCCATGCCAATACAAGGGGAAGTGTATCGATACACTTTTCCTAATTTTGGCTAATTACTTCCCGCATATCGATACAAGCTTAGGTGTACCGATACCCATTAGTTATATTCTGTTAAAAGTATGCATTATGGTCCCTGAATGTTGTATGTTCAATTGGTTGAGTTTGGTTGATCCGTTGGTGATGAAATTTTACATGGAAGTATGTTACATGACTAATTAAGGTTTGGTAATCCTAGAATTGGATTAGTCCTTGTAGTTTTCAAAAATTACAGTTTAGTCCCTAAAAGTTAATTGTTTATAATTGAACACCTAAACGAACTCCGATCACTTTGTCGTTTTCTTCTAAATGTGTTGCTGATCACATAGGATCTTAATGTGCATCTAGAGAAGATAAAAGGAAAAAAAGAAGGGTCGTTAATCGAGGTCGGCTTTAACGAGTTGGTTTTGGTTTTCCCTGTGTAATCTTCTTAGTTTGGGTCGGGCGTCTAGGCCGGGATAAAGGGGTTACATTTGTTGGTATCAGAGCCAGGTTACGAAAGAATTGTGGATGATGGTAAGTGAAATTGGTATGTTTTGATGTTCGATTCAATGTTAAATGGCATGTTGTTTGAAAAATCATGTTTTTGGTTGAATATTGGTGTTTATGCCATGATTGGTTATTATGTATCATATGGGAGTTAAATATGATTGTATGTTGATGATGTGGATAATGTAAAGCATGATGAATGTGATATGCTTTTGTATGTCATGTTATGCTTGAGGGAAATTGGGGTGCCCATTGCCTTATTACACTAATTGAATGTTTTAAATTGGTTTGTAAACTTGGATCCTTGCTTGAGGCTGGCCTAAATCATGGTTTGATTTGTTTTTGTTATTATGCCTTGTTAAAAATAGCAAAATGGGTCTGAGGAGAGAGGTTAGATCGAATACGATCGTGCCTGCGCCTAAGCAGAGTAATCAGGGGGTCGAGAACCCGTCTGATGAGACTCTACCTCCGCCACCACCACCTGGAGGTGGAGAGCCGGAGCAATGTGGACAGGATGGTCAAGGATTGGATGATCTAGAGCCACTGGTTCAATCCATCATCAGAGCGTTTTAGGTTGCGGTAGCTGGAACGCAAGTACAGGCACCTGCAGCTGGGCAGATGGGTTTGCCTTTGGAAAGGCTGAGGAATTTGGGAGCTGATGAGTTTCGTGGTATGTCTCATGAGGCATCGGAGGCATGGTTAGCTAGTACGATCCGCATTATGGATCAAATGGGCTGTAGAGATGTGTGCAAACTGGGATGCGCAGTTTCCTTGCTCCAAGATAATGTTTATAGTTGGTGGGCGACTATCACCGTTGGAATGGAACCCAATGAGGTGGATTGGGAGTTCTTTAGGAGTGCCTTTAAGAAGAAGTATCTTGGTGTGAGATACATGGATGAAAAGAAGCGCGAGTTCATGTCGCTTGTACAAGAAAATCTTTCTGTGGCTGAGTACGAGGTCTAGTTTGTACGTCTAAGCCAGTATGTGCCTGAGTTGATGCCGAGTGAGAGGCATCATTGTGATCGCTTCCGATATGGGCTGGTGCAGGAAGTAAAGACCTCTATGTTGGCTATAGACTACATAGATTTTGATTTGCTTGTGTGTCAGGCTAAGGACATCGAGTAGAGCTTGGGTCTGGCATCTCATTAAGGTGGTTCTAGCTCTGGTAAGAGAGCTGCTAAGTTCAGTTCTGAAGGTGGACAGAACAAAAGAGGTCGAGATAGGAGGCGTTAGCCTGATGCGAGGCGAGGTGCTCCAGGATGGGGTGGTCAGACTCAGGGTGGACGAGTGAGGTCCGGGCAGCACACATGCTGGACGTGTGGATCGAGGGACCATCTGAGGTGAGATTGTCCACGTGCTGTTAGAGAGGCACATGCTCCTATTGTGGTGACATGGAATTCTTGTTGGATTTGTGGTTTAGCAGATCATATGAGGCGTGAGTGTCCTCTGTTGGCTGGTGGAGGCAAGGGACGTGCACTTGTTGTGGCTGCACCTCAGAGAGGCCGTGAGAGCAGCCGAGGTAACTTTCAGAGGAGGGAAGGAGGACAGAGAGGTATTGCTCATGTGGTAGCGGTTCAGCCTGAGGGAGGCAGTCCTGCGAGGGTCTATGCTCAGCGCGAAGGGCGCAACGACACCGATGTTATCACATGTACCTTTGTTCTACAATCTTTAGCATTGTTGGCTTTGATTGATTCTGGATCTACGCATTCTTATATCTTGAGTGGGCATGCGCATTTTCTTTTTATACATGTTGAGTTGCTTGAAGTAGGAATACAAGTGACTAGATCTTTTGGTGAGACTGGGGTCACAAGGAAGTTGTATCAGAGGTGTCCTTTATCTGTTCAGGGTCATATCTTTCTTGTGGATTTGATGGAGTTACCCTTTTATTGATTTGATGTGATTCTTGGTATAGATTGATTGTCTGAGCATAGAGCAGTGGTTGACTTTGATGTTAAGCGAGTCACCTTAAAGCTTGCTGAAGATTATGAGGTGGTGATATTGGGCGAGAATGTGAAATTCTTGTCTAATGTTGTTTCGGCTTTGGAAGCAAGCTGTATGCTAAGGATGGGTTGTGATGCTTATCTTGCATATGTGACGAATCCTTGTGTAAAGGATGTACATGTGCAAGACATCAGAACCGTTTGTGATTTTCTGGGTGTCTTTTCGAAAGAATTGTCTGGGTTGTCGCCAAACAGGGAAGTTGAGTTTGGTATCGAGTTGTATGAGAATACGACACCGGTGTCCATTGCTCCTTACCGAGTGTCACCTAAAGAGCTGAAAGATTTGAAGACACAACTTTAGTAGTTGCTTGATCGAGGGTTCATCCGGCCGAGTGTATCACCTTGGGGTGCGCCGGTGTTGTTTGTAAATAAGAAAGATGGGACAATGCAGATGTGTATAGATTATCGGCAACTGAACAAGTTGGCGATCAAGAACAAGTATCCCTTGCAAAGGATTAATGATCTCTTTAATCAATTTCGAGGAGCTTTGGTGTTTTCTAAGATTGATTTGAGGTTAGGGTATTACCAGTTGAAGGTGAAGGATGTGGACGTACCTAAGACAACTTTTCGGACAAGGTAAGGCATTTTGAGTTCTTAGTGATGCCTTTTGGTTTGACCAACACACCTACTTCTTTCATGGACATGATGAGTTGCGTATTCCATGAGTTTGTGGATCAGTTTGTGGTGGTGTTCATCGATGACATCCTTGTGTACTCTCGTACCGAAGAGGATCATGATAGGCACTTAAGGATAATGTTGCAAGTATTGTTGGAGAACCAGCTTTATGCTAAGCTGAGCAAGTGTGAGTTTTGGCTTAGGGAAGTAGTCTTCCTTGGACATGTGGTATCATCCAAGGGTATTCATGTTGATCCACATAAGGTTGAGGCAGTGATGAGTTGGAAAGTGCCTAAGTAAGTGACGGAGGTACGAAGTTTTCTTGGCTTGGCTGGATATTACCGTAGGTTTGTCGAGGGTTTCTCGAAGATTGCTACACCTTTGACCAAGTTGTTGCAGAAGAATTTTCTCTTTGAGTGGACAGATGCGAGGCAACAAGCTTTTGAGAAGCTGGAGGAAGCTTTGACGCAAGCTCCTGTCCTGATTCAATCTGAGTCTGGTAAGGAATTTGTAGTCTATAGTGATTCGTCCTATGTTGGTTTGGGCTGTGTGTTGATGCAGGAGGGTAAGGTAATAGCGTATGTATCTAGGCAGTTGAAGGTGCATGGGCGTAACTGCCCTACTCATGATCTTGAGCTTGCGGCTGTTGTGTTTGCTTTGAAGATTTGGAGGCATTACCTGTATGGCAAGAAGTGTATGGTTTTCACGGATCATAAGAGCTTGGAGTATCTTATGTCTCAAAAGGAGCTGAATATTAGGCAACGTCGATGGGTGGAGTTGCTTAAAGATTATGATCTGTCAATCTAGTATCATCCTAGAAAGGCCAATGTTGTGGCCGATGCTTTGAGCAGGATGCTGGCTATGGAGTTGAGGGCGATGTCTGCTCGCTTCAGCATAGCGCGAGATGATGGTCTTGTTGCCGAATTGCAAGTGAAATCATCCCTGATTCAGTTGATCAAGGATAAGCAATTGCTTGATTATTCTCTTGTTCCTCATGTTCAGGATATTGCAGAGGGCAAGCCTTCGGATTTCAGTTTCAATGATGACTGTGTTTTGTGTTTTGGGAGTCAGATAGTAGTGCCGAATGATGTTGAGTTGAGGCACATTATTCTGACAGAAGCTCAAAGTAGTCCTTTCGCTATGCACTCTGGTAGAGTGAAGATGTATAATGGATTGAAGGATGAGTACTATTGGGTGGGGTTGAAAAAGGATGTTGCCGAGTTCTTTCTTGTGCATACTACGTATACCTTGGATAAGTTGGCAGAGCTGTATGTTGCTGAGAATGTGCGTTTGCACGGTGTGCCGAAGCCTATAGTGTCGGATAGAGAGCTGAGGTTCACATCGAGATTTTGGGAATGTTTGCATCAAGCTTTGGGTACACGGTTGAATTTCAGTACTTCATATCATCCTCAGACCGATGGACAGTCGGAGCGTGTTATCCAAGTGCTTGAGGACATGTTGAGGTGCTGTGTTATTGATTTTCAAGGTTCTTGGGAGAAGCAATTGCCTTTTGTTGAGTTTGCTTACTACAATAGTTACCAGGCAAGCATTCAAATGCTTACATACGAGGCTTTGTATGGGAGAAAGTGCAAAACGTCTCTTTGTTGGGAAGAAACTAGACAAAAGTTGATTTCAGTGCTAACTATGTTGAAAGGAACCACCAAGAAGGTGAAGCTCATTTGTGAGCGATTGAAGGCAGCATCGGTTCGACAAAAGTCTTACGCAGATTTGAAGCGTAAGGAAGTTGAGTTTGCGGTTGGCGAACGTGTGTTCTTAAAAGTATCGCCTTGGAAGAAGGTGATGAGATTCGAGCGTAAGGGTAAGATTAGCCCTAGGTTTATTGGACCTTATGAGGTTGTGGAGCGTGTTGGTCATGTGGCTTATCAATTGAGGTTGCCTCCCGAGTTGGAAAGGATTCATGACGTGTTCCATGTCTCGATGTTGCGGAGGTATAGATCGGATCCTTCGCATGTGATGCCTGTTGAGGAGATATAGTTAAATCCGGATTTGTTTTATGATGAGAACGAGTGACGATCCTTGATTCGAGCAGCAAAGTTCTTGGTGGCAAGACGATAGAGCTTGTGAATGTGTTGTGGCGACATCGAGGAGTTGAGGAGGCAACTTGGGAAAGCAAGGCAGACATGCGAAGCAGTTTCTGCACCTTTTTCATTCAGGTAAAATTTCGAGGATGAAATTTCCAAAGTGTGGGAGAGTTGTAACGCCCTAGTTTTGGGCCTAGATGTTTTAGACATCGGATCGGGCTGGTCGGAAACGTTTCGAATCGTATTAGGTGGTTCAAGGAAACCAAGGTTCGAGATAGGATAAAAATATGACAAAAATTGCTAAAATCCTCTAAAATCATGTTTAAGAGGTTGGTCAAATCAATTTTTCAAAATCCTCCAAAATGTAAAGTTTTAAAACTGTGGGAAAATGCAAATTTCAAAAGAGTAGTAAAAAATCTAAGAATCTTTAGGGAGCTTTTGTGCAATTACACCTTTCCTTAAATTGACATGTGTTTTAAATAAGTTATTAATATAATTGAATAAAATGGATTTTAATTTAATTAATAAAATAGTAAAATTGGGAGGTTTCGTAACTAACTTTCAATCCTCATTTTCAGCCAAACACTTTTCTAAACGACTTTTCTCTAGATTTCTAGTCTCCCAAACACTCTCCTTTTAGTTTCTCATCTTTTCCCAAGAATTCTCTTAAATTTCTTCAAGGTTTGTGAAGCAAAAACTTGTCAATCTTTAAGGAAGGCAAGGATTGGAGGTAAATCCCATTCTCAACCTCTAATATAGGTTCTTTATAGAAATTCCCAAGATTATTGACTCTTAATTATTGTTTTTAAGTGAGTTTTAATTATAGTTTTGATTTAAGATCAAAATCTTGCAAAATAATGGTTTAATTCTTGATTTTCGGAGTGTTGTTGATGAGCTCTATTTTAGATTGATTCTAATTGAGTTTTGAGATGATTGTGATGTTGAAGAAGTGTTTTAATAATATAGATCCCGAAATACTTGAGATCCTTGAGTTTTAGGATAGTTTTGGTTGAGCTTTTGAGGTGTTTTGGTGGTTATATCTTGGCTGGAGGTATAAGGAAGGGTTTAGATTGTTTTTAGATGTGTTTTGATATTTATTAATGGTTGGATGTGATGTATGTTGGCTGGGCTTGGTTTAGGAGGCAATCGATTGAGTTTTCGGTTGTTTCAGATGGGTAAATTGGTGTAGATTTGATGGGCAACGAGTTTGTGTTTAGTTGCCGGTGTTGGAATGCCTTTTATAGCATTTGGGTCTCGGTTTTAATGCTATAAAAACAAGGGATCCTGATCCGGAAGCAAGCAAAGTATTTTTGGAGGCTTCGGACGAGTGATCTTCACGTCGGCAAGCGAAGTTTCGCGTATCGGTGAGTGGAAATGGATTTTTCAGCTTTGAAACGTTTTGAACGTTGTTTTGGGAGCTTAGTTTAAGTTTGAAACACTTAGCTAAACTCAAGAGTAAGTAAATCGAAAGTCTCTCTCGAAATGTGCTATGTTTTGGTTTTAAATGCACTTGAATTAAATGTGGTTTGATTAATGATTTAAAGCATGTTTTGAGCATTGATGATGCTGGTTTTTAATGCAATTTTGTTAAGGATGCACATGGTAAGTAATCCTTGGGTTTATATGATTGATGCATTTGGTTTAAGCATGTTAATGCTTGTGAAAATGGCATTGTGATTTATGCTTGTAAAACAGTGAAATGATGTTGATGTCAAGTGATAGAAATGGTTTTTGGTTACATTAATCGAATATAGTTAGCCGACTACAGGATTGGGTGCACCGTGAAAAAAGTCGCCTTGGATGTTGAGGGATTATGATTGTGCCGTAAACTCCATCCAAGTATCCTAACGATTGAGGCTAAGATCACAACAGTGGATGGTTTAATCACGTGTGTGTATCTTGTGGTTTGTGTCCCGTGCTCTCGTTAGTGGAATTATACAACTACCGATGAGTGATGTTGAGGGGATGTGATTGTGCAATTAATCTCCATCACGGGTGTTGAGGGGTTTTGATTCTACCATTTAACTCCACCTTGTGAATCCGGTAGTGTGTATGAAGCGTGTGGGACAACGCTTGTAATCCGCGTATCTGATTGTGTCAATTGTATTGATTTTGTTATGGTTCATGTATTGATCAATTGTGAGCCAATATAATGAGTTAATGATGAAAATTTATTTCGAGAAAGCATGAGATGCTTGAGAGATATGCTTGAGTGCATATGATGCTTGGTTTAAGCATGAGCAAAGGTTTTGTTGTTGTAATTGATGATGCTATGAGCATGTGGTTTTGGAAGTGGAATAGATGTTTTAAAGTGCATGTTTCAAAGGAAGGCATATGTTTACAAAGAATGATGATTTGGTTTTATAAAATGCATTGATGAATGTTTTGTTGATAGCGGTCCTCACTAAGCTTTATGCTTGCGCTCATTTGTTTCATCAATACAGAGATTTGAGCACCTTTGGCAGCAAGAGAGCAAGGGGAATCCAAGTGATTTTAGCTAAGCAATGTATGTACTTTCACTTTAGTGTAATAAGAGGCAATGGGAGGGTTTTCTACCCATGGATTTTTTTGGTGATGTTAAATACCTTGAACATGTTTGGTTTGTGTTTTTGGACTTGTAATGGTCACTATATGGTTTATAGTCTTACCCTTGGTATTTTGGCTATGCTATGGTTTATTTTAAAAGCTTGCTTGAGTAGTTAACGTCTCTCCATGAATTGCCATGCTTGATGCATATGTTGTGAGTGTTTGGTGATGTATGAGTGTATGGTATGTTGGATATAACTTGTATGGATGATTTGGCCATGTTTAGATGTTGTTAAATGTGATTTGGGGGCTGTTGGAAGTGCATTTCTGGTATGCGTATCGATACCCGGGGTTGAGTATCGATACACTAAGACAAATTTCAAGCAAATTGACACAGGGGTATCGATACGAGTTGCCCGTGTATCGATACGCCTAAGCAAAGTTTGAAGGCCGTACCAATACGAGGGGAAGTGTATCGATACGGGCTTAGGTGTACCGATGCCCGCTAGTTATTTTCTCGTTAAAAATATCTTTTAAAGTTCTGAAAAGTTGCATTATGGTCCCTGAATGTTGTATGTTCAATTGGTTGAGTTTGGTTGATCCGTTGGTAATGAAATTTGACATGGAAGTATGTTACATGACTAATTAAGGTTTGGTAATCCTAAAATTGGATTAGTCCATGTAGTTTTCAGAAATTATAGTTTAGTCCCTAAAAGTTAATTGTTTGTAATTGAACCCCTAAATGAACTCCGATTGATGTGTCGTTTTCTTCTAAATGGTGTGCTAATCACATAGGATCTTAATGTGCATCTAGAGAAGATAAAAGGAAAAAAAGAAGGGTTGTTAATCGAGGTCGGCTTTAACGAGTTGGCTTCGGTATAGAATAGTTAGATACTTGGGTGATGAGAAATGTGAATGTGTGGTTTGGGGTTCGAAATCGTAAGTTGTAGTTGAGTAAGGTACAAATTGTTTAGTTGAGAATGTGTGCTCCTGGATTGGATTGGGATGTGAGACATCGATGTGTGGTACTTTTATGGGTTGGTGCATGCTGTTAAACCATATCTGTTGATTTACTAGCTACTTTGTTTTCGATGTGTTTGTAACACGGGCGATGTATTTGAACAGATCCTGGGTTTAATAATTCATGCGAGAGGTTCTAGCACCAAGAAGTGAGTTGTGAACTCTAGTGTTAATAGTAGCCAGTGTACGAATGGTCATGCTTAAAGGGGTATTGCCTGGGTTGAGGCGAGGTTGTGGTAATGTTGCACAGAGATTGTGGGGTTAGTGTGTCAAGGCTTGAGTAGCATTCGATACATATTAAGTAGGTGGATCGTATGACCACGTCAGGCGAGCTTGTCCACGTTTGATCTGTGGGGTATAGCTTTGTGCACCTGTTGTTTCAAATTGCTTTTGAAGTTGTGGCTTGAACGTTCGTTTCGGAAGTGTTAGATGTGGGAATGTGAGTAGTTAGTTTCTTGGGTGAAACTGTTGTTACAAGAAAAATGGGTAGGAGATGTCCATTATCTATTCAAGGCCATGTGTTTTCAGTGGATTTGATGGAATTACCTTTTATGGTTTTGATGTGATTTATGGATTGGACTGGTTGGTTGAGCATCGAGCTGTAGTAGATTTTGGTGTTAAGTGATTTACTTTGAAACTTGCGGGTGATTACGAAGTAGTAATCGTAGGCAAGAATGTGAAGTTCTTACCCGTTCCGAAACACTATAGCCATTTCAGGCCCCTGTTTCGAAACATATTAGGGTGCTTCGATACACCCTGCCCTGCAACTATATATTTTTCTTGTTTTTCACATCTTTTCACATTCAAACACATCCCAAATTATACCATATCACACTAATAACATTATTAAACATCAGAGAACATTATTATGAAACTTAAGCTAAAGCATGGCATCAAGCATGTTTTCATTGACTCTATAGGCATGCTCCCTAGTCATAAAAACCATATAAAAGCCTCAAACCAAACCATAAAGGATATTTACAATCCACAAATACGATAGCAAACTTGCAACAACCACAGAGAGTTCAAAATACATCTCCCAAAATCAACCTTAGGTCCCCATTGCCAATTATCATTAATAGAGTATGTGCAAAAATCACCATACTTGAGCTTTGCACTGCCTTGGATTTCCTTAGCCTCTTTGCTGCCCAAAAACGTTTCAATTATCTGCAATGTGGGTAAAAGAGAGCGTAAGCACATTTGCTTAGTGTTGAGTGTGTAAAAGTTCTATAATTTACCCCCTATTTAACCCATATTTCTGCTGCATTCAAGCATAATTCATTGCATTTAGGTTAGATTTCATTTATACATCACAAATATATCAAAAGGCACAGTTTCTACTGAAATTGGTTGCTTTTGCAGGTAGCTGCTGTAGCAGATGGAGGGCAGTGGAGAAGCAGACGCTGGGCAGTAAAGAAGCAGAGCTGGAACTAGATATGCAGACGAGAAGGACGATGCTGCCATTGCCGCTGCTGTGGCAGCCAAGGACGACAACAGTGGTGAGGAGAAGAAGCAAAGTGGGCCTCGACAGAAAGAGAAAATTAAGCCGGTCTGTCGTGGAGCACCCTTATATTTTTCCAAGCCCTAGATCAGAATGAAGGCCAAGCCCAAGGTTCAAGGAAGAAACTCCAAGCAAGAAGGAAGGACGAATTAAAGATATATTCTCTGAAGATTTAGTCTTTAATAGAGTTGTACTATAGTTTAAACTTGTATTCTTGCCATATTAGAAAACTTGAATCCAAGGCCTATATAAAGGCATGTAATTCGACCTAGGGAGATCATCTTCATCTCTAGCCTTCTTCCCAAAACCCTAGCTATTTTCCCCTTCTCATCATGTTCTAAACTTCCCCTAGGGCCACGGGTTGATTTGTAAAGTAGTTGCAAGGATTGCATTTGTTTTAGGAATTTTTCTGTTCAATAAAATAAACTTCAAGTTTGCTTATTCTGGTTTTCAACATCTTGCAAGAGTATCGGGAGAGCATTGTGAGATTATCTATTTACTTAATATCAGGAGAGTTAAGTATACGAAAGGAATAAGCACGAGTTCTCCAGTGTATGGTTGAACTATCTCGGACCTAGGGATAGGACGAGGTTAAGTGGCTAAGGAAGAATTCAACTAAATCGGTGTTCATCCTTCGATTCACGCCGGGAGGTATCATCAAAGACGTGTTCATCGACAGACTTGGACCTAGGGATATGCTAAGGCACAATAGAGATTCTTGCCAAGCTTGAAGTGCAGAGTTGTGTGATCGCTGCCGCGACTAACAACAGACCGCTGCCGCGACAGGTGCTGCCGTGACAGGCGCAACGACAGAACATATATTCCTAGACTTTGCAACACCTACACTACTGAGCAATTCAATACCGACCCATTCTCTCTATCCTGAATCCTTTACTCTATTATTATCAGTATTCTTATTATTCTCGTGACAAACAATTTAAACTATTTCTTTTTCCTCTCGTGCAATAATCCAAGGTGAAGCTATTAGCCCAGTCCCTGTGGAGACGATAACCGATACTTACGTATCACTTTACTACTTGCGCCGTGTACACTTGCACTACATTGCGATAGACACTTTTACACGCAACAAGTTTTTGGCGCCGTTGCCGGGGACTGGCAACATATCTTTACCCTATCTTTTACTGCACTTCCTTTATTTTTCTATTATTACTTGGATTGTTCAACCTATACCTTTCATAAGGTCTTTTGTTTGCGTATGCGCAGATCTCAAAGAGGAAAAGAACGTGAGCACCAATTAGATCCTGAAATCGAACGAACGTGCAATCTCAGGAAAAGAGTCTGTCTCCTCGTCGAATGAAACGAATACCTGGAGGAACAACTAGAAGCAATGGTGAACGAAAGACGTGAAGAAAGAAGGAACAACCAAGAGAATCCCCATGATGCTGAAAATCCTGCTGGAAATGGAGGAAACGGTCCGCCTTCCGATCCTCCTATCGCTGCCGCACGCCGGTCATGCCGAGACTACATGCTCAATGATCATGTAGAACTAGAAACAACCCTGCCAGACGTAGACGTTGACAACTTTGAGCTGAAACATGTTATGTTAAGCATGATTAACAATGATGGCCAACTTAGTGGTGCTGCTACAGAGGATGCTAGGGAGCATCTGAAAACGTTCCAGGAAATCTGTGGTTCGTTTAGACTACCATGAGTTAAACCGGAGATACTGAGGCTTCGCTTATTTCCTCATTCATTGAGGGACAGGCAAAGACTTGGTGGAATAAACTAACGCCGGGTTCAATACGAACTTGGGCAGATTTAACTCGTGAATTTTTGTCTCGTTTTAATCCTTCACACTTATCTGAGCGATTATGTAACGAAATTGCTACTTTTCAACAGGGAGATGACGAGCCAATGCACGAAGCCTTGGACAGATTTACCACTCTTCTAAGGAACTTCCCGATGCATGGATTTCCCGTTTGGAACCAAGTAACCAAATTTTATAATGCTGGCAACTTACAGACTCGTATGAGAATTGATTCAGCAACAAATGGATTGATGTAGGACAAAGATCCAGAAGATGCAATGGCAGTATTGAAAAATCTAGCGAAGAATGAGGAACAGTTTCCTACAGCAAGAAGAGGGGGTAAACGAGTTCTTGCTGTAAAAGACTTTGAGGCTGATAGTTCGCTAAAATCACAGGTGGCATATCTCACCAAGGCAATGAAAAAGCTCTTGAAAGAAGATTCACATCCTGCATACTCTGCTGAAGAGGTATGCGAGACTTGCGATGGGAACCACAGTTCGAAAGATTGTCCGCTACACTTAGAAGAAGGGATGTATGTTGGGAACTATAATAAACAGAACTATAATTCCAACAACTACAATCCCAACTGGAGAAAGGACATGAATCACTTTGTCAAGAAGACAGAAACATTCATGGATAAAACAGAGATGCGGATGACCAACCATGAAGCTACTCTGAAATCATTGGAGACACATATGGGTCAGGTTTCCCAGCATATTAAACCGAGGCAGAATGGAGGTTTTACTAGCGATACTGAAAACGCTAGACAACCCACACATGAGCAGTGTAAAGCCATCACTACTAGGAGTGGGAAGAAATTACCAGGGCCAGAGAAGGAAGCTGAATCAATTAAGGAACCAGCCTTGGAGTCATCTACCGAGAACGCTGCCCCGGAGACAACAAACAGCCTGCTGCTAACGAACCTGTCACGACAGCAGAAGGGACAAAGGAGAAAGATGAAGAACCTAAGCCTCCTCAAATCCGAATGTAGTGGGAAGGACGTATTGCTTATTATCGTCCTCCACCTCCTTTTCCTCAACGGCTATAGAATTTGAAACAGGAATGCTATAAAGGAGATGTCTGGTTATGCCAAATTTCTCAAGGATGCCATGTCGAAGAAATCCAGACTTGGGGAATTTGAAACGGTCAAAATGACAGAGGGATGCATGAGTATTCTTCACAAGCATCCACCCCAGAAGAAGAAGGATCCTGGGGGTTTCATCATACCATGCATAATCGGAGATAAATTTGTGGGTAAGGCACTTTGTGATCTTGGTGCTAGTATAAATTTAATGCCCAAATATGTTTTTTAGAAATTAGGTATTGGAAAAGCTTGGCCCACAGTAGTAGTACTGCAGCTGGCAGACCGCTCTTACGTTCACCCAGACGGAAAAATTGAACATATTCTGGTAAGAGTGGATAAATTTATTTTTCGTGCTGACTTTCTTGTCTTAGATTGTGAAGTAGATGAAAACGCACCAATCATCCTGTGGCGACCCTTCTTAGCCACATGAAGATCACTGATTGATGTGGAAAAAAGAGAACTTACTATGAGAGTGAATGATCAAGAGGTCAAGCTAAACGTTCTCCAGGCAATAAAACATGCTGATGCAGAAGAAGAATGCAAGGCTATCACCGAAGTTATCCTTGACCAACCCTGCATCAGGTCGGGCTGCCACAACATCAAAATTGGCCACTGCCCCAGCAGTCATTTAGAAGACTGTCACCACAGCACCGACGACAGCAGCTCCTCAGAATCTGATACATCTGATACTGAAGATCAAGAGGAGGTAAATTGGATAGGCAATCGTCCAGGTAAGTTATTCGAGCCCTTAAACTATACCTCGGAAGACCATATAGTCCAAAAACCATCAACTGTAGAGCCTCCTATTCTAGACCTTATGCCCCTGCTAGGGGAGCTAAAATATGTTTTCCTTGTTTTAAATGATACGTTGCCCGTAATCATCTCTTCCAAGTTGATGCAGGAATAGGAACAACAGCTGATATGGATGCTGCAGCAGCACAAAAAGGCTATTGGATGGACGATAGCTGATATCCAAGGCATCAGTCCGGCACTATGCATGCATAAAATCCTCTTAGAGGATGCCATTTGCACTTTGCAATGCACCAGCGACCTTTCAAAGGTGCATGATGGAAATATTCTCTGATATGGTGGAGGATTTCCTGGAGATATTCATGGATGATTTTTCTGTCTTTGGAGACAATTTTGAAAGCTTCCTAGGCAACCTACAGAAAGTGCTCGAAAGATGTGAGAAAGAAAACTTGGTATTGAACTGGGAGAAGTGTCACTTCATGGTTGATGAAGGGATAGTCATGGGCCATAAAATAAGTTGCGGCGACATAGAAGTCGACAGAGCTAAGATCTAGGTAATCGAAAAGCTGCCACCACCCACCACAGTCAAGGGAATCAGAAGTTTCTTAGGGCATGCTAGTTTTTATCGGAGGTTTATCGCGAACTTTTCAAAGATCACCAAACTCTTATGCCATCTTCTGGAGCAGAACCGTCCCTTCGACTTCAACGTTGAATGTACTGAGGCATTCAAGGTTCTGAAAGAAAAGCTGGTAACAACCCCAATAGTACAGCCACCAGTTTGGAAACTACCGTTTGAGATTATGTGTTATGCTAGTGACTATGTTGTCGGGGCAGCACTTGGGCAGAGAAAAGACAAGCTCTTTGATGTCATATACTATGCCAGCAAAACACTGAACGACGCCCAAGTGAACTACACCACAACAGAGAAGGAACTGTTAGCTGTGGTGTTCTCTATTGACAAGTTCTGTTCATATATACTTGGAACGAAGGTCATAGTCCACACAGACCACTCTGCATTGAAGTATCTGTTCACCAAAAAGGATGCAAAGCCTAGACTGATACGTTGGATTCTCCTACTGCAAGAGTTCGACCTTGAAATCAAGGACAAAAAGGGGACATAGAATCAAGTTGCATATCACTTGTCAAGGTTAGAGAAGGGAAAGGGTCTACCGGTAGACGAGACACACATATTGGAGACTTTCCCTGACAAGTAGCTGTTCGCTGCCACAAGCACTGTCGTGACAGCCATGGCGGCAGGTAAGTTTTCTGAACTCCCCATGTATGCCGATTTTGTTAATTATTTAGTTAGCGGAATAACTCCTCCTGACCTTAATTATCAAGCTAGGAAGAGATTCCAAAACGATGTTAAGCATTATTATTGGGACAAACCTCTTCTTTTCAAATATTGTGCAGATCAGGTTATTAGGAGATGTGTACCACAGGATGAACATGAAGCTATACTACAAAACTGTCATGCTTCACAGTATGGAGGACACTTAGGAGGTAACAAAACTGCTGCCAAGGTTTTGCAGTCGGGATTTTATTGGCCATCACTGTTCAAGGATGCTCAAACATTCTACAAAATATTCTTGAAGTCGAGATCTTCGACGTTTGGGGGATAGATTTTATGGGACCATTCCCAACTTCATGCGGGAACTTATATATCCTCCTGGCAGTGGACTATGTGTCCAAATGGGTTGAAGCGATCGCCACTCAGAAAAACGATGCCAAGACGGTTCAGAGGTTTTTGCATAAAAACATATTTTCCAGATTTGGCATCCCCAAGGCGATCATCAGTGATGAAGGGAGGCATTTCGACAATAAGGTTATAGCTGTTGCCTTGAAAAAGTATGGTGTCAAACATCGGATCGCAACAGCATACCACCCTCAGACCAATGGACAGGCTGAAATATCCAACAGAGAGGTTAAGAACATTCTCGAAACGATGGTTAAGCCAACTAGGAAGGACTGGTCTCTACACCTCAATGATGCATTATGGGCCTACAGAACAGTGTTCAAAACCCCATTGGGAATGTCACTTTACCGGCTGATTTATGGGAAAACATGCCATTTACCTGTCGAGATTGAGCACAGAGCATATTGGGCCATCAAGGCAGTGAATATGGACTTGGATAAAGCAGGACAGAAAAGGCTACTTGATCTGAATGAGATTGAAGAAATTCGAACAATGGCCTATGACAACGCAAGAATCTATAAAGACAAGACAAAGAAGTTGCATGACAAGAAGTTGCTGCCACGACAGTTCTGCCCAGGGCAGCTTGTGTTGTTGTTCAACTCTAGGTTGAAACTCTTCCTAGGGAAGCTGAAATCTAGATGGTCTGTCCCATTCCAATTGGTGCAGGTTTTTCCCCATGGTGTGATCACAATCAGATCTTAAAAAGACGGGCACCAATTCAAAGTCAATGGACAGAGATTGAAGCATTATCAGGGGACTGAAGCCCCAAGAATGCAGGAAGTGGTTACTTTAGGAGATGTCCCTCCTGTCATCCCTAATTTAACCTAATTTTTATCTTTATCTTTATTATTTATTATTTATATTTATTAGGTAATTAGCATTATTTTATTTTTAGGAACTAAAGTTTTATGTTTATTAATTTTAGGAAATAAAGGAGACAAGGAGAAGAGGAGAAGTGAATTCAGGCCACCATTTTTCCATTAGCCCAAAAAGCCCAATTTTGGAGCCTACCGTTACAGCTGCCGCGACAGACGCGAAAAATCCAGCCTGACAACACGTTGTCGTGGTAGACACGCAACGCGTAACAGACGCGCAGCAGACACGGAAACGCGTGACAGACGCGTCAGAAACCACGTAACAGCTGGCCCCGTTATTCGCGCCTGCCGTTACAGCTCCTATGGGCAGCAAACTCACCTTCTATAAAAACCCCATTTTCCTATTCATTTTTCACTCACTTCTACTCTTTCTACTTATTTCCTCTAAGAATTTTTACTTGCTTTCATTTTCTTCCACAGTCCCTGAAACATGAGCACTAGAAACACTCACCGAAGCTCTGCCTCAGGATCTGCTCCGACAGCATCAACTCCAAGATCCTTCCAGATCCGTGATATGTGGGAGGGGAAAGGTTTTATTTACACCTCCAAAACGGAGAACCTGGGGCTGCAACCGTTCATAGCCCGAAAAATTAGAGCCCTGCAGTGGCAGATATTCACGGAGCAGCCAGAGGAAATGAACGTGACTCTCGTCCGGGACTTTTATGCTGCCATCGGCAGCAGGAACGCGACAACAGTCACAGTACGAGGGAAAGAGGTACCTATCGAGCCCGAATACATCAACACCCTCTATGGGTTCTATGTGGGGAAGAAAGAAGATGGCCACCAAAGATTTCTCGATAGTTTAGAGCCTGCTAATTACGACGCTGTGATGGCAGAACTCACAGACGAGGGTACCGAGTTGAACACCGATCTGAAAAATCCGAGGACGATGAGAAGAGTTCAGCTCACCCCGGAGGCAAAACTTTGGAACGCTTTCATCAAGAAACGGATTATGCCCTCCTCTCACAATACAACAGTCGACCAACCAAGGTTAGCCCTCATCCATTCCATATTACATGAGAGGCCAATTAACGTTGGCAGATATGTCCGAGAGGGCATATTGGATTGCGCATACTGACCGTCCGAACCACTCTTCTACCCATATCTCATCACCGCCCTCTGCCTCGGTCACCATGTACCGGAAGCTGCCGAAGATTTACGAGTTCGAGGGAAAGGCTGGACAGAGAGGAACATACTCAACCTGATGGAACTCACTGCTGCCACGCCCCTGTCGTCTTTCGACCCTACTGCCATAGCAGCAGAGCTGACAGAGCCCACCGACACCGAGACTGCTGCCACAAAACCCAGGTAGCCTACTGCAGCAGCTCCTCCAGCTGACACCTCCTCAGAGATCCTTGATGCCATACAAAAATTGGAGGAGAGACAGCTCGGCCTCATGAGTTTCATCCGAGACTTCACCACCGCCACGGTACATTTCATCCACACTTCTTTAAATTTCCCCGATGCTTTGTTCCCTACTTTCCCCAACCATTATTTTGCTGCCCCCACCGCTGCCCATACCCCTACCCCTGCTGCCACGCCAAAAACGCCATCTGCTGCGTCTACTCCAACCCCTGCCACAACAGCTGCTGGCGGCAGCCGCACAGCAGACACATCTGCCCAGGGAACCAAGAGAAAGGAGCCTGAAGACGACCTTGATAGGTATATTGCTGGTTTCTCTTCTTCTGAAATCTGGGCAACATCCGACAACGAGCCCTCTGTCAAGAGGAACTTGTCCAAGGAGTTCACACCAGAGAAGCGGCAGAAAACAGTAGCAGATAAAGAAAAATCTGACAGCGGCAGTAGCAGCAGCAGCTCCGAGGTTCAGGTAGTTGCGAAACCTCCTCATGTCTCCCCTACACGTATTCAACCTCCAAGGGAGGCCAAAACCAAGAATACCTCTGCCTCTCCCATCCGCCTGCCAGCACCAGCAAAGAAAGTCACTGCCCGTCGGCAGATTCAACTCAGCAGCAGCAGCAGCGGCAACGACAGGGCCTGAAATTTTAAGTTTCTTATCTTATATTGTTGTCTGCCTTATTATATTTTGTGATGTTGTTTTTATTTTTATTTTTCATCTATGTCATTTGCATTGAGGGCAATGCAACCCTCGAGTTTGGGGGGTGGCATCCCTCCATTAATGGAGTCTTTTAAGTTTAAAAAATTGTGTCTTTTACTTAGTTTATTTTTGCTTTTAAAAAAATGATGAAAATTTGGCTTAAGTCTTTGAACTGAACTTACCTGCCGTGACAACCTCTGTCGTGGCAGTGCGTTTAGGATAGTTTTAGGAGCAGTTTAGAGCCTTACTATAGTTCTAAATCTTAAACACCATTTGTGACTTTTATACTGCCTAGAACTCTACTAGTAAACTAGAATAGAAAGCTTAACACTTGAGTTGCCCCTAGAGGTGCCTAACACTTGCTCTAGGAAAAGAAGTTAAGAAAAATAGACTCAATACACCTAGAGGTGCCCAAAACCGGCTCTAGGAAGTTAGCTAGAGGTGCCTGAAACGGGCTCTAGTCAAACTTAAGCTTGAGAAAATAGAATCGAGTCTGCATAAAAACTAAAGGAGCATAAGAATTGCCTCCAAAAAGATGAAAATTGGCATAAAAATTCAAGCTAGAAGCTTAACTATTCTAGTAAACTAAGGGATTCTTGGCATATAATTGTTCACAAGCATGCACACACTACACGAGAATTATAGCAAGGTTCCGGACAAATCCTGAATTATCCAACAAGGTGTTGCTCACAATAGGGAATGAATGGTAGGTAAGGAAAAGTTCATTGTTTTAAGCCAAACAAAAATATCATTTTTCTTTTAGGTCTGAATTGCTTGAGGACAAGCAAAAACTTGAGTTTGGGGGTGTGTTGAGTGTGTAAAAGTTCTATAATTTACCCCTTATTTAACCCATATTTCTGCTGCATTCAAGCATAATTCATTGCATTTAGGTTATATTTCCTTTATACATCACAAATATATCAAAAGGCATAGTTTCTACTGAAATTGGTTGCTTTTGTAGGTAGCTGCTGTAGCAGATGGAGGGCAGTGGAGAAGCAGATGCTAGGCAGTAAAGAAGCAGAGCTGGAACTAGATATGCAGACGAGAAGAACGATGCTGCCATGGCCGCTGCTGTGGCAGCCAAGGACGACAGCAGTGGTGAGGAGAAGAAGAAAAGTGGGCCTCGACAGAAAGAGAAAATTAAGCCGGTCTGTCGTGGAGCACCCTTATATTTTTCCAAGCCCTAGATCAGAATGAAGGCCAAGCCCAAGGTTCAAGGGAGAAACTCCAAGCAAGAAGGAAGGACAAATTAAAGATATATTCTCTGAAGATTTAGTCTTTAATAGAGTTGTACTTTAGTTTAAACTTGTATTCTTGCCATATTAGAAAACTTGAACCCAAGGCCTATATAAAGGCATGTAATTCGACCTAGGGAGATCATCTTCATCCCTAGCTTTCTTCCCAAAACCCTAGTCGTTTTCCCCTTCTCATCATGTTCTAAACTTCCCCTAGGGCCACGGGTTGATTTGTAAAGTAGTTGCAAGGATTGCATTTGTTTTAGGAATTTTTCTGTTCAGTAAAATAGACTTCAAGTTTGCTTATTCTAGTTTTCAACATCTTGCAAAAGTATCGGGAGAGCATTGTGAGATTATCTATTTACTTAATATCGGGAGAGTTAAGTATACGAAAGGAATAAGTACGGGTTCTCCAGTTTATGGTTGAACTATCTCGGACCTAGGGATAGGACGAGGTTAAGTGGCTAAGGAAGAATTCAACAACATCAGTGTTCATCCTTCGATTCACGTCGGGAGGTATCATCAAAGACGTTTTGATCGACAGACTTGGACCTAGGGATAGGCCAAGGCAAAGCAGGGATTCTTTCCAAGCTTGAAGTACAAAGTTGTGTGATCGCTGCCGCGACTAACAACAGACCGCTGCCGCGACAGGTGCTGCCACGACAGGCGCAACGCTAGAACTGATATTCCTAGACTTTGCAACACCTACACTACTGAGCAATTCAATACCGACCCATTCTCTCTATCTTGAATCCTTTACTCTATTATAATCAGTATTCTTATTATTCTCGTGACAAACAATTTAAACTATTTCTTTTTCCTCTCGTGCAGTAATCCAAGGTGAAGCTATTAGCCTAGTTACTGTGGAGACGATATCCGATACTTATGTATCACTTTACTACTTGCGTCGTGTACACTTGCACTACATTGCGATAGACACTTTTATTCTAATTCATGCATTTTTAGTTTATAGTGCACTTCTCCATTTTCTACAACAATGCAACTTTAAGAAAACCAACACAACAATGCAACTTTAAAACTCTATCTCAAAAACCATTTTCTACAACATGCTCTTTCTATCTCATGCTTGAAAACCATTTCAAAGCAATTCTCCATTTGAAAACACATGTACCTTTATTCTATTTCATGCATTTTTAGTTTATAGTGCACTTTCATCCTATTGGTCGACCAATTATATCCGGTAATTATCTCCACATTTATGCCAATATATTATATTAAAAACATCTTCTCACCTACTGTTTTGATGCAACATTTCTCAAATCATTCTCATCTCATTTCAAAACCACAATTCATGTATTTCATCAAATCAAAATCTCAAAAGTCTTCTTGTAAACATGCCATCACATGGGATCAATACATAACATCTTTTCATGTTATAAATCATGCATAAAACAGTAGGAATTTGTGTTTCTCAAAACAAGAGCATGTTAAAAGCATTTAGGGGCATCAACCACATATCAAGAGCAATTCTAGCCATACTTACTTCCGGACTTAGGATGGTGTTTCAAACCAATCCTAAATCCCCAAACCTTGTTTCCTTGTCCCTCAAGGAGTTCTAAAACCATTCGCACTCACCGATTACTTTTCGCTTGCTTGCCGAAACGATATCTAGGCTTTCGGCACTTCAGGATCAACACCAAAAGCGTCCGAAGATGTCTCCCCTGTTTATATCACATAAGAGCAGAAGATTAATGCATCATCATGCATTGAAATCACCAGCCACTCATTCAAACTCGTAGCACTACTCAAAAACACCATTTTGGCTACCCAAAATAACCGAAATCACCTCCAAACTTTCCAAAAACAAAGCCCAGCCAAGATATATCAATTTTAATCATTTCTAAACCTCAATCAACACCAAAAATCATCACAAACACGTCCTTATACCTCCAGCAACAACGGATCACCAAAACCATCCCAAAAACCACAAATCTAACATGTAAAACTTAGGAATCCAAACCTATTCAGGATTACTTTGATAAAACCTCATTTATAACATCAATTATCATCCAAAATAAATTAGAAATCAACCTCAAAACAGAGCCTAACCAAGAGTTACGAAAATCATCAAGATCTCACCAAGAATCTTGAGTTTTACCACAATTTCATGTTTCTAACACTAAACCAACTCAAAAATCATTAACAAAGGATTGATAACTTGGGAATTTCAGTAAAGAACTGATCATTAGAGGAGAAGGACAAAGCTTACCTCTAATGGCTAATTTCTCCTTAATTTGGGCAAGATTTCTTGAAAATCCAAAGTAAAAACAAAAGGATTTGATGAGGTAAAGATTAGAAATACTTATGAGAATGAAATCTCAAAAAAAGAGATGAAAATCAAAGGTTATTTGGTGAGGGAATTGTGTTTGGCTGAGTGGAAGTTGAGAGAAAATGAAAAGAGGGAAAAAGATCGTAAAGTAGTTATGAAAAGTCAAAATAGGATTTCTATCTTAATTCTTTTTATTCAATCATTATTAAAACACCCAAATTAAAGATAAATCTGATAAAAACATTTTGGTAAAATTTGCTCCTTAAAGATTCAAATTTTCAATCCTTTACAAAACAGTCACTAGTCAACTTTTGCAAAAACTGCAATTTGGTCACTACACCGAAATGTAGTATTTCCAAATCACATTTTTTAAAATTTGTTTTCACCATAACCATTTACATAATAAATTAGGATTTTTAGATATTTTTTCCATATTTTTAAAGCATCCCGAACTAGGTGTTCCCTAAACCTGCTTTAAAGAATTCAAACCATTCTCGACCGGCCCAATGCAACCTCTAAAACATCTAGGACCAAAACTAGGGCATTACAAATGTTGTTAATGCATAATTTGAAATATGCATGTTTTGGTTTAAGCTTAGCATAAAGGTGATTATGCTTGGAAGGCTTGTATTATGAGTAGCAATGGTTAAATTGTTGGATTTATATGTATCATGTTACATGATGTTTATTACAATGGTTTTGAGGATAAAGTGTGTGTTTTGTCAAAGGAAGCTTGATGGTTTTGAAAAGAGTGAAAAATGGTTTTGTGCATTGATGATGTTTTTGGTTTGAGAAATCCTCAATAAGCTTCTATGCTTATGCTCTCTCTGTTCATCAATGCAATCAATTTTTCTTTGGAGGCAGCACTTGCAAGGAGATCGGTGGAAGACTTTGATTGAAGGTAAGTTTTGGTTTTGGACTAGTGTAATAAAGGCAATGGGGGTGTTCAATGTTATGCAAGTGGTTTGTTTGGTATTTTCTAGTTTTGTACAAGTTTGAGATGCATATTTGGACATGTAAATGGCCTCTAAGTTTTGGTTTATGCATTAAACTGGATTTTGGCCTTTTGGTGTTTTTAACTCTTAGGAAGCATGCCTCTAGTCTCATTGCTATTGAGAATGATGCTATGATGTTTCCTATGCTTCGTGTAAGTCGTCTTTGATGTGTATTTGAGTTGCCATCATGGTTGGGCATGTGTCGGGATGGTTTCGAATGGTTTAAATCGAGTTTAAACAACATTTTAAAACATTGTAGGCCTAGGTATTTCAAAACACCCTTGCCTGTTTCGAAACGGTGGCCTGAAATGGCCATGGTTTTTCGAAACAGTGAGGCCTATTTCGAGACATTTTGCCTCTATGAACCATCGTTCCGAAACGAGCCTGAGGGGTTTCGGAACGAACCCACGTATCGAAATGGTCAGCTCTATTTCTAAACGGCTGTTCTGATACGAGGCTCCCCATTTCGAAACATCCGACCGTTAATGTGGTTTTTGAATTACTCTGAGTTTCTATTTCTTACGTTTTGGTCCCTGTTTTCCTTGCACGAAACTGGATGGGTTCTAAAGGTCATTTTGAGCTGAGATTTCACCGAGAAGTATGTAATGAATCTAATTAAAGGCTGGTAATCTAAATTTTCTAATAACCCTTATATTTTATCAAATTTATAAAATG
This sequence comes from Hibiscus tridactylites, assembly GCA_958450335.1. Lineage (NCBI taxonomy): Eukaryota > Viridiplantae > Streptophyta > Magnoliopsida > Malvales > Malvaceae > Hibiscus > Hibiscus tridactylites. Next base: position 17,010,090 of record OY288278.1, on the reverse strand, counting down.
GTCCCTAAACACTAGATTAGTTGTAATCGAAGAGCGATTGTGTTGCTTTTTTTTATCTGCTGCTAAAGTGCATATACATAGGAACCTAAGTTTCTTTTAGACAAGATAAAAAAGGGAAAAAAGGTTGTTTATTGAGGTAAACCTTCCCGGTTAACATCAATATTCGTCGTGTGATCCGTTCGGTTCAGTCTATCAGACAGGCCGGGTCGAGGGGGTTACAGATTTTGTGTCCGTTCTACCTATGACATCGTCTAAGAATAACTATGTATGGGTGATTGTGGACCGTCTTACGAAGTGTGCACATTTCTTGGTTGTGCATACTTCATATACATTGGAAACGTTAGTTGAGTTGTATATTGCTGAGATTGTTGGTTTGCATGGTGTCCCTAAATCCATAGTGTCGGGTAGAGACCTGAGGTTTACTGCAAGGTTCAAGGAGTGTTTACATCAGGCGTTGGGTACACGGTTGAATTTCAGCACTTCATATTATCCACAAACTGATAGACAGTCGGAACGAGTTATCCAGGTACTGGAGGACATGTTGCGATGCTGTGTGATTGATTTCCAAGGTTCTTGGGAAAAGTATTTGCCTTTGGTTGATTTTGCCTATAATAACAATTTCAGGTAAGAATACAAATGGCTCCGTATGAGGCCTTGTATGGGATGAAGTGTAGAATGTCTTTTTGTTGGGCTAAGGCAGGGCAAAAGTTGGTTTCCATACCGGATGTGCTTAAGGGAACAACTGAGAAAGTGAAGCTCATATGTGATCTGTTGAGGGCTGCATCAGATCTTCAGAAATCTTACGCGAATTTAAAGCGTAGAGAAATTGAGTTTGCGGTTGGAGATCGCATGTTCCTTAAGGTATCACCTTGGAAGAAGGTAATGAGGTTCAGACGTAAGAGGAAGCTCAGTCCGAGGTTTATTGGACCTTATGAGGTTGTGGAGCGAGTTGGTTTTGTGGCTTAACGTTTGAGGTTGCCCCCCGAGTTGGAAGGGATCCATTATGTGTTTCATGATTCTATGATTGCCGAGGTATAGGCCGGATCAATCCCATGTGATGCCAGTTGAGGAAATTGAGTTGAATCCGGATTTCTCTTATGGTGAGGACCCGGATGGTGTTCTTTATTCCTATAGTAAAGTTCTTCGTGGTAAAATGGTTGAACTTGTGAAGGTATTGTGGTGACATTGAGGAGTTGAGGAGGTTGCATGGGGAACTAAGGTGAACATGTTGGGACAGTTCCGCACCTTTTTCCTTATGGTAAAATTTCAAGGACGAAATTTCCTAAATGGGGGAGAGTTGTAACGCCCCAATTTTGGGCCTAGGTGTTTTGTGTGCCAGGTCAGGTCGGTGGAACCGGAGGTTGGCGGTTCGAGTCGTTAAAAGATGGTTTAGGGAAAACAAGGTTCGAGAAGGGCTAAAAATTTGATAAAGATTCCTAAAATCCTCTAAAATTATATTTAAGAGGTTGGTTAAATCAATTTTGCAAAACGGGTTTTTGGAAAGTATACATTTTGGGCGGTGACCAAAATGTAAAGTTTAAAAACTGTAAAAAAAGAGTGTTTTCAAAAAAGAGTCAAAGTCTTAGAATCTTTAGGGAGCTATTCGGTATTTAAGCATTTTCTCTAATTTTGCATGTGTTTTAAAAGGTTTATTAAATAATTAAAATGACTTTTATTGATTTAATAAAAAGGTAGTTAATTTAGTTAAGGAAATTGACGATCATTTCATTTTCTTCATTTCTCTTCAGCCAAACACTATCCATTTTCTCTCAATTTCCAGATTTCATTCACTTTCTTTTCCTCTCTTGATTTCCAACTTATCCTTGGTGATTTCTCTCAAATTTCTTCAAAATTCTTGAAAGCTAAACTTGCCAAATTAGAAGAGAAGCAAGGATTGTAGGTAAATTTCGGGCTAACCCTCTAATCAAGGTTCTTTAATGAAATTCCAAAGATATTTGGATCTTTATTCATGTTTCTAATTGAAGTTTTGTTATTTTTTGATAAAAGGATGAAATCTTGGTAGAAAAGTGAATTTGATTTGATTTTCGGAGTTTTGTTGATTTGATTTGTTTGAGATAGTTTCTAAATGGGTTTTGAAAGGTTTATGATGTTGAGATAGAGTTTTAATCATGTTAATCCCAAAATCCTTGAGATCCTTGGTTTTTAAGGTGTTTATAGTTGGGTTTTGGGGTGTAATGTGGAATCCGAGTTGCTGGAGGTATAAGGATGGTTTTAGGTTTCTTTTGCATGTTGATTGATGCTTAAAATGTGTTGGTAGATGGCATGGCTAAGTTTAGAGATCAATCGATTGAGTTTTCGGTTGTATTGATTGGGTAAATTGATGCTTTAGAGTAGGGATGCAGGTTTCCTTTTGAGTACTGGTGTAATTGGCCTTTAAGTTTTAGACTATGCTTGGAATTGCAATTTGATCTTTTGGTGCATATTTCTTCTAGGAAGCATGCCTTTAGTCTCATTGTTATTGTTAACGATGCTAGGATGATGCCTATGCCACGTACTCTTGGCTGTGGATGTATATTTGAGTTGCAAACAAGTTTGGGCAGATGTTAGGATGGTTTCAGATGAATTAAATCGAGTTAAATCAGCTTTTTAAAACATTGCAAGCTCAGGTGTTTTGAAACACCCTTCCCTGTTTCGAAACGATAGCTTGAAATGGCCTTGGGGTTTCAAAATGGTGAAGCCTGTTTCGAAACATTTTGCCTCTATGAATCCTTGTTCCAAAACGGGTCTTAGATGGTTTCAAAACGGTCATCAATGTATCGAAACGCCTGTTCCGATACAAGGCTCACTGTTCAGAAACGTTTGGTAGTTAATCAAGTTTTTGGAATATTCTGAGTTTCTGTTTTCTTACATTTTTGTCCCTATTGATCATGTATGCAATTAAATGAGTTCTTGTGGTCGTTTTGAGCTGATATTCACAGAGAAGTTTGTAATGAATTTAATTAAGGGTTGTCAATCCGAATTTGGTAATAACCCTTACAATTTGACAAGTTTACAAAATGGTCCTTAAGCCTTAAATTAATTACGATCGATGAGCGTTTATGATGTTGTCTTATCCTCTGCTTGTGTACACACATAGGAACCTACGATGCATCTAGAAAAGATAAAAAAAAATTAGGGTCATTTATTGAGGTAAACCTTCCTGGTTTACTTCAATATTCCTTGTGTGATTCGTTCGGTTTGGTCTATCGGCCAGGGCGAGTCGAGGGGGTTACATGTTTATTCATAGAGTATCACCCTGGTAAGGCCAATGTTGTGGCTGATGCTTTGAGTAGGAAGGTAGCCGTGGAATTGAGAGACATGATTGCGCGACTGAGTGTGTTGTGTGATGATGGATTGATAGCTGAGTTGCAAGTGAAATCTTTCCTTGGTTTAGTTGATTAAGAAGAAGCAGTTGCTTGATTATTCATTGGTACCGTATGTTCAAGATATAGTGGATGGTAATGCAACAAACTTTTGCTTTAATGATGATGGTGTCTTGTGTTTTAAGAGTCGAATAGTTGTGCTGAATGATGTTGGGTTGAAGAGCACTATTCTGACTAAGGCACATAGTAGCCCTTTTGCTATGCATCATGGTAGTACTAAGATATATCATGGATTGAAGGATGAGTACCATTGGGTTGGGTTGAAGAAGGATGTTGCCGAGTTTGTGAGTAAGTGTGTGGTTTGTCGGCGCGTGAAAGCTGAGCATCAGTTTCCTTCCGGACTGCGGCAACCTTTGATGATACCAGAATGGAAATGGGAAAGGATTACGATGGATTTCATGTGTGATTTGCCTTTGACCTCGTCAAAGAAGAACTCTATTTGGGTGATTGTAGTCCGTCTTACGAAGTGTGCGCATTTCATAGTTGTGCATACTACGTATACTTTGGATAAGTTGGCAGAGTTGTACATTGCGGAAATTGTGAGGTTGCATGGTGTACTTAAATCTATAGTTTCGGATAGAGATCTAAGGTTTACAACAAGGTTTTGGGAGTGTTTGCATAGAGCTTTGGGTACACGGCTTAATTTCAGTACCTCGTATCATCCACTGACAGTTGGACAGTATGAGCGGGTAATCCAAGTGCTTGAGGATATGTTGCAGTGTTGTTTTATAGATTTCCAAGGTTCTTGGGAGAAACAGTTGCCTTTGGTGGAGTTTGCTTATAATAATAGCTATCAAGCAAGTATACAAATGGCTCCGTATGAAGCCTTGTATGGTAGAAAGTGTAGGACGCCTATTTTTTGGGCGGAAGCACGGCAAAAGTTAGTTTCCTTGCCGGATTATCTTAAAGGAACGACAAAGAATGTAAAGCTTGTTTGTGATCGGTTAAAGGTGGCTTCGGATCCTCAAAAGTCTTACACAGATTTGAAGCGTAGGGAGAATGAGTTTGCGGTTGGTGATCGCGTGTTTTTGAAAGTATCACCTTGGAAGAAGGTGATGAGGTTTGGACGTAAGGTTAAGCTTAGTCCAAGGTTTATTGGACCATAAAAAGTTGTGGAACATGTTCGTCCTGTTGCGTATCGGATGTGGATAAAATTCATGATGTGTTTCATGTTTCGATGTTACAGAGGTATAGGTCGGATCCATCGCATGTTATACCAGTTGAAAAAATTGAGTTACGACTAGACTTGTCTTATGATGAGGAACTTGTTGAGATTCTTCATTCTAGTAGCAAAGTTCTTCTTGGTAAGACGATAGAACTTGTGAAGCTGTTGTGGCGATATCGAGGAGTTGAGAAGGCCACGTGGGAAAGTAAGGCATACATGTTAAAGAGGTTTCCGCACATTTTTCCTTCAGGTAAAATTTTGCAGATGAAATTTCCTAAGTGGGGGAGAGGTGTAACGCTTCGGTTTTGGGCCTAGGAGTTTGTAGGTTAGGTTCGGAGTCTGTAGAACCTAGAATAGATATTCGAGTTAGTGCGGGTTGGTTTAGGGAAAACATGGTTTGGGAAAAGATAAAAATATGGGAAAGTTTTCTAAATCGTTTTAAAATATATATAAGGATGTGGTAAAGTCAATTTTGAAAAATGACATGTGGGAAGTAGAAATTTCGGTTTGGTGACTAAAATGTAAAAATGGAAAACTATTTTTAAAGGACTATCTTGGAATGGAGCTAAAGCTTAGAATCTTTAGAGAGCTATATTGAATATAATCGGCTATCCCTTTAATTGACATGTTTTAATTGTGGTTTTACTAAAAAGATTAAAGGAGTTTTGATTAAAAAGTGATTTAACTTTTACAAATTCATTTTTTACGTAACTTCCATTCTCTCTCTTTTCTCATCAGCCAAACATCCCTTTTCTTTCAAAACTTCCATAGATATTTCTTTTCCAATTCACTTTGATTTCCAAATGTTTTCTAAGGATTTTTCTCAACTTATCTCAAAGGATTCTTGAAGATTTTTTTTCATCAAATCTTGTCAATTAAAGGAATAGCAAGGGATTAGAGGTAAATTTCCTGCTTCTCCTCTAATCAAGGTTCTTTAATGAAATCCCCAAGTGTTTGGCTCTTTGATTGTGTTTCTTAATAAGGTTTTGTAATTGATTTGAAGAAAATGGCTAAATCAAGCTTAAAATGATGATTTTGTGTAGTTTTCGCGTTGGATATGTTTTGGCTGAGTTATGCTTGATTTTAATCATGTTTTGGATGATTAATAATGTTGAGATTGAGGATTGATCATGATAATCCCAAAACTGTTTGGATCTTTAGTTTTTTAGGTTGTTAGAATTGAGTTTTTGTGGTGTTAATGTGATTTTGAGGATGCTGGAGCTATAAGGTTGTTAATAGATTGATTTTGGATGTTAATCAATGTTAGTAAGTGGTTGGAAGTGTTAGGTTTTGGCTGGGTTGAGTTTGTAGAGTAATCGATAATGTTTTTGGTTGTTTTAGATGGGCGTTTTGGTGGATTTTGTAACGCCCTGGTTTTGGGCTTAGGTGTTTTGGCATGTCGGGTTGGGCCAGTAGAATCGGTGTTGGTTGTTCAAACCCTTAAAAGGTGGTTTAGGGAAATCATGGTTCGGGATGGGATAAAAATATGATAAAAATTCATAAAATTCTCTAAAATTATATTTGAGGGGTTGGTTAAGTCAATTTTACAAAACGGGTTTTCGAGAGTGTACATTTTGGGAAGCGACCAAAATGTAAAGATTTAAAATTTGGGAAAATTGTGTTTTTCAAGAAAAGTCAAAATCTTAGAATCTTTAGGGAGTTACTTGGCAATTAAGCCTTTTCCCTAATTTGGCATGTGTTTTAAATGGTTTATTAAATAATTAAAAAGGGTTTTAATTAATTAAATAAGAAAGGTAGTTAATTAGTTAAGAAGTTTTTGACGATCTTTTCATTTCCTCTTCTTCACTCAGCCATATATTCACCATTTTCTCTCAAATTTCCAGAATTTCTTTACTCTCAAATTCTCTTTTGATTCCCATCTTTTCCTTGGTGATTTCCCTCATTTTCCTTCAAGTTCTTTCAAACTAAACTTGTCAAGTTAGAGGAGAAGCAAGGATTGAAGGTAAATTTCGTGCTAATCCTCTAATATAGGTTCCTTAATGAAGTTCCAAACATATTTGACTCTTTATTAATGTTTTTAATTGAGGTTTTGGAGTAAGTTGGATTAAATGTTGAAATCTTGATGAAAAAGATGTTTTAAAGTGATTTTCGGAATTATAATGGTCTGGCTGATTTGAGATGATTTCTAAAGGAGTTTTGTAAGGTTTTTAGTGTTGAAGTGGAGTCTTAATCATAGAGATCCCGAAATCCTTGAGATCCTTGGTTTTTGAAGTGTGTTTGGTTGAGTTTTTGGGGTGTTTAGGTGAATCCTAGCTTCTGGAGGAATAAGGATGGTTTTAGGTTGTTTTTAGATGTTGATTCATGCCTAAAATGTGTTGGATGTGTTGGGCAATGGCTGGGCTGAGGTTTGAGATCAATCGATTGAGTTTTCGGTTGTATTGATTGGGAAATTTAGTGCTTTAGAGCAGGGCGGGTTTCCTTTTGAATGCTAGTGTTTTGGATGCATTTTAATGCATTGAACCTCTATTTTAATGTGTTGAAAATAGGGGTAGTAATATGGAGTCAAACAGAGTGATTTTGGAGGCTTCAGATGATTGATAGTTGCGTCGGCGAGTGTGGTTTCGCAACTTGGTGAGTGGAACTTGTTTTTCCAGCATGGAAACACTTTAGAAAAGGTTTTGGGAACTTAATTAAGAGCTTGAAACGCTTTACTAAGTTCGGAAGCAAGTAACGTGAATTTCTCTCCCGGATTGTGCTAGTTCGAGCCTTTTGTTGCACTTTATTTTAAATGCGATTACCTACTGTTTTAAAGCATGTTTGAGTATATAAAATGTATTTGATGATGCCATGTGGTTAATGATGCACTAGGTAAGTGATCCTTGTATGTATGTGTTGATGCAAGTGTTTGAAGCATGGTTTAATGCTTGAGTTTATGGCCACCATGAAAGCTTTGTAAAAACATCGAGGTTTGCATGAATTTTGGATTATATTGGCAAGTGATGTTGAATAAAGTGTTTTGTAAATGTAATCGGATATAGTTAGCCAGCTATAGGATTGAGTGCACTAAAACAAGTCGCCTTGGATGTTGAGGGGTTGTGATTGTAATGAAACTTCCATCCAAGTACCCTAACAATTAAGGATTGTTTAAGGTTGCAACGGTTGAGGGTAGCTCCCAGGTGCGAACCTTGTGTGTGTCCCGTCTCTTATTAGTGGGTTATACAACTACCGATGAGTGGTGTTGAGGGGTTGTGATTGTACCGAATACTCAACCACGGGTGTCACAATGGTGGAGGGTTTCTCACGTGTGTGAGCCTTAAGATGCTGGTAGGGTATATGAAGGGTTTGGGACAACCCTTGGTAATCCGTGTATCTGATGTATTTTTGAAAAATGAGATTGTTGTTAATCAATTGAAGGCCAATATAATTGATTATAATGCTATGGAAATGTTGTTGATGCATATTGTGAAAAATGCATGTTTTACCATCAGCTTAGCATAAGTGTGTTTATGCTTGGGAAGGCTTGATGGTTGTGCAGTAATGGTTTAATTGCTGGAAATTATGTAATTCATGTTGCATGGTGATTAGCATGCCGATTCTAATGGTAAAGTGCATGGTTTTCCAAAGGAGGCATGATGGTTTTGAAAAGAGGGAAAATGGTTTTGTGCATTGATGGTGTTCTTTTAGTTTTGAGCTTTCCTCACTAAGCATGTTGTGCTTACGCTCTCTTTGTCCATCAATGCAGTCAATTTAAGCTTTGGAGGCGGCATTTGCAAGGGATCAGAGGGAGACTTTTATTGAAGGTAAGTTTTTGTTTTGTACTAGAGTAATAAAGGCAATGGGGGCGTCATGTGCTATGAATGTTGATTGTTTGGTATCTCTCTGATTTGATGCAAGCTTGGTATGCATATTAGGGTATGTTAATGGCCTTAAAGTGTTGGTAATTGTTTGGATTTGAATTTTGGCATTTTGGTACTTATTTCGCTTAGGGAGCATGCCTTTAGTTTCTTTGTTATTGATATCAATGATTTGATGATGCCCATGCATCGTATAACTTGTTGTTGATATACATTTGAGTTGCCAACATGTTTGGGCATATGTCAGGTTGGTTACGGATGGTTTAAATCGAGTTAAAACAGCAATTGAGAACATTGTAGGCCCATGTGTTTCAAAACACCCTTTCCTGTTTCTAAACGGTGGCTTAAAATGGCATTAGTGTTTCGAAACGGTGAGGACTGTTTCCCAACATTTTGCCTCTGTGAAACCTCGTTCCAAAACGAGTTTTGAGAGGTTTCAAAACGAACCCGCGTATCGAAATGGTCAACTGTGTTTCGAAACGACCGTTCCGATACAGGGCTCACTGTTTGGAAATGGTTGGTAGTTAATACCATTTTTGGAATATTCTGAGTTCTTGTTTTCTTACATTTTGGTCCCTGTGATCTTGTATGCAATTAAATGAGTTCTAATGGTCGTTTGAGCTGAGATTTCACATAGATGTTTGTAACGAACTTAATTATGGGTTGGTAATCCGAATTTGGTAATAACCCTTACAATTTGACGAATTTACAAAAACGGTCCTTAAACCTCTAATTGAGTTCAATCATTGAGCGTTTGTGTGATGATGTTTTATCCGCTACTTATGTATAGACATAAGAACCTAAGTTTCATCTAGACAATATAAAAAGAAAAAAAAATAAGGGGTTTATTGAGGTAAACCTTCATGGTTTACTTCAATATTCTGTATGTGATTCGTTCAGTTCGGTCTATCAGCTAGGCCGGGTCGAGGGGGTTACATTTGGTGGTATCAGAGCCAGGTTTCGAAAAGTTGGGATGATGTTAAGTTGTTGGTAAGTGGGTTTGATGTGAATGTGTGTTATTGGTGATGATTGTTTTGTCCGGTGAATGAATTAAGCGTGTTAATGATAAGTATGTGATGGGATATAATATATGGAGATGTAATAAAAGGTGATTGTGATACGAATGTGAGCCGTTGTATGATGATAGAATTGGGCTGGATTTTAATGCTTGTAATGCATGATGGTTGTGACATACATGTTGTATGCTTTGTGCTATGCCGGGGGGAAATTGGAGTGCCCATGCCTTATTACCTAATGTAATGTTTTTTAATTGAAATCAAAGTCTTGGATCCTTGCTTGGAGCTGACCTGAGTGTTTTGTTTTGTTTGTTAGTTTATTTTCATGCCTAAATGTAATATCACAATAAACCAGGGAAAGAGTAGCAATTTTGTATGATTACTGTTGCTGTTGGGTAAGAAATAGAGGAGTGTGTAATGTCTCCTGGGGGCTAGACGCTTCGATGTGCCTCGATCTAGTTACAACCAGTGTTGGTTGGGTAAGTATTGGATGCAACGGTGCCTGTGATATATGCGATGTTATGAGCTTGTGAAGCTGTTAATGCTAAAATGCATGTGACTGCACTAGCTGGTGGATGTTTGTGAGCTACGGTTAACGCTTATGTAATTTTGAGTAGAAGTTGAACTCGAGGGTTGTCACCGGAGGTACCCATGGAGTGGATGACCTGTATGAATGAGATTACAAAATAAATGGAGTGTAGTGATGCCCATAGTGTAAAGATGAGTTGTATCTCAGTTAAATATAGATGTGTAAAGTTGGTGGACAATTGTAGTTGTGGGCATAGAACCTGATGTTGTGTTCTGAGAGTTCTTTTGAACTATTTTAAAGGAGAAGTATTTGCGGTTAGATACTTGGATGACGAGAAATGTGAATTTTTGGTTTGGGATTGAAATCGTAAGTTGTACTTGAGTTAAGGTATATATTGTTAGTTGAGCAAGTGTGCTCCTAGATTGGAAATGGAAGTGAGATATCGATGTGTTGGCACTTTTATGGATTGGTGCATGATGTTAAGCCATACCTGTTGATTTATTGGCTACATTGTTTTCGACGTGTTGGTAACACAGGTGAGATATTTGAGTAGAACATGGGTTTAATAACTCGTCTGAGGGGTTCTAGCGCTTGGAAGTGAGTTTTGAACTCCAGTTTAGTGGTAGCCAGTGTATGAATGGTCATGCTTAAAGCGTATCGCTTGGGTTGAGGCGAGGTGGCAGTGATGTTGGAAAAAGATTGTGAGGTCGGTGTGCCAAGGCTTGAGTAGCGTATGATACCTATTAAGTAGGTCGTGTTGGGTCACGTCGGCACGCCCTGTGGCGCAGCGAAAAAAAATAATCTGACGTAATCCAGCCAGGATCTATGTACAGGAACGAATCCAAGGTGAAAACATGAAGAGTTACCTTTTAAAACTCTGGAAACTGGAAAACCGACGGTATGTCTGAATAACCACGTCAAGTAAAACCGGAATCGTCACAGGTTTGCAACGACCTCTACGGAGTCCACCCGAACAAAACGAACAAAGTTTCCGCCTCTCTAACACTTAGGGATAAATTTCGACAGGTTTGAACACCTTCCAGGGAGAAGTCGAAATCCCTCCAAGGATTCCCGAGGGAGTCTGAAATCGACCAGGAGTTCAACCGGGACTTGCAATCGAGCAAGGGAACCTTCAGGGATTCGCCAGGGGCAAGTAGAACACCAGAAAAATATTGAATAGCTTCTCAGAGGGCTTTCTAGGATATGTCGAATTCCAGTGGGGAATCCCTAGGGGTGTTGTCGAAATCTTCAAGAGGAGGAATAGGAATGATTTGGTTGCTAGCCCTTGTCCCTTTAAATAGTATTCAGAGACTTAATTCTAGTTGAATACCTTAAATCCAAGTTCAACCATAATTCATAGAATCTAATTCTACTTGAAATCGGTTTATATTAAATATACATTATATTTAATAATATTAAATAAAATATATATATTTAATTATGTAGAATCTTATTCTACATAAAACATGGATTTAAATATAAATTATATTTAATCCAAATATATATATTTTTATTACATAGAATCTCATTCTATCTTTACTTGGATTTAAATATATTTAAATATATATTTTTAATTATGTAGAATCTAATTCTACATAAACTTGGAATTAAATATACATTATATAAATTCCAAATATATATTTAAATTTATAGAATCTTATTCTATAATATTTTAGTCTCTAAATATTTTTCATACTCTAAATAATATTTGATAAATACAATATTTATCCAATATTATTCCCATTTAAGGGAGTTGCCGATTTCCCCTATCCCATTGGGGATTTTCGGGAACCTCCCTAAAATAGGGAGTATGGTTTCCAATTTTTGTTAGTTTGATTCAAAGGGTGTGACCCTTGTAGGTTCATGCAACGTTAGCAGCAATATTAGAACTGCTCTAATTTTACAAACAATAAGTGGCAACTAGCAATAAGTCATTGCTACCTAAGTTGTATGAAGTCATGGTTTGACTTTCCTAATTCCTGAATAAACTTCCTTTATGTATTTCATCCTTTTGTCCTTTATATCTTAGATGAACACAAGCCATGGGTTAGTCACACTTGCGTTGTCCATCTAGTGTTTCTTGATGTCTTGAGTAGATTATGATAAACGAATCTCTATGATATCTCATATCATAATATTCGAGCATGGCCATACATTTTCTAATCTCACTCAATCAAGTGGCCGAAGATATTTCTCCCATTATGTAGGAGGGACAAATCCTTTCTTGATCAACCATATTTCACTACACAGGTCATCACGTATCCAATCATCAGTCTTTATAATGTAGTCAGTTACGACACATGTTTGACTATGTCAAAATACGTAAATCTTTATGTTGAAATCATGTTGATCTCAAGTCTGAGGATTATACATATGTTTATCATGAGCACTGTTGTGACTGTCACATAATTACCCAAGAAACATGCTCATAGCGGGTCAATCCAGTATGTTGCTCTCTAACAAATACTTATGTGTTGACTTTGACATCTCTATGCCAATGAAAACATTAGTTATCAATCAACCACATATTAGTCTTTATATATTATCACTGTCCATACCCGTAATAATATTCGACTAAGGATCCTATTTAACAATAATCATATTATTATATGGACGTTATTATCCAATGGTTAGTTTGATGCACAGAAACATACCAAATGATAATAACGGCAATGCCATTACTTGATAAATCTAGTAAAATAGTATGTCTATTCAATCATCATATGATTGGTCTTTGGGCATACTCCAACTGGTCGATCATATGATAATGTGAGGCGAGCTTGTCCACGTTTGATTGGTATGGTATAGCTTTTTGCGCCTGTTGTTGCAAGTTGTTTTGGAAGTTGTGGCTTGAACGTTCGTTTCAGAAGTGTTAGATGTGGGATGTGAGTAGTTAGTTTCCTTGGTGAAACTGTTATTACAAGAAAACTGGCTAGGAGATGTCCATTATCTGTTCAAGGTCATGTGTTTTCAGTGGATTTGATGGAATTACCTTTTTATTGTTTTGATGTGATCCTTGGAATGGACTGGTTGGTTGAGCATCGAGCTGTGGTTGATTTCGATGTTAAGCGAGTTACCCTGAAGCTTGCGGACGAGCACGAGGTAGTAATCATTGGCGATAATGTGAAGTTCTTGTCTGACGCAATTTCGGCTCTTGAAGCGAGTCAGATGATGGAGTTGGTTTTTGAAACTTTCTTGGCATATGTGATGAATCTCGGTACGAAGGAAGTGCGGATGCGAAACATACGAACAATATGTGAGTTTACAGGCATTTTTCCGGGAGAGTTGCCTGGGTTGCCAGTCAACTGAAAAGTTGACTTTGGCATTGAGTTGTATGAGAATACGACTTAGATGTCCATTTCTCCTTATCGCATGGTGTAGAGCGTTGGGGTGTTCTCTATTTATGAGCGCAAGTGCACACTCTTGTCAAGTTATAGTATAAAAGATATCGTCTCCCACAGGGATTGGACAACTTGATTAGAATTGTTGTTCCTACACATGGAAAAGTAAATGCACAATTAATTTGATTGTTGAGGAGAAAAAGAAAATAAAAACACTAGTAATTGAAGAATAAGAAATCAGGTTGAAAGAATGGGCAGGGTGATGCTGCTGCTTAGTGTGAAACTGCGTTGAATAGGATAAGTTGTTTTGCGCTTCCAGACTCTGCTACCTCAGCAGGGGATGGCAGGTAGACTATAGAGACCCCCTCGCTGCCTCGGCAAGGGAATGGAATTATTTCTCGGTGGTAAACTCGGCAGAACTACAAGGCTTGACAGAACGCTTCAAAAGTGACTCCGATTATGTCTAAGTCAGAGTGTTGTTGATGCCCACTATAGACAATACCAGCCGCGACGTGAATCGTGCAAAGACAACAATTTTGATTCATCATCTTTTAGCCGCCTTAAACCCTTAACCTATGTCTAGGCTGGATTTATCGCACCGTCTATAGATGAAATCGTACTTACTCATTTCGTGAGTTCGACTCTCTAGATACTAAACAAATGGATATAATTTAACTAATCTTTCGCCTTAATTGAAAACTATGAAGAACATGGAATAAGTAAACCTTGTAATTTTATTTGCAAAAACGGACTTGAAATCCTAAACAACCGTTCTCACACTAATTACAACATAACACAAACCCAAGAAGAATTTTAGAACATGTTGGCGGCAAGAACACCTAAACTATGCCTAAGGAAAATCTAACTTGTTTTGAAATAGAATTACAATGGGTATATATAGGCATTAGCTAGGTCTAGTCCTTCTTGAAGTAGAAGTCTTCAAAGTAGCTTTTTACATTAAATGAGGCTTTAAACTCTATCTTCTTTGAGTTGAATGTGGACTTTAACACGTTGCCTTGCTCCGCAAGTAATCTCGAGATTCTCCTTCAGCGGCTCTGCCAGCTGCTATAGACGACAGAAAATTGAGTGGACAACATCGATAGAATCAGGATTTTCTGCTATATAGATCGCACTCCGGTTCTCCAACTCCATAGTTTGCTATTTTGGGTGGCAGGTTGGGCGGCGGCAGCTACTCGGCAGTTGTTGTTTCTGTTCGGAACTGCATCAGTACAACTCCTTGGTCTGCTGCCTCAGCATCATATCCTCAGCTCCTTTTCCTTTTGTCAGGCTCTAGTACCTGAAACTAAAATTACACTAGAACAATACCTTTTCTTCACCAAATAACATATAATCTATAAAAGCATGTCAAATTAAAGAAATACTGTAAAATGCAATGCATGATCCTAATTATGTCTAGAATGTACTCAAAAACAACAATAATATGAGATGGAATGTGCATGGAATATATAACTTGTGGACACTTTACACACCCCCAAACTCGAACTATTGCTTGTCCTCAAGCAATGCAACCTAAACATATTTTCCCTTATATTAACCATAAAGAAAGACTTGTTTTCAACTTGATTTCGTACCTCAAGGCCGTGACACCTATATTAGATTACTGAAGGGGAAAATAGCAAGAAAACAACTTAGAATTAATTTCTATTACCAGTGCAGTGTGTGCAGAACTGTGTACAGGCTGAATATGCAGAATAACTAGATAAAAAAAGATGTTGTTATGATATATAAGGTTGCTGCCGAGACATCACACTTAAGCATAATTATTTAATCATGGCAATGAGGGCTTCAGCTTATCACAACTACTCTTCTAGGTCTGAAATTAAGATAGGAGCAAACTACAAAACCCTGAACCCATGGAGTAGAGTCATCCCGTGAAGACTTTCATTCACTCATGCTAATTTGTTCGTCACTTCAAATTTTTTTAGATTCATGGACTTTGATAGCAGCAGTGTGTCCTCACACATGATTCTTTCTAGAGCCTGTTGCGGGCACCTCTAGAGTAAAACATCAATGTTTCTTTGTTTTTGTTTCTACTACCATGGCAGTGCTGTATTTTTCTGCATCAACGACTACCTGCAACCATTGTTAGAGCTTTGCAAAGAATTCTAAAAACAAAGCAGACGATGTTCATTAGATATTCAAGCAAGTTCAGCAAGTAACAATAATGCTTGATTGTTTTGGCAATTAAAAAAACTCTAATACATTTTGTATGCTTTTCCCGAATTAAGTTCAATTTATTTATTGGTGCGAATTAATTAATCGGCTAACTATCATAGGAACAAGTTATAACAAATTTTTCTGTTTTGATTAATATTAAGGCAAGTACAATGCAACTTATATGCTGCTAAGTATGCCTAGACAAAAAGATTGTAGAGCTATCCCCCCAAACTCGAGATGGGCATTACCCTCAATGCAGAAGACAAAAAAACAAAAATTAAAATACAAGTAAAAGGGAAGGGGCTTAGGCTTTGTCAGATGATGTAGATGATTTGGAGGAGTTATCTACTCTACCGTCATCTGCGGGTTGCGGCAGCAGGCTTAGTAATGTTGCCCTCTAATGTGGTCGGCAACTCGATTCTTAAGGGTCTGGATCTGTATAATTAATTGTGAGACGGGAACAAATGATAAAGAAAATGAAAAGTAAAATCTAGTACTAAAAATCTACTCCTAATAAAGCGGTAAAGATGTGGAAAGATAAAATTATATCACATTGGGGTGGGCATTCCCCAATGTGAATACATCATGTTCTTTCGGGACAGAATCTCCTCTGTAGTGCTTTAATCGATGCACGTTAACTTTGTGCCGCAACCGCCTTTTTGATGCGAGGCTTCGAGTTTTTGGAAAATACTTTTTAAAAAAATCAACGGAGTAGCCACCAATCTTTTTTCAAAAAAGTGTGATTGGATCACTTTCATAAAAAATAGGGTTATTTTAATAAAACATTTTGTTTTAATAAAATAACGGTTTTGGCCTGTGAAAAATCAGAAAAAATAGGTTCGGGGGTGGGTTACGCGTGGGGAAGGGTTAGCACCCCCACGACGCCTAAAATTGGTACCTAATTGGTTTTAAAATCATTTTCAAAACTGGAATTTGCATGTTCAAAAAGGTCTGACTTTATTTGTTCGTTTAATGAATATTAGTCAATTTTGACGGCCTTATCGCCCGATAGATGAACTTTAATCACCGACAACATTTCTGGCGCTAACCCGTCATTCCCGTTTGATAAGACACCGCATTGATTAGGTTTTCACTTTTCAAAAAACAAAGAAATTTAGGTGTGTTGAGCATTTTATTTAATTCTAAGTTCGACTATTTTAAAGCCCTAAAAATTGTCTAAGTCTTTTATTCCTAATTTAAGGTTTAAATATGCTTAAGTGTATTTTATTTTTGTGAAGAACATTTTCAACAAAACAAGTGTCTATCTAAGCTTTAGTCCCTAATCCTATGTTTTCACCTATTTCTAAAACAAGCAAGCAAACTTTTATTCTTTTGAGTTTTTACCCTTTTTATTCTTCCTTTTAAAAGCCTTTATTTTTTATTTCTTTTTATTTTCTAAGCCAAAACCCCTTTTTACGTTTTTTACTTTTTGTATTTTTTTGCGTTTTTTACTTTTTCTATTTTTTATGTTTTCCTCTACCAATTTATGTTTTTTCTTTTTCAAAAGCATTTTCACCATATTTTCTAAATTCATTTTTATTTTTCCATTTTAAGATTTTTTTTCTTTTAAACAACCCATTTAAAAAATAAACCTTTTTGTCCCACACCCTAAATTTTTTTAAAACTTTTTTATTTTCTTTTTTAAAACTTATTTCTTTTCCTTTTTTTCTACAAAAACATCATTATTATTTTTTTCTTTTAAAATCATTTTGTCCATCAACAATTTAAAACAAACTTAATAAAAAATCTTCTTTAACATTTTTATTAAAACCAAGCCCTTTAACACCTCACATTATTATTTTCCGTAATTAAATCCCTAAATTCAAGTTTTTCAAATTAACCACATTTATTCATTTTGAAATCTGAACATCTTTCAAATTAATTCCTACATTTTTGAAGATCAAAATCACCCTAACAACATTTATAAAAGCATGCAAAAATTTGAAGAACAAACTAGGAATTTAAAAGAAATTTAAAACAAAAAAAGTTACCGCAATCGTGAACGATTTTCTGGCTTCGAGAAAGCAACCTAAAAAAAATCACAAACAACACAAGAAAAAACACCAAAATTCAACCAAGAACAAACATGTAATTAACATTAAAAATAAACAAAGAAAAGTTAGAAAATTTTACCTAGAAATCGACGAATGACGAACTCGAATTCAAGCTTCTTGAAATGCTCCAAACCGCCTCCGGAAAATTGCTCCAAACTCGAACTTCCACTCCGAAAATTTTCAGCCAACTCAAGAAAAATTCAGAGAATTTTTCGCATTTTTGAACCCTTTTTAGTGATTTCTCTCTCAAATGATGTGTGTTCATAAGCTGTACCACTTATTAAAGTGCTTTGGAGGAATCATAAGCTTGAGGAAGCTACTTAGGAACTGGAGTCAACCATTAAAGAGCAATATCCTCATTTGTTTAATTCAGGTAAATTTGAGGACGAATTTATTTTATGGGGGAGAGAATTTGTAGCATCTCGAAATAGGGCTTCGAAGAATTATATTCACATTTTTTATAATTAGGTCTTAATTATAGATTTACTTGAAAGAAACAAAGATTTAAGGACTTTCAACGGGAAGAATTAAAAAGTGGTCATGAATTTTAAATTACCAATTTGTTAATAAATAATTATGAATGGAGTGGATGTAAAATAAAGAATTAAAATGGTCTTAAGGATGTGTCATTAGATTAAGGATACATGTGGCATTTTGGGGAGCCATGTTCGACTTTGAAGGGGGAAAAGATCAAACAAATGCTCATTCTTCTTCTCCTTTCATGGATTAATTGAGAGTGAGAGGGGGAGAGATATAAGTTTGGAATTCCAATTTTTACTTTTTGGATAGAATCTAAGGTTGTTTGTTGGGCACTTTTTTTACTCCATTTTTCTTTGAAGAAAAGACCGAGAGGATACAGAAGATAGGAGGGCTAACGTAGATCAAGACTCCGATAGACAAAAGGTAGTCCTAATTCGAGATCATCAAGTAGCATCGATATGAACTGTGAGTGTAATTTAGTTTTGGGATAAGTCGATGGCTATCCCTAGTACTTTGCTTTTATATAACTTATTAGATAATTGATGCTATGCTTGTATGACTTGCTAGTTTTGAGGTAAGTTGAGGAGGTAAGTGTCTAAAGGATGCTTCCCTAATGGAATGAACTATAATTACAATCTCCTTGTTGTAAATCATTTTCATGATGGTAATTGAATAATACTTACGCTTGATTGATGGATTATAATCAATAGTAACTGAATAATTGAGAAAAATATACTTCAAGCCTTGGTTCGAATTAGTCTTAGAAACAATTGGCATGTCATAGAGTCCGTCGAGCTCGTATGAATTTTGACTACAGTCCCTTGTTATTGAGATAAAATGATATATTGGTACTATTCACGTACCATTGTTTTGGTACTTTGTGTACACTTGTCTTGGTACTTTATGTACCCTTATTTGTTATTGGATGATACGATTCGAGTGTCTGGACTACTAGTTTATCAAGGCTGAAAATAATAAATCAATTACAATGATAATCTTACCGGAAGTAAATAAAATGATGGACTATATTCCCTTGATGGATTATTTATCCCTGGTTGATAGTTGGACTAACTTCCTTTGTGAATTGAGTTCTGATAAATGAATTAATTTCTACAATACATAAATGTCGTGATCATTACATTCGAAATAAATCTAAGCCTTGGAATGGATACTAACATGTTTGTTTAAATCAATTTGAATGACATGCATGCTCTTGTTGTTTCATACTTGGAAATTATGCTTTAAAACATCATAGGAGACGAGAAAATTATGTACATATTTGAATTCATTCTATTGATTTTCTTTATTGCTAAAGATTGATTACTCTCCTTGGTGCTTTCAGGGTAATCTATATTTTGACTTTCCAAGGAGGAGGGCAAGATCATAAGAAGCTAAAAATGTATGTTTGTTAATTCATTTCGACACATAGGATGGTGGCACATATATGACATGTAACTTTTGTTATACACTTATGGCATGTGTAGGGCGAGTAGGTGTTCCCTTTTTGTAAGAGTGCAAGTGCACACTCCTGTAAAGTTATAGTATAAAAGATGTCGAATCCCACGAGGATTGGACAACTTGTTTTGAGTTGTCGTTCCTGCACAAGGAAAAGTAAACTGCACAAGTAAAGTGATTGTTGAGAAGAAATTTGCTGGATTTTTTTGTTTCTTTTTCCTGCCTCGGCGGCTACCTGCAATCATTGTTAGAAATTTGCTAAGAATTCTAAAAATAAGCAGGCAATGTTCATCAGATATTCTAACACATTCAGCAAGCAACAAAGGTGTTTGATAGTTTCAAGAAAAAAGAAAAAAATCTAAGTCATTTTTCATGCTTTTCCAAGATTAAGTTCATTTTATTATTGGTGCGAAAATAAGTTAATCGGCTATCCTATCATAGGCACAAGTTGTAATGAATTTTTCTTTTCCGATTATTACTAAGGCAAGTACAATGCAACATATATGCTACTAAATATGCCTAGAGACAAGATGTGAGAGCTATCCCCCCCCCCCCCTCAAACTCGAGATGGGCATTGCCCTCAACGCATAAAATAGAAAAAAGAAAAAATAACAGAAATATAAATACAAGTTAAAATAAAATAGAAAAATAAAAGAAAAGGGAAAGAAAAACTAAAAATTGGTTGAGGGTTGAGAGGAGGCTATATTCTTTTTAGTTGAGGAGAAGGAAGGTGTGTGGATGACAAAGCGGCAGCCGGCAGATATCTTAGCGGTGGTCTTAGAAGGTGAGGTTTTTGCTTTCCGTGGCGGCTGGACTCTTTTCGACGCAGGATGTGGCTCTTCTTGAGGTTCGGCAGGAGGTGCTTCGCTCTCTTTTAACTTCGTCTCGAAGTCCACAGGCTCAGCGGCTATGATGTGCCGCTTCCTCTTCCTAGTATCTTCCTCTGTGGGTGCTGCCAGAGGGACAATCGCCATTGGAATAGCTGCTGTTACTGCTACCACTGTTGTTTCTGGTTCCGGTGGCTGCTGCTCAATCTCCTCTGATGCGGAGATGTCTGCCACTGTCGCTGCTGCGCAAGCAGGGGAATGGTGCTGTTGGTGCCTCTTAGGAGAGTTTTCCACTATGTTGGATGCGGTGGTGGCTGAGTAAGTGGGATACTACGTTGGAGAGGGCACCTGGCCGTCGATTTGGTGGCAGCAGTGGCAGATGTCGTTTCTTGTGTTGGGGCTGCTGCTGCAAGCTCTGCAGGGTATGTTGGCAGGACAGGTCCCTCACTAGGGAATTTTTGCAGGAGATAAGCCACTAAGGCTTCTTGGACCTCCCCCACGAATTTCCTGAAGGTCAGCTGCTGATGTTCGATGCGCTTGTTGTTGTTGAAAAGGGTGTGCAACAGCTTGAGGACTTCATTGTCTGGGGCAGCTTCAGTGCTGCTGGGGGCGACTGTAGTGTCAGGCTGTTCGGCAGATGGATGGCTGGGCGTTGTTGGCTCTTTCTTCGAGTCCTGCATCATCTGCAAGCAAACGTTTCTGGTCCACCATTCTTTGGTAGTCATCAACTCATCTCTAGGCCCTGCCGGAACTCCAAAGTTGGCGCAAAGTCCGATGATGAGGGACAAGAAGTACTATCTACCCTTCTTCTTTTTGAAGCAATTGTGGATCTCCGTGCATATGATTTCCCCAACGTTTATTGGACGGTTCATCAGAATACTATGAATGAGGGCAAGGCACGACCAATCAACGTTAGAGTTGTGGGAGGTGGGCAACAAGCGCCTCTTTACAAAGGTGTTCCACAGCATGGCCTCGGGCAGCAGGTGGCGGCGCTGGACAGATCCCACATGTTTGCCTTCTAACCACACCTCTAGGCAAGGGTGGTGGGAGTGGAATTCCATGACTCTAGTGATGTTGGTTGTCTCTGGCTGCCGAGCGAACATCTCCCATCCTTTGCTATGGATGGTTTCGAACAGGGCAGGCTCTAAACCAAGTTCTCATGTTTGCTTTGTGTAATGGAAACTCTGCTCCTTCTATATTGCCTGCTTAAAGAACTGGTCTCTGTATCTCTCCTTGTCCACCTTGGAGCAAAATCTTTTGTAGGTGGGTTTGGGCTTTGATGCGGATGCTATTTGAAACGGTTGTATGCAACTGAAACTAGAAAGAAAAAAATAGGTAAGAGCAATGGATGCAAGAGTGCGATACCAAGGAGATGAAAGTAAAGTAAATGAATTGAGTGGGAGGGGTTTAAATAGGGGTTGTCGAGATGTGTCGTGGTGGAATTAAATGCCCAACGGTCTGTTTATCTTGCGCACATTACGTGATTTCTGCTCGTTATTTTCGAAGCTGTTGGCGGCCAAGTAGCCGTTACGAGTTACTACGCTGGGCTGCCCTGGGATGTCTCGGCGACATGGTGGGCGGGCTCCTTGTTGGGCCTTCTTCTTGGTCCTGCTCTGTTATTCTTAAACCTGAAATAAAAATAAAGATAAAAATATAAGTAATTAAATAACTACTGAAAAATAAAAATTTGAAAACAAATCTAATCCTAAAAAATTAAACTCTAATCCTAATGCATAAAAATAAAAATAAAATGAAAATTAGGTTATGTTGGGAGGTGCATCTCCCAAACATAACCTCTTCCTGAGGGATTTGTGTTGGGATTTCCGTCCAGGTATGTCCTTCCTCTCCTTAGGTGGGTTATCTTGTTTCTTTAGGTTCTGTGCTGCTGGTTCCTTTTTCCTGCCCTTTGGTCTGTCGTGGCAGCTGCTGCCCTGTCCTGTTTCTAAGTTGATTTTGGTAGCTCTTGCATCTTGGCATCCTTTTTCTTTTTCTGAGGGTTGTAGCACATTCATCTTGATGCTCTGGTCGTCTACCCTCATTGTCAGCTCCCCATGTTCCACATCTATAAGTGTTCTGCCCGTGGCAAAGAATGGTCACCCAAGAACGTTAGGGGCTTTTTCATCGGCCTCGCAATCTAAGATGAGGAAAATGGCTGGAAGAATCAGGTTGCCCACCTTTACCAGGATGTCTTCGATTTTCCCTCTAGTTGTACAAACGAATGGTCAGCAAGTTTTAGCATGACAGAGGTAGGTCTAGCAGGCCCAATACCTAGTTTATCGAAGACGGCCCTAGGCATAAGGTTGATGCTGGCTCCCAAGTGGCACATGGCTCTGGTTTCATGTTTGCTGGCTATCCTGCATGGGATAACAAAGATTCCCAAGTCTGTCCTTTTGGGCGGCAGCTTGTTGTGCATCATTTCCATGAACTCTTCTATGACAACAACTATCTCGAATTCCCAAATCCTCATCTTTTTAGAAACCATGTCTGAGATGTTTGACATAATTGGGTATACTTTGAATGGCTACTATTAGAGGTATGTTGATGTGCACCTGTTTTAGAATGTCTAGGAGCTTTCTAAACTTGTGCTCTTGCTTCTGTTGCTTGAGTCTCTAGGGAGAAGGTACTAGCAGGAAGATGTCCTCTATATGCTCCTCGCTTGGGGGCTTAGTCTGGGGAGGATCATCTGCTTCAAGACCGTTGTCCTATTCAGCTGCTGGGGCAGCTGGTGTTGGTGCTGCTGCGACAAGCTTTTCTTCTTTGTCTGGCTGAGTTTCTGGCTGTTTCTCCATCCCGGATTCATTCAACTGCTTCCCACTTCTTGTAGATATGGCCTTGCACTATTCGTAAGTGAGTTTGACTACTGCCTCTAAGCTGCTGGATGGTGCTCCCATTGTCCGGCTGCTGTAGATCTCAATGAACTGCCCAAATTGGGTCTCCAGGTTCTTTATAACAGCCTCCTGGTTGTTCATCCTCATCTCTGTCCTGTCCATAAAAGACTCAATTTTATCAATGAATTTATTGGTACGAACAATAAAATCCCTAGTTCTAGACATAAAAGTGTGAAGGGTTGCTTCTAGTGAATTATTTTTTTGCAGCTGCTCAGTCTGTTGTCTAGACTAGTTCTCTTGGTAGCCTCCATGTACCTGTTGTGGGTTTGCAGCCGTCTTTGGGTTCTCCAAGAGAGGTTGGAATGGTTTTTTCATCATGGGTTGTAAGTGTTCTGGGTTGTTCTGTTGTTCCTCTCGTATCCTCCCATATAATTGGCAGATGCAGTGCAGTTAGAGGAATCATGGTTGCCCCCACACTCGCCACAGAATGGTTCCACAGCCTTTACCTCATGGACCTTCCCAGGTCGTTTCACGATGCTGATGACCAGCTCCGTCAGCGTATCAAGGCAGGCATTAACAGAGTCTGAGGCTTCTACCTCGTTCACAAAGGCTGGCCGCCTCAAGCAGCCTCTGCGGGCTGTCGGATACTTGTAATCATTTTTGGCGGCTTGATTAAGTAGCCGCAGTGCCTCTTCTGGTTTTCTTTCGAGGATGATTCCATTAGCAGAGGCATCAATCATCGTTCGTGTTCGGTACTTCACCCTGTTGTAGAATATTCATACCTGCGTCCAAGCCGGAAGACCATGTAGCAGGCAGTTATTCATCATCTGTTGGTACCGCTCTCATGCTTCATACATCGGCTCATCATCCCCTTGTCTAAATGATGTTATTTTATTGTGTAGTCTGTTAGTGACATTGGGCGGGCTGAATTGACCTGGAAAGTCTTTACATAGCTCTGTCCATGTGTTAAACGACCCTGGTGGCTGGTTGTTCAACCACTATTTATCTATATCCATTAGTGAATAGGGAAATAACCTCAGCCTCAATACATCTTGATGGACCCCGTGTATTTTAAATGCTCTGCAGAGATCTAGGAAACCTCTCAAATTCTACCGATCATCTCCAATTGCAGTCCCTCCAAAGTGCCCTAATGTATTGATCATGTTAAGCATGACATGCTTCAGCTCGAAGTGGTCCGCCTAAATATCAGGTTCCGCCACTATTGGATCGAACCCTCAGAAGTCATGTTCGAGAAAATCTCTAGTGGTTCGAATCTAGGGCAGCCTGGGCAGAAGTGAGGGATTCTTCCTTGGTGGATTTTGCCGACCTCTGGGTGACAAGTCTTGCTGCCCATCCCTTATGTTCGCAACATAGTTGGTAGGGTTTTCATTATCCATGTCTACCTTTTCTTTACCCTTTTCTTCTTTGTTTTTCGCTAGGACTACCATGACCTCCTTCTTAAGTTCTCTCGCTTGGCGCTCGATATCGTCGTAAAAGAGGAGTTCTCCTTTTGGGTTTGCCCTGGTCATGCACTAGCAAAGGAAACTGTAAAAAAAATCGATTAAAATTAAAATAAAACATAAAGAAAAAGTGCAGAAATCAAAAACGAAATTTACTGTTACCAGTCCCCGGCAACGACGCCAAAAACTTCTAGGGCGTGTAGGTGTTCCCTTTTTGTAAGAGTGCAAGTGCACATTCTTTCCAAGCTATAGTATAAAAGATGTTGAATCCCACAAGGATTGGACAGCTTGTTTTGAATTATCATTCCTGCACAAGGAAAAGTCCTTGCGGCAAGTCTGGCAGATACTCCAAGTTCGGCAGAGCAATTCTTAAGTGATCCTTCCTATGTCTAGGCAACGATTATGTCACCACGTGATGTAGGAAATACCTAGCAATCTCAGCGTAAACCTAACACAGGAAGTCGACGCTTGTTTTCTCCTTTTAGCCGCTGAAACTCGAAGTTATGTCTAAGCCTAATTTGTTAACACCTCGACATGAAGAGACCATACTTAATTCTTTCGTTAGTCTTACACTTTCGTGCCCGGAAAATGGATTTCCTCAACTGGACTTTTGGAACTAATTGAAGAAGTGAAGAACATGAATTAAGCAAACTTGGAATATTTTATTGAAAACAACTCAAAAACCTAATACAACCGTTTCACAACTAATTTACAACATAACCCGAAACCCAAGAGAAGGATACAACTTGGCGGCGGCAAAGAACACTCAAGCTATGTCTATAGAAAACCTAAGATGATTTGAACTAGGAGTACAATGAGTATTTATAAACAAATAGCTAGGGCAAGTTCTCCTTAAAGTAGAAGTCCTCAAAAGTAGCTTTCCACATTTAATGTGAATTTAAACTCTGACTTCTTTGAGTTAAATTTGGAATTTATCACGTTGCCTTAGCTCACAAGCAATCTTGAGATTTTACTTCGGTGACTCTGCCTGCTACTACAAACATCGAAAAATCAAGTGGTCGGCATCGATAGAATCAGGTTTTTGTCTCTACAAATCTCACTCCGATTATCCAACTCCATAGTTTGATGCCGTGGGCAGCAAGGTCGACGACAACAACACTCGGAAGCTATTGTCTTTAGCTAGAACTGCATCGATACACCTCCTTGTTTTGTTGCCTCGGCATTGTATCCTCAACTCCTCTTTCCTCTTTTAGCCTTTAGTACCTAAAAGCAAGAATACACTAAAACAATATCTCTTCTTTACCAAATGAAAGATAATCTATAAAAACAAGGTAAACACAAAGAAATACTGTAAAATGCAATACATGATCCTAAGTATGCCTAAGATAAGGTCAAAAACAGCTATAATATGAGGTGGAATGTGCATGAAATATAAGACTTGTGGACACTTTATAGACCCCCAAACTTGAACTATTGCTTGTCCAAGCAACGCAACCTAACATACTTGCTCTAATAATAATCAGAAAGAAAAACCAGCTTTCAACTTGAATTCATGCCTCAAGGTCGTGGCACCTATATTAAATTAGTGAAGGGAATTAAGCAAGAAAATAACTCAGAATTAGTTTCTAATGCCAGTGTAGTGTGTGCAGAACTGTATACATGCTCAATATACAGAATAAATAAATAAACAACGATGTCGTTACGATTTATAAGGTTGATGCCCAGGCAGCACAGTTAAGCACAATATATTAATCATGGAAGTGAGGGCTTCAACTTATCACAACTACTCTTCTAGGTCTGAAGTTAAGATAGGAGCAAACTACAAAACCTTGAACCCTTGGAGTAGAGTCATCCCGTGAAGACTTTCATTCACTCATGCTAATTCGTCCGTCACTTCAAGGCTTTCGGATTCATGGACTTTGATAGCAGCGGAGTGTCCTCGCACATGATTCTTCCTAGAGCTGTTGCAGGCACCTCTTGGGAAAACAATATATTTCTTTGTTTTTGCTTCTGCTTTCGTGGTAGTGCTGTATTTTTCTGTTTCTTTTGCCTACCTCGACGGCTACCTGCAACCATTGTTAGAAATTTGCAAAGAATTCTAAAAATAAGCAGACAATGTCCATCAGATATTCTAACACAATCAGCAAGCAACAGAGGTGTTTGATAGTTTTAGGAAAAAAGAAAAAAATCTAAGTCATTTTTCATGCTTTTCCCAAGATTAAGTTCAATTTATTATTGATGCAAAAATAAGTTAATTGGCTATCCTATCATAGGCACAAGTTATAATGAATTTTTCTTTCCCGGTTATTACTAAGGCAAGTACAATGCAACCTATATGCTACTAAATATGCCTAGAGATAAGATGCAAGAGCTATCCCCCGCTCCCCAAACTCGAGATGGGCATTACCCTCAATGCACAAAATAGAAAAAAGAAAAAAAATAACAGAAAGATAAATACAAGTTAAAAATAAATAAAATAGAAAAATAAAAATAAAAGAAATGGGAAAGAAAAACTAAAAATTGGCTGAGGGTTGAGATGAGGCTAGATTCTTTTCAGCTGAGGAGGAGGAAGATGTGTGGATGACGAAGCGACGGCCGGCAGATGTCTTGGCGACAGTCTTAGCATGTGAAGTTTTTGCTTTTCGTGGCGGCTGAAGTCTTTTCGGCGTAGGATGTGGCTCTTCTTGAGGTTTGACAGGAGGTGCTTCACTCTCTTCTGACTCCGTCTCGAAGTCTAGAGGCTCAGTGGATATGATGTGTTGCTTCCTCTTCCTAGTACCTTCCTCCGTGGGTGCTTCCAGAGGGACAATCGCCATTGGAATAGCTGTTGTTGCTGCTACCACTGTTGTTTCTGGTTCCGGCGGCTGCTGCTCAATCTCCTCTGGTGAGGAGGTTTCTGCCACTGTCGCTGCTGCGCAAGCAAGGGAATGGTGCTATTGGTGCCTCTCGGGGGAGTCTGCCACTATGTTGGATGGGGTGGTGTCTGAGTAAGTGAGATACTACGTTGGAGAGGGCACCTAGCCGTCGGTTTGGCGGGCAACGGTGGCAGAAGGGGTTTCTTGTGTTGGGGCTGCTATTGTAATCTATGTAGGGTATGGAGGTAGGACATGTTCCTCACCAGGGAATTTCTGTAGGAGATAAACCAATAAGGCTTCTTGGACCTCCCCAACAAATTTCATGAAGGTCAGCTACCGCTGTTCGATGCGCTTGGTGTTGTTGAAAAGGGTGTGCAACAACTTGAGGACTTCATTGTATGGGGCAGCTTTAGTGCTGCCAGGGCGGCTGGAGTGTCAGGTTGGGCAGCAGATGGACGGTTGGAGTGTCAGGCTGGGCGTTAGATGGTTTGCTCCTTGTTTTTCTGCCTCAACATTGCATTCTCAGCTCATCTTTCCTCTTTCAGCCTTTAGTACCTAAAACAAAGAATACACTAAAACAATATCTCTTCTTTACTAAATGAAAGATAATCTATAAAAAGAAGGTAAAATAAATCAATACTTTAAAATGCAATGCATGATCCTAATTAATCCTAAGATGAGCTCAAAAACAACAATAATATGAGGTGAAATGTGCATGAAATATAGGACTTGTGGACACTTTACAACATGTAATGGGGTGAATTGAATTCAGATATGTTTGTTTATAAGTCTAATGATATGTTTAGAATTCTTGAATATCTTGGTAGTTAATTAGATAGTTGGTGGTGCATGATTGATAATTCGAATGAATGTTGGCATGTTTAAAGACTGAGATAGTTAAGCAGATCTTGTTGGAGTAAAAATAAGGTTGAGTATCATAAAATCCATGTTTTGTTGCTAGGAAAGATTATATGGTATATTGGTTATAAAATTGGATTTTTGAACTATGTGGTTGTTTAACTTCAAGATCCATTATATCAAATTAAGCTTGTGAGGTATATGTTTTGGCTGGTTGATGTAACTAAGTATTATAAAATGTGTGCTTCGGGTTTCAACCTTGTTATAATCGTAGTCCCACATTCGATGATGTTTTTAGTATGTTCGATTATGCATAACTAACATAGTAATGTATGAATTTAGGTCCTAATAGTTCCAATCGAAATATAATAGTCATTGTTTGATCATGTTTTCTCTTCTCCTTGTTTCGAATGCTGCAAGGATAAATGCATCTAGTCTTGATTGTTAAATCTCTAACACGTGTCACAAGTTAGATGTTTGTTTGATCGTAACACCTTAGATTCAATTTACTACTAAACCACGTCAGAGGGTGTTATAGGAAAGATGGTAGAAACTTATAAAGATTGGTATGGGAAGCTACCATTTGCTCTATATGTGTTGTTTGCGTGTAGTGTACTATAAATGATACGCAATTATGGTCAGAGTATACACGTCGAACGAGTAATAAAGTGATGAGTGAGTATCTTCTCCACAGGGATTGGAGGTATTCACGGTTGCTGTAACAATAAAGATTTAACTTTTTGCAGATGACAATGCTATAGTAAAAGAGATGGTGTAAAGTAATGATGAAGCAAAATAAAGTTGAGAAAGATGAGATAACAATATGATAAACAAGTCCCCCATCGTATGAAAAATTCACTATTGAATGATTGGCTAGAGTCTCTAAGGTAGGCTAGAGTCTACCTCTCGACACCCACTCCATTGCTTATGGGGGTTCTATGGCTAGCTCTCTCGATTACTAATCTCAACAAACACTTAAAGAATGACCAACTCTTGGGGGCTCTTACAACTTTAAGGAAATGAAAACGCATAAACAAAGCATAGAACATGATAAACACTGAAAAAGCTATAGCATGCATTAAAAAGTACTTAAACGAAAATCATCCATCAAACCTAAGCCACCTAAAACAGTTCGTGGTTGGGTAATATCATCCAACGTATCATTGCTATAACATTACCAAAGATAAGGATATGAAAAGGAAATGCTATAGCGACAGAAAGAAAGGTGAACTCCCTCTCCGCCATGGACTGCCCGACTATCTTAGGCCCACCGCCTCTCTCGAGGCTGGTGAGGCCACTCCTTGGACCTTCAACGATGGAGGACACCAAGCTGGAGAAGATGAAGATGAAAACTTCTCTCTTATTGTGACTTTCTCTCTCTTCCGCCTCTCTTTCGCAACACCACACTTTCTCCAAGCTTCTCTCCTTTTTATATAGTTGAGGATTCTAGGGTTTGGTGCTCTAAAGATGCCTTGATAATCCCAAGGAATATCCACTGACAAAGTCTGCCATGAGAGGACAAGGAGGACAGTCTACAGGTGTGTACCGGCTGCTGCACATAACAGATCGTCCTTTTCTGCATGTTCACGTGCATCTAGAGCTCACATGTGTCTCACGTGCTGGCCAATATCCACTTCCATCAATGTATAACAATTCCCGGCACCGGCTTTCTCTCTTGTCTCCTTTCCTGCGCACCAACAAAACAGGAACCAACCTTCCGAGCAGTACCCCTTAATATGGACCAATAACCAGCAAAGATAAAGATGCACCTAGAAGAAGAAAATGCAACCTAAATGCAGTCTAAATGCTATGATATGGGCTTAGGAATAGGCAAATGCTATAGAAAAACGGCATGAAAACAAGGATATTCATGCAGTTATCACACTCCCAAACTTAAGCTATTGCTTGTCCTCAAGCAATGAGTATAACAGATCTCAACTAGTTGTGTTTTTTTAACAGCTAGATCCTAAGGTCAGTTCTACATATCTCAACTAGTTGTGTTTTTTCTAACTTAGTTCAAGCCTTTAAGATTTCATCATCAAACATCATAAATATATTCATAGGCTATCTCTAGACTAAACATAATGCCATAGTAAAAATTTTGTTCTATCCTACTATGCATATGCTAAAGAAAAATATTACCTATGAACACTAACACCCCCAAACTTGAGAGATGCAGTGCCCTCAATGCATAAACTAATCTACACTATACGCCATGAGAAAAAAATGATGAAAAATGAAATAAAAAAAGTTAGTTACCTTCTGGGTGCAGAGGCTATGTCGTGCTGCTGGTATTGTCCATTGATATTTCAAAAGAGTAGTGGTAGGGATCTGCTACATCGTCCACACTCTTTGCGGAGACTGACTGAGCTCTGGGGGAAGATCTGACACGTCCGACAGTATGTTTGATGCGTGTTTTCGGTCGGGATGTTGTAGCATCTACTGTTTGTGCTTTTGTCAGCTCAGGTGTAGGTGTTGGGGTTGTCTCCTGCTGAGGGGGGTCCTCAGGATCACTGGATATATGCTCTGGCTCAGGATGTGGGTTCTCTGGTCGTGATGGTGTAGGATTAGTTGCCTTCCGGGTACGTTTCCTCTTCTTGGTCGGGGTAGCTACTGGGTCGGTCTCTTCTACAGTAGGTGGAATCACGAGAGTTTCTTTTTCTGGCTGGTCAGTAGGAGTCGTAGGCGTCTTCTTTCTCAAAGTCTTCTTCTTGGCAGCGGGTTGGAAGGAGCTAGGGTCACTGGGGGACACTATGCTTGCTATAGTAGTGGTGGGGGCTTGCAGCAACTCCATGGGGAATAGTGGAAATGACACGTTCTAGTCCGGTAGGAGTTTGCTTAAGCAGGAAGCTATGGCACAATCGCGATGATGGGCATACTTAAAGTATGCCCGCTGGTGTGCCTTAATCAGTCTGAGCTCTGTGCTCAGTTCTTTCGTTCTTGCCACCAATGCTACTACCCATGCTGCAGCAAAAGTTTTAGCTCCTCCTTCCACTGTTTGCTGAGGCACATCTTCATTAAATCCTCGGAGTTCCATAACGAGGGATGGAGTTAAACATGTCTTTCCTGAAATAGTTGCATCAACCATATTGTCTATGAAGACGTCTTTTATTTTACACAAAGCAGTTATCAGGTTAGGGAAAACAATGGGACTACGAGGCCTTTTTAGACAAGCATACACTTCATCCACTATAATCTTTCATATGTCAATACGTCTACCATGTAATATTGAGTGGAGAAGAAAAAGTCTAGAGATGTGGATTGTGGCAGTGTGTAGTGTAGGCATAAGCTTATGTCTCACAAAATGGTTCAATACCTTGGCCTCAGGTTTGAGGCATCCTCTCTCGACTGACATATTCTTGTCCAGCACCGTTCCCTTAAAACAAATATCCTCTAGCACCTCGCATTGTTTCTGGGCATCCATGGTTGTCTACAATGTGCTTTAGCCCATAAAACTTGTTAATTGTTGCAGCAGTAAACTTTATCTGCTCGCCTCACACATGAACCATGGACTCTGTTGGACTTGTGAGGTGTGCGTAGAACTCTTTCACTAATGAGGTACAGATCTCCTCAGGGTGAGCAATGAAGGTTTTCCACTCATTCTTGCCAATGACGTCCATGACTGCCTGATCGAACTGGTCGTCTTCCTCTTTCGGGTATTTAAACCCTAGTTCCGGAAGAACATTCCTATTTTTGAGTTTTGTCCATCGCTCCTTTGCTACCTCATCGAAAAATTTAGAGATTTCCAGGACTGGTGGTTTCTTGGGGCAATCGAATGTTTCAGGGACATTCTTGCAACGAGCCATGGAGGGTTTTGTTGAAAAATAGGGGATTAGTGAATATGTGAGGGGAAATAAATGGTGAAGGGTGTTTTGTGTTTGTGAGTAAATCGAAGAGATGAAAGGGAAGAAGGAAAAGTTGAGTGCTGAAGAAGATGAAGAAGGTGAAGGGACGAGTGATGATGAAGAATTAAATATGGGAAGTTAAAAAGGAGAGGGAAAACTGATGAATTAATGGAAGAGGGGGAGTGATGGGACGTGTGCAGGCTTTAAGGGAGAGAGAAAAGTGGGAGTTAATGTGATCGTTTACAACTGGAGAGAGAATATGTGGGTTTTTGTGGCTAGGGTTTCACCTGATTAAATAGGTGAATATTCTCTCTCTTGTTTTTTGTTTTTTTTTCTCTCTTTTTTAAATCAACCTCCCCATTTTTTTGGATAAAACCTCTCCTTATCTTTTTCTTTTCCCCTTTTATTTTGTACTTCCAAAAGTCGATAAAAACAAACTCCATGTCCTTCTCCCTTTTGCTACCAATCCTGTAGACGGCATGCTCTCCTGCTATGTACTTTTAAGGATCGTGAAGATCTGGGTGTGACTTGTCTATGAGGATAGGGGCTCCACTGTACACCTTCAGGCGTTAGCCATTGACTTTAAAGACTTCACCATCGTCCAGCTTTTTGATATCAACAGTGCTATGAAGGTACACCTTGTGTATGATGAATGGTCCTAACCACCTCGATTTCAGCATTC
Organism: Hibiscus tridactylites; assembly: GCA_958450335.1. NCBI lineage: Eukaryota > Viridiplantae > Streptophyta > Magnoliopsida > Malvales > Malvaceae > Hibiscus > Hibiscus tridactylites. The sequence continues at coordinate 16,977,358 of OY288278.1, read as the reverse complement.
TAGGAAAAAGCTTTAGCCTGGAATTGTAGAGAAGAACTTGTTGACCTTCTAAGAAATGCCTTGGCAAAATGTGTTTGTCATGCCACTTCTTGGTTTTCTCCTTGTAAATGCGAGCATTCTCATATGATTGGGCATCCATGTTGAGTTTCTTGATTGCCCAATAAGCCTTGTGCTCAAGCTCAACGGGTAAATGGCATCCCTTGCCAAATACGAGCTTGAAGGGTGACATGCCCAAATGTGTCTTGAAAGATGACGTATATACCCAAAGTACTTCATCCAACTTGGGGGATCAATCTTTTCTCTTAGGATTAACCACCTTCTCAAAGATTTGCTTGATTTCACGGTTGGAAACTTCAGTCTATTCGTTCGTCTGCGGATGATATGATGTAGCAATCTTGTGCCTAACTCCATATCAATGTAATGCTTTAGCAATAAGCTTTTTGTAAAAGTGAGTTCCTTCATCACTGATGATGGCTCGGGGTGCTCCGAACCTCGTGAAGGTGTTCTTGTGAAAGAACTTCATGACCGTCTTGGAATCATTCCTTGGGGTGGAAACAGACTCCACACATTTTAACACGTAGTCGACTACTAGAAAAATATATAGATCTTCGTATGATGCGAGAAACGGGCCCATGAAGTAATTCCCCACACGTCAAAGATTTCAACCTCCAGAATATTTTGAAATGGCATTTCATTCCGCCTGGAGATTTCCCCATTCTTTGGCATCTATCACAACTCTTGTAGAACTCATGTGCATCTTTAAAAAGTGTTGGCCAATAGAATCCTACTTGCAGAACTTTTGCAGCAATTCTAGCACCACCAAAATGGCCTCCACACGGTGATGAATGACAGTGGTACATAATGTTATGGTATTCTTCCGCTGGAACACATCTCCTTAATATTTGATCAGGACATTACTTGAACAAGTAGGGTTCATCCCAATAGTAGAATCTTGCATCGTGTCTAAATTTCTTGAGTCCCTGGCTAGATAAATCATGAGGCAAAATACCACTAACAAGATAATTAACAATATCAGCATACCACGAAATTGTTGTAGCAGCTAACAGTTTCTCATCATGGAATTCCTCCTTCATTTCAATTTCACTACCTTGTGTGATAGCATTTTCTAGCCTTGAAAATGATCAGCTACCTGGTTCTCACATCCTTTCTTATATCTAACTTCTAAATCAAATTCCTGTCGCAAGAGTATCCACCTAATAAGTCTAGGTTTAGCATCCTTTTTAGTAACTAAGTACTTAATGGCAGAGTGATCGGTATGAGCTATGACCTTAGTGCCTATCAAGTTTGACCTAAACTTATCAAAGGCAAATACTACAGCAAGCAATTCTTTTTCAGTAGTGGTGTAATTCATTTGTGCATCATTCAAAGTGCGACTAGCATAATAAATAACATGAAAGAGTTTACCTCGGCGTTGTTCAAGTGCTGCACCGACGATGTAGTCACTTGCACCACACATCAGCTCAAACGGCTCGTTCCAATCAGATGGAATGACAACTGGTGCTGAGATAAGCTTCTCCTTTAGTTCTTGAAAAGCACTATAGCAATCTTTGTCAAACACAAATGGTTGATTTTGCTGTAGCAAATTGCATATGGGCATTGAGATCTTCAAAAAATCCTTGATGAATTTCCGATAGAAGCTAGCATGCCCTAGGAAGCTTTTCACTCCCTTGATAGTAGTGGGGGAGGTAGTTTTTCATTAACCTTGACCTTTGCTTTGTAAACTTCTATCCCTTGCTTCGAGATCTTTCGGCCTAAGATTGTTACTTCTGTCACCATAAAATGACATTTTTCCCAATTGAGCACTAAGTCAGCTTCCTCATACCTCTTTAGGACCTTGGCAAGATTTCCCAAGCATGTGTCGAAGTCATCTCCTGAGACCGAGAAATCATCCATGAAAATTTCTTAAAAAATCCTCGACCATGTCTGAAAAAATAACCAGCATACATCTTTGAAAAGTTGTTGGAGCATTGCAGAGACCAAAGGGCATTCTTCGAAAAGCGTAGTTTCCATAAGGGCATATGAAAGTCGTCTTTTCTTGGTCTTCGGGTGCGATAGCAATCTAGGAAGCAGCAAAATGCCTTGCCCGCTAGTCGATCTAACATCTGGTCAATGAATGGGAGGGGAAAATGGTCCTTCTTGGTTGCTTGGTTGAGTTTCCTATAGTTCATGCAAGTCCTCCACCTCATCACGGTTCTAGTAGGCAATAGCTCATTCTCCTCGTTGCTTACCACAATCACGCCTCCCTTCTTTTGTACACATTGCACCGGGCTAACCCATGAGCTATCGAATATCGGGTAGATTACTCTAGCATCGAGCCACTTGATTATCTCTTTCATCACCGCATTCTTCATGATTAGGCTTAATCTCCTCTTAGGCTCAACTGAATTGATGCGACAATCATCAAGAAAAATTTTGTGCATACATTTAGCAGGGCTTATACCCTTCAAATCAGCCATAGTCCACCCTAGCGCATTTTTATGCTGTAACAACATATTTACTAAACTACTTTCTTGCTTAGGTGTGAGACTAGATGAGATTATCACAGGAAAAGTTTAAATACTCCCTAAGTAAACATATTTAAGATGTGATGGCAAATGTTTCAGTTCTAAAGAAGGTGCATGCTCAAGGGAAGGTTTAGGACGTACAAATTCTGAAAAATCAAGAGGTTCAAAGTGTGTACCTGGTTTAGCCTCGAGTCAACTAGACCGCTCAAGTTCCCTTGAGAGCTCTTCTAGGTCTGAATCATCATCCTTGCAGAGTGCTTCAAACTCTTCCATTTGCATCTCATTGCTATAGCAAAACTCAGCAGTCACATTCTGTGTTGTATCATCTATATATTGGCATACTCCTAGACTGTCTGCATACTTGAGGGTGTCATGAATATTGATCATGACCGTCTGATCAGCCACTCGCATCGTGAATTCAACCTTCTCAGAATCGATCAAAGCTCGCCCAGTGGCTAAAAATGGCTTACCCAAGATAATGGGCGTGTTGCTATCAGCTTCAACTCTCCCTTCTGGACGAACATGAGAATGATATGCTAGCTATAGCACAACCTTGGTGGGTTGTGCCTCTCGAATTCCTAGTTTCAGAAAAATCGACATAGACATCAAGTTAACACTTGATCCCAAATCACAAAGTGCTCTTCCAACAAACTTGTCGCCAATAGAACATGGGATAGAAAAATTACCTGGGTCCTTCCTCTTAGGTGGCAGCTTGCTCCATATAGAATAGCATTCTTCTGTTATAGCGACAGTCTCTTTCTTCTCGACCTTCCTCTTTTTTGTAACTATATTCTTAAAGAACTTGGCATACGTTGGCATCTGATCATTGGCCTCCAGAAATGGGACATTGATATGTAATTTGTCCAGGATATCTACAAATTTCAGGAACTGAAGGTCTTCTTTCTACTTTTTGAGTCGTTTAGGAAAAGGGGGTGGGGGTCTAACTTCATTTCTCTGGACTGGTGCAGTTGCATCTTTTGTTGTAGCAGAAGCATGCTCCTTCTCCGGTGTTTCTTTTGCTATAACTTCCTCACCCTTTTCTTCAACTGGAGGATCTTGTGAGTCATCTTCTTCGTGGGACAGTTTTGGCTGAGAGTCTTCCTTCTCTTTTCCCCTAAACTTGTCTTCCTTGCTAATTTCCTTGTCACTCCTTAATGTGAGTGCGCTGTATTGTTCCTTGCTATGGTGCTTAGTGGATTCAGTGTCACTAGGCAGACTTCCTTGTGGTCGTGCATGCAAGGTTTGAGCTATCTGACCAACTTGTGTTTCTAAGGCTCGGAGAGAGGAACTATGGCTTTGCAATAAGGCTCATATATTCTTAATGTTTGTTGCATGATCCTGTAGCAAAACTTGCGTGGTTCCAATGAAATTTTTTGTCATAGCCATAAATTCTTTGAGTGTAGTCTCCAGCGAACTATTCGATGAAGATGATCTTCCCTTGTGACCTTGCCATGGCATCATCTGGTTTGAAGATGGTGCTTCGATCAGATTTTGTTGTGGCGCTGGATGAGCAGAATTGTTGTGCACTTGATTACCCAAACTGAAATTTAGATGCTAACGCGATCCTGTGTTGTAGCTATTGGAGTATGGATTGTTGTTGCGGTTATAATTCCCCACATAGTTGGCTGACTCTTGATTGTCAGGGCATTCACTCAAATGGTGATTGCCATCGCATCTGAGACATGAGGTTGCGGATTTCACTTCCTTGACTTCATTGGGACGTTGGAGGTTCTATAGCATATTTGTGATAGCAGCTAACTGGGTGGCTACCGAGTCATCGACATCACTCTCTCGAACTACTTGGTTTCTCCTCCTCGTTCCAAGCCTTGTGGTCGGAAACTGGTAATCATTGTTGGCTACCCTATCAAGAATGTTGAATGCTTCTTCTGGTGATTTGTCTAACAAGGTCCCATTTGCTGAAGCATCTAACATCATCCTTGTAGGAGCATTTACCCCATTATAGAACATAACCACTTAGGTCCAATCATGAAAACCCTCAATAATCCCTTGAATTGATCCCAACACTCATACATGGATTCTTCATCAGCTTGACGAAAAGAAGCAATATCACTTCCTAACTGAGTGTTTCTATTGAGTGGATTATACCGTAGTAGAAAACTTTTGCATAGATCTGTCCAAGTCTCCGTTGATCCAGCTTGGACTCCACTTAGCCATGCTCTAGCAAGATCACGTAAAGAATATGGAAACAATTTAAGCTTTAGCACATCCTCGTGCACTCCTTACTGTCTGAACGAGTGACAAACTTCCAAGAAAGTACGAATATGTTGTCTTGTATCTTCGTGAGGCATACCTCCAAACTGACCAATAGTGTTCAACATGTTGAACATAATATGTTTAAGCTCGAACAGTGCTGCCTGAATTTCTGGAGCTACTATTCCGGGATAGAGATCGTCCAAGATAGGAGTCAAATGATCTTTAATTGCTCGAGGTGGAGCTACTTCTCCCTGGCCATTTGCCATAGCATCTCTGTTACCTTGAGGTGGTGGTATTTCTCCGTTCATGTTTCTGGACACTTCTCTTCGAACACGTCTCCTAAGTCTCAAGAAATGCTCGATTTCAGAAATAGGTGATTGCAGGGGTTCTCTAGGTTGTCTTCTTGTCATACACTAGCAAGACACCCTTAAAATGAAAAATGAAAAACCTAAAATAAATATGTACAAAAACAAAAAGAACAAGCAATATAAACAAAAATCGTAAACAACCAATTGCCAATCCCCGGCAAAGGCGCCAAAAAATTGTTGATTGCGTGTAGTGTACTATAAGTGATACGCAAATATAGTGCAAGTATACACGTCGAACGAGTAATAAAGTGATGAGTGAGTATCGTCTCCACAGGGATTGGAGGTATTCACGGTTGTTGTAACAATAAAGATTGAACTTTTTGCAGATGAAAATGCTATAGTAAAAGAGATGGTGTAAAGTAAAGCTGAACCAAAATAGAGTACAGAAAGATGAGATAATAATATGATAAACAGGTCCCCTTTCGTATGCGAAATTCACTACAGAATTACTGGCTGGGAATGATGGACAACCTAACTTAAGCTTCTTAACGATGCTAAGGCTCTTCAGCTATCTTCTATGCTAGGCGGGATTTTCTAAAGGTGTTCCTCAACTATCTCTTGCCAGGAAACTGGCAGTCATAAAGGATACAACCATACCTCTCGGCGTAAACTCTTAACACTCCCCTACCCTTCACGTACTATCCTTTTCAGCCCTTGAAACCTATCACTTATCTCTAAGGTAAGTTAGAGTCTGCCTCTCGACAGCCACTCCATTGCTTATGGGGGTTTTAAGGCTAGCTCTCTCGATTACTAACCTCAACAAAAAAAATTAAAGAACGACTAACTCTCGAGGGCTCTTACAACTTTAAGGAAATGAAAACGCATAAACAAAGCATAGAACACGATAAACACTGAAAAAGCTATAGCATGCATTAAAATGTACTCAAAATAAAATCATCCATCAAACCCAAGCCACCTAAAACAGTTCGAGACTGGGAAATATCATCCAACGTATTATTGTGATTACATCACCAAAGATAAAGATATGAAAAAGAAATGCTATAGCGACAGAAAGAAAGGTGAACTCCCTCTCTGCCATGGAATGCCCGACTATCTTAGGCCCACCGCCTCTCTCGAGGTCGGTGAGGCCACTCCTTGGACCTTCAACGATGGAGGACACCAAGCTGGAGAAGATGAAGATGAAAACTTCTCTCTCCTTGTGACTTTCTCTCTCTTCCGCCTCTCTTTCGTGACACCACACTTTCTCCAAGCTTGTCTCCCTTTATATAGTGGAGGCTTCTAGGGTTTGGTGCCCTAAAGATGCCTTGATAATCCTAAGGAATATCCATGGACAAAGTCTACCATGAGGGGACAAGGAGGACAGTCTGCAGGTGGGTATCGGCTGCTGCTCATGTCAGATAGTCCTTTTCTGCATGTTCACGTGCTTCTGTAGCTCACGTGTATCTCACGTGTTGGCCAATATCCACTTCCATCATGCTATAGCAATTCCCGGCACGGGCTTTCTCTCTTGACTCCTTTCCTCCGCACCAACAAAACTAGAACTAACCTTTCGAGCAGTACCCCTCAATATGCACCAATAACCAGCAAAGATAAAGATGCACCTTGAAGAAGAAAATGCAACCTAAATGCAGTCTAAATGCTATGATATGGGCTCAGGAACATGCAAATAATATAGCAAAACGGTATGAAAACAAGGATATTCATGCAGTTATCATTAGTATGGGAAGCTACCATTTGCTCTATATGCTTATTGCAAATCAATCAGAACCTCTACTCGGGCAACTCCCCTTTTCCCTAGTTTATATGATGGAGGCGGTACTACCCATCGAGGTCGAGATTCCTCCCCTCTGAATTTTGTCAGAAATGAAACTGGATGAAGCAAAATGGATCCAAGCCAGACATGACCAACATGCCTTAATTGATGAAAAAGACTGAAAGCCATCCGGCATGGTCAAATGTACCAAAAAGGATGATACAAGCCTATAATAAGAAGGTTCGTCCAAGAGAATTTCAGGAGGGGGCTAGTGCTAAAAAGGATCAAGTAGATTAAGTGAGATTCTCGGGGGGAATGGGAGCCAAATTGTGAAGGCCCATACGTTGTGAAAAAAACCTATTTCGGAGGAGCCTTGATATTGGCCGAAAAGAATGGTAAAGATCTGCCAAGCCGCGTGAACTCGGGTTCAGTCAAGAAATATTTCACATGAAAGGAAAAGGAGGGTTCGAGTTGAAAACCCGAAAAGGGCAGCTCAAGTTTTGATAAATGATGGCAAGGACGTGAAATGATCAGTTCCTTTGAAAACTCCATAGTAGGAAATGGATTTTGCGTGTTGAGATATCGTCAAAGCATCAGATGTCTCCTAGACACATGAAGGTTCTCAACAAGCTAGCTTAGCAAAGCTTGTATGCTTGATATCTGGGCATCTTTTTTTGACTTTATTCTATTTAAGTGTTTATCACATAAACGTCTTGAACTTTACTCTCAATAAATTCTTCCTCTCATCTTATATATTTGTTTAGACAAATAAAGAAAAAGAATGAAAGACAAAAAACAAAAAGATTGCCAAAAAAGCAAAAAATAATAATAATGAAAATAATGAAAAATCAAAAAAGGAAAAAAGCCAAAAAGGAAAACCAAAGCTATATTCTCTAGATCATGCCACTTCATCACAATTGTAATGTATTAAACTTTCTTCTATAGATCATGCCACTTCATCAGAGTTAAAGCGGATCAAACATTCTTCTTCAGATCAGGCCACATCGTCAGAGTTGTAGCAGATCAAACTTTCTTCTCCAGATCATGTCACTTCGTCAGAGTTGTAGCAGATTAAACTTTCTTCTCCAGGTCATGCCACTTCGTTAGAGTTGTAGCGGATCAAACTTTCTTCTTGAGGTCATGCCACTTTATCAGAGTTGTAGCGGATAAAACTTTCTTCTCCATGTCATGCCACTTGGAAAGATTTGTAGCGTATCAAACTTTCTTCTCCAGGTCATGCCAATTAATTAGAGTTGTAGCGAATCAAACTTTCTTCTCCAGCTCATGCAACTTCGTCAGAGTTGTAGCAGATCAAACTTTCTTCTCCAGATCATGCCACTTCGTCAGGGTTGTAGCGGATTAAACTTTCTTCTCCAGGTCATGCCACTTCGTCAGAGTTGTAGCGGATTAAACATTCTTCTTGAGGTCATGCCACTTCGTCAGAGTTGTAGCAGATCAAACTTTCTTCTTGAGGTCATGCCACTTCATCAGAGTTGTAGCGGATCAAACTTTCTCCTCCATGTCACGCCACTTCAAAAGATTTGTAGTGGATCAAACTTTCTTCTCCAGATCATGCCACTTCGTTAGAGTTGTAACGAATCAAACTTTCTTCTCTAGATCATGCCACTTCATCAGAGTTCTAGCAGATCAAACTTTCTTCTCCAGATCATGCCACTTCATCAAAGTTGTAGCGGATCAAACTTTGTTCTACATATCATGCCACTTCGTCAGAGTTGCAGTGGATCAAACTTTCTTCTCCAGACAATGCCACTTCGTTAGAGTTGTAGCGGATCAAACTTTCTTCTCCAGATCATGCCACTTTGTCAGAGTTGTAGCGGATCAAACTTTCTTCTCTTCAGATCACGCCACTTCATCAGCATTGTAGCGGGTCGGATTTTCTTCTCCAGATCACGTCACTTCGTCCATGTTGTAGCGGATCAACTTCTTTCAGATTTTACCTCCCTGTCAGCGGTGGAGAAGGATACCTCAATTTACAGATTCCACTTCTCCAAGGTTGAGCGGAGTAGATAAACCATCCTTTCAAAAAATGCGAAAAAAGAAATGCAAAAGGAAAAAGGAAAGGAAAAGGAAAAAAGAAAGATAAAAAAAGATAAAAGAAAAAGAAAAAAGAAGAAAGAAGAAAATTTTGTTCGATCATGTCTCCTCATCAGTGTTGCGGCTGGATCAATGTCAGAACCTTCATCCTTCGAATTTTTTTCTTCTCAGTGTTGCAGTTGGATCAAGTTTTACAGACCTTGCCTTTTCATTAGTGTTGCAGCTAGGTCAAATTTTTTCTAGGTATTGTGTGGTCGTCAGAGTCGTAGCAAGACAAACTCATTTTGTTCGCCCAACGAATCATCATAGTTTGAAGTTTTATCTATCCAATGGACCAACCTATTGCCCAGACAGAAGAGCTATGCCATGTGAAGAGAAGGAAGAGGAGCTATGCCAAGAAAGAAAAAGCCCAACCAGAACGAACAAAATGGGTTCCTCTTTGTCTTTGCTCTATTGCCGTTATACAACAATGAACAAAGAGGGGTAGCTGTAGTAACCCATTTTAGTTCGGGCCTTTGGGCCCATATATATTATAGTCCAAATATATAAACCATTATAAATCCATACCCACCAGACCTATTTAAACCATACCCAATACCCAATGCACAATAACCAGACCCATAACCCAATAGCCCATTTTGACCCAAACTAACCTAACCCTAATATCCCGAACTAAACTCTAGCTACAAGCCGCCGCCGCCTCACCGGCTCCCAACCGTTGTCGAAATCTAAAATGAACCCTAAAAATATGTAATTATCCCAGAAAATTACCCCTGCCATCCACCACGCTAGCCTCCATTTTAACCCTTCATCTTTTTCCACCACCGCCTCGTCACTATCCATTGCCCAAATTCGAGACCTCAAAACACCACATGTCCCATTGCTTTCCAGATCGCCCTGAGTATGAACCCTATAAATGGATTTGAATCGACGGAAAAGAAGAGATTAAAGACTGAAATTGAATCGAAAAATAGGGGAAAAGGGAGTGATAGCCAATTCGAACCAAAAACAAAAAACTGAAAGAAGAACAAAAACATATTTGAATAAGGTAAAAAAATATATAAAAAAACCTTTCGGGTTCCTTTAGATCCATGTGGATAGAAGGGGATTTCGAGAAAATGAACTTTAGATCCAATCTTTAGAGCCGAAACTGAACTATACCGGAAACTTGTATGCAATTTGGTCACCGTTCGCGGTAGTTATCTGTCGCCGACGAACGGCGGCACACAACGAACCTTAACCAGCCTGGGCATAGACGAGGGAGAGGGAGTTGAGAGAGTGTTTTTTTGTATTACCTGATACAAATGACCATTTTTGGGTGTAAGAGGGTATTTAAGAGGCGATCGAAAAGACAACGTTTTGGGGGCCTCTAACCTGTGCGGTAATTCGATTCGGAGAAAGAATTAGCACTTTTTTAAATGAATGGGGAAATCACAGTTTTGGTCCTCTAGATTCTGTATCCTTCACATCTTTGCCGCTTAATTTGTATTTTCTTGCAATTTCATATTTTATTTAATTTTTGTTTTATTATTATTAATTAATATGTTATTATTATTATTATTATTATTATTATTATTATTACCACTACTATATTATATCCATATTGTTATCATTATTATTACTTCGTTACAAGTATTATTATTATTATTATTTATTATTACTATCATAATCACTATTATATTTTCATATTTTTAATATTATCATTACTATTATATATACTTATTAAAATTATAATTATAATTGCTGTTATTAGAATTATATATATATATATTCTTGCATTCATCCTTTAAAATCGAATTTTAAATTTTATTGATTTTATTTATTAGTGATTCTCATGAAAAACGTGCCTCAAACTTAAAGAAGTGTTGCTTTCTCGTTAGTCTCTAATATAAAAAATTTCCTTTCAACCCTAAATCGTAATATTTAAAATGGTATTCCCTTAATCGGGGATCTCGCAAAAATTATGACCCGAACTTAAAGGGGCCTTAGTTTCTCGTTAGCCCATATAAATGAGAATTATTTTAGATACTTGTTTACGATAAATTCATGCATTTAGGGATCACAATTTCTAAATTAAATTCGAGTTTATAATTTGCATCGTTAAAACAATTTGTAATAAAGTAGGTACCAATTTTAAGCGTTGTGGGGTGCTCACCCTTCCCCACACGTAACCGACTCCCGAACCTGTTTTGTGGTTTTTGTAGACCAAAACTCGTTGTTTTAATAAAATGATAAAAACAAATTTTATTAAAATAACTGGGGTTTCAGGTGATTTAATCTCACCTAAATTAAAAGATTGGTGTTGTAACCCCCTTAACCCGGCCCAGACGGTTGACCCGGATTAAGAAAGTCACACGGGGAAAACTAAAGTCAACCCGAAAGTCAACCTTGATTAACGACCCTTTTTTTTTCTTTTTAAACTTGTCTAGATGCACATTAGCCCTAATTGTGATCACACAAACATCATACTCAAAGATCACAAACATCAGAGATCAAACAGGGACCCAATTGATCAATTTACAACTTTAGGGACCAAATTGTAAATTCTGAAAACTTTAAGGACTTAACAAGATTTTAAGATACCAACTTAAAATTAATCATGTTTCATGCTTCTATGCCAAATTTCAGCTCAAACGGACATCCCAAGCTCATACAATTGCACAAACAAGATTCAGGACCAAAATGCAAACATTCCAAAACATTTAACCGCCAATGTCAGCCCCCAACGGTCAGCCGTTCCGCAACGCGTACCGCAACGGGGGTCTGGCAGTAGCCATTCCGTTTCGGAACGGTGTCACCCGTTTCGGACGCCTGGGTTGGTTCAGGGCACCCGTTCCGAAACGGTGTCAACTGTTCCGAAACACCCTGCACAGATTGCAGCATAAAGCATACTTAAACATGCAATTGACCAACCAAACATGCTTCAAAAGCCACCAAACTTTACCAACATGCAATTCAACATATATGAGACATTCTTGCATCAGCAATTCAACAGAATATCAACAAATACGAAAAGCCCCAAATCTATAGGCCTGCTTCCTACACAAGCAACCATTCAAGCATAAACTTCCAATCAATCTCATAAAAGCCAAATACATGTTCCAACAACATCAACAACATAAAACCATACTTGTCCGAACATAAACGAATACATAAACATCAACCCAAGAGGTTCTACCCCCATTGCCTTTATTAACTATAGCTATTCACCGAGACATACATCTCAAATGGAGTCCTCCTTGAATTCCTTGCTTCTCGCTGTCCAAACTTCAAGAATCTGCATTGATGGACACAAAAAGGAGCGTAAGCACATAATGCTTAGTGAGGAATGCTCAAAACCAAAACACCATCAATGCAGCGGGTCATAAAAACACATTTAAAACAAACCCGATTTGTTAACCAAGCAAAGCTTGAAAACCCTTTTTCAACATCATGCTTAAAACCATGCATTGCACATACATGAAAACCAACCCTTAGCTTAGCAAGCTAAGAAAACCTTTTCAAAGAACAACTTGCAAAGTCATCCATTTAACCATTCCATGCATAAACACCATATGCAAAGTTAAATTCAAAACCTTGGAAAACACTTCCATTTTACATCATACCTTTCATATACTTGAACATCATTTCAAGCAAGAAACCTTTTAAAACCATTTACTCAATCAATCCATCACATGCATTAAACAAAGGCAACTTATGAACCACAACCTCATCATCACATGCCTTTTAAAACAAGTCTTAACAAGACTCCAATGCATTTAAGAGATTCCATGCACACATGCATCATTTACCAAATGATAATCAACACTTGTTCAACTTAACAAGTAAACATGCATTCACAAGCATTAACCACATTTCATGCAACCATGCATCTTTTCAAGCATTAAACACTTTTCATGCAACCATGCATCTTTTCAAGCATCTCATGCTTCTTTATAATCAAGAACATTACATTGGCTTCCAAGTGATCTTCCACATCCACTTTTCAACACAACACCCGATCGGATACGCGGATCACAAGCGTTGTCCCCCACGCTTCATACACACTACCAATCCAAGGTCTCCAAATGGACTTTTAAACACCATTTGACCTCAACATCCTAAGGTTCCCATGTATGGACTTTTAAACACCATACAACCTTAGCTTTTCCCGAGGTTCCCATGTATGGACTTTTAAACACCATACAACCTCAACTTTTCCCGAGGTTCCCATGTATGGACTTTTAAACACCATACAACCTCAACTTTTCCCAAGGTTCCCATGTATGGACTTTCAAACACCATACAACCTTGACATGCACAAGGTTCCCATGTATGGACTTTCAAACACCATACAACCTTTGCATCACCGATTAGTAGTTGTATAACATCACAAACGAGATCCGGGACACCCTACACAAGATCCACACATGGACTTACACCTCCATTCTGATCTTAACAAGCACAAGGTTCCCATATATGGACTTTTAACCACCATATAACCTTTGCTTAACCAAGGTCCTCGAATGGGCATTCCACCTCCATTATGACCTTAACCACCTCGTTAGGATACTTGAAGGGAGTTTACCGGTTCACACCTAACCACTCCACCTCCAAGGCGACTTAATTCACGGTGCACCCAATCCTATAGCCGGCTAACTATATCCGATCAAAGAAACCAAGAACCACTTACATCACTTGCCAATATAACCAACTTACCATCATTAGTCCAATGATTCACATGCATAACCACAATGCAAAAACCATCATTTACCATCATTAATCCACTGTTTTAAAGCATTACACAAAGCCATTAAACATCATGCAACACCATCCATCAAAACCACAATTTCCATGTACAAAACCAAGGATCTCTTACCTTGAGCATCCTTCACATATGGCTTTCAAAACCAGCATTAAACCATGCTTACAATATGCTTTCAAAACAGAATATAAACCATGCAAATCACATGCATTGCAACCCTCAAACACAATTGCTTTAAAAGCCAAATCACAACACAATTCAAGAGCGAAAACCATTTACTTACTCTTGAGCTTAGCAAAGTTGTTTAGACTTAAACTAAGCTCCCAAAACCTTCAAACCTTGGTTTAAAAGCTGAAAACCCAACTTCACTCACCGATACACAAAACAAGGCTAGCCAACAAGCCTTCCAAGCATCCGAAACCTTCCGCAACACCTCTAAAGCTCACGGATCAAACTCCCCTGTTTCAAGCACACAAAAACAGAGCATTAATGCATCTTTATGCATTAAAAACACCAGCAACACAACACAACTCGCTGCTCATCACAAATCCAACATTTCGGCTACCAAACACAATCGAAATCACCTCCAAACACTTCCAAAACTTAGCCCAGCCAAGATCCATCACTTCTAACCATTTTTAAACATCAATTAACATCCAAAATGACCACAAACACGTCCTTATACCTCCAGGTATAACAGATCACCAAAAACACTCCAAAAACAACCAAAAACTCAAGCCAAACTTAGGAAATTCAACCTATCCGGGATTGCATTAATTAAACCCCAACTTCTAATCAATTTAGCATTCATTTAACATCAATTTGACACCTCAAAACACTGCCCAAACAGACCACACGAAAATTTCACCAAAATCACCAAATCTTGCATTTTAAGCTAAAATCAAGATTTCAATTGAAAAGCCTTTAACAAATCACAAATCAAGGATTGAGAACTTAGGAATTTCAATAAAGAACTGATAGTTTAGAGGAGAAGGACGTTCTTACCTCCAAACTTGAATTTCTCCATTTTAGAACCAAGAAGCTTGATGAAACAACTTGCAAATGGTGAGGTTTTGTTGTAGAGATGATTAGGAATCCAAAGAGAATTGAAAAGGAAGATTTGAGTGACAAAATCAGAGGAGAAAATCTGGAGAGATGTGTTTGGGTTGAGAGAAAAGGAGAATTGGAAGAAAAATGGAAAGTTAGTTATAAAATAGTCAAAATGACTTTCCCTCCTTTTTCATATGCTTTAAAATCAGAATAAAGCCTTAAAATATCTTAGAAAAATCTGGAGAAACTCTTTTTGGAATAATAGCTCCTTAAAGATTCAAAGTTTCAATCCTTTATAAAACAGTCACCAAACTTTCAAAAATTACATTTTGGTCACTAGCCAAAATGTCAACCTTCCGAACCTCATTTTCCAAAATTGATTTCACAGTTCACTTATATATATTAAAAGATGATTTTAGAACATTTTTCCATATTTTTAATGCAACCCGAACTAGGCTTTCCTAATTTCACCTTTATATATTCGATCAGCACTTTGACCGAACCGGTCAACGCCCAAAACTTCTGAGCCCAAAACCGGGGCGTTACAACTCTCCCCCCCCCCCTTAGGAAATTTCGTCCTCGAAATTTCAACTGGCAAAAAGGGAACCACAACCTTCTCAAACCAACACACAAGGCAACACAACAACCTCAACCATCACTGAACACATTCCACACAAAACTCCACCAACCTCAGCACCTCCACATACTGTTCGCAAAATTCAGAACACACAAAGATAGCCACAACTTAACCTTTCACATACCCGGACTGCACACAGCCCCAACATCAACCTGCAGAACTTCAACTTTTACAGCACACAACACTGCAACACACAACTCCCAAGACTTGTTTACACAGAGACATCAACCAAACCAATTCAACCACTATGCAAACTTCTCTGCTTCTAAAACTCTTGCAAACTCCCAAACTTCTTCCAAGAATTTCCCAACAAGCAAAAATTCTTAAGCATCAACTGCTTACCCAAACTCCTCAACGAATACTGATAATCCTTCACATCCGCCACTATCATTACCATAACAACTCACAAGGACTACTCACCCAGATTCCAAAATTTACATCACAACCCCAAAACAACTCCGCCAATCGTCCCACACACCACCAGCTGACTTCAAAAGAAGTTCACATACTCACAACCAACCAACCACTTCTCACAAGAATCCTTTCAAACAACAATGGCCTTCGACCTTTCATTGTCTATCCACCACAAGCTTTGACCACAACACTTGCCTTACTAGCACATCGCCCAACTTAAACATACAGATCATCTTCTCAACTCCTCAAAGGTTGCTAAGAACCAACACTTACAAACACAACCTTTCCACAACAACTTAAATGCTAAGCTACCTCAGCACTTGGAAACACAACCACTAAACTGCAACATCACTTAGCACCAAGGAACTACCCCTTCCACTTAGCCATTCAAACCACTTGACCGATTCTAACCTCAACCGGTACTCCTCACCACCAAACCACTAAACCCTTTAAGCAACAACACTATCCTTCTACCAACAGGCTACACCACTCTCACTATCTCCAGCACTAGCTTAATATTCTCCACTACCTCTAACTCTCACCCAACACCAAAACAACCTCTAAAAACCCATCATCCAACCTAACCCAACCACCACACTAACAGATTCGATTAGTTATTAGCGAGTGTGAACATCGTATGCATGATCACCTACATGCCCTATCAATGCCTGATGTACATGTAAGCAAAACCTCTAATGTCATGCCACATGTATGCATGGACCAGCACATATATAATATAGCATATAACAATGATTTTAACTGTGCATGAATGCCAGTTCACACCCTCCAATAACATCCTCAAAATCCGTCTAAGAACAACCTCCTAACTCACCTCTAACTTATCTAACTCCATCATTCCAACAACCATTAACCACAAGATACTCACTAAAGCCTTCTTCACACCAAAGATGTTTCCAAACTACAACTATCACCCCAAACATGCTAGCAACAAGACTAAACTTACCACGCAAGGAAAACTAACAGAAACCAAACCAGGGTAACTAGAGCAAAGATTACTTAACAAGGTTACCTGAAAACACAACACCACCCTGAAGATTCATCAGACGAGCTCTCTTTCTCGCGGAACCATCATCCTCCTGCCGCACCGCTGCAGCATCAGCTAACACACTAGGGTCACCACCGACCTCTTGCGGTAAGGAACCTTGGCTATTCCGAGCCAACATCAAACAATCACGTCTCATATGTCCAGCAGACCCACATTTCCAGCAATTCTCATTTCCCAAACTCTTCACAACCTTCTGCTCTTTCTGCCACCTCTGAACCTTGCCTCGGCCGTGCCCACGACCTTTCAGAGACCCTTTGGCTATCACTAAAGCTGACTTCACCCCAAGGGGACAATCACGCTTCACATGCCCTTTAGAACCACAGTTCCAGCAAGCACCCGCGCACCAACAACCTCCAACATGGCGCCTTTCACAACGATCACATACCGATGGCTGAGCTTCCACTCCTTGCTCAAGCAACACTTGCTCCACAACAGCACTACTTTCACATTGCTTAACCCTTGGAAACTTCTCTCCAAGATACCTTTCATAAAAGGCAGATACAAAGAAATCCCAGTCAATATCAGGGATATGTGACGCCACCGCCACAGATGTCCACCAGACACATGCATCCTCCAGCATCAGAGAAACAACACTTCCCAGCTTACAGGCATAATCACAGCCTTCCTGATCCAGAATCAGAATCACATCGGCCAACCAGGCCTCAAACATCTCCGGTGAAGAACCATGATATTCCACAGCACCCAGATCAAGCAAACGCTGCTTCGGCAAACCCACACATCCCACAGCCAGCACATCCTCTGACTTTACCTTTACCACAGCCTGAGATGTTCCCAACACCTCTCGAGCAACAGGTGATGAACTCTTCATCACAGAACCAGCTTCTTTCCCTTGCCTTACCACCTCAACTCCAGGCACAGAAGACTGAGACAAAACACCTCTACAAAAGGGTGAATTCCATGCCCTAACCACCTGCCCCAAGGCAACAACCATCTCACCCAACTGCCATTCTTTCATCGACTTTGCCATACTACTAACAACAACAAACAATCACAACAAAACAAACAAACCAGTTAGACCAGCTTTAAGCAAGGATTCAAACTCCAACTCCAAAATAACACAATAGCTATATTAATAAGGCAATGGGTATCCCGAATCCTCCCCTTTACATGACATAACAGTCATCACAAACATGAATATCACAATATCAAGCATATCAAACAACATACTTTGATCATGCTTACACCAAACAACATCCACTTGCAACAGCATACTAGCAACATAACATACTCATTACATGCTCATCAAGCATAACACCAGCTCACAGCATCAGCACAAATCCACACAAGCTCAACCAAGATTCATAACCATACAGCATGCTTGAAAACATCAGCAACTTGCTCAGAAACACGTGTTTCAACCAACTTTCAACCACACAACAAGGTAGACATCAAACACACATCACAACAACTTACCGTTTTCCCCAAGCATTCGCAACTCAGCTCTGATACCACCAAATGTAACCCCCTTAACCCGGCCCAGACGGTTGACCCGGATTAAGAAAGTCACACGGGGAAAACCAAAGTCAACCCGAAAGTCAACCTTGATTAACGACCCTTTTTTTCTTTTTAAACTTGTCTAGATGCACATTAGCCCTAATTGTGATCACACAAACATCATACTCAAAGATCACAAACATCAGAGATCAAACAGGGACCCAATTGATCAATTTACAACTTTAGGGACCAAATTGTAAATTCTGAAAACTTTAAGGACTTAACCAGATTTTAAGTTACCAACTTAAAATTAATCATGTTTCATGCTTCTCTGCCAAATTTCAGCTCAAACGGACATCCCAAGCTCATACAAATGCACAAACAAGATTCAGGACCAAAATGCAAACATTCCAAAACATTTAACCGCCAATGTCAGCCCCCAACGGTCACCCGTTCCGAAACAGGCAGAGCCCGTTTCGAAACACGGGGCCGTTCCGCAACGCGTACCGCTACGGGGGTCTGGCACTAGCCATTCCGTTTTGGAATGGTGTCACCCGTTTCGGACGCCTGGGTTGGTTCAGGGCACCCGTTCCGAAACGGTGTCAACTGTTCCGAAACACCCTGCACAGATTGCAGCATAGAGCATACTTAAACATGCAATTGACCAACCAAACATGCTTCAAAAGCCACCAAACTTTACCAACATGCAATTCAACATATATGAGACATTCTTGCATCAGCAATTCAACAGAATATCAACAAATACGAAAAGCCCCAAATCTATAGGCATGCTTCCTACACAAGCAACCATTCAAACATAAACTTCCAATCAATCTCATAAAAGCCAAATACATGTTCCAACAACATCAACAACATAAAACCATACTTGTCCGAACATAAACGAATACATAAACATCAACCCAAGAGGTTCTACCCCCATTGCCTTTATTAACTATAGCTATTCACCGAGACATACATCTCAAATGGAGTCCTCCTTGAATTCCTTGCTTCTCGCTGTCCAAACTTCAAGAATCTGCATTGATGGACACAAAAAGGAGCGTAAGCACATAATGCTTAGTGAGGAATGCTCAAAACCAAAACACCATCAATGCAGCGGGTCATAAAAACACATTTAAAACAAACCCGATTTGTTAACCAAGCAAAGCTTGAAAACCCTTTTTCAACATCATGCTTAAAACCATGCATTGCACATACATGAAAACCAACCCTTAGCTTAGCAATCTAAGAAAACCTTTTCAAAGCACAACTTGCAAAGTCATCCATTTAACCATTCCATGCATAAACACCATATGCAAAGTTAAATTCAAAACCTTGGAAAACACTTCCATTTTACATCATACCTTTCATATACTTGAACATCATTTCAAGCAAGAAACCTTTTAAAACCATTTACTCAATCAATCCATCACATGCATTAAACAAAGGCAACTTATGAACCACAACATCATCATCACATGCCTTTTAAAACAAGTCTTAACAAGACTCCAATGCATTTAAGAGATTCTATGCACACATGCATCATTTACCAAATGATAATCAACACTTGTTCAACTTAACAAGTAAACATGCATTCACAAGCATTAACCACATTTCATGCAACCATGCATCTTTTCAAGCATTAAACACTTTTCATGCAACCATGCATCTTTTCAAGCATCTCATGCTTCTTTATAATCAAGAACATTACATTGGCTTCCAAGTGATCTTCCACATCCACTTTTCAACTCAACATCCGATCGGATACGCGGATCACAAGCGTTGTCCCCCACGCTTCATACACACTACCAATCCAAGGTCTCCAAATGGACTTTTAAACACCATTTGACCTCAACATCCTAAGGTTCCCATGTATGGACTTTTAAACACCATACAGCCTTAGCTTTTCCCGAGGTTCCCATGTATGGACTTTTAAACACCATACAACCTCAACTTTTCCCGAGGTTCCCATGTATGGACTTTTAAACACCATACAACCTCAACTTTTCCCAAGGTTCCCATGTATGGACTTTCAAACACCATACAACCTTGACATGCACAAGGTTCCCATGTATGGACTTTCAAACACCATACAACCTTTGCATCACCGATTGGTAGTTGTATAACATCACTAACGAGATCCGGGACACCCTACACAAGATCCACACATGGACTTACACCTCCATTGTGATCTTAACAAGCACAAGGTTCCCATATATGAACTTTTAACCACCATATAACCTTTGCTTAACCAAGGTCCTCGAATGGGCATTCCACCTCCATTATGACCTTAACCACCTCGTTAGGATACTTGAAGGGAGTTAACCGGTTCACACCTAACCACTCCACCTCCAAGGCGACTTAATTCACGGTGCACCCAATCCTATAGCCGGCTAACTATATCCGATCAAAGAAACCAAGAACCACTTACATCACTTGCCAATATAACCAACTTACCATCATTAGTCCAATGATTCACATGCATAACCACAATGCAAAAACCATCATTTACCATCATTAATCCACTGTTTTAAAGCATTACATAAAGCCATTAAACATCATGCAACACCATGCATCAAAACCACAATTTCCATGTACAAAACCAAGGATCTCTTACCTTGAGCATCCTTCACATATGGCTTTCAAAACCAGCATTAAACCATGCTTACAATATGCTTTCAAAACAGAATATAAACCATGCAAATCACATGCATTGCAACCCTCAAACACAATTGCTTTAAAAGCCAAATCACAACACAATTCAAGAGCGAAAACCATTTACTTACTCTTGAGCTTAGCAAAGTTGTTTAGACTTAAACTAAGCTCCCAAAACCTTCAAACCTTGGTTTAAAAGCTGAAAACCCAACTTCACTCACCGATACACAAAACAAGGCTAGCCAACAAGCCTTCCAAGCATCCGAAACCTTCCGCAACACCTCTAAAGCTCACAGATCAAACTCCCCTGTTTCAAGAACACAAAAACAGAGCATTAATGCATCTTTATGCATTAAAAACACCAGCAACACAACACAACTCGCTGCTCATCACAAATCCAACATTTCGGCTACCAAACACAACCGAAATCACCTCCAAACACTTCCAAAACTTAGCCCAGCCAAGATCCATCACTTCTAACCATTTTTAAACATCAATTAACATCCAAAATGACCACAAACACGTCCTTATACCTCCAGGTATAACAGATCACCAAAAACACTCCAAAAACAACCAAAAACTCAAGCCAAACTTAGGAAATTCAACCTATCCGGGATTGCATTAATTAAACCCCAACTTCTAATCAATTTAGCATTCATTTAACATCAATTTGACACCTCAAAACACTGCCCAAACAGACCACACGAAAATTTCACCAAAATCACCAAATCTTGCATTTTAAGCTAAAATCAAGATTTCAATTGAAAAGCCTTTAACAAATCACAAATCAAGGATTGAGAACTTAGGAATTTCAGTAAAGAACTGATAGTTTAGAGGAGAAGGACGTTCTTACCTCCAAACTTGAATTTCTCCATTTTAGAACCAAGAAGCTTGATGAAACAACTTGCAAATGGTGAGGTTTTGTTGTAGAGATGATTAGGAATCCAAAGAGAATTGAAAAGGAAGATTTGAGTGACAAAATCAGAGGAGAAAATCTGGAGAGATGTGTTTGGGTTGAGAGAAAAGGAGAATTGGAAGAAAAATGGAAAGTTAGTTATAAAATAGTCAAAATGACTTTCCCTCCTTTTTCATATGCTTTAAAATCAGAATAAAGCCTTAAAATATCTTAGAAAAATCTGGAGAAACTCTTTTTGGAATAATAGCTCCTTAAAGATTCAAAGTTTCAATCCTTTATAAAATAGTCACCAAACTTTCAAAAATTACATTTTGGTCACTAGCCAAAATGTCAACCTTCCGAACCTCATTTTCCAAAATTGATTTCACAGTTCACTTATATATATTAAAAGATGATTTTAGAACATTTTTCCATATTTTTAATGCAACCCGAACTAGGCTTTCCTAATTTCACCTTTATATATTCGATCAGCACTTTGACCGAACCGGTCAACGCCCAAAACTTCTGAGCCCAAAATCGGGGCGTTACAGGTGTGACTCCCATTTAAACTATTTTTTATATAAAACCGTCGTCAAGCTAACGAATTATCGTTATTACAATAATTATATAATGAATAAAAGAATAGTTTTATAAAATAAAATAAAAGAATATAGTGCTATTTTTAAGAAAAAAGAATATAGAGAAAATAGCATACGAAGAAATAACATATGAGAATGTTTTAAAAATGGAAAAAAAAGTCTTAAATGAAATATAAGTGTCTAAACTATACCTTTTTTGAATTTTAGGTATCTAAAGTATTTTTTTACTAAAAATAGGTGTCTAAAGTTTACATTGTTACAATTTTAGGTGTCTGGTAGTTAATTACCGTTAAAAAATATGTTAACCAATCAATGCTCGACACATGGCAATAATTTGGCTTTTAATTTTTTTTGAATAAAAAAGACTAATTTTTTAATATTTCAAAAAATCCTAAAATTCTCAAACTTTTACAAAACAGTCCCCAAGTCCCTAAAATTTCCAAAACACGAACCCCAAATCACCACCGCTTCCGCTACCAATTGTCGCCCCTGAGCATACCCTGTTAGTCGCCAGACCATTATGTTTATTTCTCCAAACACAACGTTTCAAAAATGACGAACATCGATTTCGCGTTCGACGTTTGACATTTGACGTTCGACTAGCACGTTGTTCGTCGTTCCGGTGATACCGTGTTGGGGGAAATGATTGGTAGGGTCCGACGACCGAAGGGGTATGCTCAGGGGCGGCGGTCGGGGTGTAAGTAACGGTGATTTGGGGTTTCTTGTTTGGGAAATTTTAGGGATTTTAGGAATGTTTTGTAAAAAAATGAAGTATTTCAAGATTTTCTGAAAATTTAAAATTTTTGTGTAAAAATTGTTTAAATTTTTAATTTTGAAAAAAAATAAACATGACACGTGTCATATTTTTAATTTATTCTTAACAAAAATAGTAACAGTGTAAACTTTAGGGACTTATTCTTAACAAAAAATATTTAAGACACCTAAATTCCAAAAGATGTATAATTTGGGCAGTTATTTTTCATTTAAGCCGAGAAAAAAATAACATAATGCAAAATAATTTTAAAAAGTTCGCCTTAGAAATAAGAGCCAAAGAATCGGAAAATGCAAAATGAAATGGTATTAGTATTTTTTAATAAAAAAACTTATTTTTGTATTTAATTTATATGGAAAACGGGAAAGTCTAAAAACAAAACTGTCTAAAATGCGGCCAGCATAAAATCTTACAAAAAATAGTAAGAATTTATGTATGAATGGTAAGAATTTCGATTATACCGAAATTCTAACTAGCTATGTAGAAATTTGTTTACCTACATAAATTCTTACCAACTAGGTAAGAGTTTGTCTAGATTTTGCCTTAGGTAAGAATTTGTGTAGGTACATAAATTCTTATATTATAACCTAAATTATTACCAATTAAGTAAGACTTTGTCTAAGACCGACTCATTTTAGTCACAACATAAGGTTACCTCCTCCTAGACTACCCATGAAAAACACTAGGGTTTATCAGACGACATAGAGGATCAACATAATATAAAGAAGCTTCGTCCGAAGGATAATGATTAGTCAGATTCTGGTGGTACAACGTCTGCCGCAGTCAAAGTCGTTCATGGGCATAAACAAAAGGGGACCCACCCAAGGCCCATTTTTTTATATTTAGTATTATAGTCCAATTTTTTATATATACTTATTATTAATATTTACCATTAAAATTTATATTTTTAACATTTTTTATTATGTGTTCAATTTTTTCAACACTTGTGTTGAGATTTTAGAGGCTCGATTCGATCAACCGTTCTTGCTCGCCAAGTGTGGAGAAGTTGGATAATTGGGTGTTTTAGTGGGAGGTGAAAAATTGGCAATTTGACACAAGGATTTATAGTGGTTCAACCTTCTAACCAAGGTCTACATCCACTACCTTAGCATCCCACTAAGGATTTCCAACAAATTCACTAAGAATTTCGTCCCCTTTTCTCGGATTAGGAGGAAACCGTTACAACCCTCAAAGCTTTCTACCCAAAGCTTGAAGGAACACTCTCTTTACAAAGAAAGACTTAGCAAACTAGAAATCCCTTTAAAAGGTGTTTGTTTGCAATTCTAAGCTCTCACCCAAAACCTAAACACTTGAGCAAATTTAACAATGTAAGCTCACAAGTGTTGTCTAAGCAAGAAATGAACAATTAAAGCTCTAGACAAATTTTGACATCATAATGTTGTAACAATTGAAGCATTAATTATTACAAGATGCTTGGAGGTCCCTTTTATACTCCCAAATGAGTTTGTAGCCGTTACTAGCCGTTGGGGATGATTTGGAGCCGTTGAGGACTTTATTTCCCTTCATAAATGCTGTTATGCAGCTATCCGTATCGATACGCGTGGAACCGTATCGGTACGACCTTCATGAGGAACTAGCCGTTGGGCTCTTGCCAGCCTATGCGTATCGATACGCTTGGGGTCGTATCGGTACGGGTTCACATTTAAATGGCCGTTGGGAAATAGCCGTTGGGGTTGGTTGAAAGGAGATAGGTACGCTTACCAGGCGTATCGAAACGATCCCGATCCGTATCGAAACGGCCAATCCTGTTTCGATACGGGTTTTGACAGTGGCCAAACTGGGGCAAAAAGGTATCGGTACGGGTACAACCGTATCGATACGGGTACTTTGGAAACACAAGTTTGGCTTTTAAAAACATGAAAAATCTTTGCCAAAAACCTCTTAAAATACCTCAAACATAATTCCAAGTTGTTTGGACATAAAAACAAGTTTTAAATTCTTTTCAAATTAGTCCAAAACATTTTTCAATTATTATATCAAAACACTAGTTCTACAATCTCCCCCTTTTTGATATAATAAAACTCACTTGAAAAAATGTTTGGGATTCTCCCCCTTTAACTTTAAAAATGTGAATAAGAGATTGAAGATATGAAATCAAATAAAGCTCCCCCTTATTCATTTGAAAATTTCAATTTTTCAAATCATTTCTCCCTCTTTTTGTTATATCAAAAAGAATTTAAGAACATCAAGTGCAAAATAACAATAGAGGTAAATGAAATTTGACACACTTAAAATTTTGGTTTAAAATTGGCTCCCCTTACTCAAAGCATCAAAAGAATGTTAGTTCAACATATATGATTATCTAGTTGACATAAATGAAAAATAATCTAATAAAAGCAAAAGCAACTAGATTTTACCACACTTGAACTCAAGGGAGGATGTGAAGCCTTCCTTCTTCAAGTGTTCTTCATATGTGTGCATGGAGCTCCCCCTCAATTTTTGACTTTTTGATCACTCTCCATCACACCTAGCAAAAGACAATCAAGTAATTTTTGGTATCCAAATTGCTTTGGATCCATAGACATTAGTAGCACAAAATTTAGTCCCCTTAGGAATCCATTTTTCAATTTCATCCTTTTTAGTTGAAGTGGTTAGTCCTTTTGGGACCCAAACACTTCTAAAACATTTTCCATTCACAAATCTAGGGGCACTAGATTGTCTTACATAAAAATTTGATTTTCCAAAACTATTTTTCTTTTCAAGTTCATTGGAAATCAAATCTTTTTCCTTTTGAACTTTAAGAAGCAAATTTTGTAAATCAAAACATTTTTGTTCAAAATCTTTCAATTTTGCTTCAAGTTCAAGATTTGTTTTGGAAAGCAAATCATTTTCAATTTTTATTTTTGAAATCAACTTTTTGTTCTTGGAAAATGATGCCTTGAATTCCAAAAGCAAAATCATCGTAGGCATCTTGTAACTCATCAAATGTGTAAGAATTTGAAATAGATGAGTTAGAAGTTACCTCCCCCTCATTGAGGGCCATCAAGCATAGGTGGGCTACTTCATCATCGGTGGAGTCTTCATCGCTCCATGTGGCCACATATGCTTGTTTTGAAGATGATCCCTTCTTTTTGGATTTGTGAGAGTCCTTCATCTTCTTCATCGATTCATGCTTGGATTTTTCCATTTTGCTGTTCATGAACCGGGCAAATTTGTTGAAGAGATAGGCCATCTCTTCATCTTCACTTTCCCCCTCACTTGAATCTACATGATGGCATGTGGGGGATTTGAAAGCTACGACACTAGCATTGATGCCTAGCTCCATTATCTTCTTCTTCCCCATCGCTCTAATTTCTTCCTTCTTCTTCTCCTCTTCTTTGTTTTTCTTCATTATTTGGTGAGTGAGAAGAGACCCCATGAGTTCATCAAGCTTCAAGGTTTTGAGATTCTTGGCTTCGATGATGGCGGTCCTCTTTGAGTCCCATGACTCGGGAAGGGAGTAGATGAGCTTTCAGACAAGCTTCTCTTCCGGGATGGCTTCTCCATAACCTTTAAGACCATTGGTGATAGTGGAGAACCTATCAAACATCTTCTCGATGTTCTCTTCCGGATCCATCTTGAAGTTCTCATACTTTAAGGTTAGGAGCCCAATCTTGGTCTCCTTGACTTCATCGGTTCCCTCGTATGTGACTTCAAGCTTATCTCATACCTCCTTGGCACTCTCACAAGAAGATGTCTTCTCATAGATGGTTGGGCCAAATACACAAAAGAGCATGTGCAAGGATTTGCAATTAAGCTCCATCTTCTTGCGATCGTCGGCACTCCATTCCGCTTTGCTTCCTTGAGGCATGAACGGACCATCTTCAACTATGTCCCATAGCTTGTAATCTCTTGACTTCAAGAAGAATTTCATCTTTGTCTTCCAATGGGCATAGTGATTTCCGTCGAAGAAGGGCGGTTTGTCGATTGATTGTGCCATTGAGCCGGTTGGTGAAATGTTGATCGAGCTTGCCGGATCTTCTCAATAGGATTTTAATCCCCTTCGATTGAGCCAAGCTCCGATACCAATTGTTGAGATTTTAGGGGATCGATTCGATCAACCGTTCTTGCTCGCCAAGTGTGGAGAAGTTGAATAATTGGATGTTTTAGTGGGAGGTGAAAAATTGGCAATTTGACACAAGGATTTATAGTGGTTCAACCTTCTAACCAAGGTCTACATCCACTACCTTAGCTCCCCACTAAGGATTTCCAACAAATTCACTAAGAATTTCGTCCCCTTTTCTCGGATTAGGAGGAAACTGTTACAACCCTCAAAGCTTTCTACCCAAAGCTTGAAGGAACACTCTCTTTACAAAGAAAGACTTAGCAAACTAGAAATCCCTCTAAAAGGCGTTTGTTTGCAATTCTAAGCTTTCACCCAAAACCTAAACACTTGAGCAAATTTAACAATGTAAGCTCACAAGTGTTGTCTAAGCAAGAAATGAACAATTAAAGCTCTAGACAAATTTTGACATCATAATGTTGTAACAATTGAAGCATTAATTATTACAAGATGCTTGGAGGTCCCTTTTATACTACCAAATGAGTTTGTAGTCGTTTCTAGCCGTTGGGGATGATTTGGAGCCGTTGAGGACTTTATTTCCCTTCATAAATGTTGTTCTACAGCTATCCGTATCGATACGCGTGGAACCGTATCGGTACGACCTTCATGAGGAACTAATCGTTGGGCTCTTGCCAGCCTAGGCGTATCGATACGCTTGGGGGCGTATCGGTACGGGTTCACATTTAAATGGCCATTGGGAAATAGCCATTGGGGTTGGTTGAAAGGGGATCGGTACGCTTACCAGGCGTATCGAAATGATCTCGATCCGTATCGAAACGGCCAAGCTTATTTCGATACGGGTTTTGACAGTGGCCAAACTGGGGCAAAAAGGTATCAGTACGGGTACAACCGTATCGATACGGGTACTTTGAAAACACAAGTTTGGCTTTTAAAAACATGAAAAATCTTTTCCAAAAACCTCTTAAAATACCTCAAACATAATTCCAAGTTGTTTGGACTTTCAAATTAGTCCAAAACATTTTTCAATTATTATATCAAAACACTAGTTCTACAACTTGTTATTAGAGGTTTAATTTGTTTCTTAATATTCAATTTTCCAATATTTGTTAAGCAGTCTACTCTTAAGTTTTAATTTTTACAATATTTATTATTAGGGGTCCAAGACACACTCTTCAAATTTAATTTTTTCTAATACTTGTTATTAGAGACTCAATTTTTTTTCTAATACTTGCTATTAGAGGCCAAAAATTTTCAATACTTATTAGGGTAAATTACGTAAATCGTCACTCAACTTCGCGTCCAAACCTCTTTTGGTCGTTCAACTATCAATACGTGCAATTTACTCGCTCAACTTTGCACATTGAACATATTTGGTCACTACTTTTATTTTTCCATTAACTTTTCGTTCACGTGGACTAATTTCATATCCTTTATCAACGTAGATATTTTAAAATAATTTTGGTATTTATAAAAGGGTGATTGGATTTAAATCGTATAATCATAATTTTGTTCTATTCAAAAGAAAAAAACTAAAAAGGATATTGCTCGAAGAAGAAGAAGCCAAAAATGAAGATATGGACTCAATGTTTGAGTCAAAGGAGATTTCAATTTGAAAGTGTGGTAAACTGACAATGTTAAAGACATCATGGTCGGACAATCACCAGTAGGCGATTTTTTGTGGTTGTAGTAATTATGGAAATAGGTTGCGTAAATGTAACCCCCTTAGCCGGCCTAGACGCTAGACCCGAACTACGAAGATCACATGGGGAAAACCAAAATCAACCCGAAAGTCAACCTTGATTAACGACCCTTTTTTTCTTTTTAAACTTCTCTAGATGCACATTAAACCTATGTGAAAGCCCAAGAACCTTGGAAGAGAAAAGCACAGCGATCGAAAACGTTTAAGGACTCAATTGCAAGAAATATACTTTTAGGGACCAAAATGTAAATTTTGGAAAATAAAAGAACTTTCAAGATTTTAGTATTACCAAACCTCAATTAATCATATTACAAGCATCTCTGCCAAATTTCAGCTTAAAAAGACATCTCAAGCTCAAGGAATTGCAATTACAACTTTCAGGACTAAAATGTAAAGCATGCAGACTTCAAGCAATTCAAAATTGTGTCAAACGGTCACCTGTTTCGAAACACTGACAACCGTTTCGAAACACCCATGTCGAATGCCCGTATCGAAATGGTGTTGACCATTTCGGTACGCGGGTATGTTCCGAACCTAGTTCCGAAACACACACTTCCAGTAGCAAAAGTGTTTCGAAACACTTCTAGCCGTTCCGAAACGCCCAAGCCATTTCAAGCACCCGTTTCGAAACAGCCAAGGGTGTTTCGATACACCCTGCCCAGAAACAGTAGAAAATTCTGGTTTTTCACTTTAAAACACCCTCCAACACACTTAAAATCATTCCAAAACATATCACCAACATGATAAGCATTATAACTATCAAATTACATCAAAGACTAGATACATTACAAACATTAAGCACACCTACTCATTCATCACATCCAACACATGATCTTGCTTTTAATCAAAGAGCATAGCATATCAAATTATGAAGAAGAAGATTCAAATATGGCAAAGCGATCAACAACAAGGTTCAAACCATAAACCGAACATGGTCAACATACACAATCTCATTACACAACAACATAAAAGACTCTCCCCCCATTGCCTTTATTATCTATAGCTATAAACCAAGACATACTTCTCAAGTGGAGCTCTTCTTGAATCCCTTGCTTCTTGCTGTCCCGACTTCAAATATCTGCATTGATGGACAAAAAGGAGCGTAAGCACATAATGCTTAGTGAGGAATGCTCAAAACCAAAACACCATCAATGCAGCGAAACATAAAACATTCTTTAAATGTAGATACAATTCAATAAACCAAAGCATTGTTTGAAAACCTTCTTTGAAACAACATTGCTTTAAACCATGCATTGCTCAACATGAAAACCAACCTTTAACTTTGAAATGCTAAACAACTCACCCCAAACCACACTCTTGCAAATACTATCATTTAAACCTTCCCATGCATGAACACTTCATGCAAAGTTTAACTCAATTTCCTTGGAAATCACTTCCACTTCACACCATACTTTTCTCATGCTTGATGATCATTTCAAAGCTAAATGCCTTTTGAAAACCAATTGTTCCTTCTATTTATCTCATGCATTCAACAAGTGCAAAACACAAGAACTACAAAAGCAACATTTGCATTACGTGCCTTTTTAAAACAAGCCTTCACAAGACTTCAATGCACTTATGAAATGCTATGCACATATGCACCATTCACAAAAGAAGATATACTTTTGCTCATGCTTAACAAGTATCACATGCATTCTTGTATCATTTACATATTTCCCATGCAACCTTGCATCATTTTCAAGCATCTCTCGCTTTATTACATTCAAAGACATTATATTGGCTTTCGAGTGATAGATCACAAACCATTTCAACACAAGACACAATCGGATACGCGGATTACAAGCGTTGTCCCACACGCTTCATACACACTACCGGCTTTACGAGGTGGAGTTTATCGGTACCATCACAACCCTCAACACCCGTGATGGAGTTTAACAGTACAGTCACATCCCCTCAACATCACTCATCAGTAGTTGTATAACCCACTAGAGAGAGCCGGGACACAACACAAGGCTTACACATGGGAGCTACCTCAACCATTGTAATCACCTTAACCAAGCTCACACATGGGAGCAATCCTCCACCATTGTGACGCTTAACCAAGTCCACCCACGAGAGCCATCCTCCATCGTGGTGACACCAATTTCCTCAATCGCTAGGGTTCTTAGATGGAGTTTACGGTACAATCACAACCCCTCAACATCCAAGGCGACTTTACTTACGGTGCACCCAATCCTATAGCCGGCTAACTATATCCGATTCAAGTACTCTAAAACCATTTCATCACTTGCCAATATACATCAAATACCATCATCAATTCACTGTTTTAAGCATTAACCAAAGCCACTTATCATCATGCATCTCCATGCATCATAACCAAATTAATAACATGTCAAACCAAGGATCTCTTACCTTGAGTATCCTTTAATACATGGCTTTCAAAACCAGCATTAATCATGATAAAATATGCTTTCAAAATAGTAATTAAACATGCATTTCATAACCAATGCATCAAACCACAACATAGCACATCCGAAGGAGTTTTTCCAAAATATTACTCTTGAGCTTAGCTAAGTTGTTTAGACTTAAACTAAGCTCCCAAAACCTCCAAATAATCGTTTCAAAGCTAGAAAACCATCTCCACTCACCGATACACAAAACTATGCTAGCCGACAAGCCTCCCAAGCATCCGAAACTTCCAACGCCATCTCTATTGCTTTCGGATCATTCTCCCATGTTTTAAACACATAACAACAGAGGATTAATGCATCACCATGCATTAAAATCACCAGAAATACAACCCAACTCGCTGCTCTACTCAGGAACCCTATTTCGGCTACCAAAAACAACCAAAATCATCTCCCAAAACAAAGCCCAATCAAGATCTATCAATTCTAACCTTTTATAAACATCAATTAACATCAAAAAGCAACATAAACATGACCTTATACCTCCAGCAATAGCAGATCACCAAAACCACCCCAAAAAACCACCATTCTAGCAAGCAAAACTTATGAACACAAACCTATTCGGGATTTGATTGATAAAACCTCATTTGTAACATCAATTAACATCCAAAATACATTAGAAAACAACCTCAAAACAGACCTAACCAAGATCCACGAAAATCCTCAAGATCTCTTCCAAAATCTTGAGTTTTAAGCCAAAATCTTGTTTCCAACACTAAAACCATTCATAAAACTTTAATAAAGGATTGAAAACTTGGGAATTTCAGTAAAGAACTGAGTATTTAGAGGAGAAGAACAAGCTAACCTCTAAATGATGATTTCTCCTTGATTTGGGCAAGTTTCCATGAAAATTCAATGTAGAAATCAAGTGAATTTGATGAGGGATTGATTAAGAATCAAAGAGGAATTGAAATCTCATCAAATGAAGTGTAAAATCAAAGTAAATTTGCTGGAGAAAATGTGTTTGGTTGATAAGAATTTGAGAGAAAATGAAGAGAGGGAAAATTTGTGAAAAGTAGTTATGAATAGTCAAAGTTAGTTTCTCATTTAATTAAGCCTCATTTTCTTTAATTAAAACATTAATAAAATTACACAAATTAAGGAAAAATCTGGAGAATTTTTTTTCGGTAAATTAGCTCCTTAAATATTCAAAGTTTCAATCCTTTACAAAACAGTCATTATTTCACTTTTGCAAAATCTGCAATTTGGTCACTACACCGAAATGTAATATTTCCAAACTTCATTTTGTAAAATTGATTTCACTATTCTCTTTTATATATTAAATGAGGATTTTTAGATATTTTTCTATATTTTTAAAGTATCCCAAACTAGGTGTTCCCTAAAACTCCCTTTTTGATTCGAACCGATTTCTAGACCGATCCAGTTCAGACCCTAAACTTCTAAGCCCAAATTTGGGGTTTTACAGTAAATCTTTCAATTTTTCGATTGTATAATCTCCCAATAAATACTCTTGCAAAAGTGTTTCTTGTTGGATTACTAAAAAAATCAGGACAAATGACAGGAGAAGAAGAACTGAGAGAATTTTTTAATATTGCTTTGGTAGTTAATATTTTGCTGATATACTTATTTCATGAATACAAGTTGAAGAAATGTTGTTATTATGGTGACATATATTGTACTATTGGGGATTTAGAAGGTTGAAGATAAAGGTTCATTGATATTTTGTATTTGGAAAGTTTTAAGGTTGAAGATAGGTGTTATCTCTCCAAAAGTATTGTTTTTAATGCTAATCTTATAATGTTTTTTCTTGTTTTTAGAAACATTTAGTTTCATTAGGATGTTAAAATCATGCATTTACATAAGGAGTGAGGAATTTTGTCTGTGAAGTATGAAAGGTTCTTTTGTTGGAAATTTTGCAGGTTTGGCATAGTATTTGGCACAGAACAACAACACAATTAGGATTGCCAAGGAGAAAGCCAAGTGTTGTTGGCATAGAAGGACTAGACAGTGTCAATCACCTGTTGGCAGAGAAGTGAACTTGATGCCACGTCAAGAAGCTATTGAACCCCGAGAAAATAGGATAAGATAAAGCTCCAAAAAGATCAGAATTGGTTCGTGTAACCCCCTCAACTCGGCCTAGGTGGTAAACCGAATTGAACGGGTCACACGAGGAATATTGAAGTAAACCGGGAAAGTTTACCTCAATAAACAAGCCTATTTTTTCTTTTGAACTTAACAATATGCTCATTAAAGTTCTAACTGTTTATCATTGCAACAGAACATACACAATATCAATCGGGCATCGATTAAGGCTCAATTACTTTCAAATACAATTTTAGGGACCATTTTGTAATTTTACTGATTATTTGGGACTTATACCATTTTTATATTATCAACCCTTAGTGAGGGTATCGATACATCCTCAACAATTAGACTCCCAGGTGCAGCAAAACAAAGACCCGTACCGATACCCTCAACACCTGTATCGATACGCCCAAAACCAGTAGCCAAAATTCGTTTTGATACGCCCTTGCGTATCGATACGCCCCTCTATTTTACGAAGCCCATACCGATACATTATCAAGGGTATCGATACCCTGCAACCGACAATTACACAATTTGCTGGTTTTACACATCCTGAACCACACAAAGGCAATCCAACAAGCTTTCAATAACACACAATGAATATAAACATCAATCTTCAAGCAAGCATACCGATTTCAACAACAAGTCATGGAAATTATCATCAAAGAGTTCTAAAGGTATGCTTCCTATGAAATAAATCCATCCAAGAGTCAAAACTCACTTCAAAGCTTAAACCAACATATAGAGGCCATTTACAAACTCAAAACCAGTAAACAAACATCCGCATAAAGGGAGTTCATACACATCTCCCAAATACCATATGGTACCCCCCATTGCCCTTATTACTCTAGTCCATAAAACGAAACATACATTCAAAGCGACGTCTCTTATGATCCCATTGCAAGTTGCTGCCTCCAAGCATTGAATTATCTGCATTGATGGACAAAGAGAGTGTAAGCATAAAGCTTAGTGAGGAGTGCTCAAAACCTGTAACCCCCTTAGCCCAGCCTAGATGCCCGACCCGAACTAAGAAGATTATACGGGGAAAACCGAAGTCAACTCGCAAAAGTCAACCCCGATTAACAACCCTTGTTTTTTCTTTTTATCTTTTCTAGATGCACATTATTACCCTATATGTTTATCAAGGTGATTAGGCGAAAACGACATTGTGATCGGAGTTCAATTAGGGGTTCCGTTGCATGCTTTTGTCATTAAGGGACCAAATTGTAAATTTCTAGATCTACAAGGACTAACCAGATTTTAAAGTTACCAATCCAAAATTTAATCATGTAACATGCCAGCATGTCAAAATTCAACTCAAAAGGATCATCTAAACTCAACCAATTAAACTTACAACATTTAAGGACCAAAACGTAAGAAACAGAAACCTGGAACAATTCAAAATCAATATCCAACGGTCAAATGTTTCGAAACACAAAACCCTGTATCAGAACGGTCATTTCGAAACCATGTTGACCGTTTCAATACGCGGGTGCATTCTGAGACCCCAAAAGACCCGTATCGATATTGTGATTTATAGTGCCAAAATGTTCCAGAAGGTGCCTTCCCATTTCGAAACACCATGGCCATTACAGGCCACCGTTCCGAAATAGATAAGTGCGTTCCAAAATGCATGGCCTTGCAATTTTCCAAATTGCTGGTTTTTATCAACTTTTCACTTTCGAAACCATTCCAACATATGCCACAACATACATACTATATGAATAAACATCAAAGAACACCAAAACGATGTCCATGCTAAATCATAGCATCATATTGGCAAGCTTTAGAACTATAGGCATGCTTCCTAGTTGTCAAAACAACAATAAGGATCAAAACCGCATTAAAGATTAAACCAATACTTAAAGGCCATTTACAATACCAAATAAGCAAACCAAACATGCTCAAGGTGTTTAACATCACCAATTATAACCCAGAGTAGAAATCCCACCCATTGCCTCTTATTACACTAAGGTAAACCCACATACATTGTTTAGTCAAGATACTTGGAAACCACTTGCTCTCTTGCTGCCTCTAAAGCTCAATTCTCTGCATTGATGAAACAAATGAGCGTAAGGATAAAGCTTAGTGAGGATAGCTAAAACCAACATTCATCAATGCATTTTATAGAACTATATTGTCATCATTTACCAACTCATCCTTCCTTAAAACATGCTCTTTAAGGCATCAATGCACTTTTAAAGTCGCATGCTCATAGCATCATTAAAACAACAGCAAAATCCTTTGCTCATGCTAAAACCAAGCATCTCATACATCTTTTATAATTCACAAGCATCTCATGCTTAAACATTCATCCACATTATATTGGCTCGCAAGTGATCAATCTCAAATCATATCAAAACCAACACAAATGACACAATCAGATACGCGGATTACAAGCATTGTCCCAAAAACTTCATACACACTACCAGACTACACAAGGTGGAGATAAATGGCAAAATCACAACCCCTCAACACCCGTGATGGAGATTAATGGCACAATCACAACCCCTCAACATCACTCATCGGTAGTTTTATAATTCCACTAACGAGAGTACGAGACACATATCACAAGACTCACACACGAGATTTAACCATTCACCATTGTGATCTTAGACTCAATCGTTAGAGTACTTGGATGGAGATTACGACATAGTCACAACCCCTCGACATCCAAGGCGACTTAATTCACAGTACACCCAATCCAATAGCCGACTAACTAAATCCGATTAAAGTAACCAAAAACCATTTCAATCACTTGCCAATATAATCATTTAACAACATTATTCCACTGTTTTACAAGTATAAATTATAATGCCATTTCCACAAGCATAATCATGCCTAAACTCAAATGCATACATCTCAAAAAACCAAGGATCACCTATCAAGTGTATCCTTAAAAAATTGCATTAAACACCAGCATTATCAATGCTCAAAACATGCTTAAAATAGTAATTAAAATCACATTTAATTCAAGTTCATTTTCCAAAAAAACATAGCACATTCCGAGAGAGACTTTCGAATCACTTACTCTTGAGCTTAGCTAAGTGTTTCAAACTTACACTATGCCCCTAAGACCACGCTCAGAGCGTAACAAAGCTGGAAAATCCATTTCCACTCACCGATACGCGAAATCTCACTTGCCAACGCGAAGATCACCCCTCTGAAGCCTCCAAAAGTGCTTCGTTTGTTACAGGATCAAGATCCCCTGTTTTCACATCATTAAAACGGAGATCCAAATGCATTAAAATGCATTTCAACACCAGCAACCAAACACAAACTCGTTGCCCACAAAAACTACACCAATTTACCCATCCGAAACAACCGAAAACTCAATTGATTACTTCCTAAACCAAGCCCAGCCAACATACATCACTTTCAACCATTTATAAACATCAAAACTCATCTAAAAACAATCTAAGCCCATCCTTATACCTCCAACATGCATAACACCGTCATTTCACCAAAAAAACCCAACTAAAACCATCAAGAATTTCAAGGATCTCAAGGATTTTGGGATCTATATTATCAAAACCCTTTTTCAACATATTAATCAACTCAAAACTCAATCAAAACCAATCCAAAATAGAGCTCATCAAATCCAATCCGAAAATCAAGATTTTAATCATATTTTTTGTAAGATTTTGATCTCAAATCAAAACTATAATAAAAACTCATCCAAAAACATCAATTAGAAGCCAAAGATCTTGGGAATTTTAATAAAAACCCAGATTAAAGGCTGAGAACGGGATTTACCTCCAATCCTTGTCTTCCTCAATGATTGACAAGGTTTCCTTAACAAATCTTGAAGAATTTGAAGAGAACTCTTGAAATTTGTTTAGAAATCAAAGGGAGAGTGTTCGGGAGAAAAGTAATCCAGAGAAAAGAGTTGGGAAATTGGTTTTGCTGAAATAGAAGTTAGTTACGTGAAATGAATTCTCAATTTCCCAATTAACACAGATTAATTAAAATAAAATCATTTCTATTTTAACTATCTAAAACCCTTTTAAAACACATGTCAATTTAAGGAAGGTTTAATTGCACCATATCTTCCTAAAGATTCTAAAATTTTTGGCTCCTCTTTTAAAATTTCATTTTCCACAGTTTTGAAACTTTACATTTTGGTCACTACCCAAAATGTACCACCTCCGAAGCCTATTTTGTAAAATCGATTTGACCAAACCCTTAAACATGATTTAAGAGGATTTTAGCAATTTTTATCATATTTTTATCCTTTCCCTATCCTTGATTTCCCTAAACCACCTAACGCGATTCGAATCATTTTCGACCGGTCCAATCCAATGTCTAAAACATCTAGGCCCAAAACCGGGCCGTTACAAAACCAAAACACCATCAATGCATCAAAACCATTTTCCATCATTTGAAAACCATCATGCCCTTTTATAAACCATGCATTTTCCTTAACAAATCAGCATGTTAAACATCATACAACAAGTATTATGAACACAACAGCAAATCCATTGATATCACTCAACTTAACCCTTCCCATGCATAGCTACCATATGCAAAGCTTCAAAGGTAAAACATGGATTTACAAAATATGCATCATTAATCATTTCATAATACATTATCAATTGTATTAGCTCACAAGTGATCATCAACATTTTCATTTCTCAAAATCACATCGGATACACGGATTCCCAAGTGTTGTCCCAACACTTCATACATTCTCACTGACATCTCAAGGTTCACACACGGGAGCTACCCTCCACCGTTGTGACACCCGTGGTTGAGTATTCCGTACACCGTATAAACCCCTCAACACCACTCATCGGTAGATGTATAACTCTACTAACGAGAGACTGGACACTATACACTTTCCTCAATCGTTAGGGTACTTGGATGGAGTATTCGGTACACTCACAACCCGTGAGGATTGTAAGTTGTTGTAATAGCTCCCCAAGGATTGTAAGTTTTTGATCTCTTCGATTTAGCCATTAAAATAGAACTTTCAATTTTACATTTTAGTCACCAAACTGAAATGTTGACTTTCCAAAAATCATTTTCCAAAATTGGCTTCACTTTCCCTAAATACATATTTAAAGACGATTTTAGAAATTTTCGCTCAATTTTATCACATCTCGAACTAAGATTTCCCTAAACCAACTCTGAACTGACCTAAATCTCTAATCTAGGTTCATCAAACCCTAAACTTCTTAAAAACCTCTAGACCCAAAACTGGGGCGTTACAACTCTTCCTTAGGAAATTTTGTCCTCGAAATTTTACCTAAAGGAAAAAGCTGCGGAAACTGCCTCAACATGTCCGCCTTGCGTTCCCAAAATGGCCTTCTCAACTCCTCGATGTCGCCACAACACCATCACAAGTTCAATCGTCTTACCACAAAGATTATTGTGTAGAACTAATGTTTTGATATAATAATTGAAAAATATTTTTGGACTTGTTTGAATATTTTGAAAACTTATTTAAAGTCCAAACAACTTGAAAATATGTTTAAAATGATTTCATAGGTTTTTAACATGTCTAAAACGCTTTTTAAATTGCCAAAATATCATTTTTACAAGGCTCGTATCGATACACCTTTGATCTGTTTAAATACAAGGTCTTCCAGTAAGCAAAACCCAGATGTAGGGCTAGAGGTTTCGAAACCACCTTGCTGGTATCGCAACCAGCCTGACTTTTTCAAACCCCAACGTCTAGTTTCTGATGAAGGTCGTACCGATACGGGTCCAAGCGTATCGATACGGAAGGCTGCAGAACATCATTAATGAAGGGAAATAAAGTTCTTAACGGCTCCATATCATCCCCAACGGCTAGTAACGGCTATAAACTCATCAAGGAGTATAAAAGGGGCCTCCAAGCATCAAGTAATGGTTAATGCTTCAATTGTCAATCAACAAATGATCAAAAAGTGTCTTTGTACTTAAATTGTCAATTCTTGTATAGACAAA
This sequence comes from Hibiscus tridactylites, assembly GCA_958450335.1. Lineage (NCBI taxonomy): Eukaryota > Viridiplantae > Streptophyta > Magnoliopsida > Malvales > Malvaceae > Hibiscus > Hibiscus tridactylites. The sequence continues at coordinate 16,938,069 of OY288278.1, read as the reverse complement.
CACTAGTGGGCTAAAATTGTCAAATTTGCTCAAGTGTTTTAGGTTTTGGGTGAGTGCTTTTATTGTGCAAACAAACACCTATTAGAGGGATTTGTGTTTGCTTTTCTTATCTCTTGTAAAGAGGGTTTGATCAAGGCTTTGGGTAGAAATCTTGATCGGTGTATAAGGGTTTCCTCCTAAGCCTAGAAAAGGGGACGAATCAATAGTGGATTGATTGGAAATCTTTAGTGGGAAGCTAAGGTAGTGGATGTAGACCTTGGTTAGAAGGTTGAACCACTCTAAAATTATTGTGTCAGTCATCTTTTTAGCTTCCCTACCACATCCACCCAAAATTCCACCTCTCCACCACTTGGTGAGCAACATCGGTTGAACGAATCGAGCTCCTTACAACTCAACACATTGCTACTAGAATCAAGAATCTCAATTGGTTCCTCATCATAAGACAAATCCGGATTCAACTCAATCTCCTCAACATGCATAACATGAGATGGATCCGATCTATATCTTCGCAACATTAAACCATGAAACACATCATGTATTTTTTCCAATTCGAGAGGCAACCTCAACCGATATGCAACAAGACCAACACGCTCTACAATCTCGTAAGGTCCAATAAACCTTGGATGAAGCTTACCATTACGTCCAAACCTTATCACCTTCTTCCAAGGCGATATCTTCAAGAATACGCGATCTCCAACCACAAACTCAATCTCTTTACGCCTTAAATCCGCGTAAGATTTTTGATGATCTGATGCTGCCTTCAACTGATCACAAATAAGCTCCACTTTCTCAGTCGTTCTCTTAAGCAAATCCGGAAAGGAAACAAACTTTTTCCCTACCTCCCCCTAACAAAAAGGCGTTCTACATTTTCTTCCATACAAAGCTTCATAAAGAGCGATTTGTATACTCGTTTGAAAACTATTATTATAAGTAAACTCTACCAAAGGCAATTGTTTCTCCTAAGAACCTTGGAAATCTGCAACACAACACCTCAACATATCCTCAAGCACTTGGATAACTCGCTCAGACTGACCGTCCGTCTGAGGATGATACGAGGTACTAAAATTAAGCCTTGTACCCAAAGCTTGATGTAAGAACCCCCAAAACCACACTGTAAACCTCGAATCCCTATCTAACACTATAGATTTAGGTACACCATGCAAACGCACTATCTCTGCAATGTACAACTCTGCTAGCTCATCTAATGTATACGTAGTATACACAGCTATGAAATGCGCACACTTCGTAAGGCGATCTACAATCACCCGAATGGAGCTCTTCTTTGACGAGGTTAAAGGCAAACCGAACACAAAATCTATCATAATCCTCTCCCATTTCCATTCCAGTATTCTCAAAGGTTGCAACAACTCGGAAGGAAACTGATGCCCAGCCTTCACACGTTGACAAACCATACACTTGCTCACAAAATCGGCAACATCATTTTTCAACCCAACCCAATAATACTCATCTTTCAATCCATGATACATCTTTGTAATACAAGCATGCATAGCAAAAGGGTTGCTATGAGCCTCAGTCAAAATAGTGCGCCTCAACTCAACATCCTTCGGCACAACTATTCGACTTTTAAAGCATAAAACACCATCATCATTGAAACAAAAATCTGTTGCATTACCATCTACTATATATCCTGAACATGAGGCACCAAAGAATCATCAAGCAACTGCTTCTCTTTTATTGACTGAACCAAGGAAAGTTTCACTTGTAACTCGACTATCAACCCACCATCTCGCTATATGCTCAACCGAGCAAACATCGCTCTCAACTCTACGACCACCTTCTCACTCAAGGCATTAGCCAAAACAATGGGCTTTCCAGCGTGATACTCTATCGTCAGATCGTAATCCTTGAGCAACTCCAACCATCTTCGTTCCCTAAGATTCAACTCTCTCTAAGACATTAGATATTTCAAACTCTTATTATCTGTATAGACCACACACTTCTCACCGTAAAGGTAATGCCTCCAAATTTTTAAAGCAAAAACAACTGCGGCAAGCTCCAGATCATGAGTAGGATAGTTGCGCTCATGCACCTTTAATTGCCTAGATGCATACGCCACAACCTTTCCACCCTGCATCAACACACAACTTAAACCAACGTACGATGCATAACTATAAACTACAAACTCCTTACCCGATTCAGGTTGAATCAAGACAGGAGCTTGAATCAAAGCTTCCTTCAACTTCTCGAAAGCTTGTTGTCTAACATCTGTCCACTCAAAACGAATATTCATTTGCAACAACTTGGTTAAAGGTGTAGGGATCTTAGAGAAACCCTCCACAAACATTTGATAATATCCTGCTAAACAAAGGAAACTACACACTTCAGTCACCGATTTAGGCGTCTTCCAATTCATCACCGCCTCAATCTTATGTGGGTCAACTTGAATACCCTCGACCGAAACCACAAGTCAAGGGAAGACAACTTCCTTGAGCCTAAACTCGCACTTGCTCAATTTAGCATAAAGCTGGTTTTCCAACAACACTTGCAACACAATTCGCATATGCTTATCATGATCCTCCTCGGTACGAGAGTACACTAGAATATCATCTATAAACACTACCACGAACTGATCCAAAATCTCATGCAACACACGATTCATCATGTCCATGAATGCAACTGGTGCATTAGTCAAACCAAACGTCATTACCAAGAACTCATAATGGACATACCTTATACGAAAAGCTGTCTTAGGCAAATCTACATTCTTTACCTTCAATTGATAATATCCAAACCTCAAATCAATCTTAGAAAACACTAAAGTGCTTCAAAATTGATCAAACAAATCATCAATCCTTGGCAAAGGATACTTGTTCTTAATCGTCAACTTGTTCAGTTGCTGATAATCTATTCACATACGCATCGTGCCATTTTTCTTCTTTACAAACAAGACCGATACACCCCAAGGTGAAACACTTGGCCTATGAACCCTTGATTTATCAACTCTTGAAGTTTCGTTTTCAACTCCTTCAACTCCTTAGGTGCCATCCGATAAGGAGTAATAGACATTGGAGTCGTATTTTCATACAACTCAATGCCAAACTCAACTTCTCTATTCGGTGGCAAACCAGGCAACTCTTAAGGAAAGACACCCGGAAACTCACATACTATTCGTATGTCTTGTACTCGCACCTTCTTTGTACCAAGATTCATTACATAAGCTAGGAAAGCTTCAAAACCCAACTCCACCATACGACTCACTTCAAGAGCCGAAATTGCATTGGACAAGAATTTCATATTCTCGCCCATGATCACCACTTCGTAATCATCAGCGAGATTCAAGGTAACTCGATTAACATCAAAATTGACCATAGTCTGATGCTCAGTCAACCAATCCATCCCAAGGATTACATCAAAACCATAGAAAGTCAACTCCATTAAATCAACTGCAAACATATGGCCTTGAACAGATAAAGGACATCGCCTATACAACCTTCTTGTAACAACAGTTTGACCTAAAGAACTAGTTACTTGCATTCCCACATATAACATCTCAACAGAAATATCAAGCAAATGTGAATGCTCACTCAATATGTATGAATGCGTATATCCAGAATAAATTAAAGCTAACAATGACAAAGATTGCAAAGTGAAAGTACATGCAATCACAACGGTGTCATTGCGTCCCTCGTGATATGCATACACCCTCACAGGACCACCACCCATGGGTTGAACAACAAAAATGTGTGCTACAGCTCTTTGTCCATCCTCCCTACTACGCTGGATGTAACACCCCGGTTTTGGGCCTAGATGTTTTAGGCATCGATTTGGGTTGGTCGAACCTAGAGTTGGAGATTTGAGCCTTTAATGACAATTCAGGGAAATTAAGGTTCGGGATAAGGTAAAAATTTTTAAATTATCTAAAATCATATAGATGAGAATAGTTAAATCAATTTTTCAAAATGGGTTTCGTAAAGTATACATTTTGGGCAATGACCAAAATGCAAAGTTTCAAAACTGTGGGGAAAGTGTGATTTTTAAGGAAGAGTCAAATTCTTAGAATCTTTAGGGAGCTTTATGGTAATTAAGCATTTTCTCTAATTTGATATGTGTTTTAAATGTTTTATTAAAGATTAAAGAGTGAATTTATTAATTAAAAGAGAGGTGGTTAATTTGTTAAACAAAATTTTACGTAACTCTTTCATTTCTCATTTTCTCTTCAGCCAATCACTCTCTATTTTCAGATTTCTTCCTCTTTATTTTTCTCATTTGATTTCAAACGTTTTCCTTAAGATTTCTCTTGTTTTTCCTCAAGTTTCTTGAAGTATTTGACTCTTGATTTATGCTTTTAATTATGGTTTGAATGATTTATATGGTAAAAATGTATAAATCTTGTTAAAAGATAGGATTAAATGTGATTTTCGTTTGGGAACTATTTTAATTTATTTAAGAGAGATTTTAAGATTGATTTGGATGTTAAATGATGTTAATAATGAGCTTTGATCATAAAAATCTTGAAATCAATTAGATCACTAATTCTCTAAGTTGTTAGTTTTGGTTTTTTGGCTTGGAAGTGTGAAATCTGACTTATTGGAGGTATAAGGATGATATTAGGATGTTTTTGGATGTTGATTTATGGTTAAAATGGGTTGGAAGTGTTTGTTTATGGCTAGGTTAATTTTGGTGATCAATCGAATGTGATTTTGGTTGTGTCGGATGGGTATTTTGGTGCCTTTAGGCAGAGTTGTGGGATTTTAGTGTTTGCTAGTGATTTTTATGCATAGAGATGCATTAATACTCTGTTCTTATGTGGTATAAACGGAGGAGGATTTTTCGGAAAGTGAGGTTTCGCAAGTCGGTGAGTGGAAATGGGATTTCCAGCCTTGAAACGTCTTCAAAGAGGTATTGGGACTTAGTGTAAGCTTGAAACGCTTTACTAAGTTCAGAAGTAAGTAAAGTGATTTTCTCCATCGGATTGTGCTATTATGAGCTTATGGATGCACTTGATTTTAAATGTGTTTACCTACTGTTTTAAAGCATGATTTGAGTATATGATATGTTGTTGATGATGCCATATGGTTTTTGAAGCATGGTTTAATGCTTATGGATGCACTAGGAAGAGTGTATGGATGCACTAGGTAAGTGATCCTCGTATGCATGTGATTGTACATGGTTTTGAAGAATGTGATCATACATGGTTTTTGAAGCATGGTTTAATCCTTGGAATATGGCTTATTGTGAATGCTTTGGAAACAGTGAGGTTTATATTAAAAGTGAATTATATTGGCAAGTGATGATGTGTAAAGTGTTTTGCAATATAAATCGAATATCGTTAGCCGACAATAGGATTGTGTGCACTATAGACAAGTCGCCTTGGATGTTGAGGGGTTGTGATTGTACCGAATACTCCATCCATGTACCCTAACGATCGAGAAATGTTTAAGGTGTTGCAACGGTGGAGGGTAGCTCCTATTTGCGAACCTTGTAAGGTGTCTCGTCTCTCATTAGTGGGTTATACATCTACCGATGAATGGTGTGGAGGGGTTTTGATTGTACCGAATACTCCACCACGAGTGTTATAACAGTGGAGGGTAGCTCCCGTGTGTGAGCCTTGAGGTGCCGGTAGAGTATATGAAGTGTTTGGGACAACACTTAGTAATATGTGTATTCGATATGCTTTTTGAGAAATGAGAATGTTGTTGATCACTTGTAAGCCAATATAATTGATTAAATTGTTATGGGAATGTTTATGATGCATAGTATGGAAAATGCATGTTTTACCTTAAAGCTTTGCATATTGGTGGATATGCATGGGAGGCTTGATTTAAATGTAACAATGGTTATGTTGCTATGAAGTATTTAATACTTGTTACATGGTGTTTAACATGCTAGTTTTAGTGATGAAGTGCATGGTTTTCAAAGAGGGCGTGATGGTTTTCGAATATGTTAAAATGGTTTTAAGCATTGATGGTGTTTTTGGTTTTTGAGCATTCCTCATTAAGTTATTAGCGTACGCTCTCCTTTGTCCATCAATGCAGATAACTAAGTGTTTGGAGGCAGCAACTTGTAAGGGAATCTAAGAAGACTTCACTTCGAAAGTATGTTTCAGTTATGAACTAGAGTAATAAGGGCAATGGGGGATTTCAAGTTCCGTTTGGGTGATGTTTATGAACACCCTTTGAGCATGTTTGTTATATGCTTTTATACTTGAAAAAGGCCTTTAATTGGTGTTTGAAGTTTTGGTTTGAGATTTGACTCTTGAGTGGCTTATTTGCTAGGTTGCATGCCTTTAGATTTCCATTAATGCCTTTAATTGATGCAATTGGTGTTTGATGTTTTGGTTAGTGTAATAAGGCAATGGGCACCCCGATTTCCCTCAACATGGCATAGCATACAATAAAACATCATGTGCAACATGCTTTCCATCATTTAAAATCAGCACATATCAACATCGCATCATTATCATGCAAGTATATTCATTCCACATGCAATTTGCATCAATTCAGCATAACATGAGCTCCAAAATTCAACCAAGTTCATGCTTTTCAAACAACATACGTCAATACATATCAATTTCACATACCAACATTCCTAGTTCTCTCAAAACCTCGCTCTGATACAAACAAATGTAACCCCCTTAGCCCGGCCTAGACGCCCGACCCTAATTAAGAAGATTACACGGGGAAAACCAAATTCAACTCGTGAAATTCAACCTTGATTGACGACCCTTTTTTTCTTTTTAACTTTTCTAGAAGCACATTATTAACCTATGTGAATAGTATAACATTTTAGAGAAAGCGACACAGTGAACGGTGATCATTAGGGGTTCAATTACATGCGGTCGTCTTTTAGAGACTAATATGTAAATTCTCAGAGTTATAAGGGTTAAACAAGTTTTAAAGTTATCAAACCAAAATTAATCTTATAATAAGCCAGCATGTCAAATTTATCTTAAACGGATCATCCAAACTCATTTAATTAAGCATTCAAGACTCAGGGACTAAAACTTGAGAAACAGAAACCTGAAACAGTTCAAATTCATGCTCAACGGTCGGGTGTTTCGAAACACAAGGCCATGTACCGAAACGGTCGTTTCGAAACCAGGTTGACCGTTTTGATACTTGGGTGTTTTCTGAAACCCGTATCGAAACACCCCTTTCCAGTAGCAAAAACGTTCCGGAACATTTCTACCCGTTCCGAAACCTTATGGCCATTTCAGGCCTCTGTTCCGAAACAGGTAAGGGCGTTTCGATACGCCTTGCCCTGCAACAGCAGGTTTTGCTAGTTTTTCACCCATAAACACCCCCAAAAACATTCCAAATCATGTCACAGCATACATACAACATCTTTAGGCATCAAAGATGAACTTTGCAAAGTACGAGCTAAAGCATAGCATCATTCAAGAAAGCATTGGTTCTATATGCATGCTTCCTAGTCTTAAAAACCAAGCAAAAGCTAAAAGCCACAATCATGCATCAATCAAACTTCAAAGGCCAATTACAACTCAAAAATACCAAACCAAATATGAACAAAGTAATAATCAACAACCTCAATTAACCAAAAGTACAAATCCCACACATTGCCTCTTATTACACCAAAGAAAAACCACATACTTTGCTAGACAAAAGTGCTTGGATTCCCCTTGCTTACTCGCTGCCTCAAATGCCTAATTCTCTACATTGATGAAACATATGAGCGTAAGCAGAGAGCTTAGTGAGGATCACTAAACAACATTCATCAATGCATTTCACACAAAAGGCAAAACATTATTGTCATCACATTCTTTTACATAAATCATGCCCTTTGAAAACATCATTGCACTTTCTAAAACACATGATCTTATGCATCTTTTTAAAACAGCAAATAAACCTTTTCTCATGCTTTACCCAGCATCACATGCATTCTAGCAATAATCACAAGCATGTCATGCTTAAACCATTAATCACAACATTATATTGGCTTACAAGTGATCATTTCTCAAACCATACCAAAATCAACTCAAGACACAATCGGATATGCGGATTACAAGCGTTGTCCCACACGCTTCATACATACTACTGGATTACACAAGGTGGAGATACATGGCACAATCACAACCCCTCGACATCACTCATCAGTAGTTGTATAATTCCACTAACGAGAGTACGGGACACATACCACAAGATTCACACACAGGATTAAATCATTCACCGTTGTGATCTTAGCCTCAATCATTAGGGTGCTTGGATGGAGATTGCGGCACAATCACAACCCCTCAACATGCAAGGCGACTTTATTCACGGTGCACCCAATCCTATAGTCGGCTAACTATATCCGATTACAAGAACCAAAACCACTTTCATCCCTTGCCAATATAATCATTTAATATCAATAATCCACTGTTTTACAAGCATAAATACAATGTCATTTCCACAAGCACATCATGCTTAACATCACATGCATTTATTGCATAAAACCAAGGATCACTTACCTAGTGTATCCTTTATACAAATGGCATTAATATTCAGCATTAATCAAGCTTCTAACATGCTTTAAAATAGCAATCAAAACCACATTTAACTCAAGTGCATTTTCATCAAAACATAGCAAATTTCCGAGAGAGACTTTCGAATCACTTACTCTTGAGCTTAGCTAAGTGTTTCAAACTTACACTAAGCTCCCTAGACCATGCTCAAAGCGTTATTAAGCTGGAAAATCCATTTCCACTCATAGATACGTGAAGCCTTGCTCGCCGACACGAAAATTACTCTTCCGGAGCCTCCAACAACGCCTCAATTACTCCCGGATCAAGATCCCGTGTTTTCACAACATCAAAATCGATATCTAAATGCATTAAAATGCATTTCAACACCAGCAACAATTCACAAACTCGTTGCTCACCCAAATTATACCAATTTACCCATTCGAAACAACCGAAAACCCAATCGATTGCTTCCTAAACCAAACCCAGCCAACATACAACACTTCCAAACCATTATAAACATCAAAACACATCTAAAAAGACACTTAACCTATCCTTATACCTCCAGCAAGCAAAATTCCACCATTTCACCTCAAAAACTCACTTAAAACTAACAAGAAACCCAAGGATCTCAAGGACTTCGGGATCTATGTTATCAAAACTTCATTTCAACATAGTAACCAACTTAAAACTCAATTAAAATCAATCTATAACAGAGCTTAACAAAACAAGTCCAAAAATTAAGATTTCAACCACATTTTTACAAGATTTTGATCTCCAATCAAAACTATAATGAAAACTCAACCAAAAACATTAATTAGAATCCAAAGATCTTGGGAATTTCAATAACTAACTTTGATTAGAGGTTGAGAACGGGATTTACCTCCAATCCTTGCTTTTCTCAATGAATGACAAGTTTTCCTTTTGCAAAATCTTGAAGAACGTGAAAGGATTTCTTGAAAATTGTTTAAGGGATATTAAGAGAGTGTTTGGGAGAAAAGAATTCTTGAGAGAAATGAATGAAAATAGTGTTTGGCTGAAAATGAAGAGAAGATGGTAATTACGTGATGAAATCTCACATTAACTACCGATTTTAATTAATTAAAATAAAACCAACTAAAGTCATTTAATTAAAAGCCATTTTAAACACTTGTCATATTAAGGAAAGGTTAAATTGCCATAAAGCCCCCTAAAGATTCTAATAATTTGGCTTCTCCTTTAAAAATCACATTTTTCATAGATTTGAAACTTTACAATTTGGTCACTACTCAAAATGTCCCATTTGCAAAACTCTTTTTGTAAAATTGATTTGACCAACCTCTTCAACATATTTTTAGAGGATTTTAGCAATTAATACCACATTTTTATCCTATTTCGATCCTTAATTTCATTAAATCACCTTACGCGATTCGAACCGTTTTGATCGGTCCGGTTCGATGTCTAAAACATCTAGGCCCAAAACCAGGGAGTTACATTGTGGGTTTTCTTTTGTTTGTTGGTGTTGAAAATAGAGGATAGTGTTCCGAAAGCGAACGAAGTAATTTTGGAGGTTTTAGTTGTTTGATTTGTGTGTTGGCTAGTGTGGTTTCGCAAGTCGGTGAGTGAAACTTGGTTTTCCAGCGTGGAAACGTTTTAGAAATGGTTTTGGGAACTTAGTAAGAGCTTGAAATGATTTACTAAGTTCAGAAGTAGGGAAAGTGGATTTCTCTCCGGGATTGTTCTAGTTTGAGCCATATGTTATACTTGATTTAAATGGCCTTTACCTACTGTTTTGTAGTATGTTTTTGATTATATAAATGTGTTTGATGATTCCATGTAGTTTAAGGATGCACTAGATAAGTGATCCTTGTATGCACGTGTTGATGCATGAGTTTTCGAAGCATGGTTTAATGCTGGAGTTATATCTATCAGGAATACTTTGTAAAAACAGTGAGGTGTGCATGAAATGTGGATTATATTGGCAAGTGATGTTGTATAAAGTGTTTTGTAAATGAAATCGGGTATAGTTAGCCGGCGATAGGATTGAGTGCACTATAAACAAGTCACCTTGGATGTTGAGGGGTTGTGTGATTGTACCGAAAACTCCATCCAAGTACCCTAACGATTGAGGATTGTTTAAGGTTGCAACGGTTGAGGGTAGCTCCTGGGTGCGAACCTTGTGTGTGTCCTGTCTCTCTTTAGTAGGCTATACATCTATCGATGAGTGGTGTTGAGGGGTTGTAATTGTACCGAATACTGCACCACATGTGTCACAACGATAGAGTGTTGCTCTCTTGTGTGAGCTTTGAGATGTCGGTAGAGTATATGAAGGGTTTGGGACAACCCTTGGTAATCCGTGCATTCGATATGTTTTTGAGAATGTTGTTTATCACTTGTGAGCCAAAATAATGGGATTAGATTTTATGAAAAATTTTGTTGATGCATATTACGAAAAATGCATGATTTTTTAAGCTTGGAATAATGGTGTTTATGCTTGGAAGGCTTGATATTTGTGTGGCAATGGATTAATTGCTGGAAAATATGTGGTTTATGTTGCATGATGATTAGAATGCTGATTTTTTATGATAAAGTGCATGGTTTTTCAAATGAGGCATGATGGCTTTGAAAAGAGTGAAAATGGTTTTGTGCATTGATGATGTTTTTGGTTTTGTGCAATCCTCACTAAGCTTGTATGTGTATGCTCTCTTTGTTCATCAATGCAGAAAATTAGGAGTTTAAAGGCAGCAACAACAAGGGACCTTTCCAAGAGACTTTTTTAAAAGTATGTTGAAGTTTTGAACTAGTGTAATAAAGGTAATGGGGGTGTCCAATGCTATGAATGTTGATTGTTTGGTACTTTTTGGTTTGGTGCAAGTTTGATTTGCGTTTTTGGTTATTTAAATGGCCTTCAAGTTTTGGTTTATGCTTGGAATTGAGATTTGACCTTTTGGTGTTTATTTCTCTTAGGAAGCATGCCTTTAGTTCTCTTTGATATTGATGATGATGCTATGATGATATTTCTTCCATGAATCCTTTATTGTTGAAATGTATTTGAGTTAAAAGCATGTTTAGTCATATGTCGGATTAGTATTGGGTGATTAAAATCGAGTTAAACCATTAAATTAAAGCGTTCCGGACCCAAGTGTTTCAAAATGTCTTCGATCGTTTTGAAACAGGGACTTGAAAGTGCTTTAGGGTTTCAAAACAGTGAGGCATGTTTGATACATTTTGCCTCTGTGAAACCCTGTTCTGAAATGGGTCTAAGGTGGTTTCAAAACGATCTCGCGTTTCGAAATGGGTATAATGGTTTCGATACGCCCGTTCTGATACGGGGCTCGTTGTTCCGAAACGAGTGGTTGTTATTTCAGTTTTAGAATATTCTGAGTTTCTATTTCTATGTGTTTTGGTCCCTGTTTGTCATGTATGCAATTTGATGATTTCCAAAGGAAGTTTTGAGCTGAGTTTTTGCAGAGAAGCATGTAGTGAGCATATTTAAAGGATGGAAATCCTAATTTTGTAAAAACCCTTACTAATTGTTAAATTTATGAAATGGTCCCTAAACCCAAAATTGGCATTAATCATTGAGCGTTCGTGTTGGCGTTTGATCTGTTGCTTTGATTGAACACATAGGAACCTAACTTGCATCTAAACAAGACAACAAGAAGAAAAAAGGGTCGTTTACTGAGGTAAACTTTCCCGGTTTGCTTCAATATTCCTTGTGCGATCCGTTCGGTTCGATCTATCAGCTAGGTCGGGTCGAGGGGTTACACATACTTACCATTTGGAAATTAAGTACCTTTTTGCCAAGAAAGATGCCAAACCTCGTTTATTTCCTTGGATTTTACTTTTACAAGAGTTTGACATTGAAATTAAGGACATGAAAGGTACTGAGAACCAAGTCACCGATCATTTGTCACGACTGGAACAAGGAGAAAAAGACACCACAAAAGCATAAATCCAAGAAGCATTCCCAGATGAGATGTTATTCATTGCTCGGGCAACCTCGCTGATACTGCCCCGACAATGGCAATAGGGATTGCCTCGGCAATTGTAACGCCCCGGTTTTGGGCTTAGAAGCTTTGGGCGTTGACCGGTTCGGTCAAAGTGTTGTTCGAATATAAAAGAGTGAAATTAGGAAAGCCTAGTTCGGGTTGCATTAAAAATATGGAAAAATGTTCTAAAATCCTCTTTTAATATATAAAAGTGAACTGTGAAATCAATTTTACAAAATGAGGTTTGGAAGAGTGACATTTTGGCTAGTGACCAAAATGTAATTTTTTGAAAACTGCGTGACTGTTTTAGAAAGGATTGAAACTTTGAATCTTTAAGGAGATATTTACCCAAAGGGAGTTTCTCCAGATTTTTCTAAGATATTAAATGATTTATTTCTGGTTTTTAATCAAAAGAAAGGTGGAGGGAAGATATTTTCCTATTTCCAACTAACTTTTCCATTTCCTATTTTCTCTCATTTTTCTCTCAAGCCAAACATCTTTCTCCAGATCTTTTCCCTCTGGTTTTGTCATCTAAATCACTCATTTCATTTCCCTTTTGATTGCAAATCATCTCATCAACAAAACCTCATCATTTGCTAGTTGATTCTTCAAGCTTTTTGGTTCTAAAAAGGGAGAAACTCAAGTTTGGAGGTAAGAACGTCCTTCTCCTCTAAACTCTCAGTTCTTTACTGAAATTCCTAAGTTCTCAATCCTTAATTGATGATTTATAAATGGTTTTTAAGTTGTGTAATGAATCTTGGCTTCAATTGCAAGATTTGGTGATTTTTGATGGATTTTCGTATGATCTGATTGGGCTGTGTTTTAAGGTGTTAATTTGATGTTAAATGAATGTTAATTTGATTAGAAATTGAGTTTTAATTAATGCAATCCCGGATAGGTTGAATTTCCTAAGTTTAGCTTGTGATTCTTGGTTGTTTTGGGGTGATCTTGTGGATCTGTTGTTGCTGGAGGTATAAGGATGTTGTTAGGTCCTTTTTAGATGTTAATTGATGTTAAAGGATGTTTAGTTTTGATGGATTTTGGCTGGGCTTTGTTGAGGAGTTGTTTGGATGCATTTTCGGTTGTGTTTGGTGGCCAAAAATGGAGTGGGGATGAGAGCAGCGAGTTTAGGTGCTTTCATTGAAGCTATTAATGCATGATGATGCATTAATCCTCTGCTTTGATGTGTTTAAAACAGGGGAGTCATCTTTGGATCCAAGTGGTGGTGATCTGGAAGCTTGATTTGGTGTTTCGGCAAGAAGCGAAACGGAATCGGTGAGTGGAATTTGGTTTTCGGCTTTGAAACCAGTGTTTTGAAGGTTTGGGAGCTTAGTTTAAGTCTAAGCAACTTAACTAAGCTCAAGAGTAAGTTTTCGGAAAAACTCTCTTGGTGATGGCCATGGTTTTTTGGTTGTATGCAATGTGTTGTTTGCATGATTTTAAATCTGTTTTGAAAGCATATCTAGCATGTTTATTTGGTGAGATTTTAAGCCATGTGTTGAAGGAAGCTCAAGGTAAGAGTTCCTTGTTTTTGAACATTGTTTAAATGTGGTTTAATGCTTAAAGATGCATGATGTTTATGGCTTGGTTTAATGCTTTAAAACAGTGGATTATTGATGATAATGATGCATATTGGCAAATGATGGTTAAGGTCACAAAGGTGGTTAAAAGTCCTTGTGTGGATCTTGTAAAGTTTAAGAACAACATGGTGTTTAAAAGTCCATGGTTGGTTCTTGGTTAAGGCTCAAGGTGGTTAAAAGTCCTTGTGTAAGCCATGGTTACTTAAGAACTCCAAGGTGGTTAAAAGTCCTTGGGAGATTCTTGTTAAGGACACAAAGGTGGTTAAAAGTCCTTGTGTGGTCCTTGCCATGGTGTTTAAAAGTCCATGGGCCATGGTGTTTAAAAGTCCATGGGGATAAGATCACAATGGTGTTTAAAAGTCCATGTGTGAATCTTATGTGAAATGTATCACTTGTTGCCAATATGACTTGTTATGAACTTGAAGCATGAGATGCTTGTTAATATGTTTAAGAGCATGTTTATTGTTACTTGAAGCATGAGATGCTTGTTTTAAATGTTTAAGAACATGTTTAGTGTTGCTTGAAGCATGGTTTATAAATGAGTTTTATAAATGCATTATTGAATGGTTTTAATGAGCATTCCTCACTAAGCTTTTGCTTACGCTCTCTTTCTCTTTTCTTAAACCAATAATGCAGAGCATTAAAGTGTATTGAGGGCAGCAAGGAAGGCAAGCAATCAAGTGGAAACTAAGCTCAAGTATGGAAAGGTTTCTTAATACATTTTAGCTTTTGGCATTTGGCAATGGGGGACCTATGTGGATTTTTGGGAGATGTTTGAACTCTCTAAGTTTGTCTAATGTTGTTAATAATGCTGGATTTTGTAATTGGCCATTACGTGCTTGGTTTGGAGATTTAATGCTTGAATGGTTTGCTAAGTAGGAAGTGTGCCTTTAGATTTGGGGCTTTTCATATTTGATGCTATGTTGATGATTGGATGTTGCATTTATGTCCCTTACATGTTGAATGTCTTGCTGGTAAAGTTTGGTTGCATTTGGAGCATGTATGGTTGATCAATTGTGTGTTTTAGCAGCCATTTCTCTGCATTCTGTGCAGGCCGTATCGGAACGGGAGCTACCGTTCCGGAACGGGTGCCCTGCAATAGCCCAGGCGTCCGAAACGGGAGACACCGTTCCAAAACGGAAAGTCCTCTGCCAGCCTTCGTTTCGGAACCCGTTGCGGAACGGTCCCGCGTTTCGAAACAGGTTCTCCCTGTTTCGGAACACCTGACCGTTGGGGGCTAACATTGGCAGTTATATGTTTTGAAATGTATGCGTTTTGGTCCTGAATCTTGTATGTGCAATTGTATGAGTTTGGGAAGTCCGTTTGAGCTGAAATTTGGCAGTGAAGCATGAAACCTGACTAATTACAAGTTGGTAACACTAATTTGGGTTAAGACCTTATAATTTAAAGAATTTACAATTTGGTCCCTAAAGTTGTAAATTGTTCAATTGGGTCCCTGTTTGATCTCTGATGTTTATGATCCCTGAGCATGTTGTTTGTGAGATCATAACTAGGGTTAATGTGCATCTAGACAAGAGTAAAAAGAAAAAAAAGGGTCGTTAATCAAGGTTGACTTTCGAGTTGACTTTGGTTTTCCCCGTGTGACTTTCTTTATTCGGGTCAACCGTCTAGGCCGGGTTAAGGGGGTTACAGCAATGCCCTCGACAACAACTGTGGCACCAGCTTTAACAACACCATGTAGATCTTTTGAATTTCTTAGTTAGTGGTATATTACCTTATAACCTCACTCACCAAGGGAAGAAGCGGTTCTGACATGATTCTAAGCACTATTATTGGGATGAGGCTATTTTGTTTAAACAATGTACAGATCAAGATATAAAAAGGTGTGTCCCGAAAGAAGAGCAACAAAATGTGCTCGAGCAATGCCATTGTTCACCTTATATAAGTCATTTTGGAGGAACATGAACCGCGACCAAAGTCTTGCAATCAGGATTGTATTGGCTCATGCTTTACAATGATGCCTAAGAGTTCTACAAACAATCTGATCGTTGTCAACAAACTAGCAATATTTCAAGGCGACACAAGATGCCCTTACAAAACATCCTTGAAGTCGAACTATTCGATGTTTGGGGAATTGATTTCATGAGACCTTTTCCGTCTTCATGTGGGAATCTCTACATCCTCCTTGTCGTTGACTATGTATCCAAGTGGGTCGAGGCAATAGCAACTCCAAACAATGATACCAAAACCGTGCAAAAATTCTTTTAGAAAAACATATTCACACGGTTTGGAATGCCGAGAGCAACCATCAGTAATGAAGGCAAGCACTTCGATAACAAGCTAATTGCCAAAGTGTTGCAATGATTTGGAGTGTCACATAAAATTGCCACGACATATCACCCACAAACAAACAGGCAACCTGAAATTTCTAACCAAGAGTTAAAAAATAACCTTGAGAAAGTAGTCAACCCCTCTCGCAAGGATTGGTCTCTTCGACTTGATGATGCACTTTGGCCCTATCAAACAGCATTCAAAACACCATTAGGCATGTCCCCATTTTGACTTGTCTACGGTAAAAGTTGTCATCAACCGGTGGAAATCGAACATAAGGCGTACTGGGCAAACAAAATTGTGAACATGGATTGGGAGAGTGCTGGACAAAAACGACTATTGGACCTCAATAAGATAGAGGAGTTTCGTGCCTTATCTCAATACAATGCAAGAATATTCAAGGAGAAAACCAAGCGTTGGCACGACAAGAAGCTATTGCCGCAACAATTTTTACCCGGGCAATTAGTCATCCTTTTCAATTCTCGGTTAAATATTTTCCCGAGAAAAATGCGATTAAGATGGTCTGGACCTGTAACTCCCTAGTTTTGGGCTTAGAAGTTTTGGTAAAGGTTTTGAGGTTTGCTGGACCGATTTTGGAGTTTTAGGTAAATTTGGGGGAGTTCAGGGAAAACCCTTTTTGAATGTTTTTAAAAATGTGGAAAAATTATTTAAAATCCTTAATTATTACGTATAAGGTGTGTGTGAAATTAATTTTGGAAAATGAGTTTCGAAGAGCGAATGTTGCTAGATGTTGGCTTTCTGAGTTGCTGCAGGTTTAAGGGATGATATAAGCTCTAATGCTTTGTTTTGAATTGTTTAGAAGTAGGAGATTTGGGTTTGGAAACTTCGGAAGCGGTTTTGGGTGATCCTGAGGCTTGATTCAGTGTTTCGGCTAGCGTTTGTGTGTTGATGGTGAGTGGAACTGTTTTAAAAGCCTTAATGTGGTTAAGGACATGATTTTGGGGGTTTAAATTGTGCTTGAAAGGCCAATCTAAATTCAAGACTAAGTTTGATGGTTTTCGCTTTTGTTTTCGCCTTGTTTTCGGCTATCTTCTCTTGATATGATGATTATGCTTTTGCATGGCTATTTTTGTTAAATCCTATTGTTTTTTCATGCATATTGAACTATTTAAATGTTGTTTCATGTGATCCCATAAGGTAAGGTTATGTTTTCAACCAGTTGATATCATGTTGAGAATATGCTATGCATTGTTCATGTTTTCGAAATGGGATGAGGTCTGATCATTAATATGCATTAAAACAGTAGGTAAGCATGGTTGTAATGTGTGTATTGGCAAGTGATCAAATTCTATTTATCGGATATGTTGGTCGACCAATAGGGTGTCAATGCACTATAATATACAAAATTTTTGCGTGAGATAAATTCTTCAGTTTCACAATAGAGGTAGTGCTATTGTGATGCGAGTGATAAGGGTAGTGCTATCAGCAACATGCAATGTGGGTAGGGGCATCCCGGTTGAAGTGAGATAATGGTGATGGTTGTTTCACCATGTTACTTGATAGGGGTAGTGCCATCAAGGTGTCTGTATATCTAAATTTTGAGTGATAGGGGTAGTGCTATCACCAACGGGCAATGCGGGTAGTGGCATCCCGGATCACTTGTCGCCAATATATATGTGTGTGTGTGTGTGTGTGTGTGTGTGTGTGTGTTTGTTTATACCATGCTATTTGAGTTGGTATGATGATTTACACATGTTCCGTTGTTGTTTAATGCTTATGAGAACAAGCATGGTAAGTTGAGTTTTGTTATGCATCGATAATGCATATGTTGTGAATACGTGGTTTTGAATATTGAGGCTATGCCTTGTGTTGTGGCTCAAGCATGATATGAGTCAAGCATGTTTTGATGAAACACTTCCATGGAAATGATTTAAAGAAAGGTTTTGTTTTCGTGATCGAATTATATGGTTTTAAAACTGAATTGTCGTTGCTTTTGTTTTGAGCGCCGCTCACTAAGCTTTCTAGCTTACGCTCTCTTTTCCAACAATGCAGATCCGTAGACCTTTCAGGAAAGCAAGCGAGCAAGGGAGGTGTCCAAGGGGTTGCTCTAAGCTCGAGTATGGTTTTGGAGTTTAATAATAGTATGAATAGCAATGGGATAGACATTTATGCTTTGGGAGGTTTTGTTTGAGACTCCCTGTTTTGAGACATGTTTATGATGCTCTTTTAGACTTGTAAAGTACCTTTTTCATGTTGAAGCATGGTTTGGTTTGAAGTTCTACCTTTTTGTGGATTGTTTGTGCTTAAGTTTCTTCATCTAGATCTTGCCAAGTTGGTTCTTGCTTTGTAGATCTTGTTGCCATGGTTGTTGGGGTTTTGTGGTATGTATGAGTTGTATACATGTTTATGTCTTGGTTGAGGGTCTTATGTGGGTTAAGATTGCAATTAACCAGCAAAATTATGGCATTGTAGGTCAGGCGTATCGATACGATCGAGCATGTATCGTTACAAGGTACCTGAAATGGCCTTATGGTATCGAAACACTATGGTTTGTTCCAGTACATTTTGCTACTGGAAACCTCGGTTCCGAAACGCCCCCGAGAGTGTTTCGATACGGGCTAGTGTTCCGAGCCATTCGAACTTGTTTCGATACTCCTATATCGGTATAGGGCCACCTGTATCGATACGACCGACTGTTTGTTAGTTATTGGATTCTTTGAAGTTCTGTTTTCTTACATTTTAGTCCATGTTTGTTATGTATTCGTTTGTTTGAGTTTGGATGGTCGTTTTGAGCTATATTTTGGCATGCGAGCATGAAACCTAACTAATTGAACATTGGTAAGCCTAATTTCATGGTAGGTTTCTGTAGAATGCTAGTTTTGCATTTTGGTCCCTTGATGTTTGAATCACTTAATTGATGTCGTTCTTGTTTTCTTCCGCTGCGAGTTCCTATCACATGGGATGTTAATGGCATTTAGAAAAGAAAAAAATAGGGTTGCTAATCGGACTGAAACCTTAGCGGGTTTTTCCTTCGGTTTTCCCTGTGTAATCCATTTGGTTCGGTCTGGCGGCTAGACTAGGCTAAGGGGGTTACAGGACCTTTTGAAGTTGTCAAACCATTCTCCCATGGTGCCGCAATAATCAAGTCCATAAAAGATGGTCATGGATTTAAAGTTAATGGACAAAGAATAAAGCACTACACCGACACCCATGTCGTGCGTGATAAGGAAGTGATCACTTTAGGAGATGCATGACCATGCTCTCCTTTAATATTTTTAAATTTTTCCTTTATTTTTTTCTATATTCTTTTCGGATAAGAGTTTATTTTAAGTTTATTAATTTTTAATTTTTAATATTATTTTTTATTTTATGCATGTTTTTAGGAAATGAGTTCAACTTGAAGAAGAATTGGAAAGAAGATTAAAGTCTCACCTAAAGAAGCAATATCATAGGCCGATTTTTAATGGATACAAGGGCTGATTCTTAGGGATACATGGGTTGATTTTTAGGGATTCGAAACCTAAATTTTTACCCGAAAATTACCTCCTAACCCTTCCCTAGCCGACCGGCTCTTCATCTTCCCCATACATTACTTGTCGCCCACTCAAATCAATGTCATTAAAGATTTCAAATTTGATTTTCAAATTTGTAATAATGACAAAACACCTTATTTAATACCCCCTTCTCATAACACTCAACCATCACAATCTTCAAAACATTTTCTCTTTCACTTAAACTCCCAAATTTTCTTCTTCTATTTTCTCTAGATAGACGAGTCTCACAACACCACAACAACTACCATGGCGATGAAACTCAAAGCAATGGATCACTAAGAAACAAGCCGAGAGTCGTCCTTCAAGAGAAATGCCACGCCGACAATAAAGACAAGATTCTTGGAAACGTTTTCCCACCGAAAGGTCTTGGAAGAGCAAGGTTTTTTCTACACCACATCACGCCAAGATTTCGGTTTGGAACCATTCGTCTTCCGCATAGTGGAGCGGCAAAAATGGCAAATTCTTAGCCACCACCAAAAGCCGGGAAATGTTAGATGGGTTCGGGGAATTCTATGCCCACACTCCCAACCTGAACAACCCCTATGTATTTGTCTGCAGCAAGGCCATCCCAGTTGATCCCGACTCCATCAACCTCTTCTATGGCCTAACCATTCTGAAGATGAATGCAAGGAGTTCATTGACAACCTCATTGTTGAGTTGATCAAACAATTGCAAATGGTCAAGAGGGGTTGAATTGGCAATTAAAAAATTGGTGGGAAAATTTGATGAGTGAAAATTTGGACACAAGGCAATTAGAGTGGTTCAAGTTCCTAAATGAACTCTACATCCACTACATTTGCGCCCACTAAGGATTTTCAACCAATCCACTAATTGATTCTTCCCCTTTTCTTGGATGAGGAGGAAACCTTACAATTTTGATTAAACATTCTAACCAAAGCTTAATCCACTCACCCTTACAAAGAAGGGTTTTCGATAAACTTTACAAATGCCTCTCTAAGGATAATGTTTAGAAAATTACAATCAAACACTCCCCAAACTCAAAATAAAAATTACAATGAAATCACAATGGAGTTGGGTACAAAGATTTGA
The DNA here is from genome assembly GCA_958450335.1 of Hibiscus tridactylites. NCBI lineage: Eukaryota > Viridiplantae > Streptophyta > Magnoliopsida > Malvales > Malvaceae > Hibiscus > Hibiscus tridactylites. The sequence continues at coordinate 16,917,242 of OY288278.1, read as the reverse complement.
CTCTAAAAAGAACAAGGTTTGGATTTGAATGCTTTGATGTTGCTTGAAGGCTCAATAGTTGTTGATGGTGCTTAAAATGCTTCCATTTATACCTTCTCATTGATTTCTAGCCATTTGGGTTGTTGAGATCATTAATAGAGCCGTTGGGGCTCTCTCTTCCGTCCATAAATGCAGTTTTGCAACTATCCGTATCGAAACACTCGTACATGTTTCGAAACATGACTAAAGTAGAAAGAGTCGTTAAGTGCATTAAAGGGGTTGTATCAAAATGTTCGAGGTCGTTTCGAAACTATAGGGCGGTTTTGAAATCGGGTTTCAAAACGGTTGTGTTCATTAAAATTCCAGTAGCAAATCGTTTCAAGACCTTCCTAGGATGTATCAAAACGAGCTCTGTTTTTGAAAAGTTTGATATCTGACAAGTAACGGTTGAAAATATTAAATGCTTAATTTGAAAATTTTTAACCCCCGTATCGAAACGATAATTGTCGTTTCGAAACAATGTCAAAGTTTGACTTGCCCATATGAAGGTCGTATCAAAACGAGTTGAAGTCGTTTCGAGACTTGTTTAATTTTTAAATTTCCAATGGTAAAACGTATTAAAATGGGCCTAAGCCTTATCGAAACGCCTATGCGAAATTTATAGTTTTGGCTTGAAAACACTTAGAAAATTTTATGGGAATTAATTTTAAATCTTAAAAACATTTTGGGTTAATTTTTTACTTGTCGATTTAATCTTTTTGAGAACTTAAAGACTTTATTTACTTTGCAAAATGGTCCTTAAAATATTTGTTATATCAAAATCAAGTTAAGTTAAATTAAGGGGTTTACAAACTCCCCCTTTTTGATATAACAAAACAAAGTAAACTTTTTAATTGAACTCCCCCTTAGTTTAAGCTAGGTTTTGTTTGAAAGAATTTAAAATTTTAGCTTAAACATTCTCCCCCCTTTTTGTTAGATCAAAATCACAATAAGCTTAATACAATGAGAATGATGAAAATAGGAACAAACTTAAACCAAACAACATAAATTATAATTCATAGAATAAGGTTCAAAGCAAAATAACATAAATCCAAAACTCAAATCCTAAAACTTGAAATCAAAGTATAGGTTCAAAACAAGATAACTCAAACTCAAATCCTAAAACATAATAGGTGCATAATAAAAGTTAAAGTCCTAAATTATATGGAATGAATGCAAACTAGACTAGGGCTCATCATTGTCGTCATCTCCATCCATGTCATCATCATCCTTCTCTTGACCCCTTTGGAAGTGTTGCCACTCACTATAGAAGGCGGTCAAAGAGATATCTAATGAAGATTGTTGTTCTTCAACTGCGGTAAGATGATTCTCCATACCAACAAAGCAATTTTCCAAGGCTTGTAAATGAGCATCCATGTGAGTATGCAAACCGGTGAATTGTTCAGTAAGGAAAGCTATCATTGCATCATTATTAGGAGCCTGTGGAGAAACTTGAGGTGGAGGAGGAGCTTGAACTTGAGCACGTTCACCATGAGGCACACGAACCCATTCTTCACCATTGAAGCAGAAACCACACTTCATAACTGTAGTCTCGTTTAGCTTCTCCTTGAGGGGCTCCTCAATATCAAAAATGCAATCAATCCCACTAAGGACAAAGATGTGGCTCAAAACGGTTCCATAGGTGAAGGAGGAAATGTTATTGCGGTTCTTGAATAAGTGCACCATCTCTGCAAACATAATCTTGACCAGGTTGGGTTGTTGCTCTTGGCGGAAACACTTAAGCCAAAAATCATACACCTCTCTAATGTGTGAAAACTTCCCTCCGGATGGACGGAACCACCATGAGATCATGAGATGAAGGAATCGATCATGGAAATATACGGTATTCACTTGACCGATATGAGGATCAAGCGAGTTCTCATCTTCACTGCCCTCATCTTTAAGACCAATTAGATTGACAAAGGTAGATGGCTCAATACGAATCTTCTTCCCTAAAAGATATGAGTCAATGGCTATAACTTGGGAACGGTCGGGACTTAGGACACATTTGGCATTGGAATAGAATAATAGGAAAAGGTTTCGATACATGATTCTAGGAATCCCTAAAAACTCATAAAGTGCCAACGGGTTAAAAGCTCAAGGTAACAGAAGTGAAAGCGATCGGAATCAAGGAAATCTACATCAACTACCCTCTCGGGACGGATTTTGATTGTTTGTTAATACTTAAAGGCTTGTTGAGCGATAGTGGTTAGGAAACTCTTTTTGAAGAGGTAGGCTAGATTGGGTCTAGGTAGGTTTTTCTCGGGTTTCTCAGATTGTTCAGACCCTTGGCCCTCTTCGGAAACATGAGCTCTCTTCTTAGAAGTCATCCTAAAAACATTAAGCAAGCAAGAAATAAAGATATGTATGCATAACAATCCACATTCAATTCCAAGAATAATCATATAATCATGGTTTGATAATATACAATATAGTTTTAAATAATATCAAAAGGTTAATTTTTTTTTGAAAAACATGGTTAAAGAAAATTATATTCGAATAAAAATTTTCAGATTTTTAATATACTCATAGTATATACAAGTAATATTTGCAAAACCAATAATTTTAAACTACCAAAATCAAACGAAAATTGAAAAGAAAAAAGGAAAAATACCTTGATTAGAGATTTAGGAAGAATGGATGGATGATTAGGCACAATGCTGTTGAAGCTTGCTTAGGATTGTTGTTTAGAGCAAAAACCCTCAATTTGTTTGTGTAAAAACGTTTGGTTTAGTGGGTATTTATAGGAAAAAATAGGTTAGGGTTTGAGAGGTTTTTAGGTTTTGATAGAGTTTCATTTAAAGATAGAAAGAAATTAAATATCCTTCACATCGAGTAACTGTATCGAAACAGTTGCGAACGTTTTGGAACAATCGTTTCAGAACCAAAAGTTGACCGTTTCGAAGCTCGGGGTCGTATCAAAACACCACTTACCCGTTTCGATCCCAATAATTCCAGTGACGTATCTTTCAAGAGCCCGTTTAGAAACCTTTCTTACCGTTTCAAAACTCTTAAGGGAAAAAATCCTTCCTAAGGTATCCCGTATCGAAACAGATTTAGCTGTTTCGATACACCCTTACCAGAAACTGCAGTTTGGGCAGTCTCATGTTCAAAGAGTTAACTTAGATCGAGTCTAAATGCATGGGAATGATATATGAGACAATTTAATGGCAAAAATCAATGCATACTCCCCCTAGCAACCTGCATAGAAGCAAAATGATGCAAATTAATATAAGCATGAACATCAACAAATTTCAAGCAAAATTTTGACCATTTGGGACCTAGAGGGGTCAAGAAAGGCGAGTTAAACCTAACTCTCTCCTAAGGGTCCAAAATGCTCTTTGTCTAAAGGTTTGGTAAATATATCAACTAATTGGTTCAAGGTATCAACATATTCTAGAAGAACATCATTTTTCCAAAATCGCTATTTTGTTTCTTAGAGAACCAAGATACGAGCATACTACTTAAGAATTGGCATGACCCGGAGGTACTTTTCCTATCTATCTTGCATCCCCCATAATCCGCGTCCGAATAAGCATGAAGGCTAAAGGAAGAATCCTTAGGATACCAGAGACCTAAGTTAGGTGTGTCTCTAAGGTATCTAAAAATTCTCTTAATGGCTACTAAGTGTGATTCTCTAGGACTAGTTTGGAACCTAGCACACAAGCAAACACTAAACATAATATCAGGTATACTTGCTGTAAGGTAAAGTAAAGAACCTATCATAGATCTATAAAGGATAGAATCGACACACTTACCACCTTCATCTTTGTCAAGCTTTATAGAAGAGCTCATAGGAGTGGCTTGAGGCTTCACATTCTCCAAGCCGAACTTCTTGAGCATTTCGTTCGCATACTTTGCTTGATTGATGAAGGTTTCATCCTTCCTTTGTTTCATTTGGAGCCCCAAAAAGAATGAGAGCTGTAACCCCCTCGACTTGGCCTGGCTGATAGACCGAACCGAACGGATCACATGGGAAATATTGAAGTAAACCGGGAAGGTTTACCTCAATAAATGACCCTTTTTTCGTTTAACTTGTCTAGACGCAATTTAGGTTCCTATGCGTACGTGCACAGGCATCGGATGAAACATTAACACAATCGCCAAATAATTAAAGCCGATTAAGATTTAGGGACCATTTTATAAATTTGGTAAATTATAAGAAATTCTGCCAAATTCATGTTACCAACCTTTAATTAAGTTCGTTACATGCTTAACGATGAAATCTCAGCTCAAAATGACATTTAGAACTCATCCGATTACATACAAGGCAAACGGATACCAAAACGCAAGAAACAGAAACTCATAACAATTCAAAAACAGGTCCAACGGTCAAACATTTCGGAACAGAATGCCCTCTATCGGAACGGCCGTTTCGAAACACAGCTAAACGTTTCGATACACTGGTTCGTTTCAAAACTCCTCAACACGCTTCGGTACGATGGTTCACAGAGGCAAAATGTTCTAAAATAGGCCTCACTGTTCCGAAACACCAAGGCCATTTCAGGCCACCGTTTCGAAACAGGCAAGGGTGTTTCAAAACACCTGGGCCTGTAATGTTCTGAAAATCTGGTTTAAATCACTTTATGCCCTTCGAAATCTGCCTGATACATGTCCTAACATATTGGCAACTTAATTATACATCAATGACCACATATACGAAGCATAGGCAACATCATAGCATCATACTCATAAGCTATGGAACTGAAGGCATGCTTCCTAGAAGTTAAAAGCACCAAAAGGCGAAATTGCAAATTCAAGCATAAACTAAAGATAAAAGGTCATTCACAGAACTAAATATGCATGTCAAACTTGCACGAACACGAAAAACACAAAAGCAACCAACATTCATAACATCAGACGCCCTATTGCATTTATTACACTAGTTCCAAAACCAAGACTTGCCTTCAATCAAAGTCTTCCACCGATCCCCTTGCAAGTGCTGCCTCCAAAGCTTAAAATGACTACATTGATGAACAAATAGTGCATAAGCATACAAGCTTAGTGAGGATTGCTCAAACCGAAAACATCATCAATACACAAAACAATTTTTCAATCTTTTCAAAATCATCAAGCTTCCTTTGACAAAACATGCACTTTAACCTCAAAACCATTGTAATGAAATCATGTAACATGATACGTATAAATCCAGCAATTGAAACATGCATCTTTCAAATTATGCATTAACAACATTTACCACGATGTTTCATTTCATTATATTGGCTCACAAGTGATAAACAACAACCTCAAAAACATATATCGGATACACGGATTACCAAGGGTTGTCCCACACCCTTCATACACTCTATCGACATTGAGAGGCTCACACACGAGAGCGACCCTCCATCGTTGTGACACCCGTGGTAGAGTATTTGGTAAAATCACAACCCCTCAACACCACTCATCGGTAGATGTATAATCCACTAACGAGAAACGGGACAAACACAAGGTTCGCACCCGGGAGCTACCCTCAACCGTTGCAACCTTAAACAATCCTCAATTGTTAGGGTACTTGGATGGAGTATTTGATACAATCACAACCCCTCAACATACAAGGCGGCTTGTTTATAGTGCACTCAATCCTATAGTCGGCTAACAATATCTGATTTCATTTATAAAACATTTTGTACAACATCACTTGCCAATATAATCCATATCACATGCATACATCACTGTTTTTACAAAGCATTCATAATAAACCATAAATCAAGCATTAAACCATGCTTCAAACCTCATGCATCAACACATGCATACAAGGATCGCTTAGCTAGTGCATCCTTAAACCCCATGGCATCATCAACCTCATTTCACATATTAAAAACATGCTTTAAAACAGTAGGTAAATGCAATTAAAACCAAGTGCAATCAAAGGTTCAAAACTAGAACAATCCGAGAGAGAAATTTCGATTCACTTACTTCCGAACTTAATAAAGCATTTCAAGCTCTTATTAAGTTCCCAAAACCTTTACTAAAATGTTCCCACGCAAGAAAACCAAATTCCACTCACCAACTTGCGGAACCACGCTCGCCGAGGCAACTATCGATCGTCTGAAGCCTTCAAAAACACTTTGTTTGATCCCCGAATATTATCCCATGTTTCCAACACATTAAAATAGAGGTTCAATGCATTAAAATGCATCCAAAACTCCAACACTCAAAAGAAATCCCGCAACCCTCCTCTAAAGCACCAAAACACCCATCTGAAACAACCGAAAACCCAATCGATTGACCTCTAACCTCAGCCCAGCCATTACCCAACTCATCCAGCACATTTTAAGCATTAATCAACATCCAAAAACAACCTAAAACCATCCTTGTACCTCCAGCAACTCGGATTCCTCAAGAACACCTCAAAAACTCACACAAAAGCACTTCAAAAACTAAGAATCTCAAGGATTTCGGGATCTATATGATTAAGACTTCACTTCAACACCAAAAACCTTTCAAAACTCATTTAGAAACAATCTCAAACCAGCCGTTCAAATTAAACTCTGAAAATCACCTTAAAATCTATTATTCAACCAAGATTTCAAGAGTTTAACAATCTAACAACAAAACCACAATTAAAATCAGTATTAAAGAGTCAAATATCTTTGGAATTTCATTAAAGAACTTAGATTAGATGGATAGAACGAAAATTACCTCCAATCCTTACTTCTCCTCTAATTTTGCAAGATTTGCTTGAAGAAACTCGAAGGAAAATGGAAGAAATCAATAAAGAAAAGATAGGAATCAAGAGAGGATTTGAGAGAAAAGGATTTCTGAAAAAAAAAATTGAGAGAAAATGGAGAGTGTTTGGCTGAAGTGAAAGTGAGAAATGAAAAGCTTGTCAAAAATTTCATTAACCGATTAACAAATTTTCTTTAATTAATTAAATAAAACCTTTTTATTTTTTAAAAAAACATTTAAAACGCATGCCAAATTAGGGAAAAGGCATAATTGCCAAGTAGCTCCCTAAAGATTCTAAAATTTTTTACTCTTCTTGAAAAACCCATTTTTCCAACTTTTAAATCTTTACATTTTGGTCATTACCCTAAATGTACACTTTAGAAAACCTGTTTTGTAAAATTGATTTGACTAACCACTTAAATATCATTTTAGAGGATTTTAGGAAGTTTTATCCCATCCCGAACCTTGATTTACCTAAACCACCTTTTAACAGTTCGAACAAACGACACCAATTCCACCGGCCCAACCCGACTCGCCTAAAACATCTAAGCCCAAAATCGGGGCGTTACAACTCTCCCCCACTTAGGAAATTTCGTCCTTGAAATTTTGCCTGGAGGAGAAAGGCACGGAACTGACTCAAACTGTCCACCTTACTTTCCCACGCAACCTCTTCAACTCTTCAATGCCATAATAATACTTTCACAAGCTCAATTGTCTTGCCACGAAAAACTTTGTTACTCGGATCCAAAATTCTCACTGGTTCCTCATCACAGGATAAATCCAGATTTAACTTAATTTCCTCGACTGGCATCACATGCGAAGAGTCTGATCTATACCTCCGCAACATAGAGACATGATACACATCATGGATCTTATCCAACTCGAGAGACAACCTCAACCGATAAGCTACAGGACCAAGCCACTCCACAACCTCATAAGGTTCAACAACCCTCAAACTAAGCTTTTCCTTATGTCCGAACCTCATCACCTTCTTCTAAGGCGATACCTTACCCCAAACTCAATCTCTTTACGCTTTAAATCCGCGTAGGACTTCTGACGATCCGATGCAGCCCTCAATCGCTCACATATGAGCTACACTTTCTCAGTTGTTCCCTTGATCATATCCGGCAAGGAAAGCAACTTTTATCCTACCTCAGCCCAACAAGAGGCGTTCTACACTTCCACCGTACAAGGCCTCATACGGAGCCATTCGTATACTTGCCTGAAAATTGTTACCATAGGCAAACCCAACCCAAGGCAGATAGTTTTCCCAAGAACCTTGAAAATCAAACACACAACATCGCAGCCTATCCTGCAGCACCTGCATAACTCATTTCGACTGCCCATCCGATTGAGGATGATATAGTACTGAAATTCAACCGCGTACCCAACACATGGTGTAAACATTCCAAAAACCTCGTTGTAAACCTCATATCTCTATCCGACACTATGGATTTGGGCACATCATGCAAACGCACAATCTTAGCAATATACAACTCAACCAACTTATCCAACGTATATGTAGTATGCACAACCAACTTATCAAACCCGCCCAATAGTACTCATTCTTCAAGAAACGATACATCTTAGTACTACCAGGGTGCATAGCAAAAGGACTACTATGAGCCTCAGTCAAAATAGTGCACCTCAGCTCAACATCTTTCGGCACCACTATTCGACATTTGAATCATAGAACCCCATCATTATTAAAACAGAAACACGTAGCCTTACCATCAGCTATGTCCTGAACATGAGGCACCAACAAATCATCGAACAACTGCTTTTCCTTAATCAACTGAATCAAGGAAGGTTTCACCTGCAACTCGGCTATCAATCCACCATCACGCGATATACTCAAACGAGCAAACATGGCTCTTAGCTCAACCACTACCTTCCTACTCAAGGCATCGGCCAACACATTGGCCTTTCCCGGACGATACTCAATGGTCAGATCATAACCCTTAAGCAACTCCAACCATCTTCGTTGCCTAAGATTCAACTCCTTTTGAGACATAAGATACTTCAAACTCTTATGGTCGGTAAAAACCACACACATTTCACCATAAAGGTAATGTCTCCAAATCTTCAAAGCAAAAACCATCGATGCGAGCTCAAGATCATGCGTAAGGTAGTTGTGCTCATGCACCTTCAACTGTCTAGACGCATAAGCCATAACCTTCCCTCCTTGCTTCAACACACAACCCAAACCAACATATGATGCATCGTTATAGACTACAAACTCCTTACTCAATTCTGGTTGAATCAACACAGGAACTTGCGTCAAAGCATCCTTCAACTCCTCGAAAGCTTGTTATCTAACATCTATCCACTCTAAGCGGACATTCTTTTGCAACAACTTGGTCAAAGAAGCAGCAATTTTAGAGAAACCTTCGACAAACCTTTGGTAGTAACCAGCCAACCCTAGAAAACTACGCACTTCAGTCATTGACTTAGGCGTCTTCTAACTCATCACCACCTCAACCTTGTGTGGATCAACCAAAATCCCTTCGGCTGACACCACATGTCCAAGAAAACCACTTCCTTGAACCAAAACTAACTCCTGCTCAGCTTAGTATAAAGTTGATTCTTCAACAGCACTTGCAACACAATTCTCAAGTGCCTATCATGATTCTCCTCTATACGCGAGTACACGAGTATATCATTGATAAACACCACCACAAACTGATCTAGAAACTTGTGGAACACCCTATTCATCATAGCCGGTGCATTTGTCCACCCAAACGGCATCACCAAGAACTCATATTGACCGTACCTAGTCTGAAAAGTTGTCTTAGGTACATCCACATCCTTAATCGTAAGCTGATAGTACCCAGACTTCAAATCTATCTTCAAAAACACCGAAGCAACACGAAACTGATCGAACAAATCATCGATCCTCATCAAAGGGTACTTGTTCTTAGTCGTCAACTTGTTCAATTGCCAATAATCAATGCACATACGCATGGTGCCATCCTTCTTCTACACCAACAAGACAGGTGCACCCCAAGGTGAAATACTTGGCCTTATAAACCCCCGATCAAGCAACTCATGAAGCTGCGTCTTCAACTCCTTCAACTTCTTAGGTGTCATGCGATAAGGAACAATAGACACCAAAGTTGTATTCTCATACAACTCTATACCAAACTCAACCTCTCGGTTTGGTGGTAACCCAGGCAACTCTTTTGGAAAGAAACCCGAAAACTCACATAAAGTTTGTATGTCTTGCACACGCACTTCCTTCATGCCAGGATTCATCACATACGCCAAGAAAGCTTCGCACCCCAACTCCATCATTCGACTCACTTCAAGAGCCGAAATTGCGTTAGACAAGAACCTCACGTTCTCGCCTATAATTACTATCTCGTAATCATCCGCAAGCTTCAAAGTGACTCGCTTAACAACAAAAGCCAACACAGCTCGATGCTCAACCAACCAATCAATTCCAAGAATCACACCAAACCTTAAAATGGTATTTCTATCAAATCAACCGAAACACGTGGCCTTGAACAGATAAAGGCATCACCTATATTGTTTTCCTTGTAACAACAGTTTCACCAAAGAAACTAGCTACTCACACTCCCATGTCTAACACCTCCAAAGCGAACATTCGAGTCACAACTTCCGAGCAACTTACAACAACAGGCGCAAAAAAGCTATACCCTACCAACCAAACATGGACAAGCTCGCCTCACATGGTCATGCGATCCACCTACTTAATAGGTATCAAACATTACTCAAACCTTGGCAGACCGACCCCACTATCTTTATCCAACAATACTACAGCCTCGCCTCAACCCAAGCGATACTTTTAATACATAACCATTCGTACACTGGCTACCACTAAACTAGAGTTCACAACTCACTTCCTAGCGCTTGAACCTCTCGCACGAGCTATTAAACTCAAGTTCCACTAAAATACCTTGCTCGTGTTGCCAACACGTCGAAAACAATGTAGCCATCAAATTAACAATTATGGCTTATCGACATGCATCAATCCATAAAGGTGCCAACACAACGATGTCTCATATCCATTTCCAATCTAGGAGCACACATGCTCAACCAAACAATATGTACCTTAACTCAACCACAACTTACAATTTCGAACCAAAACCACAGATTCACATTCCTCAACATCCAAGTATCTAACCCTCAGATACTTCTCCTTTAAAACAGTTCAAAAGAACTCTCAGAACAGAACATCAGGTTCTATGCCCACAACCACAGTTGTCCACCAACTAAAAACATCTCTATATAACCGGGATGCAACCCATCTTTACACTATGGGCATCACTACACTCCATTTATTCCACAATCTTATTCATATAAGTCATCCACTCCCTGGATACCTTCGATGCCAACCTTCGAGCTCAACTTCTACTCAACTTGCGTAAGCGCTAAACGTAGCTCACAAACATCCACCAGCTACTGCAGTCACATGCACCTTAGCATTAACATGTACACAAGCTTTAAACATCGCCTATATACCTGGCGCCATACAATCCAACACTTACCCAACCAATACAGGTTGTACTTACATCGAGGCGTCTAGCCCCTAGGAGACTTTACACACTCCTATACTCCTTGCCCAAAGGCAACAACATTCATACCAGATTGCTACTCTCTCCTCGGTTTATTGTGCTATTATTTTTAAGGCATGACAACAACTTACAAAACAAACAAACAATTTGCTCAGGCTAGCTCCAAGCAAGGATCCAAGACTTTGATTTCAACTTAAAACATTTCACTAGGTAATAAAGCAATGGGCATCCCAACTTCCCCCCAGCATAGCACAAAGCATACAACATGAATGTCACATCCATCATGCATTACAAGAATCAAGATTCAGCCCATTCAAACATCATAACAACTATTATTCATATTCAATCATCATATTAATCACATCACTATCACATACTTAACCTTAACATGCTTTAACATTCACCGATCAAAGCAAACATCACCAAAACATACATGATTACAATAACGTCACTTACCAACAACTTACCATCATCCCAACCTTTCGTAACCTGGCTCTGATACCACCAAATGTAACCCCCTCGACTCGGCCTGGCCGATAGACCGAACTGAACGGGTCACACGGCGAATATTAAAGTAAACTGGGAAGGTTTACCTCAATAAACGACATTTTTTCTTTTAACTTGTCTAGACACAACTTAGGTTCCTATGTGTACGTACACAGGCAGCGGATGAAACATTAACACAATCACCAATTATATAACCCGATTAAGATTTAAGGACCATTTTGTAAATTTTGGTAAATTATAAGGACTTTTGTCAAATTCAAGTTACTAACCTTTAATTAAGTTCGTTACATGCTTAACTGTGAAATCTCAGCTCAAAATGACATTTAGAACTCATCCAATTGCATACAAGGCAAACAGGGACCAAAACGCAAGAAACAAAAACTCAGAACAATTCAAAAACTGGTCCAACAGTCAAACATTTCGGAACAAAATGCCTCGTATCGGAACAACCGTTTCGAAACACAACTGACCGTTTCGATACGCGGGTTCGTTTTGAACCTCCTCAAGACACGTTTCGGTACGATGGTTCACAAAGGCAAAATGTTCCGAAACAGGCCTCACTGTTCCAAAATACCAAGGTCATTTCAGGCCACCGTTTTGAAATAGGGAAGGGTGTTTCAAAAGACCTGGGCCTGCAATGTTCTAAAAAGCTGGTTTAAATCACTTTATGCCCTCTGAAATCATTTCGATACTTGTCCTAACATATTGGCAACTTAATTACACATCAATGACCACATATACGAAGCATAGGTAACATCATAGCATCATTCTCATAAGCTACAGAATGAAAGGGTGCCTCCAAAGTCTTCCACCGATCCCATTGCATGTGCTGCCTCCAAAGCTTAAATTGACTGCATTGATGAACAAAGAGAGCATAAGCATACAACCTTAGTGCGGATTGCTCAAACTGAAAACATCATCAATGCACAAAACCATTGTAATGAACATCATGTAAAATGATACATATAAATCCTCCAAAGTCTTCTTTTGACAAAACATGCACTTTAACCTCAAAACCGTTGTAATGAACATCATGTAAAATGATACATATAAATCAAGCAATTAAACCATTGCTACTCATAATACAAGCCTTCCAAGCATAATCACCTTTATGCTAAGCTTAAACCAAAACATGCATCTTTCAAATTATGCATTAACAACATTTACCACAATGTTTCATTTCATTATATTGGCTCACAAGTGATAAACAACAATCTCAAAAACATATATCAGATACACGGATTACCAAGGGTTGTCCCACACCCTTCATACACTCTACCGGCATTACAAGTCTCACACACGAGAGCGAACCTCCATCGTTGTGACACCCGTGGTGGAGTATTCGGTACAATCACAACCCCTCAACACCACTCATCGGTAGATGTATAATCCACTAACGAGAGACAGGACAAACATAAGGTTCACACCCGGGAGCAACCCTCAACCGTTGTAACCTTAAACATGTAACCCCCTTAGCTCGGCCTAGACGGTTGACCCGAACTACGAAGATTACACGGGGAAAACCAAAGTCAACCTAAAAGTCAACCTTGATTAACGACCCTTTTTTTTCTTTTTAAACTTTTCTAGATGCACATTAACCATAAGCGTACTCTTGAGAAACGCATACGAGAAAAGCACGGCGATCAAATCACGATAAGGGACTCAATTGCACAAATCACAAATATTAGGGACCAAAATGTAAATTCTGGAAAGATGGGGGACTTAACTGATTTTTAGGTTACCAATACTTAATTTGTCATATTACATGCTTCCCTGTCAAATTTCACCTTAAACGAATGTCTCGAACCCAAGCAATTGCAAATACAATTTTCAGGACTAAAACGTAAAGCTTATAAACCTCAAAACCATTCAAATCATTGCCCAACGGTTACCTGTTTCGAAACGGGGTTGACCGTTCCGAAACTCGGGTTCGTTTCGAGACATGTATCGAAACAGGGCCTTCCAGTTGCCAAACTGTTTCGATACGGTAACCAGCTGTTTCGAAACACCTAGGCCATTACAGGCCTCCGTTTCGAAACACATGTGAGTGTATCGATACGGGTTGCCCAGAAAGTGCAGAATTTGCTGGTTTAACATGCATTTAACCACTCAAACACATCCTAATGACTTCCTAATCATGCCAACAAGTCATTATGCATATAAGGTACATATTTGCAACATCAAAACACATTCATGGCATCAATCAAGGAAATCCACAAGTCTATAGGCATGCATCCTAATATCCAAAACCAACCAACCATCAAAACACCAAAACAAACATCAAAATGGCCATTTACAAAACCAAATCATCAAAGCCATCATGCCACAATTAGGGAGTCCAAAACATCTCCTAAAACACAACCTAGGTTCCCATTGCCAAATATCAAAAACTAATAGTGTTGTGAAAACATCACCATACATGAGCTTAGCTTTCCCTTGGATTCTTAGCCTCCTTGTTGCCTTCAACCACTTTAATTGTCTGCATTATTGGTTCAAGAGAGAGAGCGTAAGCACAATTGCTTAGTGAGGCATGCTCTAAAGAAACAACACAATAATGCATTTTATAAAACACTTTTCACAATGCTTTCCATCACATAATCATCATTATTCATGCAACCTTGCATACATATCAAGCATCTCATGCTTCAATAAAATCAACATGTCATATTGGCTTTCAAGTGATAATCCATAACCATTTACAACACAAAACACAATCGGATACGTGGATTACAAGCGTTGTCCCATACGCTTCATACACACTACCGAACACACAAGGTGGAGTTTACAGGTACAATCACAACCCCTCAACACCCGTGATGGAGTTTAACGGTACAATCACAACCCCTCAACATCACTCATCGATAGTTGTATAACATCACTAACGAGAACACAGGACACTCAACACAAGATCCACACATGGACTTTTAACCACCATTGTGATCTTAACCATCTCGTTAGTGTACTTGGATGGAGTTTACAGTACAATTACAACCCTCAACATCCAAGGCGACTTTATTCACGGTGCACCCAATCCTATAGCCGGCAAACTATATCCGATTCAAGTACTTTAAAACCAACACATCACTTGCCAATATACATCATTTATCATCAACAATTCATTGTTTTTAAGCATTCAATCAAAGCCATTAAACAACATGCATCACTATGCATCAAATCCACATTTTCAACATATCAAACTAAGGATCTCTTACCTTGAGCATCCTTCAACATATGGCTTTCAAAACCAGCTTTAACCATGCTAAAACATGCTTTCAAAACAGAATTTAAACATGCAATTTATAAAGAAATGCATCGAACCACTCCATGGCTCATACAAGAGAGTTTTTCCCGAAAACTTACTTTTGAGCTTAGTTAAGTTGCTTAGACTTAAACTAAGCTCACACACCTTCAAGCAATTGGTTTCAAAGCTGAAAATCCAACTCCACTCACCAATTCCGTTTCGCAAGCTTGCCGAAACGTCGTTCAAGCCTCTGGATCAACACCACAAGTGTCCGAAGATGTCTCTCATGTTTTAAACACATCAAAGAAGAGGATTAATGCATCATCATGCATTAAAAACTTCAGCCATCACACCTAAACTCGCTGCTCTAACCAATTCTAACATTTCGGCTACCAAACACAACCGAAATCACCTCCAAACACCTCCAAAACATAACCCAGCCAATATCCATCACTTCTAACCACTTCTAAACATCAATTAACATCCAAAATGAACCTAAACTCGTCCTTATACCTCCAGGTATAACAGAACACCAAGATCACCCCAAAAACCACCATTTTCATAAGCAAAAACTTAGGAAATTCAACCTATTCGGGATTGCATTGATCAAACCTCAATTACACATCATTAAACATCCAAAATACATTTAAAAACCATCTCAAAACAGAGCCCAAACAATCACCACGAATTTCTTCAAGATTTCTTCCAAATCTTGAGTTTTAAGCCAAAATCAAGTTCATAACATTAAATCCATTTATAAAACTTAAATTAAGGATTGATAACGTGGGAATTTCAGTAAAGAACTGAGTATTTAGAGGAGAAGAACAACATTACCTCTAAATGTAGATTTCTCCTTGTTTAGAGCCAAATTCCTTGAAAATTCAATAAGCAAAACAAGAGGATTTGATGTAGAAAGGATTAGGAATTAATTGTTGATTAAATCCTCATCAATTGAATTGAAAACCAATGGAAAAGATGTTGTAGAAAAGTGTTTGGTTGAGGGAATTTTGAGAGAAAAAGAGATGAGAAAGTTTTAAGAAAAGTTAGTTATGAAAATCTAAAATATGGTTTTTCACTTTTCATTTAATTAATTAAATATTAATTAAATCATTAAAATCTAAGAAAAATCTGGAGAAATCATTCTTCGGTAAATTAGCTCCTTAAAGATTCAAAGTTTCAATCCTTACAAAACAGTCACCACTGAACTTTTCAAAAATCGCATTTTAGTCACTATTTCAAAATGTCGAACTTCCAAACCTTATTTTGTAAAATTGATTTCACCACTCTCTTATATATATTAAAAGAGTATTTTTAGATATTTTTCCATATTTTTAAAGCATCCCGAACTAGGCTTTCCCTAAAACCTCCTTTTATATTCGAACCGAAAATCAGACCGGTCCGGTTCAGACCCTAAACTTCTAAGCCCAAAATTGGGGTGTTACAAAACAATTCTCAATCGTTAGGGTACTTGGATGGAGTATTCGGTATAATCACAACCCCTCAATATCCATGGCGACTTGTTTATAGTGCACTCAATCCTATAGCCTGCTAACTATATCCGATTTCATTTATAAAACATTTTATACAACAACACTTGTCAATATAATTCATATCACATGCATACATCACTGTTTTTACAAAGCATTCATTATAAGCCATAAATTAAGCATTAAACCATGCTTCAAACCTCATGCATCAACACATGCTTACAAGGATCACTTACCTAGTGCATCCTTAAACCCCATAGCATCATCAACATCATTTCACATATTCAAATCATGCTTTAAAAATAGTATGTAAATGCAATTAAAACCAAGTGCAATCAAAGGTTCAAAACTAGCACAATCCGAGAAAGAAATTTTGATTCACTTACTTCTGAACTTAATAAAGCGTTTCAAGCTCTTAATAAGTTCCTAAAACCTTTTCTAAAACGTTCCCACGCTGGAAAACCAAATTCCACTCACTAACTTGCAAAACCACGCTAGCCGACGCAACTATTGATCGTTCGAAGCCTCCAAAATCACTTTGTTTGATTCCAGAATATCATCCCCTGTTTTCAACACATTAAAACAGAGGTTCAATGCATTGAAATTCACCCAAAACTCTAGCACTCAAAAGAAATCCCGCAGCTCTGCTCTAAAGCACCAAAACACCCATCCGAAACAACCGAAAACCCAACCGATTGACCTCTAACCTCAGCCCAGCCATTACCCAACACATTTTAAGCATTAATCAACATCCAAAAAAAACCTAAAACCAACCTTATACCTCCAGCAACTCGGATTCCTCAAGAACACCTCAAAAACTCACCCAAAAGCACTTCAAAAACTAAGGATCTCAAGGATTTCGGGATCTATATGATTAAGACTCCACTTCAACACCAAAAACCTTTCAAAACTCATTTAGAAATAATCTCATACCATCCATTTAAATCAAACTCCGAAAATCACCTTAAAATCTATTTTTCAATCAAGATTTCAAGAGTTTAACAATCTAACAACAAAACCTCAATCAAAATCAGTATTAATGAGTCAAATATCTTTGGAATTTCATTAAAGAACTTAGATTAGAGGGATAGCACGAAAATTACCTCCAATCCTTGCTTCTCCTCTAATTTGACAAGATTTGCTTGAAGAAACTTGAAGGAAAATGGAAGAAATCAATAAAGAAAAGATAGAAATCAAGAGAAGATTTGAGAGAAAAGGATTTCTGAAAAATTGAGAGAAAAGGGAGAGTGTTTGGCTGAAGTGAAAGTGAGAAATGAAAAGCTCGTCAAAAATTTCATTAACCGATTAACATACTTTCTTTAATTAAATAAATAAAAGCTTTTTAATTATTTAATAAACATTTAAAGCACATGCCAAATTAGGGAAAAGTCATAATTTCCAAGTATCACCCTAAAGATTATTAGATTTTTTACTCTTCTTGAAAAACACATTTTTCAACTTTTAAATCTTTACATTTTGGTCACTACCCAAAATGTACACTTTAGAAAACTCATTTTTTAAAATTGATTTGATCAACCTCTTAAACATCATTTTAGAGGATTTTAGGAATTTTTATCATATTTTTATCCGATCCCGAACCTTGATTTCCATAAACCACCTTTTAACGGTTTGAACAACCGACACCGGTTCCACCGGCCCAACCTGACTCCCCAAAACATCTAAGCCCAAAATCAGGGCATTAGAAGAGCTCCATCCATCATGCTCGTCTTGAACTCACCTTGCATTAGCTTAGAAAATTCTTTGTAATAACATTCATTAGCTTAGAAAATTCTTTGTAATAACATTCTTTGTAATAACATTCATTAGAAAATTCTTTGTAAAAACATGATTTGGAAATTTAGGATCCTCAAAACCCGGTGGTTGTTTAACATACACTTATTCATTTATAAACCCATTTAGAAAAGCACTTTTTACATCCATTTGAAAAAGCTTGAAATTATGGTAGCATGCAAATGCTAGAAGCATCCTAATAGCTTCCATTCTAGCTACGGGTGCATATGTTTCATCAAAATCAAGTCCCTTTTCTTGAGTGTAACCTTGAGCAACAAGCCTAGTCTTGTTTCTCACTATGTTATCACTCTCATCTAGTTTATTCCTAAAGACTCATTTAGTTCCTATGGTAGATTGATTACTAGGCCTTTCAACTAATGTTCATACTTTACTTCTCTCAAATTGATTAAGTTCTTGCATGGCCAAAATCCAAAAATCATCTTTTAATGCTTCTTTGATATTTTTAGGCTCAATGCATGAAATAAATTCAACATGGTTCATCAATTTGAGAGATGATCTAGTAGTTACGCCCTTGGATAGATCACCCAAGATTTCACCACATTTGACATAGTTGAACTCCCTTGGGTATGTCACCTCATTTTCTTCAAGAGCAAAGTCCTTTAAGGCTTCAAGAGGTGGATCTTGTGCATCTTCTTCTTTGGTTGGAATCTCATCCACCTTTGATGTTTGTCCTCCATCAGTGGCTTCAATGATCCCTATATCATCATCATCACAAGAATCCTTCCTCAGAAGGAGATTATCATCGAAAACAACATGTATAGATTCTTCTACTACTAAAGCTCTCTTATTAAATACACGATAGGCTTTAGAGTTTAAAGAATATCCTAAGAAAACAGCTTCATCACTTTCAGCATCAAACTTACCTAAGTTGTCTTTTCCATTGTTTAAAACAAAACACTTGCAATCAAATGGATGAAAATAGCTAATGTTAGGCTTCTTAGATTTTAAAATCTTATATGGTGTTTTCTTCAAAATTGGCCAAAACATTACTCGATTTATGATGTAGCAAGCGGTATTTGTGGCTTCCGCCAAAAAATATTTAGGTAAATTATATTCACAGAGCATGGTTCTAGTTATTTCTTCTGAAGTTCGATTTTTCCTCTCAACTACCCCCATTTTGTTGTGGAGTGCGAGGTGCGGAAAAATTGTGGCTAATACCATTTTTATTTAAAAACTCTTCAAAACCCAAATTTTGAAACTCACTTCCATGATCACTTCTAATGTGAGTGATTTTAAGCTCAAGATCATTTTGAGTTATTTTTGAAAATGTGATGATTTTTCTAAAACCTCATCTTTTGTACTTAAGAATAGAACCCAAGTAAACCTAGAATAGTCATCAACAAGTACAAAAGCATATGATTTACCACCCAAGCTCATAGTCCTAATTGGCCCAAAAAGATCCATATGAATCAATTGTAAGCATCTACTAGTAGAGAAATCATTAATGGATTTAAATGAGGTTCTACGGTGTTTACCATTAGAGCACGCGTCACATATTTTATCATTAGAGAACTTAAGTTTGGGTAAACCTCTAACTAGATTAAGGGAAACTAATTTTTCTAAAACACTCATGCTAGCATGTCCTAATTTTCTATGCCAAAGTCATGAGTCATGTTCATCATATGCAACTAAACATGCATGAGATGCGTGAATGTCATCTGAATGCACCATGTAGATATTTTCTATCGTATGCCCTATGAGCATCAATTGATTTGTTTTAATGTTCACTATTTTACAACCATTTTTATCAAAGAGTGCTCTTAAACTATCTCTAGCCATGAAACTGGGAGTCAGAAATGCTACAGCCATACCTCTCGGTGTAAACTCTTAACACTCCCCTACCCTTCACGTACTATCCTTTTTAGCCCTTGAAACCTATCACTTATCTCTAAGTTAGGTTAGAGTCTTCCTCTCAACAGTCACTCCATTGCTTATGAGGGTTCTAGGGCTAGCTCTCTCGATTACTAACCCCAACATACACTTAAAGAACGGCCAACTCTCGAAGGCGCTTAAGGTAGGGCCCATCTCTCAAAGCACTTACAACCCTAAGCTCTTACAACTTTAAGGAAATAATAAATGCATAAGCAAAAATAAAATCATGATAAACACTAAAAACCCATAGCATGCATTAAAAAGTACTCAAAATAACATCATCCATCAAACCCAAGCCACCTAAAACAGTTCGTAACTGGGCAATATCATCCAACGTATCATTGCGATAACATTACCAAATATAAAGATATAACAAGAAATTTCTATAGCGACAGAAAGAAAGGTAAACTCCATCTTCGCTATGGACTGCCCAACTGTCTTAGGCCCACCGCCTCTCTCGAGGTCTCGGAGGAGTAATGGTGTGGGTCAACCACATCATCCACACTCTCGGATGAGACTGATTGAGCACTCGACGAGGGCCTGACACGTCTAGTTGTGTGCTTGATGCGAGTTTTCAGTCTGGATGCTCTAGCATCCTCTGATTTTGCTGGAGTCGGCTCAGTTATGTGTGCTGTAGCAGCTTTCTTCTGAGGGGTTTACTTAGGGTCATTTGGTGCGTGCTCTGGTTCTAGGACATGGTTTTCTGGTCTTGAAGGTTTAGGATTGGTTACCTTTCTGGTGCACTTTCTCTTCTTGGCTGGAGAGGTTGCTGGGTCGGTTTCTTCAACAATAGGCTGGACAGATGGAGTTTCTTGCTCTAACTGGGCAGTTGGAGTTTCTGGTGCTTTCTTTCGCGGAGTCTTTCTCTTTTCAGTAGGTTGGACGGAGTTGGGTTCACTGGGCGACATTGTTTGTGTTGTAGCAGTGGCGGGGGCTTGCAATAACTCCATTGGAAATACTGGAAAAGAGACATTCTGGTTCGGCATGAGTTTGCTTAAGCAGGATGCTATGGCACTATCACGGTGTTGGGCGTATTTGAAGTACACCCGCTGATGTGCCTTCATCAGGTTGAGCTCAGAGCTCAGTTCCTTTGTAGTTGCCACCAATGCTGCCACTCTTGTTGCAGCAAAACTCTTAGCTCCACCCTCCAGTGATTGTTGAGGCATGTCCTTGTTAAATCCCCGGAGGTCGGTAACAAGTGCTGGGGTCAAACCTGTCTTTCCTGAAATAGATGTATCTACAAGATCGTCTATGAAGATGTCTTTCCTTTTGCACAAGGTAGTGATTAGATTAGGAAAAACAAGGGGGCTACGGGGCCGTTTCAAACAAGCATATACCTTATCCACTATTATCTTTCCTATATCAATTTGTCTACCATGTATTATGGAATGAATGAGAAAGAGTCAAGAGATATGGACGGTAGCAGTGTGTAATGTGAGCATAAGCTTATGCCTCACAAAGTTCCATACCTTAGCCTCCGGTTTGAGGTGTCCTCTCTCAACTGATTTGTTATTATCCAACACCGTTCCTTGAAAGCAAATGTCCTCCAGCACCTCTCGTTGCGTTTGCGTGTCCATTGTCATCACAAAAGAAGTGTGACGGTCCACAGTATGTTTTAGCCTGTAGAACTTGTTGATTGCTGCAGCAGTAAACTTTATCTACTCTCCGTGTACGTGAACTGTGGACTGGGTTGGGCTCGTCAGATGAGCATAAAACTCCTTCACCAGTGATGTGCAAATTTCTTCAGGATGAGCAGCAAAGTTTTTCCATCCATGGGTGCCAATGACGTCCATTATGGACTAGTCGAATTTATCTTCTTCCTCTTGGGGGTATTTGAACCCAAGTTCTAGAAGAATATTTCTATCCTTGAGCTTTGCTCATCTCTCATTCGCTGCCTCATCAAGAAATTTAGGAATTTCCAGGACTGGACGTTGTGTGGGACGGTCAGAAGTCTCAGGGGCATTTTTGCAACGGGTCATGGAGTTTTTTCTGAGAAGTTGGGAGGAGTGAATGTGTGTAGGAAAGAAAATGGTGAAGGTTTTCTGTGTTTGGAGAGAGAATCGGAAAGATGGAGGGGGAGTTTTTGAGTGTTTGAAGAAGATGAAGAATGTGAGGGGACGGATGATGAATAAAATGTTGGGAGTTGAAAAAGGTGGGGAAAAACTAATGAGTTAATGGGAGATGAGAGGTGATGGGGACGTGTGTCGGCTTTAAGGGAGAGAGAAAAATTTCTGGAGTTAATGCAATGGCAGACGACTAGAGAGAGAATATGGGTTTATGTGGCTAGGGTTTCTCCTCATTAAGTAGATGAATATTCTCTCTGTAACGCCCCGGTTTTGGGCTTAGAAGTTTTGGGCGTTGACCGGTTCGGTCAAAGTGCTGTTCGAATATAAAGAGGTGAAATTAGGAAAGCCTAGTTCGGGTTGCATTAAAAATATGGAAAAATGTTCTAAAATCATCTTTTAATATATGTAAGTGAACTGTGAAATCAATTTTACAAAATGAGGTTCGGAAGGGTGACATTTTGGCTAGTGACCAAAATGTAATTTTTGAAAGTTACGTGACTGTTTTAGAAAGGATTGAAACTTTGAATCTTTAAGGAGCTATTTACCCAAAGGGAGTTTCTCCAGATTTTTCTAAGATATTTTATGTTTTAATTCTGATTTTTAAACATAAAGAAAGTGGAGGGAAGTTATTTTCTAACTAAGTTTCCTAAAATCTCATTTTCCTTTTCTCTCATTTTCTCTCAACCCAAACACTTTCTCTCCAGAGATTTTCCTCTGATTTTTTCATCTAAATCACTCATTTCAATTCTCTTTTGATTTCAAATCATATCATCAACAAAACCTCACCATTTGCTAATTGGATCTTCAAGCTTTTTGATCCTAAAAAGGGAGAAACTCAAGTTTGGAGGTAAGAACGTCCTTCTCCTCTAAACTCTCAGTTCTTTACTGAAATTCCTAAGTTCTCAATCCTTGATTTGTGATTTGTTAAAGGCTTTTCAATTGGAATCTTGATTTTGGCTTTAAAATGCAAGATTTGGTGATTTTTGGTGAAATTTCGTGTGATCTGTTTGGGCAGTGTTTTGAGGTGTCAAATTGATAGTAAATGAATGTTAAATTGATAAGGAATTGAGGTTTTATCAATGCAATCCCGAATAGGTTGAATTTCCTAAGTTTTACTTGAGTTTTTGGTTGTTTTTGGAGTGTTTTTGATGATCTGTTATAGCTGGAGTTATAAGGACGTGTTTGTGATCATTTTGGATGTTAATTGATGTTTAAAAATGGTTAGAAGTGATGGATCTTGGCTGGGTTAAGTTTTGGAAGTGTTTGGAGGTGATTTCGGTTGTGTTTGGTAGCCGAATTGTTGGATTTGTGTTGAGCAGCGAGTTTAGTTGTGTTGCTGGTGTTTTTAATGCATAATGATGCATTAATCCTCTGTTATTGTGTGCTTGAAACAGGGGAGTTTGATCCGTGAGCATTAGAGGTGGTGCGGAAGGTTTCGGATGCTTGGAAGGCTTGTTGGTTAGCCTTGTTTTGTGTATCGGTGAGTGAAGTTGGGTTTTCAGCTTTTAAACCAAGGTTTGAAGGTTTTGGGAGCTTCGTTTAAGTCTAAACAACTTAACTAAGCTCAAGAGTAAGTAAATGGATTTTCGCTCTTGGTTGTGTTGTGATTTGGCTTTAATAGCAATTGTGATTGATGGTTGCAATGCATTTGATTTGCATGTTTAAAATTCTGTTTTGAAAGCATATTTAAGCATGGTTTAATGCTGGTTTTGGAAGCCATATGTGAAGGATGCTCAAGGCAAGAGATCCTTGGTTTTATACATTGAAATTGTGGTTTTGATGCATAGTGTTGCATGATGTTTAATGGCTTTGTGTAATGCTTTAAAACAGTGGATTGATGATGGTAAATGATGGTTTTTGCATTATGGTTATGCATGTGAATCATTGGACTAATATGGTAAGATGGTTATATTGGCAAGTGATGTAAGTGGTTCTTGGTTTCTTTGATCGGATATAGTTAGCCGGCTATAGGATTGGGTGCACCGTGAATAAAGTCGCCTTGGATGTGGAGTGGTTAAGTGTGAACCGGTAAACTCCATCCAAGTATCCTAACGAGATGGTTAAGGTCATAATGGAGGTTGAGATTCCCATTCGAGGACCTTGGGTAAGCAAAGGTTATATGGTGATTAAAAGTCCATATAGGAGAACCTTGTGCTTGTTAAGATCACAATGGTGGTGTAAAGTCCATGTGTGGATCTTGTATAGGGTGTCCCGGATCTCGTTAGTGATGTTATACAACTACCAACCGGTGATGCTAAGGTTGTATGGTGTTTAAAAGTCCATACATGGGAACCTTGTGCATGTTAAGGTTATATGGTGTTTAAAAGTCCATATATGGGAACCTTGTGTAAGTTAAGGTTGTATGGTGATTAAAAGTCCATACATGGGAACCTTGTGGAAGTTAAGGTTGTATGGTGATTAAAATTCCATACATGGGAACCTTGTGAATGGTAAGGTCAAATGGTGTTTTAAAGTCCATTTGGGGACCTTGTATTGGTAGTGTGTATGAAGCGTAGGGACAACGCTTGTGATCCGCGTATCCGATTGGGTGTTGAGTTGAAAAGTGGATGTGGATGATCACTTGAAAGCCAATATGATGTTCTTGTTTATAATGAAGCATGAGATGCTTGGAATGATGCATGGTTGCATGGGATGTGCATAATGTATTAAGAATACATGTTGCTTGTTAAGCTTGAACAAGTATTGTTTAACTATTGAGGGTGATGCATGTGTGCATGAAATCTCTTTAGTGCATTGGAGTCTTGCTAAGACTTGTTTTAAAGGCATATGATGCAAATGTTGATGATGAGGTTCATATGTTGCATTTGATTAACGCATGTGTTGGCTTGATCGATTAAATGGTTTTAAAAGGTTTCTTGCTTGAAATAATATCCAAATATGAGAAATATATGATGTTCAATGGAAGCGTTTTCCATGGTTTTGAATTTAACTTTGCATATGGTGCTTATGCATGAAATGGTTAAATTTATGGTTTTGCAAATTGTGCTTGAAAAGGTTTTCTTAGCTTGCTAAGCTAAGGGTTGGTTTTCATGTTTGAGCTATACATGATTTTGAGCTTGTTGTTGAAAAGGGGTTTTCCAAACAATGCTTGGTTAAACAAATCGAGTTGCTTCTCAAAGAGGTTTTATGACTCGCTGCATTGATGGTGTTTTGGTTTTGAGCATTCCTCACTAAGCATTATGTGCTTACGCTCCTTTTTGTCCATCAATGCAGATCTTTGAAGTTGGAACAACGAGGAGCAAGGGATTCAAGGAGGACTCCACTTGAGATGTATGTCTCGGTTAATAGCTATAGTTAATAAAGGCAATGGGGGAAGAATCTTTTATGTTGATGTGTAACGAGTTTGTGTATGTTGGACAAGTTTGGTTTATGATGTTGAATCATGTGGTTTAATGTTGCAACGTTTGGATCATCTTATGCTTAAGTTGATTTGTTATGCTTCTTGTTTTAAAGCATGAATGAGTTTTTGAATGTGTTAAATGTGTTGGTGCACCTAGGGGTGGTCATGAATCTAGATTTTGATGCTTAAATGTTCCTTGTATATGGTATGAGTTGCTGGTAAAGTTTTGTGGCATTTGGGGCATGATTGGTTGATCATTTGCATGTTTAAGCAAGCATATTTCTGCAATCTGTGCAGGTCGTTTCGGAACAGTGGCTACCGTTTCGGAACGGGTGCCTTGTAGCAGCCCAGGCGTCCGAAACGGGAGACACCGTTTCGAAACGGAAAGCTCTCTGCCAGTCCTCGTTTCGGTACGCGTTGCAGAACGGCCCCGCGTTTTGAAACAGGCTCTCCCTGTTTCGGAACGGTCGACCGTTGGGGGCTGACATTGGCAGTTTAATGTTTTGGAATGTTTACGTTTTGGTCCCGAATCTTGTTTGTGCAATTGTATGCGCTTGGGATGTCCGTTTGAGCTGAAATTTGGCAAAGAAGCATGAAATGTGACTAATTTCAAGTTGGTAACCTTAAATCGGATTAAGACCTTATAGTTTACAGAATTTACATTTTGGTCCTTAAAGTTGTAAATTGTTCAATTGGGTCCCTGTTTGATCTCTGATGTTTATGATCTTTGAGTTTGCTGTTTGAATGATCATAACTAAGGTTAATGTGCATCTAGACAAGTTTAAAAAGAAAGAAAAAAAGGGTCGTTAATCAAGGTTGACTTTCGGGTTGACTTTGGTTTTCCCCGTGTGACTTTCTTAATTCGGGTCAACCGTCTAGACCGGGTTAAGGGGGTTACATTTGGTGGTATCAGAGCTGAGTTGCGAATGCTTGGGGAAAACGGTAAGTTGTTGTAGTAGGTGTTTGATGTTTGTGTTGATGTGTGGTTGAAAGCTGGTTGAAACACGTGTTTCTGAGTAAGTTGTTGATGTTTTCAAGCATGCTTTGTGGTTATGAATCTCAGCTGAGCTAATGTGGATTTGTGTTGATGTTGTGAGTTAGTTTTATGCATGATGAAAGTGCTATGGGTATGATATGTTGATATTATGCTGTTGTAAGTGGATGTTGTTTGATGAAAGCATGATCGAATGTGTTGTTTGATATGCTTGAGGTTGTAATATCCATGATTGTGTTGACTGTTATGTCATGTAAAAGGGGAGGATTCGGGATACCCATTGCCTTATTATTATAGTTATTGTGTTATTTTGGAGTTGGAGTTTGAATCCTTGCTTAAAGCTGGTCTAATTGGTTTGTTTGTTTTGTTGTGATTGCTTGTTGTTAATAGTATGGCGAAATCGATGAAAGAATGGCAGTTGGGTGAGATGGTTGCTGCCTTAGGGCAGGTTGTTAAGGCGTGGAATTCACCTTTTAGAGGAGGTGTTTTGCCTCAGTCTCCTGTGCTTGGTGTTGAGGTATTGAGACAGGAAGGAGAAGTTGGTTCTGTGATGAAGAGTTCATCACATGTTGATCAAGAGGTGTTGGGAACATCTCAGGCTGTGGTAAAAGTAAAGTCGGTAGATGTGCTGGCTGTGGGATGTGTGGGTTTGTCGAAGCAGCGTTTGCTTGATTTGGGTGCTGTGGAATATCATGGTTCGACACCTGAGACGTTTGAGGCCTGGTTGGCCAGTGTAATTCTGATTCTGGATCAAGAAGGTTGTGATTATGCATGTAAGCTGGGAAGTGTTGTCTCTTTGATGCTGGAGGACGCATGTGCCTGGTGGACATCTGTGGCGGTGGCATCGCACATCCATGATATTGATTGGGACTTCTTTGTGTCTGCCTTTTATGAAAGGTATCTTGGAGAGAAATATTCAAGGGTTAAGCAGTGTGATGGTAGTGCAGATCTGGGGCAAGTGCTGGTTGAACAAGGAGTGGAAGCTCAGCTACCGGTGTGTAATCGTTCTGGGAGGCGCCATGTTGGAGGTTGTTGGGGCGCAGGTGCTTGTTGGAATTGTGGTTCTAAAGAGCATGTGAAGCGAGATTGTCCTTTTGGGGTGAAATCAGCTTCAGTGGTAGCCAAAGGGTCTCTGAAGGGTCGTGGGCACGACCGAGGCAAGGTTCGGAGGTGGCAGAAAGAGCGGAAAGTTGTGAAGAGTTTGGGAAATGAAATCTGTTGGAAATGTGGGTCTGTTGGACATATGAGACGTGATTGTTTGAAGTTGGCTCGGAACATCCAAGGTTCTTTGTCGCAGGGAGTTGGTGGTGATCTTAGTGTGTTAGCTGATGTTGCAGCGGTGCGGCTAGAGGATGATGGTTCTGCGAGTAAGAGAGCTCGTCTGATGAAGCTTCAGGGTGGTGATGTGTTTTCAGGTAACCTTGTTAAGTAACCTTTGCCTAGCTATCTTAGTTTGGTTTCTGTTGGTTTTCCTTGCGTAGTGGGTATGATCTTGTTGCTAGCATGTTGAGGTAGTTGTTGTTGTTGTATTTGTTTGGAAACATCTCTAGCGTGAAGTAGGCTTAAGTGAGTATCTTGTGGTTAATGGTTGTTGGAATGATGGAGTTAGACAAGTTAGGTGAGGTAAGAGATTATTTTAGACGGATTCTGAGGATGTTATTGGAGAGTGTGAACTGGCATTCATGCACAGTTAAAATCATTTATTATATGCTATATTATATATGTGTTGGTTCATGCATACATGTGGCATGAAATTAGAGGTTTTGCATACATGAACATCAGGCATTGATAGGACATATTGGTGATCATGCATACGAATGTTCACACTCGCTAATAACTAATCGAATCTGTTAGGGTTGTGGTTGGGTTAGGATGGATGATGGGTTTTTAGAGGTTGTGTTGGTGCTGAGTGGAAGTTAGAAGTAATGGAAAGTATTAGGCTAGTTGCTAGTAATAGTGAGAGTGGGATAGCATGTTGGTAGGAGGGTAGTGTTTGATGCTTGAAGAGTTTAGTGGTTTGGTGGTGAGGAGTACCGGTTGAGGTTAGAATCGGTCAAGTGGTTTGAATAGCTAGTAGAGGTGGTGGTTCCTTGGTGATAGGTGATGTTGCAGGTTAGTGGATGTGTTTCTAGAGTGCTGAGGTATCTTGGCACTGATGTTGTAGTGGAAGGGTGTTTTTGTAGTTGAGGGTTCGTGGCAACCTTCGAAGAGTTGAGAAGATGGTATGTATGTTTAAGTTGGGCGATGTTCTAGTAAGGCAAGTGTTATGGTCAGAGTTTGAAGTGGGAAGGCAATGAAAGATCAAAGGTTAGTGTTGGTTGGAAGGATGCTGGTGAGAAGTGGTTGGCTGGTTGTGAATAAGTAGTTCTTTTTTAGATCAGCTGGTGGTGTGTGGAATGGTGGGCGAAGTCAAGGTTGGGGTTTGTGACGTGATTGTCTGTCGATGAGTGAGCAGTGTTGGTGAGTCGATGGTAAAGTTTGCGGTGGATGTGAAGTAAGGACAGTAATATGTTGAGAAGTTTGGGTAAGCAGTTGGTGCTTAAGGATTTTTGCATGTTTGGAAATCTTTGAAAGAGGTTGGGAAGTTTGTAAAGAGTTTTAGAAGCAGTGAAGGTTGTAGTTTTACATAGTGGCTGAATTAGATTGGTTGGTACCACTGTGTGAACAGGTTTTGGGAGTTGTGTGCTAAGGTGTTGTATGCTGTAAAAGTTTGAGGTTCTTCAGGCTGTTGATGGGGCTATGTGTAGTTCGGGGTTGTAAAGGGTTAAGTTGTGCTTAACTATGAGTGTGATGGAATTTGTGAACAGTGTGTGGTGGTGTTGGGTTCAGTAGAGTTTTGTGTGGAAAGTGTTCAGTGGTGGTTGAGGCTTTTGTGATGCCTTGTGTGTTGATCTGAGGAGGTTGTTGTGCTCTTTTCGCCAGTTGAAATTTCGAGGACGAAATTTCCTAAGAGGGGGAGATTTGTAACGCCCCGGTTTTGGGCTTAGAAGTTTTGGGCGTTGACCGGTTCGGTCAAAGTGCTGTTCGAATATAAAGAGGTGAAATTAGGAAAGCCTAGTTCGGGTTGCATTAAAAATATGGAAAAATGTTCTAAAATCATCTTTTAATATATGTAAGTGAACTGTGAAATCAATTTTACAAAATGAGGTTTGGAAGGGTGACATTTTGGCTAGTGACCAAAATGTAATTTTTGAAAGTTGCGTGACTGTTTTAGAAAGGATTGAAACTTTGAATCTTTAAGGAGCTATTTACCCAAAGGGAGTTTCTCCAGATTTTTCTAAGATATTTTATGTTTTAATTCTGATTTTTAAACATAAAGAAAGTGGAGGGAAGTTATTTTCTAACTAATTTTCCTAAAATCTCATTTTCCTTTTCTCTCATTATCTCTCAACCCAAACACTTTCTCTCCAGAGATTTTCCTCTGATTTTGTCATCTAAATCACTCATTTCAATTCTCTTTTGATTGCAAATCATCTCATCAACAAAACCTCACCATTTGCTAATTGGATCTTCAAGCTTTTTGATCCTAAAAAGGGAGAAACTCAAGTTTGGAGGTAAGAACGTCCTTCTCCTCTAAACTCTCAGTTCTTTACTGAAATTCCTAAGTTCTCAATCCTTGATTTGTGATTTGTTAAAGGCTTTTCAATTGGAATCTTGATTTTGGCTTTAAAATGCAAGATTTGGTGATTTTTGGTGAAATTTCGTGTGATATGTTTGGGCAGTGTTTTGAGGTGTCAAATTGATAGTAAATGAATGTTAAATTGATAAGGAATTGAGGTTTTATCAATGCAATCCCGAATAGGTTGAATTTCCTAAGTTTTACTTGAGTTTTTGGTTGTTTTTGGAGTGTTTTTGATGATCTGTTATAGCTGGAGGTATAAGGACGTGTTTGTGATCATTTTGGATGTTAATTGATGTTTAAAAATGGTTAGAAGTGATGGATCTTGGCTGGGTTAAGTTTTGGAAGTGTTTGGAGGTGATTTCGGTTGTGTTTGGTAGCCGAATTGTTGGATTTGTGTTGAGCAGCGAGTTTAGTTGTGTTGCTGGTGTTTTTAATGCATAATGATGCATTAATCCTCTGTTATTGTGTGCTTGAAACAGGGGAGTTTGATCCGTGAGCATTAGAGGTGGTGCGGAAGGTTTCGGATGCTTGGAAGGCTTGTTGGTTAGCCTTGTTTTGTGTATCGGTGAGTGAAGTTGGGTTTTCAGCTTTTAAACCAAGGTTTGAAGGTTTTGGGAGCTTCGTTTAAGTCTAAACAACTTAACTAAGCTCAAGAGTAAGTAAATGGATTTTCGCTCTTGGTTGTGTTGTGATTTGGCTTTAATAGCAATTGTGATTGATGGTTGCAATGCATTTGATTTGCATGTTTAAAATTCTGTTTTGAAAGCATATTTAAGCCGGTTTAATGCTGGTTTTGGAAGCCATATGTGAAGGATGCTCAAAGTAAGAGATCCTTGGTTTTATACATTGAAATTGTGGTTTTGATGCATAGTGTTGCATGATGTTTGAGTTTGCTGTTTGAATGATCATAACTAAGGTCATAAACATCAGTCACATTTCATAAACAGGCTCTCCCTGTTTCGGAACGGTCGACCGTTGGGGGCTGACATTGGCAGTTTAATGTTTTGGAATGTTTACGTTTTGGTCCCGAATCTTGTTTGTGCAATTGTATGCGCTTGGGATGTCCGTTTGAGCTGAAATTTGGCAAAGAAGCATGAAATGTGACTAATTTCAAGTTGGTAACCTTAAATCGGATTAAGACCTTATAGTTTACAGAATTTACATTTTGGTCCTTAAAGTTGTAAATTGTTCAATTGGGTCCCTGTTTGATCTCTGATGTTTATGATCTTTGAGTTTGCTGTTTGAATGCAAATCAAATGCATTGCAACCATCAATCAAAATTGCTATTAAAGCCAAAAACAGTGGTATCAGAACAAACTCAAAGATCATAAACATCAGAGATCAAACAGGGACCCAATTGAACAATTTACAACTTTAAGGACCAAAATGTAAATTCTGTAAACTATAAGGTCTTAATCCGATTTAAGGTTACCAACTTGAAATTAGTCACATTTCATGCTTCTTTGCCAAATTTCAGCTCAAACGGACATCCCAAGCGCATACAATTGCACAAACAAGATTCGGGACCAAAACGTAAACATTCCAAAACATTAAACTGCCAATGTCAGCCCCCAACGGTCGACCGTTCCGAAACAGGGAGAGCCTGTTTCGAAACGCGGGGCCGTTCTGCAACGCGTACCGAAACGAGGACTGGCAGAGAGCTTTCCGTTTCGAAACGGTGTCTCCCGTTTCGGACGCCTGGGCTACTACAAGGCACCCGTTCCGAAACGGTAGCCACTGTTCCGAAACGACCTGCACAGATTGCAGAAATATGCTTGCTTAAACATGCAAATGATCAACCAATCATACCCCAAATGCCACCAAACTTTACCAGCAACTCATACCATATACAAGGAATATTTAAGCATCAAAATCTAGATTCATGACCACCCCTAGGTGCACCAACACATTTAACACATTCAAAAACTAATTCATGCTTTAAAACAAGAAGCATAACAAATCAACTTAAGCATAAGATGATCCAAACGTTGCAACATTAAACCACATGATTCAACATCATAAACCAAACTTGTCCAACATACACAAACTCGTTACACATCAACATAAAAGATTCTTCCCCCATTGCCTTTATTAACTATAGCTATTAACCGAGACATACATCTCAAGTGGAGTCCTCCTTGAATCCCTTGCTCCTCGCTGTTCCAACTTCAAAGATCTGCATTGATGGACAAAAAGGAGCGTAAGCACATAATGCTTAGTGAGGAATGCTCAAAACCAAAACACCATCAATGCAGCGAGTCATAAAACCTCTTTGAGAAGCAACTCAATTTGTTTAACCAAGCAATGTTTGGAAAACCCCTTTTCAACAACAAGCTCAAAATCATGTATAGCTCAAACATGAAAACCAACCCTTAGCTTAGCAAGCTAAGTAAACCTTTTCAAGCACAATTTGCAAAACCATAAATTTAACCATTTCATGCATAAGCACCATATGCAAAGTTAAATTCAAAACCATGGAAAACACTTCCATTGAACATCATATATTTCTCATATTTGGATATTATTTCAAGCAAGAAACCTTTTAAAACCATTTAATCGATCAAGCCAACACATGTGTTAATCAAATGCAACATATGAACCTCATCATCAACATTTGCATCATATGCCTTTAAAACAAGTCTTAGCAAGACTCCAATGCACTAAAGAGATTTCATGCACACATGCATCACCCTCAATAGTTAAACAATACTTGTTCAAGCTTAACAAGCAACATGCATTCTTAATACATTATGCACATCCCATGCAACCATGCATCATTCCAAGCATCTCATGCTTCATTATAAACAAGAACATCATATTGGCTTTCAAGTGATCATCCACATCCACTTTTCAACTCAACACCCAATCGGATACGCGGATCACAAGCGTTGTCCCTACGCTTCATACACACTACCAATCCAAGGTCCCCAAATGGACTTTAAAACACCATTTGACCTTACCATTCACAAGGTTCCCATGTATGGAATTTTAACCACCATACAACCTTAACTTCCACAAGGTTCCCATGTATGGACTTTTAATCACCATACAACCTTAACTTACAGAAGGTTCCCATATATGGACTTTTAAACACCATATAACCTTAACATGCACAAGGTTCCCATGTATGGACTTTTAAACACCATACAACCTTAGCATCACTGATTGGTAGTTGTATAACATCACTAACGAGATCCGGGACACCCTATACAAGATCCACACATGGACTTTACACCACCATTGTGATCTTAACAAGCACAAGGTTCTCCTATATGGACTTTTAATCACCATATAACCTTTGCTTACCCAAGGTCCTCGAATGGGAATCTCAACCTCCATTATGACCTTAACCATCTCGTTAGGATACTTGGATGGAGTTTACCGGTTCACACTTAACCACTCCACATCCAAGGCGACTTTATTCACGGTGCACCCAATCCTATAGCCGGCTAACTATATCCGATCAAAGAAACCAAGAACCACTTACATCACTTGCCAATATAACCATCTTACCATATTAGTCCAATGATTCACATGCATAACCATAATGCAAAAACCATCATTTACCATCATCAATCCACTGTTTTAAAGCATTACACAAAGCCATTAAACATCATGCAACACTATGCATCAAAACCACAATTTCAATGTATAAAACCAAGTATCTCTTACCTTGAGCATCCTTCACATATGGCTTCCAAAACCAGCATTAAACCATGCTTAAATATGCTTTCAAAACAGAATTTTAAACATGCAAATCAAATGCATTGCAACCATCAATCACAATTGCTATTAAAGCCAAATCACAACACAACCAAGAGCGAAAATCCATTTACTTACTCTTGAGCTTAGTTAAGTTGTTTAGACTTAAACGAAGCTCCCAAAACCTTCAAACCTTGGTTTAAAAGCTGAAAACCCAACTTCACTCACCGATACACAAAACAAGGCTAACCAACAAGCCTTCCAAGCATCCGAAACCTTCCGCACCACCTCTAATGCTCACGGATCAAACTCCCCTGTTTCAAGCACACAATAACAGAGGATTAATGCATCATTATGCATTAAAAACACCAGCAACACAACTAAACTCGCTGCTCAACACAAATCCAACAATTCGGCTACCAAACACAACCGAAATCACCTCCAAACACTTCCAAAACTTAACCCAGCCAAGATCCATCACTTCTAACCATTTTTAAACATCAATTAACATCCAAAATGATCACAAACACGTCCTTATAACTCCAGCTATAACAGATCATCAAAAACACTCCAAAAACAACCAAAAACTCAAGTAAAACTTAGGAAATTCAACCTATTCGGGATTGCATTGATAAAACCTCAATTCCTTATCAATTTAACATTCATTTACTATCAATTTGACACCTCAAAACACTGCCCAAACAGATCACACGAAATTTCACCAAAAATCACCAAATCTTGCATTTTAAAGCCAAAATCAAGATTCCAATTGAAAAGCCTTTAACAAATCACAAATCAAGGATTGAGAACTTAGGAATTTCAGTAAAGAACTGAGAGTTTAGAGGAGAAGGACGTTCTTACCTCCAAACTTGAGTTTCTCCCTTTTTAGGATCAAAAAGCTTGAAGATCCAATTAGCAAATGGTGAGGTTTTGTTGATGAGATGATTTGCAATCAAAAGAGAATTGAAATGAGTGATTTAGATGACAAAATCAGAGGAAAATCTCTGGAGAGAAAGTGTTTGGGTTGAGAGAAAATGAGAGAAAAGGAAAATGAGATTTTAGGAAAATTAGTTAGAAAATAACTTCCCTCCACTTTCTTTATGTTTAAAAATCAGAATTAAAACATAAAATATCTTAGAAAAATCTGGAGAAACTCCCTTTGGGTAAATAGCTCCTTAAAGATTCAAAGTTTCAATCCTTTCTAAAACAGTCACGTAACTTTCAAAAATTACATTTTGGTCACTAGCCAAAATGTCACCCTTCCAAACCTCATTTTGTAAAATTGATTTCACAGTTCACTTACATATATTAAAAGATGATTTTAGAACATTTTTCCATATTTTTAATGCAACCCGAACTAGGCTTTCCTAATTTCACCTCTTTATATTCGAACAGCACTTTGACCGAACCGGTCAACGCCCAAAACTTCTAAGCCCAAAACCGGGGCGTTACACTCTCTCATGCTTTTTGTTTTTTCCTTCTCTCTTTTAATTCAACTCCCCACTTTTCGAATAAAACCACCTTTTATCTTTTTTCTTTCCCCTTTTCTTTCATCCCTCCAAAATAGGATAAAAACAAAATCCATGTCCTTCTCCCTTTGCTACCAACCCTACAGACGTCGTGCTCCCCTGCCTTTGTACGTGACATTGTACTATGAAAGAGAAAGCCTTGTACGAGGGTCACGTGAAAAGATATGAAGATTAAATTCAAAGATAACATAAACTAGACTAAAAAGAAAAGCATTATTTATGGACATGCTATAGCATAAAAGATAGGGTTGGAGATGCAGACTTTCAAGGATCGTGAAGATCCAGGTATGACTTGTCTCTTAGGATAGGGGCTTCATTGTACACCTTCAGGCGTTGGCCATTGACTTTGAACACTTCATCGTCGTCCAATTTCTTGATATCCACTACGTCGTGAGGGCACACCTTGTGAATGATGAATGGCTCGGACCACCTCGATTTCAGCTTTCCAGGAAAAAGCTTTAGCCTGGAATTGTAGAGAAGCACTTGTTGTCCTTCTGAGAAATGCCTTGGCAAAATGTGTTTGTCATGCCACTTCTTGGTTTTTTCCTTGTAAATGCGAGCATTCTCATATGCTTGGGCTCTGAATTCCTCCAGCTCGTTAAGCTCTAGCAATCTCCTTTCACCAGCAAGTTGGGCATCCATGTTGAGTTTCTTGATTGCCCAATAATCCTTGTGCTCAAGCTCCACGAGTAAGTAGCACTCCTTGCCAAATACAAGCTTGAAGGGTGACATGCCTAAAGGCGTCTTGAAGGATGTTCTATATGCCCACAGTGCTTCATCCAACTTGGGGGACCAGTCTTTTCTCTTAGGATTCAGCACCTTCTCCAAGATTTGCTTGATTTCTCGGTTGGAATCTTCAGCTTGTCCATTTGTCTGTGGATGATATGCAGTAGCAATCTTGTCCCCGACTCCATAGCGATGTAATGCTTTAGCAATAAGCTTGTTGTCAAAGTGAGTTCCTTCATCACTGATGATGGCTCGGGGTGCTCCGAATCTAGTGAAGATGTTCTTGTGAAGAAACTTCATGACTGTCTTAGAGTCGTTCCTTGGGGTGGCAACAGCCTCCAGCCATTTTGACACGTAGTCGACTGCTAGCAAAATATATAGATCTCCATATGATGCAGGAAACGGACCCATGAAGTCAATTCCCCACACGTCAAATATTTCAAGCTCTAGAATATTTTGCAATGGCATTTCATTCCGCCTGGAGATGTTCCTCGTTCTTTGGCATCTGTCGCAAGTCTTGTAGAACTCCTGTGTGTCCTTAAAAAGTGTAGGCCAATAGAATCCTACTTGAAGAACTTTTGCAGCAGTTTTAGCACCACCAAAATGCCCTCCACATGGTGATGAATGACAATGGTACAGAATGCTATGATATTCTTCCTCTAGAACACATCTCCTTATAATCTGATCAGGACATTGCTTGAACAAGTAGGGTTCATCCCAATAGTAGAATCTTGCATCATGTCTGAATTTCTTGAGTCACTGGCTAGATAAATCAGGAGGCAAAATACCACTAACAAGATAATTAACAATATCAGTATACCACGGAATTGTTGTAGCAGCTAACAGTTTCTCATCAGGGAATTCCTCCTTAATTTCATTTTCACTACCTTGCGTGATAGCATTTTCTAGCCTAGACAAATGGTCAGCTACCTGGTTCTCACATCCTTTATTATCTCTAACTTCTAAGTCAAATTCCTGAAGCAAGAGTATCCACCTAATAAGTCAAGGTTTAGCATCCTTTTTAGTCCCTGAGTACTTAATGGCTGAGTGATCGGTATGAAATATGACCTTAGTGCCTATCATGTATGACCTAAACTTATCAAAGGAAAATACTACAACAAGCAATTCTTTTTCAGTAGTGGTGTAATTGATTTGTGCATCATTCAAAGTGCGACTAGCATAATAAATAACATGAAAGAGTTTACCTCGACGTTGTCCAAGTGCTGCACCGACAGCGTAGTCACTTGCATCAGACATCAGCTCAAACGGCTCGTTCCAATCAGGTGGAATGACAACTGGTGCCGAGATAAGCTTCTTCTTCAGTTATTAAAATGTGTTATGGCAATCTTTGTCAAACACAAATGGTTGATTTTGCCGTAGGAAACTACATAGCGGTTTTGAGATCTTCGAAAAATCCTTGATGAATCTCCGATAGAAGCCAGCATGCCCTAGGAAGCTTCTTACTCCCTTGAAAGTAGTGGGGGGAGGTAGTTTCTCAATGACCTCGACCTTTGCTTTGTCAACTTATATCCCTTGCTTCGAAATCTTGTGGCCCAAGACAGTTCCTTCTGTTACCATGAAATGGCACTTTTCCCAATTAAGCACCAAGTTAGCTTCCGCGCACCTCTTTAGAACTTTGGCAATATTGCCGAAGCATGTGTTGAAGTTATCTCCGGAGACCGAGAAGTCGTCAATGAAAATTTCTAAAAAATCTTCGACCATGTCTGAAAAGATAGCCAGCATACATCTTTGAAATGTTGCTGGAGCATTGCAGAGACCAAAGGGCATTCTCTGTAAAGCATAAGTTCCATAAGGGCATATGAAAGTCGTCTTCTCTTGGTCTTCGGGTGCTATAGCAATCTGATTGTACCCAGAATACCCATCAAGGAAGCAGTAGAATGCCTTGCCCGCTAGTCGATCCAACATCTGATCAATGAATGGGAGAGGAAAATGGTCCTTCTTGGTCACCTTGTTGAGCTTCCTATAGTCCATGCAAATCCTCCACCCCGTGACGGTTCTCTCCTCGTTGCTTACCACGGTCATGCCTCCTTTCTTCGGTACACATTGTACCAGGCTGACCCATGAGCTATCGCATATCGGGTAGATTACTCCAGCATCCAGCCACTTGATTATCTCTTTCATCACTACCTACTTCATAATTGGGTTTAGTCTCCTCTGGGGCTCAACTGAATTGTTGTGACAATCATCAAGCAAAATTTTGTGCATACAAATAGCAGGGCTTATACCCTTCAAATCAGCCATAGTCCACCCTATTGCTTTTTTATGTTGTAACAACATATTTACTAAACTAGTTTCTTGCTTAGGTGTGAGACTAGATGAAATTATCACAGGCAAAGTTTCATTGCTCCCTAAGTAAACATATTTAAGATGCGGTGGCAAAGGTTTCAGTTCTAAAGAAGGTGCATGCTCAAGGGAAGGTTTAGGAGGCACAAATTCTGAAAAATCAAGAGGTTCAAAGTGCGTACCTGGTCTAGCCTTGAGTCGACTAGACTGCTCCAGTTCCCTTGAGAGCTCTTCTTGGTCAGAATCATCATTTTCGAAGAGTGCTTCGAACTCCTCCATTTGCATCTCATTGCTACAGCAAAACTCATCAATCATATTATGTGTTGTAGCATCTACATATTGGCATACTCTTGGGTTGTCTGCATACTTGAAGGTATCATGAATATTGATCGTGACCGTCTGATCAGCCACTCGCATTGTGAATTCACCCTTCTCACAATCGATCAAAGCTCACCCGGTGGCTAAAAATGGCCTACCCAAGATAATGGGCGTGTTGCTATCAGCTTCACAGTCGAGGATTAAGAAGTCGACTGGAAAGATAAATCTATCCACTTTTACCACAACATCTTCAACTCTCCCTTCTGGACGAACATGAGAATGATCGGCTAGCTGTAGCACAACCTTGGTGGGTTGTGCCTCTCAAATTACCAGTTTCAGAAAAATGGACTTGGGCATTAAGTTGACGCTCGATCCCAAATCACAAAGTGCTCTTCCAACAAACTTGTTGCCAATAGAACATGGGATAGCAAAACTACCTGGGTCCTTCTTCTTAGGTGGCAGCTTGCTCCATATAGAATAACATTCTTCTACTATAGCGACAGTCTCTTGCTTCTCGACCTTCCTCTTTTTCATGACTATATCCTTGAGGAACTTAGCATATGTTGGCATCTGATCAATGGCCTCCAGAAATGGGACATTGATATGTAGTTTGTCCAGGATATTCACAAATTTATGGAACTGAAGGTCTTCTTTCTGCTTCTCGAATCGTTGAGGAAAAGGAGGTGGGGGTCTAACTTCATTTGTCTGAACTGGTGGAGTTACATCTTTTGCTGTAGCAAAAGCAGGCTCATCCTCCGGTGTTTCTTTTGCTCTGACATCCCCACCCTTCTCTTCAACTGGAGGATCTTGTAAGTTATTTTCTTCCTAAGGCAAGTTGGGCTGGGAGTCCTCCTTCTCGTTTCCCCCAAACTTGTCTTCTTTGCTAATTTCCTTGCCACTTCTTAATGTGAGTGTGCTGCATTGTTCCTTGCTATGGTGCTTAGTGGCTTCAGTGTCATTAGGCAGACTTCCTTGTGGACATGCATGCAAGGTTTGAGCTATCTGGCCAACTTGTGTTTCTAAGGCTCGGAGAGATGAACTATGGCTTTGCAATAAGGCACCTTGATTTTTTATGTTTGCTGCATGATCCTGTAGCAAAACTTCTGTGGTTCCCATGAAATCTTTTGTCATAGCCATAAATTCTTTGAATGTAGTCTCCAGTGAACTGTTCGATGATGATGCTGCTCCCTTGTGACCTTGCCATGGCATCATATTGTTAGAAGATGGTGCTTCGATCATATTTTGTTGTGGCGCTGACTGTGCATAATTACTGTGCCCTTGATAACCCCAACTAAAATTTGGTTGCTGACACGATCCTGGGTTATAGGTATTGGAGTATGGATTGTTGTTGCGGTTATAATTCCCCACATAGTTGGCTGACTCTTGATTGTCAAGCCATTCACTCAAATGGTGATTGCCATCGCATCTGAGACATGAGGTTGTGGACTTCACTTCCTTAACTTCGTTGGGACGTTGGAGGTTCTTTAGCATATTTGTGATAGCAGCTAACTGGGTGGCTACCGAGTCATCAGCTTCATTGTCTCGAGCTACTTGGGTTCTCCTCCCCGTTCCAAGCCTTGTGGTCGGAAACTGGTAACCATTGTTGGCTACCCTATCGAGAATGTCAAATGCTTCCTCCGATGATTTGTCTAACAAGGTCCCATTTGCTGAAGCATCTAGCATCATCCTCGTAGGAGCATTTACTCCATTATAGAACATAACCACTTGATTCCAATCATGAAAACCATGATTTGTGCACTTCCTCAATAATCCCTTTAATCGATCCCAATACTCATACATGGATTCGTCATCAGCTTGACGAAAAGAAGCAATATCATTTCTCAACTGAGTGTTTCTATTTGGTGGATTATACCGTAGCAGAAAACTTTTGC
The DNA here is from genome assembly GCA_958450335.1 of Hibiscus tridactylites. NCBI lineage: Eukaryota > Viridiplantae > Streptophyta > Magnoliopsida > Malvales > Malvaceae > Hibiscus > Hibiscus tridactylites. The sequence goes on along the minus strand of OY288278.1, from coordinate 16,876,584 downwards.
GTAGATCTATCCAAGTCTCCATTGATCTAGCTGGCACTCCACTTAGCCATGCTCTAGCACGATCACGTAAAGAATATGGAGACAGTTTAAGCTTTAGCACATCCTCATGTACTCCTTGCTGTCTGAACGAGTCACAAACTTCCAAGAAAGCACGGATATGTTGTCTTGCATCTTCGTGAGGCATACCTCCAAACTGACCAATGGTGTTCAACATGTTGAACATAATAGGTTTAAGCTCGAACTAGGCTGCCTGAATTTCTGGAGCTACTATTCCGGGATAGAGGTTGTCCAAGATAGGAGCTAAATGATCTCTAATAGCTCGTGGTCGAGCTGCTACTCTCTGGCCATTTGCCATAACATCTCTGTTACCTTGAGGTGGTGGTATCTCTTCGTTCATGTTTCTAGTCTCTTCTCGTCAAACACGTCTCCTAAGTCTCAAGAAATGCTCGATCTCATAAATAGGTAATTGCAGCGGTCCTCTAGGTCGCCTTCTGGTCATACACTAGTAAGACACCTGAAAAGAAAAACAAAAAAACCTAAAATAAGTTTATACTAAAACAATAAGAACAAACAATAAAAAAACAAAAACCGTAAACAACCAATTGCCAATCCCCGGCAGCGGTGCCAAAAACTTGTTGCGTTCGTGTAGTGACTATAAATGATAAGCAAATGGTGCAAGTATACACGTCAAACGAGTAATAAAGTGATGTGTGAGTATAGTCTCCACAGGGATTGGAGGTATTCACGGTTGTTGTAATAATAAAGCTTGAACTTTTTGCAGATGATTATGCTACAGTAAAGGAAATGAGGTATAATAATGCTGAAGCAGAACAGTGCAGAGAAAAATGAGATAACAATATGGTAAACATGTCCCCTTTCGTATGCGAAACTCACTACAGAATGACTGGCTGGGAATGATGGACAACCTAACTCAAGCTTCTTAACGATACTAAGGCTTTTCAGCTATCTTCTATGCTAGGCGGGATTTACTAAGACTGCTCCTAAACTATCTTTAGCCAGGAAACTGGGAGTCAGAAATGCTACAGCCATACCTCTCGGCGTAAACTCTTAACATTCCCCTACCCTTCACATACTATCCTTTTTAGCCCTTGAAACCTATCACTTATCTCTAAGGTAGGTTAGAGTCTGTCTCTCAACAGTCACTCTATTGTTTATGAGGGTTATAGGGCTAGCTCTCTCGATTACTAACCCCAACATACACCTAAAGAACAACCAACTCTCAAAGGCGCTTAAGGTAGGGCCTATCTCTCAAAGCACTTACAACCCTAAGCTCTTACAACTTTAAGGAAATGATAAATGCATAAGAAAAGCATAGAATCATGATAAACACTGAAAAATCCATAGCATGCATTAAAAAGTACTCAAAATAACATCATCCATCAAACCCAAGCCACCTAAAACAGTTCGTGGCTGGGCAATATCATCCAACGTATCATTGCGATAACATTACCAAATATAAAGATATAACAAGAAATTGCTATAGCGACAGAAAGAAAGGTAAACTCCCTCTTCGCCATTGACTACCCGACTTTCTTAGGCCCACTGCCTCTCTCGAGGCCGGTGAGGCCACTTCTTGGAGCTTCAACGATGGAGGACACCAAGCTGGAGAAGATGAAGGTGGAAACTTCCCTCTCCTTTTCTCTCTCTTCCGCCTCTTTTTTGCAACACTAAAAATACCACCCTTTGTTCCAAGCTTCTCTCCCCTTTATATAGTGGAGGCTTCTAGGGTTTGGTGCCCTAAAGATGCCTCGATATTCCCAAAGAATATCCACAGACAAGGTCTGCCACGAGGGGACAAGGGGGACAGTCTGCAGGTGGGCACCGGCTGCTGCACATGTCAGTTCGTCCTTTTCCGCATGTTTCTGCAGCTCACGTATATCTCATGTGCTGGCCAACGTCCACTTCCATCATGCTATAGCAATTCCCAGCACCGGCTTTCTCTCGACTCCTTTTCTACGCACCAACACAACCAGAACTAAGCTTTCGAGTAGTACCCCTCGATATGGACCAATAACCAGCAAAGATAACTGTGCACCCAGAAGAAGAAAATATAGCCTAAATGCAGTCTAAATACTATGGTATGAACTTAAGAAGAGGCAAATGCTATAGCAAAAAGGTATAAAAACAAGGATATTTATGTAGTTATCAGTCTTCTACAACGTCTCATGCCATGTAATCGTTGGATTTGATGAAGAGACGCATCTGATTCTTCCAATATGGTTAGTTATCCCCATTGAAGAATGGTGGTTTGGTGGTGGATTGAGACTCATAGAGGTTGGGGCCGGGGGTGGATGCCATTGCTTCAAGTTGTTGTTAATCAAACTCTCCTAGAATCGACTCAAGAGGGTTGTAATCCTTCCAATGAGTGTGGATCTGATACCGATTGTTGAGTTGATCAAACAATTGCAAATGGCCAAGAGGGAGGTGAAATGGAAATTAAAAATTTGGTGGGAAAAATTGATGAGTGAAAATTTGGACACAAGGCAATTAGAGTGGTTCATGTTCCTATATGAACTCTACATCCACTACCTTAGCTCCCACTAAGGATTTTCAACCAATCCACTAATTGATTCTTCCCCTTTTATTGGAGGATGAGGAAACCTTGAAATTTTGATTAAGCTTTTTACCCAAAGCTTAATCCACTCACTCTTACAAAGAAGGGTTTTTGGTAAACTTTACAAATTCCTCTCTAAGGATAATGTTTACCAAATTACAATCAAACACTCCCTAAACTCACAATGAAAATCACAATGGAGTTGGGTACAAAGATTTGACTCTAAAGAGAACAAGGTTTGGATTTGAATGCTTTGGTTTTGCTTGAAGGCTCAATAGTTGTTGTTGGTGCTTAAAATGCTTCCTTTTATACCTTCTCATTGATTTATTGCCGTTTGGATGGTTGAGATCATCAATAGAGCCGTTAAGGCTCTCTCTTCCATCCATAAATGCAGTTCTGCAACTGCCCGTATCGAAACACTCGTACCTGTTTCGAAACATGACTAAAGTAGAAAGAGTCGTTAAGTGCATTAAAGGGGCCGTATGGAAACATTCGAGGTCGTTTCGAAACTATAAGGGCCATTTCAAAACCAAGTTTCGAAACGGTTTGAGTTCATTAAAATTCCAATAGCAAATCGTTTTGTGACCTTCCTAGGACGTATCGAAACGAGCTCTGTTTTTGAAAAGTTTGTATCTTACAAGTAACGGTCGAAAACATTAAATGCTTAATTTGAAAACTTTTAACCCCCGTATTGAAATGATAAATGTCGTTTCGAAACAAAGTCAAAGTTTGACTTACCCAGATGAAGGTCGTATCGAAACGAGTTGAAGCCATTTTGAGACTTGTTCAATTTGTTAATTTCCAGTGGCAAAACATATCAAAACGGGCCTAAGCCGTATCGAAATGCCTATCCGAAATTTATAGTTTCGTCTTGAAAACACTTAGAAAATTTTACGGGGATTAATTTTAAATCTTAAAAACATTTTGGGTTAAATTAAGCCATTTCGAGAACTTAATGACTTTATTTACTTTGCAAAAAGGTCCTTAAAATATTTGTTATATCAACATCAAGTTAAGTTAAATTAAGGGTTTTACACTCATGCTGGGAGATTATAATGACATCCTCAAAGAGCTCACCATTGCCGGCACAACATAGAATGAGGGAGCATTTAAAGGCACGGTAAACTGCCTAAGGCTTAAGCCCGAGGTAAAACTTCGGAATACTTTTGTAAAATTATGCTTAATGCCAACCTCACACAACACCACGGATGAAAAGCCTAGACTATTATTAATTCATTCTATATCGTATAACCGTATTATAAATGTTGGATCTATCATATGCAATGAGATGTCTCAATGTAGCCTAAAGGACAAGGGGAAACTCTATTTCCCAAGCCTCATAACCGGATTGTGCGAGCAACAACATGTGGAAAGTGATCTGGCCGATGCGAAGACACCGACAAGGAAAGGATATATGAGAGCCCAATATTTAAAGATCATAGGAGTTTCCGAAGTCGAGCCACAGTCCACTCTGATCAAAGAAATTGGCTCGGCAACATCTTTGGGCAATGTCGCGGCAACAACCCACACCAACGCCAATACGGGTGAACCGGCGATGACAACACTCGAGGCAATGATTCGGCCACTTGCACACTGGCTAGAGACCATGGAGAAGCGGCATAAACCCCTCATCCCGGCCTAGCCACCTGACCGAACCGAACGGGTCACACGGGGAAAACCGAAGCGAAACCCATTAAAGCCTCACCCGGATTAGCAACCCTATTTTTTTATTTTTACTTAATCTTGTCTAAATGCTTTATTTGAACCTATGTGTGAAGGCAAACATCGAAAAAGCAAACATGGATGTGAACCAAGCAGAGGGCATAAAGGTAACTTAACCTTACCAACTAGTTATTTAGTCAAGTTACAAGCACTCGAGACAAAACCAACTCAAACAATATATATAAAGTAATTTAGGAAGCATACAATCAAAAGGGACTAAAACGTAACATTTGGAAACCTTCAAAGATTCCCTTTAACCACTTTAACTACATGTGTTTCGAAACAGGGCTGCCCGTTTCGAAACGCGGGTTCTCAGCAAAAAGCAAAACATAGGTCGTTTTGGAACGGCTCCTCATGGTTCCGAAACGAGAGCCTCCAGTGGAAAAACGTACCGAAATGGCACCACCCCCGTTTCGATACGGGTGCCCCAAAAGCTTGGTCGTTTCGAAACCATACCAGATGTTCTGAAACGCCTAGGCACAGATTGGCCCAAAAATGCATTTTGGCATCTCCAAACGTTCCCAAACTTCCCCCGAAAGATCACAAACCACATGGCAACATATTAAGCAAACATACTAGAGGCATTACACCCTAAAATAAGGCTTCAAAACATGCATACACACAAACAGGGATCTTAACCTCATAAGCTCATAAGAACACCTTAGCACGAAAACCCCAACAAGCCAAAACACATGTCAAATAACCAAGAACCATAACAAGCCTCAACATTGCATGGTATCAACATTCAAAACATGTTAGCAACAAAAACAACTACAAAGGAGTTTGGACACCAACTCCCAAACACAAAAAGTATAGCATTCTCATTGCCTAAGTATTATTACAACCATAAAAATCATACTTTGAGCTAGCAAAGAACTCCAAGACTCCTCCTTTTCCCCACTAGCATTCTGAAGCCACTAATGACATGCATTGTTGGAAAAGAGAGCGTAAGCTTAAAAGCTTAGTGAGCGGAGCTCAAAATCACAACAACAACAATTTAGTTTAAAACATATATTTTAGTTTAAAGGCAACATTATTTAGAAGGGATATACAAAGCACAAACAACACATGGTATGCACATGCACAACCATTTCCGGTGGGACTACACATAACCATTCACAACAACTAGCATGATTCTGGTGGGTCTACACATCACTGTACTCATCTACTAGTCACTACCGGTGGGACTACACATCACCGTATTCAACAACATACTTTCCACTAACCATCACGTGAGGCTTTGACAACAACTACGACAACACAACAACATTAAAAAGGAGATGAAAGCAATTGCATTTCATCCAACAACGTGTGTAAACCTATACACCGACACTTAACGGAACAAGGCAAGAAACAAATACACTTACACTTGGGTTTAGGTTGGCCCCTAAGGCTCCACCCAAACCCAAGAAACCTTCTTTGAACACTATAAAGCTTCAAAACCATTTCCACTCACCAGCTCAATACCAAACCAAGCCAACGGTTCTTCTTCAAGCTTTCGCAACTCCCGGTGTAACGTTTGAAGAATCCAAATCGTTATCCGCTGCTTCTACCCAATTCAAAATAATGAATTAATACATCTTTCGACATTCAAACTCACAAAAATCAATTCCATCAAAATCCGGCAACAACAAGCATTCGATTTCTATCCAGAACTAACCAAAACTATCCTCATTTCTACTCTAACCTCAAGTCAGCCATATTTTCATCAATTTATCATCCAAACTATGTCCAAACACTTTAAGAACAACAACCTACTACCACCAAAACATTAGGAAACCATCTCCACCATTTCTAAGCCAAAAAACCCAAAAACCCATTAATTAAAATTACCCATTTTCCCAAAATTCAGGATTTCATGTTAAACCCATTGTCTTAACACCATTTTACACCCAAAATAAGATTTACAACTAACCCAAATCGTTGGTTTCATAACATTTGCTTAAACCCCTTCAAAACCCTAATTTTACCCATAATGAAGAAACTTGAGAAATCTTCAAAGCCTTGAAAGGAAAATGCTAAAAACAAGTTTTGAATTTAGAGAAGAGTAAAATCAAGTTATCTTACCTACTAAAATATTCCAAGATGATGACATTTGGTGGAAAATGGATGGTGGCTATAGCTTTGGGTGTTTTAACGTGAAAAATGTTTTAGGGGAGAAGAAGAGATGAGAAAATTTGAAATATGGTATTTTATTTTAATTCAAAATCTATCTCCAAAACCTATTTTTCCCCAATTTACCAAAAGACCCTTTTTAAGTTCCCTTTTCCTCAAAAGCTTTTAAAATTGGTTTATTTTAAATTGTTTCCCCACGACTAGATTAACCCGAACCGGCTTAACCAAACCTGAGTATCTCCCGGGCCCCAAACTCGGGCGTTACAAGCGGCAGTTGGAGTTTATGAGGTAAATGAAGGATTAGAACAACGCCACAATCTGAGTAAACCTAGAGAAATACCCAGACAACTCGGTGAGGTTCCCAATTTTTCCAACCGACATCAATGCCTCAACAATGCCTACAGCCCCTGCCTTGGCAATGCCCACCGCAACTACCTCAGCAATGTTTGCTGCTCTTGCCTCGGTATTTCCAACTGAAGATGCTCCACCAACCCGGGATGGCAAAGGCAAGGCACCATTAACCGAGCCAAGCCACACCGTGACATGGTCAGAATTATCTAATTCGGACGAGTCATTCATCCTCCGACCAAAAGCAGTTCTGACATCCTCTGTCACGGCAAAATGCAAGGCCTCCACCACCAAGGAAATTGACGTTGAGGAGGACAATGATGATGAGGTAAGCAAACAACTGGCTCCTACACCCGCTACACGCCATCAACCACCTAGAGCAAGCAAGAGAGTCAAGCAAACTATGAAAAGGAAACTCATAATTTAAGACGAGGACCTCTCTGATTCATTGTAATTTTGTTTCTTTCGTTTTCACTTTTTGTTTCCATGTACTTTTGTGTTTTCATGCATTGAGGGCAATGCTCTTCTCGGGTTTGGGGGGATAATTGTCTTTAATTACTTTCATGTTTAGTTTAGTTGAATGTTTAGTTGCATCCATCCTTAGTAATTGCATATAGGTTGCATATGTACTACACTTAATTGAAAGAACCTTTAATTTAAGGATTACATGAAAAGGACTTAGAATTTTACTATGATGCTGAAGGTTAATTGACACAGATGTGGCATGTTGATTGATAGAGACTTACTGAACTCAGGTTGCTTAGAAATTGGGGAAATTAAAAGAATTAAGCTTCTAGCTAGAAGTGCCCGAAACATGCTCTAGTCAAATTAAATCATGTGCTTAGGATACTCTGCTGCTATAACATGTCCATTTAAATTGAAAACATTAAATGTGAAGGACAATTTAGCATGAGTAAATAAAAGTCTTCACGGGATGACTCTACTCAATAGGCTCGGGGGTTCGTTGTTTGCTCCAATCTTATCTTCAAGCCTAGGAAAGTAGTTGTGATGATTTGAATCCCTAAAAAGGCCATGGTTTGTGGATTAATAAATGCCTCGGCAATTAAATTAAACCTATTGTTCACATAAGACTCTTGATAAATCAACTTGAACACAACTACGCACACACATGATAACGAGCATTATAGTTTGGTTCCGGGAAAATTCATGCTATCTGAACACCCATCCTAATTTGTGCCACGATTCTAAAGTTTGAAGGCAAGTCTAAAGCATGTCTCTTTTGATTGAAATCTTGGCAAGTAATTGCTAATTTTGCATTTCTTGAGGACAAGCAATAATTCGAGTTTGGGGTGTGTTAAGTGTGTAAAAGTACTAATCTTCTACCCCTTTTCATCTCAATTATTGTTAGACTTAGGCTCATTTAGGTTGCATTATTAGTCATGCATGCATATTTGCATTGTTTCCTTCCTTTCCATGCTTGATTATCCTCAATTGCTTATTTGGTGGAAAAGGTGCTGCTCTGGTATATGTTTCGATGTGTGCAGGTTAATTGCCCGGGCAAGTATTGTTGCGGCAATGAAGGAAAGAAGGATGATGTTGATCTAAGACAAGAAAAAATTGTCGATTTCAACATAAAGAAGCTGCTACTCTTCACAACCAAGAGATGCCGATTTCAACAAGGATTCAATCCTTTTTTTACAAGTCGAAAGCCACAAGAATTGCTAGAAGAAGTCGAAGTCCCTTGAGTTGTTTAAAGGAGATTAAATTCTAAGAAGATAAGAGGAGTTATAGGGGGATAAAATGGTAAAATAAAAAGGACTTTATTTCGTTTATTTTATAACATTTAATTCCAACTTAACTTCCTCCTAAAGAAGGAGTACAACCTACCAATCTCCTACAAAAAGAAGAGGATGCGCAGCCAAGAGGAGAGTCGGATTGGGGGAGAGAAATCGGCAAGGAAGTTGAAGATCAAGGTAGCCCTAGTCTTGTTTTCATCTTTGTTTTTCGGTTGATGTTCTTGTTGGGAAATTATATTGTGTTATTCCTAGTCCCAACTATGAACTAAACTATCTTAGGCTAGGGTTATTTGTTTAGTAGTTGCGAGAAAACGGTTGGATCTTGTTTAGGTTTTTGTTATGCAATTTAAGTTCAAGGTTTGTTTATTCTTGGTGTTTATCTTTACTTGCAGTTGAATCGGGAGAGGGGATTGTGATTGCATCAATTTATCTAATATCAGGAGTGTTAGATTCAAGAAACAAATAAGCATGGTTTCTGCCAAAATCGGTGAAGACTAATTCGGCTTAGGAATAAGTACCAATTTCAACGGCTAAGAGAGGCATAAGATTGGTTGATGTTCACCCTTGGTTCACGCTGGGAGGTATTATCAAGGCTTGCACATTAATAGAGTTTCGACTTAGGGATAAGAAGAAACCATTGAAGAACGCTTTGCCAAACCTTGAAGGTTGTCGCTCAATTTCTCGTGCAGTAGCTTAATTCTTTGCCCTTGCAACCGCCTTACCAATTGCCCAAGCAGTCACTTTGTGCATTGCCCAGGCAATCGTTTGTCTATTGCCGCGGCAATTATTTTGCCCATTGTTGAGGCAATCAAGCTTCCTCTTGCATGCAAAATTGAGATTGTTCCATTCGAATTACACACTACGATGCAATATAATCCGGCCTATTCTCTCATTATGTCAATTCAATTCTTTAGTTTATTCGCTTATTTTACTTTAGTCGATTATTCAACCCAAAACTATTACTTGTGTTTTTTACTTTTCAGTGCAAGACGATAGATTCTTTAAGTGGCACCAATCTTTGTGGAGATGATATCTTTCTATACTATAACTTGCAGCGTGTATACTTGCACAAATTGTGAAGCACTCTAATCACGTGACATGTCTTCTAATGACATGAGGTAGGATGAGCTTATTTGTGTTATGCTTAGCCCACTATTTTAGACCTCTAACTGGTTTGACCATGTTTGAATAAATATGTATTTGTGTTTCCTTTGAGTAGTAGTTGCTAACATACTTTTCTATCATCTCTTGTCTCATCAGGATGACAAATGTAGCATGTATACAAGGTATTCTTACAAATAAAAAATAAGCATAATCAGTTTATTTATATATGCAGTATGCATAATACTATGAAATCATAAAAATATACATATAAGATCCCACTTTCTACAACTACATAAACGATTTTTCAAGTTCACGACATGTGATCTACAGGTCCAGCAGAAACCTTATAGTTATTGGCACCTACAACTTTAGGCCAACACCCACCAGCATGTATGCAAAACAATTAATTAATTCAGTAAACTTAAACTAAAAACTCATACATAGACATGTGGCTTTCTAGAAGGTGAGTGTAGGGAGACCGTTGAAGAAGCATGGGGCAAACAAAGAAGTAGGAACAATAATCCTCCTTTTCATTGGAAGCTTAAAAAGACAGGAATTAAACTTCAAATTTGGAGTAGAGAAAAGTGTGGCATAAATAGAATAACAATAGAAGCTGTAAGCAAGGAAATCGTAGAGATTCAAAACATGGTACTTACGAAGGATTCTGCTAAAAGAATGAAAATTTCTAAAGAAAGAGCTGGATAAAACATGGGGAAAAAAGAAAGACATTGGTTTCAAAGAGCTGGATAAAATTGGATCAAGTTAGGAGACAAAAATACAAATTTTTTTCATGCAACTGACATCCAAAACAAAAGAAGGAATGCTATAGTTAGTTTAAAGATGAGAGGGAGAACATGGACTGAAAATGAAGATCATATTGCCTCCATCATCCAAGAGCATTTCAAGAAGATTTTTGCGAAGGATAGATCCTCGTCGATGGATGATATTTCTGAAATTATTCCCATGTCATCTCGGACGAGATGAATATGGAGTTATGTAAAGAGGTTGATGACAAAGAACATAAAGAGACCACTTTTAGCCTTAGAGCCTATGATGCTTGTCGTATAGTGATGCACTTTAGAGCAAGTATACTTGTCGTATCAAGTAATAAAGTAATGAATAGAGTGCCGAACCCATAAGGATTGGATCAATAACTACAAAGTTTTTGAACTTAAGAATATGTTGCAAGTGATGGTGTTTGAAGGTTTGATTAAAACTAAAACAATTAAACTAAAAATAGCTATGATTGAGACGAACAACTGTAGCAAATAACAAATAATTACCGAGGTTAGGATTATTGCTAAGGATATATGTTTAATTGTCTATTACAATGCTATAACGACTGCAATACATGTCTGCGTAAACCATTAAAATCTTTATCACTCGACAGGATTTTCTAATGAACTTCTGACTCCCTCGATGTCTAGAAGTTAATAACATTGAGGTTAAGGTAATACATGTCTACGTGAACCTTAACAACCTTATTATTTGTTTAAGAACTCCCTTTTAGTCGTTGAAACCCTAAACTTATATCTAAGCCAGATTAGAACTAAGTTAACAGCTTAGCCCCATGTTTTTATAACCTAAACCTCTCAATATTAAGTCATAGATCAATAGTTAAAAGGCCTCTCTCGATAGCTCTTGCAATAACTACGCATGAAGTACGATAAACATAATAGATAAAGGGAAAACAACTATAACTTATAATAAAGAAATCAAAACAAAAAATCCTGGGATGCAATAATCCCAACTAAAGTATTTAGCTCATGTCTGAGCGTAAAACATCTATAACAAAAATATTAAGTATGACAGATTATCAAGCAAGGAAAAGAAAAGGGTCGAGCGTCCTCGACAAACTCTCTCCAAGCCGTCCAATTGTGTTGCAAGTCTCCCACTCCGTCGGCCTCTCTCGATGACTTCTATCGTGAGGAGATTTCTCTAAATTCCGTCCTCGTGGTTCTCCGCAAGCTTTAGATTAGGATTGTTGCTTGTAATCGCACTCCCCTTTGAAGTAGCATCCAAGTCTCTCTTATATAGATGGTGAAACTAGGGTTTAAGAACCCTAAAGTGCATGCACCTTCAGTAAAGAAGGCCATTGATTTCCCGCTATATCCAATGTTGTGTGTCTAGGAGAATGTCCACGTGGGCATAAGTAGATTCATCTCTAATTCTTTATGCCTCGTTAACTCCAACCATATGATCTGCTACTCTTCTGCTCCAGCACTCCTCCAGCATCCTGCACATGCACCACAAAACAAAACCTTTTCCCAAGAAAAGCACCAATATATATAACATTTAAAGCATGTGTGGTGTAACTCCCTATCTACATGCAAATGTGTACAATCTAACCTAAATGCAACCTATATGAGCTTGAAAACATGCAAACAACAAGGGAAAAGGGCATATAAAATAGACCATTTACACACTCGTCAGCCTACAAAGCTCCAGGTCCAGAAGAATTTTTTGGAATATTCTATCGTTCCTTCTGGGATATTATCAAGGACGATGTGAATAGTATTGTTGATGATTTTATGACTACAAGGAAATGCCTAAAATGCTTAACATGACTGATGTGATTTTAATACCAAAAATTCAAAACCCTGAAGTTGTCATCCACTTTAGACCCGCAAGCTTATGCAATTTTGGTATAAAATCATCTTAAAAATCTTGGCTTCCAGACTTAAAATAATCCTTCCAAATATCATCTCTCCCTCACAAGCAACCTTAGTTAGTGGTAGATTCATTTAAGACAATATCTTAACTTCCCATGAAGCTTTCCATGCAATAAAGAGGAGATGGAAGGGGAAAACCGGAACAATGACAATGAAGCTTAACCTTGAGAAAACCTACAATAAGGTTGATTGGGATGTCTTACAAGATCTCATGGTTAAGATGTGTTTCTCTTAGTGGTGGATCGAAAGAATTATGGAACGTGTGTCTACAACATCCTTTGCTTTGATTATCAATGGAGAGAGAAGTGAGACTTTATCTCCGGAAAGAGAACTCAGACAAGGAGATCCCCTCTCACCATTCTTTTTTCATCTCATCACCAATGTCCTCTCTTTAATTATCGAAAAAGAGTAGTTGGATCAAAAACTGCCAAACTTTAGAATGGGGAGAAGGTGCACAAACATCAACCACCTCCTCTTTGCGGATGTATGGATATTGTTTAAAAATGATGATGAGGGAAATTGTGAATTTATTAAAGATATCATTGTTACGTTCACAAATACAATAGGGCAAATGGTAAGCAACAAAAAATCCTCAATTTTCCTTTCTCCTAATATAAGCTTGAACCTAAAATCTCATATAATCAATGTTATTGGCTTCAGTGTTATGGAAGAATGTAGTAGGTATTTGGGTCTTCCCTCTATCTAGGGAAGGGGCAAAAAAAGGCATTGTGTTTCCTCTTCGATCATATCAGAAACAAGTTGCAAGGGTGGAAAAGTAAACTCATTTCTCAAGTAGGAAAAGAAGTGCTCATAAAGGCGATTGTCACTTTTATCCCATCTTTTGTGATGCAATGCTTCTTACTCCCGATTTTGTTATGCAATGAGGTTAATTCGCTTATCGAGAGATTTTGGTGGGGCAATTCCCTTTAACCGAGAAGTGGCATTCATTGAATTAGTTGGGATAATATGTTCAAGATGAAAGACTTTGGAGGAATGGACTTTATGACCTCCATACTTTTAATAAAGCTCTTATTGCTAAACAAGTGCGGAGAATCGTCAAGAATCTTGAATCCCTTTTAGCGAAGGTGATGAGAGGTATCTATTTTCCAAATGGAGACATTTTTTTCGCTCTACAATGTCAAGATCCCTCTTGGGCTTAGAATAGCCTCAAATGTGGCATTTCTATCATTCAATAAGGCTCTATGTGAAGTGTGGGCAGCGGTAAAAATATTCTTATCTGGGAGGAAAAGTGGATTCCAAGTTCCCAAAATAAATCTATTTCCTCGACTCGACCAATTGATTGCCAAGATGATTTTGTCTCACATCTTCTCACAGAAGAGAAGAAGGAATGGGACACATCAAAACTCAATGGCTCGTTCTTTGAAGTTGAAGTGGAAAGAATTTTAAAGATTCTAATTGGAGGGCCTTTTGTTTCCAATAATCTTATTTGGTTTAATTCAAAACCTGGTTGTAATTCTCTAAAATCCAGATATTATTCCTCAATGCGTGAGAAGATGGCCCACAATGGGCCTTCCTCAAGCTGTGATCCAAGGAAGGAAATTTTTTTGTGGAGATCCATATGGAGTCTAATGTTCCTTCAAAGACTAGAACTTTCCTTTGGAAAGCATGCAACAATGCACTTGCAACAAATGAATATTTGCTTCAAGACTTAATTTTTTTCCTGTCACATGCTCTCGTTGCTCTAGCTCGAATGAATGTATTAAGCATATTCTGTTTTTTTTTTGCCCATTTTCCAAGCTGTTTTGAGAGCATCATGCTTCAATTATTGTCCAAAACTTGAAGGATTCCCGGGTTTCTCAAAATGGTGGCTCTTCATGGTTGATTTAAGCTCAAAGATTGATTCTAAAGAATGTCTCCAATTCTTATCCTTTATCTGTTGAAACATTTGGAAGTCTCGTAATAGGTGGGCTTTTTTAGGTATTTCTGGTGATCCTTTTGTAGTTTGGTTGCAATCAGAAGCTATTTTCTTTGAGTTCTTTAAGGAAGCTTAGGTGGTTTTCACCCACTTTGAAGAAAGATCTGTAAATCATGTTTGTTGGAATGTTTCACCAATTGATTTCACTAAAATTAATTTTGATGTCTTGATGGATTTACTAACAGGTAAAACAGGGATTGCTGCTATTTTGCGTTATAATGAAGGCTGCTTAGTGGGAGGAGCGGAAAAGTCTATGATGGTCTCTTCCCCGAACTGTGCTGAAGCAGAAGTTATTAGACTCGATATTGTGGCTGCTCAGGGAAAAAACTTCCCAAAGATTTTGATTGGGTCTGATAATAAAGGCTTGATTTCAAGATTGAATAGTGTAAATCACTCTGCATGGGACTTTGCACTTATTGAAAGGGATATCTTTAATTTATGTAAACATTTTGTTTCTTTCTCTTTTTCTTATGTGCCCAAATCTTGCAATGTTGTTGTAGATTGGGTTGCAAAACATGCTAGGTTAGGGTCTTGCTCTGATAATTGGGTTGTTTTCCCCTTTATACTTCTTTTGCTCTGTAACCTAGTTTGATCTAATTAAATGTTTCCTTTGATCAGAAGAAAATTATATATTAATATTACTCAATAGTTACCTAATGAACTTCTCAATAACACTATCAACCTTCTTCTGATTTTTTTTTTAAAATAAACTATTAATATTCTCAGTTTGCTCCTTATTAGAAACAATTTTGTCATGATCTTACCATCTAATTATTTCCATCATGGTCAATATTGGTATGTCCTTTGATTCCACTATCACTGATATAAAGAAAAAAATTTACATAATTTAGCTTGATTGACAAATTATAAATTGTTAAACAAATTATAAATCATTATTTAGTCTGGAGTTTCAAAAATATAGATTTTATCTTGTTAAAGCTCTCGGGCAGGTTGTTAAGAAGCATGCCAGCTTTGCACAGTGTTGAGAAATGGGACTTTGACCATTGTGATGGGCTCGAATCAATCAATCGAAAGTGCTAAGAGAGGGTAAATTGGCTTTCAAGAAGAATTGATGGAAGCAATTGAAAATTAAAAATTTGCGCAACCGATTACCATTTAACCATTTAAGGAATCAAGACCATACCTGATTTTTCTAACCAAACTGCTAGGCCATATTTCGGGTTGTAACAATTTCATCATTTTATCCTTTTTTTTTATTTTCCTAAATTGCTTATTCTTCTTCGATAAATGTTATATTACTTTCATGTCATACTAATGGTTTAGCAATAACTTATCGTTGCTTTTATGATATAATGCAATTATCCAACTACTGCTTTGATATGATAAGCTCACTTGCTTTTACAATATCACAAAAAAGAAAAGGATTGATGCAACTTCTTAACTATAAAATGTTAAGTATATTGAATTGTTTCTAACTATGACAAATTAATATAATGTATAAGTCTCAATGACTAGAAATGTTATTATAGCAGGTCACATTAAACACTTGTTTCAATTTTTACAACATAATGACATGCTTGAATACTAGAAGAAAAGTACCTATACCTAAGGGTGTTCATGTACGGTTAACCGTACCGGTACGACATATCGGTACAGTTATCAAAATAAAAATTTTGATATTTTGATGAACCGTTACCATCCCGTTTAAATCGGTTATCGCCTAAATGGTTAATCGGTTTATTCAGTATGGTTAGTCGATTAACCATGTACCATTTTGTATTTAGTATTATAATTTTTAACCCCCTCGACCCAGCCTGGCCGATAGACCGAACTAAACGGATCACACAGGGAATATTAACGTAAACCGGGAAGGTTTACCTCAATATACAACCCTTTTTGTTCTTTTTATCTTGTCTAGATGCAACTTAGGTTCCTATGTGTATGTACACAATCAGTGGATAAAATGTTGGGTTGTGTGGAGCTCGATTCGATCAACCAATTATGCTCACCAAGTGGTGGAGAGGTGGATATTTGGGTGGAAGGGTTTAGGAAGCTAGAAAGATTAAAGACACAATGATTTATAGTGGTTCGGCCTTCTAACAAGCACCTACATCCACTACCTTAGCTCCCCACTAAGGATTTCACAATCAATCCACTAATTGATTCGTCCCCTTTTCTAGGATTAGGAGGAAACCCTTACAACCGATCAAGCTTCTACCCAAGCCTTGATCAAAACCCTCTTTTACAAAGAGACAAATGAAAGCAAACTTAAACCCTCTAATAGGTGTTTGCTTGCACACTTAAGCACTCACCCAAAACCTAAAACACTTGAGCAAATTTGACAATTTTGGCTCACTAGTGTTTGTCTATACAAGAAATGACACTTTAAGCACTAAGACAATTTCTTGATCATTTGTTGATTGACAATTGAAGCATTAGTCTTCTCTTGATGCTTGGAGGTCCCTTTTATACTCCCAAATGAGTTTGTAGCCGTTTAGGACCGTTGGGGTTGAAATAGAGTCGTTGGAGCCTTTAATTCCCTCCATAAATGCAGTTCTGCAGCTCCCCGTTTCGAAACGCTCGAAGCCGTTTCGAAACACCCTCAATATAGAAAGAGCCGTTGCAGTTTGTCAGGGTACCCGTTTCGGAACACCCCCTTGCCGTTTCGGAACGCGTATCGGAACGCCCTTAGCCCGTATCGAAACGACCTGCATTTAAAAGTTAGTTGGGAAAGAGCCGTTGGGGTTTATGACCGTTGTGGTCAGTGCCACGTGGGCGTATCGAAACGGCCTAGCCTGTTTCGAAACGCTGGCCCCGTTTCGATACGAGTATCGAAACGTTTTGGCCACTGGAGGCACCTGTTTCGAAACGCCCTAAGGTGTTTCGAAACACATGGTCAGTTTTGTGAAAATTGGCCTTTGAAAACATGAAAAACCTTTATGAAAAATTCCTTAAATATTATTTCAAGTTGTTTGGACTTTGGAAATGTTTTAAATACTTTTTAAATCAGTCCAAAACATTTTTCAATTATTATATCAAAACATTAGTTCTACAATCTCCCCCTTTTTGATATAATAAAACCACTTGAAAAATTGTTTGGAATTCTCCCCCTTTAACTTTAAAAAGTGAATAAGAGATTAAAATTTTAATTCACATAAGGCTCCCCCTTATTCATTTGAAAATTCAATTTTTCAATCCATTTCTCCCCCTTTTTGTTATATCAAAAAGATTTAAAACATTAAGTTCAAAAATAACAATAGAGGTAAAAATTTGACAAAAGTAAGAATTTGGTTTTAAAATGGCTCCCCCTTACTCAAAGCATCATTGAAATGTTAGTCCAACATATATGATCATCTAGTTGAATTAAATAAAATAAGACAAATAAATTCAAAACAACTAGAAAATTTTACCAACACTTGAACCCAAGGGAGGATGTGAAGCCTTCCTTCTTCAAGTGTTCTTCCTTGTGTGTAACGCCCCGGTTTTGGGCTTGGAAGTCTTGGGCGTTGACCGGTTGGTCAAAGTGCTGTTCGAATCGTAAGAGGTTAAATTAGGAAAGCCTAGTTCGGGTTGCATAAAAATTATGGAAAAATGTTCTAAAATCATCTTTTATTATAATTAAGTGAACTGTGAAATCAATTTTGGAAAATGAGTTTCGGAAGTGTGACATTTTGACTAGTGACCAAAATGTAATTTTTGAAAGTTTGGTGGCTATTTTATAAAGGGTTGAAACTTTGAATCTTTAAGGAGCTATTTACCCAAAGGGAGTTTCTCCAGATTTTTCTAAGATATTTTAACCCATAATTCTGATTTTAAAAGAATCAAAAGGAGGGAAAAATCTATTTTGGCCATTTTCTCTTTTAACTACCTATTTTCTCTCTATCTTTTCTCTCAACCCAAACACTCAATTCCAGAGATCTAAGTCTGATTTTCATCACCTAAAAACCTTCTTTCAACTCTCATTTGATTGCAAATCATTGTGTCTTCAAATCCTCTTCAATTGCTTCAAGTTTCATCAAGCTTTTCTATTCCAAAAAGAGGAGAAACTCAAGTTTGGAGGTAAGAACGTCCTTCTCCTCTGAACTTCAAGTTCTTTAATGAAATTCCTAAAGTTTTCAATCCTAATTTGATAATTGATTAAAGGTTTTAAGGTTGATTTAAGGATCTTGGCTAATTATGCAAGATCTTGATGATTTCACTTGATTTTCGTTTGATCTGTTAAATCTGCGTTTTGAGAAGTGATTTTGATGTTAAATGATCATAAAATTGATGTGGAAATGAGTCTTGATTGATGCAATCCCGGATAGGTTGGATTTCCTAAGTTTAGCTTGTGTTTTAAGGTAGCTTTTGTGGTGATCTTGTGGATCTGGTGTTGCTGGAGGTATAAGGATGGTTGTAGGTTGTTTTTAGATGTGTTTTGATGTTGATGGAAGTGAGGTTTTGCTGGTTTGTGGCTGGGCTTTGTTTAGAAGTGTTTCGGATGCATTTTCGGTTGTGTTGGTGGCCGAAAATGGAGGTTTAGTGAGAGCAGCGAGTTTAGATGCTTTCATTGAAGCAATTAATGCATGATGATGCATTAATCCTCTGCTTTAATGTGTTGAAACAGGGGAGGCATCCTTGGATCCAAGAGTTGTTGATCCGGAGGCTTGTTTTGGTGCTTTGGCTTGAAGCGAAGTGGTAATCGGTGAGTGAAAAATGGATTTTCAGCTTTTAAACCAAGGGTTGAAGGTTTTGGGAGCTTAGTTTAAGTCTAAACAACTTTGCTAAGCTCAAGTGTAAGTTTTCGGATTACTCTCTTTAAGTGGTGGCCATGTTTTGATGAAATGTGAAATGATGATTTTGCATGATTCGCTACTGTTTTGGAAAGCATGTTTTAGCATGTTAATTGCTGATGTTTTAGCATGATTTATGCTGATGATTTAAGCCATGTGTTGAAGGTGTCTCTAGGTAAGAGTGCCTTGTTTTTATGCATTGTTAAATGATGATTTAATGCTTTGAAATGCATGATGAAATGGCTTGATTTAAATGCTTTAAAACAGTGGATTATATGATGTATAAAGTGTGTATTGGCAAGTGATGGTTTGTAAAAGTGAAGGTCACTAAGGTGGTTAAAAGTCCTTGAGTGAGCCTTGTTATCTAAGATCATCAAGGTGGTTAAAAGTCCTTGGATGAATCTTGTTGCGGACTCTAAGGTGGTTAAAAGTCCTTAGGTGCTCCTTTCCATGGTGGTTAAAAGTCCATGGGGCCAAGGTGTTTAAAAGTCCTTGGGGCCAAGGTGTTTAAAAGTCCTTGGGGTAATTCAAGCTACGGACACAAAGGTGGTTAAAAGTCCTTGTGTGGTCCATTCATGGTGTTTAAAAGTCCATGGCCAAGGTGTTTAAAAGTCCTTGGGGTCCAAGGTGTTTAAAAGTCCTTGGGGAAAGTTGTTGAACTTGATTTCATAAATGAAATGTATCACTTGAGCCAATATGACATGTATAGTACATGTGATGCATGAGATGCATGATTTAATGTTTATGTTGAAGCATGAGATGCTTGTTTAAATGAAATGTGGAAGCATGATATTGCTTGATTTAAAGTATGCTTTGAGCATGTGTAAAGGTTGTTTACAAGCATGATTTACAAATGGTTTTAAATGCATTATTGAATGGTTTTAAAAGAGCACTCCTCACTAAGCTTTGGCTTACGCTCTCTCGTTTTCTTGATTCAATAATGCAGAGCATTAGAGTGCATTGAGGGCAGCAAGAGGAGGCAAGCAAACAAGTACAAGTAAAGCTCAATGTATGAAGGTTTTATAAGTGTTTTAGCTTTTGTATGTTTTGGCAATGGGGGACCAATATGTATATTTGTTTTGGGAGGTGTTTATGACTCCCTAAGTATGTTGAATGTGGTTGATGTTGCTGGTTTTTTTGGATTGAACCTTATATGCTTGTTTTGCAAGTTGATGCTTGAGTAGATAGCTTGTGTTGGAAGCATGACCATTGATTTGGGGCTTTTTGCATGAGATGTCATATTGTTGAATTGATGATGCTTATATGTGTTAAATATGTTTAATTGCATGCTGGTAAAGTTTGGTGATGTTTGGAGCATGTTTGAGTGGTCAATTGCATGATTTGGTATGCTTGTTTGCTGATTTTCGTGCAGGCGTTTCGGAACAGGGGTGTACCGTTTCGGAACGGGTACCTTGCATGAACCCAGGCGTCCGAAACGGTATGCACCGTTTCGAAACGGTTTAGCCTCTGCCGAGGCCATGTTCCGGAACCCGTTTCGGAACGGCCCGTGTTTCGGAACAGGGCTAGCCTGTTTCGGAACGGTCGACCGTTAGGGGGGCTGACATGGTAGTTATATGTTTTGAATTGTTTACGTTTTGGTCCTGAATCTTGTATGATCAATTGCATGAGCTGTGGATGTCCTTTTGAGTTGAAATTTCACAGAGAAGCATGAAACATGACTAATTTCAAGATGGTAACTTTAATTTGGGTTAAGTCCCTTAATTTATCAGAATTTACAATTTGGTCCCTAAAGTTGTAATTTGTTCAATTGGGTCCCTGTTTGATCTCTGATGTTTGTGACCTCGTGATATGTTGTTGTATGATCACAATTAAGGTTAATGAGCATCTAGACAAGATTAAAAAGAAAAAAAAAGGGTCGTTAATCAAGGTTGACTTTCGGGTTGACTTTGGTTTTCCCCGTGTGACTCTCTTAATTCGGGTCAACCGTCTAGACCGGGTTAAGGGGGTTACATTTGGTGGTATCAGAGCTGAGTTCTCGAGTAATTGGGAATGTGTGTATGCATGATTGAAGCATGGGTTGGTTTGTATGCTTGTTGAGTGAAAGCATGTTCAGTGATTTGTGATGATGTTGTGTATGTGATGCATGTTGTGATGATGCATGATGAGGGTACCCATTGCCAAACAAAAGCTAAAGAGATGATGTTGTTTTTGAAGGAAATTGAGCTTGAATACTTGGAAATTTGCTTACCTTGCTGGTCCTGACTTGTTTTATTTGTATTGTTATGCATGGTAAAGTATGGCACCACGTAGAGAGTTACGGAGTAGCGCGAGAGCTACGACCCCGGAAGGGAATGTGAATGATGAGCACACTGGTAGTGTTGTGATACCTCCTCCTCCACCTGGTGGTGGTGGTGCGGAGAGGGAAAGAGCTGGAGCTGAGGCAGCTGGTGTTGGAGCTGCAGGGCCTGAGGTTGGTCAGGGGCAAGCGATGCCTGACATGTCTGTGTTGGTACAAGCTATTGCAGGTGCGTTTCGAGCAGCAGTAGCTGGAGCTCAAGGAGCTGGGCATCAAGGAGATGCTGGTGCTAGACTACCCTTGGAACGTTTGCGCAGTCTTGGTGGGACTGAGTTTAGGGGTATGTCGGCTGAGAGGTCTGAAGCATGGTTGGAGAGTACCAAGCGTGTCTTGGGACAGATGAGTTGCACTGATGTGCAAAAGCTGGGATGTGTGGTGTCACTGCTGCAAGGTGATGCTTATACGTGGTGGACGACCACAATCTCTGGGATGGCTGATGCTGATGTTACTTGGACGTTCTTTCAGCATGCGTTCAAGAGGAGATATCTGGGAGTTAGATATCTGGATGAAAAGAAGCGTGAATTCATGTCTCTGACCCAAGGGAACATGAGTGTGGCTGAGTATGAGGTACAGTTTGTACGCCTTAGCCAGTATGCACCGGAGTTGGTACCTGATGAGCGCGAGAGGTGCGAAAGGTTCCGTTATGGCTTGGTGACGGAAGTTAAGACCTATATGTTGGCTGCTGAGTACAATGATTTTGATGTGTTGGTTAGTCGATCGAAGGACATTGAGATGAATCTGAGTTTGTCTGCTAAGGGTGCTGGAGTTAGTTCTGGAAAGAGAGCTGCTGAGTATAGTTCCGGTGGTCGGAACAAGAGAGGGCGTGATCAGAGGTTTCAGTCTTCGTCTAAGAGAGGTGGAGGTGCACCTGCTAGGGGTGGCAATGCTAGAGCTGACCCTAGTGCTTGTTGGATTTGTGGTTCCCGTGGTCACTTGAAGCGTGACTGTCCTCGTGCTGGGAGGGAGGTGCAAGCTCCTGTGGTGGCAGCTGGTTATGAGTGCTGGAACTGTGGTTCAGCTGATCATCTGAGACGTGATTGTCCGAGGATGGCTGGTGGTCAAGAGCGTGCTCCTGTTGTTGCAGCGCCGCAGAGAGGTCGTGGGCGCGGCCGTGGTAATTTCCAGAGGCGAGAGGAAGGTGGTCGCGGTGTAGCTCATGTTGTGGCTATTCAACCTGAGGGTGGAGGCCAAGCGAGGGTGTATGCTCAGCGCGAGGGAAGGAATGATGCTGATGTGATTGCAGGTACCTTTACTTTGCAATCCTTGTCATTGCTTTCTTTGATTGATTCTGGATCTACGCATTCATACATTCTTCGTGAGCATGCTGAGTTGCTTGGTTTGCCTGTTGAGTCTTTGGATGTTGGTGTTAGAGTCACTAGTTCTTTTGGTGAAACTGTTGTGACTCGTAAGCTTTATAGAAGGTGTCCTTTGGTTGTTCAAGAGCATGTCTTTCATGTTGATCTTATGGAGTTGCCCTTTTATGGTTTTGATGTGATCCTTGGTATGGATTGGCTGGCTGAGCATCGTGCTGTGGTGGATTGTGAGAATAAGCGGGTTTCGCTTAGGCTTGCGGATGATTATGAAGTGGTGGTGGTTGGTGAGAATGTGAAGTTTCTTGCCAATGTTGTTTCTACCTTGGAGGCGAGCAGGATGCTGAGGCAAGGTTGTGAAGCTTTTCTGGCTTTTGTGATGAATCCTAGTTCGAAGGAGCTGAGGGTGCAGGATATCAGGGTTGTGAAGGAGTTTCCTGATGTTTTTCCTGAGGAGTTGCCTGGTTTACCTCCTAATCGCGAGGTGGAGTTTGGTATTGAGCTGTATGAGAATACCACTCCTGTGTCCATTACTCCCTATAGAATGGCACCTAAGGAGCTGAAGGAGCTGAAGACGCAGTTGCAAGAGTTGCTTGATCGTGGTTTCATCCGGCCGAGTGTTTCGCCTTGGGGTGCTCCTGTTTTGTTTGTGAAGAAGAAAGATGGCACGATGAGGATGTGCATTGATTACCGTCAGCTGAACAAGTTGACTATCAAGAATCGGTATCCTTTGCCGAGGATTGATGATCTCTTTGATCAATTTCGGGGAGCTGCTGTGTTCTCTAAGATTGACTTGAGGTCAGGGTATTATCAATTGAAGGTGAAGGATGTGGATGTGCCGAAGACTGCTTTCAGGACAAGGTATGGGCATTATGAGTTCCTTGTGATGCCGTTCGGTTTGACAAATGCTCCTGTTGCTTTCATGGACATGATGAATCGTGTTTTTCATGAATACCTGGACAAGTTCGTTGTGGTGTTCATTGATGATATCCTTGTGTACTCGCGTACTGAGGAAGAGCACGAAGAGCATTTGAGGATCGTGTTGCAAGCCTTGTTGGAGAATCATCTTTATGCTAAGTTGAGCAAGTGTGAGTTCTGGCTTAGAGAGGTGGTTTTTCTTGGGCATGTGGTCTCAGCTGAGGGGATTCGTGTTGATCCTCAGAAGATTGAAGCGGTGATGAACTGGAAAGTTCCTAAGTCTGTTCAGGAGGTTCGTAGTTTCCTTGGTTTGGCAGGATACTACCGAAGGTTTGTGGATGGTTTTTCCAAGATTGCTGCTCCTTTGACGAAGTTGCTGCAGAAAGATGTTAAGTATGAGTGGACAGAAGCGAGGCAGCAAGCTTTTGAGAAGCTAAAGATGGCTTTGACTCAAGCTCCTATCTTGATTCAACCTGAATCAGGGAAAGAGTTCGTAGTCTACAGTGATGCATCCTATGTTGGTTTGGGGTGTGTGCTGATGCAAAAGGGTAAGGTTGTGGCTTATGCGTCGCGGTAGTTGAAGGTGCATGAGCGCAATTATCCTACGCATGATATTGAGTTGGCTGCAGTGGTTTTTGCTCTGAAGATCTGGAGGCATTATCTGTATGGTGAGAAGTGTACCGTGTACACGGATCACAAGAGTTTGAGGTATCTGATGTCTCAGAAGGAGTTGAATCTTAGGCAGCGACGTTGGTTGGAGTTGCTTAAGGATTATGATCTAGACAAGATTAAAAAGAAAAAAAAAGGGTCGTTAATCAAGGTTGACTTTCGGGTTGACTTTGGTTTTCCCCGTGTGACTCTCTTAATTCGGGTCAACCGTCTAGACCGGGTTAAGGGGGTTACATTGTGTGTATGGAGCTCCCCCTCAATGTTTGACTTGTTGAACATCTCCATCACACCTACAATAGACAATCAAGTAACTTTTGGTATCCAAATTGCTTTGGATCCATAAACGTTAGTTGCACAAAATTTAGTCCCCTTAGGAATCCATTATTCAATTTCATCCTTTTTAATTGAAGTATTAAGTCCTTTTGGGACCCAAACACTTCTAAAACATTTACCATTTATAAATCTAGGGGCACTAGATTGTCTAACATAAAAATTTGATTTTCCAAAATTGTTTTTCTTTTCAAGCTCTTTGGAAATCAAATCTTTTTCTCCTTGAACTTTTTGAAGCAATTTTTGTAAATCAAGACATTTTAGTTCAAACTCTTCAAGTTTTGCTTCAAGTTCAAGTTTGGTTTTAGAAAGCAAATCATTTTTAACTTTGAAATCAATTTATTGTTTTTCAAAATGTGGCTTTTAAAATCTAAAACCAAATCATCATAGGCATCTTGTAATTCATCAAAGGAATAAGAACATGAAGTAGATGAATTAGAAGTTACCCTTGAATCTTCTTCGATGGCCATAAGGCAAAGGTTGGCTTGTTCATCGTCGGTGGAGTCTTCATCACTCCAAGTAGCCAATTGTGCCTTCTTCTTATGGCTTGAAGTGCTTGCCCTCTCCTTTCTTTTAGGTTCTCGTTCAAGCTCTCTCAAAGCTTTCTTCATGAAAGGGGCACACTTCTTGAAGAGATGAACTATCTCTTCATCTTCATCCTCCTCTTCACTTGAGTAGACATGATGGCAAGTGGAGGATTTGAGAGCCATGGCACTAGCATTGATGCCAAGCCCTTTGATTTTCTTCTCTCCCATAGCTCTTATTTCTTCCCTCTTCTTCTCATCCTCCTTGTTCTTCTTCATGATTTGATGAGTAAGGAGAGACCCCATGAGTTCATCAAGCTTCAAAGTCTTCAAATTTTTGGCTTCGGTGATGGCGGTCCTCTTTGAGTCCCAAGACTCGGGAAGTGAGTAGATGAGCTTTCGAACAAGCTTCTCCTCCGGGATGGCTTCTCCATAACCTTTAAGACCATTGGTGATGGTGGAGAACCTATCAAACATCTTCTCGATGTTCTCTTTCGGATCCATTTTGAAGTTCTCATACTCCAAGGTTAGGAGCCTAATCTTGGTCTCCTTGACTTCGTTTGTCCCCTCGTATGTGACTTCAAGCTTGTCCCATACCTCCTTGGCACTCTCACAAGAAGACATCTTCTCATAGATGGTTGGGCCAAAAGCACAAAACAAGATGTGCAAGGCTTTGCAATTAAGCTCCATCTTCTTGCGATCGTCGGCACTCCACTCCGCTTTACTTCTTTTAGGCACGAACGGACCATCTTCAACTACATCCCATAGCTTGTAATCTCTTGATTTGATGAAGAACTTCATCTTTGTCTTCCAATGGGCATAGTGAGCTCCGTCGAAGAAAGGCGGTTTGTCTATGGATTGCGCCATTTGAGCCGGTTGATGAACTAGTGATCGAGCTTGCTGGATCTTCTCAATAGGATGTGAATCCTCTTCGATTGAGCCAAGCTCTGATACCAATTGTTGGGTTGTGTGGAGCTCGATTCGATCAACCAATTATGCTCACCAAGTGGTGGAGAGGTGGATATTTGGGTGGAAGGGTTTAGGAAGCTAGAAAGATTAAAGACACAATGATTTATAGTGGTTCGGCCTTCTAACAAGCACCTACATCCACTACCTTAGCTCCCCACTAAGGATTTCACAATCAATCCACTAATTGATTCGTCCCCTTTTCTAGGATTAGGAGGAAACCCTTACAACCGATCAAGCTTCTACCCAAGCCTTGATCAAAACCCTCTTTTACAAAGAGACAAATGAAAGCAAACTTAAACCCTCTAATAGGTGTTTGCTTGCACACTTAAGCACTCACCCAAAACCTAAAACACTTGAGCAAATTTGACAATTTTGGCTCACTAGTGTTTGTCTATACAAGAAATGACACTTTAAGCACTAAGACAATTTCTTGATCATTTGTTGATTGACAATTGAAGCATTAGTCTTCTCTTGATGCTTGGAGGTCCCTTTTATACTCCCAAATGAGTTTGTAGCCGTTTAGGACCGTTGGGGTTGAAATAGAGTCGTTGGAGCCTTTAATTCCCTCCATAAATGCAGTTCTGCAGCTCCCCGTTTCGAAACGCTCGAAGCCGTTTCGAAACACCCTCAATATAGAAAGAGTCGTTGCAGTCTGTCAGGGTACCCGTTTCGGAACACCCCTTTGCCGTTTCGGAACGCGTATCGGAACGCCCTTAGCCCGTATCGAAACGACCTGCATTTAAAAGTTAGTTGGGAAAGAGCCGTTGGGGTTTATGACCGTTGTGGTCAGTGCCACATGGGCGTATCGAAACGGCCTAGCCTGTTTCGAAACGCTGGCCCCGTTTCGATACGAGTATCGAAACGTTTTGGCCACTGGAGGCACCTGTTTCGAAACGCCCTAAGGTGTTTCGAAACACATGGTCAGTTTTGTGAAAATTGGCCTTTGAAAACATGAAAAACCTTTATGAAAAATTCCTTAAATATTATTTCAAGTTGTTTGGACTTTGGAAATGTTTTAAATACTTTTTAAATCAGTCCAAAACATTTTTCAATTATTATATCAAAACATTAGTTCTACATAAAACATCAACACCATCACCATTTAATTATAGCCAAATAAGGTTTAGGGACCATTTCGTAAATTTGGTAAATTATAAGGGCTTTTGCCAAATTCAAGTTACCAACCTTTAATTAGGTTCATTACATGCTTCTTAGTGAAATCACATCTCAAAATGACATTTAGAACTCATTTAATTGCATACAAGGCAAACATGGATCAAAACGTAAGAAGCAAAAACTTAGAACAATTCAAAAACAGGTCCAACGGTCAAACGTTTCAGAACAGAATGCCCAGTATCGGAACGGCCGTTTCGAAACACAGTTGATCATTTTGATACACGTGGGTTCGTTTCAAAACTCCTCAAGACACATTTCGGTACGATAGTTCACAGAGGCAAAATGTTCTGAAACAAACCTCATTGTTCCGAAACACCAAGGCCATTTCAGGCCACCGTTTCGAAACAGGTAAGGGTGTTTCGAAACACTTTGGCCTGCAATGTTCTAAAAAGCTGGTTTAAATCACTTTATGCCCTCCGAAACCATCCCGACACATGCCCTAACATATTGGCAACTTATTTACACATCAATGACCACATATACGAAGCATAAGCAACATCGTAGCATCATTCTCTCAAGTTACGGGACTAAAGGCATGCTTCTTAGATGTTAAAAGCGCCAAAAGGCTAAAATCCAAATGCAAGCATAAAACCAAACTCAACGGCCATTTACAAGTCCAATTATGCATCACAAACTTGCACAAAACCATAAATTAACAAACCGACAACATTCGTTGCATTGGACACTCCCATTGGCCTTATTACACTAGTTCAAAAGCACGACATACTTTTAGCAAAATGTCTTGGTGTGATTCCTCGAAGATGTTGCCTCCAAAAGCCTAATTATCTGCATTGATTAACAAAGAGAGCAAAAGCATACAAGCTTAGTGAGGATTTCTCAAAACCACACACATCATCAATGCTCAAAACCATTTTTCATTCTTTCGAAACCATTATGCCTTTCTTGACAAAACATGCACTTTTTCATCAATCTCATTGTATTAAACATCATGCATCATGATTCATGTAAATTCAGCAATTAAACCATTGCTACTCATAATCCAAGCTTTTCAAGCATAGACACCATTATGCTAAGCTTAAACCAAAACATGCGTCTTTCAAAATATGCATTAACATCATTTTCCACAATAACACGTTTCATTATATTGGCTCACAAGTGATAAACAACAATCTCAAAAAAATATATCGGATAAACAGATTACCAAGGGTTGTCCCACACCCTTCATACACTCTACCGGCATTACAAGGCTCACACGCGAGAGTGAACGTCCATCATTGTGACACCCGTGGTGGAGTATTCGATACAATCACAACCCTCAACACCACTCATCGGTAGATTTATAGTCCACTAACAAGAGACGAGACAAACACAAGGTTCGCACCCGGGAGCTACCCTCAACCGTTGCAACCTTAAACAATCCTCAATCATTAGGGTACTTGGATGGAGTATTCGGTACAATCACAACCCATCAACATCCAAGGCGACTTGTTTATAATGCACTCAATCCTATAGCCGGCTAACTATATCCGATTTCATTTATAAAACATTTTATTCAAAATCAATTGCCAATATAACCCATACCTCATGCATAACTCACTGATTTTACAAAGCATTCATGATAAGCCATCAACAAGAATTAAACCATGCTTAAAACCTCATGCATCAACACATGCATACAAGGACCACTTACCTAGTGCATCCTTAAACCACATGGCATCATCATACACAATTCATATTCTCAAAAACATGCTTTAAAACAGTAGGTAAATGCAATTAAAATCAAGTGCAACCAAAGGCTCAAAACTAGCACAACTTAGGGAGAAATTTTGATTCACTTACTTCCGAACATAATAAAGCGTTTCAAGCTCTTATTAAGTTCCCAAAACCTTTTCTAAAACGTTTCCACGCTGGAAAACCAAATTCCACTCACCGATTCGCGAAACCACGCTTGCCGACACAACTACCGATCGTCTGAAGCCTCCAAAAACACTTCGTTTGCTTCCGGGATATTATCCCCTGTTTTCAACACATCAAAACATAGGTTTAATGCATTAAAATGCATCCAAAACTCCCGCACACACAAGAAATCTCGCAGCCCTGCTCTATAACACCAAAACAACAATCTGAAACAACCGAAAACTCAATCGATTGACCTCTAACCTCAGCCCAACCATCACCCAACTCGTCCAACACATTTTAAGCATTAAACAACATCCAAAAACAACCTAAAACCATCTTTATACCTCCAGTAACTCAAATTCCTCAAGAACACCTCAAAAACTCACCCAAAAGCACTTCAAAAACTAAGGATCTCAAGGATTTCGAGATCTATATGATTAAGACTCCACTTCAACACCAAAAACCTTTCAAAACTCATTTAGAAACAATCTCAAACCAGCCATTTAAATTAAACTCCGGAAATCACCTTAAAATCTATTTTTCAATCAAGATTTCAAGAGTTTAACAATCTAACAACAAAATCTCAATCAAAATCAGTATTAATGAGTCAAATGTCTTTGGAATTTCATTAAAGAACCTATATTAGAGGGTTAGCACGAAAATTATCTCCAATCTTTGCTTCTCCTTTAATTCGACAAGATTTTCTTGAAGAAATTTGAAGGAAAATGGAGGAAATCAATAAGGAAAATGATAGAAACCAAAAGAGGATTTGAGAGAAAAGAATTTCTGGAAAATTGAGAGAAAAATAAGGGTGTTTGGCTGAAGTGAAAGTGAGAAATGAAAAGCTCGTCAAAAATTTCATTAACCGATTAACTAACTTTCCTTAATTAATTAAATAAAACCTTTCAAACACTTTAGAAAACCACATTTTCCAACTTTTAAATCTTTACATTTTAGTCACTACTAAAAATGTACACTTTAGAAAACCCGTTTTGTACAATTGATTTGACCAACCTCTCAAACACCATTTTAGAGGATTTTAGAAATTTTTATCATATTTTTATCCCATCATGAACCTTGATTTCCCTAAACCACCTTTTAAAATGGTTGGAACAACCAACACCGGTTCCACCGGCCCAACCCGACTTGCCAAAACATCTAAGCCCAAAACCAGGGCGTTACATAATTAATATTTATATTACTACTAATTTCAATAGCTTAAAAATATCAATCAAATAAATTCAAATAAAGTCTTCAAATTTTAAAATTTAAAGCAATTAAAAAGTTTAAAAAATTTATATTCATTACACAAATATTAGTAATGATTAATAATTTATATTAATTACACAAATATTAGTAATAATCAATAATTTAATATCATTACAAAATTTTCTTACGATTATAATTTAATATCAATATAAATTTTTCTTACCATTATAATTTAATATCATTATAAAATCAATTTAATATCATTTAGCCAAAAAATTGTAATTGTTCCCGTCCCGTTTAACCGCTAATTTTATCGGCACGATTACCGTACTATTTTGATATATTTTTACCGGTATAGTTACCTACCGTTTAATCTATTTTTTTGGTTTTTCGGTATGGTTTATCGACTCGGTTTTTATGAACACCCCTACCTATACCTAGTAAAATTAAGTGAATACCCAAAATTATAGTAATTTTATTTCTATCTTTCTATACATAACCGAAAAAGTAGAAAAGATTCTTCGAGAGTTTCAAGTCCCAGAAATGCATGATAAATACCGGCAAAGCCCAACACAATAGAAAAAAAATTAGTGAAGTACTTCATATACAAAATATGGAAACGTGTCTATAACTTCTCTACCAGGACCTACCCAAGCTTCGAGTAGCTTACATTGATTGCGCGGCCTATTTATTATCAAACCCTAAATAAATGACATTTTACTTAGCATATTCGGTATCTCCATCACTCTAAAAAACTTGCTCAAACAAAAATTTAAAAAATTGAAAGGCATTTTTGCTTTGGGAGCAAGGAAGGATTAGAGAAACTGGGTTCTCTTCTCCCAGCGTCTCGACCCCTCCTTTTCTCCTTCACAGTTTTCAAACTTCATTGTAATCTTGATCGTTAGTGATCTCGATTGTGTGGAGACCCCTTTCCGAGAAGATTCGTCAATTTTCTCGAGTTTTTTGTTTGGTGAAAGGTAATGGAAGGCAAAGAGCGGCTGCGGAGTGGAGGTTCGGGCTCTCTATTCGTCGCGGGCTCTTTCTTTATGCTGCTGGAGCTCTGTTATTTTTATTGGAAACCATGACATCAGTGTAAACCTCCTATCGTTGCTTTTCTTTGTGGGTACGATGAAGTTGCAAAGGCTTACTGTGAGGAAGATGATTGCTTTTCAGAAGAGAGGAAACAATGACAGGGGGTTTGAACCATTTCATATTGAAGGTCAATGTCCCTTTGCAGTGATGGACACCGCAGAAGCCATGGAGGAAGATAATTTTTTTCTTTATGTTGACTTTTGTCAAACTCTTGGTACAAAGTTTTTAGATGCTTTTTCGAACCAAAAGAAAAAAAAATCTGGTTTAGCATTGACACCTGAATTCTATGAGATTGTGTTAGTCTTTTTTTCTAAAATCCCCTACGTTTCCTAGTATGAAACATCTATTTCTTTGGAGTTGTCTTTTGTCTCTTTCGATAAGGTGTGAAGTTTTGAATTTCGAAGATTTTATTTCTTGGGTTTTGAACAATTGGCTTCCAAGCTAGCAAAAGACAAAAAATTTGCTACTTGTAACCGAGGCATGTGAAATGTGAACACAAGCTCTGACCAGTACCTGGTTCTGATTTTTCATGTTGAAAAGGATGATATCGAATGTTGTTTTTTTGGCAACAGATGATCACGTTGATGATCATCCGCAATTCGAATGACGGTTCTTGCTCCTACCATTGTTGTTTGTTGGAAGGTTTTGACGATGGTAGTGTATCTTTCTCCTTCCGTAAGGATCATCCTCTCTCCTTTTGTTTCGGAAAAGGTGACCCGTGATCCTTGAATTTATTCACGTATGTGTGTCTCTTCATGCTTCGTTCTTTCTCCTACGGTTAAGGGTACTTACCTCATGTTTGTGGTCGACCCCAACCTCGTGCTCTCCCATGCTCACAATCTGCCCCCTCAATATTTCTGGTGACAAGATCTTTTACTCACATGAAAAAGAAGCTTGCTTCCGGATGGAGCTCTCGTAGAAGTGTCACCCGATCAAGCCGTTGATTGATTCATGTGCTTGAATTTCCTCTTTGTTATCGCTGATTGTTAGTTGTTTTCCTTTTTTTTTTGTTGGTTATGTTTTGTTATGTTTGCTTCTGGCACTCTTTTGCTGGCTCATTTGCTCGGAATTTCGAGTTATTGTTTTTATTCTTATTTGAATGAATGATTTCTCTTTTATGATAAGAAAAACATAAATAAATGACCTTGAATGTATTTATCCCCCCCCCCCCCCCCCCCCCCAAAGTTTCATTTTGCATTTTGAACAAAACCATATGAAGATCAGGACTACAGTTTCCTGCCACGTATACACTGGAATCACCGTCGATTCTGTTGACACAAATGTGTCTACCAAACTCCACAAACACAGCGTAGCAGACCCTAAGATCCATCACGTGTCCTAACCCAATTCGCTGACATATTTAGTCAGTGGATTACACGGACCGTAAAATGAGCAAAAGAAGAGACCTTT
Organism: Hibiscus tridactylites; assembly: GCA_958450335.1. Lineage (NCBI taxonomy): Eukaryota > Viridiplantae > Streptophyta > Magnoliopsida > Malvales > Malvaceae > Hibiscus > Hibiscus tridactylites. Next base: position 16,843,838 of record OY288278.1, on the reverse strand, counting down.
GTCTTCATTTCGTTCCCTTGGACTCCCCCTGTGATTGACGGTTGAAATAACCACGATGCATCCGCTAAATGCGGTTTTGGCGGCGAGGATGCTGTTCAACACGGCGTCCTCGGCCAGTGAATCCGTAGGAGAAGCGATTCCGTTTGGATCTCCATGGTGGTTCATCTACGCCGGTATTTCTTGTTTTCTAGTTCTTTTCGCGGGGATCATGTCGGGTCTCACTCTCGGACTAATGTCGCTTGGTCTCGTCGAACTCGAAATTCTACAACGGAGCGGCACTTCCACCGAGAAAAAACAAGCTGGTAGAAAGATTTTTTTTTAATTTTGTTTTGGTTTTGATTTGGAATAGTTGTGGAGGATTGCCTCAATTTCGATTATTATTATTGTTTGATTTGAAATTTGATGATTAAAAAAACCACCTGTGTTTTTAGCTGCTATTTTGCCGGTAGTTCAAAAACAGCATCAGCTTTTGGTGACTTTGCTTCTTTGCAATGCTGTTGCTATGGAGGTAAAAAAACTTTTTAACAACTTTTTCTGTTCAGCTTGGTATATATTTGAGTAGAATTATCATGTTTGTTTGTTTATTTGATTGATTGATGCCAATTCAAAAGATAATTATAGAAGGATAGATTCAAAGGTTTTGACCAAGCAATGATGTCTGATTGGAATAAGATTTACTAGAAAATTGATCTTCTAATGCATTTAAGAAATTAAGATAACAAACTGAAATTTTTTGTTGCTAAGTGAGGTCCTAACAATAACTTGATGATAACCAATGCTGTTCCTTACAATACATTCAAGTTTGTTGCAGTTTTGCATGTGGAGATGAGTGCCGGATCTATAACTATGTACGTTTTTCTTGTATCTGATTTTAGGAATGGGGTTTTTTTTTCTGTCAACTAGGCACTTAGGCTCTGATTACAAAGAAGTGTTTCACCTGTAGGTAATTCCTTTTCTAAGCAATTTATCATATAAAGTAAGATTTTAGGTAGTTCCCCATTATTAAAATAACTAGCTATGAACTGTGAGACCTTGTTTTTTAACTGATTCACCACCTTCTCCGTAAATGGCTTGTTAGTAACTTAGAATTGCTACCTTATTTATGCTTCCTACGTTGTTTAGGCTAGATAATGATAATGAACTTGCTTGTGACAATTAAGTCTTTACTTGAAATTTACCATGTTTTACATATTCTAAGGATATTTGAGAGAAGGTTGACTTTTGTTGACAGCATTAATGATTACTACTTGCAGGCCCTCCCTATATATCTGGATAAGCTTTTCAATCAATATGTTGCTATCATACTTTCTGTGACTTTTGTTCTAGCTTTTGGTGAGGTAGGCTGTTCAACTATTGTATTATTTAAGCTTGACTTAAACCTTTGAATCCTTGGCCAAAATGAGTTGTTTTACTTTTCAGGTTATTCCACAAGCAATATGCACAAGATACGGACTTGCTGTAGGTGCCAATCTTGCAGGCCTTGTGCGGATCTTAATGATTATTTGCTATCCAATAGCCTATCCCATTGGAAAGGTAAGTTCAAAGGCCATCATTACACATGAATTGCACTCTTGAAATGAGAAAATTCTTAAAATTCTCATCAAGATGGTTGGAAAGAAATTTAAGCTATATATATATATATATATATATATATATATATATATATATATATATATTTGAAAGTGAAATTTAAGAAAAATTGTAATATTCAATATATAAAAAAATTTAATAAAAAGATAATTTATTTAATATTGTTTTAGGCATTAGATTTCTTTATGAAGTATAAATTCATATAAATGGTTAACTACATGTAACAAAAATATTAGTGGCAACTTCCATATTTTGTATCTGGAAAATGGATCTTAGGATTTGCCTGTTATAACATTCTTGTCCTTCCTTTCCTAATTATTTTCTTTGGGGAAACATCAAGGTACAAATTTGAGGTGGTGTGGGTTTTCTACCTCTTTGAGTTTATGCAAGTATTTCAGTTTGACCCTTTTTCATCCAGAAGGTGGAAGAAATCATGTAGGCAGGGGAGGGGAAGAGGGAGGGGGTAGAATCAGAGAGAATGATCATTCCTTTCATTTGCTTTCCTCAATATTTGTGTAGAATGAAAGCTTCAATTTCCCCTTCCCACCCACATCTGCTAAAAAGAGAAGGAAGAAGGAAATGGAAGAGAAGACCGAGTCTAAACATATTTCTGTTATGAAGGGTGAATGCTAGGGGATACAAGCTTTGTATTACTCAAGGTGCCAAAAAAACACGTCTAGCAAAAAAAAAAAAACTCATCTAGTTTCATCTACAAACCACGCAACATTTCTTTCTTCTTTTGTTGGCTGACATGCCTGTCTTCCTTATTGTCTCATGGCTAATAAAAATATTGAGAGGTAGAGAGGTTGATATTATCCTATTTCTTAATAGTAAAGGTATAGCTAATAAAAATGTTAAAAAATAAAAAATAAAATAGAACTTTAACCAGGTGGGCTCTGTGCCTATAGCCTTACCGAAAAGCCCGCCTAGTTGCACCAGGCATAAGCCTGATTAAATGCGCCTTGCTTGAATGGGTTTGAGGGGCTTTTGTTATTTGACTCTAAGACCAATGCCTTGGCAATGCTAGTTCCTATTAGAGTTAGTGTGCTTTTCTATTTGTGTAATTTTAACAGGCCATTAGAATTGATGAAGCACTAAAGTTATATATGTTCCAGGTTCTGGATTGGGTGTTGGGTCATAATGAAGCACTATTTAGGCGGGCTCAACTAAAAGCCCTTGTCTCCATCCATAGCCAGGAGGTAAATCAATTTCATGTCACTGCAGATTACATTATATAATCCGGTAACAGAAGTTTGCTAAAATTTGAAGAATCCTATAAATGGCAGAGGATTACCATTACATTCGTTTAATTTTCTTCACAATGAAGAATTTTTTTCTTGATCTGACTATTTAGGCTGGCAAAGGTGGTGAGCTCACGCATGATGAGACAACAATTATTAGTGGAGCACTAGATTTGACTGAAAAGGTATGCATCACAAAGAAGTCATTATTTTTTTGGATAAGTGATTTTTTTTTCATTCTAGAAAGCAGTAAAAATGCCGCTACATCATCAAAACAGAGGCAGTAGTGAGCTACAAATGTAATGTTATTCATAGCTTATAATCTTTTTCTACAACGGTGATGTGGTTGATGACTGTTACTGATATAGTGGTCACGTACTGTGAAATAGTGGAATATTATTAATTGGTATAAGTTATAGAATTTTCTTACTCATTTCTTTTATGTCATATGGCTTCATAGGATCAGTTCAAAACAGTTTCTCAATTTTCCTTAGCATCTTAAACTAATTTTTCCTGTTCTGTTATAATACTTGAACAGACTGCTGAAGAGGCTATGACACCTATAGAATCAACTTTCTCTTTAGATGTCAATTCAAAGTTGGACTGGTAATATTTGCTCCTTAATTCATATGGTAGTTTGATGTACGGAGGATTAATACATCAATCACTTTAAGTGCTAAAGTTTGTATTTTGATCCAGATCTGTCATAAAGAAAGATTAATATGTTAAAACTTCCTTCCACTTATCCCATACTTTGTAAGTGCATGGGCAGTTTACAACTCTCCTTATTAATTGATGCATGTTCATTAGTATGTTTATATGATTAGTTTCTATCATAAAGCCTTTATACGTGTCAATGAAGTCCAATATAACTGTCGAATCTTTTCCTTTTGTGTTGTTTCCTTGATCTTTGTTGAAATGCTAAAAGAATTTATGTAATAAATTTTTCATTCAGCTCTCTTTATCTGATCTTTAATCTTGAATGAATTACCCCAGGGAGGCAATGGGTAAGATCCTTGCTCGTGGTCATAGCCGAGTCCCTGTCTACTCAGGGAATCCCAAAAATATTATTGGACTTCTGCTGGTATGTATCAGACTGTAAACCTTTGATGAAATCTCATAGTAGTCATGCATTTGGGTCTAAGGCTTTGCTGATCTTGTTGGTTATTTTTCATATTCCTCGTACGGGATCTTTTTTTCTTTTTTGAATTTGGAATAAGGTGAAAAGTCTTCTTACTGTACGCCCTGAAACTGAGACACCAGTCAGTGCTGTTTCCATCCGGAGAATTCCAAGGTTTCTTAGTTATTGATAAATATGCTTATTATTTCTGTGTCAGTATAAAATATCTTGCTAGTTCAGCGTTCATGTTCGGGGTGTTTGACAGGGTTCCAGCTGACATGCCTCTTTATGATATTCTGAATGAGTTTCAAAAGGGAAGCAGTCACATGGCAGCCGTTGTGAAGGCTAAAGGAAAAAATAAGAACCTTCCTCCGACGCTTGATGAACTAAAATCTGAAGAAAACAAAGTCTACAGTGCAGCTACCCAACTGACTACTCCGCTGCTATCCAAGCTGGATGGGAAGCCAGAGAGCATTGTTGTTGACATTGATAAGTCGTTACGACCTACCAATACAGCCAGACAAGATGCTGCAACAAATGGATTGTCTGTCACATCAGAAGATATTGAAGATGGTGAAGTGATTGGTATTATCACACTAGAAGATGTTTTTGAAGAACTTTTGCAGGTAAGTTACAGTAAAACCTCAATAGTTGAATGATTGATAAATTAATAATCTTGGTCAATAAAATCCCAGTCTTCATACCATTGCATGAAAATAACTAATTGCTAAATGCATACCATAATAATTTTTTAATAATTCCTTGGGGAAATAACAAATAAATTAATAACCCAAGGAAAAAATGAAAAAGATATAAGAGGTCGTGGTACTATAAAGAAATTTTTGCTTGACAACATTTCCATATAAGTGTCCTACCCCCTCAAAATATTTCTGCACTTTGTTTTTTCACCTAAACCAAACCAAACCAAACTTCATCCTTTTTTGCAATTCACACACAGTATTCAATACATTCTTATATGAAGGTGACTTGCATGAAATGGTTCTCCTGAAGAAACAGTTAGTAAAGCACAATTGTTCTCTGGATTTTGTTCGTTCTCAATAGGCATATTCATCAACATTTTAATAATATCTTCATTTGTAGGTGATTCCGTCACTATATTCCGTTTAAAATGATATCTTTACTTAGTCTCAATGGCATTATCTTTAAAGGGTTTACTACTAGCTAACGATTTTTTACTGATGCAGGAGGAGATTGTGGATGAAACTGATGAATATGTCGATGTGCATAAAAGGTATTGGACTGTTAGAACTTTATTTTCATTTAATTACATCTGAAAGAATGAAAAATAAGAATGGATGCAATATCGTCTATTTTTGCAGAATCCGTGTTGCTGCAGCTGCAGCTGCTTCATCAGTGGCACGTGCACCATCTAGTAGGAGGCTAACTGGTCAGAAGGGAGCGGTATGAAACATTAATTTTAGCATTTTTCCTTCTTTTGTCTGTCACGGATGAATCTGCTTCATCTGTTCTGGAATCCGGAGTCACTTGCATCTTCAAAAAGTTTTAAACTACTTGTAAAACATCAATTTCTAAAAATAACAAGAGGAAAAAGAAGAAAAGAAAAAGAGGTTTTGGATTTATTTATAAAATACCTAACCTTTAATAATTTCTTTCCCTTTGTGCCACTTAAACTGAAAACAGGAAAAAGAATAAAAAACTGTGACTTTATTATTATTATTTTTAGGAAAAAAAATCCTACAAGTAAGCAAAAACATTAGAAGGTACTATGAAAGTAGTGTAGCTTTAATTGCCAGTGTTCGAATGTGAGCTCGAAATTTTGTCAAAGTTCTTTTCTTGCACATTTATAAGGTGGTATGAGACGAAATTTTAATTGTATGACTATCAATGAATTCTCCAGGGTGGTAAGAGTTTAATGTATTGGTGTTTCTTATGTCTATAATTTTGTACAGGGAGTCCAAAGCAAAGGTCAAGCCACGAAGAAACCTGCCTAGAGTGATTCAGAGGTAGCCTGGTCAGGACTAAATGGCAGTGATGAGGCGTAGCTATGATGATCGACGTGATTCATTTGTTTTGATGATTTTTATTCCTTGTGCATAATGGTTTATCTCTACATATGCAGATAAGGACAATTTTAAGTAGAACTTCCAAGCAATCTGTGACTACGTTCTTTTTCAGTTTGGATGATTTTTGTGGAGATGGATTTGCATCAAGTTATTGATGTCATCTTGGTAATTTCAGTTTATCAATTGGTCATTCTTCAACCATCAAAACAGACAAATAAACAAATACATACATTAACAATACGAGGTTCATTTTTCAAAACTTATAATTATGTCCAACGCTCCCTCCCCCTGCATGAAATATCTCACTTATGTGTTGTCCCTTCCCTCTTCTTTGAAACCTTTAAGACAGACAACCTGCTTCCCCGCCTTCTTTGGTTCCTTTCCTTTCTTAAGGTTTTTAGGTTTTTATTTATTTATTTCGGGTTAAAGACAAAAATAGCACCATTACATCCTAATATTATCAAACTAGCACCTAAAATTCTATATTTCCCCACGGCGTATTCTGGAAAAAATTAAGGTTTTTGCGTTTCCCCACGGCAAATTCTGAAAGAAATAAAATTCTCTCAATTTTTTTTTAAATCTTAATTCAAATGATTAACTTAATCCTAAACCAAACTCGTCGTGCATGGTGAGTTCTATCTGGCTTAACGTCGTTTTAGGACTAAATAGAACGACGCTTGGAATGCATTGAACATACCGAGTATGCACGGTAAGTTTGGTTTAAGATTAATTTAAATTTTTAAAAGTTTTATAAATTTTGGGTTATAAATTATGTTAGTGACATTTAATTTTTTTTAAAAAAATTATATAAGTTTTTTTAAAAAGAGTTTGTTAAAAAAAATCGTAAAATTTGTAAAGTAATTAATATTGTAAGTAAAATTTAGTAATTGTATTTTAATGCACAAATTGTTTAAAAAGTATGTTGTACAATGTTTTAAACAAAATGTAGAAGTTAAATTTAAAGGATCCCTCCGTCCCATAAAAATGTAAATGATTAAATTTAAGAAATTTAATTATTTAATTTGAATACTTAATTTTTATATTATAACCTATGTAAATTATGTAGTGGTGAAAAGTTAGAGTGAAATAAAATTTTATACTAAGATTTATGTTAAAGAAACACATGAGTACTTATTATAAAAATAAAGCAACATATTTCAGAAGCAAATTCCCCTATCGGCGATTAGACGCTTGTAGCAAAGATGGACATTTTGACATTTTATGACTCGGTAGTCTACAATTTTCGCAGAGTCTAGGTTGTCCGGCAGGTTCTCGTTGACGCATGTCATCCAGCATTGTGAATCCTTGTGACTTTTGGACGTTCTGCTTTTTTTCCTTCGTAGACTTTGGTTAGGTAAAATTGTGGGCCATGTCTGCTCAACATTTCATTTTGTTTCGCTGTCGATTGGCGGGAATTCATTTTCGTAGACCTTAGATACTGAATGAAGCTAGTATATAAGATCCACGTATTGCTTGTAATCACATCTGGCAGCGGAGCATGCAACAATGACATGCTCGCATGGAGTCTTGAGTGCTTGAAAGTACCCACAATCGCACAACCTGTGTTCAAGATCTACATTGTACGATGTTGGATCATAACCATGTATATGTCATGGTATATTTGAGACACGAGAATAGTTTTTGGTACGCAACATTGGAAGCACGTGCAACATGTTTGATTTAACAACGTTGTCTTGAATTCTCTTCGTATCTTTAGGTGGAACGTGCGACCCTGTTGCTGCATAAAAAAAACTTCTTTCCCCAAGATTGCAAACAACTTGGCCAAACAAAAGTACATAGCTTTCACTGGCAAATTTCGAATCCCCTTCAAGAAAGAATTGATGACCTCAACCAAGTTGGTTATCATTTGGCCATATCTAAAACCGACATTGTATGCATTGGTCCATTTTTCTTTGGGAATTTTTGCAACGTACTTGAAGCCCTCAAGATCCCCCCTCCCCGCAATTCTTGTAGCATTTGTTTAAATTTGTATTCAACTAGTTCATACCCTAAGACACGACAGAGTGTACAAATGAGTTATAAGGAAATTAGTGATAAATACAACAATTTTAATACGTACCCATGCATATAAAAAGTTTGTGTTCATCGTCTTTCTTATACCGCGCATGGTAGTTTGATGCAATATGGCGTATGCAGAAATGATGTTCAATGTTTGGAGATTGAAACTGACTGCCCAAAGATTCGATCGCTAACTTTATCCCACCGCATCGATCTGAGATCAAGCATACTCGATCCTTTCGTATAATGTGATAGCATAACTTCTTGAGGAAAAACCTACATGATTCGGTATCTTCTCTGGGCACAATTATGAACGCAATGGGTATTGTTTTGCGATTGTCGTCTTGAACAACGGCTAGCTGCAAAACTTGCTTGTATCTTCCATAAAAAATGTGCCATCGATCTGCACGACAAGCTTGCAGTTCTTGTACGCATTAATACACTGGGAAATGTCTAGAACAGTCATCGTAAATTGGCAAACATCATGAACTACACGATCGTCCTTTTAGTATGGTTCAGTTTCTAGATCTGTGATCGTTTTGCGGTTGTATTTCTTCATGATATTTATCCAAGCTGGGAGCTCGTTGTAAGAAGCGTCCCATTGCCTATACAAATTCATGATTGCCTTGTTATTCCCCCTCCAAGTCTTTTGTATGAGGGAGTGTATTCGGATACTGACGTAATAGGCGCCATCAACATAGAAATTATGACTTTAGGGCTTGCCCGGAAAATTGGTTGGACGCTTCTGGCGGTGAGTTTTGAATCCAAGTTTGGATGATCTTGTCTGTAACCGGCGGGCGACACTACTGCTTGCAACATCCATTGAAGGCTCGTAAGGTGTGTGGACACTACTGCTTGCAACATGTCCCAATTGATTTTCATTGAAGTTTCCGGGGCCTTAACATCATCATTAGTGTCACTTTCATTTTCAGAGGTGATATCGGCATTGGCATCTTTAGGCTCCACGAATAAACCAACCTTAGAACCATCGGGTCTGGGCTCTTGAATCGGTTATTTTGGGGATAAGTAACCTTCATCAGCATCTGTGAATGTATGAGAAGGTGCAGAAGTCATAGATGTAGGCGGACGAGTGTCGGGCTGTTGAACATACATGTACATCATTAAGCGCAGAGGTATAATCAGGAACACCAAGATTAAAATCCCCCATTAAAGAGATGAAATCATAACTTGTTGGCTGAGTTGGGATTTGGTTTTCATTTTCCGCTGCTAATTCTCCACTGAAATCTACATACAAATGGTACAATTCCGCTCTGTACCCAGTATTCGTGTCGACCATTGCTTCGAAATCGAATTGATTTTTAATTCTAATCGTAGCATATGTCTCTTGAAGTAATAATGTCAGGAACCTGCAATAGAGAACTTGTAGTGTTCTGTTACGCCCAACAGAAACTAGTCGTTTGATCTTCGAGAAGAGAGCTTCAATAGAAATTGTGCGAATAAATTTGATAGAAACAAAGTTTTCGAACTTAAAATTTTCTCCGCTATCATCTCCCATATAATTGCCATCGTAGTATACGATTACTAAGATTGGTGCCATTGTAATACGATGCTTGTTTGAGTTAGAGAAAAACTTCAAAGAGAGATTAGGCTTAAAATGAATAGAGTGTTCTGCAAAATGACTAACAAATGAGTTTTTGTTTTATATATTAATGGGTTTTCAAACTCGTCATGCATAAACGATGAGCTCCCTTGTTGATTGAAACGAAATGCTCAGCAAGATTCGTGTTGGAAATGTAAGCCGGTGTGTAGGGCTTTAATTTCAATTCTAAGCAACTTTGGTGACATGATAAGCGAAAGTCGCCATGCATGGATTGCGAGTTAGGTACTCACCGTCCATGCACAGAGAGTTTCACTTATCATGTCACCAAATTTGATTAGTTGTGTTGTTCTGACTCGTATAATATAAAGAGACACGACATGTGTAACTTGGCTTACATGTAAAGCGAGTTTAGGTTCAAAAGTCAAACTATAAATAAATGGTAACATGATGTTCGATTGTTTAAAATCAACATTTAAAAATTTTATATTTTCTCTGCCTCATAATGCATTCAAAACCGTGGTCATTTTATGTATTGGCGGAGTGTAGTTGCATAAACAAAGTTTTCCTTACTCTGTGTAGCACCCATTGTATCTTTCCGATTCTATGTATCTCCAATCTCTGCGTGCAACTGTAAATAGTAATTCTCGAGAGCTAGGCGCATTGTATCTCTCCGATTCCTTGTATCTCTCGATTAGTTTCACGAGCAAGCTTCTCCTTCAAAAGCTCTTCTAGAGCTGCACATCAGACAAGTTTATTAAATTTATAAAATTCTGTATGTATTTTAAATTTAACATATTTTTTAATCGTTACCTACTATGTGAAATGTATTTTTTTGTTTTAAATTATGAACTGAGTTTAGCCGAGTTTATTTGAAAATAAGTCATCCATATTAAATCCCATAGGGGTGTTTAGGCGTGTTTTACGCCATCTCTGCATGTTATTTGGGCTGATTTTGTTACGTTAACATGAACTACAAGTGTTTATCTATAAGACGACGTGTCCGCCGTTCGCTCCCACATTCAAAAACTGCTCTGAAACATGCGTTGAAAAACCTTCCAAGATGACTTCCATAGGGGTGTTTAGGCACATTTTACGCCGTTTCCGCATGTTATTTGTGCCAATTTTTTTAAGTTAACATGAACTACAAGTGTTTATCTATAGGATGGCGTGTTCGGCGTTTGGTCCAACATTCAGAAACCACTTCGAAACATGTGTTGAAAAGCCGACCAAGATGACTTCCAGAGGGGTGTTTAGGCATGTTTTATGTCGTCTCCGCATGTTATTGGGGCCAATTTTTTTTACGTTAACATGAACTACAAGTGTTTATATATACGACGACGTGTCCACCATTCGCTCCAACATTAAAAAGCCGCTCCGAAACATGCGTTGAAAAGCCTACATTAAACCTTTAAAAAATGCACCTAAAAGTCTGTAAAAGTTGAAATGATAGGGGGACCTCATCGTTTTTCATTTGAAACATATTGTTCTCTTCCATATCACACCTTCCTTTCACATTTTATATGTACCATTTTCTTTTACAAAGTTCACAACACAACATTAATTACGTTGTACATTGTTCGGAATGAGGCAACCCAAATGCTGTCGCATGGTCTCACATTACGAAGTTCTTCTTACAACATTAGTGTTCCGTGGAATCGCATGGTATGATATTGTCGCGATCGTTTTTTTAAAGACCCGCTTTTTAAAGTTTGAAAAAACAACTTGACGATTAAAATTCGAAAAATCGGGGTTTTGACCAATTTTATCTTGTGATTAATTAATTTTGCACTTTTAATCAAAATCCCTTTTATTTGCTTGAAAAATCATTTTGGAGTCACCACCGGCCACTTCGGGAGGCCGGACACCATAAAAACGTACCGGAGATTCTTTTTTGAAAAGTTCAGGTTCGGGAGTCGGTTACGTGTAGGAAAGAGTTAAGACCCCTACAAACGCCTGTTATCGGTACATCATTAATTACAAGTGACATTTTGGCATTTCGAACATTAATATGGATTTAATTAAATATTTTAACTGTACAATAGATTTTATTCTGAATTGGGGTATCCTTTTGTAAGAAAATACATTTTGGACGAATATAATTATGAAACGTTCAGTTACATTAGGACACTTCAATTTATGTTCAAAATGTACCTCAACACAAAAGGTTTAATGCATGACCAATTATTGTCTTGTCATTTTTAAATAAACCCTAATGCATGATCATGGTGTTAAGGCCTAAAATTTATTACATGTAACAGGCCAAGCCACCCATTGTGATAAACGGGCCTTGACAGATGTACATCCCATGTTGACTTACTATGTGTAGCACCCATTGTATCTTTCCGATTCTGTGTATCTCCAATCTCTGCGTGAAACTGCAAATAGTAATACTCGGGAGCTGGACGCATTGTATCTCTCGATTAGTTTCACGAGCAAGCTTCTCATTCAAAAGTTCTTCTAGAGCTGCACATCAGACAAGTTTATTAAATTTATAAAATTTCGTATGTATTTTAGATTTAGCATATTTTTTAATCGTTGCCTACTATGTGAAATGTATTATTTTTTGGTTTAAATTATGAACTAAGTTTAGCCGAGTTTATTTGAAAATAAGTCATCATATTAAATCCCATAGGGTGTTTAGGCGTGTTTTACGCCATCTCTGCATGTTATTTGGGCTGATTTTGTTACGTTAACATGAACTGCAAGTGTTTATCTATAAGACGATGTGTCCGTCGTTCGCTCCCACATTCAAAAACTGCTCTGAAACATGCGTTGAGAAACCTTCCAAGATGACTTACATAGGGGTTTTTAGGCACATTTTACACCGTCTCCGCATGTTATTTGGGCCGATTTTTTAAGTTAACATGAACTACATGTGTTTATCTATAAGATGGCGTGTTCGACGTTTGGTCCAACATTCAGAAACCACTTCGAAACATGCATTTAAAAGCCGACCAAGATGACTTCTAGAGGGGTGTTTAGGCGTGTTTTATGTCGTCTCCGTATGCTATTGGGGCCAATTTTTTTTACGTTAACATGAACTACAAGTGTTTATATATACGACGACGTGTCCACCATTCGCTCCAACACTAAAAAGTCGCTCTGAATCATGCGTTGAAAAGCCTACATTAAACCTTTGAAAAATGCACCTAAAGTCTGTAAAAGTTGAAATGATAGGGGGACCTCATCGTGTTTCATTTGACACATATAACTCATCCTACAGTCACTACGAGTTTAGGAGCATATTTCCTTATAAATAGTAGTGAAACATATTGTTCTCTTCCATATCACACCTTCCTTTCACATTTTTATATGTACCATTTTCTTTTACAAAGTTCACAACACAACATTAATTACGTTGTACATTGTTCGGAAAGAGGCAACCCAAATGCTGTCGCACGGTCTCACATTACGAAGTCCTTCTTACAACATTAGTGTTCCGTGGAATCGCATGGTATGATATTGTCGCGACTGTTTTTTTAAAGACTCGCTTTTTAAAGTTTGAAAAAACAGCCTGACAAATAAAATTCGAAAAATTGGGGTTTTGTCAAAATTTATCTTGGGATTAATTAGTTTTCGACTTTTAATCAAAATCCCTTTTATTTTCTTGATAAATCATTTTGGAGTCACCACCGGCCACTTCGGTAGGTTGGATACCATAAAAACGTAGCAGAGGTTATTTTTTTTGAAAAGTTCGGGTTCAGGAGTCAGTTACGTGTAGGGAATGGTTAGCACCCCTACAAACGCCCGTTATCGGTACTTCATTAATTACACATGGCATTTTGAACATTAATATGGATTTTATTAAATCTTTTAACTGTAAAATGGATTTTATTCTGAATGGGGTATCCTTTTGTAAGAATATACATTTTTGACGAATATAATTATGAAACTTCCAGATACATTAGGACACTTCAATTTATATTCAAAATGTACCTCAACACAAAAGGTTTAATGCATGACCAAATTTTGTCTTGTCATTTTTAAATAAACCCTAATTAGGCTCCGTCAATTTAATTAATTTAAAGTTATAAGAATATTGTTAATTCTTGGACATAAATGATAACATCCATAATAATATTGAACATTATATTTAATGAGTCCAAAAGTAACAATATTCCCTAATTAGAGTGACTCTAATCATTAGTTCTATTTTAATTTTAATTAATCTAATTGCGTGTTATTTCCATTTTCTAGATTAAAATGAAACATTGAAACTTTCATCGGAATATTCATTGATTAACATCACTCTTCAATGTGATACTAACCAATATTGAACATTCTAATATTATTTCAAATAATAATTTATTTACTACAATGGCTGTTCCTATTTAATTATGTGATTAATTGACCTTCTAATTAACTCTAATAATATGATTACATCTCCTAAACAAATATTCTATATGCTATTTAAAACATGCATCCATACATACAAATTAATTGCATTTAAATAAATTAAATAACTAACAAAATAAGGACTAAATTAAAGTAAAGACAAAATTAAAAGGCTTAATCATAAGAATATTGGGGCTAAATTGAATTTCTATTAAAAATTGGAGGTCAAATTATAAACAATTAAAGACCAAATTGAAATGCTGCCCTAGACTCCAGGGACTAAATCCCTAATTTCCCCAAATACACCAAAAGTGCGCGGAGCTTAGCCCGACCCGGCTCAACAAACGCGGATTCCCCTTGACCTTGTGCCAAAACGGCACCATTTTGACTCGGGTATAAAAACTCCTACATCGAGTTGACTCAAGTATAATTCACCATTTGACCCATTTGCTCAACCCTTTTTTTCTCAGAACTCTCTCTCGACCACTCGCCGGCATAAACCCTAAACCGCCATCGTTCTACGGCCGGCCGCTGGCCGAAACCCTAAATACAAAAAAAATTCCATTTCCACTCCTAAAACAAGATCTAGGCCTGGATTCGATCGAATCCACCCCACTACACCCGAACCTAGGCCCTAATATGTTCGAAACCTACCACTTTTGACTCCACCGCACCTATAACTCGTCGACAACCACATAAATACTCTGATTTCCTTATTTCTATTATATATTTTTTTGTTTTTTATTTTGATCTAACATATTTTCTATGTTTATTGCAGGAAAGAGGAATCGAAAGAAATGATATACCTTCCAGCGTTGTTCGCGGCGTCTCCGACGAGGTTTCGGCTTCTTCAGAGGCGATTATGCTTTTGGCGCGTCGATTCAGCTTCACGGCAACGATTTGGCTTCACGGTGACAGCTCGGCTTCGCGGCATCAGTGGCGGCGCTCGACTGTCCTCTCTTTTGGTCGTACGATTTCCGGTCAAAAGTGCAGCGACGGTTCAGATCTCAGGCGACGCGCGACGGTTCGGTAACTGCCGGTCTACTTTGGTGACAAATCTAGCTTCCACGGTGGCGGTTCGACTCTTTGGCGTTCCGTGGCTCGATCGAGTTCCAGCAATGAAGAAGAAAGATTCCGTGACACTCGGTGATTCTGGTGGCGGATGAGCTTCCCAGCGGTGTCCCTTCAATTGACCGACGACGGTTTGAATTCAGCCGGTTTGATTACCGAGCCGATTCGGTTTCCCAAGGGTAATCTCTCTCATCTCTTTTAATATATTTATTATTTTATTAGTTTTTTAATGATAGTAATTATTATGGGAGTTAATGATCTGAATTTTCTCTCTCTTAGGTATTTATAGGTAGTGGAATATAGCATCATTGCTGACATCACGACTGCCATAATCCATGTGAAGGAGGAAAGGACCAATAACAGAATGACACGTGTCCATTGGGTCACAAGTTTGGGTAGGAAATTTGTGTTTCTTGGGCGGATTTGTGTTTGTTTGGGTTAAGGATATATGAATTGGGCCTTTAGATATGTAAATGGGCCTTGGCTTTGTAAAAAGGACTTTGGGCATATATGGATTATATATATGGACTACTTTATGTTTATTTATTATATATTTTTTGATTCTATTTATATCGAACTCGTAATACAAGACTACCCCGGACAAAATACGGGTTTTACAACTGCCCTTCTTTGCTCATTTTTGTGGAACAGGAATAGGGCAAAGACTGAAAAGACACAGATTTTGTCCAAGCCATCTATTTATGGAATCCTGAAGTTGTTCTTCTCATTATGAAATTCTTCAATCTTCTTTTCTCTCTTTCTTTAGCTGGGGATGAACTCTTCTCATTGGAAACTCCGTCTTTATTGGAGTGGACTCTTCTCATTAGGAATCCTTCTTCGCTGGATGAACTCTTCTCATTAGGAGCCTTTCTTTTCTAGAGTGGACTCTTCTTATTATGAATCCTTCTTTGCTGCGCGAACTCTTCTCATTAGGAGTTCTTCTTTGCTGGGCGAACTCCTCTAATTAGGAGCTCTATCTTTGCTGAGGCAGACTCTTCTCATTATGAATCCTTCTTTGTTGGGCGAACTCTTCTCATTAGGAGTTCTATCTTTGCTGGGCGAACTCTTCTCATTAGAAGCTCTATCTTTGTTGGGGCGTATTCTTCTCATTAGGAATCCTATCTTTGCTGGGCGAACTCTTCTCATTAGGAGCTCACCATTCCTGCAAAAGGAAATATCATCAATTAATAAGGATTCTTTTTGGTGTAATATGAGATATCTTGAATTTTCCGCTTGATGCACTGAAATATTTAAAGTCAATGATTCTCTGCTTTTGGTGTCTTGATCTTCAATCTAAAACTCGCATTAGATCTCTTGTTGCTTTCTTTTATTAGTCTATCTCTTTCTACACTCGGAAATTGCATGACTTTTGATCAATTAAACTGTGAATCTTCTTCTTTTGAGCTCAAAGTCGATCTATTGTGTTTTTTTCATTCTCTCTTTTTCAACTGGTTGCCCAAAAGGTTAATATCTTTTCTGGGATCTGCCTCTTCAAACGGATTGTTGAAACTTTTACCGAGATCCATCTCTGTAAAAAAATGTCTTGAGATTCGTCTCTCTAAAAAGTATGTCTCCGCCTCTATAAACGAAAAGACTTTAGATTCATCTCTGTAAACGGTATGTCTTCACCTCTGTAAACGGAATGACTTGATGTCCGTCTCTATAAACGGAGCGTCCATCTCTAGGAAGGAGAACCAAAACTTGCAAACAGAAATATTGTCAGTTAATAAGAATTTGAATTGGAATAGTATGAACATATTCAATTCCCATTTTGAAGCACTGAGATCTTTAGAGTCACTCCTTTCTGTCAAAGGCATCTCCATTTTTCAATCTGAAATTCGTATCAAGTCTCTTGTTTCTTTCTATATAAGTCTATCTCTTTCTACTGTATGTGACCGTGCATCTTCCTTATTTGATCCTAAGGTTGATCTTTCTCGTTCTTCCCTCTTAACAGCATGAACCATTTTGTTTTTTTCCTTTTTTTTCTTATTTTAAACTGAAACCCCAGAATATCAATCTCTTTGTCAATACCATGCTCCAATCGTCCAACTAAAGGATTCAGAGTTGTAATACACTTCCTTTCCTGTGCAAACAATCGAATATCTCTGCAGAGATCCACCTCTTCAAACGGATTGAAATCTTGCTAATATCTACCTCTTCTAATGGATTGAAATCTTTGCTTCACAAAAACGTGATTGGAATCTTCGTTAGTCTTTGTTGGGTCTATTACTTCAACCTCAAAGTTGAAAATTGAAATCCTTATCTGTTTATTGTTGATTCTGTAAATTCCACTTGGATGGATTCTAATCTTTTTTGCTTCTCTTTTAGGTTTTCTACTTCTGTTATAATGGCGTCTCATCTCTTAAGATTGTTCTTATCAGGTCTTGATTTGCTTAATCTTCTTGAGCTTGATCTGAAACTCTTGTTTTCTTCATGCACCGGCAGAATTTGCCCCAAAATCTTGTTGTTGAGCTCTTATTCTTTTAGAGCAAATCTTGACTTCTTTAGTGGTCAAATTCTCTTAAGGCTCTGCATTCTTCTTTTTCCATCTTGATCTGCACTCTTTTGCACTATGATTCCCCAGTAATCTCTTTGTATCTAGCTTTGACGCGTAGATTTTGTCAATCTTTCATCATTTTGGGTGAGCAAATGCCTCAAGTCCTTGAACTTTCTTCCAGTCCATATATTTTCTCAAAGTCCCTGTACTTTCTTCATGTCCATTCTTTAGTCTTGATCAAAACTCAAGGTATGAACTTACTTCAGGTCCCTAAACTTTCTAACATGTATTATTTCCCTAATATATTAATGAAAATTGGTGCATGTACAAACTTCCTTCTTCCCTAATATCGATTCCGCAAAAAGGAAAAACATCAGTTAATAAGAATTCTTCCTGAAGTAATGTGAAATATTTTCAATTTTCTGCTTGATGCCCCAAGATCTTTAGAATCACGACTCATTCTGCCCAAAGTATCTCGATCTTTCAGTTTGGGACTCGTATTAGGTCTCTTGCTTCTCTTCCATTGTTGCTTGATCCCTTCTACGCTTGGAACATATATTATGTAACGCCCCAATTTTTGGCTTAGGTGTTTTGGCAAGTCGGGTTGGACCAGTGGAACAGATATCGGTTGTTCGAACCGTTAAAAGATGGTTTAGGGAAATCAAGGTTTGGGATGGGATAAAAATATGATAAAATTCCTAAAATCATCTAAAATTATATTTAAGAGGTTGGTTAAATCAATTTTTTAAAATGGGTTTTCGAAATTATACATTTTGGTAGTGACCAAAATGTAAATACTTAAAAGTTGGAAAAATGTGTTTTGCAAGAAGTGTCAAAATCTTAGAATCTTTAGGGAGCTACTTGGCAATTAAACATTTTCCCTAATTTAGCATGTTTTTTAAATGGTTTATTAAATAATTAAAAATGTTTTTAATTAATTAATTAATTAATGAGGTAGTTAATAGGTTAAAAGAATTTTTGACGAGCTTTTCATTTCTCTCTTTCACTTCAGCGAAACACTCTCCATTTTCTCTCAATTTTCCAGAATTTCTTTACTCTCAAATTCTCTTTTGATTTTTATCTTTTTCCTTGGTGATTTCTCTCATTTTGTTTCAAGTTCTTTCAAGCTAAACTTGCCAAGTTAGTGGAGAAGCAATGATTGGAGGTAAATTTTGTGCTAACCCTCTAATCTAGATTCTTTAATGAAATTCCAAAGATATTTGACTTTTTATTAATGATTTTGATTGAGGTTTTGTTGTTAGTTTGATAAACTATTGAAATCTTGATAGAAAAGTGGTTTAAAATGTGATTTTCGGAGTTTGATTGATTTGGCTAGTTTGAGAATGTTTCTAAATGAGTTTTGAAACGTTTTTAGTGTTGAAGTGGAGTCTTAATAATAGAGATCCTAAAATCTTTGAGATCCTTGGTTTTTGAAGTGTTTTCGGTTGAGTTTTTTGGGGAGGTTTAGGTGAATCCGAGTTGCTGGAGGTATAAGGATGGTTTTAGGATGTTTTTGGAGGTTGATTAATGCCTAAAATGTGCTGGAAGTGTTGGGTAATGGCTGGGCTGAGGTTAGAGGTCAATCGATTGAGTTTTCAGTTCTTTTGGATGGGTGATTTGGTGCTTTAGAGCAGGGTTGCGGGAATTGTTTTGAGTGCTGGTGTTTTGGATGCATTTTAATGCATTGAGCCTCTGTTCTAATGTGTTGAAAATAGGGGATAATATTCCAGAATCAAACAAAGTGATTTTGGAGGCTTCAGACGATCGATGGTTGCGTCGGCAAGCGTGGTTTCGCAAGTCGGTGAGTGGAACTTGATTTTCAAGCATGGAAACGTTTTAGAAAAGGGTTTTGGGAACTTAGTAAGAGCTTGAAACGCTTTACTAAGTTTGGAAGTAAGTAAAGTGAATTTCTCTCTCGGATTGTGCTAGTTTTGAACCTTTGGTTGCACTTGATTTTAGTTGCATTTACCTACTGTTTTAAAGCATATTTTGAATATATGAAATGAAGTTGATGATGCCATGTGGTTTAAGGGTGCACTAGGTAAGCGATCCTTGTATGCATATGTTGATGCATAAGGTTTGAAGCATGGTTTAATGCTTGATTTATGACTTATCATGAATGCTTTGTAAAAACAGTAAGGTATGCATGAGATATGGATTATATTGGCAAGTAATGATTGTGTAAAGTGTTTTATAAATGAAATCGGATATAGTTAGCTGGCTATAGTATTTAGTGCACTATAAACAAGTCGCCTTGGATGTTGAGGGGTTGTGATTGTACCGAAAACTGCATCCACGTACCCTAATGTTTGAGGATTGTTTAAGGTTGCAACGATTGAGGGTATCTTCCAGGTGCGAACCTTGTGTGTGTCCCGTCTCTCGTTAGTGGGTTATACATCTACCGGTGAGTGGTATTGAGGGGTTGTGATTGTACCGAATACACCACCACGAGTGTCGCAACGATAGAGGGTTGCTCTCGTGTGTGAGCCTTGAGATGCCAGTAGAGTGTATGAAGGGTGTGAGACAATCCTTGGTAATCTGTGTATCCGATATATGTTTTTGAGAATGTTGTTTATCACTTGTGAGCCAATATAATGGATTTGAATGTTATGGAAAATGTCGTTGATGCATATTTTGAAAGATGTATGTTTTGGTTTAAGCTTAGCATAAGGGTGTTATGCTTGGAAGGCTTGGAATTTGAGTAGCAATGGTTTAATTGCTGGAATTTATGAATCATGTTGCATGATGTTTAAAACAATGTTTTTGATGATAAAGCCCATGATTTGTCAAAGGAGGCATGATGGTTTTGAAAAGAGTGAAAAATGATTTTGTGCATTGATGATGATTTTGGTTTTGAGAAATCCTCACTAAGCTTGTATGCTTATGCTCTCTTTGTTCATCAATGCAGTCAATTTAAGCTTTGGAGGCAACAATTGCAAAGGATTGGTGGAAGACTTTGATTAAAGGTAAGTTTTGGTTTGGACCAGTGTAATAAAGGCAATGGGGGTGTCCAATGCAATGAATGTTGTTAGTTTGGTATTTTCTGGTTTTGTGCAAGTTTGGTATGCATATTTGAGTATGTAAATGGCCTTTAAGTGTTGGTTTATGTTTGGATTGGAGAATTGATCTTTTGATGCTTAATTTTCCGTAGGAAGCATTCCTTTAGAATCCATTGATGAGAAATGTCATGTTATGATGTTGTTGTTGCCATGTATTCTTGAGAGTTGATGTTTACATGAGTTGTATGCATATTAGATGTAATTTGGTGTGCTTAGGAATGGATTAAAATGTTTAAAACAACCAATTTTGACATTACAGGCCTTAGGGTATCGATACAGTCTATGTATTTTTGGAGGGGTGTACCGATACTCGGGGGCGTATTGATACCCATTTTTGCCACTAGTTTTGGGTGTATCGATACGAGCCTCAAGTGTATCGATACAACCTTTGAATTGTGAGGTTGGTGGACTGCTCGTCGTGGGAGTATCGAAACCCTCTCTAAGGGTATAGATACGATTGGGTATTGTGATACCCTATATAAGGGTATTGATACGGTGGGGTATTGATACCCTCTCTAAGGGTATCGATACGATGGGGTGTTGATACTCCCTCTAAGGGTATTGATACTGTGTTAGATAATTTGGTTGTTTGACATCTTTAAATGTTTTGAATCTTTATATTTTAGTCCTTGTTTCTTATGGATGTAATTGAAGGTGATTTAATGGTTAATTTGAGTTGAACTTTGACAGAGATGCATGTAATGAGTTTAATTAAAGGCTGGTAACTCGAATTTGGTAATAACCCTTATAATTTATCAAAATTAAAAAATGGTCCCTAAACCTTAGTTTGGGTATAATCAAAGAGCGCTTGTAATGAAGTTTTATCTGTTGCTTGTGTGCGTACACATAGGAACCTAAGTTATATCTAGACAAGATAAAATGGAAAAAATGGGTCGTTTAGTGAGGTAAAACTTCATGATTTACTTCAATATTACCCGTGTCATCCGTTCGGTCCGGTCTATCAGCCAGTCCGAGTCGAGGGGGTTACATTTGGTGGTATCAGAGCCAGGTTTCGAAAGGATGGGATGATGGTAAGTTGTTGGTAAGTGATGTTATTGTAATCATGTGTGTTTTTGTGATGTTTGCTTTGATCGGTGAATGTTAAAGCATGTCAATGTTAAGTATGAGATGATGATGTGAAAAATATGATGATTGAATATGAATGTTTGTTGTTCTATGATGTTTGATTGGGCTGAATCTTGATGCTTGAGTCGTATGATGGTTGTGGTATGCATGTAGTATGCTTTATGCTATGTTGGGGGGAAAATTAGATAACCCATTGCCTTAATACCTAGTGGAATGTTTTAAGTTGAAATCAAAGTCTTGGATCCTTTCTTAGAGCTGGCCTGAACAAATTGTTCAGTTTGTTTTGTTAGTTGTTATCATGACTTAATAATTATAACACAATAATCTGAGGAGAGAGTAGCGATCTGGAATGATTGTTGTTGCCTTTGGGCAAGGAATAAAGGAGTGTGTAAAGTATCCTGGGGGGCTAAACGCCTCGATGTGCCTCGATCTAGTTACAACCTGACTTGGTTGAGTAAGTGTTGGATGGCATGGTGTCTGGGCTATAGGCGATGTTTAGAGCTTGTGAAGCTGCTAATGCTGAGGTGCATGTGACTGCACTAGCTGGTGGATGTTAGTGAGTTGCGGTTAGTGCTTACGTAAATTGTGTAGAAGTTGAACTTGAGGGTTGTCACCGGAGGTATCCATGGAGTGGATGACCATATATGAATGAGACTATGGAATAAATGGAGTGTAGTGATGCCCATAGTGTAAAGATGAGTTGTATCTCGGTTGTATAGAAATGTGTATAGTAGGTGGATAACGGTGGTTGTGGGCATAGAACCTGATGTTGTGTTCTGAGAGTTCTTTTGAACTGTTTTAAAGGAGAAGTATCTGGGGTTAGATACTTGAATGACGAGAAATGTGAATTTGTGGTTTGGGTTCGAAATTGTAAGTTGTACTTGAGTTAAGGTACAAATTGTTTAGTTGAGCATGTGTGCTCCCAGGTTGGAATTAGATGTGAGACATCGATGTGTTGCCACTCTTATGGATTAGTGCCTGATGATAAGACATAACTATTGATTTATTGGCTACATTGTTTCCGACGTGTTGGTAACACGGGCGAGGTATTTGAGCAGAACATGGGTTTAATAACGCGTGCGAGGGGTTCTAGTGCTAGGAAGTGAGTTGTGAACTATAGTTTTGGGGTAGCCAGTGTATGAATAGTCATGCTTTAAGGGAATCACCTGAGTTGAGGCGAGGTTGTATTAACGTTGGAAAAAGATTGTGGGGTTAGTGTGTCAAAGCTTAAGTAGCGTTTGATACCTATTAAGTAGGTGGATCGTATAACCATGTGAGGCGAGCTTGTCCATGTTTGAGCGGTGGGGTATAGCTTTTTGCGCATGATGTTGCAAGTTGATTTGGAAGTTGTGGCTTGAACGTTCATTTCAGAAGTGTTAGATGTGGGAGTGTGAGTAGTTTCCGTGGTGAAACTGTTGTTACAAGGAAATTTTATAGAAGATGTCCATTGTCTATTTAGGGTCATGAGAACTCAGTTGATTTGATGGAACTGCCTTTCTATAGTTTTGACGTGATTCTTGGAATGGACTGGTTGGTTGAGCATCAAGTTGTAGTAGATTTTGAGGTTAAACGTGTTACCCTGAAGCTTACAGATGATTACGAGGTGGTAATCGTAGGCGAGAATGTGAAGTTCTTGTCTAACGCAATTTCGACTCTTGAAGCGAGTCAGATGCTGGAGTTGGGATTTGAAGCATTCTTAGCGTATGTGATGAATCCTGGTACGAAGGAAGTGCGGGTGCAAGATATACGAACCGTGTGCGAGTTTCCAGGTGTCTTTCCGAAAGAGTTGCCTGGGTTGCCACCCAACCGAGAGGTTGAGTTTGGCATAGAGTTGTACGAGAATACGACTCCAGTGTCCATTGCTCCTTATCGCATGGCACCTAAGGAGTTGAAGGAGTTGAAGACGTAACTTCAGGAGTTTCTTAACCGAGAATTCATAAGGCCGGGTCTTTCACCTTGGGGTGCATCGGTCTTGTTCTTGAAGAAGAAGGATGGTACAATGCGTATGTGCATAGATTACCGACAACTGAACAAGTTGAGGATTAAGAACAAGTACCCTCTGCCAAGGATCAATGATTTGTTTGATCAGTTTCGTGGTGCTTTGGTGTTTTTGAAGATAGATTTTAGGTCTGGGTATGACCATTATGATGAATAGGTACGACCATTATGAGTTCTTGGTGATGCCGTTTGGATTGGCAAATGCACCGACTGCATTCATGGATATGATGAATAGGTGTTCATGAGTTTCTGGATCAGTTCGTGGCGGTGTTTATCGATGATATTCTCGTGTAACCCCCTCAACCCGGCCTAGACGGTTGACCCGAATTAAGAAAGTCACACGAGAAAAACCAAAGTCAACCCGAAAGTCAACCTTGATTAACGACCCTTTTTTTTCTTTTTACTCTTGACTAGATGCTCATTAACCCTAGATATGATCATACAAACAACATGCTCAAAGATCATACACATCAGAGATCAAACGGGGACCCAATTGAACAAATTACAACTTTAGGGACCAAATTGTAAATTCTGTAAATTATAAGGCCTTAATCCAAATTAAAGTTACCATCTCGAAATTTGTCAGGTTTCATGCTTCTCTGTAAATTTTCAGCTCAAAAGGACTTCCCAAATTCATACAATTGCACAAACAAGATTCAGGACCAAAATGTAAACATTTCCAAACATTTAACTGCCTATGTCAGCCCCCAACGGTCAGACGTTCCGAAACAGGGAGAGCCTGTTTCGAAACGCGGGGCCGTTCCGCAACGCGTACCGAAATGGTGTCTGGCAGAGGGATTTCCGTTTCGAAACGATGCCTACCGTTTCGGACGCCTGGGCTTATTCCAGGCACCCGTTTCGGAACGGTAGCCACTGTTCCGAAACAGCCTGCACAGAAAGCTGCAAAAGGCTTCCTTAAACTTGCAATTGATCAACCATACATGCACCAAATGCTACCAAACTTTACCAGCAACAAATTCAACATACAAGAGACATATTTGCATCAACCATTCAACATATTAACATCATATATGAAAAGCCCCAATTCTAATGGCATGCTTGTGTACCTACACAAGCAAACCATTCAAGCATATAACCTCCAAAACAACATGTAAAGGCCAATTACAAAATCCAGCATTACCAACAACATTAAACAAACTTGGGGAGTTCAAAACATCTCCCAAAACATCCTTATTGGTTCCCCATTGCCAAATGCCAAAAGCTAAAGTGTATAAGAAAACCTTCCCATACTTTGAGCTTAACTTCCACTTGATTGCTTGCCTTCCTTGCTGCCCTCAAAGTACCTTAATGATCTGCATTATTGGTTTAAGAAAACGGAAGAGAGCGTAAGCAAAAGCTTAGTGAGGAATGCTCATTAAAACCATTCAATAATGCATTTATAAAACACTTTATAAATCATACTTCAAAACCTCATTTACACATGCTTACAAGCATTCTTAAACAAGCAATACATGCTTCCATATCATTACATGTCATATTGGCCACAAGTGATAAGTTCCATCTTTTAAAAACAAGATCAACATCAGACTCACACATGGACTTTTAAACACCATTGTGATCTTATAATTCTCAAGAACCACACAAGGACTTTTAACCACCTTTGTGTTCTTACAAGTTTCACCCCAAGGACTTTTAAACACCTTGGCCCCAAGGACTTTTAAACACCTTGGCCCATGGACTTTTAAACACCATGGCAAGGACCACACAAGGAATTTTAACCACCTTTGTGTCCTTAACAAGAACCATCCAAGGACTTTTAACCACCTTGATGTTCTTAAGTAACAAGGCTCACTCAAGGACTTTTAACCACCTTAGTGACCTTAACAAGAATCATCATGGACTTTTAACCACCATGAAGTTCTTAGAATCCACAAGGCTCACTCAAGGACTTTTAACCACCTTAGTGACCTTAACCTTTTTCAAAACATCACTTGCCAATATACATCATTATCATCAAATAATCCACTGTTTTAAAGCATTAAACCAAGCCATAAACATCATGCATTTATAAGCATCAAACCACATTTTAA
Source organism: Hibiscus tridactylites (assembly GCA_958450335.1). Taxonomy (NCBI): domain Eukaryota; kingdom Viridiplantae; phylum Streptophyta; class Magnoliopsida; order Malvales; family Malvaceae; genus Hibiscus; species Hibiscus tridactylites. Next base: position 16,818,165 of record OY288278.1, on the reverse strand, counting down.
CAATGCTCAAAAACAAGGAACTCTTACCTTGAGCTTCCTTCAACATATGGCTTACAAAATCAGCAATAACCATGCTAAATCATGCTTTCAAAACAGAATTTTAAACATGCAATAAACCACATTGCATAACAATCAAACCATGGCCACCACTAGAGAGTTTTTCCAAAAACTTACACTTGAGCTTAGCAAAGTTGTTTAGACTTAAACTAAGCTCCCAAGACATTGGTTTCAAAGCTGAAAACCCAATTTCACTCACCGATTCCACTTTGCCTCTTGCCGAAGCACAAATCAAGCTTCCGGATCACCAACACTTGGATCCAAAGATGACTCCCCTGTTTTAAACACATCAAAGCAGAGGATTAATGCATCATCATGCATTAATAGCTTCAATGAAAGCACCTAAACTCGCTGCTCTCATCCACACTCCATTTTCGGCCACCAAACACAACCGAAAATGCATCCAAACAACTCCTGAACAAAGCCCAGCCATAAACCATCAAAACTAAACATCCTTTAGCATCATTTAACATCTAAAAAGAACCTATTAACCTCCTTATACCTCCAGCAACAAAAGATCCACAAGATCACACCAAAAACAACCAAGAAACACAAGCTAAACTTAGGAAATTCAACCTATCCGGGATTGCATTAATCAAAACTCAATTCCTTATCAAATTAACATTCATTTATCATCAAAAACACACCTCAATTCACAGCTTAAACAGATCAAACGAAAATCCACCAAAAATCACCAAATCTTGCATTTTAAGCCAAGATCCATTTCACAACTTAAAAACCTTTAATAAAACATCAATTTAGGATTGAGAACTTAGGAATTTCAGTAAAGAACTGAGAGTTTAGAGGAGAAGGACGTTCTTACCTCCAAACTTGAGTTTCTCCTCTTTTAGAACCAAAAAGCTTGAAGAATCAACTAGCAAATGGTGAGGTTTTGTTGATGTGATGATTAGGAATCAAAAGAGAGTTGAAAGGAGAGATTTAGGTGACAAAATCAGAAGAAATTCTCTGGAGAGAAAGTGTTTGGGTTGAGAGAAAATGAGAGAAAAGGAAAATTGGAAAATATGGAAAGTTAGTTACAAAATAGCCAAAATGATTTCCCTCCACTTTTCTTTTGTTTTAAAATCAGAATTAAACATTAAAATATCTTAGAAAAATCTGGAGAAACTCCCTTTGGGTAAATAGCTCCTTAAAGATTCAAAGTTTCAATCCTTTCTAAAACAGTCACGCAACTTTCAAAAATTACATTTTGGTCACTAGCCAAAATGTCACCCTTCCAAAACTCATTTTGTAAAATTGATTTCACAGTTCACTTATATATAATAAAAGATGATTTTAGAACATTTTCCATATTTTTAATGCAACCCGAACTAGGCTTTCCTAATTTCACCTTTTTAGATTCGAACAGCACTTTGACCAAACCGGTCAACGCCCAAAACTTCTAAGCCCAAAACCGGGGCGTTACATCTCGTGTACTTGCGTACCGAGGAGGATCATGATAAGCATTTGAGGATTGTGTTACAAGTGCTGTTGAAGAATCAACTTTATGCTAAACTGAGCAAGTGTGAGTTTTGGCTCAAAGAAGTGGTTTTTCTTGGACATGTGGTGTCAACCGAAGGTATTCGGGTTGATCCACAAAAGGTTGAGGTGGTGATAAGTTGGAAGACGCCTAAATTAATGACGGAAGTGTGTAGTTTCCTTGGGTTGGCTGGTTACTACTGAAGGTTTGTCGAAGGTTTCTCTAAGATTGCCGCACCTTTGACTAAGCTGTTGCAAAAGAATGTTCACTTTGAGTGGACGGATGTTAGATAACAAGCTTTCCAAAAGTTGAAGGAGGCTTTGACACAAGCTCCTGTCTTGATTCAACCAGAATTGGGTAAGGAGTTTGTAGTCTATAGCGATGCGTCATATGTTGGTTTCGGTTGCGTATTGTTGCAAGGTGGGAAGGTTGTGGCTTATGCGTCTAGACAGTTGAAGGTGCATGAGCGCAACTATCCCACGCACGATCTAGAGCTCGCGACGGTGGTGTTTTCTTTGAAAATTTGGAGACACTACCTTTATGTTGAAAGGTGTGTTTGTGGTTTACACTGACCATAGGAGTTTGAAGTATCTTATGTCGCAGAAGGAGTTGAATCTTAAGCAACGAAGGTGGTTAGAGTTGCTTAAGGATTTTGATTTAACAATTGAGTGTCATCCTGGGAAGGCCAATGTTGTGGTCGATACTGTGAGTAGGAAGGTAGCCGTTGAGCTGAAGGCGATGTTTGCTCGATTGAGTATATCGTGTGAGGGTGGGTTGATAGCCGAGTTGCAAGTGAAACCTTCCTTGATACAGTTGATCAAGGAGAAGCAGTTGTTGGATGATTTGTTGGTACCTCTTGTTCAGGACATAGATGATGATAAGGCAACAAACTTTTGTTTTTATGTTGATGGAGTTCTATGTTTCAAAAGTCGAATAGTTCTGCTGGAAGATGTTGAGTTGAGGCGCACTATTCTGACTAAAGCTCATAGTAGTCCTTTTGTTGTGCACCCTTGTAGTACTAAGATGTATCATGGCTTGAAGGATCAGTACTATTGGGTGAGGTTGAAAAAGGATGTTGCTGAGCTTGTAAGCACGTGTATGGTTTGCCAGCGTGTGAAGGCTGAGCATCAGTTTCCTTCTGGTTTGTTACAGCCTTTGAGGATACTGGAGTGGAAATGGGAAATGATTACGATGGATTTTGTGTCTGGTCTGCCTTTGACACCATCAAAGAAGAACTCCGTATGGGTGATTGTGGATCGTCTTACGAAGTGTGCACATTTCTTGGTTGTGCATACTACGTATATGCTGTATAAGTTAGCACAATTGTATATTACGGAGATTGTGCGGTTGCATGGTGTGCCTAAGTCCATAGTGTTGGATAGAGATCCGAGGTTTACAGCAAGGTTTGAGAATGTTTACATCAGCAGTTGGGTACTCCTTTGAATTTAAGCACTTCATATCATCCTCAAATAGATGGATAGTCAGAACGGGTTATCTAGGTGCTGGAGGACATGTTGCGATGCTGTGTAATTGATTTCCAAGGTTCTTGGGAGAAGCATCTGCCTTTGGTTGAGTTTGCCTATAATAACAGTTTTCAGGCAAGTATACAAATGGCTCCGTATGAGGCCTTGTATGAGAGGAAGTGTAGAACGCCTCCTTGTTGGGCTGAGGCAGGGAAAAAGTTGCTTTCCTTGCCGAATATGCTGAAGGGAACAACTGAGAAGGTAAAGCTCATATGGGAGCGGTTGAAGGTTGCATCGGATCGTCACAAGTCCTACGTGGATTTAAAGCGTAGAGGGATTGAATTTGTTGTTGGATATAGCATGTTTCTTAAGGTATTACCTTGGAAGGTGATGAGGTTCAGACGTAAGGGAAATCTTAGTCTGAGATTTATTAGACCTTATGATGTGGTGGAGCGTGTTGGTCATGTGGCTTATCGGTTGAGGTTGCCTCCCGAGATGGAAAAGATTCATGATGTGTTTCATGTTTCTATGTTGTAGAGGTATAGGTCGGATCCTTCACACGTTATGCCAGCTGGGGAGATTGAGTTGAATCCGGATTGATCCTATAATGAGGAACCGGTGAGAATTCTGGATTCAAGTAGTAAATTTCTTCGTGGCAAGACGATTGAGCTTGTGGAGGTGTTGTGGCAACATCGTGGAGTTGAGCAGGACACGTGGGAAAGCAAGGCGATCATGTTGAGGCAATTCTCGTATCTTTTTCCTTCAGGTAAAATTTCGAGGATGAAATTTCCTAAGTGGAGGAGAGTTGTAACGCCCCGGTTTTGGGCTTAGGTGTTTTGGCAAGTCGGGTTGGACCGATGGAACCGTTATCGGTTGTTCGAGCCAGTTAAAGGTGGTTTAGGAAAATTAAGGTTCAGAATGGGATAAAAATATGATAAAATTTATAAAATCCTCTAAAATTATATTTAAGATGTTGGTTAAATCAATTTTGTAAAATGGGTTTTCAAAAGTATACTTTATGAGCAGTGACCAAAATGTAAAGACTTAAAAGTTGGGAAAAATGTGTTTTTCAAGAAGAGTCAAAATCTTAGAATCTTTAGGGAGCTACTTGGCAAATAAGCCTTTTCCCTAATTTGGCATGTGTTTTAAATGGATTATTAAATAATTAAAAAGGTTTTTAATTACTTAATTAATTAAAGAGGTAGTTAATCGGTTAAAAGAATTTTTTACGAGCTTTTCATTTCTCTCTTTCACTTCAGCCAAACACTCTCCATTTTCTCTCAATTTTCCAGAATTTCTTTACTCTCAAATTCTCTTTTGATTTCCATCTTTTCCTTGGTGATTTCTCTCATTTTCTTTCAAGCTAAACTTGCCTAGTTAGCGGAGAAGCAAAGATTGGAGGTAAATTTCGTGCTAACTCTCTAATCTAGGTTCTTTAATGAAATTCCAAAGATATTTGACTATTTATTAATGATTTTGATTGAGGTTTTGTTGTTAGTTTGATAAACTATTGAAATCTTTCAAGAAAAGTGGTTTAAAAATGTGATATTAGGAGTTTGATTGATTTGGCTAGTTTGTGATTGTTTCTAAATGAGTTTTGAAAGGTTTTTAGTGTTGAAGTGTAGTCTTAATCATAGAGATCCCGAAATCCTTGAGATCCTAGGTTTTTGAAGTGTTTTTGGTTGAGTTTTTGGGGTGTTTAGGTGAATCCGAGTTGTTGGAGGTATAATGATGGTTTCAGGATGTTTTTGGAGTTTGATTAATGACTAAAATGTGTTGGAAGTGTTGGGTAATGGCTGGGCTAAGGTTAGAGGTCAATCGATTGAGTTTTCATTTCTTTTGGATGGGTGATTTGGTGCTTTAGAGCAGGGTTGCGGGAATTCTTTTGAGTGCTGGTGTTTTGGATGCATTTTAATGCATTGGGCCTTTGTTCTAATGTGTTGAAAACAAGGGATAATATTCCGGAATCAAACAAAGTGATTTTGGAGGCTTCGGACGATCGATAGTTGCGTCGGCAATCGTGGTTTCGCAAGTCGGTGAGTGGAACTTGGTTTTCCAGCGTGGAAATATTTTAGAAAAGGGTTTTGGGAACTTAGTAAGAGCTTGAAACGCTTTACTGAGTTTGGAAGTAAGTAAAGTGAATTTCTCTCTCGGATTGTGCTAGTTTTGAACCTTTGGTTGCACTTGATTTTAATTGCATTTGCCTATTGTTTTAAAGCATATTTTGAATATATGAAATTAGTGTGTGCTTGAAATTGGGCATTCACCTGCTTATTGCTGCCCCCACATGAATATCATTAAAAAGGGATGACAAATAGTCATCTATAAGCCTAATACTGATAAGATAAAGAAATGTAGAAATATTATTTTAAGCTTTCCTTTGGAAAAGGAAATCTTCTGATTGGACCTTGGTAAGGTGGGTAATGATTGATGTTGTAATTTCCTTAGAATGAATAAAGAGAAAGCTTTCATATTTGTTTTGCATCACAGAAACCTGTCCTTATCTCTTAACTTTGAAAGAACAAGCACGCACCTCCATTGTTGTCTTCTCCACTAAGCTCAAGCATACACCTCTCTATTGTGAGCCATAAGCTTAGGTTTTCTTTGATATAAGAACATCGATTCATAGCCATTGATCGGGTAAGTGAAAGCCCTAAGTTAATCATTGATTCTCTCGGCTATTGAATGCCCAATTTGAAGCACACACTAATCCATCGTCTCCGTCAAAAGCTAAAAATAAGGGAATCACCATTCGAGAGCCTTAGGAGCTTCAGATTATCGAGGTGAGTGTAGTCGGAGTCTCAGAATTGGGCGAGGAGCCTTTCCGAATTTACCGTAATTGATTTATGTGATTTTCTAACTATTGAATTAAAGGGGATTTGTATGAAGCATCATTGAAAACCATATTGATAAGTTTGTTAAGTATTGCATCGATTCATTGTTCATAGCATTGCTATTGTTGTCATGGAAACTATAGAAGCATTGGCCTGTAGAATCATTGACACGATTTATTGCTATTTTCCATCGAATTATTGTCATTGATATCGAACTATTGTCATTGAATCATTGATATTGAAGTATTGTCATTGAATCATCGATATTGAGCTATTGTTATCGGACCTTAGGATCGAAGTATTGGATACAATTGACATGCCATAGTGTTCATGAGCTTATTGGAACAAAGATTATATGGTGTAGTGGATGGATGTGATTTGTGTTGGTCAAAATAGGTGTAGTGGAGGATATTGGACCATATTGTTCATGGTTGGTGTAGTGGTGGAATTCGTGTATCCAAATACGGTTGAAATCGATCCAAGGGAGAATATTGATTATTGATGTTGCCATTGATGAAATGATTATTGATATTGCATTGTCATGATATTCAGTTATTGATATTGATGAATTGATTATTGTTGCCATGATCATTGTTTAGTTAATGTTATGAAAGTCATCAAAGCATGAAAATATACTAAGTGCATTTATTGTTATTGGCTGCCTCACTTAGACTATGTAAGTCTAATGCATTCATTGTCCATATATTTCAAGATAAAGAAGTATCAGATCAAGATCGGGATTAGCTGGAAGTTTTGCAAGTCACCCAGGATTAATGTAAACTACTTTTGTCCTTTTGAACTCCTACTATGGTGGAAAAGTAGTTAAAATAGCCAATGATGGTGTTGTGTTTATATGTATAAAGGCTATGTATTTTGTGTGGCTAAAGTGCTCTAAATGACTTGATATGTTAGCTTGGAAATGGCTTAATATGCATATTTGGCTTAAAAAGGTGAAAACGTAGTAAAATATTCGAATGATGATGAAAATTGGCATAATAATAGTTTATAGCATTGAAATATGGTGTATAAAGTTTCATTCCTTTTGGACAATGTTTGATAAGCTAAAATGATTAAAAACCAGCAAGAATCTGTCATTACAGGTCAGGCTGTATCAAAACGGGTAATGGCGTTTCGATACGGGTAAGCATAATTGAGCCCATGGGTCAGGGCGTATCGAAATAGTTTAGGGTCGTTCTGAAACATTTTTTCTCTGGAATTTCTTGTTTCGCTACGAGTTCAAAGCGTATCGAAACGGGTCAAAGTCAAAGTCAAAGAAAGTCAACCCATACCGATACATGGCTTGCCCGTATCGATACGGGCTAAAAGAAAAGTCAACTAGGTTGACTATCGTCCACCTGTATCGAAACGGATCTAAGCGTTTCGATACAGGGTTAATTAAAGTGGTTAAAAGGTCTTAATTTGAAGTTTACATTGTTTACAATTCAGTCCCTGAGTATAGAATGATTAAATTGGATAACTAAGCGATCACTGATTTGCATGGAAATTTACAGACTAAGCAAGATTGTAATGAATTTCAGTGTGGTGCATTCTATCGCATTAAAGAACCCTTTTACTGACCTTTTTACAGATTAGTCCTTAAAACTTGTAAAAGTTGTAAATTGGTCCTAAATGGTTAAATGTTGCCTTCTTTTGATTGAATTGGACTAAGAAGTATATCCGCTAAAGCTTCATTTGTGTATGTTGTTTAAGTGTTGGTAACAAAATGAAATTTTTATCGCACCGGTTGTTGCACTGTTCATCGGTAACACATTCCGACCCGGTTCTCGACTAGGCCGAGAATGGGGTGTTATAGGTTTGAAGAATGGTTTAATGCTTGATTTATGGCTTATCATGAATGCTTTGTGAAACAGTAAGGTATGCATGAGATATGGATTATATTGGCAAGTGATGATTGTGTAAAGTGTTTTATAAATGAAATCGGATATAGTTAGCTGGCTATAGGATTGAGTGCACTATAAACAAGTCGCCTTAGATGTTGAGGGGTTGTGATTGTACAGAAAACTCCATCCAAGTACCCTAACGATTGAGGATTGTTTAAGGTTGCAACGGTTGAGGATATCTTCCGGGTGCGAACCTTGTGTGTGTCCCGTCTCTCGTTAGTGGGTTATAGATCTACCTATGAGTGGTGTTGAGGGGTTGTGATTGTACCGAATACTCCACCACGGGTGTCACAGCAACGGAGGGTTGCTCTCGTGTGTCAACCTTGAGATGCCGATAGAGTGTATGAAGGGTGTGGGACAACCCTTGGTAATCCGTGTATCCGATATGTGTTTTTGAGAATTATGTTTATCACTTGTGAGGCAATATAATGGATTTGAATGTTATGGAAAATGTTGTTGATGCATATTTTGAAAGATGCATGTTTTGGTTTAAGCTTAGCATAAGGGTGTTATGCTTGGAAGGCTTGGAATTTGAGTAGCAATTGTTTAATTGCTGGAATTTTATGAATCATGTTGCATGATGTTTGAAACAATGGTTTTTATGATAAAGTGGATGATTTGTCAAAGAAGGCATGATGGTTTTGAAAAGAGTGAAAAATGGTTTTGTGCATTAATGATGATTTTGGTTTTGAGCAATCCTCACTAAGCTTGTATGCTTATGCTCTCTTTGTTCATCAATGCAGTTAATTTAAGCTTTGGAGGCAACACTTGCAAAGGATTGGTGGAAGACTTTGATTAAAGGTAAGTTTTGGTTTAGACTAGTGTAATAAAGGAAATGGGGGTGTCCAATGCAATGAATGTTGTTAGTTTAGTATTTTCTGGTTTTGTGCAAGTTTGATATGCATATTTAAGTATGTAAATGGCCTTTAAGTGTTGGTTTATGTTTGGATTGGAGAATTGAACTTTTGATGCTTGATTTTTCAAGGAAACTTGCCTCTAGAATCCATTTATGATAAATGTCATGTTATGATGTTGTTGTTGCCATGTATTCTTGAGAGTTGATGTTTGCATGAGTTGTATGCATATTAGAGGTAAGTTGGTGTGCTTAGGAATGGATTAAAATGTTTAAAACAACCTATTTTGACATTACAGGTCTGAGGGTATCGATACGGTTTGTGTATTTTTAGAGAGGTGTACCGATACTCAGGGGCGTATCGATACCCATTTTTGCCACTGGTTTTGGGTGTATCGATACGGGCCTCAAGTGTATCGATACGACCTTTGAATTGTGAAATTGGTGGGCTGCTCGTCGTGGGAGTATCGATACCCTCTCTAAGGGTATAGATACAGTTGGGTATTGATACCCTCTCTAAGGGTATTTATACGGTGGGGTATTGATACCATCTCTAAGGGTATCAATACGGTGGGGTAATGATACTCTCTCTAAGGGTATCTATACGGTGTTAGATAATTTGGTTGTTTGACATCTTTAAATGTTCTGAATCTTTACATTTTAGTCCATGTTTCTTATTGATGCAATTAAAGGTGATTTAATGGTTAATTTGAGTTGAGCTTTGGCAGAGATTCATGTAATGAGTTTAATTAAAGGTTGGTAACTCAAATTTTGTAATAAGCCTTATAATTTTTCAAAATTACAAAATGGTCCCTAAACCTTAGTTTGGGTATAATCAAAGGGCGTTTGTGATGAAGTTTTATCCGCTGCTTGTGTGCGTACACATAGGAACCTAAGTTGCATCTAGACAAGATAAAAAGGAAAAAAAAATGGGTCGTTTATTGAGGCAAATCTTCCCGGTTTACTTCAATATTTCCCGTGTGATCCGTTCAGTTCTGTCTATCTGCCAGGCCGAGTCGAGGGGGTTACATATTACTTGGTCTACTCCTCCAGTCTTGAAGCTCCAGGCTGAAATCTCTTCTTGTTTCTTGTTGATTTTTGTCGATTCCTGCCAAAATGTGCAAAAATGCTCTGAATGTATGAGTTAGCATGCTTCTATCTTATTGATCCCTAAGTATATATGATGCATGAATGATGTCAATCGAGGACCTTTTGGGTGAGATTTCATCTTCAGAGGAGCTAAAAAAATCTTGCTTCATTTACATCAAAACTCATTTGGCTAACAAGGTAACCCATCTCACACTCAAGTTCAATCTTCATTTTCTCTGCATTTTTGCTATAAAGCGCATTTTACAGGTTTTCACTTTAGTTTGCTTTTCTCAAAGCGCCCTTGCGGGTTTTCACTTTGGGTTTTCTTTTTTCCTTTTCTTTTCTTTTTATCAAGCTGATCATATTAATGGCCTGACAACAACAATTCAAATTTCCTTTTTTCAACAGAAGAACATGGAGCTGCAAACATTCTCGTCCAATCTCGGAAAGAAAATGGTTTCAAATGCAGTAACGTCATCATGGTTCAACGATGTTTGAAAAATCTAAAAAAGGTCTAGGAAACATTCTCAAACTTCATAAATTGTCTCAACTGAGATGCTACCAAGTGATCACGACTGGCAAGAATAATAGCATAGATAGCAATGATGTTCCTTCAATACACATACGATAGAGAATGGACAAGTTCTGATCATGATAATGTGTTGGCTTTGTGGTTCCAATCATCTTGGCATGAGCATAGAGATAAGAATCATGGTTCTTCGGGTGACAGACTTTGTTGTCAATATCAGTTCCAGGTTGCACATTGTATGGAAACCCATTTCTGTGTATTTGTTTGTGTGGGATTCAACATTACATTCACTTCATACTCTTCTTTAATATTCATGGGTCATGGTTCCAAAGGAGTTCGTCATCCTTGGGACAACATACATTCTTCTGTACTGTTCTTTGTAATATTGCCCCGCTCTTTAATTCAATTGTCATCTTCGCTCACTCTAACATTCACAAAGCTTTCTTGTCTTGCAATGCCTTAGAAGTAACAATCTTCAGACGTAATGATCTTTGCTTTTGAACCTTTGATGGATCAACCATACTTCAGCTTTTGCCCCCTAAAAGATGGCTCGTGTTCTTTTCTTGCCCCCGGGTTGTTTGCGTCTCTTTCTTGTAACTTCTTATTTAAATATTTTTGACGCTCAGAGTTGTGCCCTTTCTCGTCATACTTTTCATCATTAACCAAGTACCGAGGTCATCTTTTGTTCTGCCTGCACCTAAAGGATTAGTACATCGTAATAATACCCATAAAATCCTTTGTTTTTCTTGTATCTAATCAATTTATCTGCAAGATGCTTGTTGAAGTGATACGGGAGAGGCTCAAAATATTATCTTACTAAATCAGAATAATTTGATAATTCCTGGCAAGCAAACGAAAAAAAACAAAATTAGGCCGTGGAATATTAAGTGCAAGAGTGCCCTCGAACCAAATTGCCAAAGATCAACTCAAATGTGACCCCTTCCACTTTATTCGACTTCCGAGAGAAACATTACCATATTCATAATTCTATCTCGTTTATGTGGCGCTCTTGGCCTCACTAACTCACCAACCCAATCCTTCCCTCTTTTCTGATCTCAATCATGCATTAGAAGTCTAGGAATCCTTGAAGAAAGGTTAACCCTGATAAGCAAAATATATTCTGAAGTCGAACTCCTCTTACTCCAATACCCGTATATGATCAAAATGGTCTTTTGAGGCTTGTAATGGGGCTTGGATCACGGTTATGAAAGAAAGGATATATAGGCTCAAATAAATATTTAAGGGTAATAAAACCAAGGATCATTTTTTCGAAGTGAAATCTGATTTATGTGCTTCTTGATCTGAACATGCTTGGATGAAATACTCTTTTTTTCTTTTTGTTCTATTTCTCTATTTTTTTCTTTGTTCTTTTTTGTGTGGATCGCTTTAAACTGCCCATTTTTGGGTTTCAACCTAGAGTTCATTTCCTTTCCTCGCATTCAGAAGTGATCACTCTTCCATTTCTCCTTTAGATAGAGATTCATTTGAATGGAAGATCTCACATTTGTCGCTTGCTTTTCTTACACTTTTCAACTTTGTGCTTTCTCTTTTCAACTGCTTCAACTTTATGTCAACAGTTTCCAACTTGATTTTGTTGACTCTTTGAACTTTTCACTATTTTCTTTTTCTTTTTTTTATCTTTTTCTTTTTTCCTTGAATTTCTTTTTCTTTTTGACTTGACTCTGAATATTTGTCTTCATTCAGCTTGTCTTTCTTGCTCTTGTATTCAAAGCATCCTCTTTTGTTTCTTGCCCTTGATTCTTAAGGCATCATTAATATTATAGCATGATCAAAACAAAATATCTTTCACTTGTAGACAAACTTTCATCCTCTTTGCCCCCCGGTATAGGGGTGATCCTTGGTTTGGGTTGAATCGAAAGAAAATCATCAGGCTCAAAGGGGATAACAAATGATATTTTTCTTATTTTCTTTCTTCGTGAAGGGAAATGAAGGAATGCCAAATTTCCTCCCATATACGAATATCTTCGAAGAAGAGCAGCCTTTAGGTGGTAGATGTTTTGGGTTATCACTTCATTCAAGGACCTTAGTCAACAATGCCCAAGAGGAAAATTCGCTCATATTTTGTATTTGGAATTTTTCCCGTGATTCCTAAACACTCATTAATGTCTTCCTGTTGGCCTAAATAACTTGGAAGAGAGCCACATTTTGAAATTGATCTCTGAATTTGATTCTTGGTCACTATTTTCATCAATATCTAGGGACTTGATAAAAAATCATTGAGAAGATATATAAATATATGTATGGGAGAACAAAAACTAACCAATAACAAAGAATAAATGGATTCTTAAAAGAATCAAAGAATGCAAAAATGTTTGCCATTTGAGAGAAATCATGTAGGAAACAAGCATCATAAACAAATAATCCGATTAACCTCCCTTACAAAGGGCCCCCAATGCTCGCGGGCAAAAGCGATTGGGATGGTTGAGGGTATTATTCTGCAGCGGTCCTAAAAGTGCAGACAGATCTCTTGTGGTCAAACTGTCAACCATTGGTCACGGAAAACCTGAGTGAATTTCAGCCACATCACTTCTATCAGTTTTTCTTCATTTATTTTCCATTGTCAGCACAAAGACATGCCCTTTTGCTCATGTTCTGTGTTATCATCGAATCTTGAAGTATGGCCATTCTTCTTATAAGTTTCCTTATTTCTTCGATCAATTGCTCACTTTTTTCTATGAGATACCCAATCATCTGTATATGGAAACTAACAACTACTCCTGGTCAACACTTAAATGAACTTTGCTTTCTTGCTCCTAGCTGGATGTGTTCATGCTTTCAGTGGTCATGTCTGTTCGAAGCTCTTCATTTTCAACTTTATCCTGCACTTTCTTCTGCATTTGACTCTCAGGTATTTCTGATTGCATCGACTCCAGTCAGGGGACTTCCTCTTGAGTTGCATTTCTTAATGAATCGACCATCAGTGTCGAGCTCCAAAATCCGAATGATTCCTGATGTTGTAACAACATGCGTGAAACTTGGAGTAATCTTGAACATCTAACATTAGAGCATTCTGTACAGATTTTAGGGGCTCGATTCGATCAACCAATATTGCTCACCAAGTGGTGGAGAGATGGATTTTTGGGTGGAAGTGTTGTGGATGCTAGAAAGAATAAAGACACAATGATTTATAGTGGTTCGGCCTTCTAACAAGCACCTACATCCACTACCTTAGCTCCCCACTAAGGATTTCACAATCAATCCACTAATTGATTCGTCCCCTTTTCTAGGATTAGGAGGAAACCCTTACAACCGATCAAGCTTCTACCCAAAGCCTTGATCAAAACCCTCTTTTACAAAGAGACAATGAAAGCAAACTTAAACCCTGTAATAGGTGTTTGTTTGCACAATGAAGCACTCACCCAAAACCTAAAACACTTGAGCAAATTTGACAATTTTGGCTCACTAGTGTTTGTCTATACAAGAAATGACAAACTAAGCACTAAGACAATTTCTTGATCATTTGATGTTTGACAATATGAGCATTAGCCTTCTCTTGATGCTTGGAGGTCCCTTTTATACTCCCAAATGAGTTTGTAGCCGTTACTAGCCGTTGGGATCATATTGGAGCCGTTGAGGAGTTTAATTCCCACCATAAATGCTGTTCTGCAGCTACCAGTATCGATACATGTGGAACGGTATCGATACGGCCTTCATAGGAACTAGCCGTTGAGCTCTTGCCAGTTGAGGCGTATCGATACGCTGAGGGCGTATCGGTACGGGTGCACATTTAAATGGCCGTTGGGAAATAGCCGTTGGGGTAGTTGAAATGGGATCGGTACGCTGACGTGGCGTATCGAAACGACACCTCTCCGTATCGATACACTAAACCCTTGTATCGATACGGGTTTTGACAGTGGCCAAACTGAGGCAAAATGGTATCGGTACGGGTACAACCGTATCGATACCGGTGACGTGAAAACACAAGTTTGGTTGTTTAAAACATGAAAAATCTTTGCCAAAAACCTCTTAAAATACCTCAAACATAAATTCAAGTTGTTTGGACTTAAAACTAAGTTTTAAATTCTTTTCAACTTAGTCCAAAACATTTTTCAATTATTATATCAAAACATTAGTTCTACAATCTCCCCCTTTTTGATATAATAAAACTAACTTGAAAAATTGTTTGGGATTCTCCCCCTTAAACTTTAAAAATGTGAATAAGAGAATTAGGAATGTAAATCAAATAAAGCTCCCCCTAATTCATTTGAAAATTCAATTTTTCAAACCATTTCTCCCCCTTTTTGTTATATCAAAAAGAATTTAAGACATTAAGTTCAAAATAACAATAGAGGTAAAAAGTTTTGACACAAATAAGAATTTGGTTTAAAAATGGCTCCCCCTTACTCAAAGCATCATCAAAAGAGTTAGTCCATCATATATGATCATCTAGTTGAATAAACTAATAAGTAAGACAAAATAATTCAAAACAACTAGAAATTTTACCAACACTTGAACCCAAGGGAGGATGTGAAGCCTTCCTTCTTCAAGTGTTCTTCCTTGTGTGTATGGAGCTCCCCCCTCAATGATTGACTTGTTGAAAATCTCCATCACACCTACAATAGACAATCAAGTAATTTTTGGTATCCAAATTGCTTTGGATCCATAAACGTTAGTTGCACAAATTTTAGTCCCCTTAGGAATCCATTTTTCAATGTCATCCTTTTTAATTGAAGTACTAAGTCCTTTTGGGACACAAATACTGCTAAAACGTTTTCCTTTAATAAATCTAGGGGCACTAGATTGTCTAACATAAAAGTTTGATTTTCCAATATTGTTTTTCTTTTCAAGCTCTTTGGAAATCAAATCTTTTTCTACTTGAACATTTTGAAGCAATTTTTGTAAATCAAGACATTTTAATTCAAACTCTTCAAGTTTTGCTTCAAGTTTAAGTTTGGTTTTAGAAAGCAAATCATTTTGAATTTTTAACTTTGAAATCAATTTATTGTTTTTCAAAATGTGGCTTTTAAAATCTAAAACCAAATCATCGTAGGCATCTTGTAATTCATCAAAAGAATAAGAACATGAAGTAGATGAATTAGAAGTTACCCTTGAATCTTCTTCGATGGCCATAAGGCAAAGGTTGGCTTGTTCATCGTCGGTGGAGTCTTCATCACTCCAAGTAGCCAAATGTGCCTTCTTCTTATGGCTTGAAGTGCTTGCCCTCTCCTTTCTCTTAGGTTCTCGTTCAAGCTCTCTCAAGGCCTTCTTCATGAACGGGGCACACTTCTTGAAGATATGAACTATCTCTTCATCTTCATCCTCCTCTTCACTTGAGTAGGCATGATGGCAAGTGGAGGATTTGAGAGCCATGGCACGTGCATTGATGCCAAGCCCTTTGATTTTCTTCTCTCCCATAGCTCTAATTTCTTCCCTCTTCTTCTCATCCTCTTTGTTCTTCTTCATGATTTGATGAGTAAGGAGAGACCCCATGAGTTCATCAAGCTTCAAAGTCTTCAAATTTTTGGCTTCGATGATGGCGGTCCTCTTTGAGTCCCAAGACTCGAGAAGTGAGTAGATGAGCTTTCGAACAAGCTTTTCTTCCGGGATGGCTTCTCCATATCCTTTAAGGCCATTGGTGATGGTGGAGAACCTATCAAACATCTTCTCGATGTTCTCTTCCGGATCCATTTTGAAGTTCTCACACTCCAAGGTTAGGAGCCCAATCTTAGTCTCCTTGACTTCGTTTGTCCCCTCGTATGTGACTTCAAGCTTGTCCCATACCTCCTTGGCACTCTCACAAGAAGACATCTTCTCATAGATGGTTGGGCCAAATGCACAAAACAAGATGTGCAAGGCTTTGCAATTAAGCTCCATCTTCTTGCGATCGTCGGCACTCCACTCCGCTTTACTTCTTTGAGGCACGAACAGACCATCTTCAATTACATCCCAAAGCTTGTAATCTCTTGATTTGATGAAGAACTTCATCTTTGTCTTCCAATGGGCATAATGAGTTCCGTCGAAGAAGGGCGGTTTGTCGATAGAATGTGCCATTGAGCCGGTTGATGAAAAAGAGATCGAGCTTGCCGGATCTTCTCAATAGGATGTGAATCCCCTTCGATTGAGCCAAGCTCTGATACCAATTGTAGAGATTTTAGGGGCTCGATTCGATCAACCAATATTGCTCACCAAGTGGTGGAGAGATGGATTTTTGGGTGGAAGGGTTGTGCAAGCTAGAAAGAATAAAGACACAATGATTTATAGTGGTTCGGCCTTCTAACAAGCACCTACAACCACTACCTTAGCTCCCCACTAAGGATTTCACAATCAATCCACTAATTGATTCGTCCCCTTTTCTAGGATTAGGAGGAAACCCTTACAACCGATCAAGCTTCTACCCAAAGCCTTGATCAAAACCCTCTTTTACAAAGAGACAATGAAAGCAAACTTAAACCCTCTAATAGGTGTTTGTTTGCACAATGAAGCACTCACCCAAAACCTAAAACACTTGAGCAAATTTGACAATTTTGGCTCACTAGTGTTTGTCTATACAAGAAATGACAAATTAAGCACTAAGACAATTTCTTGATCATTTGGTGTTTGACAATATGAGCATTAGCCTTCTCTTGATGCTTGGAGGTCCCTTTTATACTCCCAAATGAGTTTGTAGCCGTTACTAGCCGTTGGGATCATATTGGAGCCGTTGAGGACTTTAATTCCCACCATAAATGCTGTTCTGCAGCTACCAGTATCGATACACGTGGAACGGTATCGATACGGCCTTCATAGGAACTAGTCGTTGAGCTCTTGCCAGCTGAGGCGTATCGATACGCTTGAGGGCGTATCGGTACGGGTGCACATTTAAATGGCCGTTGGGAAATAGCCGTTGGGGTAGTTGAAATGGGATCGGTAGGCTGACGTGGCGTATCGAAACGACCCCTCTCCGTATCGATACACTAAACCCTTGTATCGATACGGGTTTTGACAGTGGCCAAACTGAGGCAAAATGGTATCGGTACGGGTACAACCGTATCGATACTGGTGATGTGAAAACACAAGTTTGGTTGTTTAAAACATGAAAAATCTTTGCCAAAAACCTCTTAAAATACCTCAAACATAAATTCAAGTTGTTTGGACTTAAAACCAAGTTTTAAATTCTTTTCAACTTAGTCCAAAACATTTTTCAATTATTATATCAAAACATTAGTTCTACACATTCTTTAGTAAAGGAAACTTTGATGCGGCGGATGTCCTCGCTTCCGGTGAACCCCAAACTGTAATGGATCACCCTAAAATGCTTGTTGTAAACTACATCATTTCTCTTCTATACCAATTCCTTTAGCAGTTAACGGTTTTTTGTAACACTGAAATTTTCCATTCTCAGATCATAAGTGTTTATCTCGATGAAATCACTGACCCTATTTCAGAACCATACCATGAAAAGACTTGTAAAACTTCGGAGCATTGTCATCAAATGGTGGATTGTACACGAGGTTGGGCAACAATTCTGAATATTGCATTGGGATAAGAATAATCGTATCTCTTTTCCTGTTGAACCACTCGATCTCTGTCTTGAGTTTCTGTGCTCTTTGCTCCTCTTGAGAAAAAAAGTTTAGTCTTTCAATGGATCATTGACTTTCAATGTTTCAAAGAAAAATTATGTGATCCCTCAATTTCGCTAAAATCTCCAGGTCCTCTAACTGCCATTGAACCATTAATCGACCAGTTTTTTGGCAGAATTCTTCAAAATTTGGCTTTACTTTGTCCTTCTATAGAGCGTTTTAGTGTTCTCTAAATATGAGTGCAAGTGCACACTCCTGTCAAGTAATAGTATAAAAGATATCGTCTCCCACAAGGATTGGACAACTTAACTCGATTCGATGTTCCCGCACAAGAAAAGTAAAAGCACAAATAAGTTGGTTTGTTTAAGAGGAAAAAAAAACACAAGTAAATAAAAGGGAAGAAATCATATTGATAGAATGGATAGGGTTATGCTGTTGTTTAGTGTGAAACTGCGCTGAATAGGACAAGTTGCTTTTTGCTACTAGACTTTGCTGCCTCGGCGGGGGATGGTAGTTAGGCTGATGAGACGCTCTCGCTGTCTCAGCAGGGGAATGGACTTGTATCTCGGCGGCAAACTCGGCAGAACGCTTCGAAAGTGATCCCGCTTATGTCTAAGTCAGAATGTTGTTGATACCCACTGTAGATAATAACAATTGCGGCATGAATCGTGCAAAGACAGCAATGTTAATTCGTCCTCTTTTAGCCGCCTTAAACCCTAACCTATGTCTAGGCTAGATTGATCAACACCGTCTATAGATGAGATCATACTTACTTCTTTCGTGAGTTCGACTCTCTCGATACCAAACAAATGGATAGTGATCAACTAATCTTTCACATTAATTGAAAACTATGAAGAACATGGAATAAACAAACCTTGAAGCTTTATTGCAAAAGCAAACTAAAAATCCTAAGCAACCGTTCTCACACTAATTACAACATAACCCAAATCCAGAGAGAATTTTAGAACATAATGGCGACAAGAAAACCTAAGTTGTTGTGAAGTACAATTACAATGAGTATATATAAGCTTTAGCTAGGTCTAGTCCTTCTTGGAGTAGAAGTCTTCAAAGTAGCTTTTTGATTTAAATGCAACTCTAAATGCTGACTTCTTTGAGTTGAATGTGGACTTTATCACGTTGACTTGCTCCGCATGTAAGCTCGAGTTCCTCCTTTGGTGGCTCTGCCTGCTGCTACAGCAATCGGAAAATTGAGTGAACAACATCGTTAAGATCAAGATTTTTTGCTCTACAGATCGCACTCCAGTTCTCCAATTTCTCATCTTGATGTCTTGGGCGGCAGGTAGGGCGGCAGCAGCTGTTGTCTCTGTCTGGAACTACTTCAGTACAACCTTTTGGTCTGCTGCCTAAGTATCATGTCCTTAGCTCCTCTCTCCTTTTGTCAGCCTCTAGTACATGAAACTAAAACTAAACTAAAACAATACCTTTTCTTTACCAAATAACATAAAATCAATACAAAGCATGGCAGAGTAAAGAATATTGTAAAATGCGATGCATGAACCTAATTATGCCTAAGATGTACTCAAAAACATCAGTAATATGAGATGGAATGTGCATGAAATATATAACTTATTGACACTTTACACCTTCACATCTGTTAACCAGACGACCCTCATCTCAGCATTTTCAAAAACTACCAATGTATCGAGGTCAAGCACTTTATTATTTCTTTCAGATCTGATGGATTTCTTGTAGGTGTCCTAGCCTTATTGTCCCGATTTTGCTCTTATTTTCTTCCTTGATTTCCACCTTTCATTCTGTCTTCCTCTTGTTTTTTTACTTTTTACCTATCTCTCTTTTGTTGGCCTCTTTTTTGGTCTTTTGACTTTTCTCCTCTTTGAACTTTTTTCTCTCTTCTTTTTTTATGGGAAGAATCATTCAGATTAGACCCTCATGCGAGATCTGATACATGCTAGCATGTCAATATTAGTATTTTTGTATGAAACATTATTTTCTGGCTTCCCTGATTTCAAGCAAAACAACAGCTCGAGTTACCAACTTGTTCGGGGACTGATCATTTTTTGTTCAATTTCATCCAAACGGTCATCAATAACTTTCTGAAATTGTTTTCCTATTATCTTAAAAATATTGCAAAATTATTTAGGTCAAAATGCATTTATTGTTATTTATTATTATTATTATTATTTTATAAAAATGATGTTATTTGAAAAAATGTGATGAATGCAATACAATGCATGAATGCACGAGATATCAATTTCAAGGACTAGTCTTTAGAGCAACATCCATTAACCAAAAGGTCGAATACAAGAAACAGACAATTTAATTGTAGAGGTCAGTTTGCCATCGTCTCTAGGTTAATCACTTCATTCTGCTTCCGAGTCAGCGTCTACCCTAGCTTGATGCTGATGTCAAGGTGTTGTTACAGGTCCATGGCTTCAATGGATAAAGTCTGCATGAATCGGGCGGCTCCCCACATGGCCTCTGAACTTGATCATTTCATAATATACCTTTAGATAATCTGCATAACCGCTTCAAGCTTTCTTCTCAATACATTTTCCTTCTCTGGCAATGTCCTTTCTAAAGCTTTCAAACATGTCTTTCAAGTGTTAGAATATCGATTTCCAATTCCATCACGTTCTTTCTCAGCTCTTTCATCTTCATGCTAAAACAATTGGCTTTTCTTTATTTCGATATACCTTTGATGACTTTCCCCAATTTTGGAACTTAATGAAAATTATGGATTCCAAGCTTGCTCTCTCTCTCTCTTTAATTTCTATTCGATCCGTTCGTCCAAACCCACTAATTCATGAATCTTCTCTCTCACTACCCTTTAAACGACTTCACACAACTTCTTGTGGTTGCTTGCATTCTAACATATGACTTGTTTGAACATTATCTTTTTCTTGAACCGAGTCTTCTCTGACCGGATCAACATCTCGTATTGTCTTCTCCTTGTCTATCGAAC
Source organism: Hibiscus tridactylites (assembly GCA_958450335.1). NCBI lineage: Eukaryota > Viridiplantae > Streptophyta > Magnoliopsida > Malvales > Malvaceae > Hibiscus > Hibiscus tridactylites. The sequence goes on along the minus strand of OY288278.1, from coordinate 16,797,498 downwards.
TCATTGGCTATTATAGATACTGTCTAACTTGACTAAACCTTGAATCGATACCTCTGAGTAAGCAAAATGATGTCGAATGCATATAAAACCAAACCAAACAAAACAAAACAAAACACAAAAGAAAACAGTGTCAGTATTGTGAATTAATATGGATAACAATTAAACAATATTCAAACACAATAAAACATGATATATTTTGCAAAGAAAATAACCCGAAAAAAATTTAAACCGACAACACATGTCTGGCTTTTGCGGGGTGGGCTTCTAAAAAACAGAATGTGGGTTTGGTTCTAGACTCTCGGTTCCCGAACTATCGTTACCGTCTACTGCGACAGTAAGACATCGATTCAGTAGTATAGGTCCCTTATAACAGAGGCATGGGCCGCGCGACGCATAAGGTTAGTATACCAGAAGAAGATAAAAATCTGAACTCGGAGCTGGAGAGCATCACGTCGGATATTGTCTCACTCCCACTTAAGGGTGAAAAACCCGAGTTTAGGGTTTATGCATGAATGACAGATAAGGCATACACAAAAACTACCCTCATTCTTCCTAAAATCCATCGAACAATTCATCAGAAAAAAATTAAATCCATATTAATGGTAGAAAGGCCAAAATGCCACGTGTAATTAATTATTAGGCCTGACTCTCAATTTATTTATCCCCAGCGGAGTCGCCAAGCTGCCGCGGCCGTTTTTTTAAAGACCCGCTTTTTAAAGTTTGGAAAAACAGCCTGACGATTAAAATTCGAAAAATCGAGGTTTTGACCAATTTTATCTTGTGATTATTTAATTTTCAACTTTTAATCAAAATCCCTTTTATTTGCTTGAAAAAAAAATTATTTTTGAGTCGCCATCGGCCACTTTGGTAGGTCGTACACCATAAAAACGTACCAGAGATTCTTTTTTGAAAAGTTCGGGTTCGGGAGTCAGTTACGTGTAGGGAATTGTTAGCACCCCTACAAACGCCCGTTATCGGTACCTCATTAATTACACGTGGCATTTTGGCATTTCGAACATTAATCTAGATTTAATTAAACTTTTTAACTGTAAAACGAGTTTTATTTCGAATGGGGTGTCCTTTTGTTAGAAAATACATTTTGGGTGGATATAATTATGAAACGTCCAGTTAAATTAGGACACTTTAATTTATATTCAAAATGTACCTCAACACAAAAGGTTTAATGCATGATCAATTATTGTCTTGTCATTTTTAAGTAAACCCTAATTAGGCTCCATCAATTTAATTAATTTAAAGTTCTAAGAATATTGTTAATTCTTGGACATAAATGATAACATCCAAAATAATATTGGAAACTATCTTTAATGAGTCTAAAATTAACAATATTCCCTTATTAGAGTGACTCTAATCATTAGTTCTATTTTAATTTCAATTAATATAATTGTGTGTTATTTCCATTTTCTAGGTTAAAATGAAATATTGAAACTTTCATCGGAATATTCATTGATTAACATCACTCTTCAATGTGATATTAACCAATATTGAACATTCTAATATTATTTCAAATATTCATTTATTTGCTACAATGGCCTTTCCTATTTAATTATGTGATTAAGTGGCCTATACTAAGACTTCTAATTAACTCTAATAATATGATTACATCCCCTAAACAAATATGCTATATGCTATTTAATACATGCATCCATACATACAAATTAATTGCATTTAAATAAATTAAACAACTAACAAAATAGGGACTAAATTAAAAGGCTTAATCATAATAAGATTGGGGTTAAATTGAATTTCTATTAAAACTTGGAGGTCAAATTACAAAAAATTAAAGATCAAATTGAAACGATGCCCTAGACTCCAGGGACTAAATCCCTAATTTCACCCAAAAAACCAAAATCGCGCGGAGCTTAGCCCGACCCGACTCAACACATGCGGATTCCTCTTGACCCTGTGCCAAAACGGCACTGGTTTGACTCGGGTATAAAAACCCCTACACCGAGTTGACTCAAGCATAATTCACCATTTGCTCAACCTTTTTTCTCTCAAAACTCTCTCTCGACCACTCGCCGACATAGACCCTAAACCGCCATCGTTCTACAGCCGGACGCCGCGGACGTTTTCTGGCCGCCGGCCAAAATCTTAAATACCAAAAAAAATTCCGTTTCCGCTCCTAAAACTAGATCTAATCAACCCTAGTACACCCGAACCTAGGCCCTAATCTACCCGAAACCCACCGATTTTGACTCCAACGCACCTATAACTCGCTGGCAACCGCATAAATACTCCAATTTCCTCTTTTCCATTCTATTCTTTATATTTTTTATTTCGATCTAACATATTTTCTATATTTATTGCAGTAAAGTGGAATCGAAAGAAATGATATACCTTCCAGCGTGGTTCGCGGCGTCTCTGGCGAGGTTTCAGCTTCTCCAGTGGCGGTTAGGCTTTCGGCGTGTCGATTCGGTTTTGCGGCAACGATTTGGCTTCACGGTGACAGCTCGACTTTGCAGCGTCAGTGGAGGCACTCAGTTGTTGTAACACCCCGATTTTGGGCCTAGATGTTTTAGAGTTTGAATCGGACCGATCAAGAACGGTTAGAATCTTTAAGGGAGATTTAGGGAACACCTAGTTCGGGATGCTTTAAAAATATGGAAAAATATCTAAAAAATCCTCATTTAATATATGGATGATTATGCTGAAAACAATTTTAGAAAATAAGGTTTGGAAATACTACATTTCGGTGTAGTGACCAAATCGCAGTTTTTGCAAAAGTTGAATAGTGACTGTTTTGTAAAAGATTGAAACTTTGAATCTTTAAAGAGCTAACTTTACCAAAATGTTTTTAATCAGAATTCTCCTTATTTTGGGTGATTTTAATAATGTTTTAATTAAAGGAAACAAAGATAATTAAAAGAAAAAACTATCTTTGACTTTTCAAAACTACCTTACGTCAATTTTCTCTCATTTCATTTTCTCTAAAATAATTCAGCCAAACACATTTCCTCCATCAATTAGCTTCTGATTTTCATTCCTTTTGATGAGATTTCAACCTCCTTTTGATTCCTAATCTTTTCCTTACCAAATACTCTTGTTTTCACATTGGATTTTCATGAAAACTTGCCCAAATCAAGGAGGAATCAGCCATTAGAGGTAAGCTTCTTCCTTCTCCTCTAATGATCAGTTCTTTACTGAAATTCCTAAGTTATCAATCCTTTGTTAATGATTTTTAAGTTGCTTTAATGTTAGAAACAAGAAATTGTGTTAAAACTCAAGATTCTTGGAGAGATCTTGATGATTTTCGTGGTTGATGGTTAGGCTCTGTTTTGAGGATGTTTTCTAATGTATTTTGGATGGTAATTGATGTTATAAATGAGGTTTTATCAAACAAATTCTGAATAGGTTTAAATTCCTAAGTCTTGCATGCTAGAGTGGTGGTTTTTGGGGTGGTTTTGGTGCTCTGTTATAGCTGGAAGTATAAGGACGAGTTTGTGGTGGTTTTTGGTGTTGATTGATGTTTAGAAATGCTTTGATGTGAGGGATCTTGACTGGGCTTTGTTTTGGAAGAGTTATGAGATGATATCAGTTGTTTTAGGTGGCCGAAATTAGGCTTTTGAGTAGAGCAGCGGGTTTAGGTGTGTGGCTGATGATTTCAATGCATGATGATGCATTAATCCTATGCTCTTATTTGTTATGAACAGGGGAAACATCTTCAGACGCCTTTGGTGTTGTTCCGGGAGCTTGGATAGCGTTTCGGCGAGCAAGCGAAACGTAATCGGTGAGTGCGAATGGTTTTAGAAGTCCTTGAGGGACAAAGAAACAAGGTTTGGGGATTTCGGAATGGTTTGAAACACCTTCCTAAGTCCGAAAGTAAGTATTGGCTAGATTTCTCTCAAATATGTGGTGGTTGCCCCTAAAATGCTTTTACATGCTCATGTTTTGAGATAGATAAATTCCTACTTTTTTTATGCATGATTTGTAGCATGAGATGATGCTTTGAAGAGATTTCATGAGTTAGCATGTTGCATTGTTGAGTTTTGAGATTTTAATTTAATGCAAGCATGTGTTTTGAATTTGAAATGAGATGAGAAAGATTTGGGAAATGTTGCATGAAAAATAGTAGGTGAGATGATGTTTTGACATAATATATTGGCACAGAAGATGAGATACTTACCGGATATAATTGATGGATCAATAGGATGCGAGTGCACTATAAACTACAAATCCGTACGTGCTCTTTGGATTCAATCCAAAGGGAGAGGCCGATGATAGGCATTCCATCGGTTAGGACTTGGTGAAATACCCAAGCTTTGTGGCGATGAGAGATACTGCCATGTGAGTACGGTGATGTGAGATTCCACCGGAAATCATGTTTTACTAGACGAGCGAGTACGGTGATGTGAGATTCCACCAGAAGTGTCTAGTGGGTTTGAGAAAGTTGTCCGCATATCCAGGTGATAATGAGATGTGAAATGCCAATATAATATATGAAAATGCTTTTGATTCACATGTACCTAATGTTGAGATGATTTATGCTATGAGAAATGCATATGAAATGCTTTAGTTTTCACAAGCATGTGTATGACCTTGCCATGAGATTTGCATTGGTAAATGCATGAGATAGAATAGAGGTACATGTGGTTTCAAACGAAGATTTTCTTTGAAAAGGTTTTCAAGCATGAGATAGAATGACCATGTTGTTGAAAATGGCTTTTGAACAAGTGTTTAGAATAATGCATTATTGTGTTGGTTTTCTTTAGAGCATGCCTCACTAAGCAAACATGCTTACGCTCTCTTTTACCAATAATGCAAATAATTGAAGTATTTTGGGCAGCAAGAAGGTTAAGTGCATCCAAGGAAGTGCAAAGCTCATGTATGGTGATGTTTTTATACACTTTAGTATTGATATTTGGCAATGGGGTACCAAGGTTGTTTTTGGGAGAAGTGTTTTGGACTCCCTATGGTTGTAATAAGTTTGGTGTGGCTTTTGGAGTTTGTAAATGGTTTTGTTTGTGTGGTTTGAGGTTTAAAAGCTAATATTTGGATTTGTAGCTAGGAAGCATGCCTATAGATTGAGTGTTCATGAGTTTGATGTCATGCTCTAGCTTAAGTTTCCTAAATGTGATCTCTAGTGTCTAAACAAGTTGCTGGTATGTTATGGTAGGATTTGAAGCATGTTTGAGTGGGTTAAGAGGTGAAAACCAACACTTTCTGTTGCTACAGGGCAGGGTGTATCGAAACACCCTTAATTGTTTCGAAACAGGGGCCTGTAATGGCCATAGTGTTTCGGAACGGCTGAAGGTGTTTCGGAACATTTTGGCTACTAGAGAGGTCTGTTTCGATACCGGTATCGGAATGCACCCGAGTACCGAAACAGTCAACATCGTTTCGATACGGTTGTTTAGGTACGAAGGTCAGTGTTCCGAAACGGATGACCATTGGATGATGATTTGAATTGTTTTAAGTTTCCATGTTTTACATTTTAGTCCTGCATGTTGTGGATGCAATTGCTTGAGCTTGGAATGTCCTTTTAAGCGTAAATTTGGCAAAGAGGCATGTAATATGACTAATTACATATGGGTAATCTTAATTTCTGCAAAGTCCTTATATTTTCTAAAATTTACATTTTGGTCCCTAAAAGTGTAATTCTTGCAATTGAGTCCTTAAATGATTTCAGACCGCTGTGTTTTTCTCTCTTATGTTTCCTGAGTAGTCATATAGGCTTAATGTGCATCTAGAAAAGATAAAAAGAAAAAAGGGTCGTTAATCAAGGTTGACTTTCGGGTTGACTTTGGTTTTCCCCGTGTAATCTTCGTAGTTCGGGTCAACCGTCTAGGCCGGGCTAAGGGGGTTACATTTGGTGGTATCAGAGCTGAGTTGCGTATGCTTGGGGAAAAGGTAAATTGTTGTAATAAGTGTTTAACGTTTATTCTGATGTGTGGTTGAAAGTCGGTTGAAATGTGTGTCTTTGAACGAATTGTTGATGCTTTTAGCATGCTTTTTGATTGTGAATCTTCATTGAGCTAATGTGGATTTGTATTGATGTTATGCTGGTGCTGTGAGCTGATTTTATGAATGATGAAAGTGTAATGGGTATGTTAGGTTGATATTATGCTGTTTCGAGTAAATGTTGTTTGATGAGAGCATGATCGAAGTATGTTGATTGATATGCTCGATGTTGTGATATCCATGTTTTTATTGACTGTTATGTCATGTAAAAGGGGAGAATTCGGGATACCCATTGCCTTATTATTATAGCTATTGTGTTATGTTGTTAATGGAGTCTTGAATCCTTGCTTGAAGCTGGCCTGATCGTTTTGTTTGTTTTGTTATGATTGTTTGTTGTTAATAGCATGGTGAAATCGATGAAAGAATGGCAGTTAGGTGAGATGGTTGCTGCTTTAGAACAGGTTGTTAATGCATGGAATTCACCTTTTAGAGGAGGTGTTTCGTCTCAGTCTTCTGTGCCTGGAGTTGACGGAGTGAGGCAGGAGGAAGAAGCTGGTTCTGTGATGAAGAGTTCATCACCTATAGTTCAAGAGGTGTTGGGAACATCTCAGGCTGTGGCGAAAGTGAGGTCTGTGGGATGTGCGAGTTTCTCGAAACAGAGTTTACATGATTTGGGAGCTGTGGAGTATCATGGTTCGACGCTTGAGGCGTTCGAGGCCTGGTTGGCCAGTGTAATTCTGATTTTGGATCAGGAAGGTTGTGACCATGCTTGTAAGCTGGGAAGTGTTGTCTCATTGATGTTGGAGGACGCATGTGCCTGGTGGACATCTGTGGCGGTAGCATCGCATATCCACGATATAGATTGGGACTTCTTTGTGTCTGCCTTTTATGAAAGGTACCTTGGAGGGAAATTTCCCAGGGTTAAGCAGCGTGAGGGTGTGGTTTCAGTTTGTGAAGGTGAGAAAAGTTTAAGCAATAGAGCTGTGGGTACTAATCTCCGGAGCAGTCAGCGTAAGAGGCTACGTGATAGAAGGTTTTGCTTGAGTCGAAGTCTGGGTGGTAGTTAAAATGTGGGGCAAGTGCTGCATGATCAAGGAGTTGTAGCTCGGTTACCGGTGTGTGACCGTTGTGGAAGGCGCCATGTTGGAGGTTGTTGGGGCGCGGGAGTTTGTTGGAACTGTGGTTCTAAGGAGCATGTGAAGCGAAATTGTCCTCATGTGGTGAGATCAGCTTTAGTGGTAGCAAAAGGGTCTCTGAAGGGTCGTGGGCACGGCCGAGACAAAGATCGAAGGTGGCAGGAAGGGCAGAAAGGTGTGAGGAGCTTGCGGAATGAATCTTGTTGGAATTGTGGGTCTGTTGGGCATTTGAAACGGAATTGTTTGAAGTTGGCTCGGGGTAGCCAGGGTTCTTTACCGCGGGGAGATGGTGATGACCTTAATGTGTTAGCTGGTGCTGCAGCGGTGCGGCTGGAGGATGATGGTTCTGCGAGGAAGAGAGCTCGTCTGTTGAAGCTCCGGGGCGGTGAGGTGTTTACAGGTAACCTTGTTAAGTAATCCTTGCCCTAGTTATCTTAGTTTGGTTTCGGTTTGGTTTTCCTTGCGTAGTGGGTATGGTCTCGTTGCTAGCATGTTTGGGGTAGTAGTTGGTGTTGTTTTGAAAACAACTTTAGTGTGAAAAGGGTATTAGTGAGTATTTTGTGGATAATGGGTTGATAGAATGATGGAGTTGGTCAAGTTGGAAATGAGATAGGGGGTTGTTCTTAGACGGATCCTGGGGATGTTATTGGTGGGTGTGAACCGACATACATGCATAGTTAAAATCATTGTTATATGCTATATTATATATGTACTGGTCCATGCATACATGTGACATGACATTAGAGTTTTTGCATGCATGTACATCAGGCATTGATAGGGCATATTGGTGACCATGCATACGAACGTTCACACTCGCTAATAGCTAATCGGGTCTGTTAGTATTGTGATAGGGTTAGGTTGGATGGTGGGTTTTAAAAGTTGTTTTGGTGCTAGGAGAATGTTAGAAGTAATAGAGGGTATTAAGCGAGCTGTCAGTGATAGTGAGTGCGATATAGCATGTTGGCAGAAGGAAAGTGTTTGGCGTTTAATGAGTTTAGCGGTATGGTGGTGAGGAGATTACCGGTTGAAGTTAGAATCGGTCAGAGTGGTTGTGAATAGCTAGTAGAAGTGGTGGTTTCTTGGTGTTAAGTGATGTTGCAGGTTAGTGGATGTGTTCCAGAGTGCTGGGGTAACTTGGCATTGATGTTGTAGTAGAATGGTTGTTTTTGTAGGTGATGGTTCGTAGCAAGCTTTGAGGAGTTGAGAAGAGGTTTTGTTGTGGGTTGTAGAAAAGGGTTGGCCTAGGGTGAATAGAAGTTTCGTAATCTAAATATGTATGTATAGAATGGGCGGTGTCCTGGTAAGGCTAGTGTTGTAGTCAAAGTTTGAAGTGGAAAGGCAATGTAAGTTCAAGGGTCATTGTTGGTTGGACGGGTTCTTGTGAGAAGTGGTTGGCTTGTAACCCCCTTAACCCGGTCTAGACGGTTGACCCGAATTAAGAAAGTCACACGGGGAAAACCAAAGTCAACCCGTAAGTCAACCTTGATTAACGACCCTTTTTTTTCTTTTTAATCTTGTCTATATGCACATTAACCTTAATTGTGATCATACAAACAACATATCAAAAGATCACAAACATCAGAGATCAAACAGGGACCCAATTGGACAAATTACAACTTTAGGGACCAAATTGTAAATTCTGATAAATTAAGGGACTTAACCCAAATTAAAGTTACCATCTTGAAATTAATCAGGTTTCATGCTTCTCTGTGAAATTTCAGCTCAAACGGACATCCCAAACTCATACAATTGAACAAACATGATTCAGGACCAAAACGTAAACTAAACGAAACATCCAAAGATACTTTTAACTGTATTTAACGGTCTGGTATCGATACGCCACGTGTCGTATCGATACTCGGGGAAGGCAGAAACCAAACTCTAGCAAAGGTATCGGTACCTTTCCCCCAGTATCGATACTTCACTCATATGGTATCGATACCTGTTCTATGGTATCGATACCCCTGGGCAGAAACATGCATATTTGGCTCAGGTGTATCGATACCCAAGCCCGAGTATCGATACCCCTGCCTGAAAACAACTCGAAAACAGCATCAAACATGCATTAAGCACCAAATTAACATCACCAAACCATATCACTTAATCATACAACATGCAAGGACCTCAATTGCATCAACAATTCGACATATAAACAACACATATGAAAAGCCCCAATTCATATAGCATGCTTCCTACTTAAGCTATCACTCAAGCAATAAACCTTCATAAACAAGCAATAGGAAATCAATCCAAAAACCAGCAATTCAAACAACAATTAACATCCATAGGGAGTCTCAAACACCTCCCAAAACATACACATTGGTCCCCCATTGCCAAATCAACCAAAAGCTAAAATGTTTAACAAAACCTTCCATACATTGAGCTTTACTTGAACTTGTTTGCTTGCCTTCTCTTGCTGCCCTCAATGTACTCTAATGCTCTGCATTATTGAATCAGAAAACGAGAGAGCGTAAGCCAAAGCTTAGTGAGGAGTGCTCTTTAAAAACCATTCAATAATGCAATTAAAACCATTTGCAAAACATGCATATATTCAACCTTACACATGCTCAAAGCATACTTAAAAACAAGCAATTCCCATGCTTCCACATTTCATTTAAACAAGCATCTCATGCTTCAATATAAACATTAAAACATGCATCTCATGCATCTCAACGTACTATACATGTCATATTGGCTCAAGTGATACATTTCATTTATGAAATCAAGTTCAATAACTTTCCCCAAGGACTTTTAAACACCTTGGCCCCAAGGACTTTTAAACACCTTGGCCATGGACTTTTAAACACCATGAATGAGGACCACACAAGGACTTTTAACCACCTTTGTGTCCGTAGCTTGAATTACCCCAAGGACTTTTAAACACCTTGGCCCCAAGGACTTTTAAACACCTTGGCCCCATGGACTTTTAAACACCATGGAAAGGAGCACCTAAGGACTTTTAACCACCTTAGTGTCCGCAACAAGATTCATCCAAGGACTTTTAACCACCTTGATGATCTTAGGTAACAAGGCTCACTCAAGGACTTTTAACCACCTTAGTGACCTTCACTTTTACAAACCATCACTTGCCAATATACACTTTATACATCATATAATCCACTGTTTTAAAGCATTATACCAAGCCATTTCATCATGCATCTCAAAGCATTAAATCATCATTTAAACAATGCATAAAAACAAGGTACTCCTACCTAGAGTTACCTTCAACACATGGCTTTAAACATCAGCATAAATCATGCTAAAACATCAGCAATTATCATGCTTAAACATGCTTTCAAAACAGTAATCAAATCATGCAAAATCATCATTTTACATTACACCAAAACATGGCCACCACTTAGAGAGAAAATCCGAAAACTTACACTTGAGCTTAGCAAAGTTGTTTAGACTTAAACTAAGCTCCCAAAACCTTCAATACTTGGTTTTAAGGCTGTAAATCCATTTTCACTCACCGATTTCCACTTTGCTTCAAGCCAAAGCACCAAATCAAGCCTCCGGATCAACAATTCTTGGATCCAAGGATGCCTCCCCTGTTTCAACACATTAAAGCAGAGGATTAATGCATCACCATGCATTAATTGCTTCAATGAAAGCACCTACACTCGCTGCTCTCACAAAACCTCCATTTTCGGCCACCAAACACAACCGAAAATGCATCCGAAACACTTCTAAACAAAGCCCAGCCATAAACCAGCAAAACCTTACTTCCATTAACATCATTTAACATCTAAAAACAACCTACAACCATCCTTATACCTCCAGCAACACCAGATCCACAAGATCACCACAAAAGCTACCTTAAAACACAAGCTAAAATTAGGAAACTCAACCTATCCGGGATTGCATCAATCAAGACTCATTTCCACATCAATTTAATGATCATTTAACATCAAAAACACTTCTCAAAACACAGATTTAACAGATCAAACGAAAATCTTGTGAAATCACCAAAATCTTGCATAATTAGCCAAGATCCATAAATCAACTTAAAAGCCTTTAATCAAACATCAAATTAGGATTGAAAACTTTAGGAATTTCATTAAAGAACTTGAAGTTCAGAGGAGAAGGACGTTCTTACCTCCAAACTTGAGTTTCTCCTCTTTTTGGAATAGAAAACCTTGATGAAACTTGAAGCAATTGAAGAGGATTTGAAGATACAATGATTTGCAATCAATTGAGAGTTGAAAGGAGGATTTTAGGTGAGAAAATCAGAATTGAAACTCTGGAAATTGAGTGTTTGGGTTGAGAGAAAAAGAGAGAAAGAAAATAGGAAGTTAGATGAGAAAATGCTTAAAATGAATTTCCCTCCTTTTAATTTTCTTTAAAATCAGAATTATGTGTTAAAATATCTTAGAAAAATCTGGAGAAACTCCCTTTGGGTAAATAGCTCCTTAAAGATTCAAAGTTTCAACCCTTTATAAAATAGCCACCAAACTTTCAAAAATTACATTTTGGTCACTAGCCAAAATGTCACACTTCCAAAACTCATTTTCCAAAATTGATTTAACAGTTCACTTAATTATATTAAAAGATGATTTTAGAACATTTTTCCATATTTTTAATGCAACCCGAACTAGGCTTTCCTAATTTAACCTCTTACGATTCGAACAGCACTTTGACCAACCGGTCAATGCCCAAGACTTCTAAGCCCAAAACCGGGGCGTTACAACTCTCCCCCCCTTAAGAAATTTCATCCTCGAAATTTACCTGAAGGAAAAAGATAAGGAAACTGCTTCAGCATATCTTCCTTCCGCTCCCACGTGGCTTCCTCAACACCGCGATGCTTCCACAGCACCTTCACCAACTCAATGGTCTTGCCACGAAGAACCTTGCTATCTGAATCCAGAATCTTCACCGGTTCCTCATCATAGGTCAAATCCGGATTCAATTCCACTTCCTCCACAGGCATCACATGCGAAGGATCAGATCTATACCTCCGGAGCATAGAAACATGGAACACATCATGAATCTTCTCCAGCTCCTGAGGTAACCTCAACCGATACGCAACAGGACCCACACGCTCAACAACCTCATACGGTCCAATGTATCTAGGGCTCAGCTTACCCTTCCGACCAAACCTCATCACCTTCTTCCAAGGCGAAACCTTCAAGAACACGCGATCCCCCACCGCAAACTCTATCCCCTTACGCTTCAAATCCGCATAGGATTTCTGCCGATCAGAAGCAGCCTTCAACCGCTCACAAATGAGCTTCACCTTCTCGGTGGTTCCTTTCAACAAAGCAGGCATCGAAACCAACTTTTGACCAGTTTCAGCCCAACACAGAGGAGTCCTACACTTCCTCCCATACAGAGCCTCATAAGGTGCCATCTGTATACTCGCCTGATAACTGTTGTTCTAAGCGAACTCAACCAAAGGCAGATGCTTCTCCCAAGAACCTTGGAACTCTATCACACAGCATCTCAACATATCCTCCAAAATCTGAATAACTCGCTCAGACTGGCCATCCGACTGAGGATGATAGGATGTACTGAAATGCAACCTTGTACCCAGAGCTTGATGCAAACACTGCCAAAAACGCGACGTGAACCTCGGATCCCTATCCGACACGATCGACTTAGGCACACCATGCAACCTCACAACCTCAGCAATGTACAGCTCTGCCAGCTTATCCAAAGAGAACGTAGTATGCACAAGCAAGAAATGCGCACACTTCGTCAGGCGATCCGCAATCACCCAAACAGAATTCTTCTTTGATGGAGACAAAGGCAAACCAGAGACAAAATCCATGGTAACCCTCTCCCACTTCCATTCAGGAATTTTCAACGGTTGCAACAAACCAGAAGGAACATGATGTTCAGCCTTAACTCGCCGACACACCAAACACTTGCTCACGAACTCTGCAACATCCTTCTTCAAACCTACCCAATAGTACTCATCACGAAGATCGCGATACATCTTTGTACTACCAGGATGCATAGCAAAAGGACTGCTATGACCTTCAGCCAGAATAGCACGCCTCAACTCAGCATCAGCAGGCACTACTATCCGACTACCAAAACACAACACTCCATCCACATTAAAGCAGAAATCCGAAGGTCTACCCTCCGCGATATCCTGAACATGAGACACCAAGGAATCATCCAACAACTGCTTATCCTTGATCAACTGAACCAACGAAGGTTTCACTTGCAACTCAGCAACAAGACCACCATCCTGCGATATGCTCAAGCTAGCAAACATAGCTCTCAGCTCAACAGCTACCTTTCTACTCAAGGCATCCGCAACAACATTAGCCTTTCCAGGATGATACTCTATCGTCAGGTCATAATCCTTGAGCAACTCCAACCAACGTCGCTGCCTGAGATTCAACTCTTTCTGAGACATCAGATACCTCAAACTCTTGTGATCCGTGTACACAGTACACTTCTCACCATACAGATAATGCCTCCAGATCTTCAGAGCAAAAACCACTGCAGCCAGCTCAATGTCATGCGTAGGATAATTGCGCTCATGCACCTTCAACTGCCGCGACGCATAAGCCACAACCTTACCCTCTTGCATCAGCACACACCCCAAACCAACATAGGATGCATCACTGTAGACTACAAACTCTTTTCCTGATTCAGGCTGAATCAAGATAGGAGCCTGCGTCAAAGCCATCTTCAGCTTCTTAAAAGCTTGCTGTCTCGCTTCTGTCCACTCATACTTAACATCTTTCTGCAGCAACTTCGTCAAAGGAGCAGCGATCTTGGAAAAACCATCCACAAACCTTCGGTAGTATCCTGCCAAACCAAGGAAACTACGAACCTCCTGAACAGACTTAGGAACTTTCCAATTCATCACCGCTTCAATCTTCTGAGGATCAACACGAATCCCCTCAGCTGAGACCACATGACCAAGAAAAACCACCTCTCTAAGCCAGAACTCACACTTGCTCAGCTTAGCATAAAGCTGATTCTCCAACAAAGCTTGCAACACGATCCTCAAATGCTCTTCGTGCTCTTCCTCAGTACGCGAGTACACAAGGATATCATCAATGAACACCACAACAAACTTGTCCATGTATTCATGAAAAACACGATCCATCATGTCCTTGAAAGCAGCATGAGCATTTGTCAAACCGAACGGCATCACAAGAAACTCATAATGCCCATACCTTGTCCTGAAAGCTGTCTTAGGCACATCCACATCCTTCACCTTCAACTGATAATACCCTGACCTCAAGTCAATCTTAGAGAACACAGCAGCTCCCCGAAATTGATCAAAGAGATCATCAATCCTCGGCAAAGGATACCGATTCTTGATAGTCAACTTGTTCAGCTGACGGTAATCAATGCACATCCTCATCGTGCCATCTTTCTTCTTCACAAACAAGACAGGAGCACCCCAAGGCGAAACACTCGGCCGGATGAAACCACGATCAAGCAGCTCTTGCAACTGCGTCTTCAGCTCCTTCAGCTCCTTAGGTGCCATTCTATAGGGAGTAATGGACACAAGAGTGGTATTCTCATACAGCTCAATACCAAACTCCACCTCGCGATTAGGAGGTAAACCAGGCAACTCCTCAGGAAAAACATCAGGAAACTCCTTCACAACCCTGATATCCTGCACCCTCAGCTCCTTCGAACTAGGATTCATCACAAAAGCCAGAAAAGCTTCACAACCTTGCCTCAACATCCTGCTCGCCTCCAAGGTAGAAACAACATTGGCAAGAAACTTCACATTCTCACCAACCACCACCACTTCATAATCATCCGCAAGCTTAAGCGAAACCCGCTTATTCTCACAATCCACAACAGCACGGTGCTCAGCCAGCCAATCCATACCAAGGATCACATCAAAACCATAAAAGGGAAACTCCATAAGATCAACATGAAAGACATGCTCTTGAACAACCAAAGGACACCTTCTATAAAGCTTACGAGTCACAACAGTTTCACCAAAAGAACTAGTGACTCTAACACCAACATCCAAAGACTCAACAGGCAAACCAAGCAACTCAGCATGCTCACGAAGAATGTATGAATGCGTAGATCCAGAATCAATCAAAGAAAGAAATAACAAGGATTGCAAAGTAAAGGTACCTGCAATCACATCAGCATCATTCCTTCCCTCGCGCTGAGCATACACCCTCGCTTGGCCACCACCCTCAGGTTGAATAGCCACCACATGAGCTACTCCGCGACCACCTTCCTCTCGCCTCTGAAAATTACCACGGCCGCGCCCACGACCTCTCTGCGGTGCTGCAACACCAGGAGCACGCTCTTGACCACCAGCCATCCTCGGACAATCACGTCTCAAATGGTCAGCAGAACCACAGTTCCAGCACTCATAACCAGCTGCCACAACAGGAGCTTGCACCTCCCTCCCAGCACGAGGACAGTCACGCTTCAAGTGACCACGGGAACCACAAATCCAACAAGCACTAGGGTCAGCTCTAGCATTGCCACCCCTAGCAGGTGCACCTCCACCTCTCTTAGATGAGGACTGAAACCTCTGATCGCGTCCCCTCTTGTTCCGTCCACCGGAACTATACTCAGCAGCTCTCTTTCCAGAACTAGCTCCAGCACCCTTAGCAGACAAACTCAGGTTCATCTCAATGTCCTTGGATCGACTAACCAACACATCGAAATCATTGTACTCAGCAGCCAACATATAGGTCTTAACTTCCGTCACCAAGCCATAACGGAACCTTTCGCACCTCTCGCGCTCATCAGGTACTAACTCTGGTGCATACTGACTGAGGCGTACAAACTGTACCTCATACTCAGCCACACTCATGCTCCCTTGGGTCAGAGACATGAATTCACGCTTTTTCTCATCCAGATATCTAACTCCCAGATATCTCCTCTTGAACGCGTGCTGAAAGAACGTCCAAGTAACATCAGCATCAGCCATCCCCGAGATTGTGGTCGTCCACCAGGTATAAGAATCGCCTTGCAGCAAAGACACCACACATCCCAACTTTTGCACATCAGTGCAACTCATCTGTCCCAAGACACGCTTGGTACTCTCCAACCATGCTTCTGACCTCTCCGCTGACATACCCCTAAACTCAGTCCCACCAAGACTGCGCAAACGCTCTAAGGGTAATCTAGCTCCAGCATCTCCCTGATGCCCAGCTCCTTGAGCTCCAGCTACTGCTGCTCGAAAAGCACCCGCAATAGCTTGTACCAGCACAGACATGTCAGGCATCGCTTGCCCCTGACCAACCTCAGGCCCTGCAGCACCAGCACCAGCTGCCTCAGCTCCAGCTCTTCCCCTCTCCGCACCACCGCCACCAGGTGGAGGAGGAGGTAACACAGCACTACCCGTATTTTCCTCATTCACATTCCCTTCCGGGGTCGTAGCTCTCGCGCTACTCCTTAACTCTCTACGTGGTGCCATACTTTACCATGCATAATAATACAAAATAAAACAAGTCAGGACCAGCAAGGTAAGCAAATTCCAAGTATTCAAGCTCAATTTCTTTCAAAAACAACATCATCTCTTTAGCTATTGTTTGGCAATGGGTACCCTCATCATGCATCATCACAACATGCATCACATACACATCGCCACATCACAACACTGAACATGCTTTCATACAACAAGCATACATACCAAACCATGCTCCAATCATGCATAACAACATTCCCAGTTACTCGAGAACTCAGCTCTGATACCACCAAATGTAACCCCCTTAACCCGGTCTAGACGGTTGACCCGAATTAAGAAAGTCACACGGGGAAAACCAAAGTCAACCCGTAAGTCAACCTTGATTAACGACCCTTTTTTTTTCCTTTTTAATCTTGTCTAGATGCACATTAACCTTAATTGTGATCATACAAACAACATATCAAAAGATCACAAACATCAGAGATCAAACAGGGACCCAATTGGACAAATTACAACTTTAGGGACCAAATTGTAAATTCTGATAAATTAAGGGACTTAACCCAAATTAAAGTTACCATCTTGAAATTAATCAGGTTTCATGCTTCTCTGTGAAATTTCAGCTCAAACGGACATCCCAAACTCATACAATTGAACAAACATGATTCAGGACCAAAACGTAAACTAAACGAAACATCCAAAGATACTTTTAACTGTATTTAACGGTCTGGTATCGATACGCCACGTGTCGTATCGATACTCGGGGAAGGCAGAAACCAAACTCTAGCAAAGGTATCGGTACCTTTCCCCCAGTATCGATACTTCACTCATATGGTATCGATACCTGTTCTATGGTATCGATACCCCTGGGCAGAAACATGCATATTTGGCTCAGGTGTATCGATACCCAAGCCCGAGTATCGATACCCCTGCCTGAAAACAACTCGAAAACAGCATCAAACATGCATTAAGCACCAAATTAACATCACCAAACCATATCACTTAATCATACAACATGCAAGGACCTCAATTGCATCAACAATTCGACATATAAACAACACATATGAAAAGCCCCAATTCATATAGCATGCTTCCTACTTAAGCTATCACTCAAGCAATAAACCTTCATAAACAAGCAATAGGAAATCAATCCAAAAACCAGCAATTCAAACAACAATTAACATCCATAGGGAGTCTCAAACACCTCCCAAAACATACACATTGGTCCCCCATTGCCAAATCAACCAAAAGCTAAAATGTTTAACAAAACCTTCCATACATTGAGCTTTACTTGAACTTGTTTGCTTGCCTTCTCTTGCTGCCCTCAATGTACTCTAATGCTCTGCATTATTGAATCAGAAAACGAGAGAGCGTAAGCCAAAGCTTAGTGAGGAGTGCTCTTTAAAAACCATTCAATAATGCAATTAAAACCATTTGCAAAACATGCATATATTCAACCTTACACATGCTCAAAGCATACTTAAAAACAAGCAATTCCCATGCTTCCACATTTCATTTAAACAAGCATCTCATGCTTCAATATAAACATTAAAACATGCATCTCATGCATCTCAACGTACTATACATGTCATATTGGCTCAAGTGATACATTTCATTTATGAAATCAAGTTCAATAACTTTCCCCAAGGACTTTTAAACACCTTGGCCCCAAGGACTTTTAAACACCTTGGCCATGGACTTTTAAACACCATGAATGAGGACCACACAAGGACTTTTAACCACCTTTGTGTCCGTAGCTTGAATTACCCCAAGGACTTTTAAACACCTTGGCCCCAAGGACTTTTAAACACCTTGGCCCCATGGACTTTTAAATACCATGGAAAGGAGCACCTAAGGACTTTTAACCACCTTAGTGTCCGCAACATGATTCATCCAAGGACTTTTAACCACCTTGATGATCTTAGGTAACAAGGCTCACTCAAGGACTTTTAACCACCTTAGTGACCTTCACTTTTACAAACCATCACTTGCCAATATACACTTTATACATCATATAATCCACTGTTTTAAAGCATTATACCAAGCCATTTCATCATGCATCTCAAAGCATTAAATCATCATTTAAACAATGCATAAAAACAAGGTACTCCTACCTAGAGTTACCTTCAACACATGGCTTTAAACATCAGCATAAATCATGCTAAAACATCAGCAATTATCATGCTTAAACATGCTTTCAAAACAGTAATCAAATCATGCAAAATCATCATTTTACATTACACCAAAACATGGCCACCACTTAGAGAGAAAATCCGAAAACTTACACTTGAGCTTAGCAAAGTTGTTTAGACTTAAACTAAGCTCCCAAAACCTTCAATACTTGGTTTTAAGGCTGTAAATCCATTTTCACTCACCGATTTCCACTTTGCTTCAAGCCAAAGCACCAAATCAAGCCTCCGGATCAACAATTCTTGGATCCAAGGATGCCTCCCCCGTTTCAACACATTAAAGCAGAGGATTAATGCATCACCATGCATTAATTGCTTCAATGAAAGCACCTAAACTCGCTGCTCTCACAAAACCTCCATTTTCGGCCACCAAACACAACCGAAAATGCATCCGAAACACTTCTAAACAAAGCCCAGCCATAAACCAGCAAAACCTTACTTCCATTAACATCATTTAACATCTAAAAACAACCTACAACCATCCTTATACCTCCAGCAACACCAGATCCACAAGATCACCACAAAAGCTACCTTAAAACACAAGCTAAAATTAGGAAACTCAACCTATTCGGGATTGCATCAATCAAGACTCATTTCCACATCAATTTAATGATCATTTAACATCAAAAACACTTCTCAAAACACAGATTTAACAGATCAAACGAAAATCTTGTGAAATCACCAAAATCTTGCATAATTAGCCAAGATCCATAAATCAACTTAAAAGCCTTTAATCAAACATCAAATTAGGATTGAAAACTTTAGGAATTTCATTAAAGAACTTGAAGTTCAGAGGAGAAGGATGTTCTTACCTCCAAACTTGAGTTTCTCCTCTTTTTGGAATAGAAAACCTTGATGAAACTTGAAGCAATTGAAGAGGATTTGAAGATACAATGATTTGCAATCAATTGAGAGTTGAAAGGAGGATTTTAGGTGAGAAAATCAGAATTGAAACTCTGGAAATTGAGTGTTTGGGTTGAGAGAAAAAGAGAGAAAGAAAATAGGAAGTTAGATGAGAAAATGCTTAAAATGAATTTCCCTCCTTTTAATTTTCTTTAAAATCAGAATTATGTGTTAAAATATCTTAGAAAAATCTGGAGAAACTCCCTTTGGGTAAATAGCTCCTTAAAGATTCAAAGTTTCAACCCTTTATAAAATAGCCACCAAACTTTCAAAAATTACATTTTGGTCACTAGCCAAAATGTCACACTTCCGAAACTCATTTTCCAAAATTGATTTCACAGTTCACTTAATTATATTAAAAGATGATTTTAGAACATTTTTCCATATTTTTAATGCAACCCGAACTAGGCTTTCCTAATTTAACCTCTTACGATTCGAACAGCACTTTGACCAACCGGTCAATGCCCAAGACTTCTAAGCCCGAAACCGGGGCGTTACAACTCTCCCCCCCCCCTTAAGAAATTTCATCCTCGAAATTTACCTGAAGGAAAAAGATAAGGAAACTGCTTCAGCATATCTTCCTTCCGCTCCCACGTGGCTTCCTCAACACCGCGATGCTTCCACAGCACCTTCACCAACTCAATGGTCTTGCCACGAAGAACCTTGCTATCTGAATCCAGAATCTTCACCGGTTCCTCATCATAGGTCAAATCCGGATTCAATTCCACTTCCTCCACAGGCATCACATGCGAAGGATCAGATCTATACCTCCGGAGCATAGAAACATGGAACACATCATGAATCTTCTCCAGCTCCTGAGGTAACCTCAACCGATACGCAACAGGACCCACACGCTCAACAACCTCATACGGTCCAATGTATCTAGGGCTCAGCTTACCCTTCCGACCAAACCTCATCACCTTCTTCCAAGGCGAAACCTTCAAGAACACGCGATCCCCCACCGCAAACTCTATCCCCTTACGCTTCAAATCCGCATAGGATTTCTGCCGATCAGAAGCAGCCTTCAACCGCTCACAAATGAGCTTCACCTTCTCGGTGGTTCCTTTCAACAAAGCAGGCATCGAAACCAACTTTTGACCAGTTTCAGCCCAACACAGAGGAGTCCTACACTTCCTCCCATACAGAGCCTCATAAGGTGCCATCTGTATACTCGCCTGATAACTGTTGTTCTAAGCGAACTCAACCAAAGGCAGATGCTTCTCCCAAGAACCTTGGAACTCTATCACACAGCATCTCAACATATCCTCCAAAATCTGAATAACTCGCTCAGACTGGCCATCCGACTGAGGATGATAGGATGTACTGAAATGCAACCTTGTACCCAGAGCTTGATGCAAACACTGCCAAAAACGCGACGTGAACCTCGGATCCCTATCCGACACGATCGACTTAGGCACACCATGCAACCTCACAACCTCAGCAATGTACAGCTCTGCCAGCTTATCCAAAGAGAACGTAGTATGCACAGGCAAGAAATGCGCACACTTCGTCAGGCGATCCACAATCACCCAAACAGAATTCTTCTTTGATGGAGACAAAGGCAAACCAGAGACAAAATCCATGGTAACCCTCTCCCACTTCCATTCAGGAATTTTCAACGGTTGCAACAAACCAGAAGGAACATGATGTTCAGCCTTAACTCGCCGACACACCAAACACTTGCTCACGAACTCTGCAACATCCTTCTTCAAACCTACCCAATAGTACTCATCACGAAGATCGCGATACATCTTTGTACTACCAGGATGCATAGCAAAAGGACTGCTATGACCTTCAGCCAGAATAGCACGCCTCAACTCAGCATCAGCAGGCACTACTATCCGACTACCAAAACACAACACTCCATCCACATTAAAGCAGAAATCCGAAGGTCTACCCTCCGCGATATCCTGAACATGAGACACCAAGGAATCATCCAACAACTGCTTATCCTTGATCAACTGAACCAACGAAGGTTTCACTTGCAACTCAGCAACAAGACCACCATCCTGCGATATGCTCAAGCTAGCAAACATAGCTCTCAGCTCAACAGCTACCTTTCTACTCAAGGCATCCGCAACAACATTAGCCTTTCCAGGATGATACTCTATCGTCAGGTCATAATCCTTGAGCAACTCCAACCAACGTCGCTGCCTGAGATTCAACTCTTTCTGAGACATCAGATACCTCAAACTCTTGTGATCCGTGTACACAGTACACTTCTCACCATACAGATAATGCCTCCAGATCTTCAGAGCAAAAACCACTGCAGCCAGCTCAATGTCATGCGTAGGATAATTGCGCTCATGCACCTTCAACTGCCGCGACGCATAAGCCACAACCTTACCCTCTTGCATCAGCACACACCCCAAACCAACATAGGATGCATCACTGTAGACTACAAACTCTTTTCCTGATTCAGGCTGAATCAAGATAGGAGCCTGCGTCAAAGCCATCTTCAGCTTCTCAAAAGCTTGCTGTCTCGCTTCTGTCCACTCATACTTAACATCTTTCTGCAGCAACTTCGTCAAAGGAGCAGCGATCTTGGAAAAACCATCCACAAACCTTCGGTAGTATCCTGCCAAACCAAGGAAACTACGAACCTCCTGAACAGACTTAGGAACTTTCCAATTCATCACCGCTTCAATCTTCTGAGGATCAACACGAATCCCCTCAGCTGAGACCACATGACCAAGAAAAACCACCTCTCTAAGCCAGAACTCACACTTGCTCAGCTTAGCATAAAGCTGATTCTCCAACAAAGCTTGCAACACGATCCTCAAATGCTCTTCGTGCTCTTCCTCAGTACGCGAGTACACAAGGATATCATCAATGAACACCACAACAAACTTGTCCAGGTATTCATGAAAAACACGATTCATCATGTCCATGAAAGCAGCATGAGCATTTGTCAAACCGAACGGCATCACAAGAAACTCATAATGCCCATACCTTGTCCTGAAAGCTGTCTTAGGCACATCCACATCCTTCACCTTCAACTGATAATACCCTGACCTCAAGTCAATCTTAGAGAACACAGCAGCTCCCCGAAATTGATCAAAGAGATCATCAATCCTCGGCAAAGGATACCGATTCTTGATAGTCAACTTGTTCAGCTGACGGTAATCAATGCACATCCTCATCGTGCCATCTTTCTTCTTCACAAACAAGACAGGAGCACCCCAAGGCGAAACACTCGGCCGGATGAAACCACGATCAAGCAGCTCTTGCAACTGCGTCTTCAGCTCCTTCAGCTCCTTAGGTGCCATTCTATAGGGAGTAATGGACACAAGAGTGGTATTCTCAAACAGCTCAATACCAAACTCCACCTCGCGATTAGGAGGTAAACCAGGCAACTCCTCAGGAAAAACATCAGGAAACTCCTTCACAACCCTGATATCCTGCACCCTCAGCTCCTTCGAACTAGGATTCATCACAAAAGCCAGAAAAGCTTCACAACCTTGCCTCAACATCCTGCTCGCCTCCAAGGTAGAAACAACATTGGCAAGAAACTTCACATTCTCACCAACCACCACCACTTCATAATCATCCGCAAGCTTAAGCGAAACCCGCTTATTCTCACAATCCACAACAGCACGGTGCTCAGCCAGCCAATCCATACCAAGGATCACATCAAAACCATAAAAGGGAAACTCTATAAGATCAACATGAAAGACATGCTCTTGAACAACCAAAGGACACCTTCTATAAAGCTTACGAGTCACAACAGTTTCACCAAAAGAACTAGTGACTCTAACACCAACATCCAAAGACTCAACAGGCAAACCAAGCAACTCAGCATGCTCACGAAGAATGTATGAATGCGTAGATCCAGAATCAATCAAAGAAAGAAATAACAAGGATTGCAAAGTAAAGGTACCTGCAATCACATCAGCATCATTCCTTCCCTCGCGCTGAGCATACACCCTCGCTTGGCCACCACCCTCAGGTTGAATAGCCACCACATGAGCTACTCCGCGACCACCTTCCTCTCGCCTCTGAAAATTACCACGGCCGCGCCCACGACCTCTCTGCGGTGCTGCAACACCAGGAGCACGCTCTTGACCACCAGCCATCCTCGGACAATCACGTCTCAAATGGTCAGCAGAACCACAGTTCCAGCACTCATAACCAGCTGCCACAACAGGAGCTTGCACCTCCCTCCCAGCACGAGGACAGTCACGCTTCAAGTGACCACGGGAACCACAAATCCAACAAGCACTAGGGTCAGCTCTAGCATTGCCACCCCTAGTAGGTGCACCTCCACCTCTCTTAGATGAGGACTGAAACCTCTGATCGCGTCCCCTCTTGTTCCGTCCACCGGAACTATACTCAGCAGCTCTCTTTCCAGAACTAGCTCCAGCACCCTTAGCAGACAAACTCAGGTTCATCTCAATTTCCTTGGATCGACTAACCAACACATCGAAATCATTGTACTCAGCAGCCAACATATAGGTCTTAACTTCCGTCACCAAGCCATAACGGAACCTTTCGCACCTCTCGCGCTCATCAGGTACTAACTCTGGTGCATACTGACTGAGGCGTACAAACTGTACCTCATACTCAGCCACACTCATGCTCCCTTGGGTCAGAGACATGAATTCACGCTTTTTCTCATCCAGATATCTAACTCCCAGATATCTCCTCTTGAACGCGTGCTGAAAGAACATCCAAGTAACATCAGCATCAGCCATCCCCGAGATTGTGGTCGTCCACCAGGTATAAGAATCGCCTTGCAGCAAAGACACCACACATCCCAACTTTTGCACATCAGTGCAACTCATCTGTCCCAAGACACGCTTGGTACTCTCCAACCATGCTTCTGACCTCTCCGCTGACATACCCCTAAACTCAGTCCCACCAAGACTGCGCAAACGCTCTAAGGGTAATCTAGCTCCAGCATCTCCCTGATGCCCAGCTCCTTGAGCTCCAGCTACTGCTGCTCGAAAAGCACCCGCAATAGCTTGTACCAGCACAGACATGTCAGGCATCGCTTGCCCCTGACCAACCTCAGGCCCTGCAGCACCAGCACCAGCTGCCTCAGCTCCAGCTCTTCCCCTCTCCGCACCACCGCCACCAGGTGGAGGAGGAGGTAACACATCACTACCCGTATTTTCCTCATTCACATTCCCTTCCGGGGTCGTAGCTCTCGCGCTACTCCTTAACTCTCTACGTGGTGCCATACTTTACCATGCATAATAATACAAAATAAAACAAGTCAGGACCAGCAAGGTAAGCAAATTCCAAGTATTCAAGCTCAATTTCTTTCAAAAACAACATCATCTCTTTAGCTATTGTTTGGCAATGGGTACCCTCATCATGCATCATCACAACATGCATCACATACACATCGCCACATCACAACACTGAACATGCTTTCATACAACAAGCATACATACCAAACCATGCTCCAATCATGCATAACAACATTCCCAGTTACTCGAGAACTCAGCTCTGATACCACCAAATGTAACCCCCTTAACCCGGTCTAGACGGTTGACCCGAATTAAGAAAGTCACACGGGGAAAACCAAAGTCAACCCGTAAGTCAACCTTGATTAACGACCCTTTTTTTTCCTTTTTAATCTTGTCTAGATGCACATTAACCTTAATTGTGATCATACAAACAACATATCAAAAGATCACAAACATCAGAGATCAAACAGGGACCCAATTGGACAAATTACAACTTTAGGGACCAAATTGTAAATTCTGATAAATTAAGGGACTTAACCCAAATTAAAGTTACCATCTTGAAATTAATCAGGTTTCATGCTTCTCTGTGAAATTTCAGCTCAAACGGACATCCCAAACTCATACAATTGAACAAACATGATTCAGGACCAAAACGTAAACTAAACGAAACATCCAAAGATACTTTTAACTGTATTTAACGGTCTGGTATCGATACGCCACGTGTCGTATCGATACTCGGGGAAGGCAGAAACCAAACTCTAGCAAAGGTATCGGTACCTTTCCCCCAGTATCGATACTTCACTCATATGGTATCGATACCCCTGGGCAGAAACATGCATATTTGGCTCAGGTGTATCGATACCCAAGCCCGAGTATCGATACCCCTGCCTGAAAACAACTCGAAAACAGCATCAAACATGCATTAAGCACCAAATTAACATCACCAAACCATATCACTTAATCATACAACATGCAAGGACCTCAATTGCATCAACAATTCGACATATAAACAACACATATGAAAAGCCCCAATTCATATAGCATGCTTCCTACTTAAGCTATCACTCAAGCAATAAACCTTCATAAACAAGCAATAGGAAATCAATCCAAAAACCAGCAATTCAAACAACAATTAACATCCATAGGGAGTCTCAAACACCTCCCAAAACATACACATTGGTCCCCCATTGCCAAATCAACCAAAAGCTAAAATGTTTAACAAAACCTTCCATACATTGAGCTTTACTTGAACTTGTTTGCTTGCCTTCTCTTGCTGCCCTCAATGTACTCTAATGCTCTGCATTATTGAATCAGAAAACGAGAGAGCGTAAGCCAAAGCTTAGTGAGGAGTGCTCTTTAAAAACCATTCAATAATGCAATTAAAACCATTTGCAAAACATGCATATATTCAACCTTACACATGCTCAAAGCATACTTAAAAACAAGCAATTCCCATGCTTCCACATTTCATTTAAACAAGCATCTCATGCTTCAATATAAACATTAAAACATGCATCTCATGCATCTCAACGTACTATACATGTCATATTGGCTCAAGTGATACATTTCATTTATGAAATCAAGTTCAATAACTTTCCCCAAGGACTTTTAAACACCTTGGCCCCAAGGACTTTTAAACACCTTGGCCATGGACTTTTAAACACCATGAATGAGGACCACACAAGGACTTTTAACCACCTTTGTGTCCGTAGCTTGAATTACCCCAAGGACTTTTAAACACCTTGGCCCCAAGGACTTTTAAACACCTTGGCCCCATGGACTTTTAAACACCATGGAAAGGAGCACCTAAGGACTTTTAACCACCTTAGTGTCCGCAACAAGATTCATCCAAGGACTTTTAACCACCTTGATGATCTTAGGTAACAAGGCTCACTCAAGGACTTTTAACCACCTTAGTGACCTTCACTTTTACAAACCATCACTTGCCAATATACACTTTATACATCATATAATCCACTGTTTTAAAGCATTATACCAAGCCATTTCATCATGCATCTCAAAGCATTAAATCATCATTTAAACAATGCATAAAAACAAGGTACTCCTACCTAGAGTTACCTTCAACACATGGCTTTAAACATCAGCATAAATCATGCTAAAACATCAGCAATTATCATGCTTAAACATGCTTTCAAAACAGTAATCAAATCATGCAAAATCATCATTTTACATTACACCAAAACATGGCCACCACTTAGAGAGAAAATCCGAAAACTTACACTTGAGCTTAGCAAAGTTGTTTAGACTTAAACTAAGCTCCCAAAACCTTCAATACTTGGTTTTAAGGCTGTAAATCCATTTTCACTCACCGATTTCCACTTTGCTTCAAGCCAAAGCACCAAATCAAGCCTCCGGATCAACAATTCTTGGATCCAAGGATGCCTCCCCTGTTTCAACACATTAAAGCAGAGGATTAATGCATCACCA
The DNA here is from genome assembly GCA_958450335.1 of Hibiscus tridactylites. Classification (NCBI taxonomy): domain Eukaryota; kingdom Viridiplantae; phylum Streptophyta; class Magnoliopsida; order Malvales; family Malvaceae; genus Hibiscus; species Hibiscus tridactylites. Next base: position 16,770,350 of record OY288278.1, on the reverse strand, counting down.
TGCATTAATTGCTTCAATGAAAGCACCTAAACTCGCTGCTCTCACAAAACCTCCATTTTCGGCCACCAAACACAACCGAAAATGCATCCGAAACACTTCTAAACAAAGCCCAGCCATAAACCAGCAAAACCTTACTTCCATTAACATCATTTAACATCTAAAAACAACCTACAACCATCCTTATACCTCCAGCAACACCAGATCCACAAGATCACCACAAAAGCTACCTTAAAACACAAGCTAAAATTAGGAAACTCAACCTATCCGGGATTGCATCAATCAAGACTCATTTCCACATCAATTTAATGATCATTTAACATCAAAAACACTTCTCAAAACACAGATTTAACAGATCAAACGAAAATCTTGTGAAATCACCAAAATCTTGCATAATTAGCCAAGATCCATAAATCAACTTAAAAGCCTTTAATCAAACATCAAATTAGGATTGAAAACTTTAGGAATTTCATTAAAGAACTTGAAGTTCAGAGGAGAAGGACGTTCTTACCTCCAAACTTGAGTTTCTCCTCTTTTTGGAATAGAAAACCTTGATGAAACTTGAAGCAATTGAAGAGGATTTGAAGATACAATGATTTGCAATCAATTGAGAGTTGAAAGGAGGATTTTAGGTGAGAAAATCAGAATTGAAACTCTGGAAATTGAGTGTTTGGGTTGAGAGAAAAAGAGAGAAAGAAAATAGGAAGTTAGATGAGAAAATGCTTAAAATGAATTTCCCTCCTTTTAATTTTCTTTAAAATCAGAATTATGTGTTAAAATATCTTAGAAAAATCTGGAGAAACTCCCTTTGGGTAAATAGCTCCTTAAAGATTCAAAGTTTCAACCCTTTATAAAATAGCCACCAAACTTTCAAAAATTACATTTTGGTCACTAGCCAAAATGTCACACTTCCGAAACTCATTTTCCAAAATTGATTTCACAGTTCACTTAATTATATTAAAAGATGATTTTAGAACATTTTTCCATATTTTTAATGCAACCCGAACTAGGCTTTCCTAATTTAACCTCTTACGATTCGAACAGCACTTTGACCAACCGGTCAACGCCCAAGACTTCTAAGCCCAAAACCGGGGCGTTACATGGCTAGTTGTGTATAAGTAAATTCCTTCTGAAGTCAGCTGGTGGTGTGTGGAACGGCTGGCGGGTCAAGGTTGGGGTTTTGTGACGTGATTTTCGGATGTTACGTGAGTAGTCCTGGTGGGTCTTTATGGTGATGATAGTGGCGGAGGTGAAGGAATGTCGTCAATACGTTGAGAAGTTTGAGTAAGCAGTTGATGCTTAAGAAATTTTGCTTGATGTGGTAACCTTCGGAACAGGTTGAGCAGTTGTGCAAGGGGTTTTTAGAAGCAGTGAAGGTTGTGGGTCACATGGTGGCTGAACTGGATTGGTTGGTGTCACCGTGTGTACGAATTTTGGGAGTTATGAGTTAAGGTGGTGTATGCTATAAAAGTTTGGAGGTTCTTCAGGTTGTTGTTGGGGCTATGTGCAGTCCGGAAGTGTGAAAGGTTAAGATGTGGTTAAATCTGAGTATTCTGGAATTTGTGAACAGTATGTGTGGTGTTGAGTTTGGTGGAGTTTTGTGTGGAGAGTGTTCAGTGGTGCTTAAGTCTCTTGTGTTGCCTTGTGGGTTGCTTTGAGAAGTTTGGTTGTGCTCTTTTCGCCGGTTGAAATTTCGATGACGAAATTTCCTAAGAGGGGGAGAGTTGTAACACCCCAATTTTGGGCTTAGAAGTTTTGGGTTTGAACCGGACCGGTCGGATTTTCGGTTCGAATATAAAAGGTGGTTTTAAGGAAAGCCTAGTTCGGGATGCATTAAAAATATGGAAAAATATCCAAAAATCCTTTTTTATTATATATAAGAGAGTGGTGAAATCAATTTTAAAAAATGAGGTTTGGAAATATGACATTCATATTTTGAGTTAGTGACTAAAATGTAATTTTTGAAAAGTTGGTGACTGTTTTAAAATAATTGAAACTTTGAATCTTTAAGGAGCTAATTTACCCAAGAAGAGTTTTCTCCAGATTTTTCTTAATATTAAAGATTAATTAATGATTTTTAATAAAAGGAAAAAGAGGGAAATAGATATTTTTGATTTCATAACTAACTTTTCTCAAAATTTTCCCATTTCTTTTCTCTCAATTTTTCTCTCAGCCCAAACACTTTTCCCCAGCCATTTTTCCTCTGATTTTAACATCTAAAGATGAGATTTCAATCTCTAATTGATCTCTAATCATTTCTACACCAAATTCTATTCATTTGCTTATTGGATTTTCAAGAATCTTGGTTCAAAACAAGGAGAAACTCACATTTAGAGGTATGAACGTCCTTCTCCTCTAAATACTCAGTTCTTTACTGAAATTCCCAAGTTCTCAATCCTTAAATTAAGTTTTATTAAAGGTTTTGATGTTGTGATCTTGATTTTGGCTTAAAATGCAAGATTTGGATTTAATTTTGAAGAAATTCGTAATAAATGATTGGGCTCTGTTTTAAGATGTCTTTTTGATGTATTTTGGATGTCTAAGTGATGTGTAATTGAGGTTTAATCAATGCAATCCCGAATAGGTTGATTTTCCTAAGTTTTTACTTGTGAAAATGGTGGTTTTTGGGGTGATCTTGGTGTTTTGTTAATGCTGGAGGTATGAGGACGTGTTTGGGATTATTTTGGATGTTAATTGATGTCTAAAAATGGTTAGAAGTGATGGATCTTGGCTGGGTTAAGTTTTGGAAGTGTTTGGAGGTGATTTCGGTTGTGTTTGGTAGCCGAAATGTTGGATTTGCAAAGAGCAGCGAGTTTAGGTGTGTTGCTGGTGTTTTTAATGCATAATGATGCATTAATTCTCTGTTGTTATGTGCTTGAAACAAGAGAGAATGATCCGTGAGCAATAGAGGTGGCGTTGAAGGTTTTCGGATGCTTGGAGGGCTTGTTGGCTAGCCTAGTTTTGGTTATTGGTGAGTGAAGTTGGGTTTTCAGCTTTGAAACCTATGTTTGAAGGTTTTGAGAGCTTAGTTTAAGTCTAAACAACTTAGCTAAGCTCAAGAGTAAGTAAATGGAATTTCTCTCTTGGTTTGTGTTATGAATTGGTTTTTAAAGCACTTGTGATTGTTGGATGCAATGCATGTGATTTGCATGTTTAAATTCTGTTTTGAAAGCATATTTTAGCATGGTTTAATGCTGGTTTTGAAAGTCATGTATGAAGGATGCTCAAGGTAAGAGATCCTCGGTTTTGTACATTAGAATTGTGGAATTGATGCATAGTGTTGCATGTTGTTTAATGGCTTTGTTTACTGCTTCAAAACAGTGAAATGATGATGGTAATTAGTGGTTTTGGCATTTTGGTTGTGCTTATAAAAACAATGGATTAATGAGGTAAAATGGTTATATTGGCAAGTGATGTAAGTGGTTCTTGGTTACTTTAATCGGATATAGTTAGCCGGCTATAGGATTGGGTGCACCGTGAATTGAGTCGCCTTGGATGTCGAGGGGGTTGTAATTGTACCGTAAACTCCATCCAAGAATCCTAGCGATTGAGGAAATTGGTGTCACCACGATGGAGGTTGGCTCTCGTGAGTGGGCTTGGTTTAGTGCCACTACGATGGAGGTTGGCTCTCGTGGGTGGGCTTGGTTTAGTGCCACCACGATGGAGGATGGCTCTCGTGGGTGAACCTTGTTAAAGTCACCATGATGGAGGATGGCTCTCATGGGTGGACTTTGTTAAGCGTCACAACGGTGGAGGGTTGCTCCCGTGTGTGAGCTTGGTTAAGGTGATTACAATGGTTGTGGTAGCTTCCATGTGTAAGCCTTGTGATGTGTCCCGTCTCTCGCTAGTGTATTATACAACTTCTGATAAGTGATGTTGAGGGGTTGTGATTGTACCGTTAAACTCCATCACGGGTGTTGAGGGGCTGTGATTGTACCGGTAAACTCCACCTTGTGTTGTTCGGAAGTGTGTATGGAGCGTGTGGGACAACGCTTGTAATCCGCGTATCCGATTGTATCTTGTGTTTTGATGGTTTGTGATTATCACTTGGGTGCCAATATAATGTTCTTGAATGTAATGAAGCATGAGATGCTTGGAATGATGCAAGGTTGCATGGGAAGTGTGTAATGTACCAAGAATGCATGTATTACTTGTTAGCTTGAACAAGTGTTTATTTTCTATTGAGAATGGTGCATGTGTGTTTGAAATCTCCTTAGTGCATAGAAGTCTTGTGAAGGCTTGTTTTAAAAGGCATGAAATGCAAGTTCATATGTTGCATTTGTTTAATGCATGAGTTAGATTGAAGGAGTAAGTGGTTTTTAAAGGTTTCTTGCTTGAGATGAGTTTCAAGAATGAGAAAAGTATAATGTGAAGTAGAAGTATTTTCCAAGGGTTTTGTATTTAACTTTGCATATGATGTTCATGCATGGAAAGGTTGAATTGATGGTTTTGCAAGGTTGTGCTTTGAAGTGAGTTACTTAGCTTTTTTAAGCTAAGGGTTGGTTTTCATGGTTGAGTAATGCATGATTTAAAGCATGTTGTTTAAAAAGGGGTTTTCAAACATTGCTTTGGTTTATCGAAATGTGTTTCCTTTTTAAAGAGGTTTTATGACTCGCTGCATTGATGGTGTTTTGGTTTGAGCATTCCTCACTAAGCATTATATGCTTACGCTCCTTTTTGTCCATCAATGCAGATATTTGAAGTTGGGACAGCAAGAAGCAAGGGATTCAAGGAGAGCTCTACTTGAGATGTATGTCTCGGTTAATAGCTATAGATAATAAAGGCAATGGGGGGAGAGTCTTTTAAGTTGATGTTTAATGAGATTGTGTATGTTGGACAAGTTTGGTTTATGGTTTTGAACTATGTGGTTTAACGCTTGCAACGTTTGAATCTTCTTATTCATAAGTCGTTATGCTATGCTTCTTGTTTTAAAAGCATGATTAAGTGTTGGATGTGTTGAATGAGTTGGTTCACCTAGTGGTGGTTTTGTATCTAGATTTTTATGAAATTTGGTAGGTATGATGTTTGGCATGTTGTTGATTTATTGTGGAATGGTTGGGAGCATGTTTGATGGGGTTTAAAGGTGTTAAAACAGGCCTATCTGCTGTTTCTGGGCAGGGTGTTTCGAAACAGGCCCTTGATTTGGCATGGGTGTTCCTGAACGGCCTAGACCCGTTTCTGAACACTTTGGCTACTGCCAAGGGGTGTTCCTGAACGGCCTAGACCCGTTTCGGAACACTTGACCGTTGGGCATATTTTTGAAATGTTTTGAGGTTTGCGAGCTTTACGTTTTAGTCCTGATTTTTGTATGTGCAATTGCTTGAGTTCGAGATGTCCGTTTAAGGTGAAATTTGGCAGAGAGGCATGAAACATGACTAATTTCATATTGGTAACTTAAAAATTGGTAAAGTCCTCTTAATTTTCAGAATTTACAATTTGGTCCCTAAATTCGTATTTTGTGCAATTGGGTCCCTTATTGTTTTCCGATTGCTGTGATTTTTGAGTATGCTTATCTCAAGAGTATGCCTAGGTTTAATGTTCATCTAGACAAGTTTAAAAAGAAAAAAAGGGTCGTTAATCAAGGTTGACTTTCGGGTTGACTTTGGTTTTCCCCGTGTAATCTTCGTAGTTCGGGTCAACCGTCTAGGCCGGGCTAAAGGGGTTACATTTGGTGGCATCAGAGCTGAGTTGCGTATGCTTGGGGAAAAGGTAAATTGTTGTAATAAGTGTTTAACGTTTATTCTGATGTGTGGTTGAAAGTCGGTTGAAATGTGTGTCTTTGAACGAATTGTTGATGCTTTTAGCATGCTTTTTGATTGTGAATCTTCATTGAGCTAATGTGGATTTGTATTGATGTTATGCTGGTGCTGTGAGCTGATTTTATGAATGATGAAAGTGTAATGGGTATGTTAGGTTGATATTATGCTGTTTCGAGTAAATGTTGTTTGATGAGAGCATGATCGAAGTATGTTGATTGATATGCTCGATGTTGTGATATCCATGTTTTTATTGACTGTTATGTCATGTAAAAGGGGAGAATTCGGGATACCCATTGCCTTATTATTATAGCTATTGTGTTATATTGTTAATGGAGTCTTGAATCCTTGCTTGAAGCTGGCCTGATCGTTTTATTTGTTTTGTTATGATTGTTTGTTGTTAATAGCATGGTGAAATCGATGAAAGAATGGCAGTTAGGTGAGATGGTTGCTTCTTTAGAGCAGGTTGTTAAGGCGTGGAATTCACCTTTTAGAGGAGGTGTTTCGTCTCAGTCTTCTGTGCCTGGAGTTGAGGGAGTGAGGCAGGAGGAAGAAGCTGGTTCTGTGATGAAGAGTTCATCACCTATAGTTCAAGAGGTTTTGGGAACATCTCAGGCTGTGGCGAAAGTGAGGTCTGTGGGAAGTGCGGGTTTCTCGAAACAGAGTTTACATGATTTGGGAGCTGTGGAGTATCATGGTTCGACGCTTGAGGCGTTCGAGGCCTGGTTGGCCAGTGTAATTCTGATTTTGGATCAGGAAGGTTGTGACCATGCTTGTAAGCTGGGAAGTGTTGTCTCATTGATGTTGGAGGACGCCTGTGCCTGGTGGACATCTGTGGCGGTAGCATCGCATATCCACGATATAGATTGGGACTTCTTTGTGTCTGCCTTTTATGAAAGGTACCTTGGAGGGAAATTTCCCAGGGTTAAGCAGCGTGAGGGTGTGGTTTCAGTTTGTGAAGGTGAGAAAAGTTTAAGCAATAGAGCTGTGGGTACTGATCTCCGGAGCAGTCAGCGTAAGAGGCTACGTGATAGAAGGTTTTGCTTGAGTCGAAGTCTGGGTGGTAGTTAAAATGTGGGGCAAGTGCTGCATGATCAAGGAGTTGTAGCTCGGTTACCGGTGTGTGACCGTTGTGGAAGGCACCATGTTGGAGGTTGTTGGGGCGCGGGAGTTTGTTGGAACTGTGGTTCTAAGGAGCATGTGAAGCGAAATTGTCCTCATGTGGTGAGATCAGCTTTAGTGGTAGCAAAAGGGTCTCTGAAGGGTCGTGGGCACGGCCGAGACAAAGATCGAAGGTGGTAGGAAGGGGAGAAAGGTGTGAGGAACTTGCAGAATGAATCTTGTTGGAATTGTGGGTCTGTTGGGCATTTGAAACGGAATTGTTTGAAGTTGGCTCGGGGTAGCCAGGGTTCTTTACCGCGGGATGGTGATGACCTTAATGTGTTAGGAGCTTGAGTCTCTTGTGTTGCCTTGTGGGTTGCTTTGAGAAGTTTGGTTGTGCTCTTTTCGCCGGTTGAAATTTCGAGGACGAAATTTCCTAAGAGGGGGAGAGTTGTAACACCCCAATTTTGGGCTTAGAAGTTTTGGGTTTGAACCGGACCGGTCGGATTTTCGGTTCGAATATAAAAGGTGGTTTTAAGGAAAGCCTAGTTCGGGATGCATTAAAAATATGGAAAAATATCCAGAAATCCTCTTTTATTATATATAAGAGAGTGGTGAAATCAATTTTACAAAATGAGGTTTGGAAATATGACATTTTGAGTTAGTGACTAAAATGTAATTTTTGAAAAGTTGGTGACTGTTTTAAAAGGATTGAAACTTTGAATCTTTAAGGAGCTAATTTACCCAAGAAGAGTTTTCTCCAGATTTTTCTTAATATTAAAGATTTAATTAATGATTTTTAATAAAAGGAAAAAGAGGGAAATAGATATTTTTGATTTCATAACTAACTTTTCTCAAAATTTTCTCATTTCTTTTCTCTCAATTTTTCTCTCAGCCCAAACACTTTTCCCCAGCCATTTTTCCTCTGATTTTAACATCTAAAGATGAGATTTCAATCTCTAATTGATCTCTAATCATTTCTACACCAAATTCTATTCATTTGCTTATTGGATTTTCAAGAATCTTGGTTCTAAACAAGGAGAAACTCACATTTAGAGGTATGAACGTCCTTCTCATCTAAATACTCAGTTCTTTACTGAAATTCCCAAGTTATCAATCCTTAAATTAAGTTTTATTAAAGGTTTTGATGTTGTGATCTTGATTTTGGCTTAAAATGCAAGATTTGGATTTAATTTTGAAGAAATTCGTAACAAATGATTGGGCTCTGTTTTGAGATGTATTTTTGATGTATTTTGGATGTCTAAGTGATGTGTAATTGAGGTTTAATCAATGCAATCCCGTATAGGTTGATTTTCCTAAGTTTTTACTTGTGAAAATGGTGGTTTTTGGGGTGATCTTGGTGTTTTGTTAATGCTGGAGGTATGAGGACGTGTTTGGGATTATTTTGGATGTTAATTGATGTCTAAAAATGGTTAGAAGTGATGGATCTTGGCTGGGTTAAGTTTTGGAAGTGTTTGGAGGTGATTTCGGTTGTGTTTGGTTGCCGAAATGTTGGATTTGCAAAGAGCAGCGAGTTTAGGTGTGTTGCTGGTGTTTTTAATGCATAATGATGCATTAATTCTCTGTTGTTATGTGCTTGAAACATGGGAGAATGATCTGTGAGCAATAGAGGTGGCGTTGAAGGTTTTCGGATGCTTGGAGGGCTTGTTGGCTAGCCTAGTTTTGGTTATTGGTGAATGAAGTTGGGTTTTCAGCTTTGAAACCTATGTTTGAAGGTTTTGGGAGCTTAGTTTAAGTCTAAGCAACTTAGCTAAGCTCAAGAGTAAGTAAATGGAATTTCTCTCTTGGTTTGTGTTATGAATTTGTTTTTAAAGTACTTGTGATTGTTGGATGCAATGCATGTGATTTGCATGTTTAAATTCTGTTTTGAAAGCATATTTTAGCATGGTTTAATGTTGGTTTTGAAAGTCATGTATGAAGGATGCTCAATGTAAGAGATCCTTGGTTTTGTACATTAGAATTGTGGAATTGATGCATAGTGTTGCATGTTGTTTAATGGCTTTGTTTAATGCTTCAAAACAGTGAAATGATGATGGTAATTGGTGGTTTTGGCATTTTGGTTGTGCTTATAAAAACAATGGATTAATGAGGTAAAATGGTTATATTGGCAAGTGATGTAAGTGGCTATTGGTTACTTTAATCGGATATAGTTAGTCGGCTATAGGATTGGGTGCACCGTGAATTGAGTCGCCTTGGATGTCGAGGGGGTTGTAATTGTACCGTAAACTCCATCCAAGAATCCTAGCGATTGAGGAAATTGGTGTCACCACGATGGAGGTTGGCTCTCGTGAGTGGGCTTGGTTTAGTGCCACTACGATGGAGGTTGGCTCTCGTGGGTGGGCTTGGTTTAGTGCCACCACTGTAACGCCCCGGTTTTCGGCTTAGAAGTTTTGGGCGTTGACCGGTTCGGTCAAAGTGCTGTTCGAACACAAAAGAGTGAAATTAGGAAAGCCTAGTTCGGGTTGCATTAAAAATATGGAAAAATGTGCTAAAATCCTCTTTTAATATATATAAGTGAACTGTGAAATCAATTTTACAAAATGAGGTTCGGAAGGGCGACATTTTGGCTAGTGACCAAAATGTAATTTTTGAAAATTGCGTGACTGTTTTAGAAAGGATTGAAACTTTGAATCTTTAAGGAGCTATTTACCCAAAGGGAGTTTCTCCAGATTTTTCTAAGATATTTAATGATTTAATTCTGGTTTTTAAACAAAAGAAAAGTGGAGGGAAGTTATTTCTAACTAATTTTTCTTAAAATCTCATTTTTCTTTTCTCTCATTTTCTCTCAAACCAAACATCTTTCTCCAAAGTTTTTTTCCTCTGATTTTGTCACCTAAATACCTCTTTTCAATCCTCTTTTGATTGCTAATCATCTCATCAACAAAACCTCATCATTTGCTAGTTGATTCTTCAAGCTTTTTGGTTCTAAAAAGGGAGAAACTCAAGTTTGGAGGTAAGAACGTCCTTCTCCTCTAAACTCTCAGTTCTTTACTGAAATTCCTAAGTTCTCAATCCTTAATTGATGATTTATAAGTGGTTTTAAAGTTGTGTTATGGATCTTGGCTTTAAATGCAAGATTTGGTGATTTTTGATGGATTCTCGTATGATTTGATTGGGCTGTGTTTTAAGGTGTTAATTTGATATTAAATGAATGTTAAATTGATATGGAATTGAGTTTTAATTAATGCAATCCCGGATAGGTTGAATTTCCTAAGTTTAGCATGTGATTCTTGGTTGTTTTTGGAGTGATCTTGTGGATCTGATGTTGCTGGAGGTATAAGGATGTTGATAGGTCCTTTTTAGATGTTAAATGATGTTAAAGGATGTTTAGTTTTGATGGATCTTGGCTGGGCTATGTTGAGGAGTTGTTTGGATGCATTTTCGGTTGTGTTTGGTAGCCGAAAATGGAGTGTGGATGAGAGCAGCGAGTTTAGGTGCTTTCATTGAAGCTATTAATGCATGATGATGCATTAATCCTCTGCTTTGATGTGTTTAAAACAGGGGAGTCATCTTTGGATCCAAGTGGTGGTGATCCGGAAGCTTGATTTGTGTTTCGGCAAGAGGCGAAATGGAATCGGTGAGTGGATTTTGGTTTGCAGCTTTGAAACCAATGTTTTGAAGGTTTGGGAGCTTAGTTTAAGTCTAAGCAACTTAGCTAAGCTCAAGAGTAAGTTTTCGGGAAAACTCTCTTGGTGATGAACCATGGTTTTGGTTGTATGCAATGTAGTTGTTTGCATGTTTTAAATTCTGTTTTGAAAGCATGATTAAGCATGTTAGTTGCTGAGATTATAAGCCATGTGTTGAAGGATGCTCAAGGTAAGAGATCCTTGTTTTTGAACATTGTTTTAATGTTGTTTGATGCTTAAAGATGCATGTTGTTTATGGCTTGGTTAAATGCTTTAAAACAGTGGATTATTTGATGATAATGATGCATATTGGCAAGTGATGGTTAAGGTCACAAAGGTGGTTAAAAGTCCTTGTGTGAGCCTTGTATATTTAAGAACATCAAGGTGGTTAAAAGTCCTTGGATGGTTCTTGGTTAAGATCTCAAAGGTGGTTAAAAGTCCTTGTGAGAATCTTGTGAATTTTAAGAACAACATGGTGTTTAAAAGTCCATGGTTGGTTCTTGGTTAAGGCTCAAGGTGGTTAAAATTCCTTGGAAAGCCTTGTTTACTTAAGAACATCAAGGTCGTTAAAAGTCCTTGGATGATTCTTGTTAAGGACACAAAGGTGGTTAAAAGTCCTTGTGTGGTCCTTGCCATGGTGTTTAAAAGTCCATGGGCCATGGTGTTTAAAAGTCCATGGGGATAAGATCACAATGGTGTTTAAAAGTCCATGTGTGGATCTTATGTGAAATGTATCACTTGTTGCCAATATGACTTGTTATGAACTTGAAGCATGAGATGCTTGTTTTAAATGTTTAAGAGCATGTTTAATGTTGCTTGAAGTATGGTTTATAAATGAGTTATATAAATGCATTATTGTATGGTTTTAAATGAGCATTCCTCACTAAGCTTTTGCTTACGCTCTCTCTCTTTTCTTTAACCAATAATGCAGAACGTTAAAGTGCATTGAGGGCAGCAAGGAAGGCAAGCAATCAAGTGGAAGTTAAGCTCAAGTAAAGGTTTTCTTAAACACTTTTAGCTTTTGGCATTTGGCAATGGGGGACCTATGTGGATGTTTTGGGAGATGCTTTGAACTCCCTAAGTTTGTTTAATGATGTCAATAATGTTGGTATTTGTAATTGGCCATTATGAGTTTAGTTTGGAGTTTTAATGCTTGAATGGTTTGCTTAGTAGGAAGCATGTCATTAGATTTGGGGCTTTTCATATTTGATGCTATATTGATGATTGGTTGATGCAAATATGTTCCTTACATGTTGTTTGTCTTGCTGGTAAAGTTTAGTGGCTTTTGGAGCACGTATGGTAAGTCAATTGTGTGTTTTAGCAGCCATTTTACTGCATTCTGTGCAGGCCGTATCGGAACGGCAGCTACCGTTTCGGAACGGGTGCCCTGTAATGGCCCAGGCGTTCGAAACGGTAGGTACCATTCCGAAACGGAAATGCCTCTGCCAGTCCTCGTTTCGGTACACGTTGCGGAACGACCCCGCGTTTCGAAACAGGGTCTCCCTGTTTCGGAACACCTGACCGTTGGGGGCTAACATTGGCAGTTATATGTTTTGAAATATTTGCATTTTGGTCCTGAAACTTGTTTATGCAATTGTATGAGTTTGGGATGTCCATTTGAGCTGAAATTTGGCAGTGAAGCATGAAACCTGACTAATATCACATTGGTAACTTTAATTTGGATGAAGTCCTTATAATTTCCAGAATTTACAATTTGGGCCCTAAAGTTATAATTTGTGCAATTGGGTCCCTGTTTGTTCTCTGATGGTTATGATCTTTGAGAATGATGTTGTATGATCATATCTAGGGTTAATGTGCATCTAGACAAGATTAAAAAGGAAAAAAAGGTCGTTAATCAAGGTTGACTTTCGGGTTGACTTTGGTTTTCCCCGTGTAATCTTCTTAATTCGGGTCAACCGTCTAGGCCGGGTTAAGGGGGTTACATTTGGTGGTATCAGAGCTGAGTTCTCGAGTAATTGGGAATGAATGTGTGCATGATTGAAGTATGTATGCTATGTATGCTTGTTGAATGAAAGCATGATGAGTGGTTTGTGAATTTGATGCAATTGAGTTGTATGCTGTGGTGAAGCATGTTGTGGGTACCCATTGCCAAATCAAAGCTAATGTAATGATGTTGTTTTTAAATGAAAATGAGCTTGAGTACTTGGATTGCTTACCTTGCTGGGCCTGACTTTGTTTGTTTGTATTGTGATTGCATTGTTAGAATATGGCACCTCGTAGGGAGTTGAGGAGTAATGTGCGAGCTACGGCTCCGAATGAGAATGAGAATGAGGAGAATGCGGGAAGTGCGGTGTTACCTCCTCCACCTGGTGGTGGTGGTGCTGAGGGTGAAAGAGCTGAAGCTGCAGCTGGTGCTGGGGTCGCTGGACCTGAGGCTGGTCAGGGGCAAGCTATGCCTGACATGACGTTGTTGGTACAAGCTATTGCTGGAGCTTTTCAAGCTGCAGTAGCTGGAGCTCGAGGAGCTGGGCATCAGGAAGATGCTGGTGTTAGACTACCCTTGGAACGCTTACGCAGTCTAGGCGGGACAGAGTTCAGGGGTATGTCTGCTGAAGGTTCTGAAGCTTGGCTAGAGAGTACCAAGAGGATCTTGGGTCAGATGAGTTGCACGGATGTGCAAAAGCTGGGTTGTGTAGTGTCATTGCTTCAGGATGATGCTTACACGTGGTGGACGACCACAATCTCTGGTATGGCTGATGCTGATGTAACTTGGACATTCTTTCAGAATGCGTTCAAGAGAAGGTATCTAGGTGTGAGGTACCTAGATGAAAAGAAGCGGGAGTTCATGACTCTTACCCAGGGGAGCATGACTGTGGCTGAGTATGAAGTGCAGTTTGTTCGACTCAGTCAATATGCACCTGAGCTTGTTCCGGATGAGCGGGAAAGGTGTGAAAGGTTCCGTTATGGTTTAGTGACGGAGGTGAAGATGTATGTGCTGGCTACCGAGTACAGTGATTTTGATGTGCTGGTGGGTCGAGCAAAGGACATTGAGATGAACTTGGGTTTATCTACTAAGAGTGCTGGGTCAAGTGCTGGAAAGCGAGCAGCTGAATATAGTTCCGGTGGTGGACGGAACAAGAGGGGACGTGATCAGAAGTATCAGTCCTCAGCTAAGAGAGGTGGTGGTACACCTGCTCGGGGAGGCAATGCTAGAGCTGATCCGAGTGCATGTTGGACATGTGGTTCACGTGGTCATATGAAGCGTGATTGTCCTCGTGCTGTGAGGGAGGTGAAAGCTCCTGTTGCAGCAGCTGGTAATGGGTGCTGGAATTTGTGGATCTGCGGATCATATGAGGCGAGAGTGCCCTATGTTGGCTGGTGGCCAAGTGCGTGCTCCTGTTGTTGCTGTACCGCAGAGAGGTCGAGGGCGCGGCCGTGGTAATTTCCAGCGGAGAGAGGAAGGTGGTCGAGGAGTGGCCCATGTTGTGGCTATTCAGCCTGAGGGTGGAGGTCAAGCTAGGGTGTATGCTCAACGGGAGGGGAGGAATGACGCGGATGTAATTGCAGGTACTTTTACTTTGCAATCCTTGTCATTACTATCCTTGATTGATTCTGGATCTACGCACTCTTACATATTGCGTGAGCATGCTGAATTGCTTGGTTTGCCTGTTGAGTCTTTGGATGTTGGTGTTCGTGTCACTAGTTCTTTTGGTGAGACTGTTGTGACTCGAAGGCTGTATAGAAGGTGTCCTTTGGTTGTTCAAAATCATGTTTTTCATGTTGACCTTATGGAGTTACCTTTCTATGGTTTTGATGTAATCCTTGGTATGGATTGGCTTGCTGAGCATCATGCTGTGGTGGATTGTGAAAATAAGCGAGTTTCGTTGAAGCTTGCGGATGATTATGAGGTTGTTGTGGTTGGTGAGAATGTGAAGTTTCTTGCTAATGTGGTGTCTACCTTGGAGGCGAGCAGGATGCTGAGACAAGGTTGTGAAGCTTACCTAGCTTTTGTGATGAATCCTAGCTCTAAGGAGTTGCGTGTGCAAGATATCAGGGTTGTGAAGGAGTTTCCTGGTGTGTTTCCTGAGGAGTTGCCTGGTTTACCTCCTAATCGCTAGGTGGAGTTTGGAATTGAGCTGTATGAGAACACAACTCTTGTGTCCATTACCCCTTATAGAATGGCACCTAAGGAGCTGAAGGAGCTGAAGACGCAGTTGCAAGAGTTGCTTGATCGTGGGTTCATTCGGCCGAGTGTGTCACCTTGGGGTGCACCAGTTTTGTTTCTGAAGAAGAAGGATGGCACTATGAGAATGTGCATTGATTACCGTCAGCTGAACAAGTTGACTATCAAGAACCGGTATCCTTTGCCGAGAATTGATGATCTCTTTGATCAATTTCAGGGAGCAGCTGTGTTCTCTAAGATTGACTTGAGGTCAGGGTATTACCAGTTGAAGGTGAAGGATGTGGATGTGCCTAAGACAGCTTTCAGGACAAGGTATGGGCATTATGAGTTCCTTGTGATGCTGTTTGGTTTGACAAATGCTCCTACAGCTTTCATGGACATGATGAATCGTGTGTTTCATGAATACCTGGACAAGTTCGTTGTGGTGTTCATTGATGATATCCTCGTGTACTCGCGTACTGAGGAGGAGCATGAAGAGCATTTGAGGATTGTGCTGCAAGCTTTGTTGGAGAATCAGCTTTATGCTAAGCTAAGCAAGTGTGAGTTCTGGTTAAGTGAAGTGGTGTTTCTTGGGCATGTGGTTTCAGCTGAGGG
Source organism: Hibiscus tridactylites (assembly GCA_958450335.1). Classification (NCBI taxonomy): domain Eukaryota; kingdom Viridiplantae; phylum Streptophyta; class Magnoliopsida; order Malvales; family Malvaceae; genus Hibiscus; species Hibiscus tridactylites. Next base: position 16,755,111 of record OY288278.1, on the reverse strand, counting down.
GATTCGTGTTGATCCTCATAAGATTGAGGCGGTGATAAACTGGAAGGTTCCTAAGTCTGTTCATGAGGTTCGTAGTTTCCTTGGTTTGGCGGGATACTACCGGAGGTTTGTGGATGGATTTTCTAAGATTGCTGCACCTTTGACGAAGCTGTTGCAGAAAGATGTTAAGTGTGAGTGGACGGAAGCGAGACAGCAGGCTTTTGAGAAGCTCAAGGCAGCTTTGACGCAAGCTCCTATCTTGATTCAACCTGAATCAGGGAAAGAGTTTGTGGTCTACAGTGATGCGTCCTATGTTGGGTTGGGATGCGTGCTGATGCAAGAGGGTAAGGTGGTGGCTTATGCATCGCGGCAGTTGAAAGTGCATGAGCGCAATTATCCTACGCATGACATTGAGTTAGCTGCGGTGGTTTTTGCTTTGAAGATCTGGAGGCATTATCTGTATGGTGAGAAGTGTACTGTGTACACGGATCACAAGAGTTTGAGGTATCTGATGTCTCAGAAGGAGTTGAATCTTAGGCAGCGACGTTGGGTGGAGTTGCTCAAGGATTATGATCTGACGATTGAGTATCACCCTGGGAAGGCTAATGTTGTTGGGGATGCCTTGAGTAGGAAGGTAGCTGTTGAGCTGAGGGCTATGTTTGCCGGTTTGAGTATTTCGCGTGATGGTGGTCTTGTGGCTGAGTTGCAAGTGAAACCATCTTTGGTTCAGCTGATCAAGGAAAAGCAGTTGCTGGATGATTCCTTGGTACCGCATGTTCAGGATATCGCGGAGGGTAGGCCTTCGGATTTCATCTTTAATGATGATGAAGTGTTGTGTTTTGGGAGTCGGATAGTAGTGCCTAATGATGCTGAGTTGAGGCTTGCTATTTTGGCTGAAGGTCATAGTAGTCCTTTTGCTATGCACCCTGGTAGTACTAAGATGTACCGAGATCTTCGTGACGAGTACTATTGGGTGGGTTTGAAGAAGGATTTTGCGGAGTTTGTGAGCAAGTGTATGGTGTGTCAGCGAGTTAAGGCTAAGCATCAGGTTCCTTCAGGGTTGTTGCAACCGTTGAGAATCCCTGAATGGAAGTGGCAAAGGGTTACCATGGATTTTGTATCTGGTTTACCTTTGTCACCATCGAAGAAGAATTCAGTATAGGTGATTGTGGATCGCCTGACGAAGTGTGCGCATTTCTTGCCTGTGCATACTACGTTCTCTTTGGATAAGCTTGCGGAGCTGTACACTGCTGAGATTGTGCGGCTGCATGGTGTGCCTAAGTCGATTGTGTCGGATAGGGATCCGAGGTTTACATCGCGGTTCTGGCAGTGTTTGCATCAAGCTTTGGGTACAAGGTTGAATTTCAGTACATCTTATCATCCTCAGTCGGATGGTCAGTCTGAGCGTGTTATCCAGATTTTGGAGGATATGTTGAGGTGCTGCGTGATTGAGTTTCAGGGCTCTTGGGAGAAGCATTTGCCTTTTGTGGAGTTTGCTTATAACAATAGTTATCAAGCAAGTATTCAAATGGCACCTTATGAGGCTTTGTATGGGAGGAAGTGTAGGACTCCTCTTTGTTGGGCTGAAACGGGTCAGAAGTTGGTTTTGATGCCTGCTTTGTTGAAAGGAACCACCGAGAAGGTGAAGCTCATTTGTGAGCGGTTGAAGGCAACTTCTGATCGGCAAAGTCTTACGCGGATTTGAGGCGTAAGGAGATTGAGTATGCGGTGGGTGATCGTGTGTTTTTGAAGGTTTCACCTTGGAAAAAGGTGATGAGGTTTGGCCGGAAAGGTAAGTTGAGCCCTAGGTACATTGGACCATACGAGGTGATTGAGCGTGTGGGTCCTGTTGCGTATAAGTTAAGGCTACCTCAAGAGTTGGAGAAGATTCATGATGTGTTTCATGTTTCTATGCTCCAGAAGTATAGATCTGATCCTTCGCATGTGATGCCTGTGGAGGAAGTGGAATTGAATCCGGATTTGACCTATGATGAGGAACCGGTGAAGGTTCTGGAGTCGGATAGCAAGGTTCTTCGTGGCAAGACCATTGAGTTGGTGAAGGTGTTGTGGAAGCACCGTGGTGTTGAGGAAGCCATGTGGGAACGGAAGGATGACATGCTGAAGCAGTTTCCTTATCTCTTTCCTTCAGGTAAATTTTGAGGACGAAATTTCTTAAGGGGGGGAGAGTTGTAACACCCCGGTTTTGGGCTTAGAAGTTTTGGGCGTTGACCGGTTCGGTCAAAGTGCTGTTCGAACACAAAAGAGTGAAATTAGGAAAGCCTAGTTCGGGTTGCATTAAAAATATGGAAAAATGTGCTAAAATCCTCTTTTAATATATATAAGTGAACTGTGAAATCAATTTTACAAAATGAGGTTCGGAAGGGCGACATTTTGGCTAGTGACCAAAATGTAATTTTTGAAAATTGCGCGACTGTTTTAAAAAGGATTGAAAGTTTGAATCTTTAAGGAGCTATTTACCCAAAGGGAGTTTCTCCAGATTTTTCTAAGATATTTAATGATTTAATTCTGGTTTTTAAACAAAAGAAAAGTGGAGGGAAGTTATTTCTAACTAATTTTTCTTAAAATCTCATTTTTCTTTTCTCTCATTTTCTCTCAAACCAAACATCTTTCTCCAGAGTTTTTTTCCTCTGATTTTGTCACCTAAATACCTCTTTTCAATCCTCTTTTGATTGCTAATCATCTCATCAACAAAACCTCATCATTTGCTAGTTGATTCTTCAAGCTTTTTGGTTCTAAAGAGGGAGAAACTCAAGTTTGGAGGTAAGAACATCCTTCTCCTCTAAACTCTCAGTTCTTTACTGAAATTCCTAAGTTCTCAATCCTTAATTGATGATTTATAAGTGGTTTTAAAGTTGTGTTATGGATCTTGGCTTTAAATGCAAGATTTGGTGATTTTTGATGGATTTTCGTATGATCTGATTGGGCTGTGTTTTAAGGTGTTAATTTGATGTTAAATGAATGTTAAATTGATATGGAATTGAGTTTTAATTAATGCAATCCCGGATAGGTTGAATTTCCTAAGTTTAGCTTGTGATTCTTGGTTGTTTTTGGAGTGATCTTGTGGATCTGATGTTGCTGGAGGTATAAGGATGTTGATAGGTCCTTTTTAGATGTTAAATGATGTTAAAGGATGTTTAGTTTTGATGGATCTTGGCTGGGCTATGTTGAGGAGTTGTTTGGATGCATTTTCGGTTGTGTTTGGTAGCCGAAAATGGAGTGTGGATGAGAGCAGCGAGTTTAGGTGCTTTCATTGAAGCTATTAATGCATGATGATGCATTAATCCTCTGCTTTGATGTGTTTAAAACAGGGGAGTCATCTTTGGATCCAATTGGTGGTGATCCGGAAGCTTGATTTGTGTTTCGGCAAGAGGCGAAACGGAATCGGTGAGTGGATTTTGGTTTGCAGCTTTGAAACCAATGTTTTGAAGGTTTGGGAGCTTAGTTTAAGTCTAAGCAACTTAGCTAAGCTCAAGAGTAAGTTTTCGGGAAAACTCTCTTGGTGATGAACCATGGTTTTGGTTGTATGCAATGTAGTTGTTTGCATGTTTTAAATTCTGTTTTGAAAGCATGATTAAGCATGTTAGTTGCTGAGATTATAAGCCATGTGTTGAAGGATGCTCAAGGTAAGAGATCCTTGTTTTTGAACATTGTTTTAATGTTGTTTGATGCTTAAAGATGCATGTTGTTTATGGCTTGGTTAAATGCTTTAAAACAGTGGATTATTTGATGATAATGATGCATATTGGCAAGTGATGGTTAAGGTCACAAAGGTGGTTAAAAGTCCTTGTGTGAGCCTTGTATATTTAAGAACATCAAGGTGGTTAAAAGTCCTTGGATGGTTCTTGGTTAAGATCTCAAAGGTGGTTAAAAGTCCTTGTGAGAATCTTGTGAATTTTAAGAACAACATGGTGTTTAAAAGTCTATGGTTGGTTCTTGGTTAAGGCTCAAGGTGGTTAAAATTCCTTGGAAAGCCTTGTTTACTTAAGAACATCAAGGTGGTTAAAAGTCCTTGGATGATTCTTGTTAAGGACACAAAGGTGGTTAAAAGTCCTTGTGTGGTCCTTACCATGGTGCTTAAAAGTCCATGGGCCATGGTGTTTAAAAGTCCATGGGGATAAGATCACAATGGTGTTTAAAAGTCCATGTGTGGATCTTATGTGAAATGTATCACTTGTTGCCAATATGACTTGTTATGAACTTGAAGCATGAGATGCTTGTTTTAAATGTTTAAGAGCATGTTTAATGTTGCTTGAAGTATGGTTTATAAATGAGTTATATAAATGCATTATTGTATGGTTTTAAATGAGCATTCCTCACTAAGCTTTTGCTTACGCTCTCTCTCTTTTCTTTAACCAATAATGCAGAACGTTAAAGTGCATTGAGGGCAGCAAGGAAGGCAAGCAATCAAGTGGAAGTTAAGCTCAAGTATGGGAAGGTTTTCTTAAACACTTTTAGCTTTTGGCATTTGCCAATGGGGGACCTATGTGGATGTTTTGGGAGATGCTTTGAACTCCCTAAGTTTGTTTAATGATGTCAATAATGTTGGTATTTGTAATTGGCCATTATGAGTTTAGTTTGGAGTTTTAATGCTTGAATGGTTTGCTTAGTAGGAAGCATGTCATTAGATTTGGGGCTTTTCATATTTGATGCTATATTGATGATTGGTTGATGCAAATATGTTCCTTACATGTTGTTTGTCTTGCTGGTAAAGTTTAGTGGCTTTTGGAGCACGTATGGTAAGTCAATTGTGTGTTTTAGCAGCCATTTTACTGCATTCTGTGCAGGCCGTATCGGAACGGCAGCTACCGTTTCGGAACGTGTGCCCTGTAATGGCCCAGGCGTTCGAAACGGAAGGTACCGTTCCGAAACAGAAATGCCTCTGCCAGTCCTCGTTTCGGTACACGTTGCGGAACGGCCCCGCGTTTCGAAACAGGTTCTCCCTGTTTCGGAACACCTGACCGTTGGGGGCTGACATTGGCAGTTATATGTTTTGAAATGTTTGCATTTTGGTCCTGAAACTTGTTTATGCAATTGTATGAGTTTGGGATGTCCATTTGAGCTGAAATTTGGCAGTGAAGCATGAAACCTGACTAATATCACATTGGTAACTTTAATTTGGATGAAGTCCTTATAATTTCCAGAATTTACAATTTGGTCCCTAAAGTTATAATTTGTGTAATTGGGTCCCTGTTTGTTCTCTGATGGTTATGATCTTTGAGAATGATGTTGTATGAGCATATCTAGGGTTAATGTGCATCTAGACAAGATTAAAAAGGAAAAAAAAGGGTTGTTAATCAAGGTTTACTTTCGGGTTTACTTTGGTTTTCCCCGTATAATCTTCTTAATTCGGGTCAACCGTCTAGGCCGGGTTAAGGGGGTTACAACCACGATGGAGGATGGCTCTCATGGGTGAACCTTGTTAAAGTCACCATGATGGAGGATGGCTCTCATGGGTGGACTTTGTTAAGCGTCACAACGGTGAAGGGTTGCTCCCGTGTGTGAGCTTGGTTAAGGTGATTAAAATGGTTGTGGTAGCTTCCATGTGTAAGCCTTGTGATGTGTCCCGTCTCTCGCTAGTGTATTATACAACTTCCAATGAGTGATGTTGAGGGGTTGTGATTGTACCGTTAAACTCCATCACGGGTGTTGAGGGGTTGTGATTGTACCGGTAAACTCCACCTTGTGTTGTTCGGAAGTGTGTATGGAGCGTGTGGGACAACGCTTGTAATCCGCGTATCCGATTGTGTCTTGTGTTTTGATGGTTTGTGATTATCACTTGGGTGCCAATATAATGTTCTTGAATGTAATGAAGCATGAGATGCTTGGAATGATGCAAGGTTGCATGGGAAGTGTGTAATGTACCAAGAATGCATGTATTACTTGTTAGCTTGAACAAGTGTTTATTTTCTATTGAGAATGGTGCATGTGTGTTTGAAATCTCCTTAGTGCATAGAAGTCTTGTGAAGGCTTGTTTTAAAAGGCATGAAATGCAAATGTTGATTTTGTGGTTCATATGTTGCATTTGTTTAATGCATGAGTTAGATTGAAGGAGTAAGTGGTTTTTAAAGGTTTCTTGCTTGAGATGATTTTCAAGAATGAGAAAAGTATAATGTGAAGTAGAAGTGTTTTCCAAGGGTTTTGTATTTAACTTTGCATATGATGTTCATGCATGGAAAGGTTGAATTGATGGTTTTGCAAGGTTGTGCTTTGAAGTGAGTTACTTAGCTTTTCTAAGCTAAGGGTTGGTTTTCATGTTTGAGTAATGCATGATTTAAAGCATGTTGTTTAAAAAGGGGTTTTCAAACATTGCTTTGGTTTATCGAAATGTGTTTCCTTTTTAAAGAGGTTTTATGACTCGCTGCATTGATGGTGTTTTGGTTTGAGCATTCCTCACTAAGCATTATGTGCTTACGCTCGTTTCTGTCCATCAATGCAGATAATTGAAGTTGGGACAACAAGAAGCAAGGGATTCAAGGAGAGCTCCACTTGAGATGTATGTCTCGGTTAATAGCTATAGATAATAAAGGCAATGGGGGGAGAGTCTTTTAAGTTGATGTTTAATGAGATTGTGTATGTTGGACAAGTTTGGTTTATGGTTTTGAACTATGTGGTTTAACGCTTGCAACGTTTGAATCTTCTTATTCATAAGTCGTTATGCTATGCTTCTTGTTTTAAAAGCATGATTAAGTGTTGGATGTGTTTAATGAGTTGGTTCACCTAGGGGTGGTTTTGTATCAAGATTTTGATGAAATTTGGTAGGTATGATGTTTGGCATGTTGTTGATTTATTGTGGAATGGTTTGGAGCATGTTTGATGGGGTTTAAAGGTGTTAAAACAGGCCTATCTGCTGTTTCTGGGCAGGGTGTTTCGAAACACCCTTGCCTGTTTCGAAACAGGCCCTTGATTTGGCCTGGGTGTTCCTGAACGGCCTAGACCCGTTTCTGAACACTTTGGCTATTGCCAAGGGGTGTTCCTGAACGGCCTAGACCCGTTTCGGAACACTTGACCGTTGGGCATATTTTTGAAATGTTTTGAGGTTTGCGAGCTTTACGTTTTAGTCATGATTTTTGTATGTGCAATTGCTTGAGTTCGAGATGTCCGTTTAAGGTGAAACTTGGCAGAGAGGCATGAAACATGACTAATTTCATATTGGTAACTTAAAAATTGGTAAAGTCCTCTTAATTTTCAAAATTTACAATTTGGTCCCTAAATTCGTATTTTGTGCAATTGGGTCCCTTATTGTTTTCCGATTGCTGTGATTTTTGAGTATGCTTATCTCAAGAGTATGCCTAGGTTTAATGTGCATCTAGACAAGTTTAAAAAGAAAAAAAGGGTCGTTAATCAAGGTTGACTTTCGGGTTGACTTTTGTTTTCCCCGTGTAATCTTCGTAGTTCGGTTCAACCGTCTAGGCCGGGCTAAGGGGGTTACATTTGGTGGTATCAGAGCTGAGTTGCGTATGCTTGGGGAAAAGGTAAATTGTTGTAATAAGTGTTTAACGTTTATTCTGATGTGTGGTTGAAAGTCGGTTGAAATGTGTGTCTTTGAACGAATTGTTGATGCTTTTAGCATGCTTTTTGATTGTGAATCTTCATCGAGCTAATGTGGATTTGTATTGATGTTATGCTGGTGCTGTGAGCTGATTTTATGAATGATGAAAGTGTAATGGGTATGTTAGGTTGATATTATGCTGTTGCGAGTAAATGTTGTTTGATGAGAGCATGATCGAAGTATGTTGATTGATATGCTCGATGTTGTGATATCCATGTTTTTATTGACTGTTATGTCATGTAAAAGGGGAGAATTCGGGATACCCATTTCCTTATTATTATAGCTATTGTGTTATATTGTTAATGGAGTCTTGAATCCTTGCTTGAAGCTGGCCTGATCGTTTTGTTTGTTTTGTTATGATTGTTTGTTGTTAATAGCATGGTGAAATCGATGAAAGAATGGCAGTTAGGTGAGATGGTTGCTGCTTTAGAACAGGTTGTTAATGCATGGAATTCACCTTTTAGAGGAGGTGTTTCGTCTCAGTCTTCTGTGCCTGGAGTTGACGGAGTGAGGCAGGAGGAAGAAGCTGGTTCTGTGATGAAGAGTTCATCACCTATAGTTCAAGAGGTGTTGGGAACATCTCAGGCTGTGGCGAAAGTGAGGTCTGTGGGATGTGCGGGTTTGTCGAAACAGCGTTTACATGATTTGGGAGCTGTGGAGTATCATGGTTCGACGCCTGAGGCGTTCGAGGCCTGGTTGGCCAGTGTAATTCTGATTTTGGATAAGGAAGGTTGTGACCATGCTTGTAAGCTGGGAAGTGTTGTCTCATTGATGTTGGAGGACGCCTGTGCCTGGTCGACATCTGTGGCGGTAGCATCGCATATCCACGATATAGATTGGGACGTCTTTGTGTCTGCCTTTTATGAAAGGTACCTTGGAGGGAAATTTCCCAGGGTTAAGCAGCGTGAGGGTGTGGTTTCAGTTTGTGAAGGTGAGAAAAGTTTAAGCAAGAGAGCTGTGGGTACTGATCTCCGGAGCAGTCAGCGTAAGAGGCTACGTGATAGAAGGTTTTGCTTGAGTCGAAGTCTGGGTGGTAGTGCAAATGTGGGGCAAGTGTTGCATGATCAAGGAGTTGTAGCTCGGTTACCGGTGTGTGACCGTTGTGGAAGGCGCCATTTTGGAGGTTGTTGGGGCGCGGGGGTTTGTTGGAACTGTGGTTCTAAGGAGCATGTGAAGCGAAATTGTCCTCATGTGGTGAGATCATCTTTAGTGGTAGCAAAAGGGTCTCTGAAGGGTCGTGGGCACGGCCGAGACAAAGATCGAAGGTGGCAGGAAGGGCAGAAAGGTGTGAGGAGCTTGCGGAATGAATCTTGTTGGAATTGTAGGTCTGTTGGGCATTTGAAACAGAATTGTTTGAAGTTGGCTCGGGGTAGCCAGGGTTCTTTACCGCGGGGAGATGGTGATGACCTTAATGTGTTAGCTGGTGCTGCAGCGGTGCGGCTGGAGGATGATGGTTCTGCGAGGAAGAGAGCTTGTCTGTTGAAGCTTCGGGGCGGTGAGGTGTTTACAGGTAACCTTGTTAAGTAATCCTTGCCCTAGTTATCTTAGTTTGGTTTCGGTTTGGTTTTCCTTGCGTAGTGGGTATGGTCTCGTTGCTAGCATGTTTGGGGTAGTAGTTGGTGTTCTTTTGAAAACAACTTTAGTGTGAAAAGGGTATTAGTGAGTATTTTGTGGATACTGGGTTGATAGAATGATGGAGTTGGTCAAGTTGGAAATGAGATAGGGGGTTGTTCTTAGACGGATCCTGGGGATGTTATTGGCGGGTGTGAACCGACATACATGCATAGTTAAAATCATTGTTATATGCAATATTATATATGTACTGGTCCATGCATACATGTGACATGACATTAGAGGTTTTGCATGCATGTACATCAGGCATTGATAGGGCATATTGGTGACCATGCATACGAACGTTCACACTCGCTAATAGCTAATCGGGTCTGTTAGTATTGTGATAGGGTTAGGTTGGATGGTGGATTTTAAAAGTTGTTTTGGTGCTAGGAGAATGTTAGAAGTAATAGAGGGTATTAAGCGAGCTGTCAGTGATAGTGAGTGCGATATAGCATTTGGCAGAAGGAAAGTGTTTGGCGTTTAATGAGTTTAGCGGTATGGTGGTGAGGAGATTACCGGTTGAAGTTAGAATCGGTCAGAGTGGTTGTGAATAGCTAGTAGAAGTGGTGGTTTCTTGGTGTTAAGTGATGTTGCAGGTTAGTGGATGTGTTCTAGAGTGCTGGGGTAACTTGGCATTGATGTTGTAGTAGAATGGTTGTTTTTGTAGGTGATGGCTCGTAGCAAGCTTTGAGGAGTTGAGAAAAGGTTTTGTTGTGGGTTGTAGAAAAGGGTTGGCCTAGGGTGAATAGAAGTTTCGTAATCTAAATATGCATGTATAGAATGGGCGGTGTCCTGGTAAGGCTAGTGTTGTAGTCAAAGTTTGAAGTGGAAAGGCAATGTAAGTTCAAGGGTCATTGTTGGTTGGACGGGTTCTTGTGAGAAGTGGTTGGCTAGTTGTGTATAAGTAAATTCCTTCTGAAGTCAGCTGGTGGTGTGTGGAATGGCTGGCGGGTCAAGATTGAGGTTTTGTGACGTGATTTTCGGATGTTACGTGAGTAGTCCTGGTGGGTCTTTATGGTGATGATAGTGGCGGAGGTGAAGGAATGTCGTCAATATGTTGAGAAGTTTGAGTAAGCAGTTGATGCTTAAGAATTTTTTCTTGATGTGGTATCCTTTGGAAGAGATTGAGCAGTTGTGCAAGGGGTTTTTAGAAGCAGTGAAGGTTGTGGGTCACATGGTGGCTGAACTGGATTGGTTGGTGTCACCGTGTGTACGAATTTTGGGAGTTATGAGTTAAGGTGGTGTATGATGTAAAAGTTTGGAGGTTCTTCAGGTTGTTGTTGGGGCTATGTGCAGTCCGGAAGTGTGAAAGGTTAAGATGTGGTTAACATCTGAGTATTCTGGAATTTGTGAACAGTATGTGTGGTGTTGAGTTTGGTGGAGTTTTGTTGAGAGTGTTCAGTGGTGGTTAAGTCTCTTGTGTTGCCTTGTGGGTTGCTTTGAGAAGTTTGGTTGTGCTCTTTTCGCCGGTTGAAATTTCGAGGACGAAATTTCCTAAGAGGGGGAGAGTTGTAACACCCCAATTTTGGGCTTAGAAGTTTTGGGTTTGAACCGGACCGGTCGGATTTTCGGTTCGAATATAAAAGGTGGTTTTAAGGAAAGCCTAGTTCGGGATGCATTAAAAATATGGAAAAATATCCAAAAATCCTCTTTTATTATATATAAGAGAGTGGTGAAATCAATTTTACAAAATGAGGTTTGGAAATAAGACATTTTGAGTTAGTGACTAAAATGTAATTTTTGAAAAGTTGGTGACTATTTTAAAAGGATTGAAACTTTGAATCTTTAAGGAGCTAATTTACCCAAGAAGAGTTTTCTCCAGATTTTTCTTAATATTAAAGATTTAATTAATGATTTTTAATAAAAAGAAAAAGAGGGAAATAGATATTTTTGATTTCATAACTAACTTTTCTCAAAATTTTCCCATTTCTTTTCTCTCAATTTTTCTCTCAGCCCAAACACTTTTCCCCAGCCATTTTTCCTCTAATTTTAACATCTAAAGATGAGATTTCAATCTCTAATTGATCTCTAATCATTTCTACACCAAATTCTATTCATTTGCTTATTGGATTTTCAAGAATCTTGGTTCTAAACAAGGAGAAACTCACATTTAGAGGTATGAACGTCCTTCTCCTCTAAATACTCAGTTCTTTACTGAAATTCCCAAGTTCTCAATCCTTAAATTAAGTTTTATTAAAGGTTTTGATGTTGTGATCTTGATTTTGGCTTAAAATGCAAGATATGGATTTAATTTTGAAGAAATTCGTAATAAATGATTGGGCTCTGTTTTGAGATGTCTTTTTGATGTATTTTGGATGTCTAAGTGATGTGTAGTTGAGGTTTAATCAATGCAATCCCGAATAGGTTGATTTTCCTAAGTTTTTACTTGTGAAAATGGTGGTTTTTGGGGTGATCTTGGTGTTTTGTTAATGCGGGAGGTATGAGGACGTGTTTGGGATTATTTTGGATGTTAATTGATGTGTAAAAATGGTTAGAAGTGATGGATCTTTGCTGGGTTAAGTTTTGGAAGTGTTTGGAGGTGATTTCGGTTGTGTTTGGTAGCCGAAATGTTGGATTTGCAAAGAGCAGCGAGTTTAGGTGTGTTGCTGGTGTTTTTAATGCATAATGATGCATTAATTCTCTGTTGTTATGTGCTTGAAACAGGGGAGAATGATCCGTGAGCAATAGAGGTGGCGTTGAAGGTTTTCAGATGCTTGGAGGGCTTGTTGGCTAGCCTAGTTTTGGTTATTGGTGAGTGAAGTTGGGTTTTCAGCTTTGAAACCTATGTTTGAAGGTTTTGGGAGCTTAGTTTAAGTCTAAGAAACTTAGCTAAGCTCAAGAGTAAGTAAATGGAATTTCTCTCTTGGTTTGTGTTATGAATTGGTTTTTAAAGCACTTGTGATTGTTGGATGCAATGCATGTGATTTGCATGTTTAAATTCTGTTTTGAAAGCATATTTTAGCATGGTTTAATGCTGGTCTTGAAAGTCATGTATGAAGGATGCTCAAGGTAAGAGATCCTTGGTTTTGTACATTAGAATTGTGGAATTGATGCATAGTGTTGCATGTTGTTTAATGACTTTGTTTAATGCTTCAAAACAGTGAAATGATGATGGTAATTGGTGGTTTTGGCATTTTGGTTGTGCTTATAAAAACAATGGATTAATGAGGTAAAATGGTTATATTGGCAAGTGATGTAAGTGGTTCTTGGTTACTTTAATCGGATATAGTTAGTCGGCTATAGGATTGGGTGCACCGTGAATTGAGTCGCCTTGGATGTCGAGGGGGTTGTAATTGTACCGTAAACTCCATCCAAGAATCCTAGCGATTGAGGAAATTGGTGTCACCACGATGGAGGTTGGCTCTCGTGAGTGGGCTTGGTTTAGTGCAACTACGATGGAGGTTGGCTCTCGTGGGTGGGCTTGGTTTAGTGTCACCACGATGGAGGATGGCTCTCGTGGGTGAACCTTGTTAAAGTCACCATGATGGAGGATGGCTCTCATGGGTGGACTTTGTTAAGCGTCACAACGGTGGAGGGTTGCTCCCGTGTGTGAGCTTGGTTAAGGTGATTACAATGGTTGTGGTAGCTTCCATGTGTAAGCCTTGTGATGTGTCCCGTCTCTCGCTAGTGTATTATACAACTTCCGATGAGTGATGTTGAGGGGTTGTGATTGTACCGTTAAACACCATCACGGGTGTTGAGGGGTTGTGATTGTACCGGTAAACTCCACCTTGTGTTGTTCGGAAGTGTGTATGGAGCGTGTGGGACAACGCTTGTAATCCGCGTATCCGATTGTGTCTTGTGTTTTGATGGTTTGTGATTATCACTTGGGTGCCAATATAATGTTCTTGAATGTAATGAAGCATGAGATGCTTGGAATGATGCAAGGTTGCATGGGAAGTGTGTAATGTACCAAGAATGCATGTATTACTTGTTAGCTTGAACAAGTGTTTATTTTCTATTGAGAATGGTGCATGTGTGTTTGAAATCTCCTTAGTGCATAGAAGTCTTGTGAAGGCTTGTTTTAAAAGGCATGAAATGCAAATGTTGATTTTGTGGTTCATATGTTGCATTTGTTTAATGCATGAGTTAGATTGAAGGAGTAAGTGGTTTTTAAAGGTTTCTTGCTTGAGATGATTTTCAAGAATGAGAAAAGTATAATGTGAAGTAGAAGTGTTTTCCAAGGGTTTTGTATTTAACTTTGCATATGATGTTCATGCATGGAAAGGTTGAATTGATGGTTTTGCAAGGTTGTGCTTTGAAGTGAGTTACTTAGCTTTTCTAAGCTAAGGGTTGGTTTTCATGTTTGAGTAATGCATGATTTAAAGCATGTTGTTTAAAAAGGGGTTTTCAAACATTGCTTTGGTTTATCGAAATGTGATTCCTTTTTAAAGAGGTTTTATGACTCGCTGCATTGATGGTGTTTTGGTTTGAGCATTCCTCACTAAGCATTATGTGCTTATGCTCCTTTTTGTCCATCAATGCAGATATTTGAAGTTGGGACAACAAGAAGCAAGGGATTCAAGGAGAGCTCCACTTGAGATGTATGTCTCGGTTAATAGCTATAGATAATAAAGGCAATGGGGGGAGAGTCTTTTAAGTTGATGTTTAATGAGATTGTGTATGTTGGAAGAGTTTGGTTTATGGTTTTGAACTATGTGGTTTAACGCTTGCAATGTTTGAATCTTCTTATTCATAAGTCGTTATGCTATGCTTCTTGTTTTAAAAGCATGATTAAGTGTTGGATGTGTTGAATGAGTTGGTTCACCTAGGGGTGGTTTTGTATCTAGATTTTGATGAAATTTGGTAGGTATGATATTTGGAATGTTATTGATTTATTGTGGAATGGTTTGGAGCATGTTTGATGGGGTTTAAAGGTGTTAAAACAGGCCTATCTGCTGTTTCTGGGCAGGGTGTTTCGAAACACCCTTGCCTGTTTCGAAACAGGCCCTTGATTTGGCCTGGGTGTTCCTGAACGGCCTAGACCCGTTTCTGAACACTTTGGCTATTGCCAAGGGGTGTTCTTGAACGGCCTAGACCCGTTTCGGAACACTTGACCGTTGGGCATATTTTTGAAATGTTTTGAGGTTTGCGAGCTTTACGTTTTAATCCTGATTTTTGTATGTGCAATTGCTTGAGTTCGAGATGTCCGTTTAAGGTGAAATTTGGCAGAGAGGCATGAAACATGACTAATTTCATATTGGTAACTTAAAAATTCGTAAAGTCCTCTTAATTTTCAGAATTTACAATTTGGTCCCTAAATTCGTATTTTGTGCAATTGGGTCCCTTATTGTTTTCCGATTGCTGTGATTTTTGAGTATGCTTATCTCAAGAGTATGCCTATGTTTAATGTTCATCTAGACAAGTTTAAAAAGAAAAAAAAGGGTCGTTAATCAAGGTTGACTTTCGGGTTGACTTTGGTTTTCCCCGTGTAATCTTCGTAGTTCGGGTCAACCGTCTAGGCCGGGCTAAGGGGGTTACATTTGGTGGTATCAGAGCTGAGTTGCGTATGCTTGGGGAAAAGGTAAATTGTTGTAATAAGTGTTTAACGTTTATTCTGATGTGTGGTTGAAAGTCGGTTGAAATGTGTGTCTTTGAACGAATTGTTGATGTTTTTAGCATTCTTTTTGATTGTGAATCTTCATTGAGCTAATGTGGATTTGTATTGATGTTATGCTGGTGCTGTGAGCTGATTTTATGAATGATGAAAGTGTAATGGGTATGTTAGGTTGATATTATGTTGTTGCGAGTAAATGTTGTTTGATGAGAGCATGATCGAAGTATGTTGATTGATATGCTCGATGTTGTGATATCCATGTTTTTATTGACTGTTATGTCATGTAAAATGGGAGAATTCGGGATACCCATTTCCTTATTATTATAGCTATTGTGTTATGTTGTTAATGGAGTCTTGAATCCTTGCTTGAAGTTGGCCTGATCGTTTTGTTTGTTTTGTTATGATTGTTTGTTGTTAATAGCATGGTGAAATCGATGAAAGAATGGCAGTTAGGTGAGATGGTTGCTGCTTTAGAGCAGGTTGTTAAGGCGTGGAATTCACCTTTTAGAGGAGGTGTTTCGTCTCAGTCTTCTGTGCCTGGAGTTGAGGGAGTGAGGCAGGAGGAAGAAGCTGGTTCTGTGATGAAGAGTTCATCACCTATATTTCAAGAGGTGTTGGGAACATCTCAGGCTGTGGCGAAAGTGAGGTCTGTGGGATGTGCGGGTTTGTCGAAACAGGGTTTACATGACTTGGGAGCTGTGGAGTATCATGGTTCGACGCCTGAGGCGTTCGAGGCCTGGTTGGCCAATGTAATTCTGATTTTGGATCAAGAAGGTTGTGACCATGCTTGTAAGCTGGGAAGTGTTGTCTCATTGATGTTGGAGGACGCCTGTGCCTGGTGGACATCTGTGGCGGTAGCATCGCATATCCACGATATAGATTGGGACTTCTTTGTGTCTGCCTTTTATGAAAGGTACCTTGGAGGGAAATTTCCCAGGGTTAAGCAGCGTGAGGGTGTGGTTTCAGTTTGTGAAGGTGAGAAAAGTTTAAGCAAGAGAGCCGTGGGTACTGATCTCCGGAGCAGTCAGCGTAAGAGGCTACGTGATAGAAGGTTTTGCTTGAGTCGAAGTCTGGGTGGTAGTGCAAATGTGGGGCAAGTGCTGCATGATCAAGGAGTTGTAGCTCGGTTACCGGTGTGTGACCGTTGTAGAAGGCGCCATGTTGGAGGTTGTTGGGGCGCGGAAGTTTGTTGGAACTGTGGTTCTAAGGAGCATGTGAAGCGAAATTGTCCTCATGTGGTGAGATCAGCTTTAGTGGTAGCAAAAGGGTCTCTGAAGGGTCGTGGGCACGGCCGAGACAAAGATCGAAGGTGGCAGGAAGGGCAGAAAGGTGTGAGGAGCTTGCGGAATGAATCTTGTTGGAATTGTGGGTCTGTTGGGCATTTGAAACGGAATTGTTTGAAGTTGGCTCGGGGTAGCCAGGGTTCTTTACCGCGGGGAGATGGTGATGACCTTAATGTGTTAGCTGGTGCTGCAGCGGTGCGGCTGGAGGATGATGGTTCTGCGAGGAAGAGAGCTCGTCTGTTGAAGCTCCGGGGCGGTGAGGTGTTTACAGGTAACCTTGTTAAGTAATCCTTGCCCTAGTTATCTTAGTTTGGTTTCGGTTTGGTTTTCCTTGCGTAGTGGGTATGGTCTCGTTGCTAGCATGTTTGGGGTAGTAGTTGGTGTTGTTTTGAAAACAACTTTAGTGTGAAAAGGGTATTAGTGAGTATTTTGTGGATAATGGGTTGATAGAATGATGGAGTTGGTCAAGTTGGAAATGAGATAGGGGGTTGTTCTTAGACGGATCCTGGGGATGTTATTGGTGGGTGTGAACCGACATACATGCATAGTTAAAATCATTGTTATATGCTATATTATATATGTACTGGTCCATGCATACATGTGACATGACATTAGAGGTTTTGCATGCATGTACATCAGGCATTGATAGGGCATATTGGTGACCATGCATACGAACGTTCACACTCGCTAATAGCTAATCGGGTCTGTTAGTATTGTGATAGGGTTAGGTTGGATGGTGGGTTTTAAAAGTTGTTTTGGTGCTAGGAGAATGTTAGAAGTAATAGAGGGTATTAAGCGAGCTGTCAGTGATAGTGAGTGCGATATAGCATGTTGGCATGTAACCCCCTTAACCCGGTCTAGACGGTTGACCCGAATTAAGAAAGTCACACGGGGAAAACCAAAGTCAACCCGAAAGTCAACCTTGATTAACGACCCTTTTTTTTTCTTTTTAATCTTGTCTAGATGCACATTAACCTTAATTGTGATCATACAAACAACATATTAAAAGATCACAAACATCAGAGATCAAACAGGGACCCAAATGAACAAATTACAACTTTAGGGATCAAATTGTAAATTCTGATAAACTAAGGGATTTATCCCAAATTAAAGTTACCATCTTGAAATTAGTCAGGTTTCATGCTTCTCTGTGAAATTTCAGCTCAAAAGGACATCCACAGCTCATGCAATTGATCATACAAGATTCGGGACCAAAACGCAAACAAATCAAAACATATAACTACCATGACAGCCCTCTAACGGTCGACCGTTCCGAAACAGGCTAGCCCTGTTCCGAACCACGGGCCGTTCCGAAACGGGTTCCGGAACGTGGCTTCGGCAGAGGCCAAACCGTTTCGAAACGGTGTATACCGTATCGGACGCCTGGGTTCATGCAAGGCACCCGTTCCGAAACGGTACACCCCTGTTCCGAAACGCCTGCACAAAATTCAGCAAACAAGCATATCTAATCATGCAATTGGACACTCAAACATGCTCCAAACATCACCAAACTTTACCAGCATGCAATTAAACACATTTAGGACATATGAGCATCATCAATTCAACAAAATAACATCACAAGCAAAAAGCCCCCATTCTATAGGCATGCTTCCTACTTAAGCTATCATTCAACCAATAAACCTTCATAAGCAAGCAATAGGAAATCAATCCAAAATCCAGCAACCACAACAACATTTAACAACCATAGGGAGTCTCAAACACCTCCCAAAACATATACATTGGTCCCCCATTGCCAAAACATACAAAAGCTAAATGTTTAACAAAACCTTCCATACATTGAGCTTTACTTGAACTTGTTTGCTTGCCTCCTCTTGCTGCCTTCAATGAACTCTAATGCTCTGCATTATTGAATCAAGAAAACGAGAGAGCGTAAGCCAAAGCTTAGTGAGGAGTGCTCTTTAAAACCATTCAATAATGCAATTAAAACCATTTGAAAAACTTGCTTGTAAACAACCTTTATACATGCTCAAAGCATACTTTAAATCAAGCAATATCATGCTTCCACATTTCATTTAAACAAGCATTTCATGCTTCAACATAAACATTAAAACATGCATCTAATGCATCTCAATGTACTATACATGTCATATTGGCTCAAGTGATACATTTCATTTATGAAATCAAGTTCAACAACTTTCCCCAAGGACTTTTAAACACCTTGGCCCCAAGGACTTTTAAACACCTTGGCCATGGACTTTTAAACACCATGAAAGGACCACACAAGGACTTTTAACCACCTTTGTGTCCGTAGCTTGAATTTCCCCAAGGACTTTTAAACACCTTGGCCCCAAGGACTTTTAAACACCTTGGCCCCATGGACTTTTAAACACCATGGAAAGGAGCACCTAAGGACTTTTAACCACCTTAGAGTCCGCAACAAGATTCATCTAAGGACTTTTAACCACCTTGATGATCTTAGATAACAAGGCTCACTCAAGGACTTTTAACCACCTTAGTGACCTTCACTTTTACAAACCATCACTTGCCAATACACACTTTATACATCATGTAATCCACTGTTTTAAAGCATTTAAACCAAGCCATTTCATCATGCATTTCAAAGCATTAAATCATCATTTAACAATGCATAAAAACAAGGTACTCCTACCTAGAGTCACCTTCAACACATGGCTTAAAACATCAGCATAAATCATGCTAAAACATCAGCAATTAACATGCTTAATCATGCTTTCAAAACAGTAACCAAATCATGCAAAATCATCATTTTACATTACATCAAAACATGGCCACCACTTAAGAGAGTAATCCGAAAACTTACACTTGAGCTTAGCAAAGTTGTTTAGACTTAAACTAAGCTCCCAAAACCTTGGTTTCAAAGCCGAAAACCATTTTCACAAATCCACTCACCGATTTCCACTTTGCTTCAAGCCAAAGCACCAAATCAAGCCTCCGGATTAACAATTCTTGGATCCAAGGATGCCTCCCCTGTTTCAACACATTAAAGCAGAGGATTAATGCATCATCATGCATTAATTGCTTCAATGAAAGCATCTAAACTCGCTGCTCTCACTAAACCTCCATTTTCGGCCACCAAACACAACCGAAAATGCATCCGAAACACTTCTAAACAAAGCCCAGCCACAAACCAGCAAAACCTCACTTCCATTAACATCATTTAACATCTAAAAACAACCTACAACCATCCTTATACCTCCAGCAACACCAGATCCACAAGATCACCACAAAAGCTACCTTAAAACACAAGCTAAAATTAGGAAACTCAACCTATCCGGGATTGCATCAATCAAGACTCATTTCCACATCAATTTAATGATCATTTAACATCAAAAACACTTCTCAAAACACATATTTAACAGATCAAACGAAAATCAAGTGAAATCATCAAGATCTTGCATAATTAGCCAAGATCCATAAATCAACCTTAAAACCTTTAATCAATTATCAAATTAGGATTGAAAACTTTAGGAATTTCATTAAAGAACTTGAAGTTCAGAGGAGAAGGACGTTCTTACCTCCAAACTTGAGTTTCTCCTCTTTTTGGAATAGAAAAGCTTGATAAATCTTGAAGCAATTGAAGAGGATTTGAAGACACAATGATTTGCAATCAATTGAGAGTTGAAAGAAGGTTTTTAGGTGAGAAAATCAGAATAAGATCTCTGGAAATTGAGTGTTTGGGTTGAGAGAAAAAGATAGGAAGAAAATAGGTAGTTAAATGAGAAAATAGCTAAAAATAGATTTTCCCTCCTTTTGATTCTTTTAAAATCAGAATTATGTGTTAAAATATCTTAGAAAAATCTGGAGAAACTCCCTTTGGGTAAATAGCTCCTTAAAGATTCAAAGTTTCAACCCTTTATAAAATAGCCACCAAACTTTCAAAAATTACATTTTGGTCACTAGCCAAAATGTCACACTTCCGAAACTCATTTTCCAAAATTGATTTCACAGTTCACTTAATTATAATAAAAGATGATTTTAGAACATTTTTCCATATTTTTAATGCAACCCGAACTAGGCTTTCCTAATTTAACCTCTTACGATTCGAACAGCACTTTGACCAACCGGTCAACGCCCAAGACTTCCAAGCCCAAAACCGGGGCGTTACAACTCTCCCCCCCCCCTTAAGAAATTTCGTCCTCGAAATTTACCTGAAGGAAAGAGATAAGGAAACTGCTTCAGCATATCATCCTTCCGCTCCCACGTGGCTTCCTCAACACCGCGATGCTTCCACAGCACCTTCACCAACTCAATGGTCTTGCCACGAAGAACCTTGTTATCTGAATCCAAAATCTTCACCGGTTCCTCATCATAGGTCAAATCCGGATTCAATTCCACTTCCTCCACAGGCAACACATGCGAAGGATCAGATCTATACTTCCGGAGCATAGAAACATGGAACACATCATGAATCTTCTCTAGCTCCTGAGGTAACCTCAACCGATACGCAACAGGACCCACACGCTCAACAACCTCATACGGTCCAATGTATCTAGGGCTCAGCTTACCCTTCCGACCAAACCTCATCACCTTCTTCCAAGGCGAAACCTTCAAGAACACGCGATCACCCACCGCAAACTCTAACTCCTTACGCTTCAAATCCGCGTAAGACTTCTGCCGATCAGAAGCAGCCTTCAACCGCTCACAAATGAGCTTCACCTTCTCGGTAGTCCCTTTCAACAAAGCAGGCATCAAAACCAACTTTTGACCAGTTTCAGCCCAACACAGAGGAGTCCTACACTTCCTCCCATACAGAGCCTCATAAGGTGCCATCTGTATACTCGCATGATAACTGTTGTTGTAAGCGAACTCAACCAAAGGCAGATGCTTCTCCCAAGAACCTTGGAACTCTATCACGCAGCATCTCAACATATCCTCCAAAATCTGAATAACTCGCTCAGACTGGCCATCCGACTGAGGATGATAGGATGTACTGAAATGCAACCTTGTACCCAGAGCTTGATGCAAACACTGCCAAAATCGCGATGTGAACCTCGGATCCCTATCCGACACGATCGACTTAGGCACACCATGCAACCTCACAACCTCAGCAATGTACAGCTCTGCCAGCTTATCCAAAGAGAACGTAGTATGCACAGGCAAGAAATGTGCACACTTCGTCAGGCGATCCACAATCACCCAAACAGAATTCTTCTTCGACGGAGACAAAGGCAAACCAGATACAAAATTCATGGTAACCCTCTCCCACTTCCATTCAGGAATTTTCAGCGGTTGCAACAAACCAGAAGGAACCTGATGTTCAGCCTTAACTCGCTGACACACCAAACACTTGCTCACGAACTCTGCCACATCCTTCTTCAGACCTACCCAATAGTACTCATCACGAAGATCGCGATACATCTTTGTACTACCAGGATGCATAGCAAAAGGACTGCTATGACCTTCAGCCAGAATAGCACGCCTCAACTCAGCATCAACAGGCACTACTATCCGACTACAAAAACACAACACCCCATCCTCATTAAAGCAGAAATCCGAAGGCCTACCCTCCGCGATATCCTGAACATGAGACACCAAGGAATCATCCAACAACTGCTTATCCTTGATCAACTGAACCAACGATGGTTTCACTTGCAACTCAGCAACAAGACCACCATCCTGCGATATACTCAAGCTAGCAAACATAGCTCTCAGCTCAACAGCTACCTTCCTACTCAAAGCATCCGCAACAACATTGGCCTTTCCAGGATGATACTCTATCGTCAGATCATAATCCTTAAGCAACTCCAACCAACGTCGCTGCCTGAGATTCAACTCCTTCTGAGACATCAGATACCTCAAACTCTTGTGATCCGTGTACACAGTACACTTCTCACCATACAGATAATGCCTCCAGATCTTCAGAGCAAAAACCACTGCAGCCAGCTCAATATCATGCGTAGGATAATTGCGCTCATGCACCTTCAACTGCCGCGACGCATAAGCCACAACCTTACCCTCTTGCATCAGCACACACCCCAAACCAACATAGGATGCATCACTGTAGACTACAAACTCTTTCCCTGATTCAGGCTGAATCAAGATAGGAGCTTGCGTCAAAGCCATCTTCAGCTTCTCAAAAGCTTGCTGCCTCGCTTCTGTCCACTCATACTTAACATCTTTCTGCAGCAACTTCGTCAAAGGAGCAGCAATCTTGGAAAAACCATCCACAAACCTTTGGTAGTATCCTGCCAAACCAAGGAAACTACGAACCTCCTGAACAGACTTATGAACTTTCCAGTTCATCACTGCTTCAATCTTCTGAGGATCAACACGAATCCCCTCAGCTGAGACCACATGTCCAAGGAAAACCACCTCTCTAAGCCAGAACTCACACTTGCTCAACTTAGCATAAAGCTGATTCTCCAACAAAGCTTGCAACACAATCCTCAAATGCTCTTCGTGCTCTTCCTCAGTACGCGAGTACACAAGGATATCATCAATGAATACCACAACGAACTTGTCCAGGTATTCATGAAAAACACGATTCATCATGTCCATGAAAGCAGCAGGAGCATTTGTCAGACCAAACGGCATCACAAGGAACTCATAATGCCCATACCTTGTCCTGAAAGCTGTCTTAGGCACATCCACATCCTTCACCTTCAACTGGTAATACCCTGACCTCAAGTCAATCTTAGAGAACACAGCAGCTCCCCGAAATTGATCAAAGAGATCATCAATCCTCGGCAAAGGATACCGATTCTTGATAGTCAACTTGTTCAGCTGACGGTAATCAATGCACATCCTCATCGTGCCATCTTTCTTCTTCACAAACAAGACAGGAGCACCCCAAGGCGAAACACTCGGCCGGATGAAACCACGATCAAGCAACTCTTGCAACTGCGTCTTCAGCTCCTTCAGCTCCTTAGGTGCCATTCTATAGGGAGTAATGGACACAGGAGTGGTATTTTCATACAGCTCAATACCAAACTCCACCTCGCGATTAGGAGGTAAACTAGGCAACTCCTCAGGAAAAACATCAGGAAACTCCTTCACAACCCTGATATCCTGCACCCTCAGCTCCTTCGAACTAGGATTCATCACGAAAGCTAGAAAAGCTTCACAACCTTGCCTCAGCATCCTGCTCGCCTCCAAGGTAGAAACAACATTGGCAAGAAACTTCACATTCTCACCAACCACCACCACTTCATAATCATCCGCAAGCTTAAGCGAAACCCGCTTATTCTCACAATCCACAACAGCACGATGCTCAGCAAGCCAATCCATACCAAGGATCACATCAAAACCATAAAAGGGCAACTCCATAAGATCAACATGAAAGACATGCTCTTGAACAACCAAAGGACACCTTCTATAAAGCTTACGAGTCACAACAGTTTCACCAAAAGAACTAGTGACTCTAACACCAACATCCAAAGACTCAACAGGCAAACCAAGCAACTCAGCATGCTCACGAAGAATGTATGAATGCGTAGATCCAGAATCAATCAAAGAAAGCAATGACAAGGATTGCAAAGTAAAGGTACCTGCAATCACATCAGCATCATTCCTTCCCTCGCGCTGAGCATACACCCTCGCTTGGCCTCCACCCTCAGGTTGAATAGCCACAACATGAGCTACACCGCGTCCACCTTCCTCTCGCCTCTGAAAATTACCACGGCCGCGCCCACGACCTCTCTGCGGTGCTGCAACAACAGGAGCACGCTCTTGACCACCAGCCATCCTCGGACAATCACGTCTCAAATGATCAGCTGAACCACAGTTCCAGCACTCATAACCAGCTGCCACCACAGGAGCTTGCACCTCCCTCCCAGCACGAGGACAGTCACGCTTCAAGTGACCACGGGATCCGCAAATCCAACAAGCACTAGGGCCAGCTCTAGCATTGCCACCCCTAGCAGGTGCACCTCCACCTCTCTTAGACGAGGACTGAAACCTCTGATCACGCCCTCTCTTGTTCCGTCCACCGGAACTATACTCAGCAGTTCTCTTCCCAGAACTAGCTCCAGCACCCTTAGCAGACAAACTCAGGTTCATCTCAATGTCCTTGGACCGACTAACCAACACATCGAAATCATTGTACTCCGCAGCCAACATATAGATCTTAACTTCCGTCACCAAGCCATAACGGAACCTTTCGCACCTCTCGCGCTCATCAGGTATCAGCTCCGGTGCATACTGGCTAAGACGTACAAATTGTACCTCATACTCAGCCACACTCATGCTCCCTTGGGTCAGAGACATGAATTCACGCTTCTTCTCATCCAGATATCTAACTCCTTGATATCTCCTCTTGAACGCATGCTGAAAGAACGTCCAAGTAACATCAGCATCAGCCATCCCAGAGATTGTGGTCGTCCACCACGTATAAGCATCACCTTGCAGCAGTGACACCACACATCCCAGCTTTTGCACATCAGTGCAACTCATCTGTCCCAAGACACGCTTGGTACTCTCCAGCCACGCTTCTGACCTCTCAGCTGACATACCCCTAAACTCAGTCCCACCAAGACTGCGCAAACGTTCCAAGGGTAGTCTAGCACCAGCATCTCCCTGATGCCCAGCTCCTTGAGCTCCAGCTACTGCTGCTCGAAACGCACCCGCAATAGCTTGTACCAGCACAGACATGTCAGGCATCGCTTGCCCCTGACCAACCTCAGGCCCCGCAGCTCCAGCACCAGCTGCCTCAGCTCCAGCTCTTCCCCTCTCCGCACCACCACCACCAGGTGGAGGAGGAGGTATCACAGCACTACCAGTGTGCTCATCATTCACATTCCCCTCCGGGGTCGTAGCTCTCGCGCTACTCCGTAACTCTCTACGTGGTGCCATACTATTACCATGCATAACAATACAAAATAAAACAAGTCAGGACCAGCAAGGTAAGCAAATTCCAAGTATTCAAGCTCAATTTCTTTCAAAAACAACATCATCTCTTTAGCTTTTGTTTGGCAATGGGTACCCTCATCATGCATCATCACAACATGCATCACATACACATCATCATATCATATCACTGAACATGCTTTCACTCAATAAACATACAAACCAAACCATGCTTCAATCATGCATACACACATTCCCAATTACTCGAGAACTCGGCTCTGATACCACCAAATGTAACCCCCTTAACCCGGTCTAGACGGTTGACCCGAATTAAGAAAGTCACACGGGGAAAACCAAAGTCAACCCGAAAGTCAACCTTGATTAACGACCCTTTTTTTTTCTTTTTAATCTTGTCTAGATGCACATTAACCTTAATTGTGATCATACAAACAACATATTAAAAGATCACAAACATCAGAGATCAAACAGGGACCCAAATGAACAAATTACAACTTTAGGGACCAAATTGTAAATTCTGATAAACTAAGGGATTTATCCCAAATTAAAGTTACCATCTTGAAATTAGTCAGGTTTCATGCTTCTCTGTGAAATTTCAGCTCAAAAGGACATCCACAGCTCATGCAATTGATCATACAAGATTCGGGACCAAAACGCAAACAAATCAAAACATATAACTACCATGACAGCCCTCTAACGGTCGACCGTTCCGAAACAGGCTAGCCCTGTTCCGAAACTCGGGCCGTTCCGAAACGGGTTCCGGAACGTGGCTTCGGCAGAGGCCAAACCGTTTCGAAACGGTGTATACCGTATCGGACGCCTGGGTTCATGCAAGGCACCCGTTCCGAAACGGTACACCCCTGTTCCGAAACGCCTGCACAAAATTCAGCAAACAAGCATATCTAATCATGCAATTGGACACTCAAACATGCTCCAAACATCACCAAACTTTACCAGCATGCAATTAAACACATTTAGGACATATGAGCATCATCAATTCAACAAAATAACATCACAAGCAAAAAGCCCCAATTCTATAGGCATGCTTTCTACTTAAGCTATCATTCAACCAATAAACCTTCATAAGCAAGCAATAGGAAATCAATCCAAAATCCAGCAACCACAACAACATTTAACAACCATAGGGAGTCTCAAACACCTCCCAAAACATATACATTGGTCCCCCATTGCCAAAACATACAAAAGCTAAATGTTTAACAAAACCTTCCATACATTGAGCTTTACTTGAACTTGTTTGCTTGCCTCCTCTTGCTGCCTTCAATGAACTCTAATGCTCTGCATTATTGAATCAAGAAAACGAGAGAGCGTAAGCCAAAGCTTAGTGAGGAGTGCTCTTTAAAACCATTCAATAATGCAATTAAAACCATTTGAAAAACTTGCTTGTAAACAACCTTTATACATGCTCAAAGCATACTTTAAATCAAGCAGTATCATGCTTCCACATTTCATTTAAACAAGCATTTCATGCTTCAACATAAACATTAAAACATGCATCTAATGCATCTCAATGTACTATACATGTCATATTGGCTCAAGTGATACATTTCATTTATGAAATCAAGTTCAACAACTTTCCCCAAGGACTTTTAAACACCTTGGCCCCAAGGACTTTTAAACACCTTGGCCATGGACTTTTAAACACCATGAAAGGACCACACAAGGACTTTTAACCACCTTTGTGTCCGTAGCTTGAATTTCCCCAAGGACTTTTAAACACCTTGGCCCCAAGGACTTTTAAACACCTTGGCCCCATGGACTTTTAAACACCATGGAAAGGAGCACCTAAGGACTTTTAACCACCTTAGAGTCCGCAACAAGATTCATCTAAGGACTTTTAACCACCTTGATGATCTTAGATAACAAGGCTCACTCAAGGACTTTTAACCACCTTAGTGACCTTCACTTTTACAAACCATCACTTGCCAATACACACTTTATACATCATGTAATCCACTGTTTTAAAGCAATTAAACCAAGCCATTTCATCATGCATTTCAAATCATTAAATCATCATTTAACAATGCATAAAAACAAGGTACTCCTACCTAGAGTCACCTTCAACACATGGCTTAAAACATCAGCATAAATCATGCTAAAACATCAGCAATTAACATGCTTAATCATGCTTTCAAAACAATAACCAAATCATGCAAAATCATCATTTTACATTACATCAAAACATGGCCACCACTTAAGAGAGTAATCCGAAAACTTACACTTGAGCTTAGCAAAGTTGTTTAGACTTAAACTAAGCTCCCAAAACCTTGGTTTCAAAGCCGAAAACCATTTTCACAAATCCACTCACCGATTTCCACTTTGCTTCAAGCCAAAGCACCAAATCAAGCCTCCGGATCAACAATTCTTGGATCCAAGGATGCCTCCCCTGTTTCAACACATTAAAGCAGAGGATTAATGCATCATCATGCATTAATTGCTTCAATGAAAGCATCTAAACTCGCTGCTCTCACTAAACCTCCATTTTCGGCCACCAAACACAACCGAAAATGCATCCGAAACACTTCTAAACAAAGCCCAGCCACAAACCAGCAAAACATCACTTCCATTAACATCATTTAACATCTAAAAACAACCTACAACCATCCTTATACCTCCAGCAACACCAGATCCACAAGATCACCACAAAAGCTACCTTAAAACACAAGCTAAAATTAGGAAACTCAACCTATCCGGGATTGCATCAATCAAGACTCATTTCCACATCAATTTAATGATCATTTAACATCAAAAACACTTCTCAAAACACAGATTTAACAGATCAAACGAAAATCAAGTGAAATCATCAAGATCTTGCATAATTAGCCAAGATCCATAAATCAACCTTAAAACCTTTAATCAATTATCAAATTAGGATTGAAAACTTTAGGAATTTCATTAAAGAACTTGAAGTTCAGAGGAGAAGGACGTTCTTACCTCCAAACTTGAGTTTCTCCTCTTTTTGGAATAGAAAAGCTTGATAAATCTTGAAGCAATTGAAGAGGATTTGAAGACACAATGATTTGCAATCAATTGAGAGTTGAAAGAAGGTTTTTAGGTGAGAAAATCAGAATAATATCTCTGGAAATTGAGTGTTTGGATTGAGAGAAAAAGATAGGAAGAAAATAGGTAGTTAAATGAGAAAATAGCTAAAAATAGATTTTCCCTCCTTTTGATTCTTTTAAAATCAGAATTATGTGTTAAAATATCTTAGAAAAATCTGGAGAAACTCCCTTTGGGTAAATAGCTCCTTAAAGATTCAAAGTTTCAACCCTTTATAAAATAGCCACCAAACTTTCAAAAATTACATTTTGGTCACTAGCCAAAATGTCACACATCCGAAACTCATTTTCCAAAATTGATTTCACAGTTCACTTAATTATAATAAAAGATGATTTTAGAACATTTTTCCATATTTTTAATGCAACCCGAACTAGGCTTTCCTAATTTAACCTCTTACGATTCGAACAGCACTTTGACCAACCGGTCAACGCCCAAGACTTCCAAGCCCAAAACCGGGGCGTTACATGGCAGAAGGAAAGTGTTTGGCGTTTAATGAGTTTAGCGGTATGGTGGTGAGGAGATTACCGGTTGAAGTTAGAATCGGTCAGAGTGGTTGTGAATAGCTAGTAGAAGTGGTGGTTTCTTGGTGTTAAGTGATGTTGTAGGTTAGTGGATGTGTTCCAGAGTGCTGGGGTAACTTGGCATTGATGTTGTAGTAGAATGGTTGTTTTTGTAGGTGATGGTTCGTAGCAAGCTTTGAGGAGTTGAGAAGAGGTTTTGTTGTGGGTTGTAGAAAAGGGTTGGCCTAGGGTGAATAGAAGTTTCGTAATCTAAATATGTATGTATAGAATGGGCGGTGTCCTGGTAAGGCTAGTGTTGTAGTCAAAGTTTGAAGTGGAAAGGCAATGTAAGTTCAAGGGTCATTGTTGGTTGGACGGGTTCTTGTGAGAAGTGGTTGGCTAGTTGTGTATATGTAAATTCCTTCTGAAGTCAGCTGGTGGTGTATGGAACGGCTGGCGGGTCAAGGTTGGGGTTTTGTGACGTGATTTTCGGATGTTACGTGAGTAGTCCTGGTGGGTCTTTATGGTGATGATAGTGGCGGAGGTGAAGGAATGTCGTCAATACGTTGAGAAGTTTTAGTAAGCAGTTGATGCTTAAGAATTTTTGCTTGATGTGGTAACCTTTGGAAGAGGTTGAGCAGTTGTGCAAGGGGTTTTTAGAAGCAGTGAAGGTTGTGGGTCACATGGTGGCTGAACTGGATTGGTTGGTGTCACCGTGTGTACGAATTTTGGGAGTTATGAGTTAAGGTGGTGTATGATGTAAAAGTTTGGAGGTTCTTCAGGTTGTTGTTGGGGCTATGTGCAGTTCGGAAGTGTGAAAGGTTAAGATGTGGTTAACATCTGAGTATTCTGGAATTTGTGAACAGTATGTGTGGTGTTGAGTTTGGTGGAGTTTTGTGTGGAGAGTGTTTAGTGGTGGTTAAGTCTCTTGTGTTGCCTTGTGGGTTGCTTTGAGAAGTTTGGTTGTGCTCTTTTCGCAGGTTGAAATTTCGAGGAAGAAATTTCCTAAGAGGGGGAGAGTTGTAACACCCCAATTTTGGGCTTAGAAGTTTTGGGTTTGAACCGGACCGGTCTGATTTGAGGTTCGAATATAAAAGGTGGTTTTAAGGAAAGCCTAGTTCGGGATGCATTAAAAATATGGAAAAATATCCAAAAATCCTCTTTTATTATATATAAGAGAGTGGTGAAATCAATTTTACAAAATGAGGTTTGGAAATATGACATTTTGAGTTAGTGACTAAAATGTAATTTTTGAAAAGTTGGTGACTGTTTTAAAAGGATTGAAACTTTGAATCTTTAAGGAGCTAATTTACCCAAGAAGAGTTTTCTCCAGATTTTTCTTAATATTAAAGATTTAATTAATGATTTTTAATAAAAGGAAAAAGAGGGAAATAGATATTTTTGATTTCATAACTAACTTTGCTCAAAATTTTCCCATTTCTTTTCTCTCAATTTTTCTCTCAGCCCAAACACTTTTCCCCAGCCATTTTTCCTCTGATTTTAACATCTAAAGATGAGATTTCAATCTCTAATTGATCTCTAATCATTTCTACACCAAATTCTATTCATTTGCTTATTGGATTTTCAAGAATCTTGGTTCTAAACAAGGAGAAACTCACATTTAGAGGTATGACCATCCTTCTCCTCTAAATACTTAGTTCTTTACTGAAATTCCCAAGTTCTCAATCCTTAAATTAAGTTTTATTAAAGGTTTTGATGTTGTGATCTTGATTTTGGCTTAAAATGCAAGATTTGGATTTAATTTTGAAGAAATTCGTAATAAATGATTGGGCTCTATTTTGAGATGTCTTTTTGATGTATTTTGGATGTCTAAGTGGTGTGTAATTGAGGTTTGATCAATGCAATCCCGAATAGGTTGATTTTCCTAAGTTTTTACTTGTGAAAATGGTGGTTTTGGGGTGATCTTGGTGTTTTGTTAATGCTGGAGGTATGAGGACGTGTTTGGGATTATTTTGGATGTTAATTGATGTCTAAAAATGGTTAGAAGTGATGGATCTTGGCTGGGTTAAGTTTTGGAAGTGTTTGGAGGTGATTTCGGTTGTGTTTGGTAGCCGAAATGTTGGATTTGCAAAGAGCAGCGAGTTTAGGTGTGTTGCTGGTGTTTTTAATGCATAATGATGCATTAATTCTCTGTTGTTATGTGCTTGAAACAGGGGAGAATGATCCGTGAGCAATAGAGGTGGCGTTGAAGGCTTTCGGATGCTTGGAGGGCTTGTTGGCTAGCCTAGTTTTGGTTATTGGTGAGTGAAGTTGGGTTTTCAGCTTTGAAACCTATGTTTGAAGGTTTTGGGAGCTTAGTTTAAGTCTAAGCAACTTAGCTAAGCTCAAGAGTAAGTAAATGGAATTTCTCTCTTGGTTTGTGTTATGAATTGGTTTTTAAAGCACTTGTGATTGTTGGATGCAATGCATGTGATTTGCATGTTCAAATTCTGTTTTGAAAGCATATTTTAGCATGGTTTAATGCTGGTTTTGAAAGTCATGTATGAAGGATGCTCAAGGTAAGAGATCCTTGGTTTTTTACATTAGAATTGTGG
Source organism: Hibiscus tridactylites (assembly GCA_958450335.1). Classification (NCBI taxonomy): domain Eukaryota; kingdom Viridiplantae; phylum Streptophyta; class Magnoliopsida; order Malvales; family Malvaceae; genus Hibiscus; species Hibiscus tridactylites. The sequence continues at coordinate 16,724,173 of OY288278.1, read as the reverse complement.
AATTGATGCATAGTGTTGCATGTTGTTTAATGGCTTTGTTTAATGCTTCAAAACAGTGAAATGATGATGGTAATTGGTGGTTTTGGCATTTTGGTTGTGCTTATAAAACAATGGATTAATGAGGTAAAATGGTTATATTGGCAAGTGATGTAAGTGGTTCTTGGTTACTTTAATCGGATATAGTTAGTCGGCTATAGGATTGAGTGCACCGTGAATTGAGTCGCCTTGGATGTCGAGGGGGTTGTAATTGTACCGTAAACTCCATCCAAGAATCCTAGTGATTGAGGAAATTGGTGTCACCATGATGGAGGTTGGCTCTCGTGAGTGGGCTTGGTTTAGTGCCACTACCATGGAGATTGGCTCTCGTGGGTGGGCTTGGTTTAGTGCCACCACGATGGAGGATGGCTCTCGTGGGTGAACCTTGTTAAAGTCACCATGATGGAGGATGGCTCTCATGGGTGGACTTTGTTAAGCGTCACAACGGTGGAGGGTTGCTCCCGTGTGTGAGCTTGGTTAAGGTGATTACAATGGTTGTGGTAGCTTCCATGTGTAAGCCTTGTGATGTGTCCCGTCTCTCGCTAGTGTATTATACAACTTCCGATGAGTGATGTTGAGGGGTTGTGATTGTACCGTTAAACTCCATCACGGGTGTTGAGGAGTTGTGATTGTACCGGTAAACTCCACCTTGTGTTGTTCGGAAGTGTGTATGGAGCGTGTGGGACAACGTTGGTAATCCGCGTATCCGATTGTGTCTTGTGTTTTGATGGTTTGTGATTATCACTTGGGTGCCAATATAATGTTCTTGAATGTAATGAAGCATGAGATGCTTGGAATGATGCAAGGTTGCATGGGAAGTGTGTAATGTACCAAGAATGCATGTATTACTTGTTAGCTTGAACAAGTGTTTATTTTCTATTGAGAATGGTGCATGTGTGTTTGAAATCTCCTTAGTGCATAGAAGTCTTGTGAAGGCTTGTTTTAAAAGGCATGAAATGCAAATGTTGATTTTGTGGTTCATATGTTGCATTTGTTTAATGCATGAGTTAGATTGAAGGAGTAAGTGGTTTTTAAAGGTTTCTTGCTTGAGATGATTTTCAAGAATGAGAAAAGTATAATGTGAAGTAGAAGTGTTTTCCAAGGGTTTTGTATTTAACTTTGCATATGATGTTCATGCATGGAAAGGTTGAATTGATTGTTTTGCAAGGTTGTGCTTTGAAGTGAGTTACTTAGCTTTTCTAAGCTAAGGGTTGGTTTTCATGTTTGAGTAATGCATGATTTAAAGCATGTTGTTTAAAAATGGGTTTTCAAACATTGCTTTGGTTTATCGAAATGTGTTTCCTTTTTAAAGAGGTTTTATGACTCGCTGCATTGATGGTGTTTTGGTTTGAGCATTCCTCACTAAGCATTATGTGCTTACGCTCCTTTTTGTCCATCAATGCAGATATTTGAAGTTGGGACAACAAGAAGCAAGGGATTCAAGGAGAGCTCCACTTGAGATGTATGTCTCGGTTAATAGCTATAGATAATAAAGGCAATGGGGGGAGAGTCTTTTAAGTTGATGTTTAATGAGATTGTGTATGTTGGACAAGTTTGGTTTATGGTTTTGAACTATGTGGTTTAACGCTTGCAACGTTTGAATCTTCTTATTCATAAGTCGTTATGCTATACTTCTTGTTTTAAAAGCATGATTAAGTGTTGGATGTGTTGAATGAGTTGGTTCACCTAGGGGTGGTTTTGTATCTAGATTTTGATGAAATTTGGTAGGTATGATGTTTGGCATGTTGTTTATTTATTGTGGAATGGTTTGGAGCATGTTTGATGGGGTTTAAAGGTGTTAAAACATGCCTATCTGCTGTTTCTGGGCAGGGTGTTTCGAAACACCCTTGCCTGTTTCGAAACAGGCCCTTGATTTGGCCTGGGTGTTCCTGAACGGCCTAGACCCGTTTCTGAACACTTTGGCTACTGCCAAGGGGTGTTCCTGAACGGCCTAGACCCGTTTCTGAACACTTTGGCTACTGCCAAGGGGTGTTCCTGAACGGCCTAGACCCATTTCAGAACACTTGACCGTTGGGCATATTTTTGATATGTTTTGAGGTTTGCGAGTTTTACGTTTTAGTCCTGATTTTTGTATGTGCAATTGCTTGAGTTCGAGATGTCCGTTTAAGGTGAAATTTGGCAGAGAGGCATGAAACATGACTAATTTCATATTGGTAACTTAAAAATTGGTAAAGTCCTCTTAATTTTCAGAATTTACAATTTGGTCCCTAAATTCGTATTTTGTGCAATTGGGTCCCTTATTGTTTTCCGATTGCTGTGATTTTTGAGTATGCTTATCTCAAGAGTATGCCTAGGTTTAATGTGCATCTAGACAAGTTTAAAAAGAAAAAAAAGGTCGTTAATCAAGGTTGACTTTCGGGTTGACTTTGGTTTTCCCCGTGTAATCTTCGTAGTTCGGGTCAACCGTCTAGGCCGGCCTAAGGGGGTTACACGAACTATTAATATAAGACTACCCTTGACAAAATACGGGTTCTACAGATATTATATAGGATACAACCCAAATGTTGTTGTTGGGCCATAAGGCCACAATGTTGCACCTATTTTATTCCATGGAGTGCCCTTATGCTTCCATTATGAAGCACGAGATACGAGACAGCCTGTTGAAAAAGGCTTCCTTTGATAGTTTCATATCTAGGATTGAAGTAAGAATTTCTCTGCAGAAGTAAAGCTAGACAAGAAGGTTATAGGTGCAGATTTCATGGTGTATTCTAGGCTTGAAAATGGTGTTGTTATGAAGAAGAAAGAAAGGTGCAAAGTTGCTGGAAATTTAAGAAAGATGGAAGGTTGAAGATGAATGATTGAAAAAGATGACAATGGTGGAATTGGTTTCTGGAAATTTCAGTGAAGAATAAAGGGTTATAGATGCTGAAAAAAACTGAAATGAAAACAAGAACAACGAACAAGGAAGAACCTATACAATAAATTGTATAAACTCAAACCTTATATGTTCATTGTTCGAAGGACTTCGACCCGTTTGATTACAGAAATCAAGAACATGAAGTATCAAGTTTCAAAACACAAGAACAGTCTTGAGATGTCAGAAAATCAGTTCAGTGAAGAACCAAATTGAGAGAAAATCTCACAAAGAAAGTTTATTCAAATTGTCTAACCTTTGTTCAAGGAAATTTTACAAATATATAAGCTTTACAAGGGGATTAGGCCATCCAAATACTTGGCTGAAATTGAATAATTTTAGCCTTTTAAATTTGAAAAATAACCTCCCTTGAATTTAACTAATGTCGTCCAAACTTGTGGTTGGTTTTGACTTGAATAAAACACATGTTTAATGTGTTTAAAATTCAAACAAATTTGCTGATAACTCCCTTGTTGATGCCGCCCAAAAAGAAGAGGGAAATCGTTAAATTCAAACAATATGTACATGTTTGGACGTTCCACATGTTGCTCACATACTTGTAGGACACTCTCCCACATGTAGGACACCTTTGAGTTGCTTCTGGACTTGTTAGCTAGAGTTGAGCTAGTGGAACTAAAGCTGAGTTCAATGGAGCTGAAACGAGCTGAATTTAGCTAGCTGGGAGTGTAATGAGCTGAAGTGAGTTGGAAACAATGCCTATGAGCTGTTTCGAGCTGAGTTGAGCTGCATACAATAGCTTGAGCTTCAATCGAGCTAGAAGAAAGGCCTATAGCTGCCGCCCTTTATTGCATCCCTGTGAAAACAATGCAAACATATATAAACCAATGCAAACTTATTGTAAACACTCAAACAAGTTGGAAATACTAATGCAAACACAATTAAGAGCTAGAAAACATATCACAAACACACAATACGTAGTAAATACTACGCACACAATCATATACTAAGTATAAGTAGTACTATTGTTACATATCAATATGTAACACATTGAAAAGCTTATTTTCTAAGGCTGAAACATTCTTAAATGATTTAGAGGCTGTAATACACTTAAGAGAAAGAACTTCCCTGAATCGTTTAGCCTTAGAACGAGTGATAGGTCCTGTTGGAAAAACCTCCAGATCAGCATTAATAGTTGGCATAGATGTGCTCACATCAGCCCCCTTCTTTTAAGCGATTTGTCCTCAAATCTGTAGAATCATCATAAGGGAGTAAATCAGAAACATTAAATGTAGTACTTACATTGTATTCTCCCAGTAAGTCCAACTTGTAGGCATTTTCGTTCACTTTCTCCAATACTTGAAAAGGACCATCTCCTCGTGGTAACAGTTTCGATCTTCGTTGGGCTGGAAATCATTCTTTACGAAAATGAACCCAAACCCAATCACCAACATCAAAGGTAACTCGTTTACATCCCTTATTGGCTTGATGTTCATATTGCTGAGTTCTTCGTTCGAGGTTCTCCTTAACCTGTTTATGAAGCTTCTATATAAATTTAGTCTTCGATTAGCCATCTTTATTAAAAACATGTTCAAGAGGCAAATGTAAAAGATCAATAGGAGTTAAAGGGTTAAAACCATATACCACTTTAAAAGGTGAATGTTTAGTTGTTGAATGAACATAGTGATTGTAGGCAACCTCGACGTGTGGCAAGCAATCTTCCCAAGTCTTGATATTCTTTCGAATGATAGATCACAGTCATGTAGACAAAACTCGATTCACAACCTCTATTTTTCCATCAGTTTGTGGATGACAAGTTGTGGAAAACATAAACTTTGTACCTAGTTTGTTCCAAAGTGTCCTCCAAAAGTGACTCTGAAAGTTGACATCCCTATCAGAAACAATTGACCTAGGAATTCCACGCAATCTCATTTTTTCTTTGGAAAACAAGTTAGCCACATTAGTTGCATCATCAGTCTTATAACACGGAATAAAATGTGCCATCTTTGAAAACCTGTCAACCACTACAAAGATACTATCTCGACTAGTCCTGGTCCTCGGTAAACCTAACACAAAATCTATAGAAATATCTAACCAAAGTGAATCAAGAATAGGTAAAGGCATATACATACCATGTGGTAGAACCTTCTATTTGGCTTTCTTACATGTCACACATCGTTCACAGATTCGTTCAACGTCTCTTCACATTTTTTGCCAAAATAGATGCTCCTTCAGAATGTGTAACATCTTGGTAACTCTGAAATGTCCTATAAGTCCACCTTCATGTGCTTCTCGAACAAGGACCTCTCAAACTGACCCTTGAGAAATGTATATTCTTCCTTCCTTGAAAAGGTATCCATCATGTCGGTAATACTTGTCATATGCACCTTTTTCACACAAACTAAATCTTTCTCCAAAATCAGGGTCAGTGGCATACAGATCTTTAATGTAAGAGAAACTAATCAAATGAGAATCCAAATAATTAAGAAGTACATACCTGCGGGATAAAGCACTTGCCACGACATTATCTTTACCTTTCTTTTACCGAGTGATATAAGGAAAAGACTCTAAGAACTCAACCAATTTTGCATGTCGTTTGTTCAACTTGTGTTTTCCGGTAATGTGCTTCAATGCTTCATAATCTGTGTGGATAGCAAATTCTTACAGCAAAAGGTAGTGCTGCCATGTCTCAAGAGCTCGAACAAGCGTATACATCTCCTTGTCGTATGTCGGGTAATTCAAAGTAGCTCCACTTAACTTCTCACTGAAATAAGCAATAGGTCGCTTTTCATGTGTCAAGACTGCTCCAATTCCTACACCCGAAGCCTCGCACTTTACCTCCAACATCTTATCTAAATTAGGCAAAGGTAATACCGATGCCTTAGTCAAACACTCCTTAATTTTCAAGAATGCATCTTCTTGTTCCTTACCCTCATTGGATGTTAGAATTCTTCTAAATGATCCCGGTTAAGGGGGCGGTAATGGAACTAAAGTTAGGCACAAACTGAAGGTAAAAACTTGCTAATCCATGGAAACTCTGCACTTGACTCACTGAAGTCAGTCTAGGCCATTATTGAATTGCATTGATCTTTTCAGGATCAACTTCCACACCTTGGGAACTAACAATAAAACCAAGAAATGTAAGCTTGTCAATACAAAACACTCATTTATGCAAATTACCGTATAGTCGTTCTTTTCTCAAAGTGCCAAGAACATTTCTCAAATGCTCCTAATGTTCTTGCAAAGACTTGCTGTAAATCAAATATCATCAAAATATTGAACACAATACTTACTAATGTAGGGTCGGAGAACATGATTCATCAATCTCATGAATGTACTAGCGGCGTTAGTTAAACCAAAAGGCATCACTAACCATTCATACAAACCTTGCTTTGTCTTGAAGGTTGTTTTCCACTCGTCTCCTCCCTTCATTCTAATCTGATGATATTCACTTTTCATGTCAACTTTGGAGAAAGTACTTGAACCACATAACTCGTCTAGCATGACATCAAGGCGAGGAATCGGGTGTCGATACTTGATAATGATATGTTTCACTGCTCAACAATCTACGCACATTCTCCAAGTTTCTTCTTTCTTAGGCGCTAATAAGAATGGTACAGCACACAGACTTAGACTTTCTCGAATGTAACCTTTCTCCATCAACTCACTGATCTGCCTTTGAAGTTCCTTCGTTTCTTTAAGATTACTTCGATATGTTGGTCTATTCGGAATAGTAGCCCCAGAATAAAATCAATCTAATGTTCAATACCATGAATAGGATGTAATCCACTCATTATTTCTTCCGGAATGACATCTTCGAATTCCTACAAAATAGATGAAATAGATGTAGGTAAATAAGTAGGAATCTCAGTCAATAAACAATTTTCCTTATACATTAAAATAAGTAAAGATTTTTGAGAGGAAAGACATTTCCTGATTTCTTTCCCGCTTGCAAAAGCGTTCATCGTTTTCTTCTTTTTTGCTGCTTCAATACTCTTCTTCAGACTCACTTGATCATCATTCACTTGGCTTGGTGTCAACGGTGCCAAAGTGATTTTTTTACCTCCATGTGTGAAAGAGTATCGGTTGGTGTATCCATCATGAATCGCCCGTTTATCAAACTGCCACAGACGTCCAAGTAACAAATGGCTCGCATCCATCGAAACAATATCACAAAAGACCTCATCCTAGTATTTTCCAATGGAAAATGGTACAACAACTTGTCTAGTGACTTTCAATTCACCACCATCATTCAGCCACTGTAACTTGTAAGGATTGGGGTGCTTTGTTGTCTTTAGACCTAACTTACCAACCATAAGAGTACTAGCAACGTTAGTACAACTACCTCCATCAATAATCACAATACATACCTTATCGTTGACATAACATCTCGTATGAAAGATGTTTTCACTTTGCTATTCGTCTTGTGTTGGTTGTGCAAATAGACTTCGTTTGACAACAAGAATTTCACCGTTTGATGCCAATTCGATCTCATCCTCTTCTTATTATTATTTAGAAAGTTCTTGCTCATCTTCTTCATGATCAGAATTGATCTTGCCGTTTGCTAGAGTTATCATCGTTCTCTGGTCTGGATACTGACTTGCAACATGTCTTCTTCCAAGGCATTTGAAGCATTGAATGTCCCTTGTGCGTTCTTGACTCACTACTTGCTTTCCTTTACCAACGTCTGCAATCGATGTCTTTGGCTTGCTCGATTCTGCCTTCTCTTTAATTTGAAGCGGTGTTGACTTCCTAAAATTGTTAGGATTCAAACGGGGGATAGAAAAATTACTTAAAGAACTATTACCTCGAGAAGTTAACTTTCTCTTTGCTGCCGTTCGATCTTGATCGCCACATGCACCATGCCGTCTAACTCGACGTAATGTTGCAACTCGACAACATTGGCAATCTCCTGGTTAAGCCTCGCAAGAAAACGCGCCATTGTTGTTTCTCGATCCTCTGCAATATTAGCATGAATCATGGCCATATCCATCTCTTTATAATAATCTTTGACACTTTGACTTCCTTATTTCAGATTCTGTAATTTCAGAAATAAGTCTTGATGGTAATGAGATGGTACAAATCTCTTTCGCATAATGGTCTTCATTTCGTGCCAAGTTGTGATAGGCCCTTCACTTGTTCTTCGTCGTATACTCATTAATTGATCCACCAAATTAATGCATAGTCCACGAACTCCATCACTGCCAACCAAACTTTTCTTTGTTCAGAATAATTATAAGAATCGAACAGATGTTCTACTTTGCTTTCCCATGAAAGATATGCATCAGGATATGTTCGTCCTTGGAAAGGGGGTATGGCAACTTTAATATTGTTTAGATTGTCATCTGGTTGTGCATATTGTCCCTGTTGTCTCGGGGTATTCTGTCTGGGTGATTGGTCCACTTCGTTGTCAACATTGTGTTCATCATGTGTATTGGCTTGGGACCCTTCAAGTCTGTCCATTCTTGAATGTATTGGCTCGAGTTCTTCCCTTAACAATTTTTGCATTTCTCGAATCGTGGCTTGCATTTGAAGATTCGGTTGTCCTCGATCATGATGTACATCACTTATACATGTCATTGTTAGTAAAATAAAAAGAAAACCTCACTTGCACACTGACAAAAGTCTCACAATTCACTCCAAGAAAAAAATAAATATGGCACTCCACTCTACGCTCGTGTTTCACTCGGGAAAATATTAATATGGCTTTTTTTTCTTTCCCCTGTTGTTCTCACACACTCGTTATGCCTTTTTACACTCCTTCTCTCGTGATTAGTTCTTTAAGGAACTAACTTCGAGTTTTCAAACCTATTAAGTGTGTCATCTTAAGAACAAACAATGGTTAATGCAAAAAGAAGAAAATGATGTAAGGTAAGGCTTAGAATTAAAAGGAAAAGAAGAAAAATGAAAGGCAAGAACAAGAAAAAGAAAAAAATTTGAAAACTTACTACACATAAACTTTCACAACGATTCCTTCACCGAAACAATCAAAGCTTCTTCGTTTCGGGTTGATTTCATGAAGTTTGTTGTTGTAGAAGACATTGCAATGGTGGTTTTCTTCATCTTTTCTGAATTCTACAATTTTCTTTTCTTTTTTTTAATTTCGAATTTTGAATTTTTTTTACTTTTTGACTTTTGACTTTAACTTTGACTTTTTTGAGTTTTTGTTTTTGTTTTTGCACTCACAAAGATGATTTCTTACATGAATCCAACCAAGGCTCTGATTACCATATGATACGAGGCAGCACATTGAAAAAGGATTCCTTTGATTGTTTTAGATCTAGGATTGAAGTAAGAATTTCCCTGTAGAAGTAAAGCTAGACAAGAAGGTTATGGGTGCAGATTTCATGGTATATTCTAGGCTTGAAATGGTGTTGTTATGAAGAAGAAAGAAAGGTGTAAAGTTGTTGGAAATTTAAGAAAGATGGAAGGTTGAAGATGAAGGCTTTAAGAAGATGATAATGGTGGAATTTGGTTGCTGGAAATTTCGGTGAAGAAGAAAAGGGTTATAGATGCTGGAAATTTCGGTTTTGGGCTTAGAAGTCTTGGGCGTTGACCGGTTCGGTCAAAGTGCTGTTCGAATCTAAAAGGGTGAATTTAGGAAAGCCTAGTTCGGGTTGCATTAAAAATATGAAAAAATGTTCTAAAATCATCTTTTTAATATAATTAAGTGAACTGTGAAATCAATTTTGGAAAATGAGTTTTGGAAGGGTGACATTTTGGCTAGTGACCAAAATGTAATTTTCAAAAGTTTGGTGACTGTTTTAGAAAGGGTTGAAACTTTGAATCTTTAAGGAGCTATTTACCCAAAGGGAGTTTCTCCAGATTTTTCTAAGATATTTTAAGACTAAATTCTGATTTTAAATGATATTAAAAGTGGAGGGAAAGCTATTTGGCTATTTTGGATTTTGTAACCAACTTTTCTCAATTTTCTTTCTCTCATTTTCTCTCAACCCAAACACTTCTTTTCCAGAGAATTTGATCTGATTTTCTCACCTAAATCTCTCCTTTCAACTCTCTTTTGATTCCTAATCAACATATCTACAAAACCTCATCAATTGCTACTTGATTCAACAAGGTTTTTGATTTCAAAAAGAGGAGAAACTCAAGTTTGGAGGTAAGAACGTCCTTCTCCTCTAAACTATCAGTTCTTTATTGAAATTCCTAAGTTTTCAATCCTTAATTGATGTTTTATTAAAGGCTTTTAAGATGTGAATTGGATCTTGGCTTATAATGCAAGATTTGGTGATTTTTGGTGATTTTCGTTAGATCTGATTAATCTGTGTTTTGAGATGTGTTTTTGTTGTTAAATGAACACTAAATTGATAAGGAATTGAGCTTTGATCAATGCAATCCCGGATAGGTTGAGTTTCCTAAGTTTAGCTTGTGTTTTAAGGTTGTTTTTGAGGTGATCTTGTGGATCTGAGGTTGCTGGAGGTATAAGGATGTTAATAGGTTGTTTTTAGATGTTATATGATGTTGAAAGATGTTAGGTGTTGATGGTTTATGGCTGGGCTTTGTTGAGAAGTGGTTTGGATGCATTTTCGGTTGTGTTTGGTGGCCGAAAATGGAGTGTGGATGAGAGCAGCGAGTTTAGGTGCTTTCATTGAAGCAATTAATGCATGATGATGCATTAATCCTCTGCTTTGATGTGTTAAAACAGGGGAGGCATCTTTGGATCCAAGAATTGTTGATCCGGAAGCTTGAATTGGTGCTTTGGCTTGGGGCGAAGTGGAATCGGTGAGTGAAGAATGGTTTTCGGCTTTGAAACCAATGTCTTGGGAGCTTAGTTTAAGTCTAAACAACTTTGCTAAGCTCAAGTGTAAGTTTTCGGAAATACTCTCTAGTGGTGGCCATGATTTTGTTGTGATGCAATGTGGTTTATTGCATGATTTAATTACTGTTTTGAAAGCATGATTTAGCATGGTATTTGCTGTTGTTGTAAGCCATATGATGAAGGAAGCTCTAGGTAAGAGTTCCTTGTTTTTGTACATTGAATAAATGTGGTTTGATGTTTTTAAATGCATGATGAATATGGCTTGGTTTAATGCTTTAAAACAGTGGATTTAATGATGAAAATGATGTATATTGGCAAGTGATGTTTTGAAAAGGTTAAGGTCACTAAGGTGGTTAAAAGTCCTTGAGTGAGCCTTGTTTACTTAAGAACATCAAGGTGGTTAAAAGTCCTTGGATGGTTCTTGTTGCGGACACTAAGGTGGTTAAAAGTCCTTAGGTGATCCTTTTCATGGTGTTTAAAAGTCCATGGGGCCAAGGTGTTTAAAAGTCCTTGGGGCCAAGGTGTTTAAAAGTCCTTGGGGTGAAACTTGATGTGGACACAAAGGTGGTTAAAAGTCCTTGTGTGGTCCTCTTTCATGGTGTTTAAAAGTCCATGGCCAAGGTGTTTAAAAGTCCTTGGGGCCAAGGTGTTTAAAAGTCCTTGGGAAAGTTGATGAACTTGTTTTAAAGAAATGGAATCTATCACTTGAGCCAATATGACATGTTATGTTATGAAGCATGAGATGCTTGTTTAAAGTATGCCTTTGAGCATGTGCAATTGGTGATTTGAAGCATGATTTATAAATGTTTTATAAATGCATTATTGAATGGTTTTTAAGAGCATTCCTCACTAAGCTTTTGCTTACGCTCTCTTTCGTTTTCTAAATCAATAATGCAGAACATTAAGAGGATTTGAAGGCAGCAAGGAAGGCAAGCAAACAAGTGGTGATTAAGCTCAAAGTATGGAAGGTTTTCCTAAGTTCATTTAGCTTTTGGTAATTTGGCAATGGGGGACCAATGTATATGTTTTGGGAGAGGTTTTGAACTCCCTAAGTATGTTGAATGTTGATGTAAATGCTGGTTTGATTGTTTGGCTTTTATATGCTTGAATTGGAAGATTATGCTTGAAAGGCTTGCTTGTGTAGGAAGCATGCCTATAGATTTGGGGCTTTTTGCATATGATGTTATTTTGATGAATTGATGATGCAAGTATGTCTTATATATGTTGAATTGCATGCTGGTAAAGTTTGGTAGCATTTGGAGCATGATTGGATGTTTAATTGCATGTTTAAGAATGCATTTTGGGCAAATCCGTGCAGGGCGTTTCGGAACAGTGCAACCCGTTTCGGAACAGGTGCCTTAAACAAGCCCAGGCGTCCGAAACGGGAGGGACCGTTCCGAAACGGTTTGGCCTCTGCCAGCCCGTGTTGCGGTACGCGTTGCGGAACGGCCCCGTGTTTCGAAACGGGCTCTGCCTGTTTCGGAACGGGTGACCGTTAGGGGCTGACATTGGCAGTTATATGTTTTGAACTGTTTGCGTTTTGGTCCCGAATCTTGTTTGTGCAATTGTATGAGTTTGGGAAGTCCTTTTGAGCTGAAATTTCACAGTGAAGCATGAAACCTGACTAATTACAAGCTGGTAACTTTAATTTGGATTAAGTCCTCATATTTGTCTGAAATTACAATTTGGTCCCTAAAGTTGTAATTTGTTCAATTGGGTCCCTGTTTGATCTCTGATGTTTGTGATCTTTGAGTATGATGTTTGTGTGATCACAATTAGGGCTAACGTGCATCTAGACAAGATTAAAAAGGAAAAAAAAGGGTCGTTAATCAAGGTTGACTTTCGGGTTGACTTTGGTTTTCCCCGTGTGACTTTCTTAATTCGGGTCAACCGTCTAGGCCGGGTTAAGGGGGTTACAATTCTAGGCTTGAAATGGTGTTGTTATGAAGAAGAAAGAAAGGTGTAAAGTTGTTGGAAATTTAAGAAAGATGGAAGGTTGAAGATGAAGGCTTGAAGAAGATGATAATGGTGGAATTTGGTTGCTGGAAATTTCGGTGAAGAAGAAAAGGGTTATAGATGCTGGAAAAAAACTGAAATGAAAACAAAAACAAGGAACAAGGAAGAACCTATACAATAAAGTGTATAAACCCGAACCTTACACGTTCATTGTTTGAAGGACTTGGACCCGTTGATTTCAACCTTTTAAATTTGAAAAATAACCTCCCTTGAATTCAACTAATGCCGCTCAAACTTGTGGCTGTTTTGACTTGAATAAAACACACGTTTAATGTGTTTAAAATTCAAACAAATCTGCTGATAACTCCCTTGTTGATGCCGCCCAAAAAGGAGAGGGAAATCTTGAAATTCAAACAATATGCACATGTTTGGACGTTCCACATGCTGCTCACATGCTTCTAGGACACTCTCCCACATGTAAGACGCCTTTCAGCTGCTTCTGGACTTGTTAGCCAGAGTTGAGCTAGTGGAGCTGAATTGAGCTAGCTGGGAGTGTAATGAGCTGAAGTGAGGTGGAAACAATGCCTAGGAGCTGTTTCAAGCGGAGTTGAGATGCATACAATAGCTTGAGCTTCAATCGAGCTAGAAGAAATGCCTTTAGCTGTTGACCTTTATTGCATCTCTATGAAAACAAAACAAACATACATAAACCAATGCAAACTTATTGTAAACACTCAAACAAGCAAGAAATATTGATGCAAACACACCTATGAGCTAGAAAACATATCACAAACACAATACGTAGTAAATATTGTGCACACAATTATATACTAAGTATAAATAGTACTATTGTTACACATCAGTATGTAACACATTGAAAAGCTTATTTTCTAAGGTTGAAACATTCTGAAATGATTTAGAAGCTTTAATACACTTAAGAGAAAGAACTCCCCTGAATCGTTTAGCCTTAGAACGAGTGATAGGTCCTGTTGAAAAACCTTCAGATCAGCATCAATAGTTGGCATTGATGTGCTCATATCAAGAGGTATTGTGTGTGATATTCCATGTTGACTAACCCCGTTTTGCATGAACAATCCTTCACATATCGAACTATTGGGCAGTCATATCACACAATGTAGTAGTGGGTTAATCTATTGTATACTTTAACAAGTTATTTACATGAATTCAATCATATGCATTCAAGTTCGGGAGTAATGTATAATTCCAACAAAGTTCAGGTTCTTATATCTAAGTTTTCATGTATAATAAGCTCTCAATCTTTTTTAGTGTTCTAAATGTATCTTAGAATTTGTAAGACTTATTTTGAATTTGATATAACTAAAAGAACCAATATGTACCTTATAGTTTGTAAAACTTATTTTTTATATAACTTAAAGTACCAACTTGTACAAATTTGAAAACTTAAGTGTTTGATTTAATACTCATACTATATTAACCTTTAAAATTTGAAAACTTAATATCGTTTATAAACGACAATTAGTTTCTACTATTCTTTAAATTTTCAATTCACCCCCTCTTGGTTATATTCGATCGATTACAACACTCAACAGAGTTCGTTACGTGAAAAAGTAAACAAACATAACAAATTTTGTCAACTAAACTCAAATAATTATTAAACCATGAATTCATTCATTGGATCTGAAATTTATTAAAAAGACAAATATCTAAAATTAAGAAACAAAACTATTGGGTACAAAACATAACAAATTTTATCAACTCAACTTAAACATTATTAAACCACTGTGTACTCTGTAGAGCTTGCTCACAAGTCGGGGACCCATCTGACGGTGGATACGAGCTGACATCAAAAGCTTCGACGTCCACATTAGGTTGCAATAAATATTTGGGTTCAGGTTACAGTTCAGGTTTCGGTTCAGCCTCTCTTCTTAAACGTCTACCTTCACCTCCAAATCTATATCTACCTCTAGATCTCCTCCTGAATCTGCCTCTATATGATCCCACACCTAATGACGACTCACTTGATGCTCCCTGGGCTTGTCATTTTTGAAACAAAACAAGATAAGCTTCTCGTTGGACTTAGGTCATCAAGTTCGGTTTGTTGTTTGCCACAAACCACTGATGGTACTCGGAATTTGAGAAATCGAAATCATTCGGTTGAGTGGGATAAAGATCCGGTAACCTGCGTGACCTGTCATGCCACCATGATATGTATGACGAATATTTGTTTGGTCAATTCGCTTCGCTCTTACCCCCGTAAATCCACCCGTTCCATGTCATCCATATTGAGCGGCTCCTCTAGCACATGTTGTTGGTATCCGAACTGCCTAAGAACTCGGTTGTCGTAAATAGCTCGGCAATCGCAAAATATAAAAACGACATTACTGAACACCAATTTTTGGCATCTTTATAGACATCATTCAGAATCACATCATGAGTATCATATCCTCATATGGAATCTAACGGAACTACAATAATACGTACATAACCAAAAAATTGGATCAAAATAAATTTAAAAGTGCAAATATCAATCAAAAGCAAATCTGCATTACCTGCTCTTCGCAATACATGTCAATCTTCATTCTAATTTAGATGATTAAATTTAATTGCAACGTCTTCTTTCTGAATGTTTGGCTCCATCTACACGATACAAATATGTACATCATGCTTTCCATTAATAACATCTAAAATTATTATATGAGCGAATATTATTACCTTGAAGCGAGTGGGAATTCAAAAGAAGCATTGCAAATTAGTGTCAGGAATGGAAGTCTGTACCAGGCCCATGATTGTAGAAGCACCACACACCCAACAATATCGGTAGGGGCGGTTTAAAGAATTTAGGGGCCCTGTGCAATTTTTTAAAATGGGGCCCTTGATTTATAATAGTGAGAGATAAGTTTTTTTTTTAATTTTTTGATCTTAATACAAAAAATATTGTTAGATTACCCTCTGAACAACAAAAAAATAACTTATAAACATCTAATAATCTAACATTTGACTTAAAAAATGACGTTCTTTTTGTATGTTTGAAGCAAAATCATCTACAACGCTTTTCATATCAACTTCTTCCAAAAGATCACTCTCGATTGCCATCAAAGCAAGACATTTAATCTTTCTTGCGACATAGTTGTTTGTAAGTATGACTTCAACAACTTCAATTTTAGAAAACTTTGTTCTGCAGAATCAACATTAATAGGAATATTTAATAAGTTCTATAAGCAATTATCACATTTGGGAAGTAATTAAAACATTTTAAAAATCTTAATAAATCCATTGTTCTCACTATCACTATAATTTTTGATAAATTAAATAAGTTTTTTTTATCTCATTAATAGCAACGCAATCAATATGTCTTTTGACTGGAAATTTTTGCTAACTAAGTTCACAACAAACAAAATTTTATACTAATTGATTGTAGATAGCAAAAATTTAAAACTACGAAGTTCATTTGTTGCTAAAGATTTAACTTCACTTTGTATTTTGTGATCATTATCTGTATGGGCTTCTTGAAATAATGTTTTCTTTATCTCAACAATTTGAAATTTTATTGCCTTAATAATTTCAATGCAACTTTCCCATCGTGTGACCAACAATGATTTAAAAGTTAAACCCTTCACATTTTCATAATATATTCCTTCTCTTTGTAGAATTAGAAAATAAAATATAAATACGTTAAACTATTCAAAAATAGTCTCTCGCTTTCAATGAAGTGTTTGCAATATCACACAAAACCAAGTTAAGACTATGACACTCACATGAAGTATAAAAAGCTCTTGGATTCAAGTCTAAAGCTCTTTGGAATAAATTTGGATTATGATATTATTTGTTTGTAAGTTGTTAATTATTCGTACTTTGGAATAAATTTGGATTGTGATATTAATTGTTTGTAAGTTGTTAATCATCGAACATAAAATCTATAATTTTTTATAATCATTTAATTTAAGTTAAATTAAACTTTTTGGGCCCATATGCGGTCGCTCATATTGCGCCTTTTCAGAACCGCCATTGAATATCGGCGTTCAAAAATCTTTCGCTGATGACTGACTGTTTTGCTGCCGTGCACAACTCGCGGTTGAGGAAACCTAATATTGCATATCCCAAACTGAAATTTCTTCCTCCGAACGATGTCTGCAAGAATGGGAAGTACTGCGTGCGTGCGTGAGAACTTGATTTGTCCGACAGTAGCATACCACCGAGAAGTAGCAATATATAGGCTCGAGCAGCACATTTAATTTTTGTCGATGTGGAATTTGCATCCACTTGAAAATCACTCTTCAGCCATGTCAGCTTCACACGTTTACCTTCAACAGCATGCACCGATAGTGTCTTCCCCAAATACTTGAAGCAACAATCTTCAGGATAATACCTATTTTGAGCAATGATTGTGTGAAACCTATGTTTGATTTTGATATAATTAAATCTTTAAGGATCAATTTGATAAACTTAAAATTGTTTTATAAAGTCCCTTAATGAGTTTTAAATCACCAACACTTTAAAACTGATTTGAAAAACTCAAACTCAAAATATTTTCTAAGTGTTCCAAGGCCAAACTATTGAAAACCGTCCAGGTGTATCGATACGCTTCCAGCCGTATTGATACCTTTTTTACAAAGTTGGCCACTGGAGGAACTCGTTTCGATACGCCCTTAACCGTATCGAAACACTATATCGAAACAGATTCAATCTGTATCGATACGCCCCTTTTTAAAAGACTAAAAGAGTTTGAATGGTGTACCGATACGGCTTCACCCGTATCGATACGGTTTTAACAAATTTTTAATTCAGATCGTTCTAAATATTTCGACCGTTGGTGTCAGTTGTTAGGTAACCACATTTTAAACTGGTAGTTGACCCATATCGATACGGTAAACCCTCGTATCGAAATGGAAACTTCCAGTGAGCTATGTCGAGAAAAAGGTATCGATACGGTCTTAGCCGTTTCGATACCTCGTATCGATACGCCTAAGTGCGTTTCGATACCCCCTATTTATTATGTACAACGGCTCTTTCTTTTTTGAGACAGGTATCGATACGGCTCCCCGTGTACCGATACAGATAGCTGCAGAAGTGCATTTATGGTGGTAAGAGAGGGTTCCAGCGGCTCTATTCAATTCTCCAACCACCCAAACGGCTAGAATTAATAGAGGAGGTATAAATTGAAGCCCTTTGAAGGTCAACAACAACTATTCAACCTACAAGCAACATCAAAGAAAAAATCCAAACCCTTGTGCTCTTAAAAGTCAATTTCTTGTACCCAACTTTAGTGTTTTCATTGTTATCTTGTATTGTGAGATTGGGGTGATTGAAATTGTATTTGGGTAAACACTTATCCTTTATGAGGAACTATTTGAGTTTACCAAAACCTTCTCTTTGTAAATTGAGTGGATTAAGCTTTGGGTAGAAAGCTTAATCAAATTTGTAAGGTTACCTCCTCATCCAAGAAAAGGGGAAGAATTCTAGTAGTGAATTGGTTGAAAATCCTTAGTGGGAACTAAGATAGTGGATGTAGAGTTCATTTGGAGAACTTGAACCACTCTAACTACTTGTGTCACCTTTTAATTTTCACTTATTCCTCCCACCAAAATTTTTATTGCCAATTCACCCTCCTCTTGGCCATTTGCAATTGTGTGATCAACTCAACAATTGGTATCAGAGCTACACTCATTAAAAGGATTACAACCCTCTTGAGTCGATTCTAGGAGAGTTTGATCAACAACTAGTCAAGCAATGGCATCCACCTCCAACTCCAACCTATATGAGTCCCAATCTACCACCAAGCCACCATTCTTCAATGCGGATAACTACCCATATTGGAAGCATGGGATGAGGCTCTTCATCAAGTCTACCGACTACATGGTGTGGGATGTGGTTGAAGAAGGTCCATACATTCCTATGAAGAGAGATGGAAAAAGACTTGTCCTAAAGGTAAAAGCCGAGATGACGGATGATGAAAGAAGAAGAATGCAAGTGAATGACAAAGCTCTCCATGTGATATTTTGTGCACTTGGTCCGGATATCTACTTCAAGGTGTCTTCAATCGAAAATGCCAATGAGGTTTGGGATACCCTCGAGACAACATATGAGGGAACTAGTGATGTCAGGGAGACAAAGATTGGGCTACTCAATCTAAGCTATGAAAATTTCAAGATGGATGCTGATGAAAGTGTCTCCAAGATGTTTGATCGATTCTCGGTCATTGTCAACGGATTGAAGGGGTTCGGCGAGATCATCCCCGAAGACAAACTAGTGAGGAAATTGTTGTACTCTCTTCCGGAGTCATGGGATGGCAAGAGAACGGCTATTATTGAAGCTAGAGATTTGAAGACTCTCAAGCTTGATGCTCTTGTTGGATCTCTACTCACCCATGAGATCATGAGGAAGGGAAGAGAAGAAGAGAAGAAAATGGTTGAGAAGAAGGATGTTGAGAAGAAGAAAGTGGGAATCGCTCTTAAAGCTTCATATCAAGAAAGCGATTCAAGTGAAGATGAAGATGAGGAGATGGCCATGTTGGCCAAACGGTTTACTCGGTTCATGAAGTCCAATCGTGGAAGAAAGTTTATTAGAAAGGGAGACTTCAAGAGTAAGAGTAAGGAAGAGGAGAAGGACCAAATCACTTGCTATGAATGCAAGAAGCCAGGTCACATCCGTTCCGAATGTCCTCAATTGAAGAGGAAGAGCTTTGGGAAGAAGAACAAGCTCAAAGCTTAAATAGCAACTTGGAGTGACGATGAGTCATCCGAGGAAGAGGAGGAAGTGGCCAATCTATGTCTCATGGCTATTGATGATGAACCAAAGGTAAATTCGAACTTATCCAATTTTGATTTTACTTTTGATGAACTTCAAGATGCTTATGATGAATTGCAAGAGGTTTACGATGAGTTAGTAGGAAAATATAAAGAATCCATTTTGAAAAACAAGAAAATCATTTCCGATTTGAAAAATCAAAATGAGACATTTTCAAAAGCTAACTCCGAATTGGAAAAGAAAGTTTTGTTTTTAGTAAATCTTTCAAATGATCTTAAAACGAAAAATCTTGAACTTGAAAAACTTCTTTCCGATTTTCAAGATTATCACACAAAGGAAGTGGATAATCTTAAAACATCTATTGCTATTGAGAAAAACAATTTTGAAAAAGGAAATCATTCTAAATCCCAATATGTAAAAAGAAAACCCTTTATTCCTAAACAAAGAAATTTTAATAAGTAATCTAGAGGTCAAAGAGTTAGGAGTGTTTGGGTTCCTAAGGAACTCATTATTTCTAATAATATAAATGCTATTGCTTCTTGGATTCCTAAGGGAACCAAAATTTTGAAGGCTAACACTCATGGACCCAAAATGATTTGGGTACCAAAAATCAAGGCCTAATTTCTTTGTTTGTAGGGGAGCATTGCTACAAGGCTAAAGCTTCAAGCCAAAATTCTTGGTACCTTGATAGTGGATGCTCAAGACATATGACCGGTGACAAGAGTAGATTTGTGGAACTAAAGCCAAAGAGTGGTGGAGTGCTAACTTTCGGTGACAACTCCAAAGGCCACATTGAAGGAATAAGCTCCATTGGTAATCACTCTTCTATTTTCATTGAAAATGTTTTGTATGTCAACGGTCTTAAACATAATTTATTGAGCATTAGTCAATTATGTGATAAGGGTTTTAATGTTTTATTTGATAAAAGTGGTTGCAAAATTGTAAACATTAAAACAAATCAACTAATGCTCACTAGTCATCGCATAGGGAACATATACATGGTGCATCTAGATGACATTCATTCATCTCATACATGCTTAGTTGCATATGATGAACATGACTCATGGCTTTGGCATAGAAAATTAGGACATGCTAGCATGAGTGTCTTAGAGAAATTAAATTCCCTTAATCTAGTTAGAGGTTTACCCAAACTTAAATTTTCTAATGATAAAATTTGTGGTGCATGTTCAAAGGGTAAACAACATAGAACTTCATTTAAATCCATTAATGATGTCTCTACTAGTAGATGTTTACAATTGATTCATATGGATCTTTTTGGGCCTATTAGAACAATGAGCTTGGGTGGAAAATCATATGCTTTTGTGCTTGTAGATGACTATTCTAGGTTTACTTGGGTTCTATTCTTAAGTACAAAGGATGAGGCTGTAGAAAAATTCATCACATTTTCTAAAATAACTCAAAATGATCTTTAACTTAAAATTTCTCACATTAGAAGTGATCATGGAACCAAATTTCAAAATCTAGGCTTCGATGAGTTTTTAAATGAAAATGGGATTAGCCACAATTTTTCCGCACCTCGCACTCCTCAACAAAATGGGGTAGTTGAGAGGAAAAATCGAACTTTAGAAGAAATGGCTAGAACCATGCTTTGCGAAAGTAATTTACCTAAATATTTTTAGGCGGAAGCCACAAATACCGCTTGTTATATTATAAATCGAGTAATGATTAGGCCGATTTTGAAGAAAACACCTTATGAGATTTTAAAATCTAAGAAGCCTAACATTAGCTATTTTCATCCTTTTGGTTGCAAGTGTTTTGTTTTAAATAATGGTAAAGAGAATTTAGGTAAATTTGATGCTAAAAGTGATGAAGCTATTTTCTTAGGGTACTCTTTAAACTCTAAAGCCTATCGTGTATTTAATAAAAGAACTCTAGTAGTTGAAGAGTCTATACATGTTGTTTTCGATGATAACCTCCTTCCAAGGAAGGAATCTTGTGATGATGATGATGTAGGAATCCTTGATGCCATTGATGGAGGACAAACGTCAAAGGTGGATGAGGTTCCAACTAAAGATGAGGATACACAAGATCCACCTCTTGAAGCCTTGAAGGACTTGGCTCTTGAGGAAAAGGAGGTGTCTTACCCAAGGGAGTTCAACTATGTCAAAGGTGGTGAAATCTTGGGTGATCCATCCAAGGGGGTAACTACTAGATCCTCTCTCAAATTAATGAACCATGTTGCATTTCTTTCATGCATTGAACCTAAAAATATTAAAGAAGCTTTAAAAGATGATTTTTTGGATTTTGGCCATGCAAGAGGAATTAAATCAATTTGAGAGAAGTAAAGTTTGGACATTAGTTGAAAGGCCTAATAATCAATCTACTATAGAAACAAAATGGGTATTTAGGAATAAATTAGATGAAAGTGGTAATATAGTGATAAACAAGGCTAGGACCCAAGAAGAGGGAATTGATTTTGATGAGACTTATGCACTCGTAGCTAGAATGGAAGTCATTAGGATGTTGCTTGCATTTGCGTGTTATCATAATTTCAAGCTTTTTCAAATGGATGTGAAAAGTGCCTTTTTAAATGGTTTTATAAATGAAGAAGTGTATGTTGAACAACCACCGGGTTTTGAGGATTCAAAATTTCCAAACCATGTGTTTAAACTAACAAAAGCTCTTTATGGTTTAAAACAAGCTCCTAGAGCTTGGTATGAAAGACTTTCAAATTTCTTAATTGAAAAGGGTATTCAAAAAGGAAAGGTGGATACTACACTCTTCGTAAAAAGATATAACAATGACATATTAGTAGTACAAATCTATGTTGATGATATCATTTTTGGTTCTACTAATGAGTGTTATTGTAAAGAATTTTCTAAGCTAATGCAAGGTGAGTTCGAGATGAGCATGATGGGGAAGCTCTCATTCTTTTTGGGACTCCAAATCAAACAAAGGAAAGATGGCACCATCATAAATCAAGCTAAGTACGTGAATGATATGCTCAAAAAGTTCGGCTTGGAGAATGCAAAACCTCAAGCCACACCTATGAGTTCTTCCATAAAGCTTGACAAAGATGAAGGAGGTAAGTGTGTTGATTCTAAGCTTTATAGATCCATGATAGGTTCTTTGCTTTACCTTAACGCAAGTAGACCGGATATTATGTTTAGTGTTTGCTTGTGTGCTAGGTTTCAAGCTAGTCCTAGAGAATCACACTTAGTTGCCATTAAGAGAATTTTTAGATACCTTATAGACACATCTACCTTAGGCCTTTGGTATCCTAAAGATTCTTCCTTTAGCCTTCATGCTTATTCGGATGCGGATTATGGGGGATGTAAGATAGATAGGAAAAGTACTTCCGGGACATGCCAATTCTTAGGTAGTATGCTCGTATCTTGGTTCTCAAAGAAACAAAATAGCGTAGCCTTATCTACCACCGAAGCGGAGTACATATCCTTAGGGATTTGTTGTGCTCAAGTCCTTTGGATGAAGCAACAACTCTTAGATTATGGTGTTGAAATAGAAACCATACCCCTTAAGTGTGACAACACTAGTGTCATTTGTCTAACTAAGAATCCCATCCAACACTCTAGAACTAAACACATAGAAATTAGACATCATTTCATTAGAGATCATGTTTTGAAAAATGATGTTGTTATAGAATATGTTGACACCTTAAACCAATTAGCGAATATATTTACAAAACCTTTAGATAAAGATCGCTTTTGGTCCCTTAGGAGAGAGTTAGGTCTAGCTAGCCTATCTTGACCTTTTAGGACCTCTTTGTGCTTAAAATTGCTTGATCTTGGGAAATTGCATGTTTGTGTGTTGTAACTCTTAAAAATGTCCATGCCTATAGCTAGGGGGAGTATGATTCTATTCAAATATGCTTAGACTTGTTCATTCATCATTTGCATTCCTTTAGGAGGTGTTAAAATCGAGCCTATGGTTGTTCTTTAGGCCTAAAATGCATTTCTGGGCATAGGGTATCGATACGGCCCTACGCGTATCGATACGGGTACTTTATTAGTTTCCCAGACTTCATTTTTCCTCAAACGGGTATCGATACGGTTAAACTCGTTTCGATACGAGCTTCAATCGTTTCGATACGGATTGCATCCGTTTCGATACGATTCTCCAACGGGCATTTTTATGGGAACTACGCTTTTACCCCCGTATCGATACACCTTCAGGCGTATCGATACGCGATTGCGCAGACAACTTTAAATTTGGCATTTAAAGTCTTCAACTTTTACCAAAACTAAAATTCTCCAAACCCTAAAAACCCTAGCCGTTTTTAGCCTATAAATAGGCTCTTCCTCCCTCATATTATCACACCACAACTCAAAAATTTAAATAGGGTTTCAAATCAAGCAAAGCTCTAAGGGTTTTTCTCATCAAATTTGGTGCTAGAATCTTCTTCATTCCTCTCTAATCACTATCAAGGTAAAACACTTTCTTTTTCTTTTTCAATTTTTTTTTGTGTTTTTGTTTTTATATTTATCTTCTTAACAAAATTTTGTTTTTCAAAATTTCTTCTTCAAATTTTATTTTCCAAATTTTTTATACCTTGATCTTTGATTTCTCAATGTCTTGAATGAAGAATCTAAATGCATACACTTGTTTTTCTAGTTCATGGCACCCAAGGAATCTAGGAAGAGATCTCGTGTTACTCAAACCGGTGAATCATCTAATCCCGGAGAGGTTGCTCGTCCAAATTACACCCAAATCTATGAACATTCCTTTGAAACCCCCGGAGCTATCACATATTTTCGTCAATTCGAAAATTACAAGATTCGTCCGGAAAGGGTAATATCTATTCTTTTTCTTAACTCGGAGCGATTCAAATTTGAATATCTTCCGTTGCCCCAACTTTGGAATTTTATGGATTTTCTTTCCATTCCCGGGTTTTATTTCCGTCTTTTGGTTTTGATCTTTTATACTAATGCCAAATGTTGTGCTAATCGCAATGGGGTTGTTACCGGAATTAGTTCCTATCTAATGGGCAAGAAAATCCTCCTTGATGTCAAATTTATTTGTGAAGTTTTTAAGTTGGAGGATGAAGGCCTTGATGATGAGAATGCTTTAGGCCACGTTCTTAGTGGCTCCGTCACCGCCCTAAATGCTCAAGATCGGATCCACCATTTGATGTTCTCTTGGTGGTTTAGGCCTTCCGGAGGAAAATACTCTACCATCCGTCAAGTGGATGACTTTTGGATTCGTTGCTTCCATGAGAGAAAGCGTCCAAACCTTGCTCGAATCATGTTTGCGGAGATTGTTTATCTTGTACAACATCGCCACACCTCTCTCGTCACCTCTTTCACCTATGGTACGTCCCTAAGCTATTTCTTTTTGAAAAAGGATATTGATTGCTCGTTTGACTACCCAACTCCCCTCACCGAACCTATTGATGAACGCTCTCTTGCACAAGGTATGTAACACCCGTGTTTTGGGGTTAAGAGTTAGTCGGGTTAGTGGTCCGAGTCAGTAAAATTAATTTCAATCTATTTAACCTTAATTTGGATCTAATTGAGTTTTAACCAAAGAGGAGGGGCCTTTTAGTAATTTTCCCAAAACAAGGAAAAAGTGGATCACCTTTTTGAAAATAAAACAAAAAAAGAGTTATCATCCTCCCTCCCCCTCTCACCCGTTGGAAAACCCCCAAAACCCATTCAAACCCTCCCAAACACAAAATCTACTATTCCATTAAATTCCTTCTTCATTCCAAGGCCATTTTCAAAGGTAAACACATTTTTAGACTCTCCTCTTCATTCTCTACGTTTGCATAGCTTAATATTTCAAAACCACCACTTTTGTGATTTTCAAGTTTTAAAGAAAGAATGGATTTTTATTGAGTTTTTCTATTTGTTTTGAAATATAAAGTTGGGTTTTAGTTTATTCACCTTAAAATGTACATAATATGTTAAAATGGTTAGGCTTGGGTGAAAACCCGAAATGGGTTCTTTTGGCAAATTTTAAAGTGTCAAAAACTTGATTTTTGGTGAGTTTTAAGGTAAATTTGGAGGGCTGATGGTTTAAGTATGTTAGGAGGGTGTTTTGGGGCCAATTGGGTGTCATTTGGGTGTTTGAAAATGGGATTTTCAGCTAGGTTTTGAAGGAGCACGAAAATGGGTATTTTGGGTGGTTATTTGGATTGGAAATTATTGAAGTTGGTTTGTGCTTATGGGGTGAGATGATGGATGAGTTTTAGCATTGAATTGTGAAGTAATTGATGTGTTTTGTTTGGCTAGAAGTAAGAGGAAGCGTTGGAGAGGCATCGGGATCGAATCCGGGCTTGTAGGATGCTTGCTTTGGTTGCTAAGGAAGGGTGGTGAGTGACTTTAAATGTGTTTTAAAGTTGGTTCAAGTGTGTGTAGTGTATGAGTTGGAATGTGCTTGGTAGGCCATTTCAATGTGGAGTTAAATTGGTAACTTAGCCCTTTGATTTCATTAAATGCTATTTATGCTTTGCCTATTTGCTATTGTGAAATGTGGTTCGATATGTATATGTATATCTTGACATATGTATATGATGAGCATGTGATGTAAATGGTGGATGTGTGATGTGGTAAATGAAATTGGCACTAATTAACTTACCGGGTGTAAATGATCGATCATTAGGATTAGTGTGCACACAAATTGAGTCAAAACGTACGTGGCCTTGATGGCGTTGAGTCATCAAGGAGGAGTACGGTGATGTAACATTCCACCGGAAATTTATATATATTCTACGGGATGATTAGTGGAATCCCATCCGTAGGGCATGTGGTGATGAGTGGAATCCCGCCCATGCAAGGTCCGGTGATGAGTGTAATCCCACCGAGGTAATGTGATTGTTGAGATTAAATCCGCACATCCGGGTAAACTAATAGTGGCCAATTGAACTCGTTCTTACAATTGTGATGTGTGATATTGATATATGATGTTTGAGCTTAGTATGATGTGAGATGCCATATTATGACTCTTGAAAGACTAGCTAGGTCTACTTGTGGATTTACCTATGCATGATGTATATGAGAATTAAGGAATACATGCTTGAACCCTGCATTGTTGATGTTTTTGATTTTAGAGCATCCTCACTAAGCTTATAGCTTACGCCCTCATTTTCAACAATGCAGATCATTAGGGTGGTGTTAGTTCGGAGCAAGGCGTAAGGGGCTTTCCAAGTTTTGTTGCTCAAGTACGGTTAACAATTATGTAGTAGCTTAGCAATGCGGCAAGGGTGTGTGTTTTGAATGAGCTATGTATGACTCATGTATGTGTTTGATGTTTGAAATTTGACTTGGAGTGTAAACATGATATGACTTGCCAAATGCTTGTGTGATGGTATGTCTTTGGATGTTTAATTTGCTTTTAAATGACATGAATACCTATTTGAGATGTATGGTGCCTTTTGACTTTTAATTTCTTCAAGCATGCCTTATATGAAATGTTGCTAATGTGTAATTGCCATGTATGAATGATTCACCATATGCCTTGTGTGTGTTTGAGTAAGCTTGACATAGGATGTATGCCTCTAGACCTTGTTTGCTTGTGTTGTATGCCTTTAGGGGTTGTTAGGGACCTTTAGACTTGCTGTAAAACGCCTAAGTCTGGTTTTCAAAGGTTGCAGACAGCCCGCGTTTCGAAATGAGCTGGGACGTTCGGAACGGGTAAGGCTTCAGGGACCCCATATCGGAACGTGTTTCGATACGGTTTATCCTGTGAATCCCCTGTTCCGAAACGGGTATCGGAACATTTTGGCTACTAGAATTTTGAGAAAATGACGAGATGAAAGCGTTTTGAAACGGGTCTAAGGGTTTCGAAACGGTCAAAATCTCGTTGACCACGAGAAGTTGACCGTTGAGGGCATTTCGGAACGGTGAACCTCCGCTTCGATACGACCCCTTGTATGGGCTTTGGGGTAGTTGACCTAGTCAAGGCATTTCGATACGCCTTAAGGGTGTTTCGAAACGGCTTGTTTAATGGATTAAAATTGGGTTGTTTGAATGTTGTTTGGGTTCAAATGTTTATCTTCTGTATTTTATTCCGCTGTTTTATCACATAGGATTTGAATGAGCCTTTAGAAAAGATTAAGTTAAAGAAAAAAATTAGGGTTGCTAACCGAGGGGGAACCTTAACGGGTTTCACTTCGGTTTTCCCCGTGTGGCCTACTCGGACCTGTCATCCGGCCAGACCGGGACGAGGGGGTTACAGGGTAAGTTCCATTATTTTAATGGAAGTTGGTTACGTCTTTCCGAGCTACCACCCGAGGCCGCGGCCGAATTGGAAAATCCTCAAGGTGATCAAGCTCCTCAAGCTCCTCCACCTCCTCCTCAACGTTCCATGGATGCTCTTATGACCTTCCTTAATGAGCAATTCACGGGGTTGCGCACAGAAATGGGGAATCGTCTTACCGCTCTTGAATCAAGCTTTGACACAAGGATGACGAACATGGAAAATCGTCTAACCTCTCTTGAAGGCGGTCATAACTCCTTGAATATTTCCCTCTCCGCCTTCCATGATGAGTCGCGTAATAGAATGAGGAATGATGCTCCAATTGAAGATGAAGAGGAAGATGATGAAGAAGGCGATGATGATGCCTAGTAGCTTCTCCTTGCATCTCATGCATATCATCTAGGACATTTCTTTTTATGCACCTTTGTTTCATGTTCTTAGGACTAAGTTTGCTTTTTTTTAAACCTATGCTTTGATTTTATGTTTTGTTGGATTTTTAAGTTGATGTTATGCTTTATTTTTTAACTCAATGGTATTTATGTTGCCTATTTATACCTTTGCCTATGTTATGCACTTTACATTGTCTCAATATTTTTGATCTAACAAAAAGGGGGAGAGAAACTAGCTCACAAACACTTAAAAATTTGATTTTCAACTTAAAAGTTACCTAGCTCATATTAAGGGGGAGTCAATTTTGCAAAGTTTTTCAAAGTGTCAAAAATTTTAAGTTTTAGTTTTGTTATATCAAAAAGGGGGAGATCGTGAAACCTATGTTTGATTTTGATATAATTAAACCTTTAAGGATCAATTTGATAAACTTAAAATTGTTTTATAAAGTCCCTTAATAAGTTTTAAATCACCAACACTTTAAAACTGATTTGAAAAACTCAAACTCAAAATATTTTCTAAGTGTTCCAAGGCCAAACTATTGAAAACCGTCCAGGTGTATCGATATGCTTCCAGTCGTATCGATACCTTTTTTACAAAGTTGGCCACTGGAGGAACTCGTTTCGATACGCCCTTAACCGTATCGAAACACCGTATCGAAACAGATTCAATCTGTATCGATACGCCCTTTTGTAAAACACTAAAAGAGTTTGAATGATGTACCGATACGGCTTCACCCGTATCGATACAGTTTTAACGAATTTTTAGTTCAGATCGTTTTAAATATTTCGACCGTTGGTGTCAGTTGTTAGGTAACCACATGTTAAATTGGTAGTTTACCCGTATCGACACAGTAAACCCTCGTATCGAAACGGAAACTTCTAGTGAGCTATGTCGAGAAAAAGGTATCGATACGGTCTTAGCTGTTTCGATACCCCGTATTTATACGCCTACGTGCATTTCGATACCCCTATTTATTATGTACAACAGCTCTTTCTTTTTTGAGACAGGTATCGATACGGCTCCCCGTGTACCGATACGGATAGCTGCAGAAGTGCATTTATGGTGGTAAGAGAGGGTTCCAACGGCTCTATTCAATTCTCCAACCACCCAAACGACTAGAATTAATAGAGGAGGTATAAATTGAAGCCCTTTGAAGGTCAGCAACAACTATTCAACCTACAAGCATCATCAAAGCAAAAATCCAAACCCTTGTGCTCCTAAAAGTCAAATTCTTGTACCCCAACTCTAGTGTTTTCATTGTTATCTTGTATTGTGAGTTTGGGGTGATTGAAATTGTATTTGGGTAAACAGTTATCCTTTGTGAGGAACTATTTGAGTTTACCAAAACCTTCTCTTTGTAAATTGAGTGGATTAAGCTTTGGGTAGAAAGCTTAATCAAATTTGTAAGGTTACCTCCTCATCCAAGAAAAGGGGAAGAATTCTAGTAGTGAATTGATTGAAAATCCTTAGTGGGAACTAAGGTAGTGGATGTAGAGTTCATTTGGAGAACTTGAACCACTCTAACTACTTGTGTCACCTTTTAACTTTCACTTATTCCTCCCACCAAAATTTTTATTGCCAATTCACCCCCCTCTTGGCCATTTGCAATTGTGTTATCAACTCAACATATTGGACTGCCCGAAATTGGGAACAAGATGCATAGCAACATCTTCGAGGGTGATTGTGTATTTCCCGCACGACATGGGGAAGGTATACGTCTCCGGTCTCTAACGCTCCATCAACCCATTAATCAACTCTGGCATGACTTCAAAGTCACAAATCTTTGATGCGTACCTAAAACCGGTTGTCTCTATAAATCCTCTTATATATAAGCTTGGTGGATCCTTGCATATCAAGCGATGCTGAAAATTTTGCCTCCACGGTCTTCAAACACAAAAGTTAAATTAAATTAGTACTTTATCATTTACAAACAATAAACTAAAAGTTACAAAAAAAAGCTATAAATTCTTACCAATAATTCTACGGTCTTCATGATGTAGGAATCTTCAAGTCATAATAACACCATTTCCTCCCCCAATAATTATGTGCAATTAAATGCCTAAACTTGGCTCCCCTTTTTGATAGCGACGACCATGGCCTAAGCTTGGCTCCCCTTTTACGAGGAGGATAATCAACCCTTTTTGGAGGTTTGGGTCGAGAAAGATCTGGTGGAGGGTTGTAGGATCTGTTGTATTCATGCCCTTCATGTTCTTTTTGACGTTGATTTTTGTTCCATCATCTTTCTTTTATGTATATCTCATCGTTGTGAAAGAGGACGTAGATTTTCTTTGCTTCCTTTCAGTCATTTGTTTCATTTGTGGCTTGCGGGCTTTGTTCTTCTTTCATAGTCTCTCCCAAAGGATCTAAAATCTATTTGTGTTTGCTCTGACGAGAAGAGTTTTGTTTCTGATGGATATTGTGACCTTATCTACATTGTCTTCGTCATCCCGACCCTTGAAAATTATGATAGTTCCCTCAGTAATTGTCGTCAAGTCCCACATTTAATGATTCTTTGTCGGTCCAAGTGTAAAAATCATTTGTCCCTTTTCCGTGTCCCTATATATGCCCCAACACTAAAAAAGTAATAAAAAATTAAATTTCAAGCTCTAACCCTAAATTCTAAATCTTAAACCCTACACCCTAAAAATACACTCTAACCTAAATTCCCTAAACCCTAAACATAAATTCTAACCTTAAACCCTAAACCTAACTTTGAGTGTGGGGCAGAAGTAGGGGTACTGAAAAGGAGCAGAGGATCTCCATCCAGACGTATGACACCGCCCTCCAGCCTTTGAAACATCGTGCAATCTGTCATTGATTCTCCGTCGACTTTCGTTTTGACCTCCTTGATGGTTGGTTTCTTTTTATATTTCTCGAATCTCTTTGTTGCCCATTTGTTTTGAGCCTCTTTTTACCTTTGGTTATTATATTTTGATTTGTGTTGAATGAAATTCCATTTTTGATAAAAAAATATATATATCTCCGACTAATTTTTTAGTTTGTCTAAACTTTTAAGATATGATCGTTAAGTTGATTGACAATAATGAAAAACATTGAAAATTTATGAAGTTTGTTTTCAACATTTCATTTCCCGTGCCAGCTATAGTACTTGAAAAAGATAATTCACCTCCAACATTCTAAGAATACCCATCGTTTACCCCAACACTAATTGATACTTCAAGTGCATGCATGGGAGAAAGTCTCAAATTGAAACAGTTTACAAAATATTTTGGATGATGTGATAGAAATATTGATTGATTTAAAATTTTATAAGCATGAGACATATAAATATACTGATAAATAAATTTAATGACTGAATTGTTAAGATATTAAAGTATGTTTAGCTACTTGTAATTGCTAGAACCAATTGGCCTTAAAACTTAAGGATGAGAAAAAAGTGTTTGCTGTATAAAGAAAAAGGAAAATGAAGTCCTGCAAATGATTTTGAATTCTGAACTTGTTGAACTTTATCTTCATAGCAATCTAGTATATTTTCTTGGTACGCAAATTTTCTTTGTAATCAAGTGATTTAATTATATGTAATGTAATTTGGGGTTTTCAGTTAGAACGAATAGAGTCGCAAATATGAGTTCAGCCTCTGATTTCTTTCGACATTATACTGAATTTTTTCCTCCTTTACCTTAATTTTTCTGAAAGAGTTTTCCACGTAAATTAGTGGTGTTTTTTTTTTGTACTATCATTAAAATTGTGGTTATCATATGACATAAATTATTTTTCTTTATTGATTCTTAGGAGTCTAGCAAGCAAATATGATTTGTCACTGTACGTTCTCATATGGATCTCGTATAAGATGACTGAATTATTTGCAAACGATTTAGTAATGCAATCAATCAGTTGAGGCAGATAAAAACTGGAAAGCAACTTTTGAGGCTAAAATTTAAAGGCAAACACTGAAACACATCAGATTTTACAATTACCACATTTTATACAAATTTGTATACGTTGTACCAAAGGAAGCCACCATTTAGGCATATAATGCCAGTTGATTCCAAAAAAGGAGGGTAGATTGAGGTCAGAACTTTACTCCTCCCAACGTAGAAGCAGCGCCGTACATCTCCATATAATGTAAAACCGTGTTCTCTTCTCCTTGACAAGCCTTGAGCATCTCTGGCATAGTCGAAGCTTGCAGATCCCTGATGGTTTTGGACACACGGCTGCCATATTCGACCACAAACTTGACATGCAATTGCAGGCAAACTTGGGTTTTATAATACTCAAGCTTGCTATATTTGCTTCTTTTTTTTTAATGGAGTTGACCAGAAAATGTGTGGTGAGTGACAAGGGCCATTGAATCAGAAAATGACAAGGCCTTGTCTGCCTAAACAGATAAACCCTGGAAAAGGACTATCTAATTCTATTGCTACAACTTATCCCAATTATTGAAGACCTTCCCTTGTCCCTGTGTGTATCCCAATGTTTGTAAGATAACATGGACAGACCCACCATCTGCCAGGATTCCAGGATATGTTTGGATGGATTCTCTGAGATTAATGGATGGGGAACTTCGGAAAGTTTACCTACTAGGTGGAGTATGTTCACTTGATTTCACCCATAAATTACGCTTCTTGGTTTGTTCTCCATCAAAACAAAATAAACGAATTCTCCAACTTCAAAATATTATTAACAAGTTACCTCGTAATGGATAAACCAAACTTAATGTTTAAATAGAATGAAAATTTAATTTTGCTTTTGAAAACCTAATTTTACAAGTGCCGCCGGAGTTCCTTTCATTTCATTCCTTTTTATGTGCAGACCGCCACATTGATTTTAGTGTTGGTTGTTGAGTGTTGGTGTTTATTATTTTTTAATTTTTATATTATTTTTTTCTTTTTCTTGATTTTCTGAATCTCTACTTTAGGGCACACTTTTCGTCTAACAAATAAAAACCAACAGAAAAAAACTATATTGCCATGTCAAATCCAAAACCGCAAACCATTCAGTGAGGGATGGAAATCCTCTACCCCTTTTCGGTGCCCCTATATATGCCCCCATGCTCAAAATTAGCTCTAGGGTTTAGGGTTTTAGATTAGGGGTTGTGGTTAGGGTTTAGGGAATTTAGGGTATGGTGTATTTTTGAGGGTATAGGGCGTAGGGTTTAGGATTTAGAATTTAGAGTTAGGGCTTAGAATTTAATTTTGTAGTGTATTTTAGTGTTGAGGCATATGTAGGGGCACCGAAAAGGGGCAGACGAATTTTATCCTTCAGTGAGTTCTAATAATTTTTTGTACTTTCTTTTTCGGGCTTTAAATGTAGAGGTTTTGTCGGTTTTTCGCCTACGCATCTCTATTACTCATGAGTTTTTTATATCCTTTTTAATGTTGCGTTTGTTTGTTGCATTTGATTTATTTTATACTTTTTATTCAATTTATCATATTGGTATTTTTTTTATTTGTAAAAAAAATAAAATACACATACGGTCACTAAACTTTGGTAAAAAAAATGTTAACTTTCAAAAGTTACAAAATATCAATTAAACTTTATGTTTTATAACAAAATGGTAACTAGACGTTTAATCCCGTTAAGTGTCCGTTATAAAAATTGGTATAATAACACATTTAGTTCTTTATATTTATACAATCAATCAATTTAATCCTAATTCGAAACAATTCATCAAATTTAACCCTCGTTATTTACATATTTTTTCAATTTGGTCCTTATTTTAACTTCCAAATAAGTAGCCATTTTTTCTTGTTTCCAGCCACAATATCATTGTCGGCTATATTGATAAGCGATAAGTTCAGAGCCAAGGTAACCCTAAAATCCAAAGGGTTGCCATAGCAACAAAAGTGAAGGACAAGTAGTTGTTAGTGAAGAGGCCCACATCATTGCATGGATCATTGATGCTCGTCGGCCTTAGTGATGTCCCTGCACAGCCAAACACAGTGGTTGGAGTCGTCCTTGTGGTTGAGCCGACAGTTGTCCCGGTTGGTGTGGTGCATGTGGTTGTGGTTGTGCCCATGCCACTGCAAAAACCAAAACCAAATATAAAAATGTTAAAAGTATCCCATGGTATGCACATGAGGGAATTTGACAAGGAAAAGAAAACAAAAACTTCAAAAATTTCAACATCATGGCAGCTCATTTGCATAAACAAGTATGCTTTTTTCTACAAGAAAGATTAAACATATGCAAACCTTGAGGGAAAGCTGCAAGTTGAAACAACATCTGCAAATCACATAGAAAAGAAGGTTAGGGAAAACCCAGAAATGGAAGGATGAAAAAAGGGTTTAAACTTTGAAGGGGCTTTACTTGGAGGAGGATTGGCCCTAACAGTAGCAGTGCCTGAGAAATCACAGGCCACAGCTTCTTTGAGCTTGGCCTTTCCTTTGGAAATAGATGTTGACAGCGTAGCTGCAGTGATCTTTCACAGTGTTGGGGTTATAGCAACCACCTTTCGGGAGAATAGCAGAACAATCAGCTCCGGCTCCACAAGCATAGTTCAGTGTCTTTTGAAGTTGTTGATCACCAACTCCATCTTTACACATGCAATAAGTAGCACCTATACATAACTAGAAAATAAAGAAAAAATGTTAACTTTCTGGGGAAAATGTTAACTTTAAGAAGTTATATGTGTGTTTTTCCAGCAAAGAAGCAAAACCCATCTCAAAAATATATACATCTATCCTTAAAAGTTGGAAAATAAGAGAAGGGAAAAAATCCAAAGAACATACTTGAATGGCCACTCATGACTAAGAACAAGTAAATACTATGAAGAAAAACACATTTGTGTTAGTATGGGACCTGTAAATACTATGAAATACTTATCACCATGAAATATATGTTTAAATAGAAGAAGTCAATTTCAAGACATGGAAAGGAGACCAAGAAGGATGCACTAGAGATTTCAAAGAAAATAAAATAACTTTTTCTTGAGTTCACCTAGTTCGGATTTATATCCAAGGGTGCTTGACTGCACCATCTCGACTGCCTTCTATATTTCATGACCAATCAGGTCTGTAACTTCATGCGTTTTAGAATAAGACACCTTTTTCTTCTTTGCAACACACTCAAATGAACCTTTTGCTTCTTTGCAACACGCTCAAAGTGTATTCAATATATCTTAAGAAAAAAATCATCAAAAATTGATGGTCAAAATTGATTAAAGGAGATGAACTTATCACTTATCAATATAGCTGGCAATGATATTGTGGTTGGAAACAAGAAAAAGTGGATACTTATTTGGAAGTTAAAATAAGAACCAAATTGAAAGAATGCGTAAATAATGATGGCTAAATTTAGTGAATTGTTTCGAAGTAGGATTAAATTGATGAATGTATAAATATAAAGGACTAAATGTGTTATTATACCAAATTTTATAACAGACACTTAACGAGTTTAAACGTCTAGTTACCATTTTGTTATAAAACATAAAGTTTAATTGTCATTTTGTGATTTTTGAAAGTTTAGTTATCATTTTGTTCTTTTACCAAAGTTCAGTGACCGTCTGTGTACTTTACCCAAAAAGAAACATGCAATTTGAATAGGATGTTAAGGTTTGCAGTTTTGGATTTGAATTTAACATTGCAGTATAGATTCTTTTATTATGTTTAATCTTCATTTTTTTCCTATTGCAGAATTTGACAAATGCATGAATGGCTTGGCGAGGGGTTGGGAAGAAAGTAAGTTTTTTTCCCAATTGTATTGTGCTAAAATTGGAGACCTTGAAAATGCATATCTTTTGAATTTAGAGTTCCTTGAATATCTTGCATTCTTTGTTATTCACTAGAATTCACTTTTTTAAATTCTACGGACATAACTCACTGAAGTGAAGAAAGCATTTGATGGTCTCAACATTGAGATTGAAAACTCAAGAAAAAGGATGCAAGAGTTGGAGCAGGATAGATAAATTTTAACGCAAGAGGCACGGAAGTTTAAAGAATTGCATAAACAAAGGGGCTTGTATGCCGAGTCTAAGACATGAAGGGTTTCGGAGCTCGAGAGATTGTTTGAAACTGCAAACATTAGTGCAAAGAAATGGCCTTTTTGCTGAAAATGGAATTTGGAGAAGGAGAAGAAAGAGAATGGTTCAGATGATTTAATCAGCTGAATGTGGGACACAATATATTATTTTATTGAGGAAAAAGAAAATTAATGTGACACATCAGCATTTTCTACCAGAAGGTAACAAGAGGGACCAAAATAAAAATGAAATAAAAGTTGGGTGATCCTAATAAAAATTTTAAAAGTTCGGTGACCAAAATGAAAGTGCCTTAAAAATTTGGTGACCTTCTATGTACTTTACCCTTTTATTTTTGATACATTCTATTGATTTTTTTAATAAAGTCTAGTTGCCATAGTTAAAAATAGGGTAAACTACATAAGCTCCGACTATAGTCTAATTATTTTTTTGTATCCCTTGACTATTAAAAATTATAAATTGGTCCCCCGACTTAAAAAAGTAACAAATTGGTTCAACACCGTTGAAAATTTAACGGCTGATGACGTGGCAGTTAATATAAATTGATATGATTACATAATTAGCCCTCAAGTTCTACACTTATTTTAGTTTGACCCTAATTCTAAAAAATCAACCCACACAATTTTAATAATTTATCAATTTAGTCCTAAATTCTAACTTACGATGTGGTTTCTTGGTCGCCTCCTTGAGTTTTGATACTAACAAATAACCCAACTCGTGATTCTATTGTTGTTGTAAGTCCAATGACAGGAGAAAAAGCAGTTGGTACAAACATCAATTCAGTGAGGGGATTTAATGTTATTGATACAATCAGATCTCAGTTGGAGAGCTTGGGCCCTAGTGTTGTTTCTTGTGCTGATATTGTTGTTGTCGTTGCTCGTGATTCTATTGTTGATGTAAGTCCAATGATTTTATCCTCTATTTCAAATTTCATCGTTTGTGTTCGAGCTTGAGTTCAAATGGAATAAAATTACAATCCTTTGAAATTTTTCCAGTTGGGAGGGCCTAGTTTGAATGTGCTCCAGGGTAGAAGAGATTCAGCAAGTGCAGGCTTGAATGCTGCTAATTCCAACCTCCTTGCACCAACTTTGAGTCTTAGTGGCCTCATCTCTGCCTTTTCGAACAAAGGTTTTACTACTAATGAAATGGTAGCCCTCTCAGATGTCACAGTCGAACCGATGAGTAACATTCTTAGCAAATTCACGCCGGGCAAAATTGAAGGAAACTAATGATGTTGTTTTGTGGGACAATTTGTTCAGGATCTCATACCATTAGCCAAGCCAGGTGCACCACTTTCCGAACAAGAATCTACATTGAAACCAACATCAACTCCACCTTTGTACCTTCGTTACAAGGGAACTGTCCGAACACCGGTAGAGACAACAACCTTTCCCCTTTAGATATGACGAGCCGGACATCATTCGACAATGCATATTTCAAGAATTTGCAGAGCCAGAACGGGTTGTTTCACTTTGATCAATAGCTATTAAGTAGGGGTTCCACAGATTCTCAAGTGAACACTTATAGTTCTAACTTGGGAACTTTTACCACAGATTTTACTAATATCATGGTAAAGATGGGAAACCTTAACCCACTCACTGGAACAAGCGGCCAAATAAGGAAGAATTGCAGGAAAGCCAATTGATGGATTTTTAATTTCTTTCCCATTTTAGGGTAAACTACATTGGACTTACAGCAACAACATAATCACGAGTTGGGCTCTTTGTTAGTACCGGAACTCAAGGAGGCGACAAAGAAACCACAACGTAAGTTAGAATTTGAATTTAATTTTTCTACTGTTGCTAGAATGATGCTTTACGAGTGCAATGAGAACTCAATTTTGCAGAGAAATTTTGAGTAACAATTTTGATTCTTTCTTGAGGGTGAAATAGAACTAAATTGATAGATTATTAAAATTGTGTGTGTTAATTTTTTAGAATTAGGGTCAAACTAAAATAAGTGTAGAACTTGAGGGTTAATTATGTAATTATATTAATTTATATTAACTGCCACGTCATCAACCGTTAAATTTTTAACGGTGTTAAACCAATTTGTTACATTTTTTAAGTCGGGAGACCAATTTATAACTTTTGATAGTTGAAGGACACAAAAAATAATTGGAACATAGTCAGGGGATCATTTATGTAGTTTATCCTTAAAAATAATAACAATAGCAAAAACCAAAGCAAAAGTGCACCGTAAAACTCTTCTTCAATCACTTAAAGCCCGAAGGAGAACCAAAACCTTGTATTAAACTGAAAAGCTAAGGAAAGATCAAATTTAGTGGTAGTTCTGAAAAGACGCAATATGAGCGACTGCTCATGGGCTCAAAAAGTTTAATTTAACTTAAATTAAATAATTACAAAAAAATTATAGATTTTATATTTAATAATTAACAACTTACAAACAATTAATATCACAATTCAAATTTATTCCAAAGTACGAGTAATTAACAACTTACAAACAAATAACATCATAATCCAAATTTATCCAAAGACTTAGAGCTTTTTATACTCCATGTGAGTATCATAGTCTTAACTTGGTTTTGTGTGACATTGCAAACACTTCAATGAAAGCGAGAGACTATTTTAGAATAGTCCAACGTATTTATATTTTATTTGCTAATTTTACACAGAGATTGAATATATTAAGAAAAAATGTGAAGGGGGTTAACTCTTAAATCAATGAGAAAGTCACGTTGAAAGTATTAAGTCAATAAGATTGATACAGAAAGTATTATTTCAAGTGGCTCATACAAATAATGATCTTAAAATATAAAGTAAAGCTAAATCGTTACCAGGAAATGAACTTGGTAGTTTTAATTTTTTTTGCTTTGCTATGAACTTAGCAAAAATTTACCCTCAAAAGACATATTGATTGTGTTCCTATTGATGAGATAAAAAGACTTATTTAATTTTTTAAAAATTATAGAGATATTGGAAGTAATGGGAGCAATAAATTAATTAAGATTTTTAAAACATTTTAATTGCTTGCCAAATGCGACAATTGATTATAGATCTTATTAAATATTCTTATTAATATTGCTTCTGCAAAACGAAGTTTTCCAAAATTAAAGTTGTTAAAGTTATACTTACGAACAACAATTATGTCGCAAGAAAGATTAAATGGTCTTGCTTTAATGAAAATCGAGAGTGATCTTTTAGAAAAAGTTGATATGAAAAGCATTATAGATGATTTTAGTACAAATTCTTTGAACCCCTGATCAAATTAAAAAGAAATTTGTCAGCAAAGACAAGTAGGGACATTTTAAAGACTTGTTGATTGTTGAAGGCCACAGGGTACTATTTGCAAGGGTACTTGTTCCAACAAAGAAGCATAGAGATGCAGACTCTTATGATATACTGCTTTGCTTTCTGTTGCTTCACCAATCTCTTTCCAATTAGTTATATATATCTACCAGCCGTATATGGGGTTTTTAAGGTAAATTTTTCAGTTTCCAGGGCATCCATGCGGGTTCACTTTCTTCCATCGAGCGCACTTCTCTCTTCCTGCATGTATCCAACTCGAACTGTTTCCCTTGCCGCCCCTCTGATGAATGTCAAAACTTTTCAAAGCAGTTCCAGGTATCAAACATCAACCTTATCTTGTATAGTTCCCGTAGCCCACATTCTTATCCTTTTCTGGACCCCATCAAATTAATGATCTCAAATGTGGCTAATTGGATCTGATATTATCTTCTCTCCCCCACGGACATGTATGGCCGAGTTCTTTCCTAGACCATTAAGGAAATATGCAGGTGGCTAAAAGTCCTGGATTCAGATTTTTTTGAGGACAACATGATGATACATTGATTAACAAAAAAATAGAAGAAATACAGATATAGAGGAGATTGAGGAGAGAGAAGCAGCATAAAATTGAGAGAGATTAGAGATAACGTAATGAGGAAGAGAAACCCCTAAAAAACCAGTCCACATTTCAGATGCATAATCCCTAACAGTTTCTAAAGCTGTGGAGAGAGGAAATAAATACAAACATATGAGTTGTACACCGTACAAAATAATAATTATATATAGTAACTCCCCTCAAATTGATGTTATTTACCAAAAAAAAAAAAGTTGATGGCGTTGTCGAGAAAGAGACTTGTTGGACAAATAAGGTTAGATTGGAAATAATTAAGGTAAACTAAAAATTTTAAACCGAATCGAATAAAAAAATAAACGAATTAAACAAACCAAGAAAACAAATTTGAAAATTAACTGAAAAATAATGTTTGATTGAGGCCTGCACGAACACAGTTTCCTTAAGTTTCCTTAAGAGAGATTCGACCACTCCGGGGTGCTAGAGTCGTTTGATCGCCGGTCTCCTAATCGGTCTCTGAGGATACAACATTCGGATGAAATTCTACAACAACAGTACTGTAAATTTCACAAGCAAATTCGAGCCTTCGACTATCAACAAAAAACTATGCAGGTTTTTAGGAGAGAAAACGTTTTTGATTGATGTGTAAAATTAAAAATCGCCCACGTATTTATAAGGGAAAATTAGGACGAACATGAAAAAATAAAATTTTAATTCACACCCCCTTGCCCACGAGGCACAACTTCAACCCAAGTCATTCAATGACCATAAGGAGGGAGCATGTATATAAACATCTCTAACTTTTTTTATCCCATCAATGTGGGACTGGGATTTTCCATTTCTTTTTTTATTTGCAACCGCCTTACTTTGAGCATTAATTTCTCATTTATTATTCGTCCGTTTTGAGCTTGCGAGATACCGCTGTAAAAGTTTTACGGAGTAGAATAAGTCCGTAGTGAAACTTGATTCAAAACTCAGCCTTTACTTATTCAAAATAAGGCTCAAAGTTACCTATTTTTACATTTTCCAACAAAATTTTGTAAGCACATCAACCATTTGTAACACAATAGAAACACGTGGAAGAAAAATAACTTAGATTGTTGACAACTTCATGAATATAATGACAGTCCACTTTAATATGCTTGATGTGCTCATGTAGGGGTGGAACTAAAAATTTATAAAAGGAACTGTTATGAGATTAAATTTTTTGAGGTGTATCATAATAAAATTTAAAAAAGATTAAAGGGATTATATGTCCCAACCACCTTTTAGGGAGGCTTCGACTTTTTGGTAAAAACTTTTAAAAACACAGAGTTGCCACCAATCTTTTTGAAAAGTGTGACTGGATCACTTTAAAACATGGTTATTTTAATAAAACGTTTTATTTTAATAAAACAACGGTTTTGGTCTGCGAAATATTAGAAAACGGGTTCGGGGGTCGGTTACGCATGGGGAAGGGTTAGCACCCCACGACGCCCAAAATTGGTATCTAACTCGTTTTCAAAACTGGAATTTACAAGTTCACGAAGATTTGATTTATTTGTCCGTTTAATGAATATAAATCTATTTTAACGGTCTTACCGCCTGAAAAATGAACTTCAATGACCGCCAACATTTCTGGCGCTAACATGTCATCTTCGTTTGGTATGACACCGCATTTATTATTAAACAAGCAAACAAAGATAAAATGTGAAAGCGAAAATTAAATAATTACAAGAATATAACTAAAAAGAAAAGCAAGACAAATTATTTTTTATTTTCAATTTTGATTCACACATTTTAGAAAAAAGTTAATTTTTTTTTTAAGTCATGTCAAAATAAAATTGATTTTTTTTTTATTTTTTAAAAGGGAAATCTTTTATAAGTTTTAAAAGAAAGATGAATATTTGATTATTTAAGTTTTTAGTTTTTTAAAAATGAATATTTAATTTCTAAAATATATTTATTAAAAATAAACTTGATAAAAAAAATATTAAAACTAAGCTTGATAAAAAAAAGTCCAAAAGATCAATTCTTCTTTAAGCCCAAATTTTATTTTTCAAAAGGATTGGGTTCAAGGCCCACAAGCACCTTCTTTTTCCTTTTTCTTAAACTCACATGAATCAAATTAAAAAAAATGAGAAAACCATCATTGTTCTTGGGGTTCTTCAAAATCAAGAACACCACTTTTTTATATCCGAAAATTAACAAAAAAATGTTCAAAAATCCGATTTAAATTCGAACAACAACACATTTAAAGAATCAACGTCAAATTTCAACAATCGAATATGATTCAAACATCAAATTAAGCAAGAAAATCGAAATAAAAGAATTAAAAGGAAGAACACAATACCAAAAAAAATGCTTGCTTTGATTCTTCAATTTCGATTACAACGTTGTTGGAATTCGAACTCCTCCTCCTTGCAACTCTAATGAAAATTTCTCAAGCTTCACTAATGATTTTTTCAAT
Source organism: Hibiscus tridactylites (assembly GCA_958450335.1). Lineage (NCBI taxonomy): Eukaryota > Viridiplantae > Streptophyta > Magnoliopsida > Malvales > Malvaceae > Hibiscus > Hibiscus tridactylites. The sequence goes on along the minus strand of OY288278.1, from coordinate 16,682,070 downwards.
GATTTTTCGAATTCAAGTTGGTGGTTTACAATGGAAAATACAAGGCTTTTTATAGGTACAAAAATGCTTGATCTTCAAGCGCAAATCCTTAATTTCTTCCCCCAAAATCTATTTTCAAACCCCTAATCTCAAGCTAACACGTGAATTCAGCCTTTTCTGATTTTACAGATAAAAAATAGCTTGAATTTGGGGATTTACAGATAAAAATCTCCCTAAATTCGAATAGGATTTGACCTCATTTTCCTTTTTTTAGGTGACCGACGGCGAGGAGATGCGGCGGCGACGACATTGGCACGACAAGGCTGAGAAGAGTTAGTCGGCACCTCAAACGACAGTAGCCGGTGATCGGTGGTGCAACGGCAGCCCCCTCCCAAATTCTGGACAGCTTCAAAACTGGGGGAAGGGACCAGCCCCGCACGCGTGTGGCACACGCGCCAGGCACGTGGGTGCTAGTGGTCCTTCCTCTTTTCCTTTTCTTTTCTTTTTTTTAAATTTGATCCATCCTAGCCCTTTGATCTTTCTTCCCTTAATCCAATGGCCCCTATTAATCCTGCACACACACAAAAAAAAACAAAGGTAAATGGGTTATTTATTGTATTTTATTTAAATAGGCTCCTAATCAAACTAAATGGCCGCTTTATTTCATTTAAAGTGGGCTCTTATTATTTTTTTAAAACATGGACCCTTATTATATAATTCCCCTATTATTTATTAAGTGGACCATCTTTAAAATGAGCTCTTTTATTATATTTTACATATTTTTTATTATTTTTTGGGTTTATTAATAAATATTAATAATACTGATATACATAATAATAATTAAATACAAAAAATGAGGTGAAAATTTAGTGACAACAGTCGCCCCTCTTTGTGAAGCAGGGATAGAGCAAAGACCAAAAGACACTGATTTTCACCAATTTGCTGATTGGTTCCATTCTTCTGTTTCTCGAACGGATATGCATGTTCTATTCTCCAGATGCTCGAATAGATGAGCGAATTCCATTCGCCAAACACCCGAACAGATAGGCTGGTTCTATTCTCCTTTTGCCCGAATAGATGAGCAGATTCCATTCTCAAACAGATAGGCCAATTATATTCTCCTTATGCTCGAATAGCTAAGCTGGGTTCTATTCTCCCAAAATGCCTGAACAGCTGAGCTAGGCTCTGTCCTCCCAAATGCTCAATTACGCAAAGTCTTCTGAAAACTTTCATCCTTCTTATGCTTGGATGAATAAGAAAACTCCATTTTCCTTACACCTGAATGGCAAGGCAAATCTTCTAAAAAAAACTTCATCCTCCTTATGATTGGATGAATAAGCAAACTCCATTCTCCTTACGCCTGAACGAATAGGCGAATCTACTAAAAAATTCATCCTACTTATGCTTGGATGAATAAGCGAACTTCATTCTCCTTACGTCTGAACGGATAAGCGAATCTTCTGAAAAAAATTTCATCCTTCTTATGCTTGGATGAATGAGCGAACTCCATTCTCCTTACGCTTGAACGGATAAACGAATCTTCTAAGAAATTCCATCCTTCTTATGCTTGGATGAATAAGCAAACTCCATTCTCCTTACGCCTGAACATATAAGCGAATCTTCTAAAAAAAATTATCCTCCTTGTGCTTGGATAAATAAGCGAACTCCATTCTCCTTACGCCTGAACGAATAAGCGAATATTTTAAAGAAATTTCATCCTCCTTATGATTGGATGAATAAGCAAACTCCATTCTCCTTACGCCTGAACGGAGAAGCGAATCTTCTAAAAAATTGCATCCTCCTTATTCTTTGATGAATAAGCAGATTCTATTCTCCTTGTGCTTGAATAGATAAGCAGATTTCAAAAAGGGTTTCACCCCCTTACACTTGGATGAATAAGCGGACTCCATTCTCCAAATGCCCGAATGTATAGGCTGGTTCTTTTGCTGAAAGGTCCTTCGTGTACCTGAAAAATGCAATATTCAATGCAATTATGATGTGCATGCCCCTAGGGATGCCTAAAACATGAATGCATGTCTCATTTCTTTTGCTTTTTGAATTCTTTTTCTCAAAATTGTTTTTTTACTCGCCTAAATCTATATAAGCATTTGTACTTTTTATCTTTATTTTTTCCGACTCATGAAAAACGTCTGATCTTTGCTCACTTAATCCAGTGATCATGTACTCTTGGTTGGAAGGACGGACTTCTTTGATTGTCATTGCTTAGTCGTTCTCATGCTTCATATTTCTTTTCTTCATTCAATCCTTGTAGGCAAATGTCTCAAGATCATCTTCCAATGTGGTTGATATATCAATGTTGAGTGAAAGGCTTCCTTTTGTGGTTTTGAAAGCTTCAAGTCTTTATATGCCCCTTATCAAGCATCTCCAATGCTTCTTGCAAATTCTCAAATTCTTTCCCCTACAAGACATCTTGAATTGCTCGCATGTGAAAACTTGTTTCCACCTTGAATGTCCTCGAATGATGTTAGAGCTTTAACCTCTTCTTCTCACGCCTATTAATACTGACGACCTTAAATCATTGGCCAACATAAACTGCCCCCAATCTGATGGCATGGTTTGCTTCTCAAATGCAATTCTACCTATTTTCATGCTTTTGAGCTTCTACATCTTATATGTGGACAACACAACTTACTTCAAAATCTTCAACGCTTGTGCTTCTTTTTACTTTTTACATTCTCATGCAAGGCGATGCCCCCATTCAAACTGAGTTTCAATTGTTTTTTGAAGTGATGAAAACATTCGTTCATGGTCTCATACAGTTGAGATCAATACCAATAAATCTTTTGCTTTTCATGAATCTATGCTAGCCTACTTGTAAGATTCAAGGAAAGGCTAGAAATGATAGTTCAAAGGAAAAAGTCATAACAAACGCAGGAAAAGGCTAAAAAAATGGGGATCATAAGAAAATAGTCATGGAAAACACAAGAATAGGGCAAATTCAGATGCCTCAAAATTCAAAGCATGAATGATTCAAGAATCCATCAACTGGATATTGCCTCATTTTTGGTGGCCCTCTTTTCCTCACACACTCCCAAAATTTAAAATTTCCCACTTTTATAATCTCAATCAAACATTAGAAGCTCAAGGTCCCTAAAGAAAGGTTAACTCAATTAAGCAGAATGTGCTCTGAAGACGAAATCCTTTTCTCAAGTATTCATGTGTGATCCAAATGGTCTTTTAAGGCTTGTAATGTAGGCTAGGCTCAGGTTGCCAAAGAAAGGATATAAAGGCTCAAATTCATATTTTAAGGGTGATTAAACCAAGGATCAACTTTTCTGATGAAATCATTGTTCTTCTTTTATTCTTTGGATCACTCTAGACTGCCCATTTTGGGTTTACACCCTAGAGTTCATTTCCTTTTTATGTCTCATTTGAAGGATTTGTTTCAAATTTTCCTTCACTCTTCAACATTCTTTTTTTTCTTCATTTATTTTTCTTTTTTTCCCTTCTTCTCTTCTCTTCTTGTTCTTTTCTTTCCTTCTTTCCTTTCTTTTTCATTTTCCTTCTTCTTTCTTCCTTTTCTTTTCTTTTCTTTTCTTGTTTTTTTTCTTTTTCTTGTTTTTCCTTTTTGTGTCCTTTTCATTTACGGTTTAGGACATTCAACTTAATCTAACATGTTTCTTTCAAACAACTTTTCATTTTCTTTGCCCTCGGTGTGGGGAGTGATCCTTGGTTGGGATTAAATCACAAGAAAATATTAGGCTCAAAGGGGGACAACAAATGGATTTTTCTTATTCGTGAAGGGAAATGAAGGAATGCCAAATATCATTTCACGCACAAATACCTTCGAAGAAAAAGCAGTCTTCCGTTGGTTGATGTTTTAGAGTTATCACTTCATTCAAAGACCCTAACAACAATGTCTGAGAGGAAAATATACTCATAATCTGTATATGGGATTTCCCAATTAATCTTGAACTCACATTTTCCCCTCTATCTCGGGATTAGATTCAAGAATCATTCATACAATCAATAATAGGGACTCTACAAAGAAATGTATGCTGGAAAAGAAATGGATGAAGAATGCAAATAAAGGAAGATGGGGAAACAAAAATGAGAAACGTTTGACACTTGAAAAAATGCATCTTTAAACAAGTAAACTGACATGGAAGCCCTTACAAAAGACCCTTAATGCTCACGGGAAAAAGCAAGAGGGTTGGTTCTAAGCATGATCCCAACTGTCTAGAGAAAATTAAGCATTATTCCATGAAAGCACGAATCCCGGCCAATCTTACCTCCAACGACTTCGTGAAAAATTCTAAACGCGCTCATAATCTTCTTCTCTCTCGAGTCTTCCACTTCTGATGGCTGCCAATATCAACTCTCCACTCATGACCATGCCTGCAAAACCTTCGGTGGCGTGATTTAACATGTAGTCATAGAAAGGTCCATTTAGAGTCTCCACAAACATTGGAGTAACCTCATTTTTCGATAGTGGAGGTTGAACTTGGGCTGCCACATCTCGCCATCTTTGGGTATACTGGCAGAAGCTCTCATTGGGCTTTTGTTCCATCTCCTACAGTATGATCATGCTTGGGGCCATGTCTGTCACGTACTCGTATAGTTTGAGTAAAGCTTTCAACAGATCTTTCCAAGTGCGTATGTTGACCCGACTTAGTTGAGCATACCATCGGATAGCAGTCCCGAGTAGACTGTCTTGAAAACAATGGATCAACAACTTCTTGTTTTCTAAGTGCGGTGGCATTTTTCGACAGTACATAGTCAAGTGTGCCAATGGGCATGTAGTTCCATTATACTTTTCAAAGTCAGGGGCCTTGAACTTTGGAGGAGCCACCAAGTCAGAAACTAGACTCAAATCTCTAGCGTCCCTGCCACCATAAATGCGTCATTCCTAATAAGATTTAATCATTTCCAACAGCATCTTGTAGCGTTCTTCTCGTTTCTTCTCGACCTTTGCCATGTCAGATTCTTCATTGAGGTCAGACATCTCGGGGCTGCGAACCTCGTCGGTGTTGTCTTCACTACGGGTAAAAGATTCTATGAAATGGGGTGAGATCTTGACTTTAGGTGAAGCCACTTCCTTTTGTACGAAAGCCATCCCTAGGAAAGTATTGGTGTGTTCTCTCGATTTTGGGTCTTTGAACCCAAACATGGATGGGATTTGGCTGACTGTTTTTCGATGTGATATCTTAATCTCTTTCTTAAGATTATTTACCATATTCTAAAGCTTTTCATGGATGCTCCTCTGATTTGTTTCCAGAGTTGTCAATCTTTCATCAATGTTCATGGCTTGAATCGTGTTTGCACGGGATCTTTACTACTTAAATAGAATTTTCCAAAATTAATCTTTTTATTATACATGTATGAATGCAATGAATGAAACATTATTTAATGCAAACAAAAAATGCATGAAGGTAAATGTACGTATGCAAGAGCATGAATGCAAATGTATGAATGTAGGCGAGAGGTCATCAATTCTATTAAGGTGTTGCTCTAAATGAAGCTTCCATTGGATGAAGAAGGTCCTACGAATGTGTCTCGGTCTGAGCACTCTTTTCTTTCATCAACCTTTGAAGCCTTGGTCCTATCTTGTCGATCTGACGTGGGGCGAAGAAATGCAGCTTCCTGATGCCATAGGCTTTGCCACGTCTTCAATTTAGAATGTTATGCCTTTATCGAACTCGTCTCGCTTTTGGGTCCTCTTGACGTTGCTCCTAAGTCGAGTAGACCAAATATCATTTTTCAAATTCTTCTTGGTTGGACCATCGAAGTGGTCCTATTGCTCTTGCGACTTTTGATATTCTGCCGATGCTGATGTGAGCATACTTCGATGTTTCCTCCGCGTGACCATTTCACAAATTATCATTGTTTGCGCGTTGTCTTCCTCCTTTAGGTACCTTTCATCCATGGCAGAAGCTTTCTCTGATTGAGCAACATGCTTTTAATTCGATCCCCTCTAGATATGGGATGCATGCAAAAAATAAATATGCCACAAAACAAAACAAAACTCACACACAAATAGTTAACAATAAATATGCTACAAAAACAAGACTCACACACAAAAAGGTTAGTAATAAATAAATATGCTACAAAAACAAAACTCACACACAAAAAGGTTAGTAATATGCTACAAAAACAAAACAAAACTTACACACAAAAAGGTTAGCAATATTTTAAAATATAAAAAAAGAAACAAAACATAAAAGATGCATAATAATTCTGGTCCGACATTCCAACATTTCAGGACATGTCTTCACGGATTATTCATGCGACTCAACACCCTAGGCTTTCCGCATGGCTCTATTAGGGGTAGGCTCTAGATTCTCAAATTTGGTTTGATTCTAAAACGCACCCGAGCTGTCCTTGTTGTCCCCTACTAAAGGAATCAAGGCCCTCGATTCTCACCCATTACAGGCTTCAAACGAATCGAGTTCAACTCATGAGGACTCACCACCGATGCCTTCTCGAAGAATCAATATCCTTATGAAGACAAGAGAATGAGAACCGAAGGTACTTGCTAGGCTCATTCGAAGAATTAATATTCTTACTTGAGCAAAGCGTATTCCCCCCCCCCCCCCACTTAAACGAACGGGACAAAGCTCGGGAATAGAGCTTAGAATTAAGTCTTAGATGCGTAAAATAAAATTATATTCACTTAAACGGATAAATAGATTTATCCTATTGTGAACTTGCTAATTCCATATTTTTTAAAAAAAAATGTTTTTTAAAACCATTTAAAATCAATTTGTGGTCTGCCCCTCTTTTGTTTCTATTTTTAAAAAACAAAACACTTCCCCAGTGGAGTCGCCAAGCTGTCGCAACCACCTTTTAGGGAGGCTTCATTTTTTTGGTAAAAACTTTTAAAAACACGGAGTCGCCACCAATCTTTTTGAAAAGTGTGATTGGGTCACTTTAGAACATGGTTATTTTAATAAAACATTTTGTTTTAATAAAACAACGGTTTTGGTCTGCGAAAAATCAGAAAATAGGTTCGGGGGTCGGTTACGTGTGAGGAAGGGTTAGCACCCCCACGATGCCCAAAATTGGTACATAACTGGTTTTAAAATTGTTTTCAAAACTGGAATTTGCATGTTCACGAAGGTTCGATTTACTTGTCCGTTTAATGAATATAAATCTATTTTAACGGTCTTCCCGCCCGGAAAATGAGCTTCAATCACCGCCAACATTTTTGGCGCTAACTCATCATCTTCGTTTGGTAAGACACCGCGTTTATTATTAAACAAGCAAACGAAGATAAAATATGAAAGCAAATATTAAATCGCAAAATTAAATAATTACAAGAAAATAACTAAAAAGAAAAGAAAGACAAATTATTCTTTATTTTCAATTTTGATTCGCACATTTTAGAAAAAAGTTAATTTTTTTAATGAAATTGATTTTTTTAATTTTTTAGAAGGAAAATATTTTATAAGTTTTAAAAGAATGATGAATATTTGATTATTTAAATTTTTATTTTTTTTTAAAATGAATATTTAATTTCTAAAAAATCTTTATTTAAAATAAACTTGATAAAAAATTATTAAAACTAAGCTTGATAAAAAAAGTCCAAAAGAATCAATTCTTTTTAAGCCCAAATTTTATTTTTCAAATGAATTGGGTTCAAGACCTACAAACACCTTCTTTTTCTATTTCTTAAACTCACATGGATCAAATTAAAAAAATGGGAAAACAATCATTGTTCTTGGTGTTCTTCAAAACCAAGAGCACCACTTTTTAAGATCCGAAAATTAACAAAAAAGGTTTAAAATCTGATTTAAATTCGAACAACAACACATTTAAAGAATGGACATCAAATTTCAACAATCGAGTATGATTCAAAAATCAAATTAAGCAAGAAAATCAAAATAAAAGAATTAAAAGGAAGAACACAATACCAAAAATGCTTGCTTTGATTCTTCAATTTCGATTACAATGTTGCTGGAATTCAAACTCCTCCTCCTTGTAACTCTACTGAAAATTTCTCATGCTTCACTAATGATTTTTTAATGATTTTTCGAATTCAAGTTGGTGGTTTACAATGAAAAATACAAGGCTTTTTACAGGTACAAGAATGCTTGATCTTCAAGCACAAATCCTTAATTTCTTCTCCCTAAATTCATTTTTAAACCCTTAATCTCAAGCTAATATATGAATTCAGCCTTTTCTGATTTTACAGATAAAAAATGGCTTGAATTTAGAGATTTACAGATAAAAATCTCCCTAAATTCGAATAGGGTTTGACCTTCTTTTTCCTTTTTTGCAGGTGGCCGACGACGAGGAGATGCGGCAGCGGCGACTTTGGCACGACAAGGCTGAGGAGAGTCGGCTGGCACCTCAAACGACAGTGGGCGGTGATTGGTGGTGCAGCGGAAGCCCCCTCCCATTTTCTGGACAGCGTCGAAACTAGGGGAAGGGACCAGCCCCGCACGCGCGTAGCACACGCGCCAAGCGCGTGGGTGCGGGCGATCCTTTCTCTTTTCATTTTTTTTTCTTTTAAATTTGATCTATCCTAGCCCTTTGATCTTCCTTCCCTTAATCCAATGGCCCCTATTAATCCTACATAAAAAACAAAAGTAAATGAGTTATTTATTATATTTTATTTAAATGAGCTCCTAATCAAACTAAATGGACCTATATTTCATTTAAAGTGGGCTCTTATTATTATTTTTAAACATGGACCCTTATCCCTATTATTTATTAGGGTAAACTACTCTAGTGACCACCCAACTATTAGCCGCGACTTGTTTTGACCACCCAACTAAAAAAATTCAAAATTTGACCACCCAACTATTTAAAAAGACTTATTTTGACCACCGACAGTTAAAATCTAATGGAAAGGTGACTTTGCAGTTAAAGTAATTTTTTTTTATAATTATACTTTTAGTCCATGTTAATTACATATTATATCAATTTGGTCCTAATTTTAATTTAATTAAACAAAATTAATCAACTAATCAGATAACGACACGTGTCATTACCCAATTGGATTAATTTATTTTATTTTTTAATTTTATTTATTTAATAATATATATTTTTTCCTCCAATAAAAAACGACACATGTCACCACCTGCTTGAAGGAAAATTCAAGAGAAAGATGAAAATAACTTTTGTGGGATTTAAACCCATGACCTTTATAAACAAAAGCCAAGGCTTAATCACTACACCAACTACTCCATTAGTGATGTAAACTGCATAACTATGTATATATCGTATAATGAAGTAAATACTGGGAAAAAAACTATTTGATAGAAGACTCGAATATGAGTCACATGAGATATATAAAAACACACACTAAATTATTAAATATTCGATTTTAAAAAATATTCGATTTAAAAGAAAATACATTTGATTTAAAATATTTGAATAATTTTTCTTTTTCATATTTAAATTAAATCTAATATTTATGAAAATATTAAATCTTCAATTTAAAAAAGTATTAAAAAGTATTAGATTTAAATGAAAAGAAATTTGATTTTAAAAAGTATTCAAATGTTTTTAAAAATATTCTAATATTTGATTTAAAAATATTAAATTGAATTTTTAAAATATTAGAATACTTTTTTAAATCAAATATTTAATGTTTTAATAAATATTCGATTAAATTTAAATATGAAAAAGAAAAAAATATTCAAATATTTTAAATCGAATTTCTTTTATTTTAAATCGAATATTTTTTAAAATCGAATATTTAATAATTTCATATTTTGATTAAATCGAATATAATTAATTTAGTGTGTGTTTTTATATATCTCATGTGACCCATATTCGAGTCTCCTCTCAAACAGTTTTTCTTCTTTTTTTCCTAGCACTTACTTCATTATAAGATATATACATAATGGAGCAGTTTACAATACTAAAGGAGTACTTGGTGTAGTGGTTAAGCTTTGGCTTTTATTTATAGAGGTCATGGATTCAAACCTTACCAAAGCCATTTTCACTTTTCTCTTGAATTTTCCTTTATCTAGGTGGTGACACGTGTAACCACTGACTGGAGGAAAAAATATATATAATACTAAATAAATAAAATTAAAAAATAAAATAAATTCATCTATTTGGGTGATGACATGTGTCGTTATCTGATTAATTTTATTTAATTAAATTAAAATTAGGCTCAAATTGATATAATAGGTAATTAACATGGATTAAAAGTGTAATTATACAAATTTTACTTTAACTGCCACATCACATTTCCGTTAGATTTTAACGGCAGGTGGTCAAAATATGTCTATTTAAATAGTTGGGTGGTCAAATTTTGAATTTTTTTTAGTTGGGTGGTCAAAACAGGTCGCGGCCAATAGTTGGGTGGTCACTGGAGTAGTTTACCCTATTTATTAAGTGGACATCAAAATGAGCTCTTTTATTACATTTTACATATTGTTTTATGGATAAATTTTCTATACACAGGCGGTGGAAACTGAAAGTTTCCACAAGCGCCTTAATTCTAGGGTATAGGTAGTTAGTTTAGGGTATAGGGTTTAGGGGTTTAGGTGTGGAGGGTTAGAATTTAGGGATAATTGTTTCAATTTAAGGTTTAGGGTTATAATTTAGGGTTTATAGCTTAAAACCTAAATCCTCACCATATTACCCTAAAAACTAAACTCTAACATATAAACCCTAAATTATAACCCTAAACCTTAAATTGAAACAACTATCCCTAAATTCTAAACCACTACACCTAAACCCCTAAACCCTATACCCTAAACTAACTCTCTAAACCCTAAAACTAAGGCGCTTGTGGAAACTTTAAGTTTCCACCGCCAGTGTATAGGATATTAATCCTTGTTTTATTATTATTTTTTGTTTATTAATAAATATTAATAATACTAATATACATGATAATAATTAAATATAAAAAAATGAGGTGAAAATTTAGTGACAACATTGTAAAACTAATTTTTTTTCTTCTGAACGCTCATCCCCTTGTGTCCTGGTGGCAAAGATAGATGTTTATCATCCCTTGGGACCCGGGTTCGAGCACCAGTAATGCCATGCTGTGTGTGCCGTCTTTGAAAAGACTAAGAAAGTTGAATAAATGCTACCCTATATTCCGCTCATGCGCTCATGGTGGATTAGATTAGGTGTAATATGAATGTCATGGATATTATCGACATGAATGAAAGTAGGATTAGATTGATGAATTCCGAGCTCATACAACAAGCCTCCAAGTCAAGTAATCTCAAAACATGCAACAACATACATAGCACAATATTCATATTTAGTGAAAGATTTGGTCACTTAATTTTTATGTAAAGTTCCGGAGCTTGAATCTATCGAAAGGGAAAATCAGCCATTTCATGAGCATTTCAGTTGTGTATTAGAGGAGTACTGGAAAGTGTTCTATGTTGCTGCATTCTTATGAAATTCAAGGTTGTTAATTGAGGGCTTAAGATTAGGCTAATCACCTAATCTATGTCCTAAGTGTAAGTGAAATCTCTCTCTCTCTTGCACTAATTCAGTTATTTTCGTGCATTATGAGTAAACATATAAGCATGGTATGTTCTGTTTTGATGCACTTTGTTTTTGATTATATATCATATGAGTATGAAAGATTCTAATATGACACTCATATGTGCATATTTCGAATATAAAAACATGTTATGTTTGGTTTAGACAACCAAATATGAAATATGAATTTATATGTTTAATGTAACAACATGGGATTCGTTACTAATCTTTTTTTATTTTGTTTAGGTGAGATTCAATCACTTGAAAATTCGGTTATTTTAATAAAACTTGTTTTCTGTTGTTTTTATCAAGACAACGAGTTTTGGTCTGCAAAACCATAAAATGGACTCGGGAGTCGGTTACGTGTGGGGAAGGATGAGCACCCCACAACGCCAAAAAAATGGTACCTAGTCGGTTACAAATTATTTTAATGACATAAATTAAGAATTCAAATTTAATTTAATGATATGATCCCCTAATTTAAAATAATATTTGAGAATGTATGTTTACGAAAGGAAATGTACACTCCAACGCCCGGAGTATAATTTCCGTTAAATTCAAGACTAAAGGGAGTTTATTTTAAAAATTGTGGTTTAGAATTAAAAGTAATATTTTTTGGTAATAGAGACTGATAAAAAGCGGCACCCCATACGGTGCGAGGTACGTTTTTCACAACAATCCCTAATAAAAATTTAATTTAAAATTTAATTAAAAAACATACATAAATATATCTTACTAATGTACAAAATAAAATATACCAAACATGAATGAAATAAAAAAATATGCCAACAAATATAATAACACATTATATTTCATACAAAGATATTTATTATAAAAAACCGACATTAAAATAAATACAAAGATAAGGATAAAAAATTTACCTTGCTAGAAGTTCGAAATAAGAACTTCGACCGACCGCTAGCAGGACCTCCATATCATTTAGCCATGACTCAAAAATAGATTTGAACAAACTTCGGTATGGCCTCCAATCGAACCAACTGTTTGAACCATCAAAAGGGCACTGCCCATAAACCTTGTGCCATTTCCATGGCATTTGTTAGCCATTTCTATGGCTTTGCAGTGTGTTGCAAAGGCTCCCCTCCCATATTTATAGTGCTTCGGGGAGGGATGAGTTAATTGGGCATTTGGTTTGGATGCCATGCAACATTATCTTTTTTCTGCAAAATTATCTCTCTCTTTTTTAATAAATAATATTTTTCGAACAAAAATAAACGGTTATAGCTTGAACATTAAATGAGTATTACATCAGCCCCCTTTGTTCATTATTGTGTAACAGGAATAGATGAAATATAAAAGAATAACCATTTTATGTCTGGTCGGGTTCAGGTTCCTTTCTCTGGCCACCGTTTCTTCTGAGTTTCACTTGATCTACTCAGTTATTCTTGTAGGCAAAATCTTCAAAACGGGATGATCCGTTTCAGGGGACAAAATGGTCTTGGATGACGACGACGCAATACCTGGCGAAAAATTTACCTAGCTACAACACTGACGAAGAGGCAAGGTCTGCAAAACTTGATCCAGTTGCAACACTCACGGAGAAACATGATCTAAGGATAAAGTTTCTAACAGTTGATATGAGGAGACATGGTCGAATGATAAAGGCTCTAATCTCGAATTCAGCTGCAACTCTGACGAAATTGCCCGATCTGGAGAAGAAGGTCTGATCCGCTAGAACTCTGACGGAGAGACGAGATCTAGAAAAGATTTGATCCGCTGCAACTCTGATGAAGAGATGAGGAAAAATATCTCTGGCCTATATTTCTTTTGCATTTTTCCCAAATGCACAGGGATCAACGATTTTGATTTGCCTTTACCGATAGCCATTTGCTTCGAGCTAGCAGTACCATTCCCCTAGGTACAGTCAGTTTATACCAATCGTTACATTGGATTTTTCCAAAGGATTTATTTCCTTTGAACATTCATGAAAATGGATTTTCGATGATCATTTGAAGTGTCCATTGTCTTAAACTTAACCGTGTTTAAGCACGTTGTGCCGACATTTCTTTGAGACTTACCAAAATAGCTTTGATCCTCATGGGAGGATGAAATTAAGAAATTCATGTTTTATGAAAAACTATCCTTAAGAAAGGATGAAATTAAGCAATTCCTTTTTTTTAGAAAAACGATCCATATAGATGGATGAAAATAAGCAATTCTTGTTTTAAGAAAAAATATCCATAAGAAAGGATGGAATTAAGCAATTCTTGTTTTAAGAAAAACTATCCTTAAGAAAGGATTGAATTAAGCAATTACTTTTGCATTTTCCCAAATGCACAGGGATCAGTGGTATTGACTTGCCTTTATCGACAGCCGTTTGCTCCGGGCTAGCTTTACCATTCCCATGGGTTCAGTCAATTTATACCAATCATGACATTGGATTTTTCTAAAGGATTTATTTTCCTTTGACCATTCGTGAAAATGGATTTTCGATGGACATTTGAATTGTCCATTGTCTTAAACTTTACCGTGTTTAAGCACTTTGTGTCGACGTTTCTGTTGGACTTGGATTTTTCCAGAGAATTTATTTTTCTTTGACCATTTTTAAAAATAATTTTCGATGGACATTTGAATTATCCATTGTCTTAAACTTTACTGTGCTTAAGCACGTTGTGCCGACGTTTCTGTCGGACTTGCGAAAATAGCTTTTATCCTTGTTGAAGGATGAAATTAAGAAATTCATGTTTTAAGAAAAATTATCCTTAAGAAAGGATGGAATTAAGCAATTCTTTTTTTTTTCCAGAAAAATGATCTTTATGAAAGGATGAAATTAAGCAATTCTTATTTTAAGAAAAACTATCCATAAGAAAGGATGAAATTAAGCAATTCATGTTTTAAGAAAAACTATCCTTAAGAAAGGATGAAATTAAGCAATTCCATTTTTTAAACGATCCTTAGAAAATTTTGTTTTGAAGAAAACGTTCTTGTGAAAGGGTGGATTGAAGAAATTCTTGTTTTTAGGAAAAATATCGTTATGGGAGGATGGAATTAAGAAATTCCTATTTTCATGAAAAAACTATCTTTAAGAAAGGATGAGTTTTAGAAAATTTCATTGAACAACGAGTGCAAAATTATTTTCCGGTAATGTATTTACGCAAAAGGTGTGCATGTTTTCATGGCGATGAAAGATCCTTAGTTTGATCTTCTTATTTTTTGTTCGAAATTTGCCCCACCAAATGTTTGCCCCCCCCAAGCTTCATTGTTCTCATTTTTTTCTCGAGATTTTAAATTTTTGAGCTAAATAACTATGATGTCATCTTCTTTCTTCTTCTCAAGGGAAATCAACTTGTGACACCACCGTCTGAGATGTAGAATCTAGATTAAACCGGCATACTACCATTGATGGAGGTGAGATCAAGAAAAGCTAATTTTGTTACTTCATGGCAAGGAATCATGACCCTGAAAATGAAATATTAGTTAATTTGTTCGGAAAATTTTATTGTTTTTACCTAGATGTTCAAGCATGTTGCGTATTCGGCCTCCTTCAGGGTTAAAGGTTCATCATCATGTTGTTGCCCCCACGATTGAGGTCTTCGATCTTTCTTGGACATGTTATACGTTTAAGACAAAAATATGTTATGGATGTACCTAACTTTTTGCTTAATGCATGTGTCTAGCCTAAATGCATGATGACTTGAATGCATGTACAATACATATAGATAATGCATAATGATGGATATGTGAATGAGATTCCATTTTTCCCTTCAAAAGGATTCCACTGACTCTCTGCTAGTTAGATTTTTGCTTCTAATTAAGTAGTGTTCAGTCCCTTGTATGTAAGGATGCCATAACTTCCCCTAGATTTGATCATTTTTTGGATTACCTCCTCGGGTGAATGCCTCAACATTTTGTCTAAGACTGCTCTTGAAGTGAAGTCGAAGCTCGAAGTATGATTTTTCCTTTTCCCGAAGGGCTTCTGCTGTTCTTGTGAACGCATTATGTTGCCCCTCGGTCGAGTCTATAATTTTTTTGTGGGTTCATGTCAGCTCATTATTTTCGGCTTTTGCTAAGTGCTACAGACAATAATTGATGTAGTCGTCTAGGGTGCAAAAGTCTGACTCGGCATCAGAGGCTCCTTTCCTAAACTCATCGAGGAATGCTCTCAGATTGGGGCCTTGTAGAGGCATGGTGTTTGTATGAGTGTCGAGGTTATTTGAAAATGCCCCTAGACCGGGCTCTTGCTTGATGTGACTTTGTCTTATTAGGTATTTGCTGGCATGAGGCATCCCTGAGACTGGTTTCAAAATTTTAAAATGCATGCATATAAATGCAAGATACATGTCCTAGATGTGAAGGTACTGATTAAAAAATAGAATGTATGAATGTAAATGAAAGATGCATGTCCTAGATGAGAAGACATTGATTCAAAAATGGTTCTTATGGCTCAATTTCTGAATTTACGAGATTTATTTGCAACTTTTGATTGTTGCATTGATATCTAGGGTACTAGATTTTCTCCCGATGATGGATTTGTTCAAATTGAGAATCGGTCGTGAATCAATACTTCATGCTAGTGAAATGCAACAATTAAAATGTTGTGATAGTGTCATGTAATTAATATGAAATGAATGTTGTTGTGTGTAAATAGTGCTCTACAATTTTGCAAGTATACACGATGCAAGTAATATAGGGATAAGTATATGAGTATCATCTCCACAGGGATTGATACTCAACCTTCAATTCTACCCCCTTGCACTTCAAAATAAATAAAGTAAAAACACAAATTAATTGTGTGATTTGACATAATTAAACTAATCCTAAGCTCAATCTCTCTTCGGTGATATCTCCTCGATTCCCCCTCTTCTTGATGTTGGCAAGCCCCTCATATAAGGGAATGTGTAGGCACAAATCCTTCTTGGAAAGGAAGTTATGTTGGACTTGGAATAGACTTTATTAAAGAGGTAAATCTCTTTAATTTATTACAATATACACTTTTGGCCAAAAGTCCAACTTTACCCTTCCTTTCATGTTTTCGTCCTCTTCTCAAATTCCAACTGCCATGCAAAGTGTGTAGAAAAATACAACGTTTAAAGAGCTTCAAGTCGACTACTACTTTGCCTGATTTGCCCTCCGGCGGAATGCTGCCACGCCCTGGCTTTTGCTGCCTCGACATCGGTCTGCTCTGCTCCGGAAGGCTTCATCAGCTTCCCCTAGTAGAAGCTGTCATGTGGCTTGGTTCAATCAGGGTGTGTTGTCTACTAATTCTGCCTTATCTTTCCTCCCACTTTCTGTGTTGTGGCGGCATTAACCTGCCCTCGCATCGTGCAAATCTACAAAGGCCCCAGACATACATTAAATAGTACATTTTTCATAGAATAAACATAATAATAAGATCAAAGGTATAAATGGCGAAATCTATGCATGAAAGGCCATAATGCAGCTCAAATGGGTGTAGGTTGAGTGATAATTGCCATGAAAAAAGGGTCAAATATAGGACTTTTAGGCACTTATCACAACCCCAAACTCGAACTATTACTTGTCCTCAAGCAATGCAAACCATCAATTGCCAAACCTTGGTTTTTATAAACTGTCTCCTTGGTCTTACTTTTCCTTCTCTCTCCAAACCATGGCAAAAAGTGCTTCGACCCTTAAGTCTTTGGATGCCTTAGGAATTTCTGGAATCAAACTATAAGATTTGTGAGTGTGTGCATGTATTGTGAACAAGATGATTACAAGGATTCTACGTAAACACTTAAGCATTAACTTACTTAACTTGGGCAATAATTTTTTTCTTAAGCATCCTAACCTACTAGAGCCAGTTTCGGGCACCTCTAGTGATTAGCCTAGAGACGGTTTCGGGCACCTCTATGGCTTTCTTAAGCCAGAGCCAGTGGTGGGCACCTCTAACTTTTACCCAATTTTCTTTCTAAGTTAGTCTATGTCCTAAGTGTACTAGAATTCCTTAAATCATGCAAGTCACAAAGGTGTTTAAGTTTTAATCTCATAGCGTGATCTTAATTTATCTTCCTTTAAGCATCCTAAAAATAAAGGCTCTAAACATTTCTAAACAATGGTAAGAAGAGAGAGTTGTATTTCCAAGAAAGAATATTTAATTAAAACTAAACTAAGGCAATTGATAGAAATTAATGTAGGGGCATAAGCAAAATTCAGTTAAGGAAATGCAATTAAAAAAATTGACAAGTAAAAGCACAAAATAGCATGACAATTATATTATACTACCGCGTCATACAAGTGCCTCGGCCTCTCAACCTACACCCCTAAACTCGAACCAAGCATTGCCCTCAATGCTTTACAAATCATGTATAAGATATGAAAAAGTAAATCAAAAAATATAAGGGCGAAACGGATAAACATCAAAAATTTGAAGAGAATTTAAATGGATTTAGAGGGGGAAGAATCATTCTCCTCTTCACTGTCGGACTGCAAAATTAACCTTTTCGTCGGCTTAGAAGTTGCTCGCATGATTCGTTTGGATTCTCGGTGTGGCTGGATGCGGGATGGTGGGGTGGGTTTTGCTGCAGGGGCATCCACCTCTTCAAGGGAGTCAAGGTCGACGTTATCCATGTTCAGTCCCTTGCGGTTAATCAAGTCGAACACCCAACTAATATAGTGGTCACTATCTAAGGTGGTGTGGTGTATGGATCCAGTCAGTGTGTCTAAGCCACCCTTGTGCTTGCCTCTCCTTTTCGCGACAGAAAGTGTGTCGGAGGCTACAGCGGGCTGAGACTGGTGGTGCCTGGCAGTAGCGGCAGTATGGGTCTCTTGGGCTCTGTGCTGAGGTGCGACGGAAGCAGAGAAGACGACAACATGGAAGATGAGGAATTGGACCATCGGATCAAGGAACCTCCTTTGGATTAACTAAATTATTGCGGTGTGGAAGTCCCTGATATGTTCCATGAACAACTGCTGGCGTTGGTCCATTGCCTCCAGCTTGTGCAAAATCTACTGAAGGTCTATGGCGGCAGGGGCTTGTGTTTGAGGTGTCACCGAGACGAACGTCGAGGCTACATATCTGGCAATACTCTACATCGATGTGGCCTTGCAGGGGTTCGAAATCTGAAATCTCCATGATTCTGTGGCAAGTCACCTTGTCCCATCATGGTCATTCTTTTGTGAGTTCGTCGAACTTCATTCTCTGTGTAGAGGCCGGTGATGAGTGACAAGAAATATAACGACCCCTTCTCCTTCATCGTGCATTTGTAAATTTCCGGCACAATTAAGTTACCCACATTAATTTTTCGATTTTGCATGATAGAGTTGATAAGAGCAGGTCTGGGCTGATCAACAGTTGTGCTGTGGGATGTCGGCAAAAGGCGGTGATGAACTTGTTCCACAGTTTGGCTTCCGACCTGAGATATCACCGCTGCACCAAGCCTCTGTGTGATCCGGCCTCCCATGGTGTACCGACGAAGCAAAGCTTGTCCTTTATGCGCAGGAAATCATCTTTTGTTATGGCCTCCAAAACCTCAACATGCTCATCTCTTTCAATGTGCAGGCCGTAGAACCTGTTGATGGTGTTGGCATCGATACGGATGGCTTTTCTCTTCACATGCACGAACAGTTCATCGACACTCGACCTATAGAACTCTCGTACGATGGTTAGATTGGCCTGGGCCGACTGGAGGAAGAAAGCTTGCCATGTTTGATGTATGATTCTATTGAAGATGTAGTGCTCGATGCCGTAATTCGGTTCACTTGAGGCATGGAACCTTTTCTCTTCCCACATCCGCCGCGAAATATAGTACGTCTTGAACCTTTCTTCCACCAATGTCGATGCGAAGCGAGTATAGGCTAGTGCCGCTGCAGTGCTAGAAGATGCACCTCTGGTTGCCATCTGAATTTAAAGAGAGCAGTGAGAGAAATTGAGAGTAAAAAGAATTTAGAGCATAATTGAGCGTGAATAACTGTGAGATTCAAGAAAGTAAAAGATAGTAGGAAGTGAAAAACAAAGTAGAATAATGGCCCTTTTATAGAGTGTTGGCACATTATGCCGTTGGAGCAGAATTCGCGGTCGCGGCCATTACTATATGTTTCTAGCCGTTGTGGCCCTTTGCGGTTTCTGACCATTGAAAAACTAGTTGTTGCGGCTCTCGCAGCGCATTGAGCGTCAGATGTTGCGGTAGCTAACAGTCACTTCTCCTAGCCATTTCTTCCTCCCTACTTTCTTTCTTGATCTCCCTCCTGAAAAAATTATTCTAAATAAGAATGTGATAAATAAATAAAAATAAATATTTATTCTAAAAAAACTGAACCTAATAAAAATAAAAATAAAGTATAGAGAGAAAAGATTAGTGCACTAAAGGAGTGCACTTGGATGCATCCCCTAAAGTGTATACTTCCTTACCCCTCATAACATGTGCTCATGTATGTGGTAGTAGCCTTTGTCCATGTTCTCAAATTTGCGTGTCACGACATGTGTCCTGGAGTGCCTGACAAGTTGTTGAATCGTCAACATGTTTTCTACTGTTTAGGACATGAATTTTAACATGCTCGTCATTAATCCTCATTGCCAGTTCTCCTTTCTCCACGTCAATTATAATCCTCCCAGTTTCTAGGAATGACCGTGCAAATATCAATGAAGCTCTTTCATCTACATCGCAATTAAAGATGAGGAAATCAGTAGGGAAAATAAACTTATTCACTTTTACCAGGATATCTTCGATTTTCCCTTTCGGTTGCCTATGTGATCCATCGGCAAGATGTAGCATCACTGTGGTTGGTTGCACTGTCCCAATCCCCAATTTTTGAAGGACGGACTTGGGCATGATATTGATGCTTGCACCTAAATCACATAGCGCTCTCCCCTCATATGTGTTCCTGATCGCGCATGGTATGAAGAAGTTTCCAGGATCCTTGAGCTTGGGTGGAGCTCAATTGTGTAATGTGGCCATGCACTCCTTAGTGACGACCACTATTTCAAATTCCCCAATCCTTTTTTCGTTTTGACACTATGTCCTTGAGGAACTTAACATAGTTTGGGATCTCATTGATTGCTTCCACCAAAGGTATATTAATACGTACCTGTTTAAGGATGTCCAGGAACTTCTTAAACTGGTACTCCTGCTTTTGTTGCTTCAACCTTTGTGGGAATGGTGGAGCTGGTGTGCTGATTCTTGGTTCTGTCTCAGGTGCTACCACAGGGTCTGCCAGAGCAGCATTATTTGTGGTTGTTGTTGCATCCCCATTGTCTTTGGTCGATGTTGTGGTAGTTGTCTCGTCTGGTTTCTCAGGTTTTGTCTGCTTGCTCTGCGGCCTCTGTAGTTGAATACCACTCCTAGTGGTTACAGCCTTGCACTGCTCGTATGACGTTCCCTTAGCGGCTTCAGTGTCGCTAGGGAATCCTCCAGCTGGCCTGGTGTTCAGGATCTGAGCAATATGCTCCACTTACGTTTCTAAGGACTTCAATGTTGCCTCATTGTTCTGCGGCCGCATTAAGTCCTGTCCATAAAAGTTTCTGTCTTTCTTATGAACTTGTCAGTGTTGGCCATATATGCACTATTTTGATTCATAAAGGCATGGAGAGTGTTTTCTAAGGAACTAGGCTACATCGGTTGTTGCGACGACATGTGCGGCTGTGGCAGCATGGGTTGTTTGTATCTTGGGGCTGGAGGATTCTGATTTTGCAGGTTTAGGGCATTGTTAGGGTTGCTCTAGGAGAAGTTGGGGTGCTTTTTCCATGATAGATTGTAGTTGTTGGATAACTAATTGTTTCGGTTGAAGTTTCCAAGATAGTAGGCTGACTCTAGGTTCTGCGGCCATTCAGAAGAAGCATGGTTATCTCCACAGTTTTCGCAAAATAAATATATTACCTTGACTTGCTGTTGATTCCTTTGCGACTGTAAGTTCAGAACTAGCTTCGTCAAGGTGGCGATCTGAGATGAAATTGAGTCCAGGGACTCTATTTCATTAATTGTGGGTTGACAGTGGAGTCCTCCCCTTCTGGCCGTGGGGAATTGATAATCATTCTTAGTTGTCCTGTTTAAAATTTCCATGGCCTCTTCCGGTTCTTTGTCTAGGAGTATATCGTTTGCCGAGGCTGTAACCCCCTTAGCCCAGCCTAGACAGTAGACCCGAACTACGAAGATTACACGGGGAAAACCAAAGTCAACCCGAAAGTCAACCTTGATTAACAACCCTTTTTTTCTTTTTAAACTTGTCTAGATGCACATTAAACCTAGGCATACTCTTGGGATAAGCATACCCAAAAATCACAGCAATCGGAAAACAATAAGGGACCCAATTGCACGAAATACGAATTTAGGGACCAATTTGTAAATTCTGGAAATTAAGAGGACTTTACCAATTTTTAAATTACCATTATGAAATTAGTCATGTTTCATGCATCTCTGCCAAATTTCACCTTAATCGGACATCTCAAACTCAAACAATTGCACATACAAAAATCAGGACTAAAACGTAAAGCTTGCAAACTTCAAAACCATTCAAATCAGTGCCCAACGGTCAAGTGTTTCGAAACTGGGTTAGCCCGTTTAGAAACGGGGCTTGGCAGTAGCCAAAGTGTTTCGAAACACCTCTACCCGTTTCGAAACACCCAGGCCAAATCAAGCACCTATTTCGAAACAGGGAAGGGTGTTTCGAAACACCCTGCCCAGAAACAGCAAATAGGCCTGATTTAACACATTTAAACCCCATCGAATGTAACGCCCCGGTTTTGGGCTCAGAAGTTTTGGGCATTGACCGGTTCGGTCAAAGTGCTGATCGAGTATATAAAGGTGAAATTAGGAAAGCCTAGTTCGGGTTGCATTAAAAATATGGAAAAATGTTCTAAAATCATCTTTTAATATGTAAAAGTGAACTGTGAAATCAATTTTGAAAAATGAGGTTCGGAAGGTTGACATTTTGGCTAGTGACCAAAATGTAATTTTTGAAAGTTGCGTGACTGTTTTATAAAGGATTGAAACTTTGAATCTTTAAGGAGCTATTATTCCAAAAGGAGTTTCTCCAGATTTTTCTAAGATATTTTAAGGCTTTATTCTGATTTTAAAACATAAAGAAAGAGGAGGGAAAGCCATTTTGGCTATTTGCAACTAACTTTTCATTTTCTCCCAATTTTCATTTTCTCTCATTTTCTCTCAACCCAAACACTTTCTCTCCAGAGATTTACATCTGATTTTGTCACTCAAATCTTCCTTTTCAATTCTCTTTGGATTCCTAATCATCTCTACAACAAAACCTCACCATTTGCAAGTTGTTTCATCAAGCTTTTTGGTTCTAAAAAGGAGAAATTCAAGTTTGGAGGTAAGAACGTCCTTCTCCTCTAAACTATCAGTTCTTTACTGAAATTCCTAAGTTCTCAATCCTTGATTTGTGATTTGTTAAAGGCTTTTCAATTGAAATCTTGATTTTTGGCTTAGAATGCAAGATTTGCTTGATTTTGGTGGAATTTCCGTGTGATCTGTTTGGGCAGTGTTTTGAAGTGTCAAATTGATGTTAAATGAATGCTAAATTGATTAGAAGTTGAGGTTTAATTAATGCAATCCCGGATAGGTTGAATTTCCTAAGTTTGGCTTGAGTTTTTGGTTGTTTTTGGAGTGTTTTTGGTGATCTGTTATACCTGGAGGTATAAGGACGTGTTTGAGATCATTTTGGATGTTAAGTGATGTTTAAAAATGGTTAGAAGTGATGGATCTTGGCTGGGTTAAGTTTTGGAAGTGTTTGGAGGTGATTTCGGTTGTGTTTGGTAGCCGAAATGTTGGATTTGTGATGAGCAGCGAGTTGTGTTGTGTTGCTGGTGTTTTTAATGCATAAAGATGCATTAATGCTCTGTTTTTGTGTGCTTGAAACAGGGGAGATTGATCCGTGAGCTTTGGAGGTGTTGCGGAAGGTTTCGGATGCTTGGAAGGCTTGTTGGTTAGCCTTGTTTTGTGTATCGGTGAGTGAAGTTGGGTTTTCATCTTTTAAACCAAGGTTTGAAGGTTTTGAGAGCTTAGTATAAGTCTAAACAACTTTGTTAAGCTCAAGAGTAAGTAAATGGATTTCTTTCTTGGTTTGTGTTATGAAATGGCTTTTAAAGCAATTGTGGTTGATGATTGAAATGCATGTGTTTCGCATGATTTAAATTCTGTTTTGAAAGCATATTTTGGCATGGTCTAATGCTGGTTTTGAAAGCCATATGAGAAGGATGCTCAAGGTAAGAGATCCTTGGTTTTATATATTGTAAATGTGGTTTTGATGCATGGTGTTGCATGATGTTTTGTGGCTTGGTGTAATGCTTTAAAACAGTGAATTAATGATGGTAAATGATGGTTTTTGCATTATGGTTATGCATGTGAATCATTGGACTAATGAGGTAAGGTGGTTATATTGGCAAGTGATGTAAGTGGTTCTTGGTTCTTTGATCGGATATAGTTAGCCGGCTATAGGATTGGGTGCACCGTGAATAAAGTCGCCTTGGAGGTGGAGTGGTTAAGTGTGAACCGGTAAACTCCCTTCAAGTATCCTAACGAGATGGTTAAGGTCATAATGGAGGTGGAATGCCCATTCGAGGACCTTGGTTAAGCAAAGGTTATATGGTGGTTAAAAGTCCATATATGGGAACCTTGTGCTTGTTAAGATCACAATGGTGGTGTAAAGTCCATGTGTGGATCTTGTGTAGGGTGTCCCGGATCTCGTTAGTGATGTTATACAACTACCAATCGGTGAATGCAAAGGTTGTATGGTGGTTAAAAGTCCATACATGGGAACCTTGTGCATGTCAAGGTTGTGTGGTGTTTAAAAGTCCATACATGGGAACCTTGGGAAAAGTTGAGGTTGTATGGTGTTTGAAAGTCCATACATGGGATGTAACCCCCGTAGCCTGGTCTAGACGGTTGACCCGAACTACGAAGATTACACGGGGAAAACCAAAGTCAACCCGAAAGTCAACCTTGATTAACGACCCTTTTTTTTTCTTTTTAATCTTGTCCAGATGCACATTAACCTTAATTGTGATCATGCAAACAACATATCAAAAGATCACAAACATCAGAGATCAAACAGGGACCCAATTGAACAAATTGCAACTTTAGGGACCAAATTGTAAATTCTGATAAATTAAGGGACTTATCCCAAATTAACTTACCATCTTGAAATTAGTCAGGTTTCATGCTTCTCTGTGAAATTTCAGCTCAAAAGGACATCCACAGCTCATGCAATTGATCATACAAGATTTAGGACCAAGACGCAAACATTTCAAAACATATAACTACCATGTCAGCCCCCTAACGGTCGACCGTTCCGAAACAGGCTAGCCCTGTTCCGAAACACGGGCCGTTCCGAAACGGGTTCCGGAACGTGGCTTCGGCAGAGGCCAAACCGTTTCGAAACGGTGTATACCGTTTCGGACGCCTGGGTTCATGCAAGGCACCCGTTCCGAAACGGTACACCCCTGTTCCGAAACGCCTGCACAAAATTCAGCAAACAAGCATATCTAATCATGCAATTGGACACTCAAACATGCTCCAAACATCACCAAACTTTACCAGCATGCAATTAAACACATTTAGGACATATGAGCATCATCAAATCAACAAAATAACATCATATGCAAAAACGCCCAATTCAATGGTCATGCTTCCTACACAAGCTATCCACTCAAGCATCAACTTGCAAAACAAGCATATAAGGTTCAAACCCAAAAACCAGCAACATCATCAACATTCATCATACTTAGGGAGTCTTAAACACCTCCCAAAACATATACATTGGTCCCCCATTGCCAAAACATACAAAAGCTAAATGTTTAACAAAACCTTCC
Source organism: Hibiscus tridactylites (assembly GCA_958450335.1). Taxonomy (NCBI): domain Eukaryota; kingdom Viridiplantae; phylum Streptophyta; class Magnoliopsida; order Malvales; family Malvaceae; genus Hibiscus; species Hibiscus tridactylites. The sequence goes on along the minus strand of OY288278.1, from coordinate 16,656,932 downwards.
ATACATTGAGCTCAACTTGAACTTGTTTGCTTGCCTCCTCTTGCTGCCCTCAATGTACTCTAATGCTCTGCATTATTGAATCAAGAAAACGAGAGAGAGTAAGCCAAAGCTTAGTGAGGAGTGCTCTTTAAAAACCATTCAATAATGCAATTAAAACCATTTGTAAGACATGCTTATAAAACAACCTTTACACATGCTCAAAGCATACTTTAAATCAAGCAATATCATGCTTCCACATTTCATTTAAACAAGCATCTCACGCTTCAACATAAACATTAAATCATGCATCTCATGCATCTCATGTACTATACATGTCATATTGGCTCAAGTGATACATTTCATTTATGAAATCAAGTTCAACAACTTTCCCCAAGGACTTTTAAACACCTTGGACCCCAAGGACTTTTAAACACCTTGGCCATGGACTTTTAAACACCATGAAAGGACCACACAAGGACTTTTAACCACCTTTGTGTCCGTAGCTTGAATTACCCCAAGGACTTTTAAACACCTTGGCCCCAAGGACTTTTAAACACCTTGGCCCCGTGGACTTTTAACCACCATGGAAAGGAGCACCTAAGGACTTTTAACCACCTTAGAGTCCGCAACAAGATTCATCCATGGACTTTTAACCACCTTGATGATCTTAGATAACAAGGCTCACTCAAGGACTTTTAACCACCTTAGTGACCTTCACTTTTACAAACCATCACTTGCCAATACACACTTTATACATCATGTAATCCACTGTTTTAAAGCATTTAAACCAAGCCATTTCATCATGCATTTCAAAGCATTAAATCATCATTTAACAATGCATTAAAAACAAGGTACTCTTACCTAGAGACACCTTCAACACATGGCTTAAAACCTCAGCATATATCATGCTAAAACATCAGCAATTATCATGCTTAAACATGCTTTCAAAACAGTAAACGAATCATGCAAAATCATCATTTCACATTTCATCAAAACATGGCCACCACTTAGAGAGAGTAATCCGAAAACTTACACTTGAGCTTAGCAAAGTTGTTTAGACTTAAACTAAGCTCCCAAAACCTTGGTTTCAAAGACGAAAACCATTTTCACAAATCCACTCACCGATTTCCACTTTGCTTCAAGCCAAAGCACCAAATCAAGCCTCCGGATCAACAAATCTTGGATCCAAGGATGCCTCCCCTGTTTCAACACATTAAAGCAGATGATTAATGCATCTTCATGCATTAATTGCTTCAATGAAAGCATCTAAACTCGCTGCTCTCACTAAACCTCCATTTTCGGCCACCAAACACAACCGAAAATGCATCCGAAACACTTCTAAACAAAGCCCAGCCACAAACCAGCAAAACCTCACTTCCATTAACATCATTTAACATCTAAAAACAACCTACAACCATCCTTATACCTCCAGCAACACCAGATCCACAAGATCACCACAAAAAGCTACCTTAAAACACAAGCTAAACTTAGGAAATCCAACCTATCCGGGATTGCATCAATCAAGACTCATTTCCACATCAATTTAATGATCATTTAACATCAAAAACACTTCTCAAAACACAGATTTAACAGATCAAACGAAAATCATGTGAAATCATCAAAATCTTGCATAATTAGCCAAGATCCATAAATCAACCTTAAAACCTTTAATCAATTATCAAATTAGGATTGAAAACTTTAGGAATTTCATTAAAGAACTTGAAGTTCAGAGGAGAAGGACGTTCTTACCTCCAAACTTGAGTTTCTCCTCTTTTTGGAATTGAAAAGCTTGATAAATCTTGAAGCAATTGAAGAGGATTTGAAGACACAATGATTTGCAATCAATTGAGAGTTGAAAGAAGGTTTTTAGGTGAGAAAATCAGAATGAGATCTCTGGAAATTGAGTGTTTGGGTTGAGAGAAAAAGATAGGAAGAAAATAGGTAGTTAAATGAGAAAATAGCTAAAAATAGATTTTCCCTCCTTTTGATTCTTTTAAAATTAGAATTATGTGTTAAAATATCTTAGAAAAATCTGGAGAAACTCCCTTTGGGTAAATAGCTCCTTAAAGATTCAAAGTTTCAACCCTTTATAAAATAGCCACCAAACTTTCAAAAATTACATTTTGGTCACTAGCCAAAATGTCACACTTCCGAAACTCATTTTCCAAAATTGATTTCACAGTTCACTTAAATATAATAAAAGATGATTTTAGAACATTTTTCCATATTTTTAATGCAACCCGAACTAGGCTTTCCTAATTTAACCTCTTACGATTCGAACAGCACTTTGACCAACCGGTCAACGTCCAAGACTTCCAAGCCCAAAACCGGGGCGTTACAACTCTCCCCCCCTAAAGAAATTTCGTCCTCGAAATTTACCTGAAGGAAAGAGATAAGGAAACTGCTTCAGCATATCATCCTTCCGCTCCCACGTGGCTTCCTCAACACCGCGATGCTTCCACAGCACCTTCACCAACTCAATGGTCTTGCCACGAAGAACTTTGCTATCTGAATCCAGAGCCTTCACCGGTTCCTCATCATAGGTCAAATCCGGATTCAATTCCACTTCCTCCACAGGCAACACATGCGAAGGATCAGATCTATACCTCCGGAGCATAGAAACATGGAACACATCATGAATCTTCTCTAGCTCCTGAGGTAACCTCAACCGATACGCAACAGGACCCACACGCTCAACAACCTCATACGGTCCAATGTATCTAGGGCTCAGCTTACCCTTCCGCCCAAACCTCATCACCTTCTTCCAAGGCGAAACCTTCAAGAACACGCGATCACCCACCGCAAACTCTATCTCCTTACGCTTCAAATCCGCGTAAGACTTCTGCCGATCAGAAGCAGCCTTCAACCGTTCACAAATGAGCTTCACCTTCTCGGTAGTCCCTTTCAACAAAGCAGGCATCGAAACCAACTTTTGACCAGTTTCAGCCCAACACAGAGGAGTCCTACACCTCCTCCCATACAGAGCCTCATAAGGTGCCATCTGTATACTCGCCTGATAACTGTTGTTGTAAGCGAACTCAACCAAAGGCAGATGCTTCTCCCAAGAACCTTGGAACTCTATCACACAGCATCTCAACATATCCTCCAAAATCTGAATAACTCGTTCAGACTGGCCATCCGACTGAGGATGATAGGATGTACTAAAATGCAACCTTGTACCCAGAGCTTGATGCAAACACTGCCAAAAACGCGATGTGAACCTCGGATCCCTATCCGACACAATCGACTTAGGCACACCATGCAACCTCACAACCTCAGCAATGTACAGCTCTGCCAGCTTATCCAAGGAAAACGTAGTATGCACAGGCAAGAAATGTGCACACTTCGTCAGGCGATCCACAATCACCCAAACAGAATTCTTCTTCGACGGAGACAAAGGCAAACCAGATACAAAATCCATGGTAACCCTCTCCCACTTCCATTCAGGTATTTTCAACGGTTGCAACAAACCAGAAGGAACCTGATGTTCAGCCTTAACTCGCTGACACACCAAACACTTGCTTACAAACTCTGCCACATCCTTCTTCAAGCCCACCCAATAGTACTCATCACGAAGATCGCGATACATCTTTGTACTACCAGGATGCATAGCAAAAGGACTACTATGACCTTCTGCTAGAATAGCACGCCTCAACTCAGCATCAGCAGGCACTACTATCCGACTACCAAAACACAACACTCCATCCTCATTAAAGCAGAAATCCGAAGGTCTACCCTCCGCGATATCCTGAACATGAGACACCAAGGAATCATCCAACAACTGCTTATCCTTGATCAACTGAACCAACGAAGGTTTCACTTGCAACTCAGCAACAAGACCACCATCCTGTGATATGCTCAAGCTAGCAAACATAGCTCTCAGCTCAACAGCTACCTTTCTACTCAAGGCATCCGCAACAACATTGGCCTTTCCCGGATGATACTCAATCGTCAGATCATAATCCTTGAGCAACTCCAACCAACGTCGCTGCCTGAGATTCAACTCCTTCTGAGACATCAGATACCTCAAACTCTTGTGATCCGTGTACACAGTACACTTCTCACCATACAGATAATGCCTCCAGATCTTCAGAGCAAAAACCACTGCAGCCAACTCAATATCATGCGTAGGATAATTGCGCTCATGCACCTTCAACTGCCGCGACGCATAAGCCACAACCTTACCCTCTTGCATCAGCACACACCCCAAACCAACATAGGATGCATCACTGTAGACTACGAACTCTTTCCCTGATTCAGGTTGAATCAAGATAGGAGCTTGCGTCAAAGCCATCTTCAGCTTCTCAAAAGCTTGCTGCCTCGCTTCTGTCCACTCATACTTAACATCTTTCTGCAGCAACTTCGTCAAAGGAGCAGCAATCTTGGAAAAACCATCCACAAACCTTCGGTAGTATCCTGCCAAACCAAGGAAACTACGAACCTCCTGAACAGACTTAGGAACTTTCCAGTTCATCACTGCTTCAATCTTCTGAGGATCAACACGAATCCCCTCAGCTGAGACCACATGCCCAAGAAATACCACCTCTCTAAGCCAGAACTCACACTTGCTCAACTTAGCATAAAGCTGATTCTCCAACAAAGCTTGCAACACAATCCTCAAATGCTCTTCGTGCTCTTCCTCGGTACGCGAGTACACAAGGATATCATCAATGAACACCACAACAAACTTGTCCAGGTATTCATGAAAAACACGATTCATCATGTCCATGAAAGCAGCAGGAGCATTTGTCAAACCAAACGGCATCACAAGGAACTCATAATGCCCATACCTTGTCCTGAAAGCAGTCTTAGGCACATCGACATCCTTCACCTTCAATTGATAATACCCTGACCTCAAGTCAATCTTAGAGAACACAGCAGCTCCCCGAAATTGATCAAAGAGATCATCAATCCTCGGCAAAGGATACCGATTCTTGATAGTCAACTTGTTCAGCTGACGGTAATCAATGCACATCCTCATTGTGCCATCCTTCTTCTTCACAAACAAGACAGGAGCACCCCAAGGCGAAACACTCGGCCGGATGAAACCACGATCAAGCAACTCTTGCAACTGCGTCTTCAGCTCCTTCAGCTCCTTAGGTGCCATTCTATAGGGAGTAATGGACACAGGAGTGGTATTCTCATACAGCTCAATACCAAACTCCACCTCGCGATTAGGAGGTAAACCAGGCAACTCCTCAGGAAAAACATCAGGAAACTCCTTCACAACCCTGATATCCTGCACCCCCAGCTCCTTCGAACTAGGATTCATCACAAAAGCTAGAAAAGCTTCACAACCTTGCCTCAGCATCCTGCTCGCCTCCAAGGTAGAAACAACATTGGCAAGAAACTTCACATTCTCACCAACTACCACCACTTCATAATCATCCGCAAGCTTAAGCGAAACCCGCTTATTCTCACAATCCACAACAGCACGATGCTCAGCAAGCCAATCCATACCAAGGATCACATCAAAACCATAAAAGGGCAACTCCATAAGATCAACATGAAAGACATGCTCTTGAACAACCAAAGGACACCTTCTATAAAGCTTACGAGTCACAACAGTTTCACCAAAAGAACTAGTGACTCTAACACCAACATCCAAAGACTCAACAGGCAAACCAAGCAACTCAGCATGCTCACGAAGAATGTATGAATGCGTAGATCCAGAATCAATCAAAGAAAGCAATGACAAGGATTGCAAAGTAAAGGTACCTGCAATCACATCAGCATCATTCCTTCCTTCGCGCTGAGCATACACCCTCGCTTGGCCTCCACCCTCAGGTTGAATAGCCACAACATGAGCTACACCGCGTCCACCTTCCTCTCGCCTCTGAAAATTACCACGGCCGCGCCCACGACCTCTCTGCGGTGCTGCAACAACAGGAGCACGCTCTTGACCACCAGCCATCCTCGGACAATCACGTCTCAGATGATCAGCTGAACCACAGTTCCAGCACTCATAACCAGCTGCCATCACAGGAGCTTGCACCTCCCTCCCAGCACGAGGACAGTCACGCTTCAAGTGACCACGGGAACCACAAATCCAACAAGCACTAGGGTCAGCTCTAGCATTGCCACCCCTAGCAGGTGCACCTCCACCTCTCTTAGACGAGGACTAAAACCTCTGATCGCGTCCCCTCTTGTTCCGTCCACCGGAACTATACTCAGTAGCTCTCTTTCCAGAACTAGCTCCAGCACCCTTAGCAGACAAACTCAGGTTCATCTCAATGTCCTTGGATCGACTAACCAACACATCGAAATCATTGTACTCAGCAGCCAACATATAGGTCTTAACTTCCGTCACCAAGCCATAACGGAACCTTTCGCACCTCTCGCGCTCATCAGGTATCAGTTCCGGTGCATACTGGCTAAGGCGTACAAACTGTACTTCATACTCAGCCACACTCATGTTCCCTTGGGTCAGAGACATGAATTCACGCTTCTTCTCATCCAGATATCTAACTCCCAGATATCTCCTCTTAAACGCATGCTGAAAGAACGTCCAAGTAACATCAGCATCAGCCATCCCAGAGATTGTGGTCGTCCACCACGTATAAGCATCACCTTGCAGCAGTGACACCACACATCCCAGCTTTTGCACATCAGTGCAACTCATCTGTCCCAAGACACGCTTGGTACTCTCCAACCATGCTTCTGACCTCTCAGCCGACATACCCCTAAACTCAGTCCCACCAAGACTGCGCAAACGTTCCAAGGGTAGTCTAGCACCAGCATCTCCCTGATGCCCAGCTCCTTGAGCTCCAGCTACTGCTGCTCGAAACGCACCCGCAATAGCTTGTACCAGCACAGACATGTCAGGCATCGCTTGCCCCTGACCAACCTCAGGCCCTGCAGCTCCAGCACCAGCTGCCTCAGCTCCAGCTCTTTCCCTCTCCGCACCACCACCACCAGGTGGAGGAGGAGGTATCACAGCACTTCCAGTGTGCTCATCGTTCACATTCCCCTCCGGGGTCGTAGCTCTCGCGCTACTCCGTAACTCTCTACGTGGTGCCATACTTTTACCATGCATAACAATACAAAACAAAACAAATCAGGACCAACAAGATAAGCAAATTCCAAGTATTCAAGCTCAATTTCCTTCAAAAACAACATTATCTCTTTAGCTTTTGTTTGGCAATGGGTACCCTCATCATGCATCATCACAACATGCATCACATACACATCATCATCACAAATCACTGAACATGCTTTCACTCAACAAGCATACCAACCAAACCATGCTTCAATCATGCATACACACATTCCCAATTACTCGAGAACTCAGCTCTGATACCACCAAATGTAACCCCCGTAGCCCGGTCTAGACGGTTGACCCGAACTACGAAGATTACACGGGGAAAACCAAAGTCAACCCGAAAGTCAACCTTGATTAACGACCCTTTTTTTTTCTTTTTAATCTTGTCCAGATGCACATTAACCTTAATTGTGATCATGCAAACAACATATCAAAAGATCACAAACATCAGAGATCAAACAGGGACCCAATTGAACAAATTGCAACTTTAGGGACCAAATTGTAAATTCTGATAAATTAAGGGACTTATCCCAAATTAACTTACCATCTTGAAATTAGTCAGGTTTCATGCTTCTCTGTGAAATTTCAGCTCAAAAGGACATCCACAGCTCATGCAATTGATCATACAAGATTTAGGACCAAGACGCAAACATTTCAAAACATATAACTACCATGTCAGCCCCCTAACGGTCGACCGTTCCGAAACAGGCTAGCCCTGTTCCGAAACACGGGCCGTTCCGAAACGGGTTCCGGAACGTGGCTTCGGCAGAGGCCAAACCGTTTCGAAACGGTGTATACCGTTTCGGACGCCTGGGTTCATGCAAGGCACCCGTTCCGAAACGGTACACCCCTGTTCCGAAACGCCTGCACAAAATTCAGCAAACAAGCATATCTAATCATGCAATTGGAAACTCAAACATGCTCCAAACATCACCAAACTTTACCAGCATGCAATTAAACACATTTAGGACATATGAGCATCATCAAATCAACAAAATAACATCATATGCAAAAACGCCCAATTCAATGGTCATGCTTCCTACACAAGCTATCCACTCAAGCATCAACTTGCAAAACAAGCATATAAGGTTCAAACCCAAAAACCAGCAACATCATCAACATTCATCATACTTAGGGAGTCTTAAACACCTCCCAAAACATATACATTGGTCCCCCATTGCCAAAACATACAAAAGCTAAATGTTTAACAAAACCTTCCATACATTGAGCTCAACTTGAACTTGTTTGCTTGCCTCCTCTTGCTGCCCTCAATGTACTCTAATGCTCTGCATTATTGAATCAAGAAAACGAGAGAGCGTAAGCCAAAGCTTAGTGAGGAGTGCTCTTTAAAAACCATTCAATAATGCAATTAAAACCATTTGTAAGACATGCTTATAAAACAACCTTTACACATGCTCAAAGCATACTTTAAATCAAGCAATATCATGCTTCCACATTTCATTTAAACAAGCATCTCACGCTTCAACATAAACATTAAATCATGCATCTCATGCATCTCATGTACTATACATGTCATATTGGCTCAAGTGATACATTTCATTTATGAAATCAAGTTCAACAACTTTCCCCAAGGACTTTTAAACACCTTGGACCCCAAGGACTTTTAAACACCTTGGCCATGGACTTTTAAACACCATGAAAGGACCACACAAGGACTTTTAACCACCTTTGTGTCCGTAGCTTGAATTACCCCAAGGACTTTTAAACACCTTGGCCCCAAGGACTTTTAAACACCTTGGCCCCGTGGACTTTTAACCACCATGGAAAGGAGCACCTAAGGACTTTTAACCACCTTAGAGTCCGCAACAAGATTCATCCATGGACTTTTAACCACCTTTATGATCTTAGATAACAAGGCTCACTCAAGGACTTTTAACCACCTTAGTGACCTTCACTTTTACAAACCATCACTTGCCAATACACACTTTATACATCATGTAATCCACTGTTTTAAAGCATTTAAACCAAGCCATTTCATCATGCATTTCAAAGCATTAAATCATCATTTAACAATGCATTAAAAACAAGGTACTCTTACCTAGAGACACCTTCAACACATGGCTTAAAACCTCAGCATATATCATGCTAAAACATCAGCAATTATCATGCTTAAACATGCTTTCAAAACAGTAAACGAATCATGCAAAATCATCATTTCACATTTCATCAAAACATGGCCACCACTTAGAGAGAGTAATCCGAAAACTTACACTTGAGCTTAGCAAAGTTGTTTAGACTTAAACTAAGCTCCCAAAACCTTGGTTTCAAAGACGAAAACCATTTTCACAAATCCACTCACCGATTTCCACTTTGCTTCAAGCCAAAGCACCAAATCAAGCCTCCGGATCAACAAATCTTGGATCCAAGGATGCCTCCCCTGTTTCAACACATTAAAGCAGATGATTAATGCATCTTCATGCATTAATTGCTTCAATGAAAGCATCTAAACTCGCTGCTCTCACTAAACCTCCATTTTCGGCCACCAAACACAACCGAAAATGCATCCGAAACACTTCTAAACAAAGCCCAGCCACAAACCAGCAAAACCTCACTTCCATTAACATCATTTAACATCTAAAAACAACCTACAACCATCCTTATACCTCCAGCAACACCAGATCCACAAGATCACCACAAAAAGCTACCTTAAAACACAAGCTAAACTTAGGAAATCCAACCTATCCGAGATTGCATCAATCAAGACTCATTTCCACATCAATTTAATGATCATTTAACATCAAAAACACTTCTCAAAACACAGATTTAACAGATCAAACGAAAATCATGTGAAATCATCAAAATCTTGCATAATTAGCCAAGATCCATAAATCAACCTTAAAACCTTTAATCAATTATCAAATTAGGATTGAAAACTTTAGGAATTTCATTAAAGAACTTGAAGTTCAGAGGAGAAGGACGTTCTTACCTCCAAACTTGAGTTTCTCCTCTTTTTGGAATTGAAAAGCTTGATAAATCTTGAAGCAATTGAAGAGGATTTGAAGACACAATGATTTTCAATCAATTGAGAGTTGAAAGAAGGTTTTTAGGTGAGAAAATCAGAATGAGATCTCTGGAAATTGAGTGTTTGGGTTGAGAGAAAAAGATAGGAAGAAAATAGGTAGTTAAATGAGAAAATAGCTAAAAATAGATTTTCCCTCCTTTTGATTCTTTTAAAATCAGAATTATGTGTTAAAATATCTTAGAAAAATCTGGAGAAACTCCCTTTGGGTAAATAGCTCCTTAAAGATTCAAAGTTTCAACCCTTTATAAAATAGCCACCAAACTTTCAAAAATTACATTTTGGTCACTAGCCAAAATGTCACACTTCCGAAACTCATTTTCCAAAATTGATTTCACAGTTCACTTAAATATAATAAAAGATGATTTTAGAACATTTTTCCATATTTTTAATGCAACCCGAACTAGGCTTTCCTAATTTAACCTCTTACGATTCGAACAGCACTTTGACCAACCGGTCAACGTCCAAGACTTCCAAGCCCAAAACCGGGGCGTTACATGGGAACCTCGGGAAAAGCTAAGGTTGTATGGTGTTTAAAAGTCCATACATGGGAACCTTAGGATGGTGAGGTCAAATGGTGTTTAAAAGTCCATTTGGAGACCTTGGATTGGTAGTGTGTATGAAGCGTGGGGGACAACGCTTGTGATCCGCGTATCCGATTGGATGTTGAGTTGAAAAGTGGATGTGGTTGATCACTTGGAAGCCAATATAATGTTCTTGATTATAAAGAAGCATGAGATGCTTGAAAAGATGCATGGTTGCATGAAAAGTGTATAATGCTTGTGAATGCATGGTTGCTTGTTATGTTGAACAAGTGTTGTTTATCATTTGGTAAATGATGCAAGTGTGCATGAAATCTCTTAAATGCATTGGAGTCTTGATAAGACTTGTTTTAAAAGGCATGTGATGATGATGTTGTGGTTTATATATTGCCTTGGTTTAATGCATGTGTTGGATTGATTGAGTAAATGGTTTTAAAGGGTTTCTTGCTTGGAATGGTTTTCAAGTATAATAAAGGTATGTTGTGAAATGGAAGTGTTTTCCAAGGTTTTGAATTTAACTTTGCATATGGTGTTTATGCATGGAATGGTTAAATGGATGATTTTGCAAATTATGCTTTGAAAAGGTTTTCTTAGCTTGCTAAGCTAAGGGTTGGTTTTCATGTTTGAGTAATGCATGGTTTAAGCATGTTGTTGAAAAGGAGTTTTCAAACTTTGCTTGGTAAACAATTCGGGTTTGTTTTAAAAGTGTTTTGTGACCCGCTGCATTGATGGTGTTTTGGTTTTGAGCATTCCTCACTAAGCATTATGTGCTTACGCTCCTTTTTGTCCATCAATGCAGATTCTTGAAGTTTGGACAGCGAGCAACAAGGGATTCAAGGAGGACTCCATTTGAGATGTATGTCTCGGTGAATATCTATAGTTAATAAAGGCAATGGGGGTAGAATCTCTTGGGATGAGGTTTATGTGTTCGAGTATGTTCGGACAAGAATGGTTTTATGTTGTTGATGTTGTTGGAATATGTATTTGGCTAATATGAGATTGATTTGGAAGTTTATGCTTGAATGGTTGCTTGTGTAGGAAGCATGCTTATAGATTTGGGGCTTTTCATATGTGTTGTTATCTTGTGGATTTGTTGATGCAAGTATGTCTCATATATGTTGAATTGCATGTTGGTAAAGTTTGGTGGCAATTGGAGCATGTTTGGATGTTTAATTGCATGTTTAAGTATGCATTTTGGGGCAATCTGTGCAGGGTGTTTCGGAACAGTGCCTGCCGTTTCGGAACGGGTGTCTTAAACAAGCCCAGGCGTCCGAAACGGGAGAGACCGTTCCGAAACGGTTTGGCTACTGCCAGCCCGTGTTTCGGTACGCGTTGCGGAACGGCCCCGCGTTTCGAAACGGGCTCTGCCTGTTTCAGAACGGGTGACCGTTGGGGGATGACATTGGCAGTTAAATGTTTTGAATTGTTTGCGTTTTGGTCCTGAATCCTTTTTGTGCAATTGTATGAGTTTGGAATGTCCGTTTGAGCTGAAATTTGACAGTGAAGCATGAAACCTGATTAATTCCAAGTTGGTAACTTTAATTTGGTTTACGCCCTCATATTTAACAGAAATTACAATTTGGTCCCTAAAGTTGTAATTTGTTCAATTGGGTCCCTGTTTGATCTCTGATGTTTATGATCTTTGAGTATGCTGCTTGTATGATCATATCTAAGGTTAACGTGCATCTAGACAAGATTAAAAAGAAAAAAAAGGGTCGTTAATCAAGGTTGACTTTCGGGTTGACTTTGGTTTTCCCCGTGTGACTTTCTTAATTCGGGTCAACCGTCTAGGCCGGGTTAAGGGGGTTACATTTGGTGGTTTCAGAGCTGAGTTACGAATGCTTGGGGAGAATGGTAAGTTGTTGTGATGTGTGTTTGAAGTTTACCTTGTTGTGTGGTTGAAAGTTGGTTGAAACACGTGTTTCTGAGCAAGCTGTTGATGTTTTGCAAGCATGCTTTGTGATTATGAATCTTGGATGAGCTAATGTGGATATATGCTGATGATGTGAGCTGGTGTTATGCATGATGTAAGTGCTATGAGTATGTTATGTTGCTAATATGCTGTTGCAAGTGGATGCTGTTTGGTGTAAGCATGATCAAAGTATGTTGTTTGATATGCTTGATGTTGTGATATTCATGTTTGTGTTGACTGTTATGTCATGTAAAGGGGAGGATTCGGGATACCCATTGCCTTATTTATATAGCTATTGTGTTATTTTGGAGTTGGAGTTTGAATCCTTGCTTAAAGCTGGTCTAACTGGTTTGTTTGCTTTGTTGTGAATGTTTGTTGTTGTTAGTAGTATGGCAAAGTCGATGATAGAATGGCAGTTGGGTGAGATGGTTGCCGCCTTAGGGCAGGTTGTTAAGGCATGGAATTCACCTTTCTATAAAGGTGTTTTGTCTCAGTCTTCTGTGCCTGGGGTTGAGGTGTTAAGGCAGGAGGAAGAAGCTGGTTCTGTGATGAAGAGTTCATCCTCTGTTGTTCAGGAGGTGTTGGGAACATCTCAGGCTGTGGTAAAAGTAAAGTCAGTGGATGTGCTGGCTGTGGGATGTGTGGGTTTGCCGAAGCAGCGTTTGTTGGATTTGGGTGCTGTGGAGTATCATGGTTCTTCGCCGGAGATGTTTGAGGCCTGGTTGGCCAGTGTGATTCTGATTTTGGATCAGGAAGGCTGTGATTATGCTTGTAAGCTGGGAAGTGTTGTTTCTTTGATGTTGGAGGATGCATGTGTCTGGTGGACATCTGTGGCGGTGGCGTCTCATATCCATGATTTTGACTGGGATTTCTTTGTATTTGCCTTTTATGAAAGGTATCTTGGAGAGAAGTTTCCAAGGGTTAAGCAATATGAAGGTAGTGCTGTTGTGGAGCAAGTGTTGCTTGAGCAAGGAGTGGAAGCTCAGCCATCGGTATGTGACCGTTGTGAAAGGCACCATGTTGGAGGTTGTTGGGGCGCGGGTGCTTGCTGGAAGTGTGGTTCTAAAGTGCATGTGAAGCGTGATTGTCCCTTTGGGGTGAAGTCAGCTTTGGTGATAGCCAAAGGGTCTCTGAGAGGTCGTAGGCACGACCGAAGCAAGGTTCAGAGGTGGCAGAAAGAGCAGAAGGTTGTGAAGAGTTTGGGAAATGAGTCTTGCTGGAAATGTGGGTCTGCTGGACATATGAGACGTGATTGTTTGATGTTGGCTCGGAACAGCCAAGGTTCCTTACCACAAGAGGTCGGTGGTGACCCTAGTGTGTTAGCTGGTGCTGCAGCGGTGCGGTAGGAGGATGATGGTTTCGCGAGGAAGAGAGCTCGTCTGATGAAGCTTCAGGGTGGTGTTGTGTTTTCAGGTAACCTTGTTAAGTAATCTTTGCTCTAGTTACCCTGGTTTGGTTTCTGTTGGTTTTCCCTTGCGTGGTAAGTTTAGTCTTGTTGCTAGCATGTTTGGGGTAATAGTTGTAGTTGGAAACATCTTTGGTGTGAAGAAGGTTTTAGTGAGTATCTTGTGGTTAATGGTTGTTGGTATGATGGAGTTAGATAAGTTAGAAGTGAGGTAGGAGGTTGTTCTTAGACGGATTCTGAGGATGTTATTGGAAGGTGTGAACTGGCATTCATGCACAGTTAAAATCATTGTTATATGCTATATTATATATGTGCTGGTCCATGCATACATGTGGCATGACATTAGAGGTTTTGCATACATGTACATCAGGCATTGATAGGGCATGTAGGTGATCATGCATACGATGTTCACACTTGCTAATAACTAATCGAATCAGTTAGTGTAGTGGTTGGGTTAGGTTGGATGATGGATTTTTAGAGGTTGTTTTGGTGCTGGGTGAGAGTTAGAAGCAATGGAGAATATTAAGCTAGTGCTGGAGATAGTGAGAGTGGTATAGCCTGTTGGTAGAAGGATCGTGTTTGATGCTTAAAGGGTTTAGTGGTTTGGTGGTGGAGAGTACCGGTTGAAGTTAGAATCGGTCAAGTGGTTTGAGTAGTTAGTGGAAGGGGTAGTTCCTTGGTGCTAAGTGAAGTTGCAGTTTAGTGGTTGTGTTCCCAAGTGCTGAGGTAGCTTAGCATTTAAGTTGTGTTGGAAGGGTTGTGTTTGTAAGTGATGGTTCTTAGCAACCTTTGAGGAGTTGAGGAGTTGTTATGTATGTCAGGTTGGGCGATGTTCTAATAAGGCAGGTGTTGTGGTCAAAGCTTGTGGTGGATAGGCAATGAAAGGTCGAAGGCCATTGTTGTTTGAAAGGATTCTTGTGAGAAGTGGTTGGTTGGTTGTGAGTATGTGAACTTCTTTTGAAGTCAGCTGGTGGTGTGTGGGACGGCTGGCGGAGTCGAGTTGGGGTTGTGATGTAAATTTTGGAATCTGGGTGTGTAGTCCTTGTGAGTTACTATGGTAATGATGGTGGCGGATGTGAAGGATTATCAGCATTCGTTGAGGAGTTTGGGTAAGCAGTTGATGCTTAAGAATTTTTGCTTGTTGGGAAAATTCTTGGAAGAGGTTTGGGAATTTGCAAGAGTTTTAGAAGCAGAGAAGTTTGCATAGTGGCTGATTTGGTTTGGTTAATGTCACTGTGTAAACGAGTCTTGGGAGTTGTGTGTTGCAGTGTTGTGTGCTGTAAAAGTTGAAGTTCTTCAGGTTGATGTTGGGGCTGTGTACAGTCCGGATATGTGAAAGGTTAAGTTGTGGCTATCTTTGAGTGTTCTGGATTTTGTGAACAGTATGTGGTGGTGTTGAGTTTGGTGGAGTTTTTGTGTGGAATGTGTTCAGTGGTGGTTGAGGCTTTTGTGTTGCCTTGTGTGTTGATTTGAGAAGGTTGTGGTTCTCTTGTCGCCAGTTGAAATTTCGAGGACGAAATTTCCTAAGGGGGGGGAGAGTTGTAACGCCCCGGTTTTGGGCTCAGAAGTTTTGGGCATTGACCGGTTCGGTCAAAGTGCTGATCGAGTATATAAAGGTGAAATTAGGAAAGCCTAGTTCGGGTTGCATTAAAAATATGGAAAAATGTTCTAAAATCATCTTTTAATAGGTAAAAGTGAACTGTGAAATCAATTTTGAAAAATGAGGTTCGGAAGGTTGACATTTTGGCTAGTGACCAAAATGTAATTTTTGAAAGTTGCGTGACTGTTATATAAAGGATTGAAACTTTGAATCTTTAAGGAGCTATTATTCCAAAAGGAGTTTCTCCAGATTTTTCTAAGATATTTTAAGGCTTTATTCTGATTTTAAAACATAAAGAAAGAGGATGGAAAGCCATTTTGGCTATTTGCAACTAACTTTTCATTTTCTCCCAATTTTCATTTTCTCTCATTTTCTCTCAACCCAAACACTTTCTCTCCAGAGATTTACATCTGATTTTGTCACTCAAATCTTCCTTTTCAATTCTCTTTGGATTCCTAATCATCTCTACAACAAAACCTCACCATTTGCAAGTTGTTTCATCAAGCTTTTTGGTTCTAAAAAGGAGAAATTCAAGTTTGGAGGTAAGAACGTCCTTCTCCTCTAAACTATCAGTTCTTTACTAAAATTCCTAAGTTCTCAATCCTTGATTTGTGATTTGTTAAAGGCTTTTCAATTGAAATCTTGATTTTTGGCTTAAAATGCAAGATTTGCTTGATTTTGGTAGAATTTTCGTGTGATCTGTTTGGGCAGTGTTTTGAAGTGTCAAATTGATGTTAAATGAATGCTAAATTGATTAGAAGTTGAGGTTTAATTAATGCAATCCCGGATAGGTTGAATTTCCTAAGTTTGGCTTGAGTTTTTGGTTGTTTTTGGAGTGTTTTTGGTGATCTGTTATACCTGGAGGTATAAGGACGTGTTTGAGATCATTTTGGATGTTAAGTGATGTTTAAAAATGGTTAGAAGTGATGGATCTTGGCTGGGTTAAGTTTTGGAAGTGTTTGGAGGTGATTTCGGTTGTGTTTGGTAGCCGAAATGTTGGATTTGTGATGAGCAGCGAGTTGTGTTGTGTTGCTGGTGTTTTTAATGCATAAAGATGCATTAATGCTCTGTTTTTGTGTGCTTGAAACAGGGGAGATTGATCCGTGAGCTTTGGAGGTGTTGCGGAAGGTTTCGGATGCTTGGAAGGCTTGTTGGTTAGCCTTGTTTTGTGTATCGGTGAGTGAAGTTGGGTTTTCAGCTTTTAAACCAAGGTTTGAAGGTTTTGGGAGCTTAGTATAAGT
The DNA here is from genome assembly GCA_958450335.1 of Hibiscus tridactylites. Classification (NCBI taxonomy): domain Eukaryota; kingdom Viridiplantae; phylum Streptophyta; class Magnoliopsida; order Malvales; family Malvaceae; genus Hibiscus; species Hibiscus tridactylites. The sequence continues at coordinate 16,640,171 of OY288278.1, read as the reverse complement.
CTAAACAACTTTGCTAAGCTCAAGAGTAAGTAAATGGATTTCTTTCTTGGTTTGTGTTATGAAATGGCTTTTAAAGCAATTGTGGTTGATGATTGAAATGCATGTGTTTCGCATGATTTAAATTCTGTTTTGAAAGCATATTTTGGCATGGTCTAATGCTGGTTTTGAAAGCCATATGAGAAGGATGCTCAAGGTAAGAGATCCTTGGTTTTATATATTGTAAATGTGGTTTTGATGCATGGTGTTGCATGATGTTTTGTGGCTTGGTGTAATGCTTTAAAACAGTGAATTAATGATGGTAAATGATGGTTTTTGCATTATGGTTATGCATGTGAATCATTGGACTAATGAGGTAAGGTGGTTATATTGGCAAGTGATGTAAGTGGTTCTTGGTTCTTTGATCGGATATAGTTAGCCGGCTATAGGATTGGGTGCACCGTGAATAAAGTCGCCTTGGAGGTGGAGTGGTTAAGTGTGAACCGGTAAACTCCCTTCAAGTATCCTAACGAGATGGTTAAGGTCATAATGGAGGTGGAATGCCTATTCGAGGACCTTGGTTAAGCAAAGGTTATATGGTGGTTAAAAGTCCATATATGGGAACCTTGTGCTTGTTAAGATCACAATGGTGGTGTAAAGTCCATGTGTGGATCTTGTGTAGGGTGTCCCGGATCTCGTTAGTGATGTTATACAACTACCAATCGGTGAATGCAAAGGTTGTATGGTGGTTAAAAGTCCATACATGGGAACCTTGTGCATGTCAAGGTTGTGTGGTGTTTAAAAGTCCATACATGGGAACCTTGGGAAAAGTTGAGGTTGTATGGTGTTTGAAAGTCCATACATGGGAACCTCGGGAAAAGCTAAGGTTGTATGGTGTTTAAAAGTCCATACATGGGAACCTTAGGATGGTGAGGTCAAATGGTGTTTAAAAGTCCATTTGGAGACCTTGGATTGATAGTGTGTATGAAGCGTGGGGGACAACGCTTGTGATCCGCGTATCCGATTGGATGTTGAGTTGAAAAGTGGATGTGGTTGATCACTTGGAAGCCAATATAATGTTCTTGATTATAAAGAAGCATGAGATGCTTGAAAAGATGCATGGTTGCATGAAAAGTGTATAATGCTTGTGAATGCATGGTTGCTTGTTATGTTGAACAAGTGTTGTTTATCATTTGGTAAATGATGCAAGTGTGCATGAAATCTCTTAAATGCATTGGAGTCTTGATAAGACTTGTTTTAAAAGGCATGTGATGATGATGTTGTGGTTTATATATTGCCTTGGTTTAATGCATGTGTTGGATTGATTGAGTAAATGGTTTTAAAGGGTTTCTTGCTTGGAATGGTTTTCAAGTATAGTAAAGGTATGTTGTGAAATGGAAGTGTTTTCCAAGGTTTTGAATTTAACTTTGCATATGGTGTTTATGCATGGAATGGTTAAATGGATGATTTTGCAAATTATGCTTTGAAAAGGTTTTCTTAGCTTGCTAAGCTAAGGGTTGGTTTTCATGTTTGAGTAATGCATGGTTTAAGCATGTTGTTGAAAAGGAGTTTTCAAACTTTGCTTGGTAAACAATTCGGGTTTGTTTTAAAAGTGTTTTGTGACCCGCTGCATTGACGGTGTTTTGGTTTTGAGCATTCCTCACTAAGCATTATGTGCTTACGCTCCTTTTTGTCCATCAATGCAGATTCTTGAAGTTTTGACAACGAGAAGCAAGGGATTCAAGGAGGACTCCATTTGAGATGTATGTCTCGGTGAATATCTATAGTTAATAAAGGCAATGGGGGTAGAATCTCTTGGGATGAGGTTTATGTGTTCGAGTATGTTCGGACAAGAATGGTTTTATGTTGTTGATGTTGTTGGAATATGTATTTGGCTAATATGAGATTGATTTGGAAGTTTATGCTTGAATGGTTGCTTGTGTAGGAAGCATGCCTATAGATTTGGGGCTTTTCATATGTGTTGTTATCTTGTGGATTTGTTGAAGCAAGTATGTCTCATATATGTTGAATTGCATGTTGGTAAAGTTTGGTGGCAATTGGAGCATGTTTGGATGTTTAATTGCATGTTTAAGTATGCATTTTGGGGCAATCTGTGCAGGGTGTTTCGGAACAGTGCCTGCCGTTTCGGAACGGGTGCCTTAAACAAGCCCAGGCGTCCGAAACGGGAGAGACCGTTCCGAAACGGTTTGGCTACTGCCAGCCCATGTTTCGGTACGCGTTGCAGAACGGCCCCGCGTTTCGAAACGGGCTCTGCCTATTTCGGAACGGGTGACCGTTGGGGGCTGACATTGGCAGTTAAATGTTTTGAATTGTTTGCGTTTTGGTCCTGAATCTTGTTTGTGCAATTGTATGAGTTTGGAACGTCCGTTTGAGCTGAAATTTGACAGTGAAGCATGAAACCTGATTAATTCCAAGTTGGTAACTTTAATTTGGTTTAAGCCCTCATATTTAACAGAAATTACAATTTGGTCCCTAAAGTTGTAATTTGTTCAATTGGGTCCCTGTTTGATCTCTGATGTTTATGATCTTTGAGTATGCTGCTTGTATGATCATATCTAAGGTTAACGTGCATCTAGACAAGATTAAAAAGAAAAAAAAGGGTCGTTAATCAAGGTTGACTTTCGGGTTGACTTTTGTTTTCCCCGTGTGACTTTCTTAATTCGGGTCAACCGTCTAGGCCGGGTTAAGGGGGTTACATCGAACATGCTCCAAATCAATCCTCAACAAAACAACAACTTGCCAAGCATCATAACCACCAACTTGCATTAAAATCTAGATACAAAACCACCCCTAGGTGCACCAACTCTTTTAACACATCCAACACTTAATCATGCTTTTAAAACAAGAAGCATAGCATAACGACTTATGAATAAGAAGATTCAAACGTCGCAAGCGTTAAACCACATAGTTCAAATCATAAACCGAACTTATTCAACATACACAATCTCGTTAAACATCAACATAAAAGACTGTCCCCCCATTGCCTTTATTATCTATAGCTATTAACCGAGACATACATCTCAAGTGGAGCTCTCCTTGAATCCCTTGCTTCTTGCTGTCCCAACTTCAAATATCTGCATTGATGGACAAAAAGGAGCGTAAGCACATAATGCTTAGTGAGGAATGCTCAAAACCAAAACACCATCAATGCAGCGAGTCATAAAACCTCTTTAAAAAGTAAACACATTTCGATAAACCAAAGCAGTGTTTGAAAACCCCTTTTTAAACAACATGCTTTAAATCATGCATTGCTCAAACATGAAGACCAACCCTTAGCTTAGAAAAGCTAAGTAACTCACTTCAAGCACATCCTTGCAAAATCATCAATCTAACCTTTCCATGCATGAACATCAAATGCAAAGTTAAATACAAATTCCTTGGAAAACACATCCACTTCACATTATACTTTTCTCATTTTTAAAAATCATCTCAATGCAAGAAACCTTTGAAAACCACTTACTCCTTCAATCTATCTCATGCATTAAACAAATGCAACATATGAACCACAAAAGCAACATTTGCATTACATGCCTTTCAAAACAAGCCTTCACAAGACTTCAATGCATTAAAGAGATTCCCATGCACATACGCACCATTCTGAATATAAGATAAACACTTGTACAAGCTTAACAAGTAATACATGCACTCTTGGAACATCACACACTTCCCATACAACCTTGCATCATTTCAAGCATCTCATGCTTCATTACATTCAAGAACATTATATTGGCTTCCAAGTGGTAATTCACAAACCATCATAACACAAGACACAATCGGATACGCGGATTACAAGCGTTGTCCCACACGCTCCATACACACTTCCGAACAACACAAGGTGGAGTTTACCGGTACAATCACAACCCCTCAACACCCGTGATGGAGTTTAACGGTACAATCACAACCCCTCAACATCACTCATCGGAAGTTGTATAACACACTAGCGAGAGCCGGGACACATCACAAGGCTTACACATGGAAGCTACCACAACCATTGTAATCACCTTAACCAAGCTCACACACGGGAGCAACCCTCCACCGTTGTGACGCTTAACAAAGTCCACCCACGAGAGCCATCCTCCATCGTGGTGACATTTAACAAGGTTCACCCACGAGAGCCATCCTCCATCGTGGTGGCACTTAACCAAGCCCACCCACGAGAGCCATCCTCCATCGTGGTGACACCAATTTCCTCAATCGCTAGGATTCTTGGATGGAGTTTACGGTACAATTACAACCCCCTCGACATCCAAGGCGACTCAATTCACGGTGCACCCAATCCTATAGCCGGCTAACTATATCCGATTAAAGTAACCAAGAACCACTTACATCACTTGCCAATATAACCATTTTACCACATTAATCCATTGTTTTTACAAGCATAACCAAAATGCCAAAACCACCAATTACCATCATCACTTCACTGTTTTGAAGCATTAAACAAAGCCATTAAACAACATGCAACACTATACATCAATTCCACAATTCCAAAGTACAAAACCAAGGATCTCTTACCTTGAGCATCCTTCACACATGACTTTCAAAACCAGCATTAAACCATGCTAAAATATGCTTTCAAAACAGAATTTAAACATGCAAATCACATGCATTGCATCCAACAATCACAAGTGCTTTAAAAACCAATTCATAACACAAACCAAGAGAGAAATTCCATTTACTTACTCTTGAGCTTAGCTAAGTTGTTTAGACTTAAACTAAGCTCCCAAAAACCTTCAAACATTGGTTTCAAAGCTGAAAACCCAACTTCACTCACCGATACACAAAACTAGGCTAGCCAACAAGCCTTCCAAGCATCTGAAACCATCAACGCCACCTCTATTGCTCACGGATCATTCTCCCCTGTTTCAAGCACATAACAACAGAGGATTAATGCATCATTATGCATTAAAAACACCAGCAACACACCTAAACTCGCTGCTCTTCATAAACCCAACATTTCGGCTACCAAACACAACCGAAATCACATCCAAACACTTCCAAAACTTAACCCAGCCAAGATCCATCACTTCTAACCATTATTAAACATCAATTAACATCCAAAATAAACCCAAACTCGTCCTTATACCTCCAGCATTAACAAAACACCAAGATCACCCCAAAAACCACCATTTTCACAAGTAAAAACTTAGGAAAATCAACCTATTCGGGATTGCATTGATTAAACCTCCATTTCACATCTTTTAAACATCCAAAATACATCAAAAAGACATCTCAAAACAGAGCCCAATCATCTATTACGAATTTCTTCAAAATTAAATCCAAATCTTACATTTTAGGCCAAAATCAAGATCACAACATTAAAACCTTTAATAAAACTTAATTTAAGGATTGAGAACTTGGGAATTTCAGTAAAGAATTGTGTACTTAGAGGAGAAGGACGTTCATACCTCTAAATGTGGATTTCTCCTTGTTTAGAGCCAAAATCCTTGAAAATTCATTAAGCAAATGATGAGGATTTGATGTAGAAATGATTAGGAATCATTTAGGAATTGAAATCTCAACTTTAGGTGTGAAAATCAAAGGAAAAGTTGCTGTGAAAATGTGTTTGGCTGAGGGAATTTTGAGAGAAAATGAAATGGGAAAATTTTGGTAAAAGTTAGTTATGAAATTAAAAATATCTTTTCCCTCTTTTCTTTTCATTAAATAACATTAAATGAGTCTTTAAAATTTAAGAAAAATCTGGAGAAATCTTCCCTTGGGTAAATTAGCTCCTTAAAGATTCAAAGTTTCAATCCTTTTAAAACAGTCACGAACTTTTCAAAAATTACATTTTAGTCACTAACTCAAAATGTCGTATTTCCAAACCTCATTTTGTAAAATTGATTTCACCACCCTCTTATATATATTAAAAGAGGATTTTTAGATATTTTTCCATATTTTTAATGCATCCCAAACTAGGCTTTCCTTAAAACCACTTTTTATATTTGAACCGAAAATCCGACGGTCTGGCTCAAACCCAAAACTTCTAAGCCCAAAATTGGGGTGTTACAGAGGCATCAAACATCATCCTAGTTGTCGTGTTAACCGCATTGTAGAACATGGTCACCTACGTCCATATTGGAATCCATGCAATGGGCATTTCTGTAATAGCTCTCGATATCGCTCCCAAGCCTGCATGGACTCGTCATCAGCCTGTCGAAAAGAAGTGATCTCGTTACGTGTAGAGGGTTTGGGTGTTCTCTATTTGTGAACGCAAGTGCACACTCCTGTCAAGTTATAGTATATAAGATATTGTCTCCCACATGGATTGGAACAACTTCTATGAGAGTTTTCCTGCACAAGGAAATAGTAAATTGCACAATTAAATTTCTGAATATTAAAAAGCATAAAAGTAAAAACACAAGTAATTGAAGAGATAGAGAGAGATAAAGATTAAGTGTGTTTTTCGCTGCCATGATCTACTGCTTTGGTAGGTGAAGGCAGATTGAGGCGGCAGTAACTTTCGCGACTATGGTGGTTCTCTGCTCTTGCAACTTTCGATGTCTCAATAGGTGAGATGGAGAGAAGTCCCGGCGGCAAGTCTAGCAGATACTCCAAGTTCGGCGAAGCAATTCTGATGTGATCCTACCTGTGTCTAGGCTAGGATTCTGTTGCTGCGTGATGTAGGCAATACCTAGCAATCTCAGCGTAAACCTAACACATGCAGTCAACATTTGGTTGCTCCTTTTTGCCGCTGAATTTCTAACTTATCTCTAAACCGAATTAGTTAACACCTCATCATGATGAGACCGTGCTTAATTCTTTCGTGAGTTTGACACTCTCGTGTCCGACAAATGGATTTCATCAACTTGACTTTTGGAAATAATTGAAGAAGTGAAGCACATGAATTAAGCAAACTTAAAAGTATTTTATTGCAAAAACAACTTAAACTATTACAATCGTTTCTCACAACTACTTTACATACAAAAACCTAAATCCTCGTTAGCTAAAAGCGTAATCTCTCTATCTCTCTCTATATATGCCACTATACCCTCGAATACATGGGTATATATTTGTCTCATGGCCTTAGGTTGAGTCCTCCTTGGAGCAGAAGTCCTTAAAGTAGCTTTACATTAAATGTTGACTCCTTTTTTACTTGAATGTGGACTCTTTGTACGTTGCCTTCTCCAGCAAGTAAAGATAAGTCCTCCTACTTATCAATCTTTAAACAACTCTTCAGGCCACTACATGCTTCAGAAAATTGCAAGACTGGGCTCATTAGACTCAGTGAATTGTCCTCTTTCAATCGCAACCCATCTTGACTAAGTCGATTTAACTTCTACCTGGGCGACAATCGGCGGTAATGCTACAACGGCGGTGTTCTTGGCGACAACTGGAACTTCTTTAGTACAACTTCTTTTGCTCCCTGATTTCCTTTCCTCTCCTCCTCTACATAGCTACAACACCTGAAAATGAAAACTAAACTAAAATAGTATATTTTCTTAACCAAGTATAGAATATTCAATAAAAGCATGGTAAAAGAGCAAATATTGTTATTATGCATGAATGCACCTAAATATGCCTAAATGAGCTTAAGAACATCAATAATAAGGGCATGAATGTGTACCAAATATAGAACTTATGGACACTCTACATTGCACAATTTGTCAGTTAAATTTGTAGGATTTAAACGAGCTAAAAATCACGACAAAGAATAGGGGAACATCTTCAATCCCAAAATATCCTCATGTACTCCCTCAATTTTAAATGAGTTACAAATTTGGAGAAAGGAATTGAGGTGTTGTCTGGCATCTTCAATTGTGGAGCTGCCAAATCGCCCCATAGTGTTGATCATGTTAAACATCACGGGCTTCAGCTCAGAGTGGGCGGCCTTGATTTCTAGGGTAACAACTCCAGGGTTTAGTCTGTTAAGGTCCTCTTCAAGGTAGTCTCAGACTGTGGGGTGTTGAACTGGTACGAATGGAGCTTGTAGATTTGCTTCATCTCCTACTGGGATCTATTGCTCATCAACAAGTGGTTGCCCATCAGCAAGGTGCTGCCCTATGACGTTGTGTAACGGGGCCACTTGGTTGATGCCACGGCCGTGACCTCGAGGTTGGTCCTCATGTTGCTGCATTGCGTCTTCATTCTCTCGTCTAAGCCTTTAGTAAGTTAGTTCGATTTCTGGATCTGGATCTCGCAATGGGCTTCCTGGGTTAGCCCTGGTCATGCACTGAAACAAAACCAAGTTTTATTAATACTAAAATAAAAATAAAATAAATAAACTAAATAAAATAGAAAGTTAAAGAAAATAAAAATAAAAGTTGTTAATCCCCGGCAACGGCGTTAAAAACTTGTTGCGTGTAAATAGTGCTTCGCAATTGTGCAAGTATACAAGACGCAAGTAATATTAGGATAAATATATTAGTATCGACTCCACAGGGATTGGTACTGAACCTTCGGTTCTACTCCCTCGCACTGCAAAATAAATAAAGTAAAAACACAAATTAATTGGGTGATTTGATATAATCTAAAAATAACTAAACTAAGAAAATCCAGTAAATAAAACAAAGAAGAAATCAAGATGAGAAGATGCGCCGAATTAGTGTTTCGTAGTGTGGAATCCTCTTGACTTTGTTTATGTTCTTGAATGCAACAACCCACTACTGCCATGGCTGTGACCTAAATCCCTGGCGTGGCCGCAATGGCTGAATCCCTACCGCGGCAATCCCTTTCTCGTGGGCAGATGCAGTTAAGGCTCGACAAAGTGTCCTTGGGTGGTTCTGCCTTATCCCTAAGCATGAAACGATGGTTGATGACTGAACTCTAATGATACCTCCCGGTATGAATCAAAGGGCAAACACCAACTGTTCACACACTTCTTTTAGCCGCTGAAACTCTAACCTATCCTTAGGCCGAGTTAGTTAACACCACGTGGGGCGAAACACCAACTGATAATTGCCATGAAAAAGGGGTCGAATATAAGACTTTTGGGCACTTATCAAATGTCTTAATGTAATATGATCACCAAAAAGAAAAATGGTCTGCTCACAATAAAAGAATTGAATGAATAAATCAAATGATGAATATGTCAAAAATCAATAGCAAATAAAGGTATAAAAACCTAAATATGGTGACCGCTAACGAGCAGAGATTTATTATGGCTCTAAAGTGTTGGCTCATATGGTCCGTTACATGTGTTTTGGCTCTAGAGTAATGGTACCCAAACTGTCGCTAGGACATCGATTCGGGAGGATACATTTCCCTAGGTTTGCACGAAGACGTGAATGTAACCCCCTCGTCCCGGTCTGGTCGGATGACCGGTCCGAGTGAGCTACACGGGGAAAACCGAGTGAAAACCCCTAAAGGATTCCCCCTCGGTTAGCAACCCTATTTTTTTCATTTTAAATCTTGTCTAGATGAGTATTTAATCCTATGTGGTCATACAGCGGAACAACATTCACGAGACAAACATCCAAACTCAACCTAACATTTCACAGTCCAATTTTTAACTTGATCTGCAGGCGGTATCGATACACCTAAGGGGGTGTATCGATACCCCTTGACCAGGTCAACTGGTCAAAGTCAACCCGTGGCGACCGTATCGATACACCCTAGGAGTGTATCGATACCCTCCCCAACTGTTGACTTCCCAAGGTCAACGCTAAGGTGACCGTATCGATACGCATGAAGGCCCGTACCGATACCGAACTGGACAGTAACTCTAGTGGCCAAAATAGTATCGGTACGCCCCCTCGCGTATCGAAACACGGGGCCTGAAACATGAAGGCCGTATCGATACGGGACCAACCGTATCGATACCCCTGCTACGAAAATACAGGTTTGAGCTGGTTTAAGGCACACAGTGGCCCCTAAATCCCCCTCAAACCTCAACCAACACACTAACATGTATCCTATGTCAGACCAAGAGTGTAGGCATGCTTAAACTTGAAACTAAAGGCACATTTCAACACAAGGTGATGATTCAATCATACAAGCAACATAAGCTTTCAAGCATGGCATTCCAACAAAAGGCATTTCAACATTTAAGGTCATACAAGGTACTCAAAGCCTTTAAGGCACAAGACAAGCATATAAGAGGTTTACCTCCACATCAAGGCAACCTAACATTGATAGACATGCTAACACACACAATGTTCATCATAGCATGTCATGCTTACAAAACATAGTCAATTTAACATCAACACATATAAATGAGTCATACAAGCTCATACACAACCCTTGCCACATTGCTAACTAATACAAAATTTACCATACTTGAGCAACAACTTGGGAAACCCTTCTTGCCTTGCCTCGAGCTAACACCACGCTAATGATCTGCATTATTGAACCTAGAGAGCGTAAGCTATAAGCTTAGTGAGGGTGCTCTAAAACGAAAAACATCAACAATGCAGGGTCCAAGCATGTTAATCCTAGTCTTACATACATCAAGCATAGGCATTAAAATCAAGTAGACCTAGCTAGTCTTTCAAGTGACATATATGGTCTCTCAATCCTATCAAGCTCAAACATCAATATCAATATCATGTAGCAACACGTATAACACAACCATATATCACCATCGTATATCACAATACATGAACAAGTTTAATTGGCCACTTTAATTACCTCGATTGTGCGGATATAAACCTTAACAACACTTTACCTCGGTGGGATTTCACTCATCACCGGACCTTGCATGTGCGGGATTCCACTCATCGCCACATGCCCTACGGATGGGATTCCACTCATCATCCCGTAGAAATAAATAAAAGCTTCCGGTGGAATGTTACATCATCGTACTCCTCCTTGATGACTTAATGCCATCAAGGCCACGTACGTTTTGACTCAATTTGTGTGCACACTATCCTAATGATCGATCATTTACAACCGGTAATTATTTAGTGCCAATTATCATCATCAATCACATATCATCAACACACTCATGCTCATCACATATATCCACATCATGATATATATACATGCACCATATAATCACAAGTACGAGAGCATAGCCATCAAGCACATTAGCATTTAAGGAGAACAAGACTAAACTAACTACTTGGATTATAAGGAAGTGGCCTACCAAGCACACTTTACACACACACACTACCCATGCTCGAACCAAACTTTAAAACAAGTTAAGACCACTCACCGCCCTTCCTTAGCAATTCGAACCAATCCTCATACGAACCCAGATTCGGTCCCAAAGCCTCCTCAACGTTTCCTCTTGCTTCTAGTCAAACAAAACACATACATTACTTCCAAAATCAATGCTAAACCAACCATCAACTTGCTTTGCAAACATAACCCAATTTCCACAAATTCCCAAACCACATAACATCTCAAAAGCCCAATTTTCGTACTCCAATAACCATTGGCTGAAACACCCATTTCCAAACACCCAAATGACTTCCTAAACATCCCAAATCACCCTCCTAACATAGTTAGACCATCAGCCCTTCAATTTCAACATTAAACCTCCCAAAAACCCAAGTTTCCATACTCTAAAATTTGCCCTAAGGACCACCTACGAAAATTCATCCAAAATCAACCAAATTAATATATGTTGTGTATGTCATTATGTTTAAACAAAACCCCAATACAATTTATCAAAACAAATTGAAAAAACCCCTTAAAAATCCAAACTTTAATATAAACCCTAATCTCCAAAACTCTATATTTTTGAAATCTAAGACAATAGATAAGTAGAGAATAGAGAGGAGGTTAAGAAAACATATTTACCTTTTAATTTGGTGTTGAAATCGAGTAGCAAAATCAATGGAATAGTAACTAGGGTTTTGGGAGAGTTTGAAAATGGGGGAGAGGGGTTTGAAGTTGGGAAAGGGAGGATGAGAAAGAAGATGACAACTTTTTCCTTAAAGTTGTCTTGCTTTATTTAAAATTTGGGTAAATTACATCATAGGTCCCTCCCTTCATTTTAAAGCTCAATTTGGTCATTATGTGTAGTTGAATTGTTTTAATTAAAATTTTATTTAACTCGAACTAAAACCCGGTTAACTCCTAGGCCCAAGACACGGGTGTTACAGTGAATCTCACGAAGACAAAGGGACGCATATCCTGGAAGCGATTCACCATCCTTCACGGAGGGGGTAACTCACGAAGGAGTAGTTTCTTTCTCCAACTTAGAAAGGACGAAGCTCGAGTTCAAAATATGAAAAACTTAAAAAATATATTTTATGAAAATGTTGTAAAAAATTTCAGAAAAATACAGGGATCACAAAATTAAATTAAATTGAATTTATATTTCCTACTCATTAAAATAAAAAAATAACTGACTTGTGTTTTGACTCTCAGAAAAAAGGTCCCCAGCAGAGTCGCCAAGCTGTAACAACGGGGGAGTCACCACCAATCTTTTTTATTTTGTTTAGGTGAGATTGGATAACTTGAAAACCTGATTATTTTAATAAAACTTGTTTTCTGGCATTTTTATGAAAACAACGAGTTTTGATTTGCAAAACCAGAAAATGGGCTCGTGAGTCGGTTATGTGTTGGGAAGGATGAGCACCCCTCAACGCCCAAAAAATGGTACCTAGTCGGTTACAAATTGTTTTAATGATGGAAATTAAGAATTTGAATTTAATTTATTGATATGATCCCCATATTTAAAATAATATTTGAGAATGTATGTTTATGAAAGGAAATGTACACTCCAATGCCCGGAGCATAATTTATGTTAGATTCTCGGCTGAAAGGAGTCTATTTTGAAAATTGTGGTTTAGAATTAAAAATAATATTTTTTGGTAATAGATGCTGATGGAAAGCGGCAACCCTTACGGTACGAGGTACGTTTTTCACGATAATCCCTAATAAAAAATTTTAATTTAAAATTTAATTAAAAAGCATAAATAAATATATCTTATTGATATACAAAATAAAATATACCAAACATGAATGAAATAAAAAAACATGCCAACAAATATAAGAACACCTTATATTAATTAAAAATCATAAATAAATATATCTTATTGATATTTATTACAAAAAACTGACAATAAAATAATTAAAAAGATACGGATAAAAAATTTACTTTACTAGAAGTTCAAAATAAGAATTTCGACCGACCCCTAACAAAATCTTCGTATCATCTCGCCATAACTCAAAAATTAATTCAAACGAATCTTAACAAGGCCTCCGATCGAACTAACTGTTCGAACCATCAAAAAGCACTGCCCATAAGGTTCGAAAGGAGCACTGTCCCTAAACCTTGTGTCATTTCCATGGCATTTGTTAGCCATTTCTATGGCTTTGCCATATGTTGCAAAGGCTCCCCCTTCCCTATTTATAGTGCTTTGGGGGAGGGATGAGGCAATTGGGCATATGGTGTGGATGCCTTGCGTGGCATCCACACATTACAACATTATCTCTCTTTTTTTATTAAGTAATATTATTCGAACAAAAATAAACGGTTATAGCCCAGACATAAAATAAGTATTACATTTAAAATTTGAAAAATGTGCATCAAATCAAAAACTTACATTAGTTAAACATGGATCTATTTTCATATGTTCTTCATGATACCTTTGGGTATGTTGGGCATTCCTTAGGATTGAGTATACTCGATGTTTTTAATACTTTGATGAGGAGTGATGATGCTTCCATATGAAATAAATGTGCCAATTAATCATTAATGATATATGATAAAATGCATTTATGTTTCTTAAGGTAAGTGTGTGTAAAGTGTCTAAATGTCATATATTGCATGCACTTTCCAACTCTTATTATTACTGTTTTTAAGTTTATTTTATAGTATTTCATTGTTATACCTTGCTTTTATAACATATCATTCATTTGGTGAACAAGAGATGTTGTTTTAGTGCATTCTTTTTTGTAGGTACTAATAGTTGAACGAGGGAACCGAGGAACGAAGGAAACAACGCTGAGAAGAAAACTCAAGAGCTGTACTAAAGCAGTTCCAACAAAAATAAGTTGCTACCGAGCACCTGCCGAGCAAAGCTGCTGCCGACCTTGCTGCCCGCAGCAGCTGACTATGGAAGTTAGGAGAGCTGGAGCGCGATTTGTAGAGATAAAACTCTTGAATCTATCGTCAGTGGTCATGTGATTTTCTGACGTCTGTAGCAGCGACTAGGTCTGCCGAAGTGAAATTCCAAGCTTACTTGCAGGCTAAGGCAAATGAGGAAGAGTCCATATTCCAAGCAAAGAATTTAGCATTTAAAGCTACATTAAAGAAGGAAAGCTACTTTAGAGGACTTCTACTTTGAGGAGGACTTAAACTAGTTTTGAGTCTATAAATACCCATTGTACTTCTAGTTTAAATCATCTTAGGTTTTCTATAGACTTTACTTGTGCTCGTCGACGTCGCCATGTTCTAAATCCCAATTGGGTTAGGGTTATGTTGTAACTAGAGTGAAACAATTATTTTAGGTTTTTGAGTTATTTCTTCAATAAAATATTCCAAGTTTACTTAATCTATTGTTCTTCATTCTTTCAATCTTTCTACACTAGTCGTTTGAGAGAATCTATTTGCCGGGCACGAAAGTGCAAGGCTCACGAAAGGGTTAAGTACGGTCACAACGGGAGGCGTGACTAACTTGGTTCCACACTAGTCCACTAGTTTCAGTGGCTAAAAGGGATCACTAACTGAGTTGACTAACTTGGTTCCACACTAGTCCTCAAGTTATCAATCTCGAGCATCTTAACCAAGAAATAGGAGGGATCACTATCGACTATCCTGCCGAACATGGAGTATCTGCCAAACTTGCCGCCAGGACATCTTTCCATCCCACTTGCCGAGACAGTACACACCCCTACAGTGGAAGTGACCTGCTGCGGCTGCGTGACAGGGTCATAGTTTACTGCCTGCCGTAACCGCCGAGGCAGCATATCGTGGTAGCAAAGCATAACTCATACCTATTACAATGTAGTTTTCACACTAAGTGGCAGCATAACCCTGCCTGCTCTATCAACCTGATTCACCTCTTCTCTTTTACTTGTGTTTTATTTACTCTTCAATCTCAACCAATCATTCACTTGTGCTTTTACTTTACCATTGTGCATGAACTACGAACCTAGACAAGTTGATCAATCCTCATGGGATTCGACATCTTATATACTATAACTTGACATGAGTGTGTAGTTGCGCTCTTACAAAAAGGGAACACCTATACGCCCTACAAGTTTTTGGCGCCGTTGCCGGGGATTCGTAACAGCGAATTTCATTTTTCAATTTCTGCACCTTTCATTTACTTTTTATATTTATTTAATCGAAAAAACGAAATTTTACCGTGTCCTTTGCAAGTGTATGACCAGGGCTAACCCTAAAGGAAACTTCATTATTTATGACGATCTTGTGCGTGAAACTAGATGAATCAAGAGGGAGCTAAGGGAAGCCTTAAAGAACAAATACAAAGGCAAAGCAAATGAAAAGACCATGGTAAACGAAGACCCCCCAATTGATGTCGTGAATGGTAGGGGCGGTAAGCAAGATTTGCCGCCTAGAGGATCACAAGTACAACAGAGGCAAATGTATTGTTTTGGTTAATTTGAGATTGATTTTAATCATGTTTTGTATGTTCAATGATGTTGAATTAAATGTTTTATCATAATAATCCTAAAATTGGTTGCGTCTCTAGTTGTTTAGGTTGCTAGATTTGGGTTTTTGTGGTGATAATGTGGTTTGGTGTTGATGGGATATAAGGGTGCAATTAGGTTGTTTTTTGATGTTAATTGATGATGAAATTGGATGGAAGTGTTAGGTTTTGGCTAGGTTTAGTTTGTAGAGTAATCAAAGGTGTTTTTTGTTGTTTCAGATAGGCATTTTGGTATTTTTAATGCATTGAGATGCATTAATCATCGGTTCTTGTGTGGTATAAATAGAGGAGAACGTATTAGAAGGAATCAATGAAGTTTCGAGTGATTCGGAAGCTTGATTACGCTTGGGCAAAGTAAGCGAGGCGTTGTCGGTAAGTGGAATTTGTTTTAAAAGCCTTTCAAAGGCATGAGCAAGGTTTGGGCGTTTAGATTGAGTTTGAAACACTAATCTAAGCCTGAAAGTAAGTTTGAGATGTTTCACTCTCGTTTCTCGGTTTTTGTCACATTTATTTTATGATCATGCTCATGTTCTGAAGATAGAATTAAACCTACTATTTTATGCATGTTTTGAGAAATAATTTGATGATTTATGAGATCCCATGAGATAGAATTATGAGATTGAAGAGATAGAATTTGTTGAGAAAATGCTATGCATATTTATGCTTTTGAAATGGGATAAGAATGATTTATATTGATGTATTGAAAAACATTAGGTAATGATGTTTAAAATGAGTATAGTGGCATGAGATGAGATTATTTTTACCGGGTATAATTGGTCGACCAATAGGATGAGAAGTGAACTATAATATACAAAATTCGTACATGTTCTTTGGTTCGGACAAAGGGAGTAGTGCCATCCCGTTCCATAGTGAGAGTGTGGTGATGAAAGATTCCACCACGGTAGGTCTTAATGATGTGATATTTCAACAAGTTATCCGTATATCCGAGTAATGTTACCTAAATTTCAATATTGCTTATGCTCTCTCTTTTTTAACAATGTAAAGAAATGGTATATTTGGGCAGTAAAGAAGCAAGAAGGATCTCAAGGAGTTAGACTTAGCTCACATATGGTTTTATGTTTACTATTTAGTAATATTAGTTGGCAATCGGAGGATGCCTTAATGTTTTGGGAGAGTGTATTTTGAAACTCTCTGTTTTGTGGCAAGTTTGATATGCCTTTGATGACTTGAAGATGGCCTTTTCTCATAGATATTTGCTTTGCTTTGCATTTTGGCTTTTGAATGGACTTTGTGTATAGCAAGTGTTGCGTGTAAATAGAACTATCGCAAATAGTGCAAGTGTACACGACACAAGTAGTAAAGTTATATTAGTGTATCGAATATCGTCTCCACAGGGACTGGAATACTTCTATCCTTTAACTATCTGCACAGAAGAAAGAAAGTGTTTTAATAATTTGATTGAAGAGTGTCACGAATAAATCAAGTAAAAGCAAAAAATCAGAATTATAAAACAGACAGGATTTGAATTGCTCTGTAGTGCAGGTATTACACTGTTCAAGGACTTCTATTCTGTGTCTGGCTCCTGTCACGACAGCAGCTGTCGTGGCAACGGTTCGTTGTTGTCACGACAGCGATAAGCAACTCAGTTTCTTCAAGTTTGGCAAGAATCCCTAGATTGACTTGTCCTATCCCTAGGTCCAAGTTTTGTCGATGAACACGTCTTGGATGATACCTCCCGGCGTGAATCGAAGTATGAACACCAATGTTTATCATGAGCAATGTTGTGACTGTCACATAATTACCCAAGAAACAAGCTCATAGCGGGTCAATCCAGTATGTTGTTATCTAACAAATACTTATGTGTTGATTTTGACATCTCCATGTCAATGACAACACCTGCTATCAATCAACCACATATTAGTCTTTATATATTATCATTGTCCATACTCGTAATAATATTCGACTAAGGATCCTATTTAACAATAATCATATTATTGTATGGACATTATTATCCAATGGTTAGTTTGATGCACAGAAACATACCAAATGATAATAACGACAATGCAATTACTTGATAAATCTAGTAAAATAGTATGTCTATTCAATCATCATATGATTTGTCTTTGGGCATACTCTAACAGAATAAGGACCGGTCTGCTCAAGAGTGCATCCATCTTGGCGATACTTGCATTCGTAGAAGCCAACAGTTTTTGCATGAGTGCCACGAAGGTTTGAAGTGTACCTTCTAAGGAATTCGTTTGCTCCTGAGGAGGACTACTTTCCCATGGCAAGTCAGTTTCTTCACGGTAATTGCGAGATTTCTCTCACATCAGCTCTCGAACAATTTTTCCTGACATGTTGATGCTCCTTAAACCTGTATTTCACCTGAGTTTTTGATAAAAATAGAAAAAGAAAAAATAAAGAGAAAAGAAAAGTGCAAAAGTTAAAGGTAAGAGTATGTTGTCAATCGCCGTGGAGACGATATTTGATACTTAGTATCACATTATTACTTGCGATGTGTACACTTGCACTCAATTGTGATAGACTCTTTTACACGCAACAGGTTTTTGGCGCCGTTGCCGGGGACAATTAATGATAAGTTACTTTACTTATTGATCCTTGATCAGCTCTATGCTCCGCTCCAGGCCTCAGAAAAGGGAAGTCTATATTCATGCATTTATTTGAGGTCTGGAGTGGAGCATAGAGCTGATCAAGGATCGATAAGTAAAGTAACTTATCGTTAATTGTCCCCGGCAACGACGCCAAAAACTTGTTGCGTGTAAATAGAATTATCGCAAATAGTGCAAGTGTACACGAAGCAAGTAGTAAAGTGATACTAGAGTATCAGATATCGTCTCCACAGGGACTGGAATACTTTTATCCTTTAACTATCTGCACAGAAGAAAGAAAGAGTTCTAATAATTTGATTGAATAGTGTCACGAATAAATCAATTAAAGAGTAAAATTAGAATTATAAAACAGGCAGGAATTGAATTGCTCTGTAGTGCAGGTATTGCACTGTTCAAGGACTTCTATTATGTGCCTGGATCCTGTCACGGCAGCACCTGTCGTGGCAGCGGTCCGTTGTTGTCGCGGTAGCGATAAGCAACTCAGTTTCTTCAAGTTCGGCAAGAATCTCTAGATTGACTTGTCCTATCCCTAGGTCCAAGTTCTGTCGATGAACACGACTTGGATGTTACCTCCTGACATGAATCGAAGTATGAACACCGATGTTTATCAATTCTTCTTTAGCCGCTTAACCTCGTCCTATCCCTAGGTCCGTGATAGTTCAAGCATAAACAAGAGAACCAATACTTACTCCTTTCGTATACTTAACTCTCCCGATATTAAGTAAATATATAATCTTACAATGCTCTCCCGATGCTCTTGCAAGATGTTGAAACAGAAATAAGCAAACTTGAAGTTTTATTTCAATGAACAAAAAATTCCTAAAAACAGACAACCCTTACAACTACTTTACAATATCAACCCCAAACCCTATGGAGAACTAGAACATTAGATCTAGCCGACTCCCAAACTCTTTTCTTCTCTCTCTCTCCCTCTCTAGATATCTATATACTCTTACATACATGGGTATATATAGGCAAAGATCTAGTCTAAGTCCTTCTTGTAGTAGAAATCCTTCTTGGAGTTGAAATCCTTGTTCAACAAGTAACGATAATTTACATTACTTATCGATCCTTGATAAGCTCTATGCTCCGCTCAAGGCCTCATAAAAATGCAAGATTGGGCTCAATGGACTCAGAAAAATGTCCTGTATAAAACGAGACCCATCTTGACTATGTCGGCGTATTGCCGTCCGGGCGGCATTCTGCGGCGTCAGCGACCTTGGTGGCAATTGGAACTGCTTCAGTAGAGCTCCTTCTGCTTCTAGTCTCCAAAAATATGTGAGTGGCCCACGATAGTTCGGCTTGAGATCCTCTATATGTCGATCTCCACTTCGTGTTTTCTACCTTAGGTGTCTTCATCGTCGCCCCTTCTGCCACAACAGCGGTCACGACAGACCACGAACCTCGTCTCCTCACCTCCTGCTCCGCAACTTTCCTATGCTCCTCAGATGCCTCCAATGCTGCCACGGCAGATACCTGCAAAAGTAACCAAATTTAGCAGTATCTACGCAGTTTTATCTAAATGTGATGTTGATGCAAAACTTAAACTAAAATACAGTTAAACATGCTTAAGTGCGGAAAAAATAAGGATAAATGAGGGGTAAAATATAGAACTTTTATGCATTGATCACACCCCAAACTCGAATCTTTGCTTGTCCTCAAGCAAATGCAACCTAACTAACATGCATGCATGCATACATACATATATTTTTTTTCTTGGCTTAAGTCAATGAACAATCCTTACCTACAGCACCATCCCTATCATGTTTAGCACCTGTTCAAATATTTAAGGATCTACTTAGAGCAAAAGTATAATTCTCGTGTAAGTGTGTGCATTTATTGTGAACATACATGAATATAGACTTCCCTAGCAACTAGAATATTATACTTAGCTTAATTAGAGTTTAATCTTACTAGAGCCAGTTCTGGGCACCTCTAGCTAATTTTTAGAGCCAGTGAGAGGCACATCTAGAAAATTTTCTTTTTCTACTTTCACTAGAGCCGGTGATAGGAACCTCTAGTCACTTTCTTGAGCCGGTGATAGGCACCTCTAGAAGTTTCTCTAGTTATTTCCTAGAGCCAATGATAGGCACCTCTAGAACTAACCTGAGTTCAAGTCTTTTCTCCTCTAGTGGCTAAGTTTTCTATTCTAAGTATGCTAGAGAAAGTCTTTTATCAAGTAAGTCACAAAGTGTTTCTGTTTTTCAGAACTATACTAAGGCTCTACTTACTTCCTAAAATATTTTTAAGGGGCTGTCACGACAGAGATGGCAGCAGCAGATAATAAAAGTTCAAAAAATGAAGCCAATTTTTTAGCATAAAAAATAAACGTGACACGATTAAAACTAAATGCAATATTAAATTAATAATTAGGAGGACTGCCTACCCCCAAACTGAAGGGTTGTATTTTCCTCAATGCATGACACAAGACATAATAATGAAAAAATAGAAAATAAAAATGACAGAAAAGTGAAACATCACAAAAGATAATATATACATCAGACGACAGAGAAAAAAAGAAAACTTAAGTTGTGCGGCTGTCGACGTTGCTGCTGGAGCTTTGGATGAGGAGCTGTCGGCGGGCAGTCTCCTTGAACTTTGTCGGGGGAGCTGTGGGTGCTGCCCTGGGGGTTGGAGACGCAGAGACTGCCTTCTTCCTTGTGTCACTATCTTCACTACTGTTGGCGGCAGTCACTTTGGAATTCATCTCAGGGAGTATGCGTGTTGCCGCGGCAGGGGTGGAGGCAGAGCTTCCTCGGGTTGCTTGTATCGTCATTGCAAGGGTTCTCTCTATTTACCTAATAACACACACAAACTAAAAACTAATATCTAATTTTTAATTCCTAAAACAATAACGATAAAATAAGATAAAAATAAAATACAATAAAATAAAATAAATTAAGATAAATTAGGAGTGCCTTGTGGGGCATCTCCTAAAGTAACTGCTCCCTGTTCTATTGATGCTTGAGGGGTCGTTTCCGGTACTTCTTGAAGTCCATCTGTACCCTCCATCTGGTGATTATTCTCATGGTGAGGGCTCTTTTCTTTCTCTTCCCTTTGTAGTCCATGAAGTCCTCCCTTCTTGGTAATGTTTCTGAGGGCATGAATATATGATTAGAAAAAAATCAAATTGACATTCGACCACAAACTTACCTTGTTTTCGTTGAATGTTGTTGTGGTTGAATGTAGCCCTTGCTGTCGTGTCTGCTGATCTCACAGCCAGTTATTTTAACAGTCCTTTATCAGGTTACTTTGCAGGTCAAGGGGACAATTGAAAGTACCATAACTCTGCATATCAAATTCTGTTGGCCACTCGAAGGTCTCCTTAAGTAGAGACTTCAATGATTCTGAGTCCACCGGTGTTGGTTCCTCTAATACCTACAATGGAATTTGTGAGTTTTTAATGAATTCAAAATGTTCGTTTATTACCTGCTTGTATTCCATTTGTGAGGCATTGTCATTGGGTAGCTCTTCTAGGTGGTTGTGCGAGTGCCATGACAGGGATGGATGTGTGCAATCTTGGTCGGGCATAATCGAGGTAGTGGGTTGAGAGTTTGCCTTAGATGTGGTTGCCGCAGTGCCATTCTCTTGAATTTCACTCAGCGTTATTGCGGTGTTGCTCCATTCCGGCTCCTCGATCATTGCCATGGCAAGTTGTTGCTCAGAATCATCATGTGTTGGGTATTCCTTCACATGGGCATCCTTGTCACCTTGCCTCAGGATTTCAGGTTCATCTGTGGCATGAATGTGTTGGGTCACGTCGGCATGCCCTATGGCGCAGCGGAAAAATTAATCCAACGTAATTCAGCCAGGATCCTTGTACAGGAACGAATCCGGGGTGAAAAGATGAAGAGTTACCTTTTAAAACTCTAGAAACTGGAAAACCGACGGTATGTCAGAATAACCACGTCAAGTAAAACCAGAAACGTCACAGGTTCGCAACGACCTCTACGGAGTCCACCCGAACAAAACGAACAAAGTTTCCGCCTCCCTAACACTTAGGGATAAATTTCGAAATGTTTGAACACCTTCCAAGGAGAAGTCGAAGTCCATCAAGGGATTCATGGGGCAGTATGAAATTCACCAGGAGTTCAACCGGGTCTTGCAATCGAGCAAGGGAACCTTCAAGGATTTGCCGGGGGCAAGTACAACACAAGAAAAATATCGAACAACTTTTCAGAGAGCTTTTTGGGATATGTCGAATTCCAGTGGGGAATTCCTAGGGGTGTTGTCGAAATCTTCAAGAGGAGGAAGAGGGATGATTTGGTTGCTAGCCCTTGTCCCTTTAAATAGTATTCAGAGACTTAATTCTAGTTGAATTTCTTAAATCCAAGTTCAACCAAAATTCATAGAATCTAATTCTACTTGAAATTGGTTTATATTAAATATATATTATATTTAATAATATTAAATGAAATATATATATTTAATTATGTAGAATCTTATTCTACATAAAACATGGATTTAAATATACATTATATTTAATCCAAATATATATATATTTTTATTATATAGAATCTCATTCTATCTTTACTTGGATTTAAATATATTTAAATATATATTTTTAATTATGTAGAATCTAATTCTACATAAACTTGGAATTAAATATGCATTATATAACTTCCAAATATATATTTAAATTTCTAGAATCATATTCTATAATATTTAAGTCTCTAAATATTTTCCATACTCTAAATATTATCTGATAAATACATTATTTATCGAATATTATCCCTTTTTCAGAGAGTTGCTGATTTCCCCTATCCCATAGGGGATTTTCGGCAACCTCCCTAAAATAGGGAGTATGGTTTCCATTTTTGTTTGTTTCATTCGAAAGGTGTGACCCTTGTAGGTTCATGCAACGTTAGCAGCAAAATTAGAACTGTTCTAATTTTACAAACAATGAGTGGAATCTAGCAATACATCATTGCTACCTAAGTTGCATGAAGTCATGGTTTGACTTTCCTAATTCTTGAATAAACTTCCTTTATGTATTTCATCCTTTTGTCCTTTATATATTAGATGAACACAAGTCATGGGTTAGTAAAACTTGCGTTCTCCATCTATTGTTTCTTGATGTCTTGAGTTAATTATTATAAATGAATCTCTATGATATCTCATATCATAATATTCGAGCATGACAGTGCATTTTCTAATCTCACTCAATCAAGTGGCCGAAGATATTTCTCGAATTTTGTAGGAGGGACAAATCCTTTATTGATCAACCATATTTCACTACATAGGTCATCACGTATCCAATCAGCAATCTTTATAATGTAGTCAGTTACGACACACGTTTAAATATGTCAAAATACGTAAATCTTTATGTTGAAATCATGTTGATCTCAAGTCTGAGGATTATACATATGTTTATCATGAGCAATGTTGTGACTGTCATATAATTACCCAAGAAACATGCTCATAGCGGGTCAATCCAGTATGTTGTTCTCTAACAAATACTTATGAGTTGATTTTGACATCTCTATGTCAATGACAACACTTGTTATCAATCAACCACATATTAGTCTTTATATATTATCATTCTTCATACCCGTAATAATATTCGACTAAGGATCCTATTTAACAATAATCGTATTATTGTATGGACATTATTATCCAATGGTTAGTTTGATGCACAAAAACATACCAAATGATAATAACGGCAATGCCATTACTTGATAAATGTAGTAAAATATTATGTCTATTCAATCCTCATATGATTATTCTTTGAGCATACTCCAACAATCTCCCACTAGCACTAAGACGAATCATTCTCGTATCTAATACGACATGGCTTAGTGTAACTGACATGCTTATGTTGTGTCAAAAGCTTTGTCAGGGAGTTGACAAAGTTATCAACTTTGTGCATATGTTGCATATTTTCACATCTCCAAGATGTAAGCACTTTAGAAAATGTTTGGATTTATTGATGAGATCTGGGTTTTATTTGCTTATGCAAAGGTTCCATCATAACAGAGTTATGTAGCATCTAATATGCTGGGAACAACCCTTAGTTCAGAAGTGAACCCTTTAGATCCAAACATTATTCTTTATTGCTATGTCGACTGTAATACATTCAACCTATGTTGTGGAGTTAGATACTGTCTCATGTTGCTAACTCGCAGTATCTTTTATTAATGCAAAACGGATTGCGATCTTTGGTTCCTTTTGATGAGCATGTCATCTACATACAATACTTAGGAAAGTAACAATGATCCCACTAGCTCTTTTGAAAACAAGACTCCTCTTTGTTTCTAGATAAACCAAACCTTTTGATTGTATCTTCTGAAACGAATATCCCAACTTCGAGAAGCTTGCCTTAGTCTACGGATAGACCTTTGTAGCTTACATACCTTCCAAGTGTTAACTGGAGTGGCAAAACCTTCTGGATGTGTCATGTACACATATGTTTCATGTTTTCGCTTAGGAAAGCGGTTTTGACATTCCTTTATTTGATTCCATAATCATGGTATGTAACTACTTGCAAGTGAGATTAAGATGGATAAAACATAGCTACAGGGAAGATGCTTTATCATAGTCTATACTATGAAGTTTGTCGAAAACTTTTAGCGACGAATCATCCTTTGCATGTTTTATCATCCATGTCGGTTTTTCCTTTTTGAAAAACTCATCCATACCTCTTAGGTTTTACCCTTTTAGGTAACCAAAGTCTATACTTGGTTTTAGACATGGATTCCATCTCATATCTCATGGCTCTTAGCCATTTCTCGAATTTTGGTCTCACCATTGCTTTCTGATAAGACATAGTCTTTATCTTGATCCGAAAAGAAGAGTGTTTCCATGTACGGATAGTGAGAAATCCATATTTCTCAAGATATGGTATTTTCTTAAGGATCAACACAATGGTTGTGTTTTGTTCCAATGTTCCTTGATCATTTGTGGAACATTCTCAATCTTTGGTTCATAAATTTGTTCTCTAAAATTTCTTCAAATTCCAAATTCCATTTTTCCTTTTGTGAGAGGTAATCTCTTTCGAGAGAAACTCTCGTTTGAGCAACAACATTTTGTTCTCGTTGAAAAATGAAATCCCATAGTGATAAGTATTCTCTTTTGAGATAAACTATCGTTTGAGCAACAAATATTTTGTTCTCGTTAAATTTGAAGAAATAATATCCCTTTGTGAGAATTAATCTCTTTCATGATAAACTCTCATTTGAGAAACAAACACTTTGTTCTCGTTAGGATAAACAAAAAATGGAGATTTTAAGGTTCGAACTTTGTAAACATTTTAACATGTAAGTTTTGTAACCTTAAAACTTCAAAGGTATTCTAGAACAATTCTTAGTCCATATCTTATATGGAGTTTTGAACCAAGTTTGAAAAAAACACGATTAAGTACGAGAGTTGTTTTTCTAGTGTGTAAAGAAGTCGAAAATGACTTGTTCTGAATCAAAACATGTCTAACATATTTGATTTTCTTTCAAAGACTTTTCGTTCCACTTGTGGGATTTAATTATGGGACAATCCCATACTATTTGAAAGTTCATCAAACTTTAAGTATTCTTGAATTTGATCCCATCAAATTACCTTAATACTTTTTACGTGTTTGAGATTAGTCATTTGTTTTATTTATTTATAAATATTATTGATTTGATTAGTTTAAAGATCATTGATTCATGTGCCGTAAGAGATTAAAAGAATAACATTTATTTAAATAATCTCAAAATTAAAATATCTTGTCCTTCTAAGATAACTAAAACTTAGGCACAAAATAATAATCTTAAAAACTAAAACAAATCTATTTAAGCAAAAACACATGTCCTAATGGATGATGTAGCAACTCTTGCTTTATTTCCATTCGCAGGTCCATGTCTATTCCGATGCCTTCTCTTTAGCAGCCTCTGAGGTTGATGTCTCACTCATTTTTGATTTCTTGACTTCTTGTAGGTGTGTGGGGCAGTTTCTCTTCCAATGCCCGGTCTTGCCACAATGGAAACATTTTTCATCCTTCTTAATTCCCTTCTTAGGTTTCAATGCCTCCTTTCCATCGGTTTTGGTCTTACCATCACCTTTAGACTTTGCTGCCGATTTACCTTTCGTCTTGCCCTTGCGGACCATCGGAACAGGTTTAGGTCCTACCTTCTTCAGGTTGATTTCAGCAGTTCTCAACATGACGAGCAACTGTGGCAGCGTCTTGTTAATTTCATTCATATTGAAATTAAGGACGAATTGATTGAAACTATCCGGCAACGATTGCAAGATGACATCAGTAGCCAATTCGTCTTTCAGCGGAAAGCCGAGTTTCTCCAACATTTGGATGTAGCCTATCATTTTGATGACGTGAGCTCCTACGGGAGATCCCTCACTCATCTTGCATTGAAATAGAGCTTTAGAGGTCTCGTACCTCTCTTGACGAGCTTGCCCTTCATAAATCTCCTTGAGATTTTTAATCATATCATAAGATACCATGTCCTCATGTTGCTTCTAAAGCTCAGGGGTCATGAAGGCAAGCATAAGACAACCGACATCCAGCATGTCGTCCATGTGTTTCTTAAACTTGTCTTTGTCAGCTCTGGAAGCAGTGGCAACCAGTTTATCAGGAACAGGTTCTTCAATGACATATTCATTCTTTTCCTGTTTGAGAACAATTCTAAAATTGCGGAACCAGTCAAGGAAGTTTATGCCATTGAGCTTATCCTTCTCAAGGATAGATCGCAGAGATAGAGTATTATTTGTCATTAATTCTACAACAAAGAAAATATGCTACATAAGTTATACTAAATTTTAAAAATTATAGATAGGTCTTTACTATAAATTTACTCAACTATTTTCTTAAAAATTAAACACCCTCTAGTTTTAATTACGGATAAACTTTTCGATAGTTCTTCTAGTGAGTGAGGATCCGTATTTCACCATTCCTAAATCAGCTTTGGCCAGTCTTTTAGGAAATGGTTATTTAGGTAAGTAACACCTTACTAATTACATCTCATGTAATTCCTCATCTTTTGGCGAACAACTCTTGTTCTTTAAATCATCTTATGATTATCCAAAACTTTTAACCACTAGGTTTTCTAATCCTATTAGAACAACCCAGCTAAGTCAATACCAATATCTCAACCGGCGAATATCACTAGCTTATTCTTCGCGTTTAACTAAGATAGATAAATGTGACATTGCTTTGGCAAAGCTCGCATTATATCGATCGAAGCTTTAACGAGGGTAAATATTGGATGGTTAAAACAGACATAGAATTATAGTGAGGGATTTACTTAGTTATCTCATCATTTTAACATTGATCCTATCAATAGAACTATGTTTAATCATGCTTATGAAACATCAATTGCATCACATACAAGGTAAATATAAGTGGTAAATAAATATGCAATGATTATAGCCCTTCTTAACCTAAGGCGACCTGTCCCAAGCCAATGGGAGGACTATTCTACTGAAGATAAAATCTGCTTCTGAAATGCATGGTCCACTAGGGAAGGCCCACCACGTTGCTACCTTGGTCTTTGCTTTATCTTTATGAATATTTACAATTTTCAGAAACTCACGTTACATGCGAGGGAGTGAGATTAGAA
Organism: Hibiscus tridactylites; assembly: GCA_958450335.1. Classification (NCBI taxonomy): domain Eukaryota; kingdom Viridiplantae; phylum Streptophyta; class Magnoliopsida; order Malvales; family Malvaceae; genus Hibiscus; species Hibiscus tridactylites. The sequence continues at coordinate 16,612,529 of OY288278.1, read as the reverse complement.
GAGAAGTACAATAAAAGATAGAGAAAGGCACGACACACATGCCGTATTTATAAAAAAAACAAAACTACAAAGGCTATAGGCTATAACCATGCAAAAAAAAACACCATGCAATCTAACATGCATTTCAAACATCGTGTAGACAAAGTAACGACGTGTTTACGGAGTTTAAAACTGATTATCCCTATGTTACGGTTAATGGGCCAAAGAAGGATCACGAGGTTTCATAAACCATTTTCGTTAAAGAACAAATGCACAAGGTAGGTCAACATGAAAGAGAGGTGGCGCACTAGGGTCACTTAAGTACCAGGTCTTTGATGATGCCAATCCTAGACATGCATTTTTCGTAATGTCTAACCATAACACTTATGGATTTACCGTGAAAGATAGTTTGATAACTTTTATCAACTTAGAAGCCATTTCAGAGATTTCATAAATCTATGAAACTACTTTTTCTCTAGACTAACTATTAGTCTCAATATGTTAACATTTAACATTGAAGCAACCTAACATAGTTATGATTAACTCTTAATCATTCAGTGATAATCAAAATAAGTCTTTATTAGGTGTGATACGATAAACGATAAATATCTAAATTGAACAACATGCATCTCATACATAAACATCACCCAAGAATTTAAGTCTGAATTCGTATGATACAAGTGGCTTTGATACCACAGTTGGGTCACGTCGGCACGCCCTGTGGCGCAGCAGAAAAATTAATCCACCAAGGATCCATGTACAGGAACGAATCCGGGGTGAAAAGATGAAGAGTTACCTTTTAAAACTCTGGAAATTGGAAAACCGGCGATATGTCGAAATAACCACGTCAAGTAAAACCGGAATTGTCACAGGTTCGCAACGACCTCTACAGAGTCCACTCGAAAAAAAAACGAACAAAGTTTCCGCATCCCTAACAATTAGGGATAAATTTCGACAGGTTTGAACACCTTCCAGAGAGTCTGAAATCGACCAGGAGTTTAACCGGGACTTGCAATCGAGCAAGGGAACCTTCAGGGATTTTCCGTGGGCAAGTAGAAGACCAGAAATATATCGAACAGCTTCTCAGAGAGCTTTCTGGGATATGTCAAATTCCAGTGGGAAATCCCTAGGAGTGTTGTCGAAATCTTCAAGAGGAGGAAGAGGGATGATTTGGTTGCTAGCCCTTGTCCCATTAAATAGTATTCAAAGACTTAATTCTAGTTGAATTCCTTAAATCCAAGTTCAACCAAAATTCATAGAATCTAATTCTACTTGAAATTAGTTTATATTAAATAAACATTATATTTAATAATATTAAATAATATATATATATATATAATTATGTAGAATCTTATTCTACATAAAACATGGATTTAAATACACATTATATTTAATCCAAATATATATATTTATTATATAGAATCTCATTCTATCTTTACTTGGATTTAAATATATTTAAATATATATTTTTAATTATGTAGAATATAATTCTACATAAACTTGGAATTAAATATATTTAAATTTCTAGAATCTTATTCTATAATATTTAAGTCTCTAAATATTTTCCATACTCTAAATAATATCTGATAAATACATTATTTATCGAATATTATCCCTTTTTAAGAGAGTTGCCGATTTCCCCTATCCCATAAGGGATTTCAGCAACCTCCCTAAAATAGGGAGTATAGTTTTACAAACAATGTGTGGCATCTAGCAATACATCATTGCTACCTAAGTTGCATGAAGTCATGGTTTGACTTTCCTAATTTCTGAATAAACTTATTTTTATGTATTTTATCCTTTTGTCCTTTACATCTTAGATGAACAGAATTCATGGGTTAGTCACACTTGCGTTTTCCATCTAGTGTTTCTTGATGTCTTGAGTAGATTATTACAAAACGAATCTTTATGATATCTCATATCATAATATTCGAGCATGGCAATGCATTTTCTAATCTCACTCAATCAAGTGGCCGGATATTTCTCCCATTATGTAGGAGGGACAAATCCTTTCTTGATCAACCATATTTCACTACATAGGTCATCACGTATCCAATCACCAGTCTTTATAATGTAGTCAGTTACGAAACACGTTTGACTATGTCAAAATACGTAAATCTTTATGTTGAAATCATGTTGATCTCAAGTCTGAGGATTATACGTATGTTTATCATGAGCAATGTTGTGATTGTCGCATAATTACCCCAAGAAACATGCTCATAGCGGGTCAATCCAGTATGATGTTCTCTAACAAATACTTATGTGTTGATTTTGACATCTCTATGTCAATGAAAACACTCGTTATCAATCAACCACATATTAGTCTTTATATGTTATCATTGTCCATACCCGTAATAATATTCGACTAAGGATCCTATTTAACAATAATCGTATTATTGTATGGACATTATTATCCAATGGTTAGTTTGATGCACAGAAACATATCAAATGATAATAACGGCAATATCATTACTTGATAAATCTAGTAAAATAGTATGTCTATTCAATCATCATATGATTGGTCTTTGGGCATACTCCAACAGAATGAGGACCGGTCTGCTCAAGAGTGCATCAATCTTGGCGATACTTGCATTCGTAGAAGCCGACAGTTTTTGCATGAGTGCCACGATGGTTTGAAGTGTACCTTCTAATGAATTTGTTTGCTCTTGAGGAGGACTACTTTCCCATGGCATGTTAGTTTCTTCACGGTAATTGTGAGAATTCTCTCACAACAGCTCTCGAACAGTTTTTCCTGACATGTTGATGCTCCTTAAACCTGCATTTCACCTGAGTTTTTGATAAAAATAGAAAAAGAAAAAAAAATAAAGAGAAAAGAAAAGTGCAGAAGTTAAAGGTAAGAGTATGTTTCCAGTCGCCGTGGATACGATATTCGATACTTAGTATCACATTATTACTTGCGACGTGTACACTTGCACTCAATTGCGATAGACTATTTTACACGCAACAAGTTTTTGGCGCCGTTGCCAGGGACAATTAACGATAAGTTACTTTACTTATCGATCCTTGATTAGCTCTATGCTTCGCTCCAGGCCTTAGAAAAGGGAAGTCTATATTCATGCATTTTTTAGGCCTAGAGCGGAGCATAGAGCTGATCAAGGATCGATAAGTAAAGTAACTTATCGTTAATTGTCCCTGGAAACGGCACCAAAAACTTGTTGCGTGTAAATAGAACTATCACAAATAGTGCAAGTGTACACGACGCAAGTAGTAAAGTGATACTAGAGTATCAAATATCGTCTCCATAGGGACTGGAATACTTCTATCCTTTACCTATCTGCATAGAAGAAAGAAAAAGTTCTAATAATTTGATTGAAGAGTGTCATAAATAAATCAAGTAAAAGAGAAAAATCAGAATTATAAAACTGGCAGGAATTGCATTGTTCAAGGACTTCTATTCTGTGTCTTGCTCCTGTCACGGCAGCACCTGTCGTGGCAGCGGTCCGTTGTTGTCGCGGCAGCGATAAGCAACTCAGTTTCTTCAAGTTCGGCAAGAATCTCTAGATTGACTTGTCGTATCCCTAGGTCCAAGTTCTGTTGATGAACACGTCTTGGATGCTACCTCCCGGCGTGAATCGAAGTATGAACACTGATGTTTATGATTTCTTCTTTAGCCGCTTAACCTCGTCCTATCCTTAGGTCCGAGATAGTTCAAGCATAAACTACAGAACCAGTACTTACTCCTTTCATATACTTAACTCTCCCAATATTAAGTAAATATATAATCTTACAATGCTCTCCCGATGCTCTTGTAATATGTTGAAACCAGAATAAGCAAACTTGAAGTTTTATTTCAATGAACATAAAATTCCTAAAAACAGACAACCCTTACAACTACTTTACAATATCAACCCCAAACCCTATGGAGAACTAGAAAATTAGATCCAGCTGACTCCCAAAATCTTTTCTTCTCTCTCTCCCTCTCTAGATATCTCTATACCCTTACATACATGGGTATATATAGGCAAAGATCTGGTCTAAGTCCTTCTTGGAGTAGAAATCCTTGTTCAACAAGTAACGATAAGTTACTTTACTTATCGACCCTTGATCAACTCTATGCTCCGCTCCAAGCCTCGGAAAAATGCAAGATTGAGCTCAATGGACTCAGAAAAATGTCCTCTATCAAACGAGACCCATCTTGACTATGTCGACATATTGCCTTCCGGGCGGCATTCTGCGGCGGTAGCGTCCTTGGTGGCAATTGGAACTACTTCAGTACAGCTCCTTCTGCTTCTAGCCTCCAAAAATACGCGAGTGGCCTACGATAGTCCGGCTTGAAATCCTCTATCTGTCGATCTCCACTTCGCGTTTTCTACCTCAAGTGTCTTCATTGTCGCCCCTTCTGCCACAACAGCGGTCACGACAGACCTCGAACCTCGTCTCCTCACCTCCTGCTCCGCAACTTGCCTCTGCTCCTCAACTGCATCCAATGCTTCCATGACAGATACCTGCAAAAGTAACCAAACTTAGCAGTATCTGCGCAGTTTTATCTAAATGTGATGTTGATGCAAAACTTAACCTAAAATGTTGTTAAACATGCTTGAGTGCAGCAAAAATAAGGATAAATGATGGGTAAAATATAGAACTTTTATGCACTGATCAGGAAGCATGCCTATAGATTTCCTTAGTGCTTATTCACATGCTATGATGTTGGAATTGCCATGAATGGTTGAGGTTTGATGTTTAATTAAGTTGTATGCATGTTGGAAGCATGTTGGAATGGTTTTGTATTGATTAAAGTGAGAAAAACAAGCAAAAAGTGTCATTATAGGCCCATGTATTTCGGTACACTCGATCATGTATCGAAACGGTGAGCATGAAATAGCTTAGGTGTAATGTCCCGATTTTGGGCCTAGAAGTATTTGAGGTTAACTAGAGATATAGGTTAGTTTGGGAATGGTTCAGCGAAAACAAGCTTTGGGTTATGATAAAAATATGTGAAAATGCTTAGAATCATTATTAATTATAATAATGATTTTGGTAAAATCAATTTTAAAAAATGGAATTCGGAAGTGGGACATTTTGAGTTAGTGACCAAAAACGCAATTTTTACAAAGTTGTTTTAGTGACTGTTTTGTAAAGGGATTGAAACTTTGAATCTTTAAGGAGCTATTTACCTATTTGTTTTTTTTCTAGATATTTCTCTCAATTAGGAGCAATTTAAAAGGTTTTAATTAAATATTAAAAGGGTTTAATAAAATGAGATTTTGTTATTTCATTAAAACTCATTTTACGTCATTTTCTCTCATTCTATTTTCTCTCAAAGTTTTCCTTTAGTCAAACACTCTCCATTTTCAAGAAAATTGAGGTAATGCTCTTGGTTTACTGAGTTTTTGATTTCTAAAGGATTCTTTAATCTTGATTTACAAACCTTATTGTTTTTCTTTTGATTTTTCAAGAAAAACACACCCAATTGAGAGAGATTTCATCCAATAGAGTTAAGGTTCGTTCTCCTCCTCTAATGATCAGTTCTTTACTAAAATCCCCAAGTTATCAATCCTTTACAATTGTTTTCTAAGTTATATTGATGGATTAATTATGGAAATTTGGTTAAATTGAAGATTATTGATTGAAATCTATGATTTTCTTAACACTACTATTTTCCTTAATTTGAGGCCGATATTATTCATGATTTGGATGTTAAATGATGTTGAAATAAATATTTTATCATAATAATCCCGAATTGGATTGGATCTCTAGTTGTTAGATTGTTAGATTTTGGGGTTTTGTTGTGTTTGTGTGAAATCTGAGTTGCTGGAGGTATAAGAATGTAATTAGATTGTTTTTGGATGTTAATTGTTTTGTAAAAGTGGATGGAAGTGTTAGATTATGGTTGGGTTGAGTTTGTGGAGCAATCGATGGTGTTTTCGATTGTTTCGGATATCCATTTTAGTGTTTTTGGGCAGAGCAACGAGGTAGCTTTGATTGTCGGTGGTTTTAATGCATTGAGATGCATTAATCCTCTGTTCTTGTGTGTTATAAATGGGGTGATCTAAGTTTGGGCATTCCCGAAGCGATTGGTGAAGTTCTAGGGGCTCCGAAAGCTTCATTACGCTTCTGCAAAGCGAGCGTGGCCTTGACGGTCAGTGGAATTGGTTTTAAAAGCCTTTCAAAGACTTGAAAGCAAGGTTTGGGGTTTAGGTTGAGTTTGAGTTTGAAACACTAACCTAAATCCAGAAGTAAGTTTTAGATACTTCGTTCTCGTTTCTCGGTTTTTATCACATTTGTTTTATGATCATGCTCTTGTTTAAAGATAGAATTACACCTATTGTTTTATTCATGTTTTGAGAAATTATATATTTTTTACATGATCCCATGAGATATATTTGTTATTTCAAAGAGATAGAACTATTTTAGAAAATGCTATGCATTGTTTATGTTTTTGAAATGGGAGGAGATATATATGTTTATGCATTGAAGAATAGTAGGTAATCATGTTTAAAATGAGTATATTGGCATGAGATGAGATTATTGTTACTGGATATAATTGATCGACCAATAGGATGAGAAGTGCACTATAATATACAAAATTTGTGCGTGCTCTTTGGTTCGGGCAATGGGGGTAGTGTCATCCCATTCCAAAGTGAGAGTGTGGTGATGAGAGATTCCTGTTGGGTCACGTCGGCACGCCCCGTGGCGTAGCGGAAAAATTAATCTGACGTAATCCAGCCAGGATCCATGTACAGAAATGAATACGGTGTGAAAAGATGAAGAGTTACCTTTTAAAACTCTGGAAACTGGAAAACCGACGGTATGTCGAAATAACCACGTCAAGTAAAACCAGAATCGTCACAGGTTCGCAACGACCTATACGGAGTCCACCCGAACAAAACGAACAAAGTTTTCGCCTCCCTAACACTTAGGGATAAATTTTGACAGGTTTGAACACCTTCTAGGGAGAAGTAGAAATCCCTCTAGTGATTTCTAAGGGCGTCTGAAATCGATCAGGGGTTCTACCGAGACTTGGATTCGAACTAGGAAATCGCCAGGAATTTGCGAGGGGGCAAGAGGCACAACAGAAAAATATCGAACAACTTCTCAGAAGAAATCTGGACTTGTTGAAAATTCCAGAGGGGAATTCCCAGGGATATGTCAAAATTTGTAAGGAGGAATAGGGATATGTGGTTGCTAGCCCTTGTCCCTTTAAATAGTATTCAAAGACTTAATTCTTGTTGAATTCCTTAAATCCAAGTTCAACCAAAATTCATAGAATCTAATTCTACTTGAAATTGGTTTATATTAAATATAAATTATATTTAATAATATTAAATGAAATATATATATATATATATATATATATTTAATTATGTAGAATCTTATTCTACATAAAATATGGATTTAAATATACATTATATTTAACCCAAATATATATATATATATATATATATATTATACAGAATCTCATTCTATCTTTACTTGGATTTAAATATATTTAATTATGTGGAATCTAATTCTACATAGACTTGGAATTAAATATACATTACATAAATTCCAAATATATATTTAAATTTCTAGAATCTTATTCTATAATATTTAAGTCTCTAAATATTTTCCACACTCTAAATAATATTTGATAAATACAATATTTATCTAATTTTATTCCCATTTAAGGGAGTTGCCGATTTCCCCTATCCCATAAGGGATTTTCGGCAACCTCCCTAAAATAGAGAGTATGGTTTCCAATTTTTGTTCGTTTCATTCAAAGGGTGTGACCCTTAGAGGTTCATGCAACGTTAGCAGAAAAATTAGAACTGTTCTAATTTTACAAACAATGAGTGGCATCTAGCAATACATCATTGCTACCTAAGTTGCATGAAGTCATGGCTTGACTTTCCTAATTCCTAAATAAACTTCCTTTATGTATTTCATCCTTTTTTCCTTTATATCTTAGATAAACACAAGTCATGGGTTAGTCACACTTGCGTTGTCCATCTAGTGTTTCTTGATGTCTTGTGTAGATTATGATAAACGAATCTCTATGATATCTCATATCATAATATTCGAGCATGGTCATGCATTTTCTAATCTCACTCAATCAAGTGGCTGAAGATATTTCTGCCATTATGTAGGAGGGACAAATCCTTTCTTGATCAACCATATTTCACTACATAGGTCATCATGTATCCAATCATCAGTCTTTATGATGTAGTCAGTTACGACACACGTTTGAATACGTCAAAATACGTAAATCTTTATGTTGAAATCATGTTGATCTCAAGTCTGAGGATTATACATATGTTTATCATGAGCAATGTTGTGATTGTCACATAATTACCCAAGAAACATGCTCATAGCAGGTCAATCCAGTATGTTGTTCTCTAACAAATACTTATGTGTTGATTTTGACATCTCTATGTCAATGACAACACTTGTTATCAATCAACCACATATTAGTCTTTATCTATTATCATTGTCCATACCCGTAATAATATTCGACTAAGGATCCTATTTAACAATAATCCTATTATTCTATGGACATTATTATCCAATGGTTAGTTTGATGCACAGAAACATACCAAATGATAATAACGGCAATGCCATTACTTGATAAATCTAGTAAAATAGTATGTATATTCATTCATCATATGATTGGTCTTTGGGCATAATCCAACAATCTCCCACTAGCACTAAGACCAATCATTCTCGTATCTAATACGATATGGCTTAGTGTAACTGACATGCTTATGATGTGTCAAAAGCTTTGTCAGGGAGTTGAGAAAGTTATCAACTTTGTGCGTATGTTGCATACTTTTACATCTCCAAGATGTAAGCAATTTAGAATATGTTTGGATTTATTCATGAGATCTGGGTTTTATTTGCTTACGCAAAGGTTCCATCATAACAGAGTTATGTAGCATCTAATATGCTAGGAACAACCCTTAGTTCAAAAGTGAACCTTTTAGATCCAAACATCCTTCTTTATTGTTATGCCGACTGTAATACATTCAGCCTATGTTGTAGAGTTAGATAATGTCTCATGTTGCTAACTCGCGGTATCTTTTATTAATGCAAAACGGATTGTGATCTTTAGTTCCTTTTGATGAGCATGTCATCTACATACAATACTTAGGAAAGTAACAATGCTCCCACTAGATCTTTTGAAAACAAGACTCCCCTTTGTTTCTAGATAAACCAAACCTTTTGATTGTATCTTCTGAAACGAATATCCCAACTTCGAGAAGCTTGCCTTAGTTTAGGGATAGACCTTTGTAGCTTACATACGTTCCAAGTGTTTACTGGAGTGACAAAACCTTCTGGATGTGTCAAGTACACATATGTTTCAAGTTTTTCCTTAGGAAAGTGGTTTTGACATTCCTTTATTTGATTCCATAATCATCGTATGTAACTACCTGCAAGTGAGATTAAGATGGATTAAACATAGCTACAAGAAAGATGCTTTATCATAGTCTATACTATGAAGTTTGTCGAAAACTTTTAGCGACGAATCATCCTTTGTATGTTTTATCATCCATGTCGATTTTTCCTTTTTGAAAAACTCATCCATACCTCTTAGGTTTTACCCTTTTAGGTAACCAAAGTCTATACTTGGTTGTAGACATGGATTCCATCTTATATCTCATGTCTCTTAGCCATTTCTCAAATTTTGGGCTCACCATTGCTTTCTGAAAAGACCTAGTCTTTATCTTGATCCGAAAAGAAGAGTGTTTCCATGTACGGATTGTGAGAAATCCATATTTCTCAAGTATATGGTATTCTCTTAAGGATCAACACAATGGTTGTGTTTTTTCCAATGTTCCTTGATCATTTGTGGAACATTTTTAATCTTTGGTTCATAAATTAGTTGTCTAAAATTTCTTCAATTCCAAATTCCATTTTTTCCTTTTGTGAGAGGTAATCTATTTCGAGAGAAACTCTCGTTTGAGCAACAAACATTTTGTTCTCGTTGAAAAATGAAATCCTTTAGTGATAAGTATTCTCTTTCGAGATAAACTATCGTTTGAGCAACAAATATTTTGTTCTCGTTAAAGTAGAAGAAATAATATCCCTTTGTGAGAATTAATCTCTTTCAAGATAAACTCTCGTTTGAGAAACAAACGCTTTGTTCTCGTTAGGATAAACAACAAATGGAGTTTTGAAGGTTCGAACTTTGTAAACATTTAAACATGTAAGTTTTGTAACATTAAAACTTCAAAGGTATTCTAGAACAATTCTTAGTCCATATCTTATATTGCGTTTTGAACCAAGTTTGAAAAACGATTAAGTATGAGAGGTGTTTTTCTAGTGTGTAAAGAAGTCGAAAATGACTTGTTCTGAATCAAAACATGTCTAACATATTTGATTCTCTTTCAAAGACTTTTCGTTCTACTTGTGGGATTTATTTATTGAACATTCCCATATTCTTTGAAAGTTCATCAAACTTTAAATATTCTTGAATTTGATCTCATCAAATTACCTTAATACCTTTACGAGTTTGAGATTAGTCATTTGTTTTATTTATCTTATAAATATTATTGATTTGATTAGTTTAAAGATCATTGATTCGTTGTGCCATAAGAGACTAAAAGAATAACATTTATTTAAATAATCTCAAAATTAAAATATCTTGTCCTTTACAAGATAACTAAAACTTAGGCACAAAATAATAATCTTAAAACTAAAACGAATCTATTTAAGCAAAAATACATGTCCTAATGGATGATGTAGCAACTCTTGCTTTATTTCAATTCGCAGGTCCATGTCTATTCTGACACCTTCTCTTTAGAAGCCTCTGAGGTTGATGCCTCACTCGTTTTTGCTTTCTTGACTTCTTGTAAGTGTGTGGGGCAGTTTCTCTTCCAGTATCCGGTCTTGCCGCAATGGAAACATTTTCCATCCTTCTTGATTCCCTTATTAGGTTTCAATGACTCCTTTCCATCGGTTTTGGTCTTACCATCACCTTTAGACTTTGCTGCCGATTTACCTTTCTTCTTGCCCTTGCGGACCATCAGAACAGGTTTAGGTCCTACCTTCTTCAGGTTGATTTCAGCAGTTCTCAGCATGCCGAGCAATTGTGGCAGCGTCTTGTTAATTTCATTCATATTGAAATTAAGGACAAACTAATTGAATCTATCCGGCAACAATTGCAGGATGACATCAGTAGCTAATTCGTCTTTTAGCGGAAAGCCGAGCTTCTCCAATGTTTGGATGTAGCCCATCATTTTGATTACGTGAGCTCCTACGGGAGATCCCTCACTCATCTTGCATTGTACCTCTCTTGACGAGCTTGCCCTTCATAAATCTCCTTGAGATTTTTAATCATATCATAAGCTACCATGTCCTCATGTTGCTTCTGAAGCTCAGGGGTCATGGAGGCAAGCATAAGACAACCGACATCCATCATGTTGTCCATGTGTTTCTTAAACTTGTCTTTGTCAGCTCTAGAAGCAGTGGCAACCGGTTCATCAGGAACATGTTCTTCAATGACATATTCATTCTTTTCATGTTTGAGAACAATTCTCAAATTGCGAAACCAGTCAAGGAAGTTTATGCCATTGAGCTTATCTTTCTCAAGGATAGGTCATAGATATAGAGTATTATTTGCCATTAATTCTACAACAAAGAAAATATGCTACATAAGTTTTACTAAATTTTAAAATTTATAGATAGGTCTTTACTATAAATTTACTCCCACTGTTTTCTTCAAAATTAAAAACCCTCTAGTTTTAATTTCGGAAAAACGTTTCGATAGTTTTTCTAGTGAGTGAGGATCTGTATTTCACCATTCCTAAATCAGCTTTGGCCAGTCTTTTAGGAAATGGTTATTTAGGTAAGTAACGCCTTACTAGTTACATCTCATGTAATTCCTCATCTTTTGGAGAACAACTCTTGTTCTTTAAATCATCTTATTATTATCCAAAACTTTTAACCACTAGGTTTTCTAATCCTATTAGAACAACCCAGCTAAGTCAATACCAATATCTCAATCGGCGAATATCACTAGCTTATTCTTTGCGTTTAACTAAGATAGATAAATGTGACATGTCTTTGGCAATGCTCGCATTATATCGATCGAAGCTTTAACGAGGGTAAATATTGGATGGTTAAAACAGACTTAGAATTATAGTGAGGGATTTACTTAATTATCTCATCATTTTAATATTGATCCTATCAATATAACTATGTTTAATCATGCTTATAAAACATCCATTGCATCACATACAAGGTAAATATAAGCGGTAAATAAATATGCAATGATTATAGCCCTTCTTAACCTAAGGCGACCCATCCCAAACCAATGGGAGGACCATTCTACTGAAGATAAAATCTGCTTCTGAAACGCTCGGTTCACCAGGGAAGGCCCACCACGCTGCTACCTTGGTTCTTGATCTATCTCATGAGTATTTACAATTTTCAGAAACTCGCGTTACATGCGAGGGAGTGAGATGAGAAGAGAGATACAATAGAAGATAAAGAAAGGCACGACACGAAGGCCGTATTTATAAAAACCAAAACTAAAAAGGCTATGGGCTATAACCATGCAAAACAAACATTGTGCAATCTAACATGCATTTCAAACATCGTGCGAACAAAGTAACGACGTGTTTACGGAGTTTTAAACTGATTATCCCTATGTTGCGGTTAATGGGCCAAAGAAGGATCACGAGGTTTCATAAACCATTTGCGTTAGCGAACAAATGCACCAGGTAGGTCAACATGAAAGAGAGGTGGCGCACTAGGTACACTTAAGTACTAGGTCTTTGATTATGCCAATCCTAGACATGCAATTTTCATAACGTCTAACCATAACTCTTATGGATTCACCGTGAAAGATAGTTTGATAACTTTTATCAAATTAGAAGCCCTTTCAGAGATTTCATAAATCTATCAAGCTACGAACAACTACTTGTTCTCTAGACTAACTATTAGTCTCAACATGTTAATATTTAACATTGAAGCAACCTAACATAGTTTTGATTAACTCTTAATCATTCAGTGATAATCGAAATAAGTCTTTATTAGGTGTGATACGATAAACGATAAATATCTAAATCGAATCAAAGAGCATGCATCTCATACATAAACATCACCCAAGAATTTAAGTCTGAATTCGTATGATACAAGTGGCTCTGATACAACTGTTGGGTCACGTCGGCACGTCCTGTGGCGTAGCGGAAAAATTAATCCAACGTAATCCAGCCATGATCCATGTACAGGAACGAATACGAGGTGAAAAGATAAAGAGCTACCTTTTAAAACTCTAGAAACTGGAAAACCGACGGTATGTCAGAATAACCACGTCAAGTAAAACCGGAATCGTCACATGTTCGCAACGACCTCTACGGAGTCCACCCAAAAAAAACGAACAAAGTTTCCGCCTCCCTAACACTTAGGGATAAATTTCGACAGGTTTGAATACCTTCCAGGGAGAAGTCGAAATCCCTCCGGGGATTTCTGAGGGAGTTTGAAATCGACCAGGGGTACTACCGAGACTTGGATTCGAACTAGGAAATCGCCAGGAATTTTCTAGGGGGCAAGAGGAACACCAGAAAAATATCGAACAGCTTCTCAGAAGAAATCTGGGACATGTCGAAAATTCCAGAGGGGACATCCCAAGGATATGTAGAAATTTGCAAGGAGGAATAGAGATATGTGGTTGATAGCCCTTGTCCCTTTAAATAGTATTCAGAGACTTAATTCTAGTTGAATTCCTTAAATCCAAGTTCAACCAAAATTCATAGAATCTAATTCTACTTGAAATTGGTTTATATTAAATATACATTATATTTAATAATATTAAATGTAATATATATATTTAATTAGGTAGAATCTTATTCTACATAAAACATGGATTTAAATATACATTATATTTAATCCAAATATATATATATATTTTTATTATATAGAATCTCATTCTATCTTTACTTGGATTTAAATATATTTAATTATGTGGAATCTAATTCTACATAAACTTGGAATTAAATATACATTATATAAATTCCAAATATATATTTAAATTTCTGGAATCTTATTTTATAATATTTAAGTCTCTAAATATTTTTCATACTCTAAATAATATTTGATAAATACAATATTTATCCAATATTATTCTCATTTAAGGGAGTTGCTGATTTCCCCTATCCCATAGGGGATTTTCGGCAACCTCCCTAAAATAGGGAGTATGGTTTCCAATTTTTGTTCGTTTCATTCGAAGGGTGTGACCCTTGTAGGTTCATGCAACGTTAGCAGCAAAATTAGACTGTTCTAATTTTACAAACAATGAGTGCCATCTAGCAATACATCATTGCTACCTAAGTTGCAAGAAGTCATGGTTTGAGTTTCCTAATTCCTGAATAAACTTCCTTTATGTATTTCATCCTTTTGTCCTTTATATCTTAGATGAACACAAGTCATGGGTTAGTCACACTTGTGTTGTCCATCTAGTGTTTCTTGATGTCTTGTGTAGATTATGATAAACGAATCTCTATGACATCTCATATCATAATTTTCGAGCATGGCCATGCATTTTCTAATCTCACTCAATCAAGTGGCCAAAGATATTTCTCCCATTATGTAGAAGGGACAAATCCTTTCTTGATCAACCATATTTCACTGCATAGGTCATCATGTATCCAATCATCGGTCTTTATAATGTAGTCAGTTACGACACACGTTTGACTATGTCAAAATACGTAAATCTTTATGTTGAAATCATGTTAATCTCAAGTCTGAGGATTATACATACGTTTATCATGAGCAATGTTGTGACTGTCACATAATTACCCAAGAAACATACTCATAGCGGGTCAATCCAGTATGTTGTTCTTAAAAAAATACTTATGTGTTGATTTTGACATCTCTATGTCAATGACAACACTTGCTACAATCAACCACGTATTAGTCTTTATATATTATCATTGTCCAAACCCGTAATAATATTCGGCTAAGGATCCTATTTAACAATAAGTGTATTATTTTATGGACATTATTATCGAATGGTTAGTTTGATGCACATAAACATACCAAATGATAATAACGGTAATGCCATTACTTGATAAATCTAGTAAAGTAGTATGCCATTATTGAAGAATAGTAGGTAATCATGTTTAAAATGAGTATATTGGCATGAGATGAGATTATTGTTACTGGATATAATTGGTTGACCAATAGGATGAGAAGTGCACTATAATATACAAAATTTGTGTGTGCTCTTTGGTTCGGGCAATGGGGGTAGTGTCATCCCATTCCAAAGTGAGAGTGTGGTGATGAGAGATTCCACCATGGTAGGTCTTGTTGAATCCATCAAGCTTTGTGGCGATGAGAGATATCGCCATTGAGAGTCCAATGATGTGAGATTCCATTGGGGTAGGACTTGACATTTTCGTCAAGCTATTCGCATATCCGAATAATGTTGCTAAAATGGCAATCTATGAGATTCACGTGTACCTTGTTTATGAATGATTTTATGAATTGTGTTTTGCATATGAGAATATGGTACGAAGGAAGTACGGGTGCAAGACATATGAACAATATGTGAGTTTTGGAGTGTTTTTCGGAGGAATTGCTTGGGTTGCCACCAAACCAAGATATTGAGTTTGGCATTGAGTTGTATGAGAATACAACTCTTGTGTCCATTGCTCCTTATCGCTTGGCACCTAAGGAGTTGAAGGAGTTGAAGGCGCAACTTCAGGAGTTGCTTGACCGAGGATTCATAAGGCCGAGTATTTCACCTTGGGGTGCACCGGTTCTATTTGTGAAGAAGAAGGATGGTACGATGCGTATGTGGAAAGATTATCGGCAACTGAACAAGTTGAGGATTAAGAACAAGTACCCTTTGCCGAGGATTGATGATTTGTTTGATCAGTTTTGTGGTGTTTCGATGTTTTTGAATATTGATTTGAGGTCAGGGTATTACCAATTAAAGGTTAAGGATGTGGATGTACCTAAGATAGCTTTTCAGACTAGGTATGACCATTATGAGTTTTTGGTGATGTCGTTTGGGTTGACAAATGCACCAACTGCATTCATGGATATGATGAATAGGGTGTTTCATGAGTTTCTAGATCAGTTTGTGGTATTTTTTAACGATGATATTCTCGTGTACTCGCGTACCGAAGAGGATCATGATAAGCATTTGAGAACTGTGTTACAAGTGCTGTTGGAGAATCAGCTTTATGGTAAGCTGAGCAAGTGTGAGTTTTGGCTTAGGGAAGTAGTTTTTCTTTGACATGTGGTGTCAGCCGAAGGTATTCGGGTTGATCCTCACAAGGTCGAGGCGGTGATGAGTTGGAAAACGCCTAAATCAGTGACGGAGGTGCGTAGTTTCCTTGGGTTGGCTGGATATTATCGGAGATTTGTCGAGGGTTTTTCTAAGATTGCTGCTCCTTTGGCCAAGTTGTTGCAAAAGAATGTTCGTTTTGAGTGGACGGATGTTAACCAACAAGCTTTCAAGAAGTTGAAGGAAGCTTTGACGCAGGCTCCTATCTTGATTCAACCAGAATCGGGTAAGGAGTTGGTAGTCTATAGTGATGCATCATACGTTGGTCTAGATTGTGTGTTGATGCAAGGAGGGAAGGTTGTAGCTTATGCGTCTAGACAGTTTAAGGTGCATGAGCGCAACTATCCTACTCATGATCTAGAGCTAGTTGCGGTGGTGTTTGCATTGATGATTTGGAGATACTACTTTTATAGTGAGAGGTATGTGGTTTACACTGGCCATAAGAGTTTGAAGTATCTTATGTCTCAAAAGAAGTTGAATCTTAGACAATGAAGGAGGTTTGAGTTGCTTAAGGATTATGATTTGACAATTGAGTATCATCCTAAAAAGGCCAATGTTGTGGCTGAGGCTTTGAGTAGGAAGGTAGCTGTTGAGCTGGGAGTGATGTTTGTTGGGTTGATTTTATTGCGTGATGGTGGGTTGATAGCTGAGTTGCAGGTGAAACCTTCCTTGATTCATCTGGTCAATAAGAAGCAAATGCTTGATGATTCGTTGGTGTCTCACGTTCAGGATATAGCTTATGGTAATGCAACAGACTTCTATTTCAATGATGATGGAGTTCTATTTTTCAAAACTCGAATAGTTGTGACGGACGATGTTGAGTTGAGCCGCACTATTCAGACTGAGGCTCATAGCAGTCCTTTTTCTAAGCACCCGTGTAGTACTAAAATGTATCGTGGTTTGAAGGATGTGTACTATTGTAGAGTGTCTAGAATTCCTATATTTTATGCACATTCCTGCTCATATTATTACTTTTCTCAATCTCATTTAGTCATATTTAGTTGCATATCATGCATTATACAATATTTTCTCTTCTACCATGCTTTTATTGAATATTTTATGTTTTGGCTAAGAAAAGATACTATTTTAGTTAGTTTTCTATTTCAGGTGCTCGTTGCTAATCAGAGGAAGAGAGGACAGGAAAGCAGGGAGCAGAAGGAGCAGTACTGAACCAGTTCCAATTGCCGCCAAAGACGCCGCCGCTGCAGAATGACGCCGCCAAGGACGCCGCCACCGCAAAATGCCGTCGCCAAGGACACTGCCGCCGCAGAATGCCGCCCAGATGGAAATACGCTGACATAGTCAAGATGGGTCTCGTTTGATAGAGGATATTTTTCTAAGTCCATTGATCCCAATCTTGCATTTTTCCGAGGCCTGGAACGATGAATAGAGCTGCTTGAAGATCGATAAGCAAGGTGGCTTATACTTACTTACTGGACAAGTAAACATCCAAAGGAGTCCATATTTAAATCAGAATTGAATGAAGCATTAAATGTAAAAGCTATTTTATCATCAATAAAGACTTTTACTCTGATGAGGACTTAACCTCAGGCCAAGCCCTATATATACCCATGTATGTAAGGGTATAGGGTCTGATAGAGATAGAGAGAGTGAGTCGGATATGTTCTAAACTCCTTAAGGTTTAGGTTTTTGCTTGTAAAGTAGTTGTGAGAAACGATTGTATTAGGTTAAGTTGTTTTGCAATAAATATTTCAAGTTTTCTTAATCTATGCACTTCATTCTTTCAATTAGTCCACACCAATCAGTTGAGAGAATCCATTTGTCGGGCACAAAAGTGTAAGGCTCACAAAAGGGTTAAACTCGGTCACAACATGTTGGGGCGTGACTAATTTGGTTCCTAATAACTTCACAAGTTTCAGTGGCTAAAAGGGATCACCAACCGAATTGACTAGCTTGTGTTAGGTTTACGCTAAGTTTTCTAGGTATTGCCTACATCACGCTAGCTGTCGAGCATCATTGCCTAGAAATAGGGAGGATCATTGTCCACTATCTTGCCGAACTTGGAATATATGCCAGACTTGCCGCCAAGACTTATTTCCGTTCCACCTGCCGAGACAGTGAAAGTTGCAAAAGCAGTGACCCGCTGAAGCCACGTGACAGAGTCGTAGCTGCCACCCGCCATACCCACCGAGGCAGCATATCATGGCAGCGCAATCCAACCTTGACCTATGCAATGCAGTCTACACACTACTGAGCAACAATTACCTGGCCCATTCTATCACTCTGATCTCCCTTTCTTTAATTAATTGTGTTTTTAGTTTTATTCCTTTAAACAAACCTGAAATTAATTGTGCATTTAAATTTCTTGTGCAGATACACACTCGAAGGAACTATTCCAATCCTTGTGGGATTCGACATCTTATATACTATAACTTGGCAGGAGTGTGCACTTGCGCTCTAACAAAAATGGAACACCTACATGCCCTACAAGTTTTTGGCGCCGTTGCCGGGGATTGGAAATAGCAACTTCATTTTTCTTTCTGCACTCTTTATTTAATTGCATTTAAATTTCTGGTTTTTAACTTTTTTTCTTTTGTATATATATAAAAAAAATTCAGGTACGCTACAAGTCCAAGGGCACCACAATGTCGAGGAAAACTATACGAGAGCTAATGTTTGAACATGAACAACATATGTTGTAGCAGCAGTTGCCGCTGTGGTAGCATACAAGACAGCAAGCGTCGCTGCTGCAACAGCAAAATTTTTCATGGTATGATCAAAATTGTCAAAAAAAATTTACCATAACAATTTTGCTGCAGAAACAAACATGTTAGGGCAAGGTGGTCAACTTCAAGAGCAATCAAAAGAAACCACTCGAGAGCTGATGTTGGAAAATTCTTGCAATCTATGTGAGGGAAATCATGTGTTCGGAAACTGCCCTTTACTTATCGAAGAAGACATATGGGACCAACAGAAGGAGAAGCCACAACATCAACTGGGACAGCAGATGCACCTGCCGCAGTATCTACCGCCGCAGCAGAATTTTTCATGGTATGATTAACAACCTCAAATTTTTTTACCATGACAATTGTGTTGCCGCAGCGGCAGAAATACCCTAGCAGTGTAGTCCTCCGCAAGAACAATCACAAACCTTTGAGAACATGCTTCAATTTTTCATGGCTAGTACTACATCCTTTATTGAATCCACTCAAAGGCTTTCACATAAAATGGATACAAGAATGGGACAGTGGGATTCAACCTTATGGGATACAGCTGATCGATTGAACACATCCAAATATGCTATGAATGAAGAAAATGTCCTAGCAACTTCTTCCTTGGAAACCATTGATCACCAATAAGTCAGTCTTAGGGATATTGATGACCCAAGGCAAGAGGACGAAGAAATATACGAAGAAAGTTCTCCAATTTGTGAGGAACAACTAGAGGATGAAGAACAATGTCCAACACATGATAAGCATATGCGAGAAATTGACCTAGCAAGGATTGAGGAAACTGCACAGAGCAATTTTGCGACAACACCTAGTGAGGCCGACAGAAAAATTGATGATGTCACATCCGAAGCGTTAGCAACCTTGCACGCCTCAGAAGCAGTCTCGGTACCTATGCCCGCCACGACAGAGGGCTCAACAGCGCTGCCCGCCTCGACAGAAATCTCAACAACTATGGAATATGTAAATCAAGAGGAGTCGATGCTGACAGATCTAAAGCCATCACAATCTCTACTGATGGAGATGTTCGAGGGACTTGAAGAACACAATGTTATGGATGATGAAGCCCTTCAATATGTTGAGTTTTTCCTTGACCTGAACCACATTATGACAGACTAGTGCCCTGACAATTGGCCGCCTGAACAGATGCCTTTGCAGCAAAAGCCATCCTCTACCATAACAAATCAGGACAATGATAAGGTAAGTACATGGTTTGATAGTGGTATAATTTTTACTAATCACATGTTCATGCCTTCAGGAAAAGAAACAAGGTGGAGGATTCGCATGGATTACAAGGGAACGAGGAAGAAAGTCTCCCCCATGAGAATAGTCACTCGATGGAGGGTGCGTGTGGGCTATAAGAAGTATCGCAAACGAACAAGCTGTAACATAATTTTAGTTTTTCCACATCTTTAGAGTTTTCTTTAGGAATAGAACTTAATAAGATTAGGACCAGATTTTATTTTCAGTTATATTATTTTTATTTAGTCTGTCTCACAACTACTTACCTAGATTCAGACCCTATTATAAAAGGCATACCGCCAAGAAAGATGAGGGGCAAACAAAGTACAGCCGCCCAAGCGGCAGAGATGACAGCAAAAGAGATAGCCCAGGTCACTGATTCCCCTGATGAGGATGTGTCTGATTCCTCCGATTATGCAGAGCCGACCGAGGTAAAAAAGAAAAGAAAATATGCACGTGATAGCGGCCGAACCAGAGGATGAAAGGTCAGAGACCGAGCTGGAGCAGCAACCAAAGAGACCCACTCCCATCAGAGTCCAGCTAGCTCGCGGGCAGAAGCAGAGCCTCACCGCCAAATCACTCGTCACCTACCGCATAGTCCTCTCATCTTCCTCCAAGTCCACCGAGTTAAAAAGAAAACTCGGTCAGCTTCTAGCACCATTATTTTCTTTATTTTTATGCTTTATTTTATGTTTTTCTGTTTTATTTTGTCTAAGGCATTGAGGGCAATGCCCGCCTTGAGTTTGGGGGTTAGTCCTCATGTTATTTTGTTAAGCATGTAGTTGCATATAGTTGCATTGAAAATCCTGCCTAGTACTTAATGAAAATTGGAAATCTGGGTTAAATAACTTGTGCCTATGATAGTTAGCCGATTCTATTTTCACACCACACTTAAAATTGAACTTAATCTTGGGAAGAAGCATGAAAAACACCTTAGAAAAAAATTTAGTTGCCAAACTTTTACTACACTTCTGTTAAGTGCTGAATATTGTTTGAGTTCTAAGTGTACATTGTCTGCCAAATTTAGTTGCCAAAATTCTTATATTGGATGCAAGTATGCCCCATGGCAGCAAAGTAAAATAAAAAGTAATGCCGCCACGGCCGCAAAACAAAGAAAATGTTGAATGCCCTAGAGGTGCCCGAAATAGGCTCTAGGAAGGATCATGAGCAAGGACACTCCGCTGCTATCAAAGTCCATGTATCTCAAATTCTTTGAAGTGACAGACAAATTAGCATGAGTGAATGAAAGCCTTCACGAGATGACTCTACTCAAAGGGTTCGGAGTTTCGTATTATGCTCCTATCTTAGCTTCAGACCTAGAGAGTAGTTGTGATGAGCTGAAGCCCGTAAAAGCCATGATCAGAAAAAAGAAGAAAAGAAGTGCTTAACTGTGCTGCCAAAGTAGCAACTCTATATCCTTTTTATTTAACTTTTACAACATTCTTTGTTTACTTAGTATACTTAGCATATTTAACATGTACATAGATTTGTACACACTGCACTGGCACTAGAATTAAAATTCTAAGTTATTTCATGTTATTCCCTCTCACTAAACTAATATAGGTGCCACGGTCTTGAGGTATGAACCAAGTTGGAAACTAGGTTTTCTTTTTTATTTATGTACAAGGACATGTTTACTGGTGTAGGTTGCATTGCTTGAGGGCAAGCAACATTTCAAGTTTGGGGCTGTGTAGAGTGTCTAGAAGTCATATATTTTATGCACATTCATGTTCATATTATTACTGTTCTCAAGCTCATTTAGTCATATTTAGCTACATATCATGCATTATACATTATTTTCTCTTATGCCATGCTTTTATTGAATATTTTACGTATTGGTTGAGAAAAGATATTATTTTAGTTAGTTTTCAATTTCAAGTGCTGGTTGCTGATTAGAGGAAGAGAGGACAGGAAAGTATGGAGCAGAAGGAGATGTACTGAAGCAGTTCCAGTTGCCGCCAAAGACATCGCTGCTACAAAATGCCACCGCTAAGGACGTCGCCGCCGCAGAATTCTACCTAGATGGAAATACGCCGACATAGTCAAGATGGGCCTCGTTTGATAGAGGACTTTTTTCTGAGTCCATTGAGCCCAATCTTGCATTTTTTTTAGTCCTGGAACGGTGTATAGAGCTGATTGAAGATCGATAAGCAAGGTGGCTTATACTTACTTGCTGAACAAGTAAACATCCAAAAGAGTCCATATTTAAGCAAGAATTGAATGAAGTATTAAATGTAATACCTATTTTATCATCAATGAAGACTTCTACTCCAAGGAGGACTTAACCTCAGGCCAAGCCCTATATATACCCATGTATGTGAGGGTATAAAGGCATATAGAGATAGAAAGAGATAGAGAGAGGGAGTCGGCTATGTTCTAAACTCCTTAGGGTTTAGGTTTTTGCTTGTAAAGTAGTTGTGAGAAACGATTGTATTAGGTTAAGTTGCTTTGCAATAAATATTCCAAGTTTGCTTAATTTATGCACTTCATTCTTTCAATTAGTCCACACCATCCAGTTGAGAGAATCCATTTGTCGGGCACGAAAGGGTTAAGCACGGTCACAACATGTTGGGGCATGGCTAACTTGGTTCCTAAAAAGTTCATAAGTTTTAGCGGCTAAAAAGGATCACAAACCGAATTGACTAACATGTGTTAGGTTTACGCTGAGATTGCTAGGTATTGCCTACGTCACACTAGATTTCGAGCATCTTTGCCTAGAAATAGGGAGTATCACTGTCGACTATCTCGCCAAACTTGGAATATCTGTCAGACTTGCCGCCATGACTTATTTCCGTTCCACCTGTCGAGACAACGAAAGTTGTAGGGGCAGTGACCCGCTGCGGCCGCATGACAGGGTCGTAGCTGCTACTCGCCATACTCGCCGAGGTAGCCTATCGTGGCAGCGCAATCCAACCTTAACCTATGCAATGCAGTCTACACACTACTGAGCAGCAATTATCTGGCCCATTCTATCACTCTGATCTCATATTCTTTAATTAATTGTGTTTTTAGTTTTATTCCTTTAAACAAACCTGAAATTAATTGTGCATTTAAATTTCTTGTGCAGATACAAACTCGAAGAAAGTATTCCAATCCTTGTGGGATTCGACATCTTATATACTATAACGTGGCAGGAGTGTGCACTTGCGCTCTCCAAGAGGGAACACCTACATGCCCTACAACTATTGGGTGGGGTTGAAAAAGGATGTTGTTGATTTTGTAAGCAAGTGTATG
Organism: Hibiscus tridactylites; assembly: GCA_958450335.1. Lineage (NCBI taxonomy): Eukaryota > Viridiplantae > Streptophyta > Magnoliopsida > Malvales > Malvaceae > Hibiscus > Hibiscus tridactylites. The sequence continues at coordinate 16,589,150 of OY288278.1, read as the reverse complement.
GATTGCCAGTGTGTGAAAGCTGAGCATCAATTTCCTTCTAGTCTGTTACATTCTTTAAGGATATCAGAGTGGAAATGAGAAAGGATTATGATTGATTTGTATCTGGTTTTGTAACGCCCCGGTTTTGGGCTTAGAAGTCTTGGGCGTTGACCGGTCGGTCAAAGTGCTGTTCGAATCGTAAGAGGTTAAATTAGGAAAGCCTAGTTCGGGTTGCATTAAAAATATGGAAAAATGTTCTAAAATCATCTTTTAATATAATTAAGTGAACTGTGAAATCAATTTTGGAAAATGAGTTTTGGAAGTGTGACATTTTGGCTAGTGACCAAAATGTAATTTTCGCAAGTTTGGTGGCTATTTTATAAAGGGTTGAAACTTTGAATCTTTAAGGAGCTATTTACCCAAAGGGAGTTTCTCCAGATTTTTCTAAGATATTTTGAGTTATAATTCTGATTTTAAAGATTTCATAAAGGAGGGAAAAGCTCATTTTGTTATTTTCTCAACTAATTTCTCATTTTCTTTCTCTCATTTTCTCTCAACCCAAACACTCCATTTCCAGAGATTTGTTTCTGATTTTCTCACCTAAATTCCTCCTTTCAACTCTCATTTGATTCCAAATCATTGTTTCTTCAAAACCTCTTCAATTGCTACAAGTTTCATCAAGGTTTTTCATTCCAAAAAGAGGAGAAACTCAAGTTTGGAGGTAAGAACGTCCTTCTCCTCTGAACTTCAAGTTCTTTACTGAAATTCCTAAGTTTTCAATCCTAAATTGATGTTTAATTAAAGGTTTTAAGGTGTTGAAATGGATCTTGGCTAATTATGCAAGATTTTGATGATTTTTGATGATTTTCGTTAGATCTGAGTAATCTGTGTTTTGAGAGGTGTTTTTGATGTTAAATGATCTCTAAAATGATGTGGAATTGAGTTTTGATTGATGCAATCCCGGATAGGTTGAGTTTCCTAAGTTTAGCTTGTGTTTTAAGGTAGTTTTTGTGGTGATCTTGGTGATCTGAGGTTTCTGGAGGTATAAGGTTGTTAATAGATTGTTTTTAGATGTTTAATGATGTTAATGGAAGTGTGGATTTGCTGGTTTATGACTGGGCTTTGTTTAGAAGTGTTTTGGATGCATTTTCGGTTGTGTTTGGTGGCCAAAAATGGAGGTTGAATGAGAGCAGCGAGTTTAGGTGCTTTCATTGAAGCAATTAATGCATGATGATGCATTAATCCTCTGCTTTAATGTGTTGAAACAGGGGAGGCATCCTTGGATCCAAGAGTTGTTGATCCGGAGGCTTGATTTGGTGCTTTGGCTTGAAGCAAAGTGGAAATTGGTGAGTGCATTTGTGAAAATGGATTTTCAGCTTTAAAACCAAGGTTTGAAGGTTTTGGGAGCTTAGTCTAAGTCTAAACAACTTTGCTAAGCTCAAGTGTAAGTTTCCGGATTTACTCTCTAGTGGTGGCCATGATTTTGATGTAATGCAAGATGATGATTTGCATGTTTTAATTACTGTTTTGAAAGCATGTTTTAGCATGGATTTTGCTGATGATGTAAGCCATATGTTGAAAGTAACTCTAGGTAGGAGTACCTTGTTTTTATACATTGAAGTGATGTGGTTTGATGCTTGAAATGCATGATGAAAATGGCTTGGTTTAATGCTTTAAAACAGTGGATTAAATGTTGAATATGATGTATATTGGCAAGTGATGTTTTAAAAAGATTAAGGTCACTAAGGTGGTTAAAAGTCCTTGAGTGAGCCTTGTTACTTAAGATCATCAAGGTGGTTAAAAGTCCTTGGATGAGTCTTGTTGCGGACACTAAGGTGGTTAAAAGTCCTTAGGTGCTCCTTTCCATGGTGGTTAAAAGTCCATGGGGCCAAGGTGTTTAAAAGTCCTTGGGGCCAAGGTGTTTAAAAGTCCTTGGGGTGATTCAAGCATTGGACACAAAGGTGGTTAAAAGTCCTTGTGTGGTCCTCATTCATGGTGTTTAAAAGTCCATGGCCAAGGTGTTTAAAAGTCCTTGGGGCCAAGGTGTTTAAAAGTCCTTGGGGAAAGTTGTTGAACTTGTTTTAATAAATGAAATGTATCACTTGAGCCAATATGACATGTAAAGTATATTGTGAAGCATGAGATGCTTGTTTAATGATTATGTTGAAGCATGAGATGCTTGTTTAAATGTATTTTAAAGCATGGAATTGCTTGTTTTAAAGTATGCTTTTGAGCATGTACAAAGGTTGATTATAAGCATGTTTTGTAAATGTTTACATTGCATTATTGAATGGTTTTTAAAGAGCACTCCTCACTAAGCTTTTGCTTACGCTCTCTCGTTTTCTTAATTCAATAATGCAGAGCATTAGAGTACCTTGAGGGGCAGCAAGAAAGGGCAAGCAATCAAGTTCAAGTAAAGCTCAATGTATGAAGGTTTTATAAGTACTTTTAGCTTTTGGGGTGATTTGGCAATGGGGGACCTATGAGTGTGTTTTTGGGAGATGTTGGAACTCCCTAAGTATGTTGAATGTTGATTTGAATTGCTGGTTTTTGGATTGGATTCTTATATGCTTGGCTATGAAGGTTTATGCATGAATGGTTAGCTTAAGTAGGAAGCATGCCATTAAAATTGGGGCTTTTCATATGTGATGGTTACATGTTGAATTGGTGGTGCAATTATGGTCCCGGCATGTTGATTGATTATGTGGTATGATTTGGTGATGTTTAATTGAAGTTTGAAGCATGTATATTGCTGATTTTGAGTCAATTTCAGGCAGGGGTATCGGTACTCGGGCTTGCGTATCGATACGCCTGAGCCAAATATGCTCATTTCTGCCCAGGCGTATCGGTACGGTTGTATGGGTATCGATACCGTATGAATGCCGTATCGAAACGCGGGATCTCGTATCGATACCGTCTCTGGAGTTTGGTTACTGCCTTCCCCGAGTATCGATACGACACCAGGCGTATCGATACCTGACCGTTAATTCGGTTGAAAGTATCTTTATATGTTTTGTTTTGTTTACGTTTTGGTCCTGAATCTTGTTTGTTCAATTGAATGAGTTTGAGAAGTCCTTTTGAGCTGAAATTTCACAGGGAAGCATGAAACCTGACTAATTTCAAGATGGTAACTTTAATTTGGACTAAGTCCTCATATTTATCAGAAATTACAATTTGGTCCCTAAAGTTGTAATTTGTTCAATTAGGTCCCTGTTTGATCTCTGATGTTTGTGATCTTTGAGTATGTTGTTTGTGTGATCACAATTAGGGTTAATGTGCATCTAGATAAGATTTAAAAAGAAAAAAAAGGGTCGTTAATCAAGGTTGACTTTCAGGTTGACTTTGGTTTTCCCCATGTGACTTTCTTAATTCGGGTCAACCGTCTAGGCCGGGTTAAGGGGGTTACATTTGGTGGTATCAGAGCTGAGTTCTCGAGTAATTGGGAATGTATGTATGCATGATAGAAGTATGTTTAGTTTGTATGCTTGTTGTTTGAAAGCATGTTCAGTGGTTTGAGATGCTGATGCTTTTGAGTTGTATGCTGTGATGTTGCATGATGAGGGTACCCATTGCCAAACAAAATCTAAAGAAATGATGTTGGTTTTGAAAGAAATTGAGCTTGAATACTTGAAATTGCTTACCTTGCTGGTCCTGACTTTGTTTATTTTTGTATTGTTATGCATGGTAAAAGTATGGCACCACGTAGAGAGTTAAGGAGTAGCGTGAGAGCTACGACCCCGGATGGGAATGATGAGAATGCGGGTAGTGCTGTGTTACCTCCTCCTCCGCCTGGTGGTGGTGGTGCTGAGGGAGGGAGAGCTGGAGCTGAGGCAGCTGGTGCTAGAGCTGCAGGACCTGAGGTTGGTCAGGGGCAAGCTATGCCTGACATGTCGATGCTGGTGCAAGCTATTGCGGGTGCTTTTCGAGCAGCAGTAGCTGGAGCTCAAGGAGCTGGGCATCAGGGAGATGCTGGAGCTAGATTACCCTTAGAGCGTCTGCGCAGTCTTGGTGGGACTGAGTTTAGGGGTATGTCAGCTGAGAGGTCGGAAGCTTGGCTGGAAAGTACCAAGCGTGTCTTGGGACAGATGAGCTGCACTGATGTGCAAAAGTTGGGATGTGTGGTGTCTTTGCTGCAAGGCGATGCTTATACGTGGTGGACGACCACAATCTCTGGAATGGCTGAAGCTGACATTACTTGGACATTCTTTCAGAATGCGTTCAAGAGGAGATATCTGGGAGTGAGATATCTGGATGAGAAAAAGCGTGAATTCATGTCTCTTACCCAAGGGAGCATGAGTGTGGCTGAGTATGAAGTACAGTTCGTACGTCTCAGTCAGTATGCACCGGAGCTGATACCTGATGAGCGAGAGAGGTGCGAAAGGTTCCGTTATGGCTTGGTGACGGAAGTAAAGACCTACATGTTGGCTGCTGAGTACAATGATTTTGATGTGCTAGTGGGCCGAGCAAAGGATATTGAGATGAATCTGAGTTTGTCTGCGAAGGGTGCTGGAGCGAGTTCTGGGAAGAGAGCTGCTGAGTATAGTTCCGGAGGTGGACGGAACAAGAGGGGACGCGATCAGAGGTTTCAGTCCTCAGCTAAGAGGGGTGGAGGTGCACCTGCTAGGGGTGGCAATGCTAGAGCTGACCCTAGTGCTTGTTGGATTTGCGGTTCACGTGGTCACTTGAAGCGTGACTGTCCTCGTGCTGGGAGGGAGGTGCAAGCTCCTGTTGTGGCAGCTGGTTATGAGTGCTGGAATTGTGGTTCTGTTGACCACTTGAGGCGAGATTGTCCGAGGATGGCTGGTGGTCAAGAGCGTGCTCCTGTTGTTGCAGCATCGCAGAGAGGTCGTGGGCGCGGCCGTGGTAATTTTCAGAGGCGAGAGGAAGGTGGTCGCGGAGTAGCTCATGTTGTAGCTATTCAACCTGAGGGTGGAGGCCAGGCGAGAGTGTATGCTCAGCGCGAGGGAAGGAATGATGCTGATGTGATTGCAGGTACCTTTACTTTGCAATCCTTGTCATTGCTTTCTTTGATTGATTCTGGATCTACGCATTCATACATTTTGCGTGAGCATGCTGAATTGCTTGGTTTGCCTGTTGAGTCTTTGGATGTTGGTGTTCGTGTCACTAGTTCTTTTGGTGAAACTGTTGTGACTCGTAAGCTTTATAGAAGGTGTCATTTGGTTGTTCAAGAGCATGTCTTTCATGTTGATCTTATGGAGTTTCCCTTCTATGGTTTTGATGTGATCATTGGTATGGATTGGCTTGCTGAGCATCGTGCTGTTATGGATTGTGAGAATAAGCGGGTTTCACTTAAGCTCGCGGATGATTATGAAGTGGTAGTGGTTGGTGAGAATGTGAAGTTTCTTGCCAATGTTGTTTCTACCTTGGAGGCGAGTAGGATGCTGAGGCAAGGTTGTGAAGCTTATCTGGCTTTTGTGATGAATCCTAGTTCGAAGGAGTTGAGGGTGCAAGATATCAGGGTTGTGAAGGAGTTTCCTGGTGTTTTTCCTGAGGAGTTGCCTGGTTTACCTCCTAATCGCGAGGTGGAGTTTGGAATTGAGCTGTATGAGAATACAACTCATGTGTCCATTACTCCCTATAGAATGGCACCTAAGGAGCTGAACGAGTTGAAGACGCAGTTGCAAGAGCTGCTTGATCGTGGTTTCATCCGGCCGAGTGTGTCGCCTTGGGGTGATCCTGTCTTGTTTGTCAAGAAGAAAGATGGCACTATGAGGATGTGCATTGATTACCGTCAGCTGAATAAGTTGACTATCAAGAATCGGTATCCTTTGCCGAGGATTGATGATCTCTTTGATCAATTTCGGGGAGCTGTCGTGTTCTCTAAGATTGACTTGAGGTCAGGGTATTATCAGTTGAAGGTGAGGGATGTGGATGTACCTAAGACAGCTTTCAGGACAAGGTATGGGCATTATGAGTTCCTTGTGATGCCGTTTGGTTTGACAAATGCTCCTGCTGCTTTCATGGACATGATGAATCGTGTTTTTCATGAATACCTGGACAAGTTCGTTGTGGTGTTCATTGATGATATCCTTGTGTACTCGCGTACTGAGGAGGAGCACGAAGAGCATTTGAGGATTGTGCTGCAAGCTTTGTTGGAGAATCAGCTTTATGCTAAGCTAAGCAAGTGTGAGTTCTGGCTTAGGGAGGTGGTGTTTCTTGGACATGTGGTCTCAGCTGAGGGGATTCGTGTCGATCCTCAGAAGATTGAAGCAGTGATGAGTTGGAAAGTTCCTAAGTCTGTTCAGGAGGTCCGTAGTTTCCTTGGTTTGGCAGGATACTACCGAAGGTTTGTGGATGGTTTTTCCAAGATTGCTGCTCCTTTGACGAAGTTGTTGCAGAAAGATGTTAAGTATGAGTGGACGGAAGCGAGACAGCAGGCTTTTGAGAAGCTGAAGATGGCTTTGACTCAAGCTCTTATCTTGATTCAGCCTGAATCAGGGAAAGAGTTTGTGGTCTACAGTGATGCATCCTATGTTGGTTTGGGGTGTGTGCTGATGCAAGAGGGTAAGGTTGTGGCTTATGCGTCGCGGCAGTTGAAGGTGCATGAGCGCAATTATCCTACGCATGATATTGAGCTGGCTGCAGTGGTTTTTGCTCTGAAGATCTGGAGGCATTATCTGTATGGTGAGAAGTGTACTGTGTACACGGATCACAAGAGTTTGAGGTATCTGATGTCTCAGAAGGAGTTGAATCTTAGGCAGCGGCGTTGGTTGGAGTTGCTCAAGGATTATGATCTGACGATAGAGTATCATCCTGGAAAGGCTAATGTTGTTGCGGATGCCTTGAGTAGGAAGGTAGCTGTTGAGCTGAGAGCTATGTTTGCTAGCTTGAGCATATCGCGGGATGGTGGTCTTGTTGCTGAGTTGCAGGTGAAACCATCGTTGGTTCAGTTGATCAAGGATAAGCAGTTGTTGGATGATTCCTTGGTGTCTCATGTTCAGGACATCGCGGAGGGTAGACCTTCGGATTTCTGCTTTAATGAGGATGGAGTGTTGTGTTTTGGTAGTCGGATAGTAGTACCTGCTGATGCTGAGTTGAGGCGTGCTATTCTGACTGAAGGTCATAGTAGTCCTTTTGCTATGCACCCTGGTAGTACTAAGATGTATCGTGATCTTCGTGATGAGTACTATTGGGTGGGTTTGAAGAAGGATGTTGCTGAGTTTGTGAGCAAGTGTTTGGTGTGTCAGCGAGTTAAGGCTGAACATCAGGTTCCTTCTGGTTTGTTGCAACCGTTGAAAATCCCTGAATGGAAGTGGGAGAGGGTTACCATGGATTTTGTATCTGGTTTACCTTTGTCTCCGTCGAAGAAGAATTCTGTTTGGGTGATTGTGGATCGCTTGACGAAGTGTGCGCATTTCTTGCCTGTGCATACTACGTTTTCTTTGGATAAGCTGGCAGAGCTGTACATTGCTGAGATTGTGAGGCTGCATGGTGTGCCTAAGTCGATCGTGTCGGATAGGGATCCGAGGTTCACATCGCGTTTCTGGCAGTGTTTGCATCAAGCTTTGGGTACAAGGTTGCATTTCAGTAAATCCTATCATCCTCAGTCGGATGGTCAGTCTGAGCGAGTTATTCAGATTTTGGAGGATATGTTGAGATGCTGCGTGATAGAGTTCCAAGGTTCTTGGGAGAAGCATCTGCCTTTGGTTGAGTTCGCTTATAACAACAGTTTTCAGGCGAGTATACAGATGGCACCTTATGAGGCTTTGTATGGGAGGAAGTGTAGGACTCCTCTTTGTTGGGCTGAAACTGGTCAAAAGTTGGTTTCGATGCCGGCTTTGTTGAAAGGAACCACCGAGAAGGTGAAGCTCATTTGTGAGCGGTTGAAGGCTGCTTCTGACCGGCAGAAATCTTACGCGGATTTGAAGCGTAAGGAGATAGAGTATGCGGTGGGTGATCGTGTGTTCTTGAAGGTTTCGCCTTGGAAGAAGGTGATGAGGTTTGGTCGGAAGGGTAAGTTGAGCCCTAGATACATTGGACCGTATGAGGTTGTTGAGCGAGTGGGTCCTGTTGCGTATCGGTTGAGGTTACCTCAGGAGCTGGAGAAGATTCATGATGTGTTCCATGTTTCTATGCTCCAGAAGTATAGATCTGATCCTTCGCATGTGATGCTTGTGGAGGAAGTGGAATTGAATCCGGATTTGACCTACGATGAGGAACCGGTGAAGGTTCTGGATTCAGATAGCAAGGTTCTTCGTGGCAAGACCATTGAGTTGGTGATGGTGCTGTGGAAGCATCGCGGTGTTGAGGAAGCCACGTGGGAGCGGAAGGAAGACATGCTGAAGCAGTTTCCTTATCTCTTTCCTTCAGGTAAATTTCGAGGACGAAATTTCTTAAGGGGGGGAGAGTTGTAACGCCCCGGTTTTGGGCTTAGAAGTCTTGGGCGTTGACCGGTCGGTCAAAGTGCTGTTCGAATCGTAAGAGGTTAAATTAGGAAAGCCTAGTTCGGGTTGCATTAAAAATATGGAAAAATGTTCTAAAATCATCTTTTAATATAATTAAGTGAACTGTGAAATCAATTTTGGAAAATGAGTTTTGGAAGTGTGACATTTTGGCTAGTGACCAAAATGTAATTTTCGCAAGTTTGGTGGCTGTTTTATAAAGGGTTGAAACTTTGAATCTTTAAGGAGCTATTTACCCAAAGGGAGTTTCTCCAGATTTTTCTAAGATATTTTGAGTTATAATTCTGATTTTAAAGATTTCATAAAGGAGGGAAAATCTCATTTTGTTATTTTCTCAACTAATTTCTCATTTTCTTTCTCTCATTTTCTCTCAACCCAAACACTCCATTTCCGGAGATTTGTTTCTGATTTTCTCACCTAAATTCCTCCTTTCAACTCTCATTTGATTCCAAATCATTGTTTCTTCAAAACCTCTTCAATTGCTACAAGTTTCATCAAGGTTTTTCATTCCAAAAAGAGGAGAAACTCAAGTTTGGAGGTAAGAACGTCCTTCTCCTCTGAACTTCAAGTTCTTTACTGAAATTCCTAAGTTTTCGATCCTAAATTGATGTTTAATTAAAGGTTTTAAGGTGTTGAAATGGATCTTGGCTAATTATGCAAGATTTTGATGATTTTTGATGATTTTCGTTAGATCTGAGTAATCTGTGTTTTGAGAGGTGTTTTTGATGTTAAATGATCTCTAAAATGATGTGGAATTGAGTTTTGATTGATGCAATCCCGGATAGGTTGAGTTTCCTAAGTTTAGCTTGTGTTTTAAGGTAGTTTTTATGGTGATCTTGGTGATCTGAGGTTGCTGGAGGTATAAGGTTGTTAATAGATTGTTTTTAGATGTTTAATGATGTTAATGGAAGTGTGGATTTGCTGGTTTATGGCTGGGCTTTGTTTAGAAGTGTTTTGGATGCATTTTCGGTTGTGTTTGGTGGCCAAAAATGGAGGTTGAATGAGAGCAACGAGTTTAGGTGCTTTCATTGAAGCAATTAATGCATGATGATGCATTAATCCTCTGCTTTAATGTGTTGAAACAGGGGAGGCATCCTTGGATCCAAGAGTTGTTGATCCGGAGGCTTGATTTGGTGCTTTGGCTTGAAGCAAAGTGGAAATTGGTGAGTGCATTTGTGAAAATGGATTTTCAGCTTTAAAACCAAGGTTTGAAGGTTTTGGGAGCTTAGTCTAAGTCTAAACAACTTTGCTAAGCTCAAGTGTAAGTTTCCGGATTTACTCTCTAGTGGTGGCCATGATTTTGATGTAATGCAAGATGATGATTTGCATGTTTTAATTACTGTTTTGAAAGCATGTTTTAGCATGGATTTTGCTGATGATGTAAGCCATATGTTGAAGGTAACTCTAGGTAGGAGTACCTTGTTTTTATACATTGAAGTGATGTGGTTTGATGCTTGAAATGCATGATGAAAATGGCTTGGTTTAATGCTTTAAAACAGTGGATTAAATGTTGAATATGATGTATATTGGCAAGTGATGTTTTAAAAAGATTAAGGTCACTAAGGTGGTTAAAAGTCCTTGAGTGAGCCTTGTTACTTAAGATCATCAAGGTGGTTAAAAGTCCTTGGATGAGTCTTGTTGCGGACACTAAGGTGGTTAAAAGTCCTTAGGTGCTCCTTTCCATGGTGTTTAAAAGTCCATGGGGCCAAGGTGTTTAAAAGTCCTTGGGGCCAAGGTGTTTAAAAGTCCTTGGGGTGATTCAAGCATTGGACACAAAGGTGGTTAAAAGTCCTTGTGTGGTTCTCATTCATGGTGTTTAAAAGTCCATGGCCAAGGTGTTTAAAAGTCCTTGGGGCCAAGGTGTTTAAAAGTCCTTGGGGAAAGTTGTTGAACTTGTTTTAATAAATGAAATGTATCACTTGAGCCAATATGACATGTAAAGTATATTGTGAAGCATGAGATGCTTGTTTAATGATTATGTTGAAGCATGAGATGCTTGTTTAAATGTATTTTAAAGCATGGAATTGCTTGTTTTAAAGTATGCTTTTGAGCATGTACAAAGGTTGATTATAAGCATGTTTTGTAAATGTTTACATTGCATTATTGAATGGTTTTTAAAGAGCACTCCTCACTAAGCTTTTGCTTACGCTCTCTCGTTTTCTTAATTCAATAATGCAGAGCATTAGAGTACCTTGAGGGGCAGCAAGAAAGGGCAAGCAATCAAGTTCAAGTAAAGCTCAATGTATGAAGGTTTTATAAGTACTTTTAGCTTTTGGGGTGATTTGGCAATGGGGGACCTATGAGTGTGTTTTTGGGAGATGTTGGAACTCCCTAAGTATGTTGAATGTTGATTTGAATTGCTGGTTTTTGGATTGGATTCTTATATGCTTGGCTATGAAGGTTTATGCATGAATGGTTAGCTTAAGTAGGAAGCATGCCATTAAAATTGGGGCTTTTCATATGTGATGGTTACATGTTGAATTGGTGATGCAATTATGGTCCCGGCATGTTGATTGATTATGTGGTATGATTTGGTGATGTTTAATTGAAGTTTGAAGCATGTATATTGCTGATTTTGAGTCAATTTCAGGCAGGGGTATCGGTACTCGGGCTTGCGTATCGATACGCCTGAGCCAAATATGCTCATTTCTGCCCAGGCGTATCGGTACGGTTGTATGGGTATCGATACCGTATGAATGCCGTATCGAAACGCGGGATCTCGTATCGATACCGTCTCTGGAGTTTGGTTACTGCCTTCCCCGAGTATCGATACGACACCAGGCGTATCGATACCTGACCGTTAATTCGGTTGAAAGTATCTTTATATGTTTTGTTTTGTTTACGTTTTGGTCCTGAATCTTGTTTGTTCAATTGAATGAGTTTGAGAAGTTCTTTTGAGCTGAAATTTCACAGGGAAGCATGAAACCTGACTAATTTCAAGATGGTAACTTTAATTTGGACTAAGTCCTCATATTTATCAGAAATTACAATTTGGTCCCTAAAGTTGTAATTTGTTCAATTAGGTCCCTATTTGATCTCTGATGTTTGTGATCTTTGAGTATGTTGTTTGTGTGATCACAATTAGGGTTAATGTGCATCTAGATAAGATTTAAAAAGAAAAAAAAAGGGTCGTTAATCAAGGTTGACTTTCGGGTTGACTTTGGTTTTCCCCGTGTGACTTTCTTAATTCGGGTCAACCGTCTAGGCCGGGTTAAGGGGGTTACAGGTTTTCCTTTTTCACCATCGAAGAAGAACTCTGTGTGGGTGATTATGGATCGCCTTACGAAGTGTGCACATTTTTTGGCTGTGCATACTACGTACACGTTGGATAAGCTGGCGGAGTTGTATATTGCTGAGATTGTGCGGTTTCATGGTGTGCCTAAATCTATAGTGTCAGATAGGGATATGAGGTTTACAACAAGGTTTTGGGAATGTTTACATCAGGCGTTGGGTACACGTTTCAATTTCAGCACTTCATATCATCATCAGTCGGATGGTTAGTCGGAACGGGTTTTCCAGGTACTGGAGTACATGTTGCGGTGCTAAGTGATTGATTTCCAAGGTTCATGGGAAGAGCATCTGCCTTTGGTTGAGTTTGCCTATAATAACAGTTTTCAGGCAAGTATACAAATGGCTCCGTACGAGGCCTTGTATGGGAGAAAGTCTAGAACACCTCTTTGTTGTGCTGAGGCAGGGAAAAGTTGGTTTCCATACCGCATATGCTTAAAGGAACAACTGAGAAAGAGAAGCTCATATGTTAGCGGTTGAAGGCTGCATCGGGTCGTCGAAAATCTTACGCGGTTTTAAAGCGTAGAGAGATTGAATTTTCGGTTGGAGACCGCATGTTCCTTAAGGTATCACCTTGGAAGAAGGTGATGAGGTTCGGACGTAAGGGAAAGCTCAGTCTGAGGTTTATTGGGCCTTATAAGGTTGTTGAGTGAGTTGGTCTTGTGGCTTATCGGTTTAGGTTGCCTCCAGAGTTGGAAAGGATCCATGTTGTGTTTCATGTTTCTATGTTGTGGAGGTATAGATCGGATCCATCTCACGTGATGCCGGCATAGGAAATTGAGTTGAATTCGGATTTTTCTTATGATGAGGAACTAGTGAGAATTCTGGATTCGAGTAGTAAAGTTCTTCATGTGAAGACAATTGAACTTGTGAAGGTGTTGTGGCGACATAGAGGAGTTGAGGAGGCCACGTGGAAAAGCAAGGCGGGCATGTTGAAGCAGTTTCCGCATTTTTTCCCTTCTGGTAAAAATTTCACGGACGAAATTTCCTAAGTGGGGGGGAGTTGTAACGCCTCAGTTTTGGGCCTAGGTGTTTTGCGAGTCGGGTTGGGCCGGTGGAACCGATAATTGGTTGTTTGAATCATTAAAGGGTGATTTAGAGAAAACAAGGTTCGGGATGGGATAAAATATGATAAAAATTCCTAAAATCCTCTAAAATGATATTTAAGAGGTTGATTAAATCAATTTTGCAAAACGGGTTTTTGAAAGTATACATTTTGGGTGGTGACCAAAATGTAAAGTTTTAAAGTTGAGGAAAAGGTGTGTTTTTCAAAAAGAGTTAAGATCTTATAATCTTTAGGGAGCTAATTGGAAATTAAGCCTTTTCTCTAATTTGGCATGTGTTTTAAATTGTTTGTTAAATATTTAAATGTCTTTAATTAATATAATTAAGGAGTTAGTTAATTGGTTAAAAGATTTTGACGATCATTTTCATTCTCTTGCTTTCACTTCTGTCAAACACTCTCTATTTTCTCTCAAATTCCATATTTTCTTCTCTCTCAAATTCTTTCTTGATTTCTAACTTCATCTTTGTGATTTCTCTCAATTTTCTTCAAGATTCTTAAAAGCTAAACATGCCAAATTAGAAGAGAAGCAAGGATTGGAGGTAAATTTCGTGCTAACCCTCTAATCAATGTTCTTTAATGAAATTCCAAAGATATTTGACTCTTTATTCATGTTTTTTACTAAGGTTTTGTTAGTGATTTGATAAAATGATGAAATCTTGGTAGAAAAGTGGTTTTAATATGATTTTCGGAGTTGAGTTGATTTGATTTGTTTGAGGTGATTTCTAAATGAGTTTTGAAAGGTTAATGATGTTGAAATATATCCTAAATCATATTAACTCCGAAATCCTTGAGACCATTGGTTTTTAAGGTGTTTTTAGTTGGGTTTTTGGGGTGTAGTGCGGAATCTGAGTTGTTGGAGGTATACGGATGGTTTTAGGTTGCTTTTGGATGTTGATTCATGCTTAAAATGTGTTGGATGTGTTGGTAGATGGCTGGGCTGAGTTTAGAGATCAATCGATTGGATAAATTGATGCTTTAGAGCAGGGCTGTGGGTTTCCTTTTGAATGTTGGTGTTTTGGAAGCATTGTAATGCATTGAACCTATGTTTTAATGTGTTTAAAATAGGGGATAGTGTTCTAGAATCAAACGATGTGATTTTGGAGGCTTCGGGCGTTTGATTTGTGCGTCAGCTAGTGTGGTTTCACAAGTCGGTGAGTGGAACTTGGTGTTCCAGCGTGGAAACGTTTTAGAAAAGGTTTTGGGAACTTAGTAAGAGCTTGAAACGCTTTACTAAGTTCAGAAGTAAGTAAAGTGAATTTCTCTCCCGGATTGTGCTAGTTTGAGCCTTTGGTTGCACTTGATTTTAAACGTGTTTACCTATTGTTTTAAAGCATGTTTTGGGTATAAAAAAGTGTTTGATGTTGCCATGTGGTTTAAGGATGCACTAGGTAAGTGATCCTTGTATGCATGTATTGATGCATGAGTTTTTGAAGCATGGTTTAGTGCTTGAGTTATGGTTATCATGAATGCTTTGTAAAAACGGTGAAGTGTGGCTGAAATGTGGATTATATTGGCAATTGATGTTGTACAAGTGTTTTATAAATGAAATCGGATATAGTTAGCCGGCTATAGGATAGAGTGCACTATACACAAGTCGCTTTGGATGTTGACGGGTTGTGATTGTACCGAAAACTCTATCCAAGTACCCTAATGATTGAGGATTGTTTAAGGTTGCAACGGTTGAGGGTAGCTCCCGGGTGCGAACTTGTGTGTCCAGTCTCTCATTAGTGGGCTATACATCTACCGATGAGTGGTGTTGAGGGGTTGTAATTGTACCAAATACCCCACCATGTGTGTCACAACAATGAAGGGTTGCTCTCGTGAGTGAGCCTTGAGATGTCGGTAGAGTGTATGAAGGGTTTGGGACAACCCTTGGTAATCCGTGTATCCGATGTGTTTTTGAGAATGTTGTTAATCACTTACGAGACAATATAATGGAATGAAATGCTATGGAAATGTTAATGATGCACATTATGGAAAATGCATGTTTTACTTTAAGTTTAGCATAATGGTGTTTATGTTTGGAAGGCTTGATGGTGTGTAGCAATGGTTTAATTGCTGGAAAATGTATGAATCATGTTGCATGATGTTTAGCATGCTGATTTTAAAGGCAAGGTCCATGGTTTGTCAAAAAGGCATGAAGGTCTTGAAAAGAGAGAAATGGTTTTGTGTATTTATGATGTTTTTGATTTTGAGCAATCCTCACTAAGCTTGTATGCCTATGCTCTCTCTGTTCATCAATGCAGATAATTAGGCGTTTGGAGGCAGCATTCTACAAGGGGTTTTCCAAGGGACTTCTTTAAATGTATGTTGGGGTTTTTAATTAGTGTAATAAATACAATGGGCGTGTCCAATGCTATGAATGTTGATTCTTTGATATTTTCTTGTTTGGTGCAAGTTTGATGTGCATTTTTGGTTATGTAAAAGGCCTTTTAAGTGTTGGTTTATGCTTGGGTTGAGATTTGAGCTTTTGGTGCTTATTTCTCTTAGGAAGCATGCCTTTAGTTTCTTTGATATTGAGAATGATGCTATGATGATAGTTCTACCATGAATCATTAATTGTTAAAATGTATTTGAGTTGCAAGCATGTTTAGTCATATGTCGGGTTAGTTTCGGATGGTCAAAATCGAGTTAAACCAGTAAAGTAAAGCATTTCAGGCCGAGGCGTTTCGAAACGTCCTCGATCTTTTTGAAACGGGGACTTGAAATTGCCTTGGGGTTTCGAAACGGTGAGGCATGTTTCGATACATTTTGCCTCTGTGAAACCCTATTCCGAAACGGGTCCAAAATGGTTTTGAAATGATCTTGCATTTTGAAACAGGGTATCACTATTTCGATACGCTCGTTCTGATAAGGGGCCCACCGTTCTGAAACGTTTGGCTGTTATTTCGATTTTTGGAATATTCTGAGTTTCCGTTTCTATGCGTTTTGGTCCATGTTTTCATATATGCAATTAGATGGGTTCTAAAGGTAGTCTTGAGCTAAGTTTTTGTCGGGAAGCATGTAATGAACCTAATTAAAGGTTGGTAATCCTAATTGGTAAAAACCCTTATTAATTGTCAAATTTACGAAATGGTCCCTAAACCCTAAATTGGTGTCAATCGTTGAGCGTTCGTGTTGTCGTTTGATCCGCTGATTTGATTGAACATATAGGAACCTAACTTTCATATAGAAAAGAAAAAAAAAGGGTCGTTTATTGAGGTAAACTTTCTCGGTTTACTTCAATATTCCATGTGTGACCTTTTCGGTTCGGTCTATCGGCTAGGCCGGGTCGAGGGGTTACAAGATTTCACCATTTTATCAAGACTACAATAAATCTTCAATCAAAAACATAAATCAACAGTCAAATATCATTGGAATCTCATTAAAGAACCTTGGTTAGAGGGTTAACACGAAAATTACCTTCAATCCTTGTTTCTCTTGTAATTTGACAAGTTTTGCTTTCAAAAATCTTGAAGAGATTTGAGAGAAATCACAAGAGAGAAGTTGAAAATCAAGAAAGAAAATGAAAGTGAAAGAATTTTGGAAAATGAGAGAAAAGAGAGCGTGTTTGGCTGAAGTGAAATGGAGAAAATGAAAATGAACGTCAAATTTGCTTAACCAAAATAACCACCTTTTATTACATTAATAAAAACCACTTTTAATATTTAATTAACCATTTAAAACACATACCAAATTAGAGAGAAGGCTTAATTGTCTTAAAGCTCCCTAAAGAATCTAAGAATTTGACTCTTCTTTGTAAAACACCTTTTTCCACAGTTTTAAAACTTTACATTTTGGTCACCGTCCAAAATGTACACTTCCCAAAACTTGTTTTGCAAAATTGATTTAACCAACCTCATAAATACTCCCTCTGTCCCACTAAAATTGTCACATATTGACTTTTTTGGGTCAAACTTTTTCAACTTTGACCTCTTATAATTTAAAATTTATTATTGATAAAAATATAAAAAAATATATTTTAAAAACTTTGAATCAACTAGTTTTTAAATATATTTTTTATAATTTTTAATTAATTAAAATATTTAAATAAATTATAGTCAAAGTTGAAAAATTTTGACCAAAAAAAGTCAACATGTGACAGTTTTAGTGGGACGGAGGGAGTATAATTTTATAGGATTTTAGAAAATTTTACCACATTTCTATCCTGCCCCGAAACTTGATTTCTCTAAACCACTTTTAACGTCTTAAACCGTCGACTTCTGGTTCGACTAGCCTGAACCAACGTACAAAACACCTAGGCCCAAAACATGGGCGTTACAGTGTAAGTTATAATATGGTTAAAGGCCATAAATTGACTTTTGATTTGGCTAAAAATGGCCTTTGGCTCACATAGATAAAAGCCTAGTAAACGTATTCGAATGATGAAGAAATTCGGCATGCCAGTAGTTTATAGCATTGAAATATTGCATGTGAAGTTTCATTGCATTTGAACACTATTTGGTAAGTAAATTTGACTAAAAACCAGCAAAAATCTATCATTACGAGTAATGGCGTATCGATACGATTAAGCATAATTGGACTCTAGGAACATGGCGTATCGATACGGTTTGAGGTCGTATCGGAACATTTTGCTACTAGAATTCATTGTTTCGATATGGGTCTATAGTGTATCGAAATGGGTCAAAGTCAAGGTCAAAAGGGAGTCAACCCGTACCGATACATGGCTTGCCCGTATCGATACAGATTAAAGGACAAGTCAACATAGGTTGACCATCGTACACCCGTTTCGAAACAGCCTTAAGGTGTTTTGATACATGATTAGTTAAGTTAGTTAAAAGTCATAATCTGACAGTTTGCAAAATTTACAGTTTGGTCCTTAAAGCTTGTAATAGTTAAGAATTAGTCCTAAATGATTAATTATTGCTTCGTAAGAACTAATTGGACTAAGACGCATTGTGGTAATGTGTTATTGCATATTTTGTTTTAAATGTGGATAATAAAATGAAATTTTATTGCACTAATCGGTG
Organism: Hibiscus tridactylites; assembly: GCA_958450335.1. Lineage (NCBI taxonomy): Eukaryota > Viridiplantae > Streptophyta > Magnoliopsida > Malvales > Malvaceae > Hibiscus > Hibiscus tridactylites. The sequence continues at coordinate 16,571,424 of OY288278.1, read as the reverse complement.
CATTGTTCATCGGTGCACCATCCGATCCGGTTCTCGACCAGACCGTGAAGGGGTGTTACAACCTGCCTAATTGAATATCGGTAACTTTAATTTCGTAATAGGTCCCTGAATTTGGGAAGTTTTATAAAGTGGTTTCTGAAGCACGATTAGTTGTAAATAAAGGGTCAATTGACTTCGTCTGAGTTGTAACCTTACTTGTTGTGAGTATGGTCACCTTAAAATTTGTAAGAGCATATAGATAAGATAAAAAAAAGAAGAAGATCGTTTATTGAGGTAAATCTTCATCGATTTACTTCAATATTCCCCGTATAACTCGTTCGAGTCGGTAAATGATTAGACCGAGTCATGAAGGTTACACGTGAAAAGTTGCTTTTAACATGAAAAAGGAAATTAAGTTTGATCTCGTCCGTTTAGAATCAAGCAGCGTCATGGATTTGTATAATGATTTTCTTATGAGGCAATATCTTTTATGAAGTTATATATAGAGAGGGGGTAGCACTTTTGAGTGGAAAATTTTATCTGCCACGTCAATATTTTTTAACTACAATTGTTGGTAGTGACCATTTTGAACGTGAATAAGTTCAGTAACTATATTATAAAATTTAAAAGTTTGATTATCAAAATAAAAATATTCTAAAATTTTAGTGACCATTTATGTAGTTTACCTAAAAATTAAATTACAAGGTTTCAGATAAAAAAAAGTTACTCAAATCTATTAAACAAGGATTAAATACGCTATTAATTATAATAGAATGTCTGTTTAGATGTATCTGAAAAGAAAAAACAACCCCCCCCCCCCCCCCCCCCTTAAATTTGAGTGGTTGTTGTAATAAACCAATAAAATCCCCAATATTTCAGTTGTATTTATAACCAAAACCAATGGCTTTTAATGTTAAGGAATTTAAACTGTCCTAAGAAAATGGAGGGACGAATTTAACAAGAAAATACCAAAAATAAAACTTTTCTCCTCGAAGTCCTTTAATTTTCTATTAAATCAACGAGTTTCAAAAAAATTTCTCTTTTCTTTTTTCTTTGCTAAGGTTTTAGTTTCCTTCCTAACCAAACACAATTTAATTTTTCTTTCTTCCCATGGGATGTTTATGACCTAAATCTCAAATTAATTCAATTGTCATTGTTGTTATTGCCATCTCATGGGAAGTTGCATATCAGCACAATCGAAACAACTAAGTTCGTTTACGAAGAGTTATTATGACAGAAATAGCAGCAAAGAAAAATCTAAGCATGCACGTTTCGAACGCAGCGAGTCAAGTAAATCGATGAGCAAACGCGGGTGCTATAGTAATAGTAGGGTTTTGAAAATTCCGTCACGAGAGAATATCTTCGATAGATACGAATTCGGAAAAGAGTTGGGGAGAGGTGAGTTCGGGATCACGCATCAATGTTTTGATTTGGAAACCGGGGAAGCTTTCGCGTGTAAGAGGATATCGAAGGCGAAGCTAAGGACCGAAGTAGATGTGGAAGATGTTAGAAGGGAGGTCGAGATCATGAGGCATTTGCCGAAGCATCCGAATATTGTCGCCTTTAGGGAGGCATTTGAGGATAAAGAAGCTGTGTATCTTGTTATGGAGCTTTGCGGTGGAGGTGAACTGTTCGATCGAATCGTGGCTAAAGGTCATTATTCGGAACGAGCTGCTGCATCCGTCACTAAAAGTATTTTGGAAATTGTCAAGGTAAACTATAAATGGTTTCTTTCTATAATTCTTTTTTACTGTTGACATTTCATCAATAGAAAACATTGCAGGTGTGCCATGACCATGTGGTGATTCATAGAGATTTAAAACCTGAGAATTTCTTATTGGCAGATGAAAGTGAAACTGCCCCAATTAAAGCCATTGATTTTGGCCTCTCCATATTCTATGAATCTGGTAAGTTTTTAATTAATTTTGAAGAAAATAGGTACGAGTAAAATAAAAGAAATCTATTTAAAAAAAAATTATAAGATTAGTATTACATTTAAAGCCGGTTTTTAAACGTCTCTGAAGTGGGTGTTTGAATATGGACCGGCAGGGGAGCGTTTCAGTGACATAGTAGGAAGCCCATACTATATGGCTCCAGAGGTTTTAAGAAGAGATTATGGAGAGGAGGTTGATATTTGGAGTATAGGTGTTATACTCTATATCTTGCTTTGTGGAGTTCCTCCTTTTTGGGCAGGTAATTTATTAATCCCCCATTAAATTCATGTTTTTTTATATTTTATTTTTTTAATATTTTAAAGGTGATTATAAAATAGTATTTGTTTAAACATATTCTTAATTTTTTCACAAAGCACACACACCATAAAGTGAGTAATTGAGCTCGAGTTTCCTAAAATGAACACCATCTGTTTTTTCACTGGGACCACTTGTTTTTAGATTTTCGTTAAATCTTGTTATTAATCTATTTTCTATAACGTATCTTAATTTTATCATTTTAGTCTTTTTCATATAGGCATAAAGCCAAAAAAATACCCTTAATATTTAGATGAATGATCATTTTTGGCTCATTCTCTTTTTTTGAACTAATTCAACCCCTAACAGATCATTTTGGGGCAAAATGCCCCCTCTACAGATGAAAATTATTAATCAACATGCGATAAGCAGCTTTAAATGACTTAATAGAATGACACATCAAAAGAAAAAAAATATTTTATATTTTATACAATTTTATAAAAATATTTTTGACTGATGTGTCATTATGTAAAGTCAGAATATTTGTTTATATGACACTGCTATCGGGGTGTACACTTCCACGTAGATTTTTTTACGTCATTTCAAGTTATTTAATGTCAGATAACTAACAGTTTTCATCCCTAGAGGAGTCATTTAAAATGACTCATTTTGACCCAAAATAAAATGTTAGGGTTAAATTAATTAAAAAATATAGATTAAAATAATTATTCAATAAAACGTTAAGAGTATTTTTTTTAGCATTATGCCTTTCCTATATCAATGTCCACACTAGCGGTTGAGGTTCATATATCATGTCCACATCATGTTACATACTTTCTCAAAACCATATACATATATTATGTTTAATAAATTACTAATTTGTGGAGTATTATATAAATTTCAAATAGTACAATTAGACTTAATTTGTGTATTGGATGAATGTGCAGAAACGGAGGAAGGAATTGCACATGCAATAATAAAAGGAGAGATAGACTTCCAAAGGGATCCTTGGCCTAGGGTTTCCAGTGAAGCCAAGGAACTTGTGAAGAGCATGCTTCATCCTAACCCGTACGACCGCATGACGCTTCCTGAGGTCCTTGGTACGTACTCTTCCACTCCACAAATGCTTCTGGACAATTGCTTCATGCATTAACTCATCAACTTTCTTGTGTTTTCGATATCAAGAACATCCGTGGATTCAAAACATTAGACATTGTCCCAACGTTAATCTGGGAGAAAACGTCAGATCAAGGATTAAACAGTTCTCACTTATGAGCAAGTTCAAGAAGAAAGTTCTGAGGGTAATTACTATAGCTTTTCTTTCGCAAAATGTCAAAAAAATACCCCTAACGTTTAACGTTTCATTTTGTGTCAAAATAATCCATCCGCGGATAAAAACTGTTAGTCAACTAATTTTAAATGATTTGAAATGACGTGGCAAATTTTCATGTTAATGCACGCCGCGATAGCACTATCATATAGGTAAATATGTTACTCTACAGAATGACACATCAGTCAAAAAATAATTTTATAAAATTGTAAATATTTTTCTTCTGACGTGTCATTCTGTCAAGTCATTTCAAGTTGTTTATCGTCATTTTGACTAACAATTTGCATTCACAGAGGGGTCATTTTGATCCAAAATAAAATATTGAGCGTTAAATTGCTTAAAAAAATATGGGACCAAAGTAACAACTCAGTCAAACGTTAGGCACATTTTTTGACGTTATGTCTTTCTTTTTTTTCTTATATACCTTTGTCTCAGACACATGTTTAATGCCTGTTTTATTACAGGTTGTAGCAGACAACTTACCAGATGATGAAATCGATTCCATTATCGACATGTTCAATATGATGGATACCGATGATAACGGCCATTTGTCCTTCGAGGAGCTCAGAGACGGGCTCGAAAAACTTGGCCATTCTGTTGATGAGCCTGATGTCAAGATGTTAATGGAGTCCGTAAGTTAATTGCTTCATTTCACAACCTATTTCTTGCTTAGCTTTGTGCTTCAAATCGGAGGCCTTGGGTCCCAAATTTTCCGTATCTGATCATCAGTTTCTATATTTTCTTCTCCAAAAGGCCGACGTTGATGGAAGTGGGACACTTACCTATGACGAGTTCATTACAATGGCAGTTCACCTTAAAAGGATCGGCGACGACCAACTCTCTCAAGCCTTCCGTTACTTCGACATGAACCAAACCGGTTACATCGAATTCGATGAACTTAAAGAAGCTCTACTAAAAGACGACAATGGCCCCAACAATGAACAATTGATCAAAGACATCATGCTCGATGTCGACAAAGATAAGGTTTTCCATCTTCCGTTTTCCAGGATGTTGTGTGCGGAAACTATGAGCACGACTAACATTTTTGTTTCCGTCGAATTTGGTTATTGTTTTTGTAGGATGATCGAATTAGTTACCAAGAGTTTAAGGCAATGATGTTAACAGGCATGGACTGGAAAATGGCTTCTCGACAGTATTCTCGAGCATTGCTAAATGCAGTTAGCATCAAAATATTAAAAAAATCTGGGCAACTAAAATGATCAACATTTTCCAGGTTGTCGGTAAAACTCTAATTTGGGAGCTTCAAACAATTTTCTTCCCACCCAAAATGAAAGACGATGCTGCTGTTTTTACGGTGCCATGTTTTCGGTGTATCTGATATGTCTTTTTAAGGCTTTGCTCGGTAGATTCAACAAAAAAATTCAAGGGATAAGAATGTGAAAAATGAAAAATCATTCATGTGCTTGGTTAGGAGGATAAAAAATAGAATGAAAATATGTTTATTTTTCCATACATAATTTGGTACGATGAGAAAAGTAGAAGAAAAAAAAAACAAAAATGTAATAATAACTTTATCGCTATATCATTATTCTTATATATTTTTTGGGTAAACTTTTATTGAGATATTAATTATTTAAAAAGATGGGTAATGTTCACAAATAGTCCCTTTCGTTTGGTGTTTGTTCTAGTTTGGTCACCAGATTTCAAAACAGCTTATTGTGGTCCCTTACGTTTATAATCTGTTTTATTTTAGTCACTTTGCCGTCATTCTCCGTTAGAGGAGTAACGGCAGGCTGACATGGCAATTTTAAAATTAAAAAATTCCACGTGTATAATACACGTGTAACGACCCTGTTTTATTTTTCTGGAATCTGCTCCGGCCACCGTTAACTACCGCTCCTGCTAGCACTGCACCTTCCTCCTCCTTCTCGCTCCCTGCGCACTGTCTCCTCCATTATTACGTGCCCCGCAAGCTACTCGACCACCGTCCCTCACTTCTAAATCTTATCTAACCTTTTTTTTCTTTTTCTCGATATGGGTTTAACTCAAAACCTCGACAATAATCATAGCACTCAAACTGAAGCTGCAACTCACCTCTCTTCTTCTTCTTCTTCATATAATGATGGCGACCGCACCGAAACGCCGCGTTTCAGTGAAGACTTTGATTCAACTTTGCTCCACTCCCTACGTCAGTGCACCGTCGAGCCCCGGCCGTGGGCCCACCTCGGGATACTTCTTACATGGCTTCGGCTGGGACCCAGTTACAAGAACGATTCTTTCACGTGCTCCGGCGGCGAACGAAGGGTGATACTTCAACCAATCTTGGCGTTTTTCATCCCAATCTTTCACCGGCTTTTCAATGGAGTAACTCATCTCCGGATCGTCGTAAAAGGCCCGATCTTTCGGGTCGGATTTTAAGTTAACTCCGAACCCACTTTCCGAGCAGTCCTCTGAGCTCTTCGACTTCAACGATGGCTCTGTTACGGGGGATTGGAAGTATTGTGTTGGAGTGAAAAACGACCAAAACGACCATACTAACAGAAGAGCAAGAAAAGCACTACCCAAGACAAGACAGCCATCAGGAAGACACCAAAACGATCGGTTCCGAGTTTTGGCCATGGGAGAAGAAGATTGAGGATGAGAAAACTCAGGAGACACCATTTCTTAAAAAAAATTACTAGAATTTAAGAGAACTGGTTTTTGAGGTTTATGTTGTTTGGTAGTTCAGAAAAATGGGATGCCCTCCAAATTTGGTTGGGTAATTAAGGAAGAAACAGAAACTGTTTACACTGTTTTAAAGTGTGTTTGATTTTTGCCTTACAAATGAAGGGCGTCGATTTGGATGCGCCAGGGATGCTAAAATGCGCGGTCTTAGGACAGGGATGAATAGCATTTAAACGACACGTTGGAGCGGTAGTTAACGGTGGCCGGAGCGGATTCCAAAAAAATAAAACAGGGTCGTTACACGTGTATTATACACGTGGAATTTTTTAATTTTAAAATTGCCATGTCAGCCGGCCGTTACTCCTCTAACGGAGAATGACGGCAAAGTGACTAAAATAAAACAGATTATAAACGTAAGGGACCACAATAAGCGTGCGTGCGTGCGTGCGTGCGTGCGTGCGTGCGTGCGTGCGTGCGTGCGTGCGTGCGTGCGTGCGTGCGTGCGTGCGTGCGTGCGTGCGTGCGTGCGTGCGTGCGTGCGTGCGTGCGTGCGTGCGTGCGTGCGTGCGTGCGTGCGTGCGTGCGTGCGTGCGTGCGTGCGTGCGTGCGTGTGTGAGAGAGAGAGAGAGAGAGAAGAGGGTTAAAGTGAGGAAATTAGAAAAATAAAAAGGATGATGGCATAAATGCCCTCATACTTTTTCAAATTTGTCAATATGGTATCTAAAGTTTGTAAACATTTAATGTGCATTTTGTAGTTTTTTTCGTCATTAAAAACGCCTCGACCCAAATATTGATAACATGTGATGTGACAGGACATAAGTCATGTTTTTATGACGCCACACGTAATTTTCAGTCAAAAAATAAAAAAAATAATCCAAAGACTACTAAGTAATCTGGCCATTTAATTTTATGACAAAAATAAAAAGGGATAAAGGAACCGCGTCGTTCACCTTCTCCCCCAATCTCTTCTCCTTTTTATTTTTTTTTATTTTTCCATTATCAACTCTAGTTATCGTCGCCTTTATACCATCATCTAGTCGATATTTTTCCTCCGTTTAGGTCGTGAAAGGGATAAAAAGACAGAAAAAGAAGTTGTTATTTTTTGGTTTTTTGGAAAACGAAATTTAAATTTTAAAAAGAGAGAAAATAGAGTCTCTTTCAGTCACTTGGGTTAGGTAGACCAGACACCAGAATATAACTAAAGAAAATTAGGGCTCGAGAGTAGGTTACATGTGGGGAAGGTTTCACACCCCACCATGCCCAAATTGGTACCTAGTCGATTACCGTTTGTGTTAGCATTTGAACTTGCTTTAATCTTCATCTCTATTAGCTTGAAGGACCCTTTTAACTCCTCTAATGAGCTTGTGACTGTTGGGGGCTGTTTAGAGCCGTTGGGAGATTTTTTCAACCATAAATGTAGTTCTAGAATAGTCGGTATCAGTGCACGTCTTATAGTATCAGTACTACCTTCAAATAGTAATAGTCAATGAAAATATGATAGATTATCGGTATGCGCAGATGAATTTCAGTACTGAAGGTATCAATACACGCAGTGGGGTATCAGTACTTAGGGTATTGGTACTCGCAGATGGGAATTGATACCCGAAGATGGGTATTGGTAGTAATTGGTCGGTATCGATACCGATAGGCCTTACTAAATTTTGAAAAACATTGTGTATCGGTATACTGCATAGGCGTATCGATACGGAAGGCTTATTTTTGATAGTAGAGGTTTTTTACTTGTGCTGAAAGTTTATTTTTGAAACTTTAGGATATTGAAAATACTTGTATAAGTAAAAAATATTTAGAAAATATTTTAAACATATTTTTCAAGTTGAACGAACTTTGAATTATTTTTACAATATTTGAATCAGTTCAAATTTCTTTTTTACTTAAATTGTTATATTAAAATATTTATCTCAACAATAAGGTCAATTGTTAGGGAAAGTCTTTATTGGTCAATCCAAGTTAAGTGTATTTTGATGCTTAAAATCATGTTTTGTCGTTATTTGTTGATAAAAGTGGTTTACATGGGTTAAATATAGCTTAAAATTTCAAAATTTTGAATAATGACAAAGATTCCGAGACCTTTTCTAAAGGTTTTGAAATAATCCATAAAATATTGAATTTTTGCATTTTGGTCATTAATTCATAACTTTGTCAATTAAACTTCAAATCAATCGTCGTTTTTTTAAATTCAAGCTTTGGAATAAAGAAATGAATAATAATAATATCTATTAATAAAATAAATAATCTTTTGGTCATTGAAACTTTTAGAAATTTAAAATTAGGTCCTTATGGGTTGAAACATCATAATTTAGTCCTTAGATGATAAAACATGATATATGTGTTAATCATCTTCATGAATAAGTCACTACTGGTCCTAAATCTATAAAGGTATAAGTTTGATAGAAGTTTACAGTTAAGTCTTAGAATATTTGAAAATTGTCACTTTAGTCCCTAAACCTTTGAACTTTGCAGGTTGGTATTTAATTAAGTCAAAATTTAATTTATGGTAACCTATCAGTAATGTCTTATTTGGTTTAATTTATGTTTTTATATTAATTTAATTTCCCAATTCTCTATTTTCGATTTCGGTGACACATCTGACTCGATTTTCTTTTGGACCGGATAAGGGATGTCACATAAAGTTCATGCCTTAACCTTTAGGCCATGTTCTCTTCTCAAAATTAATTTCAAACAGTAAATGCTATAACCAACAAAAGGATTGCATTAAACTAAAAAAGTAAAACTTTAAAGCTCATTTTACATCGCAATAATCTCAAAATGCTTATCATTTTTAACGATAAAAACTAATTTGAGAAACGATTAGTGTAAATACTAAAGTTTTAGTGGAGGATATTGCTAAGGTTAATATGGATTATACTGCCGATGAGGTTGTTGAGGAGGGTGCTGCTAATGTTCATGCGGAAGATGCTACTAAGAAGATTGAATTAGTAAATGAGTATGAGGAATATCTAGTTCTAATGATGATGAAGAGATGAAATATCCCATTGAAATTCTTAGAGAGGGTGATGTTGAGGTTCTTGGAGGGATTTTTTTTTATATTTTTGGTTAATGTGCTGGACATGGTGAAATTGCCCAGGGTACTGTTAAGGGTTGATGTGATCATTGCCCAAGAAGTTCTGGAAAGGCTTACTTCAGGACCTATGACTCGTGCTCGACCAAGAATAATGCAAGAAACTTTGGAAAGCTTGATTTGTCAAATTTGGGACTCAAATGCAATCCCCATTAGCTCACTCCAGTCTAGCATGAAAACCCTTAGCTCACCCAATCCATGTCACCTTCTTTACGTGCATTAGTTTTCATGTGTTACATGTTAAACTATAGTTTATGATATAATAAAATCATTTGCATTAGTTGCATTTAGGACACTAATATTTCAAGCATTTTAATAATTATATTACACATGTTTCTTGCACGTTTATTTTGTCTTGTTTGCATGTTTATGTTACCAAGTTTCATGCACATTTAAGTTGTCATTTCTCTACACATTTAATATTTCTCATGACATGTGATGACTATTTGTAGTAAATAAAGAAGTAAGAGCACACCAAGGGTTGCAATTGGAAGGATCAAACTTTAAAGATTTTTTAAAGCTCCACAAGACCATTTGGCTACCAAGAGAATAAGGACAGTCACAATATTTGGGTGTTGAGGGGTTGTGACTGTGTCATTTGTCTCCACCTTGTGTAGTCCGGTAGTTTGTATGAAGCGTGAGGGACAACGCTTGTAATCCGCGTATCCGATTGTGTCTTGTGTTGAAAGGATTTGTGAACTATCACTTGAAAACCAATATAATGTAATTGTTCTATGTGAAGCATGAGATGCTTGTAAATGATGCAAGAGTGCATAAAATATGTGTATGATGCAATAATGCATGTGATGCTTGTTAAAGCATAAGCAAAGGGTCATTTGCTGTTGAATATGGATGCATATGTGCATGAGGTTTCAAAAGTGCATTGAAGTCTTGAGAAGACTTGTTTTATAAAGGGCATGTGTTGTAAAGTGATGATTTTGTAAATTTGAGTTATGCATTGATGAATGTGTTTAGCGTTCCTCACTGAGCTTATTGCTTACGCTCGTTTGTTTCATCAATGTAGAAAATTGAACATTTGGAGGTAGCTCAAGAGCAAGAGTAATCCAAGGTTTTTGTCAAAGAAAAGTATGTGGTTCACCTTTAGTGTAATAAGAGGCATTGGTTGGGAATTTATACCTTGGAGGGTTTGAGAATGTTCCTTTTACTTTGAGCATGTTGGTTTGACTATATTTGAATTGTAATGGCCTTTGGAGTTTTGATTTTGGTTTATTTGGAGTTTTTACTTGTTATGGTTTTGGGTGAGTTAGGAAGCATGCCTTTAGTGCCTTTGTAACACCCCAATTTTGGGCTTGGAAGTTTAGGGTCTGAACCGGACCTGTCTAATTTTCGGTTCGAATATAAAAGGTGGTTTTAGGGAAAGCCTAGTTCAGGATGCTTTAAGAATATGGAAAAATGTCTAAAAATACTCTTTTAATATATATAAGAGAGTGGTGAAATCCATTTTACAAAATAAGGTTTGTAAGTGTGACATTTCGAAATAGTGACTAAAACGTAATTTTTGAAAAGTTCAGTGGTGACTGTTTTGTAAGGATTGAAACTTTGAATCTTTAAGGGGCTAATTTACCCAAGATTGATTTCTCCAGATTTTTCTTAGATTTTAATGATTCATTTAATGTTTAATTAATTAAAGGAAAAGTGGAAAATGATATTTTAGCTTTTCATAACTTTCTTAAAAACTTTCTCATCTCATTTTCTCTCAAAATTCCCTCAGCCAAACACATTTCTACAGCAACATTTCATTTGATTTTCACACTAAATGATGAGGTTTCAATCATCATTTGATTCCTAATCCTTTCTACATCAAATCCTCTTCATTTGCTTATTGAATTTTCAAGGATTTTGTCTTTAATCAAGGAGAAATCTACATTTAGAGATAATGATGTTCTTCTCCTCTAAATACTCAGTTCTTTACTGAAATTCCCAAGTTCTCAATCCTTAAATTAAGTTTTATAAATGGTTTTAATGTTGTGATCTTGATTTTGGTTTAAAACTCAAGATTTGGAACAAATCTTGAAGAAATTCATGGTGATTGATCGGGCTTTGTTTTGTGATGGCTTTTAAATGTATTTTGGATTTAAATGATGTGAAATTGAGGTTTCATCAATGCAATCCCAAATAGGTTGATTTTCCTAAGTTTTTGCTTATGGAAATGGTGGTTTTTGGGGTGATCTTGGTGTTCTGTTATAGCTGGAGGTATAAGGACGAGTTTAGGTTCATTTTGGATGTTAATTGATGTTTAAGAATGTTTAGAAGTGATGGATCTTGGCTGGGTTATGTTGTGGAAGAGTTTGGAAGTGATATCGGTTGTGTTTGGTAGCCGAAATGTTAGTTTTGGTGAGAGCATATAGTTTAGGTGTAATGGCTGAAGATTTTAATGCATGATGATGCATTAATCCTCTGCTTTGATGTGTTTAAAACAGGGGAGACAACTTCGGATTCTTGTGGTGTTGATCCGGAGGCTTGAACGGTGTTTCGACAAGCTTGCGAAACGGAATTGGTGAGTGAAGATGGATTTCCAGCTTTGTATCGAATGTTTGAAGGTTTGGGAGCTTAGTTTAAGTCTAATCAACTTAACTAAGCTCAAGAGTAAGTTTTCGGAAAAACTCTCTTGGATGAGCCATGGATTGGTTCGATGCATTGGTTGATAATTGACTGTTTAAATTCTATTTTGAAAGCATGTTTAGCATGGTTAATGCTGGTTATGAAAGCCATATATTGAAGGATGCTCAAGGTAAGAGATCCTTGGTTTGATTTGTTAAAAATGTGGATTGATGCATAGTGATGCATGTTGTTAAATGGATTTGATTTAGATGCTTTAAAATAGTGGATTATTGATGATAATTGATGTATATTGGCAAGTGATGTGTTGGTTTTAAAGTACTTGAATCGGATATAGTTAGCCGGCTATAGGATTGGGTGCACCGTGAATAAAGTCGCCTTGGATGTTGAGGGGTTGTAATTGTATCGTAAACTCCATCCAAGTACACTAACGAGATGTTTAAGGTCACAATGGTGGTTAAAAGTCCATGTGTGGATCTTGTGTTGAGTGTCCCGTGTTCTCGTTAGTGATGTTACACAACTACCGATGAGTGATGTGGAGGGGTTGTGATTGTACCGTTAAACTCAATCACAGGTGTTGAGGGGTTGTGATTGAACCGGTAAACTCCACCTTGTGTGTTCGGTAGTGTGTATGAAGCGTATAGGACAACGCTTGTAATCCGCGTATCCGATTGTGTTTTATGTTGAAAATGGTTATGGTTTATCACTTGGAAGCCAATATGACATGTCGATGTTATTTAAGCATGAGATGCTTGTTGTGTATGCATTGTTGCATGAGAAACGATGTTATGTGTTAAAAAGGCCTTGTGAAAGGTGTTTAATAAAATACATTATTGTGTTGTTTCTTTAGAGCATGTCTCACTAAGCATTTGTGCTTACACTCTCTCTCTTAAACCAATAATACAGATAATTGAGGTGCTTGAGGGCAGCAAGGAGGCTAAGAATCCAAGGGAAAGCTAAGCTCATGTATGGTGACTATTTCACAACATTATTAGTTCTTGATATATGGCAATGGGAACCTAGATTGTGTTTTTGGGAGATGTTTTGGGACTACCTAGTTGCTGCAAGATGCCTTAAATGTTTTGGTATTGTAAATGGCCATTTTGATGCTTGATTTGGTGATTGATGATTGGTTGGTTATGAATATTAGGATGCATGCCTATAGACTTGTGGATTTCCTTGTTTGATGCCATGAATGTGTTTGATGATGCAAACATGTACCTTGTATGCACGATGACTTGTTGGCATGATTAGGATGTCATTAGGATGTGTTTGAGTGGTTAAATGTATGTTAAACCAACAAATTCTGCACTTTTTGGGCAGTCCGTATCGGAACGGGTACTAGCGTTTCGAAACGGGGGCCTGTAATGACCTTCGTGTATTGAAACGGGTAGAGGCCGTTCCGAAACGTTTTGGACACTGCCAGGTCCTGTTTCGATACCGGTCTCGAAACGAACCTGCGTTTCTGAACGGTCAACCCTGTTCCGAAACTGATGACCGCTGGGCACTGATTTGAATGGTTTCAAGGTTTGCAAGCTTTACGTTTTAGCCCTGAAAATTGTTTTTGCAATTGCTTGAGTTTGAGATGTCCGTTTAAGGTGAAATTTGACAGGGAAGCATGTAATATGATTAATTTGATTTTGGTAACTTAAAAATCAGTTAAGTCCTCCATCTTTCCAGAATTTACATTTTAGTCCCTAACTTTTGTATGTTGCACAATTGAGTCCCTAATCGCTTTTCGATCGTTGTGCTTTTCAAGTATGTTTTTCCCTGGGGTACGCTCAAGGTTAATGTGCATCTAGATAAGACTAAAATGAAAAAAAAAGGTCGTTAATCAAGGTTGACTTTCGGGTTGACTTTGGTTTTCCCCGTGTAATCTTCGTAGTTCGGGTCAACCGTCTAGGCCGGGCTAAGGGGGTTACATTTGGTGGTATCAGAGCTGAGTTCTTGAGTAAATGGGAATGGTTATGTGGGTGTTGTATGCATGATTGCATGATATGCCATTTAAATGAAGTTTGATGTATGAATTGTAAAGTATGTTGCAATTGTGATGCTATGCTATGTTGAAGCATGTTAGAGGGACCCATTGCCATATCAAAACTAATGAAATGAATTGTTTTTGAAAAATGAGCTTGAGTGCTTGGATTTCTTACCTTGTTGGGCCTAATTATGTTTATTGCATTTGTGTTAGTGCATTGTCTTAGTGAATGGGACCTCGTAGAGAGACGAGAATTAATACTCGAGCTATGGCTCAGAACGAGAATGAGAACAATACTGATAATGTTGTGGATATACCTCCTCCTCCTGGTGGTGGATCGCCGGATGGTGGTGGTGCTGGAGGTGATGGAGCTGGTGTAGGTGCTGGTGTTGGGGTCGCTAGACCTAAAGCTGTGCAGGGGCAAGCTGCTCCTGACATGACAGTTTTGATTCAGGCTATTGCTGGAGCCTTTCAGGAGGCAGTAGCTGGAGCTTACGGAGCTGGGCATCAGGGTGATGCGAATGTGAGATTACCTTTGGAACGTTTGCGCAGTCTAGGAGGGACTGAGTTCAGAGGTTTGTCTGCTGAGGGTTCCGAATCTTGGTTGGAAAGTACCAAGAGGATATTGGGACAAATGAACTACAATGCTGTGCAGAAGTTGGGTTGCGTGGTATCGTTGTTGCATGATGATGCGTATACCTGGTGGACGACCACTATCTCTGGAATGGAGGATGCTGATGTGACTTGGACGTTCTTTCTGAATGCGTTCAAGCGTAAGTATCTAGGTGTGCGATACATGGATGAAAAGAAAAGGGAGTTCATGTCTCTTACACAAGGGAGCATGACGGTGGCTGAGTACGAGATCCAGTTTGTCCGTCTCAGTCAGTATGCACCTGAGCTTATCCCTGATGAACGTGAGAGGTGTGAACGTTTCCGATATGGTTTGGTGACGGATGTAAAGACCTTTATGCTTGCCGCTGAGTACACTGATTTTGATGTGCTGGTTAGTAGGGCGAAAGACATTGAACAGAACCTGGGTTTGTCTTCCAGGAGTGCTGGTTCTGGCTCGGGCAAGAGAGCTGCTGAGTATAGTTCCGGTGGTGGACGGAACAAGAGAGGACGAGATAGGAGGTATCAGTCTTCTGCTAGACGTGGTAGTGGAGGGCATGGTGCGACTGTTCAGGGGGACAGGGCGAGAGCTGATCAGAACACATGCTGGGCGTGTGGATCGCGTGGTCATTTGAGGCGTGATTGTCCTCGGGCAGCGAGGGAGGTTCAGGCTCCTGTGGTAGTGACCGGTAATTCGTGCTGGAATTGTGGTTCGACAGACCACATGAGGAGGGAGTGTCCTTTGTTGGCCGGTGGTGTTCAAGGATGTGCTCTTGGAATTGTTGCACCACAGAGAGGTCGTGGGCGCGACCGTTGTAACTTCCAGCGCAGAGACAATGGTGGAAGGAATGTGGCACATGTGGTGGCTGTCCAACCTGAGGGTGGAGGCCAGGCTCGAGTGTATGCTCAGCGAGAGGGGAGGAATGACACGGATGTGATCGCAGGTACCTTCACTTTTCAATCCTTGTCATTACATTCCTTGATTGATTCTGGATCTACACATTCATACATATTGCGTGAACATGCTCAATTGCTTGGTTTGCATGTTGAGTCTTTGGATGTTGGTATGCGTGTAACTTGTTCCTTTGGTGAGACCGTTGTGACATGAAAGTTGTATAGAAGATGTCCCTTGGTTGTGCAAAATCATGTTTTTCATGTTGATCTCATGGAATTGCCTTTCTATGATTTCGATGTAATCCTTGGTATGGATTGGCTGGTTGAACATCGGGTTGTGGTGGATTTTGAGAACAAGCAAGTTTCGTTGAAGCTTGCGGATGATTATGAGGTAGTGGTGGTTGGTGAGAATGTGAAGTTTCTTGCCAATGTTGTGTTTACATTGGAGGCAAGCCGAATGCTGAGGCAAGGTTGTGAAGCCTACCTAGCCTTTGTGATGAATCCTAGCTCTAAGGAGTTGCGAGTGCAAGATATCAGGACTGTGCGAGAGTTTCCTGGTGTGTTTCCGGAGGAGTTACTTCCTAATCGAGAGGTGGAGTTTGGGATTGAGCTGTATGAAAACACAACTCCAGTGTCCATTACTCCTTATCGAATGGCACCTAAAGAGTTGAAGGAGCTGAAGACGCAACTTCAGGAGTTGCTTGATCGTGGTTTCATTCGGCCGAGTGTGTCACCTTGGGGTGCACCGATCTTGTTTGTGAAGAAAAAGGATGGCACTATGAGAATGTGCATCGACTATCGTCAGCTGAATAAGTTGACTCTCAAGAATCGGTATCCATTGCCGAGGATTGCTGATCTTTTTGATCAATTTCGGGGAGCAGCTGTGTTCTCTAAGATTGACTTAAGGTCAGGGTATTACCAGCTGAAGGTGAAGGATGTGGATGTGCCAAAAACAGCCTTCAGAACAAGGTATGGGCATTATGAGTTCCTTGTGATGCCGTTTGGTTTGACGAATGCTCCTGCAACTTTTATGGACATGATGAATAGAGTGTTCTATGAATATTTGGACAAGTTTGTGGTGGTGTTCATTGATGATATCCTTGTGTACTCTCGTACTGAGGAGGAGCATGAGGGACATTTGAGGATTGTGTTGCAGGCTTTGTTGGAGAATCAGCTTTATGCTAAGTTGATTAAGTGTGAATTCTGGCTTAGAGAAGTTGTATTCCTTGGTCATGTGGTTTCTGCTGAGGGGATTCGTGTCGATCCTCAGAAGATTGAGGCAGTGATGAATTGGAAGTCTCCTAAGTCTGTTCATGAAGTCCGTAGTTTCCTTGGTTTGGCGGGATACTATCGGAGGTTCGTGGATGGATTTTCGAAAATTGCTGCACCTTTGACGAAGTTGTTGCAAAAGGATGTCAAGTATGAGTGGACAGAAGTGAGACAACAAGCTTTTGAGAAGCTTAAGGCAGCTTTGACGCAAGCTCTTATCTTGGTTCAACCTGAATCAGGGAAAGAGTTTGTGGTGTATAGTGACGCATCCTACGTTGGCTTCGGGTGTGTGTTGATGCAAGAGGGTAAGGTGGTGGCTTATGCATCGCGACAGTTAAAGGTGCATGAGCGCAATTATCCTACGCATGACATTGAGTTAGCTGCGGTGGTTTTTGCTTTGAAAATTTGGAGACATTACATGTATGGTGAGAAGTGTACGGTGTACACGGATCACACGAGTTTGAAGTATCTGATGTCTCAGAAAGAGTTGAATCTTAGGCAACGACGTTGGGTGGAGTTGCTTAAAGATTACGATCTGATGATCGAGTACCATCCGGGCAAAGCTAATGTTGTAGCGGATGCCTTGAGTAGGAAAGTGGCAGTGGAGTTGAGAGCTATGTTTACCAGCTTGAGCATTTCGCGAGATGGAGGTCTTGTGGCTGAGTTGCAAGTGAAACCATCTTTGGTTCAGTTGAAAAGGGATAAGCAGCTGTTGGATGATTCCTTGGTGCCACATGTTCAGGATATTGCTGAGGATAGGCCATCAGACTTCTGCTTTAATGATGATGGAGTTTTATGTTTTGGGAGTCGGATAGTAGTGCCCAATGATATTGAGTTGAGGCGCGCTATTCTGACTGAAGCTCATATTAGTCCTTTTGCTATGCACCCTGGTAGTACTAAAATGTATCGTGATCTTAAGGATGAGTACTATTGGGTGGGATTAAAGAAAGATGTTGCTGAGTATGTGAGCAAGTGCATGGTTTGCCAGCGAGTTAAGGCTGAGCATCAGTTTCCTTCTGGGTTGTTGCAACCGTTGAGGATTCCTGAGTGGAAGTGGGAAAGGATTACCATGGACTTTGTGTCTGGTTTTCCTTTGTCGCCATCGAAGAAGAATTCGGTGGGTGATTATGGATCGCCTTACGAAGTGTGCTCATTTCTTACCCGTGCATACTACATACACTTTGGACAAGCTTGCAGAGTTGTACATTGCCGAGATTGTGCGGCTGCATGGTGTGCCAAAGTCTATAGTTTCGGATCGAGATCCGAGGTTTACATCGCGTTTTTGGAAATGTTTGCATCAGGCTTTGGCTACACGGCTGAATTTCAGTACTTCTTATCATCTACAGTCGGATGGACAGTCTGAGCGTGTTATCCAAGTGTTGGAGGATATGTTGAGGTGCTGTGTGATTGAGTTTCAAGGCTCTTGGGAGAAGCATTTGCCTTTGGTGGAGTTTGCTTATAACAATAGCTACCAGGCAAGTATTCAAATGGCACCTTATGAAGCCTTGTACGGGAGGAAGTGCAGAACTCCTCTTTGTTGGGCTGAAACAGGTCAAAAGTTGGTTTCAATGCCAGCTTTGTTGAAGGGAACCACCGAGAAGGTGAAGCTCATTTGTGAGCGATTGAAGGCAGCTTCTGATCGACAGAAGTCTTACGCGGATTTGAAGCGTAAGGAGATTGAGTATGCGGTAGGTGATCGTGTGTTTTTGAAGGTTTCGCCTTAGAAGAAGGTGATGAGGTTTGGTCGAAAGGGTAAGTTGAGCCCTAGGTACATTGGACCATACGAGGTGATTGAGCGTGTGGGTCCTGTTGCGTACAAGTTGAGGTTGCCGCAAGAGTTGGAAAAGATTCATGATGTGTTTCATGTCTCTATGCTTCGGAGGTATAGATCGGATCCTTCGCATGTTATGCCTGTGGAGGAAGTGGAGTTGAATCCAGACTTGACCTACGATGAGGAGCCGATGGAGATTCTGGATTCAGACAGTAAAGTTCTTCGAGGTAAAACCCTTGAGTTGGTAAAGGTGTTGTGGAAGCATCGTGGTGCTGAGGAAGCCATGTGGGAACGGAAGGATGACATGAAGAAGCAATTTCCATATCTCTTTCCTCCAGGTAAATTTCGAGGACGAAATTTCTTAAGGGGGGAGAGTTGTAGCACCCCAATTTTGGGCTTGGAAGTTTAGGATCTGAACCGGACCGGTCTGATTTTCGGTTCGAATATAAAAGGTGGTTTTAGGGAAAGCCTAGTTCGGGATGCTTTAAAAATATGGAAAAATGTCTAAAAATCCTCTTTTAATATATATAAGAGAGTGGTGAAATCCATTTTACAAAATAAGGTTTGGAAGTGTGACATTTCGAAATAGTGACTAAAATGTAATTTTTGAAAAGTTCAGCGGTGACCGTTTTGTAAGGATTCAAACTTTGAATCTTTAAGGGGCTAATTTACCCAAGATTGATTTGTCCAGATTTTTCTTAGATTTTAATGATTCATTTAATGTTTAATTAATTAAAGGAAAAGTGGAAAATGATATTTTAGCTTTTCATAACTAACTTTCTTAAAAACTTTCTCATCTCATTTTCTCTCAAAATTCCCTCAGCCAAACACATTTCTACAGAAACATTTCTTTTGATTTTCACACTAAATGATGAGGTTTCAATCATCATTTGATTCCTAATCCTTTCTACATCAAATCCTCTTCATTTGCTTATTGAATTTTCAAGGATTTTGGTTTTAATCAAGGAGAAATCTACATTTAGAGGTAAGGATGTTCTTCTCCTCTAAATACTCAGTTCTTTACTGAAATTCCCAAGTTCTCAATCCTTAAATTAAGTTTTATAAATGGTTTTAATGTTGTGATCTTGATTTTGGTTTAAAACTCAAGATTTGGAACAAATCTTGAAGAAATTCGTGGTGATTGATTGGGCTCTGTTTTGTGATGGCTTTTAAATGTATTTTGGATGTTAAATGATGTGAAATTGAGGTTTAATCAATGCAATCCCGAATAGGTTGATTTTCCTAAGTTTTTGCTTATGGAAATGGTGGTTTTTTGGGGTGATCTTGGTGTTCTGTTATAGCTGGAGGTATAAGGACGAGTTTAGGTTCTTTTTGGATGTTAATTGATGTTTAAGAATGTTTAGAAGTGATGGATCTTTGCTGGGTTTTGTTGTGGAAGAATTTGGAAGTGATTTCGGTTGTGTTTGGTAGCCGAAATGTTAGTTTTGGTGAGAGCAGCGAGTTTAGGTGTAATGGCTGAAGATTTTAATGCATGATGATGCATTAATCCTCTGCTTTGATGTGTTTAAAACAGGGGAGACAACTTCGGATTCTTGTGGTGTTGATCCGGAGGCTTGAACGATGTTTCGGCAAGCTTGCGAAACGGAATTGGTGAGTGGAGTTGGATTTCCAGCTTTGTATCGAATGTTTGAAGGTTTGGGAGCTTAGTTTATGTCTAATCAACTTAACTAAGATCAAGAGTAAGTTTTCGGAAAAACTCTCTTGGATGAGCCATGGATTGGTTCGATGCATTGGTTGATAATTGCATATTTAAATTCTGTTTTTGAAAGCATGTTTAGCATGGTTAATGCTGGTTATGAAAGCCATATATTGAAGGATGCTCAAGGTAAGAGATCCTTGGTTTGATTTGTTAAAAATGTGGATTGATGCATAGTGATGCATGTTGTTAAATGGCTTTCATTTAGATGCTTTAAAACAGTGGATTATTGATGATAATTGATGTATATTGGCAAGTGATGTGCTGGTTTTAAAGTGCTTGAATCTGATATAGTTAGCCGGCTATAGGATTGGGTGCACCGTGAATAAAGTCGCCTTGGATGTTGAGGGGTTGTAATTGTATCGTAAACTCCATCCAAGTACACTAACGAGATGTTTAAGGTCACAATGGTGGTTAAAAGTCCATGTGTGGATCTTGTGTTGAGTGTCCCGTGTTCTCGTTAGTGATGTTATACAATTACCGATGAGTGATGTGGAAGTGTTGTGATTGTACCGTTAAACTCAATCACGGGTGTTGAGGGGTTGTGATTGAACCGATAAACTCCACCTTGTGTTTTCGGTAGTGTGTATGAAGCGTATGGGACAACGCTTGTAATCCGCGTATCCGATTGTGTTTTATGTTGAAAATGGTTATGGTTTATCACTTGGAAGCCAATATGACATGTCGATGTTTTTTAAGCATGAGATGCTTGTTGTGTATGCATTGTTGCATGAGAAATGATGTTATGTGTTAAAAATGCCTTGTGAAAGGTGTTTAATAAAATGCATTATTGTGTTGTTTCTTTAGAGCATGTCTCACTAAGCATTTGCGCTTACACTCTCTCTCTTAAACCAATAATACAGATAATTGAGGTGCTTGAGGGCAGCAAGGAGGCTAAGAATCCAAGGGAAAACTAAGCTCATGTATGGTGACTATTTCACAACATTATTAGTTCTTGATATATGGCAATGGGAACCTAGATTGTGTTTTTGGGAGATGTTTTGGGACTACCTAGTTGTGGCATGATGCCTTAAATGTTTTGGTATTGTAAATGGCCATTTTGATGCTTGTTTTGGTGATTGATGATTGGTTGGTTTTGAATATTAGGATGCATGCCTATAGGCTTGTGGATTTCCTTGTTTGATGCCATGAATGTGTTTGATGATGCAAACATGTACCTTGTATGCATGATGACTTGTTGGCATGATTAAGACGTCATTAGGATGTGTTTGAGTGGTTAAATGTATGTTAAACCAGCAAATTCTGCACTTTCTGGGCAGTTCGTATCGGAACGGGTACTAGCGTTTCGAAACGGGGGCTTGTAATGACCTTCGTGTATCGAAACGGGTAGAGGTCGTTCCGAAACGTTTTGGACACTACCAGGTCCTGTTTCGATACAGGTCTCGAAACGAACCTGCGTTTCTGAACGGTCAACCCTGTTCCGAAACTGATGACCGTTGGGCACTGATTTGAATGGTTTCAAGGTTTGCAAGCTTTACGTTTTAGCCCTGAAAATTGTTTTTGCAATTGCTTGAGTTTGAGATGTCCGTTTAAGGTGAAATTTGACAGGGAAGCATGTAATATGATTAATTTGATTTTGGTAACTTAAAAATCAGTTAAGTCCTCCATCTTTCCAGAATTTACATTTTGGTCCCTAACTTTTGTATGTTGCGCAATTGAGTCCCTAATCGCTTTTCGATCGCTGTGCTTTTCAAGTATGTTTTTCCCTGGGGTACGGTTAAGGTTAATGTGGATCTAGATAAGACTAAAATGAAAAAAGGGTCGTTAATCAAGGTTGACTTTCGGGTTGACTTTGGTTTTTCCCGTGTAATCTTCGTAGTTCGGGTCAACCGTCTAGGCCGGGCTAAGGGTGTTACAGCCTTTGCTTGGGTAATTGTTGTTATGTTTAGGCTATAGCTTCGATATGGTGATTGTTGATAAGTATCCTTGATGTATACTTGATGTAGCATGTCTCGGGGTTGATTCGAGTAGGAAAAAGCTTGAAAAAACAGCAAATCTTGCTATCACAGTGCAATGTGTATCGAAACACCCTTTACTATTTCGAAACGGAAGTCTGTCATGGCCATAACGTTTCGGAACAACTGAAGGTGTTTTGGAACACTTTGGCTACTAGCGAGGCCTGTTTCGATACTGGTCTCGGAACATACCTGTGTACCGAAACGGTCAACACCGTTTCGATACGAGTGTTTCGGTACAGGGTTTGGTGTTCCGAAACGGTTGACCGTTGGATGATGATTTTGAATTGTTTTAAGTTTGCATGTTTTACAGTTTGGTCCTGAATGTTGTGGATGCAATTGCTTGAGCTTTGATTGTCCTTTTTAGTTGGAAATTGACAGAGGAGCATGAAATATGATTAATTACATAATGGTAAGTTTAAAATCTATTAAGTCCTTATATTTTCTAACAATTATGTTTTGGTCCCCTAAAGTGTAATTCGCGCAATTGAGTCCCTAAATGTTTTTCGAACGCTGTGATCTCCACTCATATGATTCTTGAGTGATCACCTAGGTTTAATATGCATCTAGAAAAGATAAAAAGGAAAAAAAGGGTCGTTAACCAAGGTTGACATTTGGGTTGACTTTGGTTTTCCCCGTGTAATCTTCCTAGTTCTGGTCAAACGTCTAGGCCGGGCTAAGGGGGTTACATTTGTTGGTATCAGAGTCAGGTTTCGAAAGAATTGGGAATGTTGGTATGTGTAATTGATGTGAGTTGAAGTATGATGTTTGAAAAGCTTGTTAATGTTTGCATTTTTGAACTTATGCCATGTTGGTTGATGTGAATTGCATGTGAGATGAATATGATGGTATGAGGATGAATTGGTGTGGATATGTGTTGATTTGGAATGATGGAAAGTATGTGAGCATGATGTTACATGTATGCTATGTTTTGTGGGGAAATTGGATGCCCATTGCCTTATTACACTAATCGAATGTTTTGTAAACTTGGATTTCTTGCTTGCGGCTGGCCTAAATGGTTTGATTTGTTTCGTTGCTGTGTTTGTTTAAAATAGCACATGGGACCCAGAAGAGAATTGAGGTCCAATACGATAGTGCCTGCAGCTGAGCAGGAAAACCAAGCTGAGCAGGGGGCTGATGTTCCTCCTGGTGGAGATCTACCTTGTCCGCCACCTCCTAGAGGTGGGGTGGTGCAACAAGGACAATTGGCTCAAAAAGGTAAAAACATAGTAATGCATTCATATGATCATGAAATTTGGCATGCTAGTAGTTTATGCTATTGAAATACTGTGTGTAAAGTTTCGTTGCATTTGGACATCGTTCGATAGGTCAAATTGTGTAAAAACCAGCAAATATTTGTCATTACAAGTTAGACCGTATCGAAACGGATGATGGCGTTTCGATACGGGTAAGCACAGTTTGGTATGAGAAATAGAGTGTATCGGAACGGTCTATGCCTGTTCCGAAACATTTTGTCTCTGGAATCCCTCGTTTCGATACGGGTTCATAGCGTATCGAAAGGGGTCAAAGTCAAAAGAGGTCAACCCCGTTTCGATACAGGTATGCCCGTATTGGTACGGTCTTAAGGGTATGGTCAACAAGAGTTGACCATCATTCACCCGTTTCGAATAAACTCTAGTGTGTTTCGATACGGTATTAGGTAAGTTAGTTAAAGGCTCATTGAACTGATTTTAAATTTCACAGTTTAGTCACTGAACATTGTAAGGTTAAATTGAACGAGTAAATGACCTCCAAATTGAACGAGTAAATTTTGCAGAAATGCATTAAAATAGTGAATTTGAAAATGGTAAGATCATCGGGTTCACCTTCCGACTCGGTTCTCGATCAGACCGGGAAGGGGGTGATACAACTGTCATTTTTATTTCCCTTTTTTCTACATTTATTATTATTATTATTATTATTATTATTATTATTATTATTATTATTATTATTATTATTATTATTATTATTATTATTATTATTATTATTTACTCAAATGGGTTTTAAAAGGTGGGCTTTTTGCATTTTAAAGTGGGCTTATTATTTATTATTATTTTAAAATGGGTAAATGAGCCTTTTGGGATGAGGTTTTTTTATTTAGAAATGGCCTTTTTTATTTTAAGAAAAAAACGTTTTTTTATTTTTTTAAAATTATTTAATAACGACGGGTGAAAATCTAGTGACAACAGCTGCCCCTCTTTGCTTATCACTGTGAAACAAGGATAAAAGCAAAGACCAAAAGGCATTGATTTTCACCAGTTTTCTGGTTGGTTCCATTCTTCTGATGCCTGAACGGATAGGCATGTTCTATTCTTCAGGTGCCTGAATAGATGAGATGAGTTCCATTCTCCAAATGCCTGAACGGATAGGTTGGTTCTATTCTCCTTATGCTCGAATAGCTGAGCTGGGTTCCATTCTCCAAATGCCCGAACGGATAGGCTGGTTCTATTCTCCTTATGCTCAAATAGCTGAGCTGGGGTCTATTCTCCCAAATGCTAGAATAGCCGAGTTGGGTTCTAACATCCCAAATGCTCAAACAAATAGGCAGTTTCTTCTGAAAAATTTCATCCTCCTTATGCTTGGATGAATAAGCAAACTCCATTCTTCTTATGCCTGAACGGATAAGCGAATCATCTGAAAATTTTCATCCTCCTTATGCTTGGATGAATAAGCAAACTCTCATTTAAACAAGTCTTCCATGTACCTAAAAAAATGCGACATGCAATACAATTATGATGTGCATGCCCCTAGAGATGCCTAATCCATGAATGCATGACAAGTTTTTTTTCCTTTTTTAAGAATTCTTTTGCTTGGACTGTTTTCTTAATTTTGATGAAATTTTGGTTATCGATTCCAACCCGACTAACATGAACTACCTTGTGTAGATAAGAAGGCTAGCTTCACTTCTCTCTCGATTCTTCCTGACTTTCCCAACTTCGTCCACCATTCCTTGGGATAGAACCCTTTCCCTTGCCTTGGAATTCGCCCATGAGTTATGAGCAACTCTGGCTTTTGCTTCATTTTTAATCTTCTGCATACCTAGCAATCCTAACTGGAAGGACTCGATTTACCTTTACATCTTACTCTTTAGTTCATTGGAGACATCTGATCCTCATCTGTCTTCTTTAGTTAAAATTTTCGTATTCAAGGACAAGCTTCCTCTAGAGCCTGTTTGAAAATCCTTAAGTAAAGTTTTGACATTGTAAGACTGCACTCATTATCATGTAAAAAAGTCCGGTGATTAGGAAAATCCAAAACACTATTTAGGTGCCAAGACACTTGTAAAGGTTTTCTAACTATTTGAAAATTTTACAACAAGGCTTTATTTCTACTTCAAGCATTTTAATGTCTCATGCCCCGAACAATAATTATGAAACGATTCATAGTCCCTGTATTTTCCAAAACCTTCTCAAAGTAATGCTCAAAATTCTTTTGTATATCTAAATGATTGTCAAATCCTTTGATCCTCATTTCAAAGGAAGATTCTAATAATGATAGGGAAGAAAACAAGAAAGAAAGAAAAATCCATGAAACTAATTTTATTAATGTTGTGGCAAACACAAAAAGGTTTACAAAAAGAAAGGGGAACAAGTATTCAGATATCAATAGTCCAAGCTCGTCCTATCAAACGCCAAAAGTAATCTTGAATGCCACTATTTTCGAGGAAACTTTGAGTACAATGCATAATTTGTGGAGCCCCAAAAATTATCTTACGAATTACCTGAGCCGCCCTTTATGGGTTTCCAACTCAGTCCCTCCTTTGGTTCCAAAACACCCTTTGCGAGTTCTCATGTAACCCTCTTAGCCCGGTCTAGACGGTTGACCCAAACCGAGGTGGTTACACGGGAAAAACCAAAGCCAACTCGTTAAAGTTGACTCTGATTGACGACCTTTTTTTCTTTTTATCTTTTCTAAATGCAACTTAATTCCTATGTGATCACCAAAGAGTATAGGAAGAAACGACACATCGATCAGATTTCGTTTAGGGGTTTAATTGCACAAAGTAGACATTTAGGGACAAAAAAGTAATTTCTGCAAATTACAAGGACTTCTCTGATTTTAAAGTTACCATTACTCAATTAGTCATGTTTCATGCTTCTCTGTAAATTTCCATCACAATCTGATTAACCAATCACATCCAATTGCATACATGAAAATCACAAACTAAAATGCAATAATTTCAAATATAAAAAGATGCCATTAACAGAATTAACGGTCGCGTATCGGTACGCCTAGAGACCGTATCGATACGCGGGAAGGCAGTGACCAAAGTCGTAGAAAGTGTATCAATACGCTTCCCTGCGTATCGGTACGCCCTTCAAGCCCGTATCGAAACACTCCACAACCGTACCGAAACCCCTGTGCAGAAAAGCACAAATTTGGCTTATGCGTATCTATACACAAGCCCGAGTATCGATACGCATACCAGAACTGTCCCAAACACAACTTGAAAACCGAATCAAACTTCAACAAATCATCCTCAAATCATAAAGACATGCTTAAGGCATCAACTCAATCATATAAACATGTAATGCCAAGCACATAGTAACATTTAGTTGATTAACTCAAGCATAGCAAGGCATACGATGAAGCATGATTAGACCACAAACAATAAACAAACCAAATAGCAAGAATAAGCAACAAAACCAATGCAAAGGCCTTTTACAAACCAAATAAACCATATAACGCTTGCATCAACAATAGGGAGTCCAAAAACACATCTCCCAAAACAAACCATTAAATCCCATTGCCATATATTATTACTAAAGTAATGTAAAACATCACCATACTTGAGCTTAACTATTCCTTGGATCCTCTTAAGCCTCCTCGCTGCCCAAAATGTCTCAATTATCTTCATTGTTGGTAAAAGAGAGCGTAATGTCACGCCCCGCCTGGTCGCGACCCAGCCAGCCGAGGGGCACACCTGCCCGGGGGCACCGAGCAGCACCGAGGTGTGCCACCCAGGTGCGCAGTGCGCGCCCGAACAGCCCCACCTAGGTGCTCACGGGGCAACAAGGGAGAAATGACACATTCCAAGTCTTTTAAGGCCACAAGTGCTCCAAAGAAGACTCTAGAACGGCCTAGAGGGCCCCAAATGTCTCCACACCATTCCAAGGGGTTCCAGAAGCTTCCACAACCATCTAGGCTCACCCGGAGGAACCTAGAAGGCTCGAGACAAGTCGAGAAGGCTTGAGACAAGTCCAGATGGCTCGGGACAACTCCGGACGACTCTAAATATTCTAGAATATCTTAGAATATGTTAGAGCTTTTAGACCATTTAGGATATAACTAGATATGTATAGAATTATCTAGATATGTCTAGGTCCCTTAGATATTTTTGGAGGCAAGTTTGTAACCGTTGGATCAAAACGATCCTGACCGTCCGTTGAGGAGGTTGTTGCCTATAAATAGGGCTACCTCCCTCATTTGTAACTCACTCAAGTAGTCATCTAAGCTCTCTTGTAAAGCATACTTGTAAAAGCTTCCGTTGCTTTAATACAAGGTAGTTTCCTTGTAAACCCGTTTGCTCCTTGTGTTTGCCATAGCGTTGCGACATCAAGGCTTACTAGCATCGTGCCGAGAGTGCTAGTGCCGCACAGATTTGAGCCTAAAGAAATAAGTCCGTGACAGTTGGTATCAGAGCAAGTTCCGATCGCTCGGGAGAATGGCCAAGACCGCCAAAACTCAAGCCGCTAGCCCGTTCGAGACCGAGGTCACGCACGACCAAGGTGGGCAAGAAGTAAGAGCTGACCCTGCCGAGACAAGGCCTCGTGCCAAGTCCAAGGAAAAACTCTCTAGCTTGGAGTCGCGCCTAACTCGCGTGGAGGAAGGCGTATCGAGCATGGGTGCCCAAGTGGACGACCTTCATGACCGGATTGAAGGCCTTGAGGTGGAGGATGCCGAGATCCACACAGCCGTGAGGGCAATGAAGATCAAGCTAGAGGAGTCCCTGCGCGCAGAAATGGTTGAAGTACGCGACGCACTCATGAGAGAACTCACAAAGGTACGTGAGTCGTTCCAACAAGAACTTACCAACGTGTATGATCAACTTGAAGCATTGCAAGGCGACCTTGCCTTGTGCAAACGTGCTATGGCAGCCGGGCCAAGCACCATCGTGGAGGCTAGAAGGGTGGAGGTGCCCAAGCCTCAAACCTTTTCAGGGACACGCAACGCCAAAGATGTCGACAACTTCTTGTATGGCTTGGAGAAATACTTAGAAGCCGTTGGCATCAGGGAGGTTGCCTCCAAGATCCAGACCGAAACCCTATACCTCACCGACACCGCCATGCTTTGGTGGAGGAGAAGGCGTCTCGATGTCGAGAGAGGTACGTGCACCATCACTACCTTTACTGATTTTAAAAGGGAACTCAAACAGCAATTCTATCCGGAGAATGTCGAGGAAGAAGCAAGGGCACGATTACGAAGGCTCAAGCAAATGGGGAGCATCCAAGACTATGTCAAGGAGTTCACTAGCTTGGTGCTCGAGATCCCCGATCTCCCAGAGAAGGACTCACTCTTCAACTTCACTGATGGCCTCCAAAGTTGGGCCAAGACCGAGCTACGACGAAGGGGAGTACAAACCCTCGCTGACGCCATTGCCGTGGTCGAGAGCCTCATTGACTATCCCACTCCCAAGGAGTCCATCCACGAGTCGAGGGACAAGAAGAGTGGTCACTCTAATGGTGGAAGAGATAGGAGCCCTCGTAAAGAGAGTCGCAAGGACGAGGACACACCGAAGCACAAAGGCTCGTCCTCATGGAGGGACAAGGACCGAGGCAGGTCTAAAGAGTCTCAAGGTGCCAAGAAATCTCCGCCGAGTAGTTGCTACATCTGTGATGGCAACCATTGGGTTCGGGAGTGCCCACAACGCCGAGCCCTTAGTGCGATCCTAGCCAAGCATCAAGAGGAAAGTGATGCCGAAGGGGACCAAGGTGCACAAATGGGATCACTACAGCTCTTGAATGGAATCCAATCCGCCCCAAAGACCCAAGCCAAAGGGTTGCTATTCGTGGACGTTACCATCAATGGAAAAGCATCGAGGGCTATGCTCGACACAGGTGCGTCCCATAACTTTGTCTCTTTACATGAAGCAAAGAGGCTTGGTCTTAGCATCATGAAAGGGGGAGGATCCGTCAAGGCCGTAAACTCTGTCGCTCAACCCATCCATGGGGTTCGCTCGAGGAGTCAAGACCAACATTGGGACATGGTCAAGCCGCATGGACTTCTCGATTGTGCCACTAGATGACTACCCGATCATCCTAGGGCTCAAGTTCTTTGAACAAGCCAAGGCAATACCGATGCCATTTGCCAACAGCCAGTGCATCACGGAGGGTGCACCATCATGTGTGGTTCCAACGATAAGGGCCACCAAGTCAGGGACGAGAGTGGTCTCTGCACTTCAGCTCAACAAGGCCGTCCGTAGGGCCAAACCATCCAAGGGATGCAATCGAGACAAAGGGGTGTCCGTGTCCGGGAAGGCCACCAAGCATGTTCGAGGAGAGAACATAGCTCCTAAGACCACCAAGGGTCCAGGATCGAAGCCAAGGTCTTCCATCAATGCCGACAAGCCGAGGGCAAAGGCAAGGCGAGCTAGGAGTCGAGGGAAGCGCTCCAGCAACACCCCTGTTCCACGAAGACGCGACGAGGGCGTCGCGAGATCGGGTGGGGGAGGATGTCACGCCCCGTCTGGTCGCGACCCAGCCAGCCGAGGGGCACACCTGCCCAGGGGCACCGAGCAGCACCGAGGTGTGCCACCCAGGTGCGCAGTGCGCGCCCGAACAGCCCCACCTAGGTGCGCTGCGCGCGCCCAAGACGCCCCACCTAGGTGCTCACGGGGCAACAAGGGAGAAATGACACATTCCAAGTCTTTTAAGGCCACAAGTGCTCCAAAGAAGACTCTAGAACGGCATAGAGGGCCCCAAACGTTTCCACACCATTCCAAGGGGTTCCAGAAGCTTCCACAACCATCTAGGCTCACCTGGAGGAACCTAGAAGGCTCGAGACAAGTCGAGAAGGCTTGAGACAAGTCCGGATGGCTCGGGACAACTCCGGACGACTCCGGAATATTCTAGAATATCTTAGAATATGTTAGAGCTTTTAGACCATTTAGGATATAACTAGATATGTATAGAATTATCTAGATATGTCTAGGTCCCTTAGATATTTTTGGAGGGAAGTTTGTAACCGTTGGATCAAAATGATCCTGACCGTCTGTTGAGGAGGTTGTTGCCTATAAATAGGGCTACCTCCCTCATTTGTAACTCACTCAAGTAGTCATCTAAGCTCTCTTGTAAAGCATACTTGTAAAAGCTTCTGTTGCTTTAATACAAGGTAGTTTCCTTGTAAACCCGTTTGCTCCTTGTGTTTGCCATAGCGTTGCGACATCAAGGCTTACTAGCATCGTGCCGAGAGTGCTAGTGCTGCACGGATTTGAGCCTAAAGAAATAAGTCCGTGACAGTAAGCACGATAGCTTAGTGAGGCATGCTCTAAAAACACCAACACAACAATGCAAGCATTAAAATTCAATTTTGAAAACCGTTTTGAAAACCATGCACTTTCTATCTCATGCTTGAAAACCATTTCAAAGCAAATCACCATTTGAAAATCACATGTGCCATCTATCTATCTATCTATCTCATGCATTCAACCAATGCAAATATCATGGCAAAGCCACACACATACTTGATATTCAAAAGCATCTCATAAATCTTAAAATCTCATATGCATTACTCAAAGCATAAAAATAAATTCAACATTGGTACATGTGAATCAAATACATTCTCATATATTGGCATTTCATATTTTATCTTTACTCGGATATGCAGATTAGCTTGACATAGAGCCAAGTCCTACCCCGGTGGAATCGCACATCACAAGACTCTCATGGCGGTATCTCTTTTCGCCACAAAGCTTGGGTGTTTCACCAAGACCTACCTCGATGGTATCTGTCATCATCGGACTCTCACTTTGGATCGGGATGGAATTACCCCCATTGCCCGACTCCAAAGAGCACGTAGGAATTTTTAGTTTATAGTGCACTTTACATCCTATAGGTCGACCAATTATATCCGGTAATCTTCCCATCATTTATGCCAATATATTACATTAAAATCATCATCTCACCTACTGTTTTGATGCAACATTTCTAAAACAAATATCATCCCATTTCAAAATCAATCTCACCGATAACATTTCGCTTGCTTGCCGAAATGATTTCTAGGCTTCCGGCACTTCCAGATCAACACCAAACGCGTCTGGAGATGTTTCCCCTGTTCATTACACATAAGAGCAGAGGATTAATGCATCATCATGCATTAAAATCACCAGCCACTCATTCTAACTCGTTGCTCTACTCAAAACTAGTATTTCAGCTATCCGAAATAACTGAAATCACCTCCAAACTTTCTCAAATCAAAGCCCATCCAAGATCTATCATTCTAACATTTTCTAAACATCAATCAACATAAAAAATAACCATAAACACAACCTTATACCTCCAGCAATAGCAGATCATCAAAAACACCTCAAAAACCACAAATCTAGCATCTTAAACTTAGGAACCCAAACATATTCGGGATTTATTTGTTTAAAACTCAACCTCAACATCAAATATCATCCAAAACATGTTAGAAATAAACCTCAAAACAAAGCTTAAGATAGAAATACGAAAATCACCAAGATCTCATCAAGAATCTTGAATTTAACAACTATTTCATGTTTATAACATTAAAACAACTCAAAAACCATCAACAAATGATTGATAACTTGGGAATTTCAGTAAAGAACTGGTCATTAGAGGAGAAGGACGAAGCTTAGCTTTAATGGTTGATCTCTCTTCAGTTTGGGCAAGTTTTCTTGAAATCCAAAGCAAAAATCAAAAGAGTTTGATGAAACAAAGAAAGGAAATCTTTTGGAAGATAAAATCTCAGCAAACAAAAATGAAAATTGATGAGAGAAAAGTGTTTGGCTGATTGGAAGTTGAGAGAAAATGAAAAGAGAAAACTATCGTGAAATTAGTTATGAAAAGTCAACTTTAATTTGCCTTTTTAATTCCTGTTTATTTCTTTAATTAAATCATTATTAAAAGCTCCAAAATTAAAGAGAAATCTGATGAAAACAAATGGTAAAATTAGCTCCTTAAAGATTCAAAGTTCCAATTCTTTACAAAACAGTCACTAGTCAACTTTTGAAAAAACTGCATTTTGGTCACTATACCAAAATGTAATATTTCCAAATCTCATTTTGTAAAATTGTTTTCACCATAATAATTTATATAATAAATGAGGATTTTTTTGATATTTTCCCATAATTTTAGAACATCCCGAACTAGGTGTTCCCTAAACCAACCTCCAAGGTTCGAACCGTTCCCGACCGGCCCGATTCAACATCTAAAACATCTAGGACCAAAACGAGGGCGTTACAACTCTCCCCCACTTAATAAATTTCGTCCCCGAAATTTACCTGGTGGAAAAAGGTAAGGAAATTGCTTCTTCATGTCATCCTTCCTTTCCCACGTGGCTTCCTCAACGCCAGAATGTCTCCACAAGACCTTGACCAGCTCGATAGTCTTACCCCGTAGAACCTTGCTATCCGTATCAAGAATCTTAACGGGCTCCTCATCATATGTCAAGTCTGGATTCAGCTCAACCTCTTCTACATGTATAACATGCGACGGATCCAATCTATACCTCCGAAGCATGGATACATGGAACACATTATGTATCTTTTCTAACTCTGAAGACAATCTCAACTTGTAAGAAACAGGACCCACACGTTCTATCACCTCATATGGTCCATGAACCTCGGACTCAATTTGCCCTTCCGGCCAAATCTCATCACCTTCTTCCAAGGTGAAACTTTTAGAAACACACGTTCGCCAACTGCGAAGTCTATCTCCTTACCCTTCAAATTCGCATAAGATTTATGCCAGTCCAATGCTACCTTCAAACTCTCCCAAATGAGCTTCACCTTCTCGGTGGTACCTTTCAACAAAGCTGGCATCGAAATCAACTTTTGCCCTGTTTCAGCCCAACAAAGGGGAGTTCTACACTTTCTCCCGTATAAAGCCACGTACGGTGCCATTTGAATGCTTGCATGGTAGCTATTATTATAAGCAAACTCAACCAAAGGCAAGTGCCTCTCCCAAGAACCTTGAAACTCAATAACGCAGAACCTCAACATATCCTCAAGCACTTGGATAACACGCTCTGACTGCCCATTCGTCTGCGGATGATAAGAAGTACTAAAATTCAACCGCGTACCCAAGGCTTGATGCAAACATATCCAGAACCTCGACGTGAACCTCGGATCTCTATCCGATACTATAGATTTCGGCACACCGTGCAAACGCACAATCTTAAGAATGTACAACTCAGCTAGCTTATCCAAGGTATACGTAGTATGCACATGCAAGAAATGTGCACACTTCGTAAGGCGATCCACAATCACACAAACAAAATTCTTTTTCGATGGCGACAAAGGCAAACTAGACACGGAGTCCATGGTAATCCTTTCACACTTCCATTCTGGGATTCTCAACGGCTGCAACAACCCAGAAGGAACATGATGTTCAGCCTTAACCCGTTGACAAATCATAAAATTGCTAACGAACTCGGCAACATCTTTCTTCAACCCCACTCAATAGTACTCATCCTTCAAATCACGATACATTTTCCTACTACCATGGTGCATAGCAAAAGGACTACTATGAGCTTCAATCAGAATAGCGCGCCTCAGCTCCACATCATTCGGCACCACGATCCGACTCCCAAAACACAGAACACCATTATCATTGAAACTGAAGTCTGAAGGCCTTCCTTCCGTAATATCCTGAACATGTGGTACAAGAGAATCATCAAGAAACTGCTTATCCTTGATTAACTGAACCAAAGATGGTTTCACTTGCAACTCAGCAACAAGGCCACCATCTCGCGATATGCTCAAACAAGCTAACATCGCCCTCAACTCCACGGCCACTTTCCTGCTCAAAGCATCAGCCACAACATTGGCCTTTCCTAGATGATACTTGATCGTTAGGTCATAATCCTTAAGCAACTCCACCCAACGTCGTTGTCTAAGATTCAACTCCTTCGGAGACATAAGATACTTCAAACTCTTGTGATCTGTGTACAGAATACACTTCTCACCATACAGATAATGTCTCCAAATCTTTAAAGCGAACACCACTACCGCTAACTCAATGTCATGCGTGGGATAGTTACGCTCATGCACCTTCAATTGTCGCGATGCATAAGCTACTACCTTACCTTCTTGCATCAGCACACACCCCAAACCAACATAGGATGCGTCACTATACACCACAAACTCGTTTCCAGATTCAGGATGAATCAAGATAGGAGCTTGCATCAAATGTAATGCCCCGGTTTTGGGCCTAGAAGTTTAGAGGTTGAATCGGGCCGGTTGAGAACGGTTCGAATCTTTGAGGGAGATTCAAGGAACACCTAGTTCGGGATGTTTTAAAAATATGGAAAAATACTTAAAATCCTCATTTATTATATGAATGATTATGGTGAAATCAATTTTACAAAATAAGGTTTGGAAATACTACATTTCAGTGTAGTGACCAAATCGCAGTTTTTGCAAAAGTTGAATAGTGACTGTTTTGTAAAGGATTGAAACTTTGAATCTTTAAGGATCTAATTTTACCAAAATGTTTTTAATAAGATTTATTCTTATTTTGGGTGATTTTAACAGTGTTTTAATTAAAGGAAATAAAGATTAATTAAAAGGAAAGTATCTTTGACTTTTCATAACTACTTTACGTCAATTTTCTCTCATTTCATTTTCTCTCAATTTCTTTTCACCCAAACACATTTCCTTCATCATTTAGCCTCTGATTTTCATTCCTTTTTATGAGATTTTAATCTCTTTTTTTATTCCTAATCTTTTCCTCATCAAATCCTCTTGTTTTAACATTGGATTTTCAAGAAAACTTGCCCAAATCAAGGAGAATTCAACCATTAGAGGTAAGCTTCGTCATACTCCTCTAATAATCAGTTCTTTACTGAAATTCCCAAGTTATCAATCCTTTGTTAATGATTTATGATTTTCTTTAATGTTAGAAACATGAAATTGGGTTAAAACTCAAGATTTTTCGAGAGATCTTGATGATTTTCGTGGTTCTTGGTTAGGCTCTATTTTGAGGATGTTTTATAATGTATTTTGGATGGTAATTGATGTTATAAGTGAGGTTTAATCAAACAAAACCCGAATAGGTTTGGATTCCTAAGTTTTGCATGCTAGAATGGTGGTTTTTGGGGTGGTTTTGGTGTTCTGTTATAGATGGAGGTATAAGGACGAGTTTATGGTGTTTTTTATGTTAATTGATGTTTAGAAAAGGTTAGAATGGGTTGATCTTGGCTGGGCTTTGTTTGGTGAATGTTTGGTGGTGTTTTTGGTTATTTCAGATAGCAGAAATGCTTGTTTTGAGGGGAGCAGCGAGTTAGAATGAATGACTGGTGATTTTAATGCATTGTGATGCATTAATCATCTGCTCTTATGTGTTAAAACAGAGGAGAATGATCCGGAAGCAATCGAGGTAACATTAGAGGTTTCAGACGCTTGGTTGGCTCGTCGACTAGCATAGTGTTGCGTATCGGTGAGTTAGACCGCGTTTTCCAGCTTTGGAATGTTTTGAAAAGAGGTTTTGGAACTTAAATCTAGGCTTGAAACGTCAGTTTAAGTTCGGAAGTAAGTGAAGTAGATTTCTCTATCGATATGTGCTATTATTGTTTTGAAAAGTATCAAAATGGATTTTGATGTGTTTGGTTGGCAATAGGGTTTAATATGCTGTTGAGCATGATTTTTAAGCATGAGAGTTGGTTATCAAACTTGGTTTGGTGAAGCAAGCATATAGCTAATGTTCCTTGAGTGTATGTGTTGTTGACTTGTGTTTTAAAGGCATGGTTTAGCAATTTGGCCTTAATGGTTTTGCATGCCTTGAAAACAGTAGATGTGTTAATGAATTTAACATGATATATTGGCATAGATGATGAGAAGATTACCAGATATAATTGATCGATCAATAGGATGTATAGTGCCCTATAAACTAAAAATTCGTACTTGCTCTTGGGATTCTTTCCAAAGAGAGAGACCGATAAGGGGCATACCATCGAAGTAGGACTTGGTGAAACACCCTAGCTTTATGGCCTTGAATGGTACCGCCATGTGAGACCGATGAGGGGCATTCCATCGGAGTAGGACTTGGTGAAAGACCCAAGCTTTATGGCATTTGATGTTATTTCCATGAGAAATCGATGAGGGGCATTCCATCGTAGTAGGACTTGGTAAAATACCCAAGCTTTGTGGCGAAGGTAGATACCGCCATGAGATCCGGTGGCGAGATCCCACCGGGGTAGGACTTGACCTCGAGTCAAGCTGTCCGCATATCCGTGTACAATAGAAAATGTAAATGCCAATATATGAGAATGATATGTGTGTCACATGTACCAATGCTTGAAATTTTTTATGCTTTGAGAAATGCATATGAGATAATGAGATTACGAAATGCTTTTGTGTAACAAACATGTGTGTTTTTGCCATGAGTTTTGCATTGCTTGAATGCATGAGATAGAAAGGTGGTACATGTGGTTTTCAATTGGTTTTTTGCTTTGAAAAGAGTTTCAAGCATGTGAAAGGAGGAATGTGATGTGGAATTGGTTTTTAAGAAAATTGGTTTAAGATTTGCATGAAGATTTATGCATGTGAAGGTTTAAACGGAAATAATTGCAAGAATGTTGTTGAGATTGAGATGCTCTTTGCATTTGAGTTTTGTGTTGATTTATATGTCATGTAATGCATGATTTAAGGCAATGATGTTTCAAATGAAGTTTTCAGACAATACTTGGGTTATTGAGATGTGATTGTGAATAAAGATTGTTTTACGGTTTTGCTGCATTGATGGTGTTTTGGTTTTGAGCATTCCTCACTAAGCATTATATGCTTACGCTCCTTTTTGTCCATCAATGCAGATAAATGAATTTGGGACAGTAGGAAGCAAGGGATTCAAGAAGAGCTCCACTTGAGAAGTATGTTTTGGTTTATAGCTATAGATAATAACAGCAATGGGGGGGAATCCTTTACGTTGTTGTGGGACGAGATTGTTTACCTTGAGCAAGTTCGGTTTAGGGTTCGATACTTGTTGATGATCAATTTGCAATATTTTGATCTTATTTTTATATCTTGATATTGCTATGCTCTATGGTTAGAAGCATGTTCGTTTGGATTATTTGAGGTAAATGTGTTGATGTGCCTATTGCTTTTAATGTGTCTATCTTTGTTGAATATGATAGCTTTGATATTTAAACATGTTGTGATTATGTTGTGGAATGTTTGAAGCATGTTTCGGTGGGCTTAAAGGTGTAAAACCAGCAATTATTGCTGTCACAGGGCAGGGTGTATCGAAACACGCTTAACTGTTTCGAAACGGGTGCCTGAAATGGCCAGGGCGTTTCGGAACGACTGGAGGTGTTTCGGTACACTTTGGCTACTGAAAGGTCCTGTTTCGATACGGGTCTCGGAACGTACCCAAGTACCGAAACGGTCAACACCATTTCGATACGGGTGTTTCGGTACGGGTATCAGCGTTCCGGAACGGTTGACCGTTGGTCTGAGCATTTGAATTACTTCAAGTTTGCAAGTCTTACATTTTAGTCATGAATGTTGTGGATGCAATTGCTTAAGTTTAGGGTGTCCTTTTAAAATGAAACTTGACAGAGAGGCATGTAATATGACTAATTTTAGTTTGGTAAAACTAAAATATGTAAAGTCCTTATATTTTCCAAAATTTACATTTTGGTCCCTAAAAGTGTATGTTTTGCGTTTGAGTCCTTAAATGCTTTCCAATCGCTGTGCTTTTCTTTCCCATGATTCTTCAGTATTCACATAGGCTTAACACGCATGTAGAAAAGATAAAAAGGAAAAAAAGGTCGTTAATCAAGGTTGACTTTCGGGTTGACTTTGGTTTTCTCTGTGTAATCTTCGTAGTTCGGGTCTAGCGGCTAGGCCGGGCTAAGGGGGTTACATTTGTTGGTATTAGAGCCAGTTTTCGAATATTAGGGACAATGGTAAGTTTGTGGTAAGTTGTTACGGTAAGTGTTGGGTGTCTATCTTAGTGTGTGGATTAAAGTTGGTTGGAAAAATGTGTTTCTGATTGAATTTTTGATGTTTTTATCATGATTAATTGTTATGAATCATCTGTAAGAAAATGTGAACATGTAATGATGATATGATGATGTTGTGAGTTGATTTTGAATAATGGAAATATGATGAGTGTGATATGTTGGTATTATGTTATGGAAGGTGAATGTTGTTTGATTAGAGCATGATTGAAGTTTTGCTGATTGATATGCCGATGTTTGTGATATCAATGTTATTATTGATTGTTATGTCGTATAGAAGGGAAAATTTGGGATACCCATTGCCTTATTATTATAGATGTTGTGTTAATTTGGAGTTGGAGACTTGAATCCTTGCTTGAAGCTGGCCTGATCGTTTTGTTTGTTTTGTTATCATTTCCTTATTAATAATAGCACAATGGAATTGATGAGAGAGTGGTAATTGGGTTCGATGGTTGCTGCTTTAGAGCAGGTTGTTAAGGGGTGGAATTCATCGTCTGGCGAGAGTGGGTCGTTTCAGTCGACTGTGCCTGGAGTTTAGGCGATAATGCAGAATGAGAGAGTTGGTTCTGGGATGAAGGATTCGTCATCTGTGGTTCAAGAGATGTTGGGAACATTCCAGGCCGCTGTGAAGGTGAGACCTGTGTATGTGCCGGCTGTGGGACAGGCGAGTTTGTCAAGGCAACGTTTACATGATTTGGGAGCTGTGAAGTATCTTGGTTCGACGCCTGATGCGTTCGAGGCTTGGTTAGCCAGTATATTTCTGATTATGGATCGGGAGGGTTGTGACAACGCCTGCAAGTTGGGAAGTGTTGTTTCGTTAATGTTGGAGGATGCTTGTGCTTGGTGGATGTCTGTGTCGGTGGCAACGAATGTCCACGATATAGCTTAGGAGTTCTTCGTGTCTGTCTTTAGTAGAAGGTACCTTGGAGATAAGTTTCCAGAGGTTAAACAACGCGGGAGTGTGGCTTCAGTTTATGGTGGTGAGAAAAATTCAAGCAAAATAGTTGTGAGTACTGACCTCGAGAGTGGTCAGAGTAAGAGGCTACGTGACCGAAAGGTTCGCCTGAACCAAAGTTTTGGTGGTGGTGCTGATGTGGGTCAGGTGCAACAAGACCGAGGAGTAGTAGTTCGGTCACCGGAGTGCAACCGTTGTGGAAGGCGTCACTTTGGGGTTTGTTGGGGTATTGGAGCCTGTTGAAACTGTGGTTCAAAGGAGCATGTGAAGCGGGATTGTCCTCAAGTAGTAAAACCAGCTTCAGTATGTGCAAAAGGGTCTCAATTGGGTCGTGAGCGCGGCCGAGATAGAGTTCGAAGGTGGCAAGAGGGGCAGAAGGGTGCGACGTGTTTGGAGGTTGGATCTTGTTGGAATTGTGGGTCTGTTGGACATTTCACGCGAGATTGTCCAGAGTTAGCTCGTGGTTGTCAAGGTGGAGTGTTTGTCAAAGCTCCTTGCGAGCGTGAGTGTGGTCAGGGTTCTTTACGGTAGGGAGACAGTGATGATCTTAAGGTGTTGGTTGGTGCTGCGGCGGTGCGGCCGGAGGATGGTGGTTCCCGGGAGAGGGAGATTGTCTGTTGAAGTTCTGGGGCAATGATGTTCTTACAGGTATCTTTGCTAAGCAATCTTTGCCAATGTTATCTTTGTTAGGTTCTGGTTTGGGGTTTTCTTGTGTAGTAGACGAGGTCCTATAGTTAGTGAGTTGGGTAGTAATTGGTGTTGTATTCGTGAATAGCAGTAGTGGTGAAGAATGAGATGGTGGGAGTAGGTTGCTGTTAGCGAGTTGTTAGAATGGTGGGTTAGAAAAGTTGGAAGTGGGACAAGAGGTTGTTCTTAGGCGGATTCCGAGGACGTTATTGGTAAGTGTAAACCGACATACATGCACAGTTAAAATCATTTGTTTATATATTATATATAAGTTGGTACATGCATACATGTGGCATGACATTAGAGGTTTGCATACATGTACACCGGCATTAATAGGGCATGTAGGTGACCATGCATACGAACGTTCACACTTGCGAATAGCTAATTGAGTCCGATAGTGTTGTGGTAGAATTAAGGTAGTTTCTGGGTTTAAAGTGTTGTTTTGGTGCTAGGTGGATGCTAGAAGTGATGGTAGGAAGTAAACGTGTTATTGGTAGTAATGAATGTGATATAGTCGTTTGGCGAGAGGGAAGGTGTTTAGGTGTTTTAATGGTTTTAGCGGTGTTGTGGTAAGGAGGTGATTGTTTAGGGTTAGAATCGGTCGAGGTTGTTGAGGGTAGTTAAAGGTAGATGAGAACAACATATAGGTGTTGTAGTTTCTTTGTGTTGGACGGTTGTTGTAGGCTAGCGGAAGTGTTTCCAAAGTGTTGAAGCATCCTTGTATAGATGGTTACAATAAAACGGTTGGTCTTTGTGGGTGACGGTTCGGTAGTAACCTTAGGGGAGTTGGGAGGAGGTTCTGACGAGAACTTTAGATGAGGTTTGGCTTGGGATGAGTAGAGGTTTCACGGTCCTAGTATGTTTTGTATGTGGACGGAATGGGTGGACAGGTAAGTTGGAAAAGCTGTGGAGTATGCGTTTGGACAGTTGTAAGTGTTTGGGAATGAAGTTTATGTGTGGTGTGGCGGTTGTTCTTGGGTGAGGATTAAGAATCGTTTTGAGTGCCATCCCGGTAAGATTAGTATCATAGTTAAAGCTTGAAGGGGAAAGGTAATGTAAGCTCAAGGCCTTTGTTGGTTTGGTTGGGTCCTTGTGATAGGGTGGTTTGTTGACTGGGTATAAGTAAATCTTCCTTGAGACAGTTGAGGTAGGTGAAACAACTGTTGGAGTTAAGGTTGCAGTCTCGTGACGAGGATTTTCGGATGTTGTGAGGGCAGTTTTTAATGAGATGTTAAGGCAGGTGATGGTAGCAGGTGTGAAGGAATGTTGTTAAAACGTTGGGGAACGTGAGTAAGCAGTGGCTGCTTAAGAACATTTTGCTTGTCGTGGTGATCTTCGAGCAGAAGTTGGGCAGTTTATAAGAGATCTTGGAAAATGGAGTGGGTTGTATATCACATGAGGGCTGAAGAATGGATGGGTTGGTGTCACCGTGTGTGTGTGTTTTGTTGAAGGGGTTATGAAGGTGGACGAAGTGGGTTGCAAAGGTTTAAGAGTCCTTTGGGTTGTTGGAAGTCTCATACCGTGAGTGGAGATGTTGATGTTGGATGTAGAGTAAGTTTAATCTGAGGGTTTTTGGATCGCAGAGGTTGAGGAGTGTGTTGGTTTCGTTGTGTTTTGGTTGAGGCTGTTTTCCGTGGTGGTTATGCCTCTCGTGTTTATGTTGCGTTTGTTTAGGGAGGGTTGGTATCACGCTTTTTCCGCAAGTTGAAATTTTGAGGACGAAATTTCCTAAGAGGGGGAGAGTTGTAACGCCCCGGTTTTGGGCCTAGAAGTTTAGAGGTTGAATCGGGCCGGTTGAGAACGGTTCCAATCTTTGAGGGAGATTCAAGGAACACCTAGTTCGAGATGTTTTAAAAATATGGAAAAATACTTAAAAATCCTCATTTATTATATGAATGATTATGGTGAAATCAATTTTACAAAATAAGGTTTGGAAATACGACATTTCAGTGTAGTGACCAAATCGCAGTTTTTGCAAAAGTTGAATAGTGACTGTTTTGTAAAGGATTGAAACTTTGAATCTTTACGGAGCTAATTTTACCAAAATGTTTTTAATCAGATTTCTTCTTATTTTGGGTGATTTTAATAGTGTTTTAATTAAAGGAAATAAAGATTGATTAAAAGGAAACCATCTTTGATTTTTCATAACTACTTTACGTCAATTTTCTCTCATCTC
Organism: Hibiscus tridactylites; assembly: GCA_958450335.1. Lineage (NCBI taxonomy): Eukaryota > Viridiplantae > Streptophyta > Magnoliopsida > Malvales > Malvaceae > Hibiscus > Hibiscus tridactylites. The sequence continues at coordinate 16,529,449 of OY288278.1, read as the reverse complement.
ATTTTCTCTCAATTTCTTTTCAGCCAAACACAATTCCTTCATCATTTAGCCTCTGATTTTCATTCCTTTTTATGAGATTTTAATCTCTTTTTGATTCCTAATCTTTTCCTCATCAAATCCTCTTGTTTTAACATTGGATTTTCAAGAAAACTTGCCCAAATCAAGGAGAAATCAACCATTAGAGGTAAGCTTCATCCTTCTCCTCTAATGATCAGTTCTTTACTGAAATTCCCAAGTTATCAATCCTTTGTTAATGGTTTTTGAGTTGCATTAATGTTAGAAACATGAAATTGGGTTAAAACTCAAGATTTTTGGAGAGATCTTGATGATTTTCGTGGTTCTTGGTTAGGCTCTATTTTGAGGATGTTTTCTAATGTATTTTGGATTGTAATTGATGTTATAAGTGAGGTTTAATCAAACAAATCCCTAATAGGTTTGGATTCCTAAGTTTTGCATGCTAGAATGGTGGTTTTTAGGGTGGTTTTGGTGTTCTGTTATAGCTGGAGGTATAAGGACGAGTTTATGATGATTTTTGATGTTAATTGATTTTTAGAAAAGGTTAGAATTTGTTGATCTTTTCTGCGCTTTCACTACAAAAAAATGTACATATACCGACGCCTATTTATACCGACGGACAATAGTCGTCGGTATATAAGATATATACCGACGGAAAATAACAATGTCAGTAAAAGTTACTAGTTTTACCGACGGACGACAGAAACCGTTGGTATAGATATAACGTATACCGATGGAGTATAGAAACCGTCGTATAGGTAAACCATATAGCTACGGTTTTTTCTGTTTGTCAGTATAACATAATTATATACCGACGGTTATATTTTGTCCGTCAGTATATGTTTGACATATATCGATGGTGAGCTGTGTCTGTCGGTATAGATATTTATTTTATTTTTTATTATTTTAATAAAACACAACGTTTTAACTTCACCCAAATTAAACTTTTCCAATCCCTAATTGCCTCTCAATCGTTCGTCGCGTTTCATTCGTCTCCATCACCTTTCGACCCCTAATCGATCGCCGGAGATTTTCTACGGCTTCCTCGCTGCAATTTGCTGGTCTCAATCGGTAAGTATATTTTTTTATAACCTCTAAAGTCAAGCTATTGTTTCTCCCTGCAATTTACTGGTCTCAATTTGCTATTGTTTCAATCGGTAAGTACATTGGTTTGTTACTTTTACACTAGGAATTCTTGGTCCTTAAATTGTAGGTTTATGTCTGATATGCAGTGGATCGAGTGTGCCTGTGAAACCCATTTATGGGTCTAAGTCAGAACTAGTAACTTGAATTTAAGCTTTTGAAGGTCTAGGTTTATGTCTGAAAAGAAGCTGCGTAAGGTCTAGGTTCACATGCCTGTTTTAGTCTTGGTCATTGTTGCATTCAATTGTGGTTATAAGTGTGTGATTTTACTGAGGACATGAAGCATTTGAGTTGAGGAGAATTTGACTCCATATCTGACATTGGTCATAGCAGCCACTTTGTGAAATAGATGTTGAGAAACTTCTACTTTGTTGAGGAGAATTTGACTCCATATCTTTTGTTTGTTTGTTTGCTTGCTTGCTTGGTTTTCTGGTACCATGATACTAATTGTTTCATTAAAAAGAATAATTTTTTTGGGTGATTAAAGAATGGAATATTCTTGACATGTAACGTTATGAATAAAGCAAATTGGGTTGGGAGGGTCGCCCCAATGAGTTGGATACATGTGGTTCTACCAAAAAAATTGTTCTTTTTAGCCCATGATGATCTTGCGGGAAGTTTGTAGGAAGCAAAAAGCAGGTAGTAGTATAAATATCAAATCAATCACGGTAACTGGGGAAATAGAAAATAGAAATAGAATGAATTATTAACCGTATAAAGTTTCTGACTTTTTGTCATTTGATTGTGTGATGCACTTGGGGAGTTTAAAACCTTCTCTCCCTGTATAATTTTCTCTGAAATTATATTTTTATGGCATGCAGTGTAATTGTAGAAGCTCTCAAGGTGGGCAGCTTGCAGAAACTCTGCTCATCTTTGGAACCCGTTCTTCGTAGAGTTGTAAGTTCTGTTTCCTACTGTTGTGGAGGATTTGAGGTTACTATTAGTCAATGAGTGATTAGTGCATCTGAATTTTTTTTACATTGGATCGGTTATAGTTGTCTTAAATCTAAGCTTAAAGACTCTACCTTAAACTGTATGCAATGTCCTTGAGTAGCGTTGTTCTTCATCCAATGAGAGCTTTATTCTGAATTGGTGCTCTATCTGGCATTCTTATATATGCCTGCACATGAGCATGCATCTATTTTACTTTTGTCATTTGCATGTTTTATTTATTCAGAGATGCACACAAAATGTACCCTTTTCAAAAATTTGGATTAAATCCTTTACATTTGGGAGATTTGAATGAAGAATGATGGTTTTCTTTAACTGTTCATATAAACACTCATAAAACCTACACAAGGTTGTTCCCTGTCACTTTTTTTGGGACTGTTTCAGCTTTCACCTCACTTAACTATAATTGATTGCTTGTCTATGCACATGTGCCTATCTATGGAATGTGATGATTGATGATGGTTTTTTAGGGTTTTCATATCTTAAACAGTCATGACAAAGAGTTTCTGAGGTGTAGACACTTGCCTGCCTGCATCCATGTAACATAGATGTTCACTGTTTGTGTTGTAATTTTGTTGGATGATTCTAAAATGACCATTTTCTGTTGCATTTGTGAGCCTGATTTAGAACAACAGTTTTTAGCACATTTCTAAGGTCTATTGCATAGTTTATCATTTTGCCCTTTGGTTATATTCTTTCCCTTGTGTTTCCTTCTTATGTGTGCTTGACACTTTGCAGGTAAGTGAATAGGTGGAAAGAGCTTTGGCAAAATTAGGCCCTCCTAGACTTAGTGGAAGGTAAAATATTTGTCTGATCATTTACGATTGTAAAGGCAGTTATTCTCTATTCTGATGTCTTAATTTAATATATACATATACGTATACATCGTTTTCAATCGAAGATATGGACAATGATGCATGTTAAGTGGTGTTGAATGCCTAGTGATTTTGGTTTTGTATATCAATAGTAGCCTTATATTTGGTATTGTTCCCTCTGCCTATTGTTCGTCAGGTTCCCTATGCTATAGGTCCCCATAGATGCTAGTTTGCCAGTTTGTTTTATTGGTATTTTATGGTGTGGGCCATAATATTAAATATCATAAAGTTAGAAAGAGTCAAAATTCATGGTTCTAGGCTTCTAGCACTTAGCTCATGTGATTAGTTCTTTTCTGGGGTTGAGATTTTTTCTTTTACCACGACATGTGTACTTTGTGGGGTTGATAATTTGCAAAAAAAAGAAAAATATTATACAGCTGCCTTTCATTTTCTTGAATGGTACTACTTTGATAAAAAGAAAATAAAAGCGGTGCTATGATTACCAATTATTAATTAAACATGTAAATCTTTAGCAATGTTATAATTAACATCATATATTGGGGAAAAAGTATTATGGTCTATCGGTGAGGATGAGAATGAAGTTCATGTCTTCATTCAATATGTAGGGTTCAGGTATGGAGGACTGTTACTTTTTGTATTTGTGAGCATCTTGCTTGCTTACCTTTGGATAATAAAACACTAACTTTATCTAAATAATAATTGTTCTTGGATTGTGATACCCTCTTATTTTGTTAATGCAGTTAAAGTTTCAATTCCAATCATTTGATTCGGAGGAAGGCGTTGATGAAGCCACATTAAAACATGTTAAGAAATGGGTTCTCTCAGATATGAATACCAAATGGAGGCAGTGGAAAAATGAATTAAAATCTCAAATATTTGATGAGAACCAAACTGTAGAGCAGATTGTCGAAAATTGCAAGGATCCATGAGTGAATTTGGACCAATTGAAGACACTTGTTGAATATTGGTTGTCCTCAAACGCGATGGTAAAATACTACAGTTTTATAATTTCTATAACTTTAATATTTAAACCTTTATTAACAATTTATTATTTATAATTCGAATAGGAACAAAGTGCCACAAATAGATCAAATAGGTCAAAGCTAAGTGAACCACATTGCACAGGAACAAGATCTTTCCCTAGGATTGTTGAAGACTTGGTGCGTATAATTTTCTTTACTATTACCATTTATTTGAAAAATTGTTTCTAATATCTCTCGTTGTTTTCTTAATGTCAGACTGCAGAATCTAATGGAATCCCACCAACACGAGCTGATGTCTATGTTCGATCTCGTACACGCAAAGATGGAAGCATCGTGAATTCCAGGGCCGCGGTTGTTGTGGTAATTTATTATTATTAAGTCTTGTATATGTGTTTGGTATAAATATAATATAGTTATTATATTATATGTTTAACTTGCTTATATTTTTAGGAACGTATTCAAGAGAGGAGAAATGAAAGCTCTTCTTCTGAGAATTTATCACAAAATTCATGGTCAAATGATGTGTTTGCTCAAGTTAAGGGACCAGAAAGAGGAGGACGTGTTCGTTGTGTAGGGGCGGTTCACACTCGTTCTTCTCAGGAATCTGGACCTTCACAATCAGTTCAAAATACTGAAGAAGTGGAAGGGTTGAAATCTAAGGTTGCGAAATTAGAAAAACTTTTTGAAACTTGCTTTCTACCCTACTTTCAACAACAACGTCCAGATCTACATGTGCTTGATATGGATGCTTTGCTTCGTATGGTTGATACAGAGGTATTCAAAATATTTTTCTTTCTTATTACTCCATTCATTTTTTATTTAAATTCATTATTTTAATTACTTTTAATAGGCAACACCTGATGCTGGTAGTGCTTCAGCACCAATCAATTGTACCAGTTCATCCTTGCCTTCAACAAATCAACAAAATACAAGTGGAAATGATACTGGCAGACAATAGAGGGTGATCTTCAATTATTTCTAGCTTTTATTATGTAAGTTATTAAGAAACAAAAATATTTGCTTGCATATTACTTTTGTCTTTACTAAACTTGTAGGTACATGTTTTACTGATTATGTATTACATACTTTTTTATTCGAACATTAAATCTAATATTTTCCCTTTCAAATGAAATAAATTTTGTTATAGTAGTTTTACTAATTTTAATATTTAAAATAAAAAATATTAAATAAAAAAATGGAATATATTAATAATTATTTAATATATAAAAAACAAATAAATATCAATTAAACCCTATACCGACGGACAAAGCTGTCGGTATAAATATTTTATACAGATAAAAAATAAACGCTAGGATCTATACCGACGGACAAACCGTCATTATAGATTATAGCTATACCGACGGACAAACCATCATTACCGATAACAGCTATACTGACGGACAAAACCGTGGGTATATATTTTGACCCTATACCGACGGACAAACCGTCATTATAGATAACATCTATACCGACGGACACAACCGTCGGTATAGATATGCTGAACCTATACCGACGGACAGAATGTGTCGGAATATATACCCTAATTTGTCGGGGTAGTCCATACCTATGCCGACGGTTATGTCCGTTGGTATAGGTTCAGCATATCTATACCGACAGTTGTGTCCGTCTGTATAACTTTGTACCGACAAGCATATTACCCACGGCGCTTTGTCCGTCGGAATTTTCCTTTTGTCCGTCGGTAAAAGGGTTTAGGGTATATACCGACGGATATTTGATGTTTTACCGACAAATTTGTGTCCGTCGGTATATGTCACTTTTTTTGTAGTGTTTGTTTGGTGAATGTTTGGTGGTGTTTTTGGTTATTTCGGATAGCCGAAATGCTTGTTTTGAGGGGAGCTGCGGGTTAGAATGAATGGCTGGTGATTTTAATGCCTGGTGATGCATTAATCCTCTGCGCTTATGTGTTAAAAACAGGGAAGAATGATCCGGAAGATCTCGAGGTAACGTTAGAGGTTCCGGACGCTTGGTTGGCTCGTCGGCTAGTATAGTGTTGCGTATCGGTGAGTGAGACCGCGTTTTCCAGCTTTGGAATGTTTTGAAAAGAGGTTTAGGAATATAAATCTAGGCTTGAAACGCCGGTTTAAGTTCGGAAGTAAGTGAAGTAGATTTCTCTCTCGATTTGTGCTATTATTGTTTTGAAAAGTATCAAAATGGATTTCGATGTGTTTGGTTGGCAATAGGGTTTAATTTACTGTTGAGCATGGTTTTTAAGCATAAGAGTTGGTTATCAAACTTGGTTTGGTGAAGGAAGCATGTAGCTAATGGTCCTTGAGTGTACGTGTTGTTGACTTGTGTTTTAAAGGCATGGTTGAGCAATTTGGCCTTAATGGTGTTGCATGTGATACGGACACGGCCCCGTATACGTGAACGTTGAGCTTGCGGAAGCGGATAATGATGTTGGCACGAATGTTTGATCGGTGAAAAGATGGATGAAGATAGGCGATGACGATGGAGATGAAAGATAAAGGGATAAATTTTCCTCGGCACCCTCTTGATCGCAATTAACCAAGCAAGCAACCTCAAACGGCTCTAACCCACCCTCCTAGACATAGTTACCTAGGCAAGCAGGAGTGTGAAGATCAACAACAAATTCTGACGAACTTGAAGAATCGCTTCTAAAATAAAGAACACAAGTTATACTTCTTGCAAGTCTTAACTCAAAAGAGAACTTTATTTAATCATTCAAATATGAATTACAAAGTGGTTGAAGCCTCCTTATATAAGCCTTGGAGAAGTTCTAATCCTAGTAAACTTAGGAAATTAAATACAATAAATAAATGCTGAAAATCTAATCTCTTAATTACATAAGTAACTTCTAATAATAAATAAATATTGAAAATAAAATCCTAATTAAATAAATCTGATCCTAATAGATATTGCAGACTCCTATATTGATTTAAATTACAAATAATCAAATAAAATCTTGAAAATTCGTAATTATCCAAAAATCTCGTATTAAACCCGTATAGGAATTTCTGCATTCGCTGTCTTTGGTAAAATAGATGTATCTTGAGTTCTAGATGTCCGATTGAGGCGTTTCAAGATCCGTTTGAAATCTTATTGACAGCCGGACAAGTTTCAAGAAGACATGTCGACCCATAAATTACTGGATCCCATACGAAAAGGGGTCGCAAGTTGACTGACATTTCTGACATGCAAAACAGTTTTAACTTTTTTTCCAAGATGATTAGTTTCACCCCTCTCATGCATGTATCAGCATGCCTTGAAAACAATAGACGTGTTAATGAATTTAACATGATATTTTGGCATAGATGATGAGAGGATTACCAGATATAATTGATAGATTAATAGGATGTAGAGTGCACTATAAACTAAAAATTTGTACATGCTCTTGGGATTCATTCCAAAGAGAGAGACCGATGAGGGGCATACCATCAGAGTAGGACTTGGTGAAACACCCAAGATTTATGGCCTTGAATGGTACCGTCATGTGAGACCGATGAGGGGCATTCCGTCGGAGTAGGACTTGGTGAAAGACCCAAGCTTTATGGCATTTGATGTTATTGCCATGAGAAATCGATGAGGGGCATTCCATCATAGCAGGACTTGGTGAAATACCAAAGCTTTGTGGCGAAGGTAGATACCGCCATGAGATCCGGTGGCGAGATCCCATCGGGGTAGGACTTGACCTCAAGTCAAGCTGTCCGCATATCCGTGTACAATAGAAAATGTAAATGCCAATATATGAGAATGATATGTGTGCCACATGTACCAATGCTTGAAATGTTTTATGCTTTGAGAAATGCATATGAGATAACGAGACTATGAAATGCTTTTGTGTAACAAGCATGTGTGGTTTTTCCATGAGTTTTGCATTGGTTGAATGCATGAGATAGAAAGGTGGTACATGTGGTTTTCAATTGGTGTTTTGGTTTTAAAAGAGTTTCAAGCATGTGAAAGGAGGAATGTGATGTGGAATTGGTTTTTAAGAAAATTGGTTTAAGCTTTGCATGAAGATTTATGCATGTGAATGTTTAAACGGAAATAATTGTAAGAATGTTGTTGAGATTGAGATGCTCTTTGCATTTGAGTTTTGTTTTGATTTATATGTCAAGTAATGCATGATTTAAGGCAATGATGTTTCAAATGAAGTTTTCAGACAATACTTGGCTTATTGAGATGTGATTGTGAATAAAGTTTGTTTTACGGTTTTGCTGCATTGATGGTGTTTTGGTTTTGAGCATTCCTCACTAAGCATTATGTGATTACGCTTCTTTTTGTCCATCAATGCAGATAAATGAATTTGGGACAGCATGAAGCAAGGGATTCAAGAAGAGCTCCACTTGAGAAGTATGTTTTGGTTTATAGCTATAAATAATAAAGGCAATGGGGGGATCCTTTACGTTGTTGTGGGACGAGATTGTTTACCTTGAGCAAGTTCGGTATAGGGTTCGATACTTGTTGATGATCAATTTGCAATATTTGGATCTTCTTTTTGTATCTTGATATTGCTATGCTCTATGGTTAGAAGCATGTTCGTTTGGATTATTTGAGGTAAATGTGTTGATGTGCCTATTGCTTGCAATGTGTCTATCTTTGTTGAATATGATAGCTTTGATGTTCAAACATGCTGTGATTATGTTGTGGAATGTTTGAAGCATGTTTGTGTGGGCTTAAAGGTGTAAAACCAGCAATTTCTGCTGTCACAGGGCAGGGTGTATCGAAACACCCTTTACTGTTTCGAAATGGGTGCCTGAAATGGCCAGGGCGTTTCGGAATGGCTGGAGGTGTTTCGGTACACTTTGGTTACTGGAAGGTCCTGTTTCGATACGGGTATCGGAACGTACCCGAGTACCAAAACGGTCAAAACCGTTTCAATATGGGTGTTTCGGTACGGGTGTCAGGGTTCCGGAACGGTTGACCGTTGGTCTGTGCATTTGAATTTCTTCAAGTTTGCAAGTCTTACATTTTAGTCATGAATGTTGTGGATGCAATTGCTTGAGCTTAGGGTGTCCTTTTAAGCTGAAACTTGACAGAGAAGTATGTAATATGACTAATTTTACTTTGGTAAAACAAAAATCTGTAAAGTCCTTATATTTTCCAAAAATTACATTTTGGTCCCTAAAAGTGTATTTTTTGCGTTTGAGTCCTTAAATGCTTTCCAATCGTTGTGCTTTTCTTTCCCATGATTCTTGAGTATTCACATAGGATTAACACGCATCTAGAAAAGATAAAAAGGAAAAAAGTGTCGTTATTCAAGGTTGACTTTTGGATTGACTTTGGTTTTCCCTGTGTAATCTTCGTAGTTCGGGTCTAGCGGCTAGGCCGAGTAAGGGGGTTACATCAAAGATTCCTTTAGCCTCTCAAAAGCTTGTTGTCTCGCTTCCGTCCTCTCAAACCTAACATCCTTCTGCAATAACTTCGTCAAAGTAGCAGCAATCTTGGAAAATCCATCCACAAACCTTTGATAGTAACCCGCCAAACCAAGGAAACTACGAACCTTATGAACATACTTAGGAGGCTTCCAATTCACCACCGCCTCAATCTTCTTAGGATCAACACGAATCCCCTCGGCCAAAACCACATGACCAAGGAAAACAACCTCCTTCAACCAAAACTCATATTTTCTCAGCTTAGCATAAAGCTGATTCTCTAGCAACACTTGCAAATCAATTCTCAAATGTTCCTCGTGCTCCTCCTCGGTACGAGAGTACACAAGGATGTCATCGATGAACACCACAATGAACTTATCCAAGAACTCATGAAACACCATGTTCATCATATCCATGAATGCAGCAGGAGCATTCATCAAACCAAAAGGCATAACCAGAAATTCATAATGCCCATACCTTGTCTGAAAAGCAATTTTTGGCACATCCACATCCTTAACCTTCAATTGATAGTACCCAGATCTTAAATCAATCCTTGGGAACACAGCCGCTCCACGAAACTGATCGAAAAGATCATCAATCCTTGGCAGAGGATACTTATTCTTGATAGTCAACTTATTCAGCTGACGATAATCAATGTACATTCTCATCGTGCCATCTTTCTTCTTTACAAACAAGATCATTGCACCCCAAGGTGACACGCTAGGCCGAATAAAGCCTCGGTCAAGCAACTCCTAAAGTTACATCTTCAGCTCCTTCAACTCCTTATGTGCCATTCGATAGGGAGCGATAGACACCAGAGTTGTGTTCTCATACAACTCAATTCCAAACTCGACCTCCCGACTAGGCGGCAAACTCGGTAACTCCTCCAGAAACACCCCAAAGAATTCACACACAGTCCTTATATCGTCAACCCTGACATATTTTATACTAGGATTCATTACGAAAGCTAGATAAGCTTTGCATCCTTGACGCAACAACCGGATCACTTCAAGTGTCAAAACCACATTAGATAGGAACTTTACATTCTCTCCCACTACCACAACTTCATAATCACCAGCTAGTTTCAGCGAAACTTGCTTATTCTCAAAATCCACAACAGCTCTATACTCAACTAGTCAATCCATACCAAGGATTACATCGAATCCATAGAAAGGCAATTCTAGGAGATCCACCAATAACACATGTTCTTGCACCTTTAAGGGACACCTCTTATACAACCTCATCGTTACAATCGTTTCACCAATGGAACTAGTCACACGCATACCCACATCCAAAGACTCAACATGCAAACAAAGCAGTTGAGCATGTTCATGCAATATGTATGAGTGTGTAGATCCAGAATCAATCAGAGAAAGTAATGATAAAGACTGCAAAGTAAAGGTACATGCTATCATGTTAGTGTCATTCCTCCCTTCACGATGGGCATACACTCTGGCATAGCCACCTCCTTCGGGCTGAACAACTACAACATGTGCTACATTCCTTGAACCCTCATCTCTATGCTGAAAATTGCCACGACCGCGCCCATGGTCTCTCTATGGCTCAGCTGCTCTCACCAGAGCCTACCACTCTCTCATTGGATGAGGTCAATCCCGTTTCATGTGCCCACGAGAACCACAATTCCAGAACGTACCAACGTTGCCCCATCACTTTCCTGTGTGCCTCCTACCCCACCGATTAAACTCAAGCATACGAATGAAAGCATTCGGCCCTTGCTGACCTTTTTCGTGGTTACCTCCCCCACGTCTAGCATCCATATGCGACCTTCTATCCTTAGGCCTCTTAAATCGATCCCTTCCAGCATCACGATCCGCAGCTCGCTTCCCTGAGCTAGATCCTCATGCTCGACTCGCCAGACCAAGGTTCAGTTCAATGTCCTTGGCTCGAGTAACCATGACATTGAAATTAGAGTAATCTGATGCAATCATATATTTCTTCACATCAACCACCATCCCATATCTGAAATGGTCGCATCTCTCCTGTTCATTAGGGATCAACTCCGGTGCATACTGGTTAAGGCTTACAAACTGCACTTCATATTCCGCCATTGACATGCCTCCTTGCACTAGAAACATAAACTCCCTCTTTTTCTCGTCCAAATAACGGACTCCGAGATATTTCCCCTTGAACGCATTCAGGAAGAACGTCCAAGTCACCTCAATATCTTCCAAACCAGCTATAGTGGTCGTCCACCACGTATAGGCATCACCATGCAACAAAGAAACAATGCACCCCAACTTCTGGACATCGTTACAGTTCATCTGCCCAAGGATCCTCTTGGTGCTCTCCAACCAAGATTCGAAACCCTCAGGGGTCAGCCCCCTAAACACAATCCCTCCGAGACTGTGAAGTCACTCTAACAGCAAACTCGTAACAGTACCAGCCTGAGGTGCAACAACATGAGCACCAGCTACTGTTGCCCAAAAGGCTCTAGCAATAGCCTGAATCAACACGGTAATATTAGGAGCAGCATGCCCTCGTGCTCCCTCGGGTTCAGCAACCCCTATTCCAGCTCCAACAGCACAAGCCCCCGCTCCACCATCACCAGGTGGTCCACCAGGATGAGGAGGCGATAGATTCTCGACATATTCATCGGTCTCCTTTATCTCATTCTCAGCTGCATTACGCGTACTAATTCTATGCTCTGTATGTGGCCCCATTCAAAACAATGCAACTAGCAAAATGCAGTAAAACTTAGTTAGGCATTATAAGGCAAGAAATCCAAGGTGCTCAAGTTCATTTTCAAAACAATTATTTCCAATAGTAATAATAAGGAAATGAGTTTCCCATCTATACCCCAACATAGCATAACAACACAATTTCATCTCAAACAATCAACTTGCATGGATTTCATCTCATTAAAGCTCAAACATTGCACAAGTACTCAACATGCTTTCCCAAAGATCATAACTATTCACATTTACACCTACCAACAACTTACCAATGCCTAAATTATCCGCAAACCTGGCTCTGATACCAAAAAATTGTAGCCCCCTTAGCCCAGTCAAAATAGTTGACCCGAACCGAGGTGGTTACACAGGGAAAACCGAAGCCAACTCGTTAAAGCCGACTCCGATTGACGACCCTTTTTTTCTTTTTATCTTTTCTAAATGCAACTTAAGACCTATGTGATCACCAAAGAGTATAGGAAGAAACGACACAACGATCATATTTCGTTTAGGGGTTTAATTGCACAAACTATACATTTAGGGACCAAAATGTAATTTCTACAAATTACAAGGACTTATCTGATTTTAAAGTTACCATTACTCAATTAATCATGTTTCATGCTTATCTGTAAATTTCCATCACAATCTGATTAACCAATCACATCCAATTGCATACATGAAAATCAGGGACTAAAATGCAACAATTTCAAATTTAAAAAGATGTCATTAACAAAATTAACGGTCGCATATCGGTACGCCTAGTGATCATATCAATACGCGGGAAGGCAGCGAACAAAGTCGTAGAAAGTGTATCGATACACCCTTCAAGCCTGTATCGAAACACTCCCCAACCGTACCGAAACCCCTGTGGAGAAAAGCACAAATTTGGCTTATGCGTATCGATACGCAAGCCCGATTATCGATACGCATACCGGAACTGTCCCAAAAACAACTCCAAAACCGAATCAAACTTCAACAAATCACCCTCAAATCATAAAGACATGCTTAAGGCATTTACTCAATCATATAAACATTCAATTCCAAGCACATGGTAGCATTTAGTTGATTCACTCAAGCATAGCAAGGCATATGATGAAGCATGATTAGACCACAAACCATAAACAAACCAAACAGAAAGAATAAGAAACAAAATCAATAGAAGGGCCTTTTACAAACCAAATAAACCATATAATGCTTGCATCAACAACATGGAGTCCAAAAACACATCTCCCAAAACAAACCGTTAAATCCCATTGCCATATATCATTACTAAAGTAAATGTAAAACATCACCATACTTGAGCTTAACTATTCCTGGGATCCTCTTAAGCCTCCTTGCTTCCCAAAATGTCTCAATTATCTGCATTATTGGTAAAAGAGAGCATAAGCACGATAGCTTAGTGAGGCGTGCTCTAAAAACACCAACACAACAATGCAAATATTAAAACTCCATCTTGAAAACAATTTCTAAAACCATGCTCTTTCTATCTCATGCTTGAAAATCATTTCAAAGCAAATCTCCATTTGAAAATCACATGTACCATCTATCTATCTATCTCATGCATTCAACCAATGCAAATCTCATTGCAAAGCTACACACATGTTTGATATTCAAAAGCATCTCTTAAATCTCAAAATCTCATATTCAACATTGGTAGATATGAATCAAATACATTCTCATATATTGGCATTTCATATTTTATCTTTACTTGGCTATGCGGATTAGCTTGATATAGAGCCAAGTCCTACCCCGGTGGAATCTCACATCACCAGACTCTCATGGCGGTATCTCTCTTCGCCACAAAGCTAGGGTGTTTCACCAAGACCTACCCCGATGGTATCTCTCATCATCGGATTCTCACTTTGGATCGGGATGGCACTACCCTCATTTCCCGACTCCAAAGAGCACGTACGAATTTTTAGTTTATAGTGCACTTTACATCCTATTGGTCGACCAATTATATCTGGTAATCTTCTCATCATTTATGCCAATATATTACATTAAAATCATCATCTCACCTATTGTTTTGATGCAACATTTCTAAAATCAATCTCATCACATTTCAAAACCACAACTCATGCATAGCATTTAGTCAAAATTTCAAAACTCTTCACAATGTCATTCTATCTCATGGGATCAATATGAAACATCATTTCATGTCATAAATCATGCATAAAACAATAGGAATTTATCTATCTCAAATATAGAGCATGTCAAAAGCATTTAGGGGCATCAACCACTTTTCGAGAGCAAATCTAAACATACTTACTTCTGGACTTAGGATGATGTTTCAAACAAATCCTAAATCCCCAAACCTTGTTTCCTTGTCCCTCAAGGACTCCTAAAACTATTTGCACTCACCGATAACGTTTCGCTTGCTTGCCGAAACGATTTCTAGGCTTCCGATACTTCCAGATCAACACCAAACGCGTCCGAAGATGTCTCCCCTATTAATTACACATAAGAGCAGAGGATTAATGCATCATCATGAATTAAAATCACCAGCCACTCATTCTAACTTGATGCTCTACTCAAAACTAGCATTTCGGCTATCCGAAATAACCAAACTCACCTCCAAACTTTCTCAAATAAAAGCCCAGCTAAGATCTATCAAATCTAAAATTTTCTAAACTTCAATCAAAATCAAAGATCACCATATACACAACCTTATACCTCCAGCAATAGCAGATCACCAAAAACACCTCAAAAACCATAAATCTATCATCTCAAACTTAGGAACCCAAACTTATTCGGAATTTATTTGTTAAAACCTCAACCTCAACATCAAATATCATTCAAAACATGTTAGAAATCAACCTCAAAACAGAGCTTAACATAGAAATACGAAAATCACTAAGATCTCATCAAGAATCTTGAAGTTAACAACTATTTCATGTTTATAACATTAAAACAACTCAAAACCCATCAACAAAGGATTGATAACTTGAGAATTTCAGCAAAGAACTGATCATTAGAGGAGAAGGATGAATCTTACCTCTAATGGTTGATCTCTCTTCAATTTGGGCAAGTTTTCTTGAAATCCAAAGAAAAAAATCAAAAGAGTTTGATGAAACAAACATAGGAAATATTTTGGAAGATAAAATCTCAGCACACAAAAATGAAAATTGATGAGAGAAAAGTGTTTGGCTAATTGGAAGTTGAGAGAAAATGAAAAGAGAAAACTATCGTGAAATTAGTTATGAAAAGCCAACTTTAATTTGCCTTTTTAATTATCTTTTATTTCTTTAATTAAATAATTATTAAAAGCTCCCAAATTAAAAAGAAATCTATTGAAAACAAATGCTAAAATTAGCTCCTTAAAGATTCATAGTTCCAATCCTTTACAAAACAGTCACTAGTCAACTTTTGAAAAAACTACATTTTGGTCACTATACCAAAATGTAATATTTCCAAATCTCATTTTGTAATATTGTTTTCACCTTAATCATTTATATAATAAATGAGGATTTTTAGATATTTTTCCATATTTGTGAAACATTCCGAACTAGGTCTTCCCTAAATCGACCTCAAGGGTTCGAACTATTCCCGACCGGCCCAATTCAAAAAATAAAACATCTGCGCCCAAAACCAGGGCGTTTCATTTCATTTTGAACCCTCATTTTCTTTTTTTCGTTTTCTTTTTTCTTTTTTCGTTTTCTTTTTTCCTTTTCCTTTTTTCCTTTATTCTTATTCTTTTTTTCAAGCATAATAGTTCTTAACAGTATCAGAGTTCACCGGGTTTTGAAAATCATCTCCATCCATATCATCTAAGATCAATGCTCCACCTGAAAGAACCTTTGTCACAATGTATTGTCCTTCCCAATTAGGAGCCCATTTTCCTCGGGGATCACTTTCAATTGGCAACTTCTTCTTTAACACCAGATAGCCTTCTTGGAACTCTCTAGGGTGAACCTTCTTTTCATAGGCTCTTATCATTCTCCTTTGGTACATATGACCATGACATACAGCTTTCAGCCTCTTTTCCTCAATTAAATTCAATTGGTGATACCTCGCCTGAACTCATTCAGCTTCGTCTAACTTAGCCTCCATTAAGACACGCAACGACGGTATCCCAACCTCAGTAGATGTTCGTATCGCTATTCGATACACATACGAAGCAAACAGTAACTTTTCATGCCAATCTTTATAACTGTCGGTCATCTTTGCAACTATCTTCTTGATACTTTTATTGGCCGCCTCTACTGCTCCGTTAATCTTCGGGCAATATACTACTAAGTTGTGGTGCTTAATGTTAAACTGCTCACAGACCCCATCAATTATTCAGTTCTCCAAGTTAGAGGCATTATCGGTGATTATGCTTTCCGGTAGACCATATCGACAAATGATCTCATTCTTTAAGAAATTGCAAATAGTAGACCTAGTAACATTTGCATACGAGGTCGTTTCCACCCATTTCTTGAAGTAATTAATGGCTACCAGAATAAAGCGATGACCATTTGATGCCTTCGGATGAATCTTCCCAATGAAATCTATGTCCTACACAGAGAATGGCCATAGAGATCACATGACATGAAGAGACTGATGAGGCGCATGAACTTTGTTGGCGTAAACCTGACACTTGTGACATTTATAGGAATAATTAATGTAATCCCCTTCCATCGTTGACCAGTAATATCCGAAACGCATAATTCTTCTTTCCATAGTGAAACCACTACGGTTAATTCTGCAAACTCCATCATGAACCTCTTCCAAAATTAATTGCGCTTCGTTTGCTTCCACACATCTTAATAGCAACTGATACCGACTTCATTTGTAAAGGATTACTCCATCAAGAATATATCCTGATGCCACTTTTCTAATCATCTTCTTTTCATTTTCTGAAGCATGTCTTGGGTATCGTTGAAGCTTTATATACTGCAAGATATCGTGGTACCACAAGAAGCCATCTGTCTCTTCTTCTGCGTTATAACAATGAGCCGGGGACTCCATCATTTACAACTTAATGGGCATCATCTCATAACCCTCACTTGCTTTAAACATGGCAGCCAAAGTAGCTAACGCATCAGCCATCTGATTATCTTCTCTTGGGAGATGCCTAAAAGTGATCACATCGAATTCTTTAGTTAATTCAAGAACCAACTTGTAATACTCTATTAATTTTGCATCTTTTGTTTCCCATTCACCACGTATTTGGTAGATGATCAACTCTGAATCCCTATAGACTTTCAAATTCCGGATTTTTCTTTTAATGGCTTCCCTTAGGCCCAATAGGCACACCTCGTTTTCTGCCATATTATTAGTGCAGAGGAATTTCAAAAGGAAAGTGAAAGGAAAATGATATCCTTCTGGTGAGGCCAAAACTGCCCCAATACCTCATCCTAGAGCATTTACAACACTGTCAAAAAGCATGACCCAAGATTCTGTTGGTGACTCTTTGTTTTCTGTAAAACATATCAAATCCTCATCGGGGAAACTGAAATCTAATGCCTCATAATCATATTGTGCACGACTTGCAATAAAATATACTATGGCGCTTCCTTTTACTGCTTTCTGATTCACATATTGAATATCATATTTTGAGAGCAACAAATGCCATCGTGCTATTCTTCTTGATAGGGTTGGAGCTTCCATCATAAACTTTAACGGATCTAACTGTGAGATCAATCATGTCGTATGATACAACATATAATGTCTAAGCCTTTTAGTAGCCCATACCAAAGCGCAACATACCTTTTCAATCGGAGTATATCTTGCTTTACAGTCAGTAAACTTCTTAGTTACGTAATATATTGCTCTTTCCCTCATTCCAGTTTCGTCATGCTGCCCTAATACGCAACCAATTGAATTTTCATACACTGTTAAATAGAGTATTAACGACTTTCCTGAAATAGGTGGCACTAACACTTGAGGATTAGTTAACTGCTCCTTGATCTTTTCTAGGGCTGCCTGGCATTCTTCATTCTATGTCCCCGGGTTGTTCTTTCTAAGCAACCTGAATATTGGATCACATTTATCGTTAGTTGGGAAATGAAATGGGCTATGTAATTCAACCTTCCCAAGAATCCTCGAACCTGCTTATGTGTTTGGGGTGGTGGAAGCTCTTGTATGGCCTTTATTGTAACACCCCAATCTTGGGCTTGGAAGTTTAGGGTCTGAACCGGACCGGTCTAATTTTTGGTTCGAATATAAAAAGGTGGTTTTAGGGAAAGCCTAGTTCGGGATGCATTAAAAATATGGAAAAATATCTAAAAATCCTATTTTAATATATGTAAGAGAGTGGTGAAATCAATTTTACAAAATAAGGTTTGGAACTATGACATTTCGAAATAGTGACTAAAATGTAATTTTTGAAAAGTTCAGTGGTGACTGTTTTGTAAGGATTGACACTTTGAATCTTTAAGGAGCTAATTTACCCTAGGAAGGATTTCTCTAGATTTTTCTTAATTTTAATGACTCATTTAATGTTTAATTAATTAAAAGAAAAGAGGGAAAACCATATTTTAGTTTTCATAACTAACTTTTGCTAAAATTTTCTCATTTCATTTTCTCTCAAAATTCCCTCAGCCAAACACATTTCCACAGCAACTTTTCTTTTGATTTTCACTCTAAATGATGAGGTTTCAATCATCAATTGATTCCTAAACTTTTCTACATCAAATCCTCTTCATTTGCTCATTGAATTTTCAAGGATTTTGGCTCTAAACAAGGAGAAATCTACATTTAGAGGTAAGGATGTCCTTCTCCTCTAAATACTCAGTTCTTTACTGAAATTCCCAAGTTATCAATCCTTAAATTATGTTTTATTAAATGTTTTAATGTTGTGATCTTGATTTTGGCTTAAAAATTGAGATTTTGATTAAATCTTGAAGAATTTCGTGGTGATTGTTTGGGCTCTGTTTTGATATGCCTTTTTAATGTATTTTGGATGTTTAATGATGTGTAATTGAGTTTTTATCAATGCAATCCCGAATAGGTTGATTTTCCTAAGTTTTTATTGGTGCAAATGGTGGTTTTTGGGGTGATCTTGGTGTTCTGTCATAGCTGGAGGTATAAGGACGAGTTTAGATCCTTTTTGGATGTTAATTGATGTTTAAGAATGTTTAGAAGTGATGGATCTTGACTGGGTAATGTTGTGGATGAGTTTGGTTGTGATTTCGGTTGTGTTTGGTAGCCGAAATGTTAGATTTGGTGAGAGCAGCGAGTTTAGTTGTAATGGCTGAAGATTCTAATGCATGATGATGCATTAATCCTCTTCTTTGATGTGTTTAAAACAGGGGAGACATCTTTGGTTCCTTGTGGTGTTGATCCAGAGGCTTGAACGGCGTTTCGGCAAGCTTGTGAAACGGAATTGGTGAGTGAAGTTGGGTTTACAGCTTTGTAACCAATGTTTGAAGGTTTTGGGAGCTTAGTTTAAGTCTAAGCAACTTAACTAAGCTCAAGAGTAAGTTTTCGAAGAAACTCTCTCTTTGATGAACCATGAATTGGTTGGATGCAATGTGTTTAATTTGCATGTTTAAATTCTGTTTTAAAAGCATGATTTAGCATGATTGATGCTGGTTTGGTAAGCCATGTGTTGAAGGATGCTCAAGGTAAGAGATCCTTGGTTTGATATTGACAATTTTGGTTTGATGCATGGTGCTGCATGATGGTTTAATGGCTTGGATAATACTTTAAAACAGTGGATTATTGATAATAAATGATGTATATTGGCAAGTGATGTGTGGTTTTAAAGTAATTGAATCGGATATAGTTAGCCGGCTATAGGATTGGGTGCACCGTGAATAAAGTCACCTTGGATGTTGAGGGGTTGTGATTGTACCGTAAACTCCATCAAGTACACTAACGAGATGTTTAAGATCACAATGGTGTTTAAAAGTCCATGTGTGGATCTTGTGTTGAGTGTCCCATGTTCTCGTTAGTGATGTTATACAACTACCAATGAGTGATGTGGAGGGGTTGTGATTGTATCGTTAAACTCCATCACGGGTGTTGATGGGTTGATATTGTACCGGTAAACTCCACCTTGAGTGTTTGGTAGTGTGTATGAAGCGTATGGGACAACGCTTGTAATCCGCGTATCCGATTGTGTTTTATGTTGAAAATGGTTATGGTTATCACTTGGAAGCCAATATGACATATTGATGTTAATTAAACATGGGATGCTTGTTGTATATGAATTGTTGCATGAGAATTGATGTTATGTGTTGGAAAGGCCTTGTGAAAGGTGTTTTATAAAATGCATTATTGTGTTGTTTCTTTAGAGCATGCCTCACTAAGCAATTGTGCTTACGCTCTCTTCCTTGAAACAATAATGCAGATAATTGAGGCATTTGAGGGCAGCAAGGAGGTCAAGTAATCCAAGGGAAAGCTAAGCTCATGTATGGTAGTATTTTCACAACATTAGTAGTCTTTGATATTTGACAATGGGAACCTAGGTTGTGTTGTTGGGAGATGTTTTGGACTCCCTATGTTTCGCATGATGCCTATGATGTTTTGGACATGTAAATGGCCATTTGCTATTTGTTTTGAAGAATTGTTGATTGCTTGATTTCCAATATTAGGATGCATGCCTATAGATTGTAGTTTTTCCTAATTGATGCCATGAATGTGTTTTGATGATGCAATTATGTTTATTAAATGTATGATGACTTGTTGGCATGATTAGGAGGTCATAAGGTTGTGTTTGATTGGTCAAATGTATGATAAACCAGAAAAATCTGCACTTTACGGGGCAGTCCGTATCGGAACGGGCACTACCGTTTCGAAACGGGGGTTGTAATGGCCTTCGTGTATCGGAACAGGTAGAGGGCATTTCGAAACGGATTTGCCACTGTCAAGCCCTATTTCGGAACTGGTCTCGAAACGAACCTGCGTTTCGGTACGGTCAACCCCCGGTCCGAAACACTAGACTGTTGGGCACTGATTTGAATGGTTTTATGGTTTGCAAGCTTTACGTTTTAGTCCTGAATATTGTTTATGCAATTGCTTGAGTTTGAGATGTTTGTTTGAGCTGAAATTTGACAGAGAAGCATGTAATATGACTAATTTCATAATTGTATCTTAAAAATTAGTTAAGTCTTCTTAATTTCCAGAATTTACAATTTGGTCCCTAAATCGTATGTTGTGCAATTGAGTCCCTTGTTGCTTTCCGATTGCTGTGTTTTTCAAGTATGCTTTTGTCAAGGATACGCTTAGGGTTAATGCGCATTTAGACAAGATTAAAAAGAGAAAAAAAAGGTCGTTAATCAAGGTTGACTTTCGGGTTGACTTTGGTTTTCCCCGTGTAATCTTCGTAATTCGGGTCAACCGTCTAGGCCGAGCTAAGGGGGTTACATTTGGTGGTATCAGAGCTGGGTTCTCGAGTAAACGGTAATGGTATGTGGGTGATGTATATATGATTGTATGATGTGCCTTTTTGGAATGAAAATGTGATATGTGAATTGTAAAGTATGTTGTGATTGTGATGCTATGCTGTGTTGAGACATGTGTTAGAGGGACCTATTGCCATATCAAACCTAATGAAATGGATTGTTTTTGAAAAATGAGCTTGAGTGCTTGATTTCTTACCTTGCTGAGCCTGATTATGTTTATTGCATTTGTGTTGGTGCATTATTAGTGAATGGGACCTCGTAGAGAGACGAGGATTAATACGCGAGCTATGGCTCAGAACAAGAATGAGAACAATGCTGATAATGTGGTGGATTTACCTCCTCCTCCTGGTCGTGGAACGTCCGGTGGTGGCGGTGCTGGAGGTGATGGAGCTGGTGCTGGGGTCGCTGGACCTGAAGGTGGGCAGGGGCAAGCTGCTCCTGACATGACAGTTTTGATTCAAGCTATTGCTGGAGCCTTTCAGGCGGTAGTAGCTGGAGCTCATGGAGCTGGGCATCAGGGAGATGCTAATGCTAGACTACCTTTGGAACATTTGCGCAGTCTGGGAGGGACTGAGTTCAGAGGTTTGTCTGCTGAGGGTTCCGAATCTTGGTTGGAAAGTACCAAGAGGATTTTGGGACAGATGAACTGCAATGATGTGCAGAAGCTAGGATGTGCGGTATCGCTGTTGCATGATGATGCGTATACCTGGTGGACGACCACTATCTCCGGAATGGAGGATGCTGATGTGACTTGGACGTTCTTTCTGAACGCGTTCAAGCGTAGGTATCTGGGTGTATGATACCTGGATGAAAAGAAGAGGGAGTTCATGTCTCTGACACAGGGAAGTATGACAGTAGCTGAGTACGAGATTCAGTTTGTCCGTCTCAGTCAGTACGCACCTGAGCTTATCTCTGATGAGCGGGAGAGGTGTGAACATTTTCGTTATGGTTTAGTGACGGATGTAAATACCTATATGCTTGCGGCTGAGTACACTGATTTTGATGTGCTGGTTAATAGGGCGAAGGATATTGAGCAGAACATGGGTTTGTCTTCCAGGAGTGTTGGTTCTGGTTCGAGCAAGCGAGTTGCTGAGTATGGTTCCGGTGGTGGACGGAACAAGAGAGGACGTGATCGGAGGTATCAGTCTTCTGCTAGGCGTGGTGGTGGAGGGCATGGTGCGCCTGTTCAGGGAGACATGGCGAGAGCTTATCAGAACACATGCTGGGCGTGTGGATCGCGTGGCCATTTGAGGCGTGATTGTCCTCGAGCGGCGAGGGAGGTACAGGATCCTATTGTAGTGACTGATAATTCGTTCTTGAATTGTGGTTCAGTAGACCACATGAGGAGGGAGTGTCCTTTGTTGGCTGGTGGTGGTCAGGGACGTGCTTCTGGAGTTGTTGCACCACAGAGAGGTCGTGGGCGCGGCCGTGGTAACTTCCAGCGTAGAGAGGATGGTGGAAGGAATGTATCGCATGTGGTGGCTGTCCAACCTGAGGGTGGAGGCCAGGCTCGAGTGTATGCGCAGCGGGAGGGAAGAAATGACACGGATGTGATCGCAGGTACCTTCACTTTCCAATCCTTGTCATTACTTTCCTTGATTGATTATGGATCTACGCATTCATACATATTGCGTGAACATGCTCAATTGCTTGGTTTGCCTGTTGATTCTTTGGATGTTGGTATGCGTGTAACTAGTTCTTTTGGTGAGACCGTTGTGACACGGAAGCTGTATAGAAGATGTCCTTTGGTTGTGCAAAACCATGTTTTTCATGTTAATCTTATGGAATTGCCTTTCTATGGTTTTGATGTAATCCTTGGTATGGATTGGCTTGTTGAACATCGAGCTGTGGTGGATTTTGAGAACAAGCGAGTGTCGTTGAAGCTTGCGGATGATTATGAGGTAGTGGTGGTTGGTGAGAATGTGAAGTTTCTTGCCAATGTGGTGTCTACATTGGAAGCAAGCCGAATGCTGAGGCAAGGTTGTGAAGCTTACCTAGCCTTTGTAATGAATCCTAGCTCTAAGGAGTTGCGTGTGCAATATATCAGGACTGTGCGAGAGTTTCCTGGTGTGTTTCCGGAGGAGTTGCCTAGGTTGCCTCCTAATCGTGAAGTGCAGTTTGGAATTGAGCTGTATTAAAACACAACCCCAGTGTCCATCACTCCTTATCGTATGTCACCTAAAGAGTTGAAGGAGCTGAAGACGCAACTTCAGGAGTTGCTTGATCGTGGTTTCATTCGGCTGAGTGTGTCACCTTGGGGTGCACCGGTCTTGTTCGTGAAGAAAAAGGATGGACTATGAGAATGTGCATCGATTACCGTCAGCTAAACAAGTTGACTATCAAGAATCGGTATCCATTGCCGAGGATTGATGATCTTTTTGATCAATTTTGGGGAGTGGCTGTGTTCTCTAAAATTGACTTAAGGTCAGG
Source organism: Hibiscus tridactylites (assembly GCA_958450335.1). Lineage (NCBI taxonomy): Eukaryota > Viridiplantae > Streptophyta > Magnoliopsida > Malvales > Malvaceae > Hibiscus > Hibiscus tridactylites. The sequence goes on along the minus strand of OY288278.1, from coordinate 16,505,715 downwards.
ATATTACCAGTTGAAGGTGAAGGATGTGGATGTGCCAAAGACAGCCTTCAGAACGAGGTATGAGCATTATGAGTTCCTTGTGGTGCCGTTTGGTTTGACGAATGGTCCTGCAGCTTTTATGGACATGATGAATAGGGTGTTCCATGAATACTTAGAAAAGTTTGTTGTGGTGTTCATTGATGATATACTCGTGTACTCTCGTACTGAGGAGGAGTATGAGGGGCATTTGAGGATTGTGTTGCAAGCTTTGTTGGAGAATCAGCTGTATGCTAAGCTAAGCAAGTGTGAGTTCTGGCTTAGGGAGGTTGTTTTCCTTGGTCATGTGGTTTATGCTGTTGGGATTCGTGTTGATCCTCAGAAGGTTGAGGCAGTGATGAATTGGAAGCCTCCTAAGTCTGTTCATGAGGTCCGTAGTTTCCTTGGTTTGGCGGGATACTATCGGAGGTTCGTGGATAGATTTTCAAAGATTGCTGCACCTTTGACGAAGTTGTTGCAGAATGATGTTAAGTTTGAATAGACGGAAGCGAGACAATAGGCTTTTGAGAAGCTTTAGGTAGCTTTGACGCAAGCTCCTATCTTGGTTCAGCCTGAATTAGGGAAAGAGTTTGTGGTGTATAGTGACACGTCTTACATTGGTTTGGGTTGTGTGTTGATGCAAGAGGGTAAGGTGGTGGCTTATGCATCGCGCCAGTTAAAGGTGCATGAGCGCAATTATCCTACGCATGACATTGAGTTAGCTGCAGTGATTTTTGCTTTGAAAATTTGGAGACATTACTTGTATGGTGAGAAGTGTATTGTGTACACATATCACAAAAGTTTGAAGTATCTGATGTCTCAGAAGGAGTTGAATCTTAGGCAACGACGTTGGGTGGAGTTGCTTAAAGATTACGATCTGACGATTGAGTATCATCCAGGAAAAGCTAATGTTGTAGCTGATGCTTTGAGTAGGAAGGTGGCGGTAGAGTTGAGGGCTATGTTTGCCAGTTTGAGCATTTCGCGAGATGGCGGTCTTGTGGCTAAATTGCAAGTGAAACCATCTTTGGTTCAGTTGATAAAAGATAAGCAGTTGTTGGATGATTCCTTGGTACCACATGTTCAGGATATTGCTGAGGATAGGCCATCGGAATTTTGCTTTAATGATGTTGGAGTTTTATGTTTTGGGAGTCGAATAGTAGTGCCCAATGATGCTGAGTTGAGGCGTGCTATTCTGACTGAAGCTCATAGTAGTCCTTTTGCTATGCACCCTGGTAGTACTAAAATGTATCGTGATCTTAGAGATGAGTACTATTGGGTGGGTTTGAAGAAAGATGTGGCTGAGTATGTGAGCAAGTGTATGGTTTGTCATTGAGTTAAAGCTGAGCATCAGTTTCCTTCTGGGTTGTTGCAACCGTTGAGGATTCCTGAGTGGATGTGGGAAAGGATTACCATGGACTTTGTGTCTGGTTTACCTTTGTCGCCATCGAAGAAGAATTCGGTGTGGGTGATTGTGGATCGCCTGACGAAGTGTGCGCATTTCTTACCTGTGCATACTACTTACACTTTGGACAAGCTTGCGGAGCTGTACATTGCTGAGAATGTGCGGCTGCATGGTGTGACAAAGTCTATAGTGTCGGATAGAGATCCGAGGTTTACATCGCGTTTCTGGCAGTGTTTGCATCAGGCTTTGGGTACACGGTTGAATTTCAGTACATCTTATCATCCGCAGTCGGATGGACAGTCTTAGCGCGTTATCCAAGTGCTGGAGGATATGTTGAGGTGCTGTGTAATTGAGTTTCAGGGTTCTTGGGAGAAGCATTTGCCGTTGGTGGAGTTTTCTTATAACAATAGCTACCAGACAAGTATTCAAATGGCACCTTATGAAGCCTTGTACGGGAGGAAGTGTAGGACTCCTCTTTGTTGGGCTGAAACGGGTCAGAAGTTGGTTTCAATGCCAGCTTTGTTGAAGGGAACCACCGAGAAGGTGAAGCTCATTTGTGAGCGCTTGAAGGCAGCTTCTGATCGGCAGAAGTCTTACGCGTATTTGAAGCGTAAGGAGACTGAGTATGCGGTAGGAGACCGTGTGTTTTTGAAGGTGTCGCCTTGGAAGAAGGTGACGAGGTTTTGCCGAAAGGGTAAATTAAGCCCTAGGTACATTGGACCATACGAGGTGATTGAGCGTGTGGGTCCTGTTGCGTACAATTTGAGATTGCCACAAGAGCTGGAAAAGATTCATGATGTGTTTCATGTCTCTATGCTTCGGAGGTATAGATCGGATCCTTCGCATGTTATGCCTGTGGAGGAAGTGGAGTTGAATCCAGACTTGACCTATGATGAGGAACCGGTGGAAATTTTGGATTCAGACAGTAAAGTTCTTCGAGGCAAGACCATTGAGTTGGTAAAGGTGTTGTGGAAGCATCGTGGTGCTGAGGAAGCCGCGTGGGAACGGAAGGATGACATGAAGAAGCAGTTTCCGTATCTCTTTCCTCCAAGTAAATTTCGGGGACGAAATTTCTTAAGGGGGGGGGGGAGAGTTGTAACACCCTAATTTTGGGCTTGGAAGTTTAGGGTCTGAACCGGACCGGTCTAATTTTCGCTTCGAATATAAAAAGGTGGTTTTAGGGAAAGCCTAGTTCGGGATGCATTAAAAATATGGGAAAATATCTAAAAATCCTATTTTAATATATATAAGAGAGTGGTGAAATCAATTTTACAAAATAAGGTTTGGAAGTGTGACATTTCAAAATAGTGACTAAAATGTAATTTTTGAAAAGTTCAGTGGTGACTGTTTTGTAAGGATTGAAACTTTGAATCTTTAAGGAGCTAATTTACCCAAGGAAGGATTTCTCCAGATTTTTCTTAATTTTAATGACTCATTTAATGTTTAATTAATTAAAAGAAAAGAGGCAAAACCATATTTTAGTTTTCATAACTAACTTTTGCTAAAATTTTCCCATTTCATTTTCTCTCAAAATTCCCTCAGCCAAACACATTTCCACAGCAGCTTTTCTTTTGATTTACACTCTAAATGATGAGGTTTCAATCATCAATTGATTCCTAAGCTTTTCTACATCAAATCCTCTTCATTTGCTCATTGAATTTTCAAGGATTTTGGCTCTAAACAAGGAGAAATCTACATTTAGAGGTAAGGATGTCCTTCTCCTCTAAATACTCAGTTCTTTACTGAAATCCCCAAGTTCTCTATCCTTAAATTAAGTTTTATTAAATGTTTTAATGTTGTGATCTTGATTTTGGCTTAAAACTTGAGATTTTGATTAAATCTTGAAGAATGTTGTAGTGATTGTTTGGGCTCTATTTTGAGATGCCTTTTTAATGTATTTTGGATGTTTAATGATGTGTAATTGAGGTTTAATCAATGCAATCCCGAATAGGTTGATTTTCCTAAGTTTTTATTGGTGAAAATGGTGGTTTTTGGGGTGATCTTGGTGTTCTATCATAGCTGGAGGTATAAGGACCAGTTTAGATCCTTTTTGGATGTTAATTGATGTTTAAGAATGTTTAGAAGTGATGGATCTTGACTGGGTAATGTTGTGGATGAGTTTGATTGTGATTTCGGTTGTGTTTGGTAGCCAAAATTTTAGATTTGGTGAGAGCAGCGAGTTTAGTTGTAATGGCTGAAGATTCTAATGCATGATGATGCATTAATCCTCTGCTTTGATGTATTTAAAATAGGGGAGACATCTTCGGATCCTTGTGGTGTTGATCCGAAGGCTTGAACGGCGTTTCGGCAAGCTTGCGAAACGAAATTGGTGAGTGAAGTTGGGTTTACAGCTTTGTAACCAATGTTTGAAGGTTTTGGGAGCTTAGTTTAAGTCTAAGCAACTTAACTAAGCTCAAGAGTAAGTTTCCGGAGAAACTCTCTCTTTGATGAACCATGAATTGGTTGGATGCAATGTGTTTAATTTGCATGTTTAAATTCTGTTTTAAAAGCATGATTTAGCATGATTGATGCTGGTTTGGTAAGCCATGTGTTGAAGGATGCTCAAGGTAAGAGATCCTTGGTTTGATATTGATAATTGCGGTTTGATGCATGGTGATGCATGATGGTTTAATGGCTTGGATAATGCTTTAAAACTGTAGATTATTGATGATAAATGATGTATATTGGCAAGTGATGTGTGGTTTTAAAGTAATTGAATCGGATATAGTTAGCCAGCTATAGGATTGGGTGCACCGTGAATAAAGTCGCCTTGGATGTTGAGGGGTTGTGATTGTACCGTAAACTCCATCAAGTACACTAACGAGATGTTTAAGATCACAATGGTATTTAAAAGTCCATGTGTGGATCTTGTGTTGAGTGTCCTGTGTTCTCGTTAGTGATGTTATACAACTACCAATGAGTGATGTGGAGGGGTTGTGATCGTACCGTTAAACTCCATCACGGGTGTTGAGGGGTTGAGATTGTACCGGTAAACTCCACCTTGAGTGTTTGGTAGTGTGTATGAAGCGTATGGGACAACGCTTGTAATACGCGTATCCGATTGTGTTTTATGTTGAAAATGGTTATGGTTATCACTTGGAAGCCAATATGACATGTTGATGTTAATTAAGCATGGATTGCTTGTTGTATATGCATTGTTGCATGAGAATTGATGTTATGTGTTGGAAAGGCCTTGTGAAAGGTGTTTTATAAAATGCATTATTCTATTGTTTCTTTAGAGCATGCCTCACTAAGTAATTGTGCTTACGCTCTCTTCCTTGAACCAATAATGCAGATAATTGAGGCATTTGAGGCCAGCAAGGAGGTCAAGTAATCCAAGGGAAAGCTAAGCTCATGTATGGTAGTATTTTCACAACATTAGTAGTCTTTGATATTTGGGCAATGGGAACCTAGGTTGTGTTGTTGGGAGATGTGTTGGACTCCCTATGTTTGGCATGATGCCTATGATGTTTTGGACATGTAAATGGCCATTTGGTATTTGTTTTGAAGAATTGTTGATTGCTTGATTTCAAATATTAGGATGCATGCCTATAGATTGTAGTTTTTCCTAATTGATGCCATGAATGTGTTTTGATGATGCAATTATGTTCATTAAATGTATGATGACTTGTTGGCATGATTAGGAGGTCATAGGGTTGTGTTTGATCGGTCAAATGTATGATAAACCAGAAAAATCTACACTTTCTGGGCAGCCCGTATCGGAACGAGCACTACCGTTTCGAAACGGGGGCCTGTAATGGCCTTCGTGTATCGGAACGGGTAGAGGGCGTTTCGAAACGGATTTGCCACTCTCAAGCCCTGTTTCGGAACTGGTCTCGAAACAAACCCGCGTTTCGGTACGGTCAACCCCCGTTCCGAACCACTAGACCGTTGGGCACTGATTTGAATGGTTTTATGGTTTGCAAGCTTTACGTTTTAGTCCTGTATATTGTTTATGCAATTGCTTGAGTTTGAGATGTTCGTTTGAGGGGAAATTTGATAGAGAAGCATATAATATGACTAATTTCATAATGGTAGCTTAAAAATTAGTTAAGTCCTCTTAATTTCTAGAATTTACAATTTGGTCCCTAAATCGTATGTTGTGCAATTGAGTCCCTTGTTGCTTTCCGATTGCTGTGTTTTTCAAGTATGCTTTTGTCAAGGATACGCTTAGGGTTAATGAGCATTTAGACAAGATTAAAAAGAAAAAAAAGGGTCGTTAATCAAGGTTGACTTTCGGGTTGACTTTGGTTTTCCCCGTGTAATCTTCGTAGTTCGGGTCAACCATCTAGGCCGGGCTAAGGGGGTTACATTTATCTTGTCAGAATCGATTTCAATTCTTCTTTTGCTTTCTACAAAGCCTCACAGCTTCCTAAAAGTAACCCCAAATGTGCACTTCGAAGGATTAAGCTTTAATTGAAATTTTCTCAATCTTTGAAAAAGCTTACTCAAGTTTGTTAGACGCTCATCCTCAGTTCTGGACTTGGCAATCATATCATCCACATAAACTTCTATTTCCTTATGCATCATATCATGGAAAAGATTAACCATAGCTCTTTGATAAGTTGCCCCTACGTTTTACAATCCAAAAGGCATTACTTTATAGCAAAAGGTTCCCCAGAGTGTTACAAAAGTAGTTTTTTCCATATCTTCTGGGCACATCTTTATTTGATTATATCCAGAAAATCCATCCATGAATGAGAAAAGGGAGTGACTAGCTGTATTTTCTACAAAGGTGTCGATATGTGGGAGGGGAAAGTTGTCTTTGGGGCTTGCCCTATTAAGATCTCTGTAGTCGACACACATCCTTACTTTTTCATCCTTCTTAGTCTTCATTCTTCTGAGCTTTTGCTTTACCGGCTCCCATCCTTCTCTTATAGGAAGCCTATGCGTAGCAATATTTGTATCAAGGCCAGGCATGTCCTGATATGACCAGGCGAAAAATATCTTTATATTCTTGAAAAAGTTCAATCAAACATTGTCGCGTCTTAACTAAGATGGTGGTACCAATCTTCACTTCACGCTTCTCTTCTTCAGTTTCAAGATTCAAAACTTCTAACTCTTCTTTGTGGGGCAGAATTTGCTTTTCCTCACCCACTACCATTCTAAGCAGATCGTCGGGCAAGTCATACTCTTCCTCACCATCAATACTCTCAACTTCCTCTAAACATAGTGGTAACTCTAAATTAACCTCGGAGTCTGACTCAGAGTTGTTTGTACCTTTGATATCTAAAAACCTGCAAATAAAAGAGACAAAAATATATACCAAGAAAGAAACATTGGATGAAATGATATGATTTGTTTTGTTTTTTAAGGTTTGCTTTTTTTGGTTTTTTATGATCTTTTTCTTTTTGTGTTTTGCGTTGCGAAAGAAAGTTTGCCCCACAATATTATTGGGATAATATGCATTCTTTATTGAAATCAGAATCATGATTTTGACATAGACCCTTTTTACATAAGATCTCTAATTACCCTAGAGTCTAAGGGTAAAAGAGTTGGCTTCAAGAATTCCTCAGAGGCAGTCTTAAAAACTTCAGGAACTACTTTAGTGGTCCAGTTCTTCAACTCAGTACTGGGGTAAATCTTGGACAGCTATTTGTTTCCCATTCCTCCCTCGTCTGTAATGACATTAATGCTAAAATTCTCAAAAGCATTGCATAATTCATCCTTTCCTTTCTCCTCCTCGTCAAAGCGGGGATTTGGGTCTAGGAGTCCTACAACCCTAAAACTGTGACTTAAGGGTGGATACGTCATTGGCTCCCACTCGACTTCTCCTCCACTCAACATCGTCTTCCTTCTTTCTTGTTGTTTTCTGTACTCTGCTTTCCTTTGCAATTTGGTAGGCTTGAAGCCCAAACCGAACCGATCTTTCTTTATTGGGATCTCCACTGGGTAAATCTTTCTTTAATGGTTCCTTCCAAATCCCAATCCAACCTTGGCTCCCTTTCCAAGTGTTTGCTTCACTTGCATCTTTGCACAACTTGAAAACTCTAGTTCTGGAACTTTTCTCCCTTCAGTCACAAAGGTTGCATTGATTAGCTCCAACGTTATGGAATGACACTCAAGTGCCCCCTCATCTACTTTAATGTACGGTGTATCAGTGATTACCGATGCAATGATTTCCTCTTCCACACCAACCGTGATTAATTGTCCATCAATAACAAATTTCAACTTTTGGTGAAGAGTAGAAGGTACTGCACCTGCTGTGTGAATCCACGAGCGCCCAATGAAACATCTATAACTGGGGTTTATATCTATGACCACGAAGTCTACCTCAAATGTTGATGGGCCAATCTGTATGGGAACCTCAATCTTTCCTAACACATCCCTTTGGGTTCTGTGGAAGGCCCGTACTGTATTTTGATAATCTCTATTGAGAAATATCAATAGGTAACTTTTTCAACGTTGCCAAAGGGAGAACATTCAAAGCTGATCCATTTGTAATGGGAACTCCTAGTAGCATATATCCTTTGCATCTTAAAGAAATAAGGAGAGGTTTGCATGATCCTCTTCTCTCCACAAGTAATTCTTCATCACTGAATGATATAAAATTATTAACTACAATGTTGTTGACCAACATGTCCATCTATTCAGTCGTGACCTGCTTTCACATAAATGTCTTGTTTAACACTTTCAACAAGGAGTCCCGGTGAACCTCAGAAATCAGTAGCAATGACTGTAACCCCCTTTAACCCGGTCTAGACGTTTGACCCGAACCGAGGTGATTACACGGGGAAAATTGTAGCCAACTTGTTAAAGTTGACTCCAATTGACGACCCTTTTTTCCATTTTATCTTCACTAGATGCAAATTAAAGCCATTGTGATCACCAAAGAGCATAGGAAGAAATGACACAACGATCGGAAAATGTTTAGGGGTTTAATTTTGCAAATTGGATATTTAGGGACCAAAATGTAATTTCTACGAAATACAATGACTCTCTGATTTTAAAGTTACCTTTATTCAATTAGTCACATTTGATGCTTCTCTTTCAATTTTCATCACAATCAGACCTCCCATACTCATCCAATTGCAAACATTAAGTCCAGGGACAAAAATGCAACATTTTCAAGCTTTAAAAGATGCCACTAACTGAAATTAACGGTCGCGTATCAGTACGCCTAGGAGCCGTATCGATACGCGGGGATGCAGTGACCAAACTCGTAGAAAGGGTATCGATACGCTCTCCCGCGTATTGATACGCCCTTCAAACTTGGCCTACCCGTATCAAAACACCTTCTATCCGTACCGGTACCCCTGCACAAGTTTGGCTTACACGTATTGATACGCAAGCTCGAGTATCGATATGCATACCAGAAGTTCCTCAAACACAGCCCCAGATTTGAGTCAAACTTCAACAAATCATCACCAAATCATATGGACACACTTATGGTAACTACACTAACATATAAACATGAAATTCTAAGCATATGATAAACATTTGATAGATCATTACAAGCATAACAAGGCAAGTATTACAGAAAGCTTTAAACACAAACCACTAACACACGAAATAGCAAGATAAAGCAACAAAACCAATACAAAGGCCTTTTAAAAACCAAATAAGCCACATATAACATGCATCAACTTTAGGGAGTCCAAAACACATCTCCCATACAACCATTTAATCCCATTGCCATATATCATTACTAAAGAAAAAGTGTATCACCATACTTGAGCTTAACAATCCTTGAATTCCTTAAGCCTCCTTGATGCCCAAGATGTCTCAATTATCGACATTGTTGGTAAAAGAGAGTGTAAGTACAATAGCTTAGAGAGGCGTGCTCTAGAAACACCAACACAACAATGTAAGCATTAAAACTCTATCTTGAAAACCATTTCTAAAACCATGCTCTTTCTATCTCATGCATGAAAACCATTTCAAATGAAATCACCATTTGAAAATCACATGTACCATCTATCTATCTATCTTATGCATTCAACCAATGCAAATCTCATGGAAAAGCCACACATGCTTGATATACAAAAGCATTTCATAATCTCGAAATCTCATATGCATTTCTCATAGCATAAAATCATTTCAACATTGGAACAAGTGAATCAATGTTCATTCTCATATATTGGCAATTCATATTCTATCTTTACTCGGATATGCGGATAGCTTGACTCGAGGCCAAGTCTTACCTCGGTGGGATCTCACCACCGGACTCTCATGAGGGTATCTATCTTCGCCACAAAGCTTGGGTGTTTCACCAAGACCTACCCCGATGGTATCTCTCATCATCAAACTCTCACTTTGGATCGGGATGGCACTACCCCCATTGCCCGACTCCAAAGAGCACGTACGAATTTTTAGTTTATAGTGCACTTTACATCCCATTGGTTGACCAATTATATCCGGTAATCATCTCATCATTTATGCCAATATATTACATTAAAATCATCATCTCACCTACTGTTTTGATGCAACATTTCTAAAATCAATCTCATCCCATTTCAAAACCACAATTCATGCATAGCTTTTAATCAAAATCTCAAAACTCCTTGCAATGTCATTCTATCTCATGGAATCAATATGAAACATCATTTCATGTCATAAATCATGCATAAAATAGTAGGAATTTGTCTATCTAAAATCAAGAGCATGTTAAAAGCTATTAGGGGCATCAACCACTTTTTTAGAGAAAATATAAACATACTTACTTTCGGACTTAGAATGGTATTTCAAACCAATCCTAAATCCCCAAAACATGTTTCCTTGTCCCTCAAGGACTTCTAAAACCATTTGCACTCACCGATAACGTTTCGCTTGCTTGCAAAAACGATTTTTAGGCTTCCGGCACTTCCGCATCAACACCAAATGCGTCCAATGAAGTCTCCCCTGTTCATTACACATAAGAGCAGAGGATTAATGCATCATCATGCATTAAAATAACCAGCCATTCATTCTAACTCGCTGCTCTACTCAAAACTAGCATTTCGGCTATCCGAAATAACCGAAATCACTTCCAAACTTTCTCAAATCAAAGCCCAACCAAGATCTATCAATTCTAACCTTTTCTAAACCTCAATCAACATCAAAAATCACCATAAGCACAACCTTATACCTCCAGCAATAGTAGATCACAAAAAGCACCTCAAAAACCACAAATCTAGCATCTCATACTTAGGAATCCAAACCTATTCGAGATTTATTTGTTAAAACCTCATTCTCAACATCAAATAACATCCAAATTATGTTAGAAATCAACCTCAAATCAGAGCTTATCATAGAAATACAAAAAGCATCAAGATCTCATTAAGAATCTTGAATTTAACAACTACTTCATGTTTATAACATCAAAAGAACTCAAAAACCATTAACAAAGAATTGAGAACTTGGGAATTTCAGTAAAGAACTTATCATTAGAGGAGAAGGATGAAGCTTGCCTCTTATGGGTGATCTCTCATCAATTTGGGCAAGTTTTCTTGAAAATCCAAAGCAAAAATCAATAGGATTTGATGAAACAAAGATAGGAAATTTTTGGAAGATGAAATCTTAGCAAACAAGATGAAAATTAGAGGTTCTTTGATGAGAGAAAAGTGTTTGGCTGATTGGATGTTGAGAGAATATGAAAAGAGAAAATCTATCGTAAAGTTGGTTATAAAAAGTCAACCTTTGATTTTCTTTTAATTCTCTTTTATTTCTTTAATAAAATCATTATTAAAAGATCTCAAATTAAAGAGAAATCTGATGAAAAACAAATGGTAAAATTAGCTCCTTAAAGATTCAAAGTTTCAATCCTCTACAAAACAGTCACTAGTCAACTTTTAAGAAAACTGCATTTTGGTCACCATACCCAAATGTAATATTTCTAAATCTCATTTTGAAAAATCGTTTTTACCATAATCATTTATATAATAAATGATGATTTTTAGATATTTTTCCACATTTTTAAAACATCCCGAACTAGGTGTTCCCTAAACACAGCTCAAGGGTTCGAACCGTTTCCGACCGAGCCGATTCAACATCTAAAACATCTAGGCCCAAAACCAGGGCGTTACAACTCTCCCCCACTTAAGAAATTTCGTCCTCGAAATTTACCTTGCGGAAATTGGTAAGGTAACTGCTTCTTCATGTCAACCTTCCTTTCCCACGTAGCTTCTTCAACGCTACGATTTCTCCATAAGACCTTGACTAGCTCGATGGTCTTACCTCGGAGAACCTTGCTATTCGTATCCAGAATCTCAATGGGCTCCTCATCATATGTTAAGTCTGGATTCAACGAAACTTCTTTCACAGGAAAAACATGCGACAGATCCGATCTATACCTCTGAAGCATGTATACATGGAACACATTATGTATCTTTTCTAACTCTGAAGGCAGTCTCAACTTGTAAAGAACAGGACCCACATGTTCTATCACCTCATATGGTCCAATGAACCTGGGACTCAATTTGCCCTTCCGGTCAAATCTCATCACCTTCTTCCAAGGTGACACTTTCAGAAACACACGTTCGCCCACTGCGAACACTATCTCCTTGCGCTTCAAATCCGCGAAAGACTTTTGTCGGTCCGATGCTGCCTTCAAATGCTCACAAATGAGCTTGACATTCTCGGTGGTACCTTTCAACAAAGATGGCATCGAAATCAACTTTTTCCCTGTTTCAGCCCAACAAAGGTGAGTCCTATACCTTCTCCCGTATAAAGCCTCGTACGGTGCCATTTGAATGCTTGCATGGTAACTATTATTATAAGCAAACTCAACAAAAGGCAAGTGCTTCCCCCAAGAACCTTGAAACTCAATAACGCAACACCACAAAATATCCTCAAGCACTTGGATAACACGCTCTGACTGTCTATCCGTCTGCGGATGATAAGAAGTACTGAAATTCAACCGCGTACCCAAGGCTTGATGCAAACATACCCAACACCGCAACGTTAACCTCAGATCTCTATCTGATACTATAGATTTTGGCACACCGTGCAAACACACAATCTCAGCAATGTACAACTCAACTAACTTATCCAAGGTATACGTACTATGCACAGGCAAGAAATGTGCACACTTCGTAAGGCGATCCACAATCACCCAAACAGAATTCTTCTTCGATGGCGACAACGACAAACCAGACACGAAGTTCGTGGTAATCCTTTCCCACTTCCATTCTGGGATTCTCAACGGCTGCAACAACCCAAATGGAACCTGATGTTCAGCCTTAACCCGCTGACAAACCATACATTTGCTAACAAACTCGGACACATCTTTCTTCAATCCCACCCAATAGTACTCATCATTCAAATCACGGTACATTTTCATACTACCAGGGTGCATAGAGAAAGGACTACTTTGAGCTTCAATCAGAATAGTGCGCCTCAACACCACATCATTTAGCACCACTATCTGACTCCCAAAACATAGAACACCATCATCAATGAAACTGAAGTCCGAAGGCCTTTCTTCTGCAATATCTTGAACGTGAGGTACAAGAGAATCATCAAGCAACTGCTTTTCCTTGATTAACTGAACCAAAGATGGTTTCACTCGCAACTCAGCAACAAGGCCACCATCTCGCGATATGCTCAAGCAAGCAAACATCGCCCTCAACTCCACCGCCACTTTCCTGCTCAAAGCATCGGCCACAACATTGGCCTTTCCAGGATGATACTCGATCGTTAGGTCACAATCCTTAAGCAACTCCACCCAACGTTGTTGCCTAAGATTCAACTCCTTCTGAGACATAAGACACTTCAAACTCTTGTGATCCGTGTACACAGTACACTTCTCACCATATAGGTAATGCCTCCAAATCTTTAAGGCAAACATCACCGCCGCTAACTCAATATCATGCGTGGGATAGTTACGCTCATGCACCTTCAATTATCGCGATGCATAAGCTACTACCTTACCTTCTTGCATTAGCACACACCCCAAACCAACATAGGATGCGTCACTATACACCACAAACTCTTTTCCAGATTTAGGTTGAATCAAGATAGGAGCTCGCGTCAAAGCTTCCTTTAGCTTCTCAAAAGCTTACTGTCTCGCTTCTGTCCACTCAAACATAACATCCTTCTGCAATAATTTTGGCAAAGGAGCAGCAATCTTGGAAAATCAATCTACAAACCTTCGATAGTTACCTACCAAACCAAGGAAACTACGAACTTCACGAACAGACCTAGGAGGCTTCCAATTCACCACCGCCTCAATCTTATGAGGATCAACACGAATTCCCTCGTCTAAAACCACATGACCAAGGAAAACAACCTCCTTCAACCAAAATTCACATTTACTCAGTTTAACATAGAGCTGATTCTCTATAAACACTTGCAAAATAACCCTCAAATGTTCCTCAGTACGAGAGTACACAAGGATGTCATCGATGAACACCACAACAAACTTATCCAAAAACTCATGAAACACCATGTTCATCATATCCATGAATGCAGCAGGAGCATTCGTCAAACCAAAAGGCATCACCAATAATTCATAATGCCCATACCTAGTCTGAAAAGCAGTTTTTGGCACATCCACATCCTTAACCTTCAATTGATAGTACCCAGACCTTAAATCAATCTTCGAGAACATAGCCGCTCCACGAAACTGATAAAAAAAGATCATCAATCCTTCGCAGAGGATACTTGTTCTTAACAGTCAACTTATTCAGCTGACGATAATCAATGCACATTCTCATCGTGCCATATTTCTTCTTTACAAACAAGGCCGGCGCACCCCAAGGTGACACACTAGGCCGAATAAAGCCTCGGTCAAGCAACAACTGAAGTTGCGTCTTCAGCTCCTTCAACTCCTTAGGTGCTATTCGATAGGGAGCGATGAACGCCGGAGTTGTGTTCTCATACAACTCAATTCCAAATTCAACCTCCCGACTAGGCGGCAATCCAGGTAACTCTTCCGAAAACACCCTAGGGAATTCACACACGGTTCTTATATCTTGTACCGTACATCCTTTGTACTAGGATTCATTACAAAAGCTAAATAAGCTTCGCACCCTTGACGCAACAACCGACTCGCTTCAAACGTCGAAATCACATTAGATAGGAACTTTACGTTCTCCCCCACCACCAAAACTTCATAATCATCACCAAGTTTCAACGAAACTCGTTTATTCTCAAAATCGACAACAGCCCTATGCTCAACTAGCCAATCCATACCAAGGATTACATCAAATCCATAGAAAGGTAGTTCCATAAGGTCCACCAAAAACACATGTCCTTGCACCTGGGACATAAATTCCCTTTTTTTCTCATCCTAATATCGGACACCCATATACTTCCTCTTAAACGCATTCTGGAAGAACGCCCAAGTCACCTCGTCATCCTTTAATCCAGCTATATTGGTCGTCCACCACGTATAAGCATCACAATGCAACAGGGATACAAGGCACCCCAACTTCTGGACATCATTACAGTTCATCTGCCCAAGGATCCTCTGAGTGCTCTCCAACCAAGATTCGGAACTCTCAGGAGTTAGCCCCTTAATCTGAGTCCCTCCTAGACTGCAGAGTCGCTCCAACGGCAAACTCGCACCGACATCAGCCTGAGGTGCAGCCACATGAGCACTAGCTACTGCAGCCTGAAAGGCTCTAGCAATAGCTTGAATCAGCACGATCATATCAGGAGTAGCTTGCCCTCGTGCTCCCTCGTGTTGAGCAACCACTACTCCAGCTCCAGTAGCGCACACTCATTTGTCTCGTTCATCTTGTTCTCTGCCGCATTACGCGTATTAATTCTAAGCTCTCTACGTGGCCCCATTCAAAACAATGCAACTAGAAAAATGCAATAAAACTTAGTTAGGCACTATAAGGAAAGAAATCCAAGGTGCTCAAGTTCGTTCTCTTTTTTTTTAAAAACAATTTCTTCCAATAGTAATTATGGCAATGAGCTCCTCAGCTATACCCCAAACATAGCATGACAACACAATTTCATCTCAAACAATCAACTTGCATGCATTTCATCTCAATAAAGCTTAAACATTGCACAATTACACAACATGCTTTCATAAAGTTCATAACTACTCATATTTACACTTACCAACCACTTACCAACGCCCCAATTATTCGTAAACCTGACTTTGATACCAAAAAAATGTAACCCCTTTAGCCTGGTCTAGACATTTGACCCGAACTGAGGCGATTACACGAGGAAAACCGTAGCCAACTCGTTAAAGTCGACTTCGATTGACGACCCTTTTTATCTTCACTAGATGCAAATTAAAGCCTATGTGATCACCAAAGAGCATAGGAAGAAACGGCACAGCGATCAGAAAACGGTTAGGGGTTTAATTTCACAAATTAGATATTTAGGGCCCAAAATGTAATTTCTGCGAAATACAAAGACTTCTCGGATTTTAAAGTTACCTTTATTCAATTAGTCACATTTCATGCTTCTCTGTCATTTTTCACCACAATCAGACCTCCCATACTCATCTAATTGCAAACATGAAGTTCATGGACTAAAATGCTGCATTTTCAAGCTTTAAAAGATGCCACAAACTAAAATTAACGATCGCATAACGGTACGCCTAGGAGCCGTATCGATACGCGGGGAGGTAGTGACCAAACTCGTAGAAAACTTATCGATACGCTCTCCCGTGTATCGATACGCCCTTCAAACTTGGCCTACCCGTATCGTAACACCTTCAATCAATACTGGTAACCCTGTACAAAATTACACAAGTTTGGCTTATGCGCATCGATATGCAAGCCCGAGTATCGATACGCATACCAGAAGTGTCTCAAACACAGCCCCAGATTTGTGTCAAATTTCAACAAATCATCACCAAATCATATGGACACACTTATGGTAACTACACTAACATATAAACATGCAATTCTAAGCATATGATAAACATTCGATAGATCATCACAAGCATAACAAGGCATGTATTAGAGCAAGCTTAAAACACAAACCACAAACACGCCAAATAGCAAGATAAAGCAACAAAACCAATATAAAAGCCTTTTACAAACCAAATAAGCCACATATAACATACATCAACTTTAGGGAGTCCAAAACACATCTCCCATACATCTATTTAATCCCATTGCCATATATCATTACTAAAGAAAAAGTGTATCACCATACTTGAGCTTAATATCCCTGAATTCCCTTAAGCCTCCTTGCTGCCCAAGATGTCTCAATTATCTACATTGTTGGTAAAAGAGAGCGTAAGCACAATAGCTTAGTGAGGCGTGCTCTAGAAACACCAACACAACAATGCAAGCATTAAAACTCTATCTTGAAAACCATTTCTAAAACCATGCTCTTTCTATCTCATGCTTGAAAACAATTTCAAAGCAAATCACCATTTGAAAATAACATGTACCATCCATCTATCTATCTATCTATCTATCTATCTATCTATCTATCTATCTATCTATCTATCTATCTATCTATCTATCAATCTATCTATCTCATGCATTCAACCAATGCAAATCTCATGGCAAAGCCACGTATGGTTGATATACAAAAGCATTTCATAATCTCAAAATCTCATATGCATTTCTCATAGCATAAAATCATTTCAACATTGGTACAAGTGAATCAAAGTTCATTCTCATAAATTGGCATTTCATATTCTATCTTTACTTAGATATGCGGATAGCTTGACTCGAGGCGAAGTCCTACCCCGGTGGGATCTTGCCACCAGACTCTCATGGCGGTATCTATCTTCGCCACAAAGCATGGATGTTTCACCAAGACCTACCCCGATGGTATCTCTCATCATCAGACTCTAACTTTGGATCAAGATGACACTACCCCCATTGCCCGACTCCAAAGAGCACGTACTAATTTTTAGTTTATAGTGCACTTTACATCCTATCGGTCGACCAATTATATTCAGTAATCATCTCATTATTTATGCTAATATATTACATTAAAATCATCATCTCACCTACTGTTTTGATACAACATTTCTAAAACCAATCTCATCCCATTTCAAAACCACAATTCATGTATAGCTTTTAATCAAAATCTCAAAACTACTTGCAATGTCATTCTATCTCATGGAATAAATATGAAACATCATTTCATGTCATAAATCATGCATAAAACAGTAGAAATTTGTCTATCTCAAATCAAGAGCATGTTAAAAGCTTTTAGGGGCATCAACCACTCTTCGAGAGCAAATCTAAACATACTTACTTTCATACTTAGGATGTTGTGTCAAACCAATCCTAAATCCCCAAAACTTGTTTCCTTGTCCCTCAAGGATTTCTAAAACCATTTGCAATCACTGATAACGTTTCGCTTGCTTGCCAAAATGATTTCTAGGCTTCTAGCACTTCCGAATCAACACCAAATGCATCTGATGAAGTCTCCCATGTTCATTACATATAAGAGCAGAGGATTAATGCATCATCATGCATTAAAATCACCAGCCACTCATTTTAACTCGCTGCTCTACTCAAAACTAGCATTTCAACTATCCGGAATAACCGAAATCACTTCCAAACTTTCTCAAATCAAAGCCCAGCCAAGATCTATCAACTCTAACCTTTTCTAAACCTCAATCAACATAAAAAATCACCATAAACACATACTTATACCTCCAACAATAGTAGATCACCAAAAACACTTCAAAAACCACAATTCTAGCATCTCAAACTTAGGAACCCAAACCTATTCGGGATTTATGTGTTAAAACGTCATTCTCAAAATCAAATAACATCCAAATTATGTTATAAATCCACCTCAAATCAGAGCTTATCATAGAAATACAAAAAGTATCAAGATCTCATCAAGAATCTTGAATTTAACAACTATTCCATGTTTATAACATCAAAACAACTCAAAAACCATTAACAAAGGATTGATAACTTGGAGATTTCAGTAAAGAACTTATCATTAGAGGGGATGGACGAAGCTTACCTCTAATGGTTGATCTCTCTTCAATTTGGGCAAGTTTTCTTGAAAATCCAAAGCAAATGTCAATAGGATTTGATGAAACAAAGATAGGAAATCTTTTGGAAGATGAAATATCAACAAACAAGATGAAAATCAGATGTTCTTTGATGAGAGAAAAGTGTTTGGATGATTGGAAGTTGAGAGAAAATGAAAAGAGAAAATCTATCGTAAATTTGGTAATGAAAAGTCAACCTTTGATTTTCTTTTAATTCTCTTTTATTTCTTTAAAAAATTATTATTAAAAGCTCCCAAATTAAAGAGAAATTTGATGAAAAACAAATGGTAAAATTAGCTCCTTAAAGATTCAAAGTTTCAATCCTTTACAAAATAGTCACTAGTCAACTTTTTCAAAAATTGCATTTTGGTCACATTACCAAAATGTAATATTTCCAAATCTCATTTTGTAAAATTGTTTTTACCATAATCATTTATATAATAAATGATGATTTTTAGATATTTTCCCATAATTTTTAAAACATCCCAAACTAGGTGTTCCCTAAACACACCTCAAGGGTTCGAACCGTTTCCGACCGGCCCTATTCAACATCTAAAACATCGACGTTACAATGACGACATAGAAATTCGGGCAGGAAGTTTATGTAGCTGCTCCACCACAATATATTCGATGTCCTTAAGTATTTTAAGAAACTCTTGGGCCTCTAATTCTTTCACCGGCTCATAAATCACTAGTGTTTTCTCTTGGAAGAAGCCTTTTTCTCCTTCCTTATTTTGTTGGTTAGTAGCCTTTCTTTGCGCTGCATCTCTATCTTCAACTTCTGGTGCCGAGTAGAGTCTCCCACTTCTCGTGAAATGACCTACCTCATTAACATGCTCTTCTTTTCTTCCTTCTTCAACTATCGAACTCCTCACATCTGTCACTGTGCAAGCATAGTTCCAAGGAGCTTTTTTACTACCCTTATATGAGAATGGGGCCGGTGCCTTCACAACTAATCGTGGGATCACACCTCTATCTTGTTCACTAACTCTTTCCTTGTTCTTGGTCACCAAAGGCTTCATCCCTGCATAAATCTTTTTAGAGAACGATTCCTCTAACGCACAAACTTTCATCCTCTACTCTTTATGCTCGTAAAATTCGAACTCTATAGAGTCATTTTTTGCCTGCACTAACTACTTAAACTCCAAGCAATGTTCAATTTTAAGCCCCTCCTTCTGATGGTATTCACAATACAACCCTTCAATCGTTGCTTCTTCAAACATTTCTTCTATAACCCCAACTTTGATCATCTGGGTCCATACCCATTTCGTGGATGCTTTAACTTCGGAAACATGCTTCTTGTTGGTGTGAGTTTCCTCCTCTATAACACCATTTATTCCGATCCTCTGGTGGTTTGGCAAAGGATTTCCTTTTTCTTCGGATGTTTCAAATGAAAGCATGTCCGATTTTCTTAAATCATCTACCACCCTTTTGAACGCAGTGCAGTTCACTATGGTATGCCCCCTTACTCCTGCATGGTATTCGCATTGAGCCTTCTCATCGTACCACGGTGGATAAAGAGGTGAGAATGAAGGGACATGTCTTCGAAGCACCACCTGTGATTTGACCAACTCAACAAATAACTCTGCATACGTCATTGGGATGGGAGGAATGTAGGGTCTCGAGTTTCCTTGATATCTTCATTATCCTTTGGGAGCATTTGCGACTGGCGAAGTTGAGGTGTTGGGTTTGTTGAACACTACGCCTATTGAATAGCTGGGGTTATAGACATTCGTAGCGTTGACTTCATTATCTCTCTTCTTATATGTCTTCTTTGTTTCCCTACTGTCCAACTTTCCACTCTTCATAGCTGCTAGGATCAGTTCACCATTCATTAGCATGTCTGCAAAATTATTCGTAGCATGGTTGAGCATGCGATCATAAAAAGGACCCTTTAGAGTTTCCACAAACATCAGGGTTATTTCATTTTCTAGCAACGGTGGTTGCACCTGTGCCGCTACATCCCTCCACCTTCATGCATACTGTCGGAAGCTCTCAACATCCTTCTTCTCCATCCCTTGCAAGACCAAACGAGTTGGAACCATGTCTAAAATATGTTTATATTGTTCACTGAAGGCTCTAGACTGACCCTTCAATGATTTGATGTTCACCTGACTTAATTGCGAATACCAACGTGCATAGGAACCTACTAAGCTATCCTGGAAGCAATGAATGAGTAGCTTCTCATTGTCGAGGTACATTGACATCTTTCTACAATACATAGTTAAATGTGCCGATGGCATGTGGTCCCATATCTGGATCCTTGAACCCTAGCATGGCAGCTATTGAACTGATCGTCTTTTGATGAAATGACTGAATTTCTTGTTTCAGGTCGGCTTCCATTTTCTTTAACTTGTCTTGAGTACTCTTTTGGTTTGCCTCCAAAGCCGTGAAACTTTCCTCAGAGTTCATGGCTCAGGTTTGGACTCATGTACCGCATTTATGAGTTGTCTTAGAAAATTTGAATATTCTTCCGTTTATATATTAAGTTAGTTTTGGACATGAATGAATGTATGCACAAATGAATTCACATATGCAAACAACCAAGCAAACAAATCAGTGCAAATGCATGAATGCAGTCGAAGGGCCATTAATTCCAATGAAAATCTGCTCATTAAAGGAAACTCTTTATTGAAAATAGATGTTCTTTATTACATCTTTTTTTTCTTTTTTTCAAATTACAAACACTTTTCAGCTTGAGCACCTAATTCCTTGATTTATTCTACAAGCCACATAAGCCTTGGTCCAACTTCTCCAACGGGCTTGATGTACTGACGAAGAGCTACAGCTTCAGTTGCCAATATTGTCACGTGCTTTGCCACATCTTGGACATGTGTTTTCACCATCCTTTCGAAGTCATATCTCTCTCGGAATCTTCGAGCATTATCTCTGAGGTGAGTGAACCAATAGCCGTTTCCTCCTTCGGCTATATCTTCAAGAACTAAGATCTTTGTCCTATACTCTTGAAGGAGTTTATCCATTTCCTTAACTCACTCTTTCAAGAAGCCATTCTTGCTCAAACTAGCTTGGAGTTCCTCATAGGTATGGTTATATTGCATCTTGTGAACTGTTCGATTCAAGTTTTCTATTTTGGCTTCTGGTTCAATGATGAAGGCTTGGCTTTGCTTCAACTTCTTGGAGGTTTCGTCATAGGCTGACTGTAACTTTTGCAAACATATTTTGTTGTCATGAGCTTTCCTCTTCCATGTAGTTGAATCTTCCTTCACCTCCTCTCAAGTCCTTTTACCCTTCTCGTTTTCCACTGCCTGTTCCATTTTCTTTCTTTCTTCGGTTAAGGCCCATCGGAACTTCTCAACATCCTTCTTATTGCGTTCCTTCTATTTCCTTACAACTTGCTTTATATCTTGTAACCACCGTTCCGGGCTTTTTCGGATATCTGCATATCGTAGGGTGGCTTGAAGCTTAAGGAAGTCAATCCTCTGAATCTCATACCTTTCTTCTAAATTCTCTTACTTTTTCCGCACTCGACTGGCTTCTCCCTTGTGCTTTTATACATCAAGGCTGACTTCAAACTTATCTTACAGATTTTGTTCTTTGAGAGCATCAATTTCTAACTTTGCTCGTCTTAGCTCTTCTCTCAGAATGCCGGCCTTTGAAGGAATCACTTTCAAATGTTCTTCTATAGACTTGAAGGACCCATGAGTAGGTATCACAATCTTGTCATTCTCATATGCCTCCAAATATCACAATCAGAGGTATACATGCAATGCTTGTCAGACTCCAGCTTCATATAATAACAATCCTTCAATGAATCATTGATTTCTTGTACCTTCCCTCTGAAATCTCCTTGGAACTCGAATTATGATGTGCCAAGCTTGGTGGTGAAAGGAACAAACTGTCGTGATCTATATTGGCGTGAAACTAGAAAAGGTGCACAACTAATTCCTCCCCATAATCCTAATAGCATCAAGAAGTTGTAATCTCCACATTTGTACCTTACTTTAGCATGACCCATCCATGGTACCCTCCACCCGATGTCTTCGTCATGACGATCCCTGAAGATATCTACCCACTTGCTTCTCTTGATACTCGGCCAATCATGTGCCAAAAATTTCTGATGTGGGGAAAAGTTCAGAGAAAACACATTCGGTAAGGTCAAAGTTGGACACTCCCAGAAATGACTAAGGGCCCAGACCTGAAGCAAAGGGGCACATCCTCTGAAACGCACACCTTCAACTTTTCAACAAGCATTCAAAGAAATGGAGGTTTCAGCTAGCACTGCAGGCACATGATTGACATTTCTCTTTAATTGCTCAAAGAAATCTAACAAGGCCACGTCAATATTTCCCAATACTTTTGGAAAAATTACTAGACCGTAAATTGCAATAGCTAGGAGATCCACCCTTTTCGCTGTGTTTGGATGAACATGAATGATGTTTTGAATGCGTGACAAAAGAAAACTAAAACTTCCCCCTCTCTTCCTGTAACCCCCTCGATCTGGCCTGGCCGATAGACCGAACCGTACGGATCACACGGGGAATATTGAGGTAAACCTTCCGGTTTACCTCAATAAAGGACCCTTTTTCCTTTTTATCTTGTCTAGATAAAACTTAGGTTCCTATGTGTACGCACACAAGCAGCGGGTAAAACATCAACACATTAGCCACATAATTAAAGCTGATAAAGGTTTATGGACCATTTTGTAAATTTGATGAACTTTTAGGGCTTTTACCAAATTCAAGTTACCAACCTTCAATTAGATTCATTAGATGCTTCTCGATGAAGACTCAGCTCGAAAAGTCCTTTAGAACCCATCCAATTGCATATAAGGCAAACAAGGACAAAAATGCAAGAAACAAAAACTCAAATGAATTCAAATTCTGCACTCAAAAGGTCTAGTGTTTCGGAACTGGGAGCTCCGTATCGGTACGACGGTTTCGAAACATTGATGCTCGTTCCAAATCGCGAGACCGTTCCAAAACCACTCTAGTCACGTTTCGGTACAATGGTTCACAGAGGCAAAATGTTCCGGAACGAACCTCACCATTCCGAAACATCAAGGCCATTTCAGGCCACCGTTCTGAAACAAGTAAGGGCGTTCCGAAACGCTTGGGCTTACAATTTTTCTAAAAAGCTGATTTAATTCAGTTTTCACCCTCCGAAACCATCCCGACACATGTCCTAACATACATACAACTTTAATATTTATCAGTGGCAACTCATACACAGCATAACCAACATCAATGCATCATTCTCGGAAGCAACTAGAGGAATACTTCCTAAAAGATAAAAGCACCAAAAGGCTAAAATCCAAAAGAAAACATATACCAAAACTCAAAGGCCATTTACAAGTCTAAAAATGCATCACAAACTTGCTCAAAACCGAAAAATACCAAATTAACAACATTCAATGCATCAGACACCCCCATTGCCCTTATTACACTAGTTCAATAGTACCTCATACATTTAGCAAAATGTCTTGGTGTGATTCCTTGAAGATGATGCCGCTGAAATGCCTAATTATCTTCATTGATGAACAAAGAGAGCATAAGCATGCAAACTTACTAAGGATTGCTCAAAATCACAAACATCATCAATGCACAAAACCATTTTTCTCTCTTTTCAAAACCATCATGCAACATGATCAAATCAAAACAAGCAATTAAACCATTGCTACTCATTTTCCAAGCCTTTCAAGCATAAACACCATTATGCTAAGCTTAAGCCAAAACATGCATCTTTCAAACTATGTATTAGCAACATATTCCATATTATACAAATCCATTATTTTGGCTCACAAGTGATACACAACAATCTCAAAAAAATATATCGGATACACTGATTACCAAGGGTTGTCCCACACCCTTCATACACTCTACCAGCATTTCAAGGCTCACACACGAGAGCGGCCCTCCATCGTTGTGATACTCGTGGTGGAGTATTCGGTACAATCACAACCCCTCAACACCACTGATCGGTAGATGTATAACTCACTAACGAGAGACGGGACACACACAAGGTTCGCACTCGTGAACTACAATCAACAGTTGCAACCTTAACAAATCCTAAATAGTAAGGGTACTTGGATGGAGTATTCGGTACAATCACAACCCCTCAACATCCAAGGCGACTTGTTTATAGTGCACTCAATCCTATAGCCGACTATCTATATCCGATTTTATTTATAAAACACTTTAAACCATATCACTTGCCAATATAATCCATAACGCATGCATTCCTCACTATTTCTTATAAAGCATTCATGATAAGCCATAAACAAGCATTAATCCATGCTTAAAACTTCATGCATCAACACATGCATACAAGGACCACTGACCAAATGCATCCTTAAACCACATGGCATCATCATACACAAATTACGTGCTCAAATCATGCTTTAAAATTATAACACCCCCTTCCCGGCCTGGTAGTGAACCGGGTCATGTGGCGTTACTGGAGAACAAAATGTGTTTGGTGCTACAAAAGTCAATCATGAAGCAATATCATATTAATATTATGGTCATCAAGGGTTACTAAAATTTAGGTCTTAGTCCAATTTAATTCAATACGAATAAAGACTAGCCAGTAAGGATCAATTTGTAAGCGCTATAAGTTTTATGGACTAAAATGTAATATTAGTGTTTTAGAGACCACTTTCTGAAGTTAACCTTAATATAACGAAGTTTGACTTACAAATAACGATCCTATAAATTTTCATGCCATTCTGGGGTCAATTACCCATTCAAATAGGTCATACAATAATTAGTGATCAATATGTAAACATTGAAAAATTATAATCTATCTTTTTACCAACTTAACTATTCATGTATCGAAAAGCCTTGAGCTGTTTCGAAACGGGTGCATAAAAATTAATCCCAATATCGATTCTATCCATCACCATATCGAAACAGGTAAGCCATGTTCTGATACGAGTTGACCTTCGTTGACTTTGACTATTAATCCATTCTGATACGTGTTAGGCCCGTATCGAAACAAATCTTGACAGTAGAAAATTGTATCGAAACGAATCTAAACTGTATCGATACGCCTGACTTTACCCTGTTTTTCATAATCTTATTTAAAAGGATTATATCGAAACACCATCATATGTTTCGATACGCCTAACTTGTAATGCTAGATTTTAGTTGGTTTTTAGCTAAATTAACCTACTAGTAGGTGTCCAAATGTAATGAAATTTTACGCACAATATTTCAATACCATAATCTACCAGCATGCCAAAGTTTGAGACCATTCGAATACGTTTACTAAGTTTTTACTATCTTAGGCCATTTATGCATATATGGTCGTTTTCAAGCTAACTTCAATATATTATTTAAGGCCCTTTTTGCACCTACCCAAACTACAGGTAATACACACATATCAAAGGGTCCATATATTACTAGTTTGACTACTTTGCCACCGTACTAGGAGTTTATAAGGGTGAAATACCTTACTTTAGCTTTATAGTGACTTGCCAAAATCCCTCGACTGCTCCGATCTCCTGGCATTGTTTTGTTTAACCTGAAATGCATGGGATGAGATAAATTAGGCATACTTTACCTAGTGTGGTAGTTGTAGTTAACAATAAATACAATGGTATGCAACTCATAACATGCTAGGTCAATGACATTACTTTAATAATACCAAAGCCATGTTAATGTCAATCCTATAACGAAATCAATACTATGACAATATTTAAGAAAATATTATTGACGTATTTTAATAGAATTCCCTTGGATGGAAATAAGATAGTGAATACGTGAATTTCTACGCCTCGCCAAATCAATAAATGGTCTAGTCCCTCCGCCTCGCCATTGGACCAATAACACAAACAATCTTCCGCCTCTCCACAACAAAGGTCGTAGCCCAAGGACCGTAGTCCACCCGTACCAATGAGCTCACGAATTCTATGGCATGCCAACTGTATCCAATGTCCTTTCGAATCAAAGGTTCAATAGCAATATCAATATGCAATATTTCCAATAACAATATCAATGATCATTGTTTCAATGCCAATGTTTCAATAACAATAACATTACCAATTATTATTTCCAATGACAATATTTATATCAATGCCTATAGAAGTAACAGTGTCGATATTTTAGTGGCAATGTTAATGATCAATGTTTCCATTATTTGAATCAATGATTAATGTCTCAATATCTATGTCAGTAATTAATATTCCATTATCAATATCTATAACCAATATTTCAATATCAAAGAATTTGATGACAATGACGATGCTTATATTTAATAGCTATAGTAATGCCTATTTCAACATACAGTGTCTATGATAATGATACTAACAATATCTAATTGTCGAGATTTCTACATTCCAATATCTTAACATTAACAATGACGATATCTATAATACCATGTTCAATGTTTAAATGTGATAACTTACTAGTTCTTACCAATAAGCCCTCCAAAAAGGTTCGATACAATAACCCTATGACAACGTGTTAGCTATATAATAATTGATATCAACAAAACCGGAAAAAGCATCTAATATTTTTTTGAGGCTCCAAAATAGAAATCGATAAGAGTTGACAAAACAATATCAAATTAATACGAAAATATTAATTAAATTGGATACCAAAATTTAGACTAATCAAAAAATCTGAGCTTGCCCCAACGATAGCAAAGATTCGATATCGATAAATCAAAAAATTCAAACTACCGATCTAACACTGCACCGTTGGTTTTTCGTAGCTTAATTTTTTTTCGTGCATTCCTCATGAAATTCTCCCCTATTTATACCCGGTTGAACACCCCCTTTTTCATTCTCTTAATGGCCCCTCAAATGAGTGCCACATGTGGCTTACTCACCCACACTTTGTCCGAGTAATCCCCCTTACGTGGGCTTATTTTCCTTTGCCATGTTTGTGGCAATTGCCGCACTCACCACGAATTGGCCAAATGGCCTTTGACGTGTGCTTTGTGTGGGCAATTCCTTCGAATCGAATGAATTTCCATGGCTATTATATATTTTTTCTTTTTAATAATAATAATAATAATAATAATAATAACACCCTTTGCTAATTCAAATTGAGTACAAGGTCCGACAATTACGTCGATTAAATACAACAGAACAAAATATTCGGTTACCGGAACCTAATTCAGACTAGATCGGATTTTGGGGTGTGACAACTCTCCCCCCTCTTAAGAAAATTCGTCCTCGAATTTTCAGTTCAGGCGAACAGGTGAGGATATTATTTCTGCAAAGTCTCCTTGGGTTCCCATGTTGCCTCTTTGACGGAATGACTTCGCCAAAAAACTTTCACTAAGGGCACACTCTTGTTACGGAGCCTCTTGACTTCTCGTGCGGGGATTTGTACTGGTTTTTACTCGTATGTCAGATTGGAATGAATTTCCAATAACTTTGGCTTGTTTACAGGGTAAGGGTCTGATCATTATTTTCGTAACATAGACACATAAAAATATTATGGATTCAACTTAACTCCTCGAGGGAGCTAGTCAGTAGGTAACAAGTCCAACTTTCTCGATCACCTCAAATGGGCCTATAAAATGGGGACTTAGCTCTCCTTTTTGCCAATACGAATGACCTTCTTTCATAGAGACACTTTAAGGAAAGCTTTCTCACCATCATCATATTGAATGCCCCTTTCTTTTCAAGTCCACGTAAGCTTTCTGTCGATCGAATGTAGCTCTGAGTTGATCACGATGATGGTTATCCTTTCTTCGTTTTCCCGAAGTAAGTCAGTGCCCAACATTTTGCTTTTACCGAGTTTAGACCAACACAATGGAGTCCGACATTGCCTAGCATACAATGCTTCATACAAGGTCATTTAGATTGATGCATGATAGCTATTATTGTAGGCAAATTCAAGAAAGGTTTTGGATTTCCCCCAAGATCCAGCAAAATCAATGATGCATGCTCGAAGCATGTCTTCCAAAATATGTATGGGAAGGTTCAATAATAATGTAGATTTCCAAGGGTTCAATGAAAGAGTCTTTCGGTAATTACCTAAATTACCCATTTCGTCTTGCCGTCAGATTGAGGGTGAAAGATTGTACTAAGATTAATTTTGGTGCCCAGAGCTCCTTGTAAGGTTCTTCAAAATCGAAATACAAATCAGGGATCTCGATCGGTGATAATAGACTTGGGTACTCCGTGGAGTCGGATCTCTTTCTTGATGTACAAGTCATCTAATTTAGGGAGACCGTAGTCCATTCTAACTTGTATGAAATGAGCTGACTTAGTGAAATGATCTACAATGACCCATATAACATCACGTTTTGCGGGAGTTGAAGGTATACCACTAACAAAATCCATAGTGATCTTCTCCCACTTGCTTTTCAGTGGATTAATGGGTTGCAACAGTCCGGTAGGAGCACAATGTTATGCTTTAACACGTTGGCACGTGAAACACTTAGAAATGTAATCGACTATGGCCTACTTCATGCCCGACCACCAATAGAGTTCACGTAGGTCCTTATACATCTTCACGGACCCGGGTTGATCAAAAAAAGAACTCGAATGAGCTTCAAATAGAATATCAGTGCGAAGAGATTCATAATTTGGTACACAGACTCGATCATAAAAACACAAGTCCTTCAGAGTTAATTCTAAAGTCTGGATTATCTGACAACTTGGAAACAATGGATTGGAGTTCAGAATCTTGATCTAGCAAAGACTTGATTCTTGAAACGATGGTAGACTTAACTTAAAGTTCAGCTACGAGGTAACGATGCTTATGAAGTCAGAAGTGAGCATTAATTGCTCGAGGAGTAGGCAAAGGTTTGCGGCTGAGTGCATCAGCTACAACGTTGGCCTTGCCCGGATGATAATCAATGACAAGATCGTAATCTTTAAGGAGTTCTATCCATCTTCGTTGTCTAAGATTCAACTCATTTTGGGTCAATAGCTACTTGAGGCTTTTATGATGGGTGAAGAGGTAACATTTTTCTCCGTAAAGGTAATGTCTCCTGAATTTCGATGCAAAAACAATTGCGGTCAACTCAAGGTCATGAGTAGGGTAATTCATTTCGGGCAGCTTAAGTTGTCTTGAAGCATAAGCGATGACTTTGCCTTATTGCATTATACGCATTCTAACCCGAGATGTGATGCATCACTATAAACTGTGTAGTCTTTTCCAGACTCGGGTTGGGATAGGACTGGTGCGTGAGTCAAGACTTGTTTCAATTGATTGAAACTCCGTTTTTTATTTTTGGTCTAAACCAAAGGAGCTTCTTTCCTCAACAATTTGGTTAAAAGAGCGACTATCATAGAGAACCCCTTTACGAATCTCCTATAATATCCAGCAAGCCCAAGGAAGCTTCTAACTTCGCCAATGTTCTTTAGTGGATGCCAATCTACGATAGCTTGGATTTTCTTTGGGTCCACCTGAATACCTGAAGCTGACACTATATGTCCAAGAAAAGCAAATTCGGTGAGCAAAAACTCACACTTAGAAAATTTTGCGAACAACTGCTTCTCCCGTAAGGTTTGAAGCATGATACGAAGATGATCTCAGTGTTTCATAACATTCTTCGAATAAATCAATATATCATCTACAAACACCACTACGAATTTATCAAGATAGGGTCTAAAGAACCGATTCATCAAATCCATAAAAGATGTCGTTGCATTGGTTAACCCAAAGGGAATCACCAGGAATTCGTAGTGTCCATATCTTGTACGAAAGGCTGTTTTTAGTACGTCGCATTCCTTTACTCTCATTTGTTAATAGCCCGACCTCAAATCGATCTTGGAAAACACAGAGGCATCCTTTAATTGATCGAACAGATCGTCTATTCTAGGCAATGGATACTTGTTCTGGATGGTTACCTTGTTCAACTGTCGGTAATCAATACACAACCGCATAGAACCGTCTTTCTTCTTTACAAAGAGGACGGGTGCTCCCCCAGGTGAAAAGCTCGATTGAATAAAACCCTTACTTAAAATTTTTTGAATTTGGGCTTTCAACTCCTTTAGTTCAACTGCTGCCATACGATATGGTGCAATGGAAACTGGAGCAGTCCCAGGTTGCACCTTGATGCTAAACTCCACTTCACGGGTTGGGGGCAATCTTGGAAGTTCATTAGGGAAGACATCAGGGAATTCACATACAGTGTCAATGTTCCACAATTAAGATTCGTCTTTGGCTTCTGACGTCAAAGCACACAATGAAGGGTTCTTTGCATTCATCAAGACAATGCTTTCCTTGTCAAGACCCCGAAAATACAACTTCCTCTTACATCAATCTACCCAAGTTGGGTGTTCACTAAACCAATCTAAGCCTAGTATGACATCAAACTCGATAATCGTCATCACCAATAAATTGGCCAAAACTGAAATCCCTCGAATCGTTAAGGGACAATTCGTACACACATGGCTTATGATGACACAATAATTCTGATATCAATGCTCAATATGGTTTTATAAAGATTCATTAGTAGTAATATAATGATTTGCTAACCAATACTTAATAAGTTCAAGGTTATCATTTACCCTATTGGTGAGGATATAAGTCTACTATTGGACATACTAAGCAATAAGGATTAAATATATTGGATTTACCGTTATTGGGGGCGGTACAGCCCTTTTCAGGCTTCAATGAGGACAAGGATTGTTAATATATTTTAGTGATGTGTTCTTCTATTTCTTTAAGCTCAACAATCTACCTTGATAATTCAAGGCTTAAAAATTCTTATTAGATCTTAAAGACTTAAAGAGTTTCCCATCTATCCCTTTCGTTGAGATTCGAAGAGCCAATGACAGGCTCATCTAAATAAACTGTAGTAAAGTCAGACATATTTATAATATAAGGGAAGATATCGGGTTAGTCGGCAAGTCACAATACACAATAAATAACTCCTAGGTGGCAAAGTAATACAATAAAAATGCAATAATCTTTGGTTTGGTCCTAGAATCAACTAAACTCTAGCTCTGATACCATAAATGTAACACCTCTTTCCCGGCCTAGTAGTGAACCGGGTCAAGTGGCGTTACCGGAGAACAAAATGGTGTTTGGTGCTACAAAAGTCAATCATGAAGCAATATCTTATTAATATTATGGTCATCAAGCGTTACCAAAATTTAGGTCTTGGTCCAATTTAATTCAATACAAATAAAGACTAGCCAGAAAAGATCAATTTGTAAGCGCTATAAGTTTTAGGGACTAAAATATAATATTAGTGTTTTACAGACCCTTATCTGAAGTTAACCTTACACTAACGAAGTTTGACTTACAAATAACGAGCCTATAAAGTTTCATGTCATTCTGGGGTCAATTACCCATTCAATTAGGCCATACAATAATTAGTGATCAATATGTAAACATTGAAAAATTATAATATGTCTTTTTACCAACTTAACTATTCCTGTATCGAAAACCCTTGAGCCATTTGGAAACGAGTGAATAAAAATTAATCCTAATATCGATTTTATCCAACACCATATCGAAATAGGTAAGCCATGTTCCGATACGAGTTGACCTTCGTTGACTTTGACTATTAACCCATTCCGATATGGGTTAGGCCCGTATCGAAACGAATCTAAATTGTATCAATACGCCTGACTTTACCATGTTTTCCAGTAATCCTATTTAAAAGGGTTGTATCGAAACTCCCATCACCTGTTTCGATACGCCTAACCTGTAATGCTAGATTTTAGTTGGTTTTTAGCTAAATTAACCTACTAGTAGGTGTCCAAATGTAATGAAATTTTACGAACAATATTCCAATACCATAATCTACCAGCATGCCAAAGTTCGAGACCATTCGAATACGTTTACTAAGTTTTTATTATCTTAGGCCATTTATGCATATATGGTCGTTTTCAAGCTAACTTCAATATATTATTTAAGGCCCTTTTTGCACCTACCCAAACTACAGGTAATACACACATATCAAAGGGTCCATATATTACTAGTTTGACTACTTTGCCACCATACTAGGAGTTTATAAGGGTGAAATACCGTACATTAGCTTAATAGTGACTTGCCAAAATCCATCGACTGCTCCGATCTCCTGGCATTGTTTTGTTTAACCTGAAATGCATGGGATGAGATAAATTAGGCATACTTTACCTAGTGAGATAGTCATAGTTAACAATAAATACGATGTTTATAAGGTTCGATAAAATAACCCTATGACAACTTGTTAGCTATATAATAATTAATATCAACAAAACCGGAAAAAACATCTAATCTTTTTCTGAGGTTCCAACTTCACTCACTTCGACAATCCGACGTTTTTAAGGATCTCGAATAATAATGCCCTTATCCTGGGTTTTTGGCGGTCGTTCCTTATCAAGCTATTGAACTAAGATAATTAATAGAAATCAATTAAAGTTGACAAAACAATATCGAATTAATACGAAAATATTAATTAAATTGGATACCAAAATTTAGACTAATAAAAAAATTTGAGCTTGCCCCAACGATAACAAACATTCGATATTGCTAAATCGTAAAATTCAAACTACCGATCTAACACTCAACCGTTGGTTGTTCGTACTTTATTTTTTTTCGGGGATTCCTCATGAAATTCTCCCCCTATTTGTACTCGGGTGAACACACCCTTTTTCATTCTCCTAATTGCCCCTTAAATGAGTGCCACGTGTGGCTTACTCACCCACACTTTGTCCGAGTAATCCCACTTACGTGGGCTTATTTTCCTTGGCCATGTTTGTGGCAATTGCCACACTCACTACGAATTGGCCAAATGGCTTTTGACGTGTGCTTTGTGTGGGCAATTCCTTCGAATCGAAGGAATTTCCATGGTTATTATATATTTTTCTTTTTAATAATAATAATAATACTAGTAATAATAATAACACCCTTTGCTAATTCAAATTGGGTACAAGGTCAGACAATTACGTCGATTAAATACAACGGTACAAAATATTCGGTCACCGGAACCTAATTCCGACTAGACCGAATATTGGGGTGTGATAAAAATAGTAGGTAGATGTAATTAAAATTAAGTGCAACTAAAGGCTCAAAACTAGCACAACCGAGGGAGAAATTTCGATTTACTTACTTCCGAACTTAATAAAGCGTTTCAAGCTCTTATTAAGTTCCCAAAACCTTTTCTAAAATGTTTCGACGTTGGAAAACCAAATTCCACTCACCGACTCACGAAACCACACTTGCTGGCACGACTACCAATCGTCCGGAGCCTCCAAAACCACCTCGTTTGCTTCTAGATTACTATCCCCTATTTTCAAGACATCAAAACAGAGGTTCAATGCATTAAAATACATCCAAAACTCCACACACAAGAAATCCCACAACCTTGTTCTAAAACATCAAAACACCCATCCGAAACAACTAAAAACTCAACAATTGACCTCAAACCTTAGCCCAGCCATTACCCAAATCATCCAACACATTCTAAGCATTAATCAACATCCAAAACACCTAAAATAATCCTTATACCTCCATCAACTTGAATAATTCAACTTGAATGTACCTGCAATCACATCGGTGTCGTTGCGTCCTTTGCGATGTGCATACACACTCGAAGAACCACCTTCCTCCGGCTGAACAACAACTACATGAGCCACACGTCTCTACCCATCCTCTCTCCTTTGAAAGTTGCCACGACCGCGCCCACGACCTCTCTGCTCTGCAACAGCTGGTGCACGACCCTGACCACCTCCCGCTAACAGGGGACACTCACATCTGATGTGATCAGCAGACCCACAGTTCTAACACGAATAACCCCAACCATAGGAGCCTGCACCTCACGGGCCGCACGAGGGCAATCCCTCTTCAAGTGCTCCGGCAAACCACATGTCCAACATGTATTCTACTTAACCCTCGACCTGTTACCTTGAGCTGGTGCACCTCTCCAAAATTTACCCCGCCTAGCTGCAGGCTGATATCTATGATCCCGGTTCCTCTTACTCTGCCCACCACTAGGGCCAGCTTCAGCAGTTCTCTTGTCCAAGCTGGAACCACCCCACGTGAGGTCAAACATAAGATCTGCTCTATGTCTTTGGCTAGAGCCACGAGCACATCAAAATCTGTATAATCAATTGCTAGTATGAACGTCTTTACGTCCTGCACCAAGCCATACCAGAAATGGTCGCAACGATGCCTGTCACTCAACACCAATTCCGGAGCATATTGGCTCAGTCGTACGAACTGGACTTCGTACTCAGCCACAGTCATGTTCCCCTGAACCAGAGACATGAATCCCCTCTTCTTATTGTCCAAGTATCTAACTCCAATATACTTTCTCTTAATAGAAGACTAGAAGAAAGTCCAATTGACCTCTTCCGGCTCCAATACCGTTGTCACAGTCATCCACCATATGTATGCATCACCATGCAATAACAACACTGCACACCCCAGCTTTCGTGCATCATTGCACCCCATCTGATCCAATATTTGGATCGTACTGGCCATCCAAGCCTCGGATGCCTCAAGAGTAAGCCACGAAACTCTACTCGTCCCAAACTTCTTAAGCGCTCCAACGGTAATCCCGATTGCCCAACAGCAGGCGCTTGTACATGCACCCCAACAACAGCTGCCTGGAATGCTTCCGTCATTGCCTGCACTAAAGGAATTAGATCTCCCAACACCGGGCCAGGTTGTCCTTGCTGTACCTGCTCCCCACCCCCAGGTGGTGGTGGTGGAGGAGAAGGTAAGTTTCCACCAGGCAGAACATTGTTCTCCTGTTCACGTTGCCCATCAATAGGAGAAACTGTTCCAAATCGTAACTCTCGTCTTGGTTCTATTGTGCTAGTTAACATTAAAGCATGAACATAAAACAAACAAAAGATCAGGCTAGCTCCTAACAAGGATCCAAGACTTCAAAAACAAATTTAAAACATTTCACTTGGTAGTAAGGCAATGGGCATCCCAATTTTCCCCCAACATAGCATAAAGCATACAAAAGTGTTTTACAGCTATCATGCACTTCAAGCATCAAAATTCAGCCCCAATCAAACATTATAAAACAACTCACATTTAAATTTAATCATCATATATATCACATCACCATCACATACTTAACATTATCATGCTTTAACATTCACCGGTCAAAACATACTTCACCAAAAACACATATTCACCTCACAAGTACTTACCAACAACTTTCCATCATCCCAACCTTTCGTAACCTGACTCTGATACCACAAAATGTAACCCCCTCGACCTGGCCTAGCGGATAGACCGAACCGAACGGGTTAGACAGGGAATATTGAAGTAAATAGAGAAAACTTAGCTTAATAAACGACCCTATTTTTTCTTTTTATCTTGTCTAGATGCAACTTAGTTCCTTATGTGTATACACAAGCAGCAGATAAGACGACCTCACAAACGATCACTAACTATAAACAATTTTGGTTTAGGGACCAATTTGTAAATTCGACAAAATGTAAGGGTTATTACAAAATTCGGGTTACCATCCTTTAATTCAGTTCATTATGAGTGTCATTGTGAAATCTCAGCTTAAATCGACCACTAAAACTCCTTTAACTGCAAACATGATCATTAAGGACCAAAATGGAAGAAAATAGAACTCAGAATTGTTCAAAAACTGCTTTAATAGTTGAACATTTCGGAACAGTGAACCCTATATCAGAACGATCATTTTGAAACACAGTTGACCGTTTCTATATGCGGGTTCGTTTCGAAACCCCTTTCAGATTTGTTTTGGAATAAGGATTCATAGAGGCAAAATGTTTCGAAACATGCATTACCGTTTCGAAACACCAAGGCCATTTCAAGCCACCGTTTCGAAATAGACAAGGGTGTTTCGAAAGACCTGGACCTGCAATGTTTTTAAATGCTGTTTTAACTCGATTCAAACCATACGAAACCATCTCGACCTATGCCAAAACATGTTTGCAACTAGAATATACATCAACAACAAGTTATACGAAGCATAGACATCATCATACCATCGATATCAATGCCAAAGAAACTAAAGGCATGCTCCCTCATCGAAATAAGTACCAAAAAGGCCAAAATGCAATTCCAAGCATAATTCAAAACATAAAGGCCATTTACAAAACCAAATATGCTTAAAAAACTTGCACCAAAACAGAAAATACTAAACCAACATCATTCATAGCATCGAACACCCCCATTGCCTTTATTACTCTAGTTTGAAAACTTGACATACTTTTTAAGAGTTTCTTGGAAAGATCCCTTGTAGATGCTGCC
Organism: Hibiscus tridactylites; assembly: GCA_958450335.1. Classification (NCBI taxonomy): domain Eukaryota; kingdom Viridiplantae; phylum Streptophyta; class Magnoliopsida; order Malvales; family Malvaceae; genus Hibiscus; species Hibiscus tridactylites. Next base: position 16,469,327 of record OY288278.1, on the reverse strand, counting down.
TCCAAATGCCTAATTATATGCATTGATGAACAATGAGAGCATAAGCATAAAAGCATAGTGAGGATTGCTCAAAACCAAAAACATCATCAATGGAAAAAACCAATTTGCACTTTTTCCAAAAACATCACCCCTTCTTTAACAAACCATGCACTTTATCATCAAAACCATTGTTTTTAACATCATGAAACATGGTACATATAAACCCAGCAACTAAACCATTGCTACTCATATTCCAAGCCATCCAAGCATACACACCATTATGCTAAGCTTAAGCCAAAACACGCATCTTTCAAAATATGCATCAATCACATTTTCCACAATATTTCATTTCATTATGTTGGCTCACAAGTGATAAACAACATTCTCAAAACACATATCTGATACACGGATTACTAAGGTTTGTCCCAGACCCTTCATACACTCTACCGGCATCTCAAGGCTTACACACGAGAGCAAACCCTCCTTCCTTGTGACACCCGTGGTGGAGTATTCAGTACAATAACAACCGCTCAATACCACTCATCGGTAGATATATAACCCACTAACGAGAGACGGGACACACACAAGGTTCACACCCGAGAGCTACCCTCAACCGTTGCAACCTTAAACAATTGTCAATCCTTAGAGTACTTGGATCGAGTTTTTGGTACAATCACAACCACTCAACATCCAAGGCGAATTGTTTATAGTGCATTCAATCCTATAGCCGGCAAACTATATCTGATTTCATTTATAAAACACTTTATTAGACATCACTTGCCAATATAATCCACAATTCTTGCATACCACACTATTTTTACAAAGCATTCAGGATAAGCCACAACTCATGCATACAAGGATCACTTACCTAGTGCATCCTTAAAACACATGGCATCATCATACACATTTTATATACTCAAAACATGCTTTAAAATAGTAGGTAAATGCAATTAAAATCAAGTGCAACCAAAGGCTCAAACTAGCACAATCCGAGAGAGAAATTCGCTTTACTTACTTCCGAACTTAGTAAAGTGTTTCAAGCTCTTACTGAGTTCCCAAAACCTTTTCTAAAATGTTTCCACGCTTGAATACCAAGTTCCACTCACCGACTTGCGAAACCACACTTGCCGACGTAACTATCGATCGTCTGAAGCCTCCAAAATCACTTCGTTTGATTTTGGATTATTATCCCCTGCTTCCAACACATTAAAACAAAGGTTCAATGCATTAGAATGCATCCAAAACACAAGCACTCAAAAGAATTCCCGCGGCCTTGCACTAAAGCTCCAAATCACCCATCCGAAACAACCGAAAACTCAATCGATTAACCTCTAATCTCATCCCAGCCATTACCCAACACATCCAACACATTTTAGGCATGAATCAACATCCAAAAACAACATAAAACCATCCTTATACCTCCAGCAACTTTGATTCCTCAAGAACACCCCAAAAACCCAACCAAAAACACTTCAAAAACCAAGGATCTCAAGGATTTCGGGATCTCTATGATTAAGACTCTATCCCAACACCAAAAACCTTTCAAAACTCATTTAGAAATAATCTCAAACAAGCCAAATCATCTCAACTCCGAAAATCACTTTAAAACATCTTTTTCAATAAGATTTTCAACATTTAATCAAAGCTATGATAAAACCTCAATTAAAAACATAGATAAAGAGCTAAATATCTTTGGAATTTCATTAAAGAACCTAGATTAGAGGGTTAGCACGAAATGTACCTCTAATCATTTCTTCTCCTCTAATTTGGCAAGATTAGCTTGAAAGAACTTGAAGGAAAATGAGAGAAATCACCAAGGAAAAGTTGGAAATCAAAAGAGAATTTGAGAGTGAAGAAAATATGGAAATTTGAGAGAAAGTGGTGAGTTTTTGGCTTAAGTGAAGAAGAGAAAAGAAAATGACCGTGAAAAATCTTTTAACCGATTAACTAACTTTCTAATTTAATTAATCAAAGTTATTTTAATTATTTAATAAACCATTTAAAATACATGCCAAATTAGGGAAAAGGCTTAACTGCCAAATAGCTCCCTAAAGATTCTAAGATTTTGACTCTTCTTGAAAAACACAATTTCCCAACTTTTAAATCTTTACATTTTGGTCACTACCCAAAATATATATTTTGGAAACCCCATTTTTTTAAATCGATTTAACCATACTCTTAAATATAATTTTAGAGAAATTTAGGAATTTTTATCATATTTTTATCCCATCCCGAACTTTGATTTCCCTAAACCACCTTTTAACAGTTCCAACAATCGATACCGGTTCTAACGGTTCAACCCGACACGTAAAATACCTAGGCCAAAAACCGCAGCGATACAACACTCCCAAACTCAAGATAAGCATTTCCCTCAATGCGTTAATCACAATATATAAAATAGAAAATATATGCACAAAAATTAAGGGTAGAAAATAAAGGCAAAGAGAAGAAAATTAGAGTGGTTGAGACTCGGATGAATCATCAATTTGGATGATCAGTATCCTCGTTACCATATGCTTGACTCGTGTGGTGGGTATGTAACATATGCGTCCTATATGCTATTGTGCAATGTTGCCTAATCATTAATAGTAGGCATTGCCAAGGCAGTAGGTCTTGCCGAGGCATGCACTTCATGGGTTGCTGAGGCATCGGGTATTGCTGAGGCATACGCCATCTTGTCCAGTTTGGCAGTGGTTTTGGGGTAGGTGTTTGCTCATTTGGGTGAGCTCGGGCTTGCCATGGTTTTGAGGTTCTTTGCCATGGTGGATTTTTTTCTTAATGTGGAAAACAAAGAAAACATGAAAAATAATTATACTAAAGACAAAAAAAATTATCTCCTAAAATAACCAAAAATTAAATAAAGGTTCAGAAATGAAAAACGGAAAATTAAAAATTCTTAGAAAGAGTATTTTCATGCATCTTCTAAGGTTACCGCATATCTAAGAAAGCTTCAGGAGGGTCATTTTCGATACTTCTTATAGTCCATCCGCACCCTCCATCGAGTGACAATATTGCCCAAAAAAAGTTGGGCCAATGTGCTCGCAACTTCTCCCTTTTGTGTTACCATGGTGGATGCATCTTTCTTTCGTGTTCCCTTGTAGTCCATGTATACGTTCCACCTTGCGACTTTTTCTGAAGGGATGAATATATTATTAGGATAAATTACATCAATATCTAACCATTTACTTACCTCATTCTCGTCGAAATTTGTTATTGTTGGATGTAGCCTTCATTGTCGTGACAATTGCTTCGGCAACCAATTGTGTGTGGCAATCTTCTACCATAATTCGGTGCAAGTAAAGGGAAAACACATTTTTCTGAAAAGCTTTGTGGATCCAAACCCCGTTTTCTTTAGGCCCCTCAAACATCTCCATCAGTAGAGATTTTAATGGCTTCAATTTTACCAACATAGTTTCCTCAAAGAATACCTGCAATGGAAGAGATGAGTTTTTAAAGAATTCAAAAGGTTCAACCATTACTTGCTCATATTCCACTGGCAAAGTATTGTCATCTTGTTGATATGGTGGAGGTCGAATATCCTCAATCTTTTCATCTGTTTGAAACTTGATTGATGGAATTGCCGAGGCATCAGTTCTTGGCAAGGCATGTGGTGCTGTCGTGGCATGTGGTGCTACCGTGGCATGTGGTACTGTCGTGGCATGGGGTGTTGTCGTGGCATGTGTTGATGTCGTGCCATTTGCCATAGTTTTCTAAAATTGGCTAAGTGTTGTTGCGACATTGTTCTGTTCATGCTCCTCAATCATTGCCAAGGCAATTCGTTCTATAGGCTCATCATGTGATGGGCAGTCTCTCTCATAGGCATCCTCTCTACTTGGAGATTCTAGTTGTTCCCCACACACCGGGGAGCTCTCTTCGCATTGCTCCTCGTCATCTTGCCTTGGGACTTCAGTATCCCTAGGAATGGGTTATTGGTGCATGTTATCCATGGCATATGTGTATCTCTTCAATCGATCTTCAACTTTTCTCACGAGTTCACCCATCATGGCAATGCACGCATACATGGAATTTAATAGCACTTGACGAGGACTACATTGCCATGACATATTTGTTGTCGTGACACTCTGCTATTGATAAGGACTACATTGCTAAGGCATGTCTGCGGCCTAGGTATTGCATTGCCAAGGCATGTCTGCTATCGAGGCATTGCATTGCCAAGGCATGTCTACTACCGAGGCATTGCATTTCCAAGGCATGTCTATTGCCGCAACAAAATTGTTATTGTAAAAAAAATAAGCTTTTTGATCATATCATGAAGGATTTTGTTGTTGGTTCCATCTATGGTTCTCCATGTAGTTATGTGCACTGAAAATGTGGGGGCAATTTTCAAACACATGATTTTCTCCACACGTAGCATAAGATTTTTCCAAAATAGATGCTTTTCTCGGTTGATTCATCTCTTCCAACATAATATCCGCTCATGTTAATGTCGCTTAACTTGTAGCACACGTGATTTTTTTCTTTTTTTGATAAAACAAATAAAAAGAAAAGTTAGTAAAACTAATAAAAAATGCAATAACAAAAACAACTGACACCAATTGCCAATCCCCAGCATCGGCGCCAAAAATTTGATGTGTGTGATAAATACTACGCAATTGTGGAAGTATACACGTCACAAGTAAACAAGTGATAAGTATACCAAGTATCATCTCCACAGGGATTGGGCATTGAGCTACTTACTTAAGTTATTGCACTGTAGAAAATAAAAACACAAATAAGTGATAGGAAGAATTTTATCTAACTAATAAACTAAAGAAAAATAAAAGATAGATAGGAAAAGTGGGTTAGGTTAAGTTGCATTGTAGTGTGGAAACCAGTTGACTTGTCTTCATCTTTGATTGCAAGCAACACGGAACTACCTTGCTAGTGACCTAAGTCCCTGCCGCAGCCGCACTGGTTGAATCTCTGCCGTGGCAATCTCTTGCTCTTGGGCAGATGCTGTTAAAGTTCGGCAAAGCGTCCTTGAATGGCTCCTCCTTATCTCTATTCTCGGAACACTTATGATGGCTAAACCTTGACCATACCTCTCGGCGTAAACCAAAGACAAACACCAACCAATCACACGCTTCACTTAGCCGTTTAAATTCTTAACCTATCTCTAGGCCGAGTTAGTTAACACCAAGTGGGATGAAATTTGTACTTATTCGTTTCGTGAGTTCAACTCGCTCGATATTGAACAAATGGATAATCTCACAATCTCTCTCTCGAAAAGTATGCAAGAATGATTTAAGATAATAATAAGCAAACCTTAACTTTATTGCATTGAAACTTATAAAAAATACAATTATTTTCCCACAACTACTAAACAAAATAACCCAAACCTAAGAAAAGAACTAGAACATGCTAAACCTCTCAAACCCTTTATACTCGACAATTTCAATTTAGAGGAGGCTTAAGGCAAATTCTTTCTTGGATAGGAAGTTAAGTTGGAGTTAGACTTGTCTTCATTAAAGTGGTGAATCTCTTTAATATAATGCCTTTATCAACTTTGGCCGAATTACATCCTTAACCTTCTTTCCATGCTTTTTTCATCTTCCCGAATTGCGATTCCCATGCAGAGTGTGTAGAAAAATTCAGCATTTTATGCTTTTCAAATCGTCTTCCACTTTGTATATTTTTTCACGCCGACAAGTTTGGTTGTACAATGCCTTTGCATTAGATGCCGTCGAGGAATTGAGTTGCTACAGAATAGAATTCTGCTACCCTGGCATGTGTCTGAAATTGGATCTGCTCTATTAGGCTTTATCTTCATAAAGCAGCTTCCTTTAGCAGAAGCTGTCATATTTGGCTCGGCTCGATCTGGACGTGTCAAGAGCTCATTCTACACCATCCTCCATTTTCTTCATTATCCACGCGACATCACATGCCCTGGCGGCATCACCTACCACGATAGTGAGTAAATCTGCACAAGCGCCAAAATGCATCAAAATAGTACATTTTTCATTAAATAAATCAAATGTAAGGATCAAGGATAGAAACAATGTAATTAATGTATAGAGAGCCATAATGCAACTCAATTGGGTGTAGTTTGAGCAATAATAGCCATATGAAAAGGGTGAAAATATATAACTTTTAGACACTTATCAGTGGAAAATCACGCTTCATATGTCCTCGTGATGCACAATTCTATCATGTGCCCAGATTACCCTAACACTCTCTTGTATGCCTTCTACCGCACCGAGTACACACCGGAGTACGAACAAAAGCATTATAGCCTTGTTGACCACGAACGGAATTATAAATACCACGCCTTGGATTCGGTTGATACCTCATATCCTTGTGCTTCTTGTAACGATCTCTACCAGCATCATACCCAACCGACCGCTTTCCAGAACTAGAACCACTCGAACGAGCGACTAAACCCAAATTATGCTCTATGTCCTTAGCCCGAGTGACTAAGGCATCAAAATATGTGTAATATGAAGCCAACATATGTGTCTCAACATCCTTTACAAGCCTGTAGCAAAAACGATCACATCTCTTTTGTTCATTAGGAACCAGTTCAGGAGGATACTGGCTCAACCGAACAAACTGAACCTCATATTCGGAAACAGTCATGTTTCCTTCCACCAAAGACATGAACTCCCGCTTCTTTTAATCAAGATAGCGAACACCCAAATACTTCCTCTTGAAAGTAGTTCTAAAGAACTCTCAAGTCACACCGGCAGGTTACATGCCAGCAGTGATGGTCATCCACCAGTATAGGCATCTCAATGAAGCAAAGATACAACATAACCCAACATTTTTGTAACCCCCTTAGCCCGGCCTAGACGTTTGACCCAAACTACGAAGATTACACGGGGAAAACCAAAGTCAACCCGAAAGTCAACCTTGATTAACGACCCTTTTTTCTTTTTATATTTTCTAGATGCATATTAAGCCTAGGTGATTACTCAAGAATCGTAAGAGAGAAGATCACAGCGTTTGGAAAACATTTAGGGACTCAATTGCGTGAATTATACTTTTAGGGACCAAAACGTAATTTTTAGAAAATATAAGGACTTAATAGATTTTAAGCTCACCATTATGTAACTAGTCACATTACATGCTTCTATAACAAATTCCAACTAAAAATGACAATCCAAGCTCAAGCAATTGCATCCACAACATTCAGGACCAAAATGTAAAACATGCAAACTTAAAACAATTCAAAAAACATCATCCAACGGTCAACCATTTCGGAACACCAAATCATGTACCGAAACACTCGTATCGAAACGGTGTTGACCGTTTCGGTACACAGGTATGTTCCGAGACCAGTATCAAAACAGGCCTCACCAGTAGCCAAATTGCTTCGAAACACCTTTAGTTGTTCCAAAACGCTATGACCATTACAGGGCTTCGTTTCGAAATAGTTAAGGGTGTTTCGATACACCCTGCACTATGACAGCAGAATTTGCTGGTTTTTCATGCTTCTCCCTACTCGAATCAACCCCGAGACATGCTACATGATGCATACATCAAGGATACTTATCACCAATCACCATATCGAAGTTATAGCCTAAACATAGCAACAAATACCCAAGCAAAGGCACTAAAGGCATGCTTCCTAGCTCACCCAAAACCATAACCAGTCAAAACTCCAAAAAAACCAAAATCCAAACTCCAAAGGCCATTAGAATTCAAATATAGTCAAACCAACATGCTCAAAGTAAAATGAACATTCTCAAACACTCCAAAGTATAAATTCCCACCCATTGCCTCTTATTACACTAAAGGTGAACCACATACTTTTCTTTGACAAAAACCTTGGATTACTCTTGCTCTTAAGCTACCTCCAAATGTTCAATTTTATGCATTGATGAAACAAACGAGCGTAAGCAATAATCTTAGTGAGGAACGCTAAACACATTCATCATTGCATAACTCAAATTTATAAAATCATCACTTTACAACTCATGCCCTTTATAAAACAAGTCTTTTCAAGACTTCAATGCACTTTTGAAACCTCATTCACATATGCATCCATATTCAACAACAAATAATCCTTTGCTCATGCTTTAAAAAGCATCACATGTATTCTTGCATCATACACATATTTCTCATGCACTCTTGCATCATTTACAAGCATCTCATGCTTCACTTAGAACATTTACATTATATTGGCTTTCAAGTGACAGTTCACAAATCCTTTCAACTCAAGACACAATCCGATACGCGGATTACAAGCGTTGTCCCTCACGCTTCATACAAACTATCGGACTACACAAGGTGGAGACAAATGGCACAATCACAACCCCTCAACACTCGTGATGGAGACTAATGGCACAATCACAACCCCTCAACATCACTCACTAGTAGTTGTATAATTCCACTAACGAGAGTACGAGACTCATACACAAGACTCACATACAAGACTAATCATTCACCGTTGTGATCTTAACCTCAATCATTAGGATACTTGGATGGGGATTACGGCACAATCACAACCCCTCAAAATCCAAGGCGGCTTTATTCATGGTGCACCCAATCCTATAGCCGGTTAACTATATCCTATTAAAGTAACCAAAAACAATTTCATCACTTGCCAATATAATCATTTATTCAAATTAATCCACTGTTTTTCAAGCATAACCACAATGTCATTTCCACAAGCACACATGCTTATCATCAAATGCATTTTCATATGAAAACTAAGGATCACTTACCTAGTGCATCCTTAACATAATGGCATTAAAATCCAGCATTAAACCATACTTAAACATGCATAAAATAGTAAACAAATCCACTCTTACAACAAATGCATTTTCAACCAACTTAACACATTTCCAAGAGAGGGATTACCGAAACACTTACACTTGATCTTAGTTAAGCGTATCAAGCTTACATTAAGCTCCCAAGAGTACGTCAAAGCGTTACAAAGAAGGAAATTGCATTTCCACTCACCGATACGCGAAGCCTTGTTTGCCGACACGAAAATTACACCTCCGGAGCCTCCAAAATCACCTCGTTAGCTTCCGGATCAAGATCCCCTATTTTCGCAACATCAAAACAGAGATCTAAATGCATTAAAATGCATTCAAACACCAGCAACAATCCATAGACTCGTTGCCCACTCAAACAACACCAAAATACTCTTCCAACACAATTGAAAACTCAATCGATTGCCTCCTAAACCAAGCCCATCCATCATGCAACACTTCCAAAGCATTAACAACATCAAAACACATCTAATAAGCATCCTAACTCATCCTTATACCTCCAACCATCAAGATTCCATCATTCTACCCCAAAATCACACTTAAAACTACCAAGAAACTTAAGGATCTCAAGGAGTTCGGGATATATGTTATTAGCACATCCTTTAATCAACTTAAAAATCAATTAGAATCAACACAAAACAATTCCCAACTCATCAAGTCCGAAAATTATGAATTACATCACAATTTTGCAAGATTTTGCTCTTAACTCAAAACTATAATAAAAATTCAGTTAAAATTCATAAATGAGAGTCAATAATCTTGGGAATTTCAATAAAGAACCTAGATTGAAGGTTAAGAACGGGATTTACCTCCAATCCTTGCTTCTTTGGCAATTTGGAAAGTTTTCCTTCCAAAAATCTTGAAGAAAAAGAAGTGAATCTTTGAAAACGAGTTTAGAGAAGAAAAAGAGGAATTTGAGAGAAAAGAAATCTGATGAAAAGTTGTTTGACAAATGTGTTTGGCTGAAATAACAGAGGGAAAAGTAGTTACGTGATTAAAACCTCTCTAATTCCTTATTTATTTAATATTTATTTAAAACCATTTTAATTCCTTTATTAAAACCCTTTAAAAACACATGTCAAATTGAAGGAAGGCTAAATTGTACAAAAGCTCCCTAAATATTCTAAGATCTTGACTCTCTTCTTGAAAATAGCATTTTTCCACAGTTTTAAAATTTTACAATTTGGTCACTACTCAAAATATCCATTTTCCAAAACCCTTTTTGTAAAATTGATTTGACCAACCTCTTAATTATATTTTTAGAGGTTTTTACCAATTTTTATCACAATTTTATCCTATCGCGATCCTTGATTTCTTAAAATCACCTTACGCGATTTGAACCATTCTCGACCGGTCCGATCCGATGTCTACAACATTTAGGCCCAAAAACCAGGGCGTTACAACTCTCCCCCACTTAGGAAATTTCGTCCTCGAAATTCTTACCTGAAGAAAAGAGATGCGGAAACTGCTTCAGCATGTCCGCCTTGCTTTCCCACATGGCCTTCTCAACTCCTCGGTGCCGACACAATACCTTCACAAGCTCTATCGTCTTACCACGAAGAACTTTGCTACTCACGTCCAGAACCTTCACTGGTTCTTCATCATATGATAGATCCGGATTCAACTCTATCTCCTCAACAGGCATTACGTGCGAAGGATCCGATCTATACTTCCGTAACATGGAGACATGGAACACATCATGTATCTTCTCCAACTCAGCAGGCAATCTCAACCGATATGCCACAGGACCAATATGCTCCACATTCTTGTAAGGTCCAATAAACCTTGGCCTAAGTTTACCCTTACGCCCAAATCTCATCACCTTCTTCCAAGGTGAAACCTTCAAGAACACGCGTTCGCCAACTGCGAACTCAATCTCCTTACGCTTCAAGTCCGCGTAAGACTTTTGCCTATCTGAAGCTGCTTTTAACCGCTCGCAAATGAGCTTCACCTTCTCGGTGGTTACCTTAAGCATAGCCGGCATTGAAATCAACTTTTTCCCAGCTTCTGCCGAACAAATAGGGGTTCTGCACCTCCTCCCATACAAAGCCTCGTATGGAACCATTTGAATACTTACCTGATAACTATTGTTATATGCAAACTCAACCAACGACAAGTGCTTCTCCCAAGAACCATGAAAATCTATCACACAGCACCTCAGCATATTCTCAAGAACTTGAATCACACGTTCTGACTTTCCATCTGTCTGCGGATGATAAGAAGTGTTGAAATTCAGCCGTATACCCAAGGCTTGATGCAAACATTCCCAAAACCGCGTTGTAAACCTCGAATCCCTATCCGACACAATGGACTTTGGCACGCCATGCATCTGCACAATCTCAGTTATGTACAGCTCAACCAACTTATCCAAAGTATACGTAATATGCACATGCAGAAAATGCGCACACTTCGTAAGCCGATCCACAATCACCCAAACTGAATTCTTCTTTTTCGGTGACAAAGGCAACACATACACAAAATCCATGGTGATTCTCTCCCATTTCCATTTTGGAATTCTCAAAGGCTGTAACAATTTAGGAGGAACCTGATGCTCAGCCTTCACCCGCTAACACACCATACACTTACTACAAACTCAGCTACATCCTTTTTCAACCCCACCCAGTAGTACTCATCCTTAAGGTCACGATACATCTTTGTACTACCCGAGTGCATAGTAAACGGACTACAATGAGCTTCAGTCAAAATAGTGCACCTTAACTTAGCATCATCTGACACTACTATCCGACTCCCAAAACACAGAACACCGTCATCATTAAAGCTGAAATCCGAAGGTCTATCTTCTGCAATGTCTTGAACATGCGAAACAAGAGAATCATAAAGCAATTGTTTCTCTTTAATCAACTGTAACAAAGATGGTTTCACTTGCAATTCTGCCATAAGACCACCATCACGCGATATACTCAAACGAGCAAACATCGCTCTCAACTCAACAGCCACCTTCCAACTCAAAGCATCAGCCACAACATTAGCCTTGCCTGGGTGGTACTCAATCGCCAGATCATAATCCTTAAGCAACTCCACCCAAGGTCGTTGCCTAAGATTTAACTCCTTCTAAGACTTAAGGTATTTCAAACTTTATGATCCGTGAACACAACACATTTCTCACCATACAAGTAATGCCTCCAAATCTTCAAGGCAAATCCCACAGCTGTAAGCTCAAGATAATGAGTAGAATAGGTGCGCTCATGCACCTTCAACTGCCTAGATGTGTAACCCCCGTAGCCCGGTCTAGACGGTTGACCCGAACTACGAAGATTACACGGGGAAAACCAAAGTCAACCCGAAAGTCAACCTTGATTAACGACCCTTTTTTTTTCTTTTTAGTCTTGTCTAGATGCACATTAACCTTAGTTGTGATCATACAAACAACATATTAAAAGATCACAAACATCAGAGATCAAACAGGGACCCAATTGAACAAATTACAACTTTAGGGACCAAATTGTAAATTCTGATAAATTAAGGGACTTAACCCAAATTAAAGTTACCATCTTGAAATTAGTCATGTTTCATGCTTCTCCGTGAAATTTCAGCTCAAAAGGACATCCACAGCTCATGCAATTGATCAAACAAGATTCAGGACCAAAACGTAAACAAACGAAACATCCAAAGATACTTTTAACTGATTTTAACGGTCGGGTATCGATACGCCACGTGTCGTATCGATACTCGGGGAAGGCAGAACCCAAACTCTAGCAAAGGTATCGATACCTTCCCCCTGGTATCGATACCCCATTCATATGGTATCGATACTTGTTCAGAGGTATCGATACCCCTGGGCAGAAACATGCATATTTGGCTCAGGTGTATCGATACCCCAAGCCCGAGTATCGATACCCCTGCCCGGAAACAACTCAAAAACAGCATCAAACATGCATTAAACACCAAATTAACATTACCAAACCATATCATTTAATCATACAACATGCAAGGACTTCAATTGCATCAACAATTCAACATTTAAACAACACATAAGAAAAACCCCAATTCATATAGCATGCTTCCTACTTAAGCTATCATTCAAGCATTAAACCTTCATAAGCAAGCAATAGAAAATCAATCCAAAATCCAGCAATTCAATCAACAATTAACATCCATAGGGAGTCTCAAACACCTCCCAAAACATACACATTGGTCCCCCATTGCCAAATCAACCAAAAGCTAAAACGTTTAACAAAACCTTCCATACATTGAGCTTTACTTGAACTTGTATGCTTGCCTTCTCTTGCTGCCCTCAATGTACACTAATGCTCTGCATTGTTGAATCAAGAAAACGAGAGAGCGTAAGCCAAAGCTTAGTGAGGAGTGCTCTTTAAAAACCATTCAATAATGCAATTTAAAACCATTTGTAAATCATGCTTATATTCAATCTTTTCACATGCTCAAAGCATACTTTAAATCAAGCAATATCATGCTTCCACATTTCATTTAGACAAGCATCTCATGCTTCAACATAAATATTAAGTCATGCATCTCATGCATCTCATGTACTATACATGTCATATTGGCTCAAGTGATACATTTCATTTATGAAATCAAGTTCAACAACTTTCCCCAAGGACTTTTAAACACCTTGGACCCCAAGGACTTTTAAACACCTTGGCCATGGACTTTTAAACACCATGAAAGGACCACACAAGGACTTTTAACCACCTTTGTGTCCGTAGCTTGAATTACCCCAAGGACTTTTAAACACCTTGGCCCCAAGGACTTTTAAACACCTTGGCCCCATGGACTTTTAACCACCATGGAAAGGAGCACCTAAGGACTTTTAACCACCTTAGTGTCCGCAACAAGATTCATCCAAGGACTTTTAACCACCTTGATGATCTTAGATAACAAGGCTCACTCAAGGACTTTTAACCACCTTAGTGACCTTCACTTTTACAAACCATCACTTGCCAATATACACTTTATACATCACATAGTCCACTGTTTTAAAGCATTTAAACCAAGCCATTTCATCATGCATTTCAAAGCATTAAATCATCATTTAACAATGCATAAAAACAAGGCTCTCTTACCTAGAGACACCTTCAACACATGGCTTAAATCATCAGCATAAATCATGCTAAAACATCAGCAATTAACATGCTAAAACATGCTTTCCAAAACAGTAGCAAATCATGCAAAATCATCATTTCACATTTCATTAAAACATGGCCACCACTTAAAGAGAGTAATCCGAAAACTTACACTTGAGCTTAGCAAAGTTGTTTAGACTTAAACTAAGCTCCCAAAACCTTCAACCTTTGGTTAAAAAGCTGAAAATCCATTTTCACTCACCGATTACCACTTCGCTTCAAGCCAAAGCACCAAATCAAGCCTCCGGATCAACAATTCTTGGATCCAAGGATGCCTCCCCTGTTTCAACACATTAAAGCAGAGGATTAATGCATCATCATGCATTAATTGCTTCAATGAAAGCATCAAAACTCGCTGCTCTCACTAAACCTCCATTTTCGGCCACCAAACACAACCGAAAATGCATCCGAAACACTTCTAAACAAAGCCCAGCCACAAACCAGCAAAACCTCACTTCCATTAACATCATTTAACATCTAAAAACAACCTACAACCATCCTTATACCTCCAGCAACACCAGATCCACAAGATCACCACAAAAGCTACCTTAAAACACAAGCTAAAATTAGGAAACCCAACCTATCCGGGATTGCATCAATCAAGACTCATTTCCACATCAATTTAATGATCATTTAACATCAAAAACACTTCTCAAAACACTGATTTAACAGATCAAACGAAAATCAAGTGAAATCATCAAAATCTTGCATAATTAGCCAAGATCCATAAATCAACCTTAAAACCTTTAATCAATTGTCAAATTAGGATTGAAAACTTTAGGAATTTCATTAAAGAACTTGAAGTTCAGAGGAGAAGGACGTTCTTACCTCCAAACTTGAGTTTCTCCTCTTTTTGGAATTGAAAAGCTTGATGAAACTTGAAGCAATTGAAGAGGATTTGAAGACACAATGATTTGCAATCAATTGAGAGTTGAAAGAATGATTTTAGGTGAGAAAATCAGAACAAGATCTCTGGAAAATGGGTGTTTGGGTTGAGAGAAAAAGATAGAGAGAAAATAGGTAGTTAAATGAGAAAATAGCTAAAATTGGATTTTCCCTCCTTTTGATTCTTTTAAAATCAGAATTATGGGTTAAAATATCTTAGAAAAATCTGGAGAAACTCTCTTTGGGTAAATAGCTCCTTAAAGATTCAAAGTTTCAACCCTTTATAAAATAGCCACCAAACTTTCAAATATTACATTTTAGTCACTAGTCAAAATGTCACACTTCCGAAACTCATTTTCCAAAATTGATTTCACAGTTCACTTAATTATAATAAAAGATGATTTTAGAACATTTTTCCATAATTTTTATGCAACCCGAACTAGGCTTTCCTAATTTAACCTCTTACGATTCGAACAGCACTTTGACCAACCGGTCAACGCCCAAGACTTCCAAGCCCAAAACCGGGGCGTTACAACTCTCCCCCCCTTAAGAAATTTCGTCCTCGAAATTTACCTGAAGGAAAGAGATAAGGAAACTGCTTCAGCATATCTTCCTTCCGCTCCCACGTGGCTTCCTCAACACCGCGATGCTTCCACAGCACCTTCACCAACTCAATGGTCTTGCCACGAAGAACTTTGCTATCTGAATCCAGAACCTTCACCGGTTCCTCATCATAGGTCAAATCCGAATTCAATTCCACTTCCTCCACAGGCAACACATGCGAAGGATCAGATCGATACCTCCGGAGCATAGAAACATGGAACACATCATGGATCTTCTCCAACTCCTGAGGTAACCTCAACCGATACGCAACAGGACCCACTCGCTCAACAACCTCATACGGTCCAATGTATCTAGGGCTCAGCTTACCCTTCCGCCCAAACCTCATCACCTTCTTCCAAGGCGAAACCTTCAAGAACACGCGGTCACCCACCGCAAACTCTATCTCCTTACGCTTCAAATCCGCGTAAGACTTCTGCCGATCAGAAGCAGCCTTCAACCTCTCACATATGAGCTTCACCTTCTCGGTGGTACCTTTCAACAAAGCAGGCATCGAAACCAACTTTTGACCAGTTTCAGCCCAACACAGAGGAGTCCTACACCTCCTCCCATACAGAGCCTCATAAGGTGCCATCTGTATACTCGCCTGAAAACTGTTGTTGTAAGCGAACTCAACCAAAGGCAGATGCTTCTCCCAAGAACCTTGGAACTCTATCACGCAGCATCTCAACATATCCTCCAAAATCTGAATAACACGTTCAGATTGGCCATCCGACTGAGGATGATAGGATGTACTGAAATGCAACCTTGTACCCAGAGCTTGATGCAAACACTGCCAAAAACGCGATGTGAACCTCGGATCCCTATCCGACACGATCGACTTAGGCACACCATGCAACCTCACAACCTCAGCAACGTACAGCTCTGCCAGCTTATCCAAAGAGAACGTAGTATGCACAGGCAAGAAATGTGCACACTTCGTCAGGCGATCCACAATCACCCAAACAGAATTCTTCTTCGACGGAGACAAAGGCAAACCAGATACAAAATCCATGGTAACCCTCTCCCACTTCCATTCAGGGATCTTCAACGGTTGCAACAAACCAGAAGGAACCTGATGTTCAGCCTTAACTCGCTGACACACCAAACACTTGCTCACGAACTCTGCCACATCCTTCTTCAAACCTACCCAATAGTACTCATCACGAAGATCGCGATACATCTTTGTACTACCAGGATGCATAGCAAAAGGACTACTATGACCTTCAGCCAGAATAGCACGCCTCAACTCAACATCAGCAGGCACTACTATCCGACTACCAAAACACAACACTCCATCCTCATTAAAGCAGAAATCTGAAGGCCTACCCTCCGCGATATCCTGAACATGAGACACCAAGGAATCATCCAACAACTGCTTATCCTTGATCAACTGAACCAACGATGGTTTCACTTGCAACTCAGCAACAAGACCACCATCCTGCGATATGCTCAAGCTAGCAAACATAGCTCTCAGCTCAACAGCTACCTTTCTACTCAAGGCATCCGCAACAACATTAGCCTTTCCAGGATGATACTCAATCGTCAGATCATAATCCTTGAGCAACTCCAACCAACGTCGCTGCCTGAGATTCAACTCCTTCTGAGACATCAGATACCTCAAACTCTTGTGATCCGTGTACACAGTACACTTCTCACCATACAGATAATGTCTCCAGATCTTCAGAGCAAAAACCACTGCAGCCAGCTCAATATCATGCGTAGGATAATTGCGCTCATGCACCTTCAACTGCCGCGACGCATAAGCCACAACCTTACCCTCTTGCATCAGCACACACCCCAAACCAACATAGGATGCATCACTGTAGACTACGAACTCTTTCCCTGATTCAGGCTGAATCAAGATAGGAGCTTGAGTCAAAGCCATCTTCAGCTTCTCAAAAGCTTGCTGCCTCGCTTCTGTCCACTCATACTTAACATCTTTCTGCAGCAACTTTGTCAAAGGAGCAGCAATCTTGGAAAAACCATCTACAAACCTCCGGTAGTATCCTGCCAAACCAAGGAAACTACGGACCTCCTGGACAGACTTAGGAATTTTCCAGCTCATCACTGCTTCAATCTTCTGAGGATCAACACGAATCCCCTCGGCTGAGACTACATGACCAAGAAAAACAACCTCCCTAAGCCAGAACTCACACTTGCTCAACTTAGCATAAAGCTGATTCTCCAACAAAGCTTGCAACACAACCCTCAAATGCTCTTCGTGCTCTTCCTCAGTACGCGAGTACACAAGGATATCATCAATGAACACCACAACAAACTTGTCCAGGTATTCATGAAAAACACGATTCATCATGTCCATGAAAGCAGCAGGAGCATTTGTCAAACCAAACGGCATCACAAGGAACTCATAATGCCCATACCTTGTCCTGAAAGCTGCCTTAGGCACATCCACATCCTTCACCTTCAACTGATAATACCCTGACCTCAAATCAATCTTAGAGAACACAGCAGCTCCCCGAAATTGATCAAAGAGATCATCAATCCTCGGCAAAGGATACCGATTCTTGATAGTCAACTTGTTCAGCTGACGGTAATCAATGCACATCCTCATCGTGCCATCCTTCTTCTTCACAAACAAGACAGGAGCACCCCAAGGCGAAACACTCGGCCGGATGAAACCACGATCAAGCAACTCTTGCAACTGCGTCTTCAGCTCCTTCAGCTCCTTAGGTGCCATTCTATAGGGAGTAATGGACACAGGAGTGGTATTCTCATACAGCTCAATACCAAACTCCACCTCGCGATTAGGAGGTAAACCAGGCAACTCTTCAGGAAAAACATCAGGAAACTCCTTCACAACCCTGATATCTTGCACCCTCAGCTCCTTCGAACTAGGATTCATCACAAAAGCTAGAAAAGCTTCACAACCTTGCCTCAGCATCCTGCTCGCCTCCAGGGTAGAAACAACATTGGCAAGAAACTTCACATTCTCACCAACCACCACCACTTCATAATCATCCGCAAGCTTAAGCGAAACCCGCTTATTCTCACAATCCACAACAGCACGATGCTCAGCAAGCCAATCCATACCAAGGATCACATCAAAACCATAAAAGGGCAACTCCATAAGATCAACAAGAAAGACATGCTCTTGAACAACCAAAGGACACCTTCTATAAAGCTTACGAGTCACAACAGTTTCACCAAAAGAACTAGTGACCCTAACACCAACATCCAAAGACTCAACAGGCAAACCAAGCAACTCAGCATGCTCACGAAGAATGTATGAATGCGTAGATCCAGAATCAATCAAAGAAAGCAATGACAAGGATTGCAAAGTAAAGGTACCTGCAATCACATCAGCATCATTCCTTCCCTCGCGCTGAGCATACACCCTCACTTGGCCTCCACCCTCAGGTTGAATAGCCACAACATGAGCTACTCCGCGACCACCTTCCTCTCGCCTCTGAAAATTACCACGGCCGCGCCCACGACCTCTCTGCGGTGCTGCAACAACAGGAGCACGCTCTTGACCACCAGCCATCCTCGGACAATCACGTCTCAGATGATCAGCTGAACCACAGTTCCAGCACTCATAACCAGCTGCCAACACAGGAGCTTGCACCTCCCTCCCAGCACGAGGACAGTCACGCTTCAAGTGACCACGGGAACCACAAATCCAACAAGCACTAGGGTCAGCTCTAGCATTGCCACCCCTAGCAGGTGCACCTCCACCTCTCTTAGACGAGGACTGTAACCTCTGGTCACGCCCTCTCTTGTTCCGACCACCGGAACTATACTCTGCAGCTCTCTTCCCAGAACTAGCTCCAGCACCCTTAGCAGACAAACTCAGGTTCATCTCGATGTCCTTGGACCGACTAACCAGCACATCGAAATCATTGTACTCAGCAGCCAACATATAGGTCTTAACCTCCGTCACCAAACCATAACGGAACCTTTCGCACCTCTCGCGCTCATCAGGTATCAGCTCCGGTGCATACTGGCTAAGACGTACAAATTGTACCTCATACTCAGCCACACTCATGCTCCCTTGGGTCAGAGACATGAATTCACGCTTCTTCTCATCTAGATATCTAACTCCCAGATATCTCCTCTTGAACGCATGCTGGAAGAACGTCCATGTAACATCAGCATCAGCCATCCCAGAGATTGTGGTCGTCCACCACGTATAAGCATCACCTTGCAGTAGTGACACCACACATCCCAGCTTTTGCACATCAGTGCAACTCATCTGTCCCAAGACACGCTTGGTACTCTCCAGCCACGCTTCTGACCTTTCAGCTGACATACCCCTAAACTCAGTCCTACCAAGACTGCGCAAACGTTCCAAGGGTAGTCTAGCACCAGCATCTCCCTGATGCCCAGCTCCTTGAGCTCCAGCTACTGCTGCTCGAAACGCACCCGCAATAGCTTGTACCAGCACAGACATGTCAGGCATCGCTTGCCCCTGACCAACCTCAGGTCCTGCAGCTCCAGCACCAGCTGCCTCAGCTCCAGCTCTTTCCCTCTCCGCACCACCACCACCAGGTGGAGGAGGAGGTATCACAGCACTACCAGTGTGCTCATCATTCACATTCCCCTCCGGGGTCGTAGCTCTCACGCTACTCCTTAACTCTCTACGTGGTGCCATACTTTTACCATGCATAACAATACAAAATAAAACAAGTCAGGACCAGCAAGGTAAGCAAATTCCAAGTATTCAAGCTCAATTTCTTTCAAAAACAAAATCATCTCTTTAGCTTTTGTTTGGCAATGGGTACCCTCATCATGCATCATCACAACATGCATCACATACACATCATCATATCATATCACTGAACATGCTTTCACTCAACAAGCATACAAACCAAACCATGCTTCAATCATGCATACACACATTCCCAATTACTCGAGAACCTGGCTCTGATACCACCAAATGTAACCCCCGTAGCCCGGTCTAGACGGTTGACCCGAACTACGAAGATTACACGGGGAAAACCAAAGTCAACCCGAAAGTCAACCTTGATTAACGACCCTTTTTTTTTCTTTTTAGTCTTGTCTAGATGCACATTAACCTTAGTTGTGATCATACAAACAACATATTAAAATATCACAAACATCAGAGATCAAACAGGGACCCAATTGAACAAATTACAACTTTAGGGACCAAATTGTAAATTCTGATAAATTAAGGGACTTAACCCAAATTAAAGTTACCATCTTGAAATTAGTCATGTTTCATGCTTCTCCGTGAAATTTCAGCTCAAAAGGACATCCACAGCTCATGCATTTGATCAAACAAGATTCAGGACCAAAACGTAAACAAACGAAACATCCAAAGATACTTTTAACTGATTTTAACGGTCGGGTATCGATACGCCACGTGTCGTATCGATACTCGGGGAAGGCAGAACCCAAACTCTAGCAAAGGTATCGATACCTTCCCCCTGGTATCGATACCCCATTCATATGGTATCGATACTTGTTCAGAGGTATCGATACCCCTGGGCAGAAACATGCATATTTGGCTCAGGTGTATCGATACCCCAAGCCCGAGTATCGATACCCCTGCCCGGAAACAACTCAAAAACAGCATCAAACATGCATTAAACACCAAATTAACATTACCAAACCATATCATTTAATCATACAACATGCAAGGACTTCAATTGCATCAACAATTCAACATTTAAACAACACATAAGAAAAACCCCAATTCATATAGCATGCTTCCTACTTAAGCTATCATTCAAGCATTAAACCTTCATAAGCAAGCAATAGAAAATCAATCCAAAATCCAGCAATTCAATCAACAATTAACATCCATAGGGAGTCTCAAACACCTCCCAAAACATACACATTGGTCCCCCATTGCCAAATCAACCAAAAGCTAAAACGTTTAACAAAACCTTCCATACATTGAGCTTTACTTGAACTTGTATGCTTGCCTTCTCTTGCTGCCCTCAATGTACACTAATGCTCTGCATTGTTGAATCAAGAAAACGAGAGAGCGTAAGCCAAAGCTTAGTGAGGAGTGCTCTTTAAAAACCATTCAATAATGCAATTTAAAACCATTTGTAAATCATGCTTATATTCAATCTTTTCACATGCTCAAAGCATACTTTAAATCAAGCAATATCATGCTTCCACATTTCATTTAGACAAGCATCTCATGCTTCAACATAAACATTAAGTCATGCATCTCATGCATCTCATGTACTATACATGTCATATTGGCTCAAGTGATACATTTCATTTATGAAATCAAGTTCAACAACTTTCCCCAAGGACTTTTAAACACCTTGGACCCCAAGGACTTTTAAACACCTTGGCCATGGACTTTTAAACACCATGAAAGGACCACACAAGGACTTTTAACCACCTTTGTGTCCGTAGCTTGAATTACCCCAAGGACTTTTAAACACCTTGGCCCCAAGGACTTTTAAACACCTTGGCCCCATGGACTTTTAACCACCATGGAAAGGAGCACCTAAGGACTTTTAACCACCTTAGTGTCCGCAACAAGATTCATCTAAGGACTTTTAACCACCTTGATGATCTTAGATAACAAGGCTCACTCAAGGACTTTTAACCACCTTAGTGACCTTCACTTTTACAAACAATCACTTGCCAATATACACTTTATACATCACATAGTCCACTGTTTTAAAGCATTTAAACCAAGCCATTTCATCATGCATTTCAAAGCATTAAATTATCATTTAACAATGCATAAAAACAAGGCTCTCTTACCTAGAGACACCTTCAACACATGGCTTAAATCATCAGCATAAATCATGCTAAAACATCAGCAATTAACATGCTAAAACATGCTTTCCAAAACAGTAGCAAATCATGCAAAATCATCATTTCACATTTCATTAAAACATGGCCACCACTTAAAGAGAGTAATCCGAAAACTTACACTTGAGCTTAGCAAAGTTGTTTAGACTTAAACTAAGCTCCCAAAACCTTCAACCTTTGGTTAAAAAGCTGAAAATCCATTTTCACTCACCGATTACCACTTCGCTTCAAGCCAAAGCACCAAATCAAGCCTCCGGATCAACAATTCTTGGATCCAAGGATGCCTCCCCTGTTTCAACACATTAAAGCAGAGGATTAATGCATCATCATGCATTAATTGCTTCAATGAAAGCATCAAAACTCGCTGCTCTCACTAAACCTCCATTTTCGGCCACCAAACACAACCGAAAATGCATCCGAAACACTTCTAAACAAAGCCCAGCCACAAACCAACAAAACCTCACTTCCATTAACATCATTTAACATCTAAAAACAACCTACAACCATCCTTATACCTCCAGCAACACCAGATCCACAAGATCACCACAAAAGCTACCTTAAAACACAAGCTAAAATTAGGAAACCCAACCTATCCGGGATTGCATCAATCAAGACTCATTTCCACATCAATTTAATGATCATTTAACATCAAAAACACTTCTC
This sequence comes from Hibiscus tridactylites, assembly GCA_958450335.1. NCBI lineage: Eukaryota > Viridiplantae > Streptophyta > Magnoliopsida > Malvales > Malvaceae > Hibiscus > Hibiscus tridactylites. The sequence goes on along the minus strand of OY288278.1, from coordinate 16,446,607 downwards.
AAAACACTGATTTAACAGATCAAACGAAAATCAAGTGAAATCATCAAAATCTTGCATAATTAGCCAAGATCCATAAATCAACCTTAAAACCTTTAATCAATTGTCAAATTAGGATTGAAAACTTTAGGAATTTCATTAAAGAACTTGAAGTTCAGAGGAGAAGGACGTTCTTACCTCCAAACTTGAGTTTCTCCTCTTTTTGGAATTGAAAAGCTTGACGAAACTTGAAGCAATTGAAGAGGATTTGAAGACACAATGATTTGCAATCAATTGAGAGTTGAAAGAATGATTTTAGGTGAGAAAATCAGAACAAGATCTCTGGAAAATGGGTGTTTGGGTTGAGAGAAAAAGATAGAGAGAAAATAGGTAGTTAAATGAGAAAATAGCTAAAATTGGATTTTCCCTCCTTTTGATTCTTTTAAAATCAGAATTATGGGTTAAAATATCTTAGAAAAATCTGGAGAAACTCTCTTTGGGTAAATAGCTCCTTAAAGATTCAAAGTTTCAACCCTTTATAAAATAGCCACCAAACTTTCAAAAATTACATTTTAGTCACTAGTCAAAATGTCACACTTCCGAAACTCATTTTCCAAAATTGATTTCACAGTTCACTTAATTATAATAAAAGATGATTTTAGAACATTTTTCCATAATTTTTATGCAACCCGAACTAGGCTTTCCTAATTTAACCTCTTACGATTCGAACAGCACTTTGACCAACCGGTCAACGCCCAAGACTTCCAAGCCCAAAACCGGGGCGTTACAAGATGCATAGGCCACCACCTTACCCTCATGCATCAACATGCAGCCCAAACCAACAATGGACGCATCACTATAGACCACAAACTCCTTACCAGACTCAAGTTGAATCAAAACAGGAGCTTGCGTCAATGCTTCCTTCAGTTTCACAAAGGCTTATTGCCTCGCCTCAGTCCACTCAAAGAGAACATTATTCTGAAGCAACTTGGTCAAAGGTGCCGCTAACTTTGAGAAACCCTCGACAAACTTACGGTAGTACCCAGCCAACCAAAGTAAACTCCGTACCTCAGTCACTGACTTAGGTACTTTCCAACTCATCATAACCTCTACTTTTTGCGGATCAACACGAATACCCTCAGCCGATACCACATGCCCAAGGAAAACCACTTCCCTAAGCCAAAATTCACATTTACTCCGCTTCGCATACAACTGATTCTCCAACAGTGCTTGCAACACGATTCTTAAGTGCTTATCATGATCCTCCTCAGTACGCGAATACATAAGGATATCATCAATGAACACCACCACAAACTGATCCAAGAATTCATGGAATACACGATTCATCATGTCCATGAAAGCAGCAGGTGTGTTGGTCAAACCAAACGGCATCACCAAAAATTCATAATGCTCGTACCTCGTCCAAAAAGCAGTTTTAGGTACGTCCACATCCTTCACATTCAGCTGATAGTACTCTGATCTCACGTCCACAATGTCATTTCCACAAGCACGCATGCTTATTATCAAATGCATTTTCATATGAAAACCAAGGATCACTTACCTAGTGCATCCTTAACATAATGGCATTAAAATCCAGCATTAAACCATGCTTAAACATGCTTAAAAACAGTAAACAAATCCACTCTTACAACAAATGCATTTTCAACCAACTTAACACATTTCGAAGAGAGGGATTACCGAAACACTTACACTTGAGCTTAGTTAGGCGTATCAAGCTTACAATAAGCTCCCAAGAGTACGCCAAAGCGTTACAAAGTAGGAAATTGCATTTCCACTCACCGATACGCGAAGCCTTGTTCGCCAACACAGAAATTACACCTCCAGAGCCTCCAAAATCACCTCATTAGCTTCTGGATCAAGATCCCCTATTTTCACAACATCAAAACAGAGATCTAAATGCATTAAAATGCATTCAAACACCAGCAACAATCCATAGACTCGTTGCCCACTGAAGCAACACCAAAATACCCTTCCAACACAACTGAAAACTCAATTAATTGCCTCCTAAACCCAGCCCAGCCATCATGCAACACTTCCAAAGCATTTACAACATCAAAACACATCTAATAAACATCCTAACTCATCCTTATACTTCCAGCCATCAAGATTCCATCATTCCACCCCAAAATCACACTTAAAACTACCAAGAAACTCAAGGATCTCAAGGATTTCGGGATCTATGTTATTAGCACATCCTTTTAACTTATAAATCAACTTAAAAATCAATTAGAATCAACACAAAACAGTGCCCAACTCATTAAGTCCAAAAATTAAGAATTACATCACAATTTTGCAAGATTTTTCTCTTAACTCAAAACTATAATCAAAATTCAGTTAAAAATCATAAATGAGAGTCAATAATCTTGGGAATTTCAATAAAGAACCTAGATTGAAGGTTAAGAACGAGATTTACCTCCAATCCTTGCTTCCTTGACAATTTGGCAAGTTTTCCTTCCAAAAATCTTGAAGAAAAAGAAGTCAATCTTTGAAAAAGAGTTTTGAGAAGAAAAGAGAAATTTGAGGGAAAAGAAATCTGCTGAAAAGTTGTTTGACAAATGTGTTTGGCTGAAATGAGAGAGGGAAAAGTAGTTACGTGATTAAAACCTCTCTAATTCCTTATTTATTTAATATTTAATTAAAACCATTTTAATTCCTTTATTAAAAACCTTTAAAAACACATGTCATATTGAATGATGGCTAAATAATACTAAAGCTCCCTAAAGATTCTAAGATCTTGACTCTCTTCTTGAAAATAACATTTTTCTACAGTTTTAAAACTTTACAATTTGGTCACAACTCAAAATATCCATTTTCCAAAACCCTTTTTGTAAAATTGATTTGACCAACCTCTTAATTATATTTTATAGGTTTTTACCAATTTTTATCACAATTTTATCCTATCCCGATTCGTGATTTTTTAAAATCACCTTACTCGATTCGAACCGTTCTTGACCGGTCCGATCCGACGTCTAAAACATCTAAGCCCAAAAACCAGGGCGTTACAATTATCACATCATTGCAACCCATCTGACTAAGAATCCCTTGGGTACTCTCATACCAAGCCTCAAAATCCTCCAGAGACAAACCTCGAAACTCAGTTCCACCCAAACTACATAAGCGCTCCAAAGGTAAACCAACATTAGCACAAGGCCGAGGTGCGGCCACATGCATACTCATTATCGTTGCCTGAAAAGCCCCATTTATAGCCTAAATCAACAGTGTTATACAAATAACATCCTGACCTTGCGTTGCCTGAGGTCCAACACCTCCAACGCCAACTCCCGTATCAGCTCCATCACCACTAGGAGGAGGTAGAGAGTGCGGCAAATTCTTAACATTCTCATTCACAGCATCATGGCTACAAATTCTAAGCTCTAGCCTCGATTCCATTTCAAATAGAGTGCAAATTGAAAACATGATAATGCAAAAATGTAACAATTAGACCAACCAAAAGCGAGAATCCAAGGAGCTCAAGTTTTGCTTTTCAAAACCAAAATTCTCTTTACATTAGTAATAATATGTCAATGGGTACCCTTAACCTCTCCCCCATCAGTATATAACAATCACAATTTATGTTATCAAACACCGTGCACCTCACACAAATTAAAAAGTGATCATGACATAGTATAAACAACCACCATGCACAACATTCATCATTAAATCAACCTAGCAAGAATATTCCATAAACCTTACCTCCAAATTCTTTTGAAACTTGGCTCTGATACCACCAAATGTAACCCCCTCGGCCTGGCTTGGATGAAAAACCAAACCGAATGGATCACACGGGGAATATTGAAGTAAACCGAGAAGTTTACCTCAATAAAAGACCATATTTTTTTCATTTTATCTTTTCTAGATGCTCTTTAATACCCTATGTGATAAACCTCGCAGTGGAACAATTTGCAATTCGACCAGACAACGTTTAAGGGCTCAATTACATGCAAATGAAGTTAGGGACCATTTTGTAATTTTATCAAATTACAGGACTTCTTCCATTTTAAGTTACCAACCTTTAATTCAATACATTACATGCCTCTCTGTCAAATATAAACTCAAAAAAATCATCCAATCTCATTAATTTCATTCACAACATTCAGGGACTAAAACGTAAAGAAACTGAACTTCAAAAGATTCCAATAACCAATTTAACATCTGGGTGTTTCGGTACAGGTTTCCATGTATCAGAATACCCGTTTAGGAACAGGTTCAAGAGTCTCGAAGCTCAGGCTCGTATTGAAACACCCCTTAGGTTGATTTGGATCACGGGATTCCAGTAGACAAACGTTTCAAAATGGTTATCCCTGTTTCAAAATTCCTAGACCATTTCAGGCTCACCGTTTAGGTACAACCTTAGGTGTACCGAAACAAATGGGCCTCTAATGACACCTTTCACTGTTTCTTCACACTTTAATTCATGCAAAACCATTCCAACATGCTTCCAACATGCATACAACACATCTAAACATTAAACCTCAATCATACATGGCAATTTCATCATCAAAGCATGGCAATAAGTATTAAGGAAATCTATAGGCATGCTACCTATGCAAAAAGACCAATTCAAAGCCAAAACACAAACCAAGGTAATTATCAGCAAGTAAAGGCCATTTACAAGTCATCAAAGGCATCACAAACTTGCCACAAAGCAGGGAGTTTCCAAATACACTCTCCGAAAACATTAAGGCATCCTCCCATTGCCAATTATTATTACTAATAGGTAAACATAAAATCATAGATGAGTTAGGTCTCACTCCTTGGGATCCTTCTTGCTTCTTTGCTACCCAAATATGTTATTTCTCTGAATTGTTCGAAAAAGAGAGCATAAGCAGTAATGCCTAGTGAGGGATGCTCATAACAAACCAACAATAACAATGCATTTTAAAATCATTTCTCATTTAGAAATCTCTATCTCATCATGCTCAATCTATCTCTTGCTTGAAGTCATTTTCAAAGCAAAAGCCAAATCATTGAAACCACATGTACCATCTATATATCATGCAATAATCAAAATGCAAAGTCTCAAAGCAAAGCCACACATGCTTGTTTCCTCAAAAGCATTTCTCAAAACATGATCTCATATGCAAATCTCAATACATTAAATCATTTATAAACAAGGTACATGTGAATCGTATATATTGGCATTTAGGCAACATGACTCGGATATGATGATAGATTAACAAAATCTCACATCGTCAAGTCCTACCTGTGTGGCATCTCACATCACTGAACTCTCATGGCGGTATCTCTTATCGCCAAAAAGCTTGATGGAATCTCACATCATGAAGACCTACCGTGGTGGAATCGCTCATTACCACACTCTCTCTTTGGAACGGGATAGCACTACCCCATTTTCTGAACCAAAGAGCACGTACGAATTTTGTATATTATAGTGCACTTCTCATCCTATAGGTCGACCAATTGTATCTGGTAACAATAATCTCATCTCATGCCAATATACTCATTTTAAACATCATTTACCTACTATTTTCAATGCATCAATATAAATCATTTTCATCCCATTACAAAAGTATAATTAAATAATAGCATTTTCTTAACAAATTCTATCTCTTCAAAATCATAATTCAATCTCATAGGATCACATAAATCATCAAATCATTTCTCAAAGTATGCATAAAACAGTAGGTTTAGATCTATCTTCAAAACACGAGCATGATCATATAAATCAATGGGATAAAAACCGAGAAACGAGAGCGAAACATCTCAAAATTACTTTCGAGATTAGATTAGTGTTTCAAACTCAATATAAACCCCCAAACCATGCTTTTAAGTCTTTGAAAGGCTTTAAAACCAATTCCACTCACCGATAACGCTTCGTTGGCTTTGCCGAAGCGTAATCAAGTTCCCGAAACATCACTGATTGCTTCTGATATCTTATTCTCCCATGTTTATACCTCACAAGAATAGAGGATTAATGCATCTCAATGCATTAAAAGCACCAGCAACCAAAGCCACCACGCTGCTCTGCCCAAAAAGACCAAAAACACCTTCAATTACTCTACAAATCCAACAAAAACGTAGCACTTCCATCCATTTTTAATCATCAAATAACATTCAAAAACAACCTAATTGCATCCTTATATCCCCAACAACACCAAAACCACATTATCACCAGAAAAACCCAAATATAACAACCTAAACAACTATAGATCCAACCTGATAAAACCTTTATTTCAACATCATTTAACATCCAAATGATGATTAAAATCAATCTTAAATTAACCAAACAGTACCATTACGAAAATCTTAAGAAATCACCTTCCAAAGCTTGATTTAACAATTTTCATCAAGTAGATTATAAAACATTGTTATTAAACATAATTAGAGAGCCAAAAACTTTGGAATTTCATTAAAGAATCTTGATTAGAGGAGTTGAACGAAAATTACCTCTTACCCTTGCCTATTCCTTCAATTGACAAGATTTATTGCAAAATCTTCAAGAATCATTTGAGATAAGTGGAAGAATCACCAAGGAAATCATTTGTAAATCAAAGTGAAATGGAAAGATGTAAATCTATGGAAGTTTTGAGAGAAAATGAAGTGTCTAGCTGATGGAAAATGAGAGAAAAGGATGTTACGTCAAAATAGAATTTGGAAGACTAAAACACTTTTTTAATAAAATATATTTAAAATAGTCAATTAAAGGAAAAGCCTAATTAATAGTAAGTGCATTGTTTGTCAACATGTTAAAGCTGAACATCAGTTTCCTTCTGGATTGTTGCAACCATTGAAGATTTCAGAATTGAAATGGGTGAGAATCACCATGGATTTCAAGACGGATTCGCCTTTGACACCGTCCAAGAAGAATCACATTTGGGTGATTGTTAATTGTTTTACGAAGTGTGCACATTTTCTGGCGGTGCATACTACGTATACGTCAGGCAAGTTGGTGGATTTTTACATCTCGAAGATTGTAAGGTTCCATGGGGTGCCTAAGTCCATTGTTTCGGATCGAGATCCGTGTTTCACAGTGACGTTTTGGGAGTGTCTACATCAAGCGTTGGGTACGTGTTTGAATTTCAGTACTTTGTATCATCCACAAATAGATGGACAGTCTGAACGGGTTATCCAAGTGTTGGAGGATATGTTGAGGTGTTGCATCATTGACTTCTAAGGTTCTTGGGAGAAACAGTTGCCTTTGATTGAGTTTGCTTACAATAACAGTTATCAAGAGAGTATTCAAATGGCTCCTTATGAGGCATTGTATGGAAGAAAATGTAGAACGCCTCTTTGTTGTGCGAAAGCGGGGCAGAAGTTGGTCTCTTTTCCTAATGTGCTTAAGGGCACTACGGAAAAAGTGAAGCTTATTAGTGAGATGTAACCCCCTCGACCTGGTCTAGGCGAAAGACCGAACCGAACGAGTCACACGGTGAATACTGAAGTAAATCGGGAAGTTACCAACCTTTAATTAATCACATTTCATGTATCTCTGTCAAATCTCATCTTAAAACAATCATCCAAGCTCATTTAATTGTATCCATAACATTTAGGGACCAAAATGTAAAGAATCAAAACTTTAGAAGATTCCAATAACTAACTTAACAGCTTGTTGTTTCGGTACAGGTTTCCCTATATCGAAACAGCCGTACGAAACAGGGACGAGCGGCTTGAAGCATGGGACCATATTGAAACACCTTCAAGGGTGTTTCAGAACATGCTATTCTAGTAGCCAACCATACCATTTCGATACAGGTTCGAGTGTACCGAAACACCTGGGCCTGTAATGACATTTTTTGCTAGTTTTTTTTCTCACTTTAATCCAATTTAAACTAATCCAACATGCATACAACATATATAGTCATCAATCCTCAAGCATCTATGGCATATTCGTCAACATAACATGAACATTTGCATCAAAGGTAAACTATAGCCATGGAACCTATTGTCAAACCAAGCAAGATACCAAAATGAAAAGGAAAGCATAAACCAAATACCAATGGTCATTTACAAGTCTAAAACAACAAACCAAACTTGCACAAAAGAGAGTTTACACAAATCTCCCAACCATTCAACGAATCCCCCATTGCCCTTATTATTATAGTCTAACCTGAAACATAAATTCTTAAGCGAAGTCTCTTGGAATCCCTTGCCTCTTACTGCCTTCTAAACCTCAATTATCTGCATTGAGGGATAAATAAGAGCTTAAGCAGACGAGGCTTAGTGAGGAGCTCAAAAACAAAACACCATCAATGCATTAAAACCATTTTTCATGTCCACATTGAAATCTCATTTCATATTGCTAAAACATCATTTGAAAACCATCATGCCTTTCTAAAACCATGCACTTTCCTTATTCAAAATCAGAATGTTAAACATCATGCAATATGTATCGTGAATCATCGATAAGTTCCAAACCACATTCAATTTAAGCCTTCCCATGCATAGCTACTATATGCAAAGCTTAAAGAGTAAAACATGCATAAACCACATTATGTGACATAAGCCATTCCATGATACATCATCAATTATATTGGCTTACAGATGATCATTAAAGAAGTTCACAACTTAAAACCTCATATCGGATACATGAATTACAACAAGTGTATACCCGACACTTCAAGCCATCTTAACCGGAATTGGTACATTTACAACCAAATGTACTCTATCAACCGGGTATAATGACAACCCATAGGGACACCAACCTATCATCGGTCAGATGCTTAACCACTAACGAGAGACGGGACACCAACCTCCTCGATCATTAGGGTACTTGGACAGAGACACGAGACACCAACCCCTCGACATTCAATGCGACTTTTTATAGTGCACTCAATCCTATAGTCGGATAGCTATATTTGATATCATTTATAAACCATTTCTCAACATCACTTGACAATATAATTCACATTTAACACATATCTCACTATTTTCAAAGCATCATCAATAAATCACATTTCCAAGCATTAAACCATGCTTAAAATCACAAGTATAAATGATATAATTCAATAATCACTTACCTTGTGCATCCTTCAACATTACACATTGAAAACAGTAACCACATTCTCACAAACATGCTTTAACAGTGGGTAAAACCATTAATTCAAAATAGTGCATAAATCATCACATAATAGCACATCCGAGAGAGGAAATTCCTTCCACTTACTTCCGAAATTAGTTAAGCGTTTCAAGCTTACTACTAAGTTCCCAAATCACCTTTTAAAGCTCTCAAAATTGAAAATCACGTTCTCACTCACAGACACGCGCAAACTCGACTGGCCAACATGAACCCAAGCAATCGTGTAACACCCCCTTCCTGGTCTAGTCGAGAACCGGGTCGGAAGGTGCTATTGATGTTCAATACAATAGATAGTGCAACAAAATTTCTTTTTAATATTAATCTTTAAACCAATATCATGCAATAACACAATGCCACAAAAAACTTTAGTCCAATTAATCCATACAAAGCAATAATTAATCAATTGGGGCTAAATTGCATTTAATACAATTTTAGGGATTAAACTATAAATTCAACAAATTTGGGGTCCTTCAATGCAATCGATTTTACCCTATTGAAATTCAATACATTATTAACATACCTGCAAAATTTCATACAATTTGAGGGACCATTAGCTTAATCAATTTGATCTTTCAATATTCAGTGACTAAACTATGAACCTTGAAACCTGTTTAATATGCCTTTAACTAACTTAACTAACACCGTATCGAAATACCCTAGGGTTTTTTCGAAACGGGTGGACAATGGTCAACCTTTGTTGACTTTATCTTTTTGATTGTATCGATATGGGCATGCCCTGTATCGAAACAGGTTGACCTCCTTTGACTTTGACTTTGACTCGTATCGATACGCTATAAACTCGTATCAAAACAAGGGATTCCAGTGACAAAATCACACTTAAAACTACCAAGAAACTCAAGGATCTCAAGGATTTCGGGATCTATGTTATTAACACATCATTTTAACATATAAATCAACTTAAGAATCAATTAGAATCAACACAAAATAGTGTCCAACTCATCAAGTCCGAAAATCAAGATTTCATCCACATTTTCACAAGATTTTGATCTCAAATCAAAACTATATTGAAAACTCAATCAAAAATAGTTATTAGAAGCCAAATATCTTGGGAATTTCAATAAAGAACTTAGATTAGAGGTTGAGATTTACCTCCAATCCTTGCTTCCTTCAATAGATGACAAGTTTTCCTTGCAAAAATCTTGAAGAATCAAGGAAGATCTCTTGAAGTTGATTTAGAAAATGTTGAGAGGATTTTTTGGGAGAAAGAATTCTGGAAAAGATGAGAGAAATGGTGTTTGGCTAAAAAGAGAGGGAATTGGTAGTTACGTAAAATGAAAATCTACTAGCTACCACTAAAATAATATTAAATTAATTAAAATCATTTAATTAAAACCCATTTAAATCACATGTCATATTGAATAAAGGTCAAATTGACTTAAAGCCCCTTATAGATTCTAAGATTTTGGCTTCCACCTTAAAAATCATATTTTCCCAGTTTTGAAACTTTACAATTTGGTAACTACTCAAAATGTCCATTTTCCAAATCCCTTTTAGTAAAATTGACTTGACCAACCTCTTATATTTTTAGAGGATTTTACCAATTTTTATCACAATTTTATCCTATCCCGATCCTTGATATCCAAAAATCACCTCACGCGATTCGAACTGTTCTCAACCGGTCCGATTCGATGTCCAAAACATCTAGGCCCAAAACCAGGGCATTACAACTCTCCCCCACTTAGGAAATTTTATCCTCGAAATTCTTACCTGATGGAAAGAGATGCGTAAACTGCCTCAGCATGTCCGCCTTGCTTTCCCACGTGGCCTCCTCAACTCCTCGGTGCCGCCACAACACCTTCTCAAGCTCTATCGTCTTGCCCCGAAGAACTTTGCTACTCATGTCCAGAACCTTAACCGGTTCCTCATCATATGATAGATCCGAATTTAACTCTATCTCCTCAACAGGAATTACATGAGAAGGATTCGATCTATACTTCCGTAACATGGAGACATGAAACACATCATGTATTCTCTCCAACTCAACAGGCAATCTCAACTGATATGCCATAGGACTAATACGCTCCACAATCTCGTAAGGTTTGATAAACCTTGGGCTAAGCTTACCCTTATGCCCAAATCTCATCACCTTCTTCCAAGGTGATACCTTCAAGAACACACGTTCGCCAACCGCGAACTCAATTTCCTTACGTTTCAAGTTCGCGTAAGACTTTTGCCTATACGATGCAGCTTTCAACAACTCACAAATGAGCTTCACCTTCTCGGTGGTACCCTTAAGCATAGCTGGCATTGAAATCAACTTTTGCCCAGCTTCTGCCCAACAAAGAGGGGTTCTGCATCTCCTCCCATACAAAGCCTCGTATGGAGCCATTTGGATACTTGCCTAGTAACTGTTGTTATATACAAACTCAACCAACGGCAAGTGCTTTTCCCAAGAACCCTGAAAATCTATCACACAGCATCTCAGCATGTCCTCAAACACCTGAATAACACGTTCTGACTGTCCATCTGTCTGCGGATGATAAGAAGTGCTGAAGTTCAACCATGTACCCAAGGCCTGATGCAAACATTCCCAAAATCGCATTGTAAACCTCGGATCTCGATCCGACACAATGGACTTTGGCACACCGTGCAACCGCACAATCTCAGCTATGTACAGCTCAGCCAACTTATCCAAAGTATACGTAGTATGCACAGGCAGAAAATGCGCACACTTCGTAAGTCGATCCACAATCACCCAAACTGAATTCTTCTTTGTTGGTGACAAAGGCAAACCAGACACAAAGTCCATGGTGATTCTCTCCCACATCCATTCTGGAATTCTTAAAGGCTGCAACAATCCAGAAGGAACCTGATGCTCAGCCTTCCCTCGCTTACACACCATACACTTACTAACGAACTCAGCTACATCCTTTTTCAACCCCACCCAGTAGTACTCAACTTTCAGGTCACGATACATCTTGGTACTACCAGGGTGCATTACAAAAGGACTACTATGAGCTTCAGTCTGAATAGTGTTCCTTAACTCAGCATCATCTGGCACCACTATTCGACTCCCAAAACACAGAACACCAACATCACTAAAGCCTGACATCCGAAGGTCTATCTTCCGCAATGTCTTGAACATGCGAAACAAGGGAATCATCAAACAACTGCTTCTCCTTGATTAACTGAATCAGAGATGGTTTCACTTGCAACTACGCCACAAGGCCACCATCACGCGATATGCTCAAACAAGTAAACATCGCTCTCAACTTAACAGCCACCTTCCGGCTCAAAGCATCAGCCACAACATTAGCCTCGCCCGGGTGGTACTCAATCACCAGATTGTAATCCTTAAGCAACTCCACCCAACGTTGTTGCCTAAGATTTAACTCCTTCTCAGACATAAGGTACTTCAAACTCTTGTGGTCTGTAAACACAACACATTTCTCACCATACAGATAATGCCTCCAAATTTTCAAGGCAAACACCACAGCTGCAAGCTCAAGATCATGAGTAGGGTAGTTGCGCTCATGCACCTTCAACTGCCTAGATGCATAGGCCACCACTTTACCCTCCTGCATCAACATGCAGCCCAAATCAACAATGGACGCATCACTATAAACCACAAACTCCTTACCAGACTCATGTTAAATCAAAACAGGAGCTTGCGTCAAAGCTTTCTTCAGCTTCTCAAAAGCTTGTTGCCTCGCCTCCGTCCACTCAAAGCGAACATTCTTCTGCGGCAACTTGGTCAAAGGTGCCACTATCTTTGAGAAACCCTCGACAAACCTACGGTAGTATCCAGCCAACCCAAGGAAACTCTGTACCTCCGTCACTGACTTAGGCACTTTCCAACTCATCACAGCCTCTACTTTTTGCGGATCAATGCGAATACCCTCAGCCGATACAACATTCCCAAGGAAAACCACTTCCCTAAGCCAAAACTCACATTTACTCAGCTTCGCATACAACTGATTCTCCAACAATGCTTGCAAAACGATACTCAAGTGCCTATGATGATCCTCCTCGGTACACAAATACACAAGGATATCATCGATGAACACCACCACAAACTGATCCTAGAATTCATGGAATACACGATTCATCATGTCCATGAAAGCAGAAGGCGCGTTGGTCAAACCAAACGGCATCACCAAAAACTCATAATGCACATACCTCGTCCGAAAAGCAGTATTAGGTACGTCCACATCCTTCAACTTCGGCTGATAGTACCCCGATCTCAAGTCTATCTTAGAAAACACTAAGGCTCCCCGGAATTGACCAAAGAGATCATCAATTCTAGGCAAGGGATACTTGTTCTTGATCGTCAACTTGTTCAGTTACCGATAATCTATACACATTCTCATCGTCCCATCTTTCTTCTTCACAAACAAGACCGGTGCACCCCAAGGTGACACACTCGGCCGAATGAAACCTCGATCTAACAACTCCTCCAACTGTGTTTTCAACTCTTTTAACTCTTTGGGTGTCATGCGATAAGGAGCAATGGACACCGGAGTTGTATTCTCGTACAACTCTATACCAAACTCAACTTCTCTGTTTGGTGGCAACCCATGCAATTCTTCCAGAAAGACACCCAGAAAATCATGAACCGTTCGAATGTCCTGCATACGCACATCCTTGGTACCAGGATTCATCACATAAGCAAGGTAAGACTCACAACCCAACCTCATCATACGATTTGCTTCCAAAGCCGAAATCACATTCGACAAGAATTTCACATTCTCGCCTACTACAACAACCTCATAGTCATCGGCCAACTTTAAGGTGACTCACTTAACATCAAAGTCAACCACGGCCCTATGCTTCGTCAACCAATCCATACCAAGGATTACATCAAATCCGTAGAAAGGCAATTCCATCTAATCCACAAGAAACACATGTCCTTGCACAGACCGAGGACATCTCCTGAACAACTTCCTAGTGACTACAGTCTCACCAAAAGAACTAGTCACTTGCATTCCTACTTCAAGCATCTCAACAGGTATATCAAGCAAATGTGCATGTTCACTCAAGATATAAGAATGCGTGGATCCAGAATCAATCAAAGCTAGCAAAGATAAAGACTAGAGAGCAAAGGTACCTGCGATCACATCGGTATTGTTGCGCTCCTCGCGCTGAGCATACACCCTCGCCGGTCCACCTCCCTTAGGTCGAACGGCTACAACATGAGCAATACCTCGCTGCCCCTCATCCCTCCTCTGAAAGTTCCCACGATCGCACCCACAGCCTCTCTGAGGTGCAGCTACCCTAGGAGCACGTCCTTGGCCACCACCAGCCAACAAAGAACACTCCCTCCTCATAAGATCTGTCGAACCACAATTCCAGCAAGAATTCCCTGTCACCACAACAGGAGCCTGAACCTCTTTGGCTGCTCGAGGACAATCTCGCCTCAAATGGTCCCTCGAACCACATGTCCAGCATGTATGCTGCTCGGATCTCATATGACCTCCTTGAGCATGTCCACCACGACCCAGAACACCATACCTTCCCTCAGGTTGATGTCTCCTGTCACGGCCTCTCTTCTTCCGTCCACCACCGGAACTATACTCAGTAGCTCTCTTTCCTGAGCTAGAACCAACACCTCTAAAAGACAAGCCCAGGTTCTGCTCGATGTCCTTTGCTCGACATACAAGCACATCAAAATCTGTATAGTCAGCAGCCAGCATGTACGTCTTAACTTCCTGTACCAAACCGTACCGGAAGCAGTCACACCGATGCCTCTCACTTGGTACTAACTCATGAGCATATTGGCTCAATCGTACGAACTGGACCTCGTACTCAGCCACCGAAAGATTACACTGAACGAGAGACATAAACTCATGTTTCTTCTCATCCAAGTATCTCACACCTAGATACTTTCTCCGGAAGGCACCCCTGAAGAACTCCCAATCAACTTCATTGGGTTCCATACCAGCTATGGTATTCGTCCACTAGCTGTAAGCATCACCTTGCAGTAAGGAAACTGCACATCCAAGCTTGCGCTCATCACTACAACCCATCTGATCCATGATACGGATCGTACTGGCTAGCCAGGCCTCCGACGCCTCAGGTGCCATACCATAGAACTCTACCGCTCCCAAGATCCTCGACCTCTCCAAAGGTAGACCCACCTGCCCAGCTGCAGGGGCCTACACTTGCGCTCCGGCAACAGCAGCCTGAAACGCTCTGGTAATCGCCTCAACTAGTGGCGTCGAATTACCCAAACCATGACTAGCTTGTCCTTGTTGCACTTTCTCCCCACCTCCCGATGGTGGAGGATGAGGTAGATCTCCACCAGGAGGGACATCAGCCCCGTGCTCAGCCTGGTTTTCCTGCTCAGCTGCAGGCACTATCGAATTGGACCTCAATTCCCTTCTAGGTCCCATGTGCTATTTTAAACAAACACAACAACGAAAACAAATCAAGCCATTTAGGCCAGCTGCAAGCAAGAATCCAAGTTTATAAAACATTTGGTTAGTGTAATAAGGCAATGGGCACTCGATTTCCCCATAGAGCATAGCATACATGAAACATCATGCTCACATACTTTCCATCAATCCAAATCAGCACACATCCACATAACATCATCATCATACCATCATATTCATCCAATATGCAATTCACACCAATCAACATGGTATAAGATTCAAAATTCAAACACTAGCATGCTTTTCAAACATCATACTTCAACTCACATTAATTACACATACCAACATTCCCAATTCTTTCGAAACCACGCTCTGATACCAACAAATGTAACCCTCTTAGCCCGGCCTAAACGTTTGACCCGAACTATTAAGATTACACGGGGAAAGCCAAAGTCAACCCGAAAGTTAACCTTGATTAACGACCCTTTTTTTCTTTTTGTCTTCTCTAGATGCACATTAAACCTATGTGATTACACGAGAATCAAAAGAGATAAGGACGCAGCGATCGGAAAACATATAAGGACTTAATTGCATGAATTACACATTTTAGGAACCAAAATGTAATTTTTAGAAAATATAATGACTTTGCAGAATTTAAGATTACCAATATACAATTAGTCTTATTACATGCTTCTCTGTCAAATTTCAGCTTAAAAGGACATTCCAAACTCTAGCAATTGCATTCACAATATTCAGGACTAAAATATAAAACATGAAAACTTAAAACAATTCAAATCATCATCCAACGGTCACCCGTTTCGAAACACCCACCTTCTTACCGAAACACCCATATCGAAACGGTGTTGACCGTTTCGATACTTGGGTGTGTTCCGAGACCAGTATCGAAACAAGCCTCTCCAGTAGCCAAAGTGTTCTGAAACACCTTCAACCGTACCGAAACGCTATGGCCATTACAAACCCCCGTTTCGGAACAGTTAAGGGTGTTTCGATACACCCTGCCCTATGACAGAAGAAATTGTTGGTTTTTCATGCTTTTTCACATTCGAATCAACCTCGAGACATGCCACAACATGCATACATCGAATACATATCAACAATCATTATACAGAGACTATAGCTCAAATATGGCAACCAACACATAAGCAAAGGTACTAAAGGCATGCTCCCTAGTTCACCAAAACCATAACAAGGCATAACACCAAATAAACCAAAATCCAAACTCCAAAGGCCATTTACAACTCAAGTATAGGCAAACAAACATGCTCAAAGTAAAGGAAACATTCTCAAACATTCCAAAGTATAAATCTCACCCATTGCCTCTTATTACACTAAAGATGAACCACATACATCTTTTTAACAAAGCTTGGGATTCCTCTTGCTTTTGGGCTGCCTTCAAAGGTTCAATTTTCTACATTGATGAAACAAAAGATCGTAAGCAATAAGCTTAGTGAGGATCGCTAAACACATTCATCAACTCGTGTCTCATGATTTGCAAAATCAACACTTTACATCACATGTCATTTATAAAACAAGTCTTCTCAAGACTTCAATGCACTTTTAAAGCCTCATGCACATATGCATCAATTTACAACAGCAAATAGACCTTTTCTCATGCTTTAACAAGCATCACATACATTCTTGCATCATACACATATATCCCATGCACCCTTGCATCATTTACAAGCATCTCATGCTACACTTTACTCATTTACATTATATTGGCTTTCAAGTGATAGTCCACAAATCATTTCAACACAAGACACAATCGGATACGTGGATTACAAGCGTTGTCCCTCACGCTTCATACAAACTACCGGACTACACAAGGTGGAGACAAATGGCACAATCACAACCCCTCATTACCCGTGATGGAGAATAATGGCACAATCACAACCCCTCATTACCCGTGATGGAGAATAATGGCACAATCACAACCCCTCAACATCACTCATCGGTAGTTGTATAATTCCACTAACGAGAATATGGGACACATACACAAGACTCACACATGGGACTAACCATTCACCGTTGTGATCTTAACCTCAATCGTTAGGGTACTTGGAGTGAGATTTCGGCACAATCACAATCCCTCAACATCCAAGGCAACTTTATTCACGGTGCACCCAATCCTATAGCCAGCTAACTATATCCGATTAAAGTAACCAAAAACCATTTTCATCACTTGCCAATATAATCATTTATCCACATTAATCCACTGTTTTTCAAGCATAACCACAATGTCATTTCCACAAGCACACATGTTTAACGTCATATGCATTTTCATATGAAAACCAAGGATCACTTACCTAGTGCATCCTTAACATATTGACATTAAAATCCAGCATTAAACCATGCTTAAACATGCTTAAAACAGTAACAAATCCACTCTTACATCAAATGCATTTTCATCAAACTTAACACACTTCCAAGAGAGGGATTACCGAAACACTTACACTTGAGCTTAGTTAAGTGTATCAAACTTACACTAAGCTCCCAAGAGCACGCTCAAAGTGTTACAAAGCAGGAAATTGCATTTCCATTCACCGATACGCAAAGCCTCGTTCGCCGACGCGAAAATTACACCTCCGGAGCCTCCAAAATCACCTCGTTAGCTTCCGGATCAAGATCCCCTGTTTTCACATCATCAAAACAGAGATCTAAATGCATTAAAATGCATTCTAACACCAGCAACAATTCATAAACTCATTGCCCACTCAAACTACTCCAAAATACCCTTCCAAAACAACCGAAAACTCAATCGATTGCTTCCTAAACCAAGCCCGACCATCATACATCACTTCCAAAGCATTAACAACATCAAAACACATCTAACAAACATCATAACACATCCTTATACCTCCAGAAATCAAGATTCCATCATTTCACCCCAAAATCACACTTAAAACTACCAAGAAACTCAAGGATCTCAAGGATTTCGGGATCTATGTTATTGACACATCATTTTAACATATAAATCAACTTAAGAATCAATTAGAATCAACACAAAACAGTGCCCAACTCATCAAGTCCGAAAATCAAAATTTCATCCACATTTTCACAAGATTTTGATCTCAAATCAAAATTATATTGAAAACTCAATCAAAAATAGTTATTAGAAGCCAAATATCTTGGGAATTTCAATAATGAACTTAGATTAGATGTTGAGAATGGGATTTACCTCCAATACTTGCTTCCTTTAATAGATGGCAAGTTTTCCTTGAAAAAATCTTCAAGAATTAGGGAAGATCTCTTGAAATTGATTTAGAAAATGTTGAGAGGATTTTTGGGAGAAAGAATTCTGGAAAAGATGAGAGAAAATGGTGTTTGGCTAAAATGAGAGGGAATTGGTAGTTACGTAAAATGAAAATCCACTAACTACCACTTAATTAATATTAAATTAATTAAAATCATTTAATTAAAATCCATTTAAATCACATGTCATATTGAAGAAAGGTCAAATTGACTTAAAGCCCCCTAAAGATTCTAAGATTTTGGCTTCCACCTTAAAAATCATATTTTTCCCAGTTTTGAAACTTTACAATTTGGTCACTACTCAAAATGTCCATTTTCCAAATCCCTTTTTGTAAAATTGAATTTACCAACCCGTTAATTATATGTTTAGAGGATTTACCAATTTTTATCACAATTTTATCCTATCCCGGTCCTTGATATCCAAAAATCACCTTACGCGATTCGACTCGTTCTCAACCGGTCTGATCCGATGTCCAAAACATCTAGGCCCAAAACTAGGGCATTACAGTCAACCTTGGTAACTTTTATCTTCATACTGTATCGATATAGGTAAGCCCCGTATCGGTACAAGTTGACTCTCTTTGACTTTGACTCGTTTCGATACATTATGAACCTATATCGAAATTGGGGTGTTACAACTCTCCCAGTAGCAAAATGTTTCGGAACGACCCTAGACTATTTCAATAGGCCTTGATCCATGAGTTCATTATGCTTACCCGTATCAAAACGTCATCACCTGTTTCGATACGGACTGACCTGTAATGACAGATTCTTGTTGGTTTTTATTCATTTTACCTTATCAAATAGTATCCAAATGCAGTGAAACTTCACACACAACATTATAACCATAAATTTTACTAGCATGTCAAATTTTAGAACCATATGAATCCATTTACTTGGGTTTTACCTTTTAGTGCCAAAACATGCATTTGAGGTCAATTCTCACTATATAGAAGACTCGTCTTAAACATATCACACATATAACACTTAACCATAACTTAGTCACATCAAAAGAGACTTAATAGACTTATACATAGACCTTGCCAAAACATGCTATGCTATTGCATAATTAATATTCCTAACGCATTCCATTGCATCCATAACTTAGAGCTTGATTATGACTTGTGCAACGCCTCAACTCCTCCGATCTCGATCCTAAAACTTGACTAACCTGAAATGGATGCAATGGAATGCGTTAGGAATGCTTTGCCTAGTTAGGTAGTCACAAATACAATGAATGACATGAATGCCAAATAACATGCTTCAATGATAATCATAAAATTAATTATGCAATAGCATAGCATGCTCCTTAATCATAATAAGAACATCGTATCATGTCATCAATGGCAATATCATGATTTCATGGCAAACAATAATCAATAGTTCCCTTGGATCGATTCATGGTATATGGATACATGAATTCCACCTCCTCGCCAAATCAATAAATGGTTATCCCCCCCACATCGCCAATAAGACCAATACTCAATACATCCATCTGCCTCGCCAAATCAATATAGGTCGTAGCCCTAGGACAGCAGTCCACCCGTACCAATGATCTCATGAATTCTATGGCATGTCAATTGTTTCCAATACTTCGAATCCAAGGTCCAATAATCAATAGTTCAATATCCATGATTCATTGACAATATTTACATAATCATTTCGTCATAGCAATAAACAATAGCAATAAATTCATGTCAATGATTCTACATGTCAATGCTTCAATGATTTCCATGACAATGATAGCAATGCTTTGGGCAATGAATCGATGCAGTACTTACCAAATCATACCAACATGGCTTACAATAATGCTTCATGAAAATCTCTTAAAATAAATGGTTACTAAATCAATAAACAATGATTCGAGATGGCACCTAGCCACTCTTGAGACTCCGACTACACTCACCTCGATAATCTGAAGCTTCTAAGGCTCTCAGATGGCGATACCCTTATCCCTAGCTTTTGATGGAGGCAATGGATTAATCTTTTCCACTTCTTGAGCTAGGAAAAGAAATAAGGAGTCATCAGAATCAATATGACAATATCGATACTTGAATAGCCATTAGCTACAAACAAAGCTTATCTTTAAGATTGAAATTGATCATCAAATAATCAAGAGAATTGATGATTGACTTAGGGCTTCCACTTACCCAATCGATAGCTATGACTTAGTGTTCTTAAATCAAGGAAAGCCTAAGCTTAAGGTTCACAAATGAAAAGGTGTGTGCTTGAGCTTGATGGAGAAGATGACAATGAAGGTGTATGCTTGTTCTTTCAAAGCTAAAGGATGGAAATGGTTCTCGGTGAAACAATACAAAGATGAGAGCTCTCTTTTCTCCAATTCATTTTAAGGGAATTATCACTTTAATCATTACCCACCTCCCAAATAGCCAATAGTAAGGTTTCTTTCAATCTAAGGTAAGCTATGTAATAATATTATTTATCTTTTCTTTATCCTTTCCCAAATTAGACATATAGATGACTATAAGTCATCTTTTCTGATCATTCACGTGAGAGAATGTGATAAGCAAGCTGGTGAGTCATCACCTCATCATTTCATTTCAATTAAACCTTCAAACATATTCAAAAAAGGAGACCTATTTCGAAACGAGTGAAACCGTATCGAAATGGTTAAGCAAAAGTCCAAAAGTTAGTTATTACAGTTATATCGTATCGGAATGCCCCTTAACCATTTCGAAACGCCTTACTAGGCCATTTCGGTACGGGTCTGACTGTATCGAAATGCCTAGCTCAAAACATCATCTTAAGGCATTTTAAAGGCAATCTTAACTAAAGACTTGGTTTAATTAAGGTCCTATAACAATATAATCTATAGCAAGGATTCAATATTTAAATACCAATACTCTGATCATCAGAATTCAATTCTGACTATACTTGTTTTTGGGGCGTTACAATTCTCCCCCCCCCCCCGTAAGAAAAATTCGTCCTTGAATTTTTACCTAGAATGATGTCATGATCATCTACATGTTCTTTACCTCTTATGAGGTACGTCTGTGCAGAAGCTTTCGATTCAGGTCGGTACGATGCTTTAGATGAACCTCCAGATTTTTCGAAGGATCCTTGCCTTGCTCCCTTGCATCGAAAAGATTGAGCAGGGGACGAATTAGTCGTTATAGAAACAGGCTTGTTAGGGTACTCCGGGCATTCTCGAATGAGGTGACCCAACTCTCCGCAAAAGAAACAAGCACCGGATTTCTTACAGGATTGCCCTTCGTGTCGACGTTGACAAAAATTACACTTTGAAATTCTTGTCTCTTGTCTAGAGCCAACAACTCTTTCAATGGGATTGACGCCTGAAGGGGAACGAGATACAACTTGAGGTTTAGCAAAATACTCGAACAGGGAAGGTTGTGAATACACATTCGACTCTGAGCCATGATGTTTCCCTTTCTTGGAAGATCCAGAGAAATGAGACTCATCTCGATTTCTCTTTTCAGACATATTGGATCCACTATATTTCTGAGTTCTTTGTGCTCCTTCCGTGGCTTTAACTCTATTCACAAGATCTTGGAAATCAGTGATGCACAATGCTATGAACATAGGACGTAACTCATCGTTGAGTCCAGCAATGAACATCTGACACTTTTCTTCCTCTTTTTTGATAAATTTAGAGCCATATCTACAGTACTTGCAAAAGTCGTGGATGTACTGTTCGATCGGTCGTCCACCTTGTTTAAGATGAAGGAAGATGCTTCGCCTTTCGGCAAGATAGAATTCACTTATGTACTTCTTACGAAACTCTTTAAGGAAGAATTCCCAATTCATGGTATCCTCAGAAACGATAAGAATGGTAGTCTCCCACCATTGTAGAGCTTCATCAACAAGAAATGCAAGGGCGCATTCAAGCTTATGTTCATCCGAGCACCGTAATTGCTTATTCAAGATTCTTAAAGTATTGTCTAACCAATAGTCGGCAATTTCAGGATTGTCATCATCCTGGCCAATGAAGGTGTAGGCTCAGTATTGAGATAACTTATCAATAGGGACTCGAGGAGGTTGAGCAACAGGTGGCGTAGGTTGCACAACTTGATTAGTTCTTATCACATTCATGAATTGCTTGAACATGTCAGCCATGTTCCGATAACACTCTCTTTGAATTTGAATTTGACTCGTTTCGATGCGCTATGAACTCGTATCGAAACGATCGATTCTAGTAGCAAAATGTTTCGGAACAACCCTAGACTGTTTCAATACGACTTGTTCCCTGAGTTCAATTATACTTACCCGTGTCAAAATGCCATCACCGTTTCGATACGGCCTGAACTGTAATGACAGATTATTCTGGTTTTTATTCATTTTACCTTATCGAACAGTGTCCAAATATAGTGAAACTTCACACACAACAGTTTAACCATAAATTCTACTAGCATGTCAAATTTTAGAGCCATATGAATCTATTTACTCGGTTTTTACCTTTTAGTGCCAAAACATGCATTTGAGGCCAATTCTCACTACATAGAAGACTCGTCTTAAACATATCACACATATAACAATTAACCATAACTTAAGCACATCAAAAGAGACTTAATAGACTTATACATAGAACTTGCCACCAACTAGGAGTTTCAAAGGATCAATATACATTACTTAGAGCTTGATTGTGACTTGTGCAATGCTTCAACTCCTCCGATCTCGATCCCAAAACTTGACTAACCTGAAATGGATGCAATGGAATACGTTAGGCACACTTTTCCTAGTGAGGTAGTCACAATTACAATGAATGACATAATACCATATAACATTCTTTAATGATAATCATAATATTAATTATGCAATAGCATAGCATGCTCCTTATTAATAATAAGAACATCGTATCTTGTCATTATTGGCAATATCATGATTTCCTGGCAAACAATATCATTAATCAATAGTTCCCTTGGACCGATTCATGGTATATGGATACATGCATTCCACCTCCTCGCCAAATCAATAAATGGTAATTCCGCCGACATCGCCAATAAGACCAATACTCAATACACCCCTCTGCCTCGCCAAATCAATATAGGTCGTAGCCCTAGGACTGCAGTCCGCCCATACCAATGAGCTCATGAATTTTATGGCATGCCAATTGTATACAATACTTCGAATCCAAGATCCAATAATCAATAGTTAAATATTCATGATTCATTAACAATATTTCCATAATCATTTAGTCATAGCAATAAATTCATGTCAATGATTCTACATGTCAATGTTTCAATGATTTCCATGATAATGATAGCAATGCTTTGGGCAATGAATCGATGCAATACTTACCAAAACTTACCAACATGGCTTACAATAATGCTTCATACAAATCCCTTAAAATCAATGGTTAGTAAATTAATAAACAATGATTCGAGATAGCACCTAGCCACTCTCGAGACTCCAACTACACTGACCTCAATAATCCGAAGCTTCTAAGGCTCTCGGATGGTGATACCCTTATCCCTAGCTTTTGATGGAGGCGATAGATTAATCCTTTCCACTTCTTGAGCTAGGAAAAGCAACAAGGGATCATCATAATCAATATGACTATATCGATACTTGAATAGCCATTAGCTATAAACAAAGTTTACCTTTAAGCTTGAAATTGACCATCAAATAATCAAGAGAATCGATGATTGAAGGGCTTCCACTTACCCAATCGATAGCTATGACTTGGTGTTCTTAAATCAAAGAAAGACTAAACTTAAGGTTCACAAATGGAGAGGTGTGTGATTGAGCTTGATGGAGAATATGGCAATGGAGGTGTGTGTTTGTTCTTTCAAAGCTAAAAGATGGAAATGGTTCTCGGTGAAACAATACAAAGATGAGAGCTCTCTTTTCTCCAATTTATTTTAAGGGAATTATCACTTTAATCATTACCCACCTCCAAAATAGCCAATAGAAAGGTTTCCATCAATTTAAGGTAAGCTATTTAATAATATTATTTATCTTTTCTTTATCCTTTCCAAATTATACATATATATGACTATAAGTCATCTTTTCTGATCATTCACGTGAGATAAGGTGATAAGCAAGTTGGTGAGTCATCACCTCATCATTTCTTTTCAATTAAACCTTCAAACATATTCAAAATAGGGGACATGTTTCGAAACGAGTGAAACCGTCTCGAAACGATTGAACAAAAGTAAAAAAGTTAGTTATTACAGTTATACTGTATCGAAACGCCCTTTAACCGTTTCGAAACGCCTTACCTAGTTTGTTTCGGTACGGGTCTGACTGTATCGAAACGCCTAGCTCTAAACATCATCTTAAGGCATTTTAAAGGCAATCTTAACTAAAGACTTGGTTTAATTAAGGACCTATAACAATATAATCTATAACAAGGATTCAATATTTCAATATTTTAATACCAATACTCCGATTGTAGGAATTCAATTCCGACTAGACCAGTTTTTGGGGTGTTACAGAAATAGGCCTCACCATTTTAAAACCCCAAAGCATTTTCAAGTCCCCGTTTCGAAACGATCGAGGACGTTTCGAAACACTCGAGCCTGAAACGCTTTAATTTGCTTGTTTAACTCGATTTTAATCATTCGAAACTAATCTGACACATGACTAAACATGCTTGCAACTCAAATACACATCAACGATCAAGAGTACATGACAAGGATATCATCGAAGAATCATCACCAATACCAAAGAGAACTAAAGGAATGCTTCCTAAAAGAAATAAGCACCAAAAGATCAAATCTCAATCCAAACATAATCCAAAACTTAAAGGCCATTTACATAACCAAATATGCATATCAAACTTGCACCAAACCAGAAAAATACCAAACAACCAACATTCATAGCATTGGACACCCCCATTGCCTTTATTACTCTAGTTCAAAACCTCAATATACTTTTAAAGAAGTCTCTTGGAAAGGTCCCTTGTGGTTGTTGCCTCTAAACGCCTAATTATCTGTATTGATGAACAATGAGAGGATAAGCATACAAGCTTAGTGAGGATTGCTCAAAACCAAAAATATCATCAATGCACAAAACTATTTTTCACTCTTTTCAAAGCCATCATGCCTCCTTTGAAAAACCATGCACTTTATCATCAAAATCAGCATGCTAATCAACATGCAACATGAACCACATATTTTCCAGCAATTAAACCATTACTACACAAATATCAAACCTTCCAAGCATAAACTCCATAATGCTAAGCTTAAAATAAAACATGCATTTTTCGTAATATGCATCAACAACATTTTCCATAACATCTCATTACATTATATTGTCTCACAAGTGATTAACAACATTCTCAAAAACATATCGGATACATGGATTACCAAGGGTTGTCCCCAAACCCTTCATACACTCTACCAGCGTCTCAAGGCCCACACACGAGAGTAACCCTCCATCGTTGTGACACCCCTGGTGGAGTATTCGGTACAATTACAACCCCTCAACACCACTCATCGGTAGATGTATAGCCCACTAACGAGAGACGGGACGCACACAAGGTTCGCACCCGGGAGCTACCCTCAACCGTTGCAACCTTAAACAATCCTCAATCGTCAGGGTACTTGGATGGAGTTTTCGGTACAATCACAACCCCTCAACATCCAAGGCGACTTGTTTATAATGCACTCAATCCTATAGTCGGCTAACTATATTCGATTTCATTTAAAAAACACTTTATTTAACATCACTTGCCAATATAATCCACATTTCATGCATATCTCACTGTTTTTGCAAAGCATTCATGATAAGCCATAACTCAAGCATTAAACCATGCTTCAAAACTCATGCATCAACACATGCATACAAGGATCAATTACCTAGTGCATCCTTAAACCACATGGCATCTTCAAACACATTTATATACTCAAGAACATGCTTTAAAACAATAGGTAAATGCAATTAAAATCAAGTGCAACCAAAGGCTCAAACTAGCACAATCCGGGAGAGAAATTCACTTTACTTAATTCCAAACTTAGTAAAGCGTTTTAAGCTCTTACTAAGTTCCCAAAACCTTTTCTAAAACATTTTCGTGCTGGAAAACCAAGTTCCACTCATCGACTTGCGAAACCACACTAGCCGACGCACAAATCAAACGTCTGAAGCCTCTAAAATCACTTCGTTCACTTCCGAAACACTATCCCTTGTTTTCAACACATTAAAAATTGAGATTCAATGCATCATAATGCATTCAAACACCAGCACACAAAAGAAAACCCGTAGTCCTGCTCTAAAGCACCGATTTACCCAATCGAAACAACTGAAAACTCAATCGATTGATCCTTAAACTCAGCCCAGCCATCTACCAACACATCCAACACATTTTAAGCATCCATCAACATCAAAAAGCAACCTAAAACCATCCTTATACCCCCAGCAACTCGGATTCCACATTACACCCAAAAAACCCAACTATAAACACCTTAAAGACCAAGGATCTCAAGGATTTCTGGATTAACATGATTAAGACTCTATTTCAACATCATAAACCTTTCAAAACCCATTTAGAAACCATCTCAAACGGATCAAATCAAGACTCCTCCGAAAATCACATTAAAACCATCTTTTCTAACAAGATTTCACCATTTTTATCAAATAAATTCCAAACCTCAATTAAAAACATGAATAAAGAGCCAAATATCATTGGAATTTCATTAAAGAACCTTGATTAGACGTTTAACATGAATTTTACCTCCAATCATTGCTTCTCTTCTAGTTTGGCAAGTTTAGCTTTCAAGAATCTTGAAGAATTTTGAAAGAAATCACAAAGATGAAGTTGGAAATCAAGAGAGAATTTGAGAGTGAAGAAAATCTAGAACTTGAGAGAAAATGGATAGTGTTTGGCTGAAGTGAGAGCAAGAGAATGAAAATGATCGTCAAAATCTTTTAACCAAAATAATTAATTCATTGATTAATTTAATTAATGCCATTTTAATATTTATTAAACCATTTAAAACACATGCCAAATTAGAGAAAAGGCTTAATTGCCAATTAGCTCCCTAAAGATTCTAAGATCTTGACTCTTTTTGAAAAACACACTTTTTCCTCAACTTTAAAACTTTACATTTTGGTCACTACCAAAAATGTATACTTTCAAAAACCCGTTTTGCAAAATTGATTTAACCAACCTCTTAAATATAATTTTAGAGGATTTTAGGAATTTTTATCATATTTTTATCTCATCCTGAACCTTGTTTTCCCTAAACCACCCACTAATGATTCGAACAACTGATTACCAGTTCCACCCGCCCAACCCGACTCGCAAAACACCTAGGCCCAAAATCGGGGAGTTATAGGTGCAGCCGCGTACATGGCTGCCATTGTTGCCTGAAAGGCTGCAACAATAGCCAGAATTAGAGGTGTCATGTCAGAAGAAGCTGGCCCTTGCGCTACCTGAGGTCCACCACCTCCAGCGCCAGCTCTTGTCTCAGCTCCACCTCCACCAAGAGGAGGAGAAGGAAAATTCTCAGCATCCACCTCTACCTCATTCTCAACTACATTCCGGACATTGCCTCTCAGCTCTCGTCTTAGTCCCATGATATGATAAATAGTTCTACCATGCAAGTACAATAGCAAAAATAGTTAGGCTCACAAATAGCAAGAACCCAAGTCACTCATTCCGCCTTTTAAAACAGAACTCTTTTCTTTACCGGTAGTATTAGCAATGGGTACCGCAGTCACATATATCAATTCATCACATAATCATCACACACCATAGACTATCAGTCAAATCATGATACAATCATTCACTGTGCATCGCATCGAATACAACATGTCATCAATGATAATTCAACATTCAACATACATCCCAATCTTTCGTAACTTGGCTCTGATACCAACAAATGTAACCCCCTTAGCCTGGTCTAGATGTTTGATCCAAAATAAGAAAATTATACGAGGGAAACTGAAGTCAACTCGTTAAAGTCAACCTCGATTAGCAACCCTTTTTTTTCTTTTAACTTGTCTAAATGTATAATTATATCCTATAGTGTTTACTCGCGGGACGAGTATATTTTCAATTAAACCGAACATCAACTGTCCATTCATTTGCAACAATCCGATATAAGGTCAAATCACAAATTATTGTTACCAACCTTTAATAAGGTTCATTACATGCTTGCATGTGAAATATCAGCATCATACGATCATTCAATCATCCATAATTGCAAATCACACAAATATGGACTAAAGTGTAAACAATCAAAACTGACAGATTATGCCATTTTAACTAACTTAACGACCACGTTTCGAAACAGACACCCTCTGTTTCGAAACCATGCATTCCAGTAGCATTTGGTGTCGAAATGGCCCTTACCTGTTTCGGAACCAACTCCCCAAATTGATCTTGTAACCCCCTCGTCCCGGTCTGGCCGGATGACCGGTCCGAGTGGGCCACACGGGGAAAACCAAAGCGAAACCTGTTAAGGTTCCCCCTCGGTTAGCGACCCTATCTTTTTCTTCTTTCATTTTAATCTTGTCTAGAGGATTGTTAAGTCCTAAGTGATCACAACAGCGGAAAACATCCAAAGGAAGTCACATTCGAACAACGGCCATACACAAACAGTCCATTTTTAAGCTTACAGAGCAGACCGTATCGGTACCCTAACTTGGGGTATCGATACGCCCTGACCAGGTCAACCCAAAGAGTCAACTCTGGGAAGACCATATCGATACAGCCCTTGAGCGTATCGATACGCCCTTCTCGGTCAATCCTTCTTGGTCAACGGAGTAGACCCGTATCGATATGCGTGAACCCCATATCGGTACGCTCTACTCACACCCACTTCTCCAAATTCCAGTAACTTTGGAGGGTACCGATACCCCCAGGGTATCGGTACGCCAGGCAAAAATCGTGGCATTTGGGCAAGGCCATATCGATATGTCCCTTAGGCGTATCGATACGCCCTGCTCTTCAATTCCACAAATTTCAACTTGGTGACCTCAAACACAACTCTAGATGCATCTTTGGACTCTCCTATGCACATACGAACATGCATACAACATTTACAAGCCAAGATTCAATCACACAAGCACTCATCATGTACATACATCATTCAACAAGAGATCATGCATATAGTCATAGGATAGTATAAAGACATTTAAGGTCTCATACTTCAACATTCAAACACAAAGGCACATAGCCAACATTCATGGTAAACACAAAAGAGACATGGTTTGCAGTCCACACAAGGCTTTAACAAGCCACACAAAGCAACATAACAAAGAGTCTAAACATGCTCCTAAACGACCAACAAAGCATACATCCCATTGCTTAACTATTACATGTCCAAAACATAAAAACTCATACTTGATGAACTCAAGTCCACAACCACACTTGGAGGCCCTCCACTTGCGCTAGCAACCCACGAACTAAGGATCTGCAATGTTGAACAAAGAGAGCGTAAGCAATAAAGCTTAGTGAGGGTAAGCTCTTAAAAACAGACCTCAACATTGCAGGGTCCAAGCACGATCTTAGCCAAGGCAAAACACATAATTACCAAGAATCCTCAAGAGCCACAAGTTAAGATGCATGAACAATATCCAAATAAATGTCATGCTCATAAGCTCTATTCCACAACACATGTAATCACATATAAACATCCAAATAAGGATCATAATTCACAACACATTGATACACATATCAATCAATATTGGCACCTAGCTCTGACCCGAATACGCGGATAAACACGTTGGAACTCACATCCAACAACCACATTACCTCAAGGTGGGATTACACTCATCACCGGTCTCGCAGAGAGGATTCCACTCATCCTCACGCCCCGTCGATGGGATTCCACTCATCATCGACTATATATAAATACAATTTTCGGGCGAACCCGTACTCCTCCTTGGTGACTCAATGCCACCAAGGCCACGTGCGACTTTTGACTCATGTGTACACACTAACATCCTAATGATCGATCATTTGTACTCAAGCATACTAGTGCGAACATTTAACTCATTCCACATTACTCATTTCAATTGATTCCGTGCTTAGCACGTACCCACCATGAACACAATCATGTGTCGTTACCATGCATGCCATAAGCATCACAAATCATGCCTCATCTCACATATATAACACAATATACATAAGCAACCATATCACAAGTCATACGAGGCATAAACATCCATATATATAAGTTCATCCAAAGGCTCTAGATCAAGTTTAGGATTAGGCTACCACCCTAATCCTAACTCTAGGTGGGTTTACCAAGCCCGACCTAGTCCACATACTCGAACCAACCATTTTAAAAACCACTTAAAACGTTTAACCACTCACCTAAGCCTCCAAGCTCCAAGCCAAGCAAGCAACACTCTCACAATCCCGGATTTCTTCCCGAAGCTTCTCCAACACAAGTTCCCGCTTCTAAACAACCTCAAACACAATTCAAACAATCCCAAATCAGCCCAACATCAAAAGACCAACCCGGAACACAATTCAATCACAATTTACAATGTTGCAAGCTATGAACAAATCCCATTTCTAGCAAACTCGGGCAGCCCCAAAACCATGTCCAAAATCCATGTTTCCAACATACATTGCACCCACAAATGATCCCAATTCAAGCCCTAACCATAGTACTATCAAAAGCCTATCAATTTCCACCTAAAACAACCCCCAAAACCCACCCAAAACCCTCCAAAAACCCCCATTTTTACCCAAATCCGAAAATTCCATAAAACATTGTAAAAATCAGTTTTGTTGGACCTTTTTGGTTGTAGACAACTCATATAACTTCAACAAATAGAAAGCTTAAGTTAAAGACCTCAAAGACAACATTTTTAATCTAAAATCCTCCAAACTTCAAATCTCAAAACATGTATAAAAATGAAAACAAATGGTATTAACATGTAGGGAATAACAAGGGCAAGTCAAAAACAAAGTTACCTTTGTAAAATCTTCAAAAATGAGCAAGATATTGGATGGAATAGTATCAAGGGGAGAGGGGTTCTTTTTTACGTTAAAATGGGAAAATGGAGAGAGGTAGAAGATGAGCCAAAAGCATTTTATTTTGTTTGTTTAAAATTGGGGAGCTAAAGACCAAAGTACCCTTAATGAATTAAAGAAATCACAATAGGTGACACCCTTGGCTATTTGGGCTTGTTTTGAAAATGGTCCAACTCAACTTATTTGTTTTTAACACCCGAGGCCCAATACATTATTTTAATTATAAACCTGAGCCCAAATAATATTAAAATATTATTTCTCCTAACCCCTAAACACGGGTGTTACAACTCTCTCCCACTAAGGAATTTCGTCCCCGAAATTACTTGACGGAAACAAATACGGAAACTGCTCAACTATGTCAGCTTTCCTCTCCCACGTGGCCTCTTCTACACCTCTATCTCTCCACAACACCTTGACCAACTCTATGGTCTTACCACGCAACACCTTGCTATCAGAAGCAAGTATCTCAACAGGCTCTTCATTATAGGACAAATCCGGATTTAACTCTATCTCCTCAATGGGCATAACATGAGAAGGATCTGATCTATATCTCCTAAGCATAGACACATGAAAGATATCATGAATCTTCTCTAACTCAGAAGGTAACCTCAACCGGTAAGCTACAGGCCCAATTCGCTCAACTATCTCATACGGACCAATGAACCTCGGACTCAACTTGCCCTTCCGGCCAAATCTCATTACCTTCTTCCATGGAGATACCTTCAGAAACACTTTCTCACCCACGGAGTACTCAATCTCTTTCCTCTTCAAATCCGCATAAGACTTCTGTCGATCGGAAGCTGCTTTCAAACGATCACAAATCAACTTCACCTTGTCGGTAGTCCCCTTAAGTAAATCCGGCATAGGTAACAATCTCTGACCTGTTTCCGCCCAACAAATCGGAGTCCTACATCGTCTACCATACAAAGCCTCATAAGGTGCCATCCGAATACTAGACTGATAATTGTTGTTGTAAGCAAACTCAACTAACGGTAAGTGCTTCTCCCAAGAACCCTGGAAGTCGATCACACAACAACGAAGCATATCCTCAAGAATCTGTATCACTCGCTCTGACTGCCCATCGGACTGCGGATGATAAGACGTGCTGAAATGCAAACGGCTACCTAGAGCACTATGCAAGCAACCCCAGAATCTCGAAGTAAATCTAGGATCCCTATCTGAAACAATAGACTTCGGAACTCCATGAAGCCTTACAATCTCACGGATGTACAAGTTTGCCAACTTGTCTAAGGAATCCGTAGTGTTCACTGCTAAGAAGTGAGCACACTTAGTGAACCTATCAACAATTACCCACACAGAATTCTTCTTCGAAGGAGACAAAGGCAACCCCGAAACAAAATCCATGGTGATCCTCTCCCATTTCCATTCCGGAATCTTCAAAGGCTGTAACAAACCTGAAGGAACCTGATGTTCTGCCTTCACTCTCTGACAAATCATACAACGGCTCACATACTCGGCTACATCTTTCTTCAAACCAACCCAGAAATAATCATTCTTCAAGTCACGATACATCTTGGTACTACCCGGATGCATAGAAAAGGGACTCGAATGTGCTTCACTCAGAATCTGACGTCTCAACTCAACATCTTTTGGTACAACAATTCTATCTCTAAAGCACAACAAGCTCTCACCACTGAAATTATACTCGATCTGTCTTCCTTCGGCTATGTCCTGAACATGAGGAACTAAAGTCACATCTTGCAACTGCTTCTCTCTAATCAACTGAATCAAAGAAGGCTTCACTTGCAACTCGGTGTTCAACCCACCATCATCGGACATACTCAATATAGCAAACATAGCTCTCAACTCAACGGCCACCTTTCTACTCAAAGCATCGGCTACTACATTTGCTTTACCCGGATGGTACTCAATGGTCAAATCATAATCCTTTAACAACTCTAGCCATCTTCTCTGTCTCAAGTTCAACTCCTTCTGTGTCATCAAGTACTTCAAGCTCTTGTGATCGGTGTAAACTATACACTTCTCACCATACAAATAATGACGCCAAATCTTCAATGCAAAAACAACTGCGGCTAACTCTATATCATGAGTAGGATAGTTCTTCTCATGAGCCTTCAACTGTCTATAGTCAATACACATGTGCATACTACCATCTTTCTTTTTCACAAACAACACGGGAGCACCCCAAGGAAAACTACTAGGCCTAATGAAACCACGGTCTAATAATTCTTGCAACTGACTCTTCAATTCTTTCAACTCTTTCGGAGCCATAGGATATGGAGCTATCGAAATTGGATTAGACCCTAAAACAGTCTCAATCACAAACTCAACATCTCTGTCAGGAGGTAAACCCGGCAACTCTTCAGGAAACACATCCGGAAAGTCACAAATTATTTTGATATCTTTCGGTCTAGCTTCACTCATATTCGGATTCATAACATAAGCTAAGTAGGCCCCACATCCGGAGTCCATCAACCTATGAGCCTCTAAAGCTGACACCACATTAGACAAGAACTTAATGTTCTCGCCTACTACTACTACCTCGTAGTCATCAGAAAGCTTCAAAGAAATCCTCTTCGTCTCAAAATCCACACTAGCTCGGTGCTCAACTAACCAGTCCATACCCAAAATAATATCAAAACCATAGAAAGGAAGTTCCATCATATCAACAGAGAACACATGTCCCTGAATCTTCAGTGGACATCTCCTATACATACGTCTAACCACAACTGTCTCACCAAAAGAACTAGTAACATGCATACCTACATCTAAGATCTCAACAGGGATATCTAACTTTTGTGCATGCTCACTCAAAATGTAGGAATGTGTAGAACCCGAATCAACCAAAGAAAGCAAAGACATAGACTGTAACTCAAAATTACCTGCTATCACATCAGTGTCGTTCCCGGCCTCTCTCTGAGCATAAACTCTCGCTGGTCCTCCCGCCTCTGGCTGCACTGCCACACATGAGCAAGGTTCCTCTGAGCATCTACCCTAGGCGCATCAGCCCTAGGCTGGAAGTAGTCACAACCGTGCCCACGGCCTCTCTGAAAATCATTCGCTCTCACAGGAGCCTGAGCAATGTTCGGTGCATGTGCCGCCTGATGCGGACAATCTCTCCTAAAGTGGTCCATCGAACCACAGTTCCAACAAGCATGGAAATTACCCCAACACTCACCAGCGTGCTGTCTCCCACAGCGGGTGCACTCGGGCAAACGCCCTCCTCCTCTATGGCCCTGATGACCCCTACCATGATAGCCACCGCCACGTCTATGGTCAAACTAATGTCCGCCACCTCTATGCCTCTTAGCATCTCTACCATCAAAGTGGTTATGCCTCTTACCAGAACTGGAACCACCAGATCGTTTGGCCGAACCCAAACTGTGCTCCAAATCCTTGGCCCTCGCGACCAATACATCAAAGTCTGAGTAGTCAGAAGCTAGCGTGTACCTCTTAATCTCCTCACTCAACCCATAGCGGAAACGGTTACAGCGTTCCACTTCAGTAGGAACCGACTCTGGAGCATACTGACTCAAGCGAACAAAACGGATCTCATAGTCAGTCACCGAAGCCTCTCCCTGAGTAAGGGTCATAAACTCTCGCTTCTTCTCATCTAAGTACCTCGGTCCCAAGTACCTCTTCCTGAAAGCGGACTCAAAGAAATCCCAATCAATCTCTGCCTCTGGAACCCCAGTAGTAATGGTGACCCACCAGGTGTAGGCATCACCCTGAAGCAAGGAAATCACATAGCCCAATCTACGTGCGCCCGCACAACCCATCTGAGCCAAGATACGAACTGTCTTCTCCAACCATAACTCCGACCTCTCTGGAGTAGATCCCCTGAACTCTTCGGCCCCCAAGCTACGGAGCCTCTCCAAAGGTATACTAGTATCGTCACACCTAGGCTGAGCTGCAGCCTGAGCTCCCGCAACTGCGACCTGAAATGCTTCCGCTATAGCTTGCACTAGCGGAGTCATATCAATTCCAGCTGGACCTTGGCCACCTTGGCCACCCTGAGGTCCCTCTCCTCTGGCTCCATCCTCGCCCCCAACTCCAAGTGCAGGAGGTGGTGGAGGAGCGCCAACTCCTGCGGCCACCGGTCCTTCTATGTGAGCCTCCACTCCAATCACCGGCTCAACAAGAGCCGCAACCCGTGGTTCCTGACGAACCACTCTCGGCCTACCCCTCGGCCTAGACATCGCTCTCAAACGATAACTACAACCACAACAAACAAAATATACAAGATCGGGTTAGCAAGGTAAGGCTTCCAAGTGCTCAAGTACGTTTTCCTCACTTAAAATTCTTTTCCGATGTAATAGTAGCAATGGGACTCCCAAACAACATGCTTTGAAATAAAACAATCAACATACTTGTCACACAAGCAATCATACTTACGAAGCAAGCAAACACCGTGCATATCAATAAGAAACTTGAACTTACCTCACTTACCTGCCCAAGGTCTCGGTAATCTTAGGCTCTGATACCAACAAGTGTAACCCCCTCGTCCCGGTCTGGCCGGATGACCGGTCCGAGTGGGCCACACGGGGAAAACCGAAGCGAAACCCGTTAAGGTTCCCCCTCGGTTAGCGACCCTATTTTTTTTCTTCTTTCATTTTAATCTTGTCTAGAGGATTGTTAAGTCCT
Organism: Hibiscus tridactylites; assembly: GCA_958450335.1. NCBI lineage: Eukaryota > Viridiplantae > Streptophyta > Magnoliopsida > Malvales > Malvaceae > Hibiscus > Hibiscus tridactylites. The sequence goes on along the minus strand of OY288278.1, from coordinate 16,410,429 downwards.
AAGTGATCACGACAGCGGAAAACATCCAAAGGAAGTCACATTCGAATCACGGCCATACACAAACAGTCCATTTTTAAGCTTACAGGGCAGACCGTATCGGTACCCTAACTTGGGGTATCGATACGCCCTGACCAGGTCAACCCAAAGAGTCAACTCCGGGAAGACTGTATCGATACAGCCCTTGAGCGTATCGATACGCCCTTCTCGGTCAATCCTTCTTGGTCAACGGAGTAGACCCGTGTCGATACGCGTGAACCCCGTATCGGTACGCTCTACTCACACCCACTTCTCCAAATTCCAGTAACTTTGGAGGGTATCGATACCCCCAGGGTATCGGTACGCCAGGAAAAAACGGTGGCATTTGGGCAAGGCCGTATCAATACGGTCCTTAGGCGTATCGATACGCCCTGCTCTGCAATTCCACAAATTTCAACTTGGTGACCTCAAACACAACTCTAGATGCATCTTTGGACTCTCCTATGCACATACGAACATGCATACAACATTTACAAGCCAAGATTCAATCACACAAGCACTCATCATGTACATACATCATTCAACAAGAGATCATGCATATAGCCATAGGATAGTATAAGACATTTAAGGTCTCATACTTCAACATTCAAACACAAAGGAACATAGCCAACATTCATGGTAAACACAAAAGAGACATGGTTTGCAGTCCACACAAGGCTTTAACAAGCCACACAAAGCAACATAACAAAGTAGTCTAAACATGCTCCTAAACGACCAACAAAGCATACATCCCATTGCTTAACTATTACATGTCCAAAACATAAAAACTCATACTTGATGAACTCAAGTCCACAACCACACTTGGAGGCCCTCCACTTGCGCTAGCAACCCACGAACTAAGGATCTGCAATGTTGAACAAAGAGAGCGTAAGCAATAAAGCTTAGTGAGGGTAAGCTCTTAAAAACAAACCTCAACATTGCAGTGTCTAAGCACGATCTTAGCCAATGCAAAACACATAATTACCAAGAATCCTCTAGAGCCACAAGTTAAGATGCATGAACAATATCCAAATAAATGCCATGCTCATAAGCTCTATTCCACAACACATGTAATCACATATAAACATCCAAATAAGGATCAAAATTCACAACACATTGATGCACATATCAATCAATATTGGCACCTAGTTATGACCCGAATACGCGGATAAACACGTTGGAACTCACATCCAACAACCACATTACCTCACGGTGGGATTACACTCATCACCGGTCTCGCGAAGGGGATTCCACTCATCCTCACGCCCCGTCGATGGGATTCCACTCATCATCGACTATATATAAATACAATTTCCGGGCGAACTCGTACTCCTCCTTGGTGACTCAACGCCACCAAGGCCACGCGCGACTTTTGACTCATGTGTACACACTAACATCCTAATGATCGATCATTTGTACTCTAGCATACTAGTGCCAACATTTAACTCATTCCACATTACTCATTTCAATCGATTCCGTGCTTAGCATGTACCCACCATGAACACAATCATGTGCCGTTACCATGCATGCCATAAGCATCACAAATCATGCCTCATCTCACATATATAACACAATATACATAAGCAACCATATCACAAGTCATACGAGGCATAAACATCCATATATATAAGTTCATCCAAAGGCTCTAGATCAAGTTTAGGATTAGGCTACCACCCTAATCCTAACTCTAGGTGGGTTTACCAAGCCCGGCCTAGTCCACATACTCGAACCAACCATTTTAAAAACCACTTAAAACGTTTAACCACTCACCTAAGCCTCCAAGCTCCAAGCCAAGCAAGCAACACTCTCACAATCCCGGATTTCTTCTCGAAGCTTCTCCAACACAAGTTCCCGCTTCTAAACAACCTCAAACACAATTCAAACAATCCCAAATCAGCCCAACATCAAAAGACCAACCCGGAACACAATTCAATCACAATTTACAATGTTGCAAGCTATGAACAAATCCCATTTCTAGCAAACTCGGGCAGCCCCAAAACCATGTCCAAAATCCATGTTTCCAACATCCATTGCACCCACAAATGATCCCAATTCAACCCCTAACCATAGTACTATCAAAAGCCTATCAATTTCCACCTAAAACAACCCCCAAAACTCACATAAAACCCTCCAAAAACCCCATTTTTACCCAAATCCGAAAATTCCATAAAAACATTGTAAAAATTAGTTTTGTTAGACCTTTTTGGTTGTAGACAACTCATATAACTTCAACAAATAGAAAGCTTAAGTTAAAGACCTCAAAGACAACATTTTTAATCTAAAATCCTCCAAACTTCAAATCTCAAAACATGTATAAAAATGAAAACAAATGGTATTAACTTGTAGGGAATAACAAGGGCAAGTCAAAAACAAAGTTACCTTTGTAAAATCTTCAAAAATGAGCAAGATATTGGATGAAATAGTATCAAGGGGAGAGGGGTTCTTTTTGACGTTAAAATGGGAAAATGGAGAGAGGTAGAAGATGAGCCAAAAGCATTTTATTTTGTTTGTTTAAAATTGGGAAGCTAAAGACCAAAGTACCCTTAATGAATTAAAGAAATCACAATAGGTGACACCCTTGGCTATTTGGGCTTGTTTTGAAAATGGTCCAACTCAACTTATTTGTTTTTAACACCCGAGGCCCAGTACATTATTTTAATTATAAACCCGAGCCCAAATAATATTAAAATATTTTTTCTCCTAACCCCTAAACACGGGTGTTACAGATCTCCCCTGTATTCAGACAACACAGGGCCGTATCGAAACTCGGGGTCGTTTTGATACGGGTGCAAAATATAACTAAAGGTCTCGAAACGGTCTAGTAGTGTTCCGAAACATTAAGACCAAAAATGCAAGTTGTATCAAAATAGCTGCTACTGTTTCGAAACACTTACTAGATCTGCACTAAAACAACAACATTTAAGCACCTTAAATCACACCATATGGCCACCAATCATCATGCAATCATAGATAAACATCAACCACATATTTATCCAACACATAGGCATCATCAAAGGCATCTAGCATCAAGAATTGCAAAACATGATTACTCTAAAGGCATTCAACCTAGAAGCAATCCACATAGAGTATCAAAATCCACAAAACAAAGCATATCAACACATAAAGGCCTATTGCAAGTCTTAAAAGGAAAAACACACTTGCAAAACTAGGGAGTTTCAACAATCCCCTCCCAAATACCGAGGTACCCTCCCCATTGCATTTTCTACCTTATTAGAAGTGTCAAAACCCATACTTGTAAATCGAGAGATGTCTTGGGTGAATTCCCTTGCTATTTTGCTGCCAATAAGCTCACTAATCTGCATTGTTGGAAAGGAGAGCATAAGAATATTTACTTAGTGAGGGAAACCTCAATTTAAACAACAACAATGCAGGTTTTCAAGACAATGTTTCCTTTAAAACATAACCACATCATGCTCAACTTCCTCATGCTTTTAAAACCACATTTAAAGCATCATTTATAAACCACATGTATTATTTTCTCATGCATATCTCACTGCATCCAAACCAAAGCTTCACATACTTAAATCTCATAAAGGATAATCATTGTGTATAAAAGTCTTTATACAAAATAATTTCAAAAACCATGATACATGTTCAATTCATATATTGGCATTTCAAGTGAACCGGATGGAATCTACCCCCATCCAATAATGATTGGATATACTGACACACTTGACAGAATCAACCCCCGCCAAGCCCTTGATAGAATCAACCCCTATCAAGTCACATGGTGAAATCAACCCTTACCATAATCTCACTTTGGTCGGAATGCCACTACCCGCATTGCCCGTTGGTGATAGAATCTACCCCTATCAATCGCAACACAATAGAATCTACCCCTATTGTATAACCGAAGAATTTATCACACGTGCAAATTTTATATATTATAGTGCACTTTACATACTATTGGTCGACCAACATATTCGATAGAAGAAATCTCATCACTAAGCCAATATATCATTTAAATCCATGTTAACTCACTACTTTCAATGCATCAATAAAATCATCACATATCCCATCTCAAAACATGCTCAAATATAGTATAATATCTCATCAAGAATATAACCTCTTGAAACATAATCAAATCATTTCATGGGATATAAATCAGCAAAACCATGCTTATAAAACATGCATAACAGTGAGTAACAAATATAAATCCAAAACATGAGCATGATAATCCACATGCACTTTAAACTGAAAAACCGAGAGCTTTGGTAACCATACTTACTTCCAAGATTAGCTAAGCATTTCAAGCTTACACTAACCTCACAAAACCTTGTTTCCAAGCTTATGAAAACGTTCAAGCCACATCCACTCACCGATACAACTTCGCCTCACTTGCCGAAGCTATTCCAAGCTTTTGAAACTCCAAATACGCCTTCTAACGAACAAGCAACATCTTGCCCTGCTTCTAACCAAATAAAAACAGAGGATTAATACATACTCTTGTATCAAAACCTCCAGCAACACAAACCCCCACGCAACTCCAACATTCGCCAAGAAATTAACAAGCGATACAACCCAAAAACATCGGTAAAACCACTCTAAATCGTTCCCAATCATTACCCAGAAAAATCAACCATCAATCCTCATCCATTTACAACCTAAAAAACTTCCCCAATCTCTATAAACCTCCAGCTATCAAGAAACAACAACCCCCTAAACTCAAGATTTCATCACTAACTTCTAGCAATCTAACTAGTTTCGGGATTACTTAACAAAATCCATCAAATTAACATTATTAACCCATTACAACGTGTTAATAATCAATCATTAACTCAGAAATTAACATAAAATCTAAAGATCCACTATAAATCTTCAAGAAACCTCAATTAAACATGATTTTATCAATTAATATATAAAAATCCATTAAAAACAATATGTAAAAGACTAAATACTTGGGAATTTCAGTAAAGAACATGTCGTTAGAGGAGAAGAACGAACCTACCTCTAATGATGAGCTCTTCCTCCATTTTTGAAAAGAAACCAAAAGAAAACCAAAGAGAAAACAAGAGATCTAATGAAGGGTCAACAGAAAATAGGTAAATCCTTGAAATTCAAATCAAATTTAGAGTTTACCTTGAAATTTTTGTTGTTTGGATGAAAGGAATTGGAGAGAAAAATGAGAGAAGAAAACTATCGTCAAAAGACAATTTGTGAGAAAAATTAAAACCATTTTAACTTCCCTCCATCTTTTTTTAGCCTTTTACGTTTTTGCCATTAAATCAAACTTTACCATTTTTACATTTTGGTCACTAAACCAAAATGTCCAATTTTAAAAATTGTTTTCTTCAAATTACCTTTACCAAAATGAATCATATATATAATTATTATTTTAGAAAATTTTCCCATATTTTTATCCGACCAAAAATCTTTTAATTTAATTATTTCCCGAAACTAGACTAGACCGCTAAACATGTTCGAACCGAACCGCCTAACTAAACCCGGCTAACACTTAGGCCCAAAATCGAGGCGTTAAAAGCCCTACTCGACTGGACGTCGCCCATGCGTAGGCGGCGGCGCGTGTGGTAGCTTTCGGCGAAAGAACGATGACAATAATGGTCCTTCCCGACTCTCTCGACGTCGGTGAATACAATGGCGGTCTCAGTTTTGCGTTCTGGCCACTCTAACCTCTCTAAATAGAAAACCTGAAACTTTCTCTCACCCCCTTCGATGGCGACACCGCTACTACCGGCAAACTCGTCTCAACTAGATGAACACAACAAGGGTGGAGAGTCGACAACGGGCGACCGAATCACGGTAGATTGGAGTTTCAAAACTCATCCCTTAATTTTTCTCTCATTTCCTCTTCTCTCTCTCACACAATCCACTTTTCACTTTTTTATGTCTCTCTCCTCATAATATCTTCTTTTCTTGTTTCAACCACCCACACCTATTTAAAATGGGTAATCTTCACCAGTGGTCCCTTTCGTTTAGGGTGTGTTCTATTTTGGTCACCAAAATTCAAAAAAGATTATTCTGGTCACTTATGTTTAGAATCATTTCTATTTTGGTCCCTTGGCCGTTAGTCTCTGTTACTTAAAAAATTAGTTTCTAATTTAACCCCCAAACTTTTAAAATTTTATTTTTCACCATCTTCCCCAAAAATTATAAAACTAAAACCCCAAAGAAGGGACTAAATTTGAACAAGTTGGAGTGTTTGAACTAAATCCATAACTTATATATAGTACAAGAACTATTGATAAAATTTGACCTTTTTTAAGACGTTTAACTTGTTCAATTTTTCTGAGGAAACTGAACATCGGCACCAAAGGTAGTGCAGTGGAGATCAAAAGATTTGCTTGAATGTGAGGTACTTAGTCAGATTCCATCACTATCATTCACAATCTGGGATTCGCCTCTGTTTTTCGAGACATAAGCCTCTCGCTCGTCATTTTTCAACACTCTCAAAATCAACCAAACAAACGAAAAAAGCCCATCAAGGAAACTTGAAGAACCAAGCTGAAACTTGTAGCATCCCCTCACTCTTCCATGAAATAATTGATATTTTAGGAGTTGTTAATGTAACTTCAAATGAAACCAAATCTTGTTCTCAAAAAAAAGCAAGGCCTAAATTTGAAGAACCAAGCTGAAACTTATAGCATCCCCTCACTCTTCCATGAAATAACTGATATTTTTGGGGAAGATGGTGAAAAATAAAATTTTGAAAGTTTGGGGGTTAAATTAGAAACTAATTTTTTTAAGTGACGGAGACTAACGGCCAAGGGACCAAAATAAAAACGATTCTAAACGTAAGTGACCAGAATAATCTTTTTTGAATTCTGGTGACCAAAATAGAACACACACTAAACAAAAGGGACCACTGGTGAAGATTGCCCATTTAAAATTCAAAAACCTTCTCCCCAAAATAATGGGCCCAAACTTAAATATCATTGACATAGACTTCCAAAATAAAGGCCCATAACCCGGGCCTGAGACCCGATTCACTAACCCAAAAGTTAGGTCGTTGCAGTTTAAATATGGATGATTAAATATGTTATTATTCAAATTTTGTAACGGTCACATCAACCGTTTAACAACAATTAATAGTTTAATAACCATTTTGTAATTAAAATTAAAATTTAATCTCCATTATATAATTTCTCAAAGTTTGATGACTATTTATATTTTTTAAATGGTTTAGTGAACTTTACCTTTTTACTTTAAGGCATAATGTTAAAAAAATGCCCTTAACGTTTGAGAAAATAGTCATTTTGATCCTTATTTATTTTTTAAAGTAATTTAACCCTCAACGTTTTATTTGGGTCAAAATGGTCCATCTGCGGATGAAAACTGTTAGTCAACTAACAGTAAATGGCTTGAAATGACGTGACAAACTTACATGGCAGTGCACATCGCGATAGTAGTGTCATATAGGTAAATATGTTGACTTTACAGAATGACACATTAGTCAAAAAATAATTTTATAAAATTATCCAAAATATAAAATATTTTTTCTCTTGACGTGTCATTCTGTCAAGTCATTTTAAGTTGTTTATTGTCAGTTGACTAACAATTTTCATTCATGGAGGGGCCATTTTGACCCAAAATAAAACGTGAGGCTAAATTGCATAAAAAAAGAATAGAGGCTAAAACAATTATTCAGTCAAATGTTAAGGGTATTTTTTGACATTATACCTCAACGCAATACATTTACTATTGTTTAAAGGTTAACTTGTCTGTAATTTATTGAACAGATTATGGCGCAATAATGTTTGGTACGCGAAAATTCCTCTCAATTGTAATGTACCATTATAAAATACCAACCGTGACATTTTCTTCCAAAATAGTAAAAAAATCTCATTCTCACATATTTCTTAATTAATAAACAATTAATTTCATTTTAGATCATATTACCCTTAAAATAATTGTTTTATCCATATAGATCCTACTCATTAGGGGTGTACAAATTCAAATATCAGATCCGATACAATCTAAAATTTTAAATATTTAAAAATTTAAATCACTAAAATTACAATCCGATCTAAAGAAATCAGATATTTAATTTTTTTAGATACTCAAAATTTCAGATTGAGTATCTGAATATCCGATCGGAGCATGCGACTAAGATTTTCACGCAGGACAAACTTTTCGTTGTTGTATAGATTACCATTGGATTGGGTCAAAACCTCTAATGATTCGTTTACTGGCTTTCTTCATCTGACCATCAATATTAAGGTTTTTTTAACCTTATTTTCTATTTTCGATTCTTTCCTTTTCGTTAAAGAAATTATTTTTGCTCTTTTAACTTAATTTTCTGGATTCTACAGCTTATGAATTCGTTCGTATCCTAAACTTAAAAGGTGTGTTATTTAATTTCTTCTTCAATTCGTTTCATGGTTGTTAAATAGATTATAGATGAACTGTTCTTAATTTAGTTTTTACTTGTCTCAACTTTACGGTTACTGTAATTTTTTTAAGGCTGAATGGTCAGTTTGACCTCTGAAGTATACCAAAATATCGAATCTTCCAAAATATTTTTTGGGACGTTCTGCCCTTGAACTAAAAATCGTGACCTCTATTAGTCCTTATTTTATAACGTCCATTTAAAAAAAAACGGGCCAATTAGATCGCGTCATGTGGCTCTTTTGACCCAAAAAATTGACTGACTTTAATAGAAATGGGTAAATGACATGATGAGTCTCTCAAGTTTTATATTTATTCAATCTAGCCAATAAATTTTTTAAACTGTTCATCTTCTTCTCCAACTTTAGACCAATGTTTATTGATTTAAACACAAGAACTAAATGAAACTCAACGACAACAATGCATTCCTCAACTCTTCTGCATCGATGAATCCATCCTTAGTTCCATCGAACACGTCGAATGCATCTTTCACTTTCATTAAACTCGTCTCTTCTTCCTCGAACAGCGCCCCCCCCCCTCCGATTACAGCCCTCCCCTCGTTCTGGATCACCTTTTCCAGCCCACAAACCAGTAAGTTTCGATGACCATCACTTTTCCTCTGATCATCGGTGATTGCACTAAATGTTGGAGAGAAAATGATTCCCCGGAATTGGCAGAGAAATGGGTGCAGTTGGAGTGTGGATGCCACACTACTCTTTTATATATATATATATATGATCACATCTTTTGAAACATATATTTTACAATATTATTCACTCTATCCTTAATATTCATGGCAATAAAATCAAAATTATGTCTGCAGCTCCAATGAAATAAGAAGAAAAATAACGCATACAGCTCAAAAATGGGAAGCCAAGGCAATCAAAATAAAACCTCTCATCTTTTTTTTAGACATGGGCTGTTGAATTAATGGAGTTCAAGCATGGTTTTGCCACCAAGGGCTCCAGCTCTTCGAGGTTAAACTGGACTGATCCGATCCTTTGGAGTAACTAGTTGAGATCCTCGAGGCTAACGAGGCCGTCAATGTTGTTATTGAGCTTATTGAATATCCGCCGCAAGTCATTGTTGTTGAGGGGAGACATGTTGTGGAAGAAGATATCACAATTAACATGGAATGGTGAAGCTCTATAATTTAGGGTTTTTTGCAAATATGATGTTGAAGATGGAAACATGTCGATGGAAACATGCTAGGGGTTTCTTTAATTCAATTGAATTTTAAAAACCTTTAGGACTAAACTGAATGAAAATAAAACGTTAAAGAGTTAACATGCAAATTACCCATTTCAATTAAAGCAAACCATATTTTTCTATTAAAAGTGTCATGTGGCACACTATGATTGGCTATACTTTTTTTATAACAGACGTTACAAAATAAGGGCCAACAGATATCACGATTTTTAATTCAGGGATAAAACGTCCCAAAAAATACTTTAAATGGTAGTTTGATATTTTGTGTATACTGACTAAACGAGTCAGTAAACTTTTTTTTAATTAATTGAGGATTTTTGTGAAAAACCCTTGTTGAATTGTTGAACTTGGAAATTTGGAGATTTCTATTTTGTTCTTGCTGGATGAGAAGTGATCAAAATGTACCTTTTTACTTGGTTTATGATTATGAGCGTCATTTGTTAAAAATAAGTTTATTTGTTCTTTAATTTATTTATTTGGAAAACGGAAATTTTTAAAGGGGATATTTAAACTTTGTTTTCTCTTTTTATGCTTAATTTTTCAATTTGGTTGACTGTATTATTTGTTAATGGTCCTTTAAGTAGATGTTTATATTGTAAACTAAAGCTTTGGCCTTATAATTCGAATCTGACACCTTCCATTTACTCTGCTTTTATGTTCTTGTCTAAGATAAAGGGCAGACTACAATATCCGGATTGAGTGTGAGGCTGTGGACGGTAAAGAACTGGTGCACGCTGCGATTGGGCCTTTAGGAAAGCTTCCAGTGAAAGATTGGGCTAGGGCTAAAGGCTTTTTTTCGGATTTTCGGATAATATGAAATTCAGATTTGTCTGCTCCTTATCTGATCTGATTATCTAATTTTTTATCGAATATCTAAATTAAATTATCTAGAAAAAAATTTAATCGGATTATCGGATAAATGGATCGAATATTTTTGCACACCTCTTAGTACTCATTGATTATATCAAATCTTATTTATTGCTTTTTGATAATGAAACTAATGAATGATGTTATATTCTTTAGTTGAGATTTTAGTTTTTTTTTTTTGGCCTGGAACACGAATCCAAGCTTTATGAATCATGTTTATTGAGACATATTAGTGATTACATAGGATTTTTTTAGAACTTTTGAAGTGATTTGATTTCTAAATTATTTTTATAAATGTTGTGAATAAAATAAATAAGAACAATAATAAGAATAAAGAACAAGAATGGAAGAACAAAGAGATGAGAGTAAGAGGGAGATTTATATTATTCTCAATACTCAAGTGTATACAATGCCTTCATTAGATCATTTATTTATAGGCATAAGAAGTACATAATACATTAAACTCTAATTAATGAAGATAATATTTCTAATGATAAAGTAAATCAAATCTCCTTGAAAAAGTCCTTATCATTATAGACATCCACATAGATAAATATTCATAACACTCCTCCTTGGATGTCTATGAAGATAATATGTCTCGTTAAAACCTTACTAAGATAAAAACCCAGTGGGAAAAAAATTAGTGAAGGAAAAAAGAGTACACACACATCTTTGATACGCATAACATGTTGCCTCATTAAAAACCTTACCAAGAAAACACATTGGGACAAAACCTCGGTTAAGGGAAAAAGAGTGCAACGCGTATTTACTCCCCCTCATGAAAATATCATAGAAGATCTTTGAATCTTCATAATTCAATCTTGAATATTATTTTTCTAAAGATCGTGAGGGATGAAACTTTGGAGTAATATGTTCCATGATGTATCCACTTTCAAACTGAGATATTCATCTTGCATTATCTTCACACAAGATAGCTTTTATCATATCTTGTAAAAGTAAATCCACATATCTTTTGGATATGTTGGGTCAAAGGTCTTAGCCAAACACATTTTTGGCTTGCCTCGTTCATAACAATTATTTCTACGAAATTTGAGGAGGTATCAACGAATGTTTGAAGATCTAAATGTAATGATCTTTGTATATCCATGGATATTGCTTGACCAACTAATATATGGTGCTTCAAAACCAAGAAAAGATATAATTATCTTTATTCACATCCAACAATCTTACAATAGATATGATTTATCCGTATTGAATCTTCTTTAAGATTCTTTCAACTTATGTCCATTCATAGACAAAAACACATATTTAAGTGCTCGATCTTTAGGTCGAGACAAAACCACATCTCAATATTCTTTTTCTCAAATCCTTTCCTTAAATAACCAAATACTTAAAAGCTCTCCAAGAGTTCTAATAATATAATGAATCTTGATTCAAATTTCTTTATAAAATAAATAAGGAAATCCTATATCAAATGCGCCAAAATATTCAATGAGACATGTCTAAATAAATTTTCTCAAAAATTTCCAAATGCTTTTAGCATTTTAAATCCTTTAAGGATAAATAGGGATCCATAAATAATTAGACACGTGTAATATATTTCATACTGCCAACGTAATTGCATCCACCATGAAGTAATTAAAACTCTTCATAAATCATAATTCAAGTCGAATTTACGACTACTTATTTGTGCTTCACTTGCATTACACCTTTAGGTGTTTGGATTGTTGGTCCAAATACTTCTCTTTTAGAAGTTTAAAGCATCTTTCTATATTGTCCAATTCAATATCTATATTTCTTGATAGATTTCTATACAAGATCCTCGTTTTCTTTCTTTACTTCTATAGAAGTATTCTATTTAAAACTATTTGTAAAATCGTTGTCGACAACTTTTCAATTTTTTGGTTCCATTCTCGTAGTGACATAACTCATCGAGATCTCTTCAAGATTTCAATCTTTATTTCAGGTACCTGAAACTCTTCAACATTTTTATTATTAGTTATGTCTAGGGTCTCTTCAGGAGCACTCGCCTCCAATATATGGCCATCTCATATTACTTTCCATTTACGAAAATTTTGATCATTGGAACCATTTCAACTATCATGCTTTAGGCATGATTTGCATCCTCTCGCTTTAACATGTAATTTAAACTTAGATCATTTCAGCTGGTATATGAGACTTAGTTACTTTCATTGGGTCAGTAAATATGTCTGGCAGTTGACATGTAATAACATTAATTATCTTATAAACTTCTAGTTCATATACAAGGATCTAGATAATGATAATTCATTTTCCTTTATCCAGCTGATTATTATCTCCCCCTGATGTTGAGAAAAATCATGTGATAAGTGATTCTCCAATTAATGTTTAAGAGTTTAAACATAAAAGGAGACTCGTACTCAATATATATTCTCAACCATATTTATTTACCCATTTTGTGCGTTGTGGCGGAGCAATTCATATTGCACATTCAAAAATTATAAAATGGGAAATGTATGGCTTTTGACCAAAAATCAATCATGACGGGGAGTTTATTATAACTCGTTGGCTTGATGTGTATAGGTGTTGCCATATGGAAACACCATATAATTAATAACTCTTTTGTTCTCATAGTTTAGCTATTAAATAGGAGGCATCCAATTGAAATTTTGTTAAACTATATTTTTCATAATCAACGGGCTTTGAAACAACTGATATAGCCTAAAATATAAACCCGCTAGCTTTTGCATGACGAATAGTCTAACTGCATAATCAGAATCTTTTTATAATCAATCTCACAAACTTTTGGTTGTAAGTTGATAAAACAATGTAGATGCATCTACTAAAATCATATAAAACTTTCCATATTTGCAGATATATGGGCCCATATTTCGTTTAGATATGCAAGACATGCAGTCTCAACTTCAGCACAAGAACTTCAAGTTCTAATTCTTTTGGTAAGTGGGATCAACTATATCCTTTGAGAACAAACAACACAAGAACTTTAAGTTCTTTTAGTAAGTGGAATTTAATCAATTCCATTAAGCAACACAAGAACTTCATGTTCTTTAATAAGTGGAATTTAATCAATTCCTTTGAGAATAAGCACCACAAGAACTACAGGTTCTTTTAATACATGTGCATGTAAATTTCAATAATTTCTGCTCCATTATTGATCAGGATGGTCTAACTGATCATGCCAACTATATATATGTGTGTATATATCTCTGGATTTGTAAACTTCTTATTTACCATAACATGTAATTCAATCTCACTCATACATGTCTAGTATGACCATCAAAATTGTTCCTTTAAATAGGAATATATTTAAGCTCTTACGGAGCTTTCAATTGAAATTATCTTTTGGTAGCAATATATAGCTCTTCTAGAGCTTTCAACTGACTTTTTGGCTACCAGAACTGTTGAGTGGATCGCAAGATCGATATTGACCAAGAGGGGGGGTGAATTGGAAATTTAAAGTTTTGTGGTGGAAATTTGCAAATTAAAAATGATGGACAAGAGATTTAGAGTGGTTCAAGTTCCAAATGAACTCTACATCCACTACCTTAGCTTCACTAAGGATTTGCAACAATTCCACTAAATTGCTCTTCCCCTTTTCTAGGACAAGGAGGCAACCCTTTACAATTTCGGTTGATTTTTCTACCCAAAAATCAACCCAATCCTCACACAATTGAACAAAGAAATTAGATGGCTAATAAGGTATCTCTCAATACAAATGATAGCCCCAATACAAGCACTCAACCCAATTTTACAAAGTATGAATGAAGATTACAATTGGGATTTCTAGACAAATAGGAATTTTGGCACAAATGCTTGGATTTGATGAGTAAGTGTTTTCTTGAAGATCAATAGTTGTTGCTGTAGCTTTTGGATGTGTCTTTTATACCTCTTCATTGATTTCTAGCCGTTTGGGTGGTTGGGAACATAAATGGAGCCGTTGGAACCCTCTCTTACCACCATAAATGCACTTCTGCAGCTACCGGTATCGGTACGCGGGAAGGAGTATCGGTACCTGTCTCAGAAAAGAAAGAGTCGTTGTGTGCATTTAATAAGGGGTATCGATACGCGCGTAAGCGTATCGGTACGGGGTATCGAAACGGCAAGGGCCGTATTGATACTATTTTCTTAACTTAGCTCACTGTCCACAACCGTATCGGTACGAGGGTTTGGCGTATCGATACGGGTCAACTAACTTTTAAAGTTTGGTTGCCAACCAACTGACACCAACGGTCATATTTTTAAACCGACTTAACTTTCAAAAATTATAAGGGTCGTATCGATACGAGGGTTTGCCGTATCGGTACAATATTCAAACTCTTTGAATCTTAACACAGGGCAGTATCGATACGAGGGTTTGGGGTATCGATACTGGTTCCGACAGTAACCAAGTTTGGTAAAATGGTATCGATACGCTTGGTGTTGTATCGATACGCCTGGACGATTTTCAGTGGTTTTACCTTGGAACACTTAGAAAATATTTTGAGTTTGAGTTTTATAAATCAGTTTCAAAGTGTTGGTGTTTTAAAACTTATTAAGGGACTTAAAAAATAATTTTAAGTTTTACAAAATGATCCTTAAAGATTTAATTATATCAAAATCAAACATAGGTTTTACAATCTCCCCCTTTTTGATATAACAAAACTAAAACTTAAAATTTTTGACATTTGTGAAAAACCTTTACAAAGTTAACTCCCCCTTAATATAAGCTTGGTAACCTTTGAATTAAAATCAAAATATTTTAAAGTGTGAGCTAGTTTCTTCTCCCCCTTTTTGTTAGATCAAAAAATCTTTGAGACAATTAAGTGCATAAAGAAATCAAAGGTATAATAAGCAACATAGATATTATTCATTAAAGCAACATACTTAAAATCCAAACAAAGGCAAAATGGAAATCAAAGCATAGGTTTTAATCCTAAAACAACCTTAATCCTAAGAACATAAAACATAGGTGCATAAAATAGAAAATCCTAGATGATATGAATGATATGCAAGAGGAAACGTCTAAGCATCGTCTTCTTCGTCTTCATCATCTTCATCATCATCTCCCAAAGGCTCATTAGTGCGCATACTATTATGCCACTCATCATGGAAAGCGGCAATGGAAATATTCAAGGAATTGTGCCCACTTTTAAGAGATGTGAGGCGATTCTCCAAACCCGTCATCCCAGTATCAAAAGGTAGTTTCCATTGAAGTGAGACGAGTATTCATGTCCGTGCGCAACCCGGTAAATTGCTCATTGAGATAGGTCATGAGAGCATCCATATTGGGTTGTTGGACTTGAGGAGCTTGAGGAGCTTGAGCTTCTTCGAAAGCGGCGGCGGCTTCCGGTGGTAACTCGGCAACACGTATCCATTCACCATTAACATAAGAGAATTTTGCCCGAGCAAGAGATCGCTCATCAATGGGATCGGTGAGAGGAGTTGGAATGTCATAGGAGCAATCAATATCCTTTTTAGCAAAGAAATAGCTCAAAGTCGTACCGTATGTGAAGGAGGTGACATGAGGAGTGTGACGATTTTGAACGAGGTAGACGATCTCCGCGAACATGAGTCGAGCTAGATTTGGTCCCTTGGCTTCACGGAAGCACCGAATCCAAAAATCATCCACTTGACGGATGGTGGAATATTTTCCTCCGGAAGGACGAAACCACCACGACACCATCAAATGTAGAATTCGGTCGTGAGCATTAAGGGCGGTGACGGATCCACTAAGAACATGCCCCATACCATGCTCATCATCGAGGCCTTCATCATCCAACTTAAAAACCTCACAAATAGACTCGACATCAAGGATTATTTTCTTTCCCATAAGATAAGAGCTAATTGCAACAACTTCCCCATTACGACTAATACATCTTGCATTAGCATAGAAAATCAAAACCAAGAGACGATAGTAAAAACCGGGAATAGAGATAAAATTCATGAAATTCCAACGATGAAGCAAGGGGAGGTATTCAAACTTGAAACGCTCCGAATTTAGAAAAGGGATGGATATTACCCTTTCGGCACGGATCTTGTAATTCTCATATTGACGAAAGTGATTTAGACCTGCCTTCAAAGGATTGCTCATAGATGGTTGAGTAGTTAGGACGAGCAATCGCTCCAAGGTTGGAGGATTCACCGGCTTGATTAGCCCTTTGTCGCTTCCTCGATGGTTCTTTTGGGGCCATGATCTAAAAGAGAAAATAAGCAAGGGAGATTTCTTCAATTTGAGTAAAAAAAATCAAGGTAAAAGGAATTTTAAAAGAAAATTTTTAAGAGAAATTTTGAAAAGAAAATTTTAAAAGAAAATTTCAAGAAAAAGCTTGAAGAAAAACAAAGTTAAAAAAAATCAAAACAGCAAAAAAAATTGGAAAAGAGAAAGAGGGAGATTACCTTGATAGATACTTGAAGATTTGAAGAGAACAAGCACGAAGATGAAAAAGATAGCACAAAGCCTTGCTTGATTCAAAAACTCTTTTAGGTTTGAGTTGAGATGTGAAAAATATGAAGGAGGAAGTGCCTTTTTATAGGCAAAAACGGCTAGGGTTAATTAGGTTTTGAAAAGTTTGAATTTGGGTAAAAGTTGAACTCATTAAAAGCTAATTAAAGCCATCAGCGCAGACGAGTATCGATACGCCCGTTGGGGTATCGATACGGGGATAAAGATGTCTTTTTGCAAATATGCCCGTTGGAACAGTCGTATCGAAACGGAGGGGTCCGTATCGAAACGACCCGTATCGATACGGGATGAATCGTATCGATACGCGTGAAGCGAAGAAAATTCTGGGAAACGAAATGAAGAACTGGTATCGATACGCGTACAATAGTATCGATACTGCATGCCCAGAATTACATATTTGGTTCAAAGAACAACCAAAGGCTCGAACTTAACATCTCCTATGAGTATGCAAATGATGTATGAGCAGTTCTAAGCATATTTTAACAGAATCATACTCCCTCTAACTATAGGCATGGAAGAAATTGGGAGTTTAAACATATAAACATGGCATTTCACAAAATCAAGCATATTTAAGCACAAAAGAGGTCCTAAAAGGTCAAGATAGGCTAGCTAGACCTAACTCTCTCCTAAGGGACCAAAAACGCTCTTTGTCTAAGGGTTTTGTAAATATGTTCGCTAATTGATTCAAGGTGTCTACATACTCTATAACCACATCTTCTTTAAGGACATGATCTCTAATGAAATGATGCCTTATTTCTATGTGTTTGGTTCTAGAGTGTTGGATGGGATTTTTAGTTAAACATATTGCACTAGTGTTGTCACATTTTAGGGGTATGGTTTCAACTTTAATTCCATAATCTAAGAGTTGTTGCTTCATCCAAAGGACTTGAGCACAACAACTCCCTAGGGATATGTACTCGGCTTCGGTGGTAGATAAGGCTACACTATTTTGTTTCTTAGAGAACCAAGATATGAGCATACTACCTAAGAATTGGCAAGTTCCCGAAGTACTTTTCCTATCAATTTTGCAACCCCTATAATCCGCATCCGAGTAAGCATGAAGGTTGAAGGTAGAGTCTCTAGGATACCAAAGACCTAAACAAGGAGTGTCTCTAAGGTATCTAAAGATTCTCTTAACGGCTATAAGGTGAGACTCTCTAGGACTAGCTTGAAACCTAGCACACAAGCAAACACTAAACAAGATATCCGGTCTACTTGCGGTAAGGTAAAGAAAAGATCCAATCATAGAACGATAAAGCTTAGAGTCAACACACTTACCTCATTCGTCTTTGTCAAGCTTTGTAGATGAGCTCATAGGAGTGGCTTGAGGCTTTGCATTCTCCAAGCCAAACTTCTTGAGCATATCCTTTATGTATTTTATTTGGTTGATGAAGGTGTCATCCTTCTTTTGCTTGATTTGGAGTCCCAAAAAGAATGAGAGCTCCCCCATCATGCTCATCTCAAATTCACCTTGCATTAACTTAGCAAACTCTTGACAATGACATTCATTAGTAGAACCAAAAATAATATCATCAACATAACTTTGAACTACTAAGATGTCATTTTTATACATTTTTATAAAAAGTGTAGTGTCCACCTTACCTTTTTCAAATCCTTTTTCAATCAAAAAATTTGAAAGCCTTTCATACCAAGCTCTAGGAGCTTGTTTTAAACCATAAAGAGCTTTGGTAAGTTTGAAAACATGATTTGGAAATTTTGAATCTTCAAAACCCGGTGGTTGTTCCACATACACTTCTTCATTTATAAAACCATTTAAAAATGCGCTTTTAACATCCATTTGAAAAAGCTTGAAATTATGATAACATGCATATGCAAGCAACATCCTAATGGCTTCCATTCTAGCTACGGGTGCATAGGTTTCATCAAAATCTATTCCCTCTTCTTGAGTGTAACCTTGTGCTACAAGTCTAGCTTTATTTCTCACAATGTTACCACTCTCATCTAGTTTGTTCCTAAAGACCCATTTAGTTCCTATTGTAGATTGATCACTAGGCCTATCAACTAATGTCCATACATTACTTCTCTCAAATTGATTTAACTCTTCTTGCATAGCCATAATCCAAAAGTCATCTTTCAATGCTTCTTTTATATTTTTAGGCTCTATGCATGAGATAAATGCAACATGGTTCATTAATCTAAGAGAAGAACGAGTGGTTACCCCCTTGGATGGATCACCCAAGATTTCACCATCTTTGACATAGTTCAACTCCCTTGGGTAGCTCACTTCCTTTTCCTCAATGGCCAAGTCCTTCAAGGCTTCAAGAGGTGGATCTTGTGAGTCCTCTTCCTTTGTTGGAATCTCATCCTCCTTTGAAGTTTGACCTCCATCAAAGGCATTTATGATCCCTACATCATCATCATCACAAGAATCCTTCCTAGGAAGGAGGTTATCATCGAATACAACATGAATAGATTCTTCTACTACTAAAGTTCTTTTGTTAAATACTCGATAGGCTTTAAAGGTTAAAGAGTAACCTATAAAAATGGCTTCATCACTTTTTGCATCAAATTTACATAAGTTGTCTTTTCCATTATTTAAAACAAAACACTTGCACCCAAAAGGGTGGAAATAACTAATGTTAGGCTTTTTGGATTTTAAAATCTCATAAGGTGTTTTCTTTAAAATTGGCCTAATCATTACTCGATTTACAATATAACAAGCGGTGTTTGTGGCTTCCGCCCAAAAATATTTAGGTAAATTGTTTGCACAAAGCATAGTTCTAGCCATTTCTTGTAAAGTTCTATTTTTCCTCTCAACTACCCCATTTTGTTGAGGAGTTCGAGGAGCCAAAAAATTATGGCTAATACCATTTTCATTTAAAAATTCTTCAAACTCTAAATTTTGAAACTCGGTTCCATGATCACTTCTAATATGTGAAATTCTAAGTTCAAGATCATTTTGGGTTAATTTTGAAAATGTGATGAATTTTTCCAAAGCCTCATCTTTAGTACTTAAAAAGAGAACCCAAGTAAATCTAGAAAAATCATCAACTAGCACAAAAGCATAAGACTTACCACCCAAGCTCATAGTCCTAATTGGCCCAAATAAATCCATGTGAATTAATTGTAAGCATCTACTAGTAGAAACATCATTAATGGATTTAAAGGAAGACCTATGTTGTTTACCCTTTGAGCATGCATCACAAATTTTATCATTTGAAAATTTTATTTTGGGTAAACCTCTAACTAGATTTAGAGAGACTAGTTTTTCTAAAACACTTATGCTAGTATGTCCTAGCTTCCTATGCCACAACCATGCATCATTTTCATTTTGAGCAACTAAGCATGCATGAGATGTATGTATGTCATCTAAATGCACCATGTATATGTTTCCTATGCGATGACCTATGAGCATAATATTATTAGATTTAATGTCTACAATTTTGCATCCATTTTTATCAAATAAAACATTAAATCCTTTATCACACAATTGACTTATGCTCAATAAATTGTGTTTAAGACCATCGACATATAAGACATTTTCAATGAGAATGGTAGAGTGATTACCTATGGAGCCAATACCTTTAATGTGGCCTTTGGAGTTGTCACCAAATGTTACTACTCCTCCACTTTTTGGCTTTAGATCCATGAATCGACTCTTGTCTCCGGTCATGTGCCTCGAGCATCCACTATCAAGGTACCATGAGTTTTGACTTTGTGCTTTGGCCTTGTAGCAATGCTCCCCCTACAAACAAAGATATTAAACTTTGGTTTTTGGTACCCAAATCATTTTGGGTCCATGAGTGTTAGCTCCCAAAACCTTGGTTCCCTTAGGAATCCAAGATGACATAGCAATAATATTATTAGATTTAACAAGTTCCTTAGGAACCCATACACTTCTAATTCTTTTAGTTCTACTATGTCTAGGATAGCTACCTTGTTTGTAGTAGTTAGTCCTTTTCTTAGGTTGGTGTGTTCTAGATGATTCTCCTACTTCAAGCTTGACACTACCAACATTTTTTAAAGACTTCTTGAGCTCATTTAGCTCACCCAACACCTTTTGGTGTTCACAATTACATTGAGACAAAAGATTATTAAGATCAACATTTTCACCTTGAAAAAATTTAAGTTCATCTTTTAATCCTAAAATCTTTTTCTCAAATTTAGAATTAGCTTGAGTAAGTGAGTCATTTTTCTCATTTAGTTCTAGAATAATCTTTTTATTCCTAATGACCGACTCCTTATACTTCTCAACTAATTCATCATATACCTCTTGTAACTCATCATATGCATCATTTAATTCTTCATATGAAAAATCTAAAGTAGATGAGTTAGAGGTTACCAAGGAGGAATCTTCCTCAAGTGCCATGAGACAAAGATTAGCCACTTCTTGTTCGTCATCCTCCGGTGACTCCTCATCACTCCAAGTAGCAAGCTTGGCTTTGAGTCTCTTCTTCTTCTCAAAGCACTTCTTCTTGAGTTGAGGGCACTCCGAACGGATGTGGCCGGGTTGTTTGCACTCAAAGCAAATGATAGGATCCTTTCCTTCTTCTTTGTTCTTCCCTTTGAAGTCCATCTTCCTTTGGATTTTTCTTCCCCGATTGGACCTCATGAAGCGTGAGAACCGTTTGGCTATCATAGCCAATTCTTCAAGTTCATCCTCCTCACAAGATGAGCTCTCATCATGTTGTGAAGCTTTAGCCTTGAGAGCTATTCCCATCTTCTTCTTCTTCTCAACCTCAAGCTTCTCTACCCTTTTCTCTTCTTTCTTCTTCTCATCTTCCCTTCCTTGCTTCATGATCTCATGAGTAAGGAGAGAACCCACAAGCTCATCAAGCTTCAATGTCTTCAAGTTCTTTGCTTCGATGATAGCGGTTCTCTTCTCATCCCAAGACTCGGGAAGTGAATAGAGTAGCTTCCGGACAAGCTTGTCTTCCGGTATGATTTCTCCAAAACCCTTTAGACCATTTACAATCGTGGAGAATCGATCAAACATCTTTGACATCGTCTCATCGGGCTCCATCTTGAAATTTTCATAACTAAGATTGAGAATTCCAATCTTAGTTTCTTTAACATCATTGGTGCCTTCATAAGTGGTCTCAAGAGTGTCCCACACTCCTTTGGCACTTTCAATTGATGAGACCTTTGAGTAGATGTCCGGACCGAAAGCACAAAATAGCATGTGAAGAGCTTTATCGTTGACTTGAATCTTTTTCCTCTCCTCTTCACTCATTTCCACTTTCTTCTTCAACACCATCTTGCCTTCACCATCTTGCTTCAAAGGAATGTATGGCCCATCCTCAATGACATCCCACACAAGATAGTCATTTGACTTGATGAATAGACGCATTCTATTCTTCCAAAAAGAATAGTTATCACCGTTGAAGAAGGGAGGCTTTGTGGTCGATTGTGACTCGTACATGCCGGAACCGGAGGTTGAAGCCATCTCTTGATATTTTGATGATCACACTCTTCCAAGGATCTCCTCTTGTGGTTGTTAATCCTCAAAGAGTTAAGCTCTGATACCAATTGTTGAGTGGATCGCAAGATCGATATTGACCAAGAGGGGGGGTGAATTGGAAATTTAAAGTTTTGTGGTGGAAATTTGCAAATTAAAAATGATAGACAAGAGATTTAGAGTGGTTCAAGTTCCAAATGAACTCTACATCCACTACCTTAGCTTCACTAAGGATTTGCAACAATTCCACTAAATTGCTCTTCCCCTTTTCTAGGACAAGGAGGCAACCCTTTACAATTTCGGTTGATTTTTCTACCCAAAAATCAACCTAATCCTCACACAATTGAACAAAGAAATTAGATGGATAATAAGGTATCTCTCAATACAATTGATAGCCCCAATACAAGCACTCAACCCAATTTTACAAAGTATGAATGAAGATTACAATTGGGATTTCTAGACAAATAGGAATTTTGGCACAAATGCTTGGATTTGATGAATAAGTGTTTTCTTGAAGATCAATAGTTGTTGCTGTAGCTTTTGGATGTGTCTTTTATACCTCTTCTTTGATTTCTAGCCGTTTGGGTGGTTGGGAACATAAATGGAGCCGTTGGAACCCTCTCTTACCACCATAAATGCACTTCTGCAGCTACCGGTATCGGTACGCGGGAAGGAGTATCGGTACCTGTCTCAGAAAAGAAAGAGTCGTTGTGTGCATTTAATAAGGGGTATCGATACGCGCGTAAGCATATCGGTACGGGGTATCGAAACGGCAAGGGTCGTATCGATACTATTTTCTGAACTTAGCTCACTGTCCACAACCGTATCGGTACGAGGGTTTGGCGTATCGATACGGGTCAACTAACTTTTAAAGTTTGGTTACCAACCAACTGACACCAACGGTCATATTTTTAAACCGACTTAACTTTCAAAAATTATAAGGGTCGTATCGATACGAGGGTTTGCCGTATCGGTATGATATTCAAACTCTTTTAATTTTAACACAGGGCAGTATCGATACGAGGGTTTGGGGTATCGATACTGGTTCCGACAGTAACCAAGTTTGGTAAAATGGTATCGATACGCTTAGTGCTTTATCGATACGCCTGGACGATTTTCAGTGGTTTTGCCTTGGAACACTTAGAAAATATTTTGAGTTTGAGTTTTATAAATCAGTTTCAAAGTGTTGGTGTTTTAAAACTTATTAAGGGACTTAAAAAATAATTTTAAGTTTTACAAAATGATCCTTAAAGATTTAATTATATCAAAATCAAACATAGGTTTTACAAGAACTTATATCCATATTGGCTTATTTCAAATGCCAATCGATAACATATGTTATCTATAATTCTCAAAGGGATATTTTACGAACTCATATTGCTCTCTTGAAATTTCCACTTATAGTGGTGAGGATATTATTACCATTAGCGGTAATTATTGCAATATTCGTAATTCTGCACTTTTCATAGTGTGCTTTCTCTCAAGAATTTATTGCTCTACTAGAGCATCAATATTTTCAGTACTTTGAGATATAATACTCACATTATTCCCTTGCATTTAAATGGGAAAATATATCTTATGCTTATGTTGAGCATAAATCGTCACCATAGATTGTATTTGACAAGTAATCATGTTAAACAAAATAAATAAATATCATATATATAACTATAAATATAAAACGTAAATAATTAATGTGTGTAAAATAAATAAACGTAAAGCAAAATAAATAAAAATAAATAAATATTTCTCTTTAAAATTATGAGAATAATTAGAATATGATTATTCCTTTCGAGGGTTATAAGAAAATCAACAACGTCCGAATGAGTTGGACCAACAATGGCCAAATAAAGTTGGACCAGTATCATCTTCGTCATGTTTCACAAACAAAATTTGCTTCTATTTTCTTTCATTTATCATTCAATGATTCTTGATTTTTTAACGTACAACACGTACGAGACCAATGGTTTATAACATCGCATTGGTAATAAGAAGAGTTTTACTTCAATAGAATGATCTTTATCACTCTTGTCATCCTTATAACCTCACTACCGGTGGGTAGAAGTATTCTTAAAATGACCATATTTTTCATGTCTATATTCATAGCCTTGACCACGACCACAACTTCTAATGTGGTTTTTATTCCTTCCATAATATAATCTCACATTCACTTCAGGGAATGGAGTAGAGCCAGTGGGCCTTTAAAACCTTTTTCACATATCCTTATCACAGAGAACAAAGATTTAATCCTCATACGCGGCATTTTTAAACATGTCCACAAGGTCCTTTAAAAACCTCCTTTGAGACCAGTAGCCTCGCAGAACGGGATGTCCATCCAATATACTTGGATTATATCGAAATTATGTCTCTAATTGAATAATGATTTACCATGTTTGCATTCACTTCAGGGAATGAAACAATTCCAATAATCGCATGGAATATACATCATGCTTGCATTCACTTCAGGGAATGCTCCATCATTGATAATCGCATGGAATAAACATCATGCTTTGCATTCACTTCAGGGAATGCCTCCCATAAAACTTTTTGGATCAAGACGAATTTTCGTAACTTGAAATTGGGAGAAGTCTATGGTCGAGTTTTCGACAAGGAAGAATAATTGCTTCTCATAATCCCTTGTAGATTCAAAATCACCATGATTTATCGCACTTTAAAATAATAATATAAAGAATAAAAATAAAACTAAAATTTACCGATATTGATTTTTCTCTCGATGACAATAGAGACATAGCAAATGACCGATATAGCTTCTCATAATCCCTTTATAACATGTCTCTTTTCAAGCTATTTAAGCACATCATATAAAACTCAAAACACGGTTAAAAATACCCACTCTAATCAATAGAATATCATAGACAAATATATATGGTCAAAACATTACACAAAGCTAAGGCAAGAATATATACACACGCGTAGGAACAACGAAATAATATATACGGTACTAGAGATTAGGTTAAACTTGTGTTCAAAACTAAACATATTCTAGCCACAATAATATGTGTGGTTTTTTTATTCTTTATTAAAGAGTAATTATAATTTAAAAATATAGAAAAAATTAAACATCAGCTTGATGGCTTCTGAATATACGAAAAAAAACTATTATCGAATAAATTATTCTTGGGCTATTGTCTTGGGCGTACGTGATATGAACCACAATAAAGAAATCTTGTATTATGAATCACCAATAAGAATCATGGTAATTGGTTAGAGCTTCTCGCTGATAACGTGTTGTGAATAAAATAAAGAAGAACAATAATAAGAATAAAGAACAAGAATGAAAGAACAAGGAGATGAGAGGAAGAGAGAGATTTATATTATTCTCAATACTCAAGTGTATACAATGCCTTCATTAGATATCTATTTATAGGCATAAAAAGTACATAATATATTAAACTCTAATTAATGAAGATAATATTTCTAATGATAAAGTAAATCAAATCTCCTTGATAAAGTCCTTATCATTATAGATAAGTACATAGATAAATATTCATAACAGTAAATTTATTTTTAAAATATTATCTAATTTACTACTTATATTAAGAATATGTTAAATAAAGTATTTTTAAAGAAAATTATATAGTATATAAAAAAATAATTGTATAGACTTTTATGCAAATATTCTCAATTTAATATTACAATTTTATTTCTAAAAAAATATATTACCACAACAATTTGGTATAAATTTATTTTTCGGTAATTTTATATTCTCAACCAAATACGATAAGTTTACATTCTTGCCAAATAAATAAATAAATGTGATGTAATATTTCAGTAATGTTCATGTAATGCCATATTCTGAAAATCATACTCTTAAAGATAATTTTATATTTCAAGAATCAAACACCATTCCAAAGTAGAAAGAGAGAAAAAAAATTGTATGTGCATGCATTCTTGGGAGTTTATATTTTTAGGTTTCACGTAAGAAAGTAAATAATTTTTTATTTCTCGTTAAAAATTAATGAATAATTAAACTGGAAGTTTAAATTCCAATTTATTGTTATTAAATTTTATTTTTATAATATTATTTAAACTTTACTATGTTCTAATTATTAGTTCGATTTTGATTTCTATTGATTCTAGTCTATTCGAATATGTATTATTCATAATCGTTGACAAAGAAAAAAATATATAAGGTTAATATTGCATTAAAAATTGAGGGGTCAAAGTACAATTTTACTATTGTTTTAATCAAAATTTTATGAAATTTAAAAGGGTTAACTACTTGGACGATCACTTATGTTTTCCCCCAGTACAGAGTTGGTCACCAATTTTCGAAAACGACCAGTAAGGTCACTTATATTTTCGATCTGTAAACTTTTGGTCACTAAGACGTTTGTTGTTGTTAAACTTAAACGGGAGGCTGATCTGGCACAATAAAAAGAATGATAAATTATCGAGATAGTCTCTAAACTATTACTTCATTTCTATTTTGACCACCGAAATAAAAAAAATTGAAGAGATTTTTTTTTTAAAAAAAAATCGGCCTTATAAAGATTTTTTCTTCGAAGAACAGGGGGTGTTTGACTTGAGGGAATTGATTTACTTTATTTATCTAGTTATTTAGGTATGTTGAAATTTAACGAAGTTAAGGAGAGATTTAAAAAAAAATAGAAAGATCTTAAGGGAGAATTTTTTGCTATTATTATTAAAATGGAAAGATTTGAAGAGATTTATTTTACACTAAGAAAACAGGTTGTTTTTTTTTTTTCTTTTAAAAAGAGAATAAAAATACCTTACAGTTATATTTAAGATGCAAACATGATACAAGTTGTGTTCATGGACTAAACTCAACTTTCAATTTTAAAATCAAAATATCCCTCCTTGTCTTGTTTTTAAATTATTCTTCTAAAAAATAAATATCTTCTGTTAACAATCTTTAATGCAAATGGTTAAAAACTCTTAGTTGACACATTCTTCTTTCCCTAAGTTGTGGATTCTAAACCGTTAGAAGTAAATTTTTCTTTCTTTCTCCCCTAAGTAAAATTGTTCAAAAATAAATCCTCCTTTAAATCTAAACGCATCGTTAATGTGAAAGTACGGACTGAATGATGATTTCAAAATCTAAAAACTTCCTCTTTATACGGGAAAATTATAAGATGGACTCGGCTCACCACGTCATCCATGGTCCATCAAATAACATTCACTCATCTCAGTGTAACTTCCTAGTAACTACCTACTACTTAATTACATGTAAGAAATAGGTGAAGACTCACCTTGAAAAAATATGGAATCTAAAAAGGTTAATATTGCATTAAAAATTGAGGGGTCAGAGTACAATTTTACTATTGTTTTAATCAAAATTTTATGAAATCTAAAAGGGTTAACTAATGAGACGATCACTTATGTTTTTTCCGGTACAGAGTTGCTCACCAATTTTCGAAAACGACTAGTAAGGTCACTTACGTTTTCGATCTGTAAAATTTTGGTCACTAAGACGTTTGTTGCCGTTAAACTTAAACGAGAGGCTGATCTGGCATAATAAAAAGAATGATAAATTACCTAGATAGTCCCTAAACTATTACTTCACTTTTATTTTGACCACCGAAATAAAAATAATTTCTATAATTTCACATTTAATCTTCTATATTTACAATTTTTGTATTTTTTCTCCCCTCTACCATCTTTTCTATCCTTCTTCATCTAACGCAATCCCTAATTTTCTACTATATTAATCATTAACAGACTGTCATACTATATCTACAAGAGCTGGATCATTAACAGATATTCTATGATTGTCTCTATAGGGTTCGCCTTTTGCCGGATCAAGACGTCTTTGGTGTTCAAAACTAGCCGAGTCTAAATGCCTTCGGTGCTGCAGGCGTGAAGAAATTCTGCACCTACATATATTGAAAACAATTGAATCACTATTAAGATTAGGGATTTTGAAATCATATTCCACCACGAAAGTAATTTTCCACCATTACTTATATGAGCCAGAATTGAAGTTAAAAAAACCCAGATGCGAGTTAAAAAAACTTGAACCTAAATGCGAGTTAAAAAAACTTGAACCTTTGAACAGATTATTGGACTATGACTTGAATCACAACCGAAATCATTGAAATTCTTTTAATCGATATTTCTCAACAATTCATTTGATAAAAGGCATCTAAATTATACATATAGGGGTTGAGAGTTAAAAAACATGTCTACTGCCAACTTTGATGTGTGAATTGGGGATTAATATAATAGCAAATTAAGAATTAGATTAGATGGATAAAAATATGGAAGATGGTTGAGTGGAGAAGAAATAAAAAAATATAAATATGGATGATTAAATGTGTAATTATACAAATTATTTTTATTTCGGTGGTAAAATAGAAGTGAGGTAATAGTTTAGAGACTATCTAGATTATTTATCCTTCTTTTTTATTGTGCCAAATCAGCTTCCCGTTTAGTTTTAACGGCAACAAACGTCTCAGTGACCAAAAGTTTACGGATCGAAAACGTAAGTGACCTTACTTGTCATTTTTTAAAATCGGTGACCAACTCTATACTGAGGGAAAACATAAGTGATCATCTCAATAGTTAACTCAATCTAAAAAATCAAGTGATAAATTTATTTTTGGGAGGGGACAAAACCAATCTTACCTTGTATTTAAAAGATAATCTCAAAACTTTATAAAAGCTTTATCTGTCTACATATATTTACCAGGAGATGCATGCTGTTCTTTTTCTCCTTTGATTTAAATATACAAGAGTTTTTTATGCTATTTAAAATTTTAAACTTTACTTTATATACTTTAAATTCAAAATATTAAGTATATTATTATTTTCTTTATTTGAAAATATTTAATCCCATTACAGCTATTAAATTTCACATTAAACGTTAGACCGACGACTTAAAAAAAAGGTGAAAAACCTTTTTTAATTATTTATTTTTTTGGGTATAATACAAGGAAAATACTTTGATACACAAGCCTGTGTAAATTACACAAGCCTTTTAAATTTAAAGTTTAGAGTTTAGGGTTTGTTAGTTTATGTTGTAGGGTGTAGAATTTATGATTAAAATTTAGAGTTTAGAGTTAAGGGTTTAAGTTCTAAAGTGTTAGGATTAGAAATTTAGGTTTTAGATTTTATAGATTAAACATAAATGGTGTTTAAATTTTTTATGCACCTTGTGTATCAAAATATAACTCATAATACAAGGTCCATTTTATAGTCTTATGTTCACGATCCATGGCTCTCCCTCCCAATTCTTCAAGTTTTAAACTCGAGTTTTCTCATTGAGAGAGCAATGTACCTTACAATTGCACACAACCTTTGTTGATTTTTTAATTACTTGATTTTTTAAAGTTTATCAAATCGACTCTTAATCTTAAAAAATAAATTAAAATTCAAACCTAAGCATTTTTATTCCTAAAAAAACTTAAATTCGAACAATGCGTATGAATTTGTTAAAAGACTATAAATAAAAAATAAATATTACTACATATTCACACTAGAAAATTAAAAACAAAAGTAAAACTAAACAATAATGAAGAGACAAAAACTTTCAAATAATATACTATTTTTTTTATAATATAAGACGTTGACAGAACTACTTTTTGCTTCTTTTTTTTTTTGGGGGGGGGTGGGGGGTTCAAATATAAAGAAATCCGCCTTAGAAAGATTTTTTCTTCGAAGAACAGGGGGTGTTTGACTTGAGGGAATTGATTTACTTTATTTATCTAGTTGATTAGGTATGTTGAAATTTAACAAATGTAAGGAGAGATTTAAAAAAAATTGAAAGATCTTAAGGGAGAGATTTTTGCTATTGTTATTAAAATGGAAAGATTTGAAGAGATTTTTTTTACATTAAGAAAAAAGGTTGTATTTTTTTCTTTTAAAAAGAGAACAAAAATATCTTACAATTATATTTAAGATGCAAACATGTTACAAGTTGTGTTCATGGACTAAACTCAACCTTCAATTTTAAAATCAAAATATCCTTCCTTGTGTTGTTTATAAATTATTCTTCTAAAAAAGTAAGACCTCTTCTGTTAACAATCTTTAAAATATATGGTTAAAAATTTTTAGTTGACACATTCCTCTCTCCCTAAATTATAAATTATAAACCGGAGTAAAATTTCCCTTCTTTCTCCCCTAAGTAAAAATTGTTTAAAAATAAAACCCCCTTTAGTTCTAAACGCACCGTCAATGTGAAAGTATGGACTGAATGGTAATTTCAAAATCCAAAGACTCCCTCTTTATACGGAGAAATTATAAGATGAACTCGGCTCACCACGTCATCCATGGTCCATCACTCATCTCAGTGTAACTTCCTAATAACTACCCACTACTTAATTACATGTAAGAAATAGATGAAGATTCACGTTGAAAAAATATGGAAAATTTTTATGAAAGACGTGCTGAGCCAAGCTCATCTACTAATTTTTCTTTATGAGTTTTTACTCATAGTTGAGACAAACTAATAATCTTACTCTTTGTAGATTGAAGAAAACCTGGTAGGGGCATACCAAGTATGTCCCAAGCATAGATACTACTATTCAAACTCACATTCCATTACTAATAATCTTAATGAAAGCTTGTAATTTACCTTGTTTGTTTTTTACAAATGGTTCATGTATTTTTTACCAAACAATACAATGTTACATATAACCCGAAAAAGGGATAAAGTAAATGCTCAGCCAAAGAATCTCACCTTCCTCTTTTATACCGGGAGGTTCAGAAAATTAATTTAGACATCTTTCCGCATTGCTAATCCCATCCGATAACCAGCCTGATGAAGTTAAGTAATATGCATAGCTACTTGGAATCAGAGATAATGGGGAAACAAAGGTACAAGTGGGAGAAGAGAACCGGAGGGCCGATTTTGAAGTGGCATTGAAACCTTCTGGTTGAAGCAAGCAACAATCCAAAAGAGTACAATAAGAATCTCACATTAGCAAATCAGGGACGGAGCCAAAGGGTGGAAGGCAAGTGCCTTGCCCCCGCGCCCCGACCAAACATCCTATTTTTCCTGCCCCTCCCCCCTAAACACATTTTTATTTTGCTCTTGTTATTCGGATTCTTAATTTTACCCAAAGCATCCATGTCCAATATCTGGCTGACACGTTCAATTATGAGCATGATGATATGTTCCTCTAAATTTAAAACACAAAATTTGAGCATAACCTTGTCGGTTACATACCCGTCTCTGACACAGCAACCAAATTTAGATGACAGAACAGACCTACATGTACATGCATTTGGAGTGGGGACACTTGAGTTATGTTGCTCAAACTCGGTTGTAAGGGTCAAACATGAGCATATGTCCGACTCGGGTATGTTCAATTGTTTTCCATGATTTTCATTTATTTGGAGAGCCCTTAGAGGATCAGATCCATATACACATGCCCAAATATGTGTTGGATAGGAGTACTTCAATAAAATGAAGCTTGAAGTGAATTATTACCTAATAGAATCACCGTAACTGGTTCACTGGAAAACCAACCCGGAATTCAACAAAACACGGACAATATTCAAAGAATAGAAACACAAAGTTAAATCAATTTATATTCCAGTGAGATTGAGAGAACTGGGCATTAACTCTATTGCTTTAAAACTACAATTGACATGAAAAAAGAAGTAAATTCATTACAAATCAATCTGTATTGCTCATTAAATTTGTTTTCATGTCATGAATAACAGATGCTGTACTTGCTTTTGCATATGAATTAATGCAAGGATTCAAATGGATTGAGTTCTTGTTTCATCAGTATTGCTGGCACGGTTTCGCAAACTATTGCATAAAAACAGTTAATTTTTAGTTTCCAACTTCTCACATATGCTTCTTCATTCAAAATACACTACGCTAAAGAGAAATTTAATTGCATTATAGATCTATTGGTTGTTACCTCTCATTCTACTGTCCATTGTATTAATTCACTGCGGTTTACTAATAACTTTGAGACTTGTTCCTCAGATTCGGTATCGTTAACAACACCCCGGCATCTTGGAAACCCACAGTAGCATGCCAAACGCTCATCAATGGAAAAGAACCTACAAGACAAACAGAAGTCAGTGCTGAAGATAATTAATGAATAAATTGATGCATAGGATTAGAGGAGAACCTATAATCATATGTCAGCTCCTCCCATCGTTTGATATCTCTCTTTGCAAAAATTATAATGTGCTCATCACCATGAACGCTAATAACTCTTGAATAGCAATTCGGCTGCACAAAGGGCAAAAGAAAAAAAATATTAATATCTTTTATATGCATTTTGTTCAATAGAAACGGATACCGTTACAATGCCACATAAGCATTCTAGACTAGTACAAGTATTTCTGGCAGG
Source organism: Hibiscus tridactylites (assembly GCA_958450335.1). Lineage (NCBI taxonomy): Eukaryota > Viridiplantae > Streptophyta > Magnoliopsida > Malvales > Malvaceae > Hibiscus > Hibiscus tridactylites. The sequence goes on along the minus strand of OY288278.1, from coordinate 16,377,854 downwards.
TTAAGAAACTACAACTCTTGTGTCAAACTAGAAGAACTTAATTACATCAAAGGAACTTTTCTACTCTCCATGTCCTGTTGTCTTTTACTCTATTTCCCTTCAAACAATCTCAAATTTATTCCATGTCTAAGATGCAAACAACAACCTTCATTACCATCTCATAAGTACACCATTTAATGGACTCCTAATGCCCATGTGAAGGTAAAAATGGAACGAACACAAAACTGTATGGCAAGAATTCTGATACAAACATCTTATGCAGCCACATGATTAGAAACAGAATGGCACAACACATGCTAAATTACCCAAAGCAAGGGTGAAAAGCACTTACCTCACATGAGTGATTGATAAGATGTGCTATGCTTCCTGCTCTAGTGGCATCAATCACTCTTTCATTATCAATTCGAAACAAATAAGTCCCAGCACCCTGAGAGATAAAGTACATAGCAATTTTCAGACTTTGACAATGCCCCTCTAAGATTGCCAATAGGACAATAATCCAGACATGCAAATGTATGAGATAATGGAAAACATACCACTAATGAGTTGTAAATGAAATGTTCCCTCCTATCAGCTATAGAAGGTCTAACAAGTTCACCAGTATATTCAATCACCTACAGATAATAAAAGTTACATTTCATGTACTCGAGAAAAAACATCCAGAGAATACTACAATGTATAATAGCACATTGGTGTACCATGTCTCCTGCCCTATGTGGATGCTTTGCAAAGATTCCAAACCCGTGAATTCCCGATTTCCCTAGAGCCAAACGCACTTCCAATTATCAAAGAAAAACTAGGAAAAAACGAATGCAAAACAACAAAAAGGAACATGTGACTAATTTAAACATCCAGATGATTCTTTAAAGGGGGTAACTACTAGCCATAGATTGTAGTGATTATGTGATTAAGCACTAGCAGAATAAAACACTACACTTGTAAAAATATACTCAAAAGCATTGGATGATCCTTCAAAGGTGGCACCCAATAGGTTTGGGGTTTGAATAATATCTACAATCCCTTATTTTACTCACAAATTGCACACAAAAAAGATATTAGTTGATTTCGATTCAATGGAACAACCTCTATCCCTAGCCATACCATTCATTTTACTTATGTCTTCCTTACACAGAACATCTTATATGGTATTAAAAAATTGTCCAACCTGGACAACACCTTTAGCCCAAATGAATTAATTCCATAACTGGACCTGCAATAGGTCCCATGAGAAAAGGTCCAAGAAGAAATCATCGAATCCAATCTTGTATTGACAGCAATTTTCTTGCTTTAACCTCACAGATCATAATTCTAGGATATGAAGAATGTTGACTACCATTTTCCTATTACTATCAGCAAATTGTCAGAACACATCGAATAATAACAAAGTTCTACACCCATCCCCTCACACACATGCACACACAAAAATGGAAAAATAAAATTAGTAATCACTTACCAAATGCCAGTCTTTTTCGAATGGTCTGCCTCATGTAATCATACTTCTCAGCCACAGAGAGAATGTTGTTAGGAGCAGCATGCTGGGGTGCTTTAAGCTTGTTAAGACTAAAAGAGAACTTGATACCATTGACTCTATTGTTAGGCACTGTGGTGCCTGACATTGCATGTTGACAGAAGCCACCAACCAAGTAGGGCTGGTTCTCTACAAACGAGCGCTTTAGGGATGCAGCAGCAAGGGCTTCAGGTTCTTTTCGGCCTCTTCTTCCAAAATGGCTGTAAGGCTCTGCACCAAACAAAAAATTGGCTTATAGTATCCAGCTTTGATCTAACAGTTTCAACAAACTAGACAGCTGAAAATATAACAATTCACTTTAGCCAAAAATTGCTTCTCAAGAGAGGATGGATGGGATAACCTTTTATGGAATGCTATTTGTCATTTCTCTTAGCCATTTGAGAGAAGGATAGTAAACTTCATAGGAGTAAAACTCCTATATGCAAGGAATTATGCAATCATGAGGAGTAGGATGGAACATTGATAGGATTATGAATAAGCTAAAAACATCTCTCATACACGAACCAGAAGAAAGATAAATTAAAGGCAATTTACTCACCAACCCACTTAAGTCTTATCTATATAAGCAATCTAAAGACTGCTAGCTAGCTAGCTGATAATACCCCATCATCTTTTGTAGAACTAAGACACAGTGCCAAGTGCCTTTACAAAAGGAGAAAGTTATATAACCACTCCTAGAGCTATCATATAAATGAGCCGTGAGCCAAATTTAGATGTACACAATTTGAAATAATATAATTACAAGTATCGAAAATCAATGATTAAAATTGATTGAGGCAGAAATAATCCACCAACACTTTAAAAATTCCTAACACATTGAAAGCAAGAGACATTGAAGGAATCAAATTTTAAGGTAACGAGAATATCAAAAGTACAACTAATGAAGATAATGCAAGAAGCATTAGCATACCTGTCCGAGCACAACCAGATGGATTAAGAGGTGGAGTGTAATCAGAACAATGACGTACTATTCTGCAAACTCGTTCTTCGGATGCTTCTACTCGATCATTAGATGGTTGCCTATGCTTCTTGCAAAAGGAAAGTAGACGAATACATTGATCTTCATCATCTTCATCTACAGAGAGGAGAAATAGTCTGTCCTCATCCTCAAGCTAAGAAACAATAAAAACAAGGCAAATTGGAGGCATGTGATCCATGTTATCCATCAGTTACAAACTGAATGATTACAATTACTCAAAACACTGAAAATATAACTGCAAAGAATTCCCTAAACTAATTTCATAATAGACTGATACTACCTCAACACAGAGACCTGCAGCACGTGCACAGAGTGGATGATATGCTACCCGGCATGTAGGGTTTGAACACTGAATAATAAGCATTGTAAGAAACAAATATAAGAATTGAATGTGGGAGGAAAGTTATGCATAGTAAAATAACAAATTAAAAATAATTATTTTGACATACAATTAAGGTTATAGCAAACATCAAGCAGAACCAAAATGTCCATTGATGTAGAAATTCTAGATTCTACATTTTCTTGGACTCGACTATGGGTGTCAGGCATTGGACTCAACCATACGTGATATCTGAGTGTCTTACCTGACCATCTTAAACTAAAAGACCAACAGACATACTCTAAAGGGCCCAAAAGAAAGATGGTGCGCAAGGACTTGATAAACATTCACTGAGTGTGATGTATTTCAGACATGTTGATCTTCTTATCCAATGCGACTAATACAAATTAAGCCCATTTTTCAAGTTTGGAATTTCATGGTTGCTTTTGGGGAAACAAATTGGAGAGGACACAGTGCTCATAGCCTTAAAAAGTCACAATTAGTGAGTACTTACTATTTCCATTTTAAGCCAAAATAATAGAAACAATTTCTACAAAGAACCCAAATAACCAAATAGGAAGCAAAGTACTTTTTCAAACTTGAGTCCTAAAAGTTACTGTTGTGGAAGGACTCTTTCCGGAAGTTGTTCGATAGGGATCTCAGAAAAAAGTGGTTTTAGGACTCTTAAAAGTAGGAGTTGCTTCTGTTAGGACTTCATTTATTATTTTTTTTAACTTTGTAATCATTATTTTAAATGAATGGTTAATTAAACGTGGTAAGCAGAATTTATATAAAAAACCCTAAAAGGTCTAGGTCTCTCTTTAATGAGTCCTAAGGTTTCAATTTCTCTTTGACGAGCTGAACTATAAGGTCACAAACACACACAATCATAAGAAATTGGTATGATCGTAACATTTGGTATTTCAGAGTCCATGACTTAGTTTTAAAAGGCGCACCTAGGCGCAAGAGGTCTCTGGAGCCTAGGTGCAAGGTGCAGGCGCGCGCCTTTCGTAGGCGAGGCGCACTGCAATTTATTGTTGATATATATATATAGATAGATAGATAGATAATTGGCATGTAAAATAGAGATTAGATTTTAAATTGCATAAAAGTTAGTAAATTATATTCCCAAATATTTAGCTGCTAATATTTAGAAATTTAGCAATAATATAGCTGTTGATTTTATGTAATTTTCCTAGATTAGTCTCCTTTTGTAACCTATAAATAGGTACTACTTTATCAAGAAATACAGAAAAATAATCTTTCTTCTCTGCACATACTACTTTTCTACATGGTATCAGATTAGGTTTTAGATCCTAAAACTTGCGAGATGTATACATCTTCTGCAATCAGTTCAGAAAATATTTCAGATGATATATTTCAACCTTTCAAAAAATTCTAGCAGCTCATTGTTGTTGATAACTTCCAGCCATCTTCAACCTTCCAGCAGCCCATTGTTGCTGATAATCTACAGCCGCATTCATCCTTTCAGCAAACCAATGTGACTTCTAAGACTCATGGAGGTAGTACATTTTTTACAAATTTAGCTGATAATAATTGTACATCATGGATCGTGGATTCAAGGGCATTAGATCACATGACAGGAGATGTGACGTTGTTTTAGAAATTTCAGAAATTAAATTTTCCCTCTCACATAAAGACTGCGGATGGCTCTTTATCGCCCACTGAAGGTAGTGGTTCAATTCGAGTTTCTGAAAACATTAATTATTGAATGTGTTATATGTGCCCAATTTAGCTTGCAATCTTCTCTCTGTCAGTAAACTCTCTACTGATTTTCGCTGCACTATTAAATTTTCTCCAAATGTTTGTGAATTTTAGGCTATGGACTCGGGGAAGGTGATTGGAAGTGCTAGGTTGTGTGGTGGCCTCTACATTCTTCAAGGTCAACCATCTCTACATAGACAAGCCAACTCAAGTTGTTCTCAACCAAACTTTTTTCCTAATCATGGTTTTAATTCTCCAAATGTTTTATTATGGCATTATAGACTAGGGCATCCTAATTTCCAGTACCTTGCCAAAATGTTTCCTCATTTATTTCAAAATACAAGTCCAAATTTTTTTACTTATGAAATCTGTCAACTTGCTAAACACACCAAAAATTCATATCCTCCATGCAAATACAAATCCTCTCATCCCCTTTCCATTGTTCACGGTGACATTTGGGGCCCTTCGAGAGTGAAAAACATAGATGGTTCTAGGTGATTCATTACTTTTATAGATGATCACTCTAGACTCACTTGGACTTTCTTAACGAAAGAAAAATATGAAACTGAGAGTGTGTTTAGAAGATTTCAGAACCTAGTTGAGACTCGGTTTAAAACAAAAATTCAGATTTTTCACACTGATAATGGCAGTGAGTATATCACTAGAACTCTAGGATCCTATCTTCAGTGAGAAAGGAATTCTTCATATTAGCTTTTGTGTTGATTCTCCTCAACAGAATGGGGTTGTCGAGAGAAAAAAAAAGGCACCTTTTAGAGGTAGGAAGGTCATTATTATTTTCCACAAATGTTCCTAAATTCTTTTGGGGAAGCCATTCTTACAACCACATACCATATAAATAGGTTGCCTAGTAAACCCTTGCAATTTAAGGTACCTCGAGATGTTTTTCTTCATCATTTTTCTAATTTTCAGCCACTTTCTTCCAATTTGTCATTAAAAGTCTTCAAGTGTATTTTTTTGTCCATATTTATCCGTCATTCTCGGTCTAAACTTGATCCTCAAGCTCTTAAGTGCATTTTCTTAGGATATTCTTCCACTAAGAAGGGATACAAGTGTTACTCACCTGTCACTAAAAGAATCTATACCACCATGGATGTTACTTTCTTGGAAAACAATCCTTTTTACTCCAAGGTTGAAAATCAGGGGGAGAGTGTAAGAAAACCTCAGTTTATTGATGATTTTCAGCCTTTTATAGCTCAACCTATCATACCTATACCTTCTCCTTCAAAACCCATACTTCCTTCAGAACCTACAGTTCAACCCTTTATAACTATAACTTCTCCTTCAAAACCTATACCTTATTTAGAACCCACACAATCTCCAGTTCCTAGCTCATCACAAACTCCTCAAAAGACCCAACCTGAGCAATTTGAGAAGAGGGAACTTAGTGTCTATAAAAGGAGACAAAAGCCTATTAAAGAGACCAACATACAACCTGGAGACCGCTGAGAACTAGAACTCAGCCCTATAGCCTCAGAACACTTGGAAGGTATGGAAATTTCTCAAAATACAGCTCCTATTCCTATTATTGACACTGTTGACTTGCCCATTGCTCAAAGGAAAGGTGTGAAAAAGTGCACTAACCATCCAATTCAAAGGTTTGTAGCATATGGAAAACCAAATCCTTCATTCAAGGCTTTTACTGCAAATGTTGACAGAATCTGTCCCTAAAACAATAGAGGAAGCTTTAGAAGATCCTCAATGGAAGAGGGCAGTTGATGAAGAGATTAGTGCACTTGAAGGTAATAAAACATGGACTCTTGTAGATTTACCACCATGTAAAAAAACCAGTAGGTTGTAAATGGATATTTACAGTGATATACAATTTTGATGGTAGTGTGGAGAGATTATGAAGAAACTTTTGCTCCTGTTGCAAAACAAAATTCAGTTAGAGTGTTATCTTTGGCAGCAAATAAAGCATGGGAACTTCATCAACTGGACATTAAGAATGCATTCTTGAATGGGACACTGAAAGAAGAGGTCTACATGAAAATTCCTCCAGGTATGAAACTACATCGTAGTAATCAAAAGGTTTGTAAATTGGAAAATCTTTATATGGATTAAAACAATCTCCAAGGGCCTGGTTTGATAAA